>OZ025293.1:401704744-404459044 GCA_964019185.1 Maratus speculifer
CTTTTTTATGCCAGAATCACTGGATAAATACAACGGAACATTTTAAATCTTTACAACAAAGCAGTGGTGATGCTTAAAAATTAAGATCAATATTTGTTTAAAATGTCTGGTTTTTTAATAAATTTACTTTTAAAACATGAAAATTTCTGATTTTTTCAATACTTCATTTAAAATTGAAAATATACTTGAAGATGTCTTCAAGACACTTAAGCGGAGTACCATAAAATTGGTCAAAATACTGATTTCCTTTTTTTGATATTAACTGAAAGTTTCTTTAATTGTGACTATTTGCAAATCTCCTTTTTATCAGTACGGAAATTGTATCGCGATATATTCTGAATTTTGTAAATAGATTCAGCGTAATTACCCATACAAATGAAAACCATACAGATTTTTCACCGTGTTCATACTTGCTTGTTCGGTAAACACTAAGGCTTTCTTGCTAATTTTGATAGAGATTTAATTTTTTTTCTTGAAAAATATTTATATTGTGAGTTTGTTGAATTTTCTTCGCTTTTTGATAAACATGAAAGGAAAAAAAATTACATTAAATGTAAAATCCTATAAATCTAAAAATTCATACACAGTTTTACATAGTTACCAACTTTTACGCATTTTTGCTACCACTAAAATTGTACAGAGATTTTCCATTTGTTTAATCTTAAGATTTCGACGATTCAATAAAACAAAAATTACTATGAAATTTTTGTGGTAGAAAAAATGCATAAATGTTCGCAGCTATGGTTTTATATAATATATTCTAATAAATGTGGCCAAAATATTCATTTTATTAATTATTAATAATAACAAAATTTGGGGGAAATAGTCCTCCAGTGTTCGTGCCCGGGATTGCTCAGTTGGAAGAGCATTGGCGGATTCAGCCAATACATCCCTGGTTCGAATCTTGGCCCGGACTTTTTTCAGCCATAAGGAAAATTTACATCTGTCAGAAAATTCATGTTTTTAAAAGTAGTAAAGAGCTGTAAAAATCTATTTTTAATTGCAATTTAGTAAAATAGGCTGTTTTACTATAATAATAGTAGTAATAGTAATAATTTTTAGTATTAAGGGTGTATTTCGATTCAAACTGCTTATTTTCCGATTTATTTTTAGGTTCACTGTTGCGCCCAAATGCATCAAACTTTCAAATTCTCTTATTTAGAAAGTACACAAGGTGCCATAATCGTCAATTCTCTGATAAATGCAGAAAATATCGCAAAAAAGCAATCAAAAACGGCATTTTGAACCGAATTTTCCGAAGCGGGAGGTCTGCGAACGAAAAAAAGGGTCTTACTGACAAGGTTATTGCTTATAAATCAAATTCTAATAAATTGAGCGTAAGAAGGCATCACACGGCACCTTATACGTCTCTTCAAAAATCCCCTCAGCAAGTTTCATGTTTCTAGTTTTAAAAATGCGTCTGAAATTGTATCGGAAAATTTCGAGCTGTTGAAGATGGAAAACCGTTTTTTCGAATACACCCTTAATAGCCCACACCACTGACTGAAAAAGACCCGGATGATAATGTTAAGTCTATAAGGGCGTTCTTTTCAAATATCTCCTCAAATTTTAATATTTTTACATGTTTCTTTTTGCATAAGGGTAGCTGAGGACGATCTACAACCGAACTAGTTTTAAATTTTTCTATTTTGGTTATATATATATTTTTTATTATGATAGTTTCAATTTCAGAACCGGTTCTAACCGGTTTCGAAACTTAAAGTAATTTTTTTTATTATAAATCTGAAACCAAAATTCTTGTGGCACAATACTTAAGGTACTCTGCCACCACATAGAATACAATATTATTCAAAATTGAACAGATGGTTTCAAATGTACTGTGTCCCATTAAATTAAGAAGAAATGCTGTAAAAATAATAGAAGGAAGGAAAGCTACCGGAAATAAATTGGTAAATAACGAAGGAGAAATCATTTTATAGTAACGTCACATATGCTTGAAATCATTGTGCTTGAATATTTCTAGCTAGTCCACGTAAAGCGTTAAATTTCGATTTTACGTTGGAGAATAATTACGAATTTATTAAAATTTATTCAGATGAATAACTGAAGGCTATTTCCATGAGTACTTGTAGTGTAAGTCACAGGCTACGATTTTTGGCTACCAGTATTATAGAACAAAAAAAAATGTGATTAATTTTATTGGCACATTTTCATTAATTGAATAAGGCCAAGCAGACTTTTCGAAAATAACGGTGGCTAGCAAGCATAGCAATTAGTAAGTTATGTGACTTACACTACAGAACCCATGGAATTAGCCTGAAAAAAATCGCCTATGGCCATTTCCATGCGAATTTGTTTGTCTGTTACATGCTACGATTTTTGAATACCAGTATTTTGGAGTTTAAAAATGTGATTTATTTTATCGAACACTTCTCATCAATTGAATAAGGCAAAGCGAACTTTTTGAAAAAAACGCAGGCCAACAAGAATAGCGATTTTCAGCTGTGTAACAGACAAACAACTTCGCATGGAACTAGCCCTATGGCTAATTCCATGCGCACTTGTCATATCTGTCACATACTAGGACTTTTGATTTCAAGTATTTTAGAACGGAAAAATGCGACTTGTTTTATCGGAGATATCTCATCAATTGAATAAGGCGAAGCAAACTTTAAAAAAATAACGGTAGCAAACAAGCATAGCGATTTTCCACTGTGACAGACATGACAAGTTCGCACGGAAATTACCCTGTACATAGCCATCTGCACGTAACAAATTAGAAGAAAAAATATTTTTTTTTCATATTGGTATGAAATGTTCTACATAAAACCTCTTGTTGAAATAAGTACACTTCCAAAAACTTAATTGAAATATCACAACAAGTTGCCGATTATCCGAATTCCCATTTACAGGATTTACGCTTATCCGAACTCTTTTCAATTTTTTTTTATAATGAGATTTAAACATACCGTAATTTCGGGTGTATAAGCCGCGGATCAAACAATTCTTTTTCGACCTAGAATTTTTTAAGAGACAAATGCTACTTCGTAGATCGATGTAAATATATGTCTTTAATCACTAAATAAGATTTCTGGGTCCAAAAAGAATTGTTTGATCCGCGGCTTATACACCCGAAATTACGGTAAATTAATTTTCTCTGTTTTAACCCTTTGAGCTCTGATGGTAGAATATTCTACCACACAACCGAAATGTCACAACGACGCTAGAAAATTCGACCAAAGTTATTTGAAAAACGTTTAGCGCAATTTTTCGTGTATATCGTTAACCGTTTTTTTTTCTTTGCAAAATACTGGTGCCAATGTGACCTGTGGAATTTTTTAGAAATTTACCCACCAGAGCTCAAAGGGTTAAATAAAAATGGATTTACAAAGAACACAATCATAATGCAACAACTATATTTTAACCCTTTCCGGTACACTGTACCCAGTCTGGGATACCTAATTTTAATCCCAAACTTGCAAATGCCACAAATAATATTTTAGTAATATTTTGCTTTTAGAATAAAGGCATAAATTAAGGGATTCTTAATTTCGAAAAAAGTCGCTTTTAAAGTCCGTCGACAGTCAATAATTTCTCATTTTACTAGTGGAGATTTGCTCGTGCCAGAAAGAGTTAATGAAACAAAATAGAGTTTCTCGCGTTCAAGGTGTTATTTCATGAATTAATCTGTTAAGGGGACTCAGGGGTTGCAAGCTTTCCAAAAAATCGATTTTTTTTTATGATCTAGTTTGATTATTCACTTAATTTTTAACTCAATGCAAGAAACCGCATAAAAATATTTGCATTTTTAACGGAGTTATAAGCATTTATATATCAACACTTTCATAACAGCACCCATGTAATTTCAACTTTAAATCGCGTTTTCTTAAAGCTTGATTTTTGACGACTAACACTAAGATTTAAAAAAAACTAATTGATGGAATGGCTGAATTTTTTTTTGCATGCATATAACATCATTATCTATAGAATGAATTAATATAGTTTAGATAGTTTACTATTTTGAGTATTTTTAATGAAAAAAAAGTTGTATTTTTTAGGGTTTTTTTAAATTTTTAAGTTTAAGAGTTTTTTTAATAATTTTTTTTTCAATTGATTGTTATATCCTTAATTCATTCTATAGAGTAAAGTTTCCTGATCATTTTAAAGCAAAAATTAGGTTCTAAAGTCAATTCAACTTTAAGAAATCTTGGTGTTGGTGATATAACACATAATTTTTTTTTCAAAAATTGCGTTATATAAATTTTGCTATTATTTCTTATTATATTACATTGAAGTACTTCATTTTATAATTTTATAAGACTACAAACATACCTTTAAAATATCAGAAAGTTTAAATTAATTACACTGAATGCTTATTTTTTTATATGGACTCTAATCGAGAGCTCTGTTTACATGCTTTTCCGTATCGATCAACTGCTGAGCCCCCTTAATTCTAAGTAAGTTTGAAAATGGAAATCGCATTTAGGAAATATGTTCCCCACGGCCACAGTATTCATTCACTGCCAAGAATAAAAACACTTCACAAATATTTTTGAAATACCGTAATTTCGGGTGTATAAGTCGCGGATCAAACAATTCTTTTTGGACCCAGAAATCTTATTTAGTGATGGAAGACAAATATTTACGGCGATCTAACTAGTTATATTTGTTTCTTAAAATTTTCTGGGTCGAAAAAGAATTGTTTGATCTGCGGCTTATACACCCGAAATTACGGTACATATATTTTATTATTCAAACATCAATTGTGTTATTTATTGCATAATAATAAATATTTTACAAATGATTTTCGCTATAGGTTGTAAAGAAAGATGTAGAGAAGAAAACAGTGAATTGATCTTGATTGAAGGGAAAATAAGTGCATGTATATTTTTTTTATTCTGACTTGAAATGTATTATTTATGTATAATAATAAATATTTTTAATATGTTTTTGTTAGAGGCAATGAAGTGAAGTGAAGAGAAAAATAATTTATGTTCAATAAAGCTTAATATTCTTCTCAACATCACCACCACAAAAAACAAGTAATTTATCCAATAAAAAATTTTTTCCCTATTAAATATGCTCGAGAACAATGACGTGAATGGGATGGAAATCTTGCACAAAAAAATATTACCTGCCTTCTGATAAAGAAAGGGACGGTTTATAGTGAACTAATTTTCACAGAGATCAGACAATTTAAAATTACCCTGTTTATTAAAATAGGTGAATGATTACCGAAAACTGATAATACAACTTAACTAACAATCAAAATATACATAAAAGGAAACACATTTTTGTTATATCTACGAAACATTTTCAGAGCTTTTGTGGAGTTTATATCACAGAGAATCTATATAATAAAGGCCAAACGTATCTGTGCGTAACGCATACGTCATGTTTTGAATGGCAACACATTTCGATGGAATTTTAATTTTGCAATTTTCGCTATTGTAAAATTTTAAACTTCTATACATAGCACGTTTTTGACATTTATACCATCGTATGGAGAAAAACATGCACGTTTAAATGCAGTTTGTTAGAAAACTGTATCTCAATTTGTTTTTGAGATATTAATTTTTTTATAGTTTTTAGTTCATTTTCTCTAAAGGTGGCAACTTAAGTATCGCCATTGTGTGGGAAAAAAAGGAAAAATATCCATAGAGTAAAAAAAAAATAGAGATGCATTTTGGTGGCTGGAGATGACGCCAAAAAAGATCTCTAAAATTCGCTGCGTTGCATCAAACACAACAACGTGCTTTCGCAAAAAAGGAAAACTTTTAGCGATACAGTTTTAATTCATAATATAATGAAATGCTATTTTAAAATGCTAAAATATAATAATTATTTTTTTTTCATTTAGAGAAAAAATGATGTTAAAGGATTCGGTCTCTGTTCTTAGAGATTGTTTTGTTTGGCCCGAATAAGAGACTTAAATTGGAAGAACAACGCCCATGAAACCGTTTTAATTGCATAATTCACCTCCATTTATCTCTTTTCTCCGTGAAAAATAACAGATCACTGTATATTTTAGTTGGCATTTTTTCATAGCAACCGAAAAAAATAGTAATTAAAAAACGTGTTATGTCAAAATATCGTCGGCTATAAAACCCAGTGAATGTTGTTGGTTTTATTTCGTTTTTTCCTATCAATTTAATAACTTTTAGTTCGTTGAAAACTTAATTTACAAAAAATACATCAATTGATCTTTACAAAAATGTATTTTAAAAAATATCTGTGTGTCATATTTTCTTAGTTGATTTTATAAACTGAAATAATGCAATTTTTTTCTTTGGTAAGATCTTTGGCTAATAACTTCTATCTTGCGTCTAATACGGAAGTACCGATAATTTTCAAAGCTTTATATGGTAACATAATTAATATTTTTCATATAAAATTGCTGTTTGCAATTAGTTGGCAGTTTAAAAAGCATATTACGTAGGAAAAATTTATTAGACTTTTCAATTTTAATTTTTAAAAAAGTTTTTCACCTTTACTCTGTGACCCGGGAACCCCGGGTTCGGTGTAGTGTTACTAAAGTACAGAGATGCAATCGCTGAGCTAAAATTGACAGATTTTAACCACCAAAAGTTAATAGTTTTCTCTGCTTTATTAAAAAAAAAATAAGAAGAAATCTTTTTTAAAAATGACGACAAATGTTTTAAATATTTAGTGGTATCAATTGTTCATTTCTGGCTCAGAGCTTGAATCATTGTAAAGTGAAAACGTGAAATTATGGCTACAATTTCAAAACTTTAAAGCAATAGTGTAATCATTTTTTCTTTACCATTACACTCAGTTGTGCTTACTTCTTTCATATGTTTATCGAAACTATTAAACAGTTATATAACATATGCCTACTAAACAGTTTCGACATATCCAGATAATTGCAATTATATTGTGCATTTCTTTTCTCTATATCATGATAACCTATTTGAAAATATGCATGTTGTAGATAGCTTAATAATACCGGGTGGTTTAAACAGATATACATACGTTATTTTCAAATATCCACACAAGTAAAGACTAAATTCTCTTCCGCAATCAAAAATTCTGCAACAGCAGAACATAATTTAAAATAATACAAAAAAATTGCTATCTCGCACAAGAGCGAAGATTTGAGGGAAGCCACATAACTTTGATGAATAAAATTTCTGGTTAGAATTAATATATCTGCAAAACTTTCTGATTTTTTTAGTTTCGATATTTATGAATACAAACATTTGCTTTATTTAATAAAAGACATTTACGATTAAGTAAGACGAAGAATAGAATTATTAGTACTCAAAAAGCGATCGCTTGCAGTTATGAAGTTAATCTGGTTTAATTCCTCTAATGAAAACACAAAAATTCTGTTTCTTGCAAAATCCAAACACATTAATGATAAATTCTATATATATATATATATATATATATATATATATATATATATATATATATATATATATATATATATATATATATATATATATATAGTAATTATTGTAACATAACTAATGGCAGAAAATTTTAAACAACTTAATAACGTAGAAACAAGAAAATGCAACATAAATTAAAATAATGTGTGCAGAATATTATATAATTTAAATAATACTAGAGTTTTAGGTCCAGTTTAACTGCGAATAGACGTTACTCGCTATGTTTTAGGACTGCTATTTAAACATAGCCTTTCTATTAACCCTTTGCTCCCCAGTGGTTTAGGTCTTAAACCACCGATCTTTAATTCGTATATTTCAGTTCCCACCAGAAAATTAAAACAACAATATTTGCTTTAATCAATAACAGAACATTCCATATTTAAATAAAACGAAATTAGCCATTGAATTTTTCTGGTGTGAAATGAACTACATAATTTCTAGAACGTGTTCTGGCATGGGAATTAAAGGGTTAAGCTATAAGTAGCATTTAATCCCACGTCTTAGTGCATTAACTGGCTACTTTTAAGAGATAAATTGCTACGTTAATCGGACGTATTCTGATTCAAAGCACATGATGTAAATTCTGTTCTGCTAAAACACAAAGGCATCATAAACCAGAATAATATTACACAGCTCCATTTAAAGCAGCTAAAGGGCATAGCCGAATAAGCATTGGAAACATGCCTTTCAACGGAATTTATTGATATTTTTCCCACGTGTGTCTACCTATCTAACAATGTATTTCACCAAGTAACACCTTATAAATGTTGTTATTTTATGAGAAAAAAAAAATTTCAATTTTTTCAAAACCTCGTTTTCTCAAAAGCTATTGTACCGAATTGCATGTCATTTATTGAGTGTATGTAGACATCAAAGATGCATAACTGGGAATTTTTGTAGATTTTTCGGATTATAAAAAGTGTGTGAAAAAGCGTTTAAAAAATTTACGAAAATAAAAATCATATCTTACAGTTCTCCGAAAATAACCACTTTCTTGTAAAAAATTCCTCATATGTGTTCGCATATTATATATAAATTCCAAAGTTGTGCGTTTGGTACTAGATATAAATATTTACAGAAATATGTATAAAAATTATTAAAATTCATTTAAAGGCGTTATTTGGGGTGGAGCTAACGATCTTCTACATTCGAAGAATTTTTGGAACAATGTCAGCAGACAATGAGTTGACTGCTGTAACTTAGATTTCATTAAGCAGATATGCCATAATTTTCAACACTGCCGATAGTATTTCGATATCGAAAATTGATGTTTTGTATCGGAGACAATAGAGAAACATATTTTTGCTTGGAAAACAACATTATTCGATATCGAAATGTTACGACAGTTAATAGAATGATTTTTATTCAAACATTTTCACCACTTTTAACAAAGGGTAATACGAATAAGTAGTTCCGTTAACTTCATACGGCTCAGTGACAAAAAAATAAGATAAACATGCATTGATACTGTATAGCTAGAGGTAGAACGTAAGATGCCGTATTAATACTGAGATGTTACCTGGACAGGGTGCTAATAGACAATATTTTATTCAAGGTACATGCTATTCGCAGTTTTTATTTTTCTAGTGACAAATTCCCGTGTTGTATAGTTCAAAGATAAATATTAGAGAAAGGCACATAACTTGAGTGAAAAGAAAAAAAAGAAAGGTGACAACATTGCATGATATTTTGTATGGAAAAATATATTCGTAATATTTTTGAGCCGTTTAATGTTTGGTGAGATAAAAACTTAAAAAAAATAATAATAAATATTCGTCCAAAAACAATGGGGAATTTACCAGGAGATTAAAATATTGTAAAGACAGCTAACTTTTTGCGAATATATTATAAACTTATAAGCAAATACGTATACATTAATGATATAGTCAGTTTCGGTGTTTTAGACCTCAATTTCAAAAACTGTCACTTAAAATTGAAAAAAAAAATACAGCTGGCACTTTATAATGTATTATATTATTTTATGTATAAAAATTTAAATTTAAACGATAAAAACAGAAAATATAGAAAAACAAAGATTGAAGAAAGAAATTAATCATTATCACTATCATCTTCAATCACAACAGTTATGCATTCATTTCTGAATAGATTGGATAGTATTTCTGACGGTCTTAGAATTTTTGACAAATACCTCCCTTAAGCCAGACAATAGATTACTGCTGCCAAATGAATAAATTATAACATATCGTGACTATTCCTTAGTACAATTAACAGAAGTTCGTAACTATTACTTAGGTCTAAACGCTATACTAAAAGCTTGAAAATATTTATTATATTTTCTCTTTATAAAAACTGGTGAAAAACTTTTTTCATTTAAAGTGATTGTGATCACTATCGTTACATTTCGATATCGAAGAATGTAGTTAGATTCTATTACAAAAATATTCTTCCCTGATGTTGTATGCGAAGCTAACAACAAATTTTGATGATGAAACAGTATTCTCAGCGTTGGGAATGGTGCCTATGTCTTCATTAAATTTTAAAACACACCAATTCTGTAAGTGTATATTCCAAAAATTCTTCGAATGTGGAAGTTGATTTGCTCCGCCCCAAAAAACGCCTTTAAATGAATTTTAATAATTTTTTTACACATTTTTGTAAATATTTATATGTAGTACCCAACTGAAAACTTCGGTATTTATATATAATATGCGGGCACATGTGAGGAATTTTTTACTTGAAAATGGTAATTTTCGGAGAACTGTATGATATGCTTTTTATTTTTGAAAAATTTTTAAACGCTTTTTCACACACATTTTATAATTAGAAAATTATGCAAAATTTCCCAGTTATACATCTTTGATGTCTATATCAAATCAAGTAATGGCATACTATTCGGTACAGTAGTTTATGAGAAATCGAGGTTTTAAAGAAATTGAAAAAGCATATTTATCTCATAAAATAGTAATATTTATAAGGTGATACTTGGGGAAAAACATTGTTAGACAGGTAGACACACGTGGGAAAAATATCAAGAAATTTGGTTGAAAGGCATGTTTCCAATGCTTATCCGGCTATGCCTTTTAAACAATCAGTTTAAACATTGTAGAGAAACAGTTTTGCTGCAGAACAGGGAATCAATAACCTTATCGAGTTTACGGCTAAAATTTCAGAATTAGTTAAAACTCGAATAGCCATATAAAAACAAAATCGGTCTGCCAAGTTATATCTTGGTGGAAAATATCTAAAAACCCGATTTTAACGAAGGTTTACAATTATGTTTTTCTGCATCCAAATTTATTAAACATGGAGGACTGAGAGCAGGGATACACACTGTTAAACATACGAGCCAACCGTTAAAATAAGGTTTTCAGGAGTATACCAACAAGATATGACCGAATATTTTTTAATACGCGAATCGAGTTTTAGCTAATACAAGAATGTTAGCCGTGGAATCGATGAGGCCATTCTCTGTTCTGCCGCCTCCCGGCCTATAACTTATTTCAAGTAAAACAGATTAAGTTAATCAAATTTTTTCAGCATTCAAATTTTTCTTAAATGTTGTTAAATTCAAATCTTAAAAACTTGTTATTTTTAAACAAATGAAAATTTTCCCCACAAATAATATAGCTATAAAAGTTTATGATTTTTTTATTTCCGATATTTTTTAACATAAATAATTGTTCTATTTAATGATTGGAATTTACGATGAAATAAGGCGAAGAATAGAACTATTAGTACTAAAAAATAGATATTTTGCAGGAGTCAATATGTTTTAATCCTTCTAATGAAAACATACAATTTATATTTCGTTCAAAATGTATATACCGTAATTTTATAAGCCGCAGATCAGATAAATCAATTTTCTTCCAGAATTTGTTTTTGGAAAATTGCGACTTCTTTTTGCTTCACCCATTTTTTTTTCTTTTGTTTTTTTGAAATAAACTTTCCGGTATCAAAAAGACATAACTAGGCCGCGTCCCATACATGGAAAATTTCAGTATATTAATGATACATTTCATACAAATATACTAATTATTGTAACGTATCTAATGTCATACAATTTTAAATATTTGGTTAATGTAGAAACAAAAAGTACAATAGAACTTAAAATACTGTATGCAGAGTAGTATACATTTTAAGTATGATTCGAGTTTTGACTACTATTGAAACATGAGCTTTCCATTAAGTTGTACACGGTATTTAATCCGTTCTTCGTCTTAATGCATTAACTGGCTACTTTCAAGAGATAAATAAGTGATAGGTTAAAAAAACGCATTTTGATTCAAAGCACAAGATGTAAATGGTTTTTTGTGAACACACAAAGGCATCATTAACCAGGGCAATAATACACAGCTTCATTAGCTGCTAAATTTAAACAGACAGTAAGAATATTGTGTAAAATAATTTTGTATTTTGACAATGAATATAACAGATATAAATCTACATGTATGTTTCCTTAATATCCACATTAAACATTCTTTTAAAATCTTTAAGAATATAATTACAATTTACGTATAACTGTGTAAACAAATATACTAAATAGCATAATGTAACTAATGACATAAAAATTTAAATAATGGGATAAAACAGAAAGAAAACGCAGCAGAATTTAAACTACTGTGTGCATAATATTATATATCTTAAAAAATACTCGAGTTTTAGGTGCATTTTAGCCCTAAATGGACGTCTCACGCTATAATTTAAGGCTGCTATTGAACCATAAACTTTCCATTAAGTTGTATGCGGTGTTTAATCCCACGTTTTAATGCACTAGCTGACTACTTTTAAGAAATAAATTGCTAGGTTATTCGAATGCATTTTAATGCAAAGCATATGAAGTAAAAGTATTTCTATTAAAACACCAAAGGCATCATTAACCATAATAATCCTATACAGTTTTAATAATTGCTAAATTTATACAAACAGTTTTAACATTAAATAAAATAATTTTCTATTTTGACGATTAACATATTAGATATAAAACTGAAAGCATTTCGTTCTATTATCCGCCATTAAATATATACTTTTACCTTTAACAATGTAATTAAAATTTACGTGTAACTGCATAAACAATTATACTAATTGTTCATAACTTAACCAAAGGCAGAAAAATTTAAAGGACTGGTTAACGTAAAAACAAGGCAACATAAAAGGAATTAAATTACCGTGTGCAGAATATTATATATTTTAAAATATACTCGAGCTTTAGGTCCATTTTAGACCTCAATGGAGGTCTCAGGCAATAATTCAAGACTGCTATTGAACCATAAATTTTCCATTAACCCTTTCCGGCGCAGAGTAAGTTTAATTGAAATAATTATCTGCCACCAGAATTTATAAACGAATTTATTAGAGAATACGAACTTGCTTATTTTCAGGCATTTTATCAAAGGAAAATTTTAATTAAATATTCTTGGTGCCAGTAAAATTAAAATTAGGTGTCCTTTTTAAGGGACACCGCGCCGGAAAGGGTTAAGTTGTATGCGGCGTTTCATCCCACGCCTTAATGCACTAACTAGCTACTTTTAAGAAAGGAAGTGCTAGGTTAATTGAATGCATTCTGATGAAAGCACTTGATGTAAAAGGCTTTCTGCTAAAACACCAATGGCATCATTAACTATAATTATCTCATCCAGCTTCATTAGCTGCTAAATTTATACAAACAATTTTAACATTAAATAAAATAATTTTCTATTTTGGCCATTAACATAATAGTTATAAAAGTAAAAGTATGTCTTCCCATTATCCACATTAAATATATTTTTTAAAATCTTTAACAATGCAATTAAAATAACATAAATTAAATTACTGTGAACAGAATATTACATATTTTAAATAATACTCGCATTTTAGATCCATTTTAGCTTTTACCCCTTGCGGGGCGGTGGTATATATTATATACCACCTACGACTGATGAAGATTCACACCGGAAAAATGTTATTAAATTTCACTTTTCTAACTTTGGTGGAAAACAGTCGTGAAATTGCTTTTCCTCTTTTTGATATAACTTTTTTACAAATTTCTGATGGGAGTTCAGAATTACTCGAACGCAATTGCTTGCCCCTCAAAAGGTTAAATGGACGTCACAAGCTATAATTCAAGACTGCTATTGAATCATTAACTTTCCATTAAGTTGTGTACGGCGTTTAATCCTTCGTCTTAATGTATTAATTGGCTACTTTTAAGAGATAAACTACTACGTTAATCGGACGTACTCTGATTCAAATCACAATATGAAATGCTGCTCACTAAAACACTAAGCTATCATGAACCACGGTAATATTACACAGCTCTATTAATTTAATCAAACAATTTTAGCATAAGTAAAATAATTTTGTATTTTGACGTTTGACATATTATACATAAAACTGGAAGCATGTCTCTCTAATATTCACATTAAATGTATTTTTTTAATCTTTAACAATATAATTACAATTTACGTATAACTAGTAAACAAAAAAACTAATTATAACAATGAACTAATGGATTAACATTTTTTAGAAATACTGGATAACGTAAAAACACGAAAGCGCAACAGAATTTCAATAATTGTGGGCGAAATATTATAATTTTTTAATAATACTCGACTTTTAAGTCCAGTTTAGCCCTGAATAGATGTTGTATTTAGAGAAGGCTATTGAACCACAAAATATTCATTAAGTTATACGCTTCAATTAATCACGCGTCTTAATGCACTAACTGGCTACTTTTAAGAGTTCAAGTGCTACACTAATCTGATGTATTCTTATTTAACCCATTCGTGCCCATCATCTTTTGCGTAAATTTTATTTGGTTGGCACCACTATATTTATAAGATTTAAGTTTAGTTCATTAATCACGAAAATGCATCATTTAAATAAAATAATTATTGCTTTTCTTTTTTACCGGTGTCAAAATCAGTGCTGAATGCACCTTTTGAAGCGTTCCTAAAAAGGGACGCTAGGCACTAATGGGTTTAAAGCACATACAGCATACTGTAAATGCTGTTCACTAAAACACCCCAAAGGCATCATTAAACATGATAATAATATACAGCTTCATTAGGTTCTAAATTTAAACAAACAGTTTTAACATTAAATAAAATAATTTTGTGTTTTGACAGTTAATATATTAGCTATAAAACAAGAAGACATATCTATTTAATACTCACATTAAATATATATTTTTTAATCTTTAACAATATAATTATTTTACGTATAGCTGCGAAAAAATATATACTAATTATCAGAATGTAACTAATGACATAAAGAACTGGAAAATGCAAAAACAAGAAAACAGAACAAAATTTAAATTGCTTTATGCGTCATGTTATATATTTTAAATGATGTTCAAGTTTAGCCCTGAGTAGTAGCCCATTTTATCCCTGAATAGGCATTACACGCAATATTTAAAGACTGCAATTGAACCATAAGCTTTCCATTTAGTTGTACGCGGCATTTAGTCCACCCCGCATCTTAATTCATTACCGGGCTACTTTCAAGAGATAAATTGCTATATTAACCCGCGAGTAGTCGCGACTTTTTTCACAACGTCATTAGTCGCGCTCGGTCTTTTCGCCGCTGGCCCCCCGCATACCAAATATGTAAAATAAGAAATATTTTTCACCTAATATACGAAAATAACATTACAACGAAGATATAAATTTGCACTTTTTTTAAATTATGCATTTTATTCATGAGATTTGGAGTAATTGGAAAAAGTAAAAATGAACTCACATTAGTGACTTTTACGTAGACTTTTTCGCCAATTTCAAATTTGTTTCTAAAAATCTACCTGAAAAAAAAACAGAGGTGTCCTGTTACTTCACTAAGGTGTTCGAGAAAGCTTCAAAGTCAGTTACACGGTAGATCTCAGCTGTATTTGTAATGTGATATAAGTTACGAGAAGATAAGTTATACGGGCGGCGAAAAGACCGACGAGCGACTACTGACGGGTTAATCGGACGCTTTTTGATTCTAAGCACAGATTGTAAATGATTTTCTAAGCAAAGGCATCATTAACCATGGCAATAATGCGCAGCTTCATTAGGTGCTAAATATAAACAGTTTGAGCATTATGTAAAATAATTTTGTATTTTGACAATTAATATAGGGGATATAAAACTAGAAGCATGACTCTTTAATAGCCACATTAAACATTCTTTTAAAATATTTAACAATATAATTACAAATTACGTATAACTGTGTAAACAAATATACTTTTTATCACAATAAACTAATAACATAAATTTTTAAATAACTGGGTAACGTAGAAAGAATAAAACAATCCAGAATTTGAATTACTGTGTACAGAGTATTATATTTTTTAAATTATACTCAAGTTTTAGGTCCATTTTACTCTTTAATGGACCCACATGCTACAATTCAACACTGCTATTGAACCATAAACTTTCCATTAAGATATATGCGGCGTTTAATCCCACGGCTTAATGCACTAACTGGCTACTTTTAAGAGTTAAGTGCTAAATTAATCGGATGCATCCTGATGCAAATGGCTTTCTGAAAACACAAAGGACGATATTGAAGATTAACAAATTGGATATAAAAATGAAGCATGTCTATTTATAATTCCCACTAAGCATTCTTTTAAAACTTTAGATTAATTTAAACTTAAAATACTAATTTAAATTTACGTATAACTTCTTAAACAAATATAGTAATTGTTCACAACGTAAATAACGGCAAAAACTGAATAACGTAAAAACAAGAAAACCGAACAGAATTAAAATTACTGCGTACATAATATTATATATTTTTAACAATGCTATAGTTTTAGGTCCATTTTAACCCAAAATGAACGTTACATACTATAATTCAAAACTGCTATTGAACCATAAACTTTCCATTAAGATTTAAGTGGCGTTTTACTCAACGTCTTAACACTGGAACGTCGGGAAACTTTACGCAAATTTTATAAAATATATTTTAAACCAGAAAAATAATTTCAAATGCTTTAGTTTATTTGTTTAGCTCATTTCATTGCAACTGATATATAACTTATTTCTTGAAGGTTTTTCTGGTTCAAATTGACAATCATTCCAGTGATCGGTGTCAAATTGACACCTTCCCGGCGTTTTAGTGTTAATGCACAAACTGACTACATTTGACAGATAAAATGCTAGATTAGTCGAATGCATTCAGATGCAAAGCACATAATGTAAACGGCGTTCTGCTAAATCACAAAGGCATCATTAACAGTGATAATACTACAGAGTTTCATTAACTGCTAAATTTAAACAAACAATTTTAGCATTAAATAAAATAATTTTGTATTTTGATGATTAATATATTAGTTATAAATCTAGAAGCATGTCTCTTTAATATCCACATTAAATATATTGTTTAACCCTTTAACGATCATAGCATTTTCATTGCTAAGATGTCGAAATAAATGAATGACACCGGTAATAAAGAACAAATATATTTCTAAATAAGAAAACGTGATTTTTCACATACAAAATAAAAGGAATATTTTTAGATAAAAATACCGGTGTCAGTGTTGCGTATCGGAATTAAAATTTTGTGGTTTCGTGGCGAAAGCAATGAACATTAAAGGGTTAAATCTTTAACAATATACTTACAATTTAGATATAACTGCGTAAACAAATATGCTAATCATCGAATCGTAACTGAATGCATAAAATTTTAAAAGACTAGATAATCTAAAAACAATAAAATACAATAGAATTTAAATTACTGTGTGCAAAACATTATATATTTTTAATAATACTCCAGCTTTAAGCCCATTTTAGCCTTAATTAGTCGTTACCCGCTATATTTTGAGACTTCTATTGAACCATAAGCTTTGGACGTGGTATTTAATCCCACGTCTTAATGCATTCACTAACTGGCTACTTTTAAGAGATAAAGCGATAAGGTTAATCGGTTGCATTCTGATTCAAAGAACAAGATGTAAATTTCGTTCTGCTAAAACACAAAGTCATCAAACGATTATAATAATACACAGCTTCGTTAGCTGCTAAATTTAAACAAACAATTTGTACATTATGTAAAATAATTTTTGTATTTTGGAAATTTGTATATTATTTATAAAACTATAAGTATGTCTCTTTAATATCCACATTAAGTATTCTTTTTAAATCATTAACAATATAATTGAAATTTAGCGTGCAATCATCATTTAAATGATAACTATAGTAGTAAATATATGGAGCAATGTTTAGTAGTAGTTAGTATAAATTTTTTCACTCATTCTTTAGAATGAATATTGAGCACTCGTTAGTTTTCATTAGTTATTTACAGTGTCGCTATTAATTATTTAAAAGAATTCAAAACCAAATATATATAAATCATAAAAACTAAATGCGCATCATTAAAAATCATATTTTTCTAATTGTTTGTGATAACCAGAATTTTATTGATTTATAATATTAATATTGCATTATAATAACATAACTTTTTATTAAGGATTGAAACATCAAGCGATCCAGCGACTACTTTTTTCATTCTCTTTGTATCACTTAAAAAAAATAATCTCTGTTATACTAATTAAATTGGTATTTTAAAGAAATATATCCCAAAAAGTATATTTTAAAGGAAGGTACAAATCAATACAAACTCTGAAAAGAAAATGAGCTGTTGCAAATCTGCATGCTTTCTAATCTATACACTGTAATAAATTATGTAAATCTACAAAACTAGTTCTGTATATCTGTATCAAAACTACTCTGTTCTATAATCTCTGTTATACTAATTAAATTGGTATTTTAAAGAAATATATCCCAAAAAGTATATTTTAAAGGAAGGTACAAATCAATACAAACTCTGTGAAAAGAAAATGAACTGCTGCAAATCTGAATGCTTTCTAATCTATACACTGTAATAAATTATGTAAATCTACAAAACTAGTTTTGTAAAGCTACATAAATTCTACGGTAGTTTTACAAAAGAATTTATTAAAATCACAGTAAACTTACTAAATTTTTTCTGCAACCCGGGTTGCAGTTAACTTAATTTCCGGCATATCAAACAATTCTTTTTCGCTCCTGAATTTATTTTTAGTAATTGAAGCCAAATGTTTACCGCGATCTGAAAAGCTACATTTTGTTTAAAAAAATTTCTGGCTCGAAAAATGATTGTTTGATCCGCGTATTATTCGCCGGAAATTACGGTAAATAAAATATTCTAAGCATCCCAGTTCCTAAAATATTCTTCAAATTTTATAGTTTTTTTTTTTTTTTTTTTTTTTTTGATTTACGGTGCAAAAGAGTATCTGTTACATGAATTTTATTGTTCCATCCCACGTCTTAATGCATTAACTAGCTACTTTCAAAAGATAAAGTGCTAGGTTATTCGAACGCATTCTGTTTCAAAGCACATGGCGTAAATTGCATTCACCTATAACAAAGGTATCATTAATCATAATAATACCACACAGCTTCATTAGGTGCTAAATTTAGTAGAACAGTTTTAACAATAATTAGAATAATTTTATATTTTGACGATTAGTACATTAGATATAAAACTACAAGCCATGTATCTTTAATATTCACATTAAATATTTTTTTTATCTTTAACAATATAATTAGAATTTAAGTATAACTGCATAAACAAGTATACTAATTATTATAAGGCAACAAAAGGTATACAACTTTAAAAAATACCCGTCGGCTTGGCCTATAGGTGGAGGTAGATTTCGTTGAGTGCTCATTTTAACAACAACAAATAAAAAGTAATTAGAGAAAAATCCAGTTTAACAATTTTATTTGACGGCTTTTAACCCCTTGAAGGGCACCGGTATATTATATATACCACTTAATTTTAATTCCCTTACGTCACATCGGCACCGGAATTTTGCAGTTTGCAATTTTGATTTTTATTACGCAAACAAAATAGAGCGTATACTTACATTCATATAAATTTGTTTGTGAATACCGGTGTCAATCAATCATTTTAACATTTTAGGAACAGAAGTGCTTTGCCCCTCAAAGGGTTAAATACATTTTAATTTCATTTTTCTGTAAGAGCCGGTTTTATCAGAATCATCTTAAGCTAAATTCTGCTCAAATGCCCACTTTGACAGCATTTTTTTTAAAAACATATTCTGACTTTATGAAAAAATTGACCAATATGGTAAATTATATAGTTCCTAAATAAAAAAAAAACTGCCAATTGAATGCATTTGAGAGCAAAATTGGTTTTAAAAATGAATCATAAAATAAGCAATTTGTTATCTAAATACATCCTCAAATCTTCAAGCACGATTGCTTCTGGAAATTTTGTTCACAATAGCTACTTTGACAGCATTTTTTGAAATATATTCTGCCTTTATCGAAAAACTGACCAACAGGCACATTATATAGTTTCTAAATAAAAGAACCTGTCATTTGGATACGTTTGAGATCAAAAATGGTTTTGAAAATGAGTCATAAAAAAAAGCAATTTGTTATTTGATTATTTCCTCAATTTTTCAATCACAATCGCTTAGGGAAATTCCGTTCAAAGTGCCATTCTTGGCAGCTCTTTTTGAAAGATATTCCGCTTTTATCGAGAAACTGGCCAATACGTCACATTATATAGTTCTTAAATAAGAGAACCTCCCATTTGGCAGTGTTTGAAATCAAAAATGAATTTAAAAATGAGTCATGACATAAGCAGTTTGGACTTGCGTTTTTTTCTTAAACTCCTACTTTTCTTTATTCCTTTATCATTTTTTTGTATAAGAAATGGTCCTATAAAAATCTTTTTAATATAAAAATTGTAGATATTATTGAGTAGATGTAGAATAAATTTAATCGGATTTGATAGCTTAAGAATTAACAAAGTTGTGATTTTTTTCTTTTTTACCCCCCGCCCCTTTCCTTTTCCTTTTTAATTTTTTTTCACCGGTAAAAGTTGGTCCTATCAAAAATTTGTAGGTACAAAAGTTTTAGATAATTTTTAGAACATTTATATATAAAAAAAAATAGTTGGATTTGATATCTTGAGAATTGACGAAGTTATGAATTTTTTTCTCCCAAAAACCCTATTTTTGCGTCTCTTGAGCCCATTTTTAATTTTATAACATATCTGTCATGCATAAACTTTTGGCCTATTTCTTAGAAGTAGAACAAACTTTAAACTGATTCGATATATATTTTATTTAAGAAGTTATACCGTTTTATTGGTTTTCACAAAAACCTTCCCTATTTCCTTCCCAATTGCCCATTAACGAACTTGACATAGATTTTATGTCCCTTGATTTTATGTCTCAGTTTAAAAGAGATTTGAGCAGAATTGGAGAAGTTATCGTGTCCATAAAAAAGTGATATAGACCGATATATACCGGGTGTCCCAAAAATAACTGATGCATTTTAAAATTCAATAACTTGCAAATGGTAACAGCTATTTAAAAAAATTTTGCAGGAGAGTTATGTATAATGTCAGGAGTTTTTTTACCGTAATTTTTTATTTTAGTTAACATCTCAAACAATAGGTGGCGCTGATGGCGATTGAAGGCCAGGTGATCAGTGCTGAGTGAAGCGTCGACCTGGCCTTCAATCGCCGTCAGCGCTACCTTTTGTTTGAGATGGGAACTAAAATAAAAAATTACGGTAAAAAAACTCCTGACATTGTACATAACCTTCCTGCAAAAATTTTTTAAATAGCTGTCACCGTTTGCAAGTTATTGAATTTTAAAATCCATCAGTCATTTTTGGGACACCCGGTATATATATAAACTTTTTTACTGGTGGTAGTTTTGGGGTCTGGAGGTCATGATCAAAGAAAATCTGCAAAAATTTTCATAAATTCCAACACAGGAGCGACCGCAATAGGTATTTCATACGAAATCTACCTAAAACTAGATAACGTAAAAACCAGAAAACACAACCGAACTTTAAATACTATATGTAAATTATTATTATTTTATAATAATACCCTAGTTTTTACTCACGATTAGCTTTAAATAGACAACAATACACGCTATATTTCGAGAATGCTTTTGAACCATGTATTCTCCATTAATTTGTATGCGCCATTTAATCCCACGTCTTAATATACTAACTGGCTACTTTCAAGAGGTAAAGTGCTATGTTAATCGGTTTTCGCATTCTGATTCAAATCAGAAGATGTAAACTGCGTTCTGTTAAAGCACAAAGCCATCCTTAACGATGATAATATTGCACAGCCTCATTAGCTGCTAAATTTAAACAAACAGGTTGGACATTATGTAAAATAATTTTGTATTTTGGCAATTATTATAATAATTATAAAATTATAACTATGTCTCTTAATATCCATATCAAATATTCTCTTAAAATCTTTAACAATATAATTACAATTTATTACTGTTTTAACAAATATACTAATTATCATAACGTTATTAATGGCATACAATGTTAAATATCTGGATAACCTTGAAAGAAGAAAACTCAACAGTACCGTAATTTCGGGTGTATAAGCCGCGGATCAAACAATTCTTTTTCGACCCAGAAATTATTAAAAAATGAATGTTACTAGTTAGATCGCCGTAAATATTTCTGTTCAATCACTAAATAAGATTTCTGGATCCAAAACGAATTGTTTGATCCGCGGCTTATACACCCAAAATTACGGTATTAATAAGTATGTGCGGAATTTTAAATAATATTCGAGTTTTAGGTCCATTTTAGCTCGAAATGGATGTCACACGTAATGATTCAAGCATATAATCGATCTGCTATTATTCAATGCTATTGAACTATAAATCTTCCATTATGTAGTACTTACACGGCGTCTTAATGCACTAACTGGATACTTTTAAGCGGTAAAGTGCTACGTTAATCGGAAGCGTACAGATTCAAACTACATGTTGTAAGTAGCGTTCTGCTAAAGCACCAAAGACATCATTAATCATGATAATACGACATAGCTTCATTAGCTGCTAAAATTAGAATAATTGTTTTAACATTAAATACAATAATTTTGTATTTTGACAAATAGAATATGGGATATAAATGTAAAAGCATGTCTCTTTAATATCCACATTAAATATATTTTTATACTATAAAAAATATATTATAAAACAAAAAAAACACGACAAAATTTAAATTATATAATTTTTACAGGGCAAAATATTACATATTTTTATTAATACTCGAGTTTTAAATCCAGTTTAGCCCAAAATAGACGTTACATGTTACATTTCGTGAATGCTCTTGAAACATAACATTTTCATTAAGTTATACGGGGAATTTAATCCTACGTCTTAATGCACTAACTGGCTACTTTTAAGAGATAAAGTGCTGTTTTCATTAGTCGCGTTCTGATTCAAAGCACAAGATGTAAACGGCGTTCTGCTAAAACACAAAGGACCATTAGCGATGTTAACATTACACAGCTTCATTAGCTGCTAAATTTACTCAAACAGTTTGAACATTATGTAAAGTAATTTTGAATTTCGGTAATTTGTATAATAATTATAAAACTATGTATCCTTAAATAACCACATTAAATACTGTTATAAAATTTTTAACAATATAATTACGATTTAACCTATAACTGTGAAATTATCATTTCAGAGATAACTACCATAAACACTAAATTTATGGAGCGACGCACATACGATATTAAGATTTCTTTTGATTAAATGTTTATAATGCAATCAGATTATGAGATTATACAAATCTTTTCACACCGTCTTTTAAATGAATGGTTCATTACTTTTTACAGTTTCTATATTAATTACTTAAAAGCATTCTAAACAAAATATCAATAAAATGTAAAAAAAACTAAATGTACATTATGAAAAATCTTATTTCTCTAACTGTTTGTCATAACCAGATTTTTATTGAATTAGAATATTAATATTGTTAGCTTTTTGATTAAGGGATTGAAGCATCAAACGTTACAGCAACTACTTTTACCTATTCGGTTCGAGCCGCTTGTAAAAATATAATAATAATAAAATTACACAATTAAATTGGTATTTTAAAGAAGTATATACCACAGCGTATTTTTAAATAGTCGTTCAAATGAATATAAAATTAATCACAAGTATTGGGTCTTAATTAATAGCCTAAATTGCAAAATAGTTTGATAAAAACCAAAGAAAAATTCACTTTGTGGAAAGCCCATGCACTGTAAAATATTCTTTAATTCTACTGGTGTAAAGTCACAGAAATTTGTATGCTTATTCAAATTTAACCTATACACTGTAAATCTAAAAATTAGTTTTTGTAAAGCTGCAGAAAAACTACGGTAACTTTACAACAGAATCTATTATAACTAGAGTAATCTTACTAAAATTTTACCTGTAACCAGGATTGCAGTTACCATAAAGTGTTCTAAGCATCACAGTTTCCTTAAAAATTCTTAGTAAATTTACAGATGTTTTGATTTGCAATGCAAAAGAACTGTTATATGAAATTCTGATATACATCTGTTACGTGAAATTTGTGTTTCCGTTACATCAAATGTTCTAGGAATCCAACTTACCTATTAACATTTTAGTAACTTAACAAATTTCTGTTTTACAGTTTAAGGCAGAATTAAGGGAGGAAGTAAAAAAAAAATCTTCTTATAGTCTTTTGAATGCACGTTAATTTATTAGTTTTCTCATTATTTCTCTATTACCGTAATTTTCTGCGTATAATCCGCAGATCAAACATTTCTGTTTGGAGCCAGAAATTTGATTTAGTAATTGAAGCCAAATATTTATTGCGATTTACGAAACCACATTTTATTTTAAACAATTTCTGGGTCGAAAAAAAAAATCGTTTGATCTGCGGATTATGCGTCGGAAATTACGGTAATTACCGTAATTTCGGGTGTATAAGCCGCTGATCAAACAATTCTTTTTCGACCCAGAATTTTTTAAGAAACAAATATAATTAGTTAGATCGCCGTAAATATTTGTCTTGAATCACTAAATAAGATTTCTGGGTCTAAAAAGAATTGTTTGATCCGCGGCTTATACACCCGAAATTACGGTAATTTAAAATATTGCTAATAAAATATCTGCAAACAACAACTAATTAAAACAGAATGATAAAAAAATCATATACCTATAACTTATTACGATTACCAGAGTTTAAATTTCTAAGTATGAGCATAGAATTTTATTTCTAATACGCCGTATTTTCCATGCTTGCTTTTCAATTAATTTTGAGAAAAACCGCAACCATTATATGCGTACTACAATACTTCTGAAAATTTTACAAAACTGGAAAAAAAAATTCTATTTTAAATATGAAATTTCACAACGGCAAATCTCAACTTGATATCCAGAAATACCAAGATCCTTTTGTGATGCTGTGCTAGGATGGGTATGTATTTCAAACATTACATACCCATAATAATCCGTTTTTATATAATTCCGATTCCTTAGATGTCAAACTATTAAAACTTCTGAATTTCGTTTATAGTAAATTATCCAGACCAGTTTTGAGGTTTGAGCGTGGAAAATACAGGGTGTCCGAGAAAGATCCGTACAACTTCAAAAATTTATTGAAAAAGAAACAGTAGGGTAACAGCGAAACTAATTAGGACATTAGATAGAATAACACAAAAAGTTTTTTTCTGTAGTATGTTTCTGACCATAGATGGCGCTACATGTCGTGCAAAGGAATATTTAGTTATTTTAGTTATTTCAATGGCGGATCGCGTGTAGAAAGCTCAATGTGTTGCGTGGTTTATCGAAACAAAATCCGATACGCAAACACAACGGAATTATCGAACGACGTATGGGGAATCGCCACCATCTCGGTTGTTTGGCCAGCGTTGGATTGGCAGGGATGGTCCCATTGCATGGCCACCCCGGTCTCCTGACCTAACACCACTGTATTTTTTCTTTTGGGGTTATGTTAAAGATACTGTATACCGAACGCAAGTTAACAGTCTCGAAGAATTAAAGCAAAACACCCAAACAGCTGTAGCTGCTGTTGATGTTAGCATGCTGAAACGGTCGTGGATGGGATTGGAATATCGTCTTGATATTGTTCGTGCTACAAAAGGGTCTCATGTAAAAATTTCCTAAGGTAATAACTTAAGTTTTAGGAAAAAAAAACTTTTTGAGTTATTCTATCTAATGTAGGGGAAGATGGGGATACTTGAGCCATTTTTTAAATTTTAATTTTTTAAAATTTTTTAGAATTTCTTAGAACAAAATAAAATATTGAAAATGAAAATTTGATATTTTTTCTTCATTTGAAAACCACTTTCAATTAATTTTGAACTATTTTTCTATGTCTAATAAATTTTTACTTTTTCTTTTACATTGTGGCTCAAGTATCCCCATGGAGGGGATACTTGAGCCAGATGTCACATTCGCACCAGTATTTTGCAAAGAAAAAAACCGATTTACAATATACGCGAAAAAATGCATTAAACCTTTTTCAAATAAATTTGGTCGAATTTTCTGGTGTCGTTGTGACATTTCAGAATTAAAATTTTGTGGTAGAAAATTCTACCAGCAGAGCTCAAAGGGTTAATCACCATACTTTAAAAATGGTACCAAGGTATATGATTTCTTTTTTACATGTTCAGAACTATAAATATGTTACCATGTTGCCAGTTTTAGAAAGAAAAATTGAACAACTGTATAGATAAAGGGGGTGGCTCAAGTATCCCCTATGCTCAAGTATCCCCACTCTCCCCTACTTATTAGTTGCGCTGTAACCCTATTGTTTCTTTTTCAATAATTTTTTGAAATTGTACGGATCTTTCTCGGACACCCTGTATTTTAAATACCGCTTTAGTGGAAAGGGGTAGCGACCACGCATTACTCTCGTTGACCAAAGCGTAAAATTTATGTTTAGTACAAACGAATCTTTCTGCTATATTAAGATGGAGATTTTATATATAATTCTGTTAGCAATATAATTCTGTTTCTATATAATTAGATTTCGTTATAGAGGCGAAATGTTCATTCTCAAGGGTGGCCAATGGCTAATTTCTAAACCGTTAGTTATCGATATATAGTTCCAATTGCAAAAATGCTTTTAAAAATATAAAGAAGCAATTTTTAAGAGATTTTGGTCAAAAAGCTTTTTTATTAAAAAAATTATATTCTATTTACATTATTTATGTTTATATTTTAATTTTAAATTTTATAATTTTATTTATATCCTATAAGTGATATTTAGTAAATTTTTACCACTTCTCTAAAAAGTAAGTCAAAAAAGCCCCATTCTTCTGCGATTAAAACTGACTGATTAATAGCTGTTTAAAGCTGAAGCATATTTTTTGCTCTAAAATAGGGGTCAGTCGCAAATTTGCTGGAAATAAAAATAAACGTCAGATATAAAATTTAACATTAACCCTTTCCGGCGCAGTGTTGCCGGTCTGGACACACCTAATTTTAATTCCGAACTTGCAACTGGCACCAGTAATAGTTTAGTAAAATCTTGCAATAAAAGCTTAAATTAAGGCCTTGATTTCTTAAAAAGTCGCTTGTGAATTCCGGTGTCAGTGGATAATTTCTCATTTTACTAACAGAATTTTTCTGCGCCGGAAAGGGTTAAACATTGAGAATAAAGTAATTTTTACAATATTATTTTTTAATTTATATTGATGCTTATATATTAAAGCAAAAAATACAACTTGTACTAAATATATAAGTTAAAAAAATAACATAAAATTTCTTAAATTATGAAAAACAAAAGTCACAATTCGTTACAAAATGATACATATCCAAAATTCTGTTAAATTACTTAACCAAATAGAATTTAGTGTAGTAAAATAAATAAATGGTATGCACCTAAAATCGTATTAATCTTACATTGTCATTGTATATAAAAAGTATGCAAATTAAACCTATATCGGATATTCGGAAGTGAGTTAAAATTTGGATACAAATTTCGAACTAGGAAAACATACATATTCGAAAATTATAAGTACAATAAAGTTTATAAAAATAACATATCATTTAAAATAAAATTATAAAAAGAAACAGCTTCATTTCCTTACAAAATAAAATATATATAAAAATACAATGGAGGATTTGAATTTCAAAACTCGCCTTATCGCTTTTGTTTTCTCTATCAGTCCATACTAATCTGCACTAATTTAACACTACAATCTCCAAATTTATAATGAAAATCAATGGACGCATTTAAAGGTGTCTCACTACTTCTCAAAATTTGATTTTGAGAGAATTTTGAAACTAATTTTTTGAATTATTTAACCAATCTAGAGGTTGATTAATTAAAATTAACTTAACAGTAAAACTTATATGGTGGCAGTACCTCAGTAAAATCACTTTTGAAATATTACTCTACCTCATTTAAAACATTTTTGTAACTGGAACTATATGTCTGTGACAAATAGTTTAGGAATTAGCCATTGGGCAGCGTTGGAAAGGGACGCTCTTCATAAAACTTTAAGCACTTGGTGTACGTTCCCTTAACCCTTTGAGGAGCAAAGCACTTCTGTTCCTAAAATGTTAAAATGATTGATTGACACCGATATTCACAAAAAAATTTATATGAATGTAAGTATACGCTGTGTTTTGTTTGCATAATAAAAATCAAAACTTAATTGTAAAATTCCGGTGCCGATGTGGCATAAGGGAATTAAAATTAAGTGGTATATATAATACACCGGTGCCCTTCAAGGGGTTAAAGATGAGCCCAACTCATCCGTTTTCAGTTACAGAAAAGTGGTTTAAGTCATGAAATTTAAAGTTCCGTAACTCGGTCAATTTTAATGTTGTATGAATGGGACCATTTTGTATTGCTTGTTAGAGTGATGGAAAATTTTTACTTAATATCACTTATAGGACCGGGGGACCGTTTAAGCTTAATCGCTTAGAAAACAATTCTTTACCTTTGTTTAAAGAGTTTTTACAACTGGAACTATATGTCTATGACTAACGGTTTAGAAATTAGCCATTGCCACCGTTGAAAATGGACACACAGTATATGTTGAGCATAAATTATTGAGTAAACTTCAAAGTTCTATAAAACCAAAATAAATTATTGTACGAACCTGTATAATATTATGTTTGCAGGCATATTTTGAACAGACTTATTTTACATATTCAAGAAGTTGTACATGATCTCCATGTATCGCACGTAAAATATTGAGTCTGTATTCAGTTTCACACGAAATATTGAGGGGCATCTCAACCGTTATTCCTCTATTAACTTAACTGATTCATCGTTTTAGTTCATTAGTATTACGGACAGTTGCTTGCGCCTGGTATTTGACAAATACCCCCCAAAAACACTATTAACACTAAAACCGCCGGCTATTTTATTGAAGTTTTATAAAAATTGTTTGTCACCAGAATTTTTATTTAAATTTATTTAACTTTTTTAATTAGCCTATGTCTGTGTTGCACGTATTTAACAAATCTTCTCAATATATTTCTGGTTCGAATTGACAATTTTAAATTTGGCAGGGGTCATAATGACTCCTAATGGCGGTTCCAGTATTAATGTGCAAACACACGGGCTTACAAACTGTTATGAATACCGGCATCGTTTATTGTGGTGACACGATGGTTTTGATCTTTAATGATTTTTAAAGGAACGGGACTGATGTCCTGCAGAACAGGAACATTTCCTACAAGTACGGTTGATCTCTAAAAGATTTCCTAGAATTCAGTTGACCGGGACAAAACAAGCATGTGGACGGAGCCTTATGTCGAGGGACCTTGGAGGCCAAGATGACCAAGAAATTGGTCAACCTCAACCAATCCATTGTCTGGGAAAAGATTTCTGCAGGTGCACCATCATGCTGGAAATAAATTTGTAGCTGAAAAAATAACTGTTTAAATAGCTTTCGCATTTGAACAACATTAACACTTGCTAAATTCATTTGTTTTTGGTTTGTAGAATTTTGGAGAGCGCCCAATACTTTATGCTCACACTTTATATAATTTGGATAAATTCCGCTTCAAGCAAATAAAATCTGCATCAAATTAACAAGATTTCTCCTTATAAACTACGGTGGGGGGGGGGGGGGAATGATAGTATTTTTGATATCATTTTACAGGAAATCTGCAGGATTCTCTAAATTTTTAGAATCTGATATTATTTAAAGGATACAAATTTTTATATGATTTGTATAGAATAGCGTAAATTGAATGATAAGAATATTTTGTGACTACACGAGTTTTTTATGCGCATTGTTTTATGACAAATAAGCATATAAAACGTGAAAATAATGTGTACAAAACTTATTAGAAAAAAATGAAAGAAATTCTTTAAATTAAGAATAACATAAAAAAAAATCTTTACAAAAATACAATATTCTTTGAATAAAAATAATTTTTTAGGCAAAAAAAAAAAAAAAAAAAAAAAAAAAAAATGAACAATGACCCAATTGGCAAAATACATTTATAAAATTTAAAAAATAACACATTTAATTTTTAAAATCTTACTTTTATAA
The DNA here is from genome assembly GCA_964019185.1 of Maratus speculifer. NCBI lineage: Eukaryota > Metazoa > Arthropoda > Arachnida > Araneae > Salticidae > Maratus > Maratus speculifer. The sequence goes on from OZ025293.1 coordinate 401,734,396, forward strand.
TAGTCGAAATCTTTTTTGTTATGTTGAATAAGCATTTTACCTACATAAAGTACACTTACATAAAAAGATAGCATAACTAAATAATCAATGTGGAAGTTAAATTTGCTTGAAAATTCTAATTACAAGTTTCATTTACAATTTTCTCATTATCCATCTGAAAATATATTGATTTTCGAAAAACTTTTTCAGCACCAAATATTTAATTAAGGCTAAGATCGAATTCGTGGGAAGAACGAAAATATTAATAATGTTGCGGCTGAACTTATGTTCACATTTTTGTTAATTGCCTTCATATTTTTCTAATCAAAGTTTATGTTAGGTTAGCCTATCGGGGACTTGGTAATTTGAATTATTTTAGGTTGAATGTAACTATATAATCAACAAGAAATTGTTGGAAATATACTTTATTGCTTATCTAAAGAAGCAATTGTTGCAAAAATTACAAATACATGTTTCAATATATGGCGATAAATGTAACATTAATGAGTACATTTAATTGTTTGTAGCGCATGTAAGCGAAAAATTTAGTGACGAAAATAACAATTAAACGGTATCCGCTTAACTAATAAAGATATTTATTTTAAAAATATAAAAGAATGATTAGTAATGTACATTGTATTACGCAATATAGTTAAAACAAATTGAGTTTTACGGGGGGGGGGGGGGGTGTTCCAAGTCCATTACTTAGCTTTACAAAATTATAATCAAACTTTAAATAAAATGACACCATAAAAATTCAAATTTCAAAAGATCATTTTTTTAGAAATTGTATAATGATGGTTGAAATCTTTTACAATCGCTTTCGTTATTTAAATTTCTAGGTGGCGTGCAAGCCATGTCATTACATAACCCATGAATAAGGTTTAAAACGTGTGAGACTAAAGATGATTTGGAATCATATCTAACCCTTTAAAGGTTGTTGATCATACGACACGACGTGACCGTGTAAATTAAATTCAAGAACTGACAAGCGGCACCAAGAATAATTTAATAAAATTTGTTTTTTATAATGGAAGCGTATAAAAGCAGATATATATATATATATATATAGGGGAAGATGGGGATACTTGAGCCATTTTTTAAATTTTAATTTAAAAAATTTTTTTAGAATTTCTTAGAACAAAATAAAATATTGAAAATGAAAATTTGATATTTTTTCTTCATTTGAAAACCACTTTCAGTTAATTTTGAACTATTTTTCTATGTCTAATAAATTTTTACTTTTTCTTTTACATCGTGGCTCAAGTATCCCCATGGAGGGGATACTTGAGCCAGATGTCACATTCGCACCAGTATTTTGCAAAGAAAAAAACCGATTTACAATATACGCGAAAAAATGCATTAAACCTTTTTCAAATAAATTTGGTCGAATTTTCTGGTGTCGTTGTGACATTTCAGAATTAAAATTTTGTGGTAGAAAATTCTACCAGCAGAGCTCAAAGGGTTAATCACCATACTTTAAAAATGGTACCAAGGTATATGATTTCTTTTTTACATGTTCAGAACTATAAATATGTTACCATGTTGCCAGTTTTAGAAAGAAAAATTGAACAACTGTAGAGATAAAGGGGGTGGCTCAAGTATCCCCTATGCTCAAGTATCCCCACTCTCCCCTATATATATATATATATATATATATATATATATATATATATATATTTCAGAAGTATTAGTTTTTAAATTCTAGTGTCAGTCAATTATTTCATAATTTTAAGAACAATTTTTTCTGCCTTGAAAGTTTAAATAAAAAATACCTCATTTTTATTAAAATAGCAAATAAATCCTTTGTCAAAAATGTTAGAAAAACAATAGAAAAACAATGATTATAATTTCGCAAATATTATATGAAAAGGTAGCAAACAGCTGTTTCGAATCTACTATCGAAATTCTTCATTAGTGCAAAACTCAGCGAGCTAGAAAAAAAACAAAACAAAACTGAGCTCAGTTTTGCTTTTCTAGCTCGTTGAAGAATCTCGATAGTAGATTCGAAACAGCTGTTTGCTATCTTTTCATATACTATTTGTGCATTTATAATCGTTGGTTTTCTATCTTTAAACTCATTTTTATTATTCTTAAGTGTCCTTTCATTTATATAGAAACAACAGTTATTACAGATTTAAAACTATCCAGTAAAATTAATCTATTATTCTTCTATGAAAAAATGAAGTCTGGTTATAGAACTGCAATACATTTTATATGGCTATTAAACAATTCCTTTTTACACATAGATCGTCTAAGCAGCTTAGTCCACTTGCACATGGGCTATTTTGAGGAAAATATAATGAAAAGTAGAATTTTTTCAATTTTATAGTTTTTATAACTACATCAGTAACAAATCTGAAAATCTACAAAAAAATTAATTTTTTAGTTTTCAAGACAAAAAAATATTATGTGCAGTTTCATTAATATTGAAAGATATTTGACTTAATTGCAATACATTGGAACTCTTTAAAGAATATATCCTATTTGTTTTCCAGTTAGGAAATATATTATTTCTAGTTACTTTATAAATAAACTTTATACCTTAATAGATGTAATATATAGCTTATATAATAGTATATTATTACAATTTCGTTAACCCTGCTAAGGTGTTCGGGTCTTTTTCGTCAGATTTTATAAGTGTGTGTCCATTATCATACCATTATTATTAAAAAATATAACTGTTCTCTGAAATCTCTCAAATGTGTTCCATTTAAATAAAATAACATGTTTAGACCACTATAGTTCACGTGCACATAAACATGTTTATCAGACACATTTACTGAACTAGTCGTTGGGGAGGCCACCGTAATACTTACCCATCATAACATAAAATATGAAAATAATACGCGTGTCTACGGCAACTCCAAAAAAATAAAATTTAAACGCATAAATAAATAATTTTAACATACAATAATGCTCCATTAATGAATTGTTGATGAGCCAATTTTGACTAATTATATAAAACGCCAAAATACTCGAGTAGTACCGGATTGCGCAAAAGAAACATCCTTATAACTCAAAAAAAAAATCATATTGACTAAAAATTTACTGTGTTGGATTAAGCGTCTCTTTAAAAATATACCTGTGAATTGAAATTTGAATGAAATACAGGGTCATGAAAAATCGAAGAATTTGGAAAATAGGATTACACATATCTCGACAACTAATAATCCGATCGACCTCTTTTTTTATGCAAAAGTTGTGTTATTCTATTGCCTTTTACGTTCAGTCCTTAAAGTAAAAAATTTCGAAAATTTTTATATACCTTTCATCAGAACGAATTTTTCGAGAGTCCGGAAAAAATAGTTCCGGATAATCGAGGTTGCTGATATTAAATAGGCTTCGTTCCATTTTTACATACTAGGTACATACAAAATTTCAAGTCTCTATCTCAATTTGTTCGGGAGATAGAGCGGTTAAAGACAGACAGACAGACGGCAAATATTTTTTTTTTAAATATGTTTTTCGGAATCTCCAGTATCTGAAACGTGTAAATCCTTCAAAAAAATTTTTTTTCGATTTTCAAAACGATTGCAAGACTTACCCTATACTAAGTATGATGGGTAAGTAATAGGAAAAGTATTTCAATTTTATAATTTTTAAAACTGTATTCTTTTCAATAAACACTAGATCCACATCTACACTTGAAATTCTTCGTAAAACTCTATCTAATAGTTTTCAACACGAAAAAAAAATTAATCTAGTTACGTTAAAAATGAACGACATTTTACAAAAATGCAGTACATTTTTACATGTTCAGTGAAATTTTCCTGCTTCATTATACACGGCGCGACCGGTTTACGTCACATGCACATAAAGATTGATCACTTCCTTGACGAATGGCAATTTTATAGAGCCACACGTACATGCATCGATTGATGCATAGATAGTTTAAATATGCTCACGTAGAGAATTGAAGTACTTTCTTAAGAAGCATCATTTATCAATGATACAAAACAGTTTTGAAACAACTGCTGTTGAGATAGTACAACCTTGATTTACGAAGGACGAGATTATTTATTAAAGGAACGATTGGCATTCAATTGTTTAGATTTAATAGTTAAATCGATGATTTTCTTGCAAGAAAAGAAGATTTCTCTTGATTTGGGAGAATGATAGAGGAAAGAAATATTAGAAGAAGAACAGTAGTAATTTTTTGCGTGTTAATTATACATATTTACTGAAAAGGAAAAGTATTTCAATTTTATAATTTAAAAAACTGTGTCCATTTCAATTAAAACTACAGCCTTGTCTACATTTGGAAATCTTCATAAAACTTTATTTATAAGTAAGAAAAAAATATTCAATCTATTTACATTTAAAATGAATGACATTTTACAGAACTCCAATACATTTTTTGATGTTCAGTGAAAATTTCCTTCTTCATTATACACGGCGCGGCAGGCTTACGTCACATGCACATAAAGATTGATCACTTCCGTGACGAATGGCAATTTTATAGAGCCACACGTACATGCATCGATTGATGCATAGATAGTTTAAATATGCTCACGTAGAGGATTGAGGTACTTTTTTAAAAAGAACCATTTATCAATGATACAAAACAGTTTGGAAACAACTGTTGTTGATATCGTACAACCTTGATTTACGAAGGACGTGATTATTTATTAAAGGAACGACTGGCAAATAGTTGTTTAGATTTAATAGTTAAATCGATGATTTCCTCGGAAGAAAATAAGATTGCTCTTTATTCGGGAGAATGGTAGAGGAAAAAAATGTTGAAGAAAAACTTTAGTGATTGTTTGCCTGTTAATTAGACAGATTTACTGAAAAGGAAAAGTTGAACTTTGTTTTGAAACAATTTTTTAAACTTTGTTCATTTCATTTAAAACCACAGCCCTATCTATATTTGAAAATCTTCATAAAACTTTATCTATAAGTTTTAAAGGTAAAAATATTAAATCTAATTACGTTAAAAATGAATGGCATTTTTCAAAACTTCAGTACGTTTTTACATGTTCAGTGAAAATTTCCTTCTTCACTATACATGGCGCGACCGGCTTACGTCACATGCACATAAAGATTGATCACTTCCGTGACGAATGGCAATTTTATAGAGCTACACGTACATGCATCGATTAATGCATAGATAGTTTAAATATGCTCACGAAGAGAATTGAGGTACTTTCTTAAGAAGCACCATTTACCAATGATACAAAACAGTTTGAAAACAACTGTTGTTATCGTACAGCCTTGATTTGCGAAGGACGTGCTTATTTATTAAAGGTACGATTGGCAATCAATTGTTTGGATTTAATAGTTAAATCGATGATTTTCTTGGAAGAAAAGGAGATTGCTCTTGATTCGGGAGAATGATAGAAGAAATCAATATTAGAAGAAAGTCTTATGAGATTTTTTTCCGGATTATTCATAAATTATCACCAATGCTTCAGGTGTTATTGTAAATTTTCCTGATTTAGAGTCAAATTCGGAATTATAGGATTTTCGAAGGTTCCTTTTACAGAACCTTGATTTAGGAAGCACACGCTTATTTATTAAAGGAACGATTTGTAATCAATTCTTTAGATTTATTAGTTAAATAGATGATTTTCTTAGAAGAAAAGAACAGTGTTATCGATTAGGGAGGATGATACAAGAAAGAAATATTAGAAGAAAATCTCAAGTGATTTTTTGAGGATTATTCATAAATTATCTCCAATGTTTCAGGTGTTTTCGTAGATTTTCCTGCGTTACGGTCAAATTCGCAATTGTAAATTCGCAAAGGTTCTTTTTTCATGGTTCTTACGGGTACCGTTATTTTCCAGGTAAAATACCAGCACTTTTTATAAAATAATAATTCAAGTTTAAAGGAGAAATATGTTGCCTTATTTAAGGAGAGATTTTCTATATGAAAATACTGGTAACGAAGTATTTCCTGGTCTTGAAATCCCAGGATCCGTACGAACCATGTTTTAGACAACTTTGATTTATGAAGGATGCGCTTAGTTATTAAAAGAACGGCAGGCAATCGATTGTTTAGATTTAATAGTTAAATAGGTCATTTTCTTAGAAAAAAAGAGTATTTTTCTAGATTAGAAATAATGATAGAGGAAAAAAATATTAGAAAAAAATCTATAGTGATATTTTGCGGATTGTTCATAAATTTTCTCCAATCTTCCAAGTGTTCTCGTAAATTTTCCTAAGTTACTGTCAACTTCAGAATTCTAGGATTTCGGAAGTTTCCTTTTACACAATCTTGATTTATGAAGGACGCACTTATTTATTGAAGGAACGATAGGCAATCAATTGCTTCAATTTAATAGTTCAATCGATGACTTTCTTGGAAGAAAAAGTACATTGTTCTTCATTTTGAAGAATGATAAAAGAAGGAAATATATGTACAAAAGCTCTAGTGATATTTTGCGGATTATCAATAAAATCTCTCTAAACTTTTAGGTTTTCGCATACATTTTCCTGTGTTACTGAAAAATTCAGAATGTTATGATATCCCGAAACTTTATTTTATTAATTTATACATTAAAACCTTCAACGTTTATTTAGATGCATCGGAAAATTTCTTTTCGCAAATTATACAAAGGACCTTGATTAACCTGTGTTGTCAGCTTACTTTTTTTTATTCAGGTTAACTAATTGGTAAAACTTTTGAAAAATATTAAAACTATCCTTGTTTGGACTTTATTAAATCAATCATTAAATTAGGCTTTTAAGGAATAGTGTCATGGAAGATATCTGAATTAAAAATATTACGAACCGTCGACACTGGATATCAAAACTATTGTACAGATATTATAAGATCCATTGTTAGAAATTTACCGGCTATTGGTACATTTACGCGCCATTTATACAACTATCACTAAACAAATATAAATTCTTCAAAGAAAGTTTAAATAGTTACTTTTGGTTATTATAATGATGAATATTTCGTGAATAGAGCAAATAATAAAAAAAACTAATATTAATTTTTTTTCGTGTAAACTTGAAATTTTTTCATGAAAATCCCACCAAATTTAGTAATACAGTGTGTAAAATGTAAACCAAACAATGGTTATACAAAGTATATTTTTTCAATTGCAAAATTAAAGAACTTAATTTATTGCATGTAGGATGATTATATTGAATCAAAAATATTTAATGCTACTACAGTAAATTAAAAGCGAGTTGCAATCAATATTTTATTCAAGTTATTTTTTTTGTTTTTTATACTCTCTTTGTTTCGCTTTATTTTTTATATTATCTGATAATACGTATAAAAAAACAGCAGATGAATGGGAATGATTTAGAAATTATTCGTGATTATATATAATATTATACTATATATATTATATATTATATCGAAATTATAATATTTTCGTGAAAATTAATTATTTATAAACTATCGGTTCTTGTATTGGATTTTATATATTTCAGTCAGAATGATACTTTGATCGAGAACAAATATTTTAAATTTAGTGAAATAAAAAATATAAAACGTTTAACTTAAAATTAAATTTGTGCATTTTTTAATTTTAAATTTTAGACTAAGATTGTTGCAACTGAAGTTAAATTGCACTAGCAGTAAAACATTCAAAGTGCATGCGAAAATGTGGGAGTTAGATAACAAACGACGAGATGCATGTAGCATTTATTTAAAGCTTATTTTTGAAGAGTTTCATAAATGTTTTTATAGATAACAGCTATTTAAACACATTTGTAGTGTCATCCTTCACCAGATTAGCGTTAAATTTCAGCTATCTAACTGATTTCTATAGAACGGTTTAACGATTTGACAGTTTGCGGCAGCGTTTTAAAAGCGTATTTTAAGATATCCAGGATTACTTTTTAATTTCAAAATTACCTTTATACCAAGTTGATATCATACCTATATACCAGTATGCAACTACAATTATCTCTAGAAAAACCTGAATATGGCCAGTTAAAAATGCAAAATTATTGCACCATAAAATATTTGCTGCAATTTTCACAAACATTCGACCGTTTTTTATCGAAAATAGTTACATAACCGTCATTTATCTTTACCCCACAGTCCCTTGGCTTGAGTGTTGAGACAAAAATGGCGGCTGCTGAAGGTGGATTATTTTAAAGATACTTACGGTATTAATTTATACACCACAATTTTATAAGGGATTTCTTTCGTTTATTTATTCTCAGAAAAGTAAAACGGATCTTTTTAAAAATAATTTGTACACGCTGCATCACGTTGCATCAACGAACCGTGTACACGCTGAGAAAAACCCGACTTCGGCATCCACCATTTTTGTATCAGCGCTCTGGCCGAGTATGCAGATAGATCAAGGGCCGACCGCATAAAACCCTATGTCATTGAGCACAAGAAAAACCATTTATTTTATGGAATGGTAGTAATAGGGGAATCTAGTAATGCATGTCTGCCGAAAGCGAACGTGTGCGTAAGCCAAGAATTAACACCACTACGACTCCACTAAAAATAATCTTAAGATTATCTGAAGAAATTGCCACTTTCTACAGAAATTCTTCATAAATATGAAGAAAATTTGCATACTTAGCTTTATCTTTAAAATATCTACAGAATTTTTTAAGATATTCTTAAAAATATCTGCAAAGTGGGCCAAATACCTTCGCATTTTCCACAGATTTTGGGCTAAAAAGCTATAGATTTTCTACAGATTTTTTTTAGTGGGGGAGTCACCCTTTTAGTGGTATAAATTCTTGTCGTAATTTCCGGCGTATAACCCGCGGATCAAACAATTCTTTTTCGACCCAGAAATTTTATTTTCTAATCGAAACCAAATATTTTCCGCTGTCTAAAAAGTTAAATTTTATTTAAAATTTTTTCTGGAATTCTGCCAGAAATTACGGTGGTTTATGCATCCCTTCGTTTCCGGCAGACATGGATCATTAGATTCCCCTATTACTACTCTTCTATAAAATAAAAGTTTTTTTTCTTGTGCTTGATGACATAGGGTTTTGTGCTGTCGGCTCTTAGAGTAAGAGAACGGTGTCTCCCGGAATAAAATTAAATTAATTAGATGTTCGATTTCAAATGGCTGTTTGCCAGTAATCACCGCTGCAGTGCAAGATTATCACACCGTAAAATATCCGGTGCATACTGTCCGGTCATTCTACCGAATTATTGAAAATCTTTGCATAATCGTTTACATAACGTATCGTTAAATAACCGTAATTTATCTATACTCGGACTATAATTTGCTCAAAAATATTACTAGACGCGCTTTACAATATGGTTCAGCAGCCATTACCTTAAAAAAATCGAATGAAAAGACAGTTTGCAGCAGATTTTAAAGTTTAAAAAAGAGATAAATTACGGTAATGTAACCATTTACTGTAAAAACGGTTAAACGATTAGACTGTTTACTTCAATTTTTTAACAGTGTGCTTGATATTCTTGCTAAAAAGCGTTAAAAAATTATAGAAAACTTTGTGGTCATTCAACCATTTTCAAAATGAAGAATGTAGCATTAACCTGTAATCCCCAATTTCCCCCCCCCCAAAAAAAAAATTAATGCATTTTTCACAGAAAAAAAAATTAATGAAAAGTTAAGATATTTTCTGTAAATTGATTGGTTTTCCTCTGGTGTCAAAATTGACATTTTTTTTTCTGTCAATTTGTGAGATTATTTTTACGGTGCAGAGGTGATTCATCCATGGTATACTTGCTGCTCTATTCTGTTAAATGAGTGTACTTCATATTATGGTCAATAACCTATATCTATAAAATTAGATAGTTTGCAAAAAAATTTTTAAAGCCTAAGTATTATTCGGAAATTATCAAACTATTGAGCTATTTAACTGTAATACATCATTAAAATTTTTAATTACTTTAAGTGAGGTATTAACCTTCTTACCCTGAATGGGTCTAATCGACCCATAGCTATAATTTGTTTTATACGATTCGCACCAGAACATTTTTCATAAAGAAAGTTAAATAATAGATCCAAAGAAATTAGCCAATTAAATATATTAAAATGTTTTAAATAACAATTCTGGTGTGAAATGTTTTTATTTCAAGATTGAGTAAAATTTGAACAGGGTAGGAAAGTTTAATCAAATTATATGAGTGTATTTTACAGTATTTTTGCTAGTAAATGGTAAAAGCTTCACTTTAATGCTTGAGGTTTAGAAATAAGAATACACAATGTATTTTTGCATCCAGTTTTATGAGCTATAACTCTTTTTTGGTATAGTTTATTAATGCTCGTTTTTTTTAACTTTTTATTTTTTAAAGCTTCTTCAAACGGCTTGCTCTTCGCGATATGCTCATATTTTATTATTCGTAAAAAAGGCGCTCTAATCTATAATTTTATAGAATTTTTTTTAATGCATAAACTATTATGGTTAATTTACGAGAGCAAAGACTACAATTACGAGCCACAAGTTCATTTCTTGATATATTTTCTTTCAAGATTTCCTTACATCTTCCAACTCAATTAAGTTTAACTATCAATCATATTTTAGAATATCTTTAAAAGAAATGATAACGCGAACTCATAAAAAGTGATTTTAGAGGTTTAACATTTTTATTTTGTGGCGCAGCACTACTATTTTTCTCTTTTTTCTTTAACATAATTTTAGAGTATATATATATATATATATATATATATATTTTAACGACAAAATTCCGACGTTGGTTGTCAAAATAAAGAACTCGTCACATTCGTTACTGACAGAAAATAGTGTAAATAAGATTTGAAAGACTGGTGCTAGTTTGTTTTTTTCTTTTACTCAGAAATTCATAATTTTATTCCCTGGAAATTATGAAAGAAGAATTTTATTTTAGGGTATCCTAAAATATCCATGTGTAAATAAAGCAAAAATCACTATTTAAAATTTATGGTATGAGTTCAGAATTTCTGTTTTAAAAAAGGAGTCTAAAATTGTAATCGTGCTTTGTAGTAATTTACCAAAGTTTTATAGAAATAATATATAGCTATCATAGCAATTTAAAAGAGTGAATGAACAGGATACAAATGTTTAAAAGAATAATTTCTTTACAGATCAGTAAACAAATAAAGAATTTATTCCACTATAATATACGTTAATCTGCCACGAAAGAAAGCTGTAAACAATTATTAAATTCCTTTCGAGATATCCAGAGGAACTAGGAATTTCTTGATTCCATAAATGATATTCTTTTTCCTGAGGTAGATTCCATAACTTTTACAAGGATATATATCTTCAATAAGTAATTTGTTTCGTGGTAAACAATGCGATCTTCAGAAATAAATATTAAAATTAAAATACATTGCATTTTACGATAAAATTCTTAGTATAGCTCAGAAGTTACATTAAAAAAAGATAAATTAACTTATAAGATGGAATATTCTCAAAATCAGCTCAAATATATGTCCCAATGTGTCTGTTTGCTACTAAAATGTTTTCCTGACATTTTTGTCTCCGCCCTCCAATTTGACTTTATTTTACATTATTTACTTTTTATTTTTATATATTTATTAATCATTATTATTATTTTTTTAGTTTATACATAATTTAATACTTTAATATATACATGTTTACAATATAATTATTAGGATAGTTTATAAATAGTGAATAATAAAACAATAGAAAGATAAATTAACTTATGAAAAGACGGAATATTTCCAACAACAACTAAAAGAAATCTCTCAATCTGTCTTAGCATCATTTATGCTACTGATAAGTTTTCCTATCATTTTCTTCTCCCCCCTTTTCAATCTATCTTTATCTTACATTATTTATGTTTTTATTTTTATGTATTTATTAATCATTATTAATTTTTTATTTTATAAATAATTTAATACATTAATAAATATATGTACACAATAGATTTACTAGGATAGTTTTTATGTACATTAAACAAAAAAAAATTTACTTATGAGAACACAGAATATTCTCAATAACAACTGAAATAAACGTCTCAATTTGTCTTAGCAACATGCATACTACTAAAAAGTTTCCCTATTACTTTGATCCGCCCCATCCCGTTTGTCTTTACCTTTTATTATTTATTATTTTTATTTATATCTCTTTAATAACTTTTATTATTATTTTTTAGTTTATAAATACATTACTAAAACATTAAAAAATATGTATATATACAACGGAATTATTTGGATAGTTTATAGGTACATAAAACAAAAAAGAGAGATAAATTAACTTATAAAAAGACAGAATTCTACAATACAAATAATTACTTAATTACAAATAAAATAAATTTTTCAACTTGTCTTAGCAGTACGTTTGCAGCACCAACTTTTTGCTGACACTTTCTCCACTTCCTAATTTCTCTTTCTCTTTTATATTTTATTATTTTTAATTTTATGTACGATTTATTGACTTTTATTAACTTTTTACGCAGTTAAAATTAATGGCGACACATTGCACCTTTTAGGGGTGAAAGGCTTGTCTCACTGGTGACACCCCTAAAAGAGCCAGAATGGCACCTTTAATTAGGGTGAAAAGATGGCACCCTTAATCCAGAGTGTCCAATAATAAAAAATTAAAAAATATACAAACCGACTTTTGGCCGTCGAAGGATTCGAACTCACAACGTCTGATTACAAGCTCGGCGTTTTAGCCGCTCGGCCATCGAGCTCACCTTCATTCACTCATAGCCATAGATTTTACTTGCCGTCACAGAAAACAGAAAGACACACGTCACAGCGCATGCGCATGGTTCCAGTCACCCGATGAGGTGGCACATTTCTGCCAATACGAAGTGCATGGAACCTAATTTAGCTCCAATCACCCAGTAAGAGACCTGTCGGCACTGCAACCACATATCCAAGCCCCTATGGCACCCTAGGGATCCAAATGCCCCGGGTTCCAATGGACCCTAGGACCTTTTCACCTCTGGGTCCCAAATGGCACCGGTTTGTCACCTTCACTTTTAAAAGTGCAGTTTATAAATACTTTAATACATTAACAAATATTTGCATCTTATCATTACCTGTTACTTTTTTAAAGCGCATTGTTCAGCATTATGGCACATAATTTGAATGTGTGCCAATGTGTGTAATTTAAATAAAAATAGTGTGGCAATTGAGCTAGATTAGCTAAAATCATATCTGTGGCTTCCGGTAATAACCAGGTAAGGCACATTTTTTGAAAAAATTGAGATAATTTGGGAAAATGTAGCTTTAAAAGAGTACTCTGTCATAATACTGAAAAATCAAAATCGAATACTTCCCGTCATAGGGCGACTAAAAATTTTAATTTAAAAATTGAAACAACAGTAATAATCGGGTAAGTGCATAAAGTAACGGTAATAACCAGGTAAGATTTTTATTTCTTTCTTTAAATCGTCTATAATTCTGTGGCTTCCTGTAATAACCAGGTAAAGCACATTTTTAGTATTTTGATAAATGTTATAAAATGTAATTTTATTAACATTTATTTTAATACATGTACATTATTTTGATAAATACATTTAATAATTACATTTTTTAATAAATGTAAATAAAATTAAAATATTATTTTATTTAATCTTATTAAAAATAAGTGTAAAACGGTAATAACCAGATGAAAGTTACATTTTTAATTGGTTCTCAAATAATAAAAACCATTTTTATACAGGGGGATTCAAAATTATGTGGAAAACCTGATATGACAAATCAGGCCTTCGACCAGGATAAAAAAATCACATAGGAACATAGGGCCGCAAACCATCAATTGAGTCACAAGGTGTTTCACCCTAACTACACCCGGTTTGAAAGTAATAATTTCGGAGAAATTAAAAATATTGTACTGAAAATGCAACGATATGTACCTTATTTTGTGTGAAATGTGATAACGTTACGAAAAGGTCTCGAAAAACATATTGCTCAAGCAATCGATGATACCGTATAAACTGATCACCACAGTCCATAATGTGAGGTGATAAGCCCATATTGTTCGCGCGCATAATGCTGACTTCTACCACTTTAGTTTGGTGTTATCACATTTAAAACAAAGATGACAATGTCTGTTAAATGTTTTATTAAAACACACTTCAGTTTTCTGGAACTTATTACAATCAACCCAAATTGAGTTAGGATGAAGCACCCTGTATTTGTGACTCAATAAGTTGTTTGCGGCCCTATGTTTCTATGTAATTTTTTATCCATGTCGTGTGCCTGATTTGTCATATCAGTTTGTCCACATAATATTGAGTCACCCTGTATAACTATTTTGGCAAAAAAGAGGTTCTTATATTCAAATTGAATGTAGTGAAAATTATTAAGTTCTAATCTATTTTATAAAAGTAATGATAAAAAGACATTTTTGAAAACTTTAAACGTTAATTACTCACAATATTAAAAATGTGCCTTAACTGGTTATTACCGGAAGCCACAGATATAATAGTTACTTTTATTTAGAAATTATAAATGACAAATGATTAGGTTCGTTACTGAGATCATCATCATTGAGAACCATGTCTTCTTTAAACATGGAAAACTAATTTCGGATGATGAAACCTAAATCTAAACCCTTTAATTAGAATAATTACAATCAACGTTTAACACACAATACACAAACACACACCACATACGTATACGTTTCGCGAGCACCAGGGCTCGCTTCCTCAGTGTATAAAATTTAAAATGTTAAAAACAGAAAAAAATGAGGTGTCATGACAAAATAAATCTAACCAGAAAGTTGAGATGTACGGTACACTTGAAAGATCATTAACCAGGGAGTTTTTTGCTTTATATATATGGAGTGCTTCGAAAAAATCTAAGTCTAGCGGAGTAGTGCATTTTTGAATAATAGTAGCAGAAGTAATATTAAAATTATGGCCCTCCTCCCAACAATGAGAAGCAATAGAGGAATTCTTTAACTCTTTTCTTTTAACATAACCTATATGTTCAGCGATTCTTTTTCTGAGTTTACGTTTTGTTTGTCCAATGTAGGACAAACCACACTGACATTGTATATTGTACACTGGTGTCCAAAATTTAAGCATAATTGGTAATTAAGTGATTATTTTTAAGTAATGAAAGAAATATAAATCGGAATGTGCTGAAACTCCAGATGTGTAAATAAAATAGTACGCGTCACATATTTTCGCGAAGAGTTTCCCCCGAAATCGAACAGGGGACCGTCAACAAATTGAAACAGAACGAAGATCTTTTGGATAACCCTGTCAAAACTAATGTAGAAAAAGCGTTCAAACAGCACATTATGATTAAGTGGCTTATTGTAATGTACTGTGTTAATTTTTACAAGGATAGCATGTATACTCGTAGAGAAATTAAGGTTTTTATAAAAACAGTCCTAAATTTTTCCAAGTTTTTTGCTTATAATTTGCAGAGTTCTTATTATAAAATAATGTTCTTTTCTGAAAATATGACAAACATCATTGTACACAATACCCTGTCATCAGAATTTAAAAATAATAAAAATTGTATGAAAAATGAGTATGTTTAGTAAATAATTTTTCATTGCGCATGCGTCAACGATATCAAAATGTCATTTGCATATTGTGTTAGCTAAATGTATGGAGCAGCGTCTGTAAAAGTTTCAAAAACATAGCTTGAAAATTCTGAAAATGGGAGCCTATAGAATCAACTCAAAATCCGTTATTCCTAAAAGGAAGCAAAATATCAGGGGTTTTATACAAATACAGTTGTACGTGCATTATTGTCTAGGCACGAAACAATGGAATATGGATACAGCCCCTCATCTTTTTGCTTCATTAGGGAATAAAATATTTTGATCTCATTCTATCAACGATAATTTTCAGAATTTTTAATCTATGTTTTTGAGACTTTCACAAAAGTTGCTCTACACATTTAACTAACATAATATGCAAATGAAATTTTAATAGCGCTCACGCATGCGCAGTAAAAAATTATTTAGTAAACCTGCTCATTTGTCATACAATTTTTATTATTTTTAAATTCTGATGACAGGGTATTGTGTTCCATGATGTTTGTCATATTTTCAGAAAAGAACATTATTTTATATTAAAAACACTGCAAATTATAAGCAAAAAACTTAGAACTGTTTTTATAAAAACCTTAATTTCTCTACGAGTATACATGCTATCCTTGTAAAAATTAACATAGTATATTACAATAAGCCAATTAATCATAATGTGCAGTTTGAACGCTTTTGCTACATTAGTTTTGACAGGGTTATCCAAAAGATCTTCGTTCTTTTTCAATTTGTTGACGGTCCCCTGTTCGATTTCGGGGAAAACTCTTCGCGAAAATATGTGACGCGTACTATTTTGTTTACACAACTGGAATTTCAGCACATTCCGATTCATATTTCTTTCATTACTTAAAAATAATTACTTAATTACCAATTATGCTTAAATTTTGGACACCAGTGTAAATACCCCAATGATCCAGAGGATAAATTTGATCTTTTAATTGAGAAAAGGTTAATTTATTGACTGGTTTAAATACTACTTTCTAATCATAATGTTTCAAAATATTTGCAACTTTAAAGCTAATTCTTTGATGAAACGGTAAAATAACTAAACTAGAATAAGAAACAGGTGTAACAAAAGAATCTGGATCATCGGGATGTTTATTAAAACTATGAGAAAGTTAGTTTACCAATTTTTCCGTTTTTTATAATCATTTGAAATTTGAACTTCCCTATCCCCATCGAACACAGTTCAGTTTGCGCTACTTAACCTCTCCCAACGATTCAGATTTTCATCTCAAAATTTAAGTTTATGTCCAAGCTTCTAAAAACATTTTATGAGATGCAAAAAATAACGGAAAAAATAGTTGTACGTTACTCCAAATTCTAAAGCGCCCTCTATCGGCATTTTTTGAATTCTATCTTTATAATTTATTTTCAAGATAATACTGACATAAAGTATAATTTTAGTGAAAATCGCAAATCAATTGACCAATTTTTCCGTTTTTATAATCTTTTGAAATTTGAACCTCCCCCCACAGTTCAGTTTGCGCTACTTAACCACTCCCAACGATTTAGATTTTAAGCTCAAAATTTAAGTATATGTCTAATCTTCTAAAAAAATTTAATGAGGTGCAAAAAATAACGGTAAAAAATAGTTGTTCGTTACTCCAAAATCTAAAGCTCCCTCTATCGACATTTTTTGAAATTTATCATTATAATTTATTTTCAAGACAATACTGGCATAAAGAATATTTTTAATGAAAACCGCAAACTAATCGACCAATTTTTCTGTTTTTTATAATCATTTGAATTTTTGGACCCTAAACTTTAATGGCGTCTATCTCCTGCGGAAGACGTTTGGGACCCTTAGTTTCCTATTTAATATTGTTTGTCTTAATGTGTACTATCACCCCTTAAAGTTTGTTCCATGAATTTAGAAACACCCTGTATATATATCACACTTAACTTTATTTGTAAAAATTGAAAAATCGAATTTGATATATTTCATTGCCCAGTGTCCGCTTAAAAATGTATGATCAATTTCGATTGCATATAAAGTTATTATCATTGCAAATGTTACACGGGACACGTATTTGATAATCAAGTATTCTACTACTGAACTAATAATACTCAAAGATAGACGGATCATGTTTATTTGAACAGCATGATCCCATCACAGATAGTCAAGCGGAGCTACATTAACATAAGTGCTAGATTAACGTAGTTTTGCTAACCATAGGTTGTATATTAACAGTAGAACTACCGGAAATTTGAGTCCAGTTTTATAAAAATACTTCACACCAGAATTTGGATTTGAAACTTATTATCTTTATTATTTCACGCTTTCTTCTTTGTATCTTTTAAACTTATTTCATAAACAAATTTCTATAGTTTGAATTGCAACATATAGGTAGCCGCCAATATGATTTCTCAGGATTATTCTAGTGTTAATATAGTTTGGGGGAAGGGATTAAGATTTAACCCTTAAATGAATTAAAGCCGATATTTGCGTATGAAAAGCTATCGCTTTTTTATTTTAAATATAATTTTTTAAAATATTTTAGTGGGTCTTTTTGTATATTTTCTCAAATTCTTGAAGTTCACTGAAATGTGGATTGTTTTGGGACCTATAGCCACAGTTTCGCATGAATGATCGAATGATTCTTAATTCATAGAAACAACAAGCCAGAACAACTTTTAATTCTTTTTTCCATTGCATACTGTATTTAACTTTCAAGATTACCTTAACCCTTAAATGTATATTGTATCATTTTCGATACCATAAGTGTTCCCGATTTATTAGGGGTTTTATTCACATATTCCGTATTCTCACCAGAAATTTAAAAGAGCAATTTTCACTTTACTTAATGAAAGACCATTCGCAATTAAATAAAGAAAAATTTACTATTTATATTTTTCTGGTATGAATTCTGATTCTTTGAATTGCGCATTTTTTGGAACGCTTTCTATCCTATGCATTTAAGCGTTATAAACATGTTTTTTAATAGTTTTTAACAATAGAACCACCGGACATTTTACACAATTTTTATAAAAGGTGTTACTCACCAAATTTAAATTTTAAACTTTTAAACTTATTTAATTGGTCTATTTTACTACTTCATTGATTTAACATATATTATGAAGAAAAACCTGGTTCGATTTGAGTATTATCAATGTATCAAGGGTTATTTTGACCCCTAATGGCGGTTAACCCTTTGAACTCTGATGGTTGAATTTTCTACCACATAATTTTAATTCCGAAATGTCACAACAGCACCAGAAAATTCGACCAAATTTATTTGAAAAAGGTTTGATCCATTTTTTCGTGTATATCCTTAACCAACTTTTTTCTTTGCAAAATACTGTGACATTTGGAGTTTTGAAGAAATTTACCCACCAGAGCTCAAAGGGTTAAAGGCGGGGTGGGGAGGCGAGATTTTGGAGCTTATGGGGCAAGATTTGTGAAAGTACATTACACGTGGCTACATCACTATCCCGAGTACAAATGATCACCCTGTCTCATAATCACGTCTCATCAACTGTCACAAACCTTGCCCTATAAGTTCCAAACCAGCCTTTCACCCCTAATCGCCTTTTCTTTCACCCTTACAAAAATGTGGTTATATAGCAACTACTGTCCTGAAATTGAGCATACGGGTATCTAACGCATTCAGTTTCAATATTCCAGATCAGCCATTGCAGCACAAATATTTTATATACAATAGGGAGTAAAATTATTGAGCCGCCCTCAAAAAAACTGCTTATAAAAACCATGTTTTAAAAATCCGAGTTCAGATTAATCTATAGGAGGTATGTCGTAGTACTTACGTGCGATGCCTTTAGATGAATTAAAATCAACTTAGGTTTCATTTGTTGTCTTCTGAAAATATAGCTGTTGATTTAAAAGCACGGTTAACACGGTAGCCTTATCCTGATGGAACAAACACACAAAAAATTTTTTGGGTATAATGTGATGAAACGTTTTCCTTGAAAACATCAGTTAAAAAATATTTCGGATAGTAATCCGAGTTAATTTTAACATTTTTCTACTTTATTTACGCGCGCAAAGAATACTGTTAATCGTCACATGCACATTTGTTATGCATTTTCTAAATTTTATACATTTTTTTTACATTTTTATACATACACATGTTCTTACCATTAATGAACATTCTTTTCGATTTTCAAACATTTCAAACTGTAAGCATTAGGCATTATTTTCACCTATCTATCGCATAATATCAGCTATTTTTCTAGGCGACATTAACAGTTTATCATCAACAATAGTCGCAAATGGCAATGCTTTGCACACATTTTTCACGTAAATTCTAGTATCGAAAGTATCTGCTATTCTTTTCTAATCGCGGAGATATTTCGTGGAAAGTTAATAAATACATAAAATCCTAGTTCGCAGTATGTGTCGCAATATGCAACTGTCATATTGACATGTTTTATTACTTCTACTTAAAGTATTTAAATAGCTATTAAAATATTTTTTTCTGGGTAATGTAAATATAGTACCGTAATTATGCTACGTAAAAACTGTATGGAATTCCGAAAATGGATTATTGTTTTCATCAGCTTCCTAAAAAAAGATATTATTAAAAACAGAGCCAACCGCTATCTTATCGGAAATTATGATGCGACGCGTTAATGAAACGCCATAAAGTACCTCGAACAACAAGAAAAAGATGTATAACATATTTCCGGATATTGTCAGAAGCGACTTTCTAAATGGGACTTTTAATGTATCATAAGCGGTAGCCGATAATGTAACAGCCGATTAAAGTCATGTGTTTAATAAAGTTTCGAACTATTTTGTCCTAAGTAAATAATATTACGTGTAATAAAAGACATTTAATTACGAAGTTTTAGAATTCATGCGATAAAAATGCATTCGCTTTTAAAATAAGTTTTCATAAAAAATCATTTGTCTGATACAAGATAACGTAAAACATGTAAAATAAATTATCCATATTTTTTTTAAATAAAGCATAAATAGATAATTATATGGAAATAAGGGGAAATGTTTATTTAATGTAGTATAACACAGAGAAATATAAAATACACATGTTCAGACACAAAGTTCACAATAATCATAAAAGGAATAACTTTCAGTGCCTTTTAATCTATTTCATTAATTAATTATTTTTAATTAATAGAAAAATTAAAGTGAAAAGTAATAGAATGATTTTTTTTACTTCAAAATTCCAAAGATGGACTTTTCACTTCTAAGGTTACAGTGTGTGTGTGTGTGGTGAGTAGACAGGGTAAAACACAGTAAAAAAACCAGGAAACTACCAGTATTTTTTTATACAACATGCTTAGTATAACGTAAATGGCCTAAAGAAAGCTAATTTCCCTTTAACAAGAAATTGCCCTAATAGCATGCATGGTCACAGGGACGTCACATCTGTGACCAAAATGCCACCACTCAGTGACATCACATTGTGACTGAGATGTGACTTCCTTAAAAATCTTTAGAAATTTATAAATATCCTTCAGAACGTGTTATTTACTTTAAAAAAACATGTTTCTGGCAATTTAAATATCGTCGCTTTTGTCACAGTTTCGTCACAGTGTTAATGTCAAATTAGACACAAATGACACATTTTTCACAAATTTGTCACATTGTGACCACTTTGTGAAACGTCACAAAAGAGCTCTAAAACGGCCATAACGACTTCACATCGACAATCGATGGTCACAAAGTCACAATGTGACTTCACAACGACGTTGCGGTGACGTCACCATGCTTTACGGGTGGTATCTAGCATTTTTTAAACTGTGTTTTTACTTGACTACTCGACACCTTGGGTTGGGATTTAGTATTTCTTTAACCCATTAGTGCCAAGCGTCCCATTTTTGGGACAGTTAAAAAAAAAATTCAGTAAGCACTTTTCACACCAGTATAAAAGGAGAATAGGAAAATAATTCCTTTCTCGAAACAAATTCTTCAATAAATTAAGATAAAAGTTATTCTTTCATTAAAAAGTGGTGGGAATTGCACTATTTAAATTTTAACGAAGAAAATAATTCAGGCTTTAATGGGTTAAAAAACTGCCTATTTTAAAAAAGTAAGATAAATTACACACTTTAGACTGTACACTTTAGACTGTAAGTATGCAAGGTTCTAAAGGATCCCATTTACATGATGGAGTAGTTTACCCCTTTTTATGAATACTGATATAAAAATTGTTGACAAAATTTTAACACTGTCCTCATTACAAAATATATTATAGGGGAGAGTGGGGATACTTGAGCATAGGGGATACTTGAGCCACCCCTATTATCTTTACAGTTGGTCAATTTTTCTTTCTAAAACTGGCAACATGGTAACATATTTATAGTTCTGAACATGTAAAAAAAGAAATCACATACCTTGGTACTATTTTGAAAGTATGGTGATTAACCCTTTGAGCTCTGCTGGTAGAATTTTCTACCACATAATTTTAATTCTGAAATGTCACAACGACACCAGAAAATTCGACCAAATTTATTTGAAAAAGGTTTAATGCATTTTTTCGCGTATATTGTAAATCGGGTTTTTTCTTTGCAAAATACTGGTGCGAATATGACATCTGGCTCAAGTATCCCCTCCATGGGGATACTTGAGCCACGATGTAAAAGAAAAAGTAAACATTTTTTAGACATAGAAAAATAGTTCAAAATGAATTGAAAGCGGTTTTCAATTGAAGAAAAAATATCAAATTTTCATTTTCAATATTTTATTTTGTTCTAAGAAATTATAAAAAATTTAAAAAAAATAAAATTTAAAAAATGGCTCAAGTATCCCCATCTTCCCCTAAATATAAATATTCCGCGTAACACATGTGCAAAAAAAATTATTAAAAGCAACGTTCACTGTTCTAAGATAATTTTTTAAAAGAAGTTATAAACTTTTCCTTTTCCCTAATCATCAATTTATCTATCTATCTATCTATCTATATATATATATATGTTGCAGCCAATACCCGAAATTGGCCAATTCTAGAACTGGCCGGACAATTCCCGAATTGGCCAGCAACGTTAAATAATGACTGGCCAATTCTAGAACTGGCCAGCCAATTCGCGAACTGGCCAGATGCAATTGGCCAATTCGCGAACTGGCCAGATGCGATTGGCCAATTCGCGAAATAGATATATGTACTCGGCTTAATCCTTCCTAATATAGTTGAAAGTGTCTATGAATTCAATTAGTCTAGACGTCAGCCTGTCCGTGATCTAACTCGAGTAAAGTTTCCGGTTAACTTGTAATTGCCATCGTATTTGGTATATCAATTAATTTCGATATTGAAATCGAATTGTGTACTATTTTTGGTTAATTTAGTTGGGTACACAAAAATATTTCATTTCAATATAATCAATGGGAATCTTTTTTACTGTACATTTTAATGTCACATTAATGTTACAAAAAAAATGGTACCTATGCATCATAGTTCGGATGTTGGCCAAGGTTTACCGGCCAGTTCGCGAATTGGCCGGCCAAAACCCGAAATACGCTATTCATTTCATGTATTTCGGGTTTTGGCCAGGAAGCTTGGCCAGTTCTAGAATTGGCCAGACTCCGGGTATTGGCCGCAACATATATATATATATATAAGAGGAAAAGGTTAAGTGCAAGTTTTGTTTCATTTTTATATTCGTAGAACAAATATCCATTGTTTTTTCGTTTATAACCCATATTTTCTGAAATTTCTTTTTTACTATCTTCTAAGACCGAAATGGTAGAATAAAGTTTTATAGCACAAATAATATCGAAATTAGCTATAAAACAACCATATGGGTCCCTGAAGTGTAGAAAATAATACACATATTACTGTAGTACCAATTAAGATCGGAAAAAATTACACTTTGTTCAGAAGTAGCCTTTTTCCTTTATCTCAATATTTGCTTTTAATAATTTTTCGTTTCGTCAACATCATATGCTTGTTCAGTGAATAATTTAACAAGACATGTTATTTTAAGTGTAAATATGTCTTCATTAGAATAAAGTATTAAGTCTGCTCATAATTAATGTCGCTTTTATGATGAAACGCATAAAAACAGCATCTAATGTACCATAGATTTCTGCAAACTAAATTTTTTATTAACTCCTTCTTTCTAGTTTCAATAACACTAAAAAAATATGCTAAGATCGTTATTCAGAAGAGATAAATTATTCGTATATAACGTATAAGAAATTGGTAGAGAGCGTTTACCTAGTGATATTTCCCTCTCTGTGTTACCTGATGTTAACCGTTCACTGCACGATTTTTATGAAATTAAATATGTCAAATCTATGTATATCTGTCTAATAATGGGAAAAATAGTAAAAAAAAAATAAATTTCGAATTTTCAGCTAAAATGTAATATTTTATGGCGTGTACGCTATGTACATAATTTGAGTTTTGCAATATTGTATCCCGTTTTTTCCAATTAAAAATTGTTGGCAAAATTTTAATACAGTCCTAATTACAAAATATATTATAAATATAAATACGCCGCTTAACCCTTTGATCTCTGGTGGGAAAATGTCCTCAAAATTCCAAATGTCCCATTGGCACCAGTATTTTGCAAAGAAAAAAACCGGTAAACGATATACGCGAAAAAAATGCATTAAAACTTTTTTAAATAAATCTGGTCGAATTTTCTGGTGCCGTTGTGACATTTCGGAATTAAAGTTATGTGGTAGAAAATTCTACCATAAGAGCTCAAAGGGTTAACACATATGCTAAAAAATTTATTAAAAGCATCGTTGAGTGTTCAAAGATAATTTTTTCAAAGAAGCTATAAACTTTTCTTTTCCCTTTTCATCAATTTCGATATATATAAGAGGAAAAAGTTATGTGCAAGTTCTGTTTCTTTTTTCTATCCGCAGAACAAATATCCATTTTTTATTCTTTTATAACCCATATTTTCTTAAATTTCTTTTTTACTGTCTTCTAAGACGGAAATGGTAGAATGAAGTTTTACAGCACAAATAATATAGAAATTAGCCATAAAACCACCATATGGGTCCCTGAAGTGTAGAAAGTAGTACATATGTTACAGTAGTAGCAATTAAGATGGAAAAAAATTACACTTTGTTCAGAAGTAGAATTTTTATTTTATCTCAATATTTGCTTTTAATAATTTTTCGTTTCAACATCATATGCTTGTTCAGTGAATAATTTAACAAATAATGTTATTTTAAGTTTGAAATATGTCTTCATTAGAATAAAGTATTAAGTCTGCTCATAATTAATGTCACTTTTATGATGAAACGCATAAAAACAACATCTAAGGTACCATGGATATCTGCAAACTCAACTTTTTATTAACTCTTTCTTTCTAACTTCAATAACACAAAAAATATATGCTAAAATCGATTTTTAGAAGAGAGAAATTGTTCGTACGTAACGTATAAGAAATTGTTAGAGAGCGTTTACCTAGAGATATTTTTCCCTCGGTGTTACCTGCTGTTAACCGTTCACTGCACGATTTTTATGAAAGTAATTATTTTAAATCTATATACAGGGTTTTTCTAAATTCATGGTACAAACTTTAAGGGGTGATAGTACACATCAAGAAAAACAATATTAAATAGGAAACTGAGGGTCCCAAACGTCTTCGGAAGGAGATAGGTGCCATTAAAGTTTAGGGTCCAAAAATTCAAATGATTATAAAAAACAGAAAAATTGGTCGATTCGTTTGCGGTTTTCACTAAAACTATTCTTTATGTCAGTATTGCCTTGAAAATAAATTATAAAGATAAATTTCAAAAAATGCCGGTAGAGGGCGTTTTAGAATTTGGAGAAACGAACAACTATTTTTTACCGTTATTTCTTGCGTCTCATTAATTTTTTTTTTTAGAACATTAGACATAAACTTAACTTTTGAGTTCAAAATCTAAATCGTTGGGAGTGGTTAAGTAGCGCAAATTGAACTGTTGGGGGAGGTTCAAATTTTAAATGATTATAAAAAACGGAAACATTGGTCAATTGATTTACGATTTTCACTAAAATTATTCTCAATGTCAGTATTATCTTGAAAAAAATTATAAAGATAAAATTCAAAAAATGCCGATAGAGGGCGCTTTAGACTTGGGAGTAACGTACAACTATTTTTTACCGTCATTTTTTGCATCGCATAAAATTTTTTTAGAAGCTTAGACATAAACTTAAATTTTGAGATGAAAATCTGAATCGTTTAGAGTGGCAAAGTAGCGCAAACTTAATGGGTGTGGGGAGGCTCAAATTTCAAATGAATATAAAAAACGGAAAAATTGGTCGATTCGTTTGCGGTTTTCACTAAAACTATTCTTTATGTCAGCATATCCTTGAAAATAAATTTTAAAGTTAAATTTCAAAACATTCCGTAAAGGGCGCTTTAAACTTTAGGGTAACCAACAACTATTTTTAACCGTTATTTTTTGTATCTAATTAGATTAAACGGAAATTTTTAAAATTTATCTTAAAAATTTATTTTCAAGGAAATATTGACATAAAGAATAGTTTTAGCGAAAATCGACCAATTTTTCCGTTTTTTATAATCATTTGAAATTTGATTGCCCCACCCTCATTGAACACAGTTCAGTTTGCGCTACTTAACCACTCCTAACGATTTAGATTTTTATCTCAAAATGTAAGTTTATGTCTAAGCTTCCAAAAAAATTTCATGAGATGCAAAAAATAACAGTAAAAAATAGTTGTACGTTACTGTAAATTCTAAAGCGCCCTCTATCGGCATTTTTTGAATTTTATCTTTATAATTTATTTTCAAGATAATACTGACATAAAGAATAATTTTAGTGAGAATTGCAAATCAATTGACCAAATTTTCCTTTTTTTATATTCATTTGAAATTTTAACATCCCCCCAGAGATTAGTTTGCGCTACTTAACCACTCCCAAACATTTAGATTTTGAGCTCAAAATTTAATTTTATGTCTAAGCTTCTAAAAAAATTTAATGAGATGCAAAAATAACAGTAAAAAATAGTTGTTCGTTACTCCAAAGTCTAAAGCTCCCTCTATCAGCATTTTTTGAAATTAATCTTTATAATTTATTTTCAAGACAATACTGACATAAAGAATACCGTAATTTCGGGTGTATAAGCCGCGGATCAAACAATTCTTTTTCGAACCAGAATTTTTTAAGAACCAAATGTAACTTCTTAAATCGACGTAAATATTTATCTTCAATTACTAAATAACATTTCTGGGTCCAAAATGAATTGTTTGATCCGCGGCTTATACACCCGAAATTACGGTAGTTTTAGTGAAAACCGCAAACGAATTGACCAATTTTTCTGTTTTTTATAATAATTTGAATTTTTGGACCCTATACTTTAATGGCGCCTATCTCCTTCAGAAGACGTTTGGGACCC
This sequence comes from Maratus speculifer, assembly GCA_964019185.1. Lineage (NCBI taxonomy): Eukaryota > Metazoa > Arthropoda > Arachnida > Araneae > Salticidae > Maratus > Maratus speculifer. The sequence continues at coordinate 401,761,041 of OZ025293.1, forward strand.
TTAGTTTCCTATATAATATTGTTTGTCTTGATGTGTACTATCACCCCTTAAAGTTTGTACCATGAGTTTAGAAACACCCTGTATATAGGTCTAATTATGGGGAAAATAGTAATAAAAAGATAAATTTAAAATTTTCAGCTAAAATTTGATATTTTATGTCGTGTACTTTATGTACACAATTAGAGTTTTTAAATATTGTATCCGCTTTTAGCAATTAAATGAGCTTACCGTAATTTCGGGTGTATAAGCCGCAGATCAAACAATTATTTTTCGACCCAGAATTTTTTAAGAAACAAATATAACTACTTAGATCGCCGTAAATATTTGTCTTCAATCACTAAATAAGGTTTATGGGTCCAAAAAGAATTGTTTGATCCGCGGCTTATACACCCGAAATTACGGTAATTTTTTTTTTTTATCAGCTTAACACTGTAATTTTCCTTATATTAATACTTTTAAGAATTCAGTAAAAATAATCAATTTTGTCTTAACCCTTTGAGGAGCAAAGCACTTCAATTCATAAAAGGCTGAAATGATTGAATGGCCCCAGACTTTAATGACAATTTTATTTCCAAATAGATAAATGCTTTTCTTTACGTACTTTATAAAATTGAAATTTGTATTTCAAAATGCTGGTGTAAATGTGGTGGTCGCAATTAAAGTTAAGTGGTCTATATTTTATCCCACCGCTCTTCAAGGGGTAACCGTTAATGGATTGATTGATTTTGTTTTGTTTTGTTTTGTTTCCGAAGAATAATTTCGAATTTGTGGTCAAATGCAGCCATCTGACATGCACTAATTTTATTCTTTGGACTGTTCTTGATCAGTTACAATGATAATTTTGACCCAATTTATGGCATATAATGGGAATTTTGGTGTTTTTAGGTATATGCCAGACGTGGCATACGGGGCAGTGACGGTAACGATGTTGTAACGATGAAGTTTTATGAACGAAAAAAGGAAGTGGAATAATAAGATTGACATAGGAATATAGGATATGTAGGATATATAGGAATATAGGATATATAGGATATGGCATAGGAATTATCTGTAAAACAACAATATCGGCTTCTGAAATCTAGAAACTATCACATAGGTTACAATAGTATCAATTAGGTGGACAAATAATACACAGTTAAGAACTAGCTTTTTTTCCTATATACGGTAAACTCTATCTCAGTTGGAATCGACCGGGATCGAGAATATTTTTGGTAGTAGACACTATTTCGCCTTAGACAAGTTTTACTCCATGTCTATGAAATCGCAGGGAATTAAAAAATGTTTCGAGTTAGACAGATTTCTGTGTTACACAGAGACCGACTCACAGAGTTTTTACTGTAAATCTTTCATAAAAGTATAGAAGTTGAGCCAAAAGGCCTTAGATAAGCTTTAAAGAGTGATAAGTGTATTACAATAAACAATTATTTTATAGGACACCAACGTCATAATATTTTTTTTCCTGGAAAAATAATAGTGTGTCCCATTCTTATAGAAACATTGCCATTATTTATACTTTTATTCAAATTGAAGATATATCAGCAAACCTTTAATGAAATTTTGGGTAATGAAGTAACACAAAGAGAAGAAACAGAAGTCTATAGCATTTCTAGAGTGTGAAGTATGTAATTTTAATTATTTTTGGAAATAGGTGGCGCATTCGCAATCTCAGAATTGATTGCGCATAAGGTAACCCTTACCATTGAAAGTGACGCCATCTTCAATTGATTATTGAATGTCTAGCGTAAGAGTTGTGCGAATAATGCTGATTAATGGAACCGACTCACTTTGATATGTTAGTTCAAATGGACACTACTGTCGCAAATCTCACAGTTTGTGATGTCTGGTGTGTGATTAGATTTTTACGTATAAAAATGTTCCTGCAGGGGAAATTTGATTCACATTGGTGAAAGAGATTGAGCAATGTAAAAAAAGAGAAGCACACGAAAGAAAACTGTGTCGGTTATTTCGGGAAGGTAAAACGTATTTGTAAACATTTTGCGCTTATAGATCAACCTTATAAAGTCGACCCCGCACCCAGCGATTATCATTTGTTTCTACACTAAAAGAGACTTTTAGGCTATCAAAGTCTACGGGGAGGTCAAGTAACAAAAGTTATCGGACAAGACTGGCTGAACAGAAACACGCGATTTTGTTTGACGAAATGCTACAAAATATTTTATTCTGATAGGTCACATGCATTAAAAAATATTGCGATTATATAGAAAAATAATAAATAAATATATAGTGACATTTTCCAATAAAGTTATTGTAAAAAATCTTCATTACTGTTTTTGCATCCAATTGGTACCTAGCTACAATGTAAAAAAAAGGACGATTTAACGGAAGTATTACTGGTAATCTAGACGCCAGTACTATTTACTGTTTTTAACGGAAAAAGTCCGGAAAACAGTCCGTTTTTTTCGAGTTTTTCCCGGAATTTACGGAAATGTTTCCGTTAAAAAAGAGTAAATAGTACTGCCGTCTAGGTTACCAGTAATACTTCTGTTAAATCGTCCGTTTTTTTACAGTGTATGAACCCGTTTAGTATGCAGAGTTGCCACATGCGACTAATTTTTTCATCTCTTTCGCACTACATTCTCAAATCGAAAGTATTTTACAGGTTATTTCCTTTGCTGCCCAAATTCTAGGAAACGTTTCTGAATATTTTTTCTTCTGTATATTGTTCAGTTTCTTTATCCGATACGCATACATAATAACACCATTTTTGGATGCTAAAAATACAAAAGTATAAATTTACTGCTGCATAACAGAACTTATACATGCAAGCATAACAAAATAATTTAAAAAATTATCTCTTAATTAATATGTTTGTCGCTTAAGCATGTTTATTGAACATGAAAACCGTCTTGATTTAAAATCCGTCTTTTGTAAAATAATTTTGAATAGTGTAAAATAATTCTGAATTTTCATTTTGAAGATAAGTTCAACAAACAAAATAGTTTTTTCGATTTATATACATTATTTTTCTTCTAAGGTAAGTACTCATAAGCTTTACTTTCATGTAACATAAAAGAGAATGCAATTACAAAGGAAGAAATATTCTGATATAATTAGATATGTATATCTGTATTTTACTAAATAAAAGTTTGATTCCCAAAATAACCATTTCCAATGTCTATAATGCTCCAATAACTTCGAAATAGTCAGAGGTCAAATAGAAAAAATGTCCACATTTTAAAACGTTCTATAATGTTTAAAAGTTTTTTCTTAAAACAGATAGTTCAGCGTTAATTACATCGTTTAATTATCAAAGATTTCCACTTTGTATTTCCAGATTTTTTCCAGTTTTGCGGAAGTTTAACCAACTCAATCTTGAAGATTCTTGTATTCTTACAAAACATAAAGAAATCTGAACAAACAGCAGGTAGTTTCGGAAATGTGTGCCCTGTACTTTATCGGAAAATGACTGCTCTCTGAAAATCACTTTTCATTAAAATTTCACATTGTTTTCATTCATCTCTACCAACTACACTGAACACAGATATGATGCAGATGCTTATTACCTTTTAAAATAAATAATGAGATGAATTGTTTTCAGCCATTATTGACCAATAACTAACAATGTTAAATCACGTTTTCCACTGAATGTCAAAATCAAACGTAGTATTCGTCTACAAAACTATAGGGGAAGATGGGGATACTTGAGCCATTTTTTAAATTTTAATTTTTAAAAATTTTTTAGAATTTCTTAGAACAAAATAAAATATTGAAAATGAAAATTTGATATTTTTTCTTCAATTGAAAACCACTTTCAATTAATTTTGAACTATTTTTCTATGTCTAATAAATTTTTACTTTTTCTTTTACATTGTGGCTCAAGTATCCCCATGGAGGGGATACTTGAGCCAGATGTCACATTCGCACCAGTATTTTGCAAAGAAAAAAACCGATTTACAATATACGCGAAAAAATGCATTAAACCTTTTTCAAATAAATTTGGTCGAATTTTCTGGTGTCGTTGTGACATTTCAGAATTAAAATTTTGTGGTAGAAAATTCTACCAGCAGAGCTCAAAGGGTTAATCACCATACTTTAAAAATGGTACCAAGGTATATGATTTCTTTTTTACATGTTCAGAACTATAAATATGTTACCATGTTGCCAATTTTAGAAAGAAAAATTGAACAACTGTAGAGATAAAGGGGGTGGCTCAAGTATCCCCTATGCTCAAGTATCCCCACTCTCCCCTAGATATGAAGAAAACTACAGTATTTTTTGTAAAAATGATTTACTAAAAATATTTTATCTTTAATCTTTATGAATATATATTTTTTTTATTTTGGCCTGTTTTATATCATGTAGTAAAGATATGGAAAATGCTATGCATTTAAAAGCATTAATATTCATATATCTTTATATATAGACATAAGAAACAACGTTTCTTACAATCTGCAAACATTCAAATCTTATAAATTGAACCAAAAAATGAATAAATATAGTATAGCTAATATATACAGCAAAGGAAAAGAGTTGTCATAATCTATAAAATAACATTTTACTTTCGAGAGCTAGGATAAAATAAATCGCAAATACTATATCAGCATTATTTTCTGTTAAGAAGCTTTTGGAAAAATCATTTCAATATTTTCCAAAGTGCATTCCCAAATAAAAACTCATAAAAAAATTGAGTAGCGTCGCATTTTGAAATCGGATGCATAAAAGAGTAAACAATAAATTTCCAATAAAGATGAAAAACTCAATAATTCCCATTCTTGTCAAAGAAAGTTTAAGTAAAATGAAATCTGTTTGCGAGATTATTATGGAATGCGTAATTCATTTTCTTGCGGGAAATCAATAAAATATTTCCTCATGCAATCGTAAAAAGATGAATTTTCCATCGAATTGAACTGCATAGCGTTAATTAGAATTTTGAATATAGCTTATTTTATAATTTTTGTTCTGCAATATTTTGTTTTCTTATCGAGAATGTTTATAAGAAACGTAATGAGGATATTATCATCGAATGATTATTTTTCAAATTAAATGAAATATTTTCTCATACAGAGTCCCATGCACAACTATCTTTAGTGACACTACTCGGATTTATGAAGAGTGATGTAGTTGGCGCAATGCAACAAGTCGGATATTGTATCACAAGCAGTCAACGAGGTCACTAGTCAAATGTGGCAAATAAGGTGCGTTCGAACTATGCTTAGCTTTTATAAATATTCATTGCTTACAAGGAGAGGGACATCCTTGGTAGTCACAGATTTGTATTATTTTAATATATTTTGTAGAATAGAGGCCCCTTAATCTCAGGTTCAGCTTATTTTATAAAGCTCTCTTTTATTCTTGAGAAACAGGGGTCTAATATTATTTAAATACTTACTTTGAATTGAAAAGATAACGTTGATCGTAGCTCAGTTGGTATAGCGTTCACTTGTTGTCCAGCCGGCATTCCCTCTGCAAAACTCGATGATTGAGGAGCAGCGAGGAGCTCACTAAAGCCTGATTCATCGGAAATCTTATATCACCTCACTGCTCTTCAATCGTAGAACTTACCAATTTAAAAGCCATGATGTCTCACACGCACTGCCGCGTCAAATGGACGAAACACAACTGTCTTCTTCTTCCCCTCCTTCAATCACAGCCACCCGTGCATGCGCACAACCCACCACATATTTCACTATCCCCGATAACTTATAACGTAATCTCAAAGGACATATTTAAATTTCAAATGGTTTCGTATCCTTTTATTTGAACACCCTTAATAATTAAGTGACTGTCATGTGCAGACCATTTTGTCAGTTATACATGGAATGGGGTTGGAAAGGGCAGATTATTTAGATCGCAGATTTAAAATGTAGAGATTTTTAATAACTTTTCAATCGTAGAATTTTGCAATGGGAAAGCCATGATGCCTCACACGCACTGCCGCGTCAATTGGACAGAACACAGTTGCCATCTTCTAACCTTCCTTCAATTGCAGCCGCTCACGCATGAACACAACCATACCCCATATTGCAATCATCGCCGATGTCTTATTACGTAATCTCAAAACGACATATTTAAATCTCAAGTGGTGTCGTTTTTACGTTGATCCTATGTTTCGTACCCTTTTATTTGAACACCCCTTATATTTAAGTGACTGTCGTGTGCAGGGCATTTTCACAGCTTTTCATGGAATGGGTTGAAAAGGGCATATTATTTAGGTCGCAGATTTAAAATGTGGAGATTTTTAATAACTATTATTTTCATTATTTATTTATTATTAAAATCAGTCCCAGGTCTAGGGTTTAAAAGGTGAAGATTTTAAAAAATAATAAAGTGCCACTGCATATCATTTTGTCGAACAGCTTTGCACCTTATTGCTGCTATTTTATTATTGTGTCCCCAGATTAAAACAACTATGTGAAAATGAAAATAGAGGTTATTTCAATAATTTTAATGTATAGTTTATATTTTGACAATATATAAGCTAATAGATATAAGCATATATGTAAAGGTCACATGTGGGACACTTTGTCTGATTCCAATGGAATGGCTAATTTTCTGAACATCATGCGTTCGAAGGTAAAAATTTCCCCCAAAATGCACTGAATAACGTTAAATAGTATTTTTAATAGCAAAGCTTATTAAATTTTGTTCACTAATAATGTCTGTTCTTAAAACAATTGAGCAAAAGTCGGCTAGATGAAAATACATACCATATGGCTGAAATTTAAAATTCCCCACCCGTTTTTAGCAGGGTTCGTGTACGCTAGAAAGACTTGTAGGGACCTTTTATCAGAACTTTTATAATGGAATTTTTGTTTTACTTAACCCTTTCCGTCACACTATGCCCAGTCCCTGGGATACCTAATTTTAATTCCAAACTTGCAAACGGTGCCAGTAATATTTTAATACAATTTTGCTTTTACACTGAAAGCTTAAATTAAGGGATTCTTAATTTCGCAAAAAGTTGTTTCGAAATTCCGGTGTCAGTCGATAATTTCTTATTTTACTAAGAGAAATTGTCCGTGCCGGAAAGGATTAACAAAATAAATCCCCTTTAACCTTCCTACCCTGAATGGGTCTAATCGACCCAGTCCCTTAATGCGTTTCATTCGATTGAAACCAGAAAAATTTTCAAAAAGTAAATTAAATAAGTAACACAAAGATTTAAGTTAAATAAGTATGTTAAATGGATTTAAATAAAAATTCTGGTGTGAAATATTTTAATCAAGTTTGAGTAAAATTTCAACAGGGTAGGAAGGTTAAGATGTAGCAACCTGTACTTAAAGAAATTTCTAATAAAAATCCTCTGAATTCCCGGATGCCTATAATCCTACATACCCTATTAAGTCTGCTATTTCATCCTTCCTAGTTTTTCCATATTTTATTTTTACCTACAATTGGTACTTTTAAAAGAAATAAATGTTTCTTTCAACTTTCATATTTCAATAAATATTTTCTGTCTTTTATAGCAATTTTTCACATCTTCTTTAAATTGATTTTTCTTTTTTAAATTTTTTTCCTCAGCTTTACAGAATATGCAAAATTTGAGAAATATTAACCATTTAACTAACCATTAACCCTTCATTATGCACAGTGTATAACAAAAATATTTCCTAAAATAATTAAATGAGCTTAGACGCGGTGAACACCCCCCCCCCTCCCTCACACAGATTTGGTCAAGCAATCCTACTTAATTGAATATCTGGTATATTTCATCTGAAAAAAAAATTACAAATTGCTTGTCAGACTTTGTAAGATGAAAACTCTTTATAATTTATTTGTCCACACTTTTTCAACTATCTACATAAAACAAAGACTATTCATGAAGCTTTAACCCCTTGAAGGGCACCGGTATATTATATATACCACTTAATTTTAATTCCCTTATGCCACATTGGCACCGGAATTTCAGTATTAATATTTGTTTTTTACAATGTACGCGAAAAACATCTTTTATTTTCTATCATATAAATTTGTTTGTGAATTCCGGTGTCAATCAATCATTTGAACATTTTATGAACATAAGTGCTTTGCCCCTCAAGGGGTTAAGTAGCTTTGGTTTCCACCTTTTTGAAAAACTCTGAATTCCATTTATAAAGGAAAATTGAAGGGTGCGTCAAGCCTCCTCTATGGTCTACTATGCCAACTTTCTTCTAAATCCGGGATGTAGAGTGACTTATAAAAATACACGATTTTAGTAGTAATCAAAATTATTGATTAACTAATGCATCAAGCTGAATGTTCAATTCTTTTTTGTTTTAATTTTATTTATTCCTTCCTTTTTTAACCCATTAGTGCCTAGCGTCCCTTTTTTGGGACGCTTCAAAAGGTGCATTCAGCACTGTTTTTGACACCGGTAAAAAAGAAAAGCAATAATTATTTCATTTAAATGATGCATTTTCGCGATTAATGAACTAAACTTAAATCTTCTAAAAATAGTGGTGCCAACCAAATAAAATTTACACAAAAGATGCTGGGCACGAATGGGTTAATGTTTACGAATTATGTTAAGTTAAGTCAATCTTATAATCTTATAATGCCTAATAGGAAATGTAAGAGCAATTCTCATAAGAGTGAACATAATAACACATAATAGTAGGTGTTCCACGACATGGAACACCCAACGTGATAACCAAATCCCACAATGGCACCATAAAATATTTTCCGTTGATTATGCACAAGGAATAACGCTTTTTCACATTTGAAAATAAATGTGTTTGAATATTCCTTTATCACTCATTCAAGTAACCTTTTTAGGAACGATAGTTATCAAAACGGAAAAAGATTAAAATAATAATTTAACTTATATTCTAGAATTTATTTTGGAAGTATTATTTTCGTTCATTTAGTAAAATAAAATAAGAATGGTAATGGTATAAATCTTACGGAAAATTTATTGAATTTTACAATAATCTTTACACTGGACAACATACCACGTATGTAAAACTAATCCAGGGACTACTCCAATTAACCCATCTGCACACGCGCCCGTTTCTGTTACTTTGCTGTACGCATGTAATAAATTTCGCTCCATTTTGTCTAAATGAGTTTAAAAAAACTGCTGGCCTATATTCTAAATCATACTTTAAATCATCTTCTGAAAAGAAGGAATTCATATGTACCATTAGTACAGAAAAAATACCCATTGAAGTGTAACAAACTATAACCGTTATTTCTATCGACAGAATAAAAGTTGCCGTGACATGCAAGAAGAATGTCTAAATATTATTTCAATGCATGCTCTTCTAAATACCGTTATAAAGTTTGGTGGATTTAATTTCTTATTCTGCTTTTTAATGTGAGGACTTACAAATATAATAAAGATCTGAAGATTAAGAAGTTATTTAGAATACTTTTGAAATTTAGAAATATATCATTATCAATGTTATAAAAAATACCGAGTAATTTTTAACTTCAAAGATTTAAAAAAATACAGTATGTGTATAGTATATGACTTATCTAACTTACAGATACCGCTGTTACATATCGCTTTTCACCAGAGATGAAACATATGTGCAAGGCTGGCGAGGAAATTAATTTTATATATAGGTATTTCCATGAGTCACATACTACGATTTTTGATACCAATATTTAAGAACGGAAAAATGCGACTTATTTTATTGGAGATATCTCATAAATTGAAAAGACCAAGCAAATCTTTCGAAATTAACGGTGGCCAAACAATTAGTAATGTGACTTAAACGACAAGTGCTCATGGAAATACCCATATCACACTTCCTGAATAAAAATATTCGCCTTATTTAACACTAAAACTACAAGAAATTTAAGTTACGTTTTATAAATATATTTCATACCAGAATTTTGGTTTAAAACAGTTTAACTTTATTATTGAACGTTTGTCTTCTTTGTATATTTTAATCATATTTCATAATCAAATTTCTTGTTTGATACAAACCATAATCATATGGTAGCCGTCAAAATGACGGTTGACGGTAGTTCTAGTGTTAATGTCGGAAAATCTGCAATTAAACAAGCCAGAAATTACTATTTGGCAACATTCATACCAAATGCAACCATGCATGCCATGCATTTATTTTATACTTCCAATGCTGTTACTTTTTATTTTCTAGTTATTCATTATAATCAGTAAAAACCATGCAAATAGAATGAAGGTAATAATAAACAGAAAACTAATGATATGATGCAAATCATGTAATTTCGAAGTTATACAACAGTTTTTTAGATAATTTATTACAACATAGCAATTAGTTTTTTTTACTTTTAATTGAAATACAACCACAGGTTCATTAACAAAACTTAATTGATTCGTAGATGCTGCGAACGTTAATCGTTGTTTGTAAATTATGCATGAATCCTTAATTTTTCAACCTATATATTTGACGAATGTTTCACTACGTGTTTCATTAATATGGAATAGAAATAAGTACTTACTGACATAATAAATAATAAATATAATCAGGGGTGCAAAAATCTAGGCGCCAGCAAGCAGTTTCTCACCACAAAATTTATTTAGTTTTTCTTCGTCTAATATTTCGTGTGAAATTCCTGCTAGAATGCTATTAAATTTTGAGCGAAAAAAACTTTAAAATTTTAGTGGTGAGAGACTACCCTCTGGCGCCTAGATTTTTGCACCCCTGAATATAATCATAAGCAATTTCCCAGATGAATAATGCTCAATAAAATTTTTAGTGTTTCATTTAATATATGTTTTTGTATTTCATGTAATTTGTACCATACGTTGAATAGTGATTATTTATCATAGAGTTTTGCAAAATTAAAATTACGCAAAATCAGAACTAAATCTTACACATATTTGGAATAGTATCGTAATTTAAAAATCTCAAATAAAGAAGTATAAGGTTTATACAGTTAAATATATATTATTTATGAATGTTAATTTTGCAAACTACGTGTCATATTTTTTTTTAAATGCGTAAGTCAAGTTCTTGTCTGTACTGACATACTATGCGATGTTATACTAAATGAAGTATAAATAGAAATCCGAAAAATTAGTCTGATGTTTGTAAATATAATTTTTACATAATTCCAAAATATTTCCTTCCAGTTAATTTATCTTCTTATCTGAAACGTACTTAACTTCGCTTCTAATATATTTTTTAAAAATGCAGACAAATATATTTTTTATTACGAATAATACATTTCTGTACATGCAATAATTTATTACAGGTGAAGAATTATTTTGTGTGTAAAATTTTCTTTCGAGCTTATATTTCTGAGTGATACACATTTATTTCTCTAAACTACATGGAATTTCACAGAACACAAGTGTCTCTCATAAACTTCACCAAAATGTGAAAACATGTTTCACATAAATGTACCGTAATTTCAGGTGTATAAGCCGCAGATCAAACAATTATTTTTCGACCCAGATTTTTTTAAGAAGCAAATATAACTACCGTAATTACGGGTGTATGAGCCGCAGATCAAACAATTCTTTTTCGACCCAGAATTTTTTAAGACACAAATATAACTAGTTAGATCGCCGTAAATATTTGTCTTCAATCACTAAATAAGATTTCTGGGTCCAAAAAGAATTGTTTGATCCGCGGCTTATACATCCGAAATTACGGTAATTCATGCAAAATTTATCCTCATTAACTCAAAATAAATTTTTGGCAACAAAGTATCATTTGAAAATAAAGGTAAAATAATTATATATTTAAAAATATATAAACAGAATAACTGGAGGGAATTTTTTGAATTCCGTCAAGGGTAAATACACAGAATTATCATAAACTGTTTTCACAAAATGAGATGTAGAGGAAGGATCACACCTCTTAGTTTTCTTTCGGATGTAGCAAGCCAACGTGCCAGCAGACACGGATGGAAAAACCTGTTCAGGAAAGTGCTTTCATTCGCTTGATTTAAGTTTATTAAATAAGTTTTTTCACGAATTTTTAAATATTTTCCCTTTATAAATTTTTATAAACGGTCGCTTAGCACTTCAAAAGCGTTACAATTGAGTAAATTAATTGCTAATGACGGTTTTAAAACACTCTTTTAAAACGAAACTGCCTCCGAACAAGGGAATTAGAGGTCCGACAGATGATTAATTAGGCGAAAAAATTTATTGTAAGGTTGGGGACTAGTGTATTTGTTTATTCATAAATATAATATTTTTTGATATAAACCAGAAATTAAACCAGAAAATAAAACCGAGTAAACCAGAAATTTACCCATTACATTATTAATAAAAAAAAGATAATGTAGCAGACAGCCTAAATAGTTAGCTTTATTTCTGTGAAATGATGATTCTCTGAATTCATGAGAAATACTAGACGACGCGTGAATTGCATTCTGTGAGCTATTATAGTCTTTTTTAACCCATTAGTGCCTAGCGTCCCTTTTTAGGGACGCTTCAAAAGGTGCATTCAGCACTTTTTTTGACACCGGTAAAAAAGAAAAGCAATAAATATTTTATTTAAATGATGCATTTTCATGATTAATGAACTAAACTTAAATCTTCTAAAAGTAGTGGTGCCAACCAAATAAAATTTACGCAAAAGATGCTGGGCACGAATGGGTTAAATAAACCGTAATTTCGGGTGTATAAGCCGCGGATCAAACAATTCTTTTTGGACCCAGAAATCTTATTTAGTGATTGAAGACAAATATTTACGGCGATCTAACTAGTTATATTTGTTTCTTAAAAAAATCTGGGTCGAAAAAGAATTGTTTGATCTGCGGCTTATACACCCGAAATTACGGTAGCTTAGTGTTTATTGAACTTGTTTAGTGGTAATTTTAAGCATTTCTTTTGATGCCCTCGCATTTCAGAGAAAGTAAATTAAACCCTTTGAAAATAGCGCTACAATGCCATTATTATTTGTAAAATTATGGACAGAAATCCATGTTGTTCATCCTTGAGTTTAAAAGTTGGAAAAAAGTTTTGGTTGTGATGGATACACGCCTGTTTACTTTGTTGAATTTTATAACGATAACTGCGTATAAAAATGATTTCTCTCCAGAGAAAATAAATTAAAAAATGTACTTACTATGATTTCTAATCCAGAACTTTCTGGGGCACGAATCATGATAGATTTTGACGTTTCTACTGCTACATCCTCTGATGATAGAACTAAATCTTCTGTGGGATTTACATAATGGCAATCTGTTCGTAAAGAGAAAAATGTAAGATTTCTTAAAAAGTTTGCAAATCACATAAAAAATTATATATGTATATTTTTAAAAAATAAGTACTAAAAGTTGAATTTGTATGTTTTCCACAATAAAAAATTCCAGTAGATTATAAAAAAGACCACGCTGATATCGCCGGTACAATGTCAGACTATCCAATTTAAAAATGGTGTTGCCACTAAGATGTTTTTTAAAAAGTCAGATTTCATGATTGGCCTATTTTTTTTCGAAATAGTTTATTTGCCTTATTTAATGACATATTAATTAAGGCGAAAAAATATTAATCAAGGGGAAATAGGGGATATTTGAAAAATGGTTAAAATCAAGAAATCTCTATTTGAAAAAAGTAGCTCGCTGGAAACACTGCTTTCGTATTGAACAGTTTGACAAGATACCGATGATAACTGTCCTATACATACGATGCCTCAAAATACCACATACATACACTAAACATAGATAGATAGCATCTATATGATTTTATTATTCTCCCACAGTTTTTATTAAGCATAATTAAATACAAAATTATACTCCCTCTGTCCCAAATTAGTTGCGACATTTGGATACTTTTGTACTGATTATTGATAATAATGATTTTATGGTTTTGATTGAACATTTTTCAGATACTTCAGGATGATATGCTATCAGCCATTAACATTTACTTACCAAACATTCCCTCCATCTTTTCTTAAATCAGTATCTAAATTAACACAAGGTTTGCGCTCTCTTAAGCCACGCCCACTTTTTAAGGATTCTCCCATCAGTAATCACACAGAACTATCTTCTATCTAATGGATCGGGATTTCATTAGGAAGAAAATAATTTTTAGCTGATATAATGGCTGCGGAATCCTTGGGAAATGGCACATGGGTTAAAATCGTGCGAACCCTGCAAATTTTCTTCGAATATTTTGTCGGAAAAAAAATGTTCTTTTAGCAGAAATTAAAAAATGAGAATAAAAATACCAAGTTGTAATAATTTTAATCACAAATAAAACAAAATTTAAATCATATTTAAAGAATTTTTTGCACATAATATAACTTCGGGATTACATACCAGGTTTCGCGGAAGAAGATTTTGACGACGAAGATTTTTCCTTGTTGAGATGGGTTATTTTGTACGAGTTGCCTCCACATGACGTCATAATGTTTTCCATACACGTTTGTAGGGTTAAAAAAATATTATCAAGCTTTTCTAATTCTATGTTTTCAAAAGCAACTTTAACAGCATCAATTAAATTGTCAATATTGTTTACGGCATCTGATGTTGCAATTACTGTATTGCGATAAAAAAAAACCCAGATCAAGCAAATTTAAATCCGGACTATTTGGAGGTTGACACTTTAACTGTAAATTCCATCCATCTTTTAAGCATTCTTTTGAGATACTAGGATCATTTTCTGACAAATGGGGCTTGGCATTGTCCTGTTGAATGTATATGGGACTCGATTTTTCGCTAATTGGAAACTTTTCACGTGTTGCCGGCAAAACTTTTTCTATAATCATTTTTCGGGTTTCATCCTTAATAACACATTCGACAACTTTTGTCACAACAGTTCCTTTTGCACGATTTTTAGAATTTCTTTTGGCATTTTCAGCGTAAACAAAAGGCCATATTCCAATTTTTCCATCAAACAATTCGTTTCTATTTAGATCCCATCTTGGCCTTGCTACCGCTTTCATAAACATTACTTTGGTAAGAAATCTTTTGCTTTTGCAATGCCTCAAAGGTTCCGTTTCATCCAGAGTGATGTAAAACGAATTACTAGTTTTCGTAATGTAAAACCATTTTTCATCGTTATGTATACAATCCAACATTTCCGAAAAATGTCCATTATTTTTAACATGTTGTAAACAAAATCGTATTCTGTCTAGCTTGTTTTTTTTTCTGTTAGAATAGGCTTGATTGCTGATGAAATACGCTTCAAAACGTTTCCATCTTTGACAATTTTGTGTAATGATGATTTAGAAATATGAACAGCACATGATAAACTTCGCAATGTTTGTCTTCTTCTAAGTGGGACATCTTTGATTTTGTTCAGTCGTTGAGAAAAATCTTTTTTTTTCTTCCACATTTACCAGTTTTTTGCGATTTTACATTGTAAATTTCATTATCATTTATTTATTTTTATGTCTTTGCCACCTTCCACAAACGGTAGATAGTACTACGATGAACATTAAATTTGATCGCTGTAGCATTTATAGCACCATGACTTAATCGATCATTCTTCAAACATTGGAGTAAAAATTGCAAAACAGAGTTGCGTTCTTTATCATTTAATTCTTTCTTTACGGCAATTTTTTAATTATTATTCATGTTTACTGTCATCATCACATCACTTTTTATTGCAAACACTTCATATTCCACTTAACATCGCATTAAACAACCAACATGCCTCGTTATACTCATTGTAATAAAATTTTACTGGTGTATATATATTAAACTGCATCGAAAGTTATTTATGACTCCGCCTACTTGAAATGTCGCAACTAATTTGGGACAAGATTTTCGACCTAAATGTCGCAACTAATTTGGGACAGAGGGAGTAATAATATCTGGTTGTGGAAAATATACAGAGCTAAATCCAAGGTTCGCACACTCCTTATATTTTGTAAGGACTCTGGCACCACTATTAATGATAAGAAAATTTATATTTAGTTTTTAAGAAACAGAATTTACAACCACCGTCTCGTTCCGCAAATTTCGCCATATTGTTCTGCAGTGAAATACATTGTAAATACTGTAAAAATTTAGTGGTATGCCTGTGCGAACCCTGTTAAATCTTTACAGGTTTTCTTAAAATAAATAAATAACATATTAGCTAGCTTCGTCTAGTAATTACCAGCTGAGAATGTGTAACCAGTCAAGGCGTAAATAATTTAAACGAGAAAAGAAAACTCTGTGGCACTTAAATGCAGTATGATCATTGCTAACAGTGAACAACTTTACTTTCTTGACCATGGATTCATAGAAATATAGTGTGATTCAGGTGAGGGGTCCAGTTTCCCTCTATATTTCCTTATATTATTACTTTTACTAGTAGAATTTCGTCGCTATTTCATCTACATTTTACAGATATCAAAACTTCGTATAGATATTTATATTTAAACATAGTTAAAAAGCATATAAAATATTCCAAAATAATAAATATTCACACTCTGCATTTTGCCTTACATAAAGCAGTATTTTGTAACTTCCTCTGACAAAACTGGGTTTGTTGGAAACACATTAAAATTCCCAAACCGAAAATTACTACAAGCTATTTTTATGTACTTGTATAATCCTTCATTTTCACAATATCGTTAAAGCAATCGATTACATTATAGCCTCTCTTCGTGTATGTTGACATTTAAATTGCTGAAAATGCATTTATATGCTTATGACCAGCGGCTGCTTTTACGCCTAAATGATAAGTTAAATGTGAAAAAAATATTCGCTTTCTTTTTCGCTTTATCTTTTGACGGGATATCATTTACGTCAAAGTGGAGTAAATATTTTTCTTTAGCGTTAAACGAAAATAGAAAAACAAGATCGTTGATGCATGATGGATTTTTGTCTTCTTTTTCTTTTACTTGAAAAATTCAGTTTCATTATGTGGGAATTATTTTTTGTGGATAATTCTTTTGAGAATATTGAATTGAGGTGACTTGCTTATTTTTGGATATTTTTTTATTAAGTAAATATTTTACGATACCATTCGGCAACATTATTGTTTATTATTGTGGAAGGTGTGTTTTTAAAAAGAAAAAGTAAATTGTTCTGTAAACACGATTTTGAAATTTAATTTTATAGTAAAATTAAAACTTTTTTGTTACATCTTTTTTTTACGCTTGAAAAATTTAGTTTCTTATTGAAGAAATTTTTGGGTTGCGGAATTATTTGAATTAGAATAATGAAGATTTGCTATTCACTTAAAAATTTTTTAATTAAGGAATTTTACACTAACATTTTTCTACAACTATAAATAATTCAGTGCGAAAAAATGAATAATCAAGATAATAGATAATCATGGTTCGTACGGGTACCGTTATTTTCAAGGTGAAATACCAGCATTTCTTTAGTGAAAAATAAAAATAGTTCGAAAGCGCGAATTTTCGTCTTATTTAAATAGGAATTTTCTGTAAAAAAATACTGGTACCGAAGAATTTCGTGGTCATAAAATTCCAGGACCCGTACGAACCCTGATAATTATGTGGGTGCCATTTTATTTTACTTTATAAATGTGTATGTTTGAGTTTTATGTATTTTATAATATGATTAGTTTGTATTTTATATGTATTTAAAAAAAATAAAATTAACAACTGCATATTATGTCTTAGATAACGGGTTTTTTATGCAAAAGGACTAAATCTAAATTTAAACTGCTGAAAATGCATTTATATGCTTATGACTAGGGGAGCTTTTACGCCTAAATGATAAGTTAAATCTGAAAAAATATTCGCTTTTTTTTGCTCTCTCTTTTGACGGGTATCGTTTACGTCAAAGTGGAGTAAATATTTTTTTTTAGCGAAAACTAAAATGGAAAAACAAGATCGTTGGCGCATGATGGATTTTTGTCTTCTTTTTCCTTTACTTGAAAAATTTAGTTTCCTTATGTTGGAATTATATCCTGTGGATTTTTATTTTGAGAATTTTGAACTGAGGGGACTCGCTTATTTTTGGATATTTTTTAAGTAAATATTTTACCATACCATTTTAAAACAGTATTAAATAAGAATGTGAAATTTGCGTTTTTTTAAAAGAAAAATGTAACAATTCTGTAAACTAAATTTTGAAATTTAATTTTATAATAAAATTTAAAGTATATATTACAAATTATCTTTTACACTTGAAAAAATTAGTTTCTTACAGTGATAATTTTGGGGGAAATATTTTGAACTATAATAATGAATTAAAGTGATTGGCTATTGATTGAGCATTTTTTAATAAAGGAATTTTACACAAACCTTTTGCTATTAACTATAAATAATTCAGCGCGAAAAAATGAATTTATCAAGATGATAAATAATTATGTGTGTGCCATTTTATTGTATTTTATAAATGTGTATGATTGTATTTTAAATATTTTACTCCCTCTGTCCCAAATTAGTTGCGACATTTCAAGTAGGCGGAGTCATAGATAACGTCTGATGGAATTTAGTAAATCGACACCAATAAAATTATACTAGAATGAATATAATCATGTATACTAGGAGACAAAAGTAAAGAATACTAGGAGACAAAAGTAAAGAAACTCGAATGTAAAGTACATAATAGCAACAAGAAATAATAACCTGAAGAAGGGAATTAATAAGAAGAAGCGGTTTCAGTACTAGAACTGCAGTGATGACTGAAAAATGGTAAGCTAATCCAAACTTCCATAAATGCTGCAGCTATTAAATTTAATGTTCATCTTAATATCCATCATCACATTCCGTTTCCAGAAGCATACGAAGGCGTCAAAAATAACAGAAGGAAATTTAGAATGTAAATTTACAAAAAAATTAAAAATGCTGACAAAAAAAAATGATTTTATTTTAAAAGCTAAGTAGCAAAATCAATTATAAATAAAATACGAAAAAAAACAAAAAATAATATCTGCGAAGATTATAATAGGCTGTTACAATTTGTAAATCAATAGTACACAGAATTCTCAAAGTGAAAAAAGTTTTGGAACATATTTCATCTACCATTAAGCCAAGTCTAATAGAAAAAAGATCAAAAGAATGCGATTTTGTTCGCAGCATTTTCAAGCTAAAGGATACTTTTCAGAAATGTTAGAATGAAATGTTAGAAAATGAATTAAGGATTGATTAGCTTGAAGACAGTTTTATATGATTACTGTTAAATGAATGGGGCGTGGCTTAGTAGCAAGTGAAACGGGAATTTTTTTAACTCATTCAGTACTGATTAATGGAATGACGTGGGGAATGCTAGGTAAGTAAATTTTGTAGATTGATAGTAAAGCTCTCCCAAAAACGGTAAAACAGAAACATGAAATAATAAATATCAATAATCAGAACAAAAGCATTCAAATGTCGCAACTAATTTGAGACAGAGGGAGCATAAGATAATTAGTATGTAATTTAACTGTATTTTATAAAAATAAAATTAATTACTACAGACTTACAAAATGTGATTTTGATATAAAAGGACAACATTAAAATTTATAAATGCATGCTATAAGAGAGTTTTTATATAATGGACATGTTATCTATATACCGGGTGTCCCAAAAATGACTGATGGATTTTAAAATTCAATAACTTGCAAACGGTGGCAGCTATTTAAAAATTTTTGCAGGAGGGTTATGTATAATGTCAGGAGTTTTTTAACGTAATTTTTTATTTTAGTTCGCATCTCAAACAATAGGTGGCGCTGACGGTGATTGAAGGCCAGGTCAACGCTTCACTCAGCACTGATTACCTGGCCTTCAATCGCCGTCAGCGCCACCTATCGTTTGAGATGCGAACAAAAATAAAAAATTACGGTAAAAAACTCCTGACATTATACATAACCCTCCTGCAATTTTTTTTTTTTAAACAGCTGTCACCGTTTGCAAGTTATTGAATTTTAAAATCCATCAGTCATTTTTGGGACACCCGGTACATGCTATATATATATATTAAATATTGAGGTGTGTTTTATACGGTGGACACTTATAAAAATGCTAAAATGAAGTCTCAAAGAATTCGTGCACGTACGTCTTAAACCACGAAATGTACTATTAAGGAACATTATTATTAATTTTTCCTTACATTCTTCAAACAAATTTACGTTTTCATACATTTTTTCATAAAAAAATGCAAAGTCCTGAATAAATGTGCAAAGAAATGTTTTTAATGTTCATTGGCACTATATTTAAAATTTTAAATAATTTCTTGATTTTATGCTGACTAATTAGAGTAGGTGCAGTAGATGTAATATGATGAATGTTTCTTTAAGTAAGGGCCGTCTATGAATAAAAAAATGAAAGGAAACATTTTTTTTTATTATTTAGCATCTTAAAGGCAAATTATGCAGCTACGTCTCAACATAATCGCCGTAGGCTAGTTCCATGGGTTTTGTAGTGTAAGTCACATTACCTTATAATTGCTATGCTTGTTTGCCACCGTTATTTTCGAAAAGTCTGCTTGGCCTTATTCAATTAATGAGAATGTGCCGATAAAATAAATAACATTTTTTTCGTACTAAAATACTGGTAGCCAAAAATCGTAGCCTGTGACTTACACTACAAGTACTCATGGAAATAGCCCGTATAAATTAAAACATTTATCATAACGCACAGCTGCTTGTTAATCCTTTCCGGCGCG
This sequence comes from Maratus speculifer, assembly GCA_964019185.1. Taxonomy (NCBI): domain Eukaryota; kingdom Metazoa; phylum Arthropoda; class Arachnida; order Araneae; family Salticidae; genus Maratus; species Maratus speculifer. The sequence continues at coordinate 401,781,426 of OZ025293.1, forward strand.
GACAAATTCTGTTCGTAAAATGAGAAATTGTGGACTGACACCGGAATTTACAAAAGATTTTTTAGGAATTAAGAATTCCCTGGTTTAAGCTGTCATTGTAAAAGTAAAAGTTTACTAAAATACTATTGGTGCCGTTTGTAAATTTGGAATTAAAATTAGGTGTTGCCGGAAAGGTTAATTCCATCTGCATAAAATTTTGCCACCGGCCTATTCAAACACTGATTTTTTTAAATTCTATCTCTCACCACTCTCTGAAAACAGAATTTTTAACAAACATATTGATAACATGTCCAAGAAAAACATACCATGAATTTATCTTTTTAAAATGTATCAGAAGAATAAAAAAAATAGTCGCCAGTTGCAGACAGTTATAACATTTTTTATATTCTAGTAGCACCATTATTTTTGAAAAATAAGATTTTAGTATATTTCTCTAGGCTGTTTAATAATTTTGTTTTGAGAGATTGGTGCGAGGTAGAATTAAAAAATTAACAAGCGGTTGTATGTTATGACAAATGCTTTAATTTATATGCCGATGATTTTGAGAAGTAGCTCCATATTAAGCCTTTCAGATGTTAATTCATAAATGGACTTTACTTAAGAAACATCCATCGAAAATCTTAGCTTAAACATATCTGTAAGCTGCTAATCAAAATTTCATCTATGTTCTAAAATGCACATTCTCTGGAACAGCTTTTTATATCTATACATAATTAAATATTATAAGAAATAAATAATCGTATAGAGCCAATTTTATATTTATGTTTCGTCTTTGACATAAAACAGAATTATAAGTTTTCAAAGACAACTATAGCAGTTGAAATTGCATTTTATCCTAAACAAGTATTCAAGACAAATCCTTTTTATTTTATGTACTTGTAATGTACTTTATTTTCCCAAACTCATTAAAGCAATCGATCACTATATAGTCTGTGTTCCTGAGTGTTGACATTTAAACGGCTGAAAAAGCATTTAAATGCTTATGATTTAAAGTAGCTTTTCCGCTGATATGATATCTGGGGAAAAAATAGATGCTTTCTCCTTTCCAAGCTCACTTTTGGCGTGCTATCATTCGCGGCAAAATAAGGTAAATATTTTTCTTTTGCATTATACTACTAATATAAAAAACAGAATAATCATATACGATGAATTTTTGACATTTTGTCATAGACTTTAAATAGTTATTTTTCTTAATGTAAGAATTGTTTTCTCTTTTTTTCGTGGTATTGTAGGAAGGCAGTTTTCAAGCTTGCATTAATAACGATTTAAAGAGATTTGGTAATATTTTTGCACTTTTGTTTTTAATTTAAACGTTGTATAACATCATTTTCTACTATAAATATATAATTGTATGTATACTATAAATAAATAACATTGTGAATAGAACAATTATATATAGAAAAAAAACGTACAATTCTGCTGACACGATGTGGAAAATTAATTAATTAATTATAAATAAATTATTATATTATTAATTTTGGAAAATTAGTTTTAAATTAATAATTAATTTTTAATAATTGCTATAATTATTAAAAAAAATAATAATTACAATAATTATTAATGGAAAATTAAAAAATTATTAATTATAATAATTATTAATGGAAAATTAAAAAATTCAGTGCGGGAAAATGAATTTATCAAGAAAATTATGTTTATACCAAGACAACATACACTTTAAATGCAAGTTGTGTTTTTTTTTATATTATCTTGTCATGATAAATTTGACTTGACAAATTTGCAGTGAATTTCCCGCAAGGTAGACTATCAGTAGTTTGTTGTTAAATTGATGCAAGACTGTCTTTATTCATGAAAGTGATGAAAGAAAAAAACCCTCTGTTGAGGAAATAGATAATCAGTACGCTGACAGAAATTGGGTACTACTCAAAGGCAAGACATATACATCATTGTTATCGTTTTGTAATATCATTTTCATTGATTGGCTAGGTTGAGAAACCTAGAAAAAGCAGGATTGGCTCGGATAGGGTTATTTTGCAGGTGACATACCAGTATATCTTTATAAAAATAATTCTAGTTCAAACTCTAGAAATTTCTCCTTATTTAATAACAGATTTTCTATAAGAAAACGCTGGTATCGAATCTTGAAATTCCAGGACACGTAGGAACCCTGAAAAGGTGTTTATTGCTTTAACTGTTCAAATGTAATTATTTTTTATTAAGTAACATTTTATCTATAATCTACATCTTATTTCACCTAGAAAAAGGAATTGATTAAAACTACAAAAAAAAGCTTTGCTGAGTACATTTTGGTTGTTTTAAGCGAATTTTTTAGTTAAAGTAAAAAATCGGTTTTGTTGCTCAGACAAAAAAAATATATATATATACATATATATTGTTGACACTCTTATAAAATTTTAACAAAATTTCATGAATTTTATTTGAGTCTTATTTAAGTCTTGTATTTTCAATTTGTAACTGCAACAAAATTTTGTTGTTTTTGCAAAATTGAAATTGGTGTAAAGAAGCCATAACTCTCTCACGTAATTTTGTTTAATTGACTTACATAGCTATAAAGGATTAACATAATTTTAGGATATTAAAATTGAGACGGATTAATGATGTTATTATTATGTTATTATGCATTTCGGATGAAAATTGTAAACGGAAAATTGCAAAAATAAATAAATAAATAAACAATATCTTTTTGTTTATTCAAACAAAAATTTTCCATTGACCCCAATGCGGGTCAATGGAAATTTTGTTTGAATAAACAAAAAAATATTGTTTTTTTTTTTCAGCTTTCCGTCCACAATTTTCATCCGTAATATATACGTCAATAGTCTTTATTACTTCTCTCAATTTGAAATTTCCACGTTACACAGCTTACGAGCACAATTGCTATGATAGACAGACACAGGAGTGATGTGATGAATCATTCCGTTTTAACTTTTTAAGTAGGAACCCAAAAGAAAAAAATATTCAGATGAACTAATATATTTAATTTAATTTTCATGCTATTTATATATATTTTTTAATTATAATTTTTGCCATTAGGTTAATTTATTAAACAAATGCTATTAGGCTTTTCAATAATATTAATTTTCTTTTTTGCTGCATGTTTCAATAAAGTATCTTCGGAAAATGTAATGATGTGCGCGTTATATGGTAAACGCACCTGTAAAAAAGGAAGTGTGAAAGTACAGTTGTGCGCTATACGCCGGAATATACAATATGTAATTTTTTTCTTCACTTTCACCTAAAATATTTAATGTTACATAAAATTATCAAAATACCTAAAAAAATAGAATTATTTTTTAACTATTTTTTATTTTAAGTAATAATATTTTTATAAATATATGTTAAGTAAAATATAATAAATATTAACTCTTAATATGCTTAATTCTGTAAGCTATTCTGAATTAGTCTTATTAGTGAGCCTCTGATAATCGTAAATGTACCGTACTTGTAAGGTACAATAACAAACACACCGTTTGTTACAGCTTCAGTACTAATAAATTCTAAATTTTTACATATTTTCTTATAATGTTACTTTTAATTGAAATTTTATTTCCAAATGTGTTGTACTATGTGTAGTTTACTTTTGTTGTTGTTATATAATTAATCACCATGTAAACTCAAAAAATTCTAAGTAGATAAGTTTGCCATTTGCATTTCGAATTCTATAAAACTGCACATATTTTAATTTTCTAAAACAAAACTCAAGCTATTCAAAATTGATTTTAAATCCAAAACCAGAAATCGCTACAAGCTATTTTATGTACTTGTAGAATACTTCACTTTCACATTATCATTAAATCAATCGATTACACTATGGCCTCTCTTAGCGGATGTTGACATTTAAATTGCTGAAAATGCATTTATATACTTATTACTAGAGGCAGCTTTTTCGCCTAAATGATAACTTAAATCTGGAAAAAAGTAGCTGCTTTCTTTTCCGCTTTCTCTTTATCGCTAAGTAGGGTATACATTTTATTTAGCTTTTAAATAAAATGGCAAAAGTAAAACGATAATGTGTGATGAATTTTTGTATTTTTTCTTTTGCTCTCTTATTTTAGCTTCTTTATAGAAGAAATATTTTGTCAGCGGTCTTTTGGTTTGAGTTTAAGGTTTAAGAAAGTTTCAGTTTTCTCTTAATGATTTTCATTCTTTCCTAAACCACATACACAAATAAAATTAGGGATAATGTCTCCATGAAAATAAATATCACTCCTGCTCTTTACACAGTGTATATTTTCTTCTACATGCCTTTTCGATAAAGAGTGCAATCACACTTCAATTTTCAAATGTCCGACAAGAAATCATGAAGTACTTTTTTGAACTGTCTTTGTCAATTTTCTTAATTTCTCTTATTTATAAACTCGCCTTTTTCATTGCGATTAGAAGTGTACCCAACTACGGCTAAAAAATGTAATTCAGCTGCGTAACTAGGGTGGATGCCAAAGTGCTCTGAATACTGGTAATTTGTGAAAGCATTGTTCGTCTGATTTAACCGGAAAATTATCTGCATTCAAGGCGAAAAACACCTTACAATATTACAGGTTTTGGACTGTCACCCTGGCAAAGCCACTGTCTAATTTATTTAATTGTCATTTTTTAACCTTAATTAGGGCTACCACGTGACTCTGTGACATTTATGACGTCACGATGATTTTACATTAACTGATTGTGCTATTACGCATTCGAATATTCTGTACCAAACACAGTTTATTGCTAGGATTAAAAAAGAATTATTAATTATTTATAAACACGTTTTAGTTACGAACATTTTTTTCGGTGGATATCAGCGAAAGAAAGGGAACTCAAAGCTACGTACAAATTTAATAAACAGGATAGGAAGTGTCCTCCGTTGTACTTAGCTCTACTGTTCAGAAATCTCACCACATCAAAGAAACTAAAGGCTTTTAATATCTGAAAAGGTTTTATTTTATGACTTTGATATCCACTTTAAAACACTTAACATGTAGATCTCATGTAGTGTTGCAAGGTGTCCTGCTCAATTTTGGGCTCCAAATATCCTGGACCAAATATGGTTAAAGTAATACTTTAACCATTTGAGCTCTGAGGTGTAAATTTCTTCAAATTGCCAAATGTCACATTGGCAGCAGTATTTTGCAAAGAAAAAAAATCGAATAACGATAAACACACACACACACACACACACACAAAAAAAAAAATGCATTAAAGCTTTTTCAAATAAATTTGGCCGAATTTTCTGGTGCCAACGTGACATTTCGTAATTAAAATTATGTGGTAGAAAATTCTACCATCAGAGCTCAAGGGGTTAAATTAATCGTGCTCGACTTATCTAGTTGCAGAATTACCTGTAGTTAAAAACAGTAAAATAAATTATAAGAAATAAGTGCGTTCCGCGCACTTGGAGCCCTTATTTATGCGATGCACTACGTCTGATGCCATATCAGGAAGAAATGATTATAGTGATTTCACACTTCGCCCCACTCTAATCACTGAAAAAGACCCGGATAATAATGTTAAATCCATGAGGGTGTTCTGTTCAAATATCTTGCTCAAATTTTAACAATTTTACATGATTTTTTTGCCTAGGACAGCTGAGGACGATCCACAACCGGCCTAGTTTTACTTTTTCGATTTTGCTTGCATATTTTTTATATTATGATAGTTTCAGTTTTAGAACCGGTTTAAACCGGTTTTGAAATTTTAAGTATTTTATTTTTGTTATCTTAGACCGAAATTGAAAACGTAAAACCTAGGCTGGTTATGGATCGTCCTCAGCTATCCTATGCAAAAATAGCGTGTAAAAAAATATTAAAAATTGCGTGAGATATTTGAAAAGAACGTTCCCGTAGACTTTAAATTATCATCATGGTCTTTTTCTGTGACTAGTTTTTCGCCTTGAGTCATCAAGTTATGGTGAAATTAGAATACTTTTGTAACTATTTAGATTCAATCACAAGTCACATTTCAATTCTTTTGTGACTCTGTGAAAAATTCTGTACCAAACACATTTTATTGCCAGGATTAAAAAAGAATCATTCATTATTTACAAACACATTATTACAAATCATTCATTATTTACGAATTTGTATCTAAATTTATGAATTATTTCACAAAGAAATAAATGAGAAAATTTAAATTTAAAACAAAATATACTTGTTCTTGAATTTGAATCGGTACATTTCCAAAAAAAGGTGTTTAATAATACTTCTTTAAAAAAATATTTATCTTTACACAAGCTGAACCCTTATCCGGATTAATTTAATTTTAACGAGTTAAAGTTCTCTTTATTTTATTCTTTAATAGGTTTTTAAGTTTTTGTTTAGAAGTTTTAATTCATATATTAATTTATTCAGGAATGTATTTTTTAATATGAATAATTTTATGTGAGATATTTTGATTCTGAGTACTTTTTATACTTTTTAATCAAGTTATAATTCAATTAACTATAATATTTCCCTTAACATTTACAAAAGCGTTGTGAACATAAATTTCTCTATGTTTAATTCCCAGCCATCGACATTAGTAGTAGGAAAACAAGAGCTCTAGGACAGCCGGCAGGACAGTGGGACCGTCCCCCTTTCACCGTCCAAGGGTTTACATGAATTTTTGTAATAATGCTTACAGATTGCAAGATATTTATATTAATTAATCACAGTTTGATGCTATAATATATTTGATATCACTTCTTTCTATGTATGATTCAAAAAAACATTCCGGTTAAAATATTTTTGTCTGCAGCCATTTAAACATGATTTCTAGAAACGGAAAAAGCCGAAAGAAATGGTTAAAGGGTTAATTCCCAGCCATCGACATTAGTAGTAGGAAAACAAGAGCTCTAGGACAGCCGGCAGGACAGCGGGACCGTCCCGCCGCCACAGCAACCGCCGCTGGTACCGCCGCCACTTTCTATCCCACCCCCACCTCCAGTGCCCCCTTCTCCACCAACACAACATCGCCCCCTAGCGGGAAAAAATAATTTTCTATTATAACAGGAGAGCTAAACAACCCTCTATACAAATATTATCAATCGCCCCTCAACACGGTCAATACCTCTCTTTAAGAGACATTTCTTCTCCGAAAGGACATTTCCTTCCCTGAAACAGTCATTACCCCTGTACCGTTACGACCATTTCTAAAACTATATAAATCTATGTTTTTCGATGTTTTTTTTAAAAGGATGTTAAACATAGTAGTAATTAGTATTTTACATTTATTTTTATTCGAATTTTGAACAACCAAAATCTTAATGAGTATTATTAATTAAACAAAAAAGTGAAAGATATCAGTTTTTAGCCGCTTTTTTTTAGATATCTTCAAATTCAAGATGAGATTATCAGTTTAAAACAGTAAAGTTAAACATATATTTGAATAGATTATTACACATCTGAATGAGTATTATAAATTAAGTAAAAACAATGGAAAATATCAAGTTTTATAAACTGATTTCTTACGATTTTTTCAACTGAAACTTCAGAATATCAATTTGAGAGAAGGAAACTTAAATATGCATTTCAGTTTTAAGATTTTATAAACTTAATGAGTATTATTAATTAAGCAAAAGAATGAAAAATATCAATTTTTATTAATTTCTTAAGATTTTTAAAAATACCAGGTTAGAATATCAACTTAAGAAAAGTGAACTTAAGCATACATTTCAGATTTTGAACTACCTTTACCGTAATGAATATTATTAATTAAGCAAAATAATGAAAAATCTCAGTTTTATAGAAAGACTGATTTCTTAAGATATTTATCAAGTATACGATCTGATTATCAATTTAAAAGTGGAAAGTTAGACATACATTTCAGTTTTGAACAACCACCACGCTAATGAATATTATTAATTAATCAAAACAATGAAAAATCACATTTTTTAGTTGATTTCATTAGATTTTTATCAACTACAAGATCAGAGTATCAACTTAAAAAGTGGAAAGTTAAAACATACATCCTAGTTTTTTGAACAGCAATCATCTTAATGAGTATATTAATTAACCAAAGCAATGAAAAGTATAAATTTTCAAGAAAAGAGATTGATTTTTTTTATTCATTTCATCTATAATATCAGAATATAAACTTTAAAACGAAAAATTTAAAAATACATTTCTATCATTCGAACAACCATTACCTTAATGAATTTTAATAATTAAGCAAATAACAATGGAAATTACTGATTTTTTAAAGAAAGAAGACCAATTTTATGACTCTTACACTAATTTGAGATTTTAATATACTTTTAAACCCTAGTCATGTAAGTTTTGAAACTTCAGATGACTACAAACAACAACAAAAAAAAAAAAAAAAAAAACGATTTTTTATACTAATTTTATTATTTCAACAAGATTTTCATCGATAGGAGCAGTATAAGTAAATAACAAAGAAAATCCCACATTTCTATAGGGTGCGCAAAAAAGAGTTTTCACGTCACAAATCCACAAAGATATACCTGAGTTTCCATTCAAGAAAAATATCATCTGTTAAGGTATATAAAAGTTGTTTTCTTACGAAGTTCTAAACCATTGCACAAAGAACATAAACTTGTGATTTTTCTTTTTGAACAATCATTATATTGATAATATTAATAATTAAGGAAAAACAATAGAAAATATTAATTTTAAGGGGGGAAAGACGAATTAAACTAATTTGATTAGTTTTTAACATCAGTTTTTCAACTGCAACACGCATATATCAATTTTTTAGTTCCAACAATCTCAAACGGTCTCAAAACTTATCAAACGGTCCCGCCGTCCCGCCGGCTGTCCTAGAACTCTTGTTTTCCTACTACTGACATTGTACCAGAAATTTTACAACACACATGAACAAAATGCGTTTACATATTTTCAAATCATTTGTTTCTAAATTCTGGTAGCAGTTAGTTATTTAAAAATGTAAACAACTTAAATACTTTGTCCGTGTAAGGTTTAACAGACTTTTTTCTTTAGAAAGATTGCTATTTGAATAAATGAGTTCGTTTGTATCTCGCTTAATTTAGAGTAATTTTATAAAATAAAATTATCCTTCTTACACATTTGAAAATTTCAAATAAATTTTATGCATTATTCTTTCTTTGAAACGATGAATGCCAAAAATGCAAAACTTTTGTAACTTAATTTATTATATTTTTAATTAATATTCAGGTTGCAGCTGTTTTTATGTATTGTTATGGAAATGCACATTATAGAACAGTACCTTTGAAATACATACTGCTGTTTCGTACAAGTAATGTGATGTACACAAATTACATAACAAATGTATTAATTAACTTTGTCAGGAAAAATTATTAGGTGTACAATGAAGTAATTGCATTTCTTGCATAATGCAACAAAAAACTAATTACTCTGACGAAAATTAATTTAAGAGATGTGATATTTTCCTGATATGTTTGTAATAAATCATTTATTGCTATACATAAGAATATACAATGTTTCCCTGATCTAAAATTTCACCACGCACACAATAAACTTAGAAAACACAGAAATAATTCCCAAATATCGATTCTACGATTTATTTTTCCATGAATCCAAATTTTGCAATCGATATTTCGGAAGTGAAGCAATAGTTCTATACACTACAAGCATTTAACGTCTTTTATTTTACTTCAAAAAATTAAAATTAAAATATTTCAAAAAATGTGCATTTACTGAAAATACTATTTTAAAAAAATTATTATATTTTCTAATAATGTTGTATAAAATTTAAAGTTTAAAAATGAATTCTAATTTTATGTAAACTAAATTAAGATCACTGAATTCCTGTACACTTTTTCAGTGTAACATATGGGTGTGTAATAGAAACTTTTTAGTTAAGTTTATTGCAATGTATCACATACATTTTGTCACAATCTAAAATTTAAAAAAAAATGTGTTCCGATAGAAAATCCGAATTTTATTGATCAAGAGTTTACATCATTTAAAATTATATTTTTATTCTTTTAAGCATAACTCAAGAACTAATCGGCAAAATGATCTGTAATCTTATATTATAATAATGAAAGTCTCAAGAAATCGATATTTTTTAAGAGAACTCATTAGTCACTTTTTCTCCTTCGAAAATATATTAAAAATATTTTTTTTCTAAATAATTCAATATTTTAAAAATTGTAACCCATTAATTTTCTTAACAAAAATAAAATTCCTAAAAGCTTCAAACATGCGAATCATAAAATTATAGCTTATCCAACAGGAAGCGTTACACAGTAAAAATATCAATTTTTACTGTGCAAAGTTTTTTATTAAATAAGTTATAATTTTATAATTCGCATATTTGATGTTTCTAGAAATCAATTTTTGCTTACAGAAGAGCACGGTGACGGGTCATTTTGACCCGTACCAAATGAATAGATTTCGATTGCAACCAGAAATTTCTTTACAAAAGAAGTTACACATGTCGTTAATAAAAATAGATTAATTAATTAAATATTTTTCAATAAAAATTCTGATGTAAAAAAATATATTTTAAGGCTTTTGTAAAATTTCTCACGGTTCTAGTGTTAAGGAAATTAATGGGTTACAATAAAAAAAAATCCAATTATTTTGAAAAAAAATTTATATTTTTCCGAAAGAAAAAAAAACTTGTAAGTTTTTTTTTTTTTTTTTTTTTTTTTTTTTTTTTTTTTTTTTTTTGAAAATTGACAAAGGTAACTGTAAAATATTTTAAACTACTATTAATTAAAACTTAAATGCAATATTTCCTTTGAAAAATAATAAACACTTTTTATCATGTTTCCTTTCATATATGTTTTTGAATTTCATTGTACGAATTAAGTTTTAAAACTTAAGTATATGTATAAAACATGTTTAGACTAATTTTAAATTTTCAAAAATATAACAGAGTACACAAAGATATTCCATATACCGAAAACGAGTGTTAAATTTACAATGAATCAGTAACTTTTAATTGTATAGTGAGTTAACTTTTAAAAAGTTAATAGTTATTAAAATGGATTTTCATTTGAATATATCTCAGGATGATATCATAAATTGTAATGGATTCTTCAATGTGAACAACGTAAAAGTTTACTATTACCGTAATTTCGGGTGTATAAGCCGCGGATCAAACAATTCTTTTTGGACCCAGAAATTTTATTTAGTGATTGAAGACAAATATTTACGACGATCTAACTAGTTATATTTGTTTCTTAAAAAATTCTGGGTCGAAAAAGAATTGTTTGAGCTGCGGCTTATACACCCGAAATTACGGTAGATTAAAATTACAGTTTACTTAGGTTTGGTTAGACAAAATAATACTTATTAAAATCGATTTTTTTATTTAAATATATCTCACAATGACAAATCAGAAATTGTAGCAGATTCTTCAATATGAAAAATTTAAAACTGTACTATTTGATTAAACAGATTGGTAAATTTTCAAACGACAAATTATCCGTATGTAATACATAATTTATCTTTTTGTGTTGAAGAATATATTGGGAAAACCTACTGCTTATTGACTACGACCAAAATATAAAATTACATATACAGGGTGTCCCAAAAGGTCGTTTACAAACTTAACCTGCTGGTCTCTCATATCATGATGAACAATAATAAATAGGAAACTAAGGGTCCCAAACGTCTTCCAAAGGAGATATGCGCCATTAAAGTTTAGGGTCCAAAAATTCAAATGAATATAAAAAACAGAAAAATTGGTCGATTCGTTTTCGGTTTTCACTAAAACTATTCTTTATGTCAGTATTGTCTTGAAAATAAATTATAAAGATAAATTTCAAAAAATGTCGATAGAGGGCGCTTTAGACTTTGAAGTAACGAACAACTATTTTTTAACGTTATTTTTTGCATCTCATTAAATTTTTTTAATAGTTTAGACATAAACTTAAATTTTGATCTCAAAATCTAAATCGTTGGGAGTGGTTAAGTAGCGCAAACTGAACTGTGGGGAGAGGTTCAAATTTCAAATGATTATAAAAAACGGAAAAATTGGTCAAATGATTTGTGATTTTCACTAAAATTATTCTTTATGTCAGTATTATCGTGAAAATAAATTATAAAGAAAAATTCAAAAAATGCCGATAGAGGGTGCTTTAGACTTTGGAGTAACGTACAACTATTTTTTACCGTTATTTTTTGCATCTCATAAATTTTTTTTAGAAGCTTAGACATAAACTTAAATTTTGAGATGAAAATCTGAATCGTTGGGAGTGGTAAAGTAGCGAAAACTGAACTGTGTTCAATGGGGGTGGGGAGGTTCAAATTTCAAATGATTATAAAAAACGGAAAAATTGGTCGGTTTTCGCTAAAATTATTCTTTATGTCAATATTTCCTTGAAAATAAATTTTAAAGATAAATTTTAAAAAAATCCGTTAGAGGGCGCCTTAAACTTTAGAATAACCAACAATTATTTTTAACCGTTTTTTTTAAAAATCTAATTAAATGTTTGCAAAATTTTAGACTTAAATTTTGTGCTCAAAATCTAAATCGATAGGAGGGGTTAAGAAGCGCAAACTGAACTGTGTTCAGGAGTTGAAATGTTACCTTCCCCACCCCTCGAACGCAGTTCAATTTTTGGCCGCTTAATTACTCATAACGATGCAGATTTTGAGCACAAAATTTAAGTTTGAATTTTTACAAGCATTTTATTAGATACAAAAAATAACGGCTAAAAATAGTTGTTGGTTACTATAAAGTTTAAGGCGCCCTCTGACGGAATTTTTTGAAAGATATCTGTAAAATTATTTTCAAGGAAATATTGACATAAAGAATAGTTTTAGCGAAAACCGATCAATTTTTCCGGTTTTTATAATCATTTGAAATTTGAATCTTTCCACCCTCATTGAACACAGTTCAGTTTGCGCTACTTAACCACTCCCAACGATTCGGATTTTCATCCCAAAATTTAAGGTTATGTCTAAGCTTCTAAAATAACTTTATGAGATGCAAAAAGTAACAGTAGAAAATAGTTGTACGTTACTCCAAAGTCTAAAGCGCCCTCTATCGGCATTTTTTTATTTTATCTTTATAAATTATTTTCAAGATCATGCTGACGTAAAGAAAAATTTTAGTGAAAATCGCAAATCAATTGACCAAATTTTCCGTTTTTTATAATCATTTGAAATTTGAATCTCCCCCCGCAATTCAGTTTGCGCTACTTAACCACTTCCAACGATTTAGATTGTGAGCTCAAAATTTAAGTTTATGTCTAAGCTTCTAAAAAAAATTTATGAGGTGCAAAAAATACTGGTAAAAACTAGTTTATCGTTACTCCAAAATCTAAAGCGCCCTCTATCGACATTTTTTGAAATTTATCTTTATAATTTATTTTCAAGAAAATACTGACGTAAAGAATAGTTTTAGTGAAAACCGCAAACAAATCGACCATTTTTTCTGTTTTTTATAATCATTTGAATTTTTGGACACTAAACTTTAATTGCGCATATCTCCTTTGGAAGACGTTTGGGACCCTTAGTTTCCTATTTAATATTGTTCATCATGATATGACAGACCAGCATGTTAAGTTTGTAAACGACCTTTTGGGACACCCTGTATTACGTGTACAAAGCATCGAAAACTTTCCTTAACACTTTTCGGCACAGGCAAAATCTGTTAGAAAAATTAGAAATTATCGTCTGACACCGGAATTCACAAACGAATTTTTTAGATATTCTGAAATGCTTAATTTACGCTTTTATTGTAAAAGCAAAATTTTACTAAAATTTTGTTCGTGCCGATTGTAAGTTTGGAATTAAAATTAGGTATCCCAGGACTGGACACAGTATGCCGGAAAGGGTTAACCAGATAATTACTAAATCTGTAACATTAGAACAATGAGATTGAAACTTAAGTGTCAAGATTTTTTTTTTTTTTTTTTTTTTTTTTTTTTTTTTTTTGCTGGTATTGTCGATGCAATTCATTGAGAAGGGTATGATTTTGAGCAGCAGAGAAATTAAAGTGTCAATAATAATCAGTATTCAGATTCTTTTAAACTCAACGGCAAAAATATTTCAAATAATTAATTAGATGCTCAGCCATGTTTAATTTTATATAAACAAAAACTTGGAAGCATGCTGTATATCTTAATCAATAAAAACATTTTTATTGTATAGCTTGAAATGATTTTGTGTCTTTTCTTCGTATCCAAAATTATTAATTCGTGGAAACTTCATCTTCTAAAGTATTTTTCGTAGTTTTTTTAAACTACAAGACTTAGATTTCCAAAATCATTTAATGAATTTTAGAAGCATTTTGCCAATGAAAATTAACTATTCAAACTTCAGTTTATTGATATTTTATGTAATATTAATAATTCCTTTCAAATCTTTTACTTAAAGTTTTTTTAAATATTTTACACAATTAGGAAATGTATAAATGCAATTCTCTTACAATAGAAATATAAAAATGTATCCTAACTAAAACTCCACGTTTTTCAACGTTCAGAAAGTTAAAAAGATGCAAATAAAAAAGAAATCATCCCTTTCTGCAAACAATAATGCTTTTTTAACAAGATGTCTCTAAATTATTTTAAACTGCATTACTACTAATGGATGTATAAAATTAATTTTATAACTAGTTATTTTAATAGAGTTTTAAAATACCATCGGGGCATAAAGAGTTGAAATACGGAACATTAAAGACAACGGAATGAATGAATAAATTACAAATGACTAAAAACATGACATAAAAGCCAACGGAATGAATAAATAAATAATAAATGACTAAAAAATCATAACATTAAAGACAACGGAATGAATGAATAAATAACAAATGAATAAAAACATAACATTAAAGACAACGGAATGAATAAATAAATAATAAATGAATGAAAATCATAACATTAAAGAGAACGGAATGAATAAATAAATAATAAATGAATAAAATATATAACATTAAAGACAGCGGAATGAATAAATAAACAACAAATGAATGAAAATCATAATCTTATTTCAAATACCCTTGAAAAGTTGAGATTATTGTACGTACCACTTCGAACGGGAAACCCTTGAACAGATGTAGACCACTGCTTAGCCTTTGTATTTCTTGTTGACAGACTGAAAATAATGATAAAAAAATAAATAAAATTTCAGTAAATGTAAATAAAACTATAATAACAAAATTTCTATAACTTTTATTGCTATTTATAATAAAAAGGCATTTATTATGATAATATGTAATGTTATAAAATAATTTTAAATAAGTATTATTTTAAAAAGTGCAGTGTTAGTATGTGTTTTTTTACAATGCTTTTAATATATTCCATAAATTTTATTTTTGAAATATTTTTCAAAAAAAAATTTTCCTACTGAAATGTTTCACAGATTCTTATAAAATATCATATTATACAACTCTGAATTTTTTTTTTTTTCTGGTGAAACGGTTTTTGTGAATCCTCGTAGGAAAGATTACAAGTTTTATAATATTCTTGATTCATAACAATGATAAAAATTATTTAAATTGTTATTTTGTTCTTGGTTCTTCCATCAATTATCGCTAATTTACAGTTTCGTATTTCAATTATTTCGTGTGTCTCTCTAAAAGATGAATAACTGCTAAATTCTACACTAAATTCTATAGTTAATAACTTGTAGTACAAATCTTGATGCATATCAATTTAAATACATTACAGACTCTTCTTTAATATCTAACGTGTCCTGGGTTAGTAAAGCCAGGGTAGGTAATAATGTCAAGTTGCTAATATTACGTATAGTTTTGAAGGAATCCCAATAAATAGCGGTACGAGTTTTGCATTGAAAGTATCTCTAATTAATCTGAATCTAAAACAACCGTTAAATGCTAATTTGTTACATTTGTAAATCTTATCACTGAATGAAGCACGTACCGTAATTTCCGGCGTATAATCCGCGGACTAAACAATTCTTTTTGGACCCAGAAATCCTCTATAGTGACTGAAGACAAATATTTACGGCGATCTAATAGGTTACATTTTGTTTTTAAAAGTTTGTGGGTCGAAAAATGATTGTTTGATCCGCGGATTATACGCCGGAAATTACGGTAATTATCAACACACAATCTGAAATTTGCTTGGTAAATTCTACCATGTTAAGAATATATGTTTATTAGATATATTTTGTTTACTACATAAATTTGTAGTGTATTTCATGTACTTTCCCAATGTTGTTGGATATTTTGGATGTGTTTGCGAGGTAGCTTATAGTTAAATATATACTGAGCAAAATGTAGACCAGGATAAAAACGCCTACATTGGTTTAACATCCCGGTTTATTCTTTCCAGTGGTATAACTACATTTTTTACAGTAGCGTAACCACGGTGGGTGCCAAAAACCAGTAATATACAAAGGTATTCATATCCTTGATTCAAAGCAGAAAATTTTCTGGTTAGATAAAGCGAACAGAACTTAAAAAAATTACCGTTATTTAGAGCTTTTGGGCACCCACCCTTGTTACGCCACTGTTTTACTAATTGTCTTTTTATGCACATGAGATCATTATTTTCATCCTTGAAAACTAAAACCCTACTACACCACCCTGGTTACGCAACTGTTTTATTAATTGTCTTTTTTATGCACATGAGACCATTATTTTCATCGTTGAAAACTAAAAAGTATAAATAGAAATTTATATGTTCTAAGTGCTGCTAATTTTGTGCATGTCAGAAAAGTAAAATATTAAATGATTATTACTGTATCCTGCAATCGCCATTAATGGTAAGTAAAATCAATTTGTTATTTTGTAAGGCTGCAGAATTTTTAATTTTATAATTGGACAATTTACATCTCATTATTCCATCTTAGATGTTAGTTTTGTTTCCATGTCGTGGGTAATAACGCCAAATAACATTAATCAAGAAATCACACTGCTACTCTTTTAAATAAATATCAACTAAAATATTATTTCTAGTATAATAGTCAATAAATTGCTATAATAAATCCTACATGTCTTTGGGAAAAAAAATCTAAAATTTATGGCCTGAAAATTGGTTGAACCTTAAGTCCAAGACACATTATAATATAATCTATGGCAATTATCTTGAATATCCTGGAAACGAACTATAAATGCTAGAAAATTTAGTTTAAAATTTAAAAAAAATGCCACAATAAACCTGACTAACATGTATCAATTACAGTGCGAGCCAAGTATACGTGAATTAATGTACATAAAGACAGGCAGCAAGAGACAGACGCTTAAACCAAAGACATAAACGCTGCTCAAATAAAAGTTCAATAAATCCATTTAATCAATCTTTCACCTTCCCAATAGAATATAACTCGACGGAATTATTTCCCTATAGATCTAGTGTAAGAAAAATTAAAGCAACCCAATCATTTAAATTTTGAAGAAAGTTTCCGAATTACTTTTTTATTTGAAATTTACATTATTCGAAGTAAGGATTGTTTCGAAACACAGAATATGATAATATCCACCCATAAATTTATTTCTTCAAAAATTGGTTACTCCTTCAGATGTTCTTCAATTTAGTATTGTACCTCGTATGAGGTATATAGTATTTCCGTAGATGAAAAATCCTTTCCAAAAAAATAAAAAATAAAAGAACAAATAAAATATTAGTTCAGGGATGAGATTTTCCGCTTTTTTACACACCAGTAAAATCTTAGAGAAAAAACTATATTATTTAATCGGAACATTTACGTGATTTAAGAGAACAATATTTTCTCTAAGATTATACTGGTGTCCAAAAAAGCGGAAATCTCATCCCTATTTTAGCTCTAACAGTGGCAAAAAGTTGCTTAATCGAAAATTTCTGGTTATTATTTTTTTTTATGGTCATTTTTGCTGAAGGTTCAAAATTGGAATCTGAGGAAGCAGGAATTATATATTAAAAAAACTTGTTGTGGGCTTCTGATCCAACGTTAAACCATGCAAACAGTGAGGGATAATTTTAGTTTGACCAAATGGCTCCATTCAATATGCTTCATGGAATATCAATCATTCAGTTCATCCATTATAGTAAACTACAAAACGTTTGAAAGGAAAAAGTATATTTGAAAAGATTTCTTCAATTTTGAATAATTTTGTAATATATATAATGGCGCAATAATACTAAAAATTAAATGAAAATTTAAAACAAAATTTGTAGAACCGCCTGATTTAACAATATTTTTTAAAATTAACTTTTCAAAAATGAACACTACTGCTTTAAGCATGAATATTTTTGCTTAGATTTTTTTCCACATTCATTAGAAAACATTACATAAAACAGTGCATAGGTTTTTAGATGTGTGGTATTTTATATTTAATATGATTTGATTTCTCTCGTATATATTCAACAAGTAGGAAAAATCCTGTGTTAAGCATAGATTATGAAACACTTTCTAACACTTCCTGAAATCTTTAACAAAACTTCGTTATTTAGGAAAATAAGGGTATATACCCAAATATAGCGTTATATGTATTCTAATACTTTCTAACAACCCTTTATTTGATCTGTCGATTCATATACAGGGTGTTTCTAAATTCATGGTACAAACTTTAAGGGGTGATAGTACACATCAAAACAAACAATATTAAACAGGAAACTAAGGGTCCCAAACGTCTTCCGAAGGAGATAGCCGCCATTAAAGTTTTGGGTCCAAAAATTCAAATGATTATAAAAAACAGAAAAATTGGTCGATTCGTTTGCGGTTTTCACTAAAACTATTCTTTATGTCAGTATTGTCTTTAAAATAAATTATAAAGATAAGTTTCAAAAAATGCCAATAGAAGGCGCTTTAGATTTTGGAGTAACGAACGACTATTTTTACCATTATTTTTTGAATCTCATTAAAGTTTTTTAGAAGCTTAGACATAAACTTAAATTTTGAGCTCAAAATCTAAATCGTTTGGAGTGGTTAAGTAGCGCAAACTGAACTGTGGGGGAGGTTCAAATTTCAAATGATTATAAAAAACGGAAAAATTGGTCAATTGATTTGCGATTTTTACTAAAATTATTCTTTATGTCAGTCTTATCTTGAAAATAAATTATAAAGATAAAATTCAAAAAATGCCGATAGAGGGCGCTTTAGACTTTGGAGTAACGTACAACTATTTTTTACTGTTACTTTTTGCATCTCATAAATTTTTTTTAGAAGCTTAGACAAAAACTTAAATTTTGAGATGAAAATCTGAATCGTTGGGAGTGGATAAGTAGCGCAAACTGAACTGTGTTCAATGGGGCTGGGAAGGTTCAAATTTCAAATGATTATAAAAAACGGAAAAATTGATCGGTTTTCGCGAAAACTATTCTTTATGTAAATATTTCCTTAAAAATAATTTTTAAAGATATCTTTCAAAAAATTCCGTCAGAGGGCGCCTTAAACTTTAGAGTAACCAACAACTATTTTTAACCGTTATTTTTTGTATCTAATTAAATGCTTGTAAAAGTTCAAACTTAAATTTTGAGCTCAAAATCTGCATCGTTGTGAGTAATTAAGTAGCGGAAAATTGAACTGTGTTCGAGGGGTGGGGAGGGTAACATTTCAACTTCTGAACACAGTTGAGTTTGCGCTTCTTAACCTCTCCCATCGATTTAGAATTTGAGCTCAAAATTTAAGTCTAAGCTTTTTGCAAGCATTTAATTAGATACAAAAAATAACAGTTAAAAATAGTTGTTGGTTACTCTAAAGTGTAAGGTACCCTCTGTTTTGAAAGATATCTTTAAAATTTATTTTCAAGGAAATACTGACATACAGAATAGTTTAGAGAAAACCGACCAATTTTTCCGTTTTTTAGAATCATTTGAAACTTGAACCTCCCCTTCCCCATTAAACACAGTTCAGTTTGCGCTACTTAACCACTCCCAACGATTCAGATTTTCATCTCAAAATTTAAGTTTATGGCTAAGCTTCTAAAAAATTTTATGAGATGCAAAAATAACAGTAAAAAATAGTTGTTCGTTACTCCAAAGTCTAAAGCTCCCTCTATCAGCATTTTTTGAAATTAATCTTTATAATTTATTTTCAAGACAATACTGACATAAAGAATACCGTAATTTCGGGTGTATAAGCCGCGGATCAAACAATTCTTTTTCGAACCAGAATTTTTTAAGAACCAAATGTAACTTCTTAAATCGACGTAAATATTTATCTTCAATTACTAAATAACATTTCTGGGTCCAAAATGAGTTGTTTGATCCGCGGCAAAAAATAGCGGTAAAAAATAGTCGTTCGTTACTCCAAAGTCTAAAGCGCCCTCTATCGGCATTTTTTGAATTTTATCTTTATAATTTATTTTCAAGATAATACTGACATAAAGAATAATTTTAGTGAAAATCGCAAATCATATGACCAATTTTTCCATTTTTTATAGTCATTTGAAATTTGAACCTCCCTCCACAGTTCTGTTTGTGTTACTTAACCACTCCCAACGATTTAGATTTTGAGCTTAAAATTTAAGTTTATGTCTAAGCTTCTAAAAAAAATTAATGAGATGCAAAAAATAACGGAAAAAATAGTCGTTCGTTACTCCAAAGTCTACAGCGCCCTCTATCGTCATTTTTTGAAATTTATCTTTATAATTTATTTTCAAGATAATACTGACATAAAGAATAGTTTTAGTGAAAACCGTAAACGAATCGAGAAATTTTTCTGTTTTTTATAATCATTTGAATTTTTGAACCCTAAATTTTAATGGCGCCTATCTCCTTTGGAAGACGTTTTAGACCCTTAGTTTCCCATTTAATATTGTTTGTCTTGATGTGTACTATCACCCCTTAAAGTTTTACCATGAATTTAGAAACACCCTGTATATACTATACATTGCGGAAATTTAGTTTAACAAAAAAAAAAAAAAAAAAAAAAAAAAAAAAAAAAAAAAAATAAACCTAAGAGTTTGAAATTTCTCTTTCAGCAAATTATATTAATAGTTCCATACTTGAATACTTTTGTTCAGCCATGTAGTTTACCTAGTACCTGCATTACACGGCAGTATTTAGCTAAAATTCATTTTAAACTAAAACACTCTTAAAACTACTGAAATCTCATTCTCGGAAATTATCATTCATAGGCGTCCATGTATTCAATTCTTTGTATGGCCCTATATATTATCTTATCTATATTCTACAAACATTTCTTAGTAAACTGAATGCAGTTTAGCTTTAAAATGCATAACTTATTTTAAAACCACCTTTAAGTACTTTACGTTCATACTGTTCTCTTTTGTGTAGCCCTGTATATCAACTACAGCATATTTATACACATCACAAAATATGCACAGATTTAGTGAAACTTAAAAGCACATATCATATATAAAATGCATTTCATCCATCCATCAGCCATCATCGGATACAGTATTTCGACATATACAGTACTTCGGAAAGAATATACTTTTTGCAATCTTTGTGTGTCCCTGTAAATGCTAAGCACTTCAAATTATGTAAAACTATATTGTATAACTTATATTAAGCCTTCGTGGCGTTAATCAATTTTATTTTACATAAAATAACTTAATATAATTAAAATATCTCGCACACAATTCCCCCCTTTACTTTCTGTAATCGAATCCGTGTCCTGTAAATGAATAATAGCATTTTTCTCCGCATATTTTACAAAATGCTTATTTTAGTACACTCCGTAAATGCATATGAATTTTAATATTTTTGACAGGTTGAATCATCTTTAAAATTCATTTGAAATGATTTTTTCCAATAGGCCGTAATGTAACGGTATACTTTTAACTGTTCCTGTAAATAAATTAATCACGCTAGAAACTTCATTTGAAAAGGAGTTCGTGCTAGGGTAAACATAAATAGCGTCAAAAAATTTCAGGGCAATCCGAATATATTTAAGAAAGATAGAGCGCGGACATACGGCCGGACGGCCATACAAACCAAAATCATAAAGACATTTCAACTTTGCTGGAAAGTGTTAAAAAAATGTAGTGTTTATCGGCTAAGCAAGTTATAAAATATAATCATGGGGTAAAATCAGTTTAATTTTTTCATTTGTGTGGGTAATTTCGCTGGATCTATTTACAAAAATTTCAGTATCTCGCGATAAATTTGCCATACTGGTAAAAATGAGCTGTCAAAATATTCACAATTACAGAAGCTTTTAGTTAATATTAAAAAAAGAAAATCGATGTTTTAAATAATTTCAGGAAACCGTGTCTCCTTACGTTGAATAAAAAATACAACATTGTTATTCTTGATCTACAATTGAAAATGTTCCGTTAAAAGACAACATTTTTCTTACATTACTACGTCAACATTCCATTTTTAAATATACCATACCAGTGGCCGAGGGGTTCAGACCTCTCAACTGGTAGACGGCAGGTGCTGGGTTCGAACCCAATCGCGCCTGTCGGCCTAACTGTTCGGAGTTTTCGTGGTTTTCTTCGAACCTTGCGTAAATAAGGGTTAGGTTCCCTTAGAAAGACCCCGACGAAGGGCACTCCCCCCCTGGTCCTATATCCCTAGCGTAGATAATCAGACGACAAAAATAAACCAAACCAAACCATTTTTAAATATGCACAGGCTTGCCAAAAAAACAGCACCAGTATCCACTAATGCTAACGAGAGGTACTGATTTAGACGACACTACAGGATAGATTTTAGAAACATTCATCTACTTTGATAATTAGTTACATTTTTTTTTTTTTTTTTGATTGTACCGTAATTTCGCGCGTAACTCCCACACCTCAGATAAGTCAATTTACTCCCAGAATTTATTTTAAATAAAATGTGCCTTACTTTTACTTAGCATATATTTGACTTCTTTTTTACAATACAATATCCGGTTTCGAAAAAACTTAACTAAGCCAAGGCGTATATGCGCGAAATTACGGTATTCTTACCCATTACTGCATGACATTTTTAAATGCGTTTATCCCACTTTTTGCAATTTTTCGCATCTCCAAAGTGTTGCAAATTTGTCAATAATGAGTACAATTTTGTTTCTCATTAGATAAAATAAAATAAAATTCTACACACAAATTTAGATAGGATGGTAGACATTTCATATGAAAGAAATTAAATTGGCGACACTAGCCTGAACTGATAATATACGATTATTTAATATTTTTTACAGGCTTTTATTTAACTCGGCATATGTGTCCGTTTGATTCAAATGTTTCAATCGAATTTTAACAAATTTACTATTCTACAATTCAACTATTTTTTCGTAGAATGACATATTTCATGTGACTGTACAATATTTTGTATGGAAAAATAAATAAATAAACAAATAAAAACTGAAATTTGCCTCTGCCAGCCACCAAGGACACAAATTTTGTTCCCTATGTAAATGTCATTACATATGTAATTTTATAAATGGCGTTGTTTGCATCAGAATTTAGCTGAAGTTATTCAAGGGAACCACCGCGCAGTTTATGAATGCCCCATATTTCAGTTTGGCGCACTGGATACATAGTTGAAGGCGTTCGATTTTGAGGAAGTCGCTATTAATATGTTTTTCTTAATGTGAAGCGAAATTTAAAATTCTCTATCCTTTATTTATTTTTTAGCACATTAAACAACCGAAAAATTGTACATTAAACGTGGTAAATTAGGAGCTTTCGTAATATAATTAGTTTTATAAAGACTCAGATATAAGTACAATAGCTGTTGCACTCTTATGCAAAAATGCATGGATAAAAAAAAAAATATTACGACTACATGTATTAAATTCAGAAATACAAAAATAATGTGACTCTATGTTAAATAGGTCAGAATCACCATGACAACCTTAAAATAAACATGTAAATCTAGAATTATCACTATCATGTGGTATAATTGAATTAATTACGCATGATAGGATTTAATAGAGCGAAGAAACTTTCTATTAAAAACATTTTTGTTTGAATAAATTTTCATAAAATTTGAAAAGACCCGTCAAAATTTTGCAACGATTATAAGTATTACATTTCAAACCATTAGACCCTGTTGTTTTTGTGCTCTTATATGCAAGAAGACGGACAGGCAGACAGACTACTGTAGGTGCTACGTATTAAATTTAAGAATGCACCTAAAAAGTTTGTCTTCGAAATTATTTTACTTACATTTTTCTTTTTACTTCAATAAAGCCACTTAAAAAGTGAAACAAAAAGCAATCGTTAGCCAAACCCTTTCTGAAATATAATAATAACTGGTCTACTATCATAACCTTCTTCAAATGAAAAGATTTCTTTAAATACCCATTCTGAAATATATAGTTACTAATTTTCCAACGTAATCTGCATTAAAACGTCATTCTCGGAATGAAGACAGTTTCCAGCATCTAAATACATATATTAAACGATTGTAATTGAAATGGGATTTAGAAACGTCAGCCTTTGAATTGAATTAGATACTAAATCGAAATGAACATATTTGTGAAACGGAATTCTAGAGCACATGGTGGTAAACTCAAGCAATGTCAAAGAGCATGCTTATGAATTAAATCAGTCGGTGGAAATGATGTTCATGAATTCAATGAAATGGAATGCATATGTCGGTCTGATATACACAAGTCTCTTACAGAGCTCTGCTCTAGAAATTTTTTTAAAGAAATGCCAGCGAAGCACATTGAAAACGTATAGGAAAGAATTCAGCAGTTATTTTCTAATTCATTAACCAATAAAATTTACCAATAATTAATAAACTATTTAAATAAACGACTAAACTAATTATTAATGCTATCGATATTATAAAGGCCAATTATATCAGTGCCTAACGCTGGCCTCATTTTGCGAATGGTAACGCAACACGATGAAATTTCGGTCTTTCAATTTTCTTATTATGCTCATCATTTGTCCTTGGCTATTTTTTCCTATCGAAATTAAAACTTTAACAATGTCTTATATTAAAAAGTGACTGCCCGGTTTCATTTCACAGCTACTCCTTCTAGAATACTAAACTCTGGCTATTATAATAACGGGAGTTGCGCGCATACATCAAAGGATGTCAAAAGGGTCATTTAATTAAAAAAATTGAATTTGTTTTTGAGGTATAGTTTTTTAATCTACTCTTTATGTTATTTTTGTATTGATGGCAACCAAATTGCCCCATTTTTGTAGATAAAATAGAGAAAAGAGAAAATGGTATTGGTTATTAGATTTTTTTGTTTGAAAATTTTTAAATGAATTTAAGTCTATTTGAATAAATAGCGAAAGTGATATTTTGACTGAGTTATATATCTCTGTTTTAAGAATTTAAAAATGACCTGTCGACTCGAAGATTGATATAAATTCTGTTGACGCCAAGAAAAAAAATCGTAATTTTCTTTTTATTGAATTTAAAATAAGAAAATAGGTTTTTACCTATTTACTTAATATGTCAATTAAATATTTTCAGAACCGGACGTTAAAAACAAAATGTTTTAGCGAGAAAAAATTATTTTGCTGAGCATTTGTATTAATTTATAAACACGAAGTGCTTCTGAATAAATTCGGTAAAACAAAGTCATTTTTGTATACGTTCTTTCAAATGACATCAGTTATACATTCGCTGAAGTTCGAAGCCAAATCTTGGGAGACAGAAACTCTCATGGTAAATAAAAGTATAGTGTATTTGAATTTTTATTGGGAAAATTTTTGATTTGAATTCTAAACATAAATTATTATTTCAATCATTGTAATTAATAAAATTGAAACTATAACTGCTATGTAAATTTACAATAAAATTAGATTTTATTTTATTTTCCGACCAAATCGAAAAATTTTTGCAATAAATAAAAAATAAAGGGTTGCTATGAAGCTCTTTGCTTTCAAAGCATTGCAATGCATAACTTAGAATCTATATTCGATATACCCCCAAACCTTTTAGTATAGTTACAGATACAAAATATGGGTAATTTTGTGTTTAAATAACGCTTAAAGTACTATTCAGAAAAAAAAAAATATATGATTGTAGGAGAGTGGTAAGTCGGGGTGGTCCGCACCACGATCCTAGACCTTTGAGGTCCTCTCAGCTCCTTCCATGCGATTTTCCCTGGGTCCCTTTTTGGGCTACTACACCGTCTGCCATGCTTTTCCATCGCAATTCCGGATACTTCCAGTCTTGGCTGAGCACTGCCCAACGCACATCACGCAGTAAAACTTCCAAACAAAGGAAAGACTTGTCAATCACGGCAGCTCAACCCACATGGCACGAGAAAGAAATAAGTTGTTCCTTCCAGTGTTTCCCCCTCGGTTCACCCCGACGACCCACAGAAACCGAATACCTATGAAGGCGTCGGGCCCACGAGCCAGTGCCGAGTGTTCCCGAGGGAAATTGCTTTACGGAAGCCTTACAAGATCAACGGCTATAAACGAACAAAAACATTTTTGGTCGCCAACCGCGATAACAGGGAGGGGAAGAAGTTATAATTAAAAATAACTTCTAGAGAAACATTAATATTCGATGATTTAATCGTTTTAAGACTTTAAAAGTGTCGGAACAATAAAGTTTTGTTTAAACTTACCAATTCTGAAACATTATAATTACTGGTTTCCCAACATACGGTTTCCCGTATACCATTCAAATGTTTGTTTCATGCTAGGCATGATTACAGTTTTCAACATCTAAATACATATACTAAACGATTATAATTGGAAGCTGATTCAGAAACGTCAGCCTTTAAATTGAATTAGATACTAAACGGAAAGGAACATATTAGTGAAATGGAATAATAGAGCTGGTGGTAAATTTAAGCATTGTCAAAGAGCATGCTTATTAATTAAATCAGTCGATGGAAATAATGTTTGTGAAACGGAATGCATATCGTACTTACATACATAAATCTGTTTGCCATGCCGTAGATAACTCTTAATAAATGCCAGTCAAGCATGTTTGAAAATTTATAGGCGGGTTTAAACAATAATTTTCTAATTTATTAAACAATAAAAATTAGAAATAATTAATAAACATTTATAGAAATAATCCATTGTTCAAATTAATTATTAATGCTATTACTGGAAAAACGATTCAATAAATAATGTACAAATTATATGCGATATACCTTAAAACTTTCAATAGCTTTCTTTAGGGTTACGTTTCTATCTGACGAAACACTATTGGTCTCACACCCCTCTTTGTCTGTGCGTCATACAGTCCGTACACAAAAAATGTATAACTCAGAGACTTCAAATTTTGTATTTTACAGCGGAATATCTCGTGTTGCATAATAAATCATTAAATTTTCAAAAATATATATATTATTTTAATTAAATTGATTTTTTCAATGTCATCCGTGAATTTTTGCGTTTAAATTTTTAAAGAGAACCTAATTTCAACGTTTATTCGTGCTGACATCATAGTTTGGAAGTCAAGCATTTCGCTAATAAGCAGAGAGTTCTAATTTAAAACCTGATGCTGGAAGTTGAAATTTTCGTATTAAGATGGATTTAATTAAATTTCGTATTTTTCGGCAATTTAAGATTTTATATCATTTTTATTATAATTTAAATAAATTACTTAGATAATAAATTTATTTTGTTTTGTTTTTATAAGCTTTATAGCAAAATACTTTTATTTATCAATAAAAAAGAAAGTTGTTTTAAATGCGATTATATTTAGGTGGAGTATATTTAGGCATTATTTCAAAATTAAATACTTTTGATATATATATATATATACAGGGTGATTCCAAAATTTTTTTACAATAAAAGAGGGGTGATAGAACACATCAAGACAAACAATATTAAATAGGAGACCAAGGGTCCAAAACGTTTTCCTAAGGAAATAGCCGCCATTAAAGTTTAGGGACCAAAATTTCAAATAAACATAAAAAACGGAAAAATTGGTCGATTGATTTGCGGTTTTCACTTAAATTATTCTTTATGTCGGCATTTCCTTGAAATTAAATTATAAAGATAAATTTCAAAAAATGTCGATAGAAGGCGCTTTAGACTTTGGAGTAACGAAAAACTATTTTTTGCCGGTATTTTTTGCATCTCATTAAATGTTTTCGAAAGCTTAGACTCAAACTTAAATTTTGAGCTCAAAATCTGTAGTTGGGAGTGGTTAAGTAACACAAACTGAGCTGTGTTCAGAGGGTTCAAATTTCAAATGATTACAAAAAACGGAAAAATTGGTCGATTGATTTGCGGTTTTCACTAAAACTATTCTTTATTTAGGTATTTTCGTGAAAATAAATTATAAAGATAAACTTTAAAAATGCCGATAGAGGGCGCTTTAGACTTTGGAGTAACGAAACACTCTTTTGTGGCGTTATTTTTTGCATCTTATTAAATGCTTTCGTAAGCTTAGACTTGAACTTAAATTTTGAGCTCAAAATCTGAATAGCTGGGAGTGGTTAACCCTTTGAGGGGCAAGCAATTGCGTTCGAGTAATTCTGAACTCCCACCGGAAATTTGTAAAAAAGTTATATCAAAAACAGGAAAAGCAATTTCTCGAATGTTTTCGACCAAAGTTAGAGAAGTGAAATTTAATAAAATTTTTCTGGTGTAAATCTTCATCAATCGTAGGTGGTATATAATATATACCACCGCCCCTCAAGGGGTTAAGTAGACAAACTTAGCTGTGTTCAGAGGGTTCAAATTTCAAATAATTGTAAAAAACGGAAAAATTGGTCGATTCGTTTGCGGTTTTTGCTAAAACTAATTTTTAAATCAGCAGTTTTCTTGATCAATCAGTGTTTTCTTGAAAATAATTTTTAAAGATAAATTTCACAAAATGCCGATAGAGGGCGCCTTAGACTTTGGAGTAGCGTACAACTATTTTTAACTGATATTTTTTTTAATCTCATTAAATGTTTTCAAATGCATAAACTTAAATTTTGGGCTGAAATTCTGAATCGCTGGGAATGTTTAAGTAGCGAAAAATTGAATTGTGTTAGAGGAGGAAATAGGGTTAAATTTTAACTCCTGAACACACTTCAGTTTGCACTTCTTAACTCCTCATAATGATTCAGGATTTGAGCTCAAAATTTAAGTTTAAATCTAAGCTTCCGAGAACATTTAAATTGCCTTTGCAAGCATTTAATTAGAACCAAAAAATAATGGTTAAAATGAATTGTTGGTTACTCTGAAGTTTAAGGCGCCCTCTGACGGAATTTTTTGAGATTTTTCTTTGAAAATTATTTTCAAGAAGATACTGACTTAAAGAATAGTTTTATTTTAAACCGCAAACAAATCGACCAATTTTTCCATTTTCTATAATTACTTTAAACTTGAACCTCTTCTCCCCCTTGAACACAGTTCAGTTTGAGATACTTAACCCCTTGAGGGGCAAAGCACTTCTTCTACTAAAATGTTAAAATGATTGATTGACACCGGTATTTATAAACAATTTTATATGAAACAAAGTAAAAGCTTTTCATCGAGCATATCATATGGAACAAAAGTTGATTCTTAAATTTTGGTGTCAATGCGGCATTTGGGAATTAAAATTAAGTGGTATATAACATATACCGGTGCCCTTCAAGGGGTTAACCACTCCCTACTATTCAGATTTTGAGCTCAAAATTTAAGTCTAAGCTTCCGAAATCATTTAAAGAGATGCAAACAGTAACGGAAAAAAATTGTTGTTCGTTACTCCAAAGTCTAAAGCGCCCTCTATCGGAATTTTTTGAAATTTATCTTTATAATTTATTTTCACGAAAATACCTAAATAAAGAATAGTTTTAATGAAAACCGCAAATCAATCGACCAATTTTTCCGGTTTTTTTTAATCATTTGAAATTTGAACCCTCTGAACACAGCTCAGTTTGTGTTACTTAACCACTCCCAACTACAGATTTTGAGCTCAAAATTTAAGTTTGAGTGTAAACTTACGAAAACATTTAATGAGATGCAAAACGTACCGGCAAAAAATAGTTGTTCGTTACTCCAAAGTCTAAAGCGCCCTCTATCGGCATTTTTTGAAATTTATCTTTATAATTTAATTTCAAGAAAATGCCGACATAAAGAATAATTTTAGTGAAAACCGCAAATCAATCGACCGATTTTTCCGTTTTTTATGTTTATTTGAAATTTTGGTTCCTAAAATTTAATCGCGGCTATCTCCTTAGGAAAACGTTTTGGACCCTTGGTCTCCTATTTAATATTGTTTGTCTTGATGTGTACTATCGCCCCTCTTTTATTGTAAAAAAAATTTGGAATCACCCTGTATATATATATATATATATGTATGCATGTGTGTATGTATTTGTGTGCCGCCAATTTTTTTGGTAAAACATGTTACGTATAGAAATATTACATTGAAAGAGACGTTATTTAATTAATTGCGAGTATAATGGAGCTGTCATTTATGTAAGAATTTAATAATTATAAATTAACAATTTTGATTTATTAACTTAAGGATAAAGTGTTTTAAAACAAAAAAAATAAACGAAAACCTCAGTGCGATCTGAGATCACACATACTCACGGCTAATATATTTATGCAAACAATAATCGAGCAGTACACCGTTAAATAAGACTAAAAATACTATTCATAAATACTGGTAGGATTGTAGTGTAATGCATAAAAAAGGGTCTAAGATGGCAACACTGTCTTGAAACTTTAATATACGATAATTTATTAATTTTTAGAGTTCAATGAAGCCAAGACGGAAAAAATTTCTTTAACCCGCGAGAACTCGCGCATGAGATTTTCTTTCTCCATCGTACCCTTTTTAAGGCTATTTTTAAGACTATTTTTCATTTTAATAAAATTTAAAATTGTGATTTCGATTACTTTACCTCTTTTTTGAATAAAAATACTAAGCCAAACAAAAAATTTGATATTAAGTGACTGTAAAGTAAAAGAAAAGAATTGGGCACCGTGAGAGAAATTATCATAGCGAGTTCTCCCGGGTTAAATACCCATTCTGAAATAATATAGTTACTAATTTTCTAACAAAATCTGCATCAAATCGTCATTCTCAGAATGAAGACAGTTTCCGGCATCTAAATACATATATTAAACAATTGTAATTGAAATGGGATTCAGAAACGTCAGCCTCTGAATTGAATTAGATACTAATCCGAAATGAACATATTTGTGAAACGGAATTATAGAGCACATGGTGGTAAAATCAAGCATTGTCAAAGAGCATACTTATGAATTAAATCAGTCGGTGGAAATGATGTTTGTGAAACAGAATGCATATGTTGGATTTGCATTCAGATGCTCTCCGTAAATATCTCTTTATAATAAATGCTTTGAAGTACATTTAGAAAATTAAGGAAGATGATCAAATAATAATTTTGAAATATATTAACCCTTCATTGCATGATTTTTTCTATTTTTATGAAAAAAAAATATTTAAAATCTATATAGGCTAATTCCATGAAAACTTGTCATGTCTGTCACATACAACGATTTTTGGCTACCAGTATTTTAGAATGGAAAAATGTGACATATTTTTTCGGCAATATCACATCAGCTGAATAGTTCGAAGGAAACTTTTCGACAAATACGGTGGCAAACAAGCATAGTGTTTTTTAGCTGTGTGAAAGACATGACAAATTTTCATGGCATTAACCTATATCGCTCTAATACAGAAAAAAAACTAAAAAAAAAAAAAAAAAATAGCTGAAATTTTATATTTTATAACGTGTATACTACTTACACAATAGATTCTTTTAAATATTGTATTGCTGTATTTCGCAATTAAATGGATTAAAATAATCTTATCTGCCTTAAACTGCAACTTTCTTTATAGTACAGTGTTCGCACACTCTTTATATTTTGTAAGGACTCTGGCACCACTATTAATGATAAGAAAATTTATATTTAATTTTCAAGAAACGCAATTTGCAACCACCACCTCGATTCGCAATTTTCGCAGTATTTTTCTGCAGGAAATACATTGAAAATATTGTAAGAATTTAGTGGTAGAGTTGTGCGAACCCTGTAGTATAATTTTCAATTATTCAGTAAAAATAATAAATGTAAATTTTGCCTTAATACCTTCATCGATTTTTTTTTTGCTGTTGTTGTTTTCGAAGAACAAATTCTAATTTTTTGTCAAATGCAGCCATCTGACATGAACAAAATATGTGTTATTCTAGTCTTTGGACAGTTCATGATGAATTGCCAAATTCACGGCAATTAATGAGAATTATGGTGTTTTTAAGTATGTGCCAGATGTGAAACACGCTGCAGAGAAGATAATAAATTTGGAAATAAAAGACAGTGCTCTTAATTTACATAAAAATTGTAAAATAATGTACCGTATTTCCTGCATTAACCATTTCATTAAGATCTCGTATAGCGAAACAAATGTTTTTTAGCAGTAGGATGATGCTGTAATCGGTTCCTAAATTGATAATAAAAAAATCCAAAAGATGAAAAAAATTTAAGGAATTTTTTCATCTTTTGCATTAATTGAGGACTTGAAACAGAGTTTAAAAGCATTTAGCCATAACCATAAACATTATTATAGCATTAGTCTTTTAAAATCAGCATTCAGATATGCATGCCAGATACTAGTATAAATAATTACTAATAACTGCACTTTTTTTACTTGATCAAAAAGTTTTCGGTTCCCGAAAAACAAATTCTGATTAATCTAACTAAACGAATTCTAAATAAAAGATTTTGTAACTAAACGAATTCTTTCAAACTGAGACCCTCATCAATGTTCTTTGAGGTGGGTTTCCATAAGGCGCAAATTGGCCGCCATTCTACTGTTATCATTATCGGTATCTTTTCTTGCGGCCATGAGGCAGTGTTGCCAGATGGGCTACTTTTTTAAAATTCAAATCCTTGGGTGGCACCACTTTTTATAAATGACTAAATGTGCCTGATTCAATGGCATGATAATTAAAGCGAAAACAAAAGGTAAGTTACCGTTTCAAAAAAGTGGTGTCAGTCAAGAAATCTGAATTTTAAAAAAGTAACCCACTGGCAACACTGCCATGAGGTGTTTTTGATCTTAAATGGCTTTAAAAGAAACCAGTCTGATGCAGTGTTGCCAGATGGGCTACTTTTTTAAAATTCAGATTCTCGATTGGCACCACTTTTTTGAAATGGAAAAACGCCTCATATCTAATGTCATATTAAAAAAAAAGGGGCGAAAATCAAAACAATTTTACTGCTTCAATAAAGTGGTGCTAATCAAGAAAAATGAATTAAATAAAAGTAGCCTACTGGCAACACTGGTCTGATGTTCGGTTAAAGAGAAACCTTTCGGTCAATTAGGACAACTAGAATGTTTAAACCGCTGTTGATTTCCTGCATCTTTTTGTATATAAACCGTAGAAGGCACCAAAACAAAACATTTCCAAGTAAACTGCAGAAGGATATAAAAAAAACGCGTATACACTGAGAGTTAATCCTTGAGTTATGATCCCTTGAAGCTTACGAACCCTGTTTCTGTACAGGAATATTGTAATAAAAATTCACTTGTTCTGAAGTTTTTAACGATTGTATTGGGCCTGAAAATGCAACAGAATTTTACTACTATATGTAATTAATCAAGGAAGTTAGAAATTACTCTATGAAAAAGAATAATAAAAGCAGTAGTCTGTGAGATCGCTGACGACAGTAAAGAGTTAATGATAGTATTAGAAAATTAATATTGAAGAAATTAATTATTGAAGAAAAAATGATTTAAATAAAGAATTTTAAAGAGTTAGTAGAAATAAATAACAAAATAATAGGAGGCCATTCCATGAGCAACAAACAAAATGTACCACACGTTAAATTTACATAAATAACGATATTTATTAACTTAAAGTTGTTAAATGTAAATTATGCGTGAAAAGTAACGAAAATACGTATATTTTCATGTTAGAATGTTTTTTTTGGATTTTATAATACAGCAGTATTCGCATAAAAGCTGTTCCTTACTTTAAAAATCTCCACATTTTAAACCCTAGACCTTAATGTGCTGCACATTTTTAATAGTAAATAAATAATAAACGAATCGATAATAAAAATCTCCACACTTTAAATCCTAGCCTTAAGAAATCTGTCCGTTTTAGAGCTATTCTGTAAAAAACACACAATCGCCTGCGCACGACGCTTACATAAATATTTATATTCAATTGATTTCTAAGTTGTTAAATCATAAATACTAAAGAGCGCTAGATTTTCAAATGCACATGACTGTTTTAATTTTGAGATAAAATAATAATGCTAAAACGGCAAAAATATGTGGAAAAACTGTCTCACACGTGATACGGAACACCTTAGAGTTTTTATTAAGCGTGAGGATGCGAGTGCTGTGTCACAAATAGCTAACTTTCACCAGAAATTTTTTATAATATTCTTTGCCTCACTAAATATTTTTTAAAAAATGTTATTAATTGAAATGAGGAATACTATTAAGATTTATGGGTTGCAATCGTCCATTTTTTTGAGCAGCGCTTGCATCCCTGATTAGCCTTGCTGATTTAAAAAGAAGATTTCACGGAAAGTACGATCCCTACCATTTAAAAGCAGGCCAAAATCCATTTTTCACAGATGGCAAAAACGCAATTTAAATTTGAGTGATTTTAAGAATCTTGTTACGATTTTAGTACTATTATTTTCCAAAGTTGTGCCTTTCAATTCAGTAATATTTTCTCTTACTACAATCTAATGTTGCATTGATTTCGTTTTTTTTACAGTGACATTGGCCGTTTTTACATTAACAGTAACATAAGCCTGAATAATTTTTTTCAATGATCTGATATTTGGAGGACTTTGGCCCTTTTAACAATTACTTTATATCACTTTCTGAATTCATTCTTGCATTTAACACAAATTTCTCAATTTTGGACACTGGCCCCTTTTGTTCCAAGCTACAAATATACTCTTATGATACCAAATTGTATATCATATTACAACTTCCAAGGATTGATGCTGCTGGAGCTACTGAATAATACTCATGTGAAAGGAATGGAACTGCAGGTTAAAAATTTCAAATATTATATAAAACAGGCAATACGAAGTACAAGGATAAAGCTATTTAATCTGACCTGACTTCAGTAATCGATCAATATTTACAGTACTTTTATTTTCCGAACGCATATTGTAAAGAAAGTACTGAAATCATGATTTGTGTATGCATGTGGCTGAATTCGGTAACTCTCAATTTCTACTTGTGATCAAGTTCCTATTTGGCGAATATGCTATAAACTACTATTGCAAAAACTGAAGCTTTTTCTAAACATCGGCCGATGGATTAAATATTTATCTCATTTATAAACCATTTCTAACCCTATTGCAATCAATTGGATATAAAAAAAATCAAGGAAATATGATAGAATATAAGTAATAAATATTCCGGAAATGTAACCAAGCGTTACTGGCGTAGAGGTAACGCCTCCGTTTAAAAAATAGGAGGTTTCACTTTCAAATTCAACTGATTCGAGCCAGTGAGAAATTTGGATTTTTTACTTTACAGATATGTTCATCCCACTGTTTGGAATCTTGAATATTGTCACTCGAAATTTTTAAGTACATGCAGTTCTTCCAGCGATGAATTAGGAAAAACACATTGCAGAAAATTAGAGCATTTAGACTAATTAGAATTTTATAACTGACGTGATTTCAAAAATTTTCTTTGTTTGAAGTGAGATTTCTTTAGCTTCGAATTAAGAATAACTGCTTCTTTTTTTTTCAAGTCGGTTAAATATTCAGGAATTATAATAATAATAAAAAAATTCTTTCATCATGATATTTTAAAGTTCATATTTATCATCTGGCCACTTTGTACGCTGACAATTACCTACAATTTATTACTATTGCGTGCATCACGTTTGAGATTTTTTTTCTACGCTAAAGTAGGAAGTTAGAAGTCGATATTTGCTCAAATGCTGCAATTATAAAGGAGGCCGTTCAAAAGTTGTTCAAAGAACGCCTACCTAACCGACCGTTTTGTTCATCAGAATGGCATGAAAATGTCTCTTTACGATAGATATTGAAACCACACGACATGCAATATTGATTCCAAAAAATAAATGCTGTTTAATTCAGAAAAATATTGGATACTAAAAGAATTTTTTCAATACTGTATTGTTTGAAATGTTCCATGAAAGATCGTGTTTTACACGCAATAATTTTAAATGTAAGTTTGCATGTAAAACATGGCTCTTAAGAATATTGAAGTTTAAATAAAAGTTTGGTATATAGTTTTCAAATTAGAGGCTACCGTTTGCATGTTTATGGGGGATTAAAAGTATTTCTTGATTTTCGTATAATTAAATATGTATAGCATATTTTTATTCTTCATAATTTGTCATAGCTATTTAAAAATGCATTAAAAACGTAAAAAATATAAATCTAAAATTTAATCGTCTTTTTATCCCCCTTTAGAATCCTAGTATCCCGGAAATTTTATGCTCCTAGAATTTATTATTATTATTATTTGATTTTTTTTATTTTCATTTTAATTTGCCTGCTGTTTGAAATGACAAAGTGAATCAGAAATTTTATGTATGACATAATATTTTCAATTGTAAAATGTAATTTTTATAATATTTTTTTTCCATTTCTGAGAGTTATTTTGGTGAAAAACAAATTTTTAATTACAAACTTTGAATGATTATGACATAAAATAACGTGGAATCCTTTTTTGCGGAGTTTTTTTTTAATTAAGAAGGTAAATAATTGACATATGGGTCATTCCATGAGGTTTTGTAACGTCAGTCACGAATATTATAACTGCGAAATTGTTGTCCACCGTTATTAAAAAAAAAAAAAAAAAAAAAAAAAAAAAAAAAAACATTTTCTAGGCTTTATTCAATTATTGACTATTAGATTATTGGCTTTATCCCCGATGAAAATAGTGTCATTTTTCAAAACGAAAATATTGGTAGAAAAAAATCGTAGCTCGTAACTGACGTTATAGACATGCATGGAATTGCCCATATATTTTTTAAATGTCTTTCAAAATAATTTTGGCATAAAAAAGAATCTCCATTATAAGATTTTATCTAAAGAATGGCACTTTTCTTGTGATACTAGATATTTATTCATTTATTCGTGGTAATGTACAGACTCATCAATGGCCGCGAGGTTCTGAACTCGAAGATGGTACCGTAATTTCTGGTGTATAAGCCGCGGATCAAACAATTCTTTTTCGATCCAGAATTTCTTAAGAACTAAATGTAACTTCTTAAATCGACGTAAATATTTATCTTCAATTACTAAATAAGATTTCTGGGTCCAAAGTGAATTGTTTGATCCGCGGCTTATACACCCGAAATTACGGTAGTGGGGAATTGCTTGGTTCGCACCCATTCGCGCCCGTCTTTCTAATTATTCGGAGTTTCCCGCAGTTTATTCCTAACCTTGGATTTCTTTGCGTAAATACGGGTGAAAAGGTCTTGGCCCTGCTTGCGAAGACATTCGCATTTTTTTTCTCGTTGCATTTTTTCGCATTTTTTTTTTCTTGTTTGATAGCAGAGGTCCCTCTCAAGATCGCTTCTTGATTACTTTTTCGATTTTGGTTGCAGATATTTTTTATAAAGTTACTTTAAGATATGTTAGGTGTATCAAAGGAAGATTTTTTTTTTTTTACCTGGAAAAACATAGAAAACTGATTAAATTTATTTTTTCTCATAATTTATTAATTAAAATGTAAAGAAGTCAATAAACTATATCTTTAGTAAAATAACACTTAATAATAGCTTTTTCTTACATAGTGTTTTCAAAAGTAAAAAAGACAAAGACACATGCCCCGAAGAGAGGAGGGATAGCCGCAAATAGAAATCCTTATCAACAAAACAAGTGGACAACATACTTTCTTTTTTACTTATTAGTAAAAACAAACTTCATTTCTAATCTAGGCGCTAGAGGGTAGTCTCTCACCACTAAAATTTTAAAGTTTTTTTCGCTCAAAATTTAATAGCATTCTAGCAGGAATTTTACACGAAATATTAGATGAAGAAATACGAAATAAATTTTGTAGGGAGAAACTGCCTGCTGGCGCCTAGATTTTTGCACCCCTTGGTGTGTCATTAATTAATCAATTTCATATTTCTAAATGAAACTGGTTTAACTTCATAATTTTTTTTAATTCTGGTTCGAGACATGTTTGACTTCAATCAAATTGATCTGGATGTTCCAAAAGACAATTATCAAGTTTGGCAGATATGCAAAAGATCTCCAAGATTCCCCCAGCCCCCTTTCCCATCTATTTCCGAATCTACTGAAACTAAAATTATGAAAACATTAGAGTAAATATACATTATTTTAAATCTTGCAGGAAAACTATTGCGATTACTCTAAGTTACATAATTATTGAAAAAAGCACATTTTTCTTTCACAAGGTGCAATTTGCGATCATTTAACAATGGCGTTCAGGATCGCTTGAGATACCCATTTTATCCGAAATATAAAATTATTGTTGATAACGCATTTAAAAAAATCACCGAAAATTAGCCGAGATAATGACTCTGAAAAACACGGATGGTTTGGACATACATAATGATAGGAATAATGCATTCGATATACCACTGGTTTTTAAAACCTCGATAGCTACTTTGAAGTATGTATTTGAGTAGTGCAATATCCAATAGTAGTATAAAAGCAATAGACATCAAAATGTTAATAACTTACCAATTTAATAAGAATTAAATATATTTATACCATGGTATTCTGGACTTGTTTGCTTTGAATAGACCTCTCAAAACGCCTACCGTGTCTATAAAAATGAATTAATGGACTATTTGTAAAAACGCAGAATGGACGACGCAGACGTTCCAAATTACGACCTCCTTTCGAAGCGACATTAGCATAATGCCAAGTTTAAACTTTCAACAAGTTTTTTGTTTTAACCTGCACTGTAAAAAGAAAATATTATTACTACCATAATTTCCGGCGTGTAATCCGCAGATCAAACAATCATTTTCCGACCCAGAATTTTTTCAAAAAGAAATGTAATTTCTTAGATCGCCGTAAATGTTTGTCTTCAATCACAAAATAAAATTTCTGGGTCCAAAAAGAATTCCTTGATCCGCGGATTATACGCCGGAAATTACGGTAAGTTGAATTTTATTTTTTGATACATGAAATGAAGTTTATATATGGACTACTTTTCTGTACCGAATTCATAACAAAAGCGGATTATCATAAGATTAAAAAAGTTACATATAATAGCAATAATTCATGTTAAATTAGGCTTTATATGTGTTTGAAATTTAATGGTATACCCATTCATACTTTTGTAGTATATAAAGAAACTAAAAAAATGTTTATACAGAACCCAGTTTATTAATCAATATTATTCATTTAGCAGAGATTTTTTTACTCATACTTTTAATAATTCATATGTTTATTTTACGGAGCCCACTAAACACGATTTATACTCGTACTTGACAGACTTTTTATTCGACTGTTTAATTTATCGTCTATTCATAGTTATTAAAATCATACAAAAAGTTTTTTTCCTTCGTCGCAAAATATTTTTTTTTTAATTTCACTGTTTGACATTAAAGAATAATATATTAATCAGATATTTCTTTCGTACACTTTTATGCATTTTGTTACGTATATTATCGTCAATTATTTTTTCGGAAAATGTATTTTTCGTTATGTTCAATTTTTAAAAAAATATATTTTAAAGAGCGGGGAAGTCTTTATACTTTTTTTTATCATTATAAGACTCTAAAGGAAGTCCAGGCATGCAATTTTAAATAAATAAAATTTGAACATAAAACTTTCCGTCAAAAAAATATATATTTTGCCTTTGGCATCTTAAGATAGAAAAGTTTGTATAAATAATTCTCTTTTTCCGTAATTATTTTTTAAGAATATAACTTTGATGCGCGTTTAAATTAAAGTATAAATAAGTATTAAAATCGCGAATTCTTGATAAAAAAAAAGAAAGTTTAGTTTTTTCGCCAATTATATGATTATTTTTTTATCTTTACATAATATAAGGAAACAGGTTTTCAAGACCGAAAACGATAGGGAAACCTAATTCTTATTTTCGACTGATAATAAAACGGAAACGAAAATTTCCAATAAAATGTAAAGTAATAAATAATAAGTTCATAATTATACATAATTCTTAAATAATTAACAATTTTTTTTATTTTCATGTAAAATAAAATGTAATTAATTCATCAACGATGCTTAATATTTTTCTAACTATGCGAATTTCATCTCATTACAAAACCTTTTAGGTACACATGAATCGAATTACCTTTAAATTGAATTTTGCAAATGATGATTTGTTGTACTAGCACATTCTCAAACAGTATTCGAAACACTTCTGCGGTTACTAACTAAAATTGTCTATTCTGTTAAGTTTGCAAATTTTGATTGGCAAGTGAAAAGCTACTTGAAAATTTATTCATATAGGCATTGCTTGCTTTATAATTTGCACTCGTGTCTTGAGTCAGTCATGACTGATAATTACTAGATCCCAGCAATAAACAGAGTCTCATTTAACACTAGAACCGCCATTAGGGGTCATTCTGACCCCTGCCAAATGAAAAATAGCCGATTCGAACCAGAAATTTCTTGATAAGATTTGCTAAATATGTGCAACACATAAATAGGCTAATAAAATAGGTTAAATAAAAATTCTGGTGTCAAACACTTTTTTATAAAATTTGAATAAAATAGCCGGCGGTTCTAGTGTTAACCCTTTCCGGCACTGGCAAATTTTGTAATAAAAAGAGTAAATATCGACTGCCACCGGAATTTGCAAACGAACTTTTTTAGCCAGCTGCGTGTTCTATAAAAATGGCTTGCATCAGAAATGTACGAAATGTACATACTGGGTGATCCAAAAGTCGTGACGAACTTTAAAAATGAATAATTCGAAAACGAATCCTGCTACAAAGATACGGTTCGCACCAAACGGATGTAAAAGAAACCGGGTTTTGTGTGACAATGAAAAAAATAATTCTGTCGGCGATCAACAGATGGCGCTATAGTGATTAATGCACCAAAAGATGATTTACAAATGAAAAAAATGTTGACAATTTACAACTCAGCTTAGTTACAGTTAATTAATACTACAGTAAATGTTCAATGTACTGTTCATCGTTCAGAAGTACAGCTGTGAGGCGAGGCACCTCACCGTTCACAGCATAGAGTAGCATTTCTTGCGTTATCGCAGACACGTTTGGGCGGATGGCATCTTTCAGTGCTGCTATTGATGCCGGTTGGTCGCGGTACACTTTTGACTTCAATAATCCCCACAACCAAAAGTCCCAAGGTGTCATGGTCATATATTGGTTCCAATTTTCTAGAAATCGATTTCTTCTAAAAAATGAATACCTTTCGATTTACATTTTTCTTTCAAAATTTCATGGGAGAAAAAAAGTAAGCCAAGAATCTGGGTTCGACTCCTAGGCTGAGTAATTTCAAATACTCAGTTCATATGATAACTTTACCAATCAGTTGTATTGTGTTAAAAATAATTGTTTAAGAAAACTAAATAACTTTTATTAAAAAAATTATCAAATATAACCTTTGAAATTTATAACATAAATCCATTTCTAAAAGTGTAATATATGCGGATCCAAAATTAAAGATCATTCCTGAAAACAGCGTTTGATCTAATGTCAATACACGCACTTTGCAATCTGTTTCGTAACGATATTAAACGGACTTATGAATTTAACCCTTTGGAGTCCGACATATCTTACTCAAATTCTGCTTTAAGTCGGCACCACTTTTTAAAAAGAATGTTCCTTCAATTATGCAATTTCAAAAATGCTCTGATTAAATAAGAAGAGAATTATTTTCTTTTTATTGCTCGTTCCAAAAATAAATTTTGCAAGGAAAGATCATGTCTCCGCAGCGGCTACAATGGAATGAATTCCAAAATTGTATAATGTTAATTCCATTGTAAATTCCAAAATTTTATAAACAGTATTTCCAAAACTGCTTGTTCGAATGGTAGGATAAGGTAAAGTTTCCAGAAAATGCCATATAGGAAGGCAAAATATTGATTTCCTGTTGAAAATTTATATGCTTGATACAATATAAGTATGAAGAGAACTAATCTATTTCCACGTTGTTTCCAAGAAGATATTGGCGCTTGAGAGGTTGTGCTCTCGAAGCTGGTAGACGAGGGGTGGTTTTGAAGCCAAGCGCGCTCGTCTAACTAACTGTTCGGAATTTACCGTAGTTTTCTACGAACCTTGGATAACCATGCGTAAATACGGGTAAGGTTCCCTTAAAAATATCCCAACGGTGGGCACTCCTGCTAGAGCGTTTATACCTCGTATCAGCCGTCATAAAAACAATCAACTGGACATTTGGTTGGGATATTGTCAAGTTTCCTCTTAGATTATTAGGGTTCAATCTCGTAATAAGAATGTCCGTATTTTTGGTCGAAAGACAACAAAAAGTTGTTTTTAGATTGTAGCAATTTTGTTAAATAAATTAAAGAAACATACTTTTCATTGATATATTTTTAATACATCAATTATTAACAAGATTATTAATTATTAATAAAAAACATACTTTTCATTGATTTATTTTTAATAAATCGTGTATTACTATTTTTTTTTTTTTTAAGTCTCGAAATTTTTTGCCTTTTTGCGTAGTTTTGAAAGACAAATTTATTGCACGTAAGCAACTTTAAAGAATAAATTTTAAATGAAAAACTTGCCTTAAAAAAAAAAAAAAAAAAAAAAAAAATCAATTTGCCGTAAGCATTTTAAAACTGAAAAGTTTGAATAAATAATTTTCTTTTTCATAATACTTTTTAATGAGAATTACTTTCAGGCGTGTTTAAATAAAACTATTTACAGCTATTAAGAATACATATACTCAATGAAAAATTCAGAGTTCATTTTTTGTATATTATGCGATTTAATTTTTTAACTGAATGCATTTTTAGAGCACATTTAAAATTTAACATAATAAGATAAATTACACGCATTAATTAAATACTGGTAGGTGTGAACAAAGATTACAAAAACGAAATTCGCATAGATGAAATTTTTCTTTTAAATCAGAAAAATGAGTTTTTAAGAAAAATTCATGAAACTGTTTATTTATAAATATAAAGGGTTTAAAAATATATTAAAAATTTGATCTTAAAGTGTCATTAAGTAAAACAAAATTGCTGGGTCAAGATTGGTTAGTTGATTTTTTTTTTTTTTTTTTTTTTTTTTTTTTTTTTTTTTTTTGTTAAAAGGTGTCTTATGTTGGTAACGAGAAAAAACGTATACGTTGACGTTTACTACTAACCGCTTCCCGGATGCATTTTCAGAAACAATGACGTTTTGAGCACCAGCCTTGGCGAGTTGGCGAAAGCGAGAACGTTCAGCTAGCTGCATCGCCAAACACAAAATAAACTAAGTTCAAATGTGTCATAAAACATATGATTAATAGAATTACATTTGTTACAAGCGAATCTTTACTACTGATTACTGTTTTTAATTAACTTCTCAATTTCTTCGAACATAGTGAGTTAAGGAAATAATATTTTTGAATTGAGAAAAAAAAAAGAAAAAAAAAACTATATTTAGATGTTCTGTGAAATTTAAAGCATTTTAATCTGAAAAGGTTCTTTGTTTTAAACTATGTTTTAATCGTAAACAACGGTGAATAACATTTCCTCATATTATAGACTTTGCTTGATAACATTTACGGAAAAACAAATGAACAATAAACGCGAACTCTTTGCACAAGGAAGGGTTGTTATTCGCTAGGTGTTTGACGTCACAAACAAGAAAGGATGCGTAGCACTGACTTCATCTCCGCGCCAATCGTTGTTCTGGAGATAAGGTGATCAAAACGTGATTCTTTCTGAAAATGCTTCCCATATTTACTCGTATATCATACAAGCAACGCGTTTTATCACCATAATCATTTGCCGGTACCACGTACAGGCATCCATGTTCCAATCATAGTTAGTTAAATAAAATTATAGTTCTCACCAGTAATTTTTATTATTATCATTATAAATTTGCACAATTTAATCTGAGAAGTTGGAGCAATTGTTTGAATTTTTCTGATTCAGTTAGACAAAAATTTCTGTTTGAAAAACCAGTGATAAAAAATTAAAGATTCTGTAAAAGACGAGAAAAAAAGGCTTTATTTGAAAGTTTTTTTTAATTTTTTTTTTCAGTTAAGTGGTGAAACAATAAATTGTTTAAAGAAAATAAGTTGAAATTACTGTGAATTAATATGAATAGTTAAAAAGTTCTTAAACACCCCATAAAAAACTTGAATAAACTAGAATTTTCAAAATAAGGTTTTTTTTTAAAAAATTATCATTTTGCTTCTTTCTACCGCTTCTTAAATGTGTCCGTTGTCCATTGATTGTATTCTGCCGTGATTGGATGTTGCCTTCTGCCTTTTCTATTAGCGGTTCCTTCAGCTTGTTCTCTTTCCTTTGTAATTTATTATTTCAGTGATGCCGCTGCTTTTATAGTAGACAGACGTTTTCTGTGCGCCTGACGAAGAAAGACTGAGTTCCTTCGAAAGGCCTAGCGTATTCTAGTTTTTTTTTATGGTGTGTTTAAGAAGTTTTTAATTCTTCATAATGATAGAATAAAGGTACCGATAAAGGTACAGTAGCAAGGGTTGCCACAGGCAACTGATTTTATTTCCTGTGTGCACCGTT
This sequence comes from Maratus speculifer, assembly GCA_964019185.1. Lineage (NCBI taxonomy): Eukaryota > Metazoa > Arthropoda > Arachnida > Araneae > Salticidae > Maratus > Maratus speculifer. The sequence continues at coordinate 401,825,677 of OZ025293.1, forward strand.
AATTTTTAAAGAAACATTTTGTAACATATTTGTTTTGCCAAAGTTATCTACCTTATGTCGAAAATTTTGTTATTAAAAAGTCTTGCCAAATACAACTTAAAAAGATTCGTCTGTGGCAGGTTTGAATTATAATGGTCCAATCGTTAGACACGCCTGCAGAACGAAGTCTCTGTACATGCCATTTCCCAACGGCGTTCATAAAGTTAACGACTAGCCAAAAATCGAGGCTACTTCACATTAAATATGAATTAACATGCTGTTTATGGCCCAATTTGATAGAAAATATCTATTATAATTTAATTTGATATTAAACAGCTTGTCCATATAATATTAACCCATATAATTGAAAATGAATGGTTTCAATTCACTCAATGATTTTAATTTATTAAAAAGAGTTCTTAACCGCTTCCCTGAGTTGCCCGTACGTCATACAGGCAACATTAATTTTGCCAATCACGAATTTCTCGTACCACGTGCGGATATCCATAGTCCAATCATAATTCATTATTCTCTCCAGTATTTTTTTTTTTTTTTTTTGTAAATATTGCATTATTTAATCCGAGCCTTTTACTGATTCAATTAGGCAAACATTTCTGTTTTGAAAAAACTGGTAGACGGCAGGTGCTGGGTTCGAACCCAATCGCAGCTGTCGGCCTAACCGTTCGGAGTTTTCCGTGGTTTTCTTCGAACCTTGCGTAAATACGGGTTAGGTTCCCTTAGAAAGACCCCCACGGAGGGCACTCCCCCTGGTCCTATATCCCATTAGCGTAGATAATCGGACGACAAAAATCAACCAACCAACTGTTTTGAAAAACCGGTAATAAAAAATTAAAAATTCTGTAAAAGCCATGAAAAATAGGCATTATCTGAAAGTTTTTTCCTTTTCAAATATATTGATTAGATAAGTGACTGAACTAGTTACGCAATTTTTTAAAACTTGTGAAAGCTTAAAATATCATTTTTCAAAAATATAATTTTCGTAGATGAGATTATGTTAAAATTGTAGTACCCGGACTCTTTCGACTGTTATTAACAAGGACGGTGTCAGAGAGGCAGTGTGTGACAAAAATTAATTTCGTCGGGAAAAAATATTGTATCTTGCTTGCATATTTTGTTTTGTATCGGGTTTGGGTTCTTAATTTCCCCCTTACACCCATTCAGCCCAGATCAGGCCGATTCGGCTCCAAGCTATCTTTTTTAAAAACTGACCCGCAATTATTTCGTATGAAAACCCGACATGAGATCTTGCTGCGAAGTATAACTTTCTTTTGGAAATTGGTTTTGCTTAAAATTGTCTCAATTTTGGGTTCAGTTGTAATTCTTAAAAGTTGGTTTGGAAAGTTGTTAATTAACCCTTTCCGGCACTGCAAAATCTGTTAGTAAAATGGGAAATCGTCGACTGTCACCGAAATTTACAAAGGATTTTTTTAGATATTGTGAAATCCTTAATTTAATCTTTTGTTGTAAAAGCAAAATTTTACTAAAATATTATTGGCTCCATTTGCATGTTTGGAATTAAAATTAGGTATCTCAAACCGGGCACAGTGTGCCGGAAAGGGTTAAAATGTAGTCTAGGATGTTATTTCAAATAAGAATGAGACACTTTATCGTCACAGAAGATTCGATTTTTTCTCGATTCGGTTGCATATTAGTTTTAAAACTGATACGAGGTCCGTTTATAAAGAATATACGGATTCTTCTTCTGCCTATAGATTTCTATTTTTTCGGCAAATAGGGTTTTATGTAATTATTTCAGGTTCGTGTTGAGTTTTTATGTTATACGTCGATTATCCTAAGTTATTGTTAATCTGAAGTATTTTAAAAGGTGTCGACAATTTTGTTTCAGATTAGAATCAGCCTTGCATCGGACCAAGTCATTTTTCTACGTAAACCCAACTTGGTGTAAAGTTTTCTTGCAGACCTTTTTTTTTTTTTTTTTTTTTTTATGCTGTTGTTACTGCTTGATTCAGCCTTGATTGACAATTGACCTTGATTTGTCGATTTTAACCCGGGAGAACGCGCGCTTTTCAAGGTATGAATGATTTTAACTTTGCCACCAATAAAATCTAATTATAACAGTCACTTTATTAAGACGGAAACAATTCTTACAAATTTTGCGATAAAATAAATTGACGATCACTTTTAAAAAATTAGTGGTTACAATTGTAAAAACCACACGCACTCAGGGTCTTTTAGGCCCTGCGCGCGTCCTCGCGGGTTAAGAAAGAAAATCTAAAAAATTTCTTCAACTAAAAATCTATGCATTTAAATTTTAGTGAGTGTGTTTTTTGTATTTTTTTGCTTATACAGGGTGAGTCATAAATATCGAAACAATAGGCTATCTCCTTAAATATTGAACCTAGACCCATACTTCCAATTGTAAAAATTTATAAAAAAGGTGAAATTTTTGATAAGATAAGTTGCAACTCCCTGGAGGGTCTATTTGAAAAAATGCAAAAAATAAATTTTTATACGGCCCCCGTAGGATAAGAATTACAATTAGGAAAACTTTCCTTATCCTGTCCTGAATAAGACAGAAAAAGTTGCGTCTTCATATCTTTAAAACTCGCGAAGTTATAGCCGTTTAAAAAATTCATCAGGTTTTAAGGGATTACACACAAATTGAAATGTGGGCAATTGAAAAAACAATGTTACTTTGACATTTCTAGGAAAAGTGTAAAAATCTATCTTTTGAGTTAGTGTTTTGATTTTTTTTCCTTTTCTTGTGATGATAAGCCATATAATTTGCTAAGAAAAACACATCCTAAAATTTCTCCTACAATTTATAAAATTTTCACATGGTTACAGGGTTCGCACAGCTCTACCACTAAATTTTTACAGTATTTTCAATTTGGTTCACTATAGAAAAATGTTGCGAAAATTGCGAATCGAGGAGGTGGTTGCGACTTCTGTTTCTTAAAAACTAAATATAAATTTTCTTATTATTAATAGTGGTGCTAGAGTCCTTACAAAATATAAGGAGTGTGCGAACCCTGGGTTAATACTGGTTTAAATAAGATAATTAAAAATCTTTATAACTCGAAACATTTTTTATCGGATTTCAATTTCTTTCCATTTGATTAAAGATGAAAATCTGATTATAGTTTTGTTCCAGGGTTTTTGTTTTTCAATATTAATTTTAAAACTATTATAAATATTTATTGAAAAAATAATATAACTTTTAAAAAAATCCTATTTTCAAAAGTAAATATTTTTTCAAATTTGACAAAACAAAACTAATGTAAAATAATAAAAAATGACATGTTTTAAGTTCTTTTTTTTTAATAATTCTTAACTTTTAATAATTCAATGATAAGAAGTTGTGGAGGAAAATTCATTATGCAAGAAAATGAAGTTTACTGTTTAAATGTTCGTCAGTTATTTAAAAGAATGCATTTTCTAAGATGTAGATTAAGTCTTTTTAGCTCACAGGCTATCATAGCCTGAGAGCTTATGTGCCCGCCCGTTCTGTATGTATGTTCGTTCGTGCATAACGCGATAACTCATGATAAATATATCCGATTCACTTGACATTTTGTATATAGGTATACCCTGACAAGGCACTTCCCTGATTAGTTTTTGGAGTTCATTCGATAGGTATAAGAGGGGGAACGGGGGGGCTCATGCCCCACCCCTTTATAGAAACAAGTGGGTTTTTCATGCAGAATTAGCAGTTTTCGTACAAAATATAGATATAGGATCATTCTGATGAGGCGATTCCGTGACTGTTATTATGTGTTCATTGAATAAGTATAAACAGGGGGAACGGGGGTTCTAATGCCCCTCCCCTTAATTTATATAAATGGGTTTTTCGAGCAGAATTGTCAGATTTCGTTCAAATCTCTGAATGGTTTTGGAAGTTTAATGGTCGAGGGAAGTTTAATGAAAGAGGGGGATACCTCCTGTTAAATTATGCAAATACTAAATGGGTTTTTATTAAGAATTATCCGATTTGCTCTGAAAAGTCTCAAACGCATGGGATATGGAGTCACGGTATCAAAATATAAGTGAAACATTTACATATAGATTCATTGATAAAATACATACATCACAGCTTTCGACGCTTCTTAAATAATACAAAGTATAAATATAAAAAACAAGAAGCTATAATAAGTATTTTTGATCAGAACTCCTCCATACGAAACAATTTTTAACCACGTTGAAGTAAAAAACTATGTAGAAATTCACGGCTGAACTGGGCTATGATTTAACCTTTTCCGGCGCAGTGTTACCACTCCGGCAACACCTAATTTAAATTCCAAACATACAAACGGCACCAATAATATTTTAGTAAAATTTTACTTTTACAATGACAGCTTAAATTAGGGAGTTCTTAATTTCTAAAAAGTCTTTTGTAAATTCCGGTGTCAGTCAACAATTTCTCATTTTACGAACAGAACTTGTCTGCGCCGGAAAGGGTTAAACTTTTTTCCAGTCCAATTCGTGCTGTGATTTTAACATTTTTCCAGGCCGGGCCAAACTTTTTTACCTATGGGTCGTTTTGGGACCGGACCTGGATATTTCAATCCATGCAGACCTGCAATGTAGAGTACCAACGTATTTTGAAAGCAAGTTTAGATTTAATTCAATACGCTGCTTTGTTATGTTCAAATAAGAGGCACTGTCTTAAACCGGCATATAATAATGCACAATTTGTGGACGATCCCTTATCTGCTCTCAAAATGCGATAAAAATTCTTCATTTATAGGCATGGTTAAGTGGTGTAAGTCACGAATTTTCGAGAATTTTGGATTGTAATATCTCTGTCAGATTTTTAGATATGGAGATGAAATTTTTTTTTGTTCAATTTAGGAATGCATAAGGAATAATTTCCTAATTGGATATTTTGCCTTACGGGGGCCGTATAAAAATTTAATTTTCGTATTTTTTCTAATAGACCCCCGTGGAGTTGCAACTTATAAGAAAATTCAACTTTTTTAATGAATTTTTGCAATTGGAATTATGGGTGTATGGGCAATATTTAAGGAGATAGCCTATTGTTTCGATATTTATGACTCACCCTGTATAATAGATAGAACTAGATAGATAGAGACGTGATTGAGTTTTCGTAATTGAATCGAACGATAGAGCTTTTATCGCAATTTGAGTTTTTGATAGGATTGAATCATCTAGGAATCCAGTCGATGAAAATAATTTTTCATGCTCATGTCATGTTTTGGATCCACGACTTTTTTTTTCTCTTGTTTGGATCTGGAAGCAAAGTGTTTGAGCTTGCGTCTTGTACATGGCTCCTTACATGCTTATATTTCAACATGAAAAAGATAGAATTTACATGATATATATCATTACACTCTCTTTTCCGTAATTACATTAAAATGTTCAATTTTCTAGAAATGCGCTTATTGAGTCGAGGTGGATTGAAGTGTTTCGGGTTCACAGCGGAGTTCGCACGTAGAGTGTATATGTATTTTTTCTTCTTTTTTCTATATTTGGACAATATACGAGTTAGCATTAATTAAAGTTTGAGGACTCGAATTAGGTGAAACATGTCGAAAATTTCTGCATAAAATATCCATCTATCAAAATTAACCCATTAGTGCCTAGCGTCCCTTTTTAGGGACGTTTCAAAAGGTGCATTCAACACTGTTTTTGACACCGGTAAAAAAGAAAAGCAATAATTATTTTATTTAAATGATGCATTTTCGTGATTAATGAACTAAACTTAAATCTTCTAAAAATAGTGGTGCCTACCAAATAAAATTTACGCAAAAGATGCTGGGCACAAATGGGTTAAAAATGACATTAGCCCCTACTCTGTTTTATACTTAACTAATGAATCCTCAAAAATAACAAAAGCAATAATAAAAGCAACTGCCTTATCAGATTGAGCAATATGCAAAATTTGAAGCAAATTAGATATTTCTGCATAAAAAATCCATTTATCTAAATTAAGGGACGGGATTAGACCCCCGTCCCACTCATTATGCTTAACGATTGAGCCTCCAAATCTAATCAGGGAAGCGATTTATCAGAAAGAATCTATGCTCAAAAATATTAAGCGATTTGGATATTTCTATAAGAGTTATTGTGTTACGTAAACGCACACATACGTACATTCACAACCAATGAGTACATTAATTTTCAGGTTTTGGTAGGCTGAGAACTAAAGAGTAATCATGGAAACAATTTTTTCTGTTCAAATAGGCACTTTTTTAATAAAAAATATTTTTTTTAAGCAAAAATTTGTAAAAACTCTATATAATTTAATATGCATTCTTTAATATGGTGACATTCTTTGTTTCGGATAATACCGGAGAAAAGCTCCTGAACCATCTATCTCCTGATTTGTAGTAGCATGCAGGTATTCACCATCGTACAAGACGTGTTGTTATTTTTATTAAAGCGCAAAAAATTAAATATATAATTGAAATGTCAATAAATAGATTATAAAAAGTTCAAATGTAGCATATATTTTTCTTGTAACGGAAAAAACCCGGATAAATTGCGTAAATTTTAAACCAACGAAATGTAGCCTTTCCTTTAAAAAATAATTCTCTGAAAAAAAAAGAAAAAAAATTCTAATAATTTTAAACTAGATATGATTCCAAAAATCATTATTATTTCCTAATCCTAACTATTTCATTTCCTGTTATTTATTTCGAAACTGCTATTTAACATCTATAAATAGAATACCAAGAAATCTGAAACTAATTTTAAATTTAAGTGTAATTTATTGCTTCAGATGATACTATAGGGGAGAGTGGGGATACTTGAGCATAGGGGATACTTGAGCCACCCCCTTTATCTCTACAGTTGTTCAATTTTTCTTTCTAAAACTGGCAACATGGTAACATATTTATAGTTCTGAACATGTAAAAAAGAAATCATATACCTTGGTACCATTTTTAAAGTATGGTGATTAACCCTTTGAGCTCTGCTGGTAGAATTTTCTACCACAAAATTTTAATTCTGAAATGTCACAACGACACCAGAAAATTCGACCAAATTTATTTGAAAAAGGTTTAATGCATTTTTTCGCGTATATTGTAAATCGGTTTTTTTCTTTGCAAAATACTGGTGCGAATGTGACATCTGGCTCAAGTATCCCCTCCATGGGGATACTTGAGCCACAATGTAAAAGAAAAAGTAAAAATTTATTAGACATAGAAAAATAGTTCAAAATTAATTGAAAGTGGTTTTCAATTGAAGAAAAAATATCAAATTTTCATTTTGAATATTTTATTTTGTTCTAAGAAATTCTAAAAAATTTTAAAAAATTAAAATTTAAAAAATGGCTCAAGTATCCCCATCTTCCCCTATTAAATTTTCATACACTTGAGATATTATTCAATGTCTGAATATTTTGTTATTTTCGTTTGAAATATATGTCGATACAAATCTTTCCAACAATAGATTAAATTAACGACATTATTTACTCCATAAAACGTTTTCAGTGTCACATTTTTAAACAGGAAAACTCTAATAAAATATATATTTAGAAAGACAAAGATTGCATTTCTTTTACTAAATTGTATTCACAGTTTTCTTTTTTATATAGATCGATCTATAGATAGATAGATAAAAAAAATCCACAGCAGTTTAAGAGAGCTATATTTTTGTAAACCCACCATTAAATTATCACTGAGTTATAAAAATGTAACTTTAGTTACATTAGTTACATTTAGTAAAAATAGATGTTATTTAATTGCTACACATTATTATTATTCGAAAGATTTCGAAATAACCCCTCCCGTAATTTTAACACTAGTTTCCTAGTTTCTTCGTGTGATAACTCTTGAAACTTAACTTGTTTTGTGATGTCACATAGTAATTTTAAGTACCGTAATTTCGGGTGTATAAGCCGCGGATCAAACAATTCTTTTTCGACCCAGAAATTTTTAAAAAATGAATGTTACTAGTTAGATCGCCCTAAATATTTCTGTTCAATCACTAAATAAGATTTCTGGGTCCAAAAAGAATTGTTTGATCCGCGGCTTATACATCCGAAATTACGATAGTTGGTATTTTTTTTACATTTTCAATGCTGACAAAAACTACGAATATTTTATAATCTGGTTAAATGCATTGGATAAAATTTTATGTTTGAATAAAATTAGGAGAATTATTGAAAGTAAATAAATATACATGCAAGCTACTTTTTCCTTCAAAGACATATCGGAAGGTCTTTTCTTTGTGTATTTATTGTACTTAAGCTCATAAAATTCATACGTAAGTTCATTATAATTCATATTCACTCATTTAATTTATTGGGTACAAACATATGAAAACATTGTCTCTAACACTAGATCTATCATATGATCACGGTAAAGAAAAAGTAGAAAAGTACATACGTAAATAGAACTAAAATTGCTTTTCTAAATTTCGCATTCAGAATATGTGTTATCTGATTTAGTCATAATCATTAAATGATTGTAATTATTTACTAAAAATTTAATTCATAAAAAGATTATTCCCCATCAACTTTAGCGAATTGAGAAATTGGTTACGAACTTTCATAATTCCTTATTATGTATATTTACGTGATACATTTCATGCAATATGTATTTCAACACTGAGCTGTATGATTTTCAGCTGAATAACATGATATTTACAAGTAATATCATGTAAAAAGCATATAATTATAACTATGATAACAATGAAGCATTTCATAAAAGATAGTTTCAGAACTCACATCAATTATTAACTGAAATTAAAGCCTATATTTGCGTGTGAAAAGCTATCGCCTTTTTTTTATTTTAAATGTAATTTTTTAAAATATTTTAGTGGTTCTTTTTGTATATTTTCTCAAATTCATGAAGTTCGCTGAAATGGGGATTGTTTTGGGATCTATAGCCACAGTTTCGCCTCGAATGATTCTTAATTCATAGAAACAACAAGTCAGAGCAATTTTTAATTCTTTTTTCCATTTCATACTCTATTTAACTTTCAAGAGGACATTAATAAATGTCTTAACTTTTTGTACTCCGGTGCCTCTTACACAAATTTTATTCGATTTACACCACTTTTTTAAAAGAACTTTCCTTGAAGTAAACAATTAAAAAAAAAAAATTCTCTGGTCAAATAAGAAAATTTTTATTTTCCTATATTACTGGTGACAAAAAATTTTTTTGGATGAAAAGATGTCTCCCCAGCGGAGACAACGGAGTGTCAAGGGTTAAAGGAGCATTCGAGCTCGATTCCTCGCACTTTCCAGCAACTGTCACTACTGATTACGCCACTGGGCGACTATGAATATTATCTTTTATATATACTCTCTTTGTTTTTGTTTGAAATACAAAATAATAATAATGTAATAAAATACAAAATAAAGAGCTGCTTGATCCGCGGCTTATGTACCCGAAATTACTGTACTTAAAATTACTATGTGACATCACAAAACAAGTTACGATCCAAGAGTTATCACACGAAGAAACTAGGAAACTAGTGTTGAAATTACGGGAGGGGTTATTTCGAAATCTTTCGCTTGTATCCGAGTATTTTTAACTTCTTCAATCTTGGGTTACACAATTATGCACAACTATTCTTTTCCTCATTATAATTGACACTAAAACCGCCGGGTATTTTACACCAGTTTTACAAAAACTGTTTCTCACCAGAATTATAATTTTAAACTATTTAATTTATTTAATTAGTCAAATTTTGTGCTGATTAGATTTAACATATCTTATGAAGAAAATTCTGGCTCCATTCAATTTTTATCATTCTGGCAGGGGTCATTTTGACCCCTAATGGCGGTTCTAGTGTTAAACCTTTTGACTTTTTTCCATTCTTACTTTACTTCTAGATATCTGAATTTTTTTGCCCTGAATTAATACCAGGAAATGGAAGAACTGACGTTTATTTCCTCGAAAAATAGTTATGTCATTTCAGTTTTCATTTCACTTTAAATTAGTGTGGCCAAGAAAGTAAGAAATTTTCATAACTTTTTAATTTACAATAAAACTTGTGGACAGATTTTAAAATAAAGATTTGTTGATCATTCAGTTGTTGAAAGATCTTAAATATTTAGGTTAGATGTATTTAGGTTGTTCTTACAAGGGAGCCTCTTTTGGTGTTGCTTGCACCTAACATTAAGAATAGCTATATTTTAAAGCTCTATATTAAGAAGTTTGAGAATCGGAATTTTTAAAAATTAATTTATTTATTTATTTGTTAAAGTCATATTTTTTATTTTGGCAGCAGCGTAACATTCGGAAAATGTTATTTTCGTGACCATTTATAAGACTCAACATAGCCTTTTTTTTTTATAAGAACAGCATTTAAAATGCAAATTAGTTAATAATAAATATAATATATTGTAAAAAGTTTTAAAATTATCTTAAAAGCCTACGAATTTGGTTTTAAAAAATTGCGACATTATATTCACATTTTTGGTGGCAAAACGTTGGCGTATTTTCAAACGTAGAGATTTCCGGCAACCCTAGGTGAATTTCATAACCCCAAAACAAGGCAAGCGAAAAATTCTTAAAGTCACATTTGACAACTTAGCTCACTGTTGGCGTGAAATAAAGTAAAATGCAAAAAAAAAAAATAAATAAATAAAATAAAATAAAATAAAATAAAGTATAAAATAAATGCAAAATACGATTTTAACAGAGAATTTTTATCAGTTCGCTAACTTTCATTTATAGGGCTACAAAATATACCAGGTATCTATGCTAGGTATGAGTAACACCAGAAGTATTTCCCTTGTTAGTTAAATTTGCGTTTTGTTGGCCAGTAACTGTAGATCCATATTCGTAAACCTCAATTTACAGTACGTTAAAGTATCAATTCTAGAAAAAAGGGCTCTTTCTGTCATTAAGCCCTTAACTTTCCTGGGCGTATTTATACGTCTCGCTCAAAGAAATGCATATTTCTGAAACTAACTATCGAAAAACCAATTTTTTGAGATAAAAATTTTGCTTTATTAACAAAAAAACTTTTACCATTAAGTAAAGAAAAGATTATTTTCCTAAATTTGTGGTGGAATTTTTTTTAGCAAAAAATTGAAGATACTTTTCTTAAAGCTTCGGAAGTTAAGGGGTTAAGCGCACATCATAAATTCGCTTTTAGTACATTATGTGTTTATCAATGTACACATTTCACTCTTATTTTTAAGGGGAGAAATTAAGGGGTTAATTATGACAGAAATAAGTCATTTTCATTGTGCAAAAAACAATAAATGTGTATTTGTATTATTACTTTAAATTCAGGGCTGAAGACGTTTAATCTGCCAAGGAAATAAAATACTGCTGACAGATTTGACACTAAAGGATACTTTTAGCAGCTGGAAAAATAATATATTCTATAAGATTTTTTGAATATGAAGGATTGAACAATTCAAATGTCAATCCATTTTCAATACCATGTGATTGAAATCCTTGGCATCTAAACCCTGCGCATCTATTTATGCATTCATATCTTTTCACTTTATACTTTCAATAAAATATTTCATATATTTCGCTACACAAATGCTGTCTATTAGATTTTTTTTCACGAAGATTCATATTTCCATTTAATATATACCTTAAATTTTTATTGTAAATAAGATAATATTTTAATTCCTTTTGTTTTAGAAAAAAGTTATTGTTATTTAATTTTTTTTTCTATTCTAAACATTTTTGTACCCAAGAACAAATCTGTTTGGTATTTCAAATAGACTGATTTTAAATTGAAATCTATTGATAGACATTTAACGACTTGACTGATTTGATCCTACATCGTACAGTCGTAGAGTTTGATTGATCCATCACTTAAAGCTTCTTGACACCACTAATTCTTTAAAATACAATTTCATATTATTTAATGGCAGAAATGTTAAGAATAAATATGACGAATACTTTAGCTTTAAAAAAGTGAAGTTCATACCATATTGTTAATTTATTGCACATAAAAAAAATAATCAGTTATGGGGGCTGAGGACTCTTAAAATCAAAAGAATTTTAATAAAGAGACCATCTTCAAGATTTAATATTTTTATGATATTAAAACACAGATTTTATTGAGTGGAAAGACATAAGTACGTTCTTTCATTTTATGCCTTTAAAAAATTGCAAGGTGGAGATTTAGAATTTACAGGGCGCTAAAAACAGTCTGATATTTAACGAGTAGAAAATTGGTGTAATAGCTTACACGCACGATTACAAAATAAATATGGAAACTAGAATAGAAATTTTGGTGCAGTCTTATAGATCAGATTATAATAGATACCTTAAACCTAAATAAATTTATAATTAAAGTATTTTTATATTTTTAATACAAAGTTGTATTTAACTAAAACAAATTTTTGAAAATTTCAACAACATTATCACCTAAGAAATAAACTTTTTTGAACAATAAAAAGGAAGTTTTAAGTTATGTTTATACAGATTAAAATGAAATATATATTTTGAAAATTTTATGTGAAAATACTTACAAGATTTTGAGATATCGTGCGCGCTATGAAAAAAAGATTGTCATTAGGGGAAAAATGACTTCCAAGTTTCAGAAACGCCGCTTCACCTATTGAGCGAGTAAAATTCTAAAGCCCACAACTTTTGTTCTACTGAGAATTTCGAGAAAACAATTATATTAAAAATTCAGAAGAAATAGCAGTTTAACACATAAAAAATAAAAATTTCGAAATTTTGGAAGCTTTAAGAGTCCTGAACAGACATATCAGTAAAAGTTTAACACAAATAACCATCTTCATGAGAAATTGTCCAATATAATTCCATCAAGTCATAACTTAGACATTAATTTTTATGTTGGAGTAAATCATTCACACTTTGTTGGCGAAGAACTATATCAATGAGGAAGGAAATTTTGAGAGCGCTAAAAAGACCGATTTCATTCATTTTATTTGATTTAACTCTTTCAGAGGCAAGTTACTTCTATTCGGTAAATTCTCACCGGAATTCAAAAACGAATTTATTTCAAAATAAACAAAAACTTCTGTTTACATAGTTACAAAATAGAAATTTCTCATTCGTTATTCTGATGCCAATGTGACATTTAGGTATTAAAATGAGGTGGCCCAAAAATGAACCATTGTCCTCGAAGGGGGGGAGGGCGCACCAGTGGCCGAGATGTTCTGCCTCGGAAATTGGTAGACAGCAGGTGCTGGGTTCGAACCAAATCGTGGAAATTATCGGCGTCAGCCTATCCGTGGTTTTCTGGGAACCTTGGATTTCCTTGCGTAAATACGGGTTAGTTTCCCTTAGAAAGACCCCCACGGAGGGCCTAACCCCCTTTAGGGCCTCTATCCCACGTGCAGATATTTGGCCGACATAAATACAAACCAAAACAAGCGAACTCTCGAAGGGGTTATGGCATTCATATTATTCCCAAAAATAAGGTAGTAAGGGCTCTCAATAATGGATTAGAATTTTATTTACCGTAATTTCGGGTGTATAAGCCGCAGATCAAACAATTCTTTTTCGACCCAGAATTTTTTAAGAAACAAATATAACAAGTTAGATCGCCGTAAATATTTGTCTTCAATCACTAAATAAGATTTCTGGGTCCAAAAAGAATTGTTTGATCCGCGGCTTATACACCCGAAATTACGGTATTTATTTATTTTTTTTCTGAAAGAAATTCGTGTTATGTTTCTGCAACATTCGCAAGAAAAACTCTCTTCCTGGAATGTTTCAACGAAATTTGTAAATATATTTTTCTTTAAATAAAAGCGGTGTTTAAAAAGCAGATCAAGTGAGACCCCCTAAGTAGTGGTTTTATTTAATTCACTTGCAATGCAACCACCCCAGACTTTTTTATACAGTAGTTAAAATGTTAAAGCAGTTTAAAATTGTCTATAGTACATTAGGATCTGAATTTCTAAATTATAGTTATTTAATGTAGCTGAATGGTGGAGAGCAAGGGCCGTTTCGGTTTCAGTAATTTTATTTCACCAGTCTACGAAAAAGTTGTTAATTATCCGGAATATTATAGAAAAATTAAATCTATTTTTTGAACAGTTAAAAAAAAATGTTTTCAACACTATTTAAATTTAAGTTTTTCTATCAGAGTTTCTTTCATTTACTTAAAAGTTCATAAATGTCAATCATTGGATATCTGCAATGCTAATAATTTTAAAGATGAAAATATGGACACATACACATGTGTTATGATACCATATATATACAGGGCTCCCAAATGGTCCGCCAACTGAACATCAGAATTTTCTTATAGAAATTTCCTTTTTAGATTTTTCTTGCAAATAGTCGAAAAACGACCTTTGGCGATTAATTTTAGCGTAGAAACCTATCATACAATTTTCTGTTAAAAATATTGATGTTCAGTTCGCGGACCCTTTAGGAGCCCTGTATATATAATTAGTTATTTTGTTTTTATCATAAAGATTAAAGTATCCCCAAAGTACTAATGGCTTGAAATTTAAAATACAGGGTGTCCGAGAAAGATCTGTACAACTTCAAAAAATTATTGAAAAAGAAACAATAGGTTTACAGCTCAACTAATTAGTACATTATATAGAATAACTCAAAAAGTTTTTTTTTCCTATAACTTAAGTTATTACCTTAGGAAATTTCTACATGAGACCCTTTCGTAGCACGAACAATATCAAGACGATATTCCAATTCCATCCAGGACCGTTTCAGCATGCTAACATCAACAGTAGCTGCAGCTGTTTGGATGTTTTGCTTTAATTCTTCGAGACTGTTAACTTGCGTTCGGTATACAGTATCTTTAACATAACCCCAAAAGAAAAAAACCAGTGGTGTTAGGTCAGGAGACCGGGGTGGCCATGCAATGGCAACCACTCACGAATAGTTGACCGAGATGGTGACGATTCCCCATACGTCGTTCGATAATTCCAATGTGTTTCCGTATCGGATTTTGTTTCGATAAACCACGCAACACATTGAGCTTTCTTCACGCGATCCGCCATTGAAATAACTAAAATACTTTAATATTCCTTTGCATGACATGTAGCGCCATCTATGGTCAGAAACATACTGCAGAAAAAAACTTTTTGAGTTATTCTATCTAATGTCCTAATTAGTTTCGCTGTTACCCTACTGTTTCTTTTTCAATAAATTTTTGAAGTTGTACGGATCTTTCTCGGACACCCTGTATTTCTTTTAAAATATTTGCAAGTGGAGCATCAGATACTGATTTAGTTTGTTTCAATTATTGGTGTTTCAAAATAAGTTTGGAGTCAGTTATTGGCGATATTGAACATAAAAAAAAATTCTTAATATTACAATGTAGAATTTTTAGAAATATTGTCAACAGTAAATTTTTAATATATTTATATTAGCCATTATTCAAAGCGTAAAATAAGTGTAAAATGAATTTTAAAATTTGCGAAAAATATTTGAACAGGAAAGACCTTTCAATTTCTTAACTGATTTGCCCGTTCATCGTACGGACAAGAAGACTTTGCTTGATCCATCAATTAAAGCATTTTGCCACCATTATTTTTTTAAATACAATTTCACACTATTTAATGGTAGAAATGTTTAGAATAAATATTAGAAATACTTTCCCTTAAGAAGTGGGGTTTATACCCTATTTTCAAATTTATTCTAAATAAAAAAATAAACAATCAGGCAAGTGGTTAATCTGTCAGTTACAGTACGTTTCATTCCATCTGTTTTTAAAATCTCATATTTTTTTTATAAAGAAATTGGAATTGATAAAAAGGAAAATGCATCTTTCTAACCAAAAATTACGCAGAAAAACGAGCTGTCACTGTTTTGAAAAAATAATAAATATTTCACTAGAAATATATGTACACATATTTTTCTAATGAATGTACGTATTATTTTTTGAAAAATCGATTCCATTCCTGATTTTTTTAAAGTTTTTTTAGTGAGAATAAAAGACAAAAAAAAAATTCGTTTCAAATTTGAAGTGCTGAAAATGGTGTTACCTCTTAGACATATTTAGATAACTAAGCTACAAGTAGATACATTTCTTGTGAAAAAAAATATTCCAGAATTTGAAAGGCCGCTCTCTTCACTATAAAAAAAAAATCGTTTATTTTGTAGAAAAAAATTGCTGTAAGCCAGGACATACGTAAAATCTTTTTTAGAAGTTTTTAATTAAATAGAGGTTATTTCCATAAAATAAAACAGTTTTTTACCAATATCTTGACTGAGTGTGTTTTTTTTTCTTTCTTTCTTTCTTTTTTTTCTGTTGCAAAATCAACAGTTTATTTTTCAGATTAAATCAAGCATTATTATAATTTATTCTTAATGGTTTAAGAGGGGATACATATTCTCTTAGCTGTTACAGGATTTCTGCGATAAAATGTACTTAACCCTTTGTTTACCGAATTATCATTTCATGAAAATTTTACATTGTAAAGCATTTTACATAAATTGGTTAAACTAAATTAAAAGATTTACATAATCATTTAATAAATTTTTGAAGGATTTCAGAAGGATTGAAGGATTTAGAAGGATTAATTAAATTTGAATTTACAGGGATTTTGTGCAATATTTACAACTCCCTCAAATCTTTTCATTTTAAATTGTTTTCCTAGTATTTTGTAGAATTATAAAATGTACAAATATGATGTTCTTACGATATAAATATAGAAATATTTCTGAATTGAAAACTCCCCACCCTCCTCCCTCAACGGCAAGAAATCATCCTTTTAAAAATATTTTTGTTTTGTGTAACCAATAATGCTTTGGAACAAAATAAAGTAATGTATCTGTAACTCATTCTAACCATTATTACAACTAATTGACGTATTAAAAGAATTAAATTTTAATGGTACTTATAAGTACCGTCGGTAGATAAAGGGTTGACATATAAAAATTCAAGCTAAAGTTCAGGTTAAAAATTTGAATTATTAGCATTTAACTTAGCATTATTATTAATCGGATCAGTTAAATGAATTTCAATCCTGGGATATACCGTAATTTCCGGCGTATAATCTTAGGATCAAACAAATGTTTTTGGACCCAGTATTTTTATTTAGTGATTGAGGACAAATATTTACGGTGATCATAGAAATTACATTTCTTTTTGAAAAAAATTCTAGTTCGGATTGTTTGATCAACGGATTATGCGCCGGAAATTACGGTAAATCTAAAATACTAAAATTATAAAAGAATGTGACAGTATTTCTACAATGTTGACATTATAAATCTTTATGGAGGGGGCGGAGGTTTTAGGAATCAATGTGTTAAGTATTTCAAGAATTTCATCTTACTTGATAACTAAATTATATAGCTTGCATTTACGATAGTTTCATTAAAAAGCAAATTAATTATTTCAAATGTTGCAGAAAAAAATTTTTTTACCAATATTTTTTCTTTTTTTTTTAAGATTTAAAAAAAAGCCAGATCTTTACAGAAAATAGTAATTTAACAGTACATTCAGCGCTGTTATTTCCTTTATGTATGTCGATATCCAGAATTTCCAACCAACAAGTGGCTATCTTTTGACACATTTACAAAATCACTTTAACATTTTTCATTAAGATTTTAAAATTGTGCAGGAAAGTAATTTGTATATTAAAATGTTTAGTTTATTAATAACTGTATAAAGAAATAATTATTTCTTTTAAGAATAACATTTAATGAATCCCGGAAACGAAGGAATAGATTTATAAAAAAAAAACTAATCAGTCGTGTCAATGCTTGTTGTCAATCGCAAAACATTCTTCTATTTCGTGCATGTTAATACAAAAATCACAATGCCTGAATAACGGAATGCTAATCATAAGTAATCTAAACATATATCTAATAATCTAATCATATCATATCGAATCATGTATCGAATAATCTAATCATAATGATTCTAATGATATGAAATTCCGTACACTAGTTCTTGAGATATCACAATTGGTAAAATAACGAAAATCATGCAAAATACTCTGGTACTTGTTGCATGATTTACACCGAAACCTAATTTACACCACTTTATTTCATCATCTAGATAAGTATAAAAATTCCTTTCATTAGTTCTTGAGACAGAGGTACAGTAGAAATCATGAAAAAATCAGCATAACACAGCCACTCACTTGGCGATTTACAGAAAATGTAAACAACATAAAGTCATATTAAGGACTTATTTAATTTGAAGTTTTATGAAAATCTTCTCAAAAATTGAAGAAATAGTCATGCGAAAATCTAAAAAAAAATGTAGCATAGCGGAGCAGTCTGTTCGGAGATTTACACCAAAATGTAGAAAACGCCAACTAATGTCAATGGCTAACAGAATCTGAGATCATTTTTTTCACAGAAATTTAATTTTAATGAAAATAATTTTTATATAATTCATGCTATTGCAATTACTATGTTTATATATTTTATTATCTGTCTACCAATCTATCTATCTATCTATCAATCTCTCTCTATCTCTCTCTCCATATATATATATGTATATCACTATGCATTATATATATATTTCCGTCACGAAGATACTTAAAAATCTGCAAAATATCAAAACTAGATGAGACAATGTATTAAAACTTGGCTAACGAGCTCATCCAGATAAGTTGGAAGATCTCGTTACCGGAAGCATGTATCTTTTACATTTCATTTACAGGGACAAACAAAAAAGGTATCAAACTTTTTCATCACGATAATGTTCTAAATATTGACTCAGTTCGAACCTAATTGGAGCAGTGTATTCTTTTTGCGAGCCAGTTTCATAGAAGAAATCGTTAATAAAGTATGTGACTCATGCATCGATTTCACACGGGAAACAAATCATGCAAAACTTGTCACCACATTCACGTTCGAAATACTTGATCATAGAATTTTTTGAGAATTATTACATTGCAAGTATTAAGTTCGATAATCGACTTTTATAGTTAGATTAAAACGACAATCAAAAACTTTCGACGTCATTCATTGGATAGTTTGGTTTCGAATCTTGATCTACCAGAAATAAAATATTGCCTGGGAAAGATTTTTAAGCTATGCTTTTTACAAAGTCTTTAAATTCTTGATGCAATAGCTCCATTCTTATTTTATTAGTTTTTGTAAGCCTAATTAAAAATTCCCCTGCAGATTATCTTCTCGCCAAAATATAAAACTTAGAAGGAATTAGATCAACTTGATTTAATTGTATTAAATCTGATGTTTGTAGGTTAAAATGAGAGAAGTTACAAAAAATTACACTTCGCCTGAGCTGGAAAAGATTTTTTTTTAATTTCTAGGCTTTAAATTCCGCAAGAAAGGCGCAATATTTGAATTCGATGTCAAAATTTCAGTATATTAAAGTAAACACCACAACAGTACAAAAAGAACTTTGTTTTAAACGCCATCGAAAGTTATTTTACATGGCGTATGTCAATGCATTTAATATATGATTGTCTACTATGATTGCCAACCACTAAGTTTAAAGTTAAAATGCACAAAAAAAATATCGTTCTCCTAAATATATTCTATTGCGTATAACTTATTTTAGCATAAGGAGTCATTTGGTGTTGAAATTGGTAAATTCGTCAATTGGTGTGTACTTTTATATATGAGGGGGTTCACAACAATATTAGGCTAAATATAAGTTAATTCTAAAAAACGAACGACATCGCCCTTTACACTTTTTATGCCAGGCAATTCTAAACTCATGGTAGAAACTTTAAGGGTTAGTACAAAACATTGTATCTATCATTTATTGTTTGGTAATGTATGGGCGCAAGTCACTAGCGGCTCGCCAAGGAGTGCTGCATCCGATTTTTCACACCACTAAAATTTAACAGAGTCTTTCATATTATTTATTCGACAAGTTTTGTTGATTAAATAAAACTGAAATAACCATACACAGAAAATTCCCATACTATTTTATTCTTTATTGTACTATTATATTCCTATACTATTTTATTCTTTATTCACACCAGAAAATTCTTATACTATTTTATTCTTTATAGTAGACAGGCGTTTCATGATTGCTCAAAGAAAAAAGTCTTCTTTGAAAATTTTTGAATTTAAAGAACACGCAAATCTGTCAAGCACAGAATATACAGGAAAAGAATAGAAATTGAGGGGGTTTTCCCCCAATTAAAAAAATTCGATTTCATACCGGAAATTTTAAAAAAGGAATTTTTTCTTCCGCCGACCATGAAACATCTGTCGATAATAAAGGAAAGAATAGCATAGAAATATTCTGGTGTGAATGATTCTAAATTCATGGTAGAAAATTGATAGGTTCGTACAGGATATCGTAACTGTCATTTATTATGTAGGAAGGTATGGGCACAATTGGCGTTTTAGTTTACAACCAGGTGGCCAAGTGGTTCTTTTTTATTTCAAAATTTCTCACACAAACAAAACTCCTATGCTATTTTATTCTTAATTGTACTATTGTATACCTATACTATTTTATTTTTTATTGTACTATGGTATTCTTATACTATTTTATTCTTTATTGTAGACAGGCGTCTGATGATTGCACAAAGAAAAAAATGTTCTTTGAAAATTTCCAGTTTGAAATCAAAATTTTTGAATTCAAAAAACACGCAAAACTATCAAATCTGTCTAACACAGGATATACATGAAAATAATAGAAATGTAGTTTTTTTTCCAACTCAAAAATTTCGATTTCACACCGGAAATTTTCTAAGAGGAATTTTTTCTTCGTTTGACCATGGAACGCCTGTCTATAATAAAGGAAGGAATAGTATAGAAATTTTCTGGTGTAAATGATAAATTTTGAAGTAAAAAAATGTCCAAGTTGTCACCCCGTGTTGTATCTGAACGTGCCACTTGGGCCCATACATTCCTATAAAATAAATTATTGTTACAGTGCCCTGAACACACCCTTAAAATTCGTACCAAGAATTTAGAATCCCCCTGTATACTACCACAGTGAATCATTTTTCTTTTCATGTAATTTTTTATGTCATTTTTAAAAACTTTATT
The DNA here is from genome assembly GCA_964019185.1 of Maratus speculifer. Classification (NCBI taxonomy): domain Eukaryota; kingdom Metazoa; phylum Arthropoda; class Arachnida; order Araneae; family Salticidae; genus Maratus; species Maratus speculifer. The sequence goes on from OZ025293.1 coordinate 401,846,469, forward strand.
TATTATGGGAGTGGATAAAACAGATTTAATGCACCGGGAGTAGATAAAACAGACTTAATAAATTATCTCATTTGTTTAAAATGGTCTGCTATGGTTGTGAACGCTTCATTTGTTATAATGGTATAGCATTGTACGGAAATATTATTGCAATAATCTAAAAATTAATACATTCACTTTTTTGCGTCAGTTTCTTTTGAATTACTTTTAACAACGTTTTCATTCAAAAATTGCCTTTAAAATTTTTAAACAAATCTTAGCCATAACTTGATCATTACACTGATAACGTACATTGCTGTTATTATCATTAAAAATTATTTTAGAACTGCAATTAGGAGCAAAAATCCATGTTTTCCGCATGATGTTGTATATATATATATATCCTTAAAAGGAAATTCGCTGGAAAATATAATTTGTGGAGTTCTTCTAAATATTTCCTTTGACAAGTTTATTCCTAAGTAATTAGTTTTCTGCTAATCCCCCAAATCTTTTCCACATCCCAGTCGTGTGTATATTTTCTTGCATTAATGGCATTTACATGCAAAATATCAGCGAAATATCTCATTTATCACTTGCATTTCATTTTCTCCTAATACTCTTACCTAATAGCTTGGCTGCTTTCTGTTATTACTCATTGAAATTTACCTATACAGATTCGACTCTTTTATTTATTTTTAGAATTTCCATACTAACTATTTTGAACAATTTTAATGAGTCTTTTAAAAGTTCTGATTGCCGAATATTAAAACTTCTGAAAATTTTCTGATTGCCGCATATGAAAACTTGCACCAGAAAGTTTAAATATAAAATTTCTTCTTATTTTAGAGCCTTATTGATGGGAAAATTTTTCTCACAAATATGGTAAAAAAATTCTGTTTTTTTTAACTGGTATCAGTTTGCCCATCATACATCATCATCATAAATACAATCGTTTTATTGACATTGACAAAATGTTGTATTGGTTGTCAAAATGAGGCCGATTTATTATTGCCAAATTATACGTGTACCAGTAAAAATGAATATCGATTTTTGCCATCCCTTTTGATTGAAATTTTCCATTAATCAGGCGTTTAAATAAAGAGAAATTTTCTGCATAAATTTACTGGTGAGAGTTTGCTATAGTGGTAAAGAACCCTTTGCGAAAGCGGTTACAGGTAAAGCTTACCTATTTTACGGATATGTCAGTTTCTCTTTTTTCATAGTTGCATGGTTCAGAAAGTCATGTCCGTTTGGGAAAATTAATTCATACAAGTCTGCCCATTAATTACTAAACATTAGATATCGGAAACCATCTCTAATAATTAAATTGTAGAATTTTTCGGTACGACTTAATTTTCCCAAACGGACACGACTTTCCGAAAAACTCATTAGTAATTTATGAAGAAAAAATCTTGATTGCTATTTTGATACCAATCTCAATTTTAAAGAAATTAGAGCCCTCTGTTTCACATATTATACCTACGTAGATTTAAACAATTTTTTGTCCTTTGTTGTATGAAAAATTAATGTTACGTTTCTGGCTGATTTCAAAAATATTTTAGACGGAGACTTTAACATGGAAGGTCTCGCGCCGGGCTTTTCAGGCCCGGATGCGTATGTTTTTGCAATTGTAACCATTAATTTTTGTAAGTAATTTTCAACTTATTTTACTGCGGAATTTGTAAGGGTTGTGTCCTCTAAATAAAATGGCGGTTATAATTTGACGATATTGGGACAAAGTTATAACCATTTAAACCCTGGGTAAGCGCGCGTGCTCCCAAGTTAAATATGCAAATGGCGATCTCTGATATAAATTTGCTGCAATGAATTTATTTTATTTATCCAAATAAATTTAATACTACCTTATAACAGATAATTTATATTATTCTTTAGAGACAGAATTCATAACAGAGAATTTATAAAATTCATATATTTTCAAAAAGTTCAGGGAAAGTTTTATTGTTCCTACCAAAACCCTTACTTTACTAACAGAATATATGCCATGTTTTTTTGAAAAATGAAATGTAATTTATTTCGCACTAAATTTGTATATTTTTTTTCTTGAATATACCAACTATCTCTAGCAAGGTTTTTGTAAAACTGCTGTTAAATTGTTAATATCTTTAAACGTTTTTATTAATTTATTTTTTTGTATATTGTTTATAACCATTTAATTTTTTTTCTGAATATCTTTGAATCGACAAAATTTAAATATAGAAATTTCCGAGTTTTGGTGTACCAAAAATAAGATATTGTTTTTTAAAATAAAAAAAGAGTTCGATAACTTTTTGTTTTGGACGATATTTCCTTACAAACTATCAATTTAAAATTTCATAATAATTTTGATAAGATATTTTGTATAAGGGAGACCCCAATAAAAAAAAAGTCTGCATTCGGTTGGACAGTTGTTTAAGGGTATCAATGTATTATGTGAACAGAATAAAGAATGTTTCATAAGGAACTTAAGAGCCCACAATAGTCTCAGAAAAAGTCCACAAAAAGACCCGGATGATCATGTAAAGTCTATGGGTGCGTTCTTTGCTAATATCTTGCTCAAATTTTAATATTTTTGCATGATTTTTTTGCACAAGATAGCTGAGGGCAATCCACAATCGGGCTAGTTTTTACTTTTTCAATTTTTGTTTCAGATTTTCTTTAAAAAAATACTTTAACTTTCGAAACCGGTTTAAACCGGTTCTGAAGCTGAAACTATCGTAATATAAAAAATATATAACCAAAATCGAAAAAGTAAAATCTACCCCGGTTGTGGATTGCCCTCAGCTATCTTATGCAAAAAAATCATGCAAAAATATTAAAATTGGAGCGAGATATTCGAAAAGAACGCTCCCATAGACTTTACATGGTCATCCGGGTCTTTTTGAGTAATTTTTCTGTGACTATTGTGGGCTCTTAAGGTAATCAATGTATTATGTGAACAGAATAAAGAATGTTTCATATGGAACTTAACAATTTATCTACCACATTATGAATTCATGAAAATTTTACATTTTAAAGCGTTTTACGCAAATTGTTTAAACTAAATTAAAAAATTAACATAATCATTTAATAAATATTTCAAGTATTTTAGAAGGATTGAAGGATTTAAAAGGATAAATTAAATTTGAATTTACAGGAATTCTGTGCAATTTTTATAACCCCACTCAATCTTTTTATTTTTAATTTTTTCTTAGTAATTTGTAGAATTATAAAATGTACAAATATGATGTTCTTACAATATAAATATAGAAATAATTCCGCATTGAAAAATCCCCATCCTCCTCCCTCAGTACCAAGAAGACTGAAACGATGCAAAGGCAAATGAAATCATCCTTTTAAAAATATTTCTGTTTTCTATAATCAATAATGCTTTTGGAACAAGATAAAGTAATGTATCTGTAACTCCTTCTAAACTGTATTGCAACTAACTGACGTATTAAAATAATTATATAATAAGATATTTTAATGTTACTTATAAGTACCGTCTGTAGATAAATGGTTAATGACTAGTTGCCTTGAAGATTCAAACGGGCATCTGAGTGGATCAGGATATCCTAAAAGCGCAAAAAATCGAGGTTGGGTACGGAAAAATTATTCAACGGCAACTCAGACCTCATTATTGTTTGAGATTCACCATTTTAAAAGCTATCTTGAATGACCCAAATAGTCCGACAGTAAAAAAAAAAAAAAAACCTAAGGTATCGAGCACAAGAAAAAAAGATTTTTTTATGTAACACAGGAATCTAATGATCCATGTCTGCCAGAGCGAAGTGGTCAAAAAGCGAAAAATTAATAACACTAGTGGTTTACTCGTAGACTTATCATTGTTTGCGCCGTACAATCAAAGATATAACATTATTGTACAGCAAACTGAAATATAAACCTACGAGTATATCATTAGTGGTATTAATATTTCGCTTATGCATCACTTTACTTCCCACAGGCATGGATCGTTAGATTACCCTATTACTACTCTTCCATAAATTAAATGAAGAAAAATATCTTGAGCTCGATACCTTAGATTTTTAAGCTGTCTGCTTTTATCTTAAATAATATGGCAATCGTATGGTGATAATTTAGGGCTATATAAGTTTTACACGTATACGTAACGCATCTTCCGGAAACATACACGCCCACACACGAACCTTTCAACGAAAAAAAACACATTAAATCTTTTCACACGGCAGCCGCACAAGTGTGGGAGTATTTATGCATACTAATAACTCCTAACTGCTTTGAATAACATGCCACATGGTCAATTCTTGATATTTGTTTGAAAGCATCTACAACACAAATAGTCCATTAACCTTACTCCCATTTTGGTACACAATCAATCAACGTCGTACAAAAAAATCTTTACCGTCTATTACTCCATGTGCGGATTTCTTTCTGCCTCTTCAATTGAGGATAATTCACTCTTATTTGGGCGAACCATTTTGTAACGGACTTATGAAATATGATTTTTAAATTATATTTTTGTAATAAATATTATTAGCAACTCAACTTAAATGTATAAATATGGAAATCTATATTTTTATAAAAATATCATTACCATAATTAACATCAAAGCAGTGAATTGTGTTGACAGAAAGATGGTACCACAATAAAGCAGATAAAAAAATATTTTAAGCGCCAAATATTAGCACTAATTACAAATTAAATTCGGTAGCACCGAGCGTACCACCATCAATAAGATGAATGAGGAAATGTTGTCCATATATAGAATTTTTTTTTAAGTCGTGAAAAGTAAACCGTATATAAAAAAAAAACAGTGATCCTAATGATCTGAAATTTAAACAATATGTTGCTAAAACACTGAAAATTTTTAGGCGTGATTAAAAAAAGAGGAAAAGTATAATGAAACCAACACATGAAGCTGTAAATTCAGTAATATCCGGAGACGGACACACGCGTATTGGCGATGAAAATGTGAAGAGCGCCTACCTCTAATGCGTTATTCTACAGACATCCTCCCAATGACTGTTCCATTAGTGAAAATGGTGTACAGCAACTTGAAAATCTCTTGTGTTAGTTGCGCAGTTCAATATGAATTCTTTACTCAATATTTTTATTTCGATTTGTTTCTTCAAAGATGTTCACAGTTCCTTTTCTCAATTACTGCAATCTTTGTTTTTGATATGCATAATAAAAATTTCGTTTTCTCAAAATTCTGCCCATTGTTTTCCGCAATTTGGAATTGAATGCGGTAATTTGGAAAAGAGACTAAAAACATCTTTGCATTTGTATTAAACTGCGCAATTAACCCATTTTCGGCCAAAGGTTCGTATACGAAACATTTCGATAAATATTTTTTTTTAATACTCTGACACTTTTTTTCAACAATTTTATTTTTCTTCTATTTTTTAAGGCTTTTGAAGACATCCATAAAATATTAGTAATTCAATTGGAGTAAACACTTTCTCTTAAAAAATTTTCAAAATACGCTAGAGTTTTAATTTGAAACGCCTTTGACAAATTCGACTTTTTAAAAATATATTATTATTCCAATTGAAATGAGTTATATGTTTTTAAAATAGATTAAAGTTGCAAATTCTGTATATGAAATAAGAATAAAACAAAAGTCATAAAAATATTATTCATATTCATATTATTCATTATAAGAAATAATATTTTATATTATTATATAAAATATTATTTCTTATATAAAATATTATTTTTCATGCACGAATCTTTTTTTGTGTCTTAATGTATGTAATTTAAGCATATTTCAATAAAAATAATGCTACATTTTATAAAATTTCTGTGCTTGGCCTAAAATGGGTTAACAAGAGATTTTCAAGGTGTTGTCCGTCATTTCAAAAATATTTGAAATAGTGAACACGAGGCATGCGTACTTCACACTTTTATCGCCAATGCACGTGTGACGGGCGCAAGCTCATCTCCTGACTTTGTGCGTATACAGTGCCATCTGTCGGTTTGATTTTAAGATTTTTTAACTTAGCCTAAAATAATCCCATTGCTTTGGAAGCATGTTGCTGAGATTACCAGGGGTTTGTTTTTTGTAAGGTTTTACTTTCACGACTTTAAAAAAATACCCTGTATATAGAAGAGCAGCACATTAGGTGGTTAATTTTATTCATAGGTTTATTTTCCTGTAAATATAACCCTCAAATCTATTTCTCCTAAATATATATTCATCCTATGAACTCGAGGGGTGATTCTCACTGATTACTAGTGTCCCGAGTAAGTGGGTTCTCCGAATGATCTGTACACTCGTATTTTAAACTAATTTATTTCTCCTTATCTACACTGCAAAACATTTGCGTAACGTTACTCCCTAAATTTGGTGGCAGCCAAGTTTCCCCCAAATTTATGGTGTATACCGGTTTAACCAAGATAACCAATGTAGCATTACACTAATATGTAATGTTACACCAGTAACATATGCTTAAATTACACCAATATATAAGTTTAAAAAAATTACACCATAACGTTGGTGGCAGTAAAGCTGTCACCAGTTTTATGGAATAGTTTTACACAAATGTTTTACAGTGCTATGGTTGAATGATATGTAATAAAACCTGGAGAAATAAACTGTTAGAAATTAGTGGTGGCAAAAGCATTTCGAATCCCGATTTACGAGGGACACTTGACAATACTAGTGGAGAGAGACTAGTGTTGAAAGACTAGTCGAGGGACTGCAAAGTGTTTGCAAAATTTCGTCTTTCTTTTTGCCGATGACGATACGCCAGGGTTCGCACACTCCTTATATTTTGTAAGGACTCTGGCACCACTATTAATGATAAGAAAATTTGTATTTAATTTTTAAGATACAGAATTCGCAACCACCTCTTCAATTCGCATTTTTCGCGCTATTTTTCTGCTTTGAAATACATTGAAAATACTGTAAAAAATATTAGTGGTAGAGCTGTGCGAACCTTGTACGCTGAATGAGATATAACCTTGTATACAATTACTTCTTAAAGTTCTTGTACTAAAAATGTTCTTTTTTCCTTATATTATATTTCAAAAAATGATTTCTTAGTTGTCGTAATAAAAATTGTTTATAAAACATATTATACAGCCCTTCTTTACAGGTGAAATAAAAGTACTTACAAGAAAAGCAAAGTAGTGTTCAGGAACTTGGTAGGAGTGAATGAAAAGGTTATATCCTGAGTCAAAAGTCCAACTACGATTTGATGTTGTTCATTGCAGGCACTAACCTCTGATGGCAAATTTTCAAATGCACTCAGGGGTTCGGTGTTCAATGCAAAATACATAACTTCGTCTTCTTTAGGCTTCTCTAATGAAACTGAAAGAAAATATATAATATAAGACGACTCATAAATCATGGATACTAATGAAAAATATACAATTATAGCAAAATTTAAAATTATATTATGTATACTAAGATAATAAATTTGTCTCACTGCAATTTTGGGAAAAAATATTTTAAAGTTCATTTCAATATTTAGACCCTCGAAGTTTGAATAAAGTGTCTTTGACATAGCCTCAAAATGGTGAAGCATCAACTGTAACCCGTTTTGCAGAAGCTTATTATTGCTTTAGACAACTTCCGCCAGTAAATTTGAATACAAATTTTCTTTTTTTATGAACTCCTTATTCAGTCATAATTACACTGTTAAAAATTTGACCCTTTTGCTGCATCGTCACTCCACCGCTTTTATAGAAAAAGATTACTTCAGACAATTGTGGAGCATTGTCGTGGGTCAAAAGAGAAATATTCTATATAAGCGGGGAGTGATGATGCAGCAAAAGGGTCAAATTTCTTACAGTATATGTCAAAGATAGTTTTACATTTTCAATGGTGAAAGATTGCTAACATTGATATTGAGTTTGTGCCATAGTGTGACAATGTACCAATCTTCTGTCAGTGTCAATGAAATCCATTATTACACTGAACATTAAAAAAGAATAAAAAATGACCATATTTGTACGAGAAATTTTGCACGAATAAGGATTTTAATTGCAGCAATTTTTTTTGTAACTTTACACTCTTGTTTATCAAAAACTGTTGAGTGGATAATTTGTTTATTACATAAATTTGTAATGTATTTCATATACATTCAAAATTCCGCTGTATATTTTGTATGTATTCGCGAGGTAGCTTGTAGTTTAAAGTATGCTGCGCAAAATTCAAATAAGTTTAGTAACGAAATACACTGGTGTTATTAGCCCGATTGGTTCTTTTCAGCGGCAGAACTACATTCTTTATTTTCTTTTTATCACATTATGCACAATAAATCGATTGGCCTTCGATTTATTCTGTTGAGCTGATCCATAGTATCAGACCAGATTATGTGAACGTTAACCCATTCGTGCCCAGCATCTTTTGCGTAAATTTTATTTGGTTGGCACCACTATTTTTAGAAGATTTAAGTTTAGTTCATTAATCACGAAAATGCATCATTTAAATAAAATAATTATTGCTTTTCTTTTTTACCGGTGTCAAAAACAGTGCTGAATGCAACTTTTGAAGCGTCCCTAAAAAGGGACGCTAGACACTAATGGGTTAAGGCATAGCTGCCAACATCTTCCGCTTTTTCATCCCGGAAAAATTTTACAGTATGTTTCATCATTTCAAATCGCCTTAATATACCGATTGAATAAGGCAAAAATTTCTATTAAATTATTCCGGGCCAAAAAAATCGGAAGAAGTGGTATCTATGGTTAAGGTTATTTGGGTGAAGTAGTCCTTCCAGCGTTTGTGTCCGGGTGGGCTCAGTTGGAAGAGCATTAGCGGCTTCAGCCAACACATCCCTGGTTAGAATTCTGGCCCCAGAGATTTTCACCCACTTCGAAAATTTACATCTTTAAAAAACTCATTTATAGATGGAAAATCTTTTGAGAAATGAAGACAGCCATATTAAATGATTTTCCTAAAAAAAGTAACGCTTTTGTGCCTTACAGTTTTAGAACCATGCGTTCTGTCGTATTTGTAGCTCATAATATTTTTTTCTTGTTCAATTAATTTATGGGAACTTCCATTAAACATAATAAAAGTTCCCTATGTAAAATAATATCTTCAAGTTTTCAGGATTAAATGCCTTTTATAAATGCGGCACAAATAGAATGGAACATTAGTTGTGAGTAACAATGACAAGGCCAGCTTAATAATATCAATCTTCGAAAAGAATGAACTAAGTGGTAGATTTCTATAATCTTTGTAATTAAAATCCATACTTAATATTATTTTTCAGAAAGGACTCAATGTTACAATAGTTGAATACTTTCGAAGCGAATTTTAATCTTAATTGCAGTGTAGTAATTAATGAAATCATTACTCAACAACTTTCTCGAATAATTCAACAATTCCATGTCCTAAACAAAATCTTCCATGTAAAAAATAACAATATATTAATTTTGACAAAGTATATGATGCATGTTCTTTTCCTAGATATTTGATACGGCCTAGTAAAAAAAAACCCAGGAAGTTGTCTGTGAAACATAAATTTGATGTTAAATATGCAACTTTATGCATTCTGTTCCGCACGTATATGATTCATTTTTTCACGTCCTGTCTTCCACTGGCAGAGTTTTTTTCTTTCAAAAATACATCTAACTTTATTTTTCATGCTTTTTCACATTTAACTTTGTTCGATAAGGTAATATTTTTTCGATCTTCATCCAAGGCATTCCTTCATGGATTAAATTATAAAGACATATGTGGTACCAGCTTAAGTATTTATGTTTTTAAAGACATTTGCGTAAGTTAATAAATTAGTTTTATGTTGTTTGAATTATTTTATTTTTTATGAACTTTACTAATTCTCAAGTCATAGCTGCATCGAATGTGGTATGTAAAATAAAGAAATTTATATCAAAATAAAACGTCGGAATATATGATTTCCTTTAAAGTTAGAGAAAGGTTTGTAGCGGAAATAATACTATGTGTTACCTGTCAATTTGTTAATTATTCCTCACAAATGGTAAACTTCCAGGTGGATTTCTACATAGATATTATGCATTATATACAATACTTATACAATATTGTAATAGAGAGCAACCACTAACTTATTGTTCGAAAACAATAACTAACGATTTTACAGGTAGGATCTCTGATTTTAAAGTCTGCTATAAGTCTGCAACCCTTAGTACTAAATAAATAAATAAATAAATAAATTATACCTTTCCATGTTTTATTTTGATGTAATTTATCTTACATACCACATTCTATGCAAATATGACTCGAGATAAAAAAAAAAAATAAATGTGCATAAAAACATTTAAAAATGATTAATTAACATACGGGAACGAGACCAATGGTATAAATCCTGCAATATTGTAATAGAAAGAAACCACTAACTTGTTGTTCTAAAACAATAACTAACGATTTTACAGGTAGGATCTTTTATTCTAAAGTATGCTACCCTTAGTAAAAAATAAAAAAATAAATAAATAAATCATACCTCTGCATGTTTTAATTCTCATATTATTTATCTTACATACCACAATCTATACAAATAGGACTTGAGAATAAATAAAAAGTAATGCGCATAAAAAACATTTAAAAAAATGATTAATTAACATACGGAAACGAGGCCAATGATATAAATCCTTAAGGCTCTGTTCATATTTTTATCTCTTTCATATTTAATCCAGGAAGGAATGCTCTGGATGAAGGTGGAAAAAATATTGCTTAATCGATCGAAGTTAAACGTGAAAAAGCACGAAGTAAAAAGTTAGATGTATAGTTGAAAAAAAAAAATTCTGGTGAAAAGGAAAAAAGGAGATGAAAAAATGAATCACATACATGTGGATCAGAATACATAAAGTTGCATATTTAATATAAAAATGACGGTTCAAAGACAACTTTTAGATTTTTTTATTAGGCTGTATCAAATATCTAGGGATAGGACATGCATCATATCTTTTGTCATATTTCGTTCTTTATTATTTTTTTACATGGGAATTTCTTTTAAGAATATGAAAATGTTGAAATATTTGAGAAAGTGGTTGAGTAATATATACATATAATGTAAGAAAAATCGGAAAACTAAAATACATATGAAAACTATTCAACTATTGTAACAATGAGCTGTTATTTCCTCGAAACAATAATTAAAATAATCTTTAAGAAAAAGATAGCCAAATTCTAGATTTAAACTTTGCTTAGATTTTATATCAATTTTAACGCTTTATAAGTTTAATAAGATGAAAATTGTTTATAAATTCGATTTAATTGTGTATCTGTCTGTTTGTGCGTTAAACTGCTCGTTTAAAGCTACTCAGATTGTCATATAAATTTTAAATGTTAACCCTTTGAGCTCTGATTTTGAATTTTCTACCACTTAATTTTAATTACGAAATATTTCAATGGCACCGGAATATTCGAAGAAATTTATTTTTAAAAGGTTTAATGCATTTTTTTCGTGTATATCTTAACCCTTTCCGGCGCAGTGTTAACACTCCGGCAACACCTAATTTTAATTCCAAACTTACAAACGGCACCAATAATATTTTAGTAAAATTTTACTTTTACAATGACAGCTTAAATCAGGAAATTCTTAATTTCTAAAACAGTCTTTTATAAATTCCGGTGTCGGTCGACAATTTCTCATTTCACGAACAGAATTTGTCTGCGCCGGAAAGGGTTAAACCGATTATATTTTTTTTGCAATATACTTGTGCAAATATGAGATTTGGAATTTTGAAGTAATTTACCCGTCAAAACTCACATGGTTAACCTTCCTACCCTGAATGGGTCTAATCGACGCAGTCCTATAATGCGTTTCATCCGATTCAAACCAGAAAATTTTTCATAAAGTAAATTAAATAAATAACACAGAGATTTAAGTTAAATAAGCATGTTAAATGGATTTAAATAAAAATTCTGGTGTGAAATATTTTAATCAAGTTTGAGTAAAATTTCAACAGGTTAGGAAGGTTAATAAAGTTTTCTGTAGGATGCAGGGTATTGAAAATAAAGTGTGCTGCATTTATAGTTAGTTTAGTGGGACTCACAGTACCTATGATTCTAGAAAGTATTGAAAATTAAAATACACCTTAGCACTATCCAGCTGTGCACTTTTTTTTCATCAAAACAGTACTGATTAAAAAATCTGTAATAAACGAAAATAAAATTTCAGATTTAAATTTTGCTGTCAATATCCATTTCTAACCCTACCTAACATATTTGAAAAGTATTTAAAAATTTGGCTCGTCAGTCCGCCCGTCTGTTTGTCTGTCCATTATCATACAACCTTAAACCTCTGACCGCCGAGCAAAAGAGCAAAATTGTAATGTTGTTTTCTCCTTAAATTATTAATTATAATAAAAAAATACGTTTTTTCGTACCTGATACAAAATATTTTATTTCGTATAGGTGTATAAACATTGAGAGTAGTAATCATAACTTATTTTTTCAAAACTGGATTTTATTTGTAGAATTCTATTAATTTGAATATTGCGTATGTTGCAATAAAACCTGTAGCTTAGTGAACGGAAAAACCCGGTTGCGGCAGTCAGGAGGTTAAGTATACTCAGATTGTGAAGTAAATCTTTCCAATATAGTTGAAAATTATTTACAAATTCGACCTGTTTGCCTGTGCCTGTTCGACCTGTTTATCTTACAGGCTTAAGTTACAGAGATTGTCTCGTAAGTTTTAAATGTTAATATATTTTAATATAAAATGCCGAATAATGGAAATAGTGTAGAAGAATAGCAGAATCAGATAATAGCAGTATTTATAGCTAGTTTATAGGAATGTACAGTGCGTAGAATACTAGAAATTACTAAAACTTAAATTACACTTTAAAGTTATGCGATTGTGGCAACACTGAACTATTTTTTTCATCAAAACAATATTGATTAACAAATGAAGAAACGTAAGTTAAATTCTAGGTTTAGCATTGAAAAAAATGAAGTACTCAAAAATGAGTATAATGATGTACTCATATCAAATTGGGTATGCTTGTATCAAAAATGTACGCATTCCTCCCACAATTTTTAAACATCATATGTTATCAAATCCAAACAAACTATAATTTTGTACTCTGTATTGGTTTATTTCATTCATGGCGGCATAAAATAAGCTTATTAATGTAAATATTAAATTATGCACAGTATTTTAAAGTAATTTAAAAGTGCTTGTAAATAATGCTTTTGTGATAAAAACACTCGATTTGGATATTTTGCTTATAATTTAGCTATTTTTCTTGTTAAATAATCAATTAAACGTTTATTGTTAATCATTTTGAGCAAGAAATAAGTGCCAGTATACTTTTACTTTAATTTGTAAATTTAAGGTACAGTTTAAGGGAGAGCAATTTATATTTGAACACAACCATGGAATCAAAAACGAGTACACGCGTTTCTCAGTTTTGAATACATTTGGATCGGAGCTATTTTGAGTGTGCGAAGCACTTAAAATTGAGTTTTTTTTTACTCAATTTTGAGATCCCATTTTTTTTTCAGTGAAATTTTGCTTTGCATATCCATTTTTAACACTAGCTAACATATTTTAAAAGTAATTATGTGTTCGGATTCTCTATTTGTCTGTGTCTGTTCTCTGTTTGTATTTTCATTATCTTACTTTCTTAACCTTCCTACCCTGAATGGGTCTAATCTAATCAACCCATAGCTATAATTTGTTTTATACGATTCGCACCAGAACATTTTTCATAAAGAAAGTTAAATAATAGATCCAAAGAAATTAGCCAATTAAATATATTAAAATGTTTTAAATAACAATTCTGGTGTGAAATGTTTTTAATCAAGATTGACTAAAATTTAAACAGGGTAGGAAGGTTAAATATACTCAAATTGTCATGTAAGTATTAAATGTTAATAAGGTTCATTATAGGACACCGGATAGTGAAAATCAAGTGTTCAGCATTTATAGTTAGTTTACGGGGAAACACAGGTAAATTGCGATAAATTATTGTCTACGACAAGAAATGTTTTGCAATGTAAAAGAAGAAATGTTTGAATAATTCATTTCTACTGATATTTTAGATAATTTTTTTCGTTATATGATAGAAAAAAGTGTGTTTTAAATTTTCTGTTAATGTTTGAAAGTGTTTCATAGGCAATGCCTAAATAATTATTTTTCGTTCTTGTTCATATAAAAGCATAGAAAAGGAAAAGCTAATATTTAATCGAAAATTTTACCTTTAAATATGTGAATAATATCCATCGTAAAACTATTTGAATTAGAAAAAAGAGGATAATTTACTTTAAAAAATCAAAAAAGCAAAAAGATAAGTAATTTCACGAATGATAAGAGAAATCTTAAACCGACCTGAAATTTCGATAAGCTTATCCGTTTAAAAGTTTACGTTTTGATCTTCTGAAGAAGCTTATAGATTAAAGTAAACAAAACTCGGTAAACAATTCTTCTTTAAAACACTAATAACAGGGTTTGTACGGGTCCAGGAATTTCATGACAAGAAAATTATTTGGTACCGGTATTTTCATACCGAAAAGATAAGGTGAAATTTCGCATTTATGAACTGAATTTGTTCTACTATTACGAAATGCTGGTATTTTCGCTGGAAAACAATGGCACCCGTAAAAACCAAGAATACAGTTTGATAATTGATGATATTTAACACTAGAAAGCCCGGAATTTTACTCAAGTTTCATAATAATATTTCACACCAGAATTTTTATTCAAAGTTATTCAAAAGATTTATTTAGCGTAAATCTGCGTGATTGAAATTTAACTTATATAAAGAAAATATTTCTGGTTCGAACTGAAATTTAATCACATGGTCGGAGTCGAATCGACTCCTCCGGGCGTTCTAGTGCTAATCATGTCAAAAATCATATTGACAACTACAATTTTTTAAAGATTTGTCAACACAAATTTGGTATGAAAAACACTGTTAACGACTGTCATAAAAATTATGTATTAATAATCAATCTTAAATTAACATTTTCTAGTATCGAAAATTGATCAATCGGTCTTTGTGTAGATTTCTTTGCATTAATTTCAAAGTACAGAGGACACAATTGTAAATAGAGCTACTTCTTATCGATTTAATGTTTTATACCGCTTTTATATATTATTATATAAAAGCGGAAAAAATATGTACTCCCTCTGTCCCAAATTAGTTGCGACATTTGAATACTTTTGAACTGATTATTGATATTTGTGACTTTATCATTTTGTTTGAACATTTTTCAGAAAGCTATAATATCAATTAATTATATTTACGTACCAAACATTCCCTCCATAATTCCAAAAATAAGTAATCAATTAGTTTAAAAAACCCTGGTTCACACGCTCTTAAACCACGCCCCATTTTGTAAAGATATTTTTAACAGTAATCACATACAGCTGTTTTCAAGATAATCAATCGTGAATTAATTTAAGAACATTTTATTCAAACATTTCTGAAAAGTATGTTTTAGCATAAACATGTTGCAATCAAAATCAAATTCGGTCGATCTTATTTTTTTCTATTTGACTTTGCTTAATGATGGATGAAATATGCTCCAAAGTTTTTTTCGCCTTGAGAATCCTGTGTAATATTCATTTTCAAATTATAACAGCATATGATAATCTTCGCAGTGATTGTCTTCGTTTTATTGGGATATCTTTAATTTTTCTCCGGATTTTTTTTTTGTCCGCATTTATAATGTTTTGTAAACTAAAATTGTGAATTTCTCCATCTTTTATCTTTGACGTCTTTTCCAGCTTCTGCTAACGAGATAGGATGATAAACATTATGATGCACATTGAACTTAATAACTGCAGCATTTATGTCATTAAGGCTTAGTTCGCAATTTTTCAAATATCGTTTCAAACATTCCATTACAGGGTTGCGCTCAATATTAGACATTTCTTTCATCACAGAATTTTCTAAATTATTGTTTATTTTTCTTTTACTTTAAATTTGAGTGGGCATTGCTTCAGCCATATAATATATATTATTATACTCATTCGTTGTATAATTTTACTGGTGTTGATTTACTAAACTGCATCAGAAGTTATTTATGACTCCACCTACTTGAAATGTCGCAACTAATTTGGCACAAAATTTTCAACCTAAATGTCGCAACTAATTTGGGACAGAAGGAGTAATATATTTTTTCGTGTGTATCGTAAACCGAAATTTTCCTTTGAAAAAAACTGGTATCAATGTGACATTTATAATTTGGAAGAAATTTATTCACCAGATGCTAAAAGGGTTAATGGAGTTTTGTCTGTATTTGTTCGTTTCAGTACAAGATCTCAGTAGCCTTCAACTGGTGAGACTTTTAACCCTTTCCGGCGCAGATTAAATCTGCTGAAATAATTAAATTACACCAGAATTTATAAACGAATTTAATAGAAAATATGAACTTGATTATTTTCAAGTATCTTATAGAAGGAATGTTTTAATGAAATATCTGGTTGCCAGTAAAAAAAATGGTGTCCATTTTTTAAGGACAATGCCTGCGAAACGGTTAAACTTAATATTTTTCATTTATACATAATATGCTATCGCAGTCACTAAAAATATGCCGACAGCTAGTTCCTCAGAACAATAGTTAATTTTTTATAGCGTTTTATATTTCCTCAATCTTTTCAAAAAATGTCTGCATGTATATTAAATATAGAAATAGCGAATATATTCATTATTTTATTTCATTACCATAAAGAAAGAAAAGCAAAATAAAATATTTGGAAAAAACTGCTTTAAACATTAGAAGTGAAAAATCACTAGCCTTATCTGGCTTTGCTGAATAAAACTTTGATAATAGTTTCAGAACAAAAATTGTTCGAAAATAAATGGCTTTGCATTAAAATAAAAAATCTTGATATTTTCTAATCGTTTGGCAACAGGAAATTGCCTTGGCTATTTTTTTAAATGTTGATAAGGGTAATTACGATGGGGTGTAATTTTGAATTTCTTTCAAACTGCTAAGATATATACCACGCCTTTTACTTTAATAATATTATACATTAGAACGTGAGTTTATTTAAAACAAAAGAAAAAAGTTAAACATTTTCTGAATAGCATTATTCGAAAAAAACTTAATGACTCTTTTGCATGGCATACTTATTAGCTTTTTATAATGCTTCGAATCAAAAATGTGATATAGGCTTAGCTATTTATCAAGTTAATGAATCTACTGACTTTTTCATAACTTGTAGGAATGTATTTTTTTTATTAGTTCTTAGATAATAGGATTAACTTATTAATTAACATTTTCAACAGCTGTAGAAAGTATTTATCCCGATTAATTTTAATCCTCTAATGCAAAATTTTTATTAGATTGATTTAATATTCATTTTTATTTAATACACGATTCGAAACTAATTTAATTATTTTGAAAGCAATTTTCTCTTTTTATCTGATGATATGCAATCGTTTGAGCACTCTAGCAAAATAATTAGTTTTTTCTTTGAAAAGCTTAAAATGCAAATATTTGCAAAATTAAAGGGCACGGCATAAATGGCGTTTGTCGATATTTATATATTATAGACTGTACAGTATGCAGTATATAATATGCCTAAATTAAAGACGTTAATAAACCATATATAGAATGGGAATTCGTAGGAAAATAATATAATTAAATCTTCGTAATCTAAATTGGTTATTTAAATACCGTAATTTCGGGTGTATAAGCCGCAGATCAAACAATTCTTTTTCGACCCAGAATTTTTTAAGAAACAAATATAACTAGTTAGATCGCCGTAAATATTTGTCTTCAATCACTAAATAAGATTTCTGGGTCCAAAAAGAATTGTTTGATCCGCGGCTTATACACCCGAAATTACGGTAGCTCAACTTCATTTAAGGCTATTTCCATGAGTACTTGTAGTGTAAGTCACAGGCTACGATTTTTGGCTACCAGTATTATAGAACGAAAAAAATGTGATTAATTTTATTGGCACATTCTCATTAATTGAATAAGGCCAAGCAGACTTTTCGAAAATAACGGTGGCTAACAAGCATAGCAATTAATAAGTTATGTGACTTACACTACAGAACCCATGGAATTAGCCTTAAATTGGTTAAAACTCGAGTTATTTCAACTCTCTTTTGAGAAGCTGCCTTTCAACATTAAGATGAGTGGATTTCAGCTCAACTTGAGCTATTTTGTGGCTGACTTTTTAAGAGAGTAGGACGATTGTTAGGGCGTGTGATCGGAGTTCTGCGGACTCGAGTTCCATACGGGAGGGTGCTGAGTTTCATTTGAATATGTGTAGTAGTTATTCGGTATGTTGTCTATCTCCTGTACTGTGATTTGACTTTACTCCAATGGAAAACTAAGCAGCTTAAGGTTTGAAAATGGTGGAAATATTGTCGCCCCATTCGCATGTTCGGTAGCGGCAGCTACTGCTATGCCGTGAGAGTGGTCGTGAGGTGGTGTGAATGGGTTGAGTGATATTGAATGGTGTTGAGTGAGATGTGGCATGAATTTCTCTTGTAGTTATTTTTATAAAAATATTTAATGGCAACAATGATGGTTTGTTGGATTGTATAATATGATGTTATAATGTTCTTGCAACACTGTAAATGGATTCGTGTCTGCAGTGTGCATTTCAATAATAATAATAATAATAAAAATAATAATAATAATAATAATAATAATAATAATAATAATAATAATAATAATAATTATTATTATTATTATTATTATTATTATTATTATTATTATTATTATTATCAAAAATTTCGGTAATAAAAAAACGCAAATTAATGTCAGCATGTTTTTATAATATATAAATTCATTTTAAGTTTCGACCGGTATGAAACTGCACTTGTTTGCAGTTCCTGGGTTAAAAAGTCTTTGATTTTAGCTGCTTTAGAAAATAAAACCTGAATCTGAAATTGTTTCATTTAGAGCTCTTATTTTCGGATAAAAAATCCTCATAAGATGCAATGGTCGCTGAAACATGTTCTGAGTTCCTTTTTTCTTTCTTAAATGATGTTGCAGTACAGGATTAATGCGCTGCAGTATATTTATCCCTGAGATTTCTCGTGAACAGTAATATTTGCCTTGTTTATTGAAGAAATTCTATCATTAAATATGCCGACAATTATTTCGCGAAAAATCTGCTTTTCTAATCCTCTGAATTGCCTGAGATTTACGAACCCTCTACTATGTTGTTAGTTAGATCGATGCAATGCAAATAAATAAAACGGTGTGCAATCATGATCTAACCATGATTACGGGTTAGTCAAAGCTCAACCACTAATTCTGAAAAGTAACTTTTCGTGGAAGACACGATCTTGATATCAGAGTTAATTAATTTAATTTATACTGGATATATAATCGCCTGTGAACATTTCATATAAATACAGCCTTCACCCATAACTGTGTTAATTTCCATATACAAAAACATAGTGAACAGCGCTTTTTTAAACATTTTTTTAACGCTAGAACCGCCATTAGGGGTCAAAATGACCCTTGACATATTGATAATAGTCTATTGAAACCAGAATTTTCTTGTTAAGCTATGTTAAATCTATGAAACGCAAAAAAAAAAAAAAAAAAAAAAAAAAAAAAAAAACTTATTAAATAAGTTAGATAGTTTAAAATTAAAATTCTGGTGAGAAACTCATTTTGTAAACTTTAGTAAAACACCCGGCGGTTCTAGTGTTAAAGATCACCTTTATAGTTCTTTTTGCGTTTTATACATTCACGCAATTATAGTTTTATACATTCGCAAAATTGTTCACATGTACCCCATTAACACGGTATTGCGAGCATAAAGAATATTATATGAGATGTTTTTTATTCGATATATATTCGTCTTCATAATTATTAGTGACATCACATTTAAAATTCACCATAAAGAAATACACACGCACACACTCATATATTCATATATTACACTACATGGCCATTGATGACCGTCCACTTGCGATTTTAGACCTTTTGTTAAATATCTAGAAAAATGCATGAGGAATTATCCTGAAACTCTAAGTGTATAAATATAATAGTACAGGTCATATATTTCCGTGAAGATGTTTATAGGGGACTTTATAGGAAACTTTATAGGGGACCGTCAACAAATTAAAAAAGAATGAACATCTTTTGGATAACCCTCTCAAAATTAATGTAGCAAAAGCGCTCAAACTGTAGATTATGATTAAGTGTCTTATTGTAATAAACTGTGTTAATTTTTATGTCGATAGCATGTATACTCGTAGAAAAATTAAGGTTTATTTGGAAAAATCCCAAATTTTCCCAAGATTTTTGCTTATAATTTACAGCGTTCTTACTATAAAATAATATTCTTTTCACAAAATATTACAAAAAAAAATTGCACATAATACCCTGTAATCAGAATTAAAAAAAAAAAAAAAGATTGTATGATAAATGAGTAGGTTTACTAAATAATTTTTCACAGCGCATGCGTGAACGATATAAAAATTTCATTTGCGTATTATGTTAGCTAAATGTATAGAGCAACTTTTATGAAAGTCGTAACATCATAGCTTCAAAATTCTGAAAATAATCGCCAATAGAATAAGTTGAAAATCCGTTTTTCCCAAAATGAAGCAAAAACGAGAGGGTTTGTATCCATATATTTATTGATTAGTGTCAATATAGAATACACAATATGGAACGTACTACTACATTTGGATAAAATCCCTATTTTTTTTACTTCATTTTGGGAACAACGGATTTTGTGCTTATTCTATAGACGATTACTTTCAGAATTTTCAAGCTATGATTTTGAGATTTTAATTTGATTTTTTTAAATTCTGATTACACGGTATTGTGTGCAGTATTATTAGTCATATTTATCGAAAAAGAATGCCACTTTATATTTAAAACTCTGCAAATTATAAGCAAAAAAACTTTGTAAAATTTGGAACCATTTTTATAAAAACCTCAATTTCTCTACGAGTACACATGCTATTCGCATAAAAATGAACACAGTTTATTACAATAAGCCACTTAATCATGATCGACAGTTTGAGCGCTTTTGCTACATTAGTTTTGATAGAGTTATTCAAAAGATATTTAGTCTTTTTAAATTTTTTGACGGTCACCTATAAAGTTTCGGAAAAACATCTTTACGGAAATATATCATTTGTACTATTATGTTTATATACTTAGAGTTTCAGGATTATTTCTCATGTATTTTTCTAGATATTTAACAAAAGGTCTAAAATCGCAAGTGGACGGTCATCAATGGCCAAGTAGTGTATATATATATACATATATATATATATATATATATATAAAGCAAAGGATTATAGAAAATGAAAATAAGTAGAATTTGGGGTAGGGGGGGAGGCTTAGATGATTGATTAAATGTTGTTGCAATAAAATAAAAAAATAAAGAAGTAAATAAAAAAAACAAAGATTTTAAATGCTTAGGGGCATTTGTTAGAACATTTGGATAATATTTATTGGGAATCTGCCTAAATACGAGAGTTTTCCAACCTCTTTATTTGCAATATTTATTTCTAAATTAATGGCAACGGAAGGTTTTGTAATGTTTATTTTATTTAATTCTTAAAAATTATAATAACTCTTACCAAAATTTAAAGTTATGTTTATTTTAAAAGAGAAAGTCGGGATTTGCAATCAAGATTTTACGGTAGTTATAAAATATTTAATATTTTAATTATTATATTGCTATTTAAACGTAGAACCAGCAAAGGGAAAAAGTGCAGGATGTGTAGCAAACCCGGAATCTCTTGAATCAATGCACCAAGCGCGTTACCATTTAAGCCAAGAGCTTTAACATTACGTATACAATTTGGCCTCTCTCACTCATACGTGTTACTAAGGCTACAACTGCAGCACAAAGTGGAATTTTTTTCATGATCGCACAATTCTGCGGCGTAACATGAGACGCAAATAACTCAGCATCTGTGAACATATAAATAATTTTAATTAATTTTTTAATTAAATAATTTAATAGTTTAAAGCGTAAGTTCAATGCGGAAAATTAATTAATATTATATACGGTTGTTATGAGTTTAAAAAAATTACTTTCTTGAAATGAAACGGTTTCCATTGCTGATTATGATCTGTCTCCACTCAAAGTAGATACATAGCACTTTTAGAGATGGAATTAAGCCTTCATTGCAAGTTTCAAACAAATGATATTTAAAAAATTGCAAACATTTTTAGCGTAATTCTTTTTGTATTAACAATGCATAAAATATATTGTTGTAAAGATTTTAGTAAAATAATACATAACAGTTATTGCCTTTTAGAAAACGTTAAATTCATTTAACGTACAATTGAACTTAAACGAACTTGCTGCTTCTGATGTACATCCTGAGAGATGTGTCTGTGGAAGTTTCAATAGGCTAATTCCATGGGTTCTGTAGTGTAAGTCACATAACTTACTAATTGCTATGCTTGTTAGCCACCGTTATTTTCGAAAAAACTGCTTGGCCTTATTCAATTAATGAGAATGTGCCAATAAAATTAATCACATTTTTTTGTTCTCTAATACTGGTAGCCAAAAACGTAGCCTGTGACTTACACTACAAGTACTCATGGAAATAGCCAATACAAAATCAACTTTGAATGACGGAAATATGTTCTATTTCAGAAAAATTTCAGATATTGGAAGTGACATTATTTCTCTTGAAGTTAACTGAAAGATATACAGCAACAGAATTATTATCGGGGCACGGATGAACTACTCCTCTCAGCCCAAACTAGTCTGTTTAAACGTGCCCCACACTGTAAGAAAAAATCTGTAAAGTTACTGCACTTGATATAGGAAATTGGGATTCCTAGGACTTTTTATGTAACGCTAACAACAAAAATCCATTTAATCGGTTCTGTTACATGAATTTTTGCTGTTAAATTTACATGAGACGTTCTAGGAACCAGAGGTTCCTAGAAGAAGTTCAGTAATTTTATAAATTTCTTTTACAGTGCAGATGGCTCCAAATTGATGAATCATTAACGTTTATCAATTTTATATAAAAAAAACTTTATCAAAAATATTTATTGGTATTCATAGTATATGTTAAATCCATAATTTAATGTAACCGAGGAAGTTTACATCAGTTTTTGCTGTTACTGTTACCGTAATTTCGGGTGTATAAGCCGCGGATCAAACAATTCTTTTTGGACCCAGAAATCTTATTAAGGGGTCAGGTACCTTTGATCGATTAAAATAGAAGCAAAATTTGCATACAGTATTGATCTCAATATCTTTAAATCTATCGCTTTTAAGAACTTCAAATTTTTAACACATATTTAAATAATTTTTCTGTAACTGTTACAGGTCATGGAATATTTTTATACCTTCACCATAAAATTAAATTAAAAAATTACAAAAGGTCTTTTTTTCTCGAAGAAAAATCATACATAGTCTTGCGCGCAGCTTGACATGCATAAAAAATATCATAAAGACCTAAAATCACTTTATATATAAAGAAAAATAGTCAATAATCAAAATGACGAACCCTAGTTACTTTAAATTCTGTCTTTGTATAAAAAATACATAAAAATATGAAAAATAACAAAATTTAGCACTTTTTTTTGTAAATAATAATTCATAACTTAAAAAATTCATACACAAAAGTGATAGTAGTTCGTCATTTTAAGCATTTATATGTTATGTAACTTCTGTAAAAATTTCATCAAATTCTACCCAACCATTTTCGAGCAATCATGCGCGCAAGTTGAAAAAATAGCATTTTGAGAAAATCCAATTTAAAGATAAAATTTCTTTTTAAAACATATTATGCAAAATATCTTTAGATATTTAAGTATACATATATTTATTTACTTACCTATTTATATAAAAACATAAATTCAATAAGTTTCATTATAAAAAAATAGTAAATAGTGTGCTATAAAACATGCAAAATGAATATAAATACACAAATAACATATACTGATACAACATTTTTCTATATATTTATTCATTATTTACAAAATTTTTACATGAAACTGGTAATACTTCATCATTTTCAACATTTATATGCTATGTAAGAGATGTTAATTTTTTATGACATTTTAGACAACCATTTCGGAGAAATCATGCGCGCAGTTGAATCGTAAACGTAAAAACGAAAATAATTTTTCATCATATCGTTCTTCTAAGTAACCATTCATTATCTAATAAATCCTTACATGACACTGATAACAATTCGTCATTTTCAACATTTGAATGTTTTGTATGAGCTGTTAATTTTTTATAAAATTTTAGCCAACAATTTCAAAGAAATCATGCGCGCTATTGAATCGTAAACGTAAAAACGAAAATAATTTTTCCTCATATCATTCTTCTAAATAACCATTCATTATTTAATAAATCCTTACATGACACTGATAACAATTCGTCATTTTCAACATTTGAATGTTTTGTATGAGCTGTTAATTTTTTATAAAATTTTAGCCAACAATTTCAAAGAAATCATGCGCGCTATTGAATCGTAAACATAAAAACGAAAAATTTTTTCCTCATATCATTCTTCTAAATAACCATTCATTATTTAATAAATCCTTACATGACACTGATAACAATTCGTCATTTTCAACATTTGAATGTTTTGTATGAGCTGTTAATTTTTTATAAAATTTTAGCCAACAGTTTCGGAGAAATCATGTGCGCTATTGAATCCTAAGCGTAAAAACGAAAATTATTTTTGTGAAAATTCAATTGAAAGAAAAGATTGACTTAGAAACTTATTATGAAACATTATTTTTAAGTATTGCAGTAATTTATATAATTATTTACTTATCTTATTTATACACATGAATTTAATAACTATTAAATAATAAATATTGTGTACTAAATCAAGAAAAATAAAAGTAGAAATAAAAATAAATTTACCTTTACAAGAACAATACTACATCATCTGTTTACTTAGATTATTAGGTTGATAAACTTTTTAGAAGACTTGTGAAACAAAAATCTATAAATTCATTCTGATGTTTTCTATTGCATGACATAAATAAACCTTTTAGAAATTTGAACACTAATTTACATACATATACTTTGATAAGTATCATCGCATGGGATAACAGATGGAAAAAAACTTTGCTCAAAGATTTTCACAAAACTTAACACATTTAAAAAGCACCGGCACTGTAAATTTCACCTTCCTGCAAGAGAAATTTATCTTTCTGAGCAATTTCTTTCATTCGCTTACTTTTTCTTGCTTCTTTTGTGTTTTGAAGAAAGCGTAAATTAGAAGTTGCAATCCTTTGGTCGTCTAACTGTTTCAAACATCCTCGAGCATGTGCACCAACTGTCAAGCCAAATTCTTGCATTACATTCATTTTTCCTTGATTGCCATCATTAAACAAAATAACTGCTTCATTTGTAGCAATTTCCACAATCCTTTTACCTACTCCTTGTGTTTTTGGACATAATTTCCATATTAAAGAATTTATCGATTCATTGTTGTTCTGGGTCTTACCTCCTAAGCACCTAGACAGAAGTTTTGGCTGCGATAAGTCATTAAAAATTGGTTTTATAGTATCCATTACACTAGTCGGGACTGTGTTCTTGTGTTTAAATGTTTTAATGGTACCACAAGCAACTGCTTTATTATATTTGCACCAAGATTCACTTCCAGTAGGGCAAAATGAATGTAGAGGCTCGGCATCCGTTGAACGAGTATGAAAATATGCAGCCCAGATAGCTTTACGCATTTCATGTAAATTGTTTTTATTCTGTCGAATTGCATTTCCATAATAATCTGTTAGCTTAGCAATGATGTTGTCCGTAAGTCTACCTTTTCCTCCAAGTGCTTTACCTTCACTACATTTTACTTTGTTTTGTTTAAGTTTTCGTAAGCGTGTGCCCATTCTCTTTTGAATGTGACCCACGCATTCAATTTTTTCAACTTTTGTATCAGAACCATATGGGCTGGCCTCTGATATGGCTTGAAAAGTTTTGGCATCACCATCACCTATATATCCAATGTACTTTACATTTCTTGTGGCTTCTGAACGTTGAAATATTCGAACCACACCACTTAGTTCCATTTTTCCAGCAGATCCATCGTGGTTATTGAGGCAATCATTTTCATGGGTTTTTTTCCATGAATTATATTCATGCGTCCCTTTTTTTAGTTTCCATGTATCACATGACTTGCAAAATGAGGAAAGGACTTCAGTATCAATAACTTTGCCGCTTTTGTCACCAATGACAGTGCACACACCTATTCGTGAAGTATGACCCCGAGTTTTCCATGTACCGTCACCACTGATGTTTAAGCATGAAGAATCAGTCAGAGTTACTTCTTCTGAAGCTGCAGATATCATAGATCTTTCTGCGACAGATGCAGAGCATTTCTGTAGCACCTTTATCGCAGCATTGTAAGATTTTTTGGAAACCGGTTGAGGCAGATCCATGATTCCACAAAACAGTTTCATTGCTGCATACCCCAGTCCAATTGATCTAATGGCATAAATATATCTGTTGTTAATTTCTGAAATTTTGTTATTTTCGCCGATCTTCTTAGAATTCTTAAATTTAATAACTTCAGCACAATTTTCACATAAAATCGAAATTTTAGATGATAAGCCACATTCAATTTCTTCTGTTATACTTACTTCACCACCACAAGCTTTACAGCATAAAAATTTTTCCAGAATGGAAAACATGTGACTGACATCCATAATACGATATCCATCAAAGCTAGAATTATATTCAAACTCCTTGTTTACAGAAAGTTTTCTCTGTGAAGCACTGTTATTCAGTGAATCATTTTCACTTTTCGCCAACTTTCTGGTATATATATTACCAGTAAATTTCCTTTTTTTCGGTCGTATCCCAGAAGCTCTTTTAGGTGTGTTTTCGCTAAGAACTTCACTCATTGTAGCAGAAGATTATTAACGAAATAAATAAAATTAATTTAAAGCTAAAATAAAACTTATTCGCAAACAAATCACTATAAAAAAATCAGAAATTCAGCATCGAAAGAGTTAACAACACAACGTGCATAGATTTATTTCTAAATCAAGCTAAATAGCTTGAATCTAAAGTTGAAGTAGCAGTTGCTAATTTCTGCTTGATTTCCTGAAAGGAAAGGGAAAATAAATAACCACAGAGTAAAGAAAAATAAGAGTAGAAATCCTTGAATCTTATCAGCTACGGCCGGCGCCTGCTGCGTGCAAAATGTAAACAAACAGTCTAGCCCTTTAAATATCGCTGTTTCATGAAAAGAGGCCTTACTATTTTGCCCATAACTTCGTTTCTAATGCGAATTTTTTTATGGGGTTTGTTTTAATATGAATCTAAAAGATTATACTTTCATATAAAGCAATAAAAAAAAAAATCGAAATTTTGACCATTTGAAAGGTACCTGACCCCTTAAGTAAATGAAGATAAATATTTATGGCGATCTAACTTGTTACATTTGTCTTTTAAAAAATTCTGGGTCGAAAAAGAATTGTTTAATCCGCGGCTTATACACCCGAAATTACGGTACATGAAAAATTCTTGGAATACAAATCTACTAGAAAAATCTTAGTAAATTTACAGATTTTTTTTCATTGTGGAAAGGATTTTTTAATTCGGAGATCTATAATTAAAAATTTTGTCTAATGAGGACAAACAAAATGTCAGAGTTTTAAAAAAAGTTTACTATGCGTCTGCAAGTGCTATCATCCTTGGTATTTTTTTAATTAAAAAAATCATATAATAACTGTTGAAATATTTTTATACTTACATCTGCCACATATTTACATGTCCTCCTGCTCCCCTCCATTTTTAAAACCGCAGTTTATCAGTAGCAAAGTTTACAATTATAATACATAACGAAATAATAAATAAAAAATATAAATACCCTAATTTCCTGCGTATAATCCGCGGATCAAACAATCATTTTTCGACCCAGAAATTTTATTAAATAAAATATAACTTTTCAGATCGCCGTAAATATTTGCCTTCATTTACGAAATAAAATTTCTGGGTCGAAAAAGAATTGTTTGATCCGCGGATTATAGGCAGGAAATTAGGGTACATTTTCAAAAAGTAAATTTTTATTACTTTTTTTTCTTTATTTTAAGAACCTAAGCTTTTTACACTAAATTTCTTTCCTTTATTGAATGTAATTATACATTTACGGCATTTTATGACGCATTTTTCTTAGAAGCGAAACACAAAAATTCAACGTTGCAGAAAATAACTCCAGGCGTTCTTAACTTTCAAGTGTTGAGAACAAAATGTTATCTCCCTTTTAATCTTTTTTTACAATGAAAACGGCTTTCTATGGTTTTCAAGTTAAAAGTCGTGTTATCTGAAAACTATTTTGTAATTCCCTTTTTAAAACTCAAAATTCCTTATACGCTGCGGTACTTTTTGAACTGTGTAAAAGATTTTTTTAAAACTGAAAATTTTATGCATAAGAAGTTACATAAAATAAATACACTTTAAAAAATTGTACTTAAGACTTCGTCTGGGTTTATATTTATTTGACTTACTATTATCTTCGCACTGTAAAAAAATGTGTAACGTTACTATTTATTTTTATTTATTTATTTATTTATTTTTTGAAAGGGGGATTTGTTTCAAAATTTTATGTAACAAATACACACTTGCAATTTAAATCAAGAAAACTGTAATATTATTAAGAATTTTTTAGGAAAGTGGGATGCCTCCGCTTCCTTCATTTTTTTTTACATTAATATTGTAAGTGTTACCAAATTTATGTGACTGGTCTGAAGCTATTGAAAAATGATTTATAAATCTCTTTCGCATGTCAGATACACATTGTAGTTGCCTGAAATGAGAAAAAAATAATTATATGAGGAAATAAAAATAACTGAAGCTCTTCTTGTTTTATTTGGATTCTTCAGACGTTCCCTAATGGTTTTTCATTCGCAGATTCTTATAAGCACGAAAATACTACCGCAAAATTTGATGAAATTTTTGGTAAGGTACAGGTCGATACGTGTTGAAACTGAAAAGCGTGAAATAAAAAATTGTGATTTGTGTTTCAATACATATATATAATCTCATGCATTAGTTTTCGTTTCGAGGTAAAAACTTTTCAAGTTAATCACGATATTAATACAACTAATAACTATAGTAAAGAATTAAAATTTAATGTTAAATATATAATAAACATATTATTATTATTTATAATTTCAGATTTTTGTGTTATTGTTCCCAGTTTTAAGAATTAATAACTGGTAAAAAATAACATTAGTGTAACAGTCCATACTATGACTCTCTGTTTCATATCCTTAGGTAAAATTCACCGAAAAAGCTAAATATGATATAAAAATTAATTGGTGAAAATTTTAGATTTAGTAATATTTCAGCATGTAGATATTCTAAGCTTAAAAATATAATACCCAAATTAGAAAAAAATATTTCTGACACAGTAGGGTCAATTATTGCCTTTTCTGTGATATTGGGATTTTAAAATGCATTTTTTAAATGTTCTCATTTTTTTCATTGCGTTGTGACCCCACTTAAAAAAACTTCGTAAAATTTTCCTATTATCCAATTTTCAATGGTTGTAAAAATAAAATGTTTCCTGTAATACAAATCGTCAGCTGAGAAAAATAAAGTTCTATCTGTATTTTTGAGAAATTTGTCTTATCGATATAGAAGGGTATTTCTTGTATCTACCGTTTGTCCCAAAAATCACTGATGGATTTTAAAATTCAATAACTTGCAAACGGTGACAGCTATTTAAAAATTTTTTGCAGGAGGGTTATGTATAATGTCAG
Organism: Maratus speculifer; assembly: GCA_964019185.1. Taxonomy (NCBI): domain Eukaryota; kingdom Metazoa; phylum Arthropoda; class Arachnida; order Araneae; family Salticidae; genus Maratus; species Maratus speculifer. Next base: position 401,875,996 of record OZ025293.1, read on the forward strand.
GATTTTTTTTACCGAAATTTTTTATTTTAGTTCGAATTTCAAACAACAGGTGGCGCTTATGAATATGCGCTGATGAATTTTTACTAGACGTTATTTAGTAATTAATATATATATATATATATATATATATATACCGGAGTCCCAAAAATGACTGATGGATTTTAAAATTCAATAACTTGCAAACGGTGACAGCTATTGAAGGCCAGGTCGACGCTTCACTCAGCACTGATCACCTGGCCTTCAATCTCCGTCAGCGTCACCTATTGTTTGAAATTCGAACTAAAATAAAAAAGCTACGGTAAAAAAAACTCCTGATATTATACATAACCCTGCTGCAAAAAAATTTTAAATAGCTGTCACCGTTTGCAAGTTATTAAATTTTAAAATCCATCAGTCATTTTTGGGACACCCGGTATGAAAAGGCATTTATGGATTAAAATAATGACATATTACACTGTAAAACATTTGTGTTACGTTACTCCATAAAATTGGTGGCCGCTACGACTTCCATTTCATAGAGTAATTTTTCACTTATATAATGGTGTAATTTAAACATATATTACTGGTGTAACTTCGCAATGTTACACCAGTTATATCGGTAAAAGTACTCCACAAATTTGGAGGCAACAAGGCTGCCACCAATTTCATGGAGTAACGTTACACAAATGTTTTACTGTGTATGATTGTAAGGTCATATGTCAGGGGTGCAAAAATCTAGGCGCCAGCAGGCAGTTTCTCACCACAAAATTTATTTCGATTTTCTTCGTCTAATATTTCGTGTAAAATTCCTGCTAGAATGCTATTAAATTTTGAGCGAAAAAAACTTTAAAATTTTAGTGGTGAGAGACTACCCTCTGGCGCCTAGATTTTTGCACCCCTGTCATATGTAAATTATATATAACATCATTTTGATGCAAAAAGGCTTTCATAGATACAAATAGAACATATCTATATCGATAAGTCATTTTTTTCCAAAACACAGATAGAACTGTATTATCTTCAGGTGACGAAATAGTTCAGGTGTTTATAATTTGAAATAAAAAGCAATACTAAATTGAATTTAAAAAATGGACTTAATGCACCATTCGTATTAATTTGTATAGAAAAGCTCATTTAAAATGTCTCCGCAATTTTTACCATTAGTGTATATTGGTGTTAACGCTTTGCACTTGAGAGATAATTCTCAGTTTTTACTAGTGTCTGCATAAATTAGTGCTCCGAATGCTCTGGACACCAATTTTTGTAACTAATTTTATTTACCTAATCCATTTACCGAATAATCTCTGGTGGAACGTAGCGCAATAAATTAGAAGAGATTAGTGGTGTTCAAAGCATTCGGCGTTCCAATGCACAAGGGACACCTGACTAGTAGTGATTGAGAGTCACGTCTCCAGTGCAAAGAGTTAACCCATTAACTGCCGCCGGCGTATATATACGTCTCGCTCAAATAAATGCATATTTCTGAAATTAACAATCGAACAACCACTTTCTTTGTGTTAAAAATTTTGCTTTTTTAACAAAAGAAACTTTTACCATTAAAGAAAGGGAAGATTATTTTCGAAAATTTGTGGTGGAATTTTTTTTTAACAAAAAGTTTGACGATACTTTTTTTTTAAAGCTTCAGCAGTTAAGAGGTTAAGAAGTTAATTCCATATTGTAGTAACAGGAAAATACATGGAATAATAATAAATGTATTTAAGTAGCAAGGTTCGCACACTCCTTGGAATTTCCAAGGACCCTGGCACCACTATTAAAAATAAGAAAATTTACATTTAATTTTTAAACCACGACATTCGTAAGCCCCACCTTCATTCACAGATTTTACGATATTTTTCTGTAGTGAAACAGTTCGAAAATATTCTTAAAATTTAATGGTAGAACTGTGCGAACCCTGAAGTAGCGACAAAAAACAGAGTATTTATTTCAATTTGTGTGTAGGCTTTATTTTTACATTCATGAATGTGTTTAAGTTTTGTGAAATCGAAGCTTTAAAAATATTTAAATATTCTGAATTCAATTATTTTTAAAGTTTATCCATACTGCATAATTATAAAGGCACATTCTACATATTTTGTACTAGCAAGATATATTTAATTAACTAATAATCTTGGGGTTAGTTTAGTATGTTAACAATATCTCTTTTAAACATCAAGAAGAACAACTTTATCTAAAATTTTCGTTGAATATGTGCTGAACAAGTGTTATACTGATGAAGAAAGAAAAGTATGTATGATATAATAAACCGATATAAATTCAGTAGATCATCGAATATACAGTTCTAATTTTAGGTTTAAGTCTCTGTTTTATCTTCGTTTTAATTATAAAAGTAAATTTGGTTAGAGACATTACGTTTGTGTAGAAATATTAAATGAGATGAACTTAATTTATGATTACATTTAACCTGAAACTTTATCCCTTCGGACTCCGGTGTCTCATACGCAAATTTTATTTGATTAGCGCCACTTTTTTAAAAGAGCTTTCCTTGAAGTAGACAATTTCAAAAATTCCCTGATTAAATAAGGAAAATTTTATTTTCCTTTATTATTGAGGAAAAACATATTTTGGTAGGAAAGATGATGTCTCCACAGCGGAGACAACGGAGTGGCAAGGGTTAAAATTCAGAGATCGTCAAAAAGTTGTATTAAAAAGGTAATTACATTCACCTTAATGTAAAGAAAAACTGTATGATGGAAGACAATTTAACCCTTAAATGCATATTGTATCATTTTCGATACCATAAGTGTTCCCGATTTATTGGGGGTTTTATTCACATATTCCGTATTCTCACCAGAAATTTAAAAGAGCAATTTTCACTTTACTTAATGACAGACCATTCGTAATTAAATAAAGAAAAATTTACTATTTACAATTTTCTGGTGTGAATTCTGATTCTTTGAATTGCGCATTTTTTGGAACGCGTTCTATCCTATGCATTTAAAGGTTAATCTCAAGAATTTTGTAGTATTCGTATGTATACAGGATTCCTATACTTATGTGTGATTACAAACTAATCCCAGAAACCGTTCCTACTAGAGATACACTGCCAAAAAAAACTTTTGATTTACAGAAAAGTAAACAGTTTCGGCACACTGAAAATATTCATTGTGCTTCAGTGATTACATTATGTTTAATGCACCTTAAATGCAACAAAATACACCGCAATTTGTTTTTCTCCCATACGTCATAATGGACTGGAATCCTTTTGTGCCTCCCTGTTAGCGAAATATAAATTCTACTTATTCTGTACTTCGGAGAAAACATGTTGCAGTTCTTTTTACTTATGTGTATCAATTTCATTTTTTTTAATATCGAAACATCGATAAATCGATTTCTCCCTATATTCGGTAAGGTAAAGAAATTATTTTGCATGTCCCTGTAAAGGGAATATAAATGCTAAACACTGTATTTTCAAACAGAACATTTCGTGGTAAATCTTAATAACATATGAAAATTTGTCCGCAATCCGAGTATATTTACGAAAGGTAGAGCAAGGGCAGGGAAACTCAGACCCCAGAGAGACAAATCGAATTCGGAAAAACTTCTTAACTATGCTGGAGTTTTTTAATATTTTTTACTTTATGGAAATAGTCTGTCTTTACAAAATTACTTATGTTATTATTTATTATATCATTCCTTATCAATAACATAAAAAAATAATTTTCAAAACATATTTTTTTCATTTCCATTTTCTTCTGGATTAATATGTATTCATAATTTCCAATTAATCAACAGCTTTGTTAATCTTTTTTATTGTATTTAAAAAGAATTAATATCTAAAAATAGTTCTTAATTAACAAAATAAGAAGTTAAAAAAGTGTTTTTCACTGCAAGGAACAATGAAATTCAAAAGAACTCTTTGTTTTAAACTTTTTCATTTTCTGTTATCATTAAATGGAATTTTCTTTTGAAATAATTCTTTTCACTAGCGTCGAATATTATTTCTTCCAACACATTTCAGACAAAGAATTAAATTCATTATTAAAATAGACATTTAAACATAAATTTATTAAATCTTTTATGGAAAAATGTCGCAGTTGAAATTCTACGTCTTTAGTTTTAATATAATGAAGCTATTGTTCTTTTTCTCAAAGCATTTTTTTTGTTTCTCTCTATTTGAAAAAACTAATTAATAAGTAAATTTCTATTTTTAGTTTGAGAAATTAGGTTAATTATTTTATAGTTTTCTGTGCTATAAATTAACTTTGACGAATGAATTAAAAAATACACTCAACAATATTAAAATTGATATTCTAAATAAGAAAGATTTTATTTTACTTTTTTTTCAATTTATTCTAGTTATATTATTGTACGTCTACCATTGTTATTATGTTAGTTATATCATTATTTAGTACTATTTGTATTAATGTACTGCCAACAAAATGGATTACTTTCAAATATTTGAACCTTTGCAGATGGAAAATTCTTTTACATCTTACATTGTCTCACTAAAATATATAAAAAATTTGTCCGAAATTCAAATAACTACAATTTACATACTATGCATGCAAATTCATATATTACAAAAAAATTCAGTATTTTATACATTCATTTTAAAGCGAATATACAAAAAAGATTTTTATCGATTAATCATACTATATAAAAATATAAAATAAAGAAAATTCGAAATGTACTTTTTTTAGTGCGCTTCAAAAAAGGTACTCTTCATACATAAATATTCGCAATTAATATTCTTCTATGTCACGTTTATGCAATGTATTACATTTTAAAATAATCGTTATGTTAAAATTGCTTGTACAGGGTGTTCTAGAAAGGACTCCCTTTGAAATGATATAATTTCCAAACAGTGAGAAATAGAAAAGTGAAACAAGTTAAATGTTAGAGAGATAGGTCTGGAATTTTTTATGAATTAATTTTAAAAAATAGTTCAAATATTGAACACGAGAGAGCGCTGCAATCACAATGCTGTGTCTTTGAAATAGTTCCTGAAAGTGAGCTGTTTCAACTGAGATAAAAATCACATTACAATGGTTTCAATATGGTAACCTTTTTTAGCAACAACATGACTTTTAATAACTACTTTTACGTTTTACGCATAACTTTTACGCATAACTTTTGAGTTTCCACATATTTTGACCTGTTTTTATTGAAAAATGCAATTTTTTCAAGAAATCGTGTTTTGTCTACAAAATTTGGCATATGTTAGTAAATATAGGAAACATCATCCTTCTTTTGCTTCATAACAAAAATAATTGATTTGCTAATCTATTTTTTAAAGAAAATGAATAAGATATTGAATAAATTTTGTTATAGAAGGTTTGGAATAAATGCAATTCTTTACAAAAATTTTACAAAATATTGTCTAAATATGTGAAGTTAATTAAAATTTCAACTCATAATCAACTCATAGTTTTATTCCCTGATTTACCTAAAAACGTGAGTTTGATACAAATTATATATATATATATATACAGGGTGTCCCAAAAGGTCATGTCCAAACGGAACACATGGTTGTGTCAGGTCATGAGGAAACAGAATTACATAGGAAAGGGGGGTCGGAAACGCGATCTAAACAGTGAAATTGCATCGTAACCGTCACGCAAAGAAAAGATAACAAACGGTGTAAAATATCTTTATTTTACAACAAAACAGTACCAAATAAAAAAGAAAAATGCTACAACTCATAGTAAGTGCTCATCCAAGTGCTCATCAACTGGTTCATCCTTTCTCTGCAACGTCCGCGCTTCGAATGATCCGACTGCCCGCGCTTTCGTCTGACATCGCTTATCGCCCTCTAGCGGATTACAATCGCGTTTCCGACCCCCCTTTCCTATGTAATTCTGTTTCCTAATGACCTGACACAACCATGTGTGCCGTTTGGACATGACCTTTTGGGACACCCTGTATATATATATATATATATTTAAAGTGCCTCGAAGAAACGTACATACCTTAATTGTTAAAAAAAAATAAAAAAAATATGTAAAAAAAATCTTTAAATTAAGAATGTTTTGATATAAATTTATATTTCTTAAATTATTTATATATTTTTTATAATTGGTTTTTTTTTTAAAATTGGTATTCTTCCGTAGTGCTGCAATCCGAATTATTTTTCTTTTTAACGTGAAAGTTACATATGTTATTTTGTTTCTAAATATTACGCATGACATTCATATTTTATTATGACTTCAATTTTTTTATCCAAATCAGTGAATAAAATATAAAATTTTGAAAAATTCAGTTTATTTGTTTAAAGAAAATATTAATTTTAAAATATAATATTTTGTCTATTAATGCAAGAAAGTGCCAATGGGAGGATTAGAACAATATAAAACATGCGGGATTGAATGAAAATATCGTTGTTTTATGCCTCGATTACTTTTTCCAGATGCATAATTATCAATAAACAATGGCAAACTTATTACCGTAATTTCGGGTGTATAAGCCGCGGATTAAACAATTCTTTTTGGACCCAGAAATTTTATTTAGTGATTGAAGAAAAATATTTACGGCGATCTAACTAGTTACATTTGTTTCTTAAAAAATTCTGGGTCGAAAAAGAATTGTTTGATCTGCGGCTTATACACCCGAAATTACGGTACTCTTTTTCAAACTTTAAAAGGAAGTACCGTAATTTCGGGTGTATAAGCCGCGGATCAAACAATTCTTTTTGGACCCAGAAATCTTATTTAGTGATTGAAGACAAATATTTACGACGATCTGACTAGTTACATTTGTTTCTTAAAAAATTCTGGGTCGAAAAAGAATTGTTTGATCTGCGGCTTATACACCCGAAATTACGGTAATAATAAAAAATAGTTTTTTGCGTAACAAACACAAAAAAATTGCAGAATAAATAGTCTGAATGCGAGGAAGAATGAAATCTAATCATCTTCTCGGTTCATACGGGTCCTGGAAATTCCAGACCAGGAAATGCTTTTGTACCAATATATTCTTATGTTGCTGTTGTTGGCGTGTGCCCGAAAGACAATGGACGTGCTGAAGTTTCCACTGAACTGCACCCAGGGGGTTGGCAGTCAGACTTATGGATGTTCGGAAAAAATCCAATAGATGGCAGCACCAAATACCGACACTCCTACAATTTTTATGTGTTTCTGAGGGGGAGGGAAAATTTCTCCAGAGATCAATGCCCAACGTAACTGCAACGGCCGACCAAAGAACTTTCAGTGCCCATTTATTTAACGAGTGCATGCACTCGGTGGGTCTTTGGTGATGTCAAGCATCGAACCCGGGACCTTTCAGTCTGGAGTTCGATGTTATGACCACTAGGTTACAACGGCCTATATATTCTTATAGAGTAAGTTAGTGCAAAAACAACAATGCAGTATTAATTAAGGAGTTAAATTAAGGAGTTCTTAGTTTCTAAAAAGTCGTATGTAAATTCCATTATCAGTCAATAATTTCTCATTTTATTAACAGAATTTGTCAGTGCAGCAAAGGTTTAAGGAGTTAAGAAAAAGATTAAATTAGTTATCAAAAAAAATTTAAATATAAATTTAACATTTCATTAATTGAAAAATTTCAAAATCAAATGGCTTTATCTTTCTTATCCTAAAATGCACTTTCATAAATTACATTTTCCTGATGAATAAGTTAATTCCATTTTTTCAGTTTCGGAAATTACTTATAGTAGTTTTTAATTTTGAACGCCATAAATAAACTTTAATTACCGACTTTCTTTATTTTTATATTAAAAATAATTTATAATGTGCGTGTGTTTTGGTGATGAATACATTTTTCATTAAACCAAAGATTTTTATTTCTTATATTATAATTAAATATATATAATAATTAAGAGAAGATTTTCTTAAATATAAAAGTGTTAAGGAATTAAACCTTTCACTCCCCGAGGGGATCAATGGAATTCAAATAACTTATTATTTTAATCTCGTGCCTATATTCTATAAAAAAAACTTGCAATTTAAATAATCTTAGTCACTTCTATCACTCTACATATATTTTAAAGCACATTTGGTATAAAGAAATAATTAATTTTAAAATTAAGAAATTAAACATAATTCAAATAACTATATTTCTTCATTGAAATAAAAACTCTTAATAAGTGAATTCAATTTTTCTGTTTCCGAAATTTAAACTTTAATTTTTTTATATTTTAATACAATAAATAAAAGTTAATTCGTAACTTTCGTTATTTTTATGTTAAAACGTATTTAAAATTTTGTTTACTCGTTTCATTGTATCTTAAAGACTGAAATTAGGTTTATTCAAAATGAGCGAACTAAAAAAACATTTTCTTTTACAAAACACAAAATGATGAAATTTAAGCAGTTATTATTTTAATTGTATGTCCTAATCTATAATCCTTAATTTAACCTTTTATTCAAATAGTTAAGAAAATTTAAAATCAAAAATAATAATTCAAATTTATTTAATATTCCAATAATAACACATTGTACAAAAAATTTTAGCTCGTGGAAAGTGAAATGTAATTATAAAATTAATAAACATTTAAATTTAAAAAGTCGTAACTTAAATAAAAAATTATAAATATTTCAATTAAATATGTCGTAACTGAAATCTAACATTTTTAATTTTGATGCTATGAAAGTTTTTTTTCTTTTTTTGATTAAGCACGCCTTAAAAGAATAACAAAAATAAATATGTTTTCATTGAATTATGAAATATCTTATTTTAGGTTTGAAAATTAATTTATGCATTTTTTTAACTTTTAAGGCTGTAAATAAACTTTAGATGATTTTAGTTTCGCTGAAAATATTTTACCAAGCTAAAGAATTCTACTTATCATTTAAATATATGGTGTTAGAAACAGTAATATGGAGATTAAATTACACTAAAAATAATGTTGTTCCAGAAAACTTTCCTATCTTGAAAAAAAAGGTTTTAAATATTTTAAATATATGGACTTAAGAAGAGTAAAACTAATACTATAATTTGGAAATTTTCATAATTTAAAAGCTTTTATTTTATTACTTTTATTAGCTATTATTGAAACATACACTTTCGCGACCATTGATGTAAACTCAAAACTATTATGAATTTGCAGGTTTGCTCGTTTGAATTACTCTAACATCATATATATTTTTTATTTTACAATAACTACATACAAAATTCATATATTTATTGTCGATGTTCAATGCATAGAAATAAGTAAACAACAACCTTTATCATAGTTTTACATCATTCTTTTAACCTTCCTACCCTGAATGGGTCTAATCGACCCACATCTAAAATTTGTATTATACGATTCGAATCAGAAAGTTTTTAATAAAGAAAGTTAAATAACAGATTCAAAGAAATAAGTCATGTTAGTATATAAAAATGCTTTAAATAACAATTCTGGTGTGAAATGTTTTTATGAAGACTGAGTAAAATTTGGACAGGGTAGGAAGGTTAACCCATTAATGCCTGAATTATTTTCTTCGTAAAAATTCAAATTTTGCATTTTCCTACCACTTTTAAAGCAAGAATAACTTTTATCTAAATTTATCGAGGACTTTGTCTCGAGAAAGAAAGTATTTATTTATCCTCCTTTTATACTGGTGTGAAATGCGCTTACTTGAATATTTTAAAACTGTCCCAAAAATGGGACGCTAGGCACACAACTTCAGAAAAATACACATAGGTGGAATAACGCAATGAAAGGTTAAAATTATACAAAACTGTAAGATAAGAATATTAAAAATTATTTTTCTTCTTCTGCGCATGGAATTATTTTTTTCTGGATTGACATTCTCAATTAACATTCAACTTATTATGCAAGTCTTATTATGCTTATTATGCTTTAACCCTTTGAGCTCTGATGGTAGAATTTTCTACCACATAGTTTTAATTCCGAAATATCACACTGGCACCGGAATATTCAACCTGATTTATTTGAAAAAGGTTTAGTGCACTTTTTCGTGAATATCGTAAACCGAATTTTTTCTTTGCAAAATATGGGTGCCAATGTGACATTTGGCATTTTGAAGAAATTTACCCACCAGAGCTGAAAGGGTTAAAAGGCTAAATATTATTATTATTATTATTATTATTATTATTATTATTATTATTATTATTGCAAAACCCGAAAGAAGATACATAATCAATCTTTTTGCATTGTTTGAATTGTTGCATTGTTGGAATTGAAAAATTAAATCAATAAAAATTAAATTCTGTTCAATAATTCTTTTCGCCTTTTTCTCACATTTTATTAATACATAAGTTGATTATAAGAAACACTACCCAAATGTATAAGCCCTTAGCTATCATAATATATAAAATTTTATTTTGTAGCATTTTGAGGTATACGCTCACGAATCTTATGAAAACCAGCAGTTAAAATCAAACAGCTAGAGTTATAGTGACAAAAATTAAGATAATTCAAATAGTAACGCCAATATTTTTTATTGCTATGTGATCTCCATGGATAAAAAACATAAAAAACAATAGAAAGTAAGAAAAGTAACAGAAATTTAGGTGTACTTCAAAGAACGCCTACCTTTTATAGAGTTACATTTTATACTTTACGGCTCTGATTCCCGTCTAAAGAATATTCCTCGAAACGAGAAAATGTGAACAAGGTTCGCAAATTTACTGGTTCGGTGTAAGACACCATCATGATTAGAGCCGACACACAAAATGAAATGCATGTCACTTACTTTGCTTTTTTGGACATGCGATAACATGGCGTTTACAGGAAAATAATGTGGGGAAGATTAAAAGATTTATTACTTGTAAAAGCATAATTCCGTAGAGGCATTGCGTATCTAACCACAGTAAGCATGGGCTACACTGAGGCGCATATACTGTAAAAAGTGTACGGAAGGTGATACGCGATTCTGAAAAAAACTGGTTGCACATGGATTCGATCTCGGCCTGAATGACCTACCGTTTCTGCCTAGTCTGTTTCAGAAATCCATGAGACGATAAACGGTAAATTCCTCTTGAAGATGTACTAGATGTATGATGTGTTTTCCAGTATATAAATTTAACGATCCACAGGATCTTCTCATTTTTTCATATTGGTTCCAGCGACTTCACATGTTGCAAGTTGGTGATAAGCATCAGTGTGTAGATTTTGTGAATTATGTGGTTGCACGTCCAGTAAATGTAGAAAATGAGTCTGTACGTCGAGGTATAACAAGCATCTTCATATGAAGATGCTTGCTGTTTTGCAGATTGTACTGGAGCAGATGTAAAAATATATCTGATAACAATTCTTGCTATCTAGATTTCTTGTGTAATTACGTTATTCGCAATTTGAAACAATTAAATGCTTTATCCGAGGTCATATGGGTGCAAGTTCATGTTTATTTTCTGTCAAACGTTTCTTAACACTAAAACAGCTGGGTATTTTGCAAAAATTTTATAAAAAGTGTTTCGCACCAGAATTTTAATTTTAAACTATTTATCTCATTTAATTAGTTTATTTTTGCGCTGCACATATTTAACATATCTTACGAAGAAAATTCTGGTTCGAATCGGCTATTACCATCCTGACAGGGGTCATTTTGATCCCTAATGGCGGTTCTAGTGTTAACCCATCATTTTTGTGACAAACTTAATTCTTGCCTTTTCATGTTTACGTGGCCGGCAAAGTCCCCTGATCTCACAATCATTTTGGGCACTGGGGACAGCGGGAAGATGAAGAGCGAGACGGGTTGACGAATGTCTTATTTTTCACTAGGTGGCAGCATCAACCGGACACTAACCGCTCTACTAATGACCCTTCGTTAAACAATAGTATAGAGATGCTGAAATTGCCGTCATTGTGTTAGTTGTGAAGCTTTGATTGTTTACCGCTGCAATTTAATAACTTTTATGCTTGGGAAAATAAGCTCTTCTACAGATGCAGGTAAGAAAAATCCATTTCTCTTTAATATTTCTGAATAACGTAGTTTAAATACAACCTATTACCGTGAATAATTGTCAAGTAATCGTCATCCTTCATGGAAATGAAAACAAATATTTTTAAACAGGCAGTCCCGTACAAAATGACGAGTTCATAATCTTACCACGTGTTTCGGTATTTATTAAACTATGTTGTCCATTCTATTTAAATAATGTAAACGCTTGTTTATATGTGGGTTTGTCTGCGCGACCTTGCGGTTTTATCTCCTCTGGTTTTAATGAGTGCACCGAATCTGAGGAGGTGTCATTCGAAATCGGGCGACCAGAGGAAGACGTTTTGCCATCATCTAAGCCCTCCCTAGCCCCCGAAAGAAAAACTCTATCGGGGTCCGTATCTCCGTTTCCAAGCGTCCGATCGGTACGAGTGGGATACTGTTCGACGAGCTTCAACCTCGGGATCAAGACCTCCCCCCCCCAAAAAAAAAAATATAAGAGAAAAAAATCAATAAAGCTTTTCAAGCCATTGAGGAATATTTTGACTTAACGATAGAAGAATGGAACCAGTGCTGTAAATTCAAAAAATGGTACCATAAGTAATGTTTCAATTAGGAAAATGGCTTTTTTTTGTGACTTCTGTTAGCTGCACAACTAAAAAATTCAACACTACGTTACAATGCATTATGCTTAGCTTGATACTTTGTAAGATGTAAAAACACAGTTATCATTGGTTAAACTATGTAACATATTCAAAAGTTAAAGTATGCTCAATCTTGTACAGCGTTGGCAGCTTGCTTCTGTACTGGGGCAAGATGACGATTTGTTAATCTTACTTCGAGTTGTTAATTGTTATATTACGTTGTTAACTATTGTCGAAATCATGAAAATCATAGTATAACAGAAAAATCTGTTGGGCGATATACACCAAAAATTAATAAGTTCCAATTTATATCAAAGTAAAAAAGAATCGTAAATTTTTCGTAAAATTCCCCAAACCATTTGTTGCAAACCATAAAATGTTTGTCATAAAGAGAGTGACAGAATGACAGACAGACTCGTAGACACACATTTTGTAAAAACATGTTTTTTGCGTAGAGCTGTAAATCCGTCGAAAATTGGAAATCGGAAATTTTCACGAATCCAATTCTTTCTTCCTATGAATACAGAAGAAAATAATAAATATTTTTCGGAAATTTAGTAAATATTTTTTACTTTTTTCTATCTTTACAAGAGCTTCCAGTTTTTGACGGATTTACATGTTTAAGTGGTCAGAGATACCAAAAAACCCCGCCTTTACAAAATGTCTGCCTGTGAGCCATTTACCGTAATTTCGGGTGTATAAGCCGCGGATCAAACAATTCTTTTTCGACCCAGAATTTTTTAAGAAACAAATGTTACTACTTAGATCGACGTAAATATTTGTCTTCAATCACTAAATAAGATTTCTGGGTCCAAAAAGAATTGTTTGATCCGCGGCTTATACACCCGAAATTACGGTAATTTAGTTTAACTTATTCATTACTTTAATTTTAATATCACTTTTAGTATTTTGGATTAACATCTATTAATATCTATCTTACGTTGCATGTATTTTCGATTAAGCGATAGCACTTAATTACATTTTAAAATAATTAATCTTTAAAAGTAGTGCATACTGAACAAAACAGGGAAATAAATTAATCTTCTGGTTGCATGAAACAATCAAATTCAAAGAGCTTATTATTTCACACGCATATACTTATCTATTATTCCGAATAGAGCCATCTATTACAATAATTCTTTTAGCTTTCATTGCAAAGTATTTAGTTAAACATATATTCCATGAGGATTTAATTGATTATGAAAATGTGATTTTAATAAATGATTTACAGGATAATGCCGTAATTAAAATCAAACGTCTATAGTTTTAATTCTAGAAAGCATTTAGTATCTTTCCTAAGGCACATATCTTTTTTTAATAAATATGTTTTCAAAAATTAATGATTTTTTTCTTTTTTTGTTTGGAATTTGCTATATTTTATAATTTTTAATCAAGTAATATTTGATCTATATTAATATGATACCTGAGCTGTACTTGATAATTTCATTAATCGTAATATATATATTTTAATTACGTTGAATATTTTATGGGGCAAATGGTTTCTAATTTCTCTAAAATTATATAATATTAAAAAAGATAGTTTTATGACGGTAATAAAAATAACGTTGTTATTATAATTATTCCTATCTTTATTTTTTAATGCAGATTTTCAATACTAAAGAAGAGTAAAAACTATACAATAACAATAATAACTTAAACAATTTTAAGTCTTAAACACTGTTTTATTATTATTTCTGTCACTCTTTGTTATTATATGTATTAATATATCCATGATCACTGCTTTATCATTAAATATTTCGGAATTTATGACTTTGCTCATCGAAGTTTCTTAAACATCATATTTATTACTTTACCTTTCATTAATTAACTCCAAAATTTATATTTTACAATAAATTTTCCATCCATACATTTAAATCATTCGCAATATTTATTTATTTTTCATTTTTTCAATTATTTTAATACGACTACAAAATTAACCTTCAGTTGAGAATGAAACAGTTTTTAGAAAACAGACATAGGTGGAATAAAATATTCGATAAAAAAATACGGTGGAAAAGAACATTCAAAGATATAAAATATAGTGGAATGAAAAATTCAAAGAGAAAAAATGCACCATAGTCAATGTATTAAAAAAACATTAGAGAAACATAAATTTTTATCTTGTGCTCATTGAATTTTTTTTCTAGATATACATTTTCTTTTAAGATTTCCGACATTATTTCTCTTTTTATATTTTAAAAGAACAGATAATTAAAAATATCTTTTTCAAAAAATAAAAGAACTTACAGTATAAGTTTTTTCTTAGAGTTGAACAATGAAACTCAACGTACTTTATTTTTTAATCCTATTTCTTGTCTATAATCTCTAAAAAGTACTTTCATTTCTAACAATTCTTATTGATTTTCTTCTTGTAATATTTTGTTAAACACATTTCAGACAAAATGTATTTTATTATGAAAAAAAAAATAAATATAAATTTAATAAATCTTTTTAAAATATATCGCAATTCATATCAAATATCTTAAGTCATCATATTTCTTTTTTTTTTAGTTTTTTGTGTCTAAAATTAATTAATTTAAATTTTAACTGTCAGCACTATTAAGAGACATTAATTGATAAAATGTTTCATTCATATTTCAAATCTATTTTATATTATTTTTTTTATTATTTTGTATGAATTTATATTAATTTACAATTTAATACCAACGTTGCTCTGCATATACTTTCCATTAAACGTTATCACTTTTACTCCTTTTATTTCATTTTTAAAAAATTATAATTAAAAGTAATTGTTAATAAACAGAAAAGAGTGCACAAATTAATTTATTTATTACATGATACAAATATACTCAGGGGTCAGAGCATATAGGGTAAACTTTATTGTTCTTAGCAGTATCGCTTATCAAATGACATTATCATATATTCCTCTTGCATATCTTATAAAACTGTCTCTTGAAGATTATTGGCTGAAGATACAGGTGAAAAACAATAAAATTTGTCCTATTTGTTCCGACCCTTATATATCCAAAAAAAAAAAAAAAAAAAATCTTGCTAACGCATATCCTTATCTGTAATCGCAATAAATAGGTAAATAAATAAATAAAACGTTCTATTGAAATATTCCTTTTTGAATTATGCGAACAGTGTTGCCTAAAATCATTTCCCATAAAGTATTAATTCTTTATGAAAAGAAAGATTCAAATTTAACAAAGTAAATCTTTCTTTCAACTTGAATCATTTTTATTTTAAAAACTATTTTATTATAATAATTTTTTTATAATTTTACTTATTACTTCATTTTGTTATTTTATAATTATTTACCGTAATTTCCGGCGTATAATCCGCATATCAAACAATTCTTTTTGCACCCAGAAATATTATTTCGTGATTGAAGGCAAATATTTACGGCGATCTTGTGTGTTACATTTATTTAAAAAAAAATTCTCTAAGAATAATTGTTTAATCCGCGGATTATACGCGGGAAATTAAGGTATTTACTTAACCCTTTTGGGTCCAAGTTTTTTTCAGATTTTAGGAAAAATAACTTTTAAGTTAACAGCATCGACACTGGCTATCCAACGAGATTAATTAGGGTTTAAAAATATTTCAATGTCTAAAAGATAACGAATGTTGTTGTTTTGTGTACTATTCAATGAATATTCATATGATAATACACTAAGGAAGAATTTTTGGGGATGTTTAGAAAATAATGTATTACAATAAGATTTGACTTATATTAAAACTTTCTAATACTTTTTATTCTTCAGTACATATGATTGTTTCAAAAAAGTAACTTATATTTTAAATTTAAAGAGTGAAACATATGCTTGAAACAAAAGAATCGCAAACGGCGCAATAATAATAATAATAATAATAATAATAATAATAATAATAATAATAAGCAAATAAAATTATTATCCTTGTCAAATGCGACAGCATAAACGAAGTCATTTAGTAAATGCATAGACTTATAACTAACATAGATGCATAGACTAACATTACCACATCTAAATAGTAGCAAAAGTAATAATTAAAATAAAATAATTCAGCATTAAAAGACATGTACTATTAATAGTATGTACTATTAATAATACACCAGACACGAAAGGGTTAAATCTATCTGACGTTGCATATATTTTCCTTTTTTGAATAGAAATTTTATCCCTTTCATTACATAAAAAAATAATAACATTTTCAAAAAATAAAAATGATCAAATAAATTAATCTTTCCATTGCATGCAACAATGAAATCCGAACAGCTTATTATTTCAATCACATGTCCTTTTATATAATCCATGGAAAAACCTTTTATTCAAATAATTATTTTCGCTTTAGTTGTACAATATATTGTTAAACACATTTCCCACAAAGAATAAATTGATTATGGAAATAGAAAATTAAATATAAATTTAATCAAACTTTCACGTGAAAAGTCGTAATTAAAATTTAACGTTTTTAGTTTTAATGCTAGCAGGCTTTTATTGTCTTTCTCTAATCAGATATTTAGAAAAGAAAGAAAAAAATGTGCTTTTGGGTTAATAAGGGAATTTCTTTTTTCACTTTCGAAATTAATTTAATTGTTTTATCATATTTAACACTATAAATAAACAATAATGAAAAATTACTTTTATCCTATAGTATATTTTAATTGAATTGTATGTTTTTAAAAGTCTAAAGAAATGTAATTTACTATTTTACACATACTATAAAAATTATGATTGGATGAATATAGTATAATCAAAACAACGTTGTTTCATAAAATATTTGCATCATTTCCTTAAAAATATATGTTCTAGTTGGAAAAAATATATACACCCAAAAGAGAATACATTTCAAATTAAAATGGAGTTTTTTTACATAATTTATTTTATTTCATAATATTCATTTATTTCTTTTAAAAGTCTTTTAATATATAGTTGTTTTGTTTATTTTAATTTTATTATTTATTTTCTTAGTTACTTTCTTATTTCGTATTAATTTTTATTAATATATGTACCAATATTTTACGTTGCATATATTTCTAACTAAGAATTTTTATTTTTATCCCTTTTATTACAGTTTTATTACAGTCATATATAAATACATATATAATACTTTTTTACTAAATAAAACAAAGTAAATAAGTTAATCATTTCATTGCATGGAACAATGAAATTCAAACTGCTTATTGTTTCAATCACGTCTTTATCTATAATCCTAAAAAGACCTTTTATTTAAAAAAATCTTTTCACTTTCACCGCGCAATATGTCGTTAAACATATTTCACACAAATAATTAACTGATTATGAAAATAAAAAATAAACATGAATTTAATAAAATTTTCACGAAAAAGAGTAATTAAAATCTAATGTTTTTAGTTTCAATTCAACAAAGCTTTTATTGTCTTTGTAAATCATATATTTTTGAAAGAACGATGTTTTTTTAATATGAATGAACGAATTTCTTTTTAAAGCTTTAAAATCTATTGTATTAATTATGAACTGTTAACGCTATAAAAACACATTAGTTATTAATTTATTTTATCGTTAAATCTATTTTAATTCTACTGTATATTTTTTATGAGAAATAAGGAATTGTAATTTTTATAAATTCATATAATGAAGAAAGTGATAATTTAACTATTATATGAGTATGTGAGTTTAAAACCTTAACCAGAAATAAAAATTCAAAAATCATGAAAAACTTTTGACTGCGTGCATTGGTTCTCTTTGTAAACCCGGATTTTAGAATGCCAGAAATACACTATAAAACTAGTTTCACTTAAAACATAAAATCAAAAATAAAATACTACAAATTACTTAAAGTTGTTTTTTTTAATTTAAAACCTAGTACTTTCGAGCATGTCATGCTTATCATCAGGGTTAAAACAACAAAAGAGTAAAAGTCGAAGGCTGAGTTCTTTTAAACGAAGTGGACTGATCCAAAGACAACGTAAAAAAGGGGGAGATGTCGGAATGTTCCAAATTCGATAGAAAAGGGGTCAAGTTATTTTGAGTAGATTTTACCATATTCTTGGGATGTCGTACGACAAAGTATCGTTACAAGTATTGTTAGCTCGACAATTTTTTGGGGACATTGGAATTTGGAACATTCCGACAACTCCCTCTTTTTTACATTGTCTTTGGATCAGTCCACTTCGTATAAAAGAACTCAGCCTTCGACTTTTACTCTTTTGTTGTTTTAACCCTGATGATGAGCATGACATGCTCGAAAGTACTATGTTTTAAATAAAAAACCTTTAAGTAATTTGTAGTATTTTATTTTTGGTTTTATGTATATAAATAAGGTGAATTAAAGGATTCGACATATGTGATATGTAAATCATTTTAATCTAGTTTCACTTATTTATTGTCTAAGTGGGGCAAAAAAACCAGCCCTTAAGGTTGCTGGTCAATTACTTTCCGATTTTCTCTCCGTAATGTAAAGTCTATGAGCATTTGATACAGTCGTATATTTAAATTGTATTCTCAGAAGATTAATATTTTTAATTTCTTCTTTCAGTGTTATCTTCTTTCAAGATGTCTTTTTTTCTATGTTTTTAAAATATTTCTAAAATCAATGTTTAATTTTATATGAAGTGTTGAAATTTTACTCTTAGTTCGTCAGTTTTCAAAACATAAAATATTAAATAAAGCATGAATTTTAGAAATATTTTGAAAACTAAGGGAAAAAAGTGGCATATTTTAAGAAGAGAACATTGAACGAAGAAGTTAAAAATATTAATTTTCTGAGGAGGTATTTTGAATATAAGAATGCAACAAACACCCATACACGGAAAATTACAAACTGGAATTCGGAAAGTGAGTGACCAGCAGCCTTAACTGTCCGATGTACTATAAAATAGATCAATTAAGAAAACTCTTTGCATAGAAAAAGCAATTTATTAAACTCATGTGTCTCTAAAAATTTAATGGAATTTTTTGATTTATTTAATCAGCTGATTATGGCGATTTGAAATGGTAAAATTTTCTGTAAAATTTTTCAGGGCCAAAAAAGCGGAAGATGTTGGCAGCTATGATTTAAGGGTTAAAGAAACATAATTTTAAATCTAATTTAAAATTTAATTGTTTCTTGCGATTATTTCTGTGTATTAAAGTGTTCTACACTACTTTCCGCATTGTGACTTCCATTCGCATTGTGACTCCGATTGTGCAGACTTCACACCCTTGTTTATACAGGGTGTCCCAGAACTTTGTGTACAAATTTTGAGGGGTGGTAGAGAACATCGTTTGGACCCTTTCACAGCCAGAGAAAATGTATATGAGACTACAGAATTTTTAATACAAGTTGAACATTGTTACCAGAATTTTAATATGATTTTCCATTTATTATGTATGTGAAATCTCCACCTTTTCTAATTTGGAAATACATTTTCCCGCAATTTCTGATGTCATTCATATTTTTCCACATTTTAGCCATGAAAGAGCTTTATCCGTGAAAAGCTCAAAGAAACACAAAGACACATAGTTATGACACAATGCGGAAAGTAGTGTAGAACGCTTTAATACACAGAAATAATTGCAAGAAACAAATAAATTTTAAATTAGATTTGAAATTATGTTTCTTTAACCCTTAAATCATAGCTGCCAACATCTTCCGCTTTTTTGGCCCGGAAAAATTTTACAGAAAATTTTACCATTTCAAATCGCCATAATCAGCTGATGGAATTTTTTGATTTATTTAAATCAAATGGAATTAATCTTAATGGAATTTTTTGATTTATTTAAATCAAAAAATTCCATTAAATTTTTCCGGGATAAAAAATCAGAAAAGGTGGCAGCTATGCTTAAATGCATAGGATAGAACGCGTTCCAAAAAAATGCGCAATTCAAAGAATCAGAATTCATACCAGAAAAATCTAAATAGTAAATATTTCTTTATTTGATTACGAATAGTCTGTCATTAAGTAAAGTGAAAATTGCTCTTTTAAATTTCTGGTGGGAATA
This sequence comes from Maratus speculifer, assembly GCA_964019185.1. Taxonomy (NCBI): domain Eukaryota; kingdom Metazoa; phylum Arthropoda; class Arachnida; order Araneae; family Salticidae; genus Maratus; species Maratus speculifer. The sequence continues at coordinate 401,896,330 of OZ025293.1, forward strand.
CGGAATATGTGAATAAAACCCCCAATAAATCGGGAACACTTATGGTATCGAAAATCATACAAAATACATTTAAGGGTTAATATCTAAAAGTATCTTAATAGCTATTAGAAATTGCTAAAATATGGAAAAATATGAATGACATCAGAAATCGCGGAAAAATGTATTCGCAAAGAAGAAAAAAATACAGTTCACATGCATGATAATTGGAAAAAATATTAAAATTCTGACGTTCATTTTGTATTAAAAATTTTGTAGTTTCATATACATTTTCACTGGCTGTGTAAGGGTTAACAAGACGTTACCGCCCATGCTTTCCTATGTAATTGTGGTTCCAAACGATGTTCTCTACCACTCCTCAAAGTTTGTACACGATGTTTTGGGACACCCTGTATGTTAACCCTTTGCAGTTGCGCGGTGAATCTCGCTCACAAGTAGTGTTGTCAGGTGTCACTCGTCAGACGGGACGCCAAATGCTTTAAACAACATCAATATCTTTCAGTTCATTTAGCCATGTTTTATCACATATTATCCGGCCATTAGGTAAATCGAAAAAAAATAGTTTAAAATAATGGTGTCCAGAGAATTTGAAGCTCCCATTTACGCGGGGAGCTACAGGTCAGTGAGCATAATCTATCGAGTTCAAAGATTTAATATATTGTTTCAGAAAATATTTGTAGCGCTAAAAAATACTGAACTAGTAGCGTTTCAAAATATAAACTCTATTCGTGTAAAAGATTTTTTTTAATAATTAATTTTCTCGTCTTTAATTTTTTTGTTTTATTTGCTTCAGCATTCTTTATTACCTGCTGTACTACTACGACTTTTATGCATTTATAACTTTGCCGGCATAAATTATTTTAACATAATGTACGTGATTGTTTTCTAAACAAAACTATGTATGAATTTCATTCGTTACAATAATATGCGTACAAAAAACTTTATAACGATATTTAACATTATTTTACTGAATTCCTTTAGCATATTTGAAAAATTAACAAAATATTTGTGGAGCAATAAGCAATGCTTGACGTTTTTTCGTAGGTGGAAAATAATTACATGTAAAAGTATGCATAATCGTAAAATTAAAAAATAAAAGTTTAGGATTTTTTTTTTTAATGTGAGTCTTGAAATTTTTCTTCATTGGATTCACATTTTCCCTTAAGAAGTAATCATGTTCCTCTCATATTTGAAAAGATTTAGTAATTAAAAATAAATTTATTAAACTATTACATATTTTATTTTAGGTTTTATTTAATATAATATATTTATTATATGTTTTAATTAAAAATCTTACATAATCTATGTTTTCGAAGCGTTGAACAAAAGGAATTCAAAGAACTTTTTTATTCCTATTTTCCTTGTCTATAATCTCTTAAAAGAATTTTCCATACAAATAATTATTTCCGTTTTCGTAGCTGTATATTGCATTAAATATATTTCAGACAAAGACTTAATTCATTACGAAAATGGAAATTTAAACATAAATTTAAAAAAAATTGCTCATGGAAAAAATACCGTGATTAAAATAAAACGTCTTTAGTTTTAATGCTGTGAATTTTTTATTCCCCTTCTTCAATCATATTTTAAGAAGAAAATAGGATGAATAATGGAATTTCCTGTTTAAGTTTTATAGACTAATTCAATTGTTTTAGCTATTTTAGACCTTTAAACAAACGGTATTAAAAAAAATATTTCTAATTTCAATGCAGGTTTTTTTGCACATTCGCTGCCGCTTACGTGAAGATGTGGTGATACTTAATGCCGCACTGTAGAAGTGGTTTTTTCCCAGAAGCCAATTTACTTTTTATAACAAAGAATCAGTGAAAGATTTCCCCGCGCCAGCGCGTGACTGGCTATTGGATATCACCCTACATCACGCGCTGGCGCGTGAGTCGCCCCTTAACGTTGGCGCCATATCACGCGCTGGCGCGTGATAGGCAGCGAATGTTTTAAGAAGGTAATAAATTGTAAATTTAGTAATATGCTCTAACAATGAAGATCACGTACAGAACGTGATTTCTGGAAAATTCTTTATTAAAGAAAATTGCATGTGAATGAAGGTTGTTAAATAAGGTAAAGCTGAAAATGTCAGCGCACAATTCAAAAGAATAATAATGCAAAATAAATAAATATATATATATATATATATATATTTGGATAAACAATCCACCAATTAATTTTTACTTCATTTATTGTTTATGTTTTTTAATTGTTGTTTTGTTATGCTGTAATATAATGGAACAGCAGAAATAAAAATAAGAAAACAATTTTACGCATTCTCTCCTTATAGGGCAGGGAAAATTGCACATCTATACTAATAAAAGAACAAAACGCTCTGTCTGTCTGTGTGTGTGTCTATGTGTCTGTGTGTCTGCGATGGCTAGCAAAATCTACAGCACGTACGAAGCTCAAAGTTTTTTTTGAGAGTAGCTCAATGTCTCTCCTGATGCACCTGAAGCTCAGAATTTCAAAATTCTATTTATTAACTGAGTAATTAAGTAAATTCCAAAGCTCACTCTCATAAAAAATCGCCTTTTTTCGCTTTTTTTCCATTTCATTTTCTTATGGTTGATTGGTTGCATAAAATTTTCGCAGAAATAATTAAAAAAGCTGGGACAGACGTTTAAAATTCATAGACTGGCAAACTGTGAGTTTAAATGAGGATTTTCTTTAATCATAGCTGCTGTACACCATGGAGATAAAGATAGGTGGAGGCGAAGTAAAGCGAAAAAAGGTTTGCAACACGGAGTAAGAAGTGTCTTACTCCGTGGTTTGCAATATTAAACCATTTATCGCTGAAATTTTAATGTCTCAAACAAAAGCACGAGGAAGGAATTTTGTATTAATAAAAAGAATAGAAAGAAACGAATTACAGCTGAAGCATATTTTACAAAGAAATAGTAATTTTTTAAAATGGCTTTTTCTATTATATTATTTAGGTTAAAGTTAGGTTAAAGTTAAATTGTATTTATGTTATGGTTAGAATAAGGATATGTTACAATAAAGTGAATACATTTAGGCTAGGTTACATTTCTGTTATATTTAATTTACGGTAGGGTACTGTTAAGTCGCTGTTAGGTTACAGACAGGTTCTGGTTACGGTATAAAAGTTTAAGGTTAGGAATTTATACACAGAGTGAACCTATACGCAAGATTTGATTAAAAATAACACTTACTTTTGTTAAATAGCTCTGAAATTATAGTACTATATACCAACCTTTTAGCTACCATCGTGTATCGATTTCATTCATGGTATAGTCGGATTTAAGAGTGATATAATTAGTTTGAAATTCAAAATATTTCACTTGGGATTTGTATGTGAAAATAATAATTAGTTACGTGACTTAACAGTGATTTTTACGGGTAAATATCAACTTTTTTACACGAAAATCATGCAATCGTAGGATACATATTCCTTTCCGCGTTTTTCATTGCTCATTTTGAGTATTTTTAATATTAGTTGTTTTTAAAACCGATTTTTCACACAGTCAGTGGCTACGTATTTCAGACAATGCATTTCTGCATGTAACGAGTTAATGATAAAATCATACAAATTTCAAGTTCGCTTAATATTGTTAATACGGACCCGGGCAACGCCGGGCGGATCAGCTAGTAGGAGAATAAGAGATTGTTATTAATAACAATTACCGTTAAATTGTTAACAATAATAAATGCACTTAAATGACTTTGTTGCAAGGTTTTTGGTGAAATATTATTGATTTCAGAATAAATATTTCAGCCTGGTGATTAAAAAAAAATAAAATAATAGACGTTTAACAGCAATTAAATAATTTTAATTTAATTAGAAGTATAAAATATCAGAAAAGCAAGATTTTGGTAAAATTACAAAAATATACTAATCTAATTGATAGTATGTTTAACATGAAAATTAGTTCATTTTTATTTTCACAGTTTTTATTTTAATTTTTATTTATTTATTTATTTATTTATTTATTATTATTATTATTATTATTATTATTATTATTATTATTATTATTATTTATTTATTTATTTTTTTTTGCTAATTGATGTTGTTGTCCTTTACAATCGATGCACTTACCGTTGTGCAGTTTTATGAAGCGTTAATTTTAGTTCGTTTAAAAGTAAATAAAATATAATTCGAAAAATTTCTAAAATCAGAAATTTATTATAGTTTATAAAACAATTAAAGATGGAATTTTATTACAATGTAAGCTCTCTCTAAAAAAATGGTTGAATTAACTACTTAAAAAAATAAATTTTCTGAATGGATTGCCGTTCCGGAATCAAGTTTCCTTACAAGAAAAAAAAATCAATGTTCTTATGACGATAGAACCACATTCCATCACATTATGCTGTGAAATGAAAGATAGCGGATATTCCAATCATGCCACGGTTGAATCGATATACATAATCGTATTTTAACAGTGGTCACTGATATTTACCAAATGATATTAACATACCCTTATTGGACACATGAGTTGTTCCTTGAGAAATAGCAGAAACATTTTTTAGAGTAATGTATTGTCACTGGAAATACGCCACAAAACCAAACAAACGGTCAATAGTTGCACATGAAATGCATTAAAATTATATTGGAAGATTCGTGTCAAAAGGAAATAGAAGGCAATTCAATTAAAGATTTTTACAAATGTTTTGTTGAGTAATTAATAAATCAGGTTTCGAGTGGGTCCTGTAATTTCAAGGCCAGATAGTTCTTCATACTATAATTTCGTTTAGAAAATCTCTCCTTCAATAAGGCGAAATTGCGCGTATTTGAACTAGATTTATATATATATATATATATACAGGGTGGTTCAAATTAAAGTATCCCTGTTTGAGACGGGCTAACAAGAGAAGCAGTGGATGAAACAATTTTATATTTGGAGCATATACATATCAGATCATGGGAAACTGATTTATGCAATAAATATTTTTAGTTCAAATAAAGGCCACCAGGGGATAAAAAGGTGCTGCAATCGATTTTAAATAAGAAAAATGAAATAAAATTTTAAATTCCTCCCGCTAAGTTTGTAGTATTCTTCGCCTAATAAGAACACTAATAAAATTAATCGCAGCATATACCAATAAAATCTAGACGAATAATACTATTAAAAATTATTGGGTGGGAATCAAAATTTGGCACCAAAATCCTTGGTCATGTTGCATTTTTTCTTATCTTAAACCGATCGCAGCGCCTTATTATCCCCTGGTGGCCTTTGTTTGAACTAAAAATTTTTTTTGCACCGTTTAATTTCCCATGGTCAGATATATATACCTTCCAAATATGAAGACGTTTCATCCACTCCTTCTCTCGCTAGGGTGTTGCAAACAGGGATACTTTAATTTGAACCACCCTGTATATTGTGAGTAATTCAGTCTACTAATCATCCATGAATTTTACTAAAGGCCGGAGTGTCGGAAGTCTTAGCCCTTTGCGGCGTGCTGGTTTCATAGATATACCACTTAATTTTTATTCCCAAACGCCACATTCGCACCAGAATTTTGTTTAAAAAAATTACGGTTTATTGAATGCGTGAAATATAGCGTTTTCGTTTTTACAAATAAAGTTGTTTTCAAATTCCGGTGTCAGTCATTAATTTCAATACTTAAGCCATGAATTTGCCCTGCGCCGCAAAGGGTTAAAACAGATCAATGGATCTTCTTCGGTCATCAATATTGACATTAGCAGACAACAATTTCTAAAAGGTCGTTATAAGAGGAACATTCCCATCTAATGGACATCTCTGTATTTACCGTGCCCCCACAAGCAGAGCCTGATTACTAACGGGGCACTCTCCCACCAGTAAAATTTTATGGAAAGTTTCAACTTGTTTAAACGCCTTTTTCATTCGAAATTACTGTCATAAATAAGGGAAAAAATTCTATTTCTTTTTACTGGTAGGATAGTGCCCCGTTGATAATCAGGCCCTGCCCACAAGTGGTGTTCTTTGACCATCCGTGGGAAACCGCACTCACCCGCATTCACCCTATGGCTATCTCCTGATTAATGAAAGACGAAGTGATAAAAAGAGAGGATGCAGAAAGAGCGGGACTGTTCAATTTTTGGGTCCCATGCAGGCAGGCGGTGAAGTCTGTTCTCTTGGAGCGGGACTTGGTGCTGAAGCTTATGTGTGCGAGAAGAAACGAGAAACTATTTTCAAGAGAGTGGCGGTTGAAGCCCTCTTGGACAGACTTGATTCTAAATACTATCAAATAGTGTAAAGAACCTAAAATAATATATTTTATAATTATGTTTTATCACTGAATTAATCAAATAAAAAATAATAAGTGAAATTAACCCAAGCCTCTTATCCATATTATTCCGTCCAACGCCGACTGAAGGCGTTACAATATACATAAAAATACCAATATTTGACCTGGAAATTAACCCATATGAACCTTGAAATTATAAGAATAGCTCCAAATGATAGAACACATCATTAAAATGACAAAATTAACCAGTGTGTTAAACTAAAAGCTTTCGAAAAAAAAAACACTTTTCCACGGGGTTTTTATTTATTTATTTATTTATTTATTTATTTATTTTTGTACATTCACCAAGCTATAACGATATTATTTCTTTCATATGTTTTAAAAATACTTTTAAAATAAAAATGGATTTTATTTAGCATAAAATAGTTGCAGAGTAAATTATTTTTCCACTACATGTAAAAATGAATGCGCTTTTCTATGATCGCAAAAAAAGAAAAAAATTGCGAAAGAATTATTTTGTCGTTCTATGTTTCTTTAAACAAAGAAATAATTTGCTCATTATGTAAATGAAATTTTAATAAATCTTTCACTGAAAAAGTTCTAATTAAAATGAATCGTCTTCAGTATTCATTTTTTAAAAGCATTTTTGTTTGAAAATATTTTTCTGTAATGAATATGTGAATTCCATTTTTCAGATTCAGAAATACTTTTATTGAATTTTAATTTTTCACCCTATAAATAAACTTTAATTGGTAACATTGCTTAATTTAATAGTAAAAACTACTTTAAAATTAGTTTATTTCTATAGTTTTTATGTTACGAGTGTTAATTTTATGATGTTTTTCTCGAAATATTCGATGCTTTCTTTGCATTTTTGTCTATTCGTTTTTATTAAAGTCATTTTTGAAAAAAAAATCCCAATGAATGAACGAATTCATATTTTATGCAAAATTATTTAATTAATTTACACATTTATTGTTCTTTTTTGGTATCCAATTTTTATTTTTTCTCTAATTGGTCTTTTAATTTTATCAAAAAACTAGTTTGGATTTCAGTTGCTATTTTTAAAGAGCTAATTACATTAAAATATTCTAAATATAGATAACGATGAAAATGATGAATTGAAAAATATATTATGATTAAGAAAACTATTTCAATCAACATTCTCTCGAAATTCTCTCATTCATTGTTCTATTTTCTATTTTTACAGCTATAAACATATTTTTATTGTTTTTCCACAATACGAAGTTTTTGCTTAAATAACACTGTTAACCCGGGAGGACGCGCGCAGGGCCTAAAAGACCCTGAGTGCGTATGGTTTTTACATTTGCAACCACTAATTTTTTTAAAATAATCTTCAACTTATTTTACCGCAAAATTTGTAAGAATTGACTCCGTCTAAATAAACCGACTGTTTTAATATGATTTTATTGGTGTCAAAGTTAAAACTATTCATACCCTGAATAGCGCGCGTTCTCCCGGGTTAACACTAGAACCGCCATTAGGTGTCAAAATGACCCCTGCCAGAATGATAATAGTCGATTCGAACCAGAATTTTCTTCATAAGATATGTTAAATATATGCAGCAGAAAAATAGAGTAATTAAATAAGTTAAATAGTTTAAAATTAAAATTCTGGTGCGAAACACTTTTTATAAAAGTTTAGCAAAATACCCGGCTGTTTTAGTGTTAAAGAAATTTGAAGAAGCATGAAAAGCAAAAAGTAACAAATAGCTCAAGCTATGTGTTTGCGAAAAATCACTAATGAAACACTTGCATTTCCTCTTCCACAAATTTTCTCAGAGTTATAAAACTTTGGTCACTGTACTCGATTTTGTGGTACTCAAGTTGTTCTTTCGAAAAATAGTCACTTGAACCAGTTAATGCACTTTTCTTTAAAGATAAGGAATTTTCAAGGACTTCAATTAGATTTTGAAACTCCATTGTTAAATAATTATTTATCAAAACAATTACATTTTTAAATATGAATGCTTTTTTCGAAAACTAACTAAAATTCAATTGTTGTGTCACGATAAATATACATTGATGCCATTCTTGATCTTGTATTTGTACTATGTCGCAAGAACGCGGTAGATTAAATTATTTAAAAAATATTTAAGTGGTCAGTTTACCTTAAAATTCGTCTGTTATAATATAAAAATGAATACCTGTCTAATTGTGAATATTTTCACATTATAAAATACCCATACGGTAATTATATAGCGAGATATTGTAAATTTTCTTAATTCACCCAGCACAATTACGCATACAAATTAAAACTTTGAATGTTCTTTTTCTCCATGTTCATATTTTCTTTATTTTCACGTTTAAAAAAAAAGAAAAGGCTTTTTTTGTATTTGAGAGAGAGATTAAAGCTTTTTTGTACATGTTCTTTATTATACAATAAATTTGCGTATGAGGGATTTTGATATTTAAAAAATATATGTAGGTATTTGAAGATATGATAGATTTCATTAATTTACACTACATATTATGTGAGTAAAAATTTATATTACTCGTACTATTGTATTATCTAAAAATCCATGCACAGTGTTATATAATATATATTTAATTTTTTCATCTGATTCGATAAGAAATTTATAACGTCATAAATAAAAATAAAAAAATAGCTATATAATATATACCGGGTGTCCCAAAAATGACTGATGGATTTTAAAATTCAATAACTTGCAAATGGTGACAGCTATTTAAAAAATTTTTGCAGGATGGTTCTGTATAATGTCAGAAGTTTTTTTTTTTTTTTATCGTAATTTTTTCTTTTAGTTCGAATTTCAAACAATAGGTGGCGCTGACGGCGATTGAAGGCCAGGTCGACGCCTCACTCAGCACTGATAACTTGGCCTTCAATCACCATCAGCGCCACCTATTGTTTGAAATTCGAACTAAAATAAAAATTACGGTAAAAAAAACTCCTGACATTATACATAACCCTCCTGCACAATTTTTTTAAATAGCTGTCACTCTTTGCAAGTTATTGAATTTTAAAATCCTTCAGTCATTTTTGGGACACCCGATATAAAGCACATATTTAAAAGACGGGTAATCAAATTACGCGCTTAATCCACCCTGATTATCAGTATTATCATACCTCGTATATTAATCATTTAATGCGACACAAAAGAAAATATCCCTTTCAACACATTTCGAAATTTATTTGAAAACGTAATTCATATTTTGATGTTGTTAGCAAGCAACTTAAAAAAAATAAATGTACAAAATGTAATATAGTTTTCAATTGAAAAAAATATTTTTCCCAATATTCCCTAATTCTTGGGTTGTATCCCTTAATTAATATAAAGACCTTTTTGTAGTTTATTAATTTTCCCTTAAGTGTACATTTTGTTCAGCGTACATATACGTCAGAGTACATTTAGTACACAATTTTTCTTTGTAAAACAACTCTTCACTATAAAATGTCCATTAACACCGTTCTTTAATATAAAAAGTATAATTTTATATTCTATATCTAGATTGTACTTTTCTTGGATATTTTATTAGTTGGATGCTATTATGTTTGCTTTGCATCTATATTCATGAATATTCTCAATGCAATTTAAAACAATCAGCTGGTCTTTGAAATCTTTCCTTATATATCTGCTGAGTTAGAAATTTAACTTTCAAAGATTTTGATGGTTCAGATAAGGAATTTTAATCATATTATAAGAAAAATTTAAAATCTTTATTGTTTCGTATTCAATATCAGCTTGCATTATCCGTGCCCATACATTTACAAGATAGACCCATTTTTCTCAAAAGTGCACAACAACAGGTTTTCCGTATAATAATATTATCCGGAAGAAAGTTATTTTTTTTTAAGAAATTTAATCTAGAATCACGCAGCTTTGTAAAATTTTAGGAGAAAAAAAATCGTTTAAAATTTCTATGCATATATTCTGAGTTTTAAATTAATATTTTAGTGAATGTTTGGAAAAGGTCTAAGAATATTAAACCGTCAGTATTTGCGGTTCAGTGTTTAACACATGCGGAAACAAATTCAACCACTGATTTTAATAAATTTTTTTTACTGCTGTTGTAAGGAAATTACAACACCACGCATCAGTATCATTTATCATATTTTACTATTTGGTTTATATTAGGTGCGTTTAGTTTATATGTAACACCTATGATTGTCGCCTGGTCACTCCATCCGTCTGTTTGTAAAAGCGCAAAATATACTGAACTTAACGGTCTGAAATTCAGTATATATTATCATTTCAGAATTTTTTGGAATCATATAAAATATTATGAAAATCGATTAAAAACGTAAAAGATATTACTATATAAATTTTTCATTCTATTAAATACTTCCATAACAAATTAATTCAATGATATAACATGATAAATAATTAATTTACGTTACAAACCCGATTATAGTATTAAGTCCAATCATATGCAACACATACAAAAAACGTGATAGGTTATAATTATAGGTTGCCATAGTGATTACGTCTTATTGATGTTGGAGTGATATTTTCCCCATATTACTAAATAAAATATACATAATACTAATAGCTTTTATATTCATTGAATTTGGCATGAAGATGCAACAACTGTTGCAAGATCAGAATATTTATCAAATTATATCTAATACAAACGCACCGCATTTGCCACGCTTGACTAAAGATTCCGACCTAATTCTATATAAAACTCTTCACTATAAAATTTCCCTTCTCACCGTTCTTTAATTAAACAAGTTCAAATTTCACGTCAAACGGAGCAAATGAGACACGCTCGTACTATATCAAAGTTTTAAAAATATTAAGATATTTGTGAAATAGTATAGAGTACATCGGATACAGTATAAAGGCCGAAATCTTTTGTGTGTCCCTGTAAAGGTTATCTGCTTTCTAGTATACATAAAGTAACTTGTAGTACACATCAGCAACGTATATCAATTTCATAAAATGTGAAATAGTTTAATAATACTAAAACGCGCTCTAAATAGTGTTTCCATTTATACCATTGTGTTATGGATTACTTTTGTGTGGCACTGTAAATTAATAACAAATATTCTTTGTACTACTTACTGTGCAAAATGTATTTTTTAGCATATACTTCATAAATGCATCATCAATGCTAATATGTCCGAAAGAGTATAAAATCATTGAAATTCACTTGTAAATAAACTCTAGATCCGATTTTCATAAAATTTGAAACGTCTCGACAAAATTATGCAAAAATTCTACAATTTAAATTTCAAATAATTCGACTGTGTAGTGTTTGCTCGGTTATATGCGGACAGACGGACGAACTGAACAACGACTATATTTATATAAATACGAACACACCTAAAAAGTAAATGTTAATATTTTATCCCAAGATTTCAACTTTTCTTGGATATTCACTTTGTTGCACATGCTTTTATATTTGCTTTGTAAGTATATTCATGTGTATTCTCTCTCAATTTTAAAGCAATTATTTGGTCTTTGAAATCCTTCCTTATATCTGCTGACTTTGAAATTTATCTTTCAAAGATTTTGATGTTTTTTGAGATAAGGAATTTTAATCCTATTATAAATAATCTTTAAAATTTATCGCTTTCTATTCAATATCAACTTGCATTATTTGCGCATACAGTTACGTGAGATCTTAAGAGATAGACCCATTTTCCTCAAAAATACACAAGAAAAGTTTTCCATATAATAATATTACCTCGAGTAAAAAAGAAAGGATTTTTTTAAAGAATTTAATCTAGAACCACGCAGCGTTTTAAAAGTTAAACAAAAAAATAAAAATCCTATGCATATATTCCGAATTTTAAATTAATATTTGAGTGGTTTTCAAGATAATTTTCTAAGAAGAAACCACCCGTGTTTGAGTTTTCCATTTTTAACAAGCGCTGAAACAAAGTAACCATTGGCTGTAATAAAATTTGTTTTATTACTGTTGTATGGAGATTGGTTGTGACGTTTCATTCATTATATTGTACTGTTTGGTATACAATACTTTTTACATTTCACGTATGACAAATCATACGTATAAAAAACTGAAATTGTGATGTTATGAAGCTATTCACTCACTTAACTGATTTTTTTTTTTTTTTTTTTTACTTACAATAAATTGAAAATCTGGGATGAACATCACATTTTTAAGCTAAAGCATTCATAATATTTATAGTATTACAATAAATATGTATGGAACTGAAAACGCCGCATACGAAATCATATCGATTAATTTATCTGATTAATTCGATTAAAAAGTAACAAAACAGTGTTAATTTTAATTTTAATCTCCATACTTTAATTAATTCATTCATTTATATTTTCGTAGCACACCACATCGTAAAGAGTTATTTCTCCTTAAAAAACCCTCCTTAAAAGCTATTCGCATTCGAGGTCTAAAGTTACATTAATAAAAGAAAGGATTGTTCTACACGTATTGATTCTCAGAAACAGTTTCCAGGAAGTTTTATAATATATTACTGAATTTTTTCATATTGAAATATAAAGTTTTCTGGAGGTATCATTTGTCATGTAAGCATTGTCATGTTTGATGCCCATATTTTACAGTCAAACATGACAAATTAACAAGAAGAAGATTAATTTAAAATTGTTATACCAAATAGTATTAATTTTAATTTTAACATCCATAAGTTAATTAATTAATTAATTAATTAACTTTTCTTAACTCACAACTTCGATACTAGTTTTTTTCGCCATAAATTACTCAGCTGTTTTCTTTCGAGATCTAAAGACGCATTAATAAAAGAAAAGTTTGTTCTACAGTAATTGATTTTCAGAATGCTCTGTAGTCAGTTTTATACTGTATTAATCAGTTTTTTCAACCCAGACTGTAGAGTTTTCGAATGCTATCTTTTGTCATCTAATTATTTTCATGTTTGATGAACATGTTGTACCGTCAAACATGATAAATTAACCCCTTGAGGGGCAAAGGACTTCTGTTCCTAAAATGTTCAAATGATTGATTGACACCAGGATTCATGGACAAATTTATATGACAGTAAGTAAAAGCTGTTTTTCACGTACATTGTAAAAAAAGAAACTTAATACTAAAATTCCGGTGCCAATGTGGCTTAAGGGAATTAAAATTAAGTGGTATATATAATATACCGGTGCCCTTGAAGGGGTTAACAACAAGAGGATTAACTGAAACTTATTTCACAACACAGTATTAATTTTAATTTATAATGTTTGTGATTTAATGTATCATGTTTTCTTGTCAAACTTTGTTTAATATGAAATTGTTTATTTGAAATTTGACAGTACCCCCAAAACACAATATTCCATTTTAACCACTTAACTAATTTTGTTCTTTACATACAATTAATTGAAAATATGGGGTTAACACCACTTTTTTAAGCTAAAATACTGTTAATATCCAATTTAAAAATTTCTGTTATTAAATGGTATGGCACTGTAATAAAAAATAGTGGTGTCAAAAAGCTTAAGTGATGGATCAAGCAAACTCACTTGAGTAGTTAAGAAAGGCGATTTAAAAGGACTATAAAAAGTTCTAAAAAACGTTTCCAGAAGCAGTATCGTAAGTTTTACTTTTTAAATGCTTCTTTAATGTCACTCTTAATGCATTCTTAAATGCTTCTTATGTCAAAAATGTATTGGTTTCTGAGGACTGATATTAAAATTATTATATTACTCATGCATGTATTCAATTAGCCAGCTAAATATATTTGGAAGAGAATTTATAAGAACTTTTCTCGAAAATGTTTCCGAAAGTCGTTGACAGAAAAATAAACTTTTAAATTATAACTGCTTTCACGAATCTTAGAAATACCTACGTTTCAGTAGATAGACATTCTCCGAATCATGTGGAAGGGGAGAGGTTTCTTAGGTAAGCATTATCTATTTTCATTTTTGGTTACATTATATTTTCGTAGATTAAGATTCATTTATTCTTTTTTACAATTTAGTCCCTGCCCATATTTCACGTTATGTGAAGGGTATTTTTTAAGGTATAGCCAAGAAAAAATATTAATAAACAGGGTGCAAATAACACCCTGTTTTCAAATTTAAATTTCTCAAAAACAAATATCGATAGAATTATGCGGTAATCGATTTGATTATTAGGAAAGCTGTAAAAATGTTATACAAAAGTTTCGAAGGGTGGATATTTCGAAAAGACTATGTTCTGATTGCAAAGAATGCTTGACTTAACATTTTTCTTGCTTTAAATTGCTTGGTTTGAATGAGATTTTGGGCGGACAACGCCATATTTTAAAGTTTTTTGGAAAAAAAAAATTGGAATTTCAGAAATTTCAAAAATTTAGTTCTAAAAATATGGCTAAGTACCCCGAAAAACTCCTTCTCTACAAGCAATCTAAAGCAAGAAAAACGTCTAGTCGAGCATTCTTTGCAATTAGAACATAATCTTTTCAAAATATTCACCGTTCGAAACTTTAGTATAACATTTTTACAGCTTACCTAATAAAGAAACCGTTTACCACATAGTTCTATCGATTTTTGTTTTTGAGAAATTTAAATTTGAAATCAGGGTGTTATTTGCTGGACACCCTGTACATGAAGATTCAAGCATATATACTGCAAATTATAAAATTTAAATAAAAATAAAACAAATGAAACGTTTTCTATAGAAAGCAGAAATGATTATACAGGGTAATTACAAATAATATATCGATTACAAAAGTCTATAACTATTTATTCGAAAGGAATTTATCGATAAAAATTACAGAAATTGTAAAAAGAAGTTCAAAATTTTGTTTACATACTTTATAAATCTTCTATGTGACTCTCCTGTATCACAAGAGCAACAACTAAATAATCTTTTTGTTCAGGCATCAGATACCACCTGCATGTGTTCTTGGCATTTTGGAGCATTCTCAGCGTTAGAATTTCACAAATGTCATTTCTATCATTAGTATAGCTAAAATTTCGTCTGCGGTACAGTAAAGCACCTCCAAATATTAACTCTAACTCTGTTAACACGAATTATGAATTCATGAAAATTTTACATTCTAAAACATTTTACGTAAATTGTTTGAACTAAATTAAAAAATTTACATAATCATTTAGTATTTGGAAGGATTTTAGGATTAAAATATTTAGTAGGATTAATTAAATTAGTAAGATTAATTAAAATTAGTAGGATTAATTAAATTAAATTTACAGGGATATTGTGCAATACTTATAACTCGACTCAAATATTTTCTATTAAGTTGTTTTATTTGTATTTTGTAGAATTATAAAATGTAGAAATATGAAGTTCTTACACTATAAATATTGAAATATTTCCGTTTTGAAAAATCTCCATCCCTCTTCCTCAGTGCCAAAAAAGCTGAAAAGATACAAAGGCAAAAGAAATCATCCTTTTAAAAATGTTTTTGTTTTGTGTAACCAATAATGCCTTTGGAACAAAATAAAGTAATGTATCTGTAACTCATTCTAAACAGTATTACAACTAATTGACATATTAAAAGAATTTTGTCATAAATAATTTTAATAGTACTTATAAGTACCGTCAGTAGATAAAGGGTTTTAATAACATGCACATATGGTATCGAAGGTTTGAACAAAATTGATATATTGATGTCGTCTATGTGACCAAAGGGGGATAAAATATAGCATGTATAAAGTATGTAAACAAAATTTCGAACCGGCATTTAAATTCTTATCGATATATTCCCTAAAATTAAATAGTCGTAGCCGTTTGAAATTACTATATTCATTGCGAATTACCCCGTGCAACGCCAGTTAGTGAAAGGAGTAATATATTGAAAATTTTATAATTCGAAATATCTTCTTGCCTTCTGAAATTAATACAGAAGTTCTTAAATCCTTTGTGCTTTACATAAAATATTTTTTACATAATAAAGCGTGTGTTCATTACTTAAAATAAATCTAAAGACTATTTCTCATGCATGTAATGAAACAATGAAAACAGATTTTCACAAAGAGATTACTGGCGAAATAAATATATAAATCTAACAAAAATGCTTAAATAATTTTCTGATTTCAAATTTTCAACTGTTTTAATTTAACAGCAAACTATTATTGAATAATATAGTTTAATTTTAAAAATGATTTTAAATTTTTCATGAATTACTGAGAAAACATATTAAAAGTATTGAGTAACTTTTCAACATTGTAATGAACATATAAAAAGGTTGCGAATAATTAGGGAAATACACACTCGAAAAAGGTGTTCAATACCAGTATTTCGTTAAAGATGAATTCACCTTCTATAATCCGTTTATATTATTTTTAAATATTTCATTTAAGAAAATACCGGTAGTTAACCTTTTATTACTATCTTTTTTCCTAAACATTCGTAACGATGTATAACTATTTTAACTGACATCAACCGGAATTAAAATGGTATTGTGAACATTCATTTTTCTTAAGCATGAAACGTATTTAAACTGTACTTTTTGCATAATATATATGTCATGAGCATACGTCTTCAAAATGTCTTTTATTCGTTATATATGTATAAGCGTCATCAACCTAAGGCTTTAAAAAACTTTTCTTTTTCAATCTCCCTTAAATTTATTTGACGTTTGACGGCTAAGAATGTTTGACAGGAAAAAAGCGGTTCAAAATGAAAAGGTCAATGGCTTTCAATCTTTTTTTTCTTGATTTCATTCATGCAATAAATAAAAAGAACCGAACAATCTGTAGTATAATAATTTCTTCAGGTTGCGTTATACCATAAAATTTAATAAGAAGGTTTTCCCATATTTAATCAGAGAAAATAGTATAAAGTATGTTACCAAAGTATTTCATTAAGATTTCTGCTGTATAAATATCCAAAAGCTACTTTCTTAATTTTAAACGCGAAAACAGATTCATTTAAAATTCCAAAGATGTTATGTTAATTTGAAATACGTTACATTTGTTACTCAGTATTTCAGGTATGCAAGCATCACGCCAAAAATGACAGATTCGCACCACTTAATTTTAAAAATGTTTCTAGCTTTATTTTATCACACGATTTCCGAAATTTAATAAAGCAAATAGTACTACTAAATTTTAGTGCATTTTTTTCATCTGTATACTTATCCAGTTTTTTACTTAGTAAAATACTGGTGCCAATATGACATTTGGAGTTTTGAAGAAAATTACCCACCAGAGCTTAAAGGCTTAAGATATAAGAAATGAATCTTTGTTGTATTTATAAATTTCAGTAAGAAGAATTCAAAAATTTTGATGATTTCCTCAAAATCTTTTCATTAAATATTTGTATTCAATTCGCTTTCTTTCTTTTATAGGTGTTATGCACATGAAAGTATGTACCGTAATTTCGGGTGTATAAGCCGCAGATCAAACAATTCTTTTTCGACCCAGAATTTTTTAAGACACAAATATAACTAATTAGATCGCCGTAAATATTTGTCTTCAATCACTAAATAAGATTTCTGGGTCCAAAAAGAATTGTTTGATCCGCGGCTTATACACCCGAAATTACGGTAATTAACTTTTTTAAATGATTCTTATACATACATAGATATAATGAGTGTTATTATTATTTTATTTCATGTGTAATTAAATAAATATATTTATATTTACTTTATCAGTTGGTTGCATTACATTGTTACATAGACTCACAGAATTTATAAATTTTATAATGTGAAATAAATAACGGTTTAGGAGCTAATACGAATTCCAATGCTTATACATATTCACATTTTCAAAGCATTACTTTTTTTCGAATATTTTTTATTTGAAAGAAGTACATACAGTTATATTTCCTTCAGTTCTTCTTATCATTAAGGAAGTAAAGGGGACGTAAGAAATATTATAAGTAATGTCATATAAAAAACAAATTATCGGTAACTGAATTAGTAAAACAAAAAGAAAGTTATATATTTTTTCTAGTGAGAAAAGTATTTTACAAGCAAAATTTATTGCACAACTTTGAGGAAGATTCACAAAACAATAAAGCTAATTTGTAATGTTCAATATTTCTCATTTTTAATCGAAATCACTTATTTGGTATTATCCTCTGTGCAGTTGTGTCGCTTTTGAACGTTACACGAATAAGTCAGGAAAAACTTAGTAAATTAAAATACTGGTAATAAAGATGTGTGCAACTTGCCTTTTGAAACCGCAACAGCCCCTTTATGATAAATTTTGACAGACAAAACATTACAAATACAAATTTTAAATACAAAGTCAATGATAATTTGAAGATGAATAGAAATTTCATAACTTTCGTAACTTTCATTCGTTTTTCAGTTACAGAAGGCTAAAATGATAGCTTTCTTAAATTACACAACCTTCTTCATTTTTCATAAAAATTAATTGCTATTTCTACATATTTGATTAAAACAAAATGTAGATATATACACTTGGCGTATTGAAAATAATATTTCTTAATTTACCAAGTAAAATATACATTACCATTTTTTAATTCAAAAACAAACGTACATATTGTAATTGTGTTATATAACGAAATGTTATTGTGGGAAAAAGTTTAAAAGTAATATTATATACATAGGTACATAAATTGATTTTTTTTTATTACTAAAAATGTAGTTTTTTTACATAAACAAAAATAATATACATAAATTATAATATTTTTTTATGTTTAATAACAATTTAATGATTAAAAACTATATTTTAGTCATTTGTTTTAACTTTAAACATATACTTCTGGATTGGGTGCCAATTTCACATTACTTCACAGTGTTTCTAGATAGGCTACTTTTTTTAAATTCAGATTCTTGATTGGCAAAACTTTTTACAAATGATAAAATGTGCTTTATTCAATGACATAACAATTAAGGCAAAAATAAAATGTAATTTACCGTTTCAAAAAAGTGGTGCCAATCAAGAAATCTAAATTTAAAAAAAGTAGGCCACTGGCAACACTCTTACCTCGCATTCTTCTAAATGTAAAGTTTAACAAACGAATACAGTATTTTTCAGAAGCTTAAGTAAAATGCTTTCATTGTTTAAATAACTGGACGCACCAATTAATTTCGCTTCAATCAGACACATTTTACACTATAGGGGAAGATGGGGATACTTGAGCCATTTTTTAAATTTTAATTTTTTTAAATTTTTTATAATTTCTTAGAACAAAATAAAATATTGAAAATGAAAATTTGATATTTTTTCTTCAATTGAAAACCGCTTTCAATTCATTTTGAACTATTTTTCTATGTCTAAAAAATGTTTACTTTTTCTTTTACATCGTGGCTCAAGTATCCCCATGGAGGGGATACTTGAGCCAGATGTCATATTCGCACCAGTATTTTGCAAAGAAAAAACCCGATTTACAATATACGCGAAAAAATGCATTAAACCTTTTCCAAATAAATTTGGTCGAATTTTCTGGTGTCGTTGTGACATTTCAGAATTAAAATTATGTGGTAGAAAATTCTACCAGCAGAGCTCAAAGGGTTAATCACCATACTTTCAAAATGGTACCAAGGTATGTGATTTCTTTTTTTACATGTTCAGAACTATAAATATGTTACCATGTTGCTAGTTTTAGAAAGAAAAATTGACCAACTGTAAAGATAATAGGGGTGGCTCAAGTATCCCCTATGCTCAAGTATCCCCACTCTCCCCTATCTGTTTACAATTCATTATTTTAAGTTGAAAGGATTATTAAATTTGTGGCAGAAAATTGATTGACACTTTATAAACACCATATTTCGTTTCAAATTTTAAATGGTATTGACTAGTTACTTTTAAATGACGTTTTAGCAATTTTACTTGTCATTTTGAAATAAAACTTAATGTTATGTGGTAGTTTCTCGCTTTATTCACCAAATGTAGATAGAACAATTAATTACTATTGCACATTTTAATTACTTTTAAAAGACTTGTTATACTAACAGACAATCCGGACACTTGCTTCAAAATATACGGAATATTAAATTGGTTCATAAACAGAAATAGAAAATAAAATCAACTCATTCGATTAGCAAAAGAAAATCGATTTAAGGCCCCTCAATAGTCACTGAAAAAGATCTGGATGATAATTTAAATTCTATGGGAGTTCTTTTCATACATCTCGCTCAAATTTTAATATTTTTATGTAATTTTTTTGCATGGGATAGCTGACGACAGGTCTAGTTTTTACTTTTTCGATTTTGCTTATATATTTTTTTTATATTATAAAAGTTTCAATTTTAGAATCGGTTTAAACCAGTTTTGAAATCTAAAATAATTTAAAAATAAAAAATCTGAAACCAAAAATGAACATGTAAAAACTAGGCCGGTTTTGGTTCGTCCTAAGCTGTCCTATGCAAAAAAAAGTAAAATTATTAAAATTTTAGTGAGACATTAGAAAAGAACGCTCCTATAGACTTTATATTATCATCCGGATCTTTTTCTGTGATTAGTGTTGCGCCTTTATAGGAAATTTAATAATACTGTCACCGAAATTTTACCAAAATACAACTATATATTTACTGTACAAAACCTGTATATATAGTGATGATTTTATTTCAAATATTTCTTATGGGAGCACGGGATACATTTAAAAGTAATTTTATTTACTGAGTTAAATTCTTTTGCAATGATAAACCATACCATTTGTAATCAAAATCCCATGATAAAACATTTCACATTTTTTAATTCAAAGCTAAAACATTATTAAAAAGTGGGATAATTAAAATCATTATAACTTGAAATATTATAATTTGGAACTTCTTTTTTTTAATTTAAATAAACAAAAATATATGTTTTAATTTTGAATCAGAATTTAAAAAAGTATTAATTTAAAAAAAAATAAAAATATTTAAATACAAAAAATGAGTACAATTTTAAAATTCAAAATTTAAAAAGTAAATATTGTTTCTAAATTTACTGAATGAAAATTAAAATCGAATAATTTAAAAAGACATGCTACAAGTTTGAGATATTTATTTTTAACGATTTTTGGCATATAACAACAGATCTTATACATCAATAATTAGGTCTTTACTTATATACGAGAAATGGTGAAAAAAAAAGCATCATGAAGAAAAACAATTCTTAACAAGAATTCGTTTCCTTCACAACAATTGATTGAAAGCTAAATTTTAAAAAATGAACAATTAATATTTCCTGTTCCAATTAAGATTGAAGCACACTTTAAATGTCATTTTAAGCAGTAAAAAACCCAGTCCTTTTTGTGCAATAATGTTTTTAAGAGGATTATTTAGGATTTTCTGTCCCGTAATATCTTAAAGGAATTTTTTTGTTTTTTGTTTTGAATGGAAATGTTACATTTTTCTGTAATAAAAGTAAAATTCCCTTTCATCTTCTATCCTTGCGTTTAAGAAGCAAAAATGTTACTTGTAGGACAGAGAAATGGAAATGGTCTTTTTTTATTAAGAGAGACGTAAAGAAAAAACCGTTAAATTTTCGTAATTGATTTTTGTTCCCGGTAACCGTGTCGCTGAATATGATCAGCTGTTAAGAAGCACTCCTCATCTCTGAGCATTTATCCTGTAATTGCGAGTACCTAGGTTCGTATTCAATCAAGTAAAAACAAAAACGAATGCCATAATATAAAACACAAAAAATTATTCTGAACAAGTGTGCATTAATAAATATATTTACAAGTATAATGTAGATTTTTCATTGTTGTTCTATTTCTGATATATTTTTCTTAAAAACAGAAATTATTCTTCTTAAACTGAAAAAAGATTCATTTTAAAAACGGGACAATACCTCACTGGAAATTTTCTGAAAAAAAAAATGAGAATTTACGGCAAATTTGATTCCATCGTATTATATTGTTTCTTCATTTAGTAATTTAGGTGTATTTAAATAATAGACAATATAAATATAAATAATAAATAACCACTCTTAAAAATGCAGAAATGCATTAAATTATTCATATATTTCAAAAGCAATACTTTTCGGATCACAAAAAATAATATTCAACGATTACTTTGCACGCGTTTCAATCCAGAAACATTATGTCTATCTTATAAAATCTTCTAAATTGTTGTAATCTTATAAAATCTCTCCAAAAAAAGTCTACAGAATACTTCGCTAGGAGTTTTGCACAATTATTTGTTACCTTTTACTAAAAACTGAATTCGGCATTATCCATTTTTTCTTCAAAAGCTTCGCATTTATAACGTGAGAAAAACACATTTAAAACTCACATTTATAAAAAAGAATGACTAGAATTGAACGTTTTGCAGTGAAATGACTTTACATCTGCGCTCAAGAATCAAACTCATAATGACCTGCCAAAGACTCTGCTTGTTATTTTGTAAAAGCGCAAAAATGATTTCTCGGAAGTGATTTCTCACTTTAATATACTTTGAAGTTTTTGTCATAAAAGTACTTTATAACGGATTTGAAATAAGAATCTTCATAACTCGATTAGTATATCGAGCGGAGATTGGTGCGGTTCTTTTTTCTGCTACAAGTGTTTCCGAACATAAATCGTTGTGCTTGCAAATATTAAAGAATTATAAAGATTATTAAACAATTATAAAGATTATTAAACAATTATAAAGATTATTAAACAATTATAAAGATTATTGCTTTTAAATAGTCGCAAATAATTAAATTAAGACCGAAAGAAATATATAGGGGAGAGTGGGGATACTTGAGCATAGGGGATACTTGAGCCACCCCTATTATCTTTACAGTTGGTCAATTTTTCTTTCTAAAACTAGCAACATGGTAACATATTTATAGTTCTGAACATGTAAAAAAAGAAATCACATACCTTGGTACCATTTTGAAAGTATGGTGATTAACCCTTTGAGCTCTGCTGGTAGAATTTTCTACCACATAATTTTAATTCTGAAATGTCACAACGACACCAGAAAATTCGACCAAATTTATTTGGAAAAGGTTTAATGCATTTTTTCGCGTATATTGTAAATCGGGTTTTTTCTTTGCAAAATACTGGTGCGAATATGACATCTGGCTCAAGTATCCCCTCCATGGGGATACTTGAGCCACGATGTAAAAGAAAAAGTAAACATTTTTTAGATATAGAAAAATAGTTCAAAATGAATTGAAAGCGGTTTTCAATTGAAGAAAAAATATCAAATTTTCATTTTCAATATTTTATTTTGTTCTAAGAAATTATAAAAAATTTAAAAAAATTAAAATTTAAAAAATGGCTCAAGTATCCCCATCTTCCCCTATAACTAAATAATTCTTTAGCAAAAGCAAAACAATGTTCGGTCAGCATTGGATAAATATTGCGCTATTATTGGCACAATACTGGCTCAAAATTATTGACCGAAAATTAGAATGTTTATATATTGTTAATATTTTGATAATAGTGGCTAAATGCATTTTGTCAGAATAAAGCCTATAATCTGCTTTTATTTACACTTAATTGTAATTGATTTCACCATATAACCAATACTTTTACAATATTGGAATTTACACTTGCGAGAAAAACAGCTTTGAAAAAATATTCTTGTTAATTATATTAAGTTGAACATAAAAAAGGTTACATATTCGTAGTTAATGGTCAGTTTTATCACGTAATTCAGCTATTTATCTTTGTTAAATGAAAATATGAAAAATGGTGTTTATTTGAGAGAATTTGATAAAAATGTACGCTGTTTAAATTTTTTATATTTTGATCATATATGTCCACACAGTTTATAAATTGCCACTACTCATCTTTAATAAGTTGTAAGACTAACATAAACTTTTCTCCATTCTCAGTTATTTTAAATTTTCTATATACAAATATATTTAATTACTTTTTGCAGAAATAGGATTTTCCGCATCAGGAAGATAGAAATCTTTAAGGCTTTATTATTATTCCCTTGAATTATATAAACATAAGTGTACAAAGATATTTCTAACTCCTCTACAAGCGTATTTAATACATTTGAAACTAATAAGATGTGGCGATTCCAAAACTTTCTTCTGTGTCATGCATAATAATACTTCTTGAAAAATAAAGCATAGCAGAGCCACCTGTCAGGTGATTCACACGAAGATCTAGTAACTGACAACTTTATACAACTTTTTATTGAAGTCTGATGAAAATTCGTAAATTAGTTTTTGAGCTAGACCTATTGCAGAAATATTTAAAAAACCTGCATAATAGCAGCAAATGTTGTGTGTTGTTTAATAAAAACTAATCAGAAACAACTTTTATCAGACATCTGAATTAGAAGTTTGATGAAAATACATGCATTAGTTTTTTAAATACAACTATTCCGAAATCCTGAAAAATGCAGCATAGCAGCGCCACTCGTAAGGCGATTTACACCAAAATTTAAATAACACTAATCTATATTCGAGTCTAGATGAATTTGAAGTTTAAAGAAAATCTGAACATTAGTTATTGAAAAACAGCTATCAGGATAATCTTGATTAATGCAGAACAGCAGCGCCATCTCTTGAGCAATCTGCACCAAAACGTAATCAGCAGCAAAAAATATATATCAAGGAATAACTTAAATCTAAAGTTTTATAAAAATCTTTGCATTATTTCCCGAAACAGATCTATTCTGAAAATTTTGAATAATGCAACATAATAGCGCCACGTAATGAGAAATATACACCAAAATGTAATCAGCTCCAGTTAATAGCAAGGTGGAATGGAATATTTGTGAGTCTCTTGTGAATCTCTTGTGAAAGTTTTGTGAAATTTCCGGGCATTAGTTCTAGAGACAGGGCTCCCACAAAAATTTTGTCGTATACAGATTTATAGAGTGATAGAGTAACAGTGAGAGAGAAAGACCTACAGACAGACATTTTCTAAAACCCATCAAAGCATGTTCAGGACCTTCTAAAAAGTATAAGTTCTCCGAAATACCGAAGTCGAAAATTATCACGAATCCAATACTTTCTTTTTCTGAATTTAGAAATAAGTAAAAGAATGTATAAACAATCTAGATTAAAAAATAAATTAAATCTATATAAAAAAAAACTTTATGCATGCAAACTATGACAGTATATGGAGCATTTTTCACCACAGAAAAGAAAATAATTTTACATATCGAAATCTAATGTTTTTGCCGGTTCATATTTTTATGTAAAAAAAATATACAGGTCTTAATTCATATTTTTTTTCTAAAAAGAGTATCATTGTTAATTATTATACTAAAACGATATTACTGAATCAAGCAATGCCTGCATTAAATTTCGTTTAATTCAAAATTCTACATTAACAAACAGGCTTTCTAATCAGATTTTGTTGGAAGATTTAATGAAATGTTTGTAATATGATTAAGAATTAATGTCCTCAAATTTGAACACTTTCAAACTCTACGCAGACTTGAAGGAATACATAAACTATGTTCTTTTCTGGGGTGATTCGATTAACCTCTTCAGACCTGAGCATAAAATAACTCTAGAAATAAATATTTTTTGCTTTTGCATAATCGAAATGGCACATAGATGACAGAGATAATCATTTTTATGAAATCAGTACTTTAGGAGACTTGTAATCTAGGTTTACAAATGTGGACATAAAGGTACTTATTCCCTTAAAACATCAGTTTAACTATTAGTAATATAAATTTATGCAATAACAAAATTAAGGTTTTTAACAAGTAAATGATCAGCAAATCCTCAAAAGGTTATTGCAAAGCATTTAAGTTCAATAATCCTGAATATTTCTTACTTTCTTGTCCGCAATATCTTGAAGGTTTTTCGAAACGTGGATGAAAATAATATTTATTTTATGAGGTAATATTTATCAGTGCTGACATTTATTTTAAAGCAAAATACATTCAGCTGTATAGAAGTAAAGTAAAAATTCAAAAAATTAGAACAGTTTAGTTTTTATGAGGAAAAGTATGGAGGTACACGTTTGTGTACCTCTTGTCAGAAGAGGTTAAAAGAACTTAAATAAAAACTCAAAGTGGGTGTCACAGTTTAACACTTTCACTGCTGCATAACTGAATACTCCTAGTTAAAAAACTAAATTTCCTTGGCCGCTATTTTCGGACCTCTCAACTGGTAGACGGCAGGTGCTGGGTTCGAACCCAATCGCGGCTGTCGGCCTAACCGTTCGGAGTTTTCGTGGTTTTCTTCTAACCTTGCGTAAATACGGGTTAGGTTCCCTTAGAAAGACCCCCCGAAGGGCACCCTCCCCTGGTCCTATATCCCTAGCGTAGATAATCGGACGACAAAAATAAAACCAAAAAGTAAACCTTGGCCTCTAATAAAACACTCGTTATTGATTTCGTGATCTAAATCACCGATTACGAGTATTGCTTATAGGAAATACATGCAAAGGGAAGAGATTCACTTTAAAACCGTCGGAAATTTTAACTAAGTGTTGTAAAAATATTTTGAACCAGAATGTTTATCTAAATTATTTAACTTATTTCTCCATGGTACAATATACTATTATTTCTCGCGGGACTGAATTTAACCCTTTTTCAAACGAGTTATTTATCGTGAAATCGATCCACCACAATAATAATCTTCTTTAATATCTGAAGGTATACTGGAATTTTTAGATAACACTAATGTGGAATTTAGATCCGTTTTTTTTTCATTAAAACTGATTAAATATATCGGTAATTATATTTTTTGTGAAATACAGATCAAATCAGATTAATTAACCAAAATTATTCTTTTGAAAGTATCACAATTTTTAAAAAAGCAATCAGTTTAAATGCATCATGATCCTCTCTATAAATGGAAACGCTTTTGCATTTGAATATGTTTCATATAATTTTATGTAAAGAAAGAAAAGAAAACCTATAAAAATGAATAATAAAATTACCACTTTTTGAAAATATTTAGCTTCGACTGTTTCTCTATTACTATTCTATCTGAATTTGATCGAGAAGAGCGTTTTGTTTGGAAAGAATAAAAAACTTTTATTAATAGACAGAATAAATAAGTTTTACAGAAAGTATCTTTCAATGGTATTTTTAAGTACCGTTAGTGCATAAAGAGTTAACTTATTTTAGAAACAAAATTCTTGTTGAAATCGAAATATTTTCCTTTTTTACAGGTCAAAATGATCGCTTTGACGGTTCTGATGCTAAATAAAAAACTTGACCTGCTGATTAGAATCCTTCATTTCTCAATATCTAGTTACAACTAAATTTTTACCACTTAACCCTTTAACGTTCATTGGTTTCGCCACGAAACCACAAAATTTTAATTCCGATACGCAACACTGACACCGGTATTTTTATCGAAAAATATCCCTTTTATTTTGTATGTGAAAAATCACGTTTTCTTATTTAGAAATATATTTATTCTTAATTAACGGTGTCAATCATTTATTTCGACATCTTAGCAATGAAAATGCTATGATCGTTAAAGGATTAAATGATTTGCACGTACGTCGTACGTGCAAGAAGTATTTTCTTGATCCATCACGTAAAGCTTTTTGATACCAATAATTTTTTTAATTATAATTTCACACTTTTTAACGTCATAGATATTTAGACTAAACTTTAAGAATATGTTAGCTAAAAAACATGGTGTTTCTCACATATTTTGAACTTATTGCATGTAATAAAAGAAACAGTTAAATGATTAAAGCAAAAATATATATAAAGTGCAGATATGATCTAGGCGTGCGTAAACAGTTGCACCTTATCATGTCTTGAAGCAAAAATATTAAAAATTGACTGAATTAATATTTTTCTATATGTAGATAACTCATGTATTAAATAAATTATCTGTAGTATTAGTTTTTAACATTATTATCCGTCGAATGATACCTACGCTATTCTATTACAGCAATTTGCAGCAGAATTATTTGGGGTTAGTTCTTTTTTTAGGATTGTATGTGAAAGAATAACATTTTAAAAATGAATTTTCAATTTTATGCTTCCAATAACAGAAAAAATGTTTATTACAGCTATAAAGCAACATACGATACAACTCAAAGATACTTAAAGAGCTAATTCTCCCAATTTATGCTTTTCGTTCCATCTAGGAGTATTTATCAGACCTGCATACATAAAACTTTGAAAAAAAACTGAAATTATCTGTTTTAATTAGCTTTTCCTTCATATACTGCTCCTAAATCAAGATCATTTATGTTATTTTTAATAGCGCTATATGAACCTATTACGTACCATTTTTGTCTAAAATGTGTTTATAAATAGCTTTTATTTTCCGTTTTAAAAGTATTTTATGACAACGGGCGGTTCACGTTTAAAACAGCAAAAAAGTATAAGCAAAACTACAATTTTGCAAGTTAAATTGACTCTAAAACGGAATAAATTTTAATAAAGCAGCTTTCCATTTAAACTAATGTGGAGGCATATGACATTGCCATTATTTGCCTAAAATAAACCTAAGCTGATAGAAATATTTTCAAATACATTTTCTTATTATATTTTGCTTGAAATGTATTTTGCATAAATATATGCATTTTTACGTTATAAAAATTTTAAATCTAATTCATTTTATTTTTTGGTTAAATGGTGCATAATTATGACTGAAAATATGGACTATTTTAAGGTGTTAAAGAATGGGTGAAATACATGAGAGTACGTAGCTGTAATTTAATTGTAAAGAAAGAAACTATATATGTGTAAAATTCAAGAAAATCTATCTGTTTACTGTGAAGCAATCTATTATACTCGTTCTTAATCCACACACTAGTGAATTCTCGCAGAACCACGATTACCACTCATGCAGACTTCGAAAAAATATTTTCTATTTGATATTCTGCCCCCACTGATATAATTATGTGAAATCAGGCACGCTGTGAAAAGGATTCTTAAAATTTCTAACTGTATTCGATGGAAATAAAAGAACAAATTATTTATAAACTATTTATAAATGCTAAACAAAATATTATTCATATATAAGAGCTACGATATAGAAGATCCGACCTGATACTAAGTTACATAGAACTAGCGTTTTTTTGCGCACTGGGTCAACATTTTTAAATACTCTAACTTCGTCTGACACTATGGTATCTCACGAATTTTTATCGGAGGCTCACAATTGACATCCCTGTTGAAATAATGGTGTCTCTTCGTACCACAGAATCTAACTGCAATATTTCGGATCAAATTCAAGATAAGGAAAAATATTACTTAAACCTCAAGTACGAAGAATGTGATGCACGTGAAGTGTAATAAATAAGTAAAAATATAAAATACCAGATAACAGTAATTTGCTCACTAGTGTCAGAAATCAGACACATTTAATCGCAGAATAATGCATCACTAGAAGTTACGTACCTCCTACAGGTTTAGTGTAGCATATCAGTCGTGAATTTAATCATTATATGTTGTAAATAGTCGATACCTTGTTATTTCTTTGAGCTCTGTTGAGTAAATTTCTTCAAAATTCCAAATGTCACATTGGCACCGTTATTTTGCAAAGAAAAAAACCGGTTAACAATATACATGAAAAAAAAAATACATTAAAACTTTTTCGAAATTTGGTCGAATTTTCTGGTGGCGATGTGACATTTCGGAATTAAAATTATGTGGTAGAAAATTCTATCATCTGAACTCAAAGGGTTAAAGTTGCCACAGGTCGTGAAGTCAACTGATACAGACAATGGAATTAAAAAATAATGGGCTTCTCCATGACGAAATAATGAGTAATATTAAGCCTTCATAACTTTATTATCAGCATTATCATCGAAAACGTTTCCCACAATCCATTGAGAAGCTCACGATGTTAAGAAATCATCGTTAGTATTTTGAAGTAAATTAGAATTAAAAAATAATTCTGTCAAAAGAACTACCAGTCGTCAGGAAAGTTGGCACGTGAAAATTGAACAAAATCTACAGAAACGCTAAATGCTTTTGGTTTTTGTCATAGCTCCTATTAACAAAGTCATGAAGCCGTGCTAGCGAATGAATTGAATTTAAGGTACGCGTGAAGCCTACACCACCAGTTGTACCACCAGTGTGAGTGACTATTGATAAGCATCATGTCAAACTCGGAGCGGATGGATTTAGAATTTGAAAAATATCCCCATTCTTCGAATAAAAAAAGAAAAAGAAACAACTCTTTTAGAAAAAACATTCGAAATTACACTAAATAATAGAAATGTTCAGAAATAATGATACAATTTTGGAATAAACTATAAGTTTTATATTTAAGTGAATTGAGAAAGATAATAGTTAAAGATAATTTAACCCATTAATGCCTGAATTAAATATTTTCTCTGCTCTAAATATTTTCTCCGTTAAAATTCAAAATTTGCATTTTCCCACCATTATTAAAGCAAGAATAACTTTTATCTTAATTTATCGAGAACTTTGTCTCTAGAAAGAAAATATTTATTTATCCTCTTTTTTTACTGGTGTGAAATGCGCTTACTTGAATATTTTAAAACTGTCCTAAAAATGGGATGCTAGGCACTAATGGGTTAATACGATTAATGATAGATATAAAGAAATTAATATAAATGCAGTAGTTAAACATATTCAAACAAAATATCGCGAAGGAAGAATTAATAATGTAACATATATATGTTTATAAAATATTTTTCTCTGGATTGCTCCAAGATTAAAAAACAAACAAATAAATAAAAAAAAATAAAATTACCAAAATACATTAAACGTATAATACGACAAGAAACTCCTAATGCAAATTCATAACGTATAACACTGATTAATACGAATATAAAGCAGTTAGAAAAACCAAAATTAGTTATAAAAATAAAGAAAAAGGGAATTATAATCAAAGCAATACCACTGAGGAGTAATTTTTGTTATATAAATGAAATTTCTATCCAACTACTCTGGCTTATAAATCTTTCTTAGATAAGCACTCATTTCAGAATGCAGTAAGAAAGGCACGTCAAATAATCTCAAGTGTTTTGAGAGCATATGGAGGATTCCACTAATGAAGTGCAGAAACCAACATACCTTGTACATCGTAGGATTAACTTTTTTAAAAGATTAAAGGTCATCAAACAAAGACGGTTTATTTTTTATAATGAAATAAAGATGTTTCTTTAGAGTAAATGATTTTTATTTTGCAGAATAATAATCTGCCTCCCAAAAATTTAGAGGATGTCCTTTAATAAATAACGATGCAAAAGTAATAAGAAACGTGTAATTTACATATATTAGCTTGTGTAAAATTCATTAAATAAAACATCTAAAAATAATCGTGTATTATTATAACATCAGAAAATTTTGAAAATATACAGTGTTTCATTCGGTACTATGTAAAACAATTCATTATTTCGAACTTTTATATGCTGCTATTTATTCGTCCTTCGTTCCGGATAATATCAAACAATGTTGATTCCATTGATTAAATTTTTTAGCTTCTACTTGTGACAGACTAGACCAGGTTTTTCCAGCGACTTATTTCAGTTCTTTAATAGGGACATATTGATTTCAACTCTTGCACACATACAGATTAATGTACTGCAAACGTTCTTAATTTTGTTTAGGTCTGGACATAATTATTGGAAAAAGCCACCATTTGGTAGTACACGAATTGTGAACTGAAGTATTCTCGTCGTGAAATCTTAGATGTTAATCTAATGTCTTATGACGCTTAGTTGACTTTTTATTTTCCTTATAGAAATGATAGCCTGGTTTGGTCCCTAACGCCAATCTCTTGTCAAACCATAAAAGACTGTCGATTGACGAAATTTTGGTAGATCTCCTGAGATCACACAAGTCGTGACCTGAGAATAATAGGGTTCTATCTGTGTTTTTGAAAAAAAATGACTTACCGTTATAGAAAGCTTCTATTTGTATCTATGAAGGCATTTTTGCATCAAAATGATGTTATATATATTTTACATATGACGTTACTATTATATTATGACATTTTTTTAAATTCAGAAATGCCTTCATAGATACAAATACAACCTTTCTATATCGATAAGTCATTTTTTTCAAAAACACAGATAGAACCTTATTATTCTCAAGTGACGAAGTAACTACCAGTAAGACGTGGTGACGTCACTGCGACGTCGCTGTGAAGTCACATTGTGACTTTGTGACCCTCGATTGTCGATGTGACGTCACGTGACGTCGATGTGAAGTTACAGTGACTAAAATGTGAAGTCGTTATGGCCGTTTTAGAGCTCTTTTGTGACGTCACATTGTGACCACTTTAGTGCAGTGATCCAGACCCTCCAGATTCCATTTTCTCACTGAATAATACGGTGAGCTACTGATCTCCGTATGATCATGGGGAGAGTAGCGATATTTTGACTGGTGTTTTAAATGGACCGGTGCCATTCTGACGTTTATTACCGAAAGTGTGTGTATTTTTGTCGGCCGATTATCTACGCTATGGGATATAGGCCCAATGGGGCTTATTACCGAAAGAGAAGAATACATCACTGAAATCCTACTCATCTGAATGACGTCATTTATAATTTGAAGAATCATCTGCCTTCAACGAATTGTTTTCAAACACGTCACCCCCCCTTAAATTAGATGTTTTGTTGTATTTAATTTTCTAATAAACGTAAGACAATATTTACAAACTAAGTTAAGTCGTTATGCTTCCATATACATATCTAAATTAGTGTGCTTATTGCGCATACTTTTCACCTCGGTTTGTTTACTTTCGTTTTTGTTTTCAATCTTGAAGTATTTTGTTTAAGAAAATAAAGCTATTGCCTTAACCTTCCTACCCTGAATGGGTCTAATCGACCCATGGCTATAATTTGTTTTATACGATTCGCACCAGAACTTTTTTCATAAAGAAAGTTAAATAACAGATTCAATAAAATAAGCCATTTAAATACATTAAAATATTTTAAATAACAATTCTGGTGTGAAATGTTTTTATCAAGATTGAGTAAAATTTGAACAGGGTAGGAAGGTTAAATGGACCAAATTAAGATGCTTAAATTTTAAATGTAAGTACTGAATTTCGAAAGCTCTTTGCTTTATACACTATTTGTTTTATTATTTTTGTAAATATTTTATAATGGATCACTATCACCAAGCAAATTTTTTCTTAACATCTGAATAAACGTCTTTATGTAGTTTAGGCCTACATAAGCATAAAAATTTATGCAATAAATTTTTTTTGCTATTTATTTCATGCTTGACTTGGAGATAGGCTCGGTAGATTGATTTATTGATTCTCCTGCAAGTGAAATTTCTTTGTCAGAGCTTCATCATGAAAGCTACTAAGAGAGTAAAGTAAAATGATGAAAACGACATAGACAAACAGGCTGGCTTAAAAACATCACCTACAACAAAAGTTAATAAAAATTTAGAAAATATAAAAAAATATAAATATATGGAGATTCAGCGGCAAAAAGGCTTAAGTCACAACTTTCCCTCCCCCCCAAAAAAAAAAATTTTAGAAATGGTCCGTTTTCTAATGGTCCGTCCCATTTTTGGGACAGTTTTAAAATATTCAAGTAAGCGCATTTTACCCCAGTAAAAAATGTAGGATAAATAAATATTTCATTTCTCGGGACAAAGGCCTCGATAAATTAAGATAAAAGTTATTCCCACTTTAAAAGTGGTGGGAAAATGCAAAATTTTAATTTTAACGTAGAAAATAATTCAGGCATTAATGGGCTAAAATAAGTTTCAAACAATCCTGTTTGTACCGAGAAATTTTATTTAGAAATAGAAGTCAAATATTTACCGATATCTAAAACGATAAATTTTATACAAAAAATTTTCTGGCTAAAAAAAATGATTGTTCGTTCCCCGGATTATAAGCCGGAAATTACGGTAATATATTAATCCGTACACCTTCGGAAGTTATTGTTTGAAATTTTTGAAATATTCTCTTGCTATACATTTTTTTATAATGTCATTTACTTTAAAATCTTAAAAAACATATAATAATTTGTAAAAAATTGCGACGTTCACATTTGCCCCCAGTCTCAATTACATATATGTGTATGTTAATGGATTTTTTAAAAAAGGTGTAATTAACATCAGGATTTTCTATGATTGACTAAAACATCTGTATTATACAATCTAGTGAAATAGAACATAATCTATAACTCATGCATATTACATTTACTTAAGTTGTAACTCTTACTATGTTCTCTTCTTACAATCTGTATTATCTGCATTAATTGTTAGCATTTAATGTACTTTATTACGTCTTAGATCTATCTCTTCTTTCAGAATGTGTAACTATAAAGGTAAATTTGAAAGACCATCAAAGACTCAATATATGTACGAGGTAACTCCGAACGAAGTCTTAGAAAATCGCACAAGTGTTCAAGAAACAGCTGACATTCAATCTTCATCACGTGTCTTCCGAAGCAGCTACATTTAAAAGAAGAAAAACAACAAGTCTCTTTCTCTTGTCTATGCTAAATCGCGAATAGTATTTACATCTGAAATACAAGGAACAAGTCGAAATTGCACGTCAAGCATAGAAAACGAAGGTGCGTTTTCCAATTATAACTATACTAAAAATATGCAGATCTTGGTTTAATATTATACATATAGTGGCCGAAATCTTTTGTGTGTCTTTGTAAATACTATATGCTTTCTATTATACAGGATATAACTTGTAGTTAACGTCAGCAACGTATGTCATTTTCATGAAATTTGAAATGTTTTAATAGGATTAAAACGTGCCTAAACATTACCCCCCCCCTATATCATCATGTAATGGAATACTTTTGTGTGACTCTGTTAATTCATAACAAATATTCTTTGCACCACAGATTTTGCAGAATGCATTTTTTAGTACATACTTTTTCGATGCATACATGAATTCTATAATGTTTAAAAGTATAACGTCATAAAATGCACTTAAAACTATTTTTTCCCATTGACCGTAAATGGTCGAGAGGTTCTTACCTCTCAACTGGTAGACGGCAGGTGCTGGGTTCGAACCCAATCGCGGCTGTCGGCCTAACCGTTCGGAGCTTTCGTGGTTTTCTTCGAACCTTGCGTAAATACGGGTTAGGTTCCCTTAGAAAGACACCCACGAAATGCAACCCCCCTGGTCCTATATCCCTAGTGTCGATAATCGGACGACAAAAATAAACCAAATCCATTGGCCGTAATGTGTCGGAATGCTTTTGGTTTTCCCTGTAATAATGCTTAACATTCGATTTTCATTAAATTTGAAATGACTTCATAAAGTTATGCAACAGATATATATTTTTAATTTCGAAGGATTCGGTTGGGTAGTTTTTGCTCTGTTATGTACGGACAGAAGGAACGAGTGAATGACAATTATAGGCGCTACGTATTTATATAATTACGAACGCACCTAAAAACAGCATACCATTTACTGGAATGAGAGATAATACATATGGAATTATTACTACTAGAAATTCGAAATCTGTCATACCAGTGGGATGTATAAAACTAACTAGTATAAAACTCTATATAACTACCACACACTCTACTCTATATGCTAGTATATAATTAGTATAAAACTCTGTCATCATTTTAATGCGATGATGAAATGGCTTGTTCTTACTCATTTACAAAAAATATGAAAGGAGATCAAACACCAGAAATAACGGAATCGATCTAAGTTGAAAACTCTATATAACAATCTAAGTAGAGAATAGATTTCACTGTTAAAAATCTGTATCTTTTTCACATTAGTCACTTAGAATCTTTTGCAGATTATCTCTGTTTTGAACAATGAGAATGTATCATACCATTTTTTATAAAGGCGGTAGAGTGACTATGCAGCAATAGATAAAAATTTTTACCGTATAAATGCACAACATATGCATTTAAGTTCAAGAAATTTAGTATTAATGGCCACCTAATTTGAAAAAATAAATTTCTTAAGAAAGAAATTTAGACATTCCATTACCACTATTAAAGTTAATTAAAGTATGTGGCGCTTATTTTTCTTCTTATGAAATGGTTTTTGACAGGAAAGTACTCCTCATTCTTAAAAAAATGAATTTTAATAAAGCATAAATTAAGATTTTTCAGGCAACATTTTCCATTTATCTTTACGGACTGACAGCAATTTATTTACTTCTTTAACTAGTATAACAAGTTAAGCGTGTCGCCATAAGAGTAAATAACTCTTGCAAACTTTGTAAACTCTGATGTAATCTTCCTATTATTTAAAACTTCATTCAGCTTAAAGAAAATGTAAACTATAGTGGCTTCCTAAAACTTAATTAGCCTTAACAAGACAAAGTGTTTGAAGGAAGTTTTAGAGGTTTTAAATTTATTTTCAAAATGTGGTATCATAATTTTTTTACACCATTCTTAAAGACTTCGTACTTAAAAAGTAAAACTGGAACAATATAATAGCATTATTGTATGTCTGTCCGACAGCCGCCTTTTTAAAACACTAAGAAACGCAGAAATTTCAAACTTGACAGAATTAAGAAGCATATTGATCAACATATTTATTGATTTTTTGCCATTAATCGGTATTTTTAGAAAACATATAGGTGATAATTAAATTACTTGAAAATTCTTTTTTATATATCGTTTTGGGATCTCTTAACACCAAACTCAAAAGTATTTGTATTTTAATCTTAAGATATATTCTTCAGAAATATCGTAGAAAACGTATCACAAAAATATGTACACACACACACAATAGTTACAAATCTGCGGAAACAAAAATCATAAAAACTTTATGAGTAATAAGCGGTTCCCTGCAGGATAACTATAGCGATTATCCTACGTGTAATAGTTTTTCAAAATGTCACATTTTTCTGTTACACACAGAACTTGCATTGTGAGAAAGCCTGATAGATGTTAAAAACCACTTGATGTTATCAATCGACGTGGAATCGTAGATAAATTAATTTAGCTGAGATATTAATTAAAATCTATATAGTAAAAACTGGCATAAACAAAGGCTGTGTTACAATTTTGCTACTCCTTTCGAAGTGCGCTTCGCCCAGTGCCAAGTTAGTACTTTAATTTGCGGAGCCATGTGTGCGATTATAACTAGCTTTTTACACTTTTTTTAATATTAAATATATTTTTAAGAAACAAATTATGAAAATCTGCTATTAGAATAAAAACTGCACTCTCTGGAGATGATATTTTTATGATGTGAAGTTTTAGTATTCTAATTTTATTTATCTTTGAAAATTTAGTTAATGAATAGCTAATGTCCAGATTTTTATGCTTCAACTTATAATTTCAAATGACATTACAATACCGAAAAAAAATCTAAAACAGATAATCTCTTTCAAATATGTTGTTTATTTCTATATTTGTTCAATCAATAAATGTATCTATAATGAGACCTAAAAAATATGCAAGTATATATTATTAACACAATCAAGATTTCCGGTGACTAACTGTGCATTGTAAAAGAAGAAAAATGCTTCTGGATCTCAGAAAAATCAATATAATTGCAAACGAAAGTATATAATAACATTATCCGAGATGCACTCGATTTGAAAAAGCGTTCTTTATCTGAAAAAAAAAAACTCACAGAAATGAATACTCTTTTGAAATTTAAAGAATTTCTTTTAAAACGTTCTTTTTCTGTCACTGATTTGGAAAACCTTTTCGAATATTTGTATGCAGATAGGGCAACACAGCCTTTATTTGCATAAAATTGCAGCAAAAACATGGAATCCCGGATTTCAAGAGAGAAAAACCCTCCTCGGAAAATTTGAGTAAAATAAAATATAGGAGTCTCAGCGGTGAGCATAAATGTTTAACACCATGTTCTCATTCAAAGCACTTGAAGCTCTCTATAAGTGAGTTGCTAGTTCACTAAAAAGATTAAACTTACGAAGATTAATATAGATTAAACTTATATATGATTGTCCGATAATTGATGTCGATAGCATCTTTCACATTCCAATATATTGCTTTAAGCTGCAAGGCAAAGATTATACACATCTACAGTGTATATTTATTAACAACCTGTGGTTGTCAAATCTAACTTCTATTTATTCAAAATATATTTCAAAATGCTCTTTTCAGTTGGCAGTGCATAACACAATCTCTACACTGTTAAAAATCTTGCCTAGTTGAACCAAATGTTGGTGCTCAATAGCTGTTACTGTAAGATGGTGAGATCTCAAACCAATATTTGGAGCTTCTGTTGCAGCACAGTTCCAAAAATTATAGCGAGGTTCAAATAGGAAACTCCGAATGTTGGTACGAGAATTCACTACCTTATGGTGGCAACTACTGAGCAGCAAAATTTGGTTTTAAACCAGAAAAAGATTTTTAACAGTATAACTTTTATTTCCACGTGGCACAAATTTCTTCTTCAATCCTCTAACGCAGCTTAATGCTCCCGTTGAGATAGAAATCAATACAAAATAAAAAGAATGATGCCCAGTTAAACTGATGGCATAGAGCTCACAGGCTATGCAGGCTAATTGTATATTACAGCCTTATAATAATGCCTTTTGAAAAAAAGAAGTAAGGAAGTAACCCCCCCCCCATTTCCTTTCTTTATACTTACTCATTGAAGCCCCAAAATTATTCAAGGATACGCCTTATTATATAATAAACCTGTATCTAAAATTCGAAGCAAGTCGAATAATTCTGCACAAAAACCCATTATGTAATTTAAGAAATGTTTCCCCCCCGTACCCTCTTCTATAATTAATCATTAAACCTCCAAAACTGTTCAGAAATTCATCTTATCAGAAAGAACCTACCGTAATTTCGGGTGTATAAGCCGCGGATCAAACAATTCTTTTTGGACCCAGAAATCTTATTTAGTGATTGAAGACAAATATTTACGGCGATCTAACTAGTTATATTTGTTTCTTAAAAAATTCTGGGTCGAAAAAGAATTGTTTGATCTGCGGCTTATACACCCGAAATTACGGTACATTCAAAATTTAAAGCAAATCGGATAACTCTGCATAAAACTCTATTTAGCTAACTTAAGGGGAAGGTAATCGCCCGTACCCCTCTTTATAATTAACAAAAGAACACCACAACAAATGAGCTAAGCTTCTTATTACTATGAACCTGTATCCAAAATTGAAACAAATCTGTTAATTCTGTATGAAAAGCCATTTACATGAATTATGAAGGGTAGTTTCACCGACCCACCCTTTATACTTATCCAGTGAATAACAAAAACAAATCAGGAAAGCACCTTTTCAGAATAAACCTATATACAAAATTTGAAGCAAATCGGTAAATTTAGCGTGAAAAACCTAAATTAAGACGGGGGGATTACCCCCTCCCCCATTCCCCCTCTTTAAACTTATCCAATGAACACCCGAAACTAATCAAGGAGGCACCTCATTAGAATGATCCTGCATCTAAGATTTGAACGAAATCTATACTGATTCTGCATTAAAAACCCATTTATATAAGGAAGGGGAGGTGCAATAGCCCCCGTTCCCCTTCTTATACTTATCGAATGAACTCTCAAAAGTAATCAGGGAAGCGTCTTATCATAATAAGCCTATATCCAAAATTTTACGTAAATCGGATATTTTTATCATGAGTTATCGCCTTACGTACGCACGTACATACATACAGAACGTACGGGCACATAAGCTCTCAGGCTTTGATAGCCTGTGATCTAAACAGAAGACACACACTTCCGCTTTGCCTTTTAGACGCTGCAGATAGGGCAACATAGCGTAAATTTTCATAAAAACATTGAAAACACGAAATCCCAGATTCCAAGAAAACATCAGGTGGAAAATTTGAGCAAAATAAAGTGTAAGGGGTCTTGGTGGCGCACACTGATTAAATGTTTGACATCATGTTCACATTCAAAGTACTTGAGACTCTCTGTAAATGAGTTGCTAGTCCACTAAAATGCTTCTTGAGTATTATGAGAGATTTATTTTCTTGCCTTTGAAAATATTGTTTTCATACATCTAACTCCAAACTTTAAAACAACTTTACCATTAACGTATTAACCCTTTGCGGCGCGTTGGTTTCATAGATATACCACTTCATTTTAATTCCAAAACGCCACATTGGCATCGGAATTTTGTTACAAAAAATTACAGTTTATTGAATGCGTGAAATATAGCGTGTTCTTATCTACAATTAATGTTGTTTTCAAATTCCGGTGTCAGTCATTTATTTCAATACTTTAGCAATGCATTTGCCCTGGCTGCAAAGGGTTAATAGGTAATGAAGTTTCAAATACATTAATTAGCACATTTAAAAAAATTAATCCGAACGCATAAAAACAATTTTAGATTTTATTAAAAATATTCTTTTACAGATATGGTTTTTTATAACTAAACTTAAAAAATTAACAAATATTAAGAAATCAATATTTTTGCAATATATATATATATTGATTTATCCAATACTCATAAGGTAATAGAGCTTAAAGTCACACAGAAATTGCTTCATCAGACATTCAATTTCAACTGTAATATAGGAAGTACATCTGTTTAGCATCGTTTCCATGAAAACCAATTGCATTTCATGATAAACGATTATAGCACGCGTAATATGTGATAATCAACTTAATGGTTTTATGTATCTGTAGAGCATTAAATCTTGGAGCCAATTATTAGTATGCTTTCTCGTTATATTTAAATGAAAGTGCTTCCAAATAACATAGTTTTATTGTTGTTTTATTGAAGTTTTTATACATTTTTATTATTATTCCCCTTATCTCAGTTATTTTAAGATGAAAGTTATATGGATTTTAATAGAATAAATTTGCATTTTTACAATAAGCCTAGTCAGTTTTTAAGTGCTTACACAGTGTTGCCATTGGGCTACTTTTTAAAAATTCAGATTTCTTGATTTGCACCATTTTTTTGAAACAACAACATTCTGTTTGTTTTCGCCTTTTTTAATATGTCATCAAATAAGGGGCATTTTACTATTCCAAAAAAGTGGTGCCAGTCACGAATCTGAATTTAAAATAAGTAGCCCATCTGGCAACACTGTGCTTACAGCTTGTTCTCATTTTGTATGACTAAATCACGACCAAATATTTTTTTTATATAGAGGATTCATTTTTAATAATATACAAAATTATAGTAAACTGTTTTAACAAAATAAAATGAGTGATAGTACTTTTCTTCTTGTGAAATGCGATGTCATAAGCAAAAAAAAAAATCTGCGAAAGCCACTATTCCCATAAAAATAAATTTGAGATAGACATTATAATATTACTAAATGATCGATGTGTTCCTTCATAATTTCTACTGATATTACCGTAATTTCCGGTGTATAAGCCGCGGACCAAATAATTATTTCTTGACCCAGAAAAATTTAAAAATAAAATTAAATTTCTTAGATCTCGGTAAATATTTCTCTTCAATTACTGAATAAATTTTCTGGGTCCAAAAATAATTGTTTGATCTGCGGCTTATACACCGGAAATTACGGTATGTATTTCACAGAAAGTAATTTTGGTCCGTTTAAAAATTTAACTTTCCTGCCCTGTTCAAATTTTACTCAATCGTGGTTAAAAACATTTCACACCAGAATTGTTATTTAGAACATCTTAATATATTTAATTGGCTTATTTCTCTGAATCTGTTATTTACCTTTCTTTCTGAAAAAAGTTCTGGTTCGTATCGTATAAAACAAATTTTAACTATGGGTCGATTAGACCCATTCAGTGTAGGAAGTTTAAAAAAAATATTTTTTTTTTATTCTAAGCAATATCGTCGTTTGGTTTGGTTTTAAGCACCTTTTAAATTTTACTGAATAGATGCATTACGAATCTACGTTAAATTACAAATACTTTTTTAACTGTTACTACTCTCATCTTATTCTTTTAAGAATCTAGAAGAATCCTGTATATATACTGATATCTGTGGATAACTGGAAACATCCCTACATTGTATCCTTACATGGCATATCCCTTACAGTGCACTATAAGATCAGCAGCTCATACAAGGAAACTGCAAGAGTTTTCTTATGATGACTGACTTGCTCACATCATTGTTCCAATATCCAACAGAAATTAATGCAATTACTAAATATAGTGGGGAAAAGTAAATACATTCCATAATATAAAACTGCTTCCACAGCAGGATGATTTGTCGGCAATATCAGAAACGATAATATCTGCCTAGCCACTGACTATATAAGGAATCATGTGTCGAATCTATTGTATCATAAATCAAATGTTTTGTTTTCAGTAATTTTCAGTAATGAAGAGAACTAGCTTGTAATAACTTCAAAAAATTTTAAAATAAGTACTTACCGTAATTTCGGGTGCATAAGCCGCAGATCAAACATTTCTTTTTCGACCCAGAATTTTTTCAGAAACAAATATAACTAGTTAGATCGCCGTAAATATTTGTCTTCAATCACTAAATAAGATTTCTGGGTCCAAAAAGAATTGTTTGATCCGCGGCTTATACACCCGAAATTACAGTAATTTACTTAATAGGGCTAAATGCATGCGAATTCTGAACAAATTTTAACAAGTGAAACGCTGTAAAATAAGTTATAATGCAATATCTGTGCGCTGTAAAAGATTCTTTGAAAAATATATTTTTTCAATTTTGTTATATTCCTGGTAGTGTTATTAGGTATATTTCATAAAAAGATTCCTTAAGATAGCTAAAGAACCATACAGTAATATTTCTTCAGTAGGGGAGAGTGGGGATACTTGAGCATAGGGGATACTTGAGCCACCCCCTTTATCTCTACAGTTGTTAAATTTTTCTTTCTAAAACTGGCAACATGGTAACATATTTATAGTTCTGAACATGTAAAAAAGAAATCATATACCTTGGTACCATTTTTAAAGTATGGTGATTAACCCTTTGAGCTCTGCTGGTAGAATTTTCTACCACAAAATTTTAATTCTGAAATGTCACAACGACACCAGAAAATTCGACCAAATTTATTTGAAAAAGGTTTAATGCATTTTTTCGCGTATATTGTAAATCGGTTTTTTTCTTTGCAAAATACTGGTGCGAATGTGACATCTGGCTCAAGTATCCCCTCCATGGGGATACTTGAGCCACAATGTAAAAGAAAAAGTAAAAATTTATTAGACATAGAAAAATAGTTCAAAATTAATTGAAAGTGGTTTTCAATTGAAGAAAAAATATCAAATTTTCATTTTCAATATTTTATTTCGTTCTAAGAAATTCTAAAAAATTTTAAAAAATTAAAATTTAAAAAATGGCTCAAGTATCCCCATCTTCCCCTACTTTGTAAAACTACCTACTAAATAAATCCATCAGTTTATTTTGAAGTATTATACAACTTCATAGCAGACTATCTAATGACATTTTATATTTTGTCTAGGTATTTTAAAGCACATTTGATAAGGCTTCATTTTTCAAAAGTGTGTTACTCGCTAAGAAGTTATCTTTGTTAATGTAAACAAAGAACGAGACTCATCTCATTTTAGTGCGTGACTGGTAAGTAATATTATGGAATATGAGGGATTACAAAACATGAATCTGTGAAGTAATCATTACATCAAAGGTAATGTATCCGAACACCATTAGCTGGAGCTTTACAGCGATCAAGAAAGTATTTTCTAAACAAATGGTTTTCATACAGAGAAAAATAATTTAAAATGTGTATAGATCTAAGAACTGTGTATATTTTTAGCTTCAATTGAATAAAACAATACACGATCAATTTTCTGATACTTTTGTACATTATGGAAAATACTACTTAACGGAATTGGTAAGGTATTTTTTTCATTTAAGCATTTTGTGATGCCTTTTACATATATTAATAAATGGTTTTCAAAAGAAAAATGAAATAATCACTAAAAAATTACACTCTTGTGGAATATCCGAAAAAAAAATAAACAAATTTTAAAACTACAAATTTGAACATTTTGAAATATATTTCTTTCACGCGTATCTTACAAGCGCATTTTAAAATGCTAGAGATCAGACATCCAAAAAGTGATTAGTGAATAAAGTTTCATTACATGTATAAAATAAAGAGGAAATGACAATTTAGTTATCTAATGTAACGCTTTTTAATAATAAAATATTGATAAAAAATTTCATCTATAATTTTATTAAATACACCTTAACCTTTAAACCCTGAATGGGTCTAATCGACCCATATCTATAATTTGTTTTATACGTTTCGAACCAGAACTTTTTTCATAAAGAAAGTTAAATAACAGATTCAGAAATTTAAGCCGATTAAATATATTAAAATGTTTTAATTAACGATTCTGGTGTGAAATGTTTTTATCACGATTGAGTAAAATTTGAACAGGGTAGGAAGGTTAAAAGTCATCCAGATAAACGCAGAATCAATATGAAAGTATATTAAGAAATTTATCATTTTGATCCGACTGATAAAATGACGAAACATAAACTTAGAAAAAAAATTTAAAAATTGCAATTCTGAATTATTTTCAATAAACTGCATGCAGTAAAGAAATTATGTACTTGAGTTCTATAGATTACTAAAGATGTTGAAATATCTAAAATAAAAAAAATAGAAAATTGATATTTTTCTTACAATTCTCTAAATAAAAGAAATTTTTCTATTTTCTTCGCATATAATTTTATATAAAGTGATATATGATACGAATTAAATATTTCCAACTGAGCGAAAAATTTAATTGTGTTAAAAATACAAGATATATGATAGTATTTATACAATATTTTGTATTTCATCTTTTATCTAGTACCTCACTGCTTTGCGTATTTTTTTTAATTAAAAGTATTCCAAAAACATTTAAAAATTACGAAAAACTTTCAGTTTTATAAAATCAATTAAGCGGCAATTCACCTGTTAAATTACAGGTTAGCAAATGTAAATGTAAATTTTGTTTAGACTGTGAATTAAAAAAGCGACTCACGAGGAAAAAACATGAAGCGTTTAAAGGGCATAGCCGGATAAGCATTGAAGTGGGGAAAAAAGCTGACAACATGGGATAATATTTTGTTCTGCAAAATATATTTCTGT
This sequence comes from Maratus speculifer, assembly GCA_964019185.1. Taxonomy (NCBI): domain Eukaryota; kingdom Metazoa; phylum Arthropoda; class Arachnida; order Araneae; family Salticidae; genus Maratus; species Maratus speculifer. The sequence continues at coordinate 401,941,099 of OZ025293.1, forward strand.
GAACTTGAACCGTTTCATATTTGGCGAGATAAAAATGTATTTTAAATAAATAAATATTAGTCCAAAGAAAAACATGTCAATCTTACTAAGCTATTTAAATACTGTACAGACATAGCTAATTTTTGGGAATGTATTATAAACTTATATGCATGTTTTCCGTATACACTCTGTGTATTAATAATTTCATTTTTTCTCCGACAAAACCTTATTGAGATAAGACATTTTGGAATTTAAATTTTCGGCGTTTCTGACTCCAAAAACAAAAATATGAGTTTTTATTGCCTTAAAATACAAAAACTGACACAAGTAGTGGTGTGAGTATAATACATAATCCATTATATATTTTCTATCAATATATCGGATTATTTTAATATGCGGATAATATATCGGATTATTTTAATATCGGATTATTTTATTATGCTCCTATGTAATGATTTAATCCTTTAAATACCATGTTAAAATTAGTAATATTTTCTTTCCTTAATAAATAAAATAGCGGATAAACATTTGTTTATGGTAAATATATAAAATAAATAAACAAATCTGATCTTTTTGTTGAAATCTATCCCCATTTTTTATTGGGATGGTACCTGCAGGCCGGTATGCAAGCGCTGCGCCAGAAATGGCAAATTTTCACCAATAAATTTTAATAGTATTCTTCGCTTTTTAAATTTTAGAAATTCTGCAATTAAATAAGTCTAGAAATACTATTAAAATTTTGTGGTAGCCATCGGCCATTTCTGACGTAGGGCTTGGTTCCCAGTCTGCAGATGTCAAACCATATTTCCAACGTTGAAAGAAATATGCTATAAGTTAATATAATCATTAAATAGAATCGTAATATAGCTTATTTATTTATTTATCTCATACAATATGAAAAAAAACAATACTTACAGTCTAGACACTTTAACATCTAGACACATCAAAAAAGAATTTGACAAATGACGTATAGCTAGTGTTACGAGAAAAAAAATAGTTTTTATGCCGTAGTAGTAGAATTTGAAAATAAAATCTCCGTGTTATAGAAATGAAACAGTAAATATCTGCCACCTACAGACGACACTGTGAATTGATGAGTTAATTCTCTGGCGAAAACATTACGCATTTAGTTACACTTTCATTCAAGATTTCGTATTAATCTGCACTTTTTATATCTAATTATAAATCTTTCAACGTCTAAAAAGAAACTTTATGACTGATACAATACTGCCACATACCTGTAATTGTGTGAATAATTTCTATTCAAACAATGTTAAAAGAGCCAAAGCTTTTGTAATTTTACGGCATTGAAATTTAAAGCTTATCTTGCAAAAAATTTCATTCACGCTCCTTTGTTGGTAGGTATCTACGAAGAATGATTTGTAACTAGTTCTAAAGTGATTCTCGATTTCAGTATACTTCAGAATGAAATTGTCACCGGTAGAAATATTCTTTTCCGGCACATTTAAAAAAAACCCTTTTAGAAATAGAAGCCCTCTTAACGTCTCGAAATTGCAAACCTGCGGGTTTGTGGAAGTAAGTGTTTTGAATAAAAGGCACTTTTCGGTAAGGAACGGGCAAAATGTGGAGAATAGTTTCGTTGAAATACGTATAATAGTATAAAGAATAGTGTTAAATATATTTTTCTGTTTATTAATCAATGGTTATGTTAATGTATTTTTTTTATTTTTTACAAATAGAAAATTTTAATCAAAAAAGTTTTTAGAAAATTTTAATAAAATTTTTCTGTTTGTTTTAACCCAATTAAATAATTGTAAAGAGGGAATTATCTTCCTGTTTAAATTACAAAACTTGCATTTTACACCAGTTTTTTTTTACGATACCAATTTTTGCTTAATTTTATCAGGAAATTAAGTCACCAAATAAAGATAACGTTCCGGTTCAAAAATATTGGTATTAAACAAAAAGAAAAATGGTTGAAACTTCCCTTGTGCATATGGTACCACTAGTCTTTAAAGGGTTAAGTTACTAGTAAACTACAGTGTAGCACCTGCGCCTTAGGAAAAAAAACTTTTAAAATTTCATGGAGTAGGCTGTTGAAAAATTTTTCAAATATGAATTTTTCTGATTTTGATATCTTTTTTTTGGTTGAAAGAAACTTTTATAGTGAATTCCCAAAGCGTTTAGAGAAAGTAATTTTCATTCAATGTCTATTAGAAAACGGAATAGTTAGTAGACATTAATAAACATTTGCCTAAATAATTATTGTTTATCAGATACATCTGAGGTTCAAAAATCAGAAAGAGATGAAAAAATCAATTGTAGGAGAACGTTACTCAGGGCTCCCAAATGGTCCGCGAACTGAACATCAGAATTTTTTTAGAGAAATTTTCCTTTTAGATTTTTCTTGCAAATTGTCAAGAAACAACGTTTGGAAGTTGATTCTAGCTCAAACGTATTATAAAATTTTCTGTTAAAAAATACTGATGTTCAGTTCGCGGACCATTTGGGAGCCCTGGTTACTGCATATGTTTTGCAATTGATATAATGACAATTTTTTTATTTTATGATAAAAGTGTAATTTATGTAACGTGTGCAAGTTGATACCTCATTATCATTCATAGTACTACAAAATTGTTGACTTTTTTTAATATTGCTGCTAGAATTTTCATTATATATTATAAAGAAAATACATCCGTGAGAAACTTTGACATCATTTCCACTGATACAACCATTTGACTAACCAATTTTCGTTTATTGGGATTAAAAACACCCCACAATTAATCTTTTTATGCGGCTGAATAATTAAAAATGTACTTTCAAATCCATTTTCTTTATAATCTATATGTCAATTTACTATTTTGTAAGGTTAAAATTAATTGTCAAGCATGAAGGTTTCTAAATGTGTGTGTATTTTGGAAGATGAATCTGCTTTCACTAATAACATTTTTGATGTATCAGCAATTGTTTCTGCTAATGTTCCTTAATGAAAACTTCTTCAAATATGCATAAAACAAACAATTTGTCTCTCCACCTACATTTTATTACTGTTTAAATACTTTAATTACGGAATGTAACTTGATGTTCTCATGACTGCTTAACCCCTTGAAGGGCGGTGATGCCGCCACGGCATCACCTAATTTTAATTCCTGAATGTCACATTGGCACCCGAATTTTTTAAAGAGAATTTCAGCTTTATGAAATGAGCGAAAATACACCTTTACTAGTTTACAAATAAATTTTCTTGTGAATACTGGTGTCAGTGGATTACTTCAACATTTTATGAAGACATGTATCTTGCCCCTGAAAGGGTTAACGAATTTTGTTAGGAGAAATGCATCCATGTATTTATAGTTTCATTTTTCACGGACCAAAACTTATTGATTTAGACCACTTTGAACTTTACATGTTCAAAGTTTCTAGTACTTAAAACGAAAATACTATTTATATTGCTGGAAAACGCAAAAAGCTAATATGTTTAGTGGCGTGATGTCAATACGTAAATTATTAAATACTTTCTATCTATGTGCCGGATTCTATAGTATGCGCTCATTGTCTGAGTGCAAGTCTGTGAGCGTCAAAAACATCTTTATTTAGTTAAAATTATTCAATATTTCCTAACTACCTACACTTTTTCATTTATAATTATAAATCTTTTAACGTCTGAAAAGAAACTCCATAACTGTTACAATAGTAACGTATATGTGGAATTTGGTGAATAATTTTTATTTAAATAATGTTAAAAGAGTCAAAGCTTTTGTAATTTCATGGCATTGAAATTTAAAGCTTATCTCGCAAAAGTTTCATTCATGCTCCTTTGTTGATAGGTATTGATGAAGAATGATTTGTAACTAGTACTAAAGCGACTCTTGACTTGGGTATGCTTCAGAATGAAATTCTTGCCGGTAAAAATATTCTTTTCCTTCACATTTTAAAAATCCTTTATGAAATAAAAGCCCTCTTAACGTCTAAAAATTGCAAACCTGCGGTTCAGTCGATGTAATTGTTTTGAATAGAAGAGATTTTTCAGTAATGAATAGTTTCGTTGAAATAAGTATAATACTATAAAGAGTTGTTTAAAGTATATTTTTCTGTTTATTAATCAATGGTTATGTTAAAGGATTTTTTTTTAATTTATTACAAAAAAAAAATTTAATTTATATTCAGAAAAATACTTGTCAAATACCTTGAATAAAGTATTATTGTTATTATTTTATTAAAAAAAACATTGCTGTCTTGTTCTGTTAAAAGAAATTTTACTTTACAAATATTTGTACTTACAACGTATATCTTTTATGAGAGAATTCAGAAATTTCAGTACTGATTTTGTTATACAGTGGCGGTCAAAAGTTTCCGTCCAGCAAAAGTTTTTCAGTTAATTTGTAAATATACCCATATGAAGAGGAATCTCAAAGTGATATTTATACATTTTATTGACATAATAGTTAGGAACTTACTTATAGAAGAAAATATAAATATCAATAAATTTAACTGACAAAATTAAGTATAAAGGAAAACGCATGTTTTCAAAAGTTTCCGGCCAGCTTCACAAGTTTGTAAAAAAGTGGTATTGTAATAGAAAATTACACTGATCAACAACATTTACAATTAGTATTTTATCGTATTACTATTTTATTAGCTTTAGTAATAAGTATTGCGGCGCAGCAACGTGACAGTCATCCAATCAACGGTTAAAGATAGTCTATGGTACGTTTTTCCCACATTTCTTGAAATTTTGGCAAAATTTCGGCTGAGTTGGAATATTTATAGTTCCGCAGACTTTTGTCAACTTCTTTTCAAAGATTTTCTATTGGATTCATGTTGGGCGCTTGGGCTGATCATTTCAAAAACGAAATTTTTTGCGCGAAAACCATTGCTTATCGAGGTTTACAAACATTCATCCAATCAACGGTTAAAGATAGTCTATGGTACGTTTTTCCCACATTTCTTGAAATTTTGGCGAAATTTCGGCTGAGTTGGAATATTTATAGTTCCGCAGACTTTTGTCAACTTCTTTTGAAAGATTTTCTATTGGATTCATGTTGGGCGCTTGGGCTGATCATTTCAAAAACGAAATTTTTTGCGCGAAAACCATTGCTTATCGAGGTTTACAAACATTATTTATGTCGTTATCTTGTTAAGAAAAATAGTTACGACCAATCTTTTTCTCTAATAAGGCAGAAAATAGTATTGCAAAATATCCTTATACATTGTATCATTCACCTGGCTCTGGACTTCAAATAACGGACCGACACTTTTTGACGAAAATACTCCCCACGGCCTAACGTGTTCACCGCCATGCTTCATTGTAGGAATAACATAGGTCAAATGATACCTTTTGTTGTTAGGTCATCGGACGTTGTGTCTGCCATCACTTCCAAAACTGTTTCGAATTCGATTGATGGAAAAATAGAACTTTTTTCCAGTTTTCACTTGACCAGACTTTGTGTCTTTTGGAAAACGCCAGACAGGTACGTTTGTATGTTTTTTAACTCTAAAAACATTTTAACACCGACTCTTCCATAAAGTTATGCATCACGTCAGCATGTTGATACGGTATACGGACTTATTTCAGCAATATTTTCATTCCGTAAATCGCAGTATATTGCAGCGAAATTTTTATGCGGATTATCAATTGTTTTTCTCCTGATAATTCTGTCCATAGGAATAGTAATTTTCCGGGATCTCCCGGACCTTTAAAAGTCCTGATGGCCCCGGCCATCTTTATATAATTTTTAAATATCGTCTACGGTCGATTTACTGATCGATAACTTTGCTGCAATATCTCGAGAAGATTGGCCTTTTAGCGACCAACTAATCACTCATTCATGAACAATAATTGTTGAAATTTTCAATTTTGAATTCAAACTATGCTATACACGTTGATTCATTCATAAACACAACCAAAAACACTTTGCCGATAGAAAAAAACTAAAGAATGATAAGTGGCTAGAAACTTTTGCACAAGCGAACTTCGAATTTTATCCCGTTGTATGAAGCATCTTCTGTATCCAATCAAAATGATCATGTGGTCAGAGGTCATTCACATATTCCTAACTTTTGAAGCAATCGTGCTTCTTCTTTGCGGAAACCTTTTGGTAAATAAATCGAAGAAACTAACTGGCCGGAAACTTTTGACCGCCGCTGTATACAAATGCCTTCTAAACTAAAAATGAAAATAAATTTTGTATCAAAACTGTTTTAAGTCATTAACGCTTAGATTAGCTAAAACTTAGCCATAATGGGCTATATTGTGGGTTATATTTATATGTATATATATATATATATATAGATATATATATACTGTCAATATTGACATGAAATATTTCCCGAATATTTGAGTGTTTACAGTTTTGTAATTATTGCAAAAATGCATTCTCATGAAAATGCAATATTTCGGTAATAATGTTTTTTTATTGTGTGTATTTAAGTTTTAAGCATATTTTAACTAATATTGATAATTCACTGTCAGATTGTCTGGTAAATGCATTATTGGTGAGATCTATAGAGCAAATATAATCAACACTGCTGTTCGGACAATAACTCTTTTCTTTTTTAAAAATTGCCATTTTAAGCTACTACTAAACTAAACTATATCGGCTACGCTCTAGAAAAAAAAACTTTTACAAATTTCATTGAGCAGGCTCTTGAAATGCAGTTAAAAGCATATAAGTTTTTGTAACCTTACATACATTTTTTGTTTTGAATATAACTTTTATTATTCAATTCCTAAACAGTTCGAAAACAGTATTTTTCATTCGCTTTCTATAAAAAAACGAAACAGTTAGTTGATGTTGATATTAAGAGAACAATGTGTACAATCCGATCAGAAATACGCTAGATTTAAGACCCGTTTTCTCGGAAATTACCTGACGAATATTGATGAAATTTAAAAATCCTTATTCTCTTGATTATGCTCTAAACGTACGGCAGACAGATTTTTTCTGTGATTAAAACCTTTTATTTATTTAACCTTTTTTTACCACATGATCAATGACAACAATTCAGAATATTTTTATTTCTCAGAATATTTTTTTCTGAAACTATTAAAAATTTTGTAAAACTGCTTGCTACATATGAACTTGTAATTATACCCTATCATCAAAATATTTTTTATCAAAATCACTCATGTACTTTAAGAGTTAATAACTATTTTAAGTGTACATTTTTGGGACAGCTAAAAACTTAGGCACTTCCAACTTATGTGAAGGTCTCACACAATGCTATCGAACACAAGAATAAAATACATATAAAACCTTGGATAAGATTTAGTTACATATTGGGTGGGAAACTACATAATTGCAAATTTTAACACTGGAACCGCCATTAGGGGTCATTTTAACCCCCGCCAAATTCATAATACTCGATTCGACCCAGAATCTTTTTCATAAGATATATTAAGTATATGCAAAGCACAAATACGCTAATTAAAAAAATTAAATAATTATAAATGGAAATTCTGGTGTGAAACACTTTTTATAAAACTTGAGTAAAAAAGCCGGCTGTTCTAGTGTTAAAGAAGAAGGAAAAATGAAAAAATAATTGCTTGGAAATATAATTTTATACAATTAAGTATTGTCTGTTTTTATCGATGAGCTTGTGCTATCTTTCAGGGAGTTCTCTAACTCCATGTTCATAAAACTTTTTAATTTTTTATGCCAAAAATGAATTAAATGTGATTTTTCACCTCCAGCGTCATTAAGAGTTTTGTCATTTAAGGATTTTTGTATGGAGCGAAATATATGATAATCTGCAGACGCAAGGTCAGGGCTATTTTGTGGATGTGACAACATATTTCAACCTAGTTCCAACAATTTTAAATTTTAAAGGTGACCAAAGATGTGTGGGATTTTGCATTATCATGCTAGAAATTACAATTCAATTATTGACATTGAATGATTTGCATTCTTACAATACTAAAATGCTGGCAGCTTTCCGTGAATCACATCTCTCAGTTTGACGAATAGTTGAAAGTATACATGTTTGAATTAATTGTTTGGTATCTTGGTAAAATAATTTTTTTATAATCCCATTAAACTGACAGCATAATCTTTTTACTTTCTTCTATCTTTACAAGAAGAAAGTATTGGATTCATGAAAATTTTCGACTTCCGGTTTTCGACGGATTTATACGTTTTAGAAGGTCCTGAACACGTTTTGACTATTTTTAGAAAATGTCTGTCTGTGAGTCTGTCCGTCTGTCTGTGAGTCTGTGTGTCTGTCTGTGAGTCTGTCTGTCTGTATGTGACAAAAAATTTGTGGGCGCTCTATCTCAAGAACCAATGCTCGAAATTTAATAAAATTTTATATTCAGTTAGACCTTGATATGAATTAGTGCCTATTGGTTTTTGGTGAAAATTGGCCTGCAGGTGGCGCTGCTATACTACGTTTTTCATGATTTTCAAGATTGCTATATCTCAAGAACTAATGCAGAGAATTTCACCAAACTTCAGATTCTGTGACCCCTTAATATACATAGACGCTGATTAAGTTTTGGTGAAAATTGGCCTGCAGGTGGCGCTGATATACTACGTTTTTCATGATTTTAAAGATTGTTATATCTCAAGAACTAATGCAGAGAATTTCCCCAAACTTCAGATTCTGTGACCCCTTGATATACATAGACGCTGATTAAGTTTTGGTGTAAATTGTCCAGCAGGTGGCGCTGCTATACCACGTTTTTCATGATTTTCATGATAGCTATATCTCAAGAACTAATGCACAGAATTTCACCAAACTTCAGATTCCGCGATACCTTGAGATACATAGCCGCTGATAAGGTTTTGGTGTGAACTGACTTATAGGTGGCGCTGCTATGCTACATTTTGCACGATTTTTGCGATAGCTATATCTCAAGAACTAATGCTGAGAACTTCATCAAATTTTAGATTATGTTACACTAGAATATATAACATAATTAGACGCTGATTACATTTTGGTATTAACCTTGCAACAGGTGGTGCAGCTATGCTGCATTTTGCACAATTTTTCCTATAGCTATATCTCAACAACCAATGCACAGAATTTCATCAAACTTCAGAATTTGTTACAAAATGACATATAACATAATTACACGATCATTACGTTTTGTTATAAATCCTTCAACTGATGGCGCTGCTGTGCTATATTTTACACGGTTTTTTTAAACTAGCTATATCTCAAGAACTAATGCACAGAATTTCATCAAACTTCAGATTCTTTTACACCATAACATAATTAGACGCTTTTTTACGTTTTGGCATAAATTGTCCAAGATATGGTGTTGCTATTCTACGTTTTGCAAATTTTTTGTTATAACTATAACTGAAGAACTAATGGACGAAATTCGATCAAATTTCAGATTCTGTTAGGTCTTGACATAAATAGATGCTTATTAGGTTTTAGTATAAATTATCCAACATGAGGCACTACTAAGATCATTTTCTCAGAATATTAATTAAATTTTGCTTTTTAGGCTTTTCGGCTACAGAATCTCATTAGGCTAGGTCAAATGTTCGAGGAAATTCGATAGTGGGTAACTTTGGGGTCACCATGTTTTTTTTTAATATTAAAATGTACTTTTGAGATAGAAGAAAGTTTTGGGATTGACACATCCAACTAGTTTTTAGTGAATCTTGGCTGTTGGTGTGGTCTGGGATGATTTATCTTTTATCACTAACGATTTTTTCCTATTTACATTGTTATAAACTATCTAGTTTTCGTTACCAGTTATCAGTTGTTTCAGAAATGGATGAATTTCATTGCATTTGGGACGCGAATCTCAAATGCTAAAGCATTGCGTCAAATAAATTTTCGATAAGATCATGAAGGATCCTTACAACGAGTTTTTTAACATTGTCAAGATGTTTTAATTTTTTTCGATGCAAGTACGGAATACATTGAACTTCAGTGTAATCTTACGTGTTGTGCCATGGCGATCTTATTTGATACTTTCCTTGATATTTATCTCATTCACTTCGATTAGGCGGCCAAATAGTTGCCCCTTTATCACCAGAACAAAATAAGGCAAACCGATTTTGACACTGCCATTCTTCCAAGGCTCCCATATACGTCACAACACTTCTAGTATGATTGCAATGCATTCTTGCCTTTCGGAAATGATACAATAAAATATGTCTGAAATCCGAGTCTAGATTTCCCATTTTTAAAGTGGGTTAAAAATGAAACTAAGAAACTAATTGAAAGGCAAAAATTAAAAAAGAAGAAAACAATGTAGGTTGTATACTTTGAACACGTTGACAAAAGAAAAAGAAAATGAAAATATCTACTGACAAAATCCGCAATCTCTTAGTTGCAAATCCAATAGATAAAATGATTATAAAATATTAGAGTAAAATTAATTTGAATAAGGGTTGCGTTCCAGATTTTTTTTCTCATTAACATTCGATACTATTGAATGATTTTCGTATATCACATATTTCTCAGATTCAAAAATCAGAATGAAATTGAGAATTCAACTGTAAAAACATGCTTATGTTTTGCAATTGATACTGATGACTTTTCAAAATTTTATGACAAAAGTGTAATTTATATAAAGTTCTAAAGCGCTATTACACTTAAATATTGACAAGCTATATAAGGTAAAGGATTTTCGTAAAAATTACATTCTTGACTGGAGGTGTCTTGCCAGGTGAAGATCTCATCTGATCAAGGTTCTAAATTTCTAGACCAACTTGAGTAGCCATTTGCAGTACAATCATCAGAATATAACGTTAAGCAACCGTCAACACAAAATATGTTCAAATGAGAAGCAAGTACTGCTGATATGATGACGTGCGAAGCGAAGGAATAGGTTTATTTCTGGTACGCGGTGATTAGATGGTCATCCGCACCGATACCAGGTATCTAACCCGTTAAGCTGAGGTAACTCGGAAGGTAAGGGCCTGGTCATCGGTTAGAAAGAAAGAGGACATGGGAGATCGGAGGATGTTGATTGATATAAATATTATTCTAAAATTAAGCTTTGTTGTTCTAATACGTGAGAATTTCAGTTATTACATTCGTGGCGAGGATAAAATTTTTTAAGTATAATAATATAAATTTTATCCACATTTTGGAAAACTTTACAGGGCATATAAACCAAATATATTTCTTTTTTTTTTACCATTTTTTATTCTTCTGAATTCACAATTTTTCCCGCGGGATTGTGAGTTGAAAAGCATTTTTTAAAATTTTTTCACTCACCTTAACACGCAAAGTGACGACTCCTCAGAATAATGCGTTATTGCTGGTCTGAAGATTTAAAATTTCACTACTTGCGTAATCTTTTGCCGCCCATAAAATTATTTTCTCCTAACTCATATCCCCATACGAATACAATGGAGAACTACCATGTAACTGATTTTTTATGTTTCTTAACCACCATAATGGGGTAATAAGACATTTCAGTTTTTGCTTTAGGTGCATTTTTACAAACAAAGTTAAAACTTTTGCAAAAGTCTACGGAAAGATCCCCAAACTCAGTTCGTGTTCAGTTTTCCCCATCATTTCTGATTTCATTAATAAAATATATAATTTAAATAAAGTGAATATTTAAAACTTTATCGAAATATAATATTCATTTTACATTTTATGCATTTTCTTTACGTGTATGCGGGCATCAAAAAGACCGAACGCAACTAATGACGTTCTGAAAATCGAAATTCAGTTAAACGATTTGTACTTGAACCAAATTGGTTAGATTTATAACTAGAGTTGCACATATTCAATATTTGTAATGAAAAATTAGTTATTGAAAAATTAATCTACCTTCAGCTTCATATATAACTTTTCGTTAACGAACTATATTCATTTTTTATAATAAAGAATAGAAAATGAGATGTTCTTTTATGGCTCGCTATCTAATATCTGAAGCTATTTAAATAATTAGTGAATGAATCAACAAATTTCAACAACACATCTTTTTACAAAACAATATATGTAACCAGGAAGCTACAGTCATATTTATAACTTTCGTACATATGGTCAAAATTTTTATAATAATAAATTATCAGTAAGTAATTGAAGAACCTCTTCAAACAAAACGAAATCGATAGTTGTTCTTACATTTATTGTTATTTTCTTTCACAAAAATCTGTCTAGTTCAATTTCGTTGCTTCTACGTCCCTTTAATATTTATACGGCGTTTAATTTTCTCGAAAAATACTCTTCTTGATTGTTTTATTATTTCAGAATCTATAATCAAAAGCTATTAAAGCAGAGTTAACTGCATTTTCTGTATTTCAGACAATAAAAGTGTGATTAGTAGAGAATAAAGAATATTAAATAGCAAAGATTCAGAAGAAACAAGACAATTTCTCGAATTCAGAGCTTGAAATTTCAGCGCTGTAATTTTCTTTTAAAAATAAGTTCCAAGTCATTACGATATTCATGAGTAACTTTGAAGAGTCTCTATGAAATAAAGACAATAACAGAAAGTTAACTTGAAATCAATATTATTATAATGAAGGCTTGAAACTTCTGAGCTTCGAGCTATAAATTATTCATTTTTCTAACTGGTGTAAATGACATCTAATTTGCCAAGTTTTTAAAATCAGAAGTAACTTTGACTTTCGTCGAAAATTGAAGGTTTTTGAATGCGAAGACTTTGGTTTAAAGCATTTTGCATGAATTAAAGGATAGTAGTTGCTGTAAAATATTATATGTGGTAAATTTTTAGGTGAAGCATTTTTTTAAAGTTTTAATTATTTACAATGATGTTTCTAAAACTTCGTTAAATTCACAAACGCTTAAACTTTTAAATATACATATATATATCGTCTTTTGGAAATAATTAAACTCAGGTTCAAAAGATATATAAATGAAAGTTTTAAATTTTTAAATAAAGTTTATTTTCTTTAGCTATATCTTTTGTCGTTTCTTTATTAATTTATAAATGCATATTAACAGTTGTTTATTTTAGGGATATAAAATGGTTTTGTTTTAAATTATGTTAGTTACAGACGATTGTTATAAACTAATTTTCGAATTAGCAAACCAACACGACAAAGAATCCCAATCGATTATTTATAGCTTTTATGAAACTGTGGGCTTTTTAAAACTGTTTAAATATGAGCTTTTAAATCGTTTCTGTACATAATAAAGACTATGAATGTGATTTAGTTAAACGTATACACGAAGTTTTTAATGTAAAAAAATGAGATACATTAAAAGTTAGTAAGGAACAAACTGATTATTTCTTAATACATTTTTTGTACATTCAAAGTAGAAGAAAATACTACATACCACAATTTACATTTTTTTAAAGGTACACTTTTAGGCTAATTGTAACAGTCTTGTTATATGGATTAGACTCTTAAGGAATATTAAATTGCAAAAAAAGAAAAAAAATCATGATGTTAAAGAATAACCAAAATTAATTATGGGTAAGCCATAGTTCATTATAAAAAAAATAAGATTTCTTGAAAATTAGTTTTTAACCCCTTGAGGGGCAAAGCACTTATGTTTCTAAAATGTTCAAATGATTGATTGACACCGGGATTCACAAACAAATTTATATGATAGAAAGTAAAAGCAGTTTTTCGCGTACATTGTAAAAAGCAAATTTTAATACTAAAATTCTGGTGCCAATGTGGCATAAGGGAATTAAAATTAAGTGGTATGTATAATATACCGGTGCCCTTCAAGGGGTTAATTCTAGGCACGTTTTAACCCTTTGCGGCGCAGTGGTTTCATAGGTAAACCACTTAATTTTAACTCCCAAACGCCACATTGACACCGGAATTTTCTTTAAAACAATTACTGTTTATTAAATGCGTGAAATACAGTGTTTTCTTATTTAAAAATAATGTTGTTTTCAAATTCCGGTGTCAGTCATTAATTTCAACACTTAAGCAATGAATTTGCCCTGCGCCGCAAAGGGTTAAAACCGTTGCCTTTATGATGTTCCATACTATGCAAAATACAATACCAAAAAAAAAACATTTCCACTTGTTAGCATAAAGGAAAAGTGACTAAGACAGCAACAGATAAAAATGTTAAACTTCATACTGAAATTGGTTAATATCACTGATAATGCGATTTTATAATTTATACGGATTTCGTAAGATTTTCAAGCAAAAAACTGCAAAGTTTTAGAATGCGATATTTCACCGTGTCTCTCCAACAATAGGTATTATACACAACGAAGCAAAATCTCCCTTGTGAGTATTAGAAATTCGTATGGGAGATTTACGCTAGGTTGTAACTTCGTATTCACTAGTTATTGAATTAATACATATTGCATAACCATTCCATAAAACCCGAACTTATATTAGTAATACCTAGTTGTTCTCTATGTCTTAAAATTAGGCCTCGAAGGTCACCGGAGCAAACGGAACGATGTTCCGGTTCGTGAAACTATGAGAAACATCACTTCGGTTCATGAAATTATGAGAAACATCACTTCGGTTCATGAAATTATAGATTTTAATATATTGGTATAGGTGCCAACATGACATCGATTACCAGTAATACGTGCGTTAATTTGACCCTGGTTTAATGAGTTTCGAACCAGAATTTTTTCAAAGAAATGAAATTAACTATGTTCCACCAACAATCCTCATAATAAATGAAGAAAGATTCATGAAATATATTTTCTGGTTTGAAATGACGTTAACCTGGATCAAACTAGTCCAGGTATTACGGAAGATTTGTTGAAAGTTGACATCTATGCCACGTATCTTTTAACCCCTTGAGGGGTGGTGGTTTCATAGATATACCACTTAATTTTAAATCCCAAACGTCACATTCGCACCGGAATTTTGTTAAAGAAAATTACGGTTTATTGAATGCGCGAAGAATAGCATTTTCTTATTTAGAAATAAAGCTGTTTTCAAATTCCGGTGTCAGTCATTAATTTCAATACTTAAGCAATGAATTTGCCCTGCCCCGCAAAGGGTTAAAAGTAATTTTTAACTTATTTTATCTTAAAATTTGTAAGGATTATCTCCACCTAAATAAAATGACGGTTATAATTTGATTTTATTGGTAACAGGGTTCAAACCATTTCTACCCTTGGTAAGCGCGTGTTCTCTCGGATTAAAATAGAGTCATGCCTAATGTGAAATAGAGTTCCCCAAAGACGAAAGAAAAATTCAAAACATCGTAAGAAAAAAACGTAGATTTGAATTTGAAAAAAAAGCTAGATAACTGTAACTAAATTATGCCCAAATTCTTAATAACTTATCAATAAAATATTTCTAAACAATCCAAGTCTTGGTATCCTTTAAAAGAATTCTTTAATGCAAAAAAATTTAATTATAAAGCGAAAGTTGTTGAATAATTTCAATTACATGAAAAAAATACATTAACGGTTTATCAATAAAACATCTACTTGGCTAAATTATCAGAACATCAAATCATATAAGCCATTTTTCGTTATATTTTAAAAGTCAAATGTGATACATAAATGCAGAAATATAGTAATGTACTTGCATACTTATTAAAACTAAACTAAAATAAACCAAGCAATCAACTACACCATAAATCAGTGCAATTTAAATAGAGATCGATTTCCAATAGTGGTATATGCCAATTAAAACGTATGAAACAGAATATGAATTTTAGATGCAGGAGATATAAATTTAGTCGATGATATCAGCAAATTTATTCTGCTAATAACGAGGTGGAATATTAACTACGGGTGAGTAATAACTTAAATGTATGGCACTAATTAATTGAAGGTGACCTTCAAATATAGTAAAAAGTTAAGGAACGTGTTTGAACAAGGTCTTAGTAAAAAGGGTACTTTAGACAGTGTTTTATCGGTATGAATGATTTTCTAAATCGAACTCTATTAGATAAAACTGAACAATGAGAGACTTGAAATACGGTAGGAATGAGTTTACAAATTATTAAAGCATTGATGTGAGTCAAAAAATCAACGTTAATCCACTACTAGTTTTAACTGCAGAGATTTGTCACGCAAGGCAGCTAAAAAAAATTAACCATGTGATAATAAAAAAAAGTTACCGCATAACGCCTGGCATGTTATTAAACAAGCTGTACTCAAGCACGCACAGTAAAATTCCGTGCCAATCAAAAATGAGTCACGTGAAAAACAGCAAATTTGCTTTCGATATTTGTGAAATAAAAGTGTTAATACATACTACTGTTAGCAGAAGGTAATAGTAATGAACGTAATAGTAAACAATGTACTTGTACATCTGAGCAGATAGTTGATGTTCTATCTCGGGTTAAATATTTTTCTAAATAAAAATTTCACTGTATGCTCATGTAAGACTTTAGCTTTGTATTAGGGAAATAGTTAATGTACAAATTTTCTTTTTCCTTTTAAGTACAGTTTTTCTTTATTAAAAAAGAGAAATGTGATAGAAATAATGATAATGGTCCGTTTTTTGAAGCATAACAATAAAACAGCATTGTTTAACGGAAAGTTAAATTTTATGAACGGTCACTCATGAAAATCAATTTACGAGTCACTATATAATTCAGGAAACTTGTACACAATAAACACACAATAAACAAGGATTCTTAAGCTTCTTTTCGGCACACATTCGTGTCACCCCCAAGGGGTTAATTTATTAAATTACAATTTAACTAGAATAAAACACAAAAATAAACTGTTTTGCCTACGATTTAGAAAGAACAATCTCTTTCATTAGTTCTTTAAGCGTTTGGGCCCGTGTTTTTACCGCAGGTCATATTAAAATGGCTGTCAACAAAATTGTTTAATACAGCATTGAATTTTTAGAAGTATTTAGAATGACGAGATAAAGAAGATTTTAAGGTAAAAAAGTTAATACATGCATACATATATATATGTGTGTGTGTGTATACTATGGAATCTATAGTCATTTTTATGAAACTACAGTAAAATCCTCAGCCGTTAAAACGGATGAAAACCTGAAAAACTAATATATTTCAAAATTACAATAATCATTTAACCCTTTGAGGGGCATAGCATTTCTATTCTTAAAATACTGAAATGATTGATCGTCACCAGAATTTTTTAATTTTTTAAAAAGAGATAAAAGTTTTTCTTCGCGTATTGTATAAAGATTAAATATTCATTTCAAAATTCTCGTGTCAATGTAGCATTTAGCAATTAAAATTAAGTGTGACATATTTTATTTCCTCGCCCTTCAAGGGGTTAAAAAAAATCTTTTGCTGCCACTCATTTTCGAAGTCGTTTCAGTGTGCCTTTTATTGTAGTGTAATAAATTTTCTCAAATTGAAATGTCGTGTTTAGTGTGATATAAATTCATAACTAAATATTTTCAGCATAATTGAGTTTATACATGCAATTGCAACAAAATACTTATAATTTTGATAATACGTTCAATGTTCATGCTATTTATTTATCATGTTTATCTGTAAAACGTGTATTTTGAACGTGAAGAATTTTACTTGAGAATTAACACTAGAACCGCCATTAGGGGTCATTATGACCCCCTGCCAAATTGAAAACGGCCGATTCGAACCAGAAATTTCTTCATGAGATTTTTTAAATATGTGAAACACAAAACTAAGCTAATTAAATAAATTAAATAGTCTTCAATAAAAATTCTGGGGTCAAACATTTTTTATAATTTTTTTTATAAAATATCCGGCGGTTCTAGTGTTATCATTCATCATTGAAAACACTTACATTTAAGTTAAACCAATATTTGAAATTTAATTATTATACAGTAAATTTCACCGGGAAAACATTTCCAAAATTTATTGGAAGGTCAAGGAAAATTTTTTTATTGGTATATAGTTAAATATCAAAATATATTGTATTCTGAGGTTTCTAAAGCTAAGGGGGACCGAGGAAACAAAATCTTAAAATTTCTAAAAAAATAATCCATTAAAATTTTCATTAGTTTTTATCCTTAAAATAACGCTTAAATTACGCTTATATCTTAATTAGAAGATGAAATATTTTTTTTCCCGTTTTGATTTGTTTTGAAAATCTAGCTTTCAAGTAATAGTTGTCATGAAATGACTCCTTGTAAAAATGCGTTTTTCTTTCGTAATGCGTTTTTTTTTTATTTTTAAATTGTTATAACACAAGAACCATTAAAGATAACTGCTTCAAACTTGGAACATGTCTTTTTTGATTGTTTTACATTAATTTTGATTCAGTAAATTTGAAAAAAAGTTACTTTTTTTACTTCACTTTATTTTACATTACTTTTTTTAATTAATAATTTTAAAAATGCTGAATCAAAATTAATTCTACAAATAATATTTTGAGTTATAACAATATTAAATTACTTCACTTTTTTATTAAATATAATTTTTTAATTAAAAAAATACATGATAAGTTTTATCATGTAATTTTGTTTACAAATAATAAGATTAACTATCACATAAGAATTTAAAAGTTTAACTCAATAAATAAAAATTATTTTAAAAATGTGTCTTGGACCCCCTTAAAGAACTTATTTCGAAATCGTTTCGAATTCGGAAACGGTTATCGTATATTTTCGGCGAAAAAAAAAAATAACAAGTCGAATGACATAGACGATGCGATACCCATGTGAAAATGTTTGCTGCATCTTACTTAAAATTGCAGAAAAATATTGAAATTTTTAAAAGTGCAATTGTTTCCGCGATAATTGTTCAATATTATTTCTAGAAACAAACTTTTCAGTGTTATCGATTGGTACACAATGGCTTTTACAGTTCATAAAGCAAATATGGTTAAAGGTATTTAGTGTGATAAGTGTCATCATTTGGAATCGGTATCTCATTTGCACGACCCTCCGTGAAAGATGGAAGATGATTTATGCTGTAATTGCGAACAGGTGGGTTTATGTAGCAGCAGCTTCTGGATCGCTGTAGCGTTACATTTTATGAGAAATATAAGGTTTTAATCAAAATTCTGTTGAATAACTATAAATTATCATGAATTTCTGTAAAGCTGCGGCCTATAATCTAAAATGATTAAATTTCTTCCGTTAAAATATACCGCATTGTAACGCTACTGGGAATTTCTAGACCAGAAAATTCTTCGTAACCAGTACCTTCTTATAAAAATTCTCTGTTTACAAAATGCAAAAATTCGTGCATTTCATCTATTACTTATTATTTTCTATAAAAAAATACTTTTATTTCGACTCCAAAATACTCCGAAACATGGCAACCCTGACATACTTTCTTTACTTGAAATGTTAAAGATGAGTAAATGACTTGACAGAAAATGCATATAACGATTGTCAGAATCAGTATCGAAATTCCGTTTAGCGTTGAACATAAGCTTTGCACATTACTTGAAAATCCAAGCAAATTATCTGTGCCAGAGACTATTTATTACACGGGAAATCCGATACTAGCTATTAACACAAACTATCGTCATTTACAGTAATTTTCGAAACCATTGCAAATTACCATCTAGAAATCACAATTTACGGTAGATAAAATAGAATAAATCTTAGATGGATTCTAATTTAAGCGAATAATAGTATTTTAACCATCCATATCTTAAACATTGATATGAAATTTCTACATGTACACAAACAGTTAATTTTGAAAAATGTATATTGCAAATAGATTAATACTTTCACACGCATGCAATAATTTTTTCAATCTATTAACACAAGATATCGCAAGTTTCGGTAATTTTGGAGTTCATTACAAATAACCTTCTAGGGTACATAATTTACGATAAATGAATGTGGACTACATTTTATACGAATTGCAATTTTCCTGAAAGGTAGCATTATAAACATCTATATATTAAATATATTGACATAAAAATTATTCTTGTACAGAAAATGTTAATTTTATTAATTGTATAATGTACAAGGTTTAATACTTTCCTTCGCAAAATATAGATTTTCCCAAGATATTAACACGGCTGTTAACACAAGATAACGTCTTTATCAGTTATTTTGGAAATTACAGCAAATCGCGTTTCATAGTTTAGAATTTATGGTTGGTGGATAAAAAGGAATAATTTTATATAGATTCTACTTAACCCTTTAATGGTCGCATTAAATTACGGCTTAAAAATTCAAACTCATTATTGCCCCCACTTTTTTGAACTAAAAAATATTCATCTTATTTAATGATAAGTGATACTGGAATAAAGCTATTTAAATGACACTATTTTATAAAACTGGTGGGAATTAAACAATTCTGAAGACAAACCCTGAAGCTTGCAGCCTGTGAATGACTCGGGCGCGACGATTAAGTGGTAGGTTCTAAATTACGAGACCAACTTGAGTAGCCATTTGCAGTTCAAACAACAGGATGTAACCTAAGTAACAAGCGAAGCAAAGTATGCTCAAACGAGAAACAAGTACTGTAGAAAAGATGGCGTGCGAAGCGAGGGAGTCAGGTTTATCTCCGCTACGCGGCAATTAGGCGTTTTCCCGCCCCGATACCAGGTATCTAAACCGTTAAGCTGAGAGAACTCGGCAGGTAGGAGCCTAGTCATCGGTAAGAAAGAAAGAAAGCTAAAACATAGTTTTATAACCATCTATAATTAAAAAATAGATGCACAAATTGTTCCTGCACACAAAAAGTTATTTTTAATTAATGCTACAGTCGTGGAAAAAAATTAAACATCCCCTACTACTTCCTCAACAAAGTATCTTCGAAGAACATTACCGGTACCCTCATAGCATGCATGGTCACAGCGACGTCACAATGACGTCACTGAGTCACTTTGGTCACATCACATCTGTGACGAAAATGCCACCACTCAGTGACGTCACATTGTGACTAAGATGTGACTTTCTAAAAAATTTTCACAGTTCGTCACAATGTTACTGTCAAAGTAGTCACAAATGACACACTTTTCACAAATTGGTCACATTGTGACGTCACAAAGTGGTCACAATGTGACGTCACAAAAAAGCTCTAAAACAGCCATAACGACTTCACATTTTAGTCACTGTGACTTCACATCAACGTCACGTGACGTCACATCGACAATCAATGCCCACATAGCATGCATGGTCACAGTGACGTCACTGTGAGTCACTGTGGTCACGTCACATCTGTGACCAAAATGCCACCGCTCAGTGACGTCACATTGTGACTGAAATGTGACGTCGCAACTGTGACCAAAATGCCACCCTTCAGTGACGTCACATTGTGACTGAAATATGACGTCACATCTGTGACCAAAATGCCACCCCTCAGTGACGTCACATTGTGACTGAAATGTGACCTTCTTAGAAAATTAAAAAATTACAAAAATTCTTCAAGAGATCCCTCATAGCATGCATGGTCACAATGACATCAATGCGAGTCACTGTGGTCACATCACATCTGTGACCAAATTACCACCACTCAGATACGTCACATTGTGACTCAGATGTGACTTTCTTAGAAAACTTTAGAAAATTACAAAAAATTTTCAAACCATGTTATTTACTGGCAAAAAACGTGTTTTCTGGCATTTCAGAAGAATATTGTGCAATCGCTGTTATGTCACACGTTACATGCACTGCGTGAAACGTGTACATCATATCACATATGTGAGATAAACCTCCCATTGTATGAAACTAAGCACCCAGCAATGAACCTATCAGTGAAACTCCCATTTAAGGAAATTTCTCGTTACACTTAAATGCTTCGTTATGAAAAAAATATCGTTGAATAGAAACCCACGAAAATTCATGAAATTTGTATAGTAAGCTACAAATAAAAATGGAAATATTATAAAACTGTTTTAATTTGGATAGTAATTTTTGTTAATCAATATAGCCACATAAAAAAAAAATCATTAGTAAAATATCTAAAAAACAACGTAATAAAGGAAGGGAAACAAAAACTGAATCGCAGCGTTCTATTTCTCGTTTTCTCTTGTATTTCAAATCGAAAAATTAAAAAAAAATTGGAATATTACTTTGTGTGCGATCTCTTATGAAAGATACACTCATAAAAACTTTCGCATCTTTTTTAAGTATTCAGAGAATGGATCTATAATATTTTCGTGGAACTAGAATCCCTTTCTTAGCATATCGAAAAATTTTCGCATTTTTCCCTTTTTATTTATAAGATAAAATAAATACATAATTTCAATTCATACAATCCGCTGAAATATATTCACCAATCAATCTTAACAGCAATCTATCCTTTTGAATATTGTACACGCACGGAAGTGCAACAAATTTTGCTAAGAAGAATTTTTTTTAATATGAATATTAATTTAAATGTTAATTGCGTTCTAAATGAAGGTTCAACAGAAAATTAAAAAAGTAGATAATTTCATTAAATATGGGCTTCGTTAAATGAAAGTTCCACTGTATTTCGAAACTAATTAAAAGTAAAATAGAAATGCGTGAAAATTTTGTTTAACTCAAAATTTTAATTAGGGATACCCTCATAAAACTAATGCGCATGCGCATTCAACTTATAAATCTTCGAAGCTCAAACAACCAATAACAAAAAATCATCTGCTTAAAAAATATCGTTTGGCAACGACCAGAATTGTTGACACTAGTGTATTTATTCTTTAGAATATTATGCAGCTGCTCTAGTAACTTTGTTATGATGTTATGTGTGTATATTTAGTACGTAAGCTGAAAATTTTTAAAAAGTTATGCAAAAATGCGATCAGGTGATATTTTATATAAAATGTCGGTCCGAAAAAATACAATATCAGTGGCGTTTCGTTAATATGAGCGCGCCAATGTCATTGTACTTCATTCGGACATTCCGACTTCGAAATTATCTTCCCTATTTGGATTATGAAACTGCAATTAGAGGATAATGCCGATAAGAAAGAGGTAAGAAAATTTTATTTTTCCTGCTTTTTTTATAATGAATTATTCGTAAAAAACATGCTATAAAAGGAATAAGTATCATATTAATTTAACTTTTTTTAATTCAATTATCTTAGTAAATTCAATAAATTTAACATTTATTTTGTTGAAATACGGAACAGCATGTCAACGATTTGAAAATAGTTAATAATATTATTTTTAAAATGCACTTTAATCACATTTTTTTAATTATATGGTTAAAATCACATTTTAATAAATTAAAAAATATACACATAATCAAAAGTTAACGCTATAATTAGTATATAAAGGAGTTTGGGGTTGTTTAATTGTTGAAAATAGTGATAAATATACTAATTTATGCACTAATATTGCAAAAATACTTTTGCAAAACATTTTATTACTTTTCTGAATTTCTTATAATCCCAAAAATTTGATAACTGTAATTCCATGACATTTATTATTTTAAACCATGTATCTAAAATAATTAAGATATTGATTTTGTGGTAATAACAATTATTTATTTTAAAAAATGAGTAATTATCGCATTATCTTATTAATTTTGATATCTTAATTGTTAAATTGTGTTGAAAATAACAATTTTGTTTCATTAGTATGTGTTCATTAAATCCTGGTTCTAAATAGTCATAAAAACAATTACATGTACACTTTTGTGGGATGTACATTGCTGAAATTTTTAGTGTTTGATGTATTTCTATTATTTTCAAAAAAATTTTGTCTAATATTGGGAAGTGAGACAGAATACTTAAATATTATTAATAGATTCATCTAATACAAAAAAAAAAAAAAAAAAAAAAAAAAAGAAAAAGAAAAGAAATTTAATAATTATAACTATTAATAAGGAAACTTAAAAAAAAATTCCTTAAGGATGTCCTTTACCGGCACATCTATACTATATGACATATACAATATATATATATGAGTTTAACTACGAATTTAAACCTTGGTGTAATCATACATGCGCACAGGCCACTATAGTAAGAAAATAACTAAGCGTAATTCTAGAACTAATTGCCTCATCTTCATTTGTACTTGATTTTCAAATAAAACCTGTATATTACGAATATTGCGCATAAACTTCACGTAGTTTTATCAAAAGATAATTCTATATTATATTTAACAGAATGATTTTAATTGGTAAATTAATCAAACGAATATTAATTTTCCAAAATGAGTAAAAAAGTGTTTAGGTTAGGATTCGAACTAGAGACCCTCGATGTATGGTGCCAATGCTCTTCGAACAGAGCAACTTAGCACGCACAATTGACCAGGAGAAATATCATTATATACTCATACGAATAGTATGCATTTATCATACGGGTAGTTTGAAAAAAAATTAAAGTATTATTACATAGGATTATGTATAATAATGATAAGTATGCGTTCGTATTCACTGTGTGAATTGTGTGCGTCAGTTCTTCCAGGATAGTTCAATCGACAAAGTATTGACAATTTGCGCGAAAGACTGCTTAGTTCGAATCCTGACCTGGACACTTTTTCAATCAGTTGGAAAATTACAACAAAAGATAATTAAAAGACATAGGGTGGATGCACCAGTTTTGGCAACTGCACAAGTTTTGACCACACTGGAATGATTCACCCTCTATTTAGGCTGTAAATTGATTTTAACCAATTATATGCATTCTTACTCATTAATCTAACACTCTTTTATCATTTCCAATCCCATTTGTTTATTTTTTGATATATATAAAAAAAAAAATGTGTAAAACTATAGTGTGCACACACATATATTAAGGTTTTTGTTTAGGTAACAAGTTTTCATAATCTTTTAATATTAGGCATTTATCGAACTTTATTTGTTCTGAAACAAATTGCTATGAAGCTTTATAAAGTAGGCTTTCTCTCTGTTGTAATTTCATATCTAAATTAATTATTTTTACAGCTTAAAGTAGGGGTGGCCAAAACTGGTACTTTAAATTTGCTATGTGTACCAGTTATGGCCATAGTGTGGCCAAAAAGGGCACAACATTATGCTCCACTTTTGGCTACAAGACTAATTATAGTGAAAATTTCAGCAATATATTTAGAAATGTTTTATGACTTATAAATTTAAAAGTTCAATAAAATTACAGCATGATTTAGTTGTTTCTTGTATTTTTTTCAAAACAAAATGAAGAAGTTGCATAACTTTTGCAAAATTTCAAGCACATGAATTTAGAAATAACAAATAATGTGAAAATCTTTACACTATAAATAGGATTCATTTTAACAAGTTTAAAAAAGACAATTCTGTACTCTTAAAAATGGTCTAGATTAAACACTGTTATAAGATAGGAAGTAAAATTATGGCTTTTCAAAATTCATTGTCAGCTTTTCAAGATGGTTAAGTTTTGTAGTATCTCGTTCTACCTTGCAACACAAGTTTACAGAATGGAGACCAGTTTTTACTATTTTTGAATCTCAAGTAATAGGGTTGTGCTATTTATGATGGCCATTTATCTATATGAGAGATATGGGCCGAAGAGAAGGGGGATGCCCTCTGTGAAGGTCTTTCTAAGATCCTAGCCCATATTTACACAAGGAAATCTAAGGTTTGAAGAAAACTAACTCCAAATGATTAGGCTGACAGGCAGCTAAGTACGAGGAATTAAAGTTAAAAATCAGTTGAAAAAAAATGGATTTTAGGGATTGTCAAAATACTATTTCATGAAAAAATGGAATAATTTCAAGATTCTAGTCATATAACTGTAAATACTGGTATAGTATAACATATGATATATATAAATGAAAATATGCAAAATGTTAAAATAAGCTTTTTATGTCCATAAGTCTTTTTTATGAATTAAATATATTTTTTGTTTTTAAATTTAAGTGTTCAGTTAAAATCAGCTTAAGTATATTTTATTTGATGTTTTTATGATTTCATTTTTAAAAATGCAAATCTTTTTTATACAGCAAACAAATATGTGTGTGGTAAAATAGATTTTGCAAAAAAGGCTTTATTTTTACTTATTATCAGTTAAAATGTTTGCAAAATTACAAGATATTAGGGTGGCCAAAACTGGTGCAAATTGAAAGAAATTACTTAACGAGTTGTTACTCACAATCTAAAATATTTGATAGAAAATTATTATAATTAACAGAAAAACAACTAAATTTAATAAAGAATACTGTTATTGCGATTTAATATGCTTTATTCAGTCTAAAACTATAAAATTTCCATTTGAACTTTTCTCTTAATGTGGCCAAAACTGGAGCATCCACCCTATATACTTATAGACATCAGGATTATTGGTCAGAAATATTGGCAAGCTGTACAGTTTTAGATGTGTGCTGGGATTTGTGGATATTAAAGCAAGTAAAAGTTAAAAAAAAAGTTCAAAAAGATTAAACAGTTTGAACAACATACTACAAAATGTGTGTCAGTTATAAATAAAATTGAAGCTATGCAATTTTCAGCTAGTGGGGAAAAATATATAAATATTTTTGAAAGGTAATATTTTTCAAATTTTGAAAACAACACCAGAGTTGTAAGGCATGTGAGGTAAATCGAATTTTTAACTTTAATTTAGAAGAAAGTCTCCTTACTGCAGGTATCTATTTTTATATATTAAACAGTATTTGTTCATAAATTGTCAATATATGATTTTAGGACTCAAACCCTATTTTAACAGGAACATCGCATGGAGTTATAGTTTCATCAGATCCTGTTTCTTTTAAATTGTTAGAGAATCGTTAAGAAAAGTTAAATCGTCACAGAATCATCACAGTGTTAACGAAAGTTTTGTCACAAATGATCTGCAGCGTGAGTCTAAAATAATGGGACAAACTAAGGGAGGTGGTAGAGCTCACTATAATAAATAATTATGGCATAGAAAATTTTGACTGGAAGTGACGCGTTAAAACGCCACGCTAGTCACTGCAAAAGACACGGATTATAATGTTAAGTGTATGGGAGCGCTATTTTCAAATATCTCGCTAAAATTTTTAATATTTTCGCATATTTTTTTCCATAGGATAGCTGAGGACGACCTGCAACTGGGCTGTTTTTACTTTTTTGATTTTGGTTACAGATTAAAAGAAAAATACTTTAACTTTCAGAACCAGTTTAAACCGGTTCTAAAACTGAAACTATTGTAATATAAAAAAATATAACCAAAATCGAAAAAGTAAAAATTAGCCCGGTTGTGGATCGTCCTCAGCTATCCTATGGAAAAAATATCATGTAAAATATTGAAATTTTAGCAAGATATTTGAAAACAACGCCCCCCCCCCCCAAAGACTTAACATTATCATTCGGGTCTTTTTTTGGTGACTAGTGTAGCGTCTTGACGGGTCACTTCCGGTCATATATTTCTGTGCCATCATTATTTGTTATAGTGAGTCCTACCGCCCCCTCAAAGTTTGTTCCATGATTTTGGACTCACCCTGTATTTCACAATTTAGTCACAATGTGACTTGAAAGCATTGTCACTTTCGTCACAATGTTAATGACAAAATCGTCACAAATGACACACTTTTCACAAATTGGTCACATTGTGACGTCACAAAGTGGTCACAATGTGACGTCACAAACAAGCTCTAAAACGGCCATAACGACTTCACATTTTAGTCACTGTGACTTCACATCGACGTCACGAGACGTCACATCGACGGTCACAAAGGCACAGTGTGACTTCACAACGACGTCACCGTGACGTCACCATGTCTTACGGGTAGTCACAAAGTCACAATGTGACTTCACAACGACGTTGCAGTGACGTCACCATGTCTTACGGCTACCGAACGATTGGAAATAAAGTCTAATTTTAAATGATGTATATAAAACTTTCTTTGGAGGCCATCTACATTTTAAAACGAAAAATTTTTTTTCAATGGCAATACACAATTTTAATATGATAATTCAAATCTGCGGTTTAAACTATGCCTAAACACCAAATATCAAGTTATTTGAATGATAAGAGTTTAAATTACGCACATTCAAATTTAGTGCAAAACATTTTCACATTTTTAAAAATATCCCCTGAAATTGTGCTAATTTTTTATGTAGAAATAATACTAAAATACCCACGTTGAATTTGTAATTTTATAATTTTTCCATAAGAATTATGAAATTAATATCGGAAATAAATATGAATTGCAACATACAATTTTTGATGGATTTAGATTTATTAAGTCCTGCTTTAAGGAAAACCAAAATTTTATTTTTTTCTTTGAAGCAGCTTTCAAATTATGTTTAACACTAGAACCGCGGCGACGGGTCACTTTGACCCGTACCATATGGAGAGATGTCGATTCGAACCAGAAAACTTTTAATAAAATAAGCTAAAATATATACTGAGCAAAAAATATCTTCAATAAATAATTTAAACAGTTTTAAATGAAAATTCCGGTGAGAAATATTTTTATAAAACTTGAATGAATTTTACCGCGGTTCTAGTGTTAAAAAATAGCAGAATAATTATTTAAGGTGCCCTGTACGATAGAAGTGACTAAATATTTTGAAACTTCTTATGCTATCTTGTAATCTAGCAATCTTTCAAGGACTGTGTTTGAGTAGAACCTTAGATGCCTTGATCAAGATGGAAGATCTCTCGGTTAAAAATGGAGTACCGAACTTCGATACGGTCCGTAAAATATAATCGTTTTAAAATAATTTTCTCGGAAACTTATAGCATGAGTTGCATGAAAATTTTTTATAGGCTAATTGAAGATTGTAGAGTTCATTTATGCTGTCAGAAATGAGTTCTGCACTTGGAAAAAGCAAAGTTAAAGTACATTTTCATATATAGATAGTCCTCTAAGCAAATTTTATGTGCAGACTTTATTTTCATCAATTGGTATCATTAACTTTCATCTTCGATAATTTTTTGCAGCGTTAGTAGAGGGTGTTTAGTAAGGTGTAGGGTTAGGTAGGGTAGGTTACTAGGGTGTTTAGTAGAGGGTGTCTTTTTCCACAATATTACATGATGTAGTTCTTTCCCATTAGTGTCACAATGATTGGGATTCCAAATGCTCAGCACATCAGTATTTTAATGAAATTTTTCTTCACTTTTTCTAATGGTAGCATTATCAGTGGTTATCTCTACCGCTCCACAGGAAAGTATCCCATAGTGTAGTAACGAAAAAAAAAATAAATAGCAATCAAAACGGCACATTGAAACAACTTTTTTGAAGTGTAAATCAGTTGCCCTCGTGACTCCGTTATCGAGGTATAAAGTTTTTGATTTCGCAAATAAAAACATCTATCGTTAAGAACGGAAGGCTAATACCAGTCAATGAACTAAATGTTTCATGATAAAGCAGTAGTAACTCCCATTCTTATCAGTTAGAAGTTATTTCTATAAATTGTTGACGCCACGTGAATTTATTCAGCTTAGAACGTAGAAATTCAATGAAGAATGGATAAACTGAGGGGCTGCAGCATCGAATAATCACGCCATCGAATCCACATCTGAAATTCCAGAATTAGTTAAAACACGATTTGTATATTAAAACACATTCTGCCTGCCATGTTATAGCTTAGTGGGAAATAACTGGTAACCAATCTTAGCTGTTGACTCCTCTACTTACGACTGAGTTTTCCTGCTACCAGTCCTCCATGTTTTCATAACTTTGGATGCAGGGAAACGCGAGTTAGAGGTCTGCACGGGCCGAAATTTCCAGGCCCGGGCCCGGCCCGAACGAAAGAAATATTGGCCCGACCCGGCCCGGCCCGAAAGTTAAAATTTCGGCCCGAGCCCGGCCCGGCCAGGCCCGAAAGTTAAAACTTCGGCCATGTCCGGAAAAAAAGTTTAAAATTCGGGACGAACCCGGCCCGGCTCGAGTGAATTTCTACAGAACATTGATCTTTAATCTTATGGAAGAGTTCTGACCAAAAAAAATTATATTAGTCTTTTTTTTCCATGTTTATAATCTCCATTTATGCAGAAGTGCCGTAGGCTGCGATATTTATGCTTTTAAATGAATTTTTGTTTGTTGTATGTAAATGTTTCAGTTATCACTAGTATTATTAATCCATATTCCCTATAATGGAGACAAAAAATCGAAAAAGCGGTATATGGTAAAATTTCCAAAGACGAAATCGCTTTGGAACGAAAAAAAATGCATTCCCTTCTTAACAGATGTAAATGTTTAATATAATTTTTTCTCCCGTATTGTTGTATTCATTTTGCATGGATGAACATTTTAAAAGAAACTTTCAGTTTTCAGTTTTAAAAAAATTCCGTCATAATCATGTTTTTTTTTTGTGTGTGTGTGTGTGTGTTTGTGTGTGTAATTCTATTTTAAAACGCCTAGTAATCTACGATTCTTTAAAAGGAATAAATTCTAATGTTTAATTGTAGAATAATGATGGCTTAAAAGTACATGCTTTTTTTGCAGAAATTTTTGGACAAAGCCAAATATTACTGATTTATGAAAAGTCGAGAAAAGGATTTTCATATAGGAAGATTCAATAGGAACTGGTTATTTTGGTCCATGAAAACTAGGAAGAATGGAATCAGTCTCGGCTTCGTACGGAAGAAAAAAAAGTTGGGCCCGGCCCGATACTCCAGCAAAAAAATTAAGGCCCGAGCCCAGCCCGGCCCGAAAAGATCAGTGACTAGGCCCGGCCCGAAAGGATTAGTGACTAGGCCCGGCCCGGCCCGGCCCGAGTCTTCAGAAGTAAGGCCCGAGCCCAGCTCGGCCCGAATGGCATTATTGGAAATCGGCCCGTGCAGACCTCTAACGCGAGTAAAACACAGTCAACGTCTAAAATCGGGTTTCCAGTATCGCCAACCGAACATTTGTAACACAAACTTAAAACGATCCTCTTTAATTACATATATCACTTATTATTATATGTGTAAAAGTTTTGACAATATAAATTTTTAAAGTCCAGTCATTCGTTTGTGTTAACCTTGTATATCTCTATCATGTGGAGACGAGGGTAAATGATTTATGCATGAGCAAATGTATTTCAATATACTCTTTCGATTCCTACTTATATTTTATATAGTTTTTTAACACTAGAACGCCCGGAAATTCTACTCAAGTTTGAAAATAATATTTCTCACCAGAATTTTTATTCAAAATTATTTAATTGATTTATTTAACGTAAATTTGCGTGGATTAGATTTAAATTATTTCAAGAAAATTTTTCTGGTTCGAATTGAAATTTAGTTACATGATTGGAGTCGAATCGACTCCATCCGGGCGTTCTAGTGTTAACCTCTACCTACTTATC
The DNA here is from genome assembly GCA_964019185.1 of Maratus speculifer. Classification (NCBI taxonomy): domain Eukaryota; kingdom Metazoa; phylum Arthropoda; class Arachnida; order Araneae; family Salticidae; genus Maratus; species Maratus speculifer. The sequence goes on from OZ025293.1 coordinate 401,971,912, forward strand.
TGTAATATATATATTTTTTCTAATTTTACTGAAATTTTATTATGAATTTTGTATTTTATAGTCTGAAAAATGTTTCATATGTAAAGTTAAGTTTCTATTTTATGTTGAAATTAAAGTATAATATTTTACGTATATACAGTCGGTACCATTTCAAACTATTCAGAATGAAAACAGCGTTGGTCTACTGCTTTTAAATTAAAATTTCTTCATTAGCAGCAGTTTTTTTTAAATAGCACAATTCGCCATATTTAACGTTATATTAGCTAAGGCGAAAACAAAGAGAATTCTACGATCTCAGAAAAGTTATGCCAATCAAGAAATCAATTTACAAAAAATAGTAAACTGGCAATACTGTTTTCATGATGGACGGTTTGACAGGGTGCTAACGATATATATGTAATTATAAATTGGCATAACGAATTTATTTTTAATACCCTAATTTCCTGCGTATAATCCGCCGATCAAACAATTCTTTTTCGACCCAGAATTTGGTTAAAAAGAAATGTAACTTGTCAGATCTCCGTAAATAATTGTCTTCAATTACTAAATAAAATTTCTGGGTCAGAAAAGAATTGTTTCATCCGCGGATTATACGCAGGAAATTAGGGTAATCCTACGTGCAACGCATGTATATCCTTTTTAAAAATCCTCAAATAGTAAATTTTGATTAAATTAATTTCTGTTTTTTTTTATTAAAAGTATTTAGAGGGAAAAAAAGTTTATTTTTAAGAAATGTTGACGTTAACAGATTTAAAATATTTGTTAATCTTCTCATTACCACGAACTGATACATCCGTTCAATACCCTGCAGCTTTCACCGCAATAGAAAAATTATTTAAATTATTATAATTCTATCGATATAGGCTAGTTTTAAAAAATTAAGTTATAATATATCTCTCAAGACCTATATATCTATACATAACAACAAGGAAAAAAACTATATCAAGTTGGAATAAACAGATTTTATGCATTTTAAAAAATTACACAGAAAACAACATTACAATTTTGCCACTTTGCTCGGCGTTCAGGGGTCACTTTCAATTAATATCAAGATGATAAAGGTGATTTACACTTTTAAGTAAAAGAAAAAAATATATATTATAGTCTCCTGTAATCCGTAATATTGCCATTAATTTTAATGAGATGAATTATACAAGTATTTGGCGCATTATTTCAGTCTCCTATAGCGATTTTAAGATTTCAGTTTTTACTAACTGATTACACTGATAAACAAATATTAACGAATTTTCTGTTTCTCTATATACCTTGGGTGTTTCTTATAGATTTCAAGCTGCTGAAAAAGAATGTGTTTGTAAAAAATTTCTTTCACCCTCCAATTTTGAGAAATTTCATTTATACGTTTTGGAGTATGTAGGCATCGTATAGGCATTATAATTATATTACATTATAGTCTTTCATGTATTTGATCCACACAAACATTCCTTTTTCTTATTACAACGATAGAAGCTACAGCAATTGAGTAGAAACAGATGTCCCCTAATAAATTTTATGTTAGCGACCTTGAACGACCTTGAACATCTAGCCATAATTATCCTATTTTCCTCTAAATATGTAAAACATGTTTAGAGGATGTGTTAATGAACCTCATTTTTTTTGCTATGTGTGCGGGGAACTAACTTTGAAAAAGCATCGATGCGCTTTCACGTCGTTAACCCTTTGCTTACGGGGTTGGGATATATGTCGTCCCAGAGACTATTTCTTTATTGTTTTCGCACCAATTTTTGAAAACTAGTCCCTATCATAAACTAATACTAGTGTAATTTCACGAGATAGCTAATAAGAAGAATTTTTCTTCTAAATTGTGGTACGAATGAATATAAAAATAGTTGCCAGTTCTACTCCGTAATCTAAAGGTTAATAAAGACTGCCTATCATATGTACCGTAATTTCGGGTGTATAAGCCGCGGACCAAACAATTCTTTTTGGACGAAGAAATCTTATTTAGTGATTGAACAGAAATATTTACGGCGATCTAACTAGTAACATTCATTTTTTAAAAATTTCTGGGTCGAAAAAGAATTGTTTGATCCGCGGCTTATACACCCAAAATTACGGTACTTTGGATATAAAGTAGGTCAACAAGATAAGAAATGAGTACCTCATTCTTGTTTTTCATGATGTGCTGCAAACCTCCGGGCGTGGATGAAAGGTACAAAAAAGTGTATGTCCTTTGCTATACCCAAGATATGGCGCATGCCGAAGGATCACATAACTGACTGCTACTAGTGTATTACAAAAATTAAAGGATTCTCTGCAAGAAGTAAACATAAAATTAAGTACCCGAACTTAGATTCAGAAATGTGACCAGCATTACATAAGGATGATTTACAAATACCGAAACCTCCAGAGAATTTTACATATGGATATGGCGATGCAGCAGTAGAAATTAAAATTGATGAAACTGAAACTTCCTCTACATCTGATATGAACTATTCTCCTGGCATAAATGAAGAACCACAACTACCGTAATTTCGGGTGTATAAGCCCCGGATCAAATAATTCTTTTTGGACCCAGAAATCGTATTTAGTGATTGAAGACAAATATTTACGGCGATTTAAGTAGTAACACTTATGTCTTAAAAAATTCTGGGTCGAAAAAGAATTGTTTGACCCGCGGCTTATACACCCGAAATTACGGTAATTACTCAAAAAGAATGATTTCGTGAGAGACTTAAATTTATCAAAGAAAAACACAGAATTACTTGGATCAAGATTGCAAGGTTGGAATCTCCTGAAAAACAATACAAAGATATCTATTTATCGAGATTTATATAAGAAATATTCGACATTTTTTTTCAAGAAAATATGATTTATGCTATTGTAATGATATAAGTGGCTTAATGTCTGCTTTAAATTGTCAATATAACTCGGATCAATGGCCTATAAGAGAGCAGCCACATATAAGACTTTTACCGCTACATAAAGTATGAAATTTTTTATTAATATAATTTCTTTTTACAAAAATTCTTCTATATTTTTCTGAAACTTTATAAACAATGCATATTTTCAGTATTTTAAATATTAATTTTAAGCTTTATAAGTGTTTATTTAAAAGTTTGTCATTACTAAAATACCAAATGATAAATTTCATAAGGTATATGTGTTGAATAAATACTACAAAATTCCGATTTTCAAGATTTTGAATTTTTTAAAAATCTGTGGGTGATGGAAACTTTTTAATACCATATTCTTTCACAGCACCACCTAAAATATAAGAGTCACCACATACTTAGTTAGAAACAAAAACCTTGTTTATCAGTGTTATTGCAAATTTTATCGTCGTCAATTTTTACATTTAAATTTTATATGTTACAGTTTTGCACGTTAAGATTCTTCTTAGATTAATTGATCTGATCACAACGATGAGATAAAATATAAAATACCATTTATAAATGATTTGTTTATCTATACCAAAAGTAATCTACAAGAAATAATAGTATTGTTAATATGTTCTTCTGAATAAATCATTTGTAAAAGACACACTGTAAAATATTTAACAGTAATCAAACGATCATTACACATTTAGATATTTACTTACATTAAGACGAATAATTCAGTTAAATGACTGGGTGAGGCGTGGAATTTATTCACTTAATGTAAGTTTGGTAATTTATAGTTACAATCTGTTGAATGATTGAGGAGGTAGATTGGTGTTGTATGGCTTTTATTAGGTTTTTCAATAACGGCTACAACCTGTCTAATGAAAATGCATGTAAGTTTATCAACTTACCTTTTTTATTTTAATAGATTTATTATCGTTGTAAAAAAGGGAAAGTACATTGATCACTGAATGAAAAAATTTTTGAAACAAGTGTTTTTATGGTAACGTATTATACTTATGTTTGTGCTATATTATAGATAAATGCATCAAATTTAATCCACACATTTTAATTCTTTTACATTTTTTCATGAAACTCTTTAACACTTGAACCGCCATTAGGGGTCATTATGACCCCCTGCCAAATTGAAAACTGCCGATTCGAACCAGAAATTTCTTCAAGAGATTTTTTAAATATGTGAAACACAAAACTAAGTTAATTAAATAAATTAAATAGTCTTCACTAAAAATTCTGGTGTCAAACATTTTTTATAAATTTTTTATAAAATATCCGGCGGTTCTAGTGTTAATCTTTTGAATATTTTTATAAATACCGATTATTTATCAAAAGTTTGATGAGTGCTATTAACAGGGTTCGAATAGTTCTACCACTAAATTTTAAGGATATTTTCAAAGTGTTTCATTGCAGAAAAAAAAATCGTAAAATCTGTGAATGAAGGTGGAGGTTACGAATGTTGTAGTTTAAAAATTAAATGCAAATTTTCTTATTTTTAATAGTGGTGCCAAAGTCCTTGGAAATTCTAAGGAGTGTGCGAACCTTGGCTATTAATATAAAACTATGTTTAGTTTACTGTATTCTAGAATCTTTTTAAATTAAAAGTATTTCCACCATTTTCAAGATAAATGTGAAAATGCTTGAAAAATTAATAGACAATGAGTCGTTATGTTGATGGAGATGGTAGATTGGTGTTGTATGGCTTTTATTAGATTTTTTAATAACGTCTACAATCTGTCTAATGAATATACAGGTAAATTTATCGACTTACCTTTTTTACTTTAATAAATTTATCATCGTTGTAAAAAAGGGGAAAGTATATTGATCACCGGATTAATTTCTTTTTGAATCAGGTGTTTTTTACGGTATCATTTTATAGTTATGTTTGTGCTATATTATAGATAAATACATTCAATTTAATTCACACATTTTAATTCTTACACATTTTTTCAAGAAACTATCTAATCTTTGATGAGTACTATTAATATAAAACTACGCTTAATTTATTATATTCTAGAATCCTTCTAAATTAATAGTATTTCCATCATTTTCAAGATAAATGCGGAAATGTTTGAAAATTGAATAAACAATGAGTTATTATGTTCTCAGAACTTCTCACAATATCTGTGTTTCTAACTAACAAAAATAATGAATGATCTATGTATAGGGGGGGGGGGGGTAATATGTTAACATTATTAACAACATGCCGGAAAAGATGCCGTAATTTATAAATTAAAAGTTCTTTTATACATAAACACTTATAATGCATTAAATGTACTTGGATGGAAATATAAAATGATTTTAGGGAGATTTAAAAGAGAGAGAATGCATAAATATGGCTTCTCAGTGAGTCTAAGTTTGTGAGAAGACCAACATATGCTCCGAATCGATGAAGTTGTATCTGTATTTAAAATAGAGACAGTGGAAAGTAAGTTACATGAAATATTTCCTAAACAAAAGCATTGTTTTAAAATGAAAATTCGTGTTGGAAACACGTATTAGGTGCATTACATTTTATTTTACGTATGTATCTACTGTCAAAAGATTAAATATATCTTATGCGATTTCCATAAATCCCGATGCATTTTTAAACTACTTTCCGAAGTAGATTCAGCGATTTGGGATTTGACTGAAAATATTGTAAAAGGTATGGTGGAATATATGTTATCAAAAACATAGAATAAAATGTGTTATTCCGTTAGATTCCATACAGGATTAAGTTGCTGTATATTTATTTCACATTAAACATATTTATAAAATAGTCATCTTTTAATGATTTATTTTTGCATTAAACCAGACAATGGGGGAATATTTGTGTTCAGAAAATAATGTATAATTTTAAATCTTATTTTGTTTTCATAGTTTAGCCCGGGAGAACGCGCGCTTTTCAAGGTATGAATGATTTTAACTTTGCCACCAATAAAATCTAATTATAACAGTCACTTTATTAAGACGGAGACAATTCTTACAAATTTTGCGATAAAATAAATTGACAATCACTTTTAAAAAATTAGTGGTTACAATTGTAAAAACCACACGCACTCAGGGTCTTTTAGGCCCTGCGCGCGTCCTCGCGGGTTAACAACAGGTGAAAAATTTTAGGTTTACATTAATTTCACACACAGAAATATAAATATCTACTGCAGGAATTCTGCAATTTTGTATTATATATTAAAATATATATAGTGTTAAATAAAAATTCAAAAGCAAGTTTGACCCTTTTATAATTTAGAGAAATGCGAAAGTTTAATTTAAAATGTCAACAGCTTTGATTTTTTTTTCTTGAAATAATAAAATACACATGCATTGCAGATCAACAATATATAAAACAACGAGGTAATAAATTAATATATACAGTAGTTACAGAAGCTACTAAAAGCAAAGGTACTAAGGTTTTCCTTAAATAATGTTAGAATTCAAATATTACGTCTGAAATTAAATATTAAAATATGGTGTTCTAGGGAAATAATTGCACATTAACCCTTTGAGCTCTGTGGTGTAAATTTCTTCAAAATTCCAAATGTCACATTGCAACCAGTATTTTGCAAAGAAAAAAGCCGGTTAATCATAAACATGAAAAAATGCATTAAACCTTTTTCAAATAAATTTGGTCGAATTTTGTGGTGCCATTGTGACATTTTGGAATTAAGATTACGTGGGAGAAAATTCTACCAACAGAGCTCAAGGGGTTAACCCCTTGAGCTTTGCTGGTAGAATTTTCTACCACATAATTTTTATTCCAAAATGTCACAATGACACCAGAAAAATTTTCCAAATTTACTTCAAAAAGGTTTAATGCAGTTTTTCGTGTTTATCGTTAACCGGCTTTTTTCTTTGCAAAATACTGGTGCCAATGTGACATTTGGAATTTTGAAGAAATTTACACCCCAGAGCTCAAAGGGTTAAGGGTACACAGTACTTTTGAAACCATTTCTTTAGTTTAGAATAATATTCTAACATATGTGGTGGAATAATACTTAACAATAAAAATTAAATTAAATTAATAAAAAAAGAAATTTTTGTAAAAAAAGCATATTTTACTAAAATTTATTTTTTTTAAATTTAATTTTAAAATTCTTATTACTTTTAAAAATATGAATATTTTTACGTCGATTTTTTCCAAATTCATTATAATATTCTACTTAAACTGTGCATCAGTTTTTAGATGTATAGGAGTTTACATTTAATATGATTTTTTTTCTTTCGTGTATTTAAAAAAAATGAAGGAATTTCAACAAATTCTCAATTTAAATATTAAAAAATAACTATGAACTTGAATGTTAAATCCATTCTCAAAAATATTATATATACCAAGAAGAACAACTAAAATAAATTCAAAACTCGGTCTAAATTAGAAAATAAAAAAAGCTTCAGTATTTATCAAACAAGAAAGTTATAAAAATATAAGCATGGACAAAAATCACTTTAAAGTTTTCATTTGTATAGGCAGTTGCGCTAAATCTGTTAACACAATTTACAATATCTCGCGATAAAATTGCTGTATAGGTAAAAATGAGGTGTCAAAACATTCACTATTATAGAAGCTATTAATTAATTTTAAAAAATCAATATTTTGACCAATTTTAAGTTATTGTGTCCCCTTAAGGTTCAGCTATTTTTTGCAGCTAAGTTTTAGATTGTTTTTCAAACAAACACAGAATTTGATACAGTAACTTATTTAACATGTATACAAGAAAGAATATTTCAGCAGATAGGTAGTTATATAATCTAACGGCTTGATTTTTCGAACTATGCTATTTGGCGTTATTACCCACTTATGTAGTTAATAACGGCTTGGAAACGATAATACGAGTATAAAATAAAATGAAATAATGGCATGTTAATTGTGTAATTCGAAAGCCACAAAACTACAGACCTAGAATTGACAAATTCTTTTAAGCTATTGCATAGCTTTTATCACGGGCTTTGAGCGCGGCGACCGAATCCAAAAATTCCGTAACGCGGAAAAATCCCAACACATCGGTAACGAAAAAACCTAACACTCGGGTAACGTCGTTTCAGCTCGGCAGACTTCGGCATGGTATCGTTCGGTAGACTTCGGTAGACATTGACGCGGTATTTTTCAGATATTTAGAGAATATCAAATCTCAAACTTATGTTTCTTATTTCATTTACCATAAATCTATAGTTTCAATGATGAAAATTCCTGATAGAATGTGTATAGAAAAAAATCGTCTTAAGATAAAATAAGATAGGATAATGTAGCTTTTGGTGATTGGAGACCCGCCCAACGGTGAGGATCGAAAAATTTCAAATGCTTATAACTCGCGATCTAATTTTCGTAGCGCGGCCATATTTTGTTTGGTAATTTATTATGAGACAGTTTTAATTTTTGGTGACAGGAGACCCCCCCCCCCGGTGAGGGTCGAAAAATTTGAAATGCTTATAATTCGAAATCTAATTTTTGTATCGCGGCCAAATTTTGTTTGGTAATTTATTATATGAGAGTGTTAATTTTTGGTGACAGGAGACCTCCCACGGTGAGGGCCGAAAAATTTAAAATGCTTATAACTCGAGATCAAAGCGTGGCCAAATTTTGTTTGGTAATTTATTAAGAGACACTGTTACTTTTGGTGACAGGTGATCTCCCACCTTGGGGATCGAAAAATTTAAAATGCTTATAACTCGCGATCTAATTTTCGTAGAGCGGCCATATTTTGTTTGGTAATTTACTATGAGACAGTTTTAATTTTTGGTGACAGGAGACCCCCTACGGTGAGGGTCGAAAAATTTAAAATGCTTATAACTCGCGATCAATTTTCGTAGCGTCGCCAAATTTTGTTTGGTAATTTGTTATGAGACAGTGTTACTGTCGGTGACAGGACACTCCCCTCGGTGAGGGTCGAAAAATTTAAAATGCTTATAACTCGCGATCTAATTTTCGTAGCGTCGCCAAATTTTGTTTGGTAATTTGTTATGAGACAGTGTTACTGTCGGTGACAGGACACTCCCCTCGGTGAGGGTCGAAAAATTTAAAATGCTTATAACTCGCGATCTAATTTTCGTAGCGCAGCCATATTTTGTTTGGTAATTTACTATGAGACAGTTTTAATTTTTGGTGACAGGAACCCCCCCACGGTGAGGGTCGAAATATTTAAAATGCTCGCAATCTAATTTTCGTATCGCGGCCAAAATTTGTTCGGTAATTTATTATGAGAGATTGTTAATTTTTGGTGACAGGAGACCCCCTACGGTGAGGGTCGAAAAATTTAAAATGCTTATAACTCGCGATCAATTTTCGTAGCGTCGCCAAATTTTGTTTGGTAATTTGTTATGAGACAGTGTTACTGTCGGTGACAGGACACTCCCCTCGGTGAGGGTCGAAAAATTTAAAATGCTTATAACTCGCGATCTAATTTTCGTATCGCGGCCAATTTTTTTTGGTAATTTATTATGAGAGAGTGTTAATTTTTCGTGCCAGGAGACCCCCCACGGTGAGGGTCGAAAAATTTAAAATGCTTATAACTCGCGATCAATTTTCGTAGCGCGGCCAAATTTTGTTTAATGATTTTTTTATGAAACAGTGTTAAATTTTGGCGACAGGAGACCTCCCACGGTGAGGGTCGAAAAAGTTAAAATGCTTATGACTCGCGATCAATTTTCGTAGCGCGGCCAAATTTTGTTTAATGATTTTTTATGAAACAGTGTTAAATTTTGGCGACAGGAGACCCCCCCCCCCACGGTGAGGGTCGAAAAAGTTAAAATGCTTATAACTCGTGATCTAATATTCGTAGCGCGGCCAAATTTTGCTTGGCAATTTATTATGAGACAGTGTTACTTTTGGTGACAGGAGACCCCCGCCCCCCCCGGGTGAGGGTCGAAAAATTTAAAATGCTTATAACTCGCAATCTAATTTTCGTATCGCGGCCAAATTTTGTTTGGTAATTTATTATATGAGGGTGTTAATTTTTGGTGACAGGAGACCTCCCACGGTGAGGGTCGAAAAAATTAAATGCTTATAACTCGAGATCAATTTTCGCAGCGTGGCCAAATTTTGTTTGGTAATTTATTATGAGACAGTGTTACTGTCGGTGACAGGACACTCCCCTCGGTGAGGGTCGAAAAATTTAAAATGCTTATAACTCGCGATCTAATTTTCGTATCGCGGCCAAATTTTGTTTGGTAATTTATTATGAGAGAGTGTTAATTTTTCGTGACAGGAGACCCCCCCCCCACGGTGAGGGTCGAAAAATTTAAAATGCTTATAACTCGCGATCAATTTTCGTAGCGCAGCCAAATTTTGTTTAATGATTTTTTTATGAAACAGTGTTAAATTTTGGCGACAGGAGACCTCCCACTGTGAGGGTCGAAAAAGTTAAAATGCTTATGACTCATGATCTAATTTTCGTAGCGCGGTTAAATTTTGTTTGGAAATTTATTATGAGACAGTGTTACTTTTGGTGACAGGAGACCCCCACGGTGAGGGTCGAAAAATTTAAAATGCTTATAACTCGCGATCAATTTTTGTAGCGCGGCCAATTTTTGCTTAATGATTTTTTATGAAACAGTGTTAAATTTTGGTGACAGGAGACCCCCCCCACGGTGAGGGTCGAAAAAGTTAAAATGCTTATAACTCGTGATCTAATTTTCGTAGCGCGGCCAAATTTTGCTTGGCAATTTATTATGAGACAGTGTTACTTTTGGTGACAGGAGAACCCCCACCGTGAGGGTCGAAAAATTTAAAATGCTTATAACTCGCGATCTAATTTTCGTATCGCGGCCAAATTTTGTTTGGTAATTTATTATGAGAGAGTGTTAATTTTTGGTGACAGGAGACCCCCCACGGTGAGGATCGAAAAATTTAAAATGCTTATAACTCGCGATCAATTTTCGCAGCGCGGCCAAATTTTGTTTAATGATTTATTATGAAACAGTGTTAAATTTTGGTGACAGGAGACCCCCCACGGTGAGGATCGAAAAAGATAAAATGCTTATAACTCGTGATCTAATTTTCATAGCGCGGCCAAATTTTGTTTGGTAATTTATTATGAGACAGTGTTACTTTTGGTGACAGAAGACTCCCAACGGTGAGGATCGAAAAATTTAAAATGCTTATAACTCGTGATCTAACTTTCGTAGCACTGCCAAATTTTCTTTGGTAATTTATTATGAGACAGTGTTAATTTATGGTGACAGTAGATCCCCCATGGTGAGGGTTGAAAATTTTAAAATGCTTATAACTCGTGATCAAATATTCGTAGCGCGGCCAAATTTTGCTTGGCAATTTATTATGACACAGTGTTACTTTTGGTGACAGGAGACCCCCCCCCCCGGGTGAGGGTCGAAAAATTTAAAATGCTTATAACTCGCAATCTAATTTTCGTATCGCGGCCAAATTTTGTTTGGTAATTTATTATATTTATATGAGAGTGTAAATTTTTGGTGACAGGAGACCTCCCACGGTGAGGGTCGAAAAATTTTAAATGCTTATAACTCGAGATCAAAGCGCGGCCAAATTTTGTTTGGTAATTTATTAAGAGACACTGTTACTTTTGGTGACAGGTGACCTCCCACCTTGGGGATCGAAAAATTTAAAATGCTTATAACTCGCGATCTAATTTTCGTAGCGCGGCCATATTTTGTTTGGTAATTTATTATGAGACAGTTTTAATTTTTGGTGACAGGAACCCCCACACGGTGAGGGTCGAAATATTTAAAATGCTCGCAATCTAATTTTCGTATCGCGGCCAAATTTTGTTCGGTAATTTATTATGAGAGATTGTTAATTTTTGGTGACAGGAGACCCCCCACGGTGAGAGTCGAAAAATTTAAAATGCTTATAACTCGCGATCAATTTTCGTATCGCGGCCAAATTTTGTTTAATGATTTTTTTATGAAATAGTGTTAAATTTTGGTGACAGGAACCCCCCCACGGTGAGGGTCGAAATATTTAAAATGCTCGCAATCTAATTTTCGTATCGCGGCCAAAATTTGTTCGGTAATTTATTATGAGAGATTGTTAATTTTTGGTGACAGGAGACCCCCTACGGTGAGGGTCGAAAAATTTAAAATGCTTATAACTCGCGATCAATTTTCGTAGCGTCGCCAAATTTTGTTTGGTAATTTGTTATGAGACAGTGTTACTGTCGGTGACAGGACACTCCCCTCGGTGAGGGTCGAAAAATTTAAAATGCTTATAACTCGCGATCTAATTTTCGTATCGCGGCCATATTTTGTTTGGTAATTTACTATGAGACAGTTTTAATTTTTGGTGACAGGAACCCCCCCCCACGGTGAGGGTCGAAATATTTAAAATGCTCGCAATCTAATTTTCGTATCGCGGCCAAAATTTGTTCGGTAATTTATTATGAGAGATTGTTAATTTTTGGTGACAGGAGACCCCCTACGGTGAGGGTCGAAAAATTTAAAATGCTTATAACTCGCGATCTAATTTTCGAAGCGCAGCCATATTTTGTTTGGTAATTTACTATGAGACAGTTTTAATTTTTGGTGACAGGAACCCCCCCACGGTGAGGGTCGAAATATTTAAAATGCTCGCAATCTAATTTTCGTATCGCGGCCAAAATTTGTTCGGTAATTTATTATGAGAGATTGTTAATTTTTGGTGACAGGAGACCCCCTACGGTGAGGGTCGAAAAATTTAAAATGCTTATAACTCGCGATCAATTTTCGTAGCGTCGCCAAATTTTGTTTGATAATTTGTTATGAGACAGTGTTACTGTCGGTGACAGGACACTCCCCTCGGTGAGGGTCGAAAAATTTAAAATGCTTATAACTCGCGATCTAATTTTCGTATCGCGGCCAATTTTTTTTGGTAATTTATTATGAGAGAGTGTTAATTTTTCGTGCCAGGAGACCCCCCACGGTGAGGGTCGAAAAATTTAAAATGCTTATAACTCGCGATCAATTTTCGTAGCGCGGCCAAATTTTGTTTAATGATTTTTTTATGAAACAGTGTTAAATTTTGGCGACAGGTGACCTCCCACGGTGAGGGTCGAAAAAGTTAAAATGCTTATGACTCGCGATCAATTTTCGTAGCGCGGCCAAATTTTGTTTAATGATTTTTTATGAAACAGTGTTAAATTTTGGCGACAGGAGACCCCACCACCTTGAGGGTCGAAAAAGTTAAAATGCTTATAACTCGTGATCTAATATTCGTAGCGCGGCCAAATTTTGCTTGGCAATTTATTATGAGACAGTGTTACTTTTGGTGACAGGAGACCCCCGCCCCCCCGGGTGAGGGTCGAAAAATTTAAAATGCTTATAACTCGCAATCTAATTTTCGTATCGCGGCCAAATTTTGTTTGGTAATTTATTATATGAGGGTGTTAATTTTTGGTGACAGGAGACCTCCCACGGTGAGGGTCGAAAAAATTAAATGCTTATAACTCGAGATCAATTTTCGCAGCGTGGCCAAATTTTGTTTGGTAATTTATTATGAGACAGTGTTACTGTCGGTGACAGGACACTCCCCTCGGTGAGGGTCGAAAAATTTAAAATGCTTATAACTCGCGATCTAATTTTCGTATCGCGGCCAAATTTTGTTTGGTAATTTATTATGAGAGAGTGTTAATTTTTGGTGACAGGAGACCCCCCACGGTGAGGATCGAAAAATTTAAAATGCTTATAACTCGCGATCAATTTTCGCAGCGCGGCCAAATTTTGTTTAATGATTTATTATGAAACAGTGTTAAATTTTGGTGACAGGAGACCCCCCATGGTGAGGATCGAAAAAGATAAAATGCTTATAACTCGTGATCTAATTTTCATAGCGCGGCCAAATTTTGTTTGGTAATTTATTATGAGACAGTGTTACTTTTGGTGACAGAAGACTCTCAACGGTGAGGATCGAAAAATTTAAAATGCTTATAACTCGTGATCTAACTTTCGTAGCACTGCCAAATTTTCTTTGGTAATTTATTATGAGACAGTGTTAATTTATGGTGACAGTAGATCCCCCATGGTGAGGGTTGAAAATTTTAAAATGCTTATAACTCGTGATCAAATATTCGTAGCGCGGCCAAATTTTGCTTGGCAATTTATTATGACACAGTGTTACTTTTGGTGACAGGAGACCCCCCCCCGGGTGAGGGTCGAAAAATTTAAAATGCTTATAACTCGCAATCTAATTTTCGTATCGCGGCCAAATTTTGTTTGGTAATTTATTATATTTATATGAGAGTGTTAATTTTTGGTGACAGGAGACCTCCCACGGTGAGGGTCGAAAAATTTTAAATGCTTATAACTCGAGATCAAAGCGCGGCCAAATTTTGTTTGGTAATTTATTAAGAGACACTGTTACTTTTGGTGACAGGTGACCTCCCACCTTGGGGATCGAAAAATTTAAAATGCTTATAACTCGCGATCTAATTTTCGTAGCGCGGCCATATTTTGTTTGGTAATTTATTATGAGACAGTTTTAATTTTTGGTGACAGGAACCCCCACACGGTGAGGGTCGAAATATTTAAAATGCTCGCAATCTAATTTTCGTATCGCGGCCAAATTTTGTTCGGTAATTTATTATGAGAGATTGTTAATTTTTGGTGACAGGAGACCCCCCACGGTGAGGGTCGAAAAATTTAAAATGCTTATAACTCGCGATCAATTTTCGTAGCGCGGCCAAATTGTGTTTAATTATTTTTTTATGAAACAGTGTTAAATTTTGGCGACAGGAGACCTCCCACGGTGAGGGTCGAAAAAGTTAAAATGCTTATGACTCATGATCTAATTTTCGTAGCCCGGCCAAATTTTGCTTGGCAATTTATTATGAGACAGTGTTACTTTTGGTGACAGGAGACCCCCCACCGTGAGGGTCGAAAAATTTAAAATGCTTATAACTCGCGATCTAATTTTCGTATCGCGGCCAAATTTTTTTTGGTAATTTATAGTGAGACAATGTTAATTTTAGTGACAGGAGATCCCCCATGGTGAGGGTCGAAAAATTTAAAACGCTTATAACTCGCGATCTAATTTTCGTAGCGCGGCCAAATTTTGTTTGATAATTTATTAGGAGACAGTGTTACTTTTGGTGACAGGAGACCCCCCCCCACGGTGAAGGTCGCAAAATTTAAAATGCTTATAATTCGTGATCTAATTTTCGTAGCGCGGCCAAATTTCGTTTGGTAATTTTAATAAGACAATGTTAATTTTTGGTGACAGGAGACCCCCACGGTGAGGATCGGAAAATTTATAGTGCTTGTAACTCGCGATCTAATTTTCGTAGCGCGGCCAAATTTTGTTTGGTAAATTTTGTTTGGCATATCTTTTATCGCGGGTTTTGAGCGCGGCGAAAGAATCTAGAAATTCCGTAACGAGAAAAACCTAACACTCCGGCTAACGTCGCTTGAGTTTGACAGACTTCGGCACGGTATCCTTCGATAGACTTCGGCAGACATTAAAGCGGTATTTTTCAGATATCTTGAGAATATCAAGTCTCAAACTTATGTTTTTTATTTCAGCTACCATAAAACTATATTTTCAATT
The DNA here is from genome assembly GCA_964019185.1 of Maratus speculifer. Taxonomy (NCBI): domain Eukaryota; kingdom Metazoa; phylum Arthropoda; class Arachnida; order Araneae; family Salticidae; genus Maratus; species Maratus speculifer. The sequence continues at coordinate 401,987,233 of OZ025293.1, forward strand.
ATAAAAATTCCTGATTAACCTACGTGTGTTTTAAGATAATAAAAATATTTTAAACGATATTAATTTCTCATTTATTCAATAAAAGAGAAAAAAAATTGTTTTGTTATCGGTGATCACGCTCAAAAAGTATAACTTGAATTAATATCAAAGACAAAAAAACTGCATAAATAAAAAGTAAATAAATAATTATGATTGCATAAGTTGATAAAAAATGCTGTGCAATAGCTTTACCGCGGCAGTCCCCGAGTGCCTCACGTCTTTTTTACTGACTATTAATTGCGATTCCAGGATGCAGTAATGATCATTTTATATTTTATTCTTTTGACATAATAAAAATAGCATCACTTAGGGCATATAGCTAACTTTCTTTATATCCTTTTCATTTTTCAACAATAAAAATAATGCTATCTCATGCATAACATAAAAATAATGTCTATAAGACAATTTGAACATGACATCAACTGTAATTAAACAAATATTATGAATTCTCTCTAAATACAAAAATATTTTTGCAAATTTTAATTGTTGTAAATTTCTATGTTTATTACAAATAATATATTTTATTGAATGAAAATATTTATCATTTGAAGGAATATTTATACATAATAGATATTTATTTAAAAAAATGTATTATGAAATCTAAGCATAATTATCTTTTTTATTTTTATTTTAAAATCAATTGGAAAACGAACGTATTAAATGATATCTTGGTCACTCACATTTTTTTATTATTATTTAAATTTTGTCTTATTAAAGATGTATTACTAAAAGTAATAAACACAGTGTAATATCAGCCACAAATATGAGTTTGGTATATCAAGGAAATATATTATAAAAGAAGCAAATTTAAAAAATACATAGAATCTGACCGCTTTCTATAATTCAACTTAACAGAAATCGAAGAATTGTAATTCCGTTTTAACTCAATTTACTCTGTTTCATATGTTTATATCTTTCAATAAAAAAAAAACCCTTTGCATAATTAATATCTTAGTCAACACAACCTCTAATCAACATTAAGTTCGAATGTAATTTCTTCTGTAGGAGAGACCGGGGCACAATTCCATAGCGTAAAGTTTTCCAACTCGTTGTATTTTTTAAATGAGAAGCTAGATTAACGCAACGGGGGAGCTGTCAGAAATGGCGGCATTGTACACACCATCTACAAAAGTTATAGTTTAGTAGATACTGTCATTTATTTAGCAGGCCTGTTTTTTTAAACTTATATCACTATTCGTCCAGGTAGATTAAAATTTCAAATACAGCAACAGGCAGATTTTCTAACAGCATGCAAGGCAAGTTTTCTAACATGTTTCTCGTTGCAAAACATGCCCCCTCCTAAATCAGTCTTATTGTATAAGAAATCTATTTATTGTGTTGTAAAATCGGCCAAATAAATATTATACTACGAGTCCGTTTGATAATGTAGTAATTTCAATAAAATTATCAATATTAAAAACAAAATATTCTAAAAAATATAATAAAATGTGAATTATTTCTTTACGTCGGTTCATTCAATTAATCCATTTTATGTTGATTATGCTTTGAAGACATAAGCTACAAGATTGAGGTTGACATGTGTATGAACCCCTCAAATAGCAAATTAACAGAGCTTCGAGCTGCTCCACTTGCGTCAACACCAGTCAATATAATGACAATTTTTGAATATTCGGAATTATCCCACTCATTCCTAAAATATTTACATATTTTGAATTAATTCCATCCTAATTAACCGTCCACTGCATGAACAAATCTTGAAAGCACTGGCAATTCGAAAAAAAAAATTCTTCAATAATCAAATCCCTCCCCACACTGAAAAACTCACTGAAAGCATCCAATTCATCTACAACAAGGAGGCAAACATGGCTTGATAGAAAATAGGAAATCATCGATCGTGATATTATAAAAAAAAATATCACAGTTTATTTCAAAATGCCTCCTAATCGTGTGCTAGATTTTCAACGCATTTGCGACATTACTTTTTACTGGGTCATTCAAAAAATATTCGTGTTCTTTTTTTTTTTGTTTTTTTTTTTAGAAATTTTTTACTGTCTCGTTTTTCGGTCTTCATAACGCATACTGTGCTGCTTACACACCTGATGTTTCAGGTTTATTCCTCAAGTATTTTTCTATATATTTTTTACAAAACATCTGAAAACGAAAGTAACCGGGCATCACTGGCCATGTATAATTTATATCTATTTTGTTGTACTAGGAAAGTATATGTCTGTAAAATCACTCTTTGCATGCAAAACCAATATACAAATTATTCAATGTTAAATAAATTACAAGTATCGAGAAGTATAGCATTTGTATTTAACTTAATCCATCAAGATAGAGTCTACTTATATTCATTCAGCTTACATAAACTTAGAGCAAGGTGAAAACTGAGATTTTGTTAAAAAACACAGTGACATTGTAAATCTGCCACATACTCTCTATATTTATGTCTGTAAAATACCCGATATCGTATAAGCTTGCATATATACAATACGTAAGATATAACGAATTTTATAGACGAGATTCATAAAAAGGAAATAATGAAATTGTTATAATCGTAACCAATGATGTTATAAATTATAATGAATTGGATTGCACGGTCTGCCTTCCTATACCAAATTTGCAGTACACTTACTAATTTAATTCACCATTACTTAAACTTTTATGACTTGATGATAATTTATAGTACCATTAAAATAACTTATTAAAACAGAGTCTTAACCAGAGTGGGTGCCAAAAACCTGTGATATTGTAATGTTTTCTTATTCTTGATTCACAGCAGATAATTTTCTGGTTAGATAAGACGAACATAACTTTAAAAAAAAATACCATTATTCAGTACACATGGGCATCTGAACTGGTTACGCCACTATACAAAAATTATTTAAGACATCGATTAGCAAGAATACAGATTAGAATGAGTTATATACACTTTATTTTATTTCGTTAAAGCAACATTATTGATTACACAAAAAATATGTTTTAAAGGACGATTTTTTTTTAATTTCATCTGTTATTATTTTTATTTACCGTAATTTCGGGTGTATAAGCCGCAGATCAATCAATTCTTTTTCGACCCAGATTTTTTTAAGAAACAAATATAATTAGTTAGATCACCGTAAATATTTGTCTTCAATCACTAAATAAGATTTCTGGGTCCAATAAGAATTGTTTGATCCGCGGCTTATACACCCCTTATACACCCGAAATTACGGTATTTATTTATTTTTTACATTGAAAAATCTTAAATGACAAGTTTCAATTCAGAAATATTTCTGTATTTCTATTCTAAAATCTTTATATTCGTAAATTAATAATTTTTTTAACTCTTAAAAAATTTCAATTAAAAGAACTGAGTGGCGTTATAAATATTGCGCCAAATCCCTATAAACGCATATTAACCCTTCGAACTCCGGCGCCTCTTTAATTTTATTCGATTAGCACTACTTTTTTTAAAAGAACTTTCCTTGAAGTGGACAATTTTAAAAATTCTGTGATTAAATAAAGAAAATTTTATTTTTCTTTATTACTGGTACCAAAAACAAATTTTGGAAGGAAAAATTATGTCTCCACAGCGGAGACAACGAATTGTCAAGGTTTAAATTAATTTTAATTGATAAAACCCTGATAAAATTTCTTAAATGATTTTGTAAATCTTTTAATGTAGTTTCAAAAATTCAAGAAAGTGCTTTCGAAGTTGAAATTTTATTGAATTCATAATTTTGGATCTAAAGGGTTAACCCTTTCCGGCGCAAGCATATTCTATTAGTAAAATGAGAAATTGTCGATTGACACCGGAATTTATAAAGGACTTGTCTAGATATTACGAATTCCTTAATTTAAGCTTTCATTGTAAAAGCAAAATTATATTAAATTATTACTGGTGCCGTTTGCAAGTTTGGAATTGAAATTAGGTGCTGCCGGCCCGGCAAAACTGCGCAAGAAGGGGTTAAACATCGCCTTAAAAAACAGCCAGTAACCTGCATCGATTGCCATTAACCATGCAGGCAATTTTTACATTTTTGTCGTTACTGCTATTGATAAACAAAGTAATTCTACTTATTTGTTCGCCGAATTTAATGTGTAAAAAATGTGGTACGAAAAAATCGGCAGCTATGAGTTTAAGCAAGAACTAGTGTAAATATTACCTAGTATTTCTGTTTTCTGTGTTTATCCGTGCCAAAACGATAAACAATTTGGAAATATCTTAACATGCCCATGTATAAAATGCTACGTCTATCAGTTTTTGGTGTAATTTATTTCTGAAACGAATTCAGTTTATTAGCATAATTAATGCGAATACACTTCTGAATATACAGCTGATAATATGACTTCGTCAGCTACATTTTCAAAGGTTTTGAATAATTTTATTGAGCATTTTTAAATCGAATAATCTTCTACGGAATAATTTACAAGTTATAGAGCAGTAGACATAAGTGAGACTGTTTTATGAAATTTTTATGTTTCCAAAATTTCCCTTAGAAATATAATGACATATCGTTTGTCATGCATATTTTATTGATGCTAAAGAACTAAATCGAAAAAATAAATAAATAAACTGCCTTTCATATGGAAAATAATATCTTAAATTAAATTTCTGAACGAGATTTTTATAAGAGCTTACAAATATGGGCAGAAGAGCAGATATAATGAAAACGTTTTATTTGAAATTTTATCTTGAAAAAAAAATAAATTTTACTTATTTCTTTAATGAGTTCAACACAAAACTCTAAGGAAAAAATATTATATTGTATGTTATTCTATTTAATGGCTTTCTATATGCGGCTTGTAATAGCTCTTTGATATTTTTATTATTCACGATATGGAATAATATAAATAAAAAGTCATACAATATAGATACGTAAAAGCTTCTTAATCAGATATATCTGTACGCGTACAGCCGTAAAATATTTATAAAATATTTTTCTTCAAAATAGCGTATTCTAGGAAGAAAAAAATTCTTTTTGTATCCCCAAAGCTTTATTCAAATAAAAATTGCCTAGCGTAAAAAAGCTATGCAATAAGAAAAGGAAAAGGAACCCTTCAAAATTCTTTTTATTCAGTCACGAGAATTTGTTTGTCCAAAAAAAAAATAAGAAGAAATAATATTGATTTCTTTCAAGAATTTCCTCTTAAAAAGCATGCTTTTATAGATGGATAAAGATAAGATGAAAATAAATAAGTCAAATATTTTTTTTTCAAATTATCATATATAAAGGCATTTTATTACATTCTGAACATATAATCTAAGGAAAGCATTGTAATCATGATTTGTATGTGCGTATGTGAGCAAACACGATAAACCTCAAACGGTACTTTCGATTAATTTTCCATTTTGCGATTATGTTACAGGACATTGCCAAAAGAATTGTATAGATTTTCGTAAACAGGAGCTGGTTAACCCTTTGAGCTCTGGTGGGTAAATTTCTACAAAATTCCACATGTCACATTGGCACCAGTATTTTGCAAAGAAAAAAATGGTTAACGATATACACGAGAAAATTGCGCCAAACCTTTATCAAATAAATATGTTCGAATTTTCTGGTGTCGTTGTGACATTTCGGAATTAAAATTATGTGGTAGAAAATTCTACCATCGGAGTTCAAAGGGTTAACAGATTGAGTTTTCAATCCACATTGAACCATTTTAAAAACATTTTTCACCAGATTTTAAAGGTAATAAATCAGCATGTAAATGTAACAAAGGTGTAAGTGATAAATATCCCAGGTGAATCAACCAACAGTAGCTCAGAGGAAATGTCTCGATATATATAGCTAAAGATAAGATAAAAATAAATATTCCACTTTTTTTTCAAATTATCGCATATAAAGTTCTTTTATCACATTCTGAACATATAATCTAAAGAAAATGTTGTAATCATGATTTGTATGTGCATATGTGAGAGAACACGATAAAGCTCAAACGATACTTTTGATTCATTTTCCATTTTGCGATTATGTTACAGAATACTGCCAAAAGAATTTTATAGAATTTCGTAAACAGGAACCGGTCAACAGATTGAGTTTTCAATCCACATTGAGCCATTTAAAAAACATTTTTCACCAGATTTTACAGATAATAAATCAGAAAGAAACTCTGACAAAAGTAAAGTGATAAATATCCCAAGTGTAATCAAGCAATAGTATCTAAGAGGAAACGTTCTTTGCGTCAAAAAGGGAAGTCCAGTGTTAGTTTCTAGCCGATTTTTAGTACTTATTATACGAACTTTATAAATATCTTTTTAATTTTTGTACTTTTTGAACACGTACAGCCATTCTCGGAAATTCAAATATAATTACTGTAGATTTCTTGAAAATGCAAATAAATTTCTTTCTAAAATATATTTTATTAATATTATATATTACGAGAGATGAAAGGAAAAAATTAAAAAAAAAATAATTTGTTTGTTACTTTAGAAATTTTTAACATTTAAATTAAACACTTTTGGATCTCCCAGTTTACATAATATTTAATAGCACTTCAATCTATTAAATATATACATTTCTAAAATTAATGATTTTTATATTTTAACCTTTTTATTAAATCTAAAATACTTTAATTGCATTAAACTTTGAATCGATAATTTCATTAAATCTATATAATACTTTATGATTCTGCACAGAACACACAAAAGCTGCTTTTGCAACTTATAAGAAAAAATAAAATAAAATGAAATAAAAGGTTTATCAAATTGTACATACTTTTATGCGGTTTTTAAACACGTCATCATTTGAACATTTACAAAATTCGCAACTCAATTATACGCAAAAGTTACAGTTAATCAGAGTAACTTTGCACCAAATCAAAGTAACTTTGCTCCACCTTTACAAAACTTTTATGATTCTGAACAGAACACACAGAAGCTGCTTTTGCAACTTATAAGAAAAAATAAAATAAAATGAAATAAAAGGTTTATCAAATTGTACATACTTTTATGCGGTTTTTAAACACGTCATCATTTGAACATTTACAAAATTCGCAACTCAATTATACGTAAAAGTTACAGTTAATCAGGGTAACTTTGCACCAAATCAAAGTAACTTTGCTCCACCTTTACAAAACTTCTATCCATTCTGCCATAGCGTAATATCGACACGTTTCAGAGATAGTTTATATTAAATATTGTATTTATCGTTTATTATATGTATTGCAAATGTTTTGACCAAGGCTACCTTATCATAATATCAAGGCTTGTCATTCGCCAAGTTTCCTTTGACCGCAGTACAGGGGGCGCTGAAACCACTTGATTTTCCCGTTGGTAGCGCCATCTAATGTGAGAAACTGAAATATTTTCCATTTTTTCCTATGGGATTATTAGCAGTAATATGCACCAGGTGGCGTTACTTATGAGACAAAGTCATATAATAAGTTGGCAATTATAGGGACAATTTCAGCAATAGATTTTCTCCTGAATGTGAGGCCTTGATATTATGATAAGGGGGCCTTGGTTTTGACAGATAAGTTACGCATTCAGTTAAAATAGAAGATAAAATTCCTAATGGGGATATTATGAATATGAAATCACTGTGATATCACAAATGATTACCGGTATCACAACTACAAGTTAATGTAACTGTAATGCAAATTATTGTGTTAATGAAATATAAAATTAATGTAAACTTCATTTTATGCTCAAATTTAGTTCAATATCAATATTTCATTGAAATATGTGTTATAACAGAAACATGACTCGATTGGCAGCTAAATCTGAAATGAGTATGCGCCAAATCAACTCTCATTGGCTCCATCGTGACGTGAAATATTTTAACTATAAGAGTATGACTTATATAGTATAACTATAAGACATACTTGCCAACCTCTGGTTTTTTGTAAATCCCGTAAACGTACTTCGAACCGAAAATTATTTTAATTAAATGTACCTTCTATTAAATATTGTTCTAACTTGCAATCTGCTGGATTTCGTTCACTAAATACATTCTGGTAAATACACATACTGGTCAAAGTATGTTTCTTTGGTTTATAAAAAGCCGGAGGTTGGCATGTATGCATAAGAATATTAACGATATGACTTACTTCATGGCGAAGTTGTCACAATCAGTGTCACATTTTCGTTACCTTTCACAATTATCTGCGAATTTTCATCCGACAAAAAATATGCCACAAGCCACCTTTATAATAACCGTTTTAATTATGTCCATTTAAGACAATTGTTAGGTCAATGGGATGTAGCATGGACTGGCTTCGTTATTCGATTTCTGATAAGTCACATGGAAGTCCCAAAGATGACGTCGAATATTTAAAAGAAGGTTTGATGGAATTAAAGTGTAAAATCAATCTGCAATAATTTATTAGCTCGGTACTGTATGTACCGGGTACATACAATGTAGTATGCATATCAAAATTCGAAATTTTCACAACTTTATGGGAAACCTTTTTTTTTTTTTTGAACGCGAAGTTTACATTATGCGTAACGAATGAGTGGATTTGTTATATATATATATATATATATATATATATATATATATATATATATATATATATATATATACATAATATATTCACAACAACACTGGCTCCATTTTTCTATCAATATTTCGTTAAGATTTTTCACATATATTTTTTAAAGTGTCAAGCTCTAAAGCATATGAAAATTTCGAAAGTTTTTACTTCAAACAAATATCTTCCGACAAAGGTATAATCCATTTAAGTCAATTGAGATGTGGTAGAAAATTTTTTGACGTTTATAGCTTGACTTGTAGTCAACTTTTTCCACATGTCACGCGAGAATGATAGTATTAGTAAGTGATGATGCATTTTGGTGAATGTTCTACAAAAATATATACGTGTATAACCCCATAAAAAACATTAATATATTAGATTAATTTTAAACACAATTATTCAACTTGTACATAAATCATAACAGTTGTAAATTATCAAGTGGATGAAAAATGTTCCGTCCAGGATTCGAGTAAGGGATATATTGGCTGAAGCAACTAATGCTCCTCCAACTGAGCCATCAAGGACCAATGGAGGAAGACTGATTCACCCAAAAAACCTTGATGGAATAATTGTTTAAAAATTTAATATATGTACGCCTGCAGCGTTTACCGCAACTCCAAAAACTAACTTTCTATCTTTCCACAAGTTTATTTGTGTGAATTAGTCTTTCTGTATTCGTCCGCAGCTTTGTTATGCTGGTTCATTTAGAAAAGCATTGGCTGCTTCAACCAGCACATCCATTGCTTAACCCCTTGAAGGGTACCGGTATATTATATATACCACTTAATTTTAATTCCCTTATGCCACATTGGCACCAGAATTTTGGAATTAAGTTTTACTTTTTACTATGCAAGCAAAAAAAAAAAAAAAAAAAAAAAAACAGCGTATATTTACTTTGGTATAAATTTGTTTGTGAATACCGGTGTCAGTCAATCATTTTAACATATTAGGAACAGAAGTGCATCGCCCCTCAAATGGTTAAATCTTGGCGTCTACATTTTTTCACACACTTGGAAATTTATAACTGTTATGATAACTATGATGACCGATTAATTAATTGTGTTAAAATTTAATCTAATATGTAATTTTCGTATGCAGCATTTATTGCAGTCACAAATTTAATTAAAATGTCGTCAACAATTTTTGTAATCGTTGATCAAATCTATATATTTTTTACACTAAACATTAGAGCTTATCAATACCCGACATTTTCTCAGAGAAACAATAATAATATCTTTCGGAATTATTAAACCTATACATATACGTGTTTTAGCTGAGCAATATCTTTCTAATGATGGTAAAAGTAAATATTTTTTAAAGTAAAAAACACGTATTTTTAAAGCATTTCAGCACCCTTTATGTAGTTCTCAAAAATATAATTGCTTTTTTGAACTTTTAAGATTTAAAATGGAAAGTAAATCTGTTTTTATATAGTTTTTGAAACTTTTATTTGAAAACCTCAAAAAGAATATATCATTTTTTCTAATATGTGTCAAGAATTATCCTTTTTGGCAAGACTTGGCAGAAAAAAAATAACTTTTTATTTTAACTCTAGCGTTTGAGTATTATTAGAGATTTAAAGAGTGATAGAATTTTAGAATAAGTTTTTTTTTCTAAACTTGTTTCTAGATTATTTTGCAGTGACAAATAATACATTAATTCCGATAGAACACTTTATATTAAAACTTTCGTATTACTTTCATGATAAATCGCAACTAGAGAACTTAATGAAAAACAAGATGAGTTTATTTGACCTCTTCACGCCCTTGGTCACATATATAAATGTTTAGTTTTTATTAAAATTATAATTACTGTCAATAATAAAAAAGAAGAACAATTTTACAAAAAGTTATTCCTTACTAAATCTTTCAACAGAAGTAAAAATTATATGGTTCGGCTGCACAGACAATGTCATTTCTTAAGTACAATCAAAAATATAAAGAAGCGTGAATTAATTTTTCGGCACTCAGTGTTGATTATTCGAACAAATCGTTAATATTAGATTAAATTTTAAGAAATCGGCCAATCTTGAAGCACGATTAACTATCTTTAAAAAAGTGATATGTTTCATTCCAGGTGTGTTATTGTTGCTGTAAGTTTAACATTTTATATAAGTGTATAGTGTCGTAAGCTTATATCGACTTTATACAGCTCATATTCAAAATATTAGAATAATTACCTTTTTTTTAGAAATTGAAAATATCGTTTGGTAATTTAATGTCTTTTAATGAAAATATGCAAACGATATTTTTATTAAGAACTTATTGTTGATTAAACTTACTTGATATCTTAAATTTAATATCATTTTTGAAAAGATTAATTGCAAAAAAAATTATTTTGAAAAGTCAAAATATTAGAATATTTATTCAAGTGGTTCAAAATATTGGAATATTTCACATTAATTCTCCTTTAATTATTACCAATTCTTAACTGGTGGCATCATTGATTAAATTCAGACTATTTTATTTAAAATCAGTATTCTTTTTTGCAGTTTGTTTCTTTTTCGTCTTGAAATGGGCCGTGTGAGTGATGTTCCTGAATCTACTAAACTTCGTATGGTTGATTTGTATCGGCACGGTAAAAATCAATGTTTTATAGCGAATTATTTACATTGTTCGCAATCGAGCGTTAGTAAAATACTAACACAATATTCAAAAATTGGAAAATTTCAAAATAATCGCCGAAATGGTGGCCGAAAACCAAAAACATCTGCTAGAGATGACAGGAAGCTGAAGCGTATAGTTAAGAAAAACCGTTTTAAAAGTGTGCGATTCTTGCACCGAAAATGGAAAGAAGAAGGAGTTGAAGTTTCTACATCGACAACATTAAGACGCCTCCATAAATTTAAATTTGAATCTCGTGTACCGAAAACAAAACCTCTCATGACTGCAAGACAAAAGCGTATAAGATTGAATTGGTATAAATCAAGACGTTTATGGAGCAATGAAGATTGGAAAAATATATTATTTAGTGATGAAAGTATGTTTTGTGTTTCATACGGTAATCAAGGTATTCGAGTTTGGAGAATGAAGCAAGAAGCATTTGATAAAGAATGCCTTAAACGTTCCGTAAAATTTGCTGCTAGTGTCATGGTTTGGGGTTGTATGAGTGCAGAAGGACCTGGAAAGTTATGCATCGTCTACGAAAAGGTTAACTCTCTGATATATCAAGAAATTTTAGAATATTACATGATTCCATCATCAGAAGATTTATTTGAAGATGATTTCATCTTTCGACAAGATTTAGCGTCCCCGCATACCTCGGTGTCAACTAAGAATTGGTTCCGCCAACGCAACATTAAGGTACTTCCTTGGCCACCAAATTCACCAGATCTTAATCCCATCGAAAACTTATGGTGTATAATGAAGAAAAATCTTCAAGAAAATCCTCCTTCAAGTAAAACTGAGTTAGTGGCACGTATAAAGTCTATTTGGGCTAATATTGATAGAAATGTTTGTAAACACCTTGTATATAGTATGCAAGATCGATTGTACGCTGTTATGAAAGCTAAAGGGGATGCTACAAAATATTAACTACCATTTATTTCATATTCATAAGGTAATATTTTTGCATAAAATAAAATATTCTAATATTTTGAATCAATCTAAATTTTATTCTAATATTCTGGTGTGTTTAAGGAAGCTGTATACCTAATTTATTGTGCTGTATTTTATATTTTATAAATGTTAAAATCTTATCTAAACATTCCAGATTTAATTTATAAGAAATTTAATTGCATTTACTTAGTATAAAAAATAAATAAATGACAAATAATTTTTTCTTATTACTTTTTCTCAATTATTCTAATATTTTGAATATGAGCTGTAGTATTGTGTTTTATTTCATTATACATTACTAGCATATGTAAACAATTGGTAAATCAGTTTAAACTTAGTTGAATTTCTCAAATATAATTTGATGATGTAATACTCTATAATAAGTCAATTTTAACTAGCCTGTTTAATATTTCAACAGGTCATATATATACATACATACATATATATATATATAGGGGAAGATGGGGATACTTGAGCCATTTTTTAAATTTAAATTTTTTAAAATTTTTTAGAATTTCTTAGAACAAAATAAAATATTGAAAATGAAAATTTGATATTTTTTCTTCAATTGAAAACCACTTTCAATTAATTTTGAACTATTTTTCTATGTCTAATAAATTTTTACTTTTTCTTTTACATTGTGGCTCAAGTATCCCCATGGAGGGGATACTTGAGCCAGATGTCACATTCGCACCAGTATTTTGCAAAGAAAAAAACCGATTTACAATATACGCGAAAAAATGCATTAAACCTTTTTCAAATAAATTTGGTCGAATTTTCTGGTGTCGTTGTGACATTTCAGAATTAAAATTTTGTGGTAGAAAATTCTACCAGCAGAGCTCAAAGGGTTAATCACCATACTTTAAAAATGGTACCAAGGTATATGATTTCTTTTTTACATGTTCAGAACTATAAATATGTTACCATGTTGCCAGTTTTAGAAAGAAAAATTGAACAACTGTAGAGATAAAGGGGGTGGCTCAAGTATCCCCTATGCTCAAGTATCCCCACTCTCCCCTATATATATATATAATGTTGGAATATGGAATCAGTGTTGCCAGTGGGCTACTTTTTTTAAATTCAGATTTCTCGATTGGCACCACTTTTTTGAAACGGTAAATTACCTTTTGTTTTTGGCCTTAATTACCAAGACATTGAATAAGGCATATTTTATTATTTGTAAAAAGTGGTGCCAATCAAGAATCTGAATTTAAAAAAAGTAGCCCATCTGGCAACTCTGTATGGAATTGTAAAACTGTATAATAAGCATTGTAAAAGCCATTTATAACAAAAGCAATTAGTGGATTTTTCTGCCCCTCGCTATTCCACTATCACTCTAAAGCATAAACTGAGTTCTCGGTCATCTTTTGTCATATCTTGTTCCTAACCATGCATTGACGTAATGGAATGTGAAGCGGTCACCACATTTGAGATGGCGACAATCAATGAACATTTTACTGCAGTTGATTTTATGTGGATTCACATATCTGCACATAAAATCAGTGGTAAGTAATAGAAAGCGTTCCCGCTGACAGGTTAATGGAAAAAGATAGGCTTGAAACAGAGAATGTTATCCCTTCCGGTAAAGATCTAATTTATAGAGGAAATTTTTGAGACTAATAATTGTTCGACCCATATGGTAATACATTGGCTAGTAGCAGCACCACTTTACCCGATACTTTTGGCGTCAGAAATGACATCTGTGTTGCCAGGTTGTAATTCTGTATTTGTTCATATTTTTTTTAATATTACAACTTTTACTTATGTATGTATTTCTGATTGGTAATTATCATTTTGCGAAATTAAAAATTTCCATTCCAATTTTTGCTTAAAATAAAATTTTAGTGTACACAGTTATTACTTTAAAGCTGAAAATCATTCATTATCAGATTTTTTAAAATGAAACAAAAATGTTATTTATGCATACCGCAGTCAACCCCTTGAAAAAAATTTAAAATATTCATTTTTTAGGAAATTTTTTTTAAATATAGTTATGAACCTCTAGCGCGCAATTTAAAAGGTAAAAGGAAATCAAATATTAGTCTCAAAACCAAAATCTTTTTCCAATCTTTGGTGTAAATGGCCTAATAAATATGAATTTTAACACTTTAGAATTCGCCGTTCAACGTAAGTAACTTACCGCCTTGCGAAGTATAATTTTTCTACTATACAAGAAACTAAACCTCCATAATTTAACTCAATCTTTTTAGAGCTTCTCAACGAATCTGATTTACATCATTTACCGTAATTTCCTGCGTATAATCCGCGGATCAAACAATTATTTTTGGAGCCAGAAGACTTATTTAGTGACTGAAGATAAATATTTACGGCAATCTAATAAGTTACATTACTTTTTAAAAAAATTCTGAGTCTAAAAATAATTGTTTCGCGGATTATACGCAGGAAATTACGGTACACAAATTTTGATATGTCGGGTAAAATATTTTTTACGGAATAAAATTTCACATCTTCGACAAAAAATACTTTTAAACCTACAAATCATTTTAAGTAATATAATTCACATATATTTCTTTCACAAAACTTTAAAGAAGATTTGCTAATAGTTATATTTGTAAAACACTAAAATTTGAGGGAAATTGGATGCTAAAGGAACCGAGGCGAAGAGAAGAAAAATCAACAAAGAGAAAGCATTTATTATTATTATTATTATTATTATTATTATTATTATTATTATTATTATTATTATTATTATTATTATTATTATTATTATTATTATTATTATTATTATTGCTCATCATTATCATTATCATTATTGCTCGTGACGTGAACAACCCTAATATTTATTACGGCTGAAGATCTCAAAGAATTTAAACAACAAGATAGATTTTTTTTACTCACTAAAATAGACCAAGTGCATTTTTAAGAAAATTTTAATACGAAATAAATATTTAACGAAAAGCAAAAAGTATTTGTCTAATTCTTGCAATGCATATTTTTCTACAAAACATATAATAAAACTTTAAAATGTTCGGGTTTACTTAATAGGCGATTAAAAAAATCAAATATAGATGTTAGTAGTTAATTTTATTTAAAAACATCATAGTAATTTCAAGCCTTTTATCAGGCTCTTCGTCAGAGAAATTTAAAAACATCTTAGGACTTCCAAGCCATTAATCAGGCCCTTGCTCAGAGAAGATTCAAGACTTGTGATTAAAGGCTTGAAAGTACAAAGAGAATTTGTTTTAATAATATTAACTATTAACATCTATATTTGATTATTTTAAGGGGGCTCAGGGGTTGAAAACTTTTCAAAAAATCGATTTTTTTATGATCTAGTTTGATTATTCAATTAATTCTTAACTCAATGCAAAAAACCGCATAAAAATATTTGCAATTTTAACGGAGTTATAAGCATTTATGTATCAACACTTTCATAGCCGCACCCATATAATTTCAACTTTAAGTCGCGTTTTCTCAAAACGTGATTTTTGAAGACTAGCACCAAGATTTAAAAGAAACTATTTGATGGAATGGCTTAATTTTTTTTGTGCATGCACATAACATCATTATCTATAGAACGAATTAATATAGTTTAGATAGTTTAATATTTTGAGCATTTTTAATGAAAATAAAGTTGTATTTTTTAGGTTTTTTAAAATTTTAAGTTTGAGTATTTTTTTAATAATGTTTTTTAATGTTGTTTTTTTTGTTATATCCTTAATTCTTTCTAAAGAGTAAAGTTTCCTGATCATTGTAAAGCAAAAAGTAGGTTCTTAAGTCAATTCAACGTTAAGATATCTTGGTGTTGGTGATATAACACATAATTTTTTTTCGAAAATTGTGTTACACAAATTTTGCTATATTTCTTATTATATTACATTGAAGTACTTCATTTTATAATTTTATAAGACTACAAACATACCTTTAAAATATCAGAAAGTTTAAATTAATTACACTGAATACTTCTGTTTTTATATGGACTCGAAGCGAGAGTTCTGTTTACATGTTTTTCCGTATCGACCAACCCCTGAGCCCCCTTAATCGCCTTTTAAGTAAACCTGAATATTTTAAAGTTCATATTCTATATTTTGTGTTAATACGAAGGCGAATAAATTTCATTGCGTCATATGTTTTATATTTATTTACATATTTTTTCACTTTTTGCTATACCAATTAAGTATTTGCTGGATAATTTTTCTTTATGCGGTTTATGTAATATATTAAAATAAAATTTCTTCATTGCGAATTATTCTGAATGTTAACTCTTCGCAACTGTTATATGATATTTTTTATTCCGGATGCCGATGATTGATATAGACAAAGGTTGGATACTCCATGCTAACATTACATTTTGAACTATTTTCAGTAATTTCGTAATATAACACGCATAAAAAAATATTCAAAATGTAAATTTGACATGGTTTGCTAATTAAATTTATTCATAGCCCAATTTAGATGAAAATTACCTATTTTTAATGTTGTTTCTTAAATTTTGATCGTTTTATTTACTATGATAACTGCCATTACTAAAAGAAGACTGTAAATTATGATATAATGTGTAATTTTCATTATCATTATTTAGCCCTTAACTGCATGAATTATTCTTTTATAATTGTGTTTTTTTTTTATTCTTATATTAAATATTAGACACCAGAAATGTTTAGATAGATTTTTAACCTTATATAGAGGCACATTTTTGTAATTTTTACAGGATTAATATTTCTATATAAATATAGTGGTTGAAAATAATTTATTTTTAAAAAGTTAAATAAAAAGTGATGTAAATTTGGCTCACTATGCAGAGAAGGGTTAGGTAAATTTAATCCAAATTGACTCTTAGATAGCTTTTTATTGACAAATGATATTATTTTTACATTTAAATATTTTTAATGTTATATTACTAAAATTACTGCAGTAAATTGTGCTAAATGTAACGTAAGTTACCATGGATTGATCCATGTAAAGTACGCTGTAGTGCACTTGCATACTCTGTTCTTATAAAAAGAATAAAAAATCGATTTGAGAATTACTATTTCTAGTTTATAGTTAAAATATATGCCATAGAAGGGATGTCACCTCTATCGATAGAAATAAAAGAATTTTTTTGGCATAAGTGAACTTTTTGTTCTTCGGTTAGGAGGTTTTAACTTTAGGCACTTTGCATACAATGAAAAATGTATCAAAATGTAAAATACAATTTTCTGATATTGAAAGAAATCTACATTTCTATTCCAAATCTGTTACTGTAAGAAAAAAACTTAAACGAAATCTTATGACAAAATACGTAGATTATTATAACAGTTCTTGAAAGCATTTCCATGGTTGAAACATATTAAAGCTTTTTGGCGTTTTGATCTGTTCAATAAAAATTACATTACGGAAGAAAATACAAAGACACATAGACAGAGAGTAATAATCTGATTCAAATTTAATTTGTAACGGAATGATGTAGGGGAAGATGGGATACTTGAGCCATTTTTTTTAATTTTATTTTTTTTATTTTTTTTTATAATTTCTTAGAACAAAATAAAATAATGAAAATGAAAATTTGATATTTTTTCTTCAATTGAAAACCATTTTCAATTAATTTTGAACTATTTTTCTATGTCTAATAAATTTTTACTTTTTCTTTTACATCGTGGCTCAAGTATCCCCATGGAAGGGATACTTGAGACAGATGTCACATTCGCACCAGTAATTTGCAAAGAAGAAACCCTATTTACAATATACGCGAAAAAATGCATTAAACCTTTTTCAAATAAATTTGGTAGAATTTTCTGGTGTCGTTGTGACATTTCAGAATTAAAATTATGTGGTAGAAAATTCTAGCAGCAGAGCTCAAAGAATTAATCACCATACTTTCAAAATGGTACCAAGGTATGTGATTTCTTTTTTACATGTTCAGAACTATAAATATGTTACCATGTTGCCAGTTTTAGAAAGAAAAATTGACCAACTGCAGAGATAATAGGGGTGGCTCAAGTATCCCCTATCCCCACTCTCCCCTATAAATTTTAGTTTTGAAAATAAAAATAATATGTTATAATGCTGGACCCCATGTTAATATTTTGCGGGAATGCAAATAAATACATAAACTTACGATAAAGGTACAAATAAAAAGGCACAAACACACTCATATATATATACAGGATGTAACAAATTTAATGGGACAAACTTTAAGGGAAGGTAGGGGGCATCACAAGGATTCAGAATAGCATAGCACTCCATGGACGAAAACGTCATGGGGAGTTACTATGACAGGCACAAGAGACCAAGAGACACAAGACGGAGATCATCTGAAAAAATTTATTGGTCAACCATATTACATTTACTGTTGTAGATGCAGGGCTCCCAAATGGTCCGCGAACTGAACATCAATATTTTTAACAGAAAATTTCATGATACATTTCTACAGAATTTGCGCTAGAATTACCTTCCAAAAGTGTTTTCTTGACAATTTTCAAGAAAAATCTAAAAGGAAAATTTCTCTAAGAAAATTCTGATGTTCAGTTGGCGGACCATTTGGGAGCCCTGTAGATGATGTGTGAAAATGTTATAAAAGATTTTCAAAGTTTCCACCTTTGCTTGTGATGCATGCATTACACCGGCGACATTGGCGGACTCGCTCAAATACACCTGGATTTTGTAGGACGTCCGCAGTAGCACAGATGAGTCTTGCAACCAGATCTATTTCACAGGTCACAGACGTTGCGTACACAGCGTTTGAAACTTTGAACATATTTTGTAACATTTTCACATATCTTCTATTACAGTAAATGTAATGTCGTTGACCAATAAATTATTTCAGATGAGCTCAGTCTTGTGTCTCTTCGTACATTGTACCTGTCATACTTCCTATGACGTTTCCGACCATGGGTTGCTATGCAATTCTGAATCCTTGTGGCGTCCACTACCTCTCTTTTAAGTTTGTCCCATAAATTCTGGGACACCATGTCGAAACCATGTTTGTCCAATAACTTCTCGCCCAGAATCAAAACCACGGCGCGTGCATGGCTCATGTTGGAGTATATAAAGGATGTATGTCTTAAATTTCGAGACACAGTGCAATTAGCGACCTAATAATGACATAAATGGGAAAAACAGTAATTTTACTAGATTTTTATAAAGGCCAAATCGTTATGGTTCGGCGGCTGGAAGCGTCCATATCAGAAACGGCACATTTGTTGGGTTGTTTACTTGCTGTCGTTGTGAGGACTTATCGAAAGTGTTATATGGATGGTGAGATGATAAGCGGTGTGTCGCCCGTGGGGCATTAATTCTATAAAAGCTTGCATACTGTTATGCTTAATTCGTCATGACCAAAGTGCTGCAACAACGAAAATCACCAACAGCTACAACAGCGGCGACCCAAATACTGTTTCCCAACACACAGTGTTGCGTGCATAGTTGCGTATGGACCTATGCAGCCGGGGGCATCAGCTGGTTCCTACAATGATAGTGCGTCAGCGCCTGCAATGGGCTCATAAAAATGAAAGACCATAGGAGAATTGAAGTCGCATGGTTCGACAAATCATGTTTTCTAATCCACCATATTGAGGGGTGCATACGAATGTGCCTATTTGAATATCGGATGCACAATTGGTCGAAGACGACCCTGTGGCGGCTATATTACCGTGAGGCAATGCTTTTATGAAGCACATTAGGACCAATAATCCCCATTGAACAATATTTGATATTTGTGCACTACCTGAACCTCGTTGTAGACTACATGTCTCTATTCATGACAACAATATTTCCGCGGGTTATTGCATTTACCAATAGGAAAATGGATCATAGAATACGGTTCTAATCAACAGTGAGTCGGTGTAGAAGCATTATAGTGTGTTTCAAGTCATATCCTGGTCTCAAAATTCATCTGACATGAATCCAATATAATATTTGTGCTTCCACCTGGAAATTCCAATTCGTGCTGCCACGCTACTACCTCACAGCATGCGAGAATTGCAGAATCATTCTAAAGCAGTTGGTATCAAATACCACAGATTACTTATAGGAACTTAGTAAAAATGATACCAAGTTACGTGTTGAGGGATTTGAGGGCATGGTGGGAAAGTGGTCCTACGTCGTATTAAGCAGGTGGTCATATTTCTAACAGTTTCGCAGAGGTATATCAACAGTGATGTATTCCGTATTCCTTAAAATCTTCAGTCTCATATGAAAAAAATTTTGTCGTAAATTCTAGTTAATAAGCATTTAGTCAAGCATCTTCTTTCTACACATACTTTTTAGTATGTAATTTATTGTCCACTGATAAACAATATAGCTATTCATAACCATCAAAAACACAAGGAATTATTTTTCATATACCACACAACGGCTTAGCCATCATAAAGTCATTGATAGCCAATGAAATTCCACAATGCGGATTCTAGTATGCGGAATAACTACAATGCGGATTCAAATTTCTCTATTGTCCTCTGGTGTGAACAAGTAATAAAAAATGATGATTTTTTTACAAAGTAATCTTTCGTAACAAAACAAGACTAAAAATAGATCTTATTTAGATAATGAATATAAAAACTTATGCTATAAAAACCATACCATTTTAACATATGATGGTTTGCGATAGTTAGTAATGGTTTTCAGTAACAGGTACTGAAAGTTATATTTCATGATTTTTTTTATACAAATCTCTGTAGATGCATTTTGTACGTATACATCTATATTTATAATAAGGGATACGTAAAAAATAACTAAGATCTGCAAATAGCTCACATTCTCACATTGCGGTGTATACTGTTAATCCATTTAGCAAGCTTAGTGTAACTTGGGCAATCTGCCAAGCAGTAGCGGTTTATATTGTTCGTGTCATATCCTGTGTTCAATTGTCGTGATGCTTGTTAAAATTGTTACACGATATTCTGACATGTGATCATAACGGACAAAGAGGCGTATTACATTTTCTTCCGCTATTCAGCAAGGAGTAATGAATTCAGCATCGATGTAAGAAAAGTTGAAAATATCCAAAAAAATGTGTTTCCACTCTTTCAATATTTTACTTCAGAGTTAGCTAAAAAAGCATACGAATCTTATTCAATTCATTCACAAATCATTTGTGCGATTTTTTTGTGTTCTACGTCCTAGAAAAATCTTCAATTATATAAATCTCCAGAAAAAATCATTGAAGACGTAAAATCACTACTAGGATATACATATTTAAACATATGCAAGTACTCTAACATTTATCTATACTATAGATAATACAAATTATTAACATAAAATTCTTAATATGTTTATGTCTCTTGCACATAAAGTTTTTTTTTAAATTACTTTGGTACCTCGCATTTATATATATTTTAGAGCAATTGTTATACATTTTACCATTACCAGTAAATTTTGCTCCACATTGTTTTATAAAATAATTTTCAGCATTTTTGCAGCATTATCTTTAACATTATCAATAATAGATAAGTATTTTTTGCTTAATCTTGTTAAGCATATGCTTAGTTTTGGCAAT
Source organism: Maratus speculifer (assembly GCA_964019185.1). Taxonomy (NCBI): domain Eukaryota; kingdom Metazoa; phylum Arthropoda; class Arachnida; order Araneae; family Salticidae; genus Maratus; species Maratus speculifer. The sequence continues at coordinate 402,008,689 of OZ025293.1, forward strand.
AAAATGACAACTATCCAGAAGATTTTATATTGTTTAACTAAGTTTTCTGTTTTAGAAAATGGAATTATCATATTTTCTAAGAATAAATTTATCATTTGTAATTAGGAAAGTGGATTTCATACATTTTATAAATATATATATTTATATGTTTTCATTTTTATGTAAATTTTCAAATATTATCATTATTTTATTGGGAAAATTTATATGTACGTATAGAAAAAATACAATTGTATAGAAAGTATTTAAAAATGCGTATAGAGAGACAAAAAACATGCTTACCTATCTCAAAAACCTTTTTTATATATTGGTTTTAAAGACATATTAATAAACACTACTAAGGAATGGTTCACACGCATTATTTTATTTTAACCTAATTTTTAAAATATGCAATTAGAATGGTTAACCATTTTTTGAATCGAAAAAATCTACAAAATGCCCGGTTACCCTCAGAACAGTTGTGTATATGAATCACTGAGAGCTATATCTGTACCTTGGAACAAAAAAGGTCAATGTCCAAAATATAGAAATTTGAGTTAAGTGCACGAATGAATTCAGGATGCGATATAAAGTAACTGTTAAATGGGCCAAAGTACTCCAAATATTAGACCATTGAAAAAAATTTGTTCAGGCATATGTTACTTACTGTTAATGTAAAAATGGTCAGAATCACTGTAAAAAAAAAAAAAAAAAAAAAAAAAAAAAAAAAAAAAAAAAAAAAAAAAACTAAAGCAATGTAACATTACATTATAGTGAGAAAAATATTACTGAATTCAAAGGTAAAACTTAAGAAAATAGTAGTACAGAAATTGTAGCAAGATTCTTAAAATCCCACAAAATTAAATTGCGTTTTCTGCCATTTAAGAAAAATGGACATTGACCCTTTTTGTTCCAGAGTACAGATATTAGAATGGAGAATGGTCCACGTTAACCGTCATCGCATCGAACTTTCAAGCGCAAGTAATGAACATTGCGCTCTTCTTGATACTAAAGGCTTTTTCTAAATATTTTCTGCATAATTGTGATATATTTTAGTTATCGTAACTTTTTTTCATACTTTTATGAGAAATACGTAACCCATTTATCACGTTTATTATATATATTTTTTTATTTACTTGATTTTTTGTTTTATATATGTTAAAATTAAACATTTGAGATGAAATTAAATAAAATTCGTATCCTTTTTTTTTTTTTTTTTTTTTTTTTTTTTTTAATATTTTAAGGGAAATTGAAACAGCTTTAACAACATATTTTAAAATAGAAGAAAAAATGAAAATGTGTTCGCCATGTTCGGACTATAGGAGGTCCTACTTAAATTTTACTCCAAAATTTTATGGCATGGACAGGCGATGTAGTACAAGAATGTTCAATGATGTAGAATAGCGAGCTAGTTCTTTGTTGAATTGTAATATATATGTATGAACTTTATAGCTCATTATATTTCTTTAACCCTTTCAGGCGCCGACAAATTCTATTCGTAAAATGAGAAATTGTTGACTGACACAGGAATTTGCAAAAGACTTTTTTAGAAATTAAGAATTCCCTGATTTAAGTTATTATTGTAAAAGTAAAATTTTGCTAAAATCTTATTGGTGCCGTTTGTAAGTTTTGAATTAAAATTAGGTGTTGCCGGAGTGGTAACACTGCGCCGGAAAGGGTTAAAGGCTGTAGCTGTCAACTTTCACGCTTTTCTCGTATAATTAAAATTTCTCATATTTCTAAATTTTTGACTTATTTAATCGCAAATTTTTGTGATGTAATAGTGTAAAATTTAGTGTTTGATTTATGTTGTAAGCGTGGATGTTCGCAGGTATGTGTAAAGCTATCCCTTCTACATCTTTAAACTCTTCACACACCAGGATTTATTTATGTACGTTTTTAAATTTCAGTTATGGATTTACATTAAGAAACGAATAGGTATGAAATATTGAACAGTAAAAAAAAGAAACAAATATTTTTGTACATCAAAGTTCACTATACATTGAGGCTAAAAAAAGTATTTTTTTACAATTTCTTAGAATTTTTAAATTTATTTTACGGTTTTGCATTGTAAAAACATTTAAAAAACAAAACAAATATATATTTAATAATTTTTTATTTCTAATGGAATTTACAAATCGTGTTTTAGTGCACAGTAAAAACTTTTAGGTTTTTATTTTTGTAAATTTTGTACATTTCTGATGCAAGCCATGTTTATACAATTTGTAACTCAATAATAAAGCGCCTTAAGAGACAAATTGCTATTTTGTTTAGTTCTGCTATCTGTTAGGCTCAATTCACACCAATTTCTCTTTTCTTTTAACATTATTCTTAAACGTGAAAAATAATTGTAAAGACGTGTATCTTATAGGATACGTCAGGTTTTAAGAGGTTAAATACATAATTACGATGTAATACCAATCCAAAACACGGGGTTTTTCATGTAGTTTTACAAAATGTTTTATGAGATATCCCAAAATTTATGGTTAATGTAAAGTTATGAATAGTCATAACATAGTAACTGTGTTTGTTAGTTAAATAGTGACTCTGCGAGTACAGTGATCACTCTTCGTGGCCTGTAAAAATTATTTTAAAATATAGAAATTTAAACGAAAAATTTGAAAAGAACACTGCCATTGATTTAATCTTACAGATTTTGACGCAATTATAGAGTGGTAATATAGTAGGTTCTTAACGTGAATTTTACCGAATTCTGATGTGGAACATTTTGGGAGCACACGTATCATTTCCCCACGGTATTTCATTTATTTTCTAAGTCACGTGTGGATATGCAATTTCTAATTGACAACGTAATTTAGTCGAGTCTAGAAAAGTGTTGCAAAAATTCACATGTATTTTTTAGATTAACTCTTTTAAGACGTGAATAAGCAACAGTTAATCGTCGTATACCTTTTTTAGTTAGAATGTTCGCTAACAGATGCTACGTTTGATAGTTTAGTTTCTATTTGTTACTTAAAATGTTTGTATCAGTTCGGAATCAATTTTAATCTACATATAGTAGTCTATTAAATCTCTGTGAATTTCAAAATGCCTTTTATAAAATATACACTAGAAATACTGTAAACTAACCACCTAACAACCTCATAGGTGAATTTATTTAGATATTTGTATTAACTATTCCTCATAAACTCAGAGATACTATTTGATAAATTTAATTTGCTTATCACTTCATTACATTAAGGCAAAAATGCTTGTTAATGCAACTCTGTTCATAATTTATGCATTAAACATCTGTGCGAAAGTTGCAAATTTATACTAAATGTATTGAATTGTTTCAATCCATTTTCAATAGTGAAATATAACTGGATTACATAACATTCGTTACTGTTCAGAAGGGCGTGAAGATATGATTTAATACTATTGAATTTGATACTTTGATAAAGTATGTCATAAGTACTTTTATAAATAAGCTATATATCCTTGAAAAAAATTTAAAAAATGCACCCATGTGTTAAAGTGTAAAAAAAAAGGCTAGTGGTACCATTAGAACTAAATAAAAATAATATAAATATATTTCGAGAATTATACATGTTTCAAGAAATAAGAACGAATTATATTCTAGACATGGTAGGCAGAGGAATTGGACCCACTTTAGAAGACCCGGAACAAACTCAGCAGACTCGTGTATCCTACATATTTTTATGTTTAGAAAAATTATAAAACAAAATTGTTCAATAACATTTCTCTTAAAATTATTTATTCTCTGATTTGCTTAAATTTGTCACGAAATGTCATATAAAGATCATTTTTCAAATCTACTGTTATAGATTATTTAATCAGACATTTATTCAATCCTTGCACAAATCTCGTGTAAAGTAACATCGTTGGTAATAGATTTTATAAAACTAAAAAAATAATAATAAAATTTCGATTTTGAAAATTTTTAATGAAATAATTGAAATTATGTTGCTTTATACAAAATTATCCAATCTGAGAGAGATGCTTAACGACGTGCAAAATTATTGATCTGAATATAATACATGTCTTTGTTCTTCATACATACATGGATTTTATTCTATCGTAAATTAAGAATTGAACTCGCACTAACATAGACAACAAAATTTAATGCTTTCTTGCTTCCAAGCTTTACAGTTTATGAAAAAGAGGCAAAAATACACTGAGCTTCTTATTTATAATTGTGATTGGGGCTTTCCAAAAAAATGCTTTGCTTAGATTTTCTAAATAAGTTACTTAATAGGTCTTTCTCAATAACTCAAGCTAATCAACGTTTCAAAAAATTTAGCATAATTTTAGCAATAATAAAATTAATGCGTTATCCTGAAAGTAGTGTTTTGATTTTTTTTAATTATCTCCTAAAATTTTCAAATCGTTAATTTTTCTTTATTTAATTACGGAGTGTCTAGTTTATATTACGGATTGTCTTATATTATAATTACGGAGTGTCTAATAACGAAAGTACTGTTATTCGGCAATAGTGATACATATTTGAATAAACATATACTAGGGGGCTCCGCCCCCCTTCTCGCTACGCTCGCCAACCCGCCGCGTAATCGCTTCGCGATTCCAAGTTGTAGGCTACCCCTGCTTGCTGCGCTCGCCAATACCCCATGGAATCGCTTCGTGTTGCATACACTGTTAAAAATCTGCTGCATTTTGTTGCAACGCACTCCACCGCTTGTATATAATATCTCTATTCCAACCAATGAGAAAGCTCCACATCATTTTCTCTACAAGCGGGGGAGTACGTTGCAACAAAATGCAGCAGATTTTTAACAGTGTAGATGGAGCCCTTTCCTGATTGGTGTATTCGACTCATGGAAGGTGTGGTCCACCCGAACGCGTTATTTCCGGAAACCTTACACATCAGCATCATTCCAGGAGTCATTCCTTTTAAGGCTAGTTTTTTTTTTTTTTTTTTTTTTTTTTTTTTTTTTTTTTTTTTTTTACTGTAGAAGGATATTTCCAAATTAGCATCAGTGTTTGCAACAGCTTGCTAATTACGATGTCACTGGATATGTAAGAGATGCTTTATTTACAAAGCAGCAATTTTTGACAATTTTTTTTGTTTTTCACCTTATTTAACAAATGAATTCGTTTCTGTAAAAAACTTAGATATGTTCCTCCATAATATTGGTATCAGCTGCTGCCTCCAAATTTACAGAGAAATGTTTTTTACTTATATAATGGTACAATATAAACATATATTACAGGTGCAAGATTACATGTTAGTGTAATGTTATACCGGTTATATCGGTTTTCCACTAAATTTATGGAGAAATTTAATGTCGATTAGTTAGTAAGGCCGTTTAGTTTAAATCTTATGGTAATTATAAGTATTTGATGGCATTTTCACGAAGATAGGTACATTTTGAATTACAAGTATTACCGAAATTTTAAAATACAATACATTTAAAATAAGAAACACACTTGTATAAAACTCTAAAGGATTTTTTTAACACAACTGAACAATTTTCATTCTTGCTCTTAAAACAATTTAAATATGTTTCGAGTTTATATATTTTAAGTTAGAAGCAAATAAAAATTGAATAATTTGCACAAAGTAAAATAAAGTCACACAGTAAAGTTGCACAAAGTAAAACCCCATAACTATATCGTATGGGGTAATAATTATATAATATTTAAACATTTAGTATTAAATTAATATAACGAAATGTGGAAAATAATGAAAAAAACTTTAATTTTCCCTTTAAAAAAACCCCGAAAATAGATAAGAAACAATTCGAAAGTATCAAAAATTGGTAGACAAATGTCTGAATGTGCCCATCTTTTAATAGGAAACACAAAAATATTCGGAAGTTTAGATTGTTGTTCGTAAATAATGTGACCATCAGTTGCAGAAAAAACTATCAATGCCTTGTTATGCTCGAATGAGTGTAACACCATTAAAATGCATTTGAAACATTTTTCCCAATTGACCGTAATGTAACGGAATAATTTTGATTGTCCCTGTAACTCATCTATACATCCGATATACATAAAATTTGAAATGTCTCGACAAAATTATGTAATAATTAGGTATTTTAAATTTCAAACAATTAAAATACATTTGAAACTTTTCCCCATTGACCGTAATGTAACGGAATAATTTTGATTGTCCTGTAATTGATTTTTGCATCCGAATTTAATAAAATTTTAAATGACTGGACAAAATTATGCAATAATTATACATTTTAAATTTCAAACTATTCCGTTGGGTAGTTTTTGCGCTGTTATATGCGGACGGACGGACCTAAAGAAAACGGTAGGTGCTACGCATTTACATAATTACGAACGCACCTAAAAACGAACGATACTATCAGCATTGAAGTATCGACCGCAATGACGATTTAAAGAAAAATAAGTATAAACGATATCACTCGTATTGAAGTATCAACCACAATAACGATTTGAAGAAAAATAAAAATTAACGATATTTCTCGTAGGGACATGGATAAAAAAAATATAGTATAAATGATATCGAAATAATAGTACCGATTTTTCTATATAGTATAGATAAAATTTCTAACAATCATCGTCATCGTCCTTCACTAGACTTGGTTTCTTTAGCGTAATTTTTTTTATAACCACCTTCGTCGTTCTAAAGCCAAGCTCGCACTCTGATTGGTTGTTGCTTTCGGCATTGTTTTCACGTAACTTGGCAATAATCATACTTGGCGTATCGATAGACGCTTCTGTCGAGTTTGATTTCCTTCCGAACCGAGTACGAAGTAAACCGAGTACAAAGTAAAAAGTTGCGTGTAAAAACTTTTAAAGAGTACAGCTTTCAGTAAGACACGTCCCATCCAATCCAATGGTGCAAGAGAAAAGTTACTTTGTACTCGGTTCGGAAGGAAATCAAACTCTTCGACGGAAGCATCTATCGCTACGCCAAGTATGATTATCGCCAAGTTACATGAAAACACTGTCGAGAGCAACAACCAATCAGAGTGCGAACTTGGGCTTGGAACGACGAAGGTGGTTGGAAAAAAAAATTGCGCGTTTCTTTATGGCTGTCCTTTACAGACAGTCAAATCTAATCAAATATTTTAAAGATAAACAATTACATAAATGACATATCTACAATATTTGTAGAAAAATGACAGAAAATTTAAACACATGCTCTAATTATAATGTATCAAAATTTTTATATTTATTTTATTGCTTAAAGTAAATTTTATATATGTTTAAACTTCTAAACTTTTTTTCTAAAAATACTATTAGCATTTTGGAATACAGAACACATCTATCAATTCTTGAAAATATTTTAAGTGAAAATGTGGAGTTGATAGAAGGATTTAAGTGCAGAAGTGTCAAACAATCTCGAGAAAAGATTTAAGTTTCACTCGGTCTATTCTTCAAAATAAATAGGAAAACGAAATCTGATCAAGCTTTAGCGATACGCTTCTACAATTCAATTGAAATTGCCTTTGGTAATTCCATTTTTCATCCTATACGAAGGGAACATTTTTGTGTTAGATGAATTTTAACAAAAAAAAAGTCTTAAATGAGATTTTTGAAATTTAAGAAAACATTTCTTATTATTTTTTTTAACTAATAGAAATATTTCTAATGATTTTCATAAATAAAAATGGGGGCTTATTCTAAATATTTTATATATAAAATGCACCATTATAAAATGAAGAATCTATACAATGAAATTTTATGAATTTTTTTATTATTATGTGAGAAGATTTTATGCTGAAATTTAAGGGGAAAATTTGTAGTCCAATTATTCTAAATTTTCCATGCAAATTTCAAGCTAAGTGTTCTCAAAAACAAATCTGCACAAACACGAAGAATTGTACGTCAGGCATAGACTATATAGCGTTTTACAATACTATAAAAATATTGTCTCAAATTCAATTATTTATTTGGCAGCAAAATTAGAAAATTAAATACAATTAGAACACACGTAACATATTCAAATATATCTAAATTACTGTTTGTAATTTATGAATATTACAACGTGCATTGGATTTTATCTGGGGCTTTAATGGAAGAAGTGTGAAACAATCTATAGAAAAGTTTTAAGTTTCACTCAGTCAATTCGAAAACGATATCTGATCAAGGTTTACCGAAACGCTTCTGGATGATTCTCCAATAAGTGGGTAACTTCACTGATTGATTTGGTGAAAAATAAAAATCAAATTTTAAGCAATATTTTTTAATAATTAGATACAACATATGATACTGAGTAATAAAAAACACCCCGGCATAAACTTTAAGCTTTATATATTTTTGTAAAAATTATTTTATAACTTATTGGATTGTTCGGAAAGTCCTTTCCGTTTGGAAAATTCAATTCGCACGTCCCAATAATTTCCGAACGACCCAATAATTTGGTAATCAATGTCACTACTCTCCCCAAGATAGTTGTTTACTTTATAAACCAGGATTTTAGTAAAATTTAGATTAATAGATTTGGAATAGATGGTATCACTGTATCCTTTGTCTTCAAGTCATATATGGCATTAATATCTGCTTCAGACATTGAATCCTCAAATAAATAATTTGAAAGGGGACAGAAGTGACAGGGACAGTAGTGACATAATTAAGAAAATTGCTTCTGTGTACATAGTAAGTTAGGCTTAGTGTAAGACTGCAATATGATATTTTGTACTATGCAAAAGTATGTTATGACAAAATAATAAATAAATAAAAACAATAACAAGGACAGTTTAAGTAGGGGACAGTAGTGACATTTAATAAACATTTTCTTATCTTTCTATCCATTTTGTAGCTTGTAACTGTTGTTGAAGTCGTTAGAATTGTGCTATGTGATTTTCTGGGCAATTAAGATGGCTCCTTCTACTAAATGCACCTGTTCACCAAATTCTATCTGGCGACTTGGTATTCATTTTTGATGTTTTATGCAAAGGGACAGTAGTGACATTAAAACTAGGGGACAGCGTTTCTCTGGCTCAGAACAAATGTAAAACTATTTTTAATTTACAATAAAAATACTTTATTATGTACATTTGGTTATAGATTTTTATTTGGGGTGGTAAAATTGTTAAAAATAGTCTGTCATTACACTTAAAATTGTTCCAGAAGATCAGTACATGAGGTGAGGGACAAGGGACAGAAGTAACAAATTGAATGTTTAAAATAATATTGCAGTAAAATTTACAGTTATTTTCTCGAAAATACTTTTTGAAATTGTAGAAATACATTACAAAATACATTTTATGCTAAAAAACAACTATATGAATGACAAAAAACTGCACGTAACCCTAGGCGACAGAAATTACCCACTTATCGGAGAATCACCCTTCTACAATTCAATTGAAATTGCCTTTGGTAATTCCATTAGGCATCCTATACGAAGGGAACATTTTTGTGTTAGAGGAAATTTAACAAAAAAAAAAGTGTTAAATGAGATTTTTGAAATTTAAGAAAATATTTCTTCATATTTTTTTTTAACTAGTAGAAATACTTCAAATTTCTATTGTAAAGAAATAGCGACTGCTTCTTAATATTTTCAGCTTTTAAAAATTGCACGCTTATAAAAATAAAAATAATTTAGGTAATGAAATGTTATAGGTATTTTTATTATAATGTAAGAAGATTTCATGCTGAAGTTTAAGGAAGAAACTCAAAAACATATCTGCATAAAGACAAAAAATTATGCATCAGGCATAGATAATAAAACACTATTATATTTTTATTCTATTTTCACCATATTATTTTTACTACATTTTGTCAATTTGTCTGAAACTGGGCTTGAATTTGTTTAAAATTTCTACGTAATATAATCTAAAAGAAAGCAAAAATTATTTGACCATTCAAAATAATTGCTATATTATCATGAATATACGTGCTATTCTTAGAACAATCAGTGGACATGTTATTTCGTGCATTTAAATGTACAGGGTAATCCCAAATATTGTTATTTTTTTAATTCTTTGTCAGACCCTAATAGTCGTCCTTAGCAAATGTACGTTGGAAAATATGAGGTCAAACATAATTTTTATAATCTTGAAGTTTCAAAAGATTCCTTCAAACATAGTTTTATGTGTCCGACAAAATATATAAAATTAAAACTGTACGGTCATTAATGACCATGTAGTGTATTTGTAGTAGAAAAATATTTATTCCAACATATACAACATTTCGCCAGAAATAAATACACTATCACAAATATATTCCATCGTCAAAAGTCGCCAACCTTATATTTTAGATTTAATAAATTTATAGGAAATTCAGTTTTACTTTAATTTTCTTATAACATGTACCATTTTTATGTAGTTATGTATTTAATAAATGCATATATCATACAATTTCGGTTTAAAACTGTGTCGAATACAACAGGGCATTTCCATACGAACTTGTTTGTCTGTTACATACTACGAATTTTGGCTAACAGTATTTTAAAACTAGAAAATGTGACTTAGTTTATAGAAGTTATATCATCAATTGAATAAGGCGAAGCAAACTTTTCGAAAATAACGGTGGCCAAGAAGCATAGTGATTTTTAGTTGCGTAACAGACAAACAAATCCGCATGGAAATGCCCAACAGCCTATTTGGCAATCTATCATTAAGGCACGGATAATACGTAAGTTCCACAAAAACTACTGGTAAACAAATTGTCACAAGCTTATCGTTGCATTTTTATATTTCTTCTCCACCTGTTCACAGACGGACGAAAGAGATGTGAGATAAATAAAGGAATATGTTCCTTGGATTATGTTTCTGTTATATTATACATAACTATTTCTTTTCAGCGAAACAATTCATTTCTTGTGAATTAACTAATTAATTATCAATATATTGTAATATGAATGCATGAATTTAAGAATGCAGTACTTACAAAAAAAAAAAAAAAGAAAGAAAGAAAGAAATCCATAATAATCAAGAAAATAACTATGAAACAGGGTTCGCACAGTTCTACCACTAAATTTTAAGAATATATTCAAAGTATTCCACTGCAGAAAAATGTAAAATCGGAGAATCATGTTGGTGGTTGCAAGTTCTGTGTTTGAAAAATTAAATCAAAATTTTCTTATTTTTAATAGTGGTGTCAAAATTCTTAAAAAATATAAGGAGTATGCGAACCTTGTGAAACAATAATGACATTGATAAATTAATCTATAATAAAAGGAATAAAACATGAATAAAAAAAAATAATCGAGTAACAAACAGATGCATGCAAGGACCTATCCTTTATATTATACCTGAGGTTATTTTAGCTTAATTTTTATAAAAGACTAAACACAGCCACAAAATAATTTTCAAGCGATCGAGGAAAAAAGACTTTTTTCGAGGAAAAGATACTACAAAATACACTGATGACACAGCATTGTTTTGAAGGTTGATTTATTTATTTATTTTTTACGGGAATATATGTTTGTAAAGAAATACTTGTGAGTAAGCTAAAAATAGTGCATTTCAAAGCTGCATTATTTTAAAATTATTTCATTTTATTGTTCTACACATTGATGAATCATTATTGGGTGTATTGCTGCGTGTACTGGGTGTATTTCTTTTCACACAATTGTAATGAGTTTTGTAGTATTTTTTACAAAATTATCGAAAAGTTTATTTTTTAATTTAATATTCTAATAAATTTCTTAAATGTAATATGTTGTGATTATTTCTGTAAAAAAACATTGTAAATTTATAAAATGTCGTTATGAAATACTCTTAATAGAAAAAAAACTTTGATGGAGAAATGATTTTGTAAACAGATTAAATGTTAGGTAGAACTAGGGATGAGATTTCCGCTTTTTTGCACACCAGTAAAATCTAAGTGAAAATGCTATATTGTTTAATCGGTACATTTTTTTTTTTCGATTTGAAAGAACAACATTTTCTCTAAGATTATACTGGTGTCCAAAAAAGCGGAAATCTCATCCCTGTACGGTACAACATTCTGCATATATCTCACTTGATATGGTTGAAGTCAAAATACTATTAGAAGAAAAAATTATGTCATTTTATCCTTTCAGGGGTAAGGCATTTCTGCCCCAAAATGTCCAAATAATTCATTCATACCACAATTTACGAACAAAATCATTTGAAAATTAAAAAAAAAAAAAAAACCTCTTTTTTAGGTATATTATGAGATTGAAATTGTGCTAAAAAATTATTGGTGTCAGTCGCTGTTTAATCGTTAAAAATTAACCTTTTGCAGCAGTCTGGAAACGACGTCCCTCAAAGGATAAAATGAGTAAAAACTCTCTTGATAATTTTCTTGCACATCCATGGCATTCACTTTTGTGCCATACAAACCCCCTGACCTCCGAGCAAATTGTAATGTTATTTTCTCTGTAATTTATTTTAAAAGTTGATAAAAGACGGATTTTCTATCATGGTATATATATTTTTTTCGTATATGCTTATAAGCCTTGAAAGTATCAATCATAACCTAATTTCTTAAAACTGGATTATATTTGTAGAATTATATTAATTTAAATAAAGCTACAATTGCAGTGAAACCTGCAGCCTAGTGAACGAATATATCCGGTCGCACAGTGGGAATGTTAAATAACAAATTCATAAAAAAATGGTTTAGTGCTTCGGATCTTTAATTATACAATTGAAACCATTCCTTTTTCTTTACCGATCACAAAGCCAACTAATTTATTATTTTAAAAGCTACGTCATATTATCGCCATTTGGAGAAAAAAATCTTTCAAAAGATGAAACACAACAATGTAACGAAAGTGACAAATCCGTGAGTTAAACACTTCTTATTTCCGCTATTAACACTTATATCTTTTTATACTATACGCATTTGTAAGAAAACATCTTTCTTAACGCAAGAGATAAAGAGAAGAGTCGCAATTAGCACTATCTGAATCCTTTATATTTCATGAAAACGATGAAATTCTGAAGAGATTTCCTATTTGAAGTAACCGGAAATTCAGAAATGTGCTCGTAACAGGATGTGGCACGAAAGAAATAATGATCTGTAAAAGATTTTCAGATTCAACTTTAGAAAATTTGAATTATTCTCATTGTTACGATTGGTGAACATAAATGATATCCGACATGTTAGCCATTGTAAGTAATTTTCAAAATCTCTGTTATAAAGTATATATTACAATACCAACGCGTCAGTCAAATAAAGCATAAATGTGTGAATTAAGAAAATTAAGGCCGATGTTATACATTAAATAATATGTAAAACTAAAAATTTTATTTATTATAATGTTTTTATAATTACAAATTTAAATAAATTTAATTTTTATTTTCGATGTGCATTAAATGATAAGTACAAATCTTAACACTAGAACCGCCGGGTATTTTACCCAAGTTTTATAAAAAGTGTTTCTCACCAGAATTTGTATTTTAAACTATTTAACTTATTTAATTAGGCTATTTTTCTCTTGCCTCTATTTAACATATCTTATGAAAAAAAATCCTGGTTTGAATCGACTATTATCAATCTGGCAGGGGTCATTTTGACCCCTAATGGCGGTTCTAGTGTAAAAGTATTTCATGGCGTTCAGAATTTGGAAAAACAGTTAGGTTAACATTTTATGTTATATTATTATTAATATATGATTAAAACTATGGAACCAGTGTCGTAGTCACAATGGTCAACAAAAGGCGATTTTTTATGAATCGAATAATAGATCCCCTGTGTAAAATCACTCAGAACGATTTTTAAGTATTTGTAACATATCACACAATAGGTTAAATAGGCGTCGCAGTTATTTCGACACGGCGTATTTGTCCTATCTAGTGATTAAAATCACGATAGCAAAAATTTTTTAGCATTGTGTTTTGATATTATTCTTCATATTTTGTTATCACATAAACTTCCTATGGAAAAACAGTGGCATCACCAGGGAGGGTGCCCAAGATGAGTAATTTTGCAAGATTTTCTTCTTCTAGATTTATAGTAGAAATTTTTCTGGTTAGGTAAGGCGAACAGAACTCTAAAATATTACAAATATTCGAAGTTTTGGGGCGCCTACCCTGGTTACGTCGATAGAATACGCGCTGTTAAATATTTTAATTTCAGTGAAACTATTAGATTTTCAATAAAAGTAATATCTCTTTTAACCCTTTCCGGCACACTGTGCCCGGTCTGGGATACTTAATTTTAATTCCAAACTTGCAAACGGCACGAATAAAAGTTTAGCAAAATTTTGCTTTTACAATAAAAGCTTAAATTAAGGACTTCAAAATATCTAAAAAATTCGTTTGTGAATTCCGGTGTCAGTCAATAATATCTCATTTTACTAACAGATTTTGCCCATGCCGGAAAGGGTTAAGGATTTTTTTCTTTTCAATGAAGGAGAAACAGTAACATATTTTATAAAATCGCACAATTTAATTCAGTTTAATGTAACTTGAATCATTTTTGTAATAGAAAATCTAAATCGTATTGCAAAGCTAAGTTATCCTACCAGTTAAATCTGTAAAAGTAACATTCACTGTCAAAACATACTAATACATAAAGATACATTATGCAAGTTTCGGAGTACACTTCATACTAAGCAATTACCAGACATATGTTGAATGCAATCACCACTGCTAAAATCAATAAATGCAATGAACAACAATTTCAGCTTGCAGGTCGAACATTATTGAGAACGCTTTAATTGGGACAAATTCTACACAATAAATTAAGACCATATATTAATTTTACAATAGCATGTACAAAGTTTTGAGCAATTTTTTAATTATAAAGCACCAATCAATTAAGGGATGGATGTGGGCAGAATCGGTTGATGGGGCATAGGTGCAACCATCGAAATACTCAAAGCCAGAGTACAGGAATTGTGACGTTATTGCTAATAGATCGACTTCCCACTGGATCGACTTCCCACCAAAGTTGAACTTCACACCAAAAACTTTTTAATAACAGTCTTCTTTTATTTTATTTATAAAGGGTCTTTCATCGTAGAAAACAATAATAATTATTTAAATTACTTGTGAGAATTCGGATTCTCTAAATAAATATTCAGCAAGATGCAGAATGACACAGTTTGCACAAAATTGCGTTTTCAAAACTTTCCAGAGTGAATTACAACACTAGTTAGAAGTCGGACGATTAGTGATAACGTTACACCTTCGTGTTCTCTGGCCTTGCGTATTCCCATGGCAGCGGCAGAAGCCCATTTTACTACTACTTCCGAAATATTATTAGTTCATTTATTTGCAGAATTGTTATAATTTTCTTCTGATTAAAAAATGGACGATCATTATTCGCACATGTTATCCTGGGTCTCTAGATTCGCCATTATGATTACTATAGTGACATAAATGAAATTTTACTACAATCTATTCGCTTTCCAAACATGCAAAGCATTGTACAATATGTGTAGGACAGTATTCACATAATTATTAAAAGGTGTGCGATGCAATCTTTCTCAATAAACAATTATATTGTATGCATATATAACTGAATGAAGTTTTTTTTTTCAATAAAAAGAAAAAACTGATACGTCTAAAATTCAACGTTTGAAAAAAAATACAATGCAATAAATCTTTACTTCCGCATATATCATTTCTCTGATAAACAGGATAATACTGTAATAACATTAGCAATGCTTCACGAAGACTTTAAATTATATTAACTTTAGTGAATTTTTATTTTAGCAATATTTCAAATCACATAATGTATAGGTACCGATAAAATAAATACTACGTCAGGGTTCGCACAGCTCTACCACTAAATTTTTACAGTATTTTCATTGTATTTCACCGCAGAAAAATATTGCGAAAATTGCGAATCGAGGAGATGCTTCCGAATTCTGTATCTTAAAAATTAAATATAAATTTTCTTATCATTAATAGTGGTACGAGAGTCCTTACAAAATATAAGGAGTGTGCGAACCCTGTACGCGACCCAAATGTTAAAAATAATCATTAATACTGCAGCGGTACGAAATAACGCCATGTTTTGTCAATAAACCACAGCACTTCTTATTTTCCCCATTACGAGAAAGTTAGAGTTTGATAACTCTTTACTTCCGCAAATGACATAATTTCACAGTTGTTTTATTTTGTTTCAGCGTCCGTGACAGTTAAAACCCTCTTCAAAACCGAGGGATCAGTGAAAAGAAAATTGAAGGCCCAAGGCTGTTGGAGTGTTTTCTTAATGCGAGAAATAAAATTCAATATCTAAAATTCAATGTTTGAAAAAAATTACAATGTAGTATAACATTAATTCCGCATTTTTCTGATAAACAGGATAATACTGTAATAGCATTAACAATACTTCATGAAATCTTTAAATCATGTTAACTTTAATAAATTTTTATTTTAACAATATTTCAGATCACACAATGTATAGGTACAGATTAAATAAATACTACGCTACGCAAATGTTCAAAATAATCATTAATATTGCACCGGTACGAAATAACGCCATGTTTTATCAATAAACCTCAGCTCTTCTTATTTTCCTCATTACGAGAATGATAGAGTTTGATAACTCTTTACTTCCGCAAATGACATAATTTCACAGTTGTTTTATTTTGTTTCAGCGTCCGTGACAGTTAAAACCCTCTTCAAAACCGAGGGATCAGTGAAAAGAAAATTGAAGGCCCAAGACTGTTGGAGTGTTTTCTTATTGCCATAAATCTTTTCTTTTGTTACTTCCTTTCTTTGGAAGTCATAAATCTTCTGGAACTTATCCAACTCTAGTCGCGCATCCAAGGTCTTGCTAAAAAATCAAAAAGAATTGCTCGGTCAAGGTTCTACTTGAAAATCCTCGCATCATATCTTAATTTAGATTCTAAATCAGTATGCATACCAATATCTTTATAAATTGCTGTCATATAAAAGACAGACTTGAACTCCTTAAATTTATACTTGAACTACTAAGTTTATACTTGAACTTCTTTAAATTTTTATACGATTTATACGATATAATTTTATACGATCTAGTTTTATACGATAATTCTATTATTAATTATTTATTTATTATATTGTTTATTATTCATTTATTCTATTATTTATTTCTAGTCGCGCATCCAAGGACTAGTTAAAACATCAAAAACAATTGCTCGGTCAAGGTTCTGCATGAAAATCCTCGCATCATATCTTAATTTAGATCTAAATCAGTATGCATACCAATATCTTTCGTAATTGCCGTCATAAAAAAGGACACACTTGAACTCCTTAAATTTATACTTGAACTACTAAATTTATGCATGACCTTCTTTAATTTTTTTTACGATTTATACGATATAAATTTATATGATATTGTTTTATACGATATATTTTTGTAATTGTAGAAAGTACATATTTCCTTAATTTTCATTTTTTAGCTTACTATACTATAGTGTTATTAAACGGCATCCAGCAAATATCATTTTCCCTCTCAATAACAAATTATTTTACTTCTGAATCATAGTTATTAAAAAGTTAAAAATATTTAATTTCTTTCAAACACTTAATATACTAAAAAATACACATATACATAATAAAATAAAAACAATTTTTTAAAATATTTCAAGCTCAAAACGAACTCCTCATCAGTACATCGACAATCTTTAGTCAACTTCTATAGCAAAAATGTCGACTAAACAACAACTTTTATTAGCGATCGACATGAAGAGAGGCTAATCCTTGAAAAACGATTGAAACGATTATAATTTATTTCTCATTGTCTGATTTGTTTGTGTATTTTCTTGTCATTTTAAATGTCTTAAATGAAATCTTGTTAACATTTAACTCTTTTCATAAGATTTAACAGGAAACATGACGTTGTCGTTGACATGACATTTTATGTTAACATTATGTAAGCTTTCCAGTTTGTCCTCAAAATTTAATTCAAAATTTCAAATTATATACCATCAATTTTTATACCATAATATTTATACCATAAATTTCGAAAGAATATTTTTTTTTACTCATGTAAATATTTTTCACATATGTAATGGTTTACCTTTTATTTTTTACTCATGTTTTTACTAAATGCCTCTCATTAAATTAAGTATAAAATACTATTTTTTATTTCTACTGTGGACTCAAAATGTTTGAATAAAAACGGGAGCCAAACTGACAACCCTGGTGCTATATCAAACTACCCAATATATTAAAAAAAATGTTGCTAGTGGGTTAGTTTTTGTAAATTGAGGTTTCTTGAATGACACCACACATCTTAAATGGTAAAATCCCCTTTTTAGGTGCGTTTGTAATTATGTAAATACGTAGCACCTATTGTTGTCGCTCAGTCCGTCCGTCCGTCTGTCTGTCCGTCTCTCTGTCTGTCCGCAGATAACAACGCAAAAACTACCCAACCGAATCGTTTGAAATTTAAAATACATAATTAAAACATAATTTTGTTGAGTCATTTCAAATTTTATGAAAATCGGATAGATAGATCAATTACAGGGACAATCTAAAGGATTCCGTTACAATCCGATCCGGTCAATGGGGAAAAAAGTTTCAAATGCATTTTAATCATTTGAAATTTAAAACATATAATTATTGCGTAATTTTATCGAGTCATTTCAAATGTTATGACAATCGGATGGATAGATCAATTACAGGGACAATCAAAAGGATTCCATTACATTACGATCAATGGGAAAAAAAGTTTCAAATGCATTTTAATGGTGTTACACTCATTTGAACTTAATAGAATTGACATGAATCTATGAAATATGTAGTAAAAAATACATATTGTACAATCTGTGATGCAAAGAATATTTATTATTAAATTACAGGGCCACACAAATGTATTCCACTAAATAATGTTATACGGGGAAACATTGTTTGGGGCGTGTTTTAATTATATTCAACTATTTCACATTTTATGAATAAGATATACGTTGCTGAGGTGTAATAATAATTACTTCCAGCATATTTACAGAAACACAAAGATTTCGACTACTATATTGTATCCGAAGTACGCTCTACTCTATCACCAAAATCTGAATATTTTTAAAACTTCGTTATCGTACGAACGCACCTCATTTGCTACACTTCACGTGCAGTTTCCAACTTGTTTAACCTTAATTAACATTTCATTAAATGAGATGAGTTTTACTATTTAAAAAAAATAAGAAAAATAGTAGCTATCAAAAAATCAGAATTTAAAAAAGTAGCCTATTAGAAACACTGTTTTCATGTTGGATAGTTTGACATAGTACCGACGATATGTCGTTCTAGCGGCATTTTTTTTCCTTCCACTCGCACCACTTTTTTAAAAAGTAATCTCTAATATATATATTTACAAGAATAGTACCGAAAGAAAACCTATCACAAAGAATTTTTTGTAAATTGTGTCTTAAATTAATAAAAAAATAGTCGTTAGTCCTAGCCTGTAAGCAAAAGGTTAAGTATTCATCTTTTTAAGAGAATATGTGTGTGTTGAAACTTTATCTGAACATATACAGGGTGTCCCATAAGTAATGGGACAAACTTTAAGGGGAGGTAGGGCACATCATAACGATTCAGAATTACATAGGAACCCATGTTCCCAAACGTCATTTTAACCCTTTAAGAGTCAGTTTTATTTGTCGATTTTTCCACATATGTGGGCGTGGCTTTTGAATGTCGAATTTTCAACAAGTGTATTTTATATGCTAATAGTTAAACAAAAAGAATATAAAAAATGAAAATGCTGCTTCTACTCGACGTATTTAACACACCGATTGTATTAATATACAATTAAGTATAGAATTTTAAAATGTCGGAACATAGAAGATTTTAAAAATGTACAGTAGGCGGAGTTATCATAGGAAGGCGAGAATAAATACTTTAAGAAATAAGTATCCACACCGGAAATTGTATTCCAGAATTTGTAGGACAGGAAATTTATAATGCGTTTAATCTTTAGACTTTGCTTTTCTTTCCACAGTAGCCTTGCAGAAATTACGCTGATTGGAATTGTCACCACCCGCTGAAGAGTATGCAACGTTTCACCAATAATGAACTGGCGGATATGCACTTCATATATGGCTTGGCCGAGGGAAATGCAAGGGCTGCACAAAGATTATATTGCGAAAGGTTTCCACAGAGAGTTGCACCGGACCGCCGAATATTTGCTTATTTACATTACAATTTAAGTAATTATGGTTCACTTCGAGGTGATAGGAGTAATGTGGGACGGCCACGACTGTCTCGAACTCCAAGTATGGAACAAAATGTGTTGGATATCGTTGGTAGCAATCCAAGTACCAGCGTACGAAACATCGCTGCTGCCATACGAGGATCTCGAAGTACAGTTCATCGTGTTTTGCGACTTGAAGGATTACACCCGTACCATCTGCAAAGAGTACCATCATTGCTTCCTACAGATTATCCTGCACGTAAAAGTTTTGCAAGTTGGTATCTCGACCAATGTCGTCTAGATCCTCATTTCCCATCCAAAGTTTTATTTACGGATGAGGCATATTTCACTCGAGATGGTGTATTCAACCATCACAATACGCATTTATGGTCTGATGAGAATCCCCAAGGAATGAGACCACATGCTGCCCAACATCGTTTTTCAGTGAATGTTTGGGCTGGTATTGTTGGCGACTTCTTAGTTGGGCCTTATTTGTTGCCAGCGCCTCTGACATCTAGAGATTACCTTATTTTTTTGCAAGAGATGCTACCAAGGTTACTTGACCCAGTACCACGTGATATGTGGTTTCAACATGATGGGGCACCTCCGCATTATGGAAGATGTGTTCGTCAGCATTTGAATCAGGCGTTTGGTCATCGATGGATTGGGCGTGGTGGACCGGTTATCTGGCCACCACGCTCTCCTGATTTAAGCAGCATCGATTTCTTTCTGTGGGGTGCATTGAAAGGTGCTGTTTACGCAACACCGATTGATACAGACATGGATCTGGTTGCGAGAATCGCCTGCGCTGCTGCAGATATTAAAGAAAATCCAGGTGTGTTTGAGCGAGTCCGCCAGTCCATGGTCCGACGTTGTAACGCTTGCATCACTAGTAATGGTGGAAACTTTGAACACCTTTTATGACATTCTTACATGTCACTTACCAAAGTACGTATAATATTTATGACCAATAAATATTTGAGATGATCTCAGTCTTGTGTCTCTTTCTTTAAGTATTTTTGATTTATTTAAAACTCCGCCTATTATAAGTTGTTTCTACATTCTAATATTTTACATTTTCATGGTTATTATTCTTACTAATACAATCAGCGCTCTAAATATTCGAATAGATGCAGCGATATTATACTTCACAATTTTTTCGTCAAACTATTATCATAGAATATCTTTTTTAAATTTAACATACATAAACCACGCCCACATGTGTCAAAAAATAGCCAAACACAGTTAAATTTTACATGGTTAAAATGACGTTTGGGGACATAGGTTCCTATGTAATTCTGAATCGTTATGATGTGCCCTACCTCCCCTTAAAGTTTGTCCCATTACTTATGGGACACCCTGTATATACTGCAGTTGTATGTTTAAAGATAAAAAACCAACGATTATGAGTGCACAAATAAAGTAATAAAAGGTAGCAAACAGCCGTTTCGAATCTACTATGGAGATTCTTCATCAGTGCAAAACTCAGCGAGCTAGAAAAAGCAAAACTGAGCTAAGAGACAGAGAGACGCAGGCTTATATACCCGCTACGGAAACGATCCCGCCTAAAGGAAAGCAACCAATGAGAAGAGAGCAGCCTAACAACTGGCTGGAAAAGTAGCGACATCTACCGGAGAATAAACAAAACAAAAACTAAAAAGCGAGGGAAAAAAAAAGTTTGAATTAAATTAAAGATTTCCAAATGTTAGGAAAATTAGGCGTACTTGATAAGTCATTGACTAAGGAGTGAGAATTTTTAATGATGTGGTAAGCTTCCCAAAAATCACGATCAAGAATGGAAGGACACTTTTGGATAATGGTAGCTGAAGAAAAGTTAAACTTATGTTGTAAAGACCAACAATGTTGAGCAATGGAAGAGCGTTTAAGCTCTTGATTTTTGACATACCTTTTATGTTCCGTTAAACGAAATCTGAGAGCACGTTTAGACTAAACTCATGTTTAATGTCAAAAGTCAAGAGCTTAAACGCTCTTCCATTGCTCAACATTGTTGGTCTTTACAACATAAGTTTAACTTTTCCTCAGCTACCATTATCCAAAAGTGTCCTTCCATTCTTGATCTTGATTTTTGGGAAGCTTACCACATCATTAAAAATTCTCACTCCTTAGTCAATGACTTATCAAGTACGCCTAATTTTCCTAACATTTGGAAATCTTTAATTTAATTCAAACTTTTTTTTCCCTCGCTTTTTAGTTTTTGTTTTGTTTATTCTCCGGTAGATGTCGCTACTTGTCCAGCCAGTTGTTAGGCTGCTCTCTTCTCATTGGTTGCTTTCCTTTAGGCGGGATCGTTTCCGTAGCGGGTATATAAGCCTGCGTCTCTCTGTCTCTTAGCTCAGTTTTGCTTTTTCTAGCTCGCTGAGTTTTGCACTGATGAAGAATCTCCATAGTAGATTCGAAACGGCTGTTTGCTACCTTTTCTTACTTTATTTGTGCACTCATAATCGTTGGTTTTTTATCTTTAAACATTTTTGCACAAAGGCTTTATTTGCTATTTTAATGCAGTTGTATGCTTTCTAAAATAAGGAATATACTATTAAATATATTTTGTGATGCAAATAATGTTATTTATTATATTTTTTATTAAAAAAAAACTACTTTGGAAATTTAACCAAATTCCTAAACAATAAAAGTAAATTAAAAAGGAATATATTGCTGAAAGTATTTATTTTCTATAGTTTTTATTTTATTTATTTTATATCAAGAAAATACTGAGCTAAATTTATGTTCACAATATGTTCATTGCATGAATATGATTTTCTTTTAAAGTATATCCTCTTACGACTAAAGGTTTAATTTATGTTCTTTTTTAATTACAGTAATGGCTTTTTATCAACAAACTGATAACTAAGAAAGACTGGGCAGCGAAAAAAATTAAAATCGATTTTTTTTAGATAAAATTTGATGATACATAGGGATTCAAGAAGTACTTATTTTTACAATTTCTTGGGATTATTTTATTTTATTTTACTTTTATTTCAAAAACATTGAAAAACATAAAAAAATATATTTGCATTATTTTTTTTATTACAAATGGTTTATCCCTATAAATGGTATTATTTATAGAGATAAATGGTATCTTAACGGATAGAAAAAATATTTACATATTCATTTGAGTACTTTTCGTATATTTCTGCTTCAAGCTAAATTTACATAACACGTAGTTCACTGAAAAAGCGCGAAAAAGAATTAGTTGCTATTTTGAGTAGTTCTGTTATCTATTTGTCTTCATTCACACAAAAAAATATTAAGATTACTTATATACGTGAAAAAAATCTAAATATGTATATCAAGTAGGATACATCAGGTCTATACAGGCTATACTGTATAGGAAAAAATGTGTTATTTAACATATTTTAAAATTTAAAATATTTTTTTTTTATAATTTCATTTACATTGCATGATAGTGTTTATCTTTGCTCATTACGAAAGAACATTTTAAGTTTTAAACATGTTGCAGTAAAATACAAAGTTTCAATATTTTTTTTCTAAGACTCTAAATATAAGACTCTAAAGATTTTAAAAATGAGAAAAGAGATTTAGACATTTATGAAAAATTATTTGTGGAATTCACTGTTTGTAGTATATTCAGGGCTCCCAAATGGTCCGCGAACTGAACATCAGAATTTTTTTAGAGAAATTTTCTTTTTAGATTTTTCTTGCAAATTGTCAAGAAACCACGTTTGGAAGTTGATTCTAGCTCAAATGTATTATAAAATTTTCTGTTAAAAAATACTGATGTTCAGTTCGCGGACCATTTGGGAGCCCTGTATATTTACTTTAAAACCTCTGAGTTTCTTTAATTAATTTTGTTAAGTGAATCTTTTCTAAAAGTTTGGAAAGAAAAAAGAAGTGATTTTGTTAAGTAAGTTTCGTATCGCTTGTTTTTGCTTTTTTTAACGAAGAATTAACAAGATTAGCGATTTTTAAAGTAAATTATCTGCACATTTTTTAGGATGCGGTATACAGTGATACTTAAAAGTTAGTTTTTATTTGATTTGATTTTACGGAAACATTATTTGTACGTATATTTTTATTGAATAATTTACAGAGTCAACTGTTCTTTATATTTATAATATTAGTTAAAGTCTATAAAAATATTAGAGGATGGTGCTCAAGAATTACGCAAAATAAGAAAAAAAGTTGTAAAAAATTTAACCCGGGAGGACGCGAGCAGGGCCTAAAAGACCTGGAGTGTGTATGGTTTTTTTACAATTGCAACCAATAATTTTTTTAAGTATTCTTCAACTTATTTTATCGCGAAATTTGTAAGAAATGTCTACGTCTAAATAAAGGGAATATTATAATTTGATTTTATTGATGACTAAGTTAAAACCATTCATACCCTGGATAAGCGCGCGTTCTCCCGGATTAAAGAGTAAAATGTATACAACGTCAACATTTTGTCTTATTTGAGTTGGTTGACATGTGATAACAACACATGCACTCTAAAATTGACATTTTCAATACTGGGCAAAAGATACTGAAGTTTGATAAATTCGCATAGTCTAAATGACCCTGAATCAAAATTATGCTATGCAAGTTAGAAACATGTATATATTCATTTCTAAAAACATACACGAATTGAAGAATAAAACATCATGTACTCACATTGGTATGTCTGTGTTTCAAAATTGTGTACGAAATGTGTATTAAATAAGTATATTGCAAATAATTTTATGAAAGAGCGAGAACAATGTAAATAAAAAATACATTACATAAACGAAGTGTAATTTTGAGCACGAAGTTAATGTAAATTTCTAGCATGTGTCTCATTTTCTAAAGTTTGTTATCATTTTAATATGAAAAGCAAATTATTACTTGAAACAATTGTTAGTCCAAATAACAGAAAAAAAATTGAAAACAAGAAAATAGATGTTAAAATATTCTAAATGACAGATTTGGAACATGGTTCTATCCCTAATCTTATAGAAATTAAGATTGGATACAATAAAAATAGGGATAAATAGTTCAAAATAGCAAAATGAATGGAATTTCAAAACAAATTCAATGAAATGTTGTAAATTCCACCGGCGAAGTCTTTCTTTTACGAATTTATCCATTCTTCGGTTTTCAAGGCTGAAGAATAAACTCCACGCTTCATCAAAATAAATAAACTCTAAGCTGCGATCATATTACGTCAACATTTCAGTGTTCTCCCAATAATACGATAAAAATGCACTTTGCAACACTTCATGTAAGAAAATATTACTGAAAGGAGAGTTCCGCTCGAAATCATAAAACATGAAAAAATATGAGTAATTGTAACAACCCCAGTGTATTTTACTACATTTAACGATTAAAAAGTCATTTTGCTTGAAGTTGAAGATTTTTGGCTCTTCAAAATTAAAAGCGGTGATACGGTATTTTTAAATCAAAATGTCTCATAACAAAATACAAACATGAATTCACTCAGATATGAAAGTGCCATATTTATCAGTGTACACAAGTAAAATAAGAATTAAGCACGTGGGAATAAATTTGCAAGTAGATGTTTTATTTCTAAGTGTGTAACATTTGCTAGAAGTAAATGATAATTTAAACAAATTTTATTAATATAAACAAATTTGCTTATTGAGACGATGCACATTTAAACTTTTCATGTAATCTATCCATGAAAGATTAATTTTAGTTTATAAAACAGCAAAGCCATCTATATATTTCTTCGATTGAAGATTCACATCGAAAAACTGATCAGCGTAGTCTGCTAAACATCTTGAATCAGACCATGAAGCTTAATAAAATGAGTCGTAAGTGGTCGATAAAAATAATTTTTATGAATGACAGAAATTAACTGAGTGAGAAATGAATACTCACTGAATTAATATACACCAACCATGTAGCTCATATGATATGAGAATATCCATCAGGGATCCAATATTTTTGTTAGCACTATATAGATGCTATATAGCTGAAAATTAGCAGTATAGAATGCGGTAGATAAGAAACATATAATTCTATTAAAAATCATTTCTTAAATGTTACCGAGAAATTTGTGGGGATCGAATATCAAAATTTGTATATATTGACAGCTGCATTAAATTGATATTTTTACGAAGATCTAAGCAATGCATAGTAGCTGTTTGCCAGGATTTTTCTGTTCCATGGATATTATTGCGAATGCAGTGATAATGCGTGAGTGTTTGACCAATCTCCATGTTTTCATATTCATCAAGCTGTCAATGTTTAAGTATTAAAAAATGGAAATAAAAATGACACAATAAAAAAGTAATAATTTACAAGAGAAGATTTAAAAATAAGTTTAAAATACGAGAAATTTGGAAGAAGTGTGTTACTTGGAGCTGTTTTGAATCATCATGTTTATGAAAATTTAGATCAAGTGTTGGTGTGGTTAATTATACTACCTCATTGACTGAACAACACGATAATTTAAAGCATTGGAGAAGATGATGGATTTCATTCGACGAAACACTCATGAAGTACGAGGGAGAATCCAGAAACAAGATTCCCCTGGCGACTGTGGACAGAAGTGTGCATGAATGACAAAACATATAATGAAACATAAAAGATAAGACGTAACTTTACTTTTGTACATAAGTGCCAAGTGTGTTGAGACATTTGAAATACCACTTTATAAGCTTCAAAAAGACCTCCAGAAAAAAATCAGTGCTTTGCGTACGAAAGAAGCGTTGAACCACTTGTGGGATTTCGGCATCGTTTCCAAAGCTGTAGTTAGCACTGCTTTCATCAGTATTAGCCGTGCACGCCCGTCCAGGCCTCGGCCTGTCCAACACTTGATAAAGTCTCACTAAATGGGCAGCACTATCTCCGCACATTTTTTTTTCGATATCAATGTGGTCCATAGACTTTCACAGGGAGGCATCAACAAGTGTTGGACAGACCGAGACCTGGACGGACGTGCACGACCACTATGAGACTAAAGCAATGCTT
The DNA here is from genome assembly GCA_964019185.1 of Maratus speculifer. Taxonomy (NCBI): domain Eukaryota; kingdom Metazoa; phylum Arthropoda; class Arachnida; order Araneae; family Salticidae; genus Maratus; species Maratus speculifer. The sequence goes on from OZ025293.1 coordinate 402,035,542, forward strand.
GACTACAACTTTGGGAGCAATGCCAAAATTCGCAAAAGGGTTCAACGCTTCTTTCGTATGCAAAGCCCTGACTTTTTTCTGGAAGTATTTTTGATGCTTTTAAAGGGGTATGGCAAATGTCTCTACTCACTTGAAACTTATATAGACTCTGTCCATAGTCGTCAGGGAAAACTTATTTCCGGATTCTTCCTCGTAGATAAAAGTTATTAAACTCAATACAAGGTTCCCTATATAATTTTGAGGTGTACAGAATACATGCATTTCCAGACTATTTTCCTTTCTCAAATTTATAGCCATTCCAGGGAAGAGAATCCTCCACACTAATTTTTTACGTGCTAGTTTACGGCAATAATACTTGACTAACAATAGTGCAGTATTCTCATGAGTTACTATCTCAAATACCCACAGCGCTTTTTTTTTTTTTACTTAATTACGTTATTCTGAAGCGAACCGATACTTTATAACAATTTATGCTGGTGACACTTAAAAATATTTATCTAAAATCAAAAAATAAATCACTAATATTAATAAAAAAATTAGTTTAAGAAAAGTATTATGACACTGCGTATCGTAAATATATTATAAGAAAAAAAATGTATTGTCTTTAAAAATAATCGCAAAGGAATTAAGTTTCAATTTCAAAAAGAAGTGTAGGAAAACTATTTATACATGAAAATAATGGCAAAAAATTAAAATAATGGTTATAATTTTAAATAATATTTTTTTTCTATTAAAAAACATTAAATCTAAAGGGATTTCCATTGCTTTTCATTTGGAAACAATATATCATCATTAAAATATTTAAAAACTTTTTGTAAAAAAAAAAACAAAACAAACAAAGCGGAAATGTATAATTCTTTGACATAAAACTACATATTTTTTAAGAAACTAAAAAAGGTGATTGTTTTCAGCAATTAAACTTAGAATTTAGTTCCTAGAAGACGTACACATATGGAAAAAACATAATACGTTTTAATTGTGTTAATTCTTATCTTAAGTTTTTTTTTTCCTTTAGAAAACTGATTTTTTTATTTTATTTCCTATTGTAGGATTAAAAGTTAATTAAACGGGATTTATTAACAGAAGTTAATTAAAATTTATATAAAAAATGTATTAATCGAAAATGATCTTTTTTCGATATGAGGAATTATCGGAGATTTAATTTTGTTATTTTTTTATTTAAACAGACTCTTATAAAATGTATCAAAATGGTTTCTAGTATGATTCACGGTATTATTTATTAGAAATGTTAATTAAATGAACCTACTATACTATTACTCTCCTTTTCAGATGTGTTTGTAATTATATAAATGCGTCTAGCACCTATAGTCGTCTTCTGGTCCTATCTGTCTGTCCGCATATAAGAACACAAAAGTTACATAACCGAATGGTTTGAAAATTTAAATATATAATTGCTGCAGAATTTGTCGAGGATTTTTAAGCTTCATGAATATTGGAGATATAGCTCAATTACAGGGATTGCCAAAATTATTCCGTGACATAATGGCAAATAGGGAAAAAATAATTTCAAAGGCATTTTAATGATGTTACACACATTCGAACATAATAAAATTGATATGAATTTAATAGGTGCATTAAAAAAATATGCATTCTTTAAATTTTGCGGTTAAAAGGAAATTTATTACTCATTTACAGGGTCGCACAAAAGAATTCCGTTACATAATGATATAGGAGGAAACATAGCTTGCAGCGTATCTTAATTATTTTAGATAATTTATGTATAATGAAATTAATATACCGTAATTTCGCACGTATCCGCCGCACCTCAGATAAGTCAATATCCTCCTAGAATTTATTTTAAATAAATTGCGACTTACTTTTGCTTAGTATTTATTTTTCTTCTTTTTTTACAATAAAATTTCCGGTCTGAAAAAGACTTATCTGAGCCGCCGCGTTTATGCGCGAAATTACGGCACGTTGCTGAGGCTTGCTAAAAATTACTTCCTTTATAATCCAAAATATTTACAGTGGCACAAAATTTATTTCGGACACTACTGTAATTTTTGGCGTATAATCCGCGGATCGAACAATTCTTTTTCAACTCAGAAATTTTTAAAATTACAATTGAATTTTTTAGATCATGGTAAATATTTGGCTTCAGTTACGAAATACAGGGTTCGCACAGCTATATCACATAATTTTAACAGTATTTTAATGTATTTCACTGCAGACAAAATATTGCGAAAATTGTGGATCGAGGAGATGTTTGCGAACTCTGTCTCTTAAAAATTAAATATAAATTTTCTTATCATTAATAGTGGTGCCAGAGTCCTTACAAAATATAAGGAGTATGCGAACCCTGAAATAACATATCTTGGTTCAAACAGAGTGCTTTTATTCGCACATTCTATGCTTGAAACTATCGTATACTGTGCCTGAAATAGTGTATATTAGGAATGATTGCTGAAAGTGCATTTTTAGATGTGATTTTTTAAGATTAACTAAATTTTTCCATATTACGTTGTGAGTATAACGACTTTAGATCATATAAAAGGCCACATAAAAGAAATCGTAAGAGTTGCATAGTATGAACGAATACAGTTTTGAGATAGATTTGAACAACATTTGCAAGACAAGTCCAAAAAGATAAGTTTTTGTGTGAAAGAACTGATGTTATTATAATTCTTGGAGGGGGGGGGGGGCTTTGATCATGTTGTTAATCGATACTATTCGAGTGACAGGATTTTTTGCCTGCAGTATTGCCTAATACACGTTTTTTTTTTTTTTTTTTTTTTTTTTTTTTAGTCAGATTTTCTAATTTGTACAAGTTTTATGAAAGAGTAATATATATATTTACGGTAATGTCAGGTGTATAAGCCGCGGATGAAACAATTCTTTTTGGACCCAGAAATCTTATTTAGTGATTGAAGACAAATATTTACGTCGATCTAAGTTGTAACATTTGTTTCTTAAAAAATTCTGGGTCGAAAAAGAATTGTTTGATCCGCGGCTTATACACCCGAAATTACGGTATAGATTTATCTGATTATCACATATTAAATATAATAAATATTACTTTTAAAAAGTTCTAGCAGTTAATAATTTTGAATAAAAAATAGATAGATGTACTGGAATAATTGGGTAAAGATACATTACATATTAAAAATTATTAGAGGATAGTTACTATTTTATTCTTTGTTTTGCGACGTGTTTAAAATTTTAGTAATATTTAGTCGCCAGGTATACATCAAACATGTAAGATGCTGGTATAAAAGTGATTTATTATGATGGGCTCAACCAACGTAGACCAAGTCTATTTCGAAAAAAAAACATAGACTCCATCCTGAAGGACATCTTATTTACTGCCACAATAAACCAAGTCTGTAATCAGATGCCATATATGAGAAAATACAGGCAGTTCTGAAGAAGGAGGAAGTGGAGACATATACTAAATTGTCTAAAAATTAAAAGTGAAGAAACTGAGAAGGTTATCACAAGATTGCTGCAGTTTTCGGATCCGCAGTTTCTGATTAGCGTAATTTCCGGCGTATAACAATTCTTTTTCGACCCAGAAATTTTATTTTGTAATCGAAACCAAATATATTCCGCGATCTAAAAAGTTACATTTTATTTAAAAATTATTCTGGGTCGAAAAAGAATTGTTTGATCCGCGGATTATAGGCCGGAAATTACGGTACTACCGGTGAAAACTTCTGCCAGTAAACATGAAAAACAATTTCTTCTTAATTAATATTATTCATGGGAAATTTCTCTCAAAAAAAACGGTAGAAAGATTATATTTATTTTTAGTGGTGAAAGATGCCCAGGTATTTTAATCATTTCATTGACATTGAATGTGGTTTTATTGGTTGTGACAAAGTGGATGACCTACTACCGCTGAACTAAACTTCCACAAGCAAAAATGAATATCACTCTTTGCACTTAATCTTTACTGAAATGTTCCTTTGATAAGGCTTTTTTTTAATAAAGTGAAAATTTCAATATAAATTTACTGGTGGAAGTTTGCCCTGGTGGCAATTAACCCCTACCAAAGCGATTACACTCGAAACTTTAAGCAAATGTCATTTTTTTTGTTAGTTTTACGAGAAATTATGTGAAAACAGGCTTTTTTGACGTGAGAATAGTTATCACAAATTTTATGCACCTTCAAAATGAATTATCTTTTTTTAATGGACTTGAACTACTATAGTTGAAATCCACACAATTAATGTTGATACTAATAAAGAACAGTCAGAAAAATATATAAATATGTATATTGCTAATGAAAAAACTTTGATTAATTACGTTTATATACAGTTTTTAGTATTCAATAAGAAAATAATTAAATATATTAATTACATGAAAGTCTTTGCACATCTGTAATCGGTTATTTACAAACAGAAGCTTTTACCTTGAAATAAAGCGAAGATTATTTTCAAAATTTGCGGTGGCAAGTGTTTTTTTCAACAAAAATATTGAAGATTCTTTTCTTAAAGTCCTTCTCGGCAGGTAATGGGTTAATAAAAAATTAAGGTAACGCTTTACAAAATAATAATTGATTTTCGATATATGGCAGAAATAAAATCGTGTTTCTATAAGTCACTAGTATTAAAAATCGCAGAGAATAAAAATACGATTCTGATTTTTGGAAAAGAAAAACATTAAGAAACAATTAACAGTAAATAAATATTCCATCATGATCTATAATATATAATATATTTTTGAAAGCCTTTTATAATTTTCTTCAATTAATGAAATTTTTTAGTTTCATTTTTAAAATGTTCTTTATAATTAATACATTTTAAAACACTTTATATGTTGATAATGACATATGTAATATTATGGTTTAGAACATTAATGTAACATGCGACGTTATAGTCAAAATTATGTTAATACAGTTTATTTAATTTTTACCTCAAGTAATTTTACCCTTAAATATTATTTGTATAGACAACTATCATCAGTTTTCTTAGTTACCGTAATTTCCGGCGTATAATCCGCGGATCAAACAATTCTTTTTCGACCCAGAAATTTTATTTTGTAATCGACACCAAATATATTCCGCGATCTAAAAAGTTACATTTTATTTAAAAATTGTTCTGGGTCGAAAAAGAATTGTTTGATCCGCGGATTATAGGCTGGAAATTACGGTAGACAAACTGAATGCTTTTAGTCACTCACAAATAAAAATGCAAAAACTTTTACTCGAAATTTCTGCAAAAAAATAAATAAAAATAAAAGTCATTTGAGATAGAAATTAAGCGGTAGGCAGCATAGTTCACAATGTTGTAGAAAGTGTTAATCAAAACACATAAATTCTGATAATGAACTAGTATTTATGTTACTTCTAAAAGGATTGAGAATTTTTTTTTTTTTTTTTTTTTTTTTTTTTTTTGAAACTTGTAGAAATCAGTAGAACAAGTAAGTTTTGTAACTGTTACAAAAACAGTTATTTTGACTGTAAAAGGTTTGAAAGCGAATACAGAATAATTACATGTCAATAAAAATGAAATTGTTTTTCTACTGAAGCATGCAGCTAAAGTTTATGATTTAAGAACTCTTTAGTAATAATAGGAGTTATCAGTTTTCTTTTAAAAAATTCCCCCAAAAGAAGAAACAGTTATTGCCTGTCAAGTTCAATCATTTGGTCTTTCGAGGATTAGTTCGGAAAAGTTTACAAGATGAAATATGAATTAATCTCTTCTAGATTCTACATTTATTTCCCAATTGTTTTATATTCTCCATTTCCTTTCAAAATATCCCCAAAAATCTAGAAACAATAATCCCATCACATGTAAAATTATTTGGACTTTTGTGGATTTTTTCTGTGCAATTGACTAGTTGAAATGTGACTTAATCTTTGGATTTACTGTAAGTATTTTCCTAGTTATTCTGTCTATTTCCGTTCAAAATGTCCCCAAAATCAAGAACTAATAATCCACTGAATCATCTGGGCTTTCGCGGATTAGCTCTGTGCAGTTTACTAGACGAAGTTTGAATTAAATAAATTCATATAAAAAATAGTTTATTTGTAAGCTTTTTTCAAATACTTTATTTACAATTTAAAAATATTTGTATGTAAGTATTCTTTATTTTAAATATGAAAAATATTGCATCGATTTCATACTCTGTTTTAGGACATTCAAAAAGTTCTCTCAAAACAAGAAATATTAATCCCCTAACATTGTACAATCATTTAGTGTTTCCGTGATTAGTTTTGAGCAGTTGACAAGATGAAATATGAATTAATCTTGTGTAGTTGCTATGGTTATATTCCTATCGTTTTATCTTGTCCATTTCCTTTCAATATGTCCCAAAAAATCTAGAAACAATAATCCCATCACATGTTCAATTATTTGGACTTTAGTGGATTAGTTCTGTGCAGTTGATTAGATGAAATGAGAATTAATCTTGTCCATTTACTACAAGTATTTTCGTATAATTATTTTGTCTATTTCCGGTCAAAAAATCCTCAAAATCAAAAGATAATAATCCCCTTCAATCATTTGAGCTTCCGCGGATTAGTTGTGTACAGTTTTGAATTAAATTAATTAATATTGAAAACAATAGCTTATTTCGTAAGCTTATTCTAATACTTTATTGACAGTTTAAAAATATTTGTATGTAAGTATTCTTTATTTTAAATATAAAAAAATAATTTATCGATTTAATACATTGTTTTAGTACATTCAAAATGTTCCCCCAAAACAAGAAACATTAATCCCCGAACATGTAAAATCATTTGATATTTCCGTGATTAGTTCTATGCAGTTGACTACATGAAATTTGAATTAATCTTGTCTAGTTGCTATGGTTATATTCCTATCGTTTTATATTGTTCATTTCTTTTTAGTATGTCCCAAAAAATCTAGAAACAATAATCCCATCGCATGTTCAATTATTTGGAATTTCGTGAATTAGTTCTGTGTAGTTTATTAGATGAAATAAGAATTAATCTTGTACATTTACTATAACTATTTTCGTATAATTATTTTGTCTATTTCCTGTCAAACTATCCCGAAAATGAAGAAATAATAATCCCCTTCAATCATGTGAGCTTTCGCGGATTAGTTGTGTGCAGTTCACTGGAAGAAGTTTAGATTAAATGAATTACGTAATACAGAAAACAATAATTTATTTTGTAAGCTTCTTTCTAATACTTTACTGACAATTTAAAATGTAAGTATTCTTTATTTTTAATGTTAAAAATATTTTATCGATTTAATACATTGTTTTAGTACATTCAAAAATTCCCCCAAAACAAGAAACATTAATCCCTTAACATGCACAATCATTGGTGTTTCCGTGATTAGTTTTGTGCAGTTGAGAAGATGAAATCTGAATTAATCGTGTCTAGTTACTATGGTTATATTCCTATCGTTTTATCTTGTCCATTTCCTTTCAATATGTCCCAAAAAATCTAGACACAATAATCCCATCACATGTTCAATTATTTGGACTTTAGTAAATTAGTTCTGTGCAGTTGATTAGATGAAATGAGAATTAATCTTGTCCATTTACTATAAGTAATTTCGTATAATTATTTTGTCTATTTCCGGTCAAAATATCCTCAAAATCTAGAAATAATAATCCCCTTCAATCATTTGAGCTTCTGCGGATTAGTTGTGCGCAGTTTACTAGACGAAGTCTTAATTAAATAAATTAATATATAAAAAAATAGTGTAAAACGCGCATTCTAAGGAAAAAAATAGACTGCCAGTCATCACGTCACCTGAATTCTGCTAATTTAAAAATGTAGTTGTAATGTTTTTCGTCTTAAAAAATCTGGCAACACTATTTTTCTTTTATTAAATAAACATTTTACAGTCACCAATAAATATAAAAACTTTGTTAAATCACCATAAAAAGAAAAATTATATAGGACGCGTTTCGAGCTGCAAAATTACCGCTCGTCATCAGCTCTTTTTCCACTCTGTCCGTTGTGACACGTGTTTGGACCTGCTGATGACGAGCGGTAATTTTGCAGCTCGAAACGCGTCCTGTATAATTTTTCTTTTTATGGTGATTTAACAAAGTTTTTATATTTATTGATACATATTTATCGCCAGTATTTTCGGTGTTTCTCAATATTCTACAGTCACCGCCAAAAAAATCTTGACACTTGAGATTTTAGACGTTTTGTTGAATATCTAGAAATATACATGAGGGATTATTCTGAAACTTCAGGTGTGTAAACAATATAGCACAGGTCATGTATTTTTGTGAAATGCTTTTGCCGAAGTCCTATAGGAGACCGTCAAAAAATTGAAAAAGAATGAATATCTTTTCGATAACCCTGTCAAAACTAATTTAGCAAAAGCATTTAAACTGCAGATTATCATTAAATGACTTATTGTAATTATGTGTGTTCATTTTTATGCGGATAGCATGTATACTCGTAGAAAAATTAAGGTTTTTATAAAAACAGTCCCAATTTTTTTCAAGATTTTTGTTTATTATTTGCAGAGTTCTTAATATAAAATAAAGTTTTTTCCTGAACATATGACAAACAATATTATACATAATACCCTGCAAATAGAATTAAAAAAAGTAACAATTGTATGAATAATGAACAGGTTTGCAAAATAAATTTTCATTACGCATGCGTAAAAGCTACCAAAATTTTGATAGCATATTGTGTTAGCTAAATGTAAAAAGAGACTTTTGTGAAAGTCTCAAAATCACAGCGTAAAAATACCGAAAATTATCGTCGATAGATAAAGCTGAAAATTCGTTATTCCCAAAAAGCAGTAAAAAGATAAGGCGCTGTATCCATATTTCATTGTTTAGTAACAATATAGCATACAATGCCCGAAAGAAAAAAATACATTTGCATCGCATTTTAAATTTTCAGATGTTTTACTTTATTTTTGAATTGATAGTGCTTTTGAGGCCTCTAGCTACTATGGCTGCCGCCTCAATTGATCCATAATACACAGAAACAGAGACAATAAAGAACACTTTTTTATTACAGATACCCATTACATATATTTATTACACTTCAAAGGGACAACACACCATCCATGCCCGAACCCGGATTCGAACAGGGGACCCACAGTGTGGCATCAGCTGCCATTACCGACCACGCCAGTGGGTCGGCGTTTATTTATGTATTTATTTATTTTTGCCTGTTTTAAACATAGAAACCGGGTAGAAGTCTCCATTGAGCATGCGCCACTTTAAATAGTAATGCTTACATCTTGAGATGACTCAGCGGTTTTTTTTTCTTATCTTCTAGTGGTTTAAAAGGTGGAATTTAATTTTGTTGCAGATACAAATCTTTTTTGGTGCATATAATGGGGCGAAAAAAGCTTACAGTTGTTGAAAAATCTCGGGCTTTAACTTTATTAGAACGAAATGTTTCTATAAGTCGCATTGCTAACGATTTGCAAGTATCGAGACAAACGATTTATGCCTTAAAAAAGGCGAGTGCAAATTTACCTCGGGGCAGTGTGCCAGTACGAAAAATCGGTCCAGGAAGACCAAAAAAGACCTCAGACCAAACTGATAGTATTTTGAAACGCGAAGTATTATTAAAACCAACCATTACAGCAGCAGAAATAAAAAATAAACACAAAAATCTATTAAAGGATGTATCAGTAAGGACTGTCTGCCACAGACATCAAAAAGACTTGAAGCTTCCAGCTCGAATAGCAGCGAAAAACCCATGCTTACTGATGTCATGAAAAAAAAAGTATTAAATTTTTGTAAGAAATATTTGAATTGGACAGCAGAAGACTGGAAGAAAGTAATGTTTTTTGATGAAAGTACCTTCAGGCTTCACAGAGGACGCCTAATGTTGGTGAGACGACCTAAAGATTCCTCACGCTATGATACGAAGTTTACCGTGAAAACTGTAAAACACTCAGATAGTGTCATGGTATGGGGAGCTTTTAGTGGAGAAAAAGGTAGAGCTGGATTATATTTCCTTCCAAAAAATATTACTATGAATGGAAGAAAATATAGAGAAGTTTTACAAAACCACTTATTGAAATTTTGGTCCATTCATGGATGTGAGTATTTCATGCATGATGGAGCACCTGCACATAAATCAAAACTTGTACAAAAATGGTTAAATGATAATAATATACCAGTGCTTGATTGGCCAGGCAACTCACCTGATCTCAACCCTATAGAAAATGCTTGGAATCATATGAAAAATAAGGTACAAGAGTGTCACCCATCCAGCATAAAGGAATTGAAAGAAGTATTGGAAACTTTGTGGGTCAATATGGACAAAAATTGTTTCCGAAATTTAGCAACTTCTATGCCTAACAGACTGCAAAGTGTCATAAAAGCGAAGGGAAATATGTCAAAATATTAGTTTTGGCAATAAAATTATTTAAAATGTAAGTGTTTACTTTTATAACACTTTTTTATGAGTGTCAAGATTTTTTTTTTCTCTGCTCTGTACATAATATTGCGCGCACTATTATATTTGGATACAACCCATTATCTTTTTGCGTCTTTTTGGAAATAACGGATTTTCATCTGATTCTATGGACGATAATTTTCAGCATTTTTAAGCTGCGATTCTAAGACTTTTACAAAAGTTGCTCCATACCTTTAGCTAACACAATATGCAATCAAAATTTGCATAACTTTTACGCATGCGCAACGAAAATTTATTTAGTAAACCTGTGCATTATTTATACAATTATTATTTTTTTTAAATTCTGGTTGCATGGTATTATGTATAATATTGTTTGTCATACGTTCAGGAAAAAACTTTATTTTATATTAAGAACTCTGCAAATAATAAACAAAAATCTTGAAAAAAATTGGGACTGTTTTTATAAAAACCTTCATTTCTCTATGAGTATACATGCTATCCGCATAAAAATGAACACACATAATTACAATAAGTCACTTAATGCTAATCTGCAGTTTGAATGCTTTTGCTACATTACTTTTGACAGGGTTATCCAAAATATATTCATTCTTTTGAAATTTTTTGACGGTCCCCTATGGGACTTCGGCAAAAAAATTTCACGAAAATATATGACCTGTGCTATATAGTTTACACACCTGAAGGTTCAGAATAATCCCTCATGTATATTTCTAGATATTCAACAAAACGTCTAAAATCTCAAGTGTCAAGTTTTTTTTGGTGGTGACTGTATTCTAAGTGATGTTTGCAAATTCGTGATTGTGAACTGAGGGTTCATGTCTTGTGTTAGCGGCGTGCGCCAGAGAATTATGTAAAAAAAAGCTGTATTTGTAAATAGTGTATGTGTGTTAGTGTTCTAAATGTAAGTGCTTCTTTCAAGAAAGAAAAAAGTATTTAAAAAAGACTATAGCCCCGAGATATCCATATTAAGATAAGTCATGCTCTTCTTTCTTCTTGTAAATTTGTAAGACGAATTCTTGCAATAGTTTATTTTGTAAGCTTTTTCCTAATACTTAGTTAACAGTTTAAAAATATTTGTATGTAAGTATTCTTCATTTTAAATGTAAAAAATGCTGTATCGATTTAATACACGTTTTAGTACTTTTAAAAAGTTCCCCATTAACAAGAAACATTACTTCACTAACATGTAAATCATTTGGTGTTTCCGTGATTAGTTTTGGCAGTTGACAAGATGAAATCTGAAATTAATCTTGTCTAGTTGCTATGATTATATTCCTATAGTTTTATCTTGTCCATTTCCTTTCACTATGTCCCAAAAAATCTAGAAACAATAATCCCATCACAAGTTCAATTATTTTGACTTTTGTGGATTAGTTCTGTGCAGTTGATTAGGTAAAAAGAGAAATAATCTTATCCATTTACTATAAGTATTTTCGTATAATTATTTTGTCTATTTCCGGTCAAAATATCCTCAAAATCAAGAAACAATAATCCCCTTCAATCATTTGAGCTTTCGCGGATTAGTTCTGTGCAGTTTACTAGACGAAGTTTGAATTAAATAAATAAATATAGAAAACAATAATTTATTTTGCAAGCTTTTTTCCAATACATTATTGACAGTTTAAAAGTATTTATATATGAGTATTTTTAATTTCAAATGTAAAAGATATTTTATAGATTTAATAGAACGTTTTAATAGTTTTTAATATGAAAAATAAGAAATAATGTGTGAATTAAGTCATGGGATATTTAGTGTATTGAGAAGTGGGAATGGTTTTGAAATCAAATGTTGGAACAATGTAAGTTTTAACATTTTGCTTATTTCAGAAGTATATAATAGAATAATAGCTCTTAGTCTTTAGTCGATATAAACAAAAAATAAAATTTTGATATTCTCTGAATCGGTAATAATAAAAAAGACATTTATGTGTTTGTATGTATATTTGTAAGACGTTTTCTGTAAGCCCATGATGGACATAGCTACAAGATTCGGTTGAAAGGTACCTAATATTTCTTAATTTATGAACCTTTTATGCAGTATTTTTTTAGGGGGGGGGTGTATTATGAATTGAATTTTTTATTTATTACTTACCCATCATACGTAGTATAGGGTAAGTCTTGCAATCGTTTTGAAAATCGAAAAAAAAATTTTGATGGAATTACATGTTTCAGATACTGGAAATTCTGAAAAACATATTTTTAGAAAAAAAAATATTTGCCGTCCGTCCGTCTGTGTGTCTGTCTGTCTGTCTGTCTGTCTGTAACCTGTCTCCCGAACAAATTGAGATAGAGACTTGAAATTTTGTATGTACTTAGTATGTAAGAATGGGACGAAGCCTATTTAATACCAGTAACCTGGATTATCCGGAACTATTTTTTCCGGACTCTCGAAAATTTCGTTCTGATGAAAGGTATATAAAAATTTTCAAAATTTTTTATTTTAAGAACTGGTCGTAAAAGGCAATAAAATAACACAAATTTTGCATAAAAAACGAGGTCTATCGGATTATTAGTTGTCGAGATAAGTGTAATCCTGTTTTCCAAATTCTTCGATTTTTTATGACCTTGTATTTCATTCAAATTTCAATTCACAGGTATATTTTTATTGGAAATGAGACGCTTAACCCTTTGACGGTTAAAGCACTTCTATTCATAAAATACTAAAATGATTGAATGACACCGGAATTTAAAAACAAATTTATTTCATAATATATAAATGTTTTTTTTACGTTCTTTGTAAAATTAAAATTTTCATTTAAAAATTCCAGTGTCAGTATGGCATTTCGCAATTCAAATTAAGTGGTATTCTGGGCGCGTATACGCGCTTATAACCACGAAAGGGTTAATCCAACACAGCAAATCATTAGTTAATATGATTATTATTTTTTTAGTTATAAGGATGTTTCTTTTACGTAATCCGATACTACTCGAGTATTTTGGCGTTTTATATAATTAGTCAAAATTGGGTCATCAGCAATTCATTAATGGAGCATTATTGTATGTTAAAATTATTTATTTATGCGTTAAAATTTTATTTTTTAGTTGCCATAGACACGCGTTTTATTTTTATATTTTATATTATGATGGGTAAGTATTACGGTGGCCCCCCAACGACTAGTTTTTGTATGCGATAATTAATGTTTTTTCGAATTCGATGGCGACGTTTTTAGATTAGTACAAGAAATCCATTTTCAATATTTTAGCCCAAAATATTATTCTGCCAAATGTTCTGGAGCCCCCAACCGCAAGTTGGGAATAGAATCCTCTAACAAAAGGAAACAAATTGGAAATTGCATGTTTAGCGCAGAAAATGGGAGTTCGTTCATACTAGAAGGAAATTATAAAAATATTCAAGTTTTGTTACAATAATATACTGCACTTCAGATACAGTGTGACACCATTAAAATACACTTGAAACTATTTTTCCCATTGGCTGTAATGTAACAGAAAAATTTTGATTGTCCCTGTAATTAAACTATGCATCCGATTTTCATAAAATTGAAAAATGACTCAACAAAATTATAGAACAATTATATATTTTAAATATCAAATGATTTTCTTAAGTAGTTTTTACTCTGTTATTTGCACCGCGTGGAGGGGGCGGTCACCCTGGGCTCAGAAATTTAGGGGGCGCAAAATTTGTGCTATCAACGTCATTTTTTTGGGGGGGGGGCGTTACCGTCAATTTAGGGGAGGGGGTGCCAAATTGAATATTTGGCCCGGGTGCAGTTTTCTCTTCGAACGCCCCTACCTGTTATATGCGGACAGACAGACAGAATAAACAACGACTGTATAGGTGCTGCATATATTTATAATTACGAACGCACCTAAAACACAATAATGTCAGGTTATTCTGATGAGATCGAAGTGGGCGTAGTCTGCCCACGTTTTAGTGATCTCGAGGTCCCTACTTCGAATTGTTTTAGAAAGAGTTTCGTTTGAAAATATAGGCGAGTAAAGTGGAGCACAGGGGCTCTATAAATAACTAAAGTTAGATGAATTATTTAGTTAGTAACTCTATTGGAAATCGATGTTGCATGATTAAGTGCTAGTTGCTTGATTTTTTTTAAATGATTGCTAAGAAATAAATGATTACTTTTTTTCTGGCGAATATGTTGCTAAATACTATCAACAATAACTGTTTGCTCTAATAAATGATTCGGGTCTTCCTTTAACACGCAGAGGTCATGACTGCAACCATTAGCAAACTGACATCATTTATAAAGGAGAGGTGAAATAATGGCTTTTTGCTTGGTTTATTTTGCTCATGCCTCGATCGATGTCTTTACTTTTTTTTTGCTCTTTGTGGATATATTACAATTATTATCATTCATAGAAGTGTGTTTTTAAATTTCTATATTCCGCTGTTTTCTTCAAATATTTGTTACGTTACTTTATAAGTGAACGATACTGTCTCATGTCTTATGTAGTGTTTTGGCTAGAAAGCTCTATAATTAGAATTCAGTACGGACTTCTTATTTCGCGTCTGACATATGACAAGGGATAGGAATGTATATATCCTAATGCTTTAATTATCAACGGTGTTAAAAATTAAGAAATCTGATGATCTGTAAGTAAATGCTTGATATTTTAATTTTCGTAATATTAGTTTATACACAAACTAAAGTTTTCTTAATGAAATGAATGAAAAAGAAATTTCTACTTTGAATAATTTTCAAAAGCACAAGGTTTAGTTTACCAATAGGAAGCATCTCAAAAGATAACTAGATGTTTTACTCGGAATCTACGCCTAATTTAAAAAAATCTTTTACAGAAACAATAAATAAAAAATTTCGTGCAATATTATTATCAGTTTTATGATAGACCTTTTTGTTAAAAAGTATTCATAATTTCTTTCAGAAAAAATTGTATCAATATAGTTTTAATTCATAAAAAAATGTTTTTAATTACTTTTTCTTATCAAACCCAAATATCTAGACACATGTAATACTTTAAATATTTATATTAAAATTAATTATATCCATATTTAAAAAATCAGCAGATTTTCAAAAAGGTATATAAAAGTATTCTTTAAAGTTGTTATCAGATTAAAAAGCTTTCGCGTGAAATTTTTGTGTCAATTCTTGACTTTATTCAATTTTCCGTGAGAAATTGACTTATAGTTCCAAGAATATATATAATATTTTATCCACAGCACATACAAAATCGTTTCAATCGGCATATTTTCAGCAATATAAGTATGAAACAGAGCATTTTGAAACGGCAACTAAAGTGTCATGAGTAGCAACAACCTGTAATGATAATAACAGAAGACAGATTTTGATACAATATTTTAACAACAAAACACAGCCTTCTTTCGTATTGTACGAAACAAATGGCATTAAAATCGGTCCAAAAGTTGGTTGCTTTCTGGAATTCAGAACCAATTTAGAATTCGATTCATTCATCTGTCTCTTCAAATTAATTTAACTTGAAATAATTGCTGAAGCTTGTCTAAGATTTATACAAACCAAATTTATCTTATAGCTTTATTTTAAGTGTATAAATGTAACATTAGTACTGAAGCTGTTTCGGTTTGGGTTTTTAATAGATCCCCGTAAATGACTACAATGTCTAGAATTAGCGATAGTTTTGAAGCAGATGAATCCGTTCTGTTCGTCTTGTTTAACAAGAAACTTTTCTGCTGTGAATCAAGGTGAAGAAAACTTTACAATATTACTAGTTTTGGGCGCCCACTCTTTTAACGCCACTGACAAAGAACATTCCGAAAGAATGCCTTTGACAGATCGCACACTGAGCCGACAAGCAACAGAAAGTGTAAATCCTTTTATTGTGTTAAAAAAAGAAACCAGTTTGAACACTAGAATTTGTGTCATGTCTCACGCTTTGTTTCGCTTGTCTGTTTTGTGTGCGATCTGCTTTGTCAAAAAACCTCGCATATGAAGACAGGGATTAAGAAACTGAACCCCGAAGAACACGCGCCGGGCCTTTTTGACCCGGAATGCGTATGATTTTTGCAATTATAACCACTTATCTTTTAAAAGTAATCTTCATCTTATTTTATCGCAAAATTTGTAAGGATTGTCTCCGCCTAAATAAAATGACGGTTATAATTTAATTTTATTGGTGGCAAAGTTTTGTTTGTTTGTTTGTTTATTGAACAACATACATCTGACTTGTGTGCTCGACATGAAGCCTGCTTATAAGCCATCGTCAATATACAGGGACGAGATAGCACACAAGGAAATATTACAACACAAGAGAAGTACAACCAGGAGCTCCACACAAAGTGTGTGTGCAATGGAGCCAGTGGGATTCGAACCCACAACCTCACGATTAGCGGCGTGATGTCTTAACCACTCAGCCACGGAGGCCCGTGGCAAAGTTAAAACCACTTCTACCCTGGGTAAGCGCATGTTCTCCCAGGTTAAACCGTTCTATACATTAGCCATGAAAAGTTATGTTTACAGTTCATTAAGTAAGTGAACTTAAAACGTACATTATTGTAATTCAAATTCACCACTCGAAATGAAGAGCGTGATAATATAAAAGCATTACAATGATTTAAAATGCATATAAATTTTCCAGAAACCCTGGGATGTGTTAATATTCAAAAGCATTATATTTCAGGCTTGTTAAAGAACAGGAATTAAAAAAATACATATTACGTTGTATCTTAGAAAATAAAAGATAAGCAATAATTTAAAGAAGAAAAAAATAATTTAACAAAGCAGACGGAAATATTCTGCTTATTTTGTTTGTGGTTACATTAAAGAAAAATCGAAAAAAAAACAACAAACCAGAAACTGACATCTGTGACTCTGATGATTTAATCCTCTTAAATACTTCTTAATCATTTCAAAATTACTGACATAAATTCAACTGTTTGAAAGAAAGTTCAGTTAAATATCCTAATTTAATTTTTCAGTTAAAAGCTTCATGATTTTCAGTTACGAAAAAAAAAAAAAAATCCATGACATACAAGAATGTTACCAGATATCTTTAATTAATTGAATTGTACATTATATATATTTTATAAATTATAAAAAGTAGATATTTGTATAAAAAATAATGATAAATAATTTCGGTTTGTTACGTTATGATTATCGATGTCAGATCAAGGTTAAACTGAACAGGACCATAAAAAGGGAATGACAACTACATGAATAAATAATAATGTCTTGAAGGAAATGATAATGGGAACAAAGAATCATGACATATCCACATTCTTCTTTTTTTATTATATTAAAGAAAGAAAGTAAAAAATCCGAAATTCAAGAAACCGACAACCTCAACTTTATTTGATGACTTAATCTTCTTAATTTTATATTTTTGATTTAATTACTGGCGTAAATTGAATACTGATGAAAAATAGTTTCCTTGTTATTAATAAAAGTTCTTTTGTCTTCCATCTAATTTCCAAAACTTCATGATGGGCAAAAAATTAACGTGGGATTATAAATGTGTATTTCCACGCAAACTTCTCACGTCTGTCACATACTACGATTTTTGGCTACTAGTATTTTAGAACGATAAAATGTGATATTTTATCACAGATATCTCATCAATTGAATAAGGCGAAGCAAGCTTTTCGAAAATAACGCTGGTGAACAAGCATAGGGATTTTCAGCTGTGTGAAAGACATTACAAGTTCGCATGGAAACCAGTGTTGCCAGTGGGCTACTTTTCTAAAATTCAGATTTCTCGATTGGCATCACTTTTTTGAAACGATAAATTACCTTTTGTTTTTGCCTTAAATATCATGACATTGACTAAGTCATATTTTATTATTTGTAAAAAGTGGTTCCAATCAAGATTCTGAATTTTAAAAAAGTAGCCCATCTAGCAACTCTGATGGAAACAGCCAAAAACTAATATAATTTATAAATTATATATATATATATATATATATTTATATATATATATTTTCATAAATGAAAAAATGTAGGATATTACATAAGGTTTGGTGCCGAGTTCTTTTATGTTTGGTGTTATGCGAGTGTTTTTACAGAAACGTGAATAGTATTAAAAATAAATGAGATTTTCGGTGTCAGCCATCTCAGAGTGCCTATGAATTGCCTTTCAATTTTGGGTTAATATAAAATAATTTCTATATTTTTAAATGATTAACTAACTTTTCTTTTTCTCCACAACTTTTGTCCTTGACGAAATGACACATAAAAAAGTTATTACAGATTTTAATTAAAAAAATATATATAGTTCTCACTTACATACTGTAAACAGAATAGCCCAGCTTCAATTTCCAAGAAAGTTATAACAAACAAAGATTTTCCTATTGTACACACTAACTTATTCTATTTTTTTCATGTCATAGTAATAAATCAATTTAATACTTACTATACCATCATCATTCACATGAAACCACACCCAATGCTACATTCCGCACATTATTTATTAAAACATAATTTTCATCATTCTTACTCTATATTTAATTTGCCTTTTCAACAGATGTAATATTTCCTGAAGAATTCCTGAACAGAAACAATTTTTGATGGCGAAAATTTATTAAATGTGCTCAGGATTGTTCAAAATTTCTACTGTTCTTCTCGGGAGAATACTGATTGAAATTAGAACTTTTACTACAATAGTTTAAATCTATTGATTAGGGTGGAGCGAAAAAAATTTTTTTTTGAAAATCAAAAACGGGTAGGTGCCAAAAGTTGCCTTTATACTAGTAGATCAACTGCGTAAAATTTTACCGCTGAAAAAAAATGGCTTGAGTCTGCGCTTTTGCTCCAAAAATCGAAATTTTAGGTAAAATTTGTCATTTTTTTACATTTTTTCAAAAAAATTAAAAAATTCCTACAGAGTTGGTTAGTATTTAAAAGTGTTTCTTAGACCTTTATATTTATCTGCTTAACATATTTAAACTATAAAACAATATGTTTATTCCCTATAGCTGGAGCAAAACAGACAACTTTTAGTCAGAAAACAGCATTACCACTCTATTGGGTCATACAACGATTTGTTGTTTTTAATGCAGCTCTTGTTTTCAAAACTACCTTGGACATGCGTCGTGGAGGTGGCTATATTTCCTATACGACCCGGCCCAACTATTCGATCATCTTAGTACAGTGTTTTATTTATACATTGATTTGAGATTTTCTTTATAAAAATTTGGCATGTTTTCGATGCTTCCACCTTGTTTATCTGTTCTTTGCATCCACATGCTACTGTAACTATCTTCATGTATATTTTTACAGTTTATACAAAAAAAAATGACAAGCAGAGTAATGCACGGGAATATTATTAAAGGGATTAATATTCGGCCATCTATTATATTTATCAAACTTACATTCAGTTGATGAATAGTGATTGGAAGTTCTGTTACCACAACATTTTTTTCAGTCAGTTGTATTTTTTTTACGTAATGATTTGTTTCAAAGATGATTTCAGATATTCAACTATAAGTATGCCATCATTTATTCTACTTTTGCATTTCTTATACGTTGAGAAGCGAGCTGTTTAATGTGATGGTGATCGTCAGAGAGAATTGCAATGAAAATTTGTTCTGCATGTGTAAAGCAACCGCGTTTGTAAATAACTTTTTTTTGCATTAGTTTTATGCCGTTTTCTAAGTGTTTTCGTATCCAGGTAATTTCCTATTAACTTTTAGATCCCATTTTTATGAGTGGACAGCATTTGATGGTGAAATGTCCTGGGCATAAACTTATAATGCATAGTACTTTATGAGGGAATGTACGACTAAGTGCTCATTTAAAATTAGGAGAATTTTATTTGTCACTGTGAACCATTTTGCATGGGGTAAGCTTAGAATTGTGTATAATATTGAATCATTCGCTATTTCAACTCCAGTGAATTTCCTCTGCGTCAATTATTAGAGAAGTCGATATAAAACGTTCTAAGCTACATGGATTCACTGGATCAATAAGGAAAATCTTTGTCTACGTACTATTCACTTCCTACTGCAATTTTTTTTTTTTATAAAATAGAGAATAATTTTGAAAAATTATTTTCTCAAATTGAGAAAAAGATACTCAGAACACACTAGAAATTTCTGTCGGAGATTGCAAAGCTAATTCATAAGGAAAGCTATTTCTCAGAAAGAATGGGGAATAGGAATTTAGAAAACATGTCACACAAAAGACAGCTCATAAAGTTAATGAAATTTTCCGCTTTATATAAGCACAGATTGGCAATCAGCGTCTATATGTTTACTCACAAAATGTATAATCCAAGTTTATGCCGCGGGTATACCAAATGTACTACACACCTAAATAATAGATCTAAAATCTTATTAGAAATTACTAGACTACGGAATAACACAGGAAACGACATAAAGCATACTAAAGCTTCTTTAGAAATATTGTTGTTTTACACGCAAATTTTGTTTGCAATCATCTGTGACGATCGTCATAATATTAAACAGCTAGCTTCTCAGCATATATTCAATGTAATAGGTTCAATAAATGATGACATACTAGAAATTGAATTCATACAATCAATGTTTAGGCAAATCATTGCATATAAAATGTAATTGATTGAAAGAATGCTGTGATAACAGAACTTCTAATCATAATGTACTAATTGCATGAAATTTTAATGAAGATAATAGACTGCTGAATAGGTTCAATTAAGAACATACCCAATACATTACTCAGCTTCTCTTCTGTTATACATGGTATACGTGCAGCAGGTCACACCAGCATGATCCAAATCATCCAAAGTCAGTGAATACAAAGAAGCGATATATTACTTTGATACATAGAAAACTTATACTCGTCTTCGGGAGAAAAAAATAACAATTAATACATAAATAAAACACTGGGCCTAGATGATTGGGTGGTTGAGACGGGTGGTATAATGCAACCACCTCTATGAGTTATATACACAGTAGTTTTGAATGCAGCTAGGTAAGAAATGTATCCAAAACAACATTTCGTTGTATGCTCCAATAGAGAGGTTAACGCTGATTTTTCACAAAAAGTTGTTATATTTGCTCCAAATATACAGACTACAGATATTGTTTTATAGTTTAAATATGTTAAGCAGATAAATAAAAGGTCTAAGCAACACTTTTAAATACTAACCAGCTCTGTAGGAATTTTTTAATTTTTTTGAAAAAACGTCAAAAAATGACAAATTTTACCCAAAATTTCGATTTTTGGAGCAAAAGCGCAGACTCAAGCAATTTTTTTTCAGCGGTAAAATTTCACGCAGTTGATGTACTAGTATAAAGGCAACTTTTGGCACCTACCCGTTTTTGATTTTCAAAAAAAAATTTTTTTCGCTCCACTTTACTATTGATGTATTGCATGTTATGTCAATTTATTTAAAACCGATACCGGATTTTCATCATCCGCCTTAGGCTTTCTACTGAAGCAATATTTGCAATTCCTTTTTATATTGCAACGTGTTTATAAAGAACACTGTTAAAAATCTTGCAGCATTTTGTACAGTCATTTCACCGTTTTCTGTAAAACCAGTAAAATAACCGTAATTTAACTCTATTCTGACCATAAAATTGGTAATAATACGTTCAGAATAACGTAAAAAGACGGTTGTTTGACTTTTTTTGTAGAAAACGGTCAAATGACTGGATAAAATGCTGCAGATTTTTAACAGTGAACATTGAAATATGTTTTTCATTTCTAATTTAAAGCTGTTTTTAAATTTAAAACTTCTTCTAATAACACTTACACGCTGATAATACGAAAGTATCGAAAATTATTATTTATCAGCGAATTTGTCATATTTTTCTTGAAATATCAAAACCAGACCTTCGCTATAGTATTTTCTTATAGAAACTCTTTTCTTATCTAAGGCAAAATTTCACTCGTTTTACATATGTTTTATATGTATCGTTATATATATCTGCCACAAGATTTCGACTGAATAAATTTAATAAGTATATTTTTTAAATTGCAAGTTACTCATAATGGATATTGAAACCTTTTTAAAAGCTGTTTTTAAAACTGTTTAAAACTTTTATTTAAAGAAAATAAAATAACAAGGCTTTCGCACATACCTGTTTAAAGTAGGCAATCAAAAAATAACATATAAAAAAGCCATTGGAATTTTCATTTAAAAAAAGGGAATTTCCATTTCTTTTCTTTTCCCCAGGGTACTAGGGTTGGTTCTTCTAGTAATTTATAAAAAGTATATAATTTTCTGTTTAATAGGGGAGACCGGGGCTTGTTGGCAATAGGGGTAGGTTGGCCAATTTGATTAAATTTTAAAACTAGTCACCAGATGTCGCCACAAGCCCAGCAATATGTTAGAAAACCTGTTCCCCTACCATTCCAGGAGTTTCAGTTGTCTTAACAAAAGCAAACTAAGACAAAGATGATTTTTCACTTTCGTCGATCTCGAAGTAAATTTTCGTTAGTGTGCATAGAGTTGCAAAAAGTCGGTTTATTCCCGGGTTTATTTGCTATAGACCAGGTTTATTTCCAGGTTTATTCCAAAGAAACCGAAATATTCCAAAAAATCCCGGGTTTTTTCCAGGTTTATTCCTAAAAACCCGGTTTATTCCTGGGTTTAAACCGGGTTTTTTCTAACCTTTGCAACGCTAAGTGTGCATAAAGCTTTAATGCTCTCAAGAGTACTTCACAAGAACAAAAGTGAGTAATATTTTGAAAGCTTAATTTATAACGATTCTTTTGATGTAACAATAAATATTAAATGTTGTTAAGATATGTGTAGAATAGCAAAAGTATTTCAAACATGGCGAGGGGGCATGTTGGCCCACTTACGTTGGGGCACGTTGCCTCATTCATAAAATATGTTAATTCAGCCTGTGGTGGTTGGGTGACAACTAATAGACGCCCTATATTCCAGGAATTGTTAAAACTTCCCTTTCCAATACAAAAAATCCAGTTAACATAACATCAGGTTTTCAGAAAATTGGAATATGCCCTTTCAGTAGGAATGTTTTTGCTAACTCTGATTTCATGCCTTCGTATGTCAGTGATAAACCAAGCCCTTCAAGCACGCACGACAAAGCAATTAGTGAAGATTTCTAATGAAACGCATATTCACAGTATACGCAAAGAAACTCTTCGGGAGGGTTGAATTCTGATAGGGATTGGCCGACGCGTTTTCACGTAACTTGGCGATAATTATACTTGGCGTAGCGATAGACACTTCCGTCGAGTTTGATTTCCTTCGGAGCCGAGTACAAAGTAAACCGAGTACAAAGTAAAAATTTGTGTTTAAAAACGTTTAAAGAGTACAGCTTTCAGTAAGACACGCTCCATCCAATGCAATGCTGCAAGAGAAAAGTTACTTTGTACTCGGTTCGGAAGGAAATCAAACTCCTCGACGGAAGCATCTATCACTCGCCAAATATAATTATCGGCAAGTTACGTGAAAACGCGTCGGCCAATCCCTATCAGAATTCAACCCTCTCGAAGAGTTTCTTTGCTGATACTGTGAATATGCTAATGAAACCCAGGTAATTATGGGTAGGTTTATTTCCATAGATGTGCCTACCGCATCTTCACCTGCTCCATGCAAGATAACTCCAACACCTGATGAGATAAGACCGTTCGAAAAGGAAGAGCAAAGGAAGATAAATGCTTCGAATAGAATGAAAAGAGCTTCTGCAATCCTCACAGACACCCCTGTCAAATTAGCTCTTGAACAACAACAAAACTCAACAGAGGAAATTAATAGTGCCAAAATTAAAAGTGATTTAAAAGAAGAAAACAGACCAACAATCGTAAAGGAAAGCAATCTGTAAAAAAGATTTTTTTTCCTTTTGATCCCTAACAGCCTGGATGTAGTGGTCTGAATCGTCCAAAGAGGAAGAAAAAATCTATTAAAGAAAGTGACGATGAGGAAGACGAAGAGAATATCTGCATACGCTGTCTGAAGGAGTTTAATTGAAGTATGCCTAAGGAAGAATGGATCCAGTGCGTGAGTTGCAAATGTTCATGTGAAATGTGTTCGAAAAGAGGTTAATAGATTATATTTTGAAAGCATTCACTGCAATGATCCCTCTGATTTGTAAACTTAATTTGCAAATAATTTTTCTTTATACATGCATTAAAGTTCCTAAATAGTTCTAATAGTGAACTATTATGAATTTTATTTAACTTCTAAATAAACATAAAAAAGAGCATTGCAGGCCAACGTGCCCCACTCAATCGGCCAATCTACCCCGTGCACGGGGTAGGTTGGCCCAGATGACATCACACCATAAATTAATTCATAAAGTTCTTAAAATTGCATATTAACTAGAAACAAGCGTTTCTCCTATTAGTTTAATGTACTAGGTATTGTAAAAAAATACTAAATTTGAAAATAAACAAAATTTAGGTATTGAAAAAAATGAAATAAAAAAAACTGGGTCAACAGACCCCGGTCTCCCCTACTTTTCCTGATTATAACATATTTTTTATATCCCGAATAATAAGTTAACTTAACACCTTATATAACAGAATCATTCACATTAAAGTGCACCTATTATTAAATTTCACACATTAAGGTGATTTTCACCAATCTTATCCCAAACTTGATTTTCCCTTTCAACAGGAATAACTTTTTAAAATTGAATTCCTGAATTGAAATAATAATCGAATATAAAAAAAATATTAAATATGAACACGATTATTCTAAAAACCTTAATATTATTTTCGGGAGAAAATTCGATTAAAATTATTAATTTCTATACAAAATTCTAAAATATTGGCATATTACATGCAATAATTCGATGGACGTTATTCGAGAAATAATTATGTTTACTTTATAATGAAGGAATTTTGAATTGATATCATAAGTGTCTATCATAAATACATTTTCAAGTGTGTTTTCTATAAAATTGATTAGATGTGTATTTAAAACATAAGAGTCTTTTTTTTAATCATCTGCCACAAGCTTTCGCCTGGATAAATTTTAAGAAATACATTTTTTGAATTGAAAGATATTAATAAAAGATATTGAAACCTTTTTTAAATCTGTTTTTAAAATCTATTTTCAAAACTGTTTAAAGCTGCTATTTAAAGATCTTCTAGCTATTTACTAAAAGTATATAATTTTCTTATCAATAGTTTTCCTGATTCTAACATATTTTATTCTTACCGCAATAATAAATTTACTTAATACTTAACATAATAGAATCATTCAGAATAATCTACCCCCAATATTGCATTCCACACAATATTTTAGGTGATTTTCATCAATCTTATTCCATATTTGATTTTCCCTTTAAACAGGAGTAAATATTTTAAATTGAATTCCTGAATTGCATTAATTATCGACGTCAAAAATTTATTAAAAATTGTCACGATTATTCCAAAAATTTCAATGTTATTCCAAAAATTTAATGTTATTCGTAGAAAAGTGGTTAAAATTAAAAATTTGTATACAATGATCTAAAATATTATCATATTATATGTAATATTTCGATGACCATTATTCGAGAAGTAATGCATTATGTTTAATTTATAATGAATGGATGTTGAATTAATATCATAAGTGTCTGCAGTGGCGTAACCAGAGTAGGTGCCATAACCAGTAATATATTAAAGTTTTCTTCTCCTTGATTCAAAGCAGAAAATTTTCTGTTTAGATAAGAAAAACGAAACTATAAAAAATACTTGCATTCAGGGTATTTGGGCACTCACCCTGATTACGCCACTCATCTGTTATAAATGCATTTTTAAATGTATTTTCTACAAGTACAGATATATATCTGAAATGCAAGCTTTTTTTAAATCATCTGTCACAGTTTTCGACTGGATAAATTTTAATAAATACATTTTTTAAATTAAAAGTTATTTATAAAGAATATTGAAATCTTTTTTAAATCTGTTATTTAAATTGTTTTTAAACCTATTGTTCGCTGACTTAAAGCTGATAAAATAACAAGTCTTTCATACACATCTGTTTAAAGTGGGCAATCTAAAAAAAAATGTTACATATAAATAAGCTATTGGAGTTTTTACTTAAAAAAATAATTTGCATCTATATTCTGTTATCCGTTGCACCAGAGTTGGTTCTAGTATTTTATGAAAAGCTTGTAATTTTCTGTTCAATACTTTTCCTGATTCAAACATATTTTGTTCTTCCCTCAATAATAAGGTAACTCAATACCTAATATAATAGAATAATTCAGATTAAACCACACCCAATATTACATTCTACACATTATTTATTAAAAGGTGATTTTCATCAATCTTATTCCAAACTTGATTTTTCCTTTCAACAGGAGTAAATAGTTTTAATTGAATTTCTTAATTGAAATAATTATTGATAACATTGATTTATTAAATATGGTCACGACTATTATAAACATTTTAATGCTTTTATAGGGAGTTATGCGATTATAATCGTAAGTTTTTATACGATGATCTAAATTATTGGCATATTACATGTAATAATTCGACAAACGTTACTTGAGAAGTAATGCATTATGTTTAATTTTGATAAAGGGAGTTTGGATTAATATCTAAATTGTCTGCTATAAATATGTTTTCAAATTTGTTTTTTTATAAATATAGATATATTAAACGACAAACACTATAAGCACAGATTCAAAAAAAAAAAAAAAAAAAAAAAAAAAAAAAAAAAAAAAAAAAAACAAGTCGTTTGCCTCAATGTAACTACTGAAGAAATTTTAGGATATATATTTTTAAACTGAAATTTGTTTAAAAAGAATTTTAATAATATTTAATTTAAGTTAGTAAGAGAATGTTATTAACAAAGACTTTAAAGAAAGTTAAATAAAGAATATTAAAACACGTTTTAAATCTGTTATTAAAAGCTCTTTTTAATGTCTGTTTATAGCTGTTTTTAAGCTGTAAAATGCTTATATTTAAATCTGACGAAATAACAAAGTTTTCGAACACCCCTCTTTAAAAAGGAAATCTACTTTTCAGTTAGAATAAAAGACTTTTCATATATATTATATAACCCAGGATTCTTCTATATGTTGTAAAAAGCATACAATTTTCTGTTCAATACTTTTCCAGATTCTAACATATATTTGTCATACCCCAGTAATAAATCAATTTAATACCTAATATACCAACATCATTCACATCAAACCACACCCAATATTACATTCTACCCATTAATTATTAAGAGATAATTTTCATCAATCTTATTCCATATTTAATTTGCCTTTTCAACAGGAGTATATATTTTCAATAGAATTTCTTAATCGAAATAACTTTTGATGACAAAAGTTTATTAAATATACTCTGTATTCTACTAAAATTTTAATGTTACTCCCGGAAGAATACGGATTAAAATTAGAATTTTCAATACAATGTTCTAAAAAGGCGGACATATTTCGTGCTATGTTCCGTTGCACGTTATTCCTGAAAGCAAGGATTATGTTGAATTTATAATAGAGTTTGGATTAAAATTATAAATGTCTGTAACAAATGTATTTCCAAGTCTAGTTTCCGTAAATATTTGAATATTTCAAACACAACACAGTTTTTTATCTGGCCTTCCACTGATCCAGCATAAAAAATATATTTTTATAATTTAAAGCAGTTCATTTGCGGATGAATATTCATCAGTTATTTTCTTAAAAAATATTTTAATTTTTATGTTGAATATTTTTAATGAGGATCCATAATTAACTTGATAACCCCCCCCCTCCTCAGGAAAACACCAGGACTGACACCTTTAATTAAGAACAAATATATTTCTAAATAAGAAAACGTGATTTTTCACATACAAAATAAAAGGGATATTTTTAGATACAAATACCGGTGTCAGTGTTACGTATCGGAATTAAAATTTTGTGGTTTCGTGGCGAAACCAATGAACGTTAAAGGGTTAAAGTAAGCAATTTGAAAAAAATCACATATAAAAATCTATTTTTTAGATAAAAAAAAGACTTTTCATATATATTATATAACCCAGGGTTCTTCCATATTTTGTAAAAAGCATACAATTTTCTGTTCAATACTCTTCCAGATTATAACATATATTTGTCATACTCCAATAATAGGTTAATTTAATACCTAATATACCAGCATCATTCACATCAAACCACACCCAGTATTACATTCTACTTATTAATTATTAAGAGATAATTTTCATCAATCTTATTCCATATTTAATTTGCCTTTTCAACAGGAGTATATATTTTCAATAGAATTCCTTAATTGAAATAACTTTTGATGACAAAAATGTATTAAATATGTTCAGCATTCTACTAAAATTTTGAATGATTCCCGGAAGAATAGGGATTAAAAGTAGAATTTTCAATACAAAAGTCTAAAAAGGCTGACATATTTCGTGCTACGTTTCGTCGCACGTTATTCGTGAAAGCAAGGATTACGTTGAATTTATAATAAAGGGTGTTTGGATTAAAATTATAAATGCCTGTAATATATGTATTTCCAAGACTATTTCTCGTAAATATTTGAATATTTCAAACACAAGAATTTTTTTTTTTTTTTTTTTTTTTTTTTTTTTTTTTTTTTTATCTGTTTTAGGCTTTCCGCTGATCCAGCATAAAAAATATATTTTTATAATTTAAAGCAGATCATATGTGGATGAATACTCATCAGTTATTTTCTTAATAAATATTTTAATATTTATGTAAAATATTTTTAATGAGGACCCCTATCTAACCTGATAACTTCTCCCTCCATCCAAATAATCGTTCTTCTGAACTGTTATTGATGTGTCTTTTTAAAGCCTGTTTATAGCTGTTTTTAAGCTTATGTTGAATTATGATGAAATAACAAGGTTTTCTAACACCCCTCTTTAAAGTAGGCAATTTGAAAAAAAAATGTCACATATAAAAAATCTACTTTTCAGTTTAATAAGAAAAAAAAAATTTCATATATATTATTTAACTTAGAATTCTACTATATGTTGTAAAAAAGCATACAATTTTCTGTTCAATACTCTTTCATATCCCAATAATAAATCGATTTAATACCTAATATACCGGCATCATTCACATCAAACCACACCCAATAGTACATTCTACTTATTAATTATTAAGAGATAATTTTCATCAATCTTATTCCATATTTAATTTGCGTTTTCAACAGGGGTATATATTTTCAATAGAATTCCTTAATTGAAATAACTTTTGATGACAAAAATTTATTAAATATGCTCAGTGTTCTACTAAAACTTTTAATGTTATTCCCGGAAGAATAGGGATTAAAAGTAGAATTTTCAATACAAAAGTCTAAAAAGGCTGACATATTTCGTGCTACGTTTCGTCGCACGTTACTCGTGAAAGCAAGGATTATGTTGAATTTATAATAAAGGGAGTTAGGATTAAAATTATAAATGTCTGTAATAAATGTATTTCCAAGACTATTTTTCGTATGTATTTGAATATTTCCAGCACAATATAGTATTTTTATCTTCTGCTTTAGGCTTTCCGCTGATCCAGAATAAAAAAAAATATTTTTTTATAATTTAAAGCAGTGCGTTTGTGGATGAATACACATCAGTTATTTTATTTATAAATATATATATCTTTTTAAATATATATATATATATATTATATTGTTTTATTATTATGTTTAATATTTTTAATGAGGGCCCCTAACTAACCTGATACCCCCCCCCCCCCCCCGTCACCAAAATAACCGTTCTTCCAAAGTGTTACTTTCGTTGTTACAGGGGAAAGGGGAACAATGGAAATTCGTATATATTTTTTTATTTTTTTTTATTTTTTTTATTAGAATAAAAAATAATATATTTTTTAATATAATTTCAATAGAAAATGATAATGTGTTAAATGAAAACGCTTTTTTATTCATAAACAGCTATTATTATTATTTTCATTCCATGAATTTTATGATTGAGACGGTAATCTAATAGAACTCCGAAATGCTTCAGTGTGTGAAAACTATGCAATGTTTAGTATTAAACAAGCATTGCCTTTGATAAGAAAAAACGTTTTACTTCGAATGCATAAAACAGTCATACATTTCTGTCTTTTATTTGCCTATATTGAGAATAGAACCTCAAGTCAACAGTGCGAAATTTCATTTTCAAATTTGAAATAGGCAAACGTCACATCAAGTTTTGAAATATATTTATCAATAATCTGCTGTAAGTTAAATTTTAGAAATTCTGAATATGAATATGAGAAATACGCAGGTATAATTGTCGACAGCGAAAATAAAATTATTTCAATGAAAAACATTGTGATTTTCCAGTGTGGTAGTTTTGGCGGGTAGGTTATATCATTTGTAAGGACCTCAATTGATAACTTCTTCGTAATATTTTATATTCAGTGTGTGGTGTTACTACCGAGTGTCCCAAAAATGACTGATGGATTTTAAAATTCAATTAACTTGCAAACGGTGACAGCTATTTAAAAAAATTTTGCAGGAAGGTTATGTATAATGTCAGGAGTTTTTTTACCGTAATTTTTTATTTTAGTTCGCATCTCAAACAATAGATGGCGCTGACGGCGATTGAAGGCCAGGTCGACGCTTCACTCAGCAATGATCACCTGGACTTCAATCGCTGTCAGCGCCACCTATTGTTTGAGATGCGAACTAAAATAAAAAATTACGGTAAAAAACTCCTTACATTATACATAACCCTCCAGCAAAAATTTTTTAAATAGCTGTCACCGTTTGGAATTTATTGAATTTTAAAATCCATCAGTCATTTTTGGGACACCCGGTATTTACTTTTATGAAGAAAGTTTAATTTTTCGATAGTTTCAATAGTTGAATTTGGCGGGTTGTTCAAAAATTGAATTTGTTACTGTAGGTAAAAATAATATTAAACATAAATTTATAAATATATTTTATATCGCAAATATTTTGTGGGTTTCTTTCAAATTCAGCTTACCGTAATTTCCGGCGTATAATCCGCGGATAAAACAATTATTTTTCAACTCAGAATATTTCGAAAGTAAAATTTAACTTTTTTAAATCTCGGTAAATATTTGGCAACAATTACTAAATCAAATTTCTTGGTCGAAAACGATTTGTTTTATCCGCGGATTATACGCCGGAACTTACGGCAAGAATTTTTTTTGTAAACAGTTCATTTCGTCGAATTTCAACGTTTAACCCATTAACGCCCGAATTATTTTCTTTGCTAAAATTTAAATTTTGTATTTCCCACCACTTTTAAAATCAAATTAACTTTTATCTAAATTTATCGAGGATTCTGTCTCGTGAAAGAAGGTATATATTTATCTTCCTTTTTACTGGTGGGAAAGCCGCTTTCTTGCTGTTTTTGTAACCGTCCTCAAACGAGGACGCTGGGCGTTAATGGGTTAAATAGGGAACATATGTTAAGAGATAAAGCCGTTAAAAACAACTTTTTATCTTTAAAAAGTCAAACTGTTACCAGTTTTAATAATTTAACTGTCTCATCAAAATCTGAATTAACATGTAATGCATGCAAGACATGTGATCGAAACAAAATATAAATATAAAAGGCACACGAAGTTCATGATAAATCATAGAACAGTGACAGGTATGCAACAGAAAAATGTTATACACACGATAGGCATTTGGTAGACACGCGAAAATGTGTTCTTTTTTCTTTAGTATTTATCAATATAGAAATGTTTCACACCAAATCAGAGTAAGCTCAACAAATTTCTAAAAATATAATACCACTCATTTTGTCATAATAATGTTAACACAAAATATAAAAATTGTTAAATACATGTTCGTGATATTTATACAAAAATATTTTGCGTGTTTTACTACAGCTGTATAAGTTCAAGACAGTGTCAGCTTTTTATTTATATGTTAACTTTTTAGGGCGTGATATTATATTTTACAAAACATTTCATTATACTATTATATTAACTATATAACAGCATCTTATAATTTAAGGTGTGTCGGGAATGTTTCACATTGGATAAGAAATAAATGTCGGTTTACTTAAATTGACATGATTTATTTCCTCTAAACAGGAAACTGCATTTTTGAGACCATTTTTTTTTTTTTTACAAATTTTGCGTAACCAAGGTTCGCGCACTCCTTATATTTTTTAAGGAATCTGGTACCACTAGTTAAATATGATAAAATTTACATTTAATTTTTAAGTCACAACATTTGCGACTCCCACCTTCATTCGCAGATTTTTATGATTTCTTCCTGCAGTTAAATACTTTGAAAGTATTCCTAAATTTTAGCGGTAAAACTGTGCGAACCCTGGTAACACATAACAAGTAGAAGATTTTACTTAAACAATTTTGCGTAATTGAAATTATTTACAGATGTAACAAACTTTTGAAGGGTAGAATGAGTTTCCAGAAAAGGGGGACTCTAAGCATCTTCACGTGCTTTACTATTTAGTATTGATTTATAATTTGATTCTACACATTGCTGCTTTATGTTCAAGTCAATTAAGTTATTATTAGTTAATAGTTGGCTTTGTTTTATTTCCATGGACCACGAATCTTTTTTAATAAAAAACACACAATCGTTAAATTTTCTTCCAGAGATAATAAATTAAAAAAAAAAAAACGCAAAAACATCGGAAGGCTGAATTAAAAGAAATGCAAATGCAATTTTTTTAATAACAATTTTAATAAATGTAGATTCCCGGCCATTCACATTAAATAAGCTTTCATAACTTTATCGCGTTCGTGTTCCAATTGAATCTACTATGTAGAAAGGCTGTGATATAAAACTGTTTATTATGTAAAAAATTATACTAATATCATTTAATTATGTATTAAATATCTTTTTTAGACTATTTCTCTCACTTTTTGGCATATTGATTTCCATAAATAGGTTTTTTAAAAGTTTATTTTCTCGAAACACTTTTTACGGTTTCTTCATCTGAGAAAATATTATTAATTTCACTCCTCTGTCTGTCTGTCCGACGGAGAGTTATCAGAATTTATGTAAGTAAGAAACATGTAATTTTGCATTCTTCTAGCTGATTACCGTCGATCACGTGACACATCGTAAAGTTTTGAAATAATCGTATATTATTTCAATTATTTGAATTTATTTAATGACATCTGACCATTTTTGCGATTTAGATTTTAAACAATATTTGGTAATGTTACACTAATAAAATAGTTTGATTCTCAATGTGATAATATGTGACAAAGGTATCTTATTAAGCGGGAAAATTTTCTTAAAACATTTTGAACTTTGAAAAAATATTTTAAAGTAAGGACAGCAAGTACTAAGAACATAAATTTCCATAATATTTTACAAAACTATTATTAAAATTAACAAAGTATGCCTTTTTTAGTATAAACAAAGTATTGTTATATGTATACTTTATATAGAAACATAAAAACTACAACTTTTTGCTCTTTCAAAAGAATATTTGCAATTATCTACCTCATTACCGTAGAGCACGAGACAAATCGTAAAATTTTGAAAAAGTCGAATATTTTTTCAATTAAATGGATTTATTTAATGACATCCGACCATTTTTGCAATTGAGATTTTAAGCAATATTTGGTAATGTTACAAGAATGAACATTTGATGTTTAGTGTGACAAAATGTGACAAACGTATCTTATTAAACGTGAAAATGTTCTTGAAACATTTTGAAATTAGCCCAAAAACGCTTTAACGTATGGACAACTCCAAAACTTTCAAAAAATTTTAACAATATTATTGTTGAAATTTACAAAATGTTTTTTTTACTAAAAAAAAGGTATTGTTAAAAGTATACTTCATTGAGAAATAAAAAAAGAACCTACTTTTTACTCTTACAATAGAATATTTCCATCCAGTTATTCACTCGATGAAATCTTTTCTGCATATAAGACGAAATTACAAACAAAATTGGTAATGCTAAACTAAAATAAAAACGTGATGCTCGGCGTTCAAAAATAATCTCTCAAATGATCTCAACTCATTTTATTAAGCGTGAAAATTTTCTGATATTTCTTACTTTCAAAATAAATACAGTAAAATTTAATTTACATAAAATGCTTTCATAACATTTTTTCAATTTTCATTAGAAAGGAAATCATCAACAGTTTCATGCAATTAAAATTGTTAATTCCTAATTATATATTATTTTTAAAGGGTGTTTTTAAAATCTCCCCCCAAAAAAAGAATTATCTTCTATATATTATAATTATCCTATGATTTTCTTATAATTTCTCATCTTTAATTATAAACATTTTTAAATAACAAAATTTCTCAAATGAAAGTACAAACGTATAATCCAATTTATTTCAATGTATTACAACATAATTTAATTCTAATCATTAATCACAGTAAAATTGAATTTACATAAAATACTTTCATAATAATATTTTATTCTCACTGTAAAACAACATGAACAGAAAAGGTTGTTTTCAAATCTTTCAAATAATTTTAAATGCAAATTGTTCTTTAGGTTTTTTGGGAAAAAATGTGGTTGCAGTTAAAACTTACATTAATTGAATATAAAAGGAATGAATAAATATGAAACATCAATTCATTTTCAACGATGAATAAATAGATTTAAAGTCCAAAAGACAAATAGAATTTAAAACCCACTATTTGATTGGAATACAATTTAAAATTACCATTTAAAATTAAAAATTCGACTACTGTAAACAGTATATAATCATTACCTGTCACCTCAAATCAACTAAATTGAGTAAATATTTAGACAAGACTAATGTCAAACGGATTTAAAATCCGTTTTACATATGTCATATATTAGATTAAATATTTTGAGATATTGCATTGTAATGGATTAAAATTTGATAAAACGACATAAAATTACACACAAAGCTAAATTCGTTAGTCAAAAATGTTAGACAAAGGTTGTGATATAAAACTGTGCATTATGTAAAATATTTTAATAATTTTATTCAATCATGTATTAAAATTTCTATCACCTTTTTCACATATTAGTTTCCAAAAATGCATTTTTAAATGGTCTCTATTTCTCTAACCTTTTTTATGGTTTCTTCATCTGAGAAAATTATATTAGTTTCACCCTTTAGCTTGTTTGCCGTACATAGAGTATTCAAAAACTGTATAAGTTAGAAACGTAAAATTTCGCATGGTACTAGCTGAATATATAGCCACAAATCAACTATTCCCTTTTTATTGTCACGTCATGAAGCTAAGCTGATTTCGCCTACTGATGGACTGTTATGCAATCAAGATAAGGGCATCCGAGATTGGCGTATCCCCATGGTTTGTCAGTTTCAGTGACCCTGCAATTTCTATATAGCTGTAAAAAAGATTCCTTTGATTGGAAATACACTGTAAAAAAATCAAAGGGTTACTAAAATGTTTTTAGTAAATTTGTATTCCACAGAATTTTTTAGTAACCATTACAATTTTTTTGCAAGTGAAACAAACATTTCTTTTGTAAACTGAACAAAAGAATTTTTTGTATAACTAACTTAAAAATTTTTAGCATGAGCCACCAAGCAAATTTTTGCAATAGCCCCAAAATTATTTTTAGTAACCATTACGTGTGCCCGAAGGGCAGGAGTTTCCTTCGAGCTGCATCCAGTGGGTAAAAAGACAGACTTCGAAAACGGAAGATTTTCGGTAAAACCGCAATAGATGGCAGCACCAAACATTGCTACCTTCTCTATTTTGACATGTTTCTAAAAGGGAGGGAAAGTTCAGAATTTATTACCCATGAAAACTGTGACGACAGGATTTTCATAATCCCTTTATTTAACAAGTACTTACATTGCATACATTCGGTGCATATTTGGTGGCGTCCAGCATCGAACCCAGGTACTTTCAGCCTGGAGTTCGGTGCTATGACCACTAGGCTATCTCGGCCATACCAAGTGAGATTTAGTAATAGCTATTAAAAATATAAAACTATTAACTCTATTCGTTGCTAGCTTTTTTCTAGTAATTCTTACAGATTCCTTGTAACCGAGTAAGATTACTAAATATTTTTTAGTAATTACAAGGATCACTAAAATTTTTTTAGTAGTCGACCCTTTTTTTACAGTGTATGAGCAACGAATGGCAATAGACCCCTTTGATTCTCAATGAAATACATGGATTAAATTTACCTTCAAATATTTTCTGATACTGATTGTATCATTGATGTGATCCGCTTTGATTCAAATTGCTTCAAAAATCTATTAAAAATTAATAATTGTAAAAACTAGCTTACCATTTCTAAGTAATTTGTGATAGAAACATTGCGCAATTCGTAAATAATTTCCTCCGTTGTGCAACAAGTGACAGTCATCATGGCATCATAAATAAAGTTAAGTGCTCGTTAGAGTGACCTTGGAAGCAGTGATTACGAGCGAACAATTACAGGTTTACAAAAACTGTCAAAAACTTTCTAAATGACTCTTTTTTTATTAATAATTGTTTCTATATTATGATTTATGTATGTATCGATTTAAATTCATTCTGTTCTCTGTTTTTTAGCTTGATGTGAGCACTACCCTTTTGCTGTGCATTTTCTCGCGTGTTAAAATTAAAGTAGAAAATGAAGAAGTGTGTATACAATAATTTGTGTGTGTGTTTTACACTTAGCATATAATAATATTATACGTCTTTATTAAGATGAATTAGTGCAGTGTATAGATCAAAATGTGAATACGCCCGGTTCCCTTCTCCTATGGTGGATTTAATTCTTGGATACTTCAATGAAGAAGAATTTATCGGGTGAGTACCTTTTACTCTCCTATTTAATTCTGATTAATGATAAGAAATAAAGAAAAACTATTGTATTGAGGTTATAATGACAACTCACGCCATTAATAAGACAAACGTCTTTCAATGATTATGAGAACGATTTAAAAAGTTATATCAATTTGATAACATAGTGATATACTAATTACACACAAATAAAAAATATTGAATAAAAAACAAATAAAAATATAAGATTAGAATGGCTACATTAAAAGATAATTATTCAATTGAAAAATTGACAGCAACGAATTACAGTACATGGAAATTTAAAATTGAAATGCTCTTAACTAAAGAAGAGCTGTTCCATGTAATAACCGATAATCCACCGACCCCTTTGACCGATCAATGGTCCAAAAATGATAGGAAGGCCCGGGCATTGATAAATCTAACTATCGATGATTCACAGATAACCCACGTTAAGAATTTACAAACTGCTAGACAAACATGGGATGCATTAAAAGAAATCCATGAAAGATCTAATCTCACAAGCAAATTGTTTCTCCTTAGAAAGTTATATAGTATAAAATTAGCAGAAAATGGAAATATGATAAATCATATTACAAAAATAATGGAGCTCGTTGATCATTTGGCAGCTATAGGCGAAATAATTGATAATCACCACATTTCCGCGCTCCTCCTGTGCTCTCTGCCCCAGTCTTATGATAATTTAATTACTGCTCTCGAAAGTAAAGAAGAAGCACAATTAACTCCGTCATATATTAAAAACAAGCTGATTGACGAGTTTAATCGTCGAAATGAAAACTATGAAAGCATTGATAATACAGCGAAAGCTTTTAAAGCTCAGAAAAAGTTTCCAGCTAAAAAAGAATCAAAATATTGTTCGATTTGTAAAATGAGAAGCCATAACACACAAGAATGTTGGCACAATAAAAACAAAACACACACAACACAACAAAATCAACACAACAAAAATTACAAAAAACACTATTCTACATCACTCGTTTTTCAAAGGGGTGAAAACAATTTTAAGAATGAACAAGCATCGGAATCGTATAACAGGTTTAATCGCTATGAAGGAAAAAACAATACATGGAGAAACAGCGAAAACAAAGATTATGCATTTATAACACAAGGGATAGAAAATAAAACATTCATTGTGGATAGCGGTAGCTCAAGTCACATTGCATCCTCTGAATCAATGTTTACAGAGATAAAATCGAGGGAAAAAACAAACGTGACTATCGCAAACGGAAAAAAACTTATCGCTTACGGTTCAGGCGATGTAAATTTAAATGCGCTGACATCGGATAATAAAATTCATAAAATAACACTTAAAGATGTACTTCTAGTACCTGAAATCGAAACGAATTTACTATCAGTCAGCAAAGCAACCCAAAACGGATGTGAGATTGTATTTAAAAATGACCGATGCTCTTTCAAACTTAACGGAGAAATCTGCTTAGAAGCACAAAAGGTAAATAACCTCTATGAAGTCCAGTTGGCTAACGAAAACCACGCGAACATTACACAAACGTGCAACAATAAAAATTGTCTAGAACTATGGCATAGAAGGTTAGGACACAGAAATCTAACATCGATTAAAGAAATTACACAAAAGGAATTAGTAAGAGGTATCCAGATAAACAATTGTAAACATAATATAGATTGCGAACCGTGTATTAAGGCGAAATTAACTGATGAACCCTATCCGAAAGTTGCTCAGTATAGAGCAAGTAAAAGGCTTCAACTTATTCACTCGGATGTTTGTGGATCTTTTCAGACACCCACGATTGGGGGGAAATCATATTTCTTGACTTTTATCGATGACTACTCGCGATTCACAATAATCTATCTATTGAAAAGAAAAAGTGAAGTCTATGAAAAACTCAAAGAGTTCATTGCGCTGATAAGCAACAAATTTGGTGAAAAACCGAAAGAAATCAGAACGGATAATGGGGGAGAATTTACATCAGATGAAATTGAGAATTATCTCAAATCAAATGGGATAAAACATCAGCATACAGTCCCATATTGTGCAAGTCAAAACGGGGTGGCTGAACGGAAAAATAGGTCGTTAGTTGAGATGGCAAGGACAATGTTAAATGAATCAAATCTACCTTTAAAGTTCTGGGGGGAAGCAATCTGTACGGCAAACCACCTACAAAATAGACTGCCTACAAAAGCTACTTAATTAACCAAACTTCAAAAATTGAAGAGTTAATTAATAAATTCAATTTACAAGAAGCAAAACCATGTAGTACACCCATGGAAACAAATTACACTCACTTTAAAGATGATGACAATATTTTACCAAACAACACACAGTACAGACAAGCCATAGGTGCACTCTTATATCTTGCCACAGTGAGCAGACCTGACATTTGTGCAGCTGTCAACATCTTAAGCAGAAGGAACGAAAAGCCAAGAATGAAAGATTGGAACAGTGTAAAGCGGGTCATGAGGTATCTCAAGACAACAACTACCTTTAATCTAGTTATAGATGGAAATTCAAAACCAACGCTAGAAGTCTACGCGGACGCTGATTGGGGTGGAGACACAGAATCAAGAAAATCGACAAGTGGTAATGTATATTTGCTAGGTAAAAATCCCATACTTTGGTCAACTAAAAAACAATCCTGCATAGCTTTATCTTCTGCCGAAGCTGAGTACATCTCAGCAGCCAATGCAGCTAATCAAGTCAAATGGCTGGTGAATTTACTTGAAGAACTCAATATCTCACAAACATATCCTATAGAACTCTTCGAGGATAATCAGTCGGCTATCAAAATGATAGAGCTTGAAAAACATTCAAGTAAAACAAAGCACATAGAACTTAGATATCATCTCATAAAACAACTGAAACAAGATGGCATAATAAAACTTGTATATTGCCCAACCAAAATCATGATAGCTGACTTATTCACAAAACCCCTGCCAAAACCTCTTTTTGAAATTCACAGGAAGAACTTGCATCTGAGTGACAACACAACTTCAGAAATTAAGGAGGAGTTGATAGAAACATTGCGCAATTCGTAAATAATTTCCTCCGTTGTGCAACAAGTGACAGTCATCATGGCATCATAAATAAAGTTAAGTGCTCGTTAGAGTGACCTTGGAAGCAGTGATTACGAGCGAACAATTACAGGTTTACAAAAACTGTCAAAAACTTTCTAAATGACTCTTTTTTTATTAATAATTGTTTCTATATTATGATTTATGTATGTATCGATTTAAATTCATTCTGTTCTCTGTTTTTTAGCTTGATGTGAGCACTACCCTTTTGCTGTGCATTTTCTCGCGTGTTAAAATTAAAGTAGAAAATGAAGAAGTGTGTATACAATAATTTGTGTGTGTGTTTTACACTTAGCATATAATAATATTATACGTCTTTATTAAGATGAATTAGTGCAGTGTATAGATCAAAATGTGAATACGCCCGGTTCCCTTCTCCTATGGTGGATTTAATTCTTGGATACTTCAATGAAGAAGAATTTATCGGGTGAGTACCTTTTACTCTCCTATTTAATTCTGATTAATGATAAGAAATAAAGAAAAACTATTGTATTGAGGTTATAATGACAACTCACGCCATTAATAAGACAAACGTCTTTCAATTTGTCTTTATCTTTAGTCTAACACGAAGACTTCAAAGAGTCATACAATTTATATTTTCTGTCAATTTTAATGCTTCATTTCAAAATAAAATACGAGCTATTAATTGCTAAAAGTTAAAAAACTTATTCAATTGATTTTTGTTTACCTTAAGGGAACACAGTACCTTGAAATCGGTCAATACATCGATTTTCCTTTTTTTTTTAATATTTTCCAAAAGATTCTTTAATCGTTAATATTGTGATTTTGTTTTCCTGTTTTCCTTGGTCAATTTAATATTTTTTGCTTGGACTTTATATACTCCCTCTGTCCCAAATTAGTTGCGACATTTGAATACTTTTGTTCCGATTATTGATATTTATGATTTCATGTTTCTGTTTTAATGTTTTTGAGAGAGCTTTACTATTTATCTACAAAATTGACTTACCTAGCATTCCTCACAACATTCCATAAATCAGTATTGAAGCAGTTTAAAAAATCCCGTTTCACTTGCTACAAAGCCACGCCCATATTTGCTAATATTCTTTTAACAGTAATCAAATAAAACTATCTTCAAGCTAATCAATTGTAAATTCATTTTCAAACATTTCATTCTAACATTTCTGAAAAATATCCTTTAGCTTGAAGATGCTGCAAACAAAATCATATTCTGTCGATTTTTTTTTTCTATTAGACTTGGCTTAATGGTAGATGAAATACTTCTCAAAACTTTTTCGCCTTGAGGATTCTGTGTACTATTGATTTACGAATTATAACAGCCTATGATAATCTTCGGAGAGTTATTTTTTCGTTTTATTTGGAATCTTTGATTTTGCTATTTAGATTTTTTTTTAAATCTTTTTTTTTTTTTTTTTTTTTTTTTTTTTGTCAGCATTTACAATTTTTTTGTAAACTTACATTCTAAATATCCTCATATTTTCTTTCTGACGCCTTTGTCTGCTTCTGCAAATGGAATGTGATGATGAACATTACGATGAACGTTAAATTTAATAGTTGCAGCATTTATGGAATTATGGATTAGCTTACCAATTTTCAATCCTCACTGCAAACATTCCAGTACAGAAAGCTCTTCTTATTATTCATTTCCTTCTTCAGGATATTATTTCTTATTTCTATTACTTTATATTCGAGTTTCATTGCTTTTGACACCAGTATGCATCTTTATTTCATTCTAGTATAATTTTACTGGTGTCGATTTACTAAAGTGCATCAGAAGTTATCTATGACTCCGCCTACTTGAAATGTCGCAACTAATTTGGGACAAAATTTTCAACCTAAACGTCGCAACTAATTTGGGACAGAGGGAGTATATTTTTTTAATATTTAATTTGAGAGTTTGGTAAATTTCTTTCATTCTTTGACTTACACTAGACAAAAAAATTATATATGTATATTAAATGTAAAATACCGTACATCTAAAAAACCATGTACAGTTTTATGTAGTGTATTCTAACGAATGTGGAAAAAAATCGAAGCAAAAATATTTATATTTATTTAAGTAGTAAGGATTTTTAAAAAAAATGTTATTTAAAAAATATATATATTTTAGTAAAAAAAAGGCTGTTTTACGAGATTTTTTCTTTCTAATTTCATTTAATTTTTAGTATTAAGTAGTGTGCCACCACATATATTACAATATTACTCAAAATTGTAGATATTGTTTCAATGGTACTGTGCCCACTAACCTCACAACAGAATGTTTCTTTTTGGCAACCATTAGTTTTTCTCTATGGCTATTTCCATGAGTATTTGTAGTGTAAGTCACAGGCTACGATTTTTGGCTACCAGTATTATAGAACGAAAAAAATGTGAGTAATTTTATTGGCACATTCTCATTAATTGAATAAGGCCAAACAGACTTTTCGAAAATAACGGTGGCTAACAAGCATAGCAATTAATAAGTTATGTGACTTACACTACAGAACCCATGGAATTAGCCCTATATTAACTTTAAATAACGTTGTTGTCATTTCGGAATTTTTTTTTAGATGTGTAAGTTCTATGAAAAAAAGGTGATTATTTTTAAAGTATAAGTTGCCTTGTGTATTTTAACATTATTTTAAATTTCGTGGTGATTTGTCAATTATTACGAAAATATATAAAGTGAAAAACGTCAAAGTCATAAAGACGAATAGAGTTATCACTTGTTTTTAATCTTAGCAGTTTAGCTAATCAGAGAAGAAAAAATAAGGCCAAGAAAAAAAAAATATATAAACAATAGATATGTTATGAAAATTGTTTCAAAGGTCATTTTTTAACATACTAATGTACCAATTAACTGATCAATATTTTTGAAAAATCTTTTAAATAATGCCTATTTTTATTTCATATGCAGAATTTTTTATCTTCTGCCAATGGTTTTTGAAAACAGAAATTTTTGAATAATTTAATCAGAAAAATGCTCGTATTAAATAATGCAAAATTTACAATTAAAATTTACTGATGATAATATTAAATCATAATTGGAATATGTATGTTCGTATGTGATACGAGCAAATCATTATTGGGAAAAACACGTTGCTCGTATCACGTACGGGTAAATCAGGAAAGCGGTTAACATGCGTTCCAAATGATTTGTAAATTGTTTATAATATTAATATTATAAACAACTAATAATACAACATTTAATTAATATAAACTATTAATCTAGAATCTACTAATAGCTATAGAAAATAATAAAACAAGCGCATTCTCGGTACTTGGCAAACTATAAAAAACGATTTTTAATCAAAATTCAAGGTACGTCGGAATTCAAATTTTGAGTCGTGATGTGTTGAAGAAAGTGTTGTTAGCAATAATTTGGTTATGAAACACTGCTTCAAAAGGTATGCTTTAATAACTTAATGTACCAATTATATATTTTCAATATAGTTTCCAACAGTTTTGTTAATAATTAAAAATTAATTATACATTAGAAATCTATTATTGGCTCAAGAAATAATAAAACAAGTGCTTCATTGCAAAACTGAAAATAAGAAACGAGATTTGTAATGGTATTACAAAATAAAATTCGAAGTATTTCAAAATTCGAGTTAGAATCTTAGTGTGTTCAAAAAAAAAATATATATATATTAGTTGTAAAAACGTCATGAAACACTCTTTCAAAAGTCATTCTTTAATATCGTAATGTACCAATTTTAACATTCAATGTAGATTTCTACTGATTTGTTAAGGGGTTTAAATTATTTATCAATGAGATATCTTTTATTGGCTTTAGAATATAACAAAAGAAGCGCATTCTTGAAATGAACTTGCTCTTACTTTGAAGAGCTGAAAAAACTCTAAATTTTATAAAAACTGCAGCTATGTTGTCAAAAAAGAATAAAAATAAATTAATTTTATAAGGAACTCCTTTTCAATCTCTCCATTACGCGATTTAGAATGTTGGGAGTATTTTCTTATAGAAAATGTCCAGTATTTTCTTATAGAAAATGTTTTTTTAATAAGGCGAAATTTCGTGCGGTTAATATAGATCACATATTCTAT
Source organism: Maratus speculifer (assembly GCA_964019185.1). Classification (NCBI taxonomy): domain Eukaryota; kingdom Metazoa; phylum Arthropoda; class Arachnida; order Araneae; family Salticidae; genus Maratus; species Maratus speculifer. Next base: position 402,079,426 of record OZ025293.1, read on the forward strand.
TCTGTAAAAAAAAAATACTGATGTTTGTTTTGAAAAATGTCTTAAGCGCACGATCTCTGGGTCCAACAGTTATGTCAATAATTTTAAATTAATTACAGATCAGAAATCTATTATTGGCTCTAACAGGCTAATTCCATGGGTTCTGTAGTGTAAGTCACATAACTTATTAATTGCTATGCTTGTTAGCCACCGTTATTTTCGAAAAGTCTGTTTGGCCTTATTCAATTAATGAGAATGTGCCAATAAAATTAATCACATTTTTTTCGTTCTATAATACTGGTAGCTAAAAATCGTAGCCTGTGACTTACACTACAAATACTCATGGAAATAGCCAACAATAACAGAGTTCGCACAGTTCTACCACTAAATTTTAAGAATATTTTCGAAGTGTTTCACAACAGAAAAATATCGTAAAATATGTGAATGAAGGTGGGGCTTGCGAATGTTGTGGCTTAAAAATTAAATGTAAATTTTCTTATTTTTATTAGTGGTGTCAGAGTCCTTGGAAATTCCAAGGAGTGTGCGAACCTTGCAATAATAATACAAGTCGTTCTTTGCAAAACTGAGAAAAGGAAACATGTTTTATAACTGCATTGTGAAACAAAAATTCGAGGTATTTTAAGATTCGGAATAGTGTCTTACTGGGTTCAAGAAAAAGAAAATATTTCTAGTAGATGCGTCATAAAGCACTTTTTTAAAAGTCATTATTTAATATCCTAATCTACGAATTTTAACATTTCAATGTAGATTCTAACAGATTTGTAAATGGGTTTAAACTAATTAGTGATTAAATATCTTTTATTAGCTTTAGAAAATAACAAAAGAAGCACATTCTTGATACTTCGAAAAACTGACAAAAGTCTAAATTTTATAAAAACTGCAACTAGGTCGTCTAAAAAATTAAATTAATTTTATAAAAAACCCTTTTCAATTGCTCAATTACGTGATTTAGAATGTTGTAAAACATCTTGAATTAGTTAAACTCTTAAATTGTTATATTTCACTTTTTAGCTTTGTTGCCAAATTGGAATATTTTATCACTATTCGACGCAATAGCAATCAGATACGATATCATTGCACATACAAATATCTTTATACAATTATGATAAAAATTATACGCTACTAGAACAAGCCTTTTTCTATAGAAGAAGGAATAATTTGGAGCTATACTGCAGATTAGTGTAATATTGCAATGTTTACACACTCCTTGGAATTTCCAAGGACTCTGGCACCACTATAAAAAATAAGAAAATTTACATTTAATTTTTAAACCACAACATTCGCAACCTCCGCCTTCATTCACAGGTTTTACGATACTTTTCTGCAGTAATACACTTTGAAAATATTCTTAAAATTTATTGGTAGAACTGTGGGAACCCTGTATTGTTAAAACAACTGAATACAATAAATAACTTTTCTAACTGAAAGCATTTTCGATTGTGTTGGAAAGTTTTACAAATGTGTTGTGGAAAAAAAAAGATTGTGCAAAAATTGTGTTAAAAATTACAAATAGGAAAATCTGTTTTCAAAACATATTTCTAAGCATTTATTTTTAAATTTGTGTAATTTTAAAAGCGCCAAGTGAAAGTGTTTTACACAAGTTGTTTAATGGTTGTTTTAAATTGTGTGGTGGTTACGATGTGTTTTGATTTGGTAAAAGCGTACCTGCAGCGCAACACTATTGTAAGAAAATATTTTTATCAACACTATTTATAATATTATTTCAACACTATTAACCCCTTGAAGGGCACCGGTATATTATATATACCACTTAATTTTAATTCCCTTATGCCACATTGGCACCGGAATTTCAGTATTAATATTTGTTTATTACAATGTACGCGGAAAACATCTTTTATTTTCTATCATATAAATTTGTTTGTGAATTCCGGTGTTAAACAATCATTTGAACATTTTATGAACACAAGTGCTTTGCCCCTCAAGGGGTTAACAATAATATTTTTAAGACATATTTCTAGTAGCAACACTCTTCCAACATATTAAAAACACATTTCTTCATAGCAAAACTTTTGCGACAGATTAAGAATACAAAAACGTGTTGCATATGAAGTTTTCTAATTCACAACACATTAACACGTTGACTGAAATTTTTTTCAGAAATCTGGACTAAAATGACAATGTCATTTAATTACTTTAAAAATTCCCACCAGTATTTTTCTAATATAAATTCTGAAGTTTATTTCTTTTGCAAATGTTGTTAAAGGATGTGTAAAGCACATCTGTTTTTTAAAAGTGGTGCTGATTAGAAAAAAAAAATAGAACTAACACATTGACTGCCGATTACGAGATAACTCGTAGTTGTCTTCCTAGAAAAGAATGCAACCTATGAGTTATCTCGTAATAGGTAATCAACTTGTTAATGTGTTGTAAATTTCGTGACAAAACGTTTTCTCAAATATGTTCATTTGATTTTGCAATGTACATAAAAATGTATTATGCGGGCGTATATAAATCTAATATATAAAAATGAAAAGGAAATGTTCGAAAGAAAAATAATTCATCATGACAAAATGTCATTTAAATACATTATACTTAATCTAAGTATTTTTTTTATATTTATAAGCATTATGAACCAAGTTTCTTCATCACATCTCGATACCATAAGCACCTATATTTTATCTCCCCAGATATCTTTTATACTTTACTATGTTAATTATTTCATCCCAACCTTCACACAAATGCCTCTTAGGCATTCATTAGCTCTAGTCTTTTCTGTTGTAAAATTGAAACTCGACATTTATTTATAGCCTTAACTGAGAAAAGCTTTCAAGATACTATAGAAAATTCGGTATAATAAAGGAGAGTTCGAGTGTTCTTAAAAACGATCTATTGAACTTGATAAATTGCGTCACATTATGTGATGATCATACGTTTACTTGAGTTTTTCTTTTACGATATTCTTATTTTGGTTATATTCGAAAAGTTTAAATTAGGAAGGCAAAACTAAAATATATTTTACTACACAAAAAGGCAAGACATTTAAAAACAATGTTATCTATTTTTTTTTTTTATAAATAATGATGCTAACAAATTATCTGATCGCAATTATATGAATAGAATAAGCATAATAAATGCTTTTGAAAAAAAATAACAATAATAACTTAGATTTAAAGAAAAATTAAGTAACCTGAATTTATTATTAAATGTCAAAAATTTCAAGGAAGATGTTTGACTGCAAAGTTTAACTCAATTTTTAACAAGAAAGAAAAACACACGTCAAGTGTAAATTCTGAAACTTTTTTCCGGCATATTCAGAAAATTGTAATAAATCTGAATGATTTAAGTGATTGTGATTTCCAGATGTATTTGGAAAATATTTTAAAGAAGCCCTGTATATGATCCACTTATTTGTATATTCGTAACACATTTTAGAAGGGAAACGTATAACAAACTTGGAAATTCTCCTTCGGCGATGTATGTCAATAAAACAAAATATGCTCAAATACTTGTGTGGAGAGTTATGCAATTTATTTGCACCAAGTGATATGCCAACCTTAGTTAAATTTAAAAGTGATTACAATAACTTAAATTGTCATAATATATGGGCGCCACCCTTCTTTCGGTGCTAGGCAGAACTTTTCCAATCGTGCACTTTCTGTTCCTATAACTCACGGTTGGCTGTCCACGAGTGGGTGATTTCTGTACCAATTACCGCTCATAGACAAAAATACAATCGAATTATTTTATATATTCTTTTAAATAAACGATAAATGCTTTGTACACCATCATCTTCAATAAGTAAATTTCAATTTTCCTCAGAGTTGTATAACAGTTCCATGTGTTTGAAATGGTGTAATTTGATTAAAGTACATAAGGAGCTATTTTTACCGTAGGCCATAATATAACGGAGATTGTTTGTGTAACAAACAAACAATTGTAAACAAACTGTAACTCCACAACACACTTTATTTCCAATAACGAATATTCCGTAGTAAGCCTAGATAATGTACAATAATCTGAGGATATTTACGTGAGTTAGAGTATGGAAGAAAAGACAGTTATACAAACAGACAAAACGAAGTCATGGTAACTGAAATGTTTTCATTGTCACCACATATTTATCTAAATTTTTTAAGTGCATCCTGACAATTTTTTTAAGTGCAAGGTTTACGTTTTAACCAATATATGCTATAACAGCCAACGAAATATTTTAGATATGAGCATTAATAACAAAATTCTTTATATATATATATGTAGTATATTATAAAACCTTCATCGAAATACGTTGCTCATAAGTTAGATTAACAAATAAGCTGTTCATGGAAGCAAAACGATAAATTTTCGGTAAAATAATAATCTTGATAAAATAATTTTTTCGTTTCCTATCACTGAAATTGCATACACTGTAAAAATATATTCGTGTGTATTTTCACAAAGAATTCGCATTAAAAATATAAAGAGAGGTTCTTACATTGAACTTGGTATCTCATTTTCATAATCGCGGTTAAAGAATAAAGTTATACCATTCCGAGGTTATTCTGACACTTTTTACGGTGCTACTAAAAACAGTGTATATTGATAATGGTATTTTATAATGCCAATTTAACTGTAATAAAATTCACTTGTTTTTCCAATGTACTTTCAAACGGGCTACGTATTTTATTAAGTTTAAAAAAAAATATTTTTCATTTTCTTCTATCTTTACAAGAAGAAATTATTGGAAATTTAAGATCACACTTATTTGTAAATACATGAATGCATTTATTCGTGTGCTTAAAACCCTAAAAATTTTGTTTTTAAATACGGCTGTAAACGTGACGTTTGTTGATTAAAGTTCAGTGTAAATAAATTTACTCACCAGAGTTAAAAGGGTTAGTCTAAAACTTTATATCGCAAAGTCTTCCAATATGCCTTAACAATTATTTTTTTTTCAGTGATTGCACTTTATTTTATCCCACCGTTCATTTGAAATATTTAAATGTCATACATTAGAGATATTTTAATTTAGAATAGTATAGCACAAATTTATTTGTACCTAAAAATTCCGTTAACAAATTTCAGAAATACTTACATTTAGAAGAGATAAAATAGTTAGGGGAAACTGATGCTAAAGCACGTATTTAGTGAAACGTGCTGTTAAGGAATTGCAGTTAGCACAGTTTATTTGCAGTTTTTCGAGTAATTATACAAACGTGATTCCTTTTAATTTGTAAAAAGCTCATCTAGTTTATAAATTCATACAATAATAATAAAAGTTACCGCAAAGGTAATTAAACTAATAAATAATATAACACAGAAAACATGACAACATTGCGAGTAAAGTGCAGTTACGGCTCAACAAATAATAATATACTTGCAGAAACCAGCAGTTATCACTAATAATTATACTGTTTCAGTAGTAAAAATATAAAATAGTTACGGATGAAATAACGCCAAGTTTTATGACATAAAAAGAAGCAGATTAAAAACATGAATGAGAAAATGATATTTTTCAGATTTATGAAGCAATGTAAAATTTTATCTACAAGTATGCAATATTTAATTTCAATTATTCTCAACAAATGTTACCGTTCTAAGTCTTCAGAAGAACATTTGAAATGTGTAACGATATAGTCCGTTTAAATGTGGCGTATCTATTATGCTATTACAATAAAGAGAAAATAAATGCGGTCAAAAAGCGATAAACAAGTTTTCCTTCTAATGAAAATGTAACTTTCAGGTACTTCGGAATATTTCAATTTTCATATTGCTTAAAAGAGGGAAAAAATCTTGTATGCAAGTAATTATGAAGATTTCGCTTAAATATTGAATACAATAGTTGAAGTTCAATCTATTATTATATTCCTGTCATTATGTCAAATTAATTTGTTAATTGTTGGATACAATTAGAAATTAAATTTTCATTCCTTGAACGGTGAAATACCTAGTGCATTTTTTGCAGTAAATATTTAGCAAGCTACGATTGACAATGCTAAAAATCATATTTTATATGCAACAAATATATAAATTTAATTAATAGGATGAAATATAACATATAACTTATATTAATAATACAAATTACAAACGCGTAATTTTTTTTTATTCTAATTTTAACTAATAATCATTTAGCTATTATTTTATGTAAACGTATAAAAAAGATGTAATTACTAAAAAATATTCAATATTAATTTTAAATACAAAATGAATTTAAAAAAATTCGTCATAAGTAGAAAATTACGTCAATTGCTATTTATGCAACTATCAAGAATATATATAATTATAAATAATCAATAAAAATCAATAATTATAAACCATTTTGTTGAATATTAGAATGATATATATATAACGATAAGATTTAAGTATGTCGTTTATTTATTTGATAACTGGAATATTTTTTATAACTATGAAGATTAAAGTGTACTAACTCCAGTGAATAAAACTTTTGTTTAATTTATGTATTCATCTACATATACATACATTTAAGCATATCTATATTCCAATCGATTAGATTAATGTCTGTATATTTAAAAAAACACTGTAAATATCTTTATTTATGGCTCTAAGCTTTTACAACTGTCATAGATTTCATTGGCAAAAGTCCAATATTTTACACAGATGCATGCATGTCCCAAATAAATTCATCTCGATTAAGTTATAGATTTTCCAAATGTCTTTTTTACGAGAACTTAATTTATCGAATACGATTCGAATGATTTATTAGCTGAACTTTTAACAATATCATGCATCTGATTTATAGCTTAGCCATTTATATTCAAAATTATAAATTAATAAATTTCCACTTCACTAAACACTATCCCTATTCATGTAGATAAATTAGAAAACTTGTGCACTAAAATTGGAAAATTCAGAAAGAATTTGATATCGAAATTTGAGTTATTTAATCAATAATTATAAACCATTTTGTTGAATATTGGAATGATATATATATTAATCAAAAATCAATATTGCAATCATTTATTAGAAAACATGTGTTAAATATATACAAATTTAATAAAAGTTAATTTATCGTGAATTTTTATCGAAATAAGTAGTTTTTACTTTACAAATACACGTCTTAAAAATTGCTTCTTCATTAACAGAAATATAACCATTAACAAATATGTTCTATAACGTTTTCCAAGTAACTCACGATTTAAAAAAATTACTTTATCTTTAAAAATGATAAAAATCAAAAAATTTTAGAAATTTTATAAAAGAATTATAAAAAAAGGTTTCTTTTGTTGCCCATCATTTCTGAAACTTTTACGGGTAACTTTTAAACATTTCAGGGGCAAGGACTTCTATTAGTAAAATGCTTACATGAACGATAGACACTAGCAATTAGAACCAATTTGATTTGAAAGTAAGTAAAATATTTTCTTTGCGTACTTAGTAAAATGAAAATCCTGGTGTCAATGTCCCATTTAAAAACTAATATTAAGCGGCCCAACAAAGAGCACCTGCAATTTAACCCCTTGAGCTCTAATGGTTGAATTTTCTACCACTTAATTTTAATTCTCAAATATCACATTGACATCAGAATACTCGACCAAACTTATTTGAAAAAGATTCAGTGCATTTTTTTCGTGTATATCCAAAACCGATTTGCAAAATACTGGTGCCATTGTGACGTTAGAAATTCTTAAGAAAATTTCCTCCCAGAGTTCAAAGGGTTAAGGGGATTCATTAATTTGACTTTATCTCCCAAAATTCAGATTTTTATGATGCTGTCAATTCTAAAATAAACAGTGTCAGTAAATAAATTTATATATGCACAAATTTCAAAATGATACCAATTATAATTTAATTCCTTTGTGCAGCGCTGAAAATGGATAATAAATTTCTTTGTGTTGCATATTCTACAAAATGTTGATTTTAGTGTTTGTCATAAATGAATATTAGTTTCATGATGTTTCATGATGTAACAGCATTAAAAAGATCTTGAAACTTTTTTATCATCTCATCGGCCATAATATAGCGAAATAGGTTTGACCGTTTCTATATTTGAACTATATATCCGTATTTACAAAAATGACTGAACAAAATATTGCAACAAATATATATTTTAAATTTCAAACGATTATGTTGGATAGATTTTGTGCTATAATATGCGGATAGACATACAGACGGACGGACGGATCAGACGACGACTGTAAACGCTGCGTATTTATATAATTAGGAATACACGTAAAAACAGTTAAATTTTAAAACTGCATGCAGAAATTGAAAACGCATTTCCATATTTTTTTTATCAAAGACACTATTTAACCTATTTCTTTTGTGTGTGTCTCTGTAAATGGATTAAAAATGCTATAAATGCCTTGTTCTTACGCAATAGTAGTGAAATTCATTGATTTATATCAGCTTTAAAGCATTTACAACAACGCAATGCCATTAATATACTTCGCATACCCATAAATCATAATTCAATGGAATTCTTTTGGGTGCTTTGTAGCAATTTATCATACTTACTTCATATACAATGACAAATATGCCTAGGGGACCCGAAATAAGGTTTAATTATTGCATAAAAATCCGAGTATATTTTCGGGAGTTAGAGCGTGGACAGGTGGACAGACAAAACGAATGCATAAACACTATTCAACTTTGTTGGAAAATGTTAAAAATGAAGTGTCTAACTTACTGCTATAAATAACTTTGTATCTTGTGAAACAAATTCTGAAAATTAAAGTTATATTTAATACTATATTTCAGATGTGTTTTATAAAAATAACCAACAGTTCCAATAGATTTTCCTTGTTTTTCATACCAGTAAGTCAGACCTTTTATTTCTGAGTATCACTAGATGGCCTCGCCGCACCAGTGACCGAGAGGTTCTGCCTTCGAAACTGGTAGATATCAGATGCTGGGTTCGAACCCAATCGCGGCCGTCAGCCTAACCGATTCTGTTTCGGAGTTTTCGTGGTTTTCTTCGGACCTTGGATTTCCTTGCATAAATTCGGGTTAGGTTCCCTTAGAAAGACCCCCACACGGAGGGCATATCCCCCATTTTGGTGCTAAATCCCAAGTGTAGATAATTGGCTGACATTATTACAAACCAAACTAGATGTCCTCCTGTTGCTCAGAGGCGATAATATGGAAAATAAATATAATCTACATAAAATTACTGTTCTTTTTATATAAATAGATAAATCAAAATCCTATATCAAGCTTTATTTTATAAGATCTTAAACTACAGCTCTGGAATCAATGTTTAAAGAATACTACTGCGTAATATATCCAAATTATTTCGGATGTCGTATTATAAATTTTTAAAAAGATATCTTTTACTGTTTGCTATCAACAATCCCTTAACTTAGCTAAATATAACTAAAGATATATTACCTTCATTCTGTTTACGCAAATTGTTCTTCCATCTACAAGTTCCTCGAGAAGCGAAATAAGAACATGAATAAAACAGAATATATGGGATAATGCACTCCCATATAAAGAGGAGAATAAACGTGGAGATGCCTTATTTACTCAGTAAATATGTGCATATTTATTTTTTTCAATCTATTCTTAAAATGCGTAAGCTAAACATGGCTTATATTGATAAAATACTTCTGTGATAAATTTGTTTGCTTTTAAAGTACGTAAAATACATGACATTTTGAAGTACAATAAGATTTGTAATAATATTCAAAATTTGAAAATAACATAAATAAATTTAAAATACTTTAAAATTTTGTTTTGTAAAGTCATTTTTTTTTCTTGGCTATATGAAAGCACACATGCCTAAAGTTTTATTTTTGTAATTTGACCTTTTTTACACATTTTCTGTTTAATGTTTTCTTATATTTAGAATACACCTTTATGGCAATTTTTAAAAAGTAATATTATTTTATTACACATGTAATATCTATTTATTTAAAAGCAAATAAAATCAGCACGATAGAACTTATGCTTTACTGTTTTATAAAATTAATCAACAGTTCCAATAGATTTTTATACATTTTCATACCAATAAGTCAGACACCTCATTTTTGATTATCACTTGATATTCTCCTGTTGCTCAGGGGTGATAATATAGAAAATAAATATAATTTACATGAAATAACTATTCTTTTTACATAAATAGATTAATCAAAATCGTATATCAAACATTATTTTATAAGAGCTTAAACTACAGATGGGGAATCAATATTTAAAGAACACTACTGCGTAATGTATCGAAATTATTTTGTGTGTCGTATTATAAATTTTTAAAAGGATATTCTTTATTGTTTGCTATCAACAATCCCTTAACTTGGCTAAATATAACTAAAGAGATATTACCTTCATTCTGTTTACGCAAATTGTTCTTCCATCTACAAGTTCCTCGAGAAGCGAAATAAGAACATGAATAAAACAGAATATATGGGATAATGCACTCCCATATAAAGAGGAGAATAAACGTGGAGATGCCTTATTTACTCAGTAAATATGTGCATATTTATTTTTTTCAATCTATTCTTAAAATGCGTAAGCTAAACATGGCTTATATTGATAAAATACTTCTGTGATAAATTTGTTTGCTTTTAAAGTACGTAAAATACATGACATTTTGAAGTACAATAAGATTTGTAATAATATTCAAAATTTGAAAATAACATAAATAAATTTAAAATACTTTAAAATTTTGTTTTGTAAAGTCATTTTTTTTTCTTGGCTATATGAAAGCACACATGCCTAAAGTTTTATTTTTGTAATTTGACCTTTTTTACACATTTTCTGTTTAATGTTTTCTTATATTTAGAATACACCTTTATGGCAATTTTTAAAAAGTAATATTATTTTATTACACATGTAATATCTATTTATTTAAAAGCAAATAAAATCAGCACGATAGAACTTATGCTTTACTGTTTTATAAAATTAATCAACAGTTCCAATAGATTTTTATACATTTTCATACCAATAAGTCAGACACCTCATTTTTGATTATCACTTGATATTCTCCTGTTGCTCAGGGGTGATAATATAGAAAATAAATATAATTTACATGAAATAACTATTCTTTTTACATAAATAGATTAATCAAAATCGTATATCAAACATTATTTTATAAGAGCTTAAACTACAGATGGGGAATCAATATTTAAAGAACACTACTGCGTAATGTATCGAAATTATTTTGTGTGTCGTATTATAAATTTTTAAAAGGATATTCTTTATTGTTTGCTATCAACAATCCCTTAACTTGGCTAAATATAACTAAAGAGATATTACCTTCATTCTGTTTACGCAAATTGTTCTTCCATCTACAAGTTCCTCGAGAAGCGAAATAAGAACATGAATAAAACAGAATATATGGGATAATGCACTCCCATATAAAGAGGAGAATAAACGTGGAGATGCCTTATTTACTCAGTAAATATATGCATATTTATTTTTTTCAATCTATTCTTAAAATGCGTAAGCTAAACATGGCTTATATTGATAAAATACTTCTGTGATAAATTTATTTGCTTTTAAAGTACGTAAAATACATGACATTTTGAAGTACAATAAGATTTGTAATAACATTCAAAATTTTAAAATAACATAAGTAAATTTAAAATTCTTTTAAATATTGTTTTTTAAAGACATTTATTTTTTTTCTTGGCTATATAAAAGTACACATGCCTAAAGTTTTATTTTTGTAATTTGACCTTTTTTACACATTTTCTGTTTAATGTTTTCTTATATTTAGAATACACCTTTATGACAATTTTTAAAAATTAATATTATTTTATTACACATGTAATATCTATTTATTTAAAAGAAAATAAAATCAGCACGAAAGAACTTATGCTTTACTGTTTTATAAAACTAATCAACAGTTCCAATAGATTTTTATACATTTTCATACCATTAAGTCAGACACCTCATTTTTGATTATCACTCGATAATCTCCTGTTGCTCAGGGGCGATAATATGGAAAATAAATATAATTCACATGAAATAACTATTCTTTTTACATAAATAGATTAATCAAATTCGTATATCAAATATTATTTTATAAGAACTTAAACTACAGATGGGGAATCAATATTTAAAGAACACTACTGCGTAATGTATCCAAATTATTTTGGATGTCGTATTATAAATTTTTAAAAGGATATCCTTTATTGTTTGCTATCAACAATCCCTTAACTTGTCTAAATATAACTAAAGAGATATTACCTTCATTCTTGTTTACGCAAATTGTTCTTCCATCTACAAGTTACTCGAGAAGCGAAATAAGAATATGAGTAAAATAGAATATATGGGATAATGCTCTCCCATATAAAGAGGAGAATAAAAGTGGAGATGCCTTATTTACTCAGTAAATATGTGCATATTTATTTTTTTTAAATCTGCTCTTAAAATGCGCAAGCTAAACATGGCTTATATTGTTAAAATACTTCTGTGATAACTTTGCTTACATTTAAGCTACGTAAAATACATGACATTTTAAAAGTACAATAAAATTTGCAATAATATTCAAAATTTAAATCTAGCATAAGTAAATTTGAAATACTTATAAATATTGTATTTTAAAAACATTTTTTTTTCTCTGGACAATACAAAAACACACATGCTTAAAATTTTACTTTTGTAATTTTACTTTTTTTTTTTTTTTTTTTTTTTTTTTTTTTACAAATTTTCAGTTTAATGTTTTTTTTTTTATATTTAGATTGCACCTTTGATGACGATTTTTAAAAAGTAATATTATTTTATTCAACATGTAATACAGGGCTCCCAAATGGTCCGCGAACTGAACACCAGTATTTTTTAACAGAAAATTTCATGATACCTTTCTACAGAATTTACGCAGGAATCAACGTGTGAAGGTGGTTTCTTGGCGATTTGCATGAAAAATCTAAAAAGATAATTTCTCTAAGAAAATTCTGATGTTCAGTTCGCGGACCATTTGGGAGCCCTGGTAATATTTTTTTACTTAAAAGTAAATAAAATCTGCGCGAAAGGACTGATGCTTTATTGGTGGTAATGTATTTATAAAAACACGACTGTTTAACAAAAACTTTTATAATATTCATTAAAAGTTAATGAAATTTCATACATTATACCAATGTACAACAATCAATTTAGAAAAATGAAATATCATACATATTTATTAAGTAAAACATGAGGTCAAAAATTATATTTCAGTAACATAAACACACAGAAATCAATTCATAGAATATCACATTTAACTGAAATTTAAAGCTGGTAAAGACGCCTTTATTCACCAGAGGCTCTTTCTGGATGGCATTCATAAGACAACGTTTTCAATGTATTTCTGATCAATTAATATTCAGCTTCGACCGATTGAAGCTTTCAGTTTTACAAGCGTTTTGTATCCCATTTGAATAAACCATTCGAACAAGCAGTCTCCAAGCATTTTCAATGGGGTTCAGATCAGAACTAACAGGTGGATGATATCTAAACTGACAATACTATGTTCGTCAAACCAATCTTTCATTGAATTTTAAATGTGAATATTTACATAATAAAGATATATTGTAACCTATAATACTGCTATGCAAATGGAGGAAGTGAATTGAAAATAAATTATGGTGACCTTTTAAAAATACAATTTCAATTTTGCCATCATAAGCAATCGCAGCTCAAATCATCAAGATTTCGTCACTAAAATTTCTGCTGGATGTAGATTTTGAGTTGATTTCAAAGATCTCTCCAATAATACTTTCTTAAATATTTCTTTTGTCGGAGAAAATGACATTCTTCAATTTGGCACCCATGGCCACGTACTTCTCAAAATACTGCAAACGCATCTGCTTGTGACGCAGAAGTGACTTTGACCAGACATCAATTTCGACCACCTCAAGCTCCATGAAGAATGTAAAATTTTGCAAACTATTCTATAAGTAACAGAAGGTTGATTCCATGAAAACTTGTCATGTCTGTCACACAACTAAAAATCACTATTCTTGTTCGCCACCGTTATTTTCGAAAAGTTTCCTTCAAGCTATTCAACTGATGAGATATTTCCGATAAAAAAGTCACATTTTTCCGTTCTAAAATACTGGTACCCAAAAATCGTTGTATGTGACAGACATGACAAGTTTTCATGGAATTAGCCAGAAGAAATTGACCTTAACAAATCTGCTTTGAATACTGTGATCGGGTTTTGATGCAAGTTGAAGAATTCCCCTATTCTCTGTCGTATTTAAACATGGATTGTTTTTTTGTGAATTTTTTTGCCATAATTTGCTGAATTATTTCTATAGTTATACATCACACCAATAGATGTTTTAATTTATTTCCGTAACAGACTTTCCACATTATAGATATGCATCGATTTTAACTTTTTCTTTCTCAGAAAATATCTTTTATTTATCAATCTTGAAAAATATGACTTCTTTATTATCTAGTGTGCATGTCTCGTTACTTAGTTTTATGTAAATTTTGGCCGTATAACTTCGGAATAATCAATGAAATGTGAAATTTAATAAATCAATTTCCATGTTTGCACACGACGAATGTCTGATTCTTAATTTTTTGTTTACGTTTAATATTATGCTTGAAACTTCATTTTTGTAACTGAATTGTTATACATACTATGTATATTCCATGAATTTCCATTGATTTTTCATGAATATTATAGAAGTTTTCGTTAAAAGACTGTTTCGATAAACCAATTTCCACCATTATATACTTGAATGGAATTTTTAATTAAAGAGAAAATATGAAAAAACATGAATAATTCCAAATTCACCAATGAGCGTCTTCAGAGTAAGTGTAATCACATAGCCACAGGGCCTGATTACTAACGGGGCACTCTCCCACCAGAAAAATGAAAAAAAGAATTTTTCCTTATTCATGACAGCAATCTTGTATGAAAAGGGCGTTTAAAGAAGACGAAAATTTCTATAAATTTTTTCTGGTGAGAGAGTGCCCCGTTAGTAATCAGGCTCTGCGATAGCCAAATACAGTTCCAAGAAGATTGCACCATGAAAACAAAATCAGAGGTCAAAATAAGCGTTTATTTATAAGTCAGGGGTCATAGCGTCCAAAATATTTCACACTTTCCTACTGCAATTTTATAACAATAACATTTATTGTAGAATTTCATTGTAGATTGTAAGAGAAACTGTTACGAATATTTTTGAATTAAAATACTGATAGTAAATTGCGAAAATTTTAGGGGCGACTGATAACTTAACATTTTTGTGTAACATGTTTTTCCTATGTCTAAAAGTTGCACTCCTTTTCAAATGAGACATTTTGTAAAACATAAAATAGCATCATTTTTACACCATAATCCATATTTCGCATAAACTTTCTTTTAAACATTTAAAGAGACACTTTTATAAAAAAAATTGTATAAAAATAAGTTAAGACTATTCAAATTATGTTAAATCTTAATAATATAAAATGCATGAATACATTTTTTTAGAGTTTCTTAAAACTTTCTACAATTTTAGGGTTCTCTTTAGCTGCTGTTAAAAAGAAATAATCAAATTGTAAACATTGTTCGAAAGATTTTAATTTAACAAATATATCGAAATGCAAAAAAGTCTCTGCTATGTTTATAAACTACTTTCATGTGCTGAACCAATTTTGATATTCAACAGTGTTAGTAAAAATCATGGTTAGTACACTATAGTGAATTTTCCAAGTAACTTAATAGCATTTCTTTTTTATAGTAAAATAAATTTAATATAAACGCGCAAAATTCCGCCTTATTTAAGGAAGCATTTTTTATAACAAAATACTGGTGCTGAAAAATTTCCAGTGCTGGTAATTCCGAAAGTTGCACGGACCCTGAAAATGTTTTCTTCGCACATAAGCATTAACCACTTAACTAATCAAAATTTTTGAAAAAACTTTTGAATAATATCTATTTTTTAATCACCGGTTTTTCAAAATAGTAATTTGTGCATAACTGAATCAGGAAAATGTTAGGATTAAATAATACAAAATTTGTAATAAAAATCTAATGGTGAAAATAATAAATCATGATTTGAAAATTTTCCCGTACCACGTACGGGTAAATCATGATTGGCATAAACACGTTTCCCGTATGACGAACGGACAAATCAGGGAAGATGTTAAATACTACAAATTGAAAAGGAAATGTATAACATTGATAATTTGCTTTTACAGGTGCACATGAATTTCAGTTGCATGAATGTCTATTGAAAAAATCGGTTGCAGAGTTCTTTAATGATATCACACTTTTTCAAACTTACTGAAATTTTCATACTTCACTGGCGTACACTACACGATGTTTTTTATAAGGGAGTGCATAACATTTACTGCTCATTTACAGGAAAACAAAAAAATACTTTAGCTGCAGTATGGCCTAGGCATAATAATAGCTGGAGGTGCGTTTTCATTTGCAATTTGCATTTTCAAATGTAATTAATTTTTGGTAAAAAAATTTTGTAAAAAAATTATTTGGTATATATAAATTCTGAAATATATAAAAAAAATCAGCGTAAACCCCCCTCAGTTTGCTGATGGAAATTGTTCAAGGGAAATTTGAAACTGTGTTATTCGCTTCTTACTTACTAAATTTTACTAAATTACAAAATTTTACTTTTAAAAATATTAAATTTTTTCCTATATAATATATATTATTTAAAAATTATGTGGCATTACGAACCATGGAGAATCAATGCCGGCAGTGCTCATCCCTTTTTACTAGACCCTGGCCCCCGAGTTGCTATGCAGCATGTGTCCCGGTCATGTGGTCAGCCAAACGGAGACCCTCGGCGTTTAGCTCCCAAGAAAGCTTAATAGTCATTTTATAGTCCCCGAATGGATGAAGGGCTGATAGCACTGTGCACACTCAGGAGTTGAACTCACGACCTGCGGCGCCGAAATCAGATACTCTAACCATTATGCCACTTGGCTATGTAATATATGTATAAATATATAAACCCTATACAGGACTTTACAAAAGATGGCAATTGTTTTTTTTTACAAGTTTTCAACTTGCATTTTACAAATTGTTCAGGTAGGTAAAATCTTTTACTTTATTAACTAGTTTGGAGCACTCTGAAAGTATCTAAACGTTTTTATAATGTGTGCTTGATATAGGATTTTTTGTCTTATTTATTGCTATACTATAAACAATATATATTTCATCAGAAGAAAATAATAATTTGTAAAAAAAAAAAAAGTTTATTAGAAAATATGAAAACCTACTTTTATATTTTTTCCAGCGTTTATGCACGTACACTGCGAAATCGTATTTAATGCACTACCTGTTTCTTATCTTCACACCTAAGTTGTAAAGCTGCTCTAAAATATAGCCAATAAATATTAAATCTCAATGTATTCAAAATGCAGACGCGTACAAAAAATGCCTCTTTAAAACAATAATCAGGGATGCAAGCGCTGAGACAGAAATGACCGATTCTTACTACTTAGATTTAATGTATTTCTCGCTTTATTTAATGACAAGATTTCTGCGATTTAATAAAACAAAAGATACTATTAAATTTTAATGGTCGAAATCAGCCATTTTTCGAGCAGCGCTTGCATCCCTGCAATACCTCAAATGCGACTAAATGTTCACAGTAATTTCCTGCGTATAATCCGCGTATCAAACAATTATTTTTAAACCCAGGAATTTTTTAAAGGGTACTGTAACTTATTTGATTGCCGTAAATATTTATCTTCAATCTCTAAATAAGTTTTCTGGGTCTAAAAAGAATTGTTTGATCAACGGATACTACGCCGGAAATTATGATAATTCATGTTTCCCAAATACAATTTTTGTGCATGGAATTTTCACCAAGAGGCATAAAAAATTAGACAAATCAACATCATCGTTAAATCCATTACGACAAATTTGTGACATTAGAAATGACTGAAATTTCGTTTTCTGGTGATTTTATTAAGAGTCTGGATGTGTTGAACAGTGTTTCGTAATCAATGGTTTTTCTTTCTTATTAATTTCTTTTCTAACGTAAACAAAATTCCTATCATAAATATTCCTAATTTGTAATAAAAAATTCATTAGAAATCTAAAAACCTATTTTTTGTTCGCTCATGTACACTGCAAACTAGTATATATAACAATACCTGCTACTTATCTTCACGGCTAAGTGGTATAGTTGCTCGAAAGTATGTTCAATAAATATAATATATGAATGCATTAAGAAAATACCTTATTTAAACCATAAACCAAATGCGATTAAATGTGAAATCCCTGTTTTCCAGATACAATTTTTATTCACGGATAATCATATCTTGTTCATCATCGCCACAGGGTCTGGAAAATTAATCCCATGACTGTAAAGTCAATACAGCGAATTTGGTGACGATTTGCAAACGTCTAAAATTTGAGTTACGGCCATGTCACAAAGGAATCGCAATTGTTAGTCACAATGTAGAAAATACAGAAGTAAACTTTTGATCACCTATTTGACTGTAAGAATAAGTAGCGTTGAAAACATCATAATGAAGTCACATCAATTGGTTCAGCTGTAAAGTTAGTTTAACTAGTGAGAAATACCTTCATTGGGATGTATATTTGTTATTATCAATCTTTTTGGCATATTTCAAATCAGTTGAAGCTGAAATTTTGTACCATGAAATTACCATGACTGTAAAGTCAATACAGCCAATTTGGTGACGATTTGCAAATGTCTAAAATTTGAGTTACGGCCATGTCACAAAGGAATCGCAATTGTTAGTCACAATGTCGAAAATGCAGAAGTAAACTTTTGATCACCTATTTGACTGCAAGAATAAGTAGCGTTGAAAACATCACAATGAAGTCACATCAATTGGTAAAGCTGTAAAGTTAGTTTAATTAGTGAGAAAAACCTTCATTGGGATGTATATTTGTTATTATCAATCTTTTTGGCATATTTCAAATCAGGTGAAGCTGAAATTTTGTACCATGAAATTACCATGACTGTAAAGTCAATACAGCCAATTTGGTGACGATTTGCAAATGTCTAAAATTTGAGTTACGGCCATGTCACAAAGGAATCGCAATTGTTAGTCACAATGTAGAAAATACAGAAGTAAACTTTTGATCACCTATTTGACTGTAAGAATATGTAGCGTTGAAAACATCACAATGAATTCACATCAATTGGTTCAGCTGTAAAGTTAGTTTAACTAGTGAGAAAAACCTTCATTGGGATGTATATTTGTTATTATCAATCTTTTTGGCATATTCCAAATCAGGTGAAGCTGAAAATTTGTTTAAAAAATATATTTGTTACCTTTTAATTTCTTCTTTAAATTGCTATATCTCCGAATGTACAAGTTAAAGATAATTTCATTTTGTAAATGTCAAAATGACTAATCTGAATTTTTAGTCATTTCCTTTTTAATGTGTTATTCAATTTATTTTAATTTATCGTACTACGGTTATCAATTATAAAAAGATCATTAATTAGTTTAAAATTACCTATCAGCACAAAATAATTATTCATTGAAATTCGCAATGGAGAGAAAGAAAATTTTGAAATGTCAAATGCTACGTGTATGAGATTAATGATTTAAAGCTAATACTTTAAAGACTGAATATCGGAATTAAAATGATATGGTTATTGGGAATAGAAATAGCACGTTTCGGTTATCTAATGAGAACATTTTTTTTTCAATTTCAGGTTTTGGATTCCCCCCCCCCCCCCCAATGCATTGATTTAATATCCAAAAAAAAGTGATTTTTTTTTTAAATTTGTGATATTACTGGACAAAAGGCATTTTTGTAAACGTTACTAAATGATGAATTTACTTTTAAAAAATTGTATAAAGAATAATTAAGAATCTTATCACTCACAAGGAAATATAAATCTTTCTGCTGATTTATTTATTATAGTGTGTAATATTAAAACAATTTAATACATTTTATATACAATATAAAATTTATTCTCATCCTGAATTGCAATACATTATTCTTTATATATATTACTTTTTCATATTAAACTAAAACAATCTAAAATGTTACCTCTTGAAAACCATACACCTATATACAAATTGTTTTCGATGTTACCATTATTTCCGTCTAGAAGTTATCATCTTGTTTAAACACAGAAAAATTGCTACGTAATAAAACAAATGTTACTATTTTTAAACAGTGGTACATACAATAAGAACTGAACACAAGATTTGAAAGGGAGTATTTGTGGTAATTTTTCCTAAAGGTTTTGTCCCTTTTATAACTGTTTTACATAACTTAAAAATGTAGAAATTCACTTTTATATTTTGTTGAATTGATAAATAAAACTACGAAAAGTGATTATAATTTATTATCTACATTAAACAAAACACTTTTGATACAAATACTTCGAAGTTTTAAATATAAACAAGAAAGAAAAAATCATGCGTCAAGCATAGATTATGGTACACTTTCTAACACATTAAAAAAAAAGTAACAAAACTGCACCGTCTAAAAACAAAAATATTATGTCTAACTAAAACATATGGAGGAGCATATTACATTTAAAAAGCTATTTTTAGCTGTTGACATCTATAATCGGAAAATAATTCAAACTTCTGCAGCAGCTCTGTACATTATATATGTATATTTATCTATGAACAACACGCATGTCGAAATTTAACTCACTTAAAGGATAGTTATATTTCAGTTAAAAATTGCCCTTCAGAAATGTACTCTAATAAGGGCTAATTCCATGGGTTCTGTAGTGTAAGTCACATAACTTATTAATTGCTATGCTTGTTAGCCACCATTATTTTCGAAAAGTCTGCTTGGCCTCATTCAATTAATGAGAATGTGCCAATAAAATTAATCACATTTTTTTGTCCTATAATACTGGTAGCCAAAAATCGTAGCCTGTGACTTACACTACAAGTACTCATGGAAATAGCCATAAGAAGAATTATACGTTTTTTTTTTTTTTTTTTTTTTTGAAAGCCTGTATTTGAGGTATAGAATTTATATATTATAATGTATAACATAAAAAATAGTTAAATTTTAAGCGAATTTTTAAATTCCACATTTCAGCAATTATTATTCAAAGGCAGTATTGTAATCAATTTCTTTTTTTTTGTGTTCCTGTAAATAAATGAAAACTGCTACGAATGTCCAGTTCAAACGTAATCATAGAGAATCTCAGTGTTTTATATAAGTCCCCATATATTTGAAATAGCTTAATCTTATTGATATACTCTTCAACCAATATTCCCCATACACCATAATGTAATGAAATTCTTTTGAGTGTCCTTGTAAATGAACTACTAATTCTGCATGCTACTTCATATACAATACCAAACATGCTTTGGTAACTCTAAATAACCTTTATCAATTACTTAGAAATCGGTGCATATTTAAGAGACTTACACCGTGGACAGACTAACAGACAGATGAACAGACAAAACGAATGCATAAACACTTTTCAAATTTGTTTAAAGTTAAAAAAAAAAAACAGTAAGATAATGAAAATTAAAACCTTCCAAACCCATTTATTTTTTCCCATAAGAATAAAAACTTAAAAATTACCTTTACCTTATAAATATTAATTGCATTTTATGACACTTTATGTAACAAAAAGTAACTTTATTATCAATTTCAAACCGTTAAGAAATAAAAGCGCGGTACAAATTAACTGCACCCTTTATGGACGCAGCTTCTCATTACTTCCAAACTTCTTTACAAAATTAATCATCTGAAAATTCACTATCATAGCCTTTAACACTAATTATTGACTTCAGAGAGCTCAGAAAGGTTTCGCGGGCGAAAGTGGAAATAACAACAGAAAGGTTTCACTCGCAAGCTATATTCTTTCATATTGTGATAAATAGCTTTAATTTCACTACTGCTATTTAAATATAATCAAATTGAAAATTACCTACACAGAATGTAATCCATTGAATTATAGGGAATGTCGTCTTTCATTCTTAATTTAACACTAGAACCGCCATTAGGGGTCAAAATGACCCCTGCCAGGTTGATAATAATCGAATTGAACCAGAATTTTCTTCATAAAATATGTTAAATGTGTGCAGCAGAAAAAATAGACTAATTAAGAAAGTTAAATAGTTTAAAATTAAAATTCTGGTGCGAAACCCTTTTTATGAAAATTGAGCAAAAAATACGGCGGTTCTAGTGTTAATAACACAGGTATTTAGAAACTTTCTTGAAATATGTGGTAGAAATATGGCACGTTCTGATTTATTTAGGAAATAATTTCGAAAAATGATTACAAATGTTGTCGTTTAAATCGCAATGTTTGTAATAGTCTCTTAAAGAGAAATATTTTTGAAATTAATGCGAAATGTCTGATAAATATCCGAAGGATTAGAAATCCAGTGTTAATTAGTTATATTAATGAATGAAAAATAAAGTTATTTCACCCATATTCCATAATGTAATGTATTTTTTTTTAGGTCCCTGTTAATGAAATATTAATTCTACATACTATTTCATATTCAATAAGAATCATGCCTTGGTGACTCTAAATAACATTTACCAATTGCATAGAAATTGGTGTATATTTACGAGAGTTAAAGCTTGGACAGACTAACAGACCACCAGACAGATGGACAGACAAACCGAATATATAAACAAATTTTCAACTTCGTTGGAAAGTGTTAAAAATAAATAACGGTAAGATAGTGAAAGTCCAATCCTTCAAACATATTTATTTTTTCCATAAGAATAAAAACTTAAAAACTGTCTTTACGACATAAATATTAATTGCCTTTTATAACACACACACACATACACATTTTATGTAATATAAAATTTCTTTATTAATTCTTTATCCTTAAAACATGTTTGTTTGTTTCTTTAAAAAAAAAAAAACTTAAAAATTAGCTTTAGCACATAAGTATTAATTCTCTTTTATAGCACTTTGTGTTTTATAAAATGTCTTTATTAATAATTTCATAGTGTTAAGAAATAAAAGCACGGAACTTATTAATTGCACCTTTATGGACACAGCTTCTCATTACTTCGAAACTTCATTACAAAATTAATCATCTGAAAATTCACTATCATAGCATTTAACACTAATTATTGACTTCATAGATCACAGAAAGGTTTCACGTGAGAACAGTTGAAATAAGAACAGGCAGGTTTCACTGGCAAGGTATTATTTTTCATATATCGTGATAAATTAATTTAAATACTGCTATTAAATGTAATCAAATTGAAAATCGCCGACAGAGAATGGAATCCATAGAATTATAGGGAATGCCATTTTTCATTTGAAATTGAACAACAGAGGTATTTAGAAACTTTCTTGAAATATATTATATGTACATTGTGAGAGATGCAGCGCGTTCTGGTTTATTAAGAAAATAATTTCGAAGAATGATTATTAATGTTGTCGTTTTAATTTCAATCTTTGATACAGTCTTTTAAAGGGAAATAATTTTGAAATGAATGCGAAGCGTCTGATAGATATCCGCAAGATTTGAAATTCAGTGTTAATTAGTTACTGTCTTGAAGGTAAATACATGAGTTAATGTGTTCCGATATTGTCTTCAAAATTTTGATACATGGATGTTGACAAGAACAAATTTGAGAAATACAATAGTAAAATAAAGGCAAGCAGATAATGAGTTATATAAAACATTAAATTAGTTTGGAAAAAATATTTCAAAGGTTTTTTTTTAATCAGAAAATAGATTTTTATAAAAAAAAGATATTTTTTGAGAAGTATTTATTAAAAACATAAGTATAATGAAACAAAATGCATTCTTGACACTCAAGACTGCCAAAAAAGAGAATGGTACACTGTATAAACTAGCATTTTTTTAAATGTAGTAAAAAATTACCAAAAAAAAAAAAAGACATAACATTTCACGTTTACAGACGATTTAAAAAATAAATCATATCTCAAAAAATCATTCTCCGAAAGAAAAAGGATAGCTAAAATTCAAATCCTTAATTTTTTTTTTCATTAAAAAAAAAAAAAAAAAAAAAAAAAAAAAAAAAAAAAAAAAAACTTACAAATTCTCTTTAGCACATCAGTATCAATTCCCTTTTATAACACTTCATGTAATATAAAATGTCTTTATTAATAATTTCATATCCTTAAGAAATAAAATCACGTTACTAGTTAACTGCAACCATTATGGACACAGGTTCTCATTACTTCCAAACTTCATTACAATATTAATCATTTGAGAATTTACTACCATAGCATTTAACACTAATTATTGACTTCAGAGATCAGAGAAAGGTTTCAAGCGAAAACTGTAGAAACAACAACAGGCAGCTTTCACTCGCAAGCTACTATCTTTCAAATATTGTGATAAATAGCTTTAATTTCACTATTGCTATTAAATGTAATCAAATTGGAAATTGACAAAAGAGAATGGAATCCACGGAATTATAGGGAATATCATCTTTCATTCAAAATTTAATAACATAGGTATTTAGAAACTTTCTTGAAATATTCGGTAGCTATATTGTGACAGATGTGGCGCGTTCTGGTTTATTAAGGAAATAATTTCGAAGAATGATTACTAATGTTGTCGTTTTAATTGCAATCTTTGTTACAGTATTTTAAAGCGAAATACTTTTGAAATTAATGCAAAACGTCTGATAGATATCCGCAAGATTCAAAATCCAGTGTTAATTAGTTATATTCTCGAAGGAAAATGCAGGAGTTAATGGCTTCCGATTTTGTTTTCTAAATTTTGATACATGGATGTTGTCAAAAAGAGATGTGAGAAAATAAGATTTAAATTCTATTTACCGTAATTTCGGGTGTATAAGCCGCAGATCAAACAATTCTTTTTCGAGCCAAAATTTTTTAAGAAACAAATATAACTAGGTAGATCGCCGTAAATATTTGTTTTCAATCACTAAATAAGATTTCTGGGTCCAAAAAGAATTGTTTGATCCGCGGCTTATACACCCGAAATTACGGTAATAGCTCCCTTAGCCAAGGCACATATACATTTAAAGGAATACTTTAGAAGGGTACTGCGATTAATATTCTCAAAAATGCATTTTTTATGTTAATAAATCTTTGCAAGGTTAAATAAATTTGATAAGGTAAACTCTATTTCTGCGTTTATTACATCAGCAGGTATAGCAATAGTTTAGTTGTATCTCAGGATCGATTTTTTTTTCTAACATGTGATATTTCAATTCATGTATCTAAACTGTTTTCCAAGTGATGTGCTTGGATTTTTTTTTTTTTGTATTTTTAATAAATTCACTTAAGGCATGTTTAATTTAATGTATAATGTTTCATAATAGTTTCATATATGTTTCATTATTCTACACGCATTTTTTTCTTTTAGCTTTTGCATTTATTATAAATTTTGTACATCATATTTTTATGTTGAGAAAAGACGATTTTCTAAAAAAATAATGGAAAAAATGTCAAGCAGATAATGAGTTACATTAAAATTTAAATCAATTTTAAATATAATCATAATATATTTAAAATTTAAGTTTTCTTAAATTTTTATTTGAAAGTTTATTTTAAAAAACATTTTAGGAGGAGAATTTATTAAAAACATAACTATAATGAAATAAATTATAATCTTGACACCCAAAACTGTTAATAATAATATGGCTACACAAATTAACTATACATATACAAATATACATATATATATATATCCAATGAAGTAACCATTTACAAAAAAAAAAAAATATGGCATTTCATGTTCATGTGTGATTTAAAAAATAAATAATATCTTCATAAATGAAACTCAGAAAGAAGTTTATAAGAGGTAAATAGGTATATAGGTATATAGGTTTATAGGTATATAGGTAAAATAGGTCTTTTCTGAAAATGAAGCAAAAGGAAATTTTTACATTAAAAAATATTCTGTAATTCTCGAAAATATTCTTGCTTCTAAAGTTTCAAAATTGTACTTACTCCCTTCGAAGACATAACGAAAAGATTTCTAAACACTTAGTAACAACTAAGTTTCAATGAAATGTTCTAAACTTCTTTTATCCAGTTGCAGTCGATTTTAATGCATTCTGCCATTGCCAATGTTGACTATCGTCGCCTCAATATTCAGCTAGATTTTTCAGCTGATATATGCAAATAACTTGCAGGAATCAATGTATATAATCGACGATAATTGGTGTTTACAATTCTAAAAATACAGCTAATCAATGCGAGATCACAGTCATAAAAATAGTTGCAGTCATAACAGTGACTAGAATATTGGATATTTATTTCGTAACATTATGACATTAATGAACGATACTTCACGATTCCACAGCGACTAAGTAATTTATTTGAACTTTGTCATTAAATTCAATATTTGATTCAATATTTCACAAGAATTGCATACTTCAATAAATCTCTATTGTCTCATAACGTTTCTGGAAAATTAAAAAATTCATATGGCCATTTTCATGCGAATTTGTTTGTCTGTTACATGCTACGATTTTTGAATACCAGTAATTTTAGAGTGGAAAAATGTGATTTATTTTATCGAACATATCTCATCAATCGAATAAGGCAAAGCGAGCTTTTCGAAAAAAAAAAACGGTGGCCAACAAGAATAGCGATTTTCAGCTGTGTAACAGACAAACATGTTCGCATGGAACTAGCCATATACATAATAATAAATCGAAAGGAAAACTAGGAGTGATTATAAATAAACCAATTCAGCCATGTGAAAGGATTGTACGACAAAAGTGTTTTTTTTTATTTCTTGGAATGTGAAAATAGATGAATCTTTCCATTTGTTGTTGTGCCTATTAAAAATTTCGATCAATTTTGTCGATTATAAAGTAAGTACATTGGGGGGGGGGGGGTCTGTTGTAATGCAATGTTGCTCAAGTGATTGGTCTCGTCTACGGTTTTTGTTTCTACACACTGTGACAATATTACTTGTCAACGGGAAATGATAGACGAGATCTTGTAAAATATCGGTGAATAAAAATACCATCAGATGATAGTTCTGGATAGTTTTGTGGCATTAAAGGTTTTGGGGATTAGAACAATACCAACGAAAGTGATAGTATCAGAGTTAAATACCTACGCCTACCTTTCGAAATAAACTGCGTACCAGGGTCTTTGTCTCTACAGTCTTTATGCCAGACGTTCAAAATTTTATGTAATTATTTCGCATATTTAGGAGAGTTTGAAATTTTCTTTAAAGTAAATTTTGATAGACATATTCAGGCCATTTGTCAAGTTCTACACTGCAAATTCTCAAACCCACACGTAATAAAATAAATAAAATATCACCAAATTAACTACACTTGAATTAAAATTCTTATAGAAAGAATTGTTTGGATTGTGGTCGTGTTCTTAATAAGTTTCAAAAGAGTATTATTGGTAATATTAGTATAAATTGGTAAAATTAGTCAACTCACACAGTAATGTGCAGCAGTATTCTTTTTGTATAAAAATAATTGTATTTTATTTACTCTTTTAAATTGTGCAATTTTGGAAGCACCATGTTGAAAGGGTTTTTAAAAATGTTTTACATGTGTTATTTAATAGTGTTCTAAATTGTGTATTTTCTTAATGTGCTAATTTGGTGACAAAGTTTTTGCAGTGTAGGTGCTAAAGACTACAGATGTTTACAGCAATTTCCAAAAAGCAATCTTTCGCAAAATTTACTTGCACTTTTAACAAGTAGAAATCTGCTTTTGAAAATTGTGGTATTTAGAATCCCTAATATTTGCCATCTATGTATATAATTTATAAGTACTCTTATAGTAATCTACTAGTATAAGAGTTATAAAAAATGCCACTGAAAATCTATCAAATAAAGTAAACTCGTCCAAAATATTTTCTCTCTCATGTATTTAGGCGGCAAGTTAAAAAAAACCGCCAGTGCACCAGTGTCTCTCGTGCTAGAGAACACTCGCTACACAGGCGAGATTACTGATTCAATAATAATCCAGTTTGTGATGCTAGTAGGCTACTTTTCCTTAATTCAGATTTCATAATTAGCACCACTTTTTTCAAGTTGTAAAATTCCTCTCGTTTTCCTCGAATATAAGAAGAATTTTAACATTTTAAAAAAGTGTAACCAATGAATGCATCTGAACTTTAAAAAAAAGTAGCCTGATGGCAACACTGCATCAAGCTGCCACGTTCTGAGGCTTGTCTTTCAGCTATTCCCCTGATATAATCTCAATGTATGAGTGCTGCAGTCGTAAATCCCGCAAAATGGGAGGTTCGCACAGTAATAAATTTTCGCGAGCTGCAAAAATTTTCAGCAGCAGACATTCACTATCAATTCCTTTCTATATTACTATCGTCATGGTAATGCACGTCCACACAGTGCCCGAAAATCTCAAGATCTTTTCAATCACTTAAATTGGTATATTTTTGATTAGCCCCGTACAGCTTGGCCTTTTCTCAAAGAGATTTGCATGATTTTATTCAAGACGTGACTCACGCTACATTTCGATGATGGTTATGTACATCAAAATGACGTGAAAGTCTGACGTACTTAGGCAACCGAAGTTTATAAATAATGAAATTTTTATTTAATAAAACACTGTGTAAAATGCTAAAAATTAAATGAAGACTACGTTAAAAAATGATTAAAGTAATAGGTCTAATATGCATTTAATTAAATGCATTTTTATTTATGATTTTTTTATATATATTCAAACGAAGGTAGATTTCCGAGATTGACTCATACAGCATTTAAAACTTTTCTTATCATAATCCAATAGTATGATAATTACTAATCTAAGAAAAGATTGAAAGTCAATCTCAAAAATCTATTCCCTCTCTACTCAAAGAAAAAAAAGAGTGTCCCTTATATATATTATAATAAATAAATAAATAAATTAAATAAATAAATTTCACCTTTAAATTATTATTAATGTATACCGAAAATACATAAATATTATAAATTCCAAAATGTTTTGCAAAAGTTCACTAAACAGATAAAATATTCCAGAAAAGGCAAAAGTTTAAAACATAATTCTTCCCTGCGAAACATTTTAAAAAGCCCAAACTTTCAGTGCTAAAAATAAAACTTTTTCAGATTCGAAACAATAGTATACAGGTACTAATGTAGACGGATGAAAAAGAAAAAGAAAATCGATAAGCAAGTGTTAAGGAAATGTCATTTTTTTCTTTTATCCGATTTTCTTTTTATACGTAACGTGAAAACAATGTCTTTACGTGCGTTTGCTTTTAATCTTTCCCTTGCTTTACTTGAATAATGTTCTAATATATGTTACGTTTTTACTTACCCATTAAATATTTTGCGAATTTGCGATATGATTAAATAAAATATCTACTTTGAACATTTGTTAACCAGTATAAATTTATTCAATTAAAGCACTATATACTTTTCAGATTCTAGTTAACCATAGATCTACAGATAAAGGCTAGACAAATCCGGGTTGTTGAAGAATAAACGTGAGGTGGTAAAATCTAGGATCCAGCTGGGTTGGCAATTTGGCCTCTACTTTCAATTTAAAAATTCGAATTGACATCAGAAATTCGGAAAGAACAATTTTTACTTTCGGCAATCACAGAATGTATTTTATTTAATAAAGAAAACAAAACCATACAGAATTTTTGGTGTGAACGTAAAATTTCAGATTTAAAAGATTTAAAAAAGAGGCCAAATCTGGCAACCCAGGGCTCCAGCAGAATAGTCCAGCACCACTAAACTTATTTTGTTATTTTTCGTATAATAATTCTTGTAAGAGTGTTATTAAATTTTCAACAAAGAAAACTTTTAAACTTTAGTTGGGAGAGACTGACCTCTGGCGCCTAGATTTTTGCACACCTGGAATAAAGCATTTTGAACACTTCCCAACAAACTTCAAAAGTGTTTATGATTTCGGTTTGTTTGGATGTTTGTTCTTTTAGCTGTCTGTCTGTACTTTAAATCTCGTAAATAGACTCGGATTGTCCTGAAATTTTTGGAAGTTATTGATGGTTACCCTAGAACGGAGCCAGATTTCAAATGTAGTTTACAGCATATTTAGTTTATTTATAGGGACAGTAAAAATAATGCCGTTACATAAAAGCCAATTGGAAAAAAATCGTTCCAAATGGGTTTCAAAGTTGTTACGCCTTTTCAAACATAATAAGATTTGATATTCACTTACGAAGTACACTAAAATATCTATTCTGTTAAATATACGGCAAAAACACTAATTATTATTCATTTACAGGGCCACACAACAGAATTTCATTACATAATGTTACAGGGGGGGGACTGTTTGTCGCCTATTTTAATTGTATGAAACTATATCATGTATAAATTTATATACATCGGAGAGGTTTAATGTAAGTTATTACATGCATAATAAGGTTTGCGTAATATTTACAGGGACACACAAAATATTTCAAATAGTATATTCTATCTGAAGTACTGTATATTAGCAATGATGGCAGAAAATGTTTAGTTATAATAAGTGTTTTTAAGTTTCACCATATTTATGCATATTGTATGGTGTTTATGAATGGTATAATTGATATACAGGTCTACACAAAAGTGTTAGTATAGGTTACTGGGTATGAGCGTAAAAGTGGTTTTTAAATCCGCTATGCATTTTTACGCTGAACTGCATTGACTTTATTAACAAATGTATGTAGAATATAGATAAAATTATATTCAAGACCACGCAAAATATGGATACATGGCCGTATATAGATGATTTCTGGAACTGTGATTTCAAAAGCAAAAGGAGTTTAGTTTGAATTTCATTTTAGCTAAATATGGGCTTGTAATAAAAGTACTAATTAAACTACAGGACTGAAGAAAAGCATTCAAGTATGTTTATATCTATTAGTATAAATTGCAGAAAGATGAATTTTAACCTATTATGTATTTTCTTGCTAAATTAAATTCCCCCGTTTATATGGTATATATATAAATTTACAGATAAAATTCAAGGCTTTTAAAAATATTTTATAATTTATGTGGCTATGTTCAATAACATATACGAACAGCGGGCATTATGAATACTCCACTCTATTTTTTATTTCTTTCTATTTCTTCAAAATGGTCGTAGTCCCTTTTCAGAATTACTGCATTCTGCACGTTTTTGATATGCCTATTAAAAATGTCTTTTATTTTTGTGTTATCTCCGTCCATTGTTTTCCGGAATGCAGTAATTGGAAAAGGGAACAGCAAAAATCTACACTGTCCACCATTTTCATCGTCAATAGCACAGTCATTGTGAGGATATTTGTAGAATAATGAAATAATGAATGTGAGGCATGCTTGCTTTACAATTTTATCGCCAGTGCACATGTGTCGTGCTCATCTCCTAACTTTATTGCATATACAGCGCGATCTGACGGTTATATATATATATATATATATATATATTAACTACGGTTAAAAAAAAAAGTTCCCATTACTTTGGCAGCATATTTGCGAAATTTCAGCTCATTTGGATCAGTTGTTTTCACGACTATTTCAATTGAGTTGCTATTAAGTTGATATTAAGTTTTTTTTTTTTCAACCACGCCTAAAAATTCCCCATTGCTTTGGGAGCATATTGGTGAAATTTCTGGTCATTTAGATCAGTTTTTTTTTTTTTTTGTTACAAGGTTTTAATTTCGCAACATGTTTTTAGAAAAAAATCACCCTCTATAACAGAAATTTACATTTTCTTCAAAGGTTTATCATTTTCTTGAATTTTATTACAATTATTTTTGCGCTATTACGAAATTTTTAATTAACAATTTTTTTTAATTTCATACTACAAATAAATAAAACCAAGTATCAAATATAAAAAGAACGTAAATGATAATCAATACGCTTAATAATGCTCATTATAACAGATAAATTACTTAAATATTCAAATTTAAACATAGTTGTTTAAAAATCCCAATATAAAAAACAAATAATTCAAATTTTAACACTTAAAACTTCAATTTAAAACTTCGGTAATTGCATTATTAATTATTCCCTTATAACTTTGAAAGAGTCTTAGTTTTCTAACGATTAAAAGCAATTATTTAAAGTTATTATACCTAATAGTTTAAATATTGTATGAGGAAAATAATGTAATATTGATTTCTGTAAGACGGATCAATTATTTACAAATTATTGGATGTGTGTTTCAGTTTCCTATGCAGCACTTAAGTAGTTTAAATTAGAAGATAACAATGTATTTATTTCATATTATTGTTATTTATTCTCCTCTTTTAAAGAGATTATTTCAAATTCGCAATTGAAATATTGGAGTATTTCTTAACTGTAATAAAATTCGATAATGCGGGATTGATTTGTATTTTCAAATGATAACAATTATTTCTTATTCCATAGGCATAATAGTTTTAATAGTTGTTTGTCTTTATAAAGCAATAAATGAAAATAAATTGAAACTAGATGGATAAGTATCTATATTTACAAAAAAAAAAAAAAAAAAAAAAAAAAAAAAAAAAAAAAAAACATGGCACAAAGTAACTATTGGATCACAGAAAAATCAAGGAAATATATTTGAAACAATAATTATGATACAATATACGCGCATTTACCTTCCTGCAGGGTGCGTAGTCTGGAAGCACCTTGTAAGCACCTTTTACCAGAATTTTTATAATGTAAAATCTGTTTTATTTAACGAAAAAGAAATCCTTTGTCAGATGTAACAACCAGTACTTTTTAAAGAATTTCTGATACTAAAAGAATTAAAATCCTCTGAGTTTCTTGATGACTACGCACCCTGTTCCTGGATCCATGGGTCCCCATCCGGGGACTTCTGTTCTTTTGCTTATAAAAACTAAAATGTCTGATTTTTTATGATTTTATATCACTTCTTAACACGTTGACGGACACTTGCGTCTATAGCCGTCAAAGCGAAAATTTTAAGTGTTGAAATTAATGATTAACACCGGGATTTGAAAATAATTGTATTTATAAATAAGAAAAAAGCTAAATTTTACGAATTTAATAAATAGAAGTTTTTTTTACAAACATTCTGGTGCCACTGTGCTCTTTGGGAATTAAACTTTGGGAACTTGTTCTTATTGTCCGTCAATGTGTTAATAGCTGAATGTTTTTTGCAATGCAAGCAAACAAATTAATGCCTGGATCTAAGCTGAATCCCTCATAAAATAAATGTAATTTTCATCTGAGTTTTGCAAAATGCCTAAAAATGTTCTAAAGACAGTGTGATCAAAAAAGAGATAAATGTTCATATGTTCTTTTTCAATATTTTTTTTATGATTTGTAGATTATTTACATGTCTAGAAGTCTTAAATTTATGATTGAGTTAATTTAGGTTATTGGTTATTAAATTGATGTTTTAAGGGGGTTTGTAGTTTTAGAACCATATTTTTTAACGTAATTTACTAATTGGCTAAATGATCATTTTCAGAAAATGTATATTTTCTGTCATTTACAGTGTCATTTTGTTTGAAAAATATCTATGAATACCTAGTTGCGTTATTATTTTATCCTCGGAACGTAACAGGTTAACAATATAAATCAATTTTGAAGATTACGAATATATTTCATTTATATATTTAATTTTTAAATGGTTTTAATGTATGGGTAATGTTTGTGTTTAGTGAAATATTTTAAAACTATTGCGGTTAACGTGCGATTTGTTTTATTAATAACGCATTAATGAGTGAGATTTTAACTACGTTTATGAAAAAAAATAATATTATTAAAAACGTAGAGTTTATATAAGTTTTTGAAATATTTTTTTATAATACACCCGTAGTTTTTTTAAGGATAAATATGATAAAAGGATAATTGAATAAACTAATTTTTCAGGGGTTAAAGAAGGATTTCCTGAGTTTTATAAAATTTCTTAATATATTTGCATTCACTTAATATAAATCATTTCTTATCGATTTTATTATCTGGGGTAATTTATTGCACAAACGGAAATTTTGCATGAAAAGTTACACACTTGTAATCTGTTTCATAATAAATATTAAAATGTTTTACATCGCAGTCTAACATGTAGTGGATGAAATACTGTAGGAGAATGCGTAATGTTTTAAGCAAAGTGAATATGAATATTCTATTTAAAATTGAGGCCATTTGTTTCAAGGATTCAGAATTATTGCAATAGTCCTAATCTAAAACTTCATAATTTTTGAGAAATATGTTTGTACTACGACCGCAGGTTTTGTATCACGTCTTAAATGTACGACAAAAATATTTTTTATAATCCACACTATATTCGTCTGTATAGACAACTTTTATATAGCGTAATTTCGGGTGTATAAGCCGCAGATCAAACAATTCTTTTTCGACCCAGAATTTTTTAAGAAACAAATATACCTAGTTAGATCGCCGTAAATATTTGTCTTCAATCACTAAATAAGATTTCTGGGTCCAAAAAGAATTGTTTGATCCGCGGCTTATACACCCGAAATTACGGTATAACATTTTTCCAGGAAACAAATAAAAAAAAATAACATGTATAAAAGTATTTTAAAACTAGTAAAACACTTTAACTCGTTTTCATATTTTTTGTTGATAAACTTTAAATTTGCGTTTTTCTATTCTTTTAAATATACATGTAATACATGAAAAGAAAATTTAGGAAACAAACTTAGTTAATGATTCATAAAATTCATAATCAATGAAGATAAGTAAAAGCAGAATTTTTCCTGACCTTTTCAAAAAGTGTTAGATGGATGAACATTACCATCAAATGTGTAAGCATACATTTAAAAAGGTGAAAAAACAAAGATAACTAGATCAAGTAACTTAAAATGTACAGAATTTTATTCAAATAGCTTTTCGTTAAAATACGTTGTTTACAAAACTTATTAACAAAGTCTTTTTCATTACATTTTACAAGTAAATATTGACCATAAGTGTTTTTTTAATATTTATATATTATAAAAAACAATTTTAAGAAAAAGTTCTTTCAGCTAGGACGCAAATATAAAATCGTCCATTCTTAGATTTTTTATTTCTTTTAAATCTGTTTTTATCACTCAAACCTTAGATAATTTATAAAAAAGAAATATTTTTTTTTCTGAAAAGCAAACTCTTATTCTTACATGTTGAAAGTAGCTTTTTTAAGTTATTTTTTTTCTTTCAGTTTAAAGTTATTTTTAACAATTTAGTGCGTGAGAGCTTAAACGTGTGTTTCCAAAATATGAGTTGTTGATTTTGTATATGAGGTAACTCAATTTTTGTAAGGCAGTTTAATTCATTCAAGATAAATTTATTTCACTATAAGTATAATTTTGTAATCAGTAATCAGTAAAATAACTACTGTCGAATCTGTTACGACACGTTTCCAAATGCTGGTCAATTGCCGCATATTAAGTGAGATTAAATAAGGGTCCATTGTTCTTCTCTACAAATTTTACAGTTTTCATTTATATATTTATGGTCTAAAACTATGTCTAAATTTATGTAATTTTGTATCACGTCTTAAATGAACAATAAAAATATATTTTCTATCCAAACTTCATTCCTCTGTGAAGACAAAATATAATTTTTTCTGCATGAAACAAATTTCCAAAATTTAAAATACATAAGAGTATTTAAAACTACTAAAATAATTTAATTCGCATTCATATTTCAGTTCTTTCAATTTCATTTCTTTTTTTTTTAATATACATGTTATACATGAAAACACAAACATGAAAGGAACATTTAAGAAATAAGTTTAAATAACGATTCTTAAAATCAAAGTAGATATGAGAAAACACAATTTTTGTTTACCTTTATAAAAAGTGTTAATTGGATAAACACTGCCGTTAAATACGTGAACTTATAGTTTGAAAGATTTTTTAAAAAGATAACACGATTATGTAACTTAAAATGTACAGAATTTTTTTCAAATAGCTGTTCTTTAAAATATTTTGTTTACACAACTGATTAAAAAGTGTTTTTCGTTATATTTTACAAATAAATATTGACCAAAAATGTTTTTTTATATATATTTATAGATTATAAAAAACTATTTTACGCAAAAAATTCTTTCAGCTAGGACGCGAGTATAAAATTGCCCGTTCTCTTTTTATTTCTCTCAAATCTGTTTTTATCTCTCAAACCACAGAAAACTTACAAAAAAGAAATATCTTTTTCTGAAAGGCAAACTCTTTTCCTTCCTTGTTGAAACTAGCTTTTTTTAAGTTAATTTTTCTTTAAGCTTAAAGTTATTTTTTACAATTTAGTAAGTGACAGCGTGAACGTGTTTTTCCAAAATATGAGCCGTTGATTCTAAATGTGAGGTAACTCAATTTTTTGGTAAGGCAGTTTAATTCATTCAAGATCAATTTATATCACTATCGGTATAAATTTGTAATCAGTAATCAGTAAAATATTTGTTGTCGAATCTGTTACGACACGTTTCCAGATACTGGTCAATTGTCGCATATTAAGCAAAATTAAATAGGGATCCATTGTTCTTACTACAAATTTTATAGTTTATATTTATGGTCTAAAAGTATGCAATTTTGTATAACGGCTTAAATGTAAAATAAAAATATTTTTTTTAAATCCAAACTATACTCTTCTGAACAGACAATATATTTTTTTTACTGCATGAAACAAATTTCCAAAATTTAAAATACATAAGAGTATTTAATACTAGTAATATAATCTCAATAGCATTCATATTTCAGTTCTTTAAATTTCAATTCTTTTTTTAATGTGCATGTTACACATGAAAACACAGACATGAAAGGAAAATTTAACCTCCTCAGTCCTGATGTCGTCTGGAGGCGACACTAAAAATCACCCTTTAAATTAATTTAATTTCTTTTAGAATTGTTAAAATTACATACAGACTTTTTTAATAGATGTGTGCATGTTAGAAGAATCAATATACAATCTAATGTATGTTTGGATATGTTTTATAATAATTTTAAACTGGTTTTTGTAGTGCCACGTAAAATTTGTCTCAGGACTGAGGAGGTTAAGGAATAAGCTTAAATAACGATTCTTAAAATCCATCCTCAAAGTAGATAAAAGAAAGCATAATTTTTGTTTACCTTTTCAAAAAGTATTAAATGAATGAACATTGTCGCCCCAGTGGCGTGGTCAGTAGCGGCAGCTGCTGTCACAGCGAGGGGTCCGGGTTCGAATCCGGGTACGGACATGATAATGTGTGGTCCCTTTGTAGTAGTGTAATAAAATATGTAATGGATATGAGTAATAAAACTTGTTCTGTATTGCCTCTGTTTCTGTGTATGATGGATCAATCGAGGCGACAGCCATAGCAGCTACAGGCCTCAGAGCAATGTCAAATCAAATCGAATGAACATTGCCATTAAATACGTAAACATACAGTTTAAAAGATTTTTTAAAAAGATAACAAGATTAAGAAACTTAAAATTTTGAGGAATTTTTTCAAATAACTTTTCTATAATATACCGTAATTTCGGGTGTATAAGCCGCGGGTCAAACAATTCTTTTTCGACCCAGAATTTTTGAAGAAATAAGTGCAACTACTTAGATCGCCGTAAATATTTGTCTTCAATCACTAAATAAGATTTCTGGGTCCAAAATGAATTGTTTGATCCGCGGCTTATACACCCGAAATTACGGTACTTTGTTTACAAAACTGATTAACAAAGTCTTTTCCATTATATTTTACAAGTAAATATTGACCAAAAGTGTTTTTTAAGACATTATTAAAAAAACTATTCTACGAAAAAATTCTATTAGCTAGGACACAAGTATAAAATCTCCAATTCTTATATTTTTAATTTCTTTTTAAATCTGCTTTTCTCTCTCAAACCACCGAAAATTTATAAAAAAAGAAACATAATTTTCTTAAAGACAAACTCTTCTTACTTGTTGAAACTGAGCTTTTTTTAAGTTAATATTTTCTTTAAGTTTAAAGTTATTTTTTTACAATTTAGTACGTGACAGCGTGAAAGAATGTTTCCAAAATATGAGTTGTTGATTTTATATGTGAGGTAACTCAATTTTTTGGTGAGGCAGTTTAATTTATTCAAGATGAATTTATTTCACTGTCAGTATAAATTTGTAATCATTAATCTGTAAAATAACAATTGTCGAATATGTTTCCAATCGTTTCCAGATACTGGTCAGTTACCGCATATTAACCCTTAAATGCATTGGATAGAACGCGTTCCAAAAAATGCGCAATTCAAAGAATCAGAATTCATAACAGAAAAATCTAAATAGTAAATTTTTCTTTATTTAATTACGAATGGTCTGTCATTAACTAAAGTGAAAATTGCCCTTTTAAATTTCTGGAGAGAGTACGGAATATGTGAATAAAACCCCCAATAAATCAGGAACACTTATGGTATCGAAAATGATACAATATGCATTTAAGGGTTAAGCGAGATTAAATAGGGGTCCACTGTTCTTCCCTACAAATTTATAGTTTTCATTTATATGCTTATGGTCTAAAATTATGTAATTTTGCATCACGTCTTAAATGTACAATAAAAATTTTTTTTCTATCCAAGCTATATTCATCTGTATAGATAAAATAACTTTTTTCATCATGAAACAAATCTCCAAACTTTAAAATACATAAGAGTTTTTAAAACTAGTAAAATAAATTAATTCGGATTCATATTTCAATTTTTTTAGAGGAATTTTTAGAGGATATTTAGAGGAATTTTTTCAAATAACTTTTCTTACAAATACTTTGTTTACAAAACTGATTAACAAAGTCATTTTCATTATATTTTGCAAGTAAATATTGACCAAAAGAATTTTTAAATATTTATACATTATAAAAAAAATTTACGAAAAGATTCTTTCAGCAAGAACGCAAATATATAATCGCCCATTTTTAGATTTTTTTTATTTCTTTTAAAATCTGCTTTTATCTTTCAAACCACGGAAAATTTACAAAAAAGAAATATTTTTTTCTGAAAGGCAAACTCTTTTTCTTACTTGTTGAAACTAGCTTTTATTAAGTTAATTTTTTTTAAAGTTTAAAGTTATTTTTTACAATTTAGTACGAGACAGCGTAAACGTGTGTTTCCAAAATATGAGCCGTTGATTTTAAATGTGAGGTAACTCAATTTTGGTAAGGCAGTTTAATTCACTCAAGATAAATTTATTTCACTATCAGTATAAATTTGTAATCAGTAATCAGTAAAATAACTTTTGTCGAATCTGTTAAGACACGTTTCCAAATACTGGTCAATTGCCGCATATTAACCCATTAGTGCCTAGCGTCCCTTTTTAGGGACGCTTCAAAGAGTGCATTCAGCACTGTTTTTGACACCGGTAAAAAAGAAAAGCAATAATTATTTTATTTAAATGATGCATTTTTGTGATTAATGAACTAAACTTAAATCTTCTAAAAATAGTGGTGCCAACCAAATAAAATTTACGCAAAAGATGCTGGGCAAGAATGTGTTAAGCGAGAATAAATAGGAGTCCATTGTTCTTCCCTACAAATTTTATAGTTTCCATTTATATATTTATAGTCTAAAACTACGTCTAAAATTATGTAATTTTGTATTACATCATAAATGTACAATAACAATATTTTTTCTATCCAAACTATATATCTCTGAATAGACAAAATACAATTTTTTTCTGCATGAAACAAAAATAAAATATATAAGAGTATTTAAAACTAGTAAAATAATTTAATTTGCATTCTTATATCAGTTATTTCAATTTCAGTCCTTTTTTTAATATACATGTTATGCATGAAAACACTGACATGGAAGGAAAATTTAAGAAATAAGCCTAAATAACGATTCTTAAAATCCATACTCAAAGTAGATAAGAGAAAACAGAATTTTTGTTTACCTTTTTAAATAGTGTTAACCCGGGAGAACTTGCGTTTTCCCAGGGTATGAATGGTTTTAATTTAGTCACCAATAAAATCATATTAAAACAGTCGTTTTATTTAAACGGAGAAAATGCTTACAAATTTTGTGATACAATAAGTTAAAGATTACTTTAAGAAAAAATAGTGGTTACAATTGTAAAAATCATACGCCGGGTCTTTTAGGTCCTGCGCGCGTCCTCCCGGGTTAAATGGATGAACATTGCCATTAAATACGTAAACATACAGTTTAAAAGATTTTTTTTAAAAGATAAAAATATTATTAAACTTAACATTTAGAGGAATTTTTTCAAATATCTTTTCTTTAACCCATTAGTGCCTAGCGTCCCTTTTTAGGGACGCTTCAAAAGGTGCATTCAGCACTGTTTTTGACACCGGTAAAAAAGAAAAGCAATAGTTATTTTATTTAAATGATGCATTTTCGTGATTAATGAACTAAACTTAAATCTTCTAAAAATAGTGGTGACAACCAAATAAAATTTACGCAAAAGATGCTGGGCACGAATGGGTTAAAATACTTTGCTTACAAAACTAATTAATAAAGTCTTTTTCATTATATTGTATAAGTAAATATTGACCAAAAGTGTTTTTTATATTTAGACATTATTAAAAAAACTATTTTACGAAAAAATACTATTAGCTAGGACGCAAGTATAAAATCGCCCATTCTTAGATATTTTTTATTTCTTTTTATATATTCTTTTATCTATCAAACCATAGAAAATTTATAAAACAGAAATCTTTTTTTTTTCTTGAAAAGCAAATTCTTTTTCTTTACTTGTTGAAAGTTGATTTTTTAAAGTTAATTTTTTCTTTAAGTTTAAAGTTATTTTTTACAATTTAGTACGTGACAGCGTGAAAGTGTGTTCCCAGAATATGAGTCGTTAATTTTAAACTCAGATTTGTAAGTCAGATTTGATTTTAAACGATTATTTGTGAGGTAAATCAATTTTTTGTTAAGGCAGTTTAAGTCATTCACGATAAATTTATTTCAGTATAAATTTGGAAACAATAATCAGTAAAATAACTATTGTCGAATCTGTTACGACACGTTTCCAAAGACTGGTCAATTGCCGCATATTAAGCGAGATGAAACAGGCGTCAATTGTCTTCCCTACCGATTTTACAGCTTTTATTTATACATTTGTGGTCTAAAACTATGTCTAAACGTATGCATTTTTGTATCACATCTTAAATGAACAATAACAATATTTTTTTTCTATCCAAACTATATTCCTCTGTATAGATAAAATATTTTTTCTGCATGAAAAAATTTCCAAGATAAAAAATAGTACATAAGAGTATTTAAAACTAGAAAAATAATTTAATTCGCATTCATATTTCAGTTCTTTCAGTTTCTTTTTCTTTTTTTAATATACATAATAGACATGAAAACACAGATATGAAAGGAAAATTTAAGAAACAAGCTTAAATAACGATTCTTAAAATTCATACTAATATAGATAAGAGAAAACAGAATTTTTGTTTACCTTTTAAAAAAGTGTTAAATGGATAACCATTGCCATTAAACGCAATTTAAAAAAAATCAAAAAAGATAACAAGATCAAATAACATAAAATTTAGAGGATTTTTTTCAAATAACTTTTCTTTAAAAAACTTTGTTTATAAAACTGATTAACAAAGTCTTTTTCATCATATTTTATAAGTAAATATTGACCAAAAGTGTTTTTTAATATTTATACATTATAAAAAGAACTATTTTACGAAAACATTCTTTCAGCTAGGATTCTTTAAATATAAAATCACCCAATCTTAGATTTTTTATTTCTTTTTAAATCTACTTTTATCTCTCAAACCACCGAAAATTTATAAAAAAGAAATATTTTTTTCTGAAAGGTAAAGTCTACTTCTTACTTGTTGAAACTAACCTTTTTTAAGTTAATTTTTTCTTTAAGTTTAAAGTTATTTTTTAGAATT
Source organism: Maratus speculifer (assembly GCA_964019185.1). Classification (NCBI taxonomy): domain Eukaryota; kingdom Metazoa; phylum Arthropoda; class Arachnida; order Araneae; family Salticidae; genus Maratus; species Maratus speculifer. The sequence goes on from OZ025293.1 coordinate 402,120,857, forward strand.
TAGTACGTGACAGCGTGAATGTGTTTTTCAGAAAATATGAGTCGTTGATTTTAAATGTAAATTAACTCAAGTTTTTGGTAAGGCAGTTTAATTCATTTAAGATAAATTTATTTCACTATCAGTATAATGTTGTAATCAATAATCTGTTAAATAACTACTGTCGAGTCTGTTACGAATCGTTTCTGGTCAATTGCCGCATACCAAGCGAGATTAAATAGGGGTCCATTGTTCTTCCTTACAAATGTTACGGTTTTCATAGTAAAATAATTTAAATCCGATTCATATTTCAGTTCTTTCAATTTCAGTTCTTTTTTAAATATACATGTTATACATGAAAACACAGGACATGAAAGGAAATTTTAAGAAACAGGCTTAAATAACGATTCTGAAAATCCATACTGAAAGTAGATAAGAGAAAACAGAATTTTTGTTTACCTTTTCAAAAAGTGTTAAATGGATGAACATTGCCATTAAATACGTAAACATACAGTTTAAAAGTTTTTTTTAAATATAACAAGATTAAGTACATTAAAATGTAGAGGATTTTTTTAAAATAACTTTTCTTTAAAATACTTTGTTTACAAAACCGATTAAGAAAGTCTTTACATTATATTTTATTAGTAAATATTGAAAGAAGGTGTTTTTATATATTTATATATTATAAAAAACTATTTTACGAAAAAATTCTTTGAGCTAGGACGCAAGTATAAAATCGCCCATTCTTAGATATTTTTTATTTCTTTTTTAATCTGCTTTTATCTCTCAACCTCAACCGCAGGAAGTTTATAAAAAAGAAATATTTTTTCTGAAAAGGAAACACTTTTTCTTACTTGTTGTAACTTTTTTAAGTTAACTTTTTTTAAGTTTAAGCATATTTTTTAACAATTTAGTACGCATCAACTGGGACGTGTGTTTCCAAAATATGTGTCGTTTATTTTAAATGTGAGGAAAGTCAGTTTAATTTATTCACGATAAATATCTTTCAGTATATTGTTTCTTTGTTTTTAGTGCGGCCAATTATAAACACTTGGGATATGGGCCCTAAAGGGAGAGGTGCCTTCCGTGGGGTCTCTTTCTTAGGAAATCTAACCCGTAATATGGAAATCCAAGGTTCTAAGACAATCACGGAAAACTCCGAACGGTTAGGCCAACGGATGCATTCTTCTCGAACCCAGCACCTTCCTTCAGGTTTCGTGTCAGAACCTCTCGGCCACTGGTGGGCATCTTTCAGTATAAGTATAACTTTGTATTCAGTAACCAGTAAAATAACTGCAGTGGAATCTGTTTAATCATTTATTTGTAAATAAGAAAAAGCTATATTTCACGCAAATAATAAACCGAAATATTTTTAACCAAAATTCTGATGCTAATGTGGCCTTTGGAAATTACGTGGTTTCATAAACATACTACCACCCCACAAGGGTTTAAGACACATTTCAAATGAAAATCAAATTTCAAATTATTTTAATTGCTTATAGGCGTTAACCCCTTGAGGGGCTGTGGTTTCATAGATATACCACTTAATTTTAATTCCCAAACGCCACATTCGCACCTGAATTTTTTAAAGAAAATTACGGTTTATTGAATGCGTGAAGTATAGCGTTTTCTTATTTACAAATGAAGTTGTTTTCAAATTCCGGTATCAGTCATTAATTCCAATACTTAAGCAATGAATTTGTCCTGCACCGCAAAGAGTTAATACAAACTTAGTGAAAAAGATTCCATGCCGGGAATCGAACCGGGCCATCAGTACAGCGCACTGACGTACTACCGACTAAACCACATGGAACGACAACCAGCCTGGAACTCCTTCACTATTATGTATTGGTAAGGCTACATTCGCAGCACAAGATGGAATATATTCCGTGAGCCACCGATCGGGGAAAAACACAGAACTCAAATAGAACCAGTATCGATGAATATATCAATACGTGGATTTTTTTTTCAAAGAGAGCGAAAATTCGCCTTGAATACAATATTTCAAATGAAAATCAAATTTCAAATTATTTTAATTTCCTATCGGCGTTAATTCCAACTTAGTGAAAAAGATTCCATGCCGGGAATCGAACCCGGGCGATCAGTATAGCGCAGTCAGTATGGGTTAAGATATGATACCAGAGTTGTCAATTGCCGCGCATTAAACGCACTTAAAAAGAAGTCCATTGTTCTGCTCTACAAATTATACAGTTTTGATTTATATATTTATGATATAAAATTATACCTTTTACGGATATTTAATTTAAAATTTTACTGTATTCGAAATTAACACATTGATTGTTTTTAAAAGACCGCCTGCTTGAGAAAATAAATATGGTTTTATAGTTGATTATTGCTTTACAACTAAAAATAAAGCACTAAAGCTATTGGGTCATTTGTAAAGTCGTTTCCCGCTTGGGAATATTAATTCATACCGAATAAATCTATCGATTTAATTTTTAGATATTGTTTTCGATATCGAAAGTTTAGTAATTAGTGGGCAGACTTTTCCAAAGCACACTGACTTTCACAAAAAATGAGTTTCCAAACGACCCAATAGTTATTCAGCTAATCTAAATTTTTAACACGAAAAAAGTACTACAGTAATTTTCGGCGTATAACACGCAGATTAAACAATTATTTTTTGATACTCAATTTAAATTTAGTGATCGAAGATTTACGTCGATCTGCGAGGTTACATTTCTTTTTGAAAAATTTCTGGGTTGGAAAATGATTGTTTGATACGCGGTTTCAACGCCGGAATTTACGGTAAATAATTTCAGCACAAATCAGGTTATAAAATTTATGCATGGATCATTTGTGCTACACCAAGCAAAGAAAGAAAAAAAGTAGCCGAATGAGAAACAAAGTAGAAGAGAAGGAAAAAAGCTTCTCAATTCCTTCATTAACTCTTTGAGGCTCTGGTGGGTAAATTTCTTCAAAATTCCGAATGTCACATTGGCACCAGTATTTTGCAAAGAAAAAACCGGTTAACGAGATGCACGAAAAAATGCATAAAAATCATTCCAAATAAATTTGGTTGAATTTTCTGGTGCCGTTGTGACATTTCGGAATTAAAATTATGTGGTAGAAAATTCTACCATTGGAGCTCAAAGGGTAGCTCTTGGGGTTTATTTCTTCAAAATGCCCAAATGTTACATTGGCACCAGTATTTTGTTAACAAAAGATTTGTTTTATAATAAACACGAAAATATGCGTTAATCTATTTTCAGATAAATTTGGTTGAATAGCCCCTTGTCAATGTGCCACTTGGAGATTAATAGTAAGTTGTGGAAAAACTCAATTATCAGAGCTCAAAGAGTTAATAGCATACACGATGCAAGAAACAAGCACTGTTAGAGCGCGGAAACAAAGACGAATTGGAGGGTGACTAATTTAGCTGTGTTTTTTACAGAAACGTAGGTAGAGTGGGATCCAAGTGCTCTGGACGCTACTAATGTTGTAAAGTTTCACTCGCCTAAGCTAATCAGAGCTAGCTTCAGCTATTAATGTAGGTGACGAAAGCTTTACAATATTACTGGTATCTATAGCATTTGGACCTGCTCTCTGGTTGCACTACTGTTTATTTATAAAAACAACTTTGTAATTTCAGTTTAGCAATATGTGCCTTAATTGCTGTTTCGTCAAATAAAGCGAAGATTACTTTTTTTCAAAAACAGGTTTTTATTTGCTATCACATGGCTCCCACTTCGTCCGTTTTTAGGTGCGTTCGTAATGTGCGTGCGTTATGTATATATGTAGCACCTATTGATGTCGCTCAGTCCGTCCGCCTGTCCGTCTGTCTGTCTCTCTGTCCGTCCGTCTGTCTGTCTGTCCGTCTGTCTGTCTGCATATAACAACGCAGTAACTACCCAACCGAATCGTTTGAAATTTAAAATACATAATTATTACATAATTTTGTCGAGTCATTTCAAATTTTATAAAAATCGGATAGATAGATCAATTACAGGGACAACCAAAAGGATTCCGTTACATTACGGTCAAAGGGGAAAAAGTTTCAAATGCATTTTAATCGTTTGAAATTTAAAACGTATATTTATTACATAATTTTGTCGAGTCATTTCAAATGTTATGAAAATCGGATGCATAGATCAATTACAGAGACAATCAAAAGTATTCCGTTACATTACGGTCAATGGGGGAAAAAAATTCAAATGCATTTTAATCGTTTGAAATTTAAAACGTATAATTTTTACATAATTTTCTCGAGTAATTTCAAATTTTATGAAAATCGGATGGATAGATCAATTACAGGGACAATCAAAAGGATTCCGTTACATTACGGTCAATGGGGAAAAAAGTTTCACATGCATTTTAATCGTTTGAAATTTAAAACGTATATTTATTACATAATTTTGTCGAATCATTTCAAATGTTATGAAAATCGGATGCATAGATCAATTACAGGGACAATCAAAATATTCCTTTACATTACGATCAATGGGAAAAAAGTTTCAAATGCATTTTAATGGTGTTACACTCATTTGAACATAATAGAATTGACATGAATCTATGAAATATGTAGTAATAAATACATTTTGTACAATCTGTGATGCAAAGAATATTTATTATTAAATTACAGGGCCACACAAATGTATTCCACTAAATAATGTTATACGGGGAAACATTGTTTGGGGCGTGTTTAATTACATTAAACTACTTCACATTTTATGAATAAGATATACGTTAATGAAATATAATAAAAATTACTCCCTGCATATTTACAGGAACACAAAGATTTCGACCACTATACTGTATCCAAAGTACGCTCTACTATATCAACAAGATCTGCATATTTTAAAACTTCGTTATCGTACGAACGCACTTCATTTGCTACGCTTCACGTGCAATTGCCAACTTGCTTGAATAGAAAACCTACTAAGAAATTCTTTTAGAAAATTTACTGGTTTTCAAAAAGCGGACAAGTGGGATTCCTGTATATTGTCACGAACACTTACAATCCTCAAAATATGTTTAAAAGTTATTTATTTAAATAAATAACTCTCGATTCGTAAACTGTTTTATATAGATGAATAGATTTATTGAAAACGAATAACCATAAAGTATACGTAAATTTCAGCAAAATCTGTAAAGCGAATTATAAAAGTTTTCAAAATAAGAAAATATCCCCCCCCCCTGTTAAAATAATTATAGAAGCATTTTTTTCGGTTAAACAACAATTTTTTTTATAAAACTTTCGCTAATCAGTATTTCACGTAGTAGAGGCTTTTTTTAAAAATACTGCAATGCGAAAATATGTAAAATAACAATTAGTGAATTATATTACGTTGAATGCATTTCACAAGTATTTCATTTTTTAGCTAAAAAAACAAAAATGTCTGAGGTGTCATTAGCTAAAGTTTTTAAAATTTAGAACTGCTAAATCATAAATTTTTTAACAATTAATAAAAATTTTCACGACGCCATTTAAACAGGTTTGAGATAAGAACAGATTTTGCTGAAGTTTAGATCAATAGTTTTCTCATTAGTACAATATTTTAGTTAAATCAATGGAATATTATGCATATGTTTGGAAAAATTGTACTAAAGAAGAAATATTTTTATATTTTTCATTTTAAAAGCGTAGCTATCTACTAAATATTACAATGAGAGTTATTATTCTTTATTAAGACTAGAATGGCCCGAACCGGTCATTTTGACCGCTACCATATGAATATACCGGGTGATCCAAAAGTCAGGACGAAATTTAAAAATGAATAATTCGAAAACGAATCAAGATACAGAGATACGGTTTGCACCAAATGAATGCAAAAGAAACCGGGTTTTGTGTGGTTACGAAAAAAATAGTTATACTAGCGACCAACAGATGGCGCTGTCTGTCAATTTCAATTTCTCAATTGCATTTTCTCTGTTGCAATTTCTCAAATCTCTTCTTTCAAAGTCTTCCAATTTCTCAATTGCAAGAGCGACAGGCACTGCAATCATCTTTATGCAAGATGAATCATCATCTCATATTTTTTTGCCTATGTAACGCCTGCTACGGTCAATATTTGGGGGAGGACCGCATTATCAGTCGTTACTTTAATCACGTATGGCCTTCAAGATCTCCCGATCTGACACCCTGAGACTTTTGGCTGTGAAAATTATTGAAGATAAAGTTTACCGTAACCAACCGGCATCAATAGCAGCACTGGAAGATGCCATTCGCCAAAATGTGTCTGCCATAACGCAAGGAATGCTGCTCTATGCTGTGAACAGTGAGGTGCCTCGTATCACAGCTGTACTTCTGAATGATAGACATCACATTGAACATTTGCCGTAGTACTAATTAACTGTAATTAAGCTGACTTGTTTAAGCTGAACCCAGTTTTTTACATCCGTTTGATGCAAACCGTATCTTTGTATCTGTATTCGTTTTCGAATTATTCATTTTTAAATTTCGTCCTCACTTTTGGATCACCCTGTATTTCGGTTTAATAAAATAAGTTTATCGCCTTAATCCTTTCCGGCACGGGCAAAATTTGTACTAAAATGCGAAATTATCGTCTGACACCGGAATTCACAAACGATTTTTTTAAATATTTTGAATTTCTTAATTTAAGCTTTTATTGTAAAACAAAATTTTACTAAAATATTACTGGTGCCGTTGGCAAGTTTGGAATTAAAATTAGGTATCCCAGACCGGGCACAGTGTGCCGAAAAGGGTTAACTGAATCTTTTTTTCACGTACAATAAATTGAAAATATTACAATAAATTTTTAACTAATTTTCTTCGCCAAATCTAATGGACAAATAATCTGTGATAAGCTGAAAATGAACTGTAAGAAATTAGTGGTGTCATGAAGAATTTGTCGTCCCGATTTACGAGGGACACCTGACAACACTAATTGTGACTGATAGTCACCTCTCGGGTGCAAACGGTTAAAACATTTTCTGATCGATTCTGACTAAAAACCACCACGGAAGCATAATAAAAATTAAGTGACGTATTCGGACGACGATGTAAAGCATAAGTGATCCCTTCAGTTTCGATATCGGAAGTACAGGTTTCGATTTCGACCGAGCCGATTTCGTTAAATATAGAATTATCCTTGAAATCGGCCGACGGATTGGGTATTTAATCCTCTGTTAACCCCTTAATGGTCGCGTTAAATTACAGTTTAAAAATTCAAACTCATTATTGCCACCACTTTTTTGTAAAATATTCACCTTATTTAATGACAAGTAAAAGATACCAGAATAAAACCAATTTTACTATTTTATAAAACTGGTGTGAAATAAACATTTGGCTTCTCAAGAAAGAGCTGTAATTTTTTCGATCATAAAAGAGTAGTTTTTCAAACGATTAAATCTTCTTGATCTAAATTTTTTATTTAAATAGCTCAACTTCATTTAAATTGGTTAAAACTCGAGTTATTTCAACTCTTTTTGGAGAAGCTGCCTTTCAACATTGAGATGAGTGGATTTCAGCTCAACTTGAGCTATTTTGTGGCTGACTTTTTAAGAGAGTGGTTCATGGAAAATTACCACGTAAACGTAACAAACAGTACCTGAAATATTGGGACGATGCAATAAAGCATTATCGGCGCAGAGGTATACCATTCAATTTTGAAATGTGAGGTGTACTGCTGTTTCAAGAAATTCGAGAGGAGTTAAAATATTTTTTAATAATAAAAAACTGCATAAAAATGTATCTGAGAGGTGCTGTCTACGAAGAAAGTTAATAATACTTTTTATCAGAGTTAGTATAATGTCTCGAAGATTTTTGTGTAAACAAAAGGAAAAGAAATATTTAACAAACAGAAAAAATCTAATCCTTAGAAATAATTTTTTGCAATTCAAAATGATTTCATTTACAAATATTAATGCTATTATTTAGGAATGAAATATGATAAATATTTAAATAAATTTTACTGAGAAATAAGAAAAAAAACATTTTATTAATTAGAATCAAAAAATTTATTCATTTAATTAAAATGTATGGATATATAAAATTGATAAGTAATTTCCTGCGTATAATCCGCGGATCAAACAATTCTTTTTCAACCCAGAAATTTCTCAAAAAGTAATGTAACTTCTTAAATCGCAGTAAATATTTGTCTTCATTCACTAAATAAAATTTCTGGGTCCAAAAATAATTGTTTGATCCGCGGATTATACGCAGGAAATTGCGGTACATAAAATTCAGGCTTTTGCTTTAGGCTTTTTTTAAATTATATATATATATATATATATATATATATATATATATATATATATATATATATATATATATATATATATATAATAGCATTGAAAGAAAAAGAACTTTTCAAACACATTTATTTAGATAGCTTTCACATTAACCCTTTCCAGCACACTATTCCCGGTCTGGGATACCCAGTTTCAATTCCAAACTTTCTTAAGGCACCAACAATATTTTAATAAAAGTTTGCTTTTATAATAAAACCTTATATTAAGGAATTCAAAATATCTCAAAAATTTGTTTGTGAATTCCGGTGTCAATATACAATGTCTCATTTTACTAACAGATTTTGCCCATGCCGGAAAGGGTTAAAGCATCATACACAATCGTAACAATGAGATATTAATATAAGAACTTAGGAAAAAATTAAAGTATGTAATATATCTCATTAATATAAGTATAAATATGTTTTGACAAGAAAAAGCAAACGTCCATGTATTGTATTAGAAAATCGTACTCATGCACGCGAAACATCTGCTATAAAATGTGATTTATGTTTAAATAATCTATATATCATTTTAAAAAGCAATTGAGACCTAAATAAAGTGAGATACAATAAAGACTAAATATAGAGAAATGTTTAACATAGTTCATGTAAAAAAAAGCTGTTTTTGAGAAAACGTTTAAACTAATATCCGAGCTCATATTATTACCACAATGAAATTATTTTTAATAATAGGACAATATTATATCTATTGTAGGTCTCCCAAATGGTTCGCGAATTGAATACGAATACTTTTTTGCAGAAATTTTTATAGTAGGTTTTTGCAGCATTTATGCTGGAAGTAAAAATTTTAGGTTGTTTCTATGCGATTTGCAAGAATAATGAATTTCTTTTTTAAAGAAACTATTGATATTCAGTTGGAAGACCAAATGTTTAGACAAATCTTTAATATAGTTCATGTAAAAAATCTGTTATTTAAAAAACTTTTAAACTAATATCACAGCACATAAAAATTTCAATTTATATTATTTCCACAATGAAATTATTATAATAATTGAACAATTTTTTTATACATTGTAGGTTTCCCAAATGTTCGCAAACTGAATACGAATATTTTTTTGCAGAAATTTTTATAGTAGGTTTTTGCAGCATTTATGCTGAAAGTAAAAATTTTAGGTTGTTTCTATGCGATTTGCAAGAATAATGAATTTATTTTTGAAAGAAAATATTGATATTCAGTTGGAGGACCATTTGGAATCCCTTCTGTTGTTACCAACTTCGGTTTTTTAATATAAATTTTTTCTGCAGATATACTGGTTTTATAGAATCGTACATATTTTCTATTAAAATAAAGAAAACATTTCTGTAATAAAATTGGTTGCTATTAAAAAAATCTCGAGGGTTGAAACTCTGTATGTGTAACAAAATCGTTTTAAACAAAACTAGCTTGAATAAATTGAATATGGCAGGGCTCCCAAATGGTCCGTAAACTGAACATCAATCTTTTTTATCAAAATATACCAAATTTTAGATAAAAATTGTATTTTATCAAAAATTATTTATTATCAAAAAATACCATAGTAAATTAATAAAACATTTATGCTAAAATTAACCTCCGAAAGTGTTTTCTGTGCAATTTGCAAGAAAAATATAATAAGGAAATTTTTCTAAGAAAATGTTCATGTTCTGTTGGCGGACCATTTAAGAGCTTGGCAGCAGTTAAAACAAAGTATATTTATTTACGAAATACATACATAAACTTGGTTCAAATTTATTTATACTCAAGAAAGAAAATGAATTTACTAAAAAGAACTTTGAGCCAAAGACATGAATAAAATATTTTATAAATGAAAAAAAAATGTCCGTGATTTTTACGAACTTTCTGTTATTTTAACAGTAAAATCTTGAATTTCACAATAAAATTTTGTTTTGTAAACTATTATTTTCACCATATAAAAAAATTGTTTTACAGTGTAATAAGGTAAGTATATTTGTAACGTATCATTTAACCTAAAATTGGTAACCAGCACGGACAAATAAAAATAAGCCTTTTATATCACGCTCACAAACCTTTTACATCACTACGTTTAATTGGTTGAAACCTCTCACATTATTAAATATATACTTAGTTATTTTTGAAAATTATAGTTTTTGCTTCATTTAACCTGACCGCCGAGCAAAAGGGCAAAAATGTAATGTTGTTTTCTGCTTAATTTATTTTAAATGTTAATAAAAAAGGTATTTTCTAACTTTTTTTATTACGAATATGCTTTAAGCCTTGAAAGTATCAATCATAACTTAATTTTTTAGAACTGGTTTATATTTGTAAAATTATATTAATTCAAATAAAGCTTCAATTGCAATGAAACCTGCAGTGAACGGATATATTCAGTCGCGGCAGCCGGAAGGTTAAGCAGAAATAAATATTGCAAAATTATATCATGAAATTGCTGTTGGCAGTTTGCACGCGGTGCAAGTTCTCAAAATATGTCCCTGCTTTTTAATATGATACGACAACCAGTGTTGCTACATCTGGCTGGTTTCCGGCTAGGCATTTCGAATTACCACCAGAAAATTTTAATTGTTATATATATATATATATTTTTTTTTTTTTTTTTTTTTTTTTTTTTTTTGCTTTAGACGATAATTGATATTCCATAAATAAAACAAAAGTAAATTTTTAATAAAAATGTTTTGGTGTGAATTCAGTATTTCCAATAAAATGACCGCCAGAAACGGCGACACTGACGGAAACTAGTTTTTGATTTGTTACAAAAAAATCAGTACGTTACTGGTACACTAACCTTATTTGTAATATTTTTTATTTATATAATGTGAAACTTAACTTACCATTGAATTGTAATCCAGGCACGACACCTTTTTCAACGTCCAAAAACGAATGTTGTATAACGAGTTTCACTGAAGCATTGTTACTACCGTTACTTATAGCTCCTTCATCTGTAAAGGATTTACACAAGTCTTCCTGAACAGCCAAACACGATCCAGTCATCCCACACATGGCCACCAATAGGATAAGGCCTGTGAATATCGTCATTCTTAAGCCATTGGTCCCGTATCTCAAGTGCAGAATGGGCTAGAAACCACAGATTCACTCGGTTGCTTTAATTCATTTCCATGTACCTTTTTTTATATATCACCACAACTACAGGTTCTATGTCTACGTTATTATATATTCTAGATTCGTCTTTCTACCTACGAACGGTTGCCACTAATTTCTAGCAGAACTAAAAATAATATTACATTTACATCAAAATCTTCCAATTACTGACACAGATAATCGTTGTCAGATAGCACTAGTAGGTTATTAAGAAGCAATCGTAAAAGATCATATTCCTATGCCAAATAAAAAGAAGCTTTAAGATTTCATAGCTTCTATTTATTAAGGTACAATTTATACGACGTTTAGTATCACGTTTGGTTTGACATCAAGAGGTTAATTAAGATGATATGTTCTAATAGCATATTAAAAGACACGAATTGTCCACAAGATAAACACTTTTCATCCAGTTGCATGACAATGACTTGTAATACACAGAAATATAAAAGGAAATACCAGTGAAAAGATGGAACAGAATCTTCGTGTTTTCATCCTGAAAATGAGAAAGAAATAATTAAATAAATTAGTAACATATGTATACGTATACAATTAAATTAAAAAAATAGTTTAAATGGTAAAAATTTCTAGATACACACTGATAAAAACCAAAATGAATTATTCAGTAGTAAAAAAAGTAATTTAATTGAAAAACCAAGTCTCCGGATTTTAAGATATCAGAATTTTAATACAAGAAATGTTGTTATATTTAATTGAAACATTTCGGCGACTTGAAATAACAATATTTTCTGTAGAAAAATATTGATATACAAAAAGCTGGAGACTTGGCAACTCTGGAAAAATGTAAACTTAGGTAATGAATATAGTAAGTGACATAATAACAATTTTGAGAAAATAAGTTGTGCAATTCAAAATCTCTATTTGCATTTATTATCAAATAAATCCTTTAAGAAATAAAAACTCTAAAATAATTATTTTTTTTCAAATAATAATTTAATAGATGGTAGATAACCATTGATTGCATTCATTCACGTGATTAAATATTTTTTTGTTATTTTGTCCATGTTACTTTCATCATTTAAGCTATTTTAATGTAAAAGAATACAAATAAAAAAGGCAATATGCAATTTTAGTAAATCATTGTTTGATTTTTGTTCGACTAAAATTTCACACGTGTTTAAATTTCTTTTAATATTTAAAATAGTCTACATGAATACATGATTTGTTTTCAAGTTATTCATTGCTAAGTCTAAGATGCTCCGTAATTAATGAATTAGCGTCGAATAGTTTTAAAGTAAAGAATCTTAAACATTATTTTTATTTTGTATTATTTTTCACTAATGGATACTTCCATATGATACACTATTATTCTATTATTTTTTCTAGATTTTCCAACATTTTAGTAGTTGAAAATCTTTATCGACTTTTTCCCCAGTTGTGGTAAAACTAAACATCTTGAGGAACCGGCAAACATATTAACCGTTATTTTCGAATAGTATTTTTTAATTTATTCGTCACAGAAATTTTTTTAAACAGACTGAATACCCTGGCACAGAAATATCTGAGCCAGAAATGTTTTCAGTTACCCCATAACACATGAATGAGTGCGCCAGCAATATTTTCTTAAGAGACAATTTATTGCTGCAGATTAAGATTATCATGTATTTTAAAAAAGACCTTCTTTCCCTCCCAGGCATGTTTAATGATTTTAGTTTCGATGTGTAACAAGTGCAAAAATCCAATACTTTCAATTTAAAATGCATAACATTATTTCCGTGTGTAACGAAAAAAAATATTACCGCGATGTAAAATTGTGAACTCGATAAACACAGAAAACCTCATTCTAACTGTCTTCCAGAAAAAAACATCCATAACTACAATGTTTTACATTTTTTTTCTTACCAATAATTTTTAGCAGAGAAATTCGTCTTATTTAATCATCGAAAGTTTACGATTAAATAAAGTTTTTTTTAAATATGTACCGTAATTTCGGGTGTATAAGCCGCGGATCAAACAATCTTTTTGGACCCAGAAATCTTATTTAGTGATTGAAGACAAATATTTACGGCGATCTAACTAGTAATATTTGTTTCTTAAAAAATTCTGGGTCGAAAAATAATTGTTTGGTCTGCGGCTTATACACCCGAAATTACGGTAATTAAAATTAGTGGCAAGTAAAACGTAAAACTTGGCAGCTGTGACTTCGTTACATGCTGTAGTCATAGAAGCAAACCTGATATTGGTTATCCGTAATACCTGCGCTAATTTGACTCTGGTTTAATGAGTTTCGAGCCAAAATTTTTTTAAAGAAATGAAATTAAGTATGTTCCACTAACAATCCCGAAATTAAATAAATAAATATTCATGAAATATATTTTCTGGTTTGGAATGACGTTAACCTGGCTCAAACTAACCCAGGTATTACGGAAGATTAGTTGAAAGTTGGCAGCTATGTGTAGTGATGAACCTGTTAACCACTTAACTGTTTCGTTTTTTACGTTCGATAAATAAAAAATATGGGATAAACAGCACTTTTTTAAAGCTAAAATTTTCGTAACAATTAGCCTAAATATTTCTGCAATTAAATAGCATGAAATTGTATTTAAAAAGATTAATGATGTCAAAGGCTTTGTGTGATGGATCAAGCAAAATATTCTTGCCCGTACGGTGTACGGGTATCATTTAAGTAGTATTCTCTATCCATTGCGTATTTTGTATGGCCATATTTTAACCTGATCCTGCCAATAATATTATCGGTTTAAATATTTAATGTAAAAATAAAAATAACAAATCGCCATCTTTTCTTCTGTTTGAGTAATTTATCTATAAAATACATACTTAAACAGAAGCATTTAAGCAGAAGTCTTGTTTCTCCTTAAAATAATTTAATGAATCATAAAGTGCTATTCAGTTGTTAAGCATCAGAAATCTCTTTTCTGAATTATTTTAAAAGTATTTGAAATTTACTTCTTTGTTTAATTTTGAGATTATATTGTGTAATAAGCTTACATTTGATGCTTTTAACAAGTGCTTGCGCTGTTAAAATTTGTTTTTAAGGATCATTTCTTGAAGCGTCAAATTTTGAAGAATTATTCTTCAATATTTATATCGTTGAACAGTAAAGTAATAGGAAACTACTAAAATTCATTTCTTTAGAATTTATTTTCCTTAAAAAGAATTATATCATATCATTTCCAAATGTTATATATAAATATATTTATTAGTATTAGATATATGATATTTATTAATTGTTTTCATAAAAATTTCGGAAAGGACTTCAAGAGTATCCATAATAATTTAAAACACTCAAAAATTATAAGCCATTTTTTTCTTAAATATTTGCAATAGACATTTTTTAAGGTACTTCGTATTCTAAGAAATAATCACATGGTACATAGTTGGTCTTATAAATTATTCGAAAATCATAAAATGTCCTTAAACTTTTTTTTTCTTGTTTTAATATGGTGATGTTAAATATTTTACTTTAAAATGTTTGAGATTTTACAAATTTGTGCACGTTTAATGTAATATAAGTATATTTTCGCTTATAAAAATGATCAATATAATTATTTTTACTTAAATCTATAGCCACACGTTTATTTAGCGTAAATAAACTTAAAAAAAATATGATATTCAGCAACTGATTGAGAGGTTAATTGAAAATACCTAAATTTAGGAAAAACAGCAAGAATAACGGAAGAGTTGAATAAAATACCTAAAGAGTGTATTTTTACAAAAAATAATTTCTGTTTCAGTTGTAATTTTTGCACTACGCGAAGGATAATTCTCCATATTGTGATATCATTTAACTGTGTAAAACATACTGAATTCCAGAAACTTGAAAAATTTACGAAATCTGTTAATGGTCATAACAAATATACAAAGTTTAAGTTCAGATTTTAGTTTGCTGATTTTTACCCCTTTAACCCCTTACGGTTAAATTACTGTGAGCTCTGAAAGTAGAATTTTTTACCACATAATTTTAATTTCGAAATGTCACAATGGCACCAGAAAATTCGACCAAATTTATTGGAAAAAATGTAATCCATTTATTTCTTTGCAAAATACTGATGCCAATGTGACATTTGGAATTTTGAAGAAATTTACACCCCAGAGCTCTAAGGGTTAAAAATTCAAATTTATTATTGTGACCACTTTTTTGAAAACGAAAATATTCTTCTTTTTTAATGACGAATAAAATTATACCAGATTAAAACCAATTACACTATTTTATAAAACTGGTGGGAATCGAACAATTTTGAATAAAAGTCGTGAAGCTTGCAGCCCGTGAATGTCTCGGGCGTGACGATTAAGTGGTTAACGACAGGCAAACGGAGCGATCCTGGGATGCTCAAAAACCTTGATTCTTCCAACCAGTAAATTTTTATTGTGATTTTTTTCCTTATTTAATACAAATTTTACCAATTTAACGAGGCAAACATTTTAGTTTTGAAAAATCGGTGATATAAGATTTAAAATCCTGTAAAAGACGCTCTTCCCTAAGGGATTAAGGGTCTTGCGATTATTTCTGCAATTCCTTCACCTTATTGTACAAATTAAATATTGTAGTTCAATCTAGTATAAATGAAGTATTTTGTTAATTTGTGATCATTCGCAATAAAAACAGACCTTATTACATAAACTTTGAAAATTTCAGAATCCAAATACGAGATACCTTCAGAATCCACTTATTCTATACACTACCGCTCTACATATTCCTACAACACTGTCACAGTTTCGTAATTTACCGATCATCACATATATAATCATGACGACTAGATTTCCTCAGATACATACGTACTTTGATAGACTTAAACACAGACGGTATAGATTTGGTTCATGCACAAGTGCTACGATTTAGGATATCACAATGTCACGCAAAATCTCAAAACTCACAGTACAACTACATAAGAGTAGCTAGGCAATCTGCCTCACATTTATAATATTATGCAAAAGTTTGTAAGTTAACGTTTCATTTATTTGTTAAATCACACTATCCCGATTAATAATATTATCTTTCCTATCCGTCAATTTAAACACAGACGATGTAGATTTGATTCATGTATATGTGCTACGATTTAGGATATCACTATCTCACGCAAGATCTCTAAACTCACACGTTTTCACAGTACAATTACAGAAGAGTAGCTAGACAATCTGCCAGACATTTATAATATTAGACAAAAGTTTGTAAGTTAACGTTTCATTTATTTGTTAAATCACACTAGCCCGATTAATAATATTATCTTTCCTATCCTTCAATTTAAAAACAGACGGTGTAGATTTGATTCATGTATAAGTGCTACGATTTAGGATACCACTATCTCACGCAAAATCTCAAAACTCACACGTTCGCACAGTACAATTACAGAAGAGTAGCTAGATAATCTGCCACACTTTTATAATATTAGACAAAAGTTTGTAAGTTAACGTTTCATTTGTTAAATCACAATAACATGATTAATAATGTTGTATTTTCTTACAGTCAATTATATTATAAAAAAACTTTTGAGATGATTTTTTTTAAATATCATATGAGCTACTCCCCTGATTTGACCGATGTCATGCGGGCAAAGTGTTTTTGCCAATCACAGGGTTCCGGAATGGTCCGCCAACTGAACATCAATATTTTCTTAGAATTTTTTTTATTTTAGATTTTTCTTGCAAATTTCTCGGAAATAACCTTCGGAGGTTAATTTTAGTGTAAATGCTGTAGAAAACTACTATGAAATTTTCTGTTAAAAGTATTGGTGTTGAGTTCGCGGACCATTTGGACACCAGTTCGAGCCCTGGAATCATGATTTGCCTGTACCACGCACAAGCATCCGTATGCTATATTTATCCATATTTTTTATTTTCACCAGTAAATTTTTACTGTAAATTTGACATTTTATAATTGGAGAATTTTTATGATTCAATTAGGCAAAAATTTCTGTTTTCAAAAATCGGTATAAAAGATTAATAATTCTGTAAATGACATGGAAAAAATTTATTTGAAGGATTTTTTCTAAAATATTGATTACCGTAATTTCGGGTGTATAAGCCGCGGATCAAACAATTCTTTTTGGACCCAGAAATCTTATTTAGTGATTGAAGACAAATATTTACGTCGATCTAACTAGTAACATTTGTTTCTTAAAAAATTCTGGGTCGAAAAAGAATTATTTGATCCGCGGCTTATACACCCGAAATTACGGTAGTTAATTGGTTAAAATTTATTTTGGAGGACATATAACTCTAGTACATAATTTTGTATGGAAAAAATACATACTTGTTATCGAATTAATTTATAATATTTATTTTAATTCGAAAAATAAATTTAAAATTTTTTTGCAATATCATATTTTTTAAATTATTTTAACGAAACTGAAAAAAACTAGAGATGGAAAAGCGCGTTTTAATATATTTTATATTCTTAATATAAGAACAGTTTAATAATTTTAATGTTACAAGCATTTTAAATAAATTAAATTTATCTAAAGAAAATTTTAAAGCTTCCCGAAAAATAATTGAAAGAAATTATGCCAAGCAAACTAAAAAAACCTATTTCGTTTAGTTTAATGTATAAAATTTTGTCTTGAAATAAATTTCTGATAAATATTAAAGTTTTCTCCACAAAAACATTAGCTTTTAGCTATTAACTTATCGTATTTCATCTAATTATCAATAGCGGTAGTTAGAAAAAAAATATTTTTAATGTCTGTGTTCACAGAATTTTAAATATCGATATGCGTGATTAAAAACAGCGTGTTTAAACGCCGCAAAATTAAAAGCCATTACGTTAGAAAATTAGTTAAAATAATTTTCAAAATATGTAAAGAAATATTTCATTTTTCTGCACTTTTAAACATGCATTTGGCACAATAAGTGAAATGTATTTCCTTCTGAATATTTTTGTTGTTTATAATTGCTCCGATTGTAAAAAATATGAGCATAAGTTCTGAAAAATGAAAATGTTTACTTTTTAATGCTGCGTTTAATAGATTTTTCCGACTACATAGTAAAGCTGAGGATCCCAAAATTTTTAAGGAGAATGTAGCTCCTAAACAAAGAAAAATCCAGTTGCACATTTGAAAAAAATCAATACAATCAATAATATTTATATGGGAAAAACTCAGGAATTCAAAGAGAAAAGTAATTTGTTTAATGTATACACATCTGCAACAACCATAGGCAAAATATATTAAGAAGTATTTTAAGTATTAACTTACATGTTAACCCATTAGTGCCTGAATTTTTTTCTTGGTTAAAATTCAAATTTTGCATTTTCCCACCACTTTTAAAGCAAGAAAAACTTTTATTTTAATTTATCGAGACCTTTGTCTCGAGAAAGAAAGTATTTATTTATACTCCTTTTTACTGGTGTGAAATGCGCTTACTTGAATTTTTTAAAACTGTCCCAAAAATGGGACGCTAGGCACTAATGGGTTAATATTTTTGAAAAAGCTTTTAAATGATTTCTATTTTTTCATGTCTTTTTAGAAGAAAGGGCATAGCCGGATAAGCATTGGAAACATGCCTTTCAATCATTTTTTTTCCCCCATGTGTGGCTATTTATCTGCTAATGTATTTCCCTTATTTTCACCTTAGAAATATTGATATTTTATGAAATAAAAACGAATGATAAAACGAAATAAAACGAAGGATAATAAGAATAAGTAAGTTCCGTTATTACTATTTTTTTGTGCCAAAATCCATACAGATGTTATATAGGTATGATTAAATCATAATGAGTTCTTTTAATTCTGACATATTATCTATAATGCGTGGTAATAGACAACTTTTTAGCACTTTCCAACAAAGTTGAAAAGTGCTTATGCATTCGGTTTGTCTGGCCGTCTGTCCGTCTGGCCGGATGGCCGTCTGTCCGTCTGGCCGGATGGCCGTCTGTCCGTCTGTCCGCTCTCTAACTCCCGTAAATATACTCGGATTGCTATGAAATTTATATACGTTATTGAGGTTTACCCTAGCACAAACCCTATTGAAAATGAAGTATCTACCATGATTAGTTTATCCACAGAGAGAATCAAAAGTTTCCCATTACATTACGGCCTATGGGGAAAAATCGTTAATATACTCAAATTGCCATGAAATTTTAGGACGTTTTTGACGTTTACCCTAGCACAAGTCCTATTGAAAATGAAGTTTCTACCATGATTAGTTTGTCTACAGGGCGAATCAAAAGTTTCCCATTACATTACGGCCTATGGGGGAAAATCGTTAATATACGCGGATTGCCATGAAATTTTAGGACGTTATTGAGGTTTACCCTAGCACGAACCCTACTGAAAATGAAGTTTCTACCATGATTAGTTTGTCTACAGGGCGAATCAAAAGTTTTCCATTGCATTACGGCCTATGGGGAAAAATCGTTAATATACTCGGATTGCCATGAAATTTTAGGACGTTGTTAATGTTTACCCTAGCACAAGTCCTATCGAAAATGAAGTTTCTACCATGATTAGTTTATCTACAGGGCGAATCAAAAGTTTCCTATTACATTACGGCCTATGGAAAAAAATCGTTTCAAAGGAATTTTAAAGATGTTATACCCTGTCAAACATATTAAAATATGCATTCTATAAAATATAAGGTGAAAATGTAGCTATTATTCATTTACAGGGCCACACAAAAGAATTCCATTAGATAATGGTAAAAGGGGGAATTGTGTGACATATTTTAAAGATTTTAAGCTTTTTCATGTATAATAAAATTGCTATATGTCACTGAAGCTTAATATAAATTATACGCTACTGTCTTGCATAATATGAAGTACATAGCATTTACAGGGCCATACAAAAGATTTCAAATAGTATATTCTTTCCGAAGTACCGTATATGTGTCTGATGATGGCTGATGGAGGGATGAAATGCATTTTAATTATTATATTCGCGTTTATATTTCGTTAAATATATGCACATTATATGGTGTGTATAAATGTTATAGTTGATATACAGGGCTACCCAAAAGAGCTAACCAACGTTACTGAATATGAGCGTAAATTATTTATACGTGGTTCTTAAATAAGCTATGCATTTTTACGCTCAGCTGCATTCAATTTACTGAAAAATGTTTGCAGAATATAGATAAAGGGATATACAGGGCCACGCAAAGAATTCGGTACATGGACGATTATGAATGATGATTTATGAGAATGTGATTTCAGTTGTTTTAAAAGTGTTTTAGTTTACAATAAATTTTAGCCTAATGCTGACTTGTAATAAAGGTACAATGTAAACTACAGGGCTGAACAAATGTATTCAAGTATGTTTCCATCTAATAGTATGAATTGCTGAAAAAGAAATTTCAAGCTACTGGGTATTTTCTTGCTAAGCTAAATTTTCCCATTATATGAACTGACATATGAAATACAGGGCTGTTCTAATGTACTGGAATACATATTTGGGTATATTTGGCTATACACTCTTATTTCCCTAAATAACAAAGTTTTGTTAAAGATTTCATTATGTGTTGGAAAGTGCTTCATAATCTATGCTTAACGCATGATTTTTCTTACTTGTTATTCAATATATATGCTTCTAGCAATTTTTGTTTATTCTAATGGCAGATTTCTGTGGCTGTTTTATTTGTTGATAAATATGAGCGAAAGGTACATAATCTGAGTTAAAAGAAATAAAAAAGAATATTGTCAACATTGGATTATATTTTTTACTAAGAAGTATACTTCTGTAATTTTGAACCGTTTAATATTTAAAAATAAAATAAAATAAAAATGTTTTAAGTTTAAATATTTTTTTCGTAAATAAATTTTAGCCCCAAAACACAGTGGAAAAATACCAGGAGATTAAAATATCGCAAAGACATAGCTATTTCTTTTCGAATATATTATGGCTAGTTCCATGGGTTTTGTAGTGTAAGTCACATTACCTTATAATTGCTATGCTTGTTTGCCACCGTTATTTTCGAAAAGTCTGCTTGGCCTTATTCAATTAATGAGAATGTGCCGATAAAATAAATCACATTTTTTCGTACTAAAATACTGGTAGCCAAAAATCGTAGCCTGTGACTTACAATACAAGTACTCATGGAAATAGCCTTATAAGATAGAGTGGACTCCCTCTATTCTGAACACTCATGGGACCGACCAAAAATGTTCAGATTATTAGGGTGTTCAGTATAGAGGGAGATTGGAAATGCATTACTACTACTACTATATAAGGTGACCTAGCCAGTAGTTGATCAAATAAGGTCAGTCCTACGGGGGTTTTATTATATTTGCTTTCTTTTAAGTTTTGAAAGTAAACTAAAATGATTTCTACAATTCTTAACTCTTTAAGCGTTCCGCAGAATTTTACATGCAAGTTTAACAATTCATAAAATAAAAGCTATGGAAAGTATTGATATAAATTTTTGTATTTCATAATCTTAGATATTTATTTGTCATATGCAGTTCAAAAAATTAGCATTAATATTGACTTTGAGTTAAATAAAAATTTGAATCCAATAACTATTCGACGAAAAAACCCAGTTAGGCTGCTTAAAGGGCAAAAATGAAATCTGCTGAAATTAAATAACAACAAAATTATAAACAAATAGTTTCTTTAATTGCCATTTTCTCAGTAGTTGATCAGTCGAAGAAATCAGTTCAAAATTCCAAATTCACGCTAAAATTCAAAAATTAATCTTGGAAATATCATGCTTAAACTGTTATTAAAAATATTTCATTAGAACTATTATTTGAAATAAGAATGATAGAAGTGGATTATTTTAACTTACCATAATTGTCTCCAACTAATCAAAACTAAATTTTTCCATTTTCTAATAAAAAAAGTCATAAAATGGCTTCTGTTACATCAGGCGGCTGACAAGCATGTGACAAGAGAATGCTCGAACAATTTACTTAAGTTTTTATCTAACATGCTGAAGTATTCAAACAAATTGCAATTTCAAGTATGTAGTTACAATCTAGCAGTGATTTTTTCTGGGTTTTTTTTTTTTTTTTAATTAAGTTTGTTGAACTTTTTATTCATCTGTAACAGTTTCTCCAAATTTCCATGATAGAATTTGAATTCAGATTGCAAACATGTGTTCAGTTTTCAGAGAGATGAAGTAGAAATGGGGACCAAAAGTAGCGTTCATAATAGTGGGGTGTTCGGATTAGAGGGTGTTCTAAATACAGTGATTTTTTCTGGGTTTTTTTTTTTTTTTTTTTTTTTTTTTTTTTTTTTTTTTTTTTTGAACTTTTTATTCATCTGTAACAGTTTCTCCAAATTTCCATGATAGAATTTGAATTCAGATTGCAAACATGTGTTCAGTTTTCAGAGAGATGAAGTAGAAATGGGGACCAAAAGTAGCGTTCATAATAGTGGGATGTTCGGATTAGAGGGTGTTCTGAATACAGAGAGTTCATCTTTTAAGTCTATGGAGTTTCGCCGGGACCGTCAGAATGTGTTCATAATACTGGGGTGTTCAGATTAGAGAGTGTTCAGATAGAAAGAGTCCACTGTATATGTATCCATAAATAGTCATATTTTGTGCTTTAGGCTTCACATTCAAGAACAGTGACATTTATGGGGAAAAACAGCTGACAGATGATAATGTATGGCATTATTTTACAGATAAATATAAAAACTTAATTTTTTTTCAGTAACCACAATTTTGTTTCCAAATAACTACCACGACAATCATATTCCAGATTGTCATTTTTAGACGACATCACACATACAGAAACCATTCACTACAATAAATCACTTTCTGATCGCGGCAATTAACAACTACTTACGCATTTCACATGATGGTAAACAGGACATGCCGATAGATTAAAAAGCTTGAAACTACTAACTTTAATTTATCTCTAGAAAAACTGGTGAAAAACATTTTAATTTAAATTGTTTGTGATCATTGTCGTTATATTTCGATATCGAAGGATGTAGTTTATTTGCTAGTCCGAAAATATTCTTCCCTGTTGTTTTATCAAACACAAATAACAAATTTTGATATGGAAACAATATCGTCAGCGTTGAGAATGATGCTCATGTGCTCATTAAAATTTAAAATACAACAATTCTGTAAGTGTATATTTCAAAAATTCTTCGGGTGTCGTAGATGAGTAGCTCCGCCCCAAATAACGCCTTTAAATGAATTTTTATAATTCTTATACACATTTTTGTAAATATTTATATGTAGTACCCAACTAAAATTTTTGGTATTTTTATATAATATTTGGGCCCACATGAGGAACTTTTTACAAGAAAATGGTAATTTTCGGACAACTATGGGATATTATTTGTATTTTTATAAAATTTTAAATCGCTTTTTCACAGACTTATTACAATCAGAAAATTATACAAAAATTTCCAGTTATGCATCGTTGACGTCTATATAAACTCAATTAATGGCATTTTATTCAGTTCAATAGTTTTTGAGAAAATAAAGTTTTTTAAAAATCGAAAAAACATTTTTATCTCATAAAATATCAATATTTATAAGGTGATAATAGGGGAAATACATTGTCAGATACGTAGTCACACATGGGGAAAAATCAAGAAATTTGATTGAAAGGCATGTTTCCAATGCTTATCCGGCTATGCCCTTTTAACACTAAAACAGCCATTAGGGGTCATTTTGACCCCTACAAAATTGATAATAATTTATTCGAACCAGAAATTTTTTCGTAAAGTATGTTAAATGTAAGCTGCCTAAAAATTGGCTAAATGACTAATTTAAATGGTTTAAAATAAAAATTCTGGTGTGAAATACATTTTATAAAATTTGAGTAAAATTACCGGCGGTTCTAGTGTTAACCCTTTAATTCCCATGCCAGAACACGTTCTAGAAATTATGTAGTTCATTTCACACCAGAAAAATTCAATGGCTAATTTCGTTTTATTTAAATATGGAATGTTCTGTTATTGATTAAAGCAAATATTGTTGTTTTAATTTTCTGGTGGGAACTGAAATATACGAATTAAAGATCGGTGGTTTAAGACCTAAACCACTGGGGAGCAAAGGGTTAATCTTTTATCACCAGTTTATCAATATTTTTGCATAATTCAATCGCAAAAATGCCCGGATTAAGTAATACAAAATTTACACAATAATCACTTTTCTCAAATCAAAATATCCCTTTTTCGGATGCTACTAATCCATACGAAAACATTTTGATATTCAGAGAACATGTTTAATAGGCAAACATACAATATTAACAGTATTAACATTAATATGAAAATTAACATTATTTTGCTACAATTGCATGCACAAAATCAGTTATGCAGCTGAAAATGTTTACTTTACAATTGATAGAATCCGAAAAAGTGATATTTTGATTTGAGAAAAGTGATTATTGTACTGTAAAAACTACCTAGAAACGTTTCCGAAAAGGACGGGCAGCTAATAAAAATTAATTTTTATAAATTCTTCTTCAAATTTCGAAAACAAATAGTTTTCCGGGATTTTTAAAGGTAAAATAACTGTTTTGGAAACCTTAGGTGAGTTAGAAGAGGTTACTGTATATTTTCATTTTTGATTATAGTAAATTTTTATATATTCAGAAACATCTAACATTTTTTACAGTGTATAGGCAAATCATGATTGGCGGAAATATGCTGTCCGTATGACGCACCCGATAAATAGAAAGCGGTTACAAATGTGTTTAACCACAAAATTATTTTATTTTGAGTATAAATTAAGTGTAGTATAACTTTCAAATTATGTACAATTCAAAATATAACGTTAGGCAAGATACAGGTGAAAAAATATGTATAATCTAAGCAATCACGCAGGGCTCCCAAATGGTCTGCCAACTGAACATCAATATTTTCGTAGAATATTTTTCATTTTAGATTTTCCATGAAAATTTAACAGAAAACATTTTCGGACGTTGAGCGCAAATACTGTTGAAAGTTACCATGAAATTTTCTCTTAAAAACTATTGGTGTTAATTTCGCAAACCATTTGTAAAACATGAATTACGGCAGTGAACCCAACATCAGGAAAACAGTATTTCTTATTACAATTTTGCCCTACAAGAGTACATATGGCTAGTTCCATGGGTTTTTGTAGTTTGTCTAGTAGCTGATAACAGCTGTGCTTTTTGGCTACTGTTATTTTCGAAAAGCTTGCTTGGCCTAGTACAATTAATGAGATATATCCGATAAAATAAGTCACATTTTTCCCGTTTTAAATATTCGTAGCTAAAAATCGTTGCACGTGACTTACACTACAAGCACCCATGGAAACTGCCATTGTAAAAAAAAAAAAAAAAAAAAAAAAAAAAAAAAAAAAAAAAAAAAAAAAAAATAGAATGTGTAAATATTATGGTTTTGCACTCGAATAATAAAAATACAATTCAAACGCTTGTTTTTGAAAACTACACAAGAAAAATTTTCGCAGGGTCATGGAGGAATCAGAATCATGCAAATGATAAGGAAAAAAATAATCCGAAATCATTCGACGAAAAAGGGGTGTCCCTGTAAAAATCATCTAAGACTCTGAAAATGAATCGTCAAAGGAAAACTTACCCGGCACGTGGCGACTGGCGACCATTAATCTGCAAATACACTAATCAAGGTGAAAACTAATTTATTAAAATTTTATTAAAATTTACCATTAATGAGGCATTTAAGTAGAAAAAAAAATTTCCACTTAAATTTACTGGTGGAAGTTTTCCTCGGTGGTAATGAACACCTCCGAAAATAGTCACAGTTGAAGCTTCCGTGGATTACAATTTTTTTCAATTAAAACAATTAGTACATTTTAATTAAAAAATTAATCTAGCTCAAATGAGCAAACTTTCGTCTTATTTAAGCCGAGACTTTGTACAAGAAAATATTGACACAAAAAAATTTCATTGTTTGAAAATTCCAAGATCCGTAAGATAACTGGCTTCAATATTTTGGTGATATGCCAATTTGGTGATAATAAAACAATTTCTTCATTAAGGGTCCTACAAATGATAATACGCAGAAAAACTAACATCATTTAATTAACAGAATATTTATAATATATCACATATTTACAAAGTTCATTGTCAACGAAAAAAAAATGATTTTTTAAAGGGTACTTGTGAAAACTGCATTTTCAGCTTTCTTCTTCAAATAAAAATACGGAGAAAATGATATAAAGGTCAAAATTCTTTGTGAATACTTAACTTTTTCATAAGTACACATATCTCATAAGTGTAAAATATTAACCATTTCAGTGGCTGTGGTGTATTATGTACCTGTTAATTTTAATTAGTAACTGCCAAACAAACTCAGAAATATTTAATAAATTTTATTTTTTACAGTCTATTACAGGAAGATTATTTATTTTCAAATCAATCTTAAATTCAGGTTTAGCTTAATTATAATAATTTTTTATCACAGAATTACTTTGACACTTAAAGTGTTAAGAAATGGAAATAATAATAAATAAAAAACTAGTTAATATAACTAGAATTTTTGTAAAATTATATCTATATGATTCAATACATTAAATATTATTGTAAGTTTCAAATGAATTAACCTTCCTACCCTGAATGGGTCTAATCGACCCATAACTATAATTCCTTTTATACGATTCGAACCAGTTTTTTTTTTTTATAAATCAAGTTATATAACAGATTCTGCGAAATAAATCAATTAAATATATTAAAATTTTTTTAAATAATAATTCTGGCGTGAAATGTTTTTAATCAAGATTAAGTGAAATTTGAACAGGGTAGGAAGGTTAAAAAAAAAACAAAGAGAAAAAATACCTTAATTTGATAGTAAAATGATATCAAAATATCATTTATATATTTTTTTAAAATATTGGGAAAATATTTTTGCGAATTTCTTTTTATTTCGCTAATTTTATCAGAAAAAATGCAAAACTCATTTTATGAGGATTAAAAAAAATTGCTTTTGTTTTAAATACATTTAAATCTGCCTTGCACTGACCAAATCTAAATTGCTATATGTAATTTTCATAATTTAAAATTAAAATTTTGTTGAAAGAAGTATTATTTTAAATATAAGTATTTGTTTCTGTGCGTTGATATCTCAAAATGTTGTGTTCACTTGAGTAAAAAACAGTTTACGCTTTTCCAGTTGTTTGATATATCGGATTTCTCAGGAACAAACGAAAGTCATTTTACGTGACGATTCCTATTATTTTCGAGACTTCGGTAACCATGACAAAACATTCTAGTGCGATTTGCAATTCCAATACTCGTTATTGATTTATTTTATCAAATAATAATAATAATAATAGAACTATAATCTTTATGTACATGATTTAAAAAAACGTAAACGATATAAATGACGAAACATTCTGGTGCGATTTGCAATTCCAGTACTCGATATTGATTTATTTTATTAAAAAAAATCGTAGAACTATAATCTTTATGTATACGATTTAAATAAATGAACATAAACTGTGTTAAAGAGATCCTCCCTAAAAACTTCCAACTACCGTAATTTCTTGCGTATAATCCGCGGATCAAGCAATTCTTTTTGGACCCAGAAATATTTTTTCATGATTGAAGAAAAATATTTACGGCGATCTGAAAAGTTACATTTAAAAAAAAATTCTGGGTGCAAAAATAACTATTTGATCGGTGTATTATAAGCAGGAAATTACGGTACGCTTCGCAATAATACTTTTTTTTTCTATCATCGAAGCTGAATCTGGAAGAAATGTCAGTTTTCCACCTTCATGTATTACATTTTTGTTGCATAAAATCCAACGTATGTGGTTATTCCAGTATTATTAATGTAATAAATTTTCAACGCGAATACTCAATTTTGACAACATATTTGGCGTTTTCGTTCAATAGCAGATTCGGATATCAGACAAGAATCATTCTATAGCGTACTTTTGGAATTGTGTAGACATGATATTTGGAATTTATAATGTTACATTCCGATTTAGTAATTAAAATAATAGACATCGTAAAAATCATCATAAATTTTTTAAAAAGCTAGTTCATATTATGCCCTAGTGGACACGAGCCTGCTTCAGCTGATGACAAGCTGCATTGTTTTAGCTCGAAACGCGTCCTACTTTTTCCCTTTTTTGATTTTATTTCATGGTGATTTTTACAAATTATTATTTTGATTATTTTAAATTATTTTGATTATTTTAATTATTAATTATCGCCAGTGTATTTGGTGTTTTTCGCTATTCCTATTTTATATTTAAAAAACTGCAAATCTGCTGGCATTTTAGGCATAATTCAAAAAACAAATTGCCTTAATAATGTATGGTTTTGGATTCGCATATTTAAACAGGGTTCAAAAGAATCCTGGACATTCCAGACAAGGAAATTCTTCAGTACCAATAATTTCTTAAGGAAAATCTCTGCTTAAATAAAAAATAAATTTCGCGAGTTTGAACTGGATTTATTTTTTTTTATAAAAATAATGATAGTTGACCAGGAAAATAACGGGACCCATAGCCTCTTAAAACTCCCAGAAACCGATTTCTATAAAAACGTAGCATATGATACAATAAATATTAAAGTTCAATTGTATCATAATGTATACCTTTAAAATCATACAACGAAATTTTAAAAATTACGTTGATTTCGCAGAAAAACAAACTTTCAAATAGTGATAAAACAGAAGTCTATTTTACAGAAATAACCGGTATTGTAAAGAGATTTTGCCAGTATTTTAGTATTCACCAGAAGACGATAGCGCAGACAATTGTGTCATGAAGTTCACGGCCTAAAATTCCAGACTTACTTGAAACTCGATTCACATATTAACACTAGAACCGCAGGGTATTTTACTCAAGTTTTGCAAAAAGTGTTTCTCACCAGAATTTTAATTTTGAACTATTTAACTTATTTAATAAGTCTATTTTTATTCAGCATACATTTTACATATATTACAAAGAAAATTCTGGTTCGAATCGACTATTATCAATATGACAGGGGTCATTTTGACCCCTAATGGCGGTTCTAGTGTTAAAATGCAATCGATCTGCAAATTTATATCTTGGTAGAAAACCTTTGAAAACTCAATTTTAGTGCTTGATTCATCGTGCTTTTCTGCAAGCAATAATAAACACACTGGTAAACCTACGAGTCAACTGCTAACATCTTCTTCTCATGCATTTTCACGAAGATACGATTTTTTAAACCGATTGCATTTTAATATGCGAATCAAGTTTCAATTGATGCTGGAATTTCAGCCGTGAACTCTATAAGGTGGCTGTTTGTGCTATCGCTACTTTGTCTACTAATAAATACAGATTATTATTGTAAAACATAATACTGTTGTTTTGGCTAACAATTATGAATAAATCAAAATGTGATAAAGAAGTTTTCCTAACATGCCTAGTTTCAGGGTCAAAAATAGCTTTCGAAACACCCATTGACACTATTTTAAAAATCCTGTACACCAACGTTATTAATATGTTAACATATTGCTATTGCACACAAAAAAGGCCTTTCTAATCTACAACCAAAAAAATTACAAACTGTCAGACAATATTAAATTACATTGTATAAAATGGGAAACTAAGCCCAAATATTTATATTTCATTTTTCAAAAAAATAATGTGTCAGAAAAGATGTATTTTTTCATAAAGCAGTATTTGTTGCTACGTGCTCAAATTTAAAATTTCCAGGTTTACTTCATGATCTAAAATACTTTTCAGATATGTTCCGGATTTTTGGTAACAAAGAAAAATTTCTTTACGTGACAATATTTCTTGTTTTCAGTACTTTGGTAACCATGACGATTCATTCAAATATGATTTGCATTTTTCAGCTTTTATATATTGATTTATTTCGTCAAAATCAAATTTTTTCGCAAAAAACATTTATATCTATGTATGCAATTGGAATAAAACATTTCGCACAGATTTAATGCAATTTTTATTAAAAGAAATAGGGAATTATTCCGTATAAGAATTATGTTTACGTATATAAGTTTGATAAATGAATTTGAAAAGACACAAATTACCAAAGTATGTTACAAACGCATAGAATAACAAAGGATCAAAAGTAATTTGAAAGAAATCAGCTTTTTGTAACATTAAAGGACCAGTGAAAGACCAAAACCTAATTTCTAATTTTTTAATTTGCTTATATTTTGAAGAGGAATTTTCAATTGAAGTATGTATTTTTTGAATAAACTAAATGTTTCTAAGCATGTAGTTAACAGTTATATATCTATATTATATACAGTGCTGCTCAAAAAATTTAAGATAATTTTCCTATTATAGATGGAAATAGCTGAAATTGTGTTTTCAAGTGTAGTATGGGTTTACATATATGTGTGTGGATGAGACATAGTATTTTAATATATTAAGGGATCTTATGCCTTTGAACCCCGACGAAATAAATCAACAGGCATATTCAAAGTTTGAATCAGGGTATCTCCAGAAACTTTTTATGCATAAATATGCATAAATATAATTAAATAGTCAGTGCTTTTTAATATAATGCCACTAGATATTTACTTTACAGAATTTTCGCATTTTTGAGATTGAAAAAATCATTTTTTCCCCCTGAAAGTCATTTTGCGCATAATATATCGAAAATATATATATGGATTGTTTTTAAATTCGATATAGATAATAATCAGATAAATATATTGTTAAATGAGATACTTTTAACTATTTACAATGAACAGTTTTTTAGTTATGACAGATTTTATTCATTAAAAAATGAAAAATTTAGATTCTTATTTAAGATTTTTTTATTTTACATGATTAATAAATTAATTTTGCCATAATAATGGATCATATTTAAAAAACATATTTATTTATTACATATATGAAATTTCACAACAATTTATACATATGTTCTGGAGATGATATTCACGCAATGAAAAAGAAAGTATTAAAAAGAGCAATTTTAATTTGAACAATACACAAATTCTGTAAAAGGCTAGTAAGATATTAATGGTAGCACATTAAACAGAACAATGTTCTTTATTAATGGGGAAAATTTTTATGTTTATGCATGAAAAGATTTTAGAGATATACTGAATCAAATTTAAAATTTTTCTGATGAATTTCATCGCTTTTGAAAAGAATAAAACGATTTTTTTAAACATTATTAAACATGTGTATTTCAAAGTGTTTAATAATCTAGGATTGCCGCATAATTTCTTTCTCATTTTAAACAGGTAATCGTATTTCCTGGATCTTATAATGCTGCAAAGTACAATTTTCATTCAATAATTATTATTTGCAGCTCGCAAAATACAAAGAAAAAAGCAAAAAATGACGATATTTTTTGTTCAAATCACAGTCGTTTCCCATAATCAACTTTTGAAACAATGATTTTTGTTCTTGTTTTAATCTTCAGAAAATTCAATAGTCTTTTGTTAATGGGTGACAAATTTGTTTCAGTTGCTTGTCATCTGAGACAAAAGGCTGACAGATTGGTAGTTCGTAGCGTGCACCTTCAGATATCCCCTGTCGTATTAATTTTTCATTTTTTTACGCACTAAAATTTAAATTTGTACGTGAATGTCAATAAATGTAGTACAAAAAGTCCATAGGTGATATCTCTTTTTTTATAACGGAAAAAACAACCGTCATAGTCCAGAGATTTTTAGCCCAAAGAATTAACCCTTTATCTACCGACGGTACTACCATTAAAATGACTACTTTAATTTTATTATAAAATTCTTTTAATATATCAATTAGTCGGAATACTGTTTAGAATGAGTTACAGATACATTACTTTATTTTGTTCCAAAAGCATTATTGGTTACACAAAACAAAAGTGTTTTTAAAATGATGATTTCTTTTACCTTTGTATATTTTCAGGTTTCTTGGCACTGAGGGAGGGGGATGCGGATTGTTCAATTCGGAAATATTACTATATTTATATTGTAAGAACATCATATTTGTACATTTTAAAAATTTATAAAATTTTAAGAAAACAATTTAAAAAAAAAAAGATTTGAATGGGGTGATAAATATTGCACAAAATCTAAAGATATTCAAATTTAATTAATCCTTCTAAATCCTTCAATCTTTCTAAAATCCTTCAAAAATGTATCACATGATTATGTAAATCATTTCATTTAGTTTAAACAATGTACGTAAAATGCTTTAGAATGTAAAATTTTCATGAATTCATAAATCGGTAGTTAAAGGGTTAAAACCTTCTCTTAATTAGGAATATTATTCTTAAAATAAAATAGCATGAAGAATACAAATTTGCTAAATTTTATCAAATATCAAAATTTGATTGTGTGTAAATATACACGTATATTAGATTAAAAAATATTTAGAATTTCATTTATTACGAACTGGATTTCTTATGAAACTAACAAAAATATTTCTAAATACATACACATTTGCTACAAAGAATCTCAAGTAAAAATTAATTTTATGGCAGACTTTTTCTTTTTAATTTCCCTATTTGAGATACAATGAATCGAATGCTTTTTTTAAATAGAAAATTATCATTTTTAGTATTAAATGGAAAAAAGAAAAAAAAACCTTCTTTAGCTTTTCAAAAAGTAAGTTTTAATTACTCGACATAAGTTTGTAGGAAATGGGAAATCAATTACCCTTGAAAAAGAAAATTTTCTTATCTATAATTAAAAATACCATTGATAATAATTGGTAAAAAAGGGGAGATTTACTTTTTTTTTATTTACAAAATGCAATAGATAATTTTTTTTATTTCAGATATAATGTCATTTAAACTCTTTATTTCAGCTATTAGTTTTAGTAAAATCTAGCAGTAAATTAAAAGAAATATAAATAATATAAAAGTAATAAAATATAATACAGGATTCGTACACTTCAAAGACATTCAAACACCTTATACCAGAATTTTCGTAAAGAAATATTTACGTTATCCTTTTTCAAACCCCACTGTCTATTTATGTACTTTTTACTTTCTTCTATCTTTACCAGAACAAAGTATTGGAATTGGGAAAATTTTCGAAATCCAATTTTCGACGTCAGATAATCCGAAAAACATGTTTTCACAAAATTCCTGTCCGTGAGTTTGTTAGTCTGTCTGTGGTGTAGGGGTCAAAAATATTTTGGCGCTCTATCTCAAGAACTAATGCACAGAATTCAAAAAAACTTTAGATTCTGCTAAAACTTGATATAAACTAGATCTGATTAATTTGTGTTGTATGTTGTTCAACAGGTGGCGCTACTATGCTGCATTATTCACAATTTCCACAATAGCCATATCTTAAGAACTAGTTCATGGATTCTCATAAAACTTTAGATTTAGTTCGTACTTAATATAACATGCTGCTGATTATGTTTTGGTGCAGATCGCTCAACAGGTGGCGCTGCCATGTTGCATTATTCGTGATTTTTGCTATGCTATCTCAAGAATTTATGCACAGAACTTCACAAAACTTTAGATCCTGTGAGACCTTTATATGAACTAGATATGGTTAGTTTTCGGTATTAATTGCTCAATGGGTGGCGCTAGTATGCTGCATTATTTATAATATCCACAATAGTCATATCGCAAGAACTAGTGCATGGATTTTCATAAAATTTTATATTTAGCTAATACTTGATATAGCATGATGCTGATTACATTTTGGTGCAATTTACTCAATAGATGACACTGGCATGGTGTATTAATGTTAATTATTGCAATAACTCTATCTAAAGAACAAATAAACGAAATTTCATAAAACTTCAGATTTAGTTAGTCCTCAATATAGATTAGTGTTGTTTAGTTTTTGGTGTAAATTGCCCAACAGATGGCACTGTTATGCTGCATTTTTCACGGTTTCGCAATAAATGTATCTCAAGAACTAATGCATGGATTTTCATTAAACTTCAGATTCAGTAAATACCTGATAAAAATATTGATCCTGATCAGTTTTTGGGGTACATCACTCTGCGTTGTTATGCAGATTTTTTAAGAATTTCGATGATTCGCGGGGACTTAAGAAGTACATTTTTTTTACAATTTCTTAGGATTTTTTCAATTTTACTTTCTGCATTAGAAAAACATTTAAAAACATAATTAAAATGTATATTTAATATTTTTTAATCACTAATGGACTCTGTAAATGGTATTTTACGCAAAGTAAAATTAATAATGTTTTCTATTTTTGTACATTTCGTATATTTCTGCTGCAAGCCACTTTTATATAACACGTAGCATACTAAAAATACGCTATAAGAAACAAATTGTTGTTTTTTTAGTTCTGCTACCACTTAGGCTCCATTCAAACCATTTTTTTTTTATTTTTGTTTAACCGTTTGACGGCTATGCAGCGCTACCGGGCTTCCAGATTTCAAGTCCAAACAAGCTAAGCGGCGCTATTGCGCTGTCATTTTAGTAGGAGTCTGAAACTCTGCGCGTGAGCAAATTTGCCGTTCTTGCTTTTTTGTAACGAAACTGTTTCTTTTAAAGCATAAATAGTGTTTTTAATTAGTTTTCATACCAAAATCTGGAAGCGCGATAGCACTGCACTGCAGCCAAACGGTTAACGTTATTTATATACGTAAAATAATTCTAAAAATGCGTATTCTTTATATATTCTATAGGATACACAGGGTGCGTAGTCTGGAAGGACCGTGTAAGGACCTTTTATCAGAATTTTTATAATGTAATATTTGTTTTATTTAACGAAAAAGAAATCCTTTTTCAGATGTAACAACTAGTACTTTAAAGAATTTCTGATACTAAAAGAATTAAAATCCTCTGAGTTTCTTGATAACTACGCACCCTGTATACAACAGGTCTAAAGCGGTTATTTCATGACAAAAATTCTATCTTTAGATAAAACGATCGGTACATTATTAAATATCTGGTACTCAAACACCTAAAATCCCTTGAATCTTTTGTACTGATATGTACGTAACTCTGTTATCTTAAACATTTCAATAAATTAAATTATGCAGTACAGAATCAGATAAGATATTTGTAGTAAGGTATCACTGTTGTATATGAACATGCGTCATATACTATGTTGGACAATATATATTTTCAACAATGCAATATACAAAGTCAATGGTGAAATTAGGAGATACACGATATCTACTCCTAAGAAAAATCAAAATACGAGGAAAGTGGAGAAATCGCAAGATTTGAGGCCCTCTTTTCGCGAAGAGTAAATTAAAAAATGAAAACAAGAGAAGTGTTCTGTCCCAAAAGATAAATTAAAAGGGGAAATGTCTGATTTACAATGTTTTGCTTAAGATTCTCAATATGAATATTTAAGAATTTTTAGGTGACAAATAAAGTATTTTAACAAGAATTCTACGTGCAATCCAGTATTTATTTTTAACAATGCATTTTATTACTGAATATGAAATAGGGTAATAAGCATATTATTTGTTTGGGTGAAAAATAAATTTTGTATCAGTTTGAAAAGCTGATAGTCTAAAGAATTCATTTGTAGTTATAAGCCAAGTAAATCCTTAAGTAGATTTAAGAGAAATTCTACATACATAATATTTGTGATCCCCGAGTAATCTTAGCATTTAACAATCTAATAATCACAATTAACTTAATTAAATTCTGTCTTTAAAAATTTTGCATGTTGTATTTTCGGTAATGTAAAAAATGGTGATCTTTAAAAAAGACAATGTTTTAGAAATCACATCCGAACATTCTGCTTGAAAACATATGTAATTATGCTTAGGGAAATTAATATTAATGACTCATACATGAGCAATGTTAACCGAATAATTCATATAACAATTGTACAGATGATTAAATGAAAAATTGCTGGATTTAGGAAGTGGAGCTTCAAGATCAAGGACAATTTGTAATTTTACGCTCATAAACCGTGTAAATTATGAAATGCAAACGCCAAATCTTTTTCACCATTACGTTCATGTTAATTGTCGAGAACTAAAGTTTCTACTTGGCTACATGCTTGAGGCTATAAAGAAATCCTCTGAAGAATTTATGAAATTGACATTTTGTTTTTAGTTTTGAAATATTGTTTATTAAGTAGCATGGCTGTTGTTATATTTGAAAGATTTCACATTTATTTTATGGTCATTCATCTGTTACCTGTTGTACGAAATACCAGATCTGTTATAAGTATTTTGCATCATGAACACATTTATTCATGTATGTGCTTTGGACCTACCTAATGTTTACCTAAGTAAACATTATATATGTTAATCTTTCTAATAAGAAGCGATACAAAATAAGTTGTACAATATTTAATGAAGAAAAAGAATTGTCCGGTTGATTTAATTAAGATAGTTTCCATATCTACAAAGATATCTTGATTATTTCAACATTCGTCAGATATAATGTTTTAAAGCTCGTTTAGTGTTTAGAGCTCTTTTTAACACTAGAACCACGGTGACGAGTCATTTTGACCCATAGCAATTGGATAGATGTTGATTCCAACCAGAAAACTGTATTTAAAGTGTTTTAAATATATTCTGCACAAAAATAACAAAAATAAATAGTTTAAATAGTTTTAAATAAATATTCTGATGCGAAATATTTTCTTAAAACTTGAGTAAAATTTCCCGCAGTTCTAGTGTTAAAAATATTTCTATTTTTTGTTAACAGTCTTGAAATTTACCCTATGTATTTTGTAAATGTCTAATAAAAGAGCTAATTTCTAAAACGTTGTTATGTTTACCAAACATATATATATATATATTTTGAAGCATTAATAGAAATGCAAAAAAAGTTATATGAAAATTAATTATATACAGAATGCATATCAAGACAATTTTGTTTTTTTACCCTATTAGTTCCTAACTAATTCTTCCTTTTTATTTTTCAAATTATTTTGCTAGAAAATTAATTATTCAATTATTATCATTTCTAATAACACCATGCGCCATATGGGGCAAAAATGTGATGATTAAATCAATGAAATATTGATCACAGTGTTTCCACAATATAATGACACAGTGTGGGGCTCTAAACACATACTTAAAACAAATAAAGAATCAAGTTTGGTCACCTGTGAGACAGCCAATATTCTGATAGTTGTTTGATCATTGTCTTTGTATATGACGATTGTAGTGTCATAGTAGCATCATGTCAATTTCCTTTACCATAAAGATGGTCCACGTGTATGTACGAAATACACTCGAAAAAACGCACGCACTAATTTTATTGAAATGTTTACGTACTAAATAAAAATACCTATTTGTATTATATTTATTAAAATATTTATATACCTAATAAAAGTACGTATTTATATTACATAAAAACATGCACGTAATGTCGAATATTGTTTTAGTTGTAACTTAATAAACATCAGCGAAAAGTCATTTGAACATCATTAGTGTAACGGTATTTGTAAGCCCGTCGTTGTGAGATCATAAATTATTCAATGTTATGCGTTACATTTTGATTTAGCTACTAATTTACATCCCGAATGGAGTTATCTTCTGTTATCAGATTTACTTCTATGCGATAACTGAATTTTGAGATACTAGTACTTTTGGCATTATTATCATCAATGCATTATGAATCTTTTATCATAAAAATGCCTTATTTGTTTTCCATGAATATGTATTTGTGAGTTTGTTCATAGTCTAGCAATTTATTTTTCGCTTCTTTTGGAAGCAAATCATATTATTAGAAGCTTACGTGATCACAATATTTGTCAATAATATTTAAAATATTAGTAGAAAATTTAATGTATTTCTTTGAAAAATTTCGAATCAATAATAAAATAAATATAATTTTTGTATTTTAGCTCTTCAAATTTAGTTATCATAGTTTAGCACTTCAAATTTAGTTATCATAGAATCGACACGTAAAAATGGTTCGTTGTTAAAAGATAGTAGGCTATTCCCATGAATCATAGAAAATAAAACTAGAAAAAGTAAAGCTGATTTGTTGAAATTATGATTTAGAAAATAAAATTTTGTGTTTATTTTTTTTTTTCACTATTGCAAGTCATTAGGTTGGCAAGGTAACAGGATAATCGACACATAACACAAATAAACTGCAATAATATTGATCTAAACTTAAGCTTTTTAAACAAATCATTAAATTTACATATTGTTTATCAGCAAGCAAATTACACGCAACGCAGTTTTACATTTATAGGTGTCCATATTTTCGATTATTGAATATCACTCTTTAATCAACATATGCTTGGTAATAGCTAAATTCTAACAGGCCATAGGTAGGTCCCTTATATAAAACAAGTAATTTAACAAGATCATCAAATGTTTTTAAAGTATTTCTACATAAAATATTACAAAGTATTTCCACTTAAAATATTATAAAATTTTGAGGAAATACTACACAAATTTTGCGAGATATTTTATACGATATTATAGAGGAGTACATTTTTGAAAAATAAATAGTAACTACAATTTTAGTTAGCTTTGATTCATTCTAACTAATGAAATTTTCTAAAGTGATAATTTTCATTACGTTTCATTTATAGAAAAGAATCAATAGGTTGATTATTAATACTTTAAAACGACTATTCCGACATTATTTTTTTTAAACCTGATACAAAATTTTCTTCAGCACTAACGGTTTTATACTAGAAATTTCACTACAAATTTTCCGTTTTCAGTTTATTTTTCTCGGAAAAATATTGATAGCAACGCATACTTTTTCCTTTAAATTACATGAAATAATCGCATGGAATAGTTGTTATAAAAAATTTAATACAATTATTTATTATAGAATTATGGAACCCAAATATGTTTTATCCCATTTATTTTTTTATGCCAATTTAGTTAAAAATACAAATAAAACTGTGCGTAGTTCTTAAATTTAATTTAATTAGAATAGTTAAATATAGTTAAGTGCAAAAATTTGTTGAAAAAATGCTGAAATTTTCATTTAATGTAGAAAATAATTTCTCCTACCTTAATTTTCAAACATATAAAATTCAATACAAAGTTTTATTTGTATATGTAATTTAAACTATCATAAAACAAATTGGATATTTTAAATGATATAGTGTAAGGCTGGCATAAAACGTTCTTGATAACGCTTAAAATATTTCTTGTGTAATAAATATACGTTGTAATTTTTATACAGCGTCATTGAAAAGTCATAAAAAATGCCTTTGCCTTTACCAAACTTTTTCAGTTTAAGCAGATGTATCCGTACCATTATAGTGCAATAGCATAAACTAATAGTTAACTATATTTCTACTAAGTGAAATTTAAGAAATCTGTCATATGG
Source organism: Maratus speculifer (assembly GCA_964019185.1). Classification (NCBI taxonomy): domain Eukaryota; kingdom Metazoa; phylum Arthropoda; class Arachnida; order Araneae; family Salticidae; genus Maratus; species Maratus speculifer. Next base: position 402,160,110 of record OZ025293.1, read on the forward strand.
CTTATGCCCACTTTTATTTCATACGCTTTCTTGAGACATTAAATTATTAACATATTTGTATATTTTAGATTTTTTTCTATATATGAGATGTGCTTTTCTGTAAATAAAATGGGGTATTTTGAATCCATAGTCTACTGTCATATACATTTAAAAAAATTCTTAATATTTGTTTGTAGACCGCTTAGAAAACTAAAATACTAACATTCAAAACTTATGTTCGTCTAATGTAACATGTACTTCTCTTTTTTGCAGATCGTATACAGTACATTTTTTTTTATAATGAACATTACAAAGATGCTATTTTAATTAAAAAGTCACTTTGAAAGCAGTAAACACCATAAGAAAATATTTACTAATAAAATAATTCTGAATTTTCCTTTAAAAAAATGGTTGATAGATTTAACCCATTAACGCCCAAATTATTTTCTTCGTTAAAATTTAAATTTTGTATTTCCCACCACTTTTAAAATCAAATTAGCTTTTATCTAAATTTATCGAGAATTCTGTCTCATAAAAGAAGATATATATTTATCTTCCTCTTTACTGGTGGGAAAACCGCTTTCTTGCTTTTTTTGTAACCGTCCTCAAAAGAGGACGCTGGGCGTTAATGGGTTAAAACGGCTTTTTATACTTTCACAAATATCAAATTTTTTCAGCACTGTCTCAAGTTTTCTATTCAGCTGTCTCGTTGAAAAATAAATGCAATGATTTCTCATATAAATAAGAGAAAAATAACAATAAACAAAAGAATAATTTTTATTTATTCTTTTTCTAACAGTTCTTCTTCCACTTTTTAATAACTATCTTAAAACTTAGAAATTATTAAAATTATTAATTATCGTATGAACTACTTTGCAATAATATGAATATAATGTATATGTACAAAAATATTGCAATTTTCTAAGTATTTTTTAAATTAATTTTTAAAGCTGATATGAAAAGATGAAGTCAAATACCTTTAGCTAATTTTCCATCAAAAGAACATTTCATAACAGGATTATCATACATAATTGTGAATATTATTAAATCAATTTTGACCTTATGTCTTTCCCATGCTGTAGTACAAAGGATTAGACGGGATTTTCAGATTAAGGACATTATGATTTGTCGGATTAACAAAAGGAAATACCTACGTGGGAACACAAATCAAAAAATAAAGCCTAGAAATTCTCGTTGACGGTATAGATCGTAATTACCTTTTTACACAAACTATTTACCTATGTTATATTCTGAAATAATTAATGTTATTTTGGTACTAGATATTTAGTTTAATGCGACAGTTTATTATTTTCATCTAAATTATTTTCAAACGTTTGGAAGATTTTATAAAGATATAAAGAAAAGTGAAAATCAAAGAAATGTATATATATAAATGTTACGGTCAGTTTGATTAGTCGGTTATTATTAATAATAACTAAATGATCTACAATTACTTATTAACACTAGTTCCAAATAGTAATCTGAATCTAATACAATCAAAGGAATCTTTTATTAAATAGATGTAAAAAAAGAGTGTTAAGGTTGGCAGATACGCAAACATAAGTAAACTACATCGAGTAAGAGTAAAAAAAAATCATTTTTCTCATAATTTTTGTTATAAGTTGAGATATGTAACATGTATCATCCGATAATCTTTAAAATTAAAATTTATTAAACACTGCTTGTGTGCTAGGAGATTTTATCTGTTCACTTTACGATCGCTCTACGAAAGATCGTATTAAGAAAATACTAAATGAATATGTACCTATATCAAATAATATACTTACTGGTAACGATGAACATTATAATTCTTTACATACATACATTTCTTTTTATATTATTTACAAAAAAAAAGAAACTATTCGTTTTCAAATATTTAAAACTGTCAAAGAATATGCACGAAACAACAATAAAATCCAAATTTAAATTTATCCGGTTAACCATTTAAAGCGAGTTAATATTTTAAAGTCTTTCTAGATATAAAATAGTGATGTGTGCAAAAACACTATTTACATTTTTCTTTAAATACTTTTCTGCATAGCTTCCAACTTTAAACTAATCTTCCGTAATACCTGGATTAGTTTGATCCAGGTTAACGCCATTTTGAACCAGAAAATATATTTCATGAAACTTTATTTATTTAATTTCAGGACTGTTAGTGAAACACACTTAATTTCATTTCTTTGAAAAAATTCTGGTTCGAAACTCATTAAACCAGGGTTAAATTAACACACGTATTACGGATAATCGATGTCAGGTTGGCACCTATGTTTCTGGCACATTTAACAGGAGCTGACACAGAAGAATATTTTATTCCGCAACACTCTAAAGATATAACATTTAAGCCAATCTACCATATACCATTTAAGATCAAAACGAGCCCTGTATATTATACATACTGTTTGATTTTAAAAAAAAAATATATAATTGCTAAAAAGAATTTTTAAAATTTTTTTTAACGAATAGAAAAATTTATTTATAACTACAATCGATTTTTTTGTTCATTCTGGTGGTAATCAATTATTTCGTTTTTTTTTTAGTAACAACGCTTCTTAGTCTTGAAAAGGTTAAAAATAGTAGTACATAGATAAAATTATTTCGTGTTTTTATTGCTTTATGTATTTATCTATTAGATAATAATAATAAAAAGTTTTACAATTCCCTGTTTACTGCTTATTTTTGTGATATTTACTCCCTTTTATTTATTACTAGCGAAATTTCATAAAATTGAAAATTCTTTCCGTCTCTTCAAAATTATCACCATTCTTGTCCGCGATTAAATGCAAAGAGGTTAAAAATAACAATATCTTTTTCATTTAGAAAGCTTATTGGATTTCAAAATTTTTATTTTTTGGTTTATTTGCGTATTACTAATAAAATTTACAGAAGGTGACAAATGTATTTTTATCGATATATTGTTACTAAAAAATAAATCGTACATTTATATATTTAACTTCGTTCTTGATAAATGGAGTTATATTAACTGTTATTGTATTAGATATACATTTTTAAATAATTATAAAGAATATTTTAATTGTCTTTTACTTTTTTAACACTAAGCAAAATGAAGCTCTTAACCTTATGAATCCTGATTTAATCTGTAGGAGACACTAAATAATTACCTTCAAATGAATTATAAATATTTCTAGAACCGGTAAATTTACTGTTAGACATTTTAAATGAATGACTGCATGTCATAAGCATTGATATATAGCTTGACACATCCTTAGAGATTTTTTTCTTAATTTTAAGAGGTTTTTGCGGTCCTTCGGGATATTTGTCTAAGGATTGAGGAGGTAAAGATAAAAAAATAGAATAAAAAATAGAATAGCATCGTTGGGAATTAAACGTAAAATTGTTTGATGCATAAAAAAAATCTTTGTACTTTTTATAACTTTTTTTGTTACAGTAAACAAACAAATTCTACAAGTAAGTGTATTGTCACCGTTTTGTAATACATAAACAAATCTATAAATAAAATTAATAAAATCCCACTTACACTGTAAAAAAAATACAAATCTTTCTTAATTTACGAAAATACAATAAAACTACGAATAGGAATAACTAAAAAATATCGAATTATTTATAAATCTGCAAAGTATTCTTGCATGTTCAAAAACTCAGGAACATATATATTTTCTATATTTAAAGAAACATTTTAAAAACAAAACAAACAAAAAAAAATTATTCAGGGCTCCCAAATGGTCCGCAAACTAAATATATATATTTTCTTACAAAAAATTTCTCTTTAGATTTTTCTTACAAATTGCACAGAAAACAGCTTCGTGAATAGTTTTTATGAAAATTCTGTAAAAACTTACCATGAAATTTTCTATTAAATGATTTTGGTGTTCAGTTCGCGGACCATTTGGTAGCCCTGAATATTAACTTTGCTGCCAATGATTTTCAGAAGCGTTAATCATTTTTATTGTGTATTAATCCATAATATAGATGTTAGGATAGGTTCAATCCTTAAAAAAAGTGTTTTAAGCTTTGTAACTAAATTTGTATATGAGATAGTAAAAAAAAAAAAAAAAAAAAAAAAAATAGATGTTAATGCTTTTAACGCTTTACTTCACTTTTTTTTTCTATTTTTATATAAAAAATAGTTGAAATCTATATATTGGTCTAATAAGGGGAAAGTAAAAAGGCGAATAGAAGAATCAAATAATTTGCAAATTTAATAGCTAAAATAGCTTTAATTAGCTAAAATTTAATATTTTATAGCGTGTACCCTATATACACAATTGGGTTTTTTAATATTGTATTGCTACATCTTGCAATTAAATGAGTTTAAATTAATCAATGTTATCTGATTAACACCTTGCAACTTTCTTTATATTAATATTTTTAAGTATTCAGTAAAAATAGTAAAAGTAAGTTTTGTCTTAATAGCTTGATCTTTTTTGTTTGTTTGTTTCCATGGAAACAAATTTTAATTTTTTGTCAAATGCATCCATCTGGCATAGTAAAAAAAGTGTTACTTTATTATTTGGTATGTTCTTCATCCGTTACAGCAATAAAATTGGCAAAATCCATGGCACATAAGAATTATACTTTTTTTCGTTATGTGCCAGACGTGGTACACGATGCAGTGTGGGGTTAATTTATAATGTTTGTCCGTAAAACAAGTTTGTTGAACAAAAAAAGATTGACTCAAGAATAAAAAGCATCCAAAAACGTATATTCCGACTGTAAGATGCTGGATAATAGACTAAAAAACTACTCGAAATGGTTCCGAAAATCAGTGGCAGATAAAGAAATTTTGTTTTTGTAAATGAATTCTTAAATATAAAAAATAGATTAATTTATAAATTTTGTACAAAAAATAAATGACATATATAAAAAAATGTCTGCTGTGCAAGCTTTTGGCGTCTTTAAATTAGCCTTAAAAAAAAAAAAAAAAAAAAAAAAAAAAAAAAAAAAACAAGATTTGTTTATTTAATATTATTTAATAAAGAATGAATTAAACTTGTGTATCTATATTTTCCAGGATACGCACAGACCTTAATTTTAGGAATCAGTCTTAGAATGTATGCAGAAAACTTTATTCCATTGATTTATTCCATTTACATAAATACAAAATTTACTTTTCAGAAAAAATTGTATTCGAAAAAAAATATCGTCATGCACCCTGTATTAATCAGTACAATGATAAAAGAAATGTTTTTTAGTCTAAGAAAATGTTATATAAACAAGAACGAAAATATACGATGACATCTTCCAAGAAGATGCCATTGTATATTTTCCAGAATTCCGAACAGAGTTTCTTATTTTTATAAACCACTGAAACAAATATAACTTCGAAATAATAAAAGAAAAACTAATAAAAACAAATATTGATTGGCTGCCACTTTAAAAACTACTCCGAAGAGTAGTTTTTTTTTATATAAATCAACTTTCTCTTCTCGGGATATAGATATATTGGATTTTATCAATTTGCAACATTTTGATGTTAAAAAAAAAACTTTGTAAATAAGAAACATGATAAATAAACTATATTCACATTGACTTCCAAACTAATATCATTTTGTTAGTTTTGCTTATTTACCGTAATTTACGGAGTATAATCCGCGGATCAAACAATTCTTTTTAGACCCGGAAATCTTATTTAGTGATCGAAGACAAATATTTACGGCGATCTAATAGGTTACATTTCGTTTTAAAAAGTTTCTGGGTATAAATATTATTGTTTGATCACCGGATTATACGCAGGAAATTACAATATATAATTTAAAATACGCAACTGAATTTTTTTAATTAGGAGTTGATATCCCCCCATAAAGCGTTTTTGCGGTTTGAGAAATCTGATGACAAACCTGAAAACCAATTCAGGAGTTTTCCGAATATTTTTCGCAGCAAAAGAAACATTGTTTTTTAAAATGTTTTTTTTTTTAATATACAAAATTTATTGAGTTTCTATAGCTCAGAATAGGTTTATTGCACACAGAGCGATCAAAAACGGTCAGGTAAAAATTTAAACGGAGGTAGTAGGGATCAAGTAAACCTTTTTTTCCCCATACAATAAGAACGATTAATTCTTAATCTACAAAAATGTAGAATAATACATAGGTATTAATAATAAATAGAAGTTTTCTTATACGTCCATTAAAAACATTTAAAAATATGCATTAAAATATTTAATTGCTATAAAGGACGTCAAATACTAATAAAAACATTAAAAGATCTTAATAATTTTTACATGTTTCGATTGAATTTACTCAATCATCATCAGAAAAACAAAATACAATTAAACACAAAGATGGAAAATGACAATTGTCATTTTCCATGTTTGTCTTCTGGTAATGATTGAGTAAATTCAATCGAAACATGTAAAAATTATTAAGATCTTTTAATGTTTTTATTAGTATTTGACGTCCTTTATAGCAATTAAATATTTTAATGCATATTTTTGTAATACATAGATGCCAATATCTTTTTACTATTCCAGAGCCTGATACAAAGCAAGCAAATTAAAAAAAAAAAAAAAAAAAAAGTGTTTATAAAATAATGTGTCCTCTTTCGACATGGTACTTACTAGGATTCTGTCTAAAACCCTTTAATAAATAAAAATTCCGGTTGGAAACAAGTTTTGTCTATGATCAGATTCCGGAATAATCAAGAGATGTTGTCATCTATGATAATAACGATCGAAAAAAAAACTGTAACCACTTCTGTATCTTCGAATATTTCGGAAAACATTCCATTACCGTTAAAAACATCGATAAATTATTTAATTTCAAAAATTAAGGAAGAATTTATAAAAATAAATTTTTATTAGCTGTCCATCATTTTCGGAAATGTTTTTAAGTAATTTTTACAGAGGCAATAATCAGCTTCAACAAATAGAAGTATCACATTTACGGAATTAATCACTTTTCAGGTAAACATTTCGATATTCGGAAAACATGTTTAAAAGACAAACATATTAAATTAACAGCAACATCAGCATAAAAAATACATTATTTTGTTTCAACTGTATGCAAAAAGTCTGTTATGCAGCCCAAAATGTTTACTTGGTAATAAATAAAATCCTAAAACCCTTATTTCCGGGTATAAAAAAGTGATTAATGAAAAAGTGATAATGATTTGCAAAAGCTACTACGAAATGTTTTCGAATCTTACGGCCAGCTAATAAAAATTTATTTTAATAATTTCTTCTTAAAATTTCAAAAATAGATAATTTTCGGAAGTTTTTTAAGATAAAGGAATACTTTTCGGAATATTGGGTGTCTAGGAAGAGATAACCGTAAATTATCATTCGCAATTACTGTACATTTTCGTGTTAACAGAACACAGTGCCTTGAAATCTGTCAAAATATCAATTTTTTTTCTAATATTAACTGAAAGTTTCTTTAATTGTGAATATTTTGACAACTCATTTTTATTTATACGCCAATTACACCAAAAGATTTTGTAAATTTTGTTAATAAATTTAGTGCTGTTACCGATACAAATGAAAAATTTGAACTTTTTTTTCAGCGTGTTCATATATTTATAACTTGCTTGTACGATAAATACTCAGACTTTTTTGATAATTTAGATGGAGGTTTGAAAATTTTGTACTTGTTCTCCATGGGATATTAATTTTTTTTGTATAATTATTTAATATCCATGTTTACAATTATTTTTTAAAAACTAATTAAAATGTCAGTTTGTTGTATTTCTTTCATTTTTTGATATACATGAGAGAAGAAAAAATATTAAATGTTAAATACTATACATCTAAAAATCCAAACACAGCTTTATGACGCGTACGTATGAATGTGAAAAAAAATTATAAAAAGTAATGAGGGTTATAAAAAAAGTTAATTTTTTCAATTAGATTTTAGTAAAAGAGGTTATAAAAAGAGGCTGTCAAAAATTTTATTTAATTTTTAGTATTAAATATTGTGCCACCACATACATTACCGTATTATTCAAAATCGAAAAGATGGTTTCAAACGTAATTGCATCCCCTTAAGAAACTTTAAAAAAAAAACAGTCATATGTCGAATACAGTGTCGAATGCGTGTACGGAAATGACGCTTATAAGCGCAATTTATTGATGCTTTTACGCTTTTATTAGAAACAGACAAGAACATTGAAAAAAAATGCCATAGTATATTGTATACTTTCTCGTATAATTGTAATATAATTTTTATTCAGTAATTAGTCAGAACTAACATATTCATTAATTATATGATAGTAAAACATAATGACAGAAAACATATTTTCTCTTGTAAACAGAACTCGTTTAATGGAGCATTATCCAACAACAACAAAAAATCTAGATATATTTCCAATAAGCAAAAAGCTCTAACAAAAATAATGTTAATAAAAAAATGTTAACTTCAGTTTGAATGTTGGTGTAAATGCAACGATGCATATCGTCTTTCGCAATAACACGAAATCGCTGAGAGAACTTTTAGTTGATTCAATAAATACTTTTTAGCGGAAGCATTTCGCTGAGCATTCCAAAGAGATGTTAAGGCATTAAATGTATAAAGGGAGCAATTTTGCAAGCTGCATAAAGTCGGAAATATTTTACTTTATTTAACAAAAGAACTGAAGTTGTTTAAATAAACACTGAATATGTTTTTTGCAGCTTGTAAGTAAATAACTTTAATATTTTTTCGCAGAAGAGTTTTTAGAAAGAGTAATATTTAGGAAGTAACCAATTTGTTTTTTAAAGAGAACATAGTCAAAAATATTTAGCAAATAAAATTTTAAAAACAGTTTATTTTGCTTATTTACAGACATATCCGAGTTTTGTTACCGCTATTTTTTCTTAATAGTTATATCTCACCTATCCGGTACATCTCGTTACAACGAGTCTCATGGAAGCATTGATTAAATTCCCTATACTGAAAAAACTAGTGCAGTGGATATTTTTATAATGAAATAGGATAACGGATTTTTTTAAATAAAAAAAAATTCGTCAAAGTGACATTCGTTGCAAAACGTTTCTGCTGCAAAGCGCAAAAATACTACATCCAATTACAAATAATAATACTTTTCAGAAATGGCTGTAACAAAAAACGTAAATGTTGGCAGTTTTGTATAAGGCTTTCACTTTTAAGTTTGTAACTATAGACCAACATAAAATGTTAATTTGTGGAACATATAATTTTTTTTAATAAATAATCTTCAGTTTTCAAAATTAAAGAAATATTTGAAACTCATTTCCTATTCAGAATCCACAACATTATCAACACTTTAAAAAATATATATTTTTTTTATATTTAAAAAAAATGCTTAAAAAATAAATACCTGTAAGAGATAAATATTTGTTTCTGGATTATTTTACACTATTCCAAACAACATTTTTAACTAACTCTAAATCAAAATACAAAATATATATTTTAAAACTATGTGAACACTTAAAAAATGAACAAACTTTTATTTGTAAAAAAAGATATTTGAAATGTATAAGTTTAGCGAAATGCTAAAAATGAAATGTTTTTCCAACACGTTGGAATTCATGTTACTTTATAACTCTCATTTCAACTAACTTTAGAAGTTTGTGACACTTACATGTTTATTTTATTGTTGCGAAGCATCCCATTTAACACTATCTATAGAAATAATTAATTTTTCTCATCTTTTTAATTTTTAAAAGTTTTATAATGGTATCGGTATGCGTTTAAAACGTCAATTCTGATTAATTCGTGTAATTCTAATTCAAAATCTTACTGTTTTTTTTTAAAGAGCGTAAATATTACTAACTGGGTATTTTTTAAAATATTTATATTACAAATTTTTATAAAAAATAATTATTTTTCACGAAAGAAATGTTTTTTTTTTATATTTTTTGTTAAAGATAGCCATAACTAGATAAGTTATAATTCAGTCACCATTTTTTTTTCGAATTATATTTTAAATATATGTTCAAAATAAGTAGAGCATTATCACGCTGAGTTATTGAAAAGTTTACGAATGTCGCAGTTTCAATTTACGACTTAATTAAACTTACTTAAACTTACTTACTTAACTAAATTTACTTTACTTGCGACTTAATAGTTTTAACTTTTTTAGTAATTTTATGCCTATAACCTTATAAATTTTCTTGTTATTCTCATAAAATATTCTGTCTGCAACATAACTATACTATATTTAATATTGAAACAATAAAATGTATTTACCACAATTTCCGACGAATAATCCGCGGATCAAACAATCGGGTTTCGACCCAGAAAATAACAAATAAATAAAATGTAGCTTTTTAGATCGCGGTTGATATTTGTCTTGAATTACTGAATAAAATTTCCAAAGAGAATTGTTTCATCTGCGGATTATATCCCAAAATCGCGGTATTTTAAACAGTATTAAACCTAAATAGTTTTAAGAAAAATTAGCAATTTTTCATTTAATTTTATACAGATTTTTATGTAAGAAAAAAAAAACAATTAAATGAACTATTTATATGTCTATGTCCTATTTTTATAACATTTTAATAATAGTTAGTTATTTTAAACTTAATATTCATATATTTTTTTTTTTAAACATTCTTCCAGAAGTGAAGCTTTTGAAAAAACTTTATTTATTGTCTTCAAAGCTGCCCACCTTTGTCTTCAGAGTTATCTCTATGACAGATTTAAAGTTTATGGGAAGTCGCTTCCGAGAAATAGTGAAAAATAACATTAAGTAGTTCATCAATCATTCACTTATTTGACACTCGAATTGTTTGTTAAAATTTCCTTGGAGAAATCGTAACAGTATAAAAACTCGCAGGTGAAATTGAAAATTTCTAGTATCGCAAGTTTTCGAGAAATCCTGATAATGGAGCCTTTTCTAGCCATTTTATGCTTTTAAATTTTAAAAATTTTAACAAATGTTCATACAGAGTGTGTTACTCATAAAATAAGGATAGCTGTTGAAAATTATTGTAAAACGAAAAAAAAATCATAATGCTTAACAGTTTTAATCTATAAAAAGATCATATTAAAATCATTCGATAATTTGTACGGAAACTCTTTATATAAAATCATTCACAAAAATCTAATAAGTTCTAATTTTTTCAAAATTTCTTTAAAAAAGGAAAAACAACACAACGTAAGTGATTTTCTGACGCTTGTTTAATATTCAGATTATACACTTTTATCCTTTTATCATCCGCCGTAAATCCAAATATTAATAATTGTTCATATAGAGATTATTTTTATATAGATCTATATTGTTTTTATATAGAGAACGATATTTTTCAAATAACGAATGCGTAACAAATATTTTCACTAAGAATGAAACTTGAAGAAAAATTTCTTTTAAAAAGTTGTTTAAAATCCTAGGAAATATTTATTAAAGTTTGCTATCTTTTTTTATCATCATAAATTCTTCACACTGGGACAGTTTTAATTAAATAAGCATGGATAAAAATATTTTTTATGATATGTTGGTGTCAACGTATTGCAAACTATAAAAATATACCTTCAAACGATTTTAAAAACCTATGACGCAAAATAAAATTTTTACGAACATGGACATGGTGAATGTTTTAAAATTCTACTAAATAATTTATTACCAAATCTACATTTTCTAAATTTTATATTTTATGTAGTTGATAAGTCTACGATAAAAAAAGCATATTTTTAATTTAAATTTACATTAATGAATTGTGATTTTAATTACAGTTAAATTTCTTTGCTTACATACGATTAATTTTTTATGTATGATATCAAAATAATTATAACATTTTTAAAAAGTTAAAATCCTAAAACTTTTCTGAACACAAATTTCTTTTGATCATAATAAAGAAATAAACTTTAATAATGATTTTCTATTCACACGGTATCAATTGTTTATTAGGTATAAACCATGTTTTTAATTGTGTGAAAATGCATACTTTTACTATTTTTTTATGGATGTTAAATGCTAAAAAATAAATAAGCTACGATTCTAAGTAATTTTATATTTAAATTAAATTAAATTCTTAGATCATATTAATTTATTTTTTTTATATGAATACTAATATGTGAAAAGTTCGGAAGTGTTTAAATGGAACTTATATACTTCAAAATAAAAGTTTATCTTTAAGGCAAATCTTGAGTTATTGTGAAAATGAAAATCAATATTAAGCCTTATTTTTTTATTTGTATGTTCTGAGCAGGTATTAAAATAGAAACTTTCTTAAATTTCAAAATTAGCTGTGATTTCCGTTTATTAATACGTCTTTAACTTAGAAGATAAATAAACATATATTTAGGAATTCCATATAAATGTGGTGTCAGTTATGATTGTTTATAGATAATATAAAAATATTATAATTCAGGTTGTAGCTGGTACAATCGATGTTTCGAAAAGCTTCAATCTTTACAAAAACAGCTAATTCGATGAAATCTAAAATACCGACTTCGAAAAACTTTTAAAACAAATGAACGGCTGATTATCTTAATAAAATAATATTTTATATTACTTTTAAAGCAATTAAAATTATTTATATATATATATTTTTTTAATTCCCTATTGCATTTTACATATTAATACCTACACATCTTTTTGATTTTGTTTTTTATTTGGACCTTAAAATTCGTTTTTTAGAAATTGCTTCCTATGTTTCAAAACTTAATCAAATTCAATTAAAGCACACTAAATTTTTATTGCATTTATAAGTGCGATTTATGCGCATGTTATTTAGTTGCCCAAGTTTTATTGTTTGAAACTCCACAAAGTTTGTTGCAAGCAAGTCTAGCCAGTTAGTGCATGTGTGATTAAAACAACTTAAAGTGCAGAACAAAGTGCAACACTAAAGTACGTGGTGCAAAAAAAGTGAAAAAAAGTAATTAAATGAACCTGTTACTTGTAAATGTATTTGGCATTTAAATATAATTCTAACATAGATGCGTGAAATGCGTTGCAAATGACCTTTTGCGCAAAGAAGAGTGAAAAGACTTGCCTTTGCGTATCACTAGTGCTGGGTTTCCGCAGCGGAGCCAGGTGCTGAGTATCGAAGCGGTCCCCGGTCAGCTAAGATCTTACAGGAGGGTTGCCGCAGTACAAAATGATTAGTCGCCAAAGACTTCGCCAAAAGAGGCGCACTAAAACTTGAAAACTTCTATTCTTCTGTTGCTTATATTTCCAATAAACTTTTAAAATATACATACAGTTTGAAATTTTCGGATTGTTTCTTATTTATGATTAGTACATATTTATTCTCCAGTAAATAATTAATTTTAATTAATATGTCGTATGTAATATTCAGTTTTAAAGTATATTGTGATTCTGAATTTAAATTCCGTACAGGAATGATTAGATAACTTGTATCAATTTTTTTGTGGTTACGTTTATTTAACCGTAGCAAAATGTAGCTATAAATTCCATCCTAACCAAACTGAAATGAGATAGAATATTCAAAATCATATTTTTCTTTATATCTCTCTACATTATATTAATTTATATTGTTCTGATGTTTATATTTTTCTAATCATTTAAAATATACATACGGCTTAAAATTTCATTATTATATTTTATCAACAATTAGAAAATACTTATTCGCAAGTAAATAATTGATATTTCGTGTATGATATCGCATTTTAAATCAAATTGTTATTCCGAATTAAAATTTCGTAGACACGTAGCAAAATAATTTGTTTTCATTTTTTGCTTATTAAACATATTTAATCATAACACAAATCTAGATATTAAATTTCACTTTAACTAAGTTGAAATTTGATATAATACTTAATAGCATATTGAAAATTTATTCATAATTCATGATTTAAGTTTTAATATTTTATGTTAGAAATACCTTTCGATGTATTTGTTAATGTAGCTAAAATGTACACAAAGGGTAATAAAATTAAATATTTGAAGCTATATTAAAAAATTTATATTAAAATAAGTTTTTAACATAATTAAACTAACATAATAAAGTAATTAGAAGTTGAGATAACTTTTATTTAAATATTTACTTGAAATGTTATAAAACTTCACATTTGAAACAAATTAAGGATAAGAAATTTATTGTTTATCATTCAGGAAATATTGACATTATGTTCATAAAGTAAAATTCCATTTTTTTTTCTTTTTCGAAGAAAAATGTGCATATAAATTAACGTTTAAATATGTATACGGATTTAAATATGTTTAAAGATTTTTATGATTTAAAGATTTTCTGATAACAAAATGAAAAATGTGATATGTATGTGTGATATAAGTATATTCATGCTATTTAATAAGTAAATATATATTCAGAGCTACGTTATTTAGGATGTGTATTTGAAACACAATAAAAATTGCGTAAAAAATTAATTAAAATGTTTACAAACGTTCCAACGTTAAATTATCAATATAACACTTTTATTGTATTCAATTATTCAAAACTTTTCAAATTTATTTTTAGTTTGAAATTCAGGGGTGCGAATTCACCGTCCGAAATGACTAATTGGTACCACTAAATTTTAATGTTATTTCTCGCATTATTTAATGACAGAATTTCTGAGATTTAATTAAGCAAAGAATACTATTTAAGAAAATTGATGATTGATATTAAATACTACATATATTGATATTGTATACATATTTTAATATTTAAATCACCGTATTATACATACTAAATATGCATAAATAGTACTATACATTATATGTATGACGTACATTCATATAAAAATGATAAAATTTAATTTAAAAATTACACAGACAGTCTATTGAAGAAAATTATAGTTGATATTGAATTCTGAATATTTTTGTAACAAGCTGTATTAATATTTACTGCTAATTTCTAACAAAAGCTATTTGAAAAAGCTAAAATAAGCAAACATATTTTGATGCAAATCTACCTTCATATGTTAAAGCATACACAAACAATTATACCAATAATAATTGATTTAAAAAAACTGGAAAACTTTCTTGCACACTTAATATTTAAGAAAAATTTTGCTCGAAATGAATTATTTACAAAAGTAAAAAACAATTTTTACACAAATGCTTAGAAAATAATTTTTTTAGATAAGAAAAATAATTATTTTGAGAGCATATTTTGATGTTATGTACAAAAACAAATTAATTTTAACTAACTATTAATTATCAAAATTAATGTTTTGCTTTATGCAAAAATGTATTTTCATGTATGATGTACACTATCATATTTATGATTAAACAAAATTAATTAAAAATAAACACGCAAAGTTAGTCAAATACTTCACGAGTGCGGATATTAATGATAAACTCTTATAATGTTAAAAAAAAATGTTAGCTATTGAAATATATTTTTTCCATTCATGTATCATATGCTACATAATGCAAATACTCCATTCAATTTTTTCAAAGTATACATTTTGCAAGTTTATGTAATTGTAGGAAATTCTAGCAAACATAATATAGCATAAATAATAAAAAATAGATATATAATAACAATTTAAACTCAATACGCTCAGAAATTCTCATTTTTTCTTTACTCTCCTGATTTTGTTAAAAATTATCTACATACAAGAAAATTTTTTTATAGTAAAAATTTATTATAATTTAAATCCAACAAAGAAACTTTTTATCTACCAACGTATGTATTAAAAACATCTCCAGAAAAACAAGACCTAAATCAATAAACTCACCTGTAAAATACGTTTTCTTACATTGATAGCTCTACAAAGGAAAGGAGAATTTTTGCTATGCGGCGAATAGTTCTTAGTTCTTTAGCGGAAATCATAATATGAACAGAAAAAAATGGATAGAGCCAATGCTGACAGGAAATTAAATCCTTATATCAGTCCATGTTATATAAGCTTGCGGGGTCATCTGCATACATAAATTGTTACAAAATTATTACTCTATTTTGTTCATCTAATTGTGACATCCTATTTAGAAAATATTTCCTTGGAATCCGATGGTCATACTAATTTGACGAAGATGTGTATAAATTATTTAAAATTTCGAATTATTAATAACACATCCATTAATTAAAGTTTCAGAACGAAGTACAATTCGTGTAATGTTTTTATCAAGTATAACTGAAACATTCTTTCACTAAAATAGGTGATATGTTGAATGTGCATATTTGAAGCGTCTGGATATCGGTTTTGTGTTTATCATTTTTTTTTTAATTTACAACACATATATTTTCGAATATTAATTTCTCAATTTATGTATTTTTAATAAATGTCATAAGGAAATACAAATACATCCGGTCAAAAATATTCGAGTTTTGTAAATAAATAAATAAAAAAGCGAGAGAGAGAAAAGAAAAATGAAAAAAAGAAAAAACTATTTTGGAAAACAGTAAAAATACATCGCTGTTCAATTTTCATAAAACCGAAGAGCTCAGATGTTAATGGTGGTAAGTGACACAATTATTATTTTGACAAAATCAGCTGTAAATTTCCAAATATCTGATTAAGTTTATTGCCAGGAATTTTTTTTAACCCTTTGAGCTCTGATGGTAGAATTTTCTACCACTTAGTTTAATTCAGAAATGTCACACTGGCACCGGAATATTCGACCAGATTTATTTGAAAAAGGTTTAATGCGTTTTTTCGTGTATATTCTAAACCGAATTTTTCCTTTGCAAAATACTGGTGCCAATATGACATTTAGAATTTTGAAGAAATTTACCCACCAGAGCTCAAAGGGTTAATAGTAAGATGTTTGACGAACACTCATTATCTTCAATCATGTGATCAACTCAATTTTTATTGCATACTATATTTATTATCTGAGACCTTCTATATCTAATAAATTTAACATTTGAATTTTCAAAACTTTAAATTTGTAAAATTAGTTAATTTCTTCTCCGAATGATTTCCAGTGCGGATTTTAGTGTAAAATGTACCTGCAACCTCAAACATTATGTCATAAACCGATTACATAAACAGTTTTCGAGTTTAATTAAAGCGGTACACATTTGAAATAATTTTTATTAATTGAGTTAAAATTTTAGATTTTTTTGTGATGGTTAGCCACAACATTTGTAAACAATATCACATCATAAAACTTCTCAATTTTTTATTTAAAATTGAAAATTTATTTAAAAAGTGGGGTAAATAAAAATCGTTATAATTTCCAATATTATTTATAATTTTTTTTTCGTTTCAATAAATAAAAATAGATAAGATTTATTTTTTATGCAGCATTTTGAAAAACATTAATTTAAATAAAAAAGTAAATGATATTTAATTTAAAAAAATTAAATGACAAAATATAATGTAATTAAGAAAAAATAATAATAAATCGTATTTTCAAAAGTAAATATTTTTTTCTAATTTTCGGAATCAAAATTGAAGTAAAATAATTGAACAAGACATGTTCCAACTTCGAGTCATTTATCCTTAGCAGTTCTTGACTTATGACAATTTAAATACGAGAATTGGTGAAGAACCCATCATGAAGAAAAACGCAATTTTAAGCCAAAAATCTTACACAATTGCTTAAAAGATAGATTCTGAAAACAAAATAAAGCTAAAAAAATTATATTGCCCGTTCAAACTAAGATAAAACATAATTTAAACGTCTTTATATTTTGAATAAATAAAAAATTAAGAAATTATTTTTTTTTAAAGCAATAAAACGTTTTTAGAAAATCGGAAGATTTTGGTCTCCCGGATTTCCTTAAGATTTAAGTAAAAGTATGACCTACTGAGATATTTTTCCAACAAAAAATAACACACTGTTTCTACAAATTTCGGAAATTCCATAAAATTTCCAAGCACTTTGGCACAACTATAAATGACAAGAAAATATACAATTAATTTTTAAAACACTGAGTTCGAAATCATCACCTTTATTCACAAATTTTATAATATTTTTCAGTAATGAAATAATTGGAAAATACTGTTAAAATGTGGTGCTCTAGTTATACAAACCCTGTTTTTAGTAAAATTGTTATTTTTATTTTATTTATATACATATTTATTTTTTTAGACTTGTTTTGTAATTAAAATCTACGGGACATTTTCTGTTGTTTTTTGACTTTATAATTATGTATTGACATCTGCAAAAATTAACAACTAATTTTCATAAATAAAAGACCCAAAACATATTATTAAAATTAAAATCATTAAAAATATATTTCCGCGCCGATTTAAGCGAAAAAAATTGGGAAAATAATTGCAATCTAAACAAAAAAATTATGATTTATCATATTACAACGACCATTTGGAAAAGGATTTTTTTAACTATACGTAAGATTTACTAAGAGCTTAGACTTTTGCACACGAAAAAAATTTTAATTGCCAAGAAAAAAAGATCGTGAAAAATTACCTCTTTTTTTTTACTTACTATCTATATTATTCAGAACACTCTATAGGTGTTTATGTGGCGTTCTAATTTGTCAGAAAATTGATAGTGGTTAAAATCAGTTCTAATTTTTTTCTATATTTTTTAATGGTATACTTATTCTGATATACAAAAGGAAACAATTTTCAATCACTTGCAACTCTTCCTTCAATAAATTGAATTAGTTCAATTATTCGGCTACATTGAGTACACAAACAAAATCTATTAAAAATGAAATAAGATAAATAAAATATTTATATGCATTGTCTAAAAGAAAATATTTGAATTTTTCTCATTGAACTAATAAAAATCTATAGAAAAAATCATTTTTATGATAATCAAAGCGTAGTTTACGTAACAGCAGAGTCATATATTATGTTCGCGATGGATTAAACATTAATACCAGTTTACTGGACAAATCTCAAAGAGAATAAAATGTGGCCGTAAAAAATGAGGACATCACAAGGTTTCAGATATACCTAAGAAATATTTATTCAAAAATACAAAAAAAAAAAAAAAAAAAAAAAAAAAAAAAGAGAGAGAGAGAGAGAGAGAGAGAGATTCTTTTAAATCTAAATCGATCGCCTCACCTGTAAAACACATTTGCTTACACTGGTTGCATTAAAAAGGAAATGGCAAGTTCTATTATGTAACAAACACTCCGTTAGCAACAATTTTGATTATGAATTGTTACACTATGGAAAGTATTGAGTAGCTATCATTTTTTTTTATTTATGATTCATGTGTAAGTTTTACATAATGTATCTATTTCTGTTTTTTTTTTCCAAAAATAATTTTTGTAATGGCTTTTACATATTTAATTTCGAGTGTTTTTATATATTCTGTTTGATTGTTTTAAAAATATTATTTTTATTTACAAAATTGTTATTTAAAGATTTAGCTTGATTTGATTCTCGAATTTTAATAATCTAATCTTTTTAAATTACAAAATTTTCTAAAATGATATTTCGAAATTTCTCGTACATTTTCATTTTAAATATGGTAGTTCATTCATTTTTCCCCCTTTTTATGAATAACCTTTTTTTCAGGCAAAATTAAATGCAAAAGTTTCTGAAACTATTATGCAATTAGTCAGTACATGTGACATAGTTTACCGGCTTCTATTTTATTATTATTTTATATGCCACTATTTCCAATTGAAAATAATCTACCTGGAATATTAGCAGAAACTTACCATAAGTAGTATCTTTTGGACAAAATAATAAAGATGAAGTCAAACAATGACATCCCTGTATATGTAAAACGGAAGGGTATGTAATTTAACAGTATCATACCAATATTGATTATACCGCTTATATGCTGGTATCCGAACACCTTAAAAGGTAATTTTTGATCAAAATATTGATTTTTCGTTTTTAAAAGACTATTAAAATTGAATACTTTATGCATCGAAATCTGCTTAAATTTTGTTTTTATGTAAAATAGAACTCGAGTTTATTTTTAAAGCCCCCCCCCCCCAAAAAAAAACCCACTATATTTTGAAGTTCTATAATTGCTGTGATAAAACAAAACGTAAATAAACCCAATTTGATGCGTTTCATTTGGGTATTACCGTTAAACAATTAACAATTAACAAAAAAAAAAAAAAAAAAAAAAAAAAAAAAAAAAACACGATTTTTGTGTAACATACGTTAGCTTAATATATACATATACCGATTTCTAATGTATATATAAATAATCCAAATATAATACTTATGTAGCCAAATTAACAAACTGATATATATAATATTAGAAGCAATTGGCAAAAAATAGAATTTTATGTATATGTGCGTGATTGTTTGTACTTCCGCTTTTGCTAATTTGATGACTACACTGTAAAAAAAATCTGTAAAGTTGCAAACAGGGATAGATTGAACTTTTTAGTTAACAGCGAAAATTCATGTAATAGATTCTGATACATTATTTTTTACTGTTACCGTTGCATATAAAGTTCTAGGAATCTCAGTTTCCTAGAAAAAATTTAATAATTTTCGTTTTTTTTTTTTAAACATTGTGCATAATTTTATGTTTACTTTAGCTTAAAACGGATTTTCTTTCCTTTCTACGAACTTAAGGAAAATGAAATAGAGACTTAAATTACTAACTGAATTAGTAATTATAGGACATCAGCTTGTTTTTTTTTTCTTTATTTTTTTTGAAAAATGTTTGTAAAAAAAATTCTTGGTGCAGTATCAATAACTTACAAGATTCTTTTAAAATGTATTACGAAATATCTATTAAATACTTTTCTAAATTTTAAATAATGTTGTAACATATATGCTTTATTTTAAACGAAATATTTCTTTCCTTAATGAAAACAATGCCGACAAAGAAAAAAAGTCACCATTTCTTCGAAAATTGTAACAAGATTAAAAGATTAAAATAACGACTTTTTTCATATAGCCATTCTTAACGAAGAATAATAAAGTACTGGAGCGAAATACTCTTTTATCTTCAAGAAGAAAATTAATATTTAATTGTATCAAAAAAAGATTTAAGACATTTTACTAATAAGAAAATGCGTTTCAGATTTTTCACAGAGTGTAATTTTCTTATTGTAAAGATACATTTCGCAACACATTTACGCAATACCAAAAAAAGTGATTTTGTTTAATATCGATCGAAAGAGGAATGAAATCTTTTATTTCTTCTCTAGATTTTTGCAATGGTTTTTACATAAAATCTTTTTATATTTCCCTTTTTCTTTTGCAATAGAAAAAAATGAGTTTTTTTTTTTCTTTCGTGGATTACGTGCACCTGAGACTAGAATTTATTTTAAAAAGATTTTATTTTTCATAATCGTATTCAAATTTTCAAAATGTATAATTTTTTTTTATTTAGAAATCCTTTAAATATTTTTTCTGCTCTTCCTTCAATGCAAATAATCACATGATGATGTTCTTAGAGTAAAATAATATAATATTTATGTTTTGATTTATATAAATGAAGGGATAAAAATAACAGAAGTTCCGATAAAATAACATTATTGATAAATTATTAACTTTACATTGTTAATATTTCCAAAGAAATGCAGCCATTATATAACCAATTGTTCCAAATTGTAAATCCCGATAATAAAGGAAGAAGTTTGTGAGTGTGTGGACGGTGTTTTTGAAGAGACCGCTACACACAGTGTTACAAAATTTGGGGGAAGGTACCTCAATGCATGAAGTTTTGCGCTCCGAAACCCGATTTTCAATTTTTTGATTAGATTCAATTTTTAGAGCTTTTTTAGCGACCTTTTAAGTTTCGAGGCGATTTTTCCGTATTAAATAATGTAATACGGTTTCATTCTTTTAACCCAATATTACATTTTATTGTCGTTTCAATAAAGTTTATAAAGAATTCGTACAGCGATTTTTTAACATGACATGATTTTTCAACACTTTTAACTTTTAACATGATCTACTACATTTTGCCTGCTACGATTTTTGAATGATCAGCGATTTTTCGAGATTTTTTGCGTTCATCGTCTTTTTTTTTCATTCATTAAACATTTCCAATTATAACGTTTTACCCTATAAGAGTAAATTTTGACCGATGCAATTTTTTAATATTCAGTGATCTTTAATGCATTTGTCAATGCGATTTTAAGCTTTTTTTCGACTTCTTCATAATTTTTTGACAGAAAAATGAAATCTGATTCAAAATATTTTAGCCTAATCTTGCTCTATATAAAAAATATAATGATTTGGTCATGGGCCAGACGATTTAGAAATTGACAAATGAAATTCTAGTTAGATAACAGGTGTTGTTCTATTGCCAAATGCCGACCAGTTTATCAGCAACTTGGCGATATATCGCCAAAACTGGCGACAAAAATTACCTGACACATTGACGCCAACTTGGCACTATTTTCGGTGTTTCGCAAAATTCCCATAGACTACCGTTTTAATCGAATAGAAACCTTTTTTTTTTTCATTTTTAAATATTATTAATATATATATATATATATATATATATATATTGCAATAAAAGTTGCTTATCAAAAACTTGAACCGCTTAGAATGTAATAGTTAGTATTTCTTATGAAATCTACCTAAAACGTCAAAAGTTTAGTTACCATTTTTTTTAATATTAATTTCATCAAATGTCTGAAATTCTTGCTTCATGCCACCACACCCTGAAGTAATATATCTACTGATAGGTTGTTTAACGGAGTTTCGTTCAGATACAGTTTTGTTAAGAAGATCGTGCGCTCCTTGAGGTTGGAATGTGGAATAAACAGAAAGAAATTTTGTTAAAGTTTGGAAATCTAACATGGCGATAAGTTTTAACCTTCAAGATAGATTATAACATCATAAAAATTTATTTTAAGAAACAGCATTCCACATTTCGGGAGCTGCGGGGGACGGAAGCGAAAAAAGTTAACAAAAATAGCAAGGGAACTTTAAGTTAGTTTGTAACACGAAATACAAATTTTTAAAATGAGAGCGCGCAAAAATTCCGGAGAGGGGAGGAAAGCATTTTTACTTAGTGAAATGCAAAAACTGAATGTATCGAAAATATGAGATCCGTAAGCAGTCCATAATAGAAACGCAAATCAATTACGTCTGGGGTTGGTTAGAAAATAGGGATTGGTGCGATAGTGCAGTAATGTCGAATCCCTAATCTTTTAAACATTATGGAACTCTACGGAGGAATTAAAATTTAAGTCTTACGTAGGATATTTAGAAAATTTAATGTTCTCAACTACGAATATGTAAATATCGACAGTGACGAATGTCTTAAAATAGTAGGTACTAAATTAAACGTAACACGATTTATGTAGCTGAAGTTTCTACCAGATTGAATCATTTTCTAGCAATGTTTTTTGTAAACGCTTGATTTGAGCCGATTTCAATTTCAACATTCTTCGTGTTTGGAATGAGTAATATCCCTAATTCATAAAAATCACTCTCGCATCAATTTTTTTCCAATTTCTCACTCGATAACCCAATACCATATAGCATGTTTGGAACTTCAACGAGATAGTTATAATTAGTAACAAATGGTAATACAAATAACCAATTATTTCTTCGAATTTTACAACCATGTCAACCTTTCTTTCGCTTTGTGAGCGTAAAATTTAGAGCGTAAAATCGGCTGAAAATTTCATTACAGAGAATTTGTTAAACTGGCAGTAGCTTTAGAAGCATAATTCTCCTTAGTTGAACAAATAACTATAATATAATTATTTACATTTAATTCATTATGAATAAGGAGTAAAAAAAATAATAAATTTTTTTTTCAAAAATAGTACACAATATGAATTTTAAACACTATTTAAATTTCAAGAATACTGATTTTTAAACAATACAAATTTAAAATTATTTATATTTGTACAGAATAATTTTTTTCTGTATCATAAACAGCTTAAATTCGTCTCAGAATATCATAGCTTCAAATGTCTTGGATATACAACTTAATCACAACAAACGATTCAAATTCAGATTTTAGCATTATTTTTAACTGATTCTAAAGCTTGGATTTAAATTAAACGTCGCTTACTTTGAATGCTTAAGAATGTGACATTATTTTTAAGCCGCATATTGTGCAAAGTGAATTATTTAGATTGTCTTGAGTCTTGGGGTAAATGCTCGCGTTTGAAATACGTGTACGGATTATCTTTTGAGTCGTAGTCAAAGATCTAGTGTTTTTAAACTAAATTGTACATTCAGTACTTGTTTTTATTTGTTAGCAAAAAGGTTATTCCGAGAAAAAACCTCTAAATTAAAAATTACGTAAATTATAGATTATAAAGTAAAATCAAATAAATGCAATATTGTTATTTTTGATAGAAATATTTAATCGCAAACTAAAAGCATTCGATTAAAAAAAAATATATCAAAAATCATGGTACATTCTCTTTTATTAGCGAAAAGGAAATTTCGAAAAACATACCTTTAAGTACCCTTAAGATCACGTAATTTATAGATTATAAGGTACAAGGGGAAAAAAAAGCCATCTTGTAATTTTAGATACGCAGATTAAATCGCAAACTAAATCATAAAATTCTATTAAAAAAACTTGCAACAATCACGGCATGTTCTTTTTTCTATTTAAATTACACAGTAGGCAATACAACCTCTGATATACTCTTTAGATCCGATGATATGTATCCCTAGAATTGTAAAGTAAGGTAGTCATTCTAACGAGAAAATAAAATATGTACTGTAATCGCTGTCTGTTGATAAAAATGATACTTTACGCTTTCTGCAAACCACAATGATCAATCGAGTCGGTTTTTTATTGCATGTGACTGTTACGTACTATTCAGAAGCAAAAATTTAAATAAATGTCTCTCCCGCACGATCATGTCGGCTGGGTCTTAAGGGGGCTCAGGGGTTGAAAACTTTTCAAAAAATTGATTTTCTTTATGATCTAGTTTGATTATTCAATTAATTCTTAACTCAATGCAAAAAGCCGAATAAAAATATTTGCATTTTTAACGGAGTTATAAGCATTTATGTATCAACACTTTCATGCCGCACCCATATAATTTCGACTTTAAGTCGCGTTTTCTCAAAACTTGATTTTTGACGACTAACACCAAGATTAAATAAAAACTATTTGATGGAATGGCTTAAATTTTTTTTTGCATGCGTATAACATCATTATCTATAGAATGAATTAATATCGTTTAGATAGTTTAATATTTTGAGTATATTTAATAAAAAAAAGTTGTATTTTTTAGGAGTTTTTTTCAATTTCCAAATTTGAGAGTTTTTTGATAATGTTGTTTTTGAGTTATATCCTTAATTCATTCTATAGAGTAAAGTTTCCGGATCATTTTAAAGCAAAAATTAGGTTCTGATGTCAATTCAACGTTAAGATATCTTGGTGTTGGTGATGCAACACATAATTTTTTTCCCGAAAATTGTGTTACATAAATTTTGCTATATTTTTTATTTTATTACATTGAAGTACTTCAGTTTATAATTTTATAAAACTACAAACATACCTTTAAAATATCAGAAAGTTTAAATTAATTACATTGAATACTTCTGTTTTTATATGGACTCGAAGAAAGAGCTCTGTTTACATGTTTTTCCGTATCGATCAACCCCTGAGCCCCCTTAAATAGTAAATAATATCCATTTATATGGTGAGTTTTAAAACAAGAGGAGGGGTAAACCTAGCCGTCTCAGAATCATATGGCAACGCAAGTTCGAAATTGCTATCGTAATGAGATTAGGGAGATATTAGTGGTCCAATCAATGTAACAGCAAATTGAGTTTTAAAGATCTTAAGCTTAAAGTAAGTCATGGAGTCCCGGATAAAGGTGTTTACCGTTGTTTTGTTCAGCAGAAATAAAGCATTTGTAACATAGAATCTCAGATTTCTTTTTTTGGAATCACCTGTCGTTCATCGGACTTTCGCAATAGCATCATAGATGCGCTAATTCAAAATTTTACTACCTCAAACATTAAAAATATGTATGGTAAGAACAAGGCACACCGTCAAAATTTTTCGGGGAGCTTCTTTAACAGGAAACTTATTATTTATTTTAAGCTTATGTTTTTTTTAAATATTAACTTGCTGTCACAATGTTTCAACCCCAAATCTCGTTAGGATTACATTTCCGAACTTGCATTGCTAAGCAATTCCGTGTCATGTAGGTGTGCTCCACATTAACAGAGAAAATTTTTTCATTTAGTTTTTAATCGCCATATACGGATATTTTATTTTGTAATCATGTAATAAGAAAGAACAAAAACAAAAAGTAATAGTATTTATACATAAAAAAGTGGAAGCCCCCCGTGTTGAATATTTAAATCCTTTATTTGCTAAATTATTGATCAAGAAATTGCTTCAGCTCAATTATTATCTTCTTTAATATCTCTAGATGAACTGGAACTTTTAAATAATAGTAATGTCAAACTTAGACATGCTCTTTAATTAAAATTGATTAAATATTTTGGTAATAATAACTTTTTTTGCAAAATCTTTGTAAAAATAATAAGTTTAATTAACCCAAAACAATCTTATGGGGCAAACAGATATCCTATAAAAAGCAACGTATTAAAATATATTAAGACCCTCGCTGTAAATTGAAAAACTTTTGAAGTTGAAAATGTTTTATATAATAAAAAAAGCTATACCTAAGAAAATGATTAAGAATATTACCGCTTTTTGAAAACTTTTGGCTTCGGCTATCCTCTAAATTTCATCGACCAGAGTTCATTGTATGGAAAGAAAAATAAACATTCATTAATAGACAAAATATATAAATTTTATATACTATTTTCTTCAATAGTATTTAAATGTACCATCAATGCATAAAAGGATAAAATATCTGATAAATTGATTGAATTTTTAAGTAATGATTTCTCACTATTATTTATATGATAATGGAAATGTAACATATTTTAAAACATATCTAACTGTCTAACGTTCATTATGCATAATTAATAAAAAAGATGAAATGGCATATAACTCAGAATGAGAGATTAATTACAACATATCGCATATATCCTTTTAGAATGTCAAAATTTTGATTAAAGAGCATTTGTTTCCTAAAATAGAATATTCAGTGTTGGTAAACACATAAATTACGTTTATATTAATGAAAATATAAAGCACCATATACTTAGGCCCATTTATATCAGTAAAAGCCAGTCAGACGTATTTAATGAGAAATAATGAAAGTGGTACATCCATAAATGATAACTCAACTGAAATTAATTGCAGTGATTTCAGTTATTTTATAACGAAATGGTTTATAAATCGGAAGTAAAATATTAAATCACTGAAGAAAACAATATTTGACATTAAAGCAAAAAATGATATGTATTTCTATTTCAGTCACTAAATTTTAAGCAAAACTATACACCCTTAAACGTCTTTTTAAAAACTAAGTTTCTAAAACACAAAGTATTCATACAGGTACATTAATTGAATAATGCATGCTTGCATGTGCCAGATTTACAAAGATGACATTTTTTAAATTTGCATCGATATCGAAAAATAATATTTTGTCTAAAGAACGTAATAAAAATTTCTAAATTTGATGTTTAAAATGTTGAAACATTTAAATCAAAATTTTGTTTCTTTAACACTAGAACGCCCGGAAGGAGTCGATTCGACTCCAATCATGTGTTTAAATTCCAATTCGAACCAGAAATTTTTATTGGAATAATTTAAATTTTATCCACACAGATTTACGCTAAACAAATCAATTAAATAATTACGAATAAAAATTCTGGTGAAAAAAATTATTATCAAACTTGAGAAAAAATTCCGGGCGTTCAAGTGTTAAACATAAACAGCATTAAAAACAAAGTAAGCAAAGACAATCTAGTCGTTGGCCTTGAATGTGCTCTCAAATCGAGAAGAATTTCAGAATTTTCACATTTAGAGAAAAAATAATCTAACAAACATAAATAGTTCAAATAATGCATTAATAAATAATATATATATATAGGTTTTAATAATTGCTAGTAGAGATTTTCACCTTAATTTAACAACTAAATTCATCAAAATTTGTGTTTTAGACGGCATTAACGCAGAAAGAGTATGAAACATTAGTTTGTAAAGTTTTGCCACTAACAAAAAGTTAACATTAATTGTAACGTCCTAAATGGTATGCTTTTTTTGTATGTTCTAAAATATGTTAACGAATATTATTAGTTCATTTGTACAAGTTCGTGTTTTCCAGCAGCCCTACTCACTTTTGCATTCCAATGGAAAGTAAAATATTCTTATTTTTCATGATCTATAAATAATATACCTTCTTTGTATGTCTCTAAAATCTGTCAACGAATCTTATTGGTTCATATATACAGGTGTGCATGTTCAAGCAGCGCTACTCGCTCTTGCATTCTGCTGGAAACTGAAATATTCTAGTTTTCCACGATTTATAAATAATATGCCTTCTTTGTATGTCTCTAAAATATGTTAACGAATCTTATTGTTTCACTCTAAGAGGTGCGTGTGTTCCAGCAGCCCTAACAATTCTTGCATTTTGCTGGAAGCTGGAATATCACAGTTCTTCAATCTACTATTTGACCATGAAATATGTCACAAGTTCTGGAATAGACAATTAACTTATCCCTTTAAATTACTACAATTTAATTTTACGTACCATTTGTAATTCGTTCTCCTACTATGAAAAGAGAATGAACTGTCTTATTTGTATATCTTTATAAAATGTGAAAGGATTTTATTAGTTTATTTGTGCACGTGCTTGCGTTCTAAATGTGCTACTCACTCTTTCATTCTGCTGGAAATTGGAATAGTCGATATTTTCAGTCCGCTGTTTTAGTATGAACAGCATCACATTTTTACGAGTAGGTTGTATCACATAAAAAAATGCCACAATTTCAGCAACCCTTCAAACTGCTACAGTCATGTTTACATACAACTTGCAGTTCTTTCCCACAGTAAGAGAACAGAATGAAATCATACAATAGTTCTTTTATGCGTAGACATTATATGTCTCAAAAAAAGAATATTTTTCTTGAGAAGCATTGCTTTAGATTTTTAAAAGATTTAATACTACAACGCCCAGGAGTTTTTATTCAAGTTTGATAATAATATTTCTCACAGAATATTTATTAAAAATACTTAATTGGTTTATTTAATGTAAATCTTAGTGGAATTAATTTAGCTTATTTCAAGAAACAAATCTGACTCGAATTGAAATTTAATACTAGAACCGCGGGAAAATTCATTAAATATTTATAAAAATATTTCTCGAAGGAATTTTCATTTAAAACAATTTAAGTTGTTTATTGGAAATATTTTTGCTTAGAATATATTTATCTTACTTTATTAAGAGTTCTCTGGTTCGAATCGATGCTTCTCCAGCTGATGCGGGTCAAAATGTCCCGTCGCCGCGGTTCTAGTGTTAATCATTGGTCGGAGTTAAATCGACTCCTTCAGGACGTTCTAGAGTTAACATATTGCACTGTATTGATTGTCGTGACATACACTGTACTGGGATGGAACAGTGCGTAGAAATTGGGCGGTTGTCACCTCTAAATTTTAATGTATTCTTTGCAATGAACAATCTCAGAAATCAAGCCCTGAAATTTGTTGAAGACTGCTAATAAAATTTTGCGGTATAAATTAATTTATTGGTGCTACACTGTTCCAACACCGACTGAGTGATAAAATTGCCCTTGTTGACATTGTAAAAATACTCAAGGTAAATTGTACTTAATTGTAAATAAAAAACTTATTTGTATTAAACCAGTGATGCACAACCTTTTTTACCAGAAAATCGTTTGACACCAGAATATTTGAAAAGTGTAGTTCCTTTTCTTGAATCTCAAAGTTTCTGCCCTTTACTATAAGGAAAATTATTCTGCATAAAAATAGTGGTATCATTTTGGCCCGCGGGCCAGAGGTTGTGCACCCCTGTATTAAACGATTAAATCCGCAAAATAAGGAAAAAAATAATTAAAAAAGTAAATAAATATTTTTTTCTTATTATGTTTATTTTAGAATTATACTTATGACATTGATATTGAAAAATATAAAAAAAAATAAAATATACATAAAAATATGTTATTTTATTAATACGCATTTTTATGGTTCTATACAAAAATTTTGCTTTTACCGTAATTTTAGACATATAATCTGCTTATCAAACTATCATTTTTCTACGAAGAAATACATTAAATAAAGTATAATTTGTTATATCGCGGTAAATATTTATTTATGATTAATAAATAAAATTTGTGGCTTCAAAAAGAACTGTTTGATCCGCAGATTTAACGTCAGAAATCGCGGTACTTTTACGTAATTCTTTAGTTATATTTACATTTACTATAAGAAACTATTCAATTCTTAAGGGTGTATTTCGATCCAAACTGCTTATTTTCCGATTTATTTTTAAATTCATTTTTGCTCTCAAACACATCAAACTGGCAAATTGTCTTATTTAGAAAGTACACAAGGTGCCGTGACTGTCGATTCATTGATAAATGCAGAAAATATTGTAAAAAAAAAAGCAATCAAAAACGGCATTTTGAACAAATTTTTCCGAAGCGGGAGATTTAGGAAAGAAAAAAAGTGTCATAATAAGAAGATAATTGTTCATAAATCATATTCTAATGAATGGAGCGTAAAATGACATCACACGGCACCTTGTACGTCTCTTCAAAAATCCCCTCAGCAAGTTTCATGTTTCTACTTTTAAAAATGTGTCTGAAATTGTATCGGAAAATTTCGAGCTGTTGAAGGTGGAAAAGCGTTTTTTCGAATTTTAAATACCTGATTTGCCCGTACGTCGTAGAGGCAATAAAAGCACACCACTAAATTTTTTATTTACAGGCACACCACTGAATTTTTTAAATACAATTTAATACTACCGTAATTTCGGGTGCATAAGCCGCGGATCAAACAATTCTTTTTCGACCCAGAATTATTTTAAAAGTGAATGTTACTACTTAGATCGCCGTAAATATTTGTGTTCAATCACTAAATAAGATTTCTGGGTCCAAAAAGAATTGTTTGAGCCGCGGCTTATACACCCGAAATTACGGTACTTTTAATAGAAATGTTAAGATTAAATATTGCAAATATTTTAGCTTAAACAGAGTAGTGTTTACGCATATTTTCAATTTATTGTACATAAAAAAAAGAATCAGCTAAGTGGTAGAAAACTTTTGATCACTTGTTTTCTACGGATTTATTCATTTTAGAAAGTCTTGAATACGATTTGGCTATGTTTAGGAAACTTTTGCCCGTAAACCTGTTTGTGTATCTGTCTCCATATAATGTTATAAAAAATTTATGGTCATTCTCAAGAACATGTTCACGGAATTAGATAAAATTTCACATTGTGGAAGATTTTGACATAAAGAGTTGCTGATTAAGTTTTTATGTTAGTCGTCTAACAGTAGTCGCTGCTGTGCTTCATTTTTCACGATATCAGCAGCAGCTACATCTCATGGACTCGCAACAAAATTTGAAACTTTTATCACTGTTTGACCTTGACAAAAACAAAGCTTTATAAGACTTAGGTTTATAAAGCTCAACCGCTGTAGCGACTACGCCCTGCGTTTTCCGGTCTCTGCAATAGATATGCTTCAAAAACCAATAAAGTGTTATTTAATTCTGAATGAAGACGATTTAACTGAAGCAGAAATTTTTTTTTCAGCGACCACAGTGTTAAAAATTATTATTATTAAAATTAGTATTAAAAATTCATCAACTCAGTGGCTGAAGTAGTATTTATATATTAGAAAGTTTTCTAAATCAATGAATTTTTTCAAATTATACAGCGAAATTCATTAAGATCCAACTAATAGCCTATTTCTTTAAATATTACCCTTAGTTTAAGTGAAATGAAACTCTTATGATTTATAGAAAAATATGAGGATATGGTTAATGTACATTAAAGAGTTACTTACTCCTCTTCAAACTTTTAATTTTACAGATTATTCTTGCGTTGTCTCCGTATATGAACTATAATTTATAGTTATTTTACACACTGTACATAACCTCTAGCTGTTCACATCAGAGATGCATATTAAGTTTATGATATTTGAAATTGAGTGTAAATTTAGTACATAAAAATGCCTTGAAGATAAGGGATATTTTTGAATGTTATTGGATACATACTATAAGTTTTATCCACCTCATTTTCAAAACAGAACATGCCATGATGGACCTCGATAAAATATCTCAATTATACTAAAAATTTGAATTACACTAGTTAAAGCACGGAGGTATAGACACACGGACAGAAAAACCATATCTGGGTAATTCCATGAACACATGATGTATAAGTCACATACTACGATTTTGGATACCAGTATTTTGGAACGGAAAAATGTGACTTATTTTATCAGAGATATTGCATTAATTAAATAAGGCCATGCAAACCTTTCGAAAATAGCGGTGGCCAACAATTTAGCCGTTACTACAAATGTGACTTACACGACAAGTACTCATGGAAATACCCATCTATAATCATTTTTCAACAATATTGGTAAGTGCTAAATGATTAATATAGATATTATCTTAGGCAGAAAATTTTCAAAGATTTTCACATAGTGATTAAACAACAGCTTTAATTGAATTCGTGAAATTGCTTCCATTCTGTTTTTTATTATTATTTAAGTGTTTTACTATTTTATCATTCTTAATTGGCATAATAAAAGAATGATTCAATAGTTAATTTTTATAAATGTATATATATACCTATTCACAAAACGTGCGTACTTAAAAAATAACAAGAAAAAATATTTTAAATTGTACGCTGTAAACTAATGCATTGAAATTTTCATGCACTAATCATGCAATGAAATATCTATTGTGTCGTCTATCTGTACGCAATATCGTCCATTAATTGTGTTATGAATTCAAACGTAAAGACAATATCAACTTATTCTACAATTCCAAGCTACATAAGGTAACTTCTACATTCAATATGATTTTAAAATGTGGTTTTATACTTAGCCATTATTTTGAATTGAATGTTTTCCCAGAATGATTTATGAAAAATCTATTGTGTCAACTGTGTGTATGCAGTATTGTCAGTTAAATGTGTGATGCATTCAACCATAAGGACAATTTCAATTCATCCTATAAATCAAAGCTTTATAGGATAAAGTCGAATTTATATTTGATTTATAAACGATGTTTTACACTAGTTTGAAGCGAAAATTTCAACTTAATTATGGATGACAACACACTAAAGACTCTTTCGAATCACATGTTACAATGAAAATTAATGAAACACGTTACAATGAAAATTTGAATTGAATGTTTTCCCAGAATGATTTATGAAAAATCTATTGTGTCAACTGTGTGTATGCAGTATTGTCAGTTAAATGTGTGATGCATTCAATCATAAGGACAATATCAATTCGTCCTATAAATCAAAGCTTTATAGGATAAAGTCGACTTTATATTTGATTTATAAACGATGTTTTACACTAGTTTGAAGCGAATATTTCAACTTAATTATTGATGACAACACACTGAAGACTCTTTCGAATCATATGTTACGATGAAAATTAAACATATTTTCTGACGAGAAAGAGTCGCTATCGCGTTACTAAAGTGTACAAAGTATTATGTAACAAGCATTAAGAAACCCTTCATAGTTTATCTTCTAGCACCTCTGATATGTCAGCATTCACTGCTTCTATTTTTACACAGTAAACAAAGAACTTACGAATTCAATTGATTTAACTCTTTTATATCTTTCAAAGGAAGACATATGTCATACAATGTTAATAAAATGACTTAATTTATTATTTCAAGTAAAATGACTGCCTAATTTTAATGGGGAAATTATATAAACGAAATGGTACGAATTACTTTCATTTAAGTACCTAAAACATTGGTTTAAATCTTTTCTTTATCGTATCACTTGCTCAGCGTTTGTATTTCCTGATGGAACATCCCCCGTAAATCCTGTGCGCCTAAACAGTATATTCTTCTTTTGAGTAAATTTATATTATTGTATTAGTTAAATAATAAGACGATACAAAATAGAATAGTAACTGTTACAAGCATATATTTTTTTTCAGCTTATCTTTTTTTATTTTGCAGATTTTTCTTATTTTTATAGTAATAAGATAATAATTAAAAAACAATTTAAACCGTGATTAAAGTAAATATTTCTACATCTTATAATTCAATACGAGGAAGAATAGAATGTGCGTGTGGGTATCTACGTTTGAAAATTTTATCTTAAAAATAGTTCTAGAACCATTGTACTAGGTCACATGTTCGAGTAAATTCAAATAGTGGGTTATAATAGGTCAAGATCAAGTTAAATACATTTAAAAAAAGCTCGATCAATTTTAACTAAATTTTGTATTAAAATTTTTTTTTTCACGACGAATCTATTTCAATGATATTATTATACAACGTCTTAAGAACCAAGTATAATTTCCTAAATATTTCGATTAGGTACATGCATTCAATTGCAAAGTTTCATGGAAAAAAAAGATGCAGAATTTTATGACATAAGTTTCAACCCCATATAGAGATTATTTGAGTAAATACTAAAACTAAATTTTTATATGGCCTGCGATGGAGTTCCAATCAAGAAATGTTTTCAAACACTTTGATCTGCGGTGACGGGTCATTTTGAGCAATCGAGTAGATGTCGATTCCAACCAGAAAACTGTATTCAAAGAGTTTTAAATATATTCTACGCAAAATAGCATAAAGAGATAAGTTAAATAGTTTTAAATAAAAATTCTGTTGCGAAATATTTTGGTAAAATTTGAGTAAAATTTCCCGCGTTTCTAGTGTTAAGTATTCTTGGCTTGAACGGTTAAAAATTCCATCGCGTTATCTGCAAAACTCGCAGAAATAATCCCGTTTAACCCATTAACGCCCAGTGTCCTCGTTTGAGGACGGTTACAAAAACAGCAAGAAAGCGGTTTTCCCACCAGTAAAAAGGAAGAAAAATGTATACCTTATTTCACGAGACAGAATCATTGATAAATTTAGATAAAAGTTAATTTGATTTTAAAAGTGGTGGGAAATACAAAATTTAAATTTTAGCGAAGAAAATAATTCGGGCGTTAATGGGTTAATGATTTGCCATGCTTTAAGTTGTTAGATACAAATTGAAATGTATGTAAGTCTTGAAATAATGATAATTTAAGAGGGGATAAAACATTTAATTTGCTTTATTTTTCCAACTATAATTTTGAATTTTTGTTCGGAATTTCTAGGCAAAATTTCATTCAAAAATTTCTCATACAGCTAAAAAATTGTATTTTAATTTATTTTATAAGCGCATTCATACCGCAATTACATGTTATAGTTTAGATAATATTTTCTGGAGTTTCAAGCACTTTAAAGTCTGAAAGTCTAAAATCAACAACGTAGCAGCCATCAGAAAAAATGTTTATTGTTGAAACTTTTATTCGAACTTTTTTCTAAAAATATTTATTTTTTGAAAAAAGAGCTGAAGGCCTATCTCTGATACATTAGATCAATTTTAATAAAATAAAAAATATCAATTTATAATTTTTGCGTTCTCATCCCACACAGTTTGAAAAAAGTCATGTTATGTAAAATATGTCTAGAATACTCAAAAATGGTATAAATTCAAGATATGTTAAATATATAGTTGTAATTCCATGTAATATTTCCCCCCCCCCCCAAAAAAAAAAACCTATAGCAAATTAGTAAAAATAAAAAGATCTTTTTAAAGCTAAAAAGTGATTAAGTGGAAAATTATGCATTAAATTCCTAAACGTGAAATCTGCATCAAATGCCCTCGGAATAAATGACATTATAATGCAATTTAAACGAAGACAGTAAAAAATATAAATGGTTAATATTCATAAATTCACAGCTGTGTCTGCTCTCACAAATAATGCAAAGTTTTTAAAAAAGGAGACAGAACTTTTTAAAGTAATCTGATAATTTATAAATTTCTCTCGGCAAGCTAAATATCGCTGCTGTTTGCTAATTTACGTAAATATAGTCGTATATATTCACGTCTCAAGATACATCTTGAAGCCTGAAGATACATATTCAATCATGCCATTGTACACAAAGAATGGAAATTTGAAATCGATTGCTTAATTTGTAATTTACGGCATGATAAAAGTATTAATCGCTTTTTCTTATAAAAATGTCGAAAAATTATGAAAAATTAAATTTAGAGAGACATCACTCTTTTTTGCAAGCAGCAACACCTTAATTCGTTGCATAGTTTTCTGAATTTTTGCCAAGAAGTCGTAATTTTTTTATTGCCCAGTTTTATTATGCAGTAATTTTAACAATTCTAGAAGCATTTCAATTACTTTAACGCTAGAACCGCGGGAAATTTTACTGTAGATTAAAAAAAATTATTTCACATCAGAAATTTTGTTTAATACCATGAAACTTAATTACTTTAATTATATTTCTGGAATTTTGTGTGGAATTATATTTGTGGAACTTCGCTATTTTTATAAAATAATTTATGGTTCGAATTAGCATGTATTTATTTGGTACGGGTCAAAATGACCCGTCACCGCGGTTCTAGTGTTAATGGACAGTTAGTGCGTCCTACAGGTAAAATCGGGATTGAGGAGTTTAAACGCGGTTTTCTGAAAACAACGTTCTTTAACATAGACAGCATATGACTTATCTTGTTCTAATATTTTTGATAAAATCCGGCTGCAAGTTTGCCTAATTAAACTGTCTAAAGGCCATTTAGCCACTTAAATAATATATATTTTTTACATTTTCTTTTACAATAAGTTTAATATTAAAAGTTTCTGATGAAAAATAACGCGATTTTCTAACTTTTCAAAAATTCCAAAATTTGATCCAAAGATCCAGCCTTGCGTTGCAAGACAAAACTGAGATTTGGATATTCTTTTTCTTCCTAAAGGCAGTTAGATTCTTGTCTATCAAGTCCCCTTAATATAGTACATAGCAACCCTATTGCGATTTTCCGACGTAATATGTGACTAAATTTAAGAAAATATATTTTGATATACTTAAAGCAATAAAAACAAGGTAGAGTTATTGTCCTTTTAATTAATTTTATTCTTTTACTTAAACAAATTCCAAAATATGTCAATTTTTGATAGCCGAGAACTTGTGTATAGATCTTCATGTACTGATAAATCAGTGCACATAATTATAAGTAATACATAGGAAGTAAAGCTAAAAATATATAAAACTTGTTTTATTCCTTTACTATAAATTGCTGCATGCATATTTTAACAGTTAAAGTCTTATTTACATACGTAGTTATTTACATACATTGATCAAAAAAGTTTAAAATTGCTTTCTTTAAATAGAAATGAGAAACATAAATTTTGTGTATATAATTTTTAAAATCAAAATCTACTGCAGTAAATTTATTTAAAAAAAAAAAAAAACATAACGAAGTAAATATACATTATTTATTGAGATGGAAAGCGAAAATTCATTTTTTTAAAATTTGTTTAACTACGGTTATCAAAGAAATGTATACATAAAAATGATTGTTGTGTTATAACAAATGAGTTTATTAATTAAAAAAGTTTTTGACTTCTCTCGAAACATTAAACAAATGATTGGAATTAAACGAATCATATTTTACTCAAGTGCGAATTATTAAACAATTATGTTTTCACTGATAAATCTAAAATATCAAATGTTTTTTTTTTAATTTTTATTAAAATAATGTTTATTGTAACAGTTACCGAAATTACCTAACTAAATTTTACTTCACTGCAAAGTGTATTATAAAACATTTAAATACAGATAAATTCTTTAAAATGGAATATTTAAAATTAAGGATTAAACGTGCATTATCTGTGTATTATTTTATAAGCTTATGGATTGAAAAGCATTTTTACTATTAAAACTGGAGTTCTAATGACTAATAAATGTAATTGAAGGAACTACTCAACTGATCAATATTTTTGAAAAAAAATTCAAATAATGCCTATTACTTTTATATCTTTTACAGCATTTTTATTATTTTATCACATGGTTTTTCAAAACTAAATTTTTTGCCTAATTGTATCAGAAAAATGCTCGGATTAAACAATGCAAAAATTCCGATAAAAATTTACTGGTGAGAATAATAAATCATGATTGGGATATGGACGCACGTACGTGGTATGGGCAAATCATGATTGGGAAAAACACGTTGCTGGTGTGACGTACGGGTAAATCAGGTAAGCCATGAATGTAGATAAAATGCATCTCGTTGGTAATATTTTCATATGTGTTCATGATATTCTTTAAAAATACATGAATTAAAATTTATTTCACATGACAACAAACTCAAAAAAAGAAAGTATCGCAACGTGTGCTTTTAATTTCAAAAGAAAATGTTTATAGAGGGTGCCCAAGCTAAGGTGTTACAAACCTCAATGGGTGGTAGGGGACACCTAGACGGCTCGGAATCACATTGAAAGGTGAGGTCGGAAACGTCTTCCTTACCCAGTAAGAAGTAGAATTTAAAAAATAATTTTACGAAAAGTTTCGTAAAATGATGAAGTGACTGATTGACACCAGAGTTGACAAACGAACATCTTCGAAATTAAAAACTTGTATTTTTAAGCTTTCATTAAAAAAGCAAAATTTATTAAAATTGTCTTGGTGTTGCCCATATATTTGGGAATAAAATTAGGTGTCTTCGCCTTAACCTTCCTACCCTGAATGGGTCTAATCGACCCATAACTATAATTTGTTTTATACGATTCGAACCAGAACTGTTTTCGTACAGAAAGTTAAATAACAGATTGAGAGAAATAAGTCGATTAAATTTATTAAAATGTTTTAAATCCCAATTCTGGTGTGAAATGTTTTTATTAAGAATGAGTAAAATTTTAGCAGGGTAGGAAGGTTAAGAATCGCTGCTTTTAAAAGGGTTAGCATTATCCCGAGAAACTTTGCACCAAAAACATCGCGCATCTTATCCACTGGCACTATTCTCGAAACACTAGAGTCAGTTGCGCGACTTTTTATAAATTCAAATTTCTTGATCGCTTCCATTTTTTTTAAATGCTAAAATTTGCCTTGTTCAAAGGCATACTAATAAAGCGAAAATAAGGGAAGTTTCGTAATTCCAAAAAAGTAGGTGGCAATGAAGAAATCACAATTTAAAAATAGTAGCCCAATGGCAACATTCCCGGGACCAACGATAAATTCAGCAACGATAAATATCATCATATAACATCAAATAGCATCATGCAATAAAGAGGCATTCAGCTATCTCAATGCCTTTACTGGGTCAGGAAAGTGTGTATGTCCCATCATTCTTATGTGATTTCGAGTTATTAAAGTTTTCCCAAACTCCTCTCAAATTTTTTATCATCATATTTGGGGCACCTTGTATAAAAACTACACATATATATATTATGGGTTTCTTCTATATTATTTAATGTATAATCGGTTAGTTAACTTCTTAATTTTCAAGCGCTAATTTTATTGCTGCATTGCGCTATTGATAGTGTATTATTATTTAGATTTCTAAATTTGTAGTTATTTGATACCTTTCTGAATTTCCATTTGATACTACAAGTTTTTCCTTGCTGTCTGTTTATTGGGTTATTCTACATTCATTGTAGATGTTGAATTGTAGCATTATATAATGGTTATACATACATATTGATGTACATATAATCAATATAATTTGGAGAGAAATATATAGAAAATATTAATCGCTTAAAATGAAAGTAACATGTAGAGTGCAATGTACTATAAGTTCCCGGGATATTAGAAATGTTGTACAGATTCTATATACGAGCAGTACTCAAACAATATTTCTTTATTTAATGAAACATTTTCAAACATTTACATATTCATAATCATACAATTAAGCAATCATAGCAATATATAAAATGTTTTACTTATGTTTTACTTATTTTTTTTAATATTTCTTACTTCTCCACATTTATCGTTCATTTTATCAGTTTATTTTTTCACTGTATTATTTTATTTAATTATCATGATAGCTTTCTCTGGCCTTTTTTATGAGTTCCAAAATTATTCCAAATTCAACCAAATTTAAGTTCTCATAAATGTACTTATACCAAATTTCCGTTTATTTTTATTTTTATAGCGCATTTAATAATTTTTAATTCCATAAATTCACGAGTTTATTTCATGCAAATTAAAAGTTAAATATATTAGAATTTTTTAAGAAAATACTGTTTGAATTTCTATTTCAATTTAG
Organism: Maratus speculifer; assembly: GCA_964019185.1. NCBI lineage: Eukaryota > Metazoa > Arthropoda > Arachnida > Araneae > Salticidae > Maratus > Maratus speculifer. The sequence goes on from OZ025293.1 coordinate 402,199,849, forward strand.
AATAACGATTTAATTTGTGTATTTGGGATAATGCTTTTATCTTTTAATCCTTTTAAATATAAAAGAATACAGCTTTGACAAAATCTACCTCAGCCTTTTATGATTAAATAGTCTTAGATTGAGTCTTAAGATCAAATGCAAATATTTATTCAAGGAATTGAAAGACGATAATGAAGTGTAAGTTATGCATCGGTTATTTTCAATAATGTTAATTATTTTTTAAGAATAATATTTCAGTGATTCAAAAGAAACTTGCGAATAAAGTATGAAATTTAAATAAACGACGCATTATTTGAATATAATATAAAAATCTAATATTATTACTCGTTTAAATAATAGTAAATCTAACAAACATGACCCTTTATTATAATAGATTGACATGTCAAAGCATAAAGAGAGAACTGAGATGATGAAGGAGGTACCGTAATTTCGGGTGTATAAGCCGCGGATCAAACAATTCTTTTTGGACCCAGAAATCTTATTTAGTGATTGAAGGCAAATATTTACGGTGATCTAAGTAGTTATATTTGTTTCTTAAAAAATTCTGGGTCGAAAAAGAATTGTTTGATATGCGGCTTATACACCCGAAAATACGGTATGTGACAAAAAAAAAAGAGTTAATCCTGTGATTCGAAATAATAAATATTCTTATACGATCTGTGAAATAATTGTTTGAGGCTATTTCCATGAGTACTTGTAGTGTAAGTCACAGGCTACGATTTTTGGCTACCAGTATTTTAGAACGAAAAAAATGTGACTTATTTTATCGGCTCATTCTCGTTAATTGAATAAGGCCAAGCTGACTTTTTGAAAATAACGGTGGCAAACAAGCATAGCAATTATAAGTTAATGTGACTTACACTACAAAACCCATGAAACTAGCCTTGAAAGAAAACCTCACACTCCAGAAATTTTAATTAGTAAAGAAGGTATTTCACATTAAACGAAAATAGATATTCGTAATTTTGGAGATCAATTTTACAAAATGATAATTGTCTGATTTACCACCTTTATCATTTTAGCTCCTCTAGTAATAAGCGACGCAGCAATTAAATTTAAAAAAATGCAGGAGATATATCCGTGTTAAAAAAAAATGTTTCATTGATTTTTAGAGTTTATGCATTTAGATTAAATACAATTTTTCATTCATTGAAGTCAATTTCCCAAGCATGCTTTTCAGATTATTTCTATCAGAAAAACACGATTATTTGGTTTTAGCAATTAATTCAGTCAATATAGTCCAGGTGCCTAAATTTTTATAAATGGAAACAAGAAAAAGTCATTGGGTACTAAACTCAGTGAATAAAGGCAGCGATTAATCAAATATACATTATCTTTTATCAAATACCTAATAGTACATAATTCAGTGTGTGGTACTTGGAAGCCCTGTTGAATGAAAAATGCCACGTAAGAAGTTTTGTTTACTGTGTTCAAGAATTATGTTTGGTAAAGAAATTAGAAATTCGTATAGAAATTAGAATTCACTGCTCTACTTTTCTCTAAAATCAACAATTCCTCAATATTATTTAGAAAGAAGTGAAACAATAATTTTCTTTGAATTTTTCGTGCAAGAACACTTTTTAAAACTTTGTTCGAACTGAACCATGCAAAATTACGATTATTTCGGTTTTATCGAATTAATTCTTAGTTTCATCATGTGGTTTTTTTCTGTTTTTATCGATGATTTTTTTGTGTATTTTACCTCGGCCGTATGAAACAAACATTCTTTTAAACTTGTGCTGATTTATATGAAATGCAACGTGAATAAAGTTTTTATCATTGCAAAATAATTATGCAAAATTGAATGCTTATCTTGTTTAAAATGTTGAAAAATGCTTAAGTATGATGATATGTTACATCACAATCTAAAGTGAACAGTTGTCACACAAAAAAGCGATGACTTATAGAATTATAACAATTTTTCGTTGACCTTTATAAATATAATCAGTGAACCTCTAAATCCAGTGGCGTAAGCAGGGTGGGTGCCCAGAAAGCTAATAGTGTAAGGTTTTCACCTCCTTGATTCATAACAAAAAGTTTTCTGGTTACACAAGGCGAACAGAACTTTAAAAAAATTACCCGTATTCAGAGTACCTGGGCACCCACCCTGGTTACAATACTAAAATCTATGATGAAATTTATACAATCTGCTGTAAAAAGCTTAATCAGTGGGGGTTACATCAGTGGGGTCATCGAATGTTGGTATTCTTTGCTAGACAACATTGTTGTTGCTTCAAACTTTGTGTAAATTTGTAATAGGGCATTCCTTACAAATCTAATTGGTTGAAATCCAAGATTTGTCAATATTTTTATAGTTTCAAAGTGATGCGTTTATTAACTAAGGATGTTCAAAAAACTTAAATACTTAGAAAAATCATATGCTCTGAAATTATTTATTTTCTATTAATAAATTCTAAGAAATTGATATACCTGCGTAGGTACAAACGAATTAATTATGAAAGAACAATCAGATTAAAAATACTATGAAAACATGGTAAGTAGCAGAAAAATAATGTTTAAATAAAGAAGTATATTAAATTTATAAAAAAGGTAAAGTATTATTGTTCCATGTACATTAAAGTAATTACCCAAAATAAAACTAAGATACAAACCTTTGTTATTGAGCTTTATCCAATACATTTTCTTCGTTTTCAAACTACGTGCGAACCAATCTAGTGTAGATGTAATATTTTCATAAATATTTTTGAAGTGCACGAAAAATCAAATATTTAAAGTAATTAAAGTCGAAAAGAACAGAACTTTCCAAAAATATACATAGCAATACACTGACTTCTAAAAATCAATAACAAGTTGAATACAATTTCTCTAGAAATTTTAACGAAAGTTACCAGTAAAACATAACTAGTATCTTTGAATTTAAGAATGTATATAAATAATAAAATTCCACGTAATTCCAATTTTAGCTATATTCGATGAAAAAAAAGAGGTTTTTTTTGGATATTTGTAAAAATATTAGTTAATTTGAAATATTTTAAGAAAAAACATTTGCTTTAAATCTACGTTTTCATAAAATGAACACATTTATCGCCATATATATCTTAAGGTATATTATTTTTTTTGTCTAATTCCTTAAAACATTGCCACATGATATATCTAAAATTTCTGGCCATATTTCTTTAAAATTATGTATAAAATATTACGTTCTATCAATGACTTTAAATAGTAATAAATAAAATGATAGTATTTGTGGTGGTTACTCCATAACCCCCCCATATATTTAATTTAATTCAATTTTATTAGCCATTTTATTTCATATCACCTTCCTTTTTTATTAATGTTCTCAATTTAAATTTAATTTCGCTTTCTCTTATTTTCATTTCGTCGCCTGTAATGTTTTCTTTCTTGCTTAGCTTTCGAATGTTCCAAGCCGGTAAAAATTCTGTTTGAAATCATTCCTTCCGGTTTAAAATTTGTTCGAGAACTTTCTCGCTATTTCTTTTGGGTGGAACTTCCGTTTATTCGGACACACCCCTAGCCTATCAAATTAAATTTCACAGGTGACGTATTTCAAGCCGTTATGTACATGGCCACCGGCTTTGGCCTCCCCTCTTAAGATGGTTATCAATTTTATTTTTATTAGTTACATATCTTTTCATACTGTATATTGTAATTTGGCTTAGTTTTTCCTCACCCCCTCTGTTGCTAACTGCCAAATTGGCGTATTTTACATTTACAATAACCCTTTCTCTTTTTCCCCTGGGCTCGCGGCCACCTGCGTCAGTTGCGCCGATAGACACCTGCTGTGATGGATGCAGTCGCATGAGTGAAAGTTCGGGGCAGAGGTGCTCCCCCGTTAACGAAGGATGGAACGGTTTTTTTTTGTTATGTTGAGATTATTACGATGCTGATTTTTTTTAAGTGCGGCAAAGAAAAAGTGCTGCCCTCAAAATTCATCTAGGAAAGTGATGTTGATTTCTGTTAAGCCAAGTCCCTCTGTGCTGCGAGGAGCAATGAAGTGGTTTAATGCATTCCTGAATGTATTCGTTTTACGTGCCTTCTCTTTTGGAATTATTCAACGTAAATACGCGCACTCCATAGATCTTCTGGTTGGTGTTCTTGTGGAAGCATCATAAGTGATGTAGAATGTCATCATGAGTCCACTTAATACCTATTTCATCTTTCATCACCTCATCGTTAAAAAATAATCTTTCTGCAGCTATTATTGGTGCTCGAATCTTCTTCAATTAGTGTTTTATGTGATGCCAGTCCTCTGACAAACAAGCAGAGGTGAAAATCTTTTCTTTTCGTGAGACGCAAATATTTATTTACATAAAGTTCCTTCATGTCGTTATCTGGCCCATTATATATATATAATTTTTTTTAATATTTACGGGGCGTTATAAAGAAAATATTGGCATTATGTTATGAAAAGAATTTTTATTGCTTGGAGATAGCAATAGTTGTGATTAACATATGTTATGAAATGGTTGTTTATCAAGTGAGAAATTAATATGTACGAGTCACCAAAAATATAAATTTGTGAAGAAATATTTATTCATGAAAAAAGCAACAAGTTCTTCATGAAATAAAATATATTTTTTTTTCTTCGAAAATTGTTCGTATATTAATTTCTTGTGCCTATTGTCTGGATTTATTTGTCATCAAAAGCCAAGGATTCAACAGGTAACTTTTTACCTTTTTAATTTTATATTTTTATAACTTTATACTTGATTTTTCTTCATCATTGGATAAAGAATATTTTTATTATTTAAATGAAATAATGAAGAGAGTAATTAGGGTCGTTTGCAGGCCCCCATTCTCCGTGATGTGCTATCATTATCACGATCACTTTGGCCTAATTGTGGGTAGAGGCAAATAAAAAGTGCTTTTTCCACTTTCAAATAAACATAACATTATATTTTCTTTGATACCCTGACCAAAGCGTCAGCTCAAACACAACACTTAATTTCTTTTGGAGCCGTGACCAACGCTTGAACATTCTTCATTATTTTTTTTTTCAAGTTATTTTTCTTCATATAGTGATTAATGTTTTATATAATTATATTTTGTTGGGTATGGTGCAGTAATCAAATACAATATTTATATTGATCTTGTATTGAAATATTATCTTTTTCTGGAGCAGTGCATTATATATACAACATAATTTATCAATATATTTCTTCTTGCATTATTATAATTTATAACTAATATATGCATTATTTAACGGTGGTACTGGTAAAAATTATTGTTCATGCTAAGATAAATTATTCTTCTTGTCATACATATAATAATTTATGTTTTGAGCCATATTATATATAAATATTTACATAAAATATTTGGGTCTTATATTCTTCATATGATACTAATATGTTAGTATACGTTTTCTTCTTTTTTTTTTAATACATAAAAATGGTTTATGACGTATATGAAAGTCATCAATATTTTAAATAACGAGTCAATTTATATATATATTATTCATCACAAGACCAGTCAATAACCAAATTTATCATGTCATATATTGAGCTCTTATATTAAATTTTTCATCATGCCTCCAAAAGCCAAACTAAACATTGCAATCCAACCTTTCGACGGTAACCCTCAGACTGTAGAATTTTTCTTCGATCAATTATCTGACTTACAGGAACTAAATAACTTTACAGACAAGGAACTTTTTGTTCTCTTTAAATCAAAACTTGAGGGCACCGCCTTACTCTTCTTTCTGGAAACTCAGTCACAGCTCAAGAACTCTAATTTTAGTGAAATTCGAAAGGCATTTATAGACTATTTCTTACCCACAAAAAAGTCTGTTTCTCTAAAATCTTTACAGAACTTGACCTTAGATTCAAATGAATCAGTTAAAAATTTTGCTTTTCGGTTGGATAAACAACTTCGACTTGCTTATCCAAAATTGGATCTTTCTGCTCTTAATTCATTAAAGTTTACTCATTTTCTTGAGGCTTTACCTAAACAAATCAAACGTAAAATCTTAGAAGAAAATATTACGTCCTTCGAATTAGCTCTTGAACGAGCAACTTTTCTTCAAAATATATATGACTCTCCCCCTAAAAAATCTTATGAAAATTTTAATCAAGCCTATTGTATCGATTCTGAAAATGTCCACGATAATTCTAGTAATACTCTTCATAAAACTCCTATAAAGCATACGAAGGATAAAATTTATCACAATTCTCAAACCAACTACTCTCCTTTACAAACTCAAAAGGACAGTTCTCATACTTCTCGTAATTTTCAAAGAAATACTAGAACATTTTCGCCTTCTTCACCGAGACAAGAGGCTACAAATAAACGTAACAATAATTTTCGTCATCAAAACTTTCACCGGAAACGTCCTTATCAACCAACCTTTGACAAATATTCTCACAAAAAAAATTCTACATCCTTTTATCACAGACGAGATGTTGTGCAGTGTGCGTTCTGTGGGAAATTTAATCATCGTATGGACTCATGCTACAAATTCAAAAACATTATTGGTAATTCTAATCAAAACTCTTCAACTCAGGTTTCGTCTCACCCTTACAGAAAGAAAAGCCACACCTCTTCTTCTTCTGAAAATAACAATGTTTATCATTTAAACAAATAAGGGAGACTGGTTCTACTGACCGCCTTCTCTCCCGTAATTCTCATTCAGGGTCAGTACACTTTAACAACAACAACAACAAACATCAACAATTGGACAAACGCTCGTCAGTCACTTTAGTGGCATCCACAGCTGTCCAAACTTCTCCTATGACATCTAAGTCTAACAAATCTTCCTGTTTACATAATTATTTGACATCTAAACAAAATTTTGAAAATAATGATGATGTACAAGAAAATCATGTTATATGCAGTTCTTTTAATAACTCGTATGTTCTTCCATGCATCCTAATAAATGTACAACATAATGAAATCTCCACATTAATAGATACTGGATCAAGTTTATCTCTCTTGGATGAAGAATGCTTTAATAGCATTAAATCCAGGCTTCATTACAAATTTTTATCCAGAAATGTATCTGTATCGACCATAAATTCTAAGGTCTTCTTCAAAGGATGCATAGAGATAGCTTTTAAGATTGATAAATATTTTTTTCATCATGTATTTTACCTTACAAAAATTCAAAATGTTCACTTTCAAGCCATACTTGGCTTTGAGTTTATTAACAAACATTCTATTACTATTTCACCAAGCTTTAAGTCTATATTACTTAAAGACAAGCACATTCCTTTTCAAAATTATAATGAATCTCCTACTTGCTATTTTATGAATTCTGAATATAATTATGTGAATTCAAATGTACCATATTCTCTTGATGCACACAGAATGCCTTCTTATGAAAGGCCTATATCAAATAATCTAACGAGTGATACTTACATTGATAATACTTGTGCAAATTGTGATAATTCAAGTTTGCAGTTGTCCAACAATTATACAACCTATCCTTATTGTTATAATGTTCAAAATAATGGTTTGTTTACAAATAATATGGCTCATTCTGCTATGAATTTTCATAATCCTTATATTGATGGTCATTTTACTTATTTTTCTAATTATTTTCCAACTGATTATGCTAATGTGGTGAATTATGTGTCTACTAATGATAATAATATACTTAACAAGAATTCCTCATCTAAAAATACTAGTGATAGTAGTTATGTTGGTGAAAAGCAACCTCATTTAAGTATGGGTAATAAAATTTTGGTGAGTTCCAATATGGTACAATTACTCAATAGAGAATTAATACCTCCTAATTCGTTTGTTTATTTACATGTGAAGTATCTGAATCCTCCATCTGAATATTTTCTTTTTAAACCCAATTTAAAAAACAAGGGTCTGGTATTACATGAATCATTACACTCAAAATCTTCCATTCAAAATGATTTATTTTTGGTTGTATGTCAGAATGTTTCAAAGCTCGATATTCATTTAAATAAAAATTCAATTATTGGTGAATGTATCAATGTAGATGAAAAAGATATTGAGGAATACTCTTTTGATTTAGAATTTGAAGACGAATATTGTACTTTAATTTTGCCATCTGAAGAGATTAAGAGAAAACGTATTCAAGAATTATCTCCAAATGACTTTGATCTTAAACATTTACCTCCTCATGAAAGGGAAGCTTTAACAAAATTATTATGTAGTAAAGCGCTTGCCTTTTCGAAATCTCTTGTCACTTTAGGTCATACTGACCTGGTCAATCCTCAGTTTACCATGTTAAATTCTCATCCAGTAAAAACCTTACCTTTTCCCGTGCCTCAAGCTCTTGAACAAGAAGCTCTTGACCAAATTGATCAAATGCTCAAAGCTGGCATTATTGAGAGATCAAATTCATCTTGGGCCTGTCCCATGCTTCTTGTTAAAAAGAAGAGAACTGATATGTCTAAGCCTCAAAAGTATCGTTTGGCTCTTGATTTAAGATTGTTAAATTCCATAATAATTCCATCTTCATATCCTCTTCCTAGAATTCAAAATCTATTGGTGCAGTTGTCAAAATTTAAATATTATACCACTCTTGATTTACCCTCTGCATATTGGCAGATTGCAGTACCTAAAGATATGCAAGATAAACTTAGTTTTACTACTCCATGGGGAATTTTTACATATTTACGTCTAGTATTTGGCCTGAAGACGGCCGCCAGCACTTTCCAACAATTAATCGACTCTGTGATTCAATTATCTCAGATTGACTCCTGTTATGCATATCAAGATGATATAGTAGTGGGCGCTAATTCATTTGAAGAAATGTCCATGAAACTCACAAAGTTATTAGACACCCTTATTGCTAATAACATTACTCTGTCTCCTGAAAAATGTGCATTTATGCAAACTAGCATTAACTTTTTGGGTTTCCAACTCACAGACCATAAAATTCTTCCTATTACAGGTAACATTTTAAAAATTACCTCCTTTCCAAAGCCTAAAACCAAGAGGCAAACAAAGAGTTTTATCGGCTTGTGTTCATTTTATAGATCAATTATACCTAATTTTTCTAATTTGATTACTCCTCTCATTGAAGTCACCAAACCTAAAAATAAGTTTTCTTGGAAATCTGAACAAGAAAATGCATTTAAAGAATTACAGGACATTTTCTTTCATAAACCTATGCTCAATCTTCCTATCTGGAATGAAACATTTTATGTTAATACAGATGCCTCAAAAACAGCAATATCAGCTGTTCTTATGCAGAAATTTGATGGTGAACTAAAACCTATCTCCTATTATTCTAAAACTCTATCTCAATCAGAAAGACACTACCCTGCCATCAAATTGGAACTTTATGCCATTTACAAAGGCATAACTGCTTTTAAATACTATATTTTTGGTCGACCCTTTATTCTACTATCTGATGCCAAACCACTTAATAATTATAAAAAAGCTACATCACCTGCTGATATTACTACTCGTTGGATGTTAGAACTGTCAGAATACTCGTACACATTCCAACATGTTCCAGGCAAAGAAAATGTCTTGGCAGATTTTCTGAGTAGAACTCCTCACATTCCTACTGAAGATCTCAATAATAATCCAGATCTTATTTCTTCACAAGAACCTCTACCTATTGTTGATAATCAAAACGATTTACATAATGACATTCCTCACTTTCCATGTGGTTTAGTCGACAAAATCCACCATACATGTCATCTTCAGAGTGATTCTTCACCTTCTAATAATGATAATAACCAAGATCCTTTATTAGAAATTCTTGATCACACCATCTTCTCTGAACAACAGAAGGACCCAAAAATCAAACAAATTTATGAAGATCTTAAAAATAACAAAAAATCTAAAAGTTTAAGTGGCTACTATATTAATCCAAGTAATGAGTTACTTTGCTATAATGGTCATTTCTCTTCAGAAGATATCGAGCTACACAAAGCTGTTTTACCTGTGTCACTTAGAGCAAAGGCCTTAAGAATTGCTCATATTACTCATACTGGAATTCATAAAACCATTGTTAATTTAAAGAAAAGATTTACCTGGAAAACCCTTGTTTCTGATACCATTAATTATGTCAACTCTTGTGAAATTTGTTTAGTAAATAAGAATCATAAAAAAAACACTGCTCCATACCTACCTGCACCACTCCCAACAGCTCCCAATCAAAAGGTCTCTATGGATTTACTCGGCCCATTGAGAAATCGTCAATATGTGTTAACAATGATAGACCATTTTTCTCGTCATTTAGAATTATATGCCTTGAATAATATCAGTGCTGAGTCAGTTACAAAGGCTTTATTGCATTATATTTCCACTCATGGAAAACCTGAATTAACTCTTACTGATCATGGTTCTCAATTTACGAGTGATATGTTTGCATATTTTAACAAAAAGCTTGGCATTAAGTTGGAACATAGTTCTGTAGCCCATCCCCAAGCTAACGGTTTAAGTGAACGTGTCAATTCTCAAATAAAATCGTCTGTGAACACAATGGCTTCACAAGGATGTGATGTACCCACTGCTCTAAAAATTCATCAATCCATATATAACGCTACACCTCATCCAGCTACAAAGTTCTCCCCAAATCTTCTTCATTTTGGCAGAGAAATAAATGATATTTATTCCAATTATAAATCTCAAGTTTCATGGAAAATTCTCAACACTGCATATGAAATTCATAAATTGATGGATGTTATTGAAAAAATATACTATCAAGCTTACAAGAATAACGAATCATCCAGACAAAAGGTGTACCAAAAATCCAGAGAAAAATTAAAGTTTTCCAACATCAATGTTAATGACATTGTTTATGCAAAATTTCCTACTGTGTTTAACAAAAAGATACAAGGCCCATACGTGGTCAAGAAAATAATTTCTCCTGTGCTCATTCAAATTCAAGATCCCAATAATAGTCATGCTTCACCAATGTTGATTCACACTAATCGAATCTTGAAGCTTCAAAAGAGAAATGAAGCACTGCAACATCCTTCAGTTTCTTCAAAAGGTGCATCACATGATCAACCAGCTGTTGATAATGCATCCTCCACTCCTGTGAGACAGCACTCTTCTATTCAAGTTTCAAATCATGATGCAGCTTGTAATACTTCTCCTCAAATTCTTTCTTCTTCTAAATGCCAGCAAACATCTTCATGTTCCAGTAAATCGGTACTGTCACAAGCTCCTCCTGATGGCACTCATACTGGTGCTAAAAGCAAATCCACTCAATATAGAAGTTATGATCTTCGTCCTCGCAATCATAAACTACATAAAAAATAGACTAACTCTCTTTTTCCTTTTACAGGATGACTTTTGCTTTGTAATATATTCAGTCGAAGCTAGCCGCACTGATTGTCCAGCAAGAAGAATCGCTATGTAATTTTTTTTTTCTTTTCTCCAGGCTGCAGGCAGCTGTTATTATTTTTTTTTCATTTTATTTAAGTCTTCTTCTCCCTGGTACAACTCAACGGTCATCCTCGGGATGTATGTATGAATTTTCAATAGTTTTATTATTTACTGTATTTATCTATAAGTCATAATTTTTACAATATTTACACATAATCTCATGTATGCCATACTTTTAAATTTTATAAAGTCTTTAATTACAATAGTTGATGCAAAAATTGAGAAAGAATTTGTCTTTGTTAGAATATGATATCATTATTTAAAGTTATTTTTGACAAATGTGCATTCTAATAAGAAAAGTGAAATTGTAGTTGATATAAGGTAAACATAAAGATGAGTACTCATCAAATTATTTTCTCTATTGTGTCTGCTCTTTACAATGCATGCATGTTTTAACATTTAACCTCTTTTAAAAAAAAAGAAAAAGAGAAAAGAAAGTGCATGATAAACTTATTCATACTAATATTTTCTTCTCTTCTTGTTGAAATATAGAAGGTGAATGACTCACAATAGGTAATATTTTTGTATACTTTTGGGTATTTATACTTTGGATCCAAAGATGTTGATTGAGGCATTATATATATATTTATCCAAAGATGTTTAATGAGTCATTATATATATTTATATAAAGCAAATTCTTGATTTATGACAAATGCAAAAGTGATCACTTACTTATTTTTGTTAAAAATGCTTTGAAAATTACAAGTAAATATGTTCAAGATGTCTTTTATATAAAATTTTGACATAATTCATTTTTTCTTTGTAAGTTGACATTATCAAGTCATATATAAGATTGACATATTCATATAAGTTTCTTCCTTTTTTCGGAATATTAAACATCTTATGTTTTATGTTTATTTTGAATGAAGTATAGTATTAAAGGTATTTATGCAATTATTGTCAATTTATATTGAAAATGTTTAAGAATATTCCTTTATGAGAGTGTAAAAATTCTCTCTTTGAAAATTATTATATTCATTTTGAAGATATTTTTATTGGAAAATAATATCATGCTTTTGTTACCATTCTTTTTGCAACTTATTATTTTATTCTCTGCGAAAATGTGTTATTGAATAATACTAAAGTTATTCATTTAAGATTTATTGAAAGCGTAAAAGGCTATGTGGTGATACAGCTCATATTCAAAATATTAGAATAATTACCTTTTTTTTAGAAATTGAAAATATTGTTTGGTAATTTAATGTCTTTTAATGAAAATATGCAAACGATATTTTTATTAAGAACTTATTGTTGATTAAACTTACTTGTTATCTTAAATTTAATATCATTTTTGAAAAGATTAATTGCAAAAAAAAAAATTTTGAAAAGTCAAAATATTAGAATATTTATTCAAGTGGTTAAAAATATTAGAATATTTCACATTAATTCTCCTTTAATTATTACCAATTCTTAACTGGTGGCATCATTGATTAAATTCAGACTATTTTATTTAAAATCAGTATTCTTTTTTGCAGTTTGTTTCTTTTTCGTCTTAAAATGGGCTGTGTGAGTGATATTCCTGAATCTACTAAACTTCGTATGGTTGATTTATATCGGCACGGTAAAAATCAATGTTTTATAGCGAATTATTTACATTGTTCGCAATCGAGCGTTAGTAAAATACTAACACAATATTCAAAAATTGGAAAATTTCAAAATAATCGCCGAAATGGTGGCCGAAAACCAAAAACATCTGCTAGAGATGACAGGAAACTGAAGCGTATAGTTAAAAAAAAACGTTTTAAAAGTGTGCGATTCTTGCACCGAAAATGGAAAGAAGAAGGAGTTGAAGTTTCTACATCGACAACACTAAGACGTCTCCATAAATTTAAATTTGAATCTCGTGTACCGAAAACAAAACCTCTCATGACTGCAAGACAAAAGCGTATAAGATTGAATTGGTGTAAATCAAGACGTTTATGGAGCAATGGAGATTGGAAAAATATATTATTTAGTGATGAAAGTATGTTTTGTGTTTCATATGGTAATCAAGGTATTCGAGTTTGGAGAATGAAGCAAGAAGCATTTGATAAAGAATGCCTTAAACGTTCCGTAAAATTTGCTGCTAGTGTCATGGTTTGGGGTTGTATGAGTGCAGAAGGACCTGGAAAGTTATGCATCGTCTACGAAAAGGTTAACTCTCTGATATATCAAGAAATTTTAGAATATTACATGATTCCATCATCAGAAGATTTATTTGAAGATGATTTCATCTTTCAACAAGATTTAGCGTCCCCGCATACCTCGATGTCAACTGAGAATTGGTTCCGCCAACGCAACATTAAGGTACTTCCTTGGCCACCAAATTCACCAGATCTTAATCCCATCGAAAACTTATGGTGTATAATGAAGAAAAAACTTCAAGAAAATCCTCCTTCAAGTAAAACTGAGTTAGTGGCACGTATAAAGTCTATTTGGTCTAATATTGATAGAAATGTTTGTAAACACCTTGTATATAGTATGCAAGATCGATTGTACGCTGTTATGAAAGCTAAAGGGGATGCTACAAAATATTAACTACCATTTACTTCATATTCATAAGGTAATATTGTTGCGTAAAATAAAATATTCTAATATTTTGAACCAATCTAAATTTTATTCTAATATTCTGGTGTGTTTAAGGAAGCTGTATACCTAATTTATTGTGCTGTATTTTATATTTTATAAATGTTAAAATATTATCTAAACATTCCAGATTTAATTTATAAGAAATTTAATTGCATTTACTTAGTATAAAAAATAAATAAATGACAAACAATTTTTTCTTATTACTTTTTCTCAATTATTCTAATATTTTGAATATGAGCTGTATAAGTAAATATTTTTTTATGAGAGCATAACTAATCTCTCTGCACTATTTATATATATATTTTTATGGTTGTTCAATTTTCAACTTACAAATTCATTTAATTTATTATGTGTTATTTGAAACTATATATGTTATATATAGTTATAACATGATTCATATACAGTTATAGTATATTTCATTTTTGTTCACAACTGAGAATATAAATATACATATTATTGTGTAATCAAATATTGTGACATATGCTAGAGCATTCTACTATTGTGGTACATTGTGCACAGCCTAACAAGAGACTCTTTAAAGTTATGGACTGTTTTTCTGCACATAGACTTTAATTTTTTTTATATGATAGATACCTCTGAAAGAAACTTTATATACCTTTCATGTTAACATTTACTACAGTTGGTATATTTTCATAAGGATTACTATCATAACAGTAATTGTTTAAATATCATGTACAACAATTATGTATATTCTTATAACTATTTCTGATATATTTATTTTGTGTATTTACTTAGTATATTTGTACATGTGTTAGAAAATATTGTCTTGATGAAAAATTGTTCATTTTGTCATCTCACCAATATTTTCTTTTGGGGGACCCTGGGTAATATGTGGTGGTTACTCCATAACCCCCCCATATATTTAATTTAATTCAATTTTATTAGCCATTTTATTTCATATCACCTTCCTTTTTTATTAATGTTCTCAATTTAAATTTAATTTCGCTTTCTCTTATTTTCATTTCGTCGCCTGTAATGTTTTCTTTCTTGCTTAGCTTTCGAATGTTCCAAGCCGGTAAAAATTCTGTTTGAAATCATTCCTTCCGGTTTAAAATTTGTTCGAGAACTTTCTCGCTATTTCTTTTGGGTGGAACTTCCGTTTATTCGGACACACCCCTAGCCTATCAAATTAAATTTCACAGGTGACGTATTTCAAGCCGTTATGTACATGGCCACCGGCTTTGGCCTCCCCTCTTAAGATGGTTATCAATTTTATTCTTATTAGTTACATATCTTTTCATACTGTATATTGTAATTTGGCTTAGTTTTTCCTCACCCCCTCTGTTGCTAACTGCCAAATTGGCGTATTTTACATTTACAATAACCCTTTCTCTTTTTCCCCTGGGCTCGCGGCCACCTGCGTCAGTTGCGCCGATAGACACCTGCTGTGATGGATGCAGTCGCATGAGTGAAAGTTCGGGGCAGAGGTGCTCCCCCGTTAACGAAGGATGGAACGGTTTTTTTTTGTTATGTTGAGATTATTACGATGCTGATTTTTTTTAAGTGCGGCAAAGAAAAAGTGCTGCCCTCAAAATTCATCTAGGAAAGTGATGTTGATTTCTGTTAAGCCAAGTCCCTCTGTGCTGCGAGGAGCAATGAAGTGGTTTAATGCATTCCTGAATGTATTCGTTTTACGTGCCTTCTCTTTTGGAATTATTCAACGTAAATACGCGCACTCCATAGATCTTCTGGTTGGTGTTCTTGTGGAAGCATCATAAGTGATGTAGAATGTCATCATGAGTCCACTTAATACCTATTTCATCTTTCATCACCTCATCGTTAAAAAATAATCTTTCTGCAGCTATTATTGGTGCTCGAATCTTCTTCAATTAGTGTTTTATGTGATGCCAGTCCTCTGACAAACAAGCAGAGGTGAAAATCTTTTCTTTTCGTGAGACGCAAATATTTATTTACATAAAGTTCCTTCATGTCGTTATCTGGCCCATTATATATATATAATTTTTTTTAATATTTACGGGGCGTTATAAAGAAAATATTGGCATTATGTTATGAAAAGAATTTTTATTGCTTGGAGATAGCAATAGTTGTGATTAACATATGTTATGAAATGGTTGTTTATCAAGTGAGAAATTAATATGTACGAGTCACCAAAAATATAAATTTGTGAAGAAATATTTATTCATGAAAAAAGCAACAAGTTCTTCATGAAATAAAATATATTTTTTTTTCTTCGAAAATTGTTCGTATATTAATTTCTTGTGCCTATTGTCTGGATTTATTTGTCATCAAAAGCCAAGGATTCAACAGGTAACTTTTTACCTTTTTAATTTTATATTTTTATAACTTTATACTTGATTTTTCTTCATCATTGGATAAAGAATATTTTTATTATTTAAATGAAATAATGAAGAGAGTAATTAGGGTCGTTTGCAGGCCCCCATTCTCCGTGATGTGCTATCATTATCACGATCACTTTGGCCTAATTGTGGGTAGAGGCAAATAAAAAGTGCTTTTTCCACTTTCAAATAAACATAACATTATATTTTCTTTGATACCCTGACCAAAGCGTCAGCTCAAACACAACAGTATTAAAATAAGTTTTGTTTATATATTTAAAATACTAATATCCGAATATATACATATATAATATACACTATCTACCAAAAAGTATTTGTACACTTTCAGTTTTTGACATTTTGTCAAATATTTAAAAATATACTGGTCGGATTCTTCTGGAACTTCAGAAATATAAAGATTATGTTTCACTTTATATTTATTTACATTCATTTGTTAAGCGGGTAATTAGGGGGCCGAGCAAAAAAACAAAGAATAATAGAAATATTTGGGATCGCCCTGTACATGAAAATGCACGAAACGACTTTTCGCTTTAGAATACAAATATATGAATACAGTAGAATATGTACACAAATTTTTGTGAGAATAGCATGTATATTTGTGGCGATAGAGCGATTTTTTTGAAAAATTCAAAAAATTCTGGTATGTTTTTTGTTTATATCATGCTGGGTTTTTGACCAAATTTAACGCAAATTTCAGAAAAATTGGCAAAATGCAGTAGAAAAAATGTAGCGCAATTGGAATATAAATATATTAAATATTTTATGAAATATGAGTAGTTGTATAAAATAATTTTTATCTGCGCATGCGCGAACTAGAAAAACATTTTTTTTACATCATTTAATAGTCAATTCTATGGAGTGACTTATAAAAAAAAATCCAATCAAATATCGTGAAAATTCAAAAAGATATCATTATTTTAGTGAGATGTTTTTACTCTGCTCTCTAAAAACGGCTGAATCTTAAGGGATTCTCCACAAATTGACATTTTTTAATAACTGACTTTAAAAAAAAAAAACTAGTATTGAATTAATACAATATCTAATACAATATTGCTGCTAATAAGTACTTGACAATTGTGATAGAAAAGAAAAAGAGCTTTATTCACATTCAGGGCCAAAACTAAGAGAGGGTTGGGGGAAAAGGGCATGTGCCCCGGGCGCTAGGATGAAAGTGTCCCAAATGTACATTTTATTTGGCGATTTTTTCCATGTCTATGTTTAGCATGATATTGTCAAAATCGTCCCATTCAAAGCATTTCTCCTATACCAAAGCATAGAAGAATCTAATGATAATGGCATAAAGATCCCGCATAAAGCAGATTTTTTTTCGTTTTGATTCGGTTTCACGATTTTAAGGTATCATTTTTTTTAAACAAAGCAGACTACTTTAATCAATATTACATATTTTAAGTTTTAAAATAAGTCGGCTATTAATAAATTAGAAAATTTTTCTTTGGAAATACTTTTGCAGATGCTTTGCAAAGAAGAAAAGGGAGGGGGGGGGGGTCACCAAAATTCATTGAAATATAAATATATTAAATATTTTCTAAAATGTTCTATGTCATGCAATATTTTCAACCAAATATAAAGCCACATTCAGAAAAATTCGCAAAATGTAGTAGAAAGAATAAGGTGCTATTGAAATATAAATATATTAAAAGTTTTCTAAAATATGAGTATTTGTATGAATTTTTAATCAGCGTATGCGTGAACGATAAAATTTATCATTTTACATAATTTAATATTCAACTCTATGGAGCTACCCATAAAAAAATCCGATCGAATTTCGTGGAAATTCAGAAAGTTATTGTGGATAGGAGTGAACTGATTTTCAATTGGTCTCTGAAAGCAGTTCAATGACGTCAGATTTTACGCAAATTGCCAAATCTCCATTTACGTTTTTTACTGGTGATTTACTTCTTTTCTTAGATAATTACCAGAACGAACCTATTTAAGGATAAAAATAATTATAAAAAATCGAAGCATTTGTGTCAAATCTACCCATTGATACATAATTGATAATGGCTCTTATGCAAATGCCGATATCTGCGATCCTGAAATACGTCAAATTCTCCACTGTTAAATGTGGTGTCGAAAACAACACTGACATCAATCGCATGCATGATGCCAAGAAGAACAGAGCTGTCTGATTTTGAGAAAGGTGCGATCATCGGGTACCACCGAAATGGCCGATCTTTAATCGACATATCTAGCGAGCTTAATTACCCCAAAACGACTGTGGCTCATGTGATTAGAAAATGGAAGCTGAATGGTGATTGTCAGAATGTGGCCAGAGTAGGCAGACCGACGAAACTGGGAGATAGAGACCGACGGGTTCTGTCTAGAGAAATTCGGAAGAACCGCAACCAACCAATGTTACACATACGCCA
Source organism: Maratus speculifer (assembly GCA_964019185.1). Classification (NCBI taxonomy): domain Eukaryota; kingdom Metazoa; phylum Arthropoda; class Arachnida; order Araneae; family Salticidae; genus Maratus; species Maratus speculifer. Next base: position 402,218,450 of record OZ025293.1, read on the forward strand.
AGAATTTCAACAAGCTTCAGGATGTGTTGTTTCCATGAATACCTCCCGTAAGGAAGCTCATCTGCTTAATTTTTATGGCCGTGCTGCCGCCCATAAGCCTTTAATCACCAAGTCCAATCGCGCAGCTCGGTTAAGTTGGTGCAAAACACGCCAGCAATGGACTGTACAGCAATGGAAACAGGTTCTCTGGAGTGATGAATCAAGGTTCACCCTCTACCGTTCTGATGGTAGGGTCTGGGTCTGGCGTCTGCCTGGAGAATGCCTCTTACCAGAATGTATTGTGCCCACAGTTAAATTTGGAGGAGGGGGAATTATGTTCTGGGGTTGTTTTTCCTGGTTCGGACTAGGACCCTTGGTCCCAATTCATGGTAAGCTCAATACCGATGCCTACTGTAACATACTGGACAAGAGTGTACTTCCTACGTTGTGGCAATACTATGGATTGGACCCATGTTATTTCCAGGATGACAACGCAAGCTGCCATGTAGCGAGGTCCAGCATGGATTGGTATGCTGATAATGGCCTCGACTCGAGTGGCCTGCCCAGAGCCCAGACCTGAACCCAATAGAGAACCTCTGAGACGAGTTGGATCGTCGAATTAAGGCGGGTGACACACGCCCAAAATCGGTAAAAGAGCTTACCTGCCTTGTGCAAACAGAGTGGAATAAAATACCATTAAATGTAATACAAGGACTAGTTGAGAGCATGCCCAGGAGAGTCGCAGCTGTAATTGCCTCTCGAGGAGGATCTACAAATTATTAAATGTAAACAGGGCCAAAACCAGTCTTTTTTCCCGAGGCAAACGTGGATTTTGAAGGTACCACTTTCCCCCTCCTTCGCAAAGCATATTTACAAAGAAAATTTCTCCAATTTATTAATAGCCGACTTATTTTAAAACTTAAAATATGTAATATAAAATAGCGTATTCTGCTTTATTAAAATACTCCAATTTGATACTTTAAACCGAATCAAAAAAATTCTACTTTCAATAGGATCTTTAAGGCCCTTGTCCCTGCCCGCGAAGACACTGCTGAGCTAATGCTATTCCTGTGGGGAGGCATTTTTCTAATAACTCTTTCGCATTTTGAAATTTTCAATATTTTTTTTTTTTGCATTGGATAGCGGAAGTCCCTCTCAAAATCGCTCCTTCACTACTTTTTCGATTTGAGTCATAGATATTTTTTATAAAGTTAGTTTCACTTTCAGAACCGCTTTTGGAAGGGAAAGAAACATTATAAAAATATCTACGCCAAAATTGAAAAAGTAATCACGGAGCGATCTTGAAAAGGACTTCCGCTATCCAATGCAAAACATATTATTTAAAAATGTGCAAATGCAAAAGAGTTAGAAAAATGCATCCCCATAGGAATAGCATTAGCTCGTGAGCATCTTCGCGGGTAGGGGCAGGGACCTTAAGCCATCATCATTAGATTTTTTTATGCTTTTGCATAGCCCAGATATAATAATTTTAACAATATTATGCTAAACATAGCTATGAAAAAAATCGCCAAACGAAAGATACATTTGGAACACTTTCCTCCTAGCGCCCGGAGCACATGCCCTTCTCCCCCAACCCTCTCTTAGTTTTGGCCCTGAATGCGAATAAAGCTCTTTTTCTCTTCTATCACAGTTGTCAAGTACTTATTAGCAGCAATATTGTATTAGATATTGTATTAATTCAATACTAGTTTTTTTTTAAAGTCAGTTATTAAAAAATGTCAATTTGTGGAGAATCCCTTAAGATTCAGCCGTTTTTAGAGAGCAGAGTAAAAACATCTTACTAAAATAATGATATCTTTTTGAATTTTCACGATATTTGATTGGATTTTTTTTATAAGTCACTCCATAGAATTGACTATTAAATGATGTAAAAAAAATGTTTTTCTAGTTCGCGCATGCGCAGATAAAAATTATTTTATGCAACTACTCATATTTCATAAAATATTTAATATATTTATATTCCAATTGCGCTACATTTTTTCTACTGCATTTTGCCAATTTTTCTGAAATTTGCGTTAAATTTGGTCAAAAACCCAGCATGATATAAACAAAAAACATACCAGAATTTTTTGAATTTTTCAAAAAATTCGCTCTATCGCCATAAATATACATGCTATTCTCACAAAAATTAGTGTACATATTCTACTGTATTCATATATTTGTATTCTAAAGCAATAAGTCGTTTCGTGTATTTTCATGTACAGGGCGATCCCAAATATTTCTATTATTCTTTGTTTTTTTGCCGGCCCCCTAATTACCCGCTTAACAAATGAATGTAAATAAATATAAAGTGAAACATAATCTTTATATTTCTGAAGTTCCAGAAGAATCCGACCAGTATATTTTTAAATATTTGACAAAATGTCAAAAACTGAAAGTGTACAAATACTTTTTGGTAGATAGTGTATATTATATTATTGTAATTAAACAAAGTGTCGCTTTTGCTTCTTTAGATGGACACTTGTTGACTATGTACCAAAAAATATTTATTTTTCAAACCTAAGGTATGTGAGTGTTACTCGAAACACAATGGAAAAGATATACAAGCATTTACGACTTATAAATTCAGAGAAAAACAAGAAAATGTTTAGTTTCCTATATTGTTAAATTCGAAAGAGCAAATGTTTTAAAACATTCCTTTAGTGTTTTGTAAAAATATGTCTTATGACTTCAATAATGATACTGTTAAAACCTTAACTAACAATTGAGATAAAAATGCCTGATCCCTTAACCTTTTATACCACCATTCCATATAAAAAGAACATGTTATAAAAGTCATATAGCATCCAAGGGCGCTATATTTGGCCCTACAGGATTACTTTGGCCCTTTATTAAAAACAAAACTTTTATTCTTCTACAAATAATGTAAGTGTCAAAATATTATCTTTAGTAACTTGTAACTCATGTGTGATCCCAGTTTTTCCTAGAACTTTTTATTTTGTCAGAAAAAGCTTACGTTTTAAATTTTCTAACATAAAAACTAATTTTTGGGGCTACTTTGTGCCCGTCGGGTTTGGTCCGCAGTAGCCCCAGTTTCTTAGAAATGCCATACATAAAAAATAACTACTTGTTTATTGAGTCTGCAGTGCCAGTTTATTAGCTGATACCACTGAAAAAGGTTTCAATATTCAAACATATGAAATGTATTCAATTTCTATGAAACTTAGTGAATGGACCAAACAAGCTCCTAAGTAGGATCAACTTTGTTCCAAATTTTTAAAAATAATTAAAATATAAATACAGTCGGCTCTCGTTAATCCAAACTCGTCGGGACCACAATAAATGTTCGAATTATCCGAAGTTCGAATTATGGAAAGTGTGAAATGAAAATATGCTTAATATGTATTCATGCTTTATATAATTACAAAGGAATTAATGTTATAGTGTTTTTTTTATTTCTTTCGTCTGTTATCATCAGAATATGACTTAATATTAAATTAGAGTGTATAAATACATAAACTAATTAAAAAATTAGAAAGAAGCATACTGGAAGAAAATTTTGAAGCGTCAATGATGGACAGACAGGGCACTAAGACAGTGGATATCAAATGCATGGGATTATATGTATACTCTTTCAGAGCAATTCTCACAAAAATCAAAGAAAGTTATTCAAATGATCTGAAATCCGTGAGAAAGAAAGGAAGAATGAAAAATTGGAATTGTCGTTAGTTCGAATTAAACGAAGTCAAGATAAAATGAGTTCGTATTAATGAAAATGTTCTGCCATTGAAAATTTCGGGACTTCATGCTTAGTTGGAATCAAGGGAAGATTGAATTATCCGATTTCGAATTAACGGGAGTCGACAGTATATAAAAAATTGCTTTTTTAAAACCTTGAAATTTGCTTCATTGTTGCATGTTAAATGTTCACAACTAAGCTTCGACGGTATAAAATCATGCATAATACTTTTTAATAATGGAAATGTTAGTGGAATCATGTCAAAGAGCCTCATAGAAGTCCTGGTTGACAATAATACATAGATTGTCGTAATGCAATTTTAGAATTACTTATAGATACTTTACCTTGTTCCAAAAGCATTATTGATTGCACAAAACGGAAATATTTTTTAAAGAATGAGTTGTTTCCATTTGAGTCTTTTCAGCTATCTTGACGTTGAAAGACTGTGAAAAAAAAGTATCCATTTAAAAATATTTCTATAGTTCTATTGCAAGAGCTCCATTTTCTTAGGAATGCAATATTTCCCTAACTCTATGAATTAATAATAAGAAAACGCTTTTAAATAACAGATTTGAGTGGAGTAAAAAATATTGCACAAAATTCCTATAATTCCAAATTTATTTATTTATTTCACAATAAAATGACCGTGAACGATCATTTCGACCACTACAATATGAACATTTTCCAGTTCAAATAAAAAATTCATTACAAAATGTATTTAAAAGGGACAAAGTACCAAAACGTTAAATAAAATATTTTAAGTGCTTCAAAGAAAAATTCTGGTGTGAAATATATTTTTTAAAAATTTGACTCAAATTTATTTCTGGTCTTTTTATAGTTAACCCCTTGAAGGGCACCGGTATATTATATATACCACTTAATTTTAATTCCCTTATGCCATATCGGCACCGGAATTTTAGTATTAAGATTTGCTTTTTACAATGTACGCGAAAAACAGCTTTTACTTTCTATCATATAAATCTATTTGTGAATCCCGGTGTCAATCAATCATTTGAACATTTTAGGAATGTAAGTGCTTTGCCCCTCAAGGGGTTAACCCCTTGAAGGGCACCGGTATATTATATATACCAGTTAATTTTAATTCCCAAATGCCACTTTGGCACCGGAATTTTAGTATTAAGATTTGCTTTTTAAAATGTACGCGAAAAACACCTTTTACTTTCTATCATAAAAATTTGTTTGTGAATCCCGGTGTCAATCAACCATTTGAACATTTTAGGAATATAAGTGCTTTGCCCCTCAAGGGGTTAACTAATAAAATCCTTCTAAAATTTGCTGAGAGATTTTACATATCTTCTAATGTAGTTTAAAAATTGAGGAGAAATGCTTTAGAAGATGAAAGTTACATAAATTCTTCATTTTGAATATAAAAGTATTAAAATATGTTTTATATAGACTTTTTATTAAGAGCCTACACTAGTCAATAAAAATGACAGGGATGATAATGTTAGGTCTACGAGGTAGTTTTTTTAAAAATCTCTCTCAAATTTAAACCTTTTTACATGATTTTTTTTCATAGGTTAGCTGAGGACGATAAAATACCGGGTTACATTTTCGATTTTGGCTTCAGATAAAAATATATATATATACCTTCCTGTTGGAACAGGTTGGAACCGGTTCTGATATTGAATTTATCATAATATATAACCAAAATAACTAATAATATAACCAATTATTATTTAACCAAAGTCGAAAATTAAAAACTTGCCCGGTTGTAGATAATCCTCAACTATCCTATGGAAAACAGTAAAAATATTAAAATTCTAGCGCGATATTTGAAAATTACACTTCCCGAAGACTTTACATGATTATCCAGAACTTTTTGAATGACTCGAGTGGCCTCTTAAGGCGAATACCGTATGTGTTTGTGATAAATGCTATACTTGTGGCCAACGTTTTTTTTTTTAAAGTTTACTTCGCTTTAATTAATGAGATGTCTCCGATAAAATATGTCGATTTTTCCCGTTTAAAAATAATGGTAGCCAAAAGTTGTAGCATGTGACTTACACTACATTTTCTCATGGAAATAGCCTTATATGAAGTTTGAGAGATGGACATGTTTCTAGAACTGGCATACAATATTGCGAAAAAATTTTATGCCTTTACATATTGCCAACAAGAAAAAAAATCATGCGTCAAACATAGATATTTGAAGCAATTTCCATCACATACAAAACTGCCCCATTTAAAAAAATTAAAACATTAAGTCTCATTTCACTAGATGAAAGTGTACAACGCATGTCAAAACCGAATTTCAGCTGATCCCATCTACAATCGGAAAATTATCTTAATTTTTAGCAGCCCTATATACACATGTAGAGATTTCTATCTATTAACAATATGTAATTCAAAATTTAACTTATTTAATAGATGCATATATTTCACTTGAAAATTCCCCTCCAACAATTTCCTTTAATAAGGAGAATGTTATGCGATAACTTTTGTGCATCCCTGTATATGAAATACAGAATTTAAATATAAAGAATAATAAGCAAAAAACTAATTTAATTTAAAAGTACATACCTAATTTTAAAACGTAATCTCCAGCAATTATTACTCAAATCCTATTTCTTTTATGTGTCCCTGTATATTAATAAAAAAGTGCTATGAATGCTCAGTTTTAACGTGTTTATAGTGAAATTCCGTGATTTATATCAGTTTAGATACGTTTGAAATAGCATAATGCCCTTAAAATACTCTCTCAACGATCTTTCCCCGTTTTCCATAATGCAATAGAATTCTTTTAAGCATCCCTATAAATGAGCCATTAATCGTACATTCATAATCAAAACGAAACATGCTTTCGTGACACTAAATAAGCATTATAATTTGCAGAAAAATCCAAATATATATACGGGGGTTAGAGCGTGGACCGACGGATAGACAAATGGAATACATAATCATTTTTCAACTTTGTTGGAAAGTATTAATAAGGTGCAGCATTGACAAGGAATATTTAATTATTTCATTGCTAATATTTGTAATGTAAAGCCGCTGTTTTTGTAACATATTACATTATAGCAAAATTTTTAAATTTAATATCGAAACATTGAAAAAACATGTAAAGACAAATGTTTTCAAATGAAGGCCAATATTTCAACTATTGTTATTACGAACAATACTACTTTTATTAAGAACAGTTCATAGAAACTCAATATTAGGCTGTGATATGACCAAGATTACTTTTCTACCGTCTTTTTACGGTTCCTAAAATAATACATGATTGGATGACGACCGCATTATTCCTTGATTAACTTCAATTTGAGAACATTTTTGTAAACAATTTTTAAACAAATGATTCGTTTTTATTATATTATGAAAGATTTGCTCCGAACTTGTTATAATACACACCATAATTAATATAAATTATCTTTTAATATAATGTACTTTAAGTTAAAATCTACAAGAAAATAAATTCCTCATCCAAAATTTTAGAATATTCTACAAAACCTAATGAAGCCAAATTTGTTTATGCAAAATATTTAATCGATAGCAAGGGATATCATTTATCATATCTTAACAACATATAAGTTCAATTCATTTTCCATTATAGTTTAAGAAACTTAAGAATGAACAACTTTAAAGAAAAAATGTTTGGAAAATTCATAGATTATTAGTTTATTATCCGAAAAAATTAACAGAAAACTTCAGTAATCTTTAAAACTTTTCATTCAAAGATTTTGACAGAGATTGATAGCATAAACTTCAAATAAAAGAATCTGGTCTCATTAATCAATTAAAAATGTCAATGAAATTCTTATGCACTGCATAATTAAAAAAATGTAAACGAAATAAACTTTTTAAAGAAAAATAACAAAGGACATGAATAGATAAAGCTGCCAGTGAAATTTACCTACGAATTATTGTATTTTATCGAAATTCATTCAAAATAATAATTTACATTCAAATTCATAGGTATCTTTGTTTAAAATAAATGGATATTTTAATACAATATTTTATAACCGATGATTGCGATCTTGTTTTTTAGTCTATGAAGTTTCGTTATGCATGCAAAACTTAGGAATTCTAATGCATTTGATTTTCTTTGTTAGAATAAAATTCTGGCTCTTCTTTTCATAAAAATTTAACAAATTTAACTTAAACATTGTTTTTCATGATCTTGATGATTAGACAAAAACAACGCAGTTTCCTTTATTGTAGATTTTTTGAAGCTTTTATTAAACTTTCTTTAATTTTTTTATGACACTAAAAAAAAAAAATTAAAAAAATAGTTTATCAAAAAAATTATCTTTTGACAAGAACATCCATTATTAGAATGGATGCTATAAAAGTTTTCTTTAAATATTTAATAATGATTTTTTTCTAAGTAAAAACAGCTATAATTATTAACGCACCAAAACTCAATAATATATTTGGCTTCCGGTTATTTTTTTACAAAAAACAATATTCTCTTTCAAAAAAGAAGTTTTAAATATTTATATGCGGAAATTAATTTACATATTTATACAAAGTAGGAAAAATATGTTTCTAATATTTGTGTAGCTAGGGAATTTAACATACTTTACTGTAGTAATATAATTAAGAACACAATATTAGATAAATTTTAGAGAATATCAATTTAGTTATGTGTTCAATGATTTTTATATTTTGCAAATATAAATGGAATATTTTGATGGAAATGCATACGAAATTTCTGTAATATTGCTAAAATTGGAGATACATTTTAGGAACAAGTAATGCCTACCATCCTTCGCAGTTGAAAATATGTTTCTATAATGACACATAAGAAGGGTTCCGAAGAGTTCTTCCAACTGAATACCAATATTTTTTGCAGATATTTCATGGAAGGTTTCTAAAACATTAGCGATAAAATCAACTGACGAAAATGATTTCTGTACAAGAAAAATCTAAAAAGAATTTTTTTGAAGAAAATATTGGTATGCATGTGGCGAACCTCTCGGAAGCTCAGAATAGACAAATAAAATACTCCCTCTGTCCCAAATTAGTTGCGACATTTGAATACTTTTTTACTGATTACTGATATTTATGACTTTATGATTTTGTTTGAACATTTTTCAGAGACTATACTCTCAATCAACAATATTTACGTACCTAACATTCCCTCCATAATTCCATAAATAAGTAATAAATTATTTAAAAAAATCCCGGTTCACACGCTCTTAGGCCACGCCCCATTAAGATTCTTTTAACAGTAATCACATAAAACTACCTTCAGTCTAATCAACCGTGAATACAGTTAAGAACATTTTATTGCAACTGTTACTTCTTTTTTCTTTTTTAGTATAAATTCAAGATTCTAGTATAATTTTACTGGTGTCGATCTACTAAACAGCATCAGGAATTATTTATGACTCCACCTACTTGAAATGTAGCAACTAATTTGGGACAAAATTTTCAACTGAAATGTCGCAACTAATTTGGGACAGAGGGAGTAATAGATTTTCTGCCGCTTGTGTCTCATTCGCATGTTACATTATTTGGTTTTTCGTGCGATATTGTTTTATGAGATGTTTAACAAAACAGGTGGTTCACTGTATGTATGAGTCCTATTACTGGCAATTTCAACTACAGCAACCAATATTTTGAAAAAAATGATTGCAATGCAAAATTTGTAATGGGAAATATTTACATATCCCACGTAGTTTTCCCAAAAGCATTTAGCCGAAGGTCTAATAACACTATCCGTTTGAGTATTCTTATCGTTTGAGAAAATGAAAATTCCCAAAGCAGAATACTAACACATTACCTAGAGCCAAAAAATGATTTTTGTCGAGATGGGAATCCTTGTTACAAAAAAATCCTATATAAAATGCAATTAATTTAATATGGACGGTAAAATAGCCAATAGGGGAGAGTAGGGAGGGATAGGACAATTTTAACAAAATCATGTTTTACAAATTACGTTTTGCAAGTACCAATTGAAAATTTTAAGAATAGCATCTTGAATGATTTTAACACATTTAAAAGAATGTAAATTTTATGATAATAATTAAATTTTTGATCAACAAATCTATTAAATAAACAAGAAAAATGACCCATCCCTACATGTTGATGATCCATGTTTTTAAAATGGAAATTCATACGACATTAATTTTCAAAAATGTTACGAAAAGTAACAAAAGCAGTGTGTCATTTACATTCCTAAGTTTTATTGTAAATCAAAATCTAATATAACATTTATTTCATATTATTTTACATTGCAATTTGTAAAATCCAAATCAAATGAAAAATATGCGTGTGCCGGACTGCTGCCTCGAATTAATTTTGGTGGATGTAGGCTAACAATTTCGCCTTTTTACATCATTAATGATGGAACAGTCAGATTCTTGGAGACTGCGGGGGATGAAATTTCTTTTTCATTTGTCCTCATAAGTAGTACATTGCATGTAAAAATAAATGTTTGCTGTATGAGTTGCACAATTATTTCAAAACACCAATATTGTACTTAAAAAAATAAATATGTAATATTTATAATTGATATTGATAAGTAATGCATTAGCAGGGTGGTGATAGGTCAGGGAAAATATCAGTCAAAAAGATGTTAAGTACCAGTATTTTATTAAAACGAAATTCTCTTTCTTTAATCCCTCTATTATTTAAAAAAAATTCTATAAGAAAATACTGGTTTCATCTTTTATTGTGCTTTTCCCTGAACACTCGCCTCCCTTATGAGTAAGAAAAGAAAAAAAATACATTGCTTTAATTTTTAATACATATTTATGTTTAAAATGAATAATAAAGATAGATGAAACACCTTTTTAACTTGCAAAATAATAAGTATTAATTGTTACACTATTCAATTCCAAATCCGGATAGTCATATAAATGTAAAATACTAAACATATGTTTGTAATTTAACATAAATATTTCTATAAAGATATTCACAACGGATAAGACATATTCCATCTCTTCCTGAGTCATAATGTCCCATCCTTTACTTATAGCAACATTAAAAAAAATGGTTTTTAAAACAAGCTTGTAGCTTTTAGGTTTAACTTAAGTTTTTTCAAACAAGGCATGTTGTTGAGTCTCCAAAACTTTAAAAACCATTAAATTAGCAACTAAAATGATATTGAAAATTTAGTTTAAAAATCGGATTAGTTACTTTTGGCATCGTAAAAGAGCTTCTGCAAGTCATAAACTCATAAATGCTTGGAACTAAAAAAGATTTATAGCAACAAGTGTGATACTACATACTTGTATTTGTTTGATACTACATAAATGATTACTACTTCTGATGGAGGACTCTTAAATGTAAAACATATTTTAAGAATTATTGCACAAATACTACTTAAGATCTAAATATTTAGGCACTTAAGTGCCCAACTTACAACGTCGTTGGACATTGTCCCCTATAATACCATACAACATCAAAGAACATATATTACGTTGGTGAAAGACTAGAAATTTTTACTGTAAAATTTGAACTGATGGTGAATTTTTAGGATCACTTGAAATGCACATTTTGTTAATGGAAAAAGTCCATTCTGGAATGTAGTTTGTTGAAAACCGTCATCTCCTTTAAACAGACTATGAAGCAGAAACTTGATGAATTCTTCATCTAAGTATTCTATATAGGGGAGAGTGGGGATACTTGAGCATAGGGGATACTTGAGCCACCCCCTTTATCTCTACAGTTGTTCAATTTTTCTTTCTAAAACTGGCAACATGGTAACATATTTATAGTTCTGAACATGTAAAAAAGAAATCATATACCTTGGTACCATTTTTAAAGTATGGTGATTAACCCTTTGAGCTCTGCTGGTAGAATTTTCTACCACAAAATTTTAATTCTGAAATGTCACAACGACACCAGAAAATTCGACCAAATTTATTTGAAAAAGGTTTAATGCATTTTTTCGCGTATATTGTAAATCGGTTTTTTTCTTTGCAAAATACTGGTGCGAATGTGACATCTGGCTCAAGTATCCCCTCCATGGGGATACTTGAGCCACAATGTAAAAGAAAAAGTAAAAATTTATTAGACATAGAAAAATAGTTCAAAATTAATTGAAAGTGGTTTTCAATTGAAGAAAAAATATCAAATTTTCATTTTCAATATTTTATTTTGTTCTAAGAAATTCTAAAAAATTTTAAAAAATTAAAATTTAAAAAATGGCTCAAGTATCCCCATCTTCCCCTATACTACTAGAGTATTTGTCAGCAGATATGTTTTTAAAGTTTCTATAAGGTATTTCTAAACGTAAAAAGTATACAAATTCTATTCATGGTCAATTTCACTTTTTTAAATCTAAAAACACATTTTAGTGGTTGTAACATGTGATTTAAGCTTAAATCGTGCCAAATACATATACAAGTTCACTAATGCAAGCAATTAAATAATTAGAATCCCATACGCGGATGTCAGAAGAATGATCTAGTGGACAGGAGAAAATATAAATTTTTATGTGTTTTCAGTTTAAAAAATGGTATCTAGCCACAGAAATTAAGGCTTCAAATTCAGCATAAAAAAGCCTTAAATACTTTAATTGATTTTGATTTAAACTATTTTTATACCGATAAATACATAGCATTTTTTAAAGAATTTTTTTATTTTTAAAATCTAGATTTCATTATTCATTATTGATTCAACTTATTTTTAAAGAACACAAAATTGTTGATTAGATTTCCTATAATCTTTCAGTACTTAGGTATAAAGCATACATTTTTATCATGAACAAAACATGCAATTTTTAAGAACGGGCAGTTACTAGTGCACTACTTTTTCAACTGAATATTTATTAAATGGTACACATATATGAATAAAGAAATGATATTCAAAATAACTCGCTTTTTTCTTTTTTCGTCATCAATTTCGTACGAAAAAGTTCAGTTTTTACGCCTTATAAATACGTCCAAAATTATTTTACACCTTATGGAAATCTTGGCCACATATATCCATGGCAGTTTTTCTATTGGATCTGAAATTAAGTATCTGGATTTTGAGCACGTGTATGCAATTCAACAACTGGGCTACAAATTATATAAAAATAGTTATTTTATTCATTGATATAACTTAAATTTATCGTCTAGAATACTAAATTGTACAAGCGCAAAAAAGAGTATATGAAGTAGTTTAAAAAATTATAATTATCATTGTAGAATGATAGAAGAAACAATATTTTTTTTAGATATTGAACTTCTAAATAAAAGTCTGATTAAGTTTACTTCAGAGGGTTTTGTCTCAAATAAAGAAAAAAATAGCTTTAGTAAACTTAAAGCTATTATAACTCACCTTTTAAGTTCAAATAAAGTAAAAATAAGAGTACATTCAGTTTATCTAACAAAAAACTCTTTGAACTCAAATTCAAAAAAGTATTTTACCATTTAAAAGCTTTTATAGGGTTATAAACGTTCTTTAAAAGGTAATATCTAAACGTGAAAAGATAATTTTAATCTTTTAACTCCAAGACTTTACCTTTTAAAGAAAAAAATGTACTCATTCAGCACTTATAAATAATCTTACAAAATATCCATCTGTTTTATATTTTCTTCGTGATCTAAAGAATGCCTGAAATTTAAATTTTTTTTTTCAAAGAGAGGACTTTTATTATACTAATAAAGGTCGCTTATAATGCATTTTAAAAGCAATTTTCCTATCATTATATTCTACTCAAGAAATCATGGTCATTAACAACTGCTTTCAAATGTCATTGCGTGATATGGAATCCATTAATAAAATTACAAAAATGACAGGGCGAAATCAATTTTGCATTATCCCAAATACTTTTCGTTAATATTTTAAAATGCATATTGTACTGAATAACAGCAATATTATTTAAACATCTGTGTGTAATCTGATCAAAGTTTACACAAATTGAACTTCAATGAAAAAATAAAAATACAACCTTACAATGCATTCTTGATAAGTAATTTTATCATTAAAATTTTTTTAATTGAAGCACTCTTTTTTTGAACATGAAAAAACAGCCATTAAAATTTTTTATTATAACAGTGCGTAATTTGTGTTTCTTAAAAAAAAACTAAATTAGTTTTTATTAAGTTACGTAATGTTTTAAAAAGAACGATATACTGCAGTTTACTAACATAAAAAAAAATCTTTCTTCATAGATTTTCGATGTGGTTCACAGTATTTATTGGAAGAGGAAAAAATGTGTTTTGAGGGCAAAGCCTACAGACAATAACACAAACTACGCCTAGTAACAGAGATTAAATCCAGTAATAGATTTTTTTAAAATCTGTATGAATAGGTGTTACGAAAATCTACAAGAAGTAAATAAAACTCCGCTTCAGACTACGAACAAGGAAAAGCTAAAGAATTCCAAAAAATAAAATTAATTTGGTTAGGTTTTTGTAATTTCTCTTACAAAAGTATCGTAAACTGCATATAAAAAGTAAAAGAGATTTTTACACAAATAAATTATTATTTATACAAAGTTTCTCTACTTAATTTATGTATAAATGTGTTACCCAATATTTAAATCTAAAATTAAAACGACATAAGTTATAAACACACTTATTTCAAAATATCAAGACAATGTTTAAAATTCCCCACATATTATTTACATTTTCAAACTGGATACCGTTCTTTTTGGAGGCTTTATCTGCAAATAACCAGCGATATCAGGTGAACGTCTTTTAAAACGTTCAATTATTCCGAATGTTGAATGCAGCATTTGGGGTTACAAGGATTAAATTAAATGTATAAAAATAAAAAATAAAATACTTGTTTGATAAGAACAGATTCAGAACACTGTAGATAGATTAAAGAAAAACACTGTTTTTTTAACCCATTAGTGCCTAGCGTCCCTTTTTAGGGACGTTTCAAAAGGTGCATTCAGCACTGTTTTTTGACACCGGTAAAAAAGAAAAGCAATAATTATTTTATTTAAATGATGCATTTTCGTGATTAATGAACTAAACTTAAATCTTCTAAAAATAGTGGTGCTAACCAAATAAAATTTACGCAAAAGATGCTGGGCACGAATGGGTTAATTCTTTGAAATAAAATCTGTTAGTGTTTTTAGATTACTTATACATGGCTGCCAACTTCTACGCCTTTTTACAGCGAAACAAACACATTTGTACCAGAAATTCCATTTAACAAGTTAAGAAATTATGCAGTAGAACATACCATGAAATAAATTCTGGAAGTAAACTTTTAATAAATTTTCTGGTTAAAAGCACGCTTATTTCATTTAAAAAGGCGTAGAAGTTGGCAGCTCTGCTTATAATTTATGCAGGATTATTTTTTCAGTTATCATTAAATATAAAAGGAGGTTTCTGTCAAAACAGAATTCAGTCAAAAAATATGAAAATAAATGTTTACCTTATAGAGATTTTTCTTTGAAAATAGTATTTTTATTTTATTTATATTATTTTTATTATCAAGAATGTAGCAAGCATATGTCGTGGAAAAAATAATGTGCAACTTCAAAGAGACACTCACTTATTTTATGGCAAATAAATGTGGCAACACCAAAAGAAGCTCTGTATTGTAGTTGTATATGGCTCTCAATTAGTCGCAAAGTGAATATCAATGTTCTGTATGAGAAAATTTTATAGTTGGTTTCGGTAATATTTGTACAAGAATTTACCTCAAAAGTGATTCTTGCGCAATCTGAAAGAAAAAAATATAAGAAAATATTTATCTTTAGTCACCGAACCATATGGAATTCCTTTGTTTATAACTTCAAATCATACTTGCCAACTTCCGAAGCAACTTCCGTAAGATATGAGTTAAATTAAACTACGTTAAACATGTTTCAACCAGAATGTCTTTTTCAGAAATGACATGAAACTATTCAACGTCTAAACTAGAAATAAAATAGCTAATTATGCATCTAAAATATTTTCTAGTTATAAACCTGTTTAACCTGGTTTAAATTACCACATTTTTTTCGAAAGTTATGTTCGAAGTTGACAAGTATGACAAATATTATAACTGTAACACGGAAGGTGAGCGGGATGTATTAATTTCAAAATAATAACCAGTCCAAGAACATTCACTTTTCTGACAAATATATAAATAGCTTAATCAATTATATTTTTCCGATAAAAAATAATCTTAACCCATTAGTGCCCAGCGTCCCTTTTTAGG
The DNA here is from genome assembly GCA_964019185.1 of Maratus speculifer. Taxonomy (NCBI): domain Eukaryota; kingdom Metazoa; phylum Arthropoda; class Arachnida; order Araneae; family Salticidae; genus Maratus; species Maratus speculifer. Next base: position 402,234,192 of record OZ025293.1, read on the forward strand.
GACGCTTCAAAAGGTGCATTCAGCACTGCTTTTGACACCGGTAAAAAAGAAAAGCAAAAATTATTTTATTTAAATGATGCATTTTCGTGATTAATGAACTAAACTCAAATCTTCTAAAAATAGTGGTGCCAACGAAATAAAATTTACGCAATAGATGCTGGGCACGAATGGGTTAATCAAATACAGAAGTATAGAATATCACCGCTCAAACTATCTCATAAAAACAAATGTATTTGTCACTGTTTTTTTAAATGCAATATATTTGCATAATTTATTTATTTCTCAAGAATGTATAAAAAAATTCCAATAATATAAATTGTACATTTTTTTTATAATGTAAGCTTTTAATTTGCATTTCGAATACTTTTTTATAAACTTCAAATGTAAAGGTTACGACGGTAAAAAAGAACAGAACCTATGCACTTTGCACTCCTTCTAAACAAAATCACTAAAATCAAACATATAAAATCGATTAATCGATTACTCCCTGCTGCTGAAAAGAAAATTCAAACAAAAGCAAAACATAGAAGTATAATCGATCAAAAATTATGCAATGAGAGGAAATGTCTACATCATATATTTTTTCCTAAAAATATTAACAATACTTTTTAATAATACTTCTTTAACTCTAGGATGTATATCAATTGTTTTACAATTCAAAATCAAATGTTCAGCGCCAAACAGGCGCTTTTACCAACGACGCAGCATTCTAAACATTTTACCTTTGGCGCTCAAAATTTTGCACCTGGTTGCTTTCTGGCAAATCGATACCCATCACAAAAGCAGCAGGTTGCTACTAAACAGGTTGAACTCCTAATTATGTACAGCGTTACTTTCAAACTGTCTCCACGGTTCACTAAAACCAGCTCCAAAGGGAAATGGAAGCTTTTATCATTTTTTAAAGCTTATGAAATCCATCTCAAATAAATGTATTAAAAATTATTTCTGTTTCACTGCCAGAGCTAAATTTAAACATTATCGATCAAAAAAGAACACTAATGCATCGATATTATAAGGCACTTGTTGAAACTTTTCATATTTGTTTGATATAGAGGCTCATTTTTTTTTCGAATAAACATAAAAACTCAGATAATGTGTAAAAAGAAAAAAAATATGAAGAGTTTTGATTAAATGAATGGCATTTATTTAAAAAAAACTTAAAATATGGAGGTCTAAGTTTCTAAGTTTTAGAATGTTAAGAATCATTTACAGTATTATAGTTTTGATAAATGTTATTTTGATAATGAGTATTTTTTGTTTTATTATAAAAAATTATTTTATTCTACATGCACAATAATTAAATGATAAATATAAAACAACTATGGAGACATACATATATATATATTAGTAATATAATATATTATAATTGTATTAATATATATATATACATATATTAGTTTTAGTCATGATTCATTAGATGTGTTGTAAAAAAAATATGTATCTTAAATTGAACTTACACTTCAACGCATTAAATCTTTACTGCACGATTTTCTCTATTTTTATGAAAAAAATATTTGAGACCTAAAGGTCTCTACCGTGCTTATAATGAGAAAAATAGCAAAAAAAAAAAACTAAATTTAAAATTTCCCGCCAAAAATTTATATTTCATGGTGTGTATACTATAATTAAAACAATTGCTCTCAATATGTAAGCGTATGCCTTTGATTATTTCTTTTTTATATTCTTATTTGTGATAACATTCGTGTTTGTATTATTGTATTTTTGTAGAGTAAATTAGATGGGCCTTAAAATGTGATATTTTCACACAAATGCTTATTTTGAACAACACCTATTTACTTTTGTTTGTTGAGATATTGAAAACGTTGCTGGTAGCAACAAGAATCTCATTTATGTTTCTTTTCCCAATAGTTTCCCAGTTTAGGTAAATATAATATTAACATGAAATAACCTATACAATAATTTCTCTCCATGTTGCCCTGGAATCCGAAAAGCTTTTGCTATCATTAGATAACATATTTATGCAGTATAATCTGGTTTAAAATTATGAGGCAGAAAGATAGACTAGCAATTACAATTATATTTCGTTGCAATTTAACATTGTTCACTAATTTTCTTAGTTCGTAAAAATATCTTTTATAAATCTTAATCATAATTATAAATTTTAATCGTAAGTGAAATATCTTTAAACTCTAAAATAAGTCGTCGAAAATCGACTATTAACCCTATGTGTTCCAGTACATGGAACATCGAAAATGATTTTCAAATTCAATAATGACACTTGAATTCTGGTATAAATATTTTCCGTTCATTACTTACGGGAAGAAAATCTTTATCAAATTTCCAAACAAAAGTGTTTGTAAATTCCTGTGCCATTCAGTCATTGCAGCGTTTTGTTAATGGAACTGCCCTGCGCCGGAAAGGATTAACTTCTTCAAGGGCAGTAGTTCATTTCTGGACAAACAAATTTTTATTTCTGAATGGGACATTGGCATTAAAACATTGAATTGAAAAAATTCGATTTATTAAGTACGTGGGAAAAAAATATGAATGCTGTGAAATAAATTTGTTTTTGAATTCTGATGCCACAAGTTTCTGCATTTTACGAATTGTACTTTGATCCTGAAAGTGTTAAAGAAATAAAAGTCAATATTTCAAATGAAAATCAAATTTCAAATTCTTTAAATTGCTCATAAGCGTAAATGTAGGGATGAGAGTGTTCCGCGTTTTACCGACCAAAGAGAGTTTAGTCGGTAGAACGTCAGTGCGCTATGCTGATAGTAATAATATAAATATTGTATTTAAGGCGAATTTTATCTCTCGAAAAATTTCCACGCATTAATATATGAAATAAAAGTCTTTTTGTTTTTTCATCCCTTTTGTTTAAATTATCTTATAGTTCTCTGTTTGATGTTGTTGAACAGTTTGATGAATTATACCAGAAAAAGGTTTTTTCTGTTGAATGCATATATTTGTGTTGAATTATATTACCAGAAACCAATTAATGTGAATGGTTATGTCAAAACTTTCTACCTGCATTGCGTGTGTTATTTTAAGTAGACTATGAACAAGTTACGCCCAATTATCAAATGACTTTAAGAACAAATAAGGATAGTATTTTTTTATCTCTGAAGTCTGTCATTATACAACATGAATCGGAAAAACCTGCTACAACTTTTCGTCAAATAAATAGTTTCGTGTAATATACTTGAAAATTTAATGGCAAGATGTAATTTATTTTTTTCGCTTTTCACAATAGTTCTTCAAATATTTAAAATTTTCTGTTTATAAACTATTACTTGAAGAAAAATAATTTATAAAGTTATGCAAAATATTTTTTCATAAAACAATTATTTAAACTCTAATTACAAATTCGAAGAAAAGTTTAAAGTTTTAAAAGTTAAAACTTTATAGTTTTTTTAAGTTTGAAATTATATATTTTTAAGAGTAAATGTTTGTTTACTCTAAAGGTTTTATTCAAAAAATACTTTCGAGTTCTTTTAAACTTAAAGAATGTAAATACTGCTTTATGGTTGAGAAAAACTGAAAAAAAAATGAAAATAGTACTATTTCGTAACAATGAAACAATGTTATATTTTGATAGATTAAAAAAAAAAATGTTTATTTTTCGAATAGAATATGCAGTATCGATAAAAATTAGCTTTTATTAATCGTAGATATAAGTGCCAAAGCTTTTTTTTTTAGCTAACTTCTGATGAGCTAGAACAAAAAAGGTCAATTTTGCAAAATATAATAATTTTATTACCAGAAGTACAACTGCGTTTTGCATTTTTTTCTATAGTATCTCCAAAACAGTTGAGGCATTTGCCGCCACGGTACGGGAAATAAAACTGGGACGCTATGATTATTGCCGAATGCAACCCATTTTCTAAAAGCAGATGGACATAGTGATGCTTAAATCAGTCTCAGCATGAGAATTCGGTAAACTTTCTGAAGAAATTCGAGGCATTTCAACGTCTATTTTGTACATAATTGTACGAATCATATAATACGATCACCAATGCTACATTTATTGAGAGCATTGGTGTTAGCGGACATTTTCAATTGTTCGTACCACGGCGAAAAATGCCTGAACTGTTTAGAGATTATATAGAAAAATAAGTTAAACTCTGCTATACTTTTTTGATAAAAATATTATGTTACGTAAAGTAATATTTTTAAAACCATCGGAGGACAAGAAAAAAAACCCATCTTACATAATAATAGAATATTGGGCTAACTAGAAAAAAACACAAATTGTACCTTTTAAACGCAAAAGATGATATAACTATATGACTCTAAATTGTATGTTCATTATGCATATTTTTTAAGCATTACTTTAGTGCAGTGGTGAAACCAAGGGCTCTGTATAACGTTAATTTTTTAAAGTTCTGTTCGTCTTGCCTAATCACAAAACTTTCTGCTATAATTACTATGCATCAAGGAGAATAAAGCCTTACAATATTACTGGCACCCATCTGCCCACCCTCGTTACATCACTGTAGTGGGATGTCTGCTAATCGAAAATGTAACAAATTCTCAAAGACTAATTTCGAATCATATTTTTTCAGTTAATGTTTCATTAAATAGAAAAACGTAGGTCATTCGATTAAATAACTTAATAATAATGAAGGTTGTTTAAAATTTAAAACTCTAATGTAAAATTCATTTCTAATGGCTGCAAAACGAACTGTAATGCGAGTATTACTTAAATATAACTCTAGCTCTAATAGGCGAAATAAACCAAATATTTTTGTATTTTGGGTTTTCATAGCGTAAAAACCCTTCAAATCGATGTTTATATAAAAATGTATAGCTTCCGATTTATCAATATATCCATTTTTCAAATATGTATTTTTATAAAAAAAGGTATTACTGGTAATTAAAGTTCAATGAATCTATGAATTTCTAACACAAATATTGTTATATAAGTTTCAAATCCTTCCACCTAATATGTCTCTAAGTTCTGTATAAAAATCACAATCATTGTGATCAGTTTTACTTAAATTAGAACAGAAGCTAAAATTAGGATTTAGAATCTTTAAACCTTTAATTTCTAATCTTCTTGGCGGACATACTTGGAGTTTATTTTCCTCAAATAAATATTTCAAGCAAAGCGAATTAGGTGTTTCTAATGAAAATTTCCAAGTTAGGCCCTACTTTAGTATGCGGAGAACTATTAACATTATTTTTGAATACAAATTGAAAAAAATATACAGATACATAGTTTAAAGTACAAAGTGTAGAAAAATTAATATCCCAGCATTACAGGGCTATTAAAAAAACAAAAAAACAAAATAAAAAATTTGTTCTTCATCGTAAATCAAAGGTAACAATGAAAAATTTAAATTCAGCACAGTTATAAGTATTCAATATGAGTCGCTCCAGAAAAAAGGACTATAAAGTGTAAAAAAACGGACAATTTTACAGAGATTGTGAAAGTAATAGGGACGCTAGTACAATCTCCTGTTTTTAACGGAAAATTGTCCGTAAATTAAAGGAAAATACGGAAAATTTTCTGGATTTTTTTTTAATTAAAAACAGTAATTGATCTGACACCCAATTACCAGTACAATCGCCGTGAAATCGTTTGTTTTTTTGTAATGTATGAGAACGTACGACAGCTCATTCTACACGTTTCTAAGCATGACATTTTTCTTTTTTTTTCTTGGGAGGGGGGCATCGAAGATCTGGCGATTTTTCCACACTTTCAACTGATGGTGACGAACATAGGACACGGATATCTGCAGTCACTTAAAGAGTCATACCAGACAGCGGAATCTGGTATGTATGGGATGGGTGCACCTGGATACCGTTCGTGTCCCTGAATTGACTCACACATGAAACTATTAAGAAAAAGGAATTGACGTATCTTACAAACAGTGAAGCTTCAAATGTAACCGCTTTCGCGGGAATTCATTACCACCGCAAAAAACATTTATATATGTTTTAACACCTCATGAATGGAAAATTAAGGTAAAAAATAATAGCTAAAACTGATATCCATTTTTACTGTTTGATGTTTACTTTGGTAGTATTATATTAGTTCGGCCACGTGGTGACAATCAAGACAACTTATTGTGTGTGTCAGTAAGAAGATTATATTACTTGGACAAACTGACACCAGTGAAAATAAATAGAATTTTTTTACCATATTTGTGAGGGAAATTTCTCATCCTTAAGAAACTTAATTTAGGTAAAATTTTCTAAGGTACCCTGGGGTAATAACGCCAGGCGGGGTAAAAACGCCAAGTGCTTATATTTTGCATAATTATGGAATAATCAAGTAAATGACACCCATGTGCTCTGCGCAGAAGGGTTTTGAGTCATATAAATCGCAAAAAACAGCTTGAAGTTAATTTGTTTCATTTTTAGGTCTTATTGTTTTTCAAAGCAACTAAAATTAACGCTTGATCTAAAATTTGCGAGATACGTTTTGTAATGTGAAGACTTTTTTTTATCCGGAAATACTTTGTTAATTACTTAAATTTGTAGTACATTTCATGGACTTTCAGAATGTTGTTGAAGATTTTGGATATCTTCTCGAGATAATTTGTAATTTAAAATGTACAGCGCAATAACTATAACGGGGTAATAACGCCAATCCTTGGCATTAATACCCGGGTTGATTCCCTACAGTGGCCGAGCTTCATCCTAAATACTGATTCAAATAAACACAGTTAAAACTGTGCAATGTTTCTAATAATTCTACTTAAGCGGTCCTTTTTAAGCAAAAAGAAGCTCACGGTCTGTATTCTTTTGTCTCATCCTACCCCCCCCCCCCACACACACACAAACCATACCTTTATTTTTCTTACACTTTCACAAAAAATTGAACATTTTCAATAGCTTAGAATGTAATTTGTCAATTTCTAAGTTTGTAGAGTTTGTATTTTTAGAATTGGACAATCTACATGCAATTATTCCATCTTATTTCATAGTTTTGTTTGCATGGCGTTATTACCCATATAGGTGGGTAATAACGCCAAATAGCATTGGTCAAGAAATCACGCCATTACATTTTATTAATACATATCTATTAAATTATTTTTTTTCATAGATAGTCAATGAGTTGCTGTATCAAATCATATATTTGTTTGAAAAGTACAATCTAAAACTAAGCCGTGAAAATTGGTAGAACCTTAACGTGGCGTTATTACCCCAGGGTACCTTATTTGAATTTACAGGTTGGGATTTTCACCGATGGTAATCAGAAACTTTTGATCCAATTAAAATAAAATGCCGTCATCCTTGTAAAAACCTCCTCAGTTATTTCCGTCACAACTGCTAGACCATATACTATATGTCTCCTCCTCTCTATCCATAACTCCATTGGCTTACATTGAATATTTGTAACTGTGTTTAATTACTTTTACCAGTTATTTTTGCTTTTTTATAAACAAGTTTGTATTTTTAATAACCGTGTAAATTTGGGTCATTCATTTATGTACACCATGTTTATTGCCTATTTCCATAACTGTATTTGTATTATAGAAAACAATTCTCTTTTGAATCAGTTTCTTCAGATAATTTCTAATATTTCATATAAAATATGCATTTTAAGGGTGTCTGGCACACAAAAATCGTAAAATTATCTAAAAGAAAATTATTGCATTAAAATTGTCTTTTTTCTGTTTAAAATGTTTTTTAAATCATATTTCTATCGTAATAAGAACAGGAAATGTTATTATTTATGTTTTGGTTTATATTCAAAATCCAGCGTTGGAAGCAATGGTTGTTTTGGTAACGACTTTCTGTTAAAGTGTGTTTTTTACAATGGGATTTTTCTCAATTTGTCCTATTTGAAATGTTATAAGTCAAGAACCGTAAAAGATAAATCGTTCAAATTTAAAACATGTCTTTTTAAACAACTTTATTTTAATTTTGATTCAGCAAATTTGAGTTTTACATCATCTAAGTTACATCAATTTAAGTTGCATCATCTTATTTTCATATTTTTACTTAAATATTTTAAAGTTGTAAATAAGACTTAAAAATATTTAAGTAAAAGTATGAAAAAAAAATGTAAAAGCATTTTTAAAAATATTAAATTAAATAAATTAATGTTTTTAAAATGCTCAATTTAAATTAAAGCTTAATGTTTATTTGAATGTTAAAAAAAATAAATTTATACAAACATATTTCGAGTTATAACGATCCTAAATTACCTAACTTAAAAAAATAATAAATTTAATATTAAAAAATGAGAAATTTCATCATGTAGTTTTGCTGACGAATAATATGATTAACCATCACACAAATATTAAACTTTTAACTGGATACATAAAAATTATTTTACAATAACGTCCCGGACCCCTTTATATAATACATGTTAATAAATGTAGATGTTAAGTTAAAAACGCTTAATTAAATTTCAACGATCCAAACTATCATTTACTATATTTTTTGGAGCTAAATACTGCAGAATTATGAATATTAAACAATTTTTTTCTTTGGATTTTTCATTAATCAGTATATGAAATTTACAGCTTAATGATTTAATGATTATTGCATTCAACAATACAAAAAAACAGTCTCAATAAATAAGAACTGTTATCTAAGATCAATCCAAATTATCTTTAATATATTAAAATTAATTAAGCAGTCATTTATAACAAATAAAACATTCGAAATCAAAGGTAAAACAGAAATAAATTCTCACATTTCACAGCATTTGATAAATCTGATTTTGTGGATTATTTTCTAGATATTTCTTGTGACGATTCATTTAAGCTTTATAGCCTTATCGATTTTTCTAAGTATCTTTCTAAATATAGAAACTACCTGATAATTAGCTGGAAAAGTTATCAGGTTTTATTTTACGTTACAAACGGTTTCGGGTTTAAACAGAGACAGGAAAAAGCGTAGTAATAATTTATATTTTTGGATAACTTCGCTTCTTTTAATTATCTATAAAACTGCCGATAAAGGTGACATTCATATTTAAGTATTTGAAGCTTAAATATAATAATATTTAGTTTCCAAAAAAAATTTCGTTTTTCCAGCATAGAGAGAGCTAAAACCAACAATTTTTTCCCAGTTTATTGCATGATTCTGTTATAAACAGGCTTTTAGAAAATAAATTTGGTAAATGTAACCTTTTATTAAAAAAAATATATATATAGTAGCATTTGCTTGCTATTTATTATTTCTTTTCAGTTCTGGTCAGTTTTCGGAGTTCATTGGTTAAAAATAATTTGTGATAAAGGGACGCTAATTCACTCACCAAATTTAGATAAATGATCTTTTTCATGCAGAATTATTCGATTTCCTTCAATTTTATGTACCGTTTTATGCTGATAAGGAGCTTCCCCGATTAGATTTTAAAGTTCATTTGATTCGTTAAGCATAAAGGACTGCTAGTCTCTACTTAATTTCATAAATGGGTTTTTCATGCAGAATTTTTGAGTTGCTTATTTTTTTTTCCGCGGAGGAGGCTATGCATTTGCTACACTGTAGAAAAACATCAATATTTCCATGAATGTATAATATTTCCTTCGGGATGAAATCTGCAATAACAGGGTTCGCACACTTCTTATATTTTTTAAGGACTCCGGCACCACTATTAATGACAAGAAAATTCATATTTAATTTTAAAGAAACAAAATTCACAACCACCACGTTTATTCTCAAATTTCGCAATTTTTTGCTGCAGTGAAATACTTTGAAAATTCTGTAAGAATTAAAAGGTAAAAATGTGCGTACCCTGAATAAACATTTTTGAGTTACCGATGATTTTGAAAAGATTTTTTTTAAACATCAGAAACCAGTATTTATTCGTGATTTAAAAAAACATTTGTACAAACACAGTTTCTTTTTCTGTCAATGATTTTTGGAAACAGCTTTCAGTCTGTTTACACAGTATTAATCCGTTTTTGAATTATAATGTTGATTTTCAGGACATAATTTACTTTCAAATAACAACTTTTAGCGGTTCAGCAAATTTTAGACATACATGAGTCATAAATTTATATTAGCACTTTTAATTGCGGTTTCATACCACCTTATATAAATCATGATATGCGCCGGAATCGTGGAATAAACTAATGCTTTTAAAATGTACAATAACACAAACTTTTAGTTACTTTCATATAAATTTGTACGCAAGTAAATTGAATTTCAATCTTTTGAACATTTTAGTAACATAAATACATTTCACTTAATATGGTTACATTTAATGTTAATTTTACTGCGGCTAATTTATAATATTTAACTGCAAAACATCTTTACTAAGAAATTACATCACCCCGAAAAACCTTTATCTTTGAGAAAACAAATTGATATACCATAAAATCCACTCAGAAACGCTTTCCGAAGGTCAGTGGTTTCAAATTAAACTTTTTAGTAACAATTTTAATTATAGAAAATATTTTAAAGTATGATGTTTTAAATTATAAATAATCTTTTTAGAAATAATGTATAACTATGATGTTACTGAATTCTGCGTTCGTGATTAAATGATATGAGGACTTAAGCTTCAGCGTTATCGAAGATTAAAATATCTATCTATCTATCTATATGTATATATATATATATATATACTATATATATTTATACCTGCTGAAGATGCTTTATATTTTAATGTTGGGGGATGTATAGAGACATTCCGCCTGCTGATGAGTAATGGCTTATATTTTACTGGTGTATTTCATGTTGTTTCTTTTTACTGTTTTAATGTTTATTTTTTTTAATTTATGCACCTCAAGAAATATTTTCATCCAATTTTAGATTATTTATATGTTGCGATTTTTAAGAGCTGCTTTAGCGCCTACATTTGCAATAGTCTACATGTTCAGAACAAATATACAAATATATATATATATATATATATATATATATATATATATATATATATATATATATATATATATATATATGATATTCTACTGAGAAAAAGGCTATAATTTCCAAAAAACTAGTTTTAACGCGTGACTAAAAAAACTAGTAGTAGCGTAAAAACTAGTTTTATCATACCATTACCTACAACCTTTAAAAGAATTAGCTGCGCTTGTAAATATATCTTGTAATACAAATCAATGAGTACGTAAACATATTAGTCTTTACAGAAACCGATTTACTCGAAAGATTTCTTATTAATATCTCATTAGATCTAAACATCTGTAAATATTTTTCCTCAGAAACGTACAATCGTAGGTATTATAATGTATCGTACTTAGTCTCAACTGCATTACATCAGAACACATTACGATTATAGTTAATGCAAGCTTAAATTTATAGATTGTGATATTATAACTTAATCAGAAATGACGTAATATCATAGCGAATTGCCAGTGAATTGTAGTAGTATAACTGATCTGTATATGATTAAGCTCTCTAGACAGAATAGGATTACCTCTTTATACGGAAATTTAGAAACACGGTACAAAAAATCTCCAGATTAACCCCTTGAAGGGCACCGGTATATTATATGTACCAGTTATTTTTAATTCTCATATGCTTCAATGTCACTGGAATTAGGAAGTAAGTTTTGTTTTTTATAATGAACGCGTAAAACAGCTTTTACTTACTTCAGGGTTCGCACACTCCTTATATTTTGTAAGGACTCTAGCACCACTATTAAAGATAAGAAAATTTATATTTAATTTTTAAGAAACAGAATTCACGACCACTTCCTCGATTCGCAGTTTTTGCAACATTTTTCTGCAGTGAAATGCATTGAAAATACTGTAAAAATTTAGTGATACAGTTGTGCGAACCCTGTACTCTCATATTAATTTGTTCGTAAAAATCTGTGTGTTTCAATCATTTTAACATTTTAGGAACATAAGTGCTTTATCCCTGAAAGGGTTAACCACTTCGAGGGCAGTGTTTCATTTTTGTCCACCTAAATTAATTCCTAAATGTTTCGTTGGCACCAGAATATTGGAATGAAATTAATTTTTATTAAGAACGTGAACAAAAGCTTTTGCTTATTATGAAACAAATTTCTTTGAAATTTCTCTTGACATTCACTAATTTTAACAGTTTGCAAATCGAAGTACAGTGTCACTGTAGTGGTTGAAAGAAATGCCATAAATGTATAACGGCTGTTTTTAATTAAAACATATACTTAAGTAATTTAACTATTAATATAATTGTTAAGTCCATCATATATTAAATATATAATGTTTAAAACAAAGTAAAGTTAAATATATTAATGTGGCGTACTTTACCACTTTATGAAGAAGACAAATGCTTCTTATTTAAAAAAAATAATAATAATAAATAAATAAATAAAAACAAATAAATGTGTGCAATTACCTCGTCCGAGTTACACGAAATTTTTAAATGTGTTTTTTTTTATATAAATCTTAGAAAATAAAACATTTTCGAAATTAAAAAAAAGCATTTATCAAAACTGAATTTATTTCGCTGCAACCTAAAAGTTATAATATATATATATAATTTTTTGTGATTTTTCAATATGAGTATCATTCACTCAAGACTGTTCTATCAGGCTTTAACTCACGAAGAGAAATGCTTTCCAAAATAAGCTTAATCAGGGTTCGCACAATTCTACAACAAAATTTTAACAGTATTTCCAAAGTATTTCATTGCAGAAATACATTGAAAATTTGAGAATAATGGTCGTGGTTGCATATTCTATTTCTTAAAAAATAAATATAAATTTTGTTATCAATAATATTGGTGCGAGAGTCCTTTAAAAATATAAGGAGTGTGCAAACCTTGTTAATAATGCAGAAACGAATGAGAGAGATGAAGGCCAGGGTGACACTTCGCTTAGAGGTTGTCGTTTGAACAACCTCCAATGTGCGGTAGCATTGCATTTTTAGCGGTAATTTTCTTGTACGTTTTAAATTTCTCTTGTGATTTCAGTATTATTTCAATAAATCCTAATCTGTACGTTTCTATTTTTCTTAGTTTTATTATTATGTGTAAAGTGTAGTTACAAACAATTAACATGGAAGTTCCGAAAATTAATATTTCGGAACTAAAGATACTGCTTTATTCAAAAAGATACTGCTTTATACAAAATTTTCATTTGAATAACATTCAAAGATAATTTAAAAGCAATAGTGTGATTCTACTTTTTTTTTCTTTGTAAAAATAAAATGGCACCAGCTTTACACCTATGGATGCTTTTTCATTTCTTTAGTTGCAAATTTTTAAACTTGGGAAAACAAAAATTTAGTTATGGCTTCAGCAGATGCCAATGGGGGGGGGGGGGAGACGGGAAAGTAGAATTCCCCTTTGAAACGCCTCTTCCCCCGAAATCCATATTGTCTTTCTCGAAATAGCAAAAATTTCTTCCAGTGAGAAACGACTCTGCGTTCAGTATTGCGCAAATGTATTTTATCATTTATGTTATGTCTTTTCTACAAATTTAAGCTTCGTATTTTTGTATTGTAATTGTGAACCCTTTTAAATATAGTTTAAGAACCATTACTGTACAAAAGTGAGTGCTTCTGATGAAACAGATGTTGAAGAAAGCAGCATAAATGTACAAGAACGGCAAAAGGTGAAAGAAAAATGAAATGAAACAATATTTACATGGAAGATACCATTGTAGTAAGTTATTAAAATAATTTTATTTCATGTAATAAAAAACTTGTATATGATTTTAGGCTAATTCCATGGGTTCTGGAGTGTAAGTCACATAACTTATTAATTGCTATGCTTGTTAGCCACCGTTATTTTCGAAAAGTCTGTTTGGCCTTATTCAATTAATGAGAATGTGCCAATAAAATTAATCACATTTTTTTCGTTCTATAATACTGGTAGCCAAAAATCGTAGCCTGTGACTTACACTACAAATACTCATGGAAATAGCCTTTAATATAAAATTTATAAGAACAATAAAATAAATCTTATCATTATAAAATGTTATAGTAAATATTGTTTAATGTGGTGTGTACTTAATATATAAAACAAAGAATATTTAAAACTGATTAAATGTTTATTTTCCTTGAAATTTTCGTCAAATATTCCAGATGCACCTAAAGTCATTCAATAGTTTGAACAAAATATGAAGCAACATTCAGATTATAAACTTGCGGAATACATATTAAATTATATAGATGATATTTTATACAATAACAAATGCTGATTGTGCAAATGGAACTTATGTACCGTAATTTCGGGTGTATAAGCCGCGGGTCAAGCAATTCTTTTTCGACCCAGAATTTTTTAAGAAATAAGTATAACTACCAGGGCTCGAAAAATCTACATGCCCGACATCAGTGTTGTTAGACGGCGACTTTTTAAAAATTTGATTGGCACCACTTTTATTAAAGGATAAAATTCCTCTTGATTAATATGTCATTAAACGAAACGTAATTTTACCAATCCAAAGAAGTGGTGCCAATCGGAATTTTTAAAAAGTCGCCGTCTAACAACACTGATGTCGGGCATGTAGATTTTTCGAGCCCTGATAACTACTTAGATCGCCGTAAATGTTTGTCCAGAATCACTAAATAAGATTTCTGGGTTCAAAAAGAATTGTTTGATCCGCGGCTTATACACCCGAAATTACGGTAATGGAAAATGGAAAATCTTATGACATGGCTGTGTTTGAAGTTAAAACTTCTGTTTGTATGACTCCATTTATGAGCACGCTAGGCAACCTTCAAATAAAGATGTTCTAAAAATAAAGTACTCGTGTAACAATGGTTTGTGTTGCCGCGATATTTTGTAGTTAAATTCAACCCAAAAGTTGTTCTTAAAAAAATATTTCACAGCTACAGAGAAGCTTGGGAAGCCTCAACAAATGATAGATTCTTTTTGAAATAGGTATTTTAAAATACTAAGATCGTCTTTTAATAGTATCGTCGACTGCATTATACATTTTACTGTGTTAGATTTTGTAATTTCTCAAGGTAAATGCTCATTTACAATGCAAAATGGCATCGAATCATCCACTGTTAGTGCAGCCGCTGTACTGAAAATCTGTGAAACATTTTCTGCTGAAACTCGAGTACATTTTGACAGGTACTTCACAAATGCATAGTTGCCAACTTTTAAACATTTTTCCTACCACAAAAATTTTATAGTAAATATTGTCCTATTTAATTGAGATTAACGGTTTCCAATGGGAAGATATTTTAAAGTTATTGGACTTTTGAATATAGCTTAAAAAATAATTATAGATGTTTTAAAAGTTACAAGTTCTACTTCTTCAAATGATGATGAGATTCAAGCTATTCCAAAAAAGAGTCGCATACCACGGTCATAAATTCGTTTTCGACAAAAAGAGGCCAAACATATGACAGAGCTAGCGTTTATTATAAACTTGACATACTGTTGAAATGCTGGTTGTAATAAAAAAATAAAATTTTGCTGTACATCTTGTCAAATGTTTCTGTGTATCGTTGGTCGACAGAAATTGTTTTAAAGACTTTTATGAAGCTAAAAGTTAAATTTGATTTATTTAACAAGAAAAATGCTGATTTTTTTTTCTAATTATGTAAAATAATATTTGCTTTGCGTTCTTTATGATGAATTATATTTTTACCTATACTTTTAGTAATTTAAAAAAATTAAGTGAGTGTGACCTCAACATCCATTTAAATGGTGTGCAGGGCAGCAAAATTTGAATTTCGATATATAATATTTCATTAAAAACTTCGTTTTTTATACCTAATAGTTTAAAACAACTGATATTAGAAATAAAAAAATAATCATGAAAAATTTAGCGATTTAAGCAATTTTTGTACATAGATAATAGAAAAAAATGCTCTCAAATTTTTTTTTATCTTTCCTGTTTCGGCGCACTGCCAAATCTGTTTCTTTATGTCCTACTCATTCTTTTATGACTTGTTTTTAATTGAAAACCTAATGTAAAACCTGATATCCTATTTTTGGATTAAATCACCACAAGAAATGTTCCTTTGATCTTTCATAAAATGTTGCATCAATAATGTGATGGATGGAAATAGTGATGCTGCCATTTTTGCAGAAGGGTGCGATTGTGATGATGGTCAATTTTACACTGCCGATATTCATATCGATGTATCAAAAAAAGAAAGTGATTTTTATGAGTTTTTTGAGAATTCTGATAATGGTTTGGAGAAAATACGAAAGCATTTCGAAAAGTAAAGATACAACGTACGCCGGAGGAAAAGGAAAGTTCTGGCAAGCAAGTTGGCAACAGAGGTGTTAACCTTGAACCGTTTGCTTTCTCCTCACGATCATTCGGCATTTCAACGTTCATTCTGGTTGGAGTAGGTCGTGTTTCAAATGGTTCCGCCGATTCAGAATCCCGCCAAATGCAAATTGCGCTCCGTCATACGTTTTCTTCATGCAAGAGGTCAACGACCCGCGGATATTCACAAAGAAATTGTTTCTGTTTATGGGAATATTGTCAATCGACAAAATGTAACGGAATGATGTCGTCATTTCTCTGAAAGTAGGACCGATGTTCATGACGAACAAAGAACAGGTCGGCCATCTGTGATCTCTGATGTCCTTCTTCAGAGAACGGAGGTAGCAATTCGTGGGAATAGACGTCTCAAATTGAAAGAATTACATCAGATAATACCGGAAGTGTCAATGACAACTCTTTATGATGTTGTGACTGTCAAGTTAGGGTACAGGAAATTCCGACAACAGGCGGAAACCTTCTATGACTGTGGAATACAAAAGCTTGTGCCCCGACTTAACAAATGTTTGGATAACGGGGGTGATTATGTCGAAAAATAATAAATAATCCGGTTTATAAGATATAACTTACGTTTTCTAAATAAATGTTTTTTTAAGGAATGCAAGCCATTGTATCTTTACTTTTCGAAATGCCCTCGTATAACATTGATGATATTTCCCTCGTTTTTGGACACCAGTATTATCTTAGAGAAAATGTTGCTATCTTAAATCTGAAAAATGTTCCCATTAAATGAAATAACATGTTGTAAAAAAAAATAGAATTTTAAAGTATTCATAGAAATTTGTATTTTTAAATATATTATTATTTTTTATGTTTCTTTTTTTTAATAGCAGGAAATTCTATGATTAAATGAGAAGAAAAAAACTTGGATGATCCATTGGATCTGGACCTAATATCTACCAACTTTACTATATCCTACTTATTCCTGATGCCGCCTGTAAAAGACACTAAAAAGCATCCTTTAAATTACTATAAATGCTTCTAGAATTGTTAAGATTACTTCTAGATTTTTTAAGTAAATGTGTTTGTATCATAAGCATTGATTTATAGATTGATACATCTTACAGATGATTTACAGTGACTTTAAACTAGTTTTTGTAGTCCCACGTGATATTTTTGTCAGGAATAAAGACGTTATATATTATATACTAGAAGGTTTTCAATATACAATTGTTGTTTAAATGATATTTTGCTAAAACTGTAAAAGAAGTTTCATCGATATTAAATATTAAATATTATACTTCATCTTGCTAATTATTTTTTTTAATAGATGAATAAGGAGAAAATAATTCAAGTGTAAATAACTTTTAAAGTATTTCCTATTTACTAAAATCTGAAAATATCTTTAGTAAATAATAAAGTAACTTTTTGCTTTATTTTAAAAAGTCACTTGATCCAAGTCTATTCACGCAAAAATCTCATTCTGCATTTAAAATTGTATCAGCAAATATATTTATGTGTGTCAGTATATTACAAAATAAGTGTCTTCAGTGCGTAGAATGCTTTGACAGTTTTCGTAAGGAGATATTATTTTGAAGTAATTTTATTTTTTGTATTGCTTTAATAAAATCATATAATAATAACTAAGTAATCTGTTGAAATAAATGATTTACATACAAATTTAATTTGATTATACTGTTTGAAAGAAAATAGATGTATTTTTCTAACGAAAGAGTTCATAATTATTTATTCTTATTATGTGCAAAGATTTAGTAACAAAACATGTTTCATATTAAATATCCTGCATTCTAAAAGTTACAATATTATTGGGACCAATTATTGTTGCAAGGCAACAAATAAAAGATAAAGAAATAATGAAACATGTACATTTTAAATAAAAAAAATTCTAAAATAGTATGTTAGATTTCATGTTCATTAGATTTCATTTCGGTTTCATTAGATTTCATCATGTTCGTTAGATTTCATTTCATCACCAAAACTTATAGAAATAATTAAAAATTTTTTTTAGAAATGGTCTGGCTAAAATTTCAAAATAATAAAAATAATTAGATATAATAAGGATAATAATAGGAATAATAAGATCCATATTGGGGAACTTGAGTATCCATAATTTATCATTTAAAGCCATTAACCAAAAGAGTCATTTTCTTTCAACAAATGAAAATTTGAAAATCGTTTGAATTGCCATAGGAAAACATTATTGCAAAAAATTAAATATTCTATATTTTCCGAACGAATGAAACAAATATAACAAAAACTATACATCTAAGTACGGATACCTCACCAACATAACCCACTTACTTTCAAGTCAATTGGATGCTTTATGTAGCAGTTATCGCGAAACAGACAGACAGAAACAAAAAAAAAAATCGTGTCTAAACAGTATGCCTTCGTTCATGTTTCGGCAACTTAAATTTTTTTAAAGTCCTAAACATAAGTTTTATTATAGAGAACAATGTTACGTTTCTAACTTTTTATTTAATACAAATGTAACTTTTTAAGTCAGGGAGGATGCTTTTTTATGTTTTATTATTGATCATTCTTCACTGTTTTGCCCCAAAATTTCTAAAATTCCCAAATGAAAATTTCAAAAATAAATCAAACAAAGATAAATTAAAGCATTAAGACCATCTAATCTTAATGTAGGAATGATGTGGAACATGATTTTTAAATGGATTTTTTTTGGAGAGGAGGGATATTACTTTATTTTTACCCTAAAAAAATAAACATGCATTAACAAAATTTATTTCGCAATTCACATTTTCAATGTGATAATCAATTACTTATTCGAAATCAGTGTGGAATGTTTTCTTGAATGTTAAAAAATCCAATTTATTTATAAATCATTAATTCAGCTTACTTTTACACCATTTCTAATATTACATGCATCTTTAAATTGAATTAATTTTGTGAAATGCATTAATATTTCACGAATGGAAAAACATGAAGTTCCATTTGCTTACCGTTTCTAAGAAATCGAAATTTTCCATTAATTTAATTTTTGCGTATTCTCAAATCTTGTTTGTAAGGACTCAAGACTTTTTATCTGAAAATGGAACTTCGTTTGAAATATTTATCTTTTAAAAGGAATACTTACTCTCATTTTTTTAGCTTAATCAAGATAGATACATCTCAGAAAAGGAAATGAAAGAAGAAAATAATCATTCTTTACATTCACCTTCTTCGAAGTTTTTAGTCAAATTTTTGTTCCAAATGCAGAGTTTTGAATAAAAGATGGCAGTAAACGAAAATTCTGAAAAATAAACCAAATTGATCTGACTTGAAATTTGTAATATTTAAAAAAAATAATGAAGTAAAGTTATAAGATTTTGTTATTCATCAGGAAGAGATAAAAACGGAGATTTTTTTCTATTTAAAAGATCTTTTATTTATTTATTTTATTTATTTATATATTAAACAAATACCTCTGACTATCCAGGTCAAAATTCATGCTTGTAACAGCAACAAAAATATGCTAGTTATTGCTAGGTATTGCTATATCTGCTAGATTTTCATGCTATTATATGCTAGCTAGCATCACATGCTATATTGCTAGCTTGCACAACAAAAGCATGGCAAGTTATATTCAAGCATTTCATGCTTATTTCCAGCAAAGTGGCCAATACACACCATGAATTGCTGGAAAGTCTGCTGGAACCAGCAAATATGTAATGCTAGTTTATTCTAGTTTATGCTATTTTACTTGTTTGGTTATAGCACTTGGTGCAACTTGTTGGTGCACTCGTCTAACAAACAAATACCAGCATGAATTTCGACCTGGGTAGTGTGTTTGATATGAAACCCCGCTTAAAAGTCATCTTCGATATATAAATACCAGATAGTATAAGGAAATTTACAACACTATACTTTTGAAAATATCGTGAAAAATTTCCTCTTTTTTTAAAGACTATTTCCTGAGCAATGCTAAAGCTGCGTAAACGTCTATGGAACTTTCTCATTAGTCATAAAGTAGATATCTTTTACAATTTGAGATAAATTTTAATGATATTTTTGACAGTGTAGAGAAATACACCTAGGAGACTCACAAAGAGTGTGCAATGGAGCCAGCGGGAGTCAAACCCAGAGAACTCCTTAACTACTATGGTACGGATCTCCCTTTCACAAGTCAATCTTTACTTAAATAAGATATTAAAACATATAAAATGTATGAAATTTGAAAATCAAAAAACGGATTAGATTGATACAAAAATTTTGGACTATTAACATTCTCATATCAATGTAATTTTTCTTCTGCGCTATACTGTAACATTAAGCCTGATGTTTGGAAGTAGTGTCACGCACATAACTAATATTTTTAGATAATACTGACATAGAGTGTGTCTAACTCAACAAAAACGTACACTGCTCAAAACAATTAAAGGATATTTAAAGTTTTATATAAAATAAAGATATAAACGAATTTTTTTTTGCCGAACATAGAAGAAGAGAATCACAAATGCAAATTTTTCTGGTTTTCAAACTGTGGAGTATGCAAATTTTGAGTTCGACGTTAAAAACGTCGCTTCAGCGGCAGCGAATGAAATTTGACTTTCAACTGGATAAAAGAGAATGAAGACAAGGATGATCGGCATTCAGTGATAACTTTGTTTCGATGAGTACGATGTCTCAGCGAAGTCATTTGACAGATTCAGAAGATTGGAGAATTGTTGGTCGGTTAGAAGAGAGCCAACCTCAAGCCAAAGTAGCGCAAGCCATTGGAGTGTCACAATGTGTCATTCCCAGGATCTGGAACCGTTTTTTGGAGAGTGGATGTGCAGGCCGAAGACTAGGGCAAGGTCGTAGACGGTGAACAACGCCCAATGAAGATCGGTATTTAGCGTTAACAGCTCGGAGACACCGAAACATGAACGCTACTCTTCTCCAACAACACCTTCGCTCGGCTACAGGCACCACGATTTCAGCTCAGACTGTCCGAAACCGGCTCCATGCTGTAGGTCTGTATGCTCGCAGACCGATGGTATGTGTTACAGTAACATCAAGGCATCGTCGCGACCGCAGGGAGTGGGCAACCGAGCATGTCAACTGGAGGAGAAATGAATGGAGCAATATTCTGTTTTTTGACGAGTCCCGTTTTTCTGTGCATTCGGATAATAGGCGTATTTTCATCTGGAAGGACCGTGGCAGTAGGAATAATCCTGCGTTCGTGCACGAAAGTGTCAGATTTGGCGGTGGAGGAGTGTTGGTGTATGGTGGCGTCTCCATTGACGGGCGCACTGACCTCTACATCATTCGAGATGGAGCTCTGACTGGTCGCCGATATAGGGATGAGATCCTCAGACCTATTGTAGTCCCTTACGCTGCAGCAATCGGAGATAACTTCATTTTAATGGACGATAACTGCAGGCCACATCGTGCAAACCTGGTGGAGGATTTCCTTTTCGAGGAAGGAGTCTTTCGAATGGAATGGCCAGCGTGTTCTCCATACATGAATCCAATCGAGCACGTTTGGGACGCTCTAGGAAGACGAGTTTCTGGCCGCCAACAACCCCCACAAACTCTCCAAGAACTGGAAAGAGATCTTCTGGAAGAGTGGGGCAGAATACCCCAACTCGTCATTAATAGCCTCATTGAGTCCATGCCTCAAAGGTGTTCAACGTTTCTGGCCGCCCGTGGAAACCATACCTACTGAAAATGATTTTCTTTGAAGAAAACACCCTTTCTTATTCTTTTTTTCCTCATATGCATAAATTGTGTTTTTTTTCCTTTTCTACACAAATGCGCAATAAAATGCATTTTTTTCTGCCAAACATGTGTAATTTATTCTCATGTAACCTACTATGTCTGTCGACCATGTATCAATCAGCTAAAAAGTTTCCCAGATACAAAATCCACCTAAAACTGCAATATCCTTTAATTGTTTTGAGCAGTGTATTTTCCTCAAATGATAATGAAGGTCATACCGTCCTCACGGGTTACTTCGGAAACTTTCAAAATTGAATCATGTATCGTATCATAACCATTAAAGCCCACACTACTCCATGAAAAAGACCCGGATCATAATGTTAAATCTATGAGAAAATTCTTTTCAAATATCTCGCTCAAATTTTAATATTTTTACATGATTTTTTGCATAGACGATCCACAACCGGCCTAGTTTTTACTTTTTTGATTTTGGTTACATATTTTTTTATATTATGATAGTTTCAATTTCACAACCGGTTCTAAAATGTTTCAAAAGTTAAAGTAATTAAAAAAAAATCAAAATTGAAAAAGTAAAAACCAGCCCGGTTGTAGATGCGTAATTTTTTTCTCCAAGCACCTTCGTCGTTCCAAGCCCAAGATCGCTCTCTGATTGGTTGTTGCTCGGCACTGTCTTCATGTAACTTCGCGATAATCATACTTGGCGTAGCGATAGATGCTTCCGTCCGTCGAGTTTGATTGCCTTCCGAACCGAGTACAAAGTAACTTTTCTCTTGCAGCATTGGATTGGATGGAACGTGTCTTACTGAAAGCTGTACTCTTTAAAAGTTTTTACACACATGGGCACAAGACCACGAGGATAAGAATGAAGGAAGAATAAGAATGAGTAGGTTATGTTTTAGGTTTACTCGTTCACTTACGAGCGAAATATTTTTCGCCAAGTATGGTTATCGTCAAGTTACGTGAAAACAGTGCCGAGAGCAACAACCAATCAGAGTGCGAGCTAGGGCTTGGAACGATGAAGGTGCTTGGGAAAAAAAATTTCGCGTTGTAGATCTTTCTCAGCTAACCTAAGTAAAAATATAATGTAAAAATATCAAAATTTGAGCAATATATTTGAAAAGAACGCCCCCATAGACTTAACATTATCATCCGGGTCTTTTTCAGTCAGTAGTGTGGGCTCTTAAGAAGATATTTGCTGATAGAAAGTAGAAGAATTTTAGGTTCGCGTTTTTACATATTACTTATCTTTTAAAGAATATTGCAAATTTCTTTCAATAGAAAAATGAGCGACGTGGCTCGAGTTACGTGAGTATATAACAAGCGTACGAACCGTTTACTACCGATCAGACCGTATCTGAGAGACTACCAGATTAATCTGAAATAAATTTTGATTAAGGGTTTTAAAAGTAGATAAGATTATCTGGATTTTATCCATTTTTAAGAGAAAAAGTTGTCAAACAGAAAAGTTGTGGATATTTCAAAAAAAGGTCTAGTTTATACCCGTTCTTTTTTATGCACTTAGGCTTACTTTTGGATAAAAATGCTTATTAAAAAATATGATAGTGATAGAGGATTCAATAAATACGATTATTTTAATAACAAAGAATGCAAAATCTGTATAATAGTTTTTGGAGCGCTGATTCCACCCAATTAGAGAAAAAAAAAAGACATTTTGTGTAAAATGCTGTTATCATGCTGAATAAAAAGACGCGTTAAAGAATTAAACATATATATATATATTGATTTCAGGTAGATTGTTTTACACCGATAATCTAGAGACAACATAAAATAGAAAAATGCAACAGAACGATATTTTTTTTCAATGAAGAAAAGCCCAAAACATTAAATAACTATGAAAAGACTTAGAGTTCGGCTAAATATTTTTACAGGGATAGTTTAAAAACTATTTAAATTGATGTTTTTAACCGAAAAATGGCAAATCGAGAAATTAAAGTCTGATTGAACGCTCTGTCCATAATTTTACATTGTATACACTCTTAAAATTCTGTTGCAATTTTTTGCATACGCACTCCACCGCTTGTGTGCAATATCTCTATTCCGACCAATGAGGATGTTCTATAATGCAGTCAAGCAACCGTTTTCTATACAAGCGGCGGAATGCGTATGAAACCAAAGACAGAAGATTTTTAACAGTGTTTATATATGTAAAACAAATAATTTTGTGAGCAGCCATATTTAAAGGAAAAAAGGTGATAGAGATCAGGGCCTAATTACCGGTGGGATAAACTTTCAATTTGAATTTGAGCAACAGTTTTGGTTTCTCAAGAGACGAAAATAATGATACAACCAAAAAAGAAATTAATAAAATATGTAACTGTAACATATTAAGAGAATATTTGACGTAAGTGATCTGTTAGTTTAGGAAAAGCACTGACTTGTAAAAATTCATGGTGATATATTAAGGTAGTAAAAATTAAATAGCAAAAGATAAAATCTAACATGACAACAAATTTGCTTAATAAATAAATGTCTCAAACTAACTCTATTTACTACAAATTATGAAATAACAAGACACGTTATTTGAGCGAAACGCAAAGAATAGAGTTATTAATAACATTGAGGTTCCTCATGGCCTAGAGCTTATAAGTGCTCATCTGCTACAATGTTAACTGCTAGAACTATCAGTAGATCGTACACACGCGTAAATCTGTAGATCCTATGTCTTTTTTGTATTGTCCAATTAATTATTTATATCACGATTGTCTCTGCATGAAAAAATAAATTAGAAGATAAAAAGTATGTCAGAAGTTGTATATGCTCCAAGAATAAGTTAACAATTTAAATCAATCGAGGCAACAGTATTAGCACTTGCATGTCGCAAAGCAACCCCCTGACAATATTCAATGTTCAATTAACAGAATTGAAACTGAAAACGCCGATATCAGCACTGAAAATGTTCCCGTCAAAGTGTTGAAAGTTATGCAAGAGGCTTAAGTTACATACCTATTTACGGTACTTGATTTTACTTCAGATGTTTTAAATAAGTAACACATATCCATTGATTGATTCAATTACCCACAACCTCATCCCAAAAGTATCTAGAGAGCTTTATTTCCTTTCTCCACCCACCACAGCCTTCCTCACTGGTCATGGACCCTTTAAACAATATTTAAAGATTAAAACAATTTATTCCATTGCGCCTCTTTACAACTCTGTGAATGTGGCGAAGTGGGATCCCCAGAACATACATACTATCACTGTACTCTGACTAAAGCTTGGCATCTCAGATATCACCCTTCTCCCCCTAAATCCTGGCTATAAGGGGTGTTATCTCGGCCAGCGTTGCTTGCCAAATTAAGAAACATTTATAATTACTTAATGTTCATTTCCATTCTAACCACATAGCGGTCTGTCTTTCTGTAGTATAGCAGCAGATCGAGAGTTCTCCATCCCACCTCACAGTTTTTTGTCAAGAAGGGACACGCGGCCCAGCGGATAGTGCACCATAATTTCATCTTTTTTGTCTGCCGCTCTCTGTCGCGAGGGGGCAGTCTGTGCTCCAGCGGATGAGTTTTACCATGTAAATTATATCTGTATTTTATTGTAACATAAAAAATAATGTAACTTTTTTTTTTAGACTTTAATAAAGGCGACCGGGAGGGATACTAAGCTCTACAGACAAGGCTTTCTTGTCTGAGCAGTCCCTCTTAGGCATCAAATATTATTTCAATTGTTATTTATACAGAATAGGAAAATATATTTATTTTGTAATTATTTTATGTACGTAGCCTTCTTAAATATACAAGGCACAATGAACAGCACATAGGCACATCATGTAATAAGAACATACCAGCACTTAATGGAGCACCGAAAACTGTATTTCTTAATCTTACATATTAAATATTAAACAGTTTTAAATGTTTCTATAACGAAACAGTATGCGAATATTGCAACCTAAGATATATTAAGAAATTACAAATGTCATAATATAATTATTGTAAACTAGCGGCCTTCGCCCGCTACGCTGGTCGGTTTATCTAAAGAAATCTTGAAGAAGTAGTTAGATAAGGTTCAGACATACATTAAAAAAAAAAAGCAAGTCGATCATTCAAAAAACGTTGGGAAATATCAAATATTTACTGTAATTTTTTAAGAAAAACAAAGTTTCGAAAAAAAAAATTAAATCGAAAAAAAAATTACACTGACATATTAATGCAAGGAAATTTTCCCAGAGAGAAAATTCGCCTTGAATACAATATTTCAAATTCTTTTAATTGCTTATAGGCGTTAATGCCAACATAGTGAAAAAAAATTCCATGCTGGGAATCGAACCCGGGCCATCAGTATGGCGCACTGACGTTCTACCGACTAAACCACATGGAACGACAGCCAGCTTGAAACTTTCTCATACTTAAGTAGACTGGCGAAAACATAACGATAGCGCGTTTTAAAATCGCACAGTGACATCTATTGGATTTTATATGTACTAAAAAACGTTATGTACTAAAAAACGTGAGCAGCGCACCTAATAGTTTCTTTTGTTTCTTTTTGTTACTTTTTTGTCTGTTGTCCGATTTTGATGAAACAAAGCCTATACACTGCCCGGGAGTGTGCATTCTTCATTAGTGAAAACCGCATAAAAATCCATTCAGTAGTTACGAAGATAACCTCGAACAAACAGACAGACAGACAGACAGACAGACAGACAAAAAATTCAAAAAATTTTTTTTTGTGTTTCATTGGTTTTCTTTTATCGCCCTGACTCCATTTTTGTTAATTATCTTCAATGTACAGACACACCGGGTCCTACTGTTTTATTATATGTATAGATGAATTGAGCTCTGTATAAATTTTGTTTTTCTACAAAATCTCCCTCCTTATCTATCTTTATATTAATAAAAGAACAAAACGCTCTGTCTGCGTGTGTGTGTGTGTCTGCGATGGCTAGCAAAATCTACAGCATGAACGAGGCTCAAAAATTTTTTGAGAGTAGTCCCAAATCTCTCCTGATGCACCTGAGCTTCAGAATTTCGAAATTCTATTTATTAACTGAGTAATTAATTAAATTCCAAAGATCACTCTCATAAAAAATCGCCTTTTTTCTTCTTTTTTCCCTTCATTTAGTTATGGTTGGTTGGTTGCATAAAATTTTCGCATAAATAATTAAAAAAGCTGGAACAGATCTTTAAAAGTCATAGACTGGCAAACTGTCAGTTTAAATGATGATTTTTTATCACAGAGGTTATAAACCGTGGAGGAAAAATATAGGTGGTGGTGAAGTAAACCGAAAAAAGGGTTGCGATATTAAACAATTTATCGCTCAAATTTTAATGTCCCAAACAAAAGCATGTGGAAGGGATTTTGTATTAATAAGACGAATTGAAAGAAATGAATTACAGCTGAAGCATATTTTACGAAGAAATAGTAATTTTTTAAAATGGTCTTTTTTATATTACATTATTTATTTTAATAAAATGTTTGCTTTTAAAAAAATTGAAATTGATAAATTCGAAATAATTAAATGTCAAAATAAAATTAAATAAAATATTGAAAACATTTGATTTGAACTAAAAATTGTATTACTAAAAGTTTTTTTTCCAGAACTTTTTAATACTTTATAACGTAGATGAAAAATGTTTATGATTTAACAACATATTAATAATTCTATGTCAATATATAAAATATATTTATGAAAACATTCTTTTAAAATCATGCGCGAAAACAAGTAACAAATATTAGTCTAAAATCTAGATTTCAGAGTGCAGACGATTTTAAGACATTAACGAAAGAATGTTAACTTTTCAAGCAATATCTTAAATGATGCTTCTATATTGATATTTCAAAGTCCTATGATAAAAGTAATCAAATAATTCTTGCCTATGATTGACATATTTGTATCTTTTATGCATTCCGATCGGGTATTACAGTCAATAATGGCTCAAAACATTATTTTACGGGTAAATATCAACACTTTAACACGAAACTAACGCAATCGTTGGATACATGTTTCCTTCCGTGTTTCTCATTGCTCATTTTAAGTATTTTTAGAGCTTAATATTAGTTGTTGCTTTTAAAACCGATTTTTCCCAAAGTCAGCTACGACATATTTCAGGCAATGCATTTCTGCATGCTTCCAGTTAATGATAAAATCATACAAATTTCAAGTTCGCTTAATATTGTTAATACGGACCCGGGCAACGCCGGGCGGGTCAGCTAGTATACTAATAAAGGAACAAAACGCTCTGTCTGTCTGTGTGTGTGTCTGCGATGGCTAGCAAAATCTATTCAACGTACGAAGCTCAAAATTTTTATGAGAGTAGCCCAATATCTCTCCTGATACACCTGAAGCTCAGAATTTCAAAATTCTAACTGAGTTATTAATTAAATTCTAAAGCTCACTCTCATAAAAAATCGCCTTTTTTCCTTTCATTTTCTTATAGTTGGTTGGTTGCATAAATTTTTCGCAGAAATAATTAAAGAAAGCTGGGACAGACCTTTAAAATTCATAGAATGGCAAACTGTCAGTTTAAATGAGGATTTTTTTTTTTTTTTTTTATCACGGCTGCTTTACGCCATGGAGGAAAAAAATAGGTGGAGGTGAAGTAATCCGAAAAAAAAGTTTGCAATATGAAACCATTTATCGCTGAAATTTTAATGTATCAAACAAAAGCACTAGGAAGAAATTTTGTATTAATAAGACGAATTGAAAGAAATGAATTACAGCTGAAGCATATATTACGAAGAAATAGTAATTTATTAAATTTTTTTTGCTATTATATTATTTATTAAAATAAATGTTTGCTTTCAACCTTCCTACCATGAATGGGTCTAATCGACCCATGCCTATAGTTTGTTTTAAATGTTTCGAACCAGAACTTTTTTCGTAAAGGAAGTTAAATTACAGATTCAGAGAATTAAGTCAAATATATTAAAATGTTTTAAATAACAATTCTGGTGTGAAATGTTTTATAAAGAGTTAGTAAAATTTGAACAGGGTAGGAAGGCTAAAATAATTGAAATTAGAAAATTAGAAATAATTAAATGTCAAAATAAAATTAAATAAAATATTGAAAACCTTTGATATTGAACTAAAAATTGTATTATTAAAAATTTTCTTTTTTTTTCAGAACTTTTTAATACTTTATAACTTAGATGAAAAATGTTTATGATTTAACAACATATTAATAATTCCATGTCAACATATAAAATATATTGATGAAAACATTCTTTTAAAATCATGCATGAAAACTTAAATAATAAATATTAATCTAAAATCTAAATTTCAGAGTGCAGATGATTTTAAGACATTAACAAAAGAATGTTAACTTTTCAAGCAAAATTTTAAATGATGTTTCTATATTGATATTTCAAAGTCATATGATAAAAATAATCAAATAATTCTTGCCTATGATTGAATGATTTGTATATTTTATGCATTCCGATCGTGCATTACAGCCAATAATGGCACAAAGCGTTATTTTTTAAAAGAAATTTTAGTCATCTATTCAATAACAGTTTAGAAGGTAAAAGACAAAAACAAAGACATACGGTTTTAAACCAGTTTGAATTGATCGGAGTGTCAGAGAACGTGGTTTTGTTGGTGCTTATTTGGGCTTAATGTAGCGGATTTTAGAGTAACATTTTTGGCGTCACCCCAAGATATTATACTGCCACTCTATTAATTTCTTTTTACTGTATGGTTGTACGCAGATTTTTGGCATTTCGAACATTAGAATGGATGAGTCATCAGCTGTGTTGCAGTAAAAAAAATTACACAACACTTTTCTAGGTGTTTATTTTTTTAATCATATGTGATTATAACCTTAATGTTCAGACTAATTTAAACATAACCCGATCCCAACCAGAAAACACAACAGACCACACTCCGATCCGTGATTGACAAAATTTCCGTGGGTATAAACCCAACCCGAACCTAAAAATTTTCTTTGAAAAAAAACTATGGATTTGATAATTGACCCAAACCAAATCTGTTCAAATGAAGCATAACCCGATGCAAACAAGAAAAAATAATTATCATGGGCATGAAACCTCACCTGAACCTAAATATTTTCTTTAAAAAAAACGAAATATGACACGACGAAATCTGAAACCGATAAAAATGTTGCAGAGAACTATAACCCGATCCCAGCAAGAGAAAATATTTCCGTGGTCATAAACCAGTTCCGTGGTCACTCAAACCTAAAAAATTCCATTTGAAAAATCTTGAACTTTGACCCAGACCACATCTAAATCTGACCAAAATATTCGAAAGAACCATAACTGGATTCGAGTAAGGCAAAATAATTTCCGTGGACATGAACCCTATACGAACCTAAAACTTCCATTCGAAAAAATACCTGAAATTTGAATCGAACCAAATCTGAATCTAACAAAACTATTTCAAAGAAACGCGACCGAATCCAAACAAGACAAAATATTTCCATGGACATGAACCCAATCTGAACCCAAAAAATTTCTTTGAAAAAATCGCGAAATCTAAACTGAACGAAATCTGAAGTTGGCGAAAATATTCCAGTAAAGCATGTCCTTATTCGAATAAGACAAAATAATTTCCGTGAACTCGTAAGAAGACCCGAATCCAACAGTTATATTTGAAGAAAAACCTGAAATCTGAATTGAACCAAATCTCAACCCGACAAAAATATTCAAAACAACTATAACCCAATCCAACCAAGACGAAATAATTTCCATCGACATAAACCCGACTCGATCATAAAAAATTCGTATTGAAAAAAAACCCCTGAAATTTGACCCAAATCACGTCTGAATCCGACCAAAATATTCGAAAGAATCATAACTGGATTCGAGTATGACAAAATAATTTCCGTGGACATGAACGAGATCCGAACCTAAAAATTCTATTTGAAAAAATACCTGAAATTTGAATCGAACCAAATCTGAATCTGATAAAAAATATTCCAAAGAACCGTAACCGGATCCGAATAAGACAAAAAAATTCCATGCAGATAAACCGAATATGAACCTAAAAAATTTCTTTGAAAAAATCACGAAATCTGAACTGAACCAAATCTGAACTTGAAAAAAAAATATTCCAGTGAAGCATGTTTTTATTCGAACAAGGCAGAATAATTTCCCTGAACACGCAAGAAAACCCGTATCCAAAAATTCCATTTGAAGAAAAAGCCGAAATCTGAATTGAACCAAATATGTTCCCGACAAAAATATTCCACAGAACCATAACTGGATCCGAGCAAGGCAAAATAATTTCCATAGACATGAATCCGATCCGAATATTAAAATTCAATTTCAAAAATACCTAAAATCTGAATCGAATGAAATCTGAACCCGACGAAAATATTCTAATGAATCATAACCAGACCCAAAAAAGACAAAATAATTTCCATGGACATGAACCCAATATATGGTTAGGTAAATTTAAGATGCAATTATATTACGGTAAGTCTTTGATTATGTTTAATTTCCCGTTTATGTTTAATTTACAGTTAGGTCACGGTTAAGTTAGGTTAAAGTTAAATTGCATTTATGTTACGGTTAGAATAATGATAGGCTACAATAAAGTGAAGGCTAGGTTACATTTATGTTATATTTAATTTACAGTAGGGTACTGTTAAGTCGCAGTTAGGTTACAGGCAGGTTATGGTTACGGTACAAAAGTTTACTGTTAGGAATTTATCCACATAGTGAACATTACGTATGATTTGATTAAAAATAACACTTGCTTTTGTTAAAATGGCTCTGAACTTATAATACTATATACCAACCTTTTAGCTATCATCAAATATCGATTTCATTCATGGTATAGTCGAATTTAAGAGTGATATAATTAGTTTGAAATTCAAAATATTTCACTTGAGATTTCTAAGTGAAAAAATTAATTAGTTACGTGACTTAACAGTGATTTTTACGCGTAAATATCAACACTTTAACACGAAAATCACGCAATCGTTGGATACATATTCCCTCCCGCGTTTCTCATTGTTCATTTTGAGTATTTTTAGAGCTTAATATTAGTTGTTTTTTAAACCGATTTTTCACACAGTCAGTGGCCACGTATGTCAGACAATGCATTTCTGCATGTTTCGAGTTAATGATAAAATCATACAAATTTCAAGTTCGTTTGATATTGTTAATAAAGACCCGGGCAACGCCGGTCGGGTCAGCTAGTTGAACATAAAATATTTCTTTTCACAAATATGTTTGATTGCTTTTCGTAATGCTGATTCTGGAAATGTAAGTAATTGTGCATTTTTTAGCTATTCGTTAGCTATACGAATGTAAATAAAATACAGTAAAACCCCGATAATTCGGATTAATTGGGACCAGACCCAATCCGGATTATCGAAAATCCGGATTATCCGGAGAATTAGAAACAAGTGAAATAAAATAAAACATACTTAGAGAAAATCACCCTTATGTTAAACTGAAAAGTGCCAGAATTCAATGCTGCATCTTTATATATATAAATAATTTACTGCAAGATATATTGTAGAAGCGTTTTGTCGCAATAACAAGGAAACATACCTATGGGCTGACAAAGATCGGACAGAGATACTTATCAGACAATGGGTCTTATAGGGACTATTTTACAGTGGTTTCTTGCAATGCTCTAAGTAAAAGTGCAGTGATTTTTTATGACATTTTTAAGTGGTTTAAATATAAAATTAAAATTATCAAACCTAGTGATACATTTTTGTTTCTTTGAAAGATAGCATCAAAGAGTTTAAATAAGAAAGCTTAAGGTATTCTTCCGAAAAGATTTCAGAAAGTTTTTTTTTAATTCAGAATACGACGTTGAAACAAGCTAATGTTATGGAAATTAGCCAATCGCTTCTCAAATTTGAAAAAAACAATCCCAAATAAATCGGAATTATACGGAGATCTGGATTAACGGGGTCCGAATTAGCGGAGTTCTACTGTATTTTTCAAGGTGAGGAAGACAAAAACTGTACAATTTCTTTAGTCACGAAAAATTTTCATTAACTTTGTTACAATACTCTGTTGATTTAAAGCTGTTGTAGGAAATTGCTTTTAGTCAGCTTTCATATAAAATGACTTTTCTTTGATAATATAAAAACAATATTTATCAGTTAATTTATTTTTAACCCATTAGTGCCTAGCGTCCCTTTTTAGGGACGCTTCAAAAGGTGCATTCAGCACTGTTTTTGACACCGGTAAAAAAGAAAAGCAATAATTATTTTATTTAAATGATGCCTTTTCGTGATTAATGAACTAAATTTAAATCTTCTAAAAATAGTGGTGCCAAACAAATAAAATTTACGCAAAAGATGCTGGGCACGAATGGGTTAAATTGAGAAAGTCGTTAAATACAAAAACACGTTTATTTTAATATATGGGTTGAAAATTTGAAAATCTGTTTGCATTGTTGATGGTAAGTATACCAGTAGACATAGAATAGAAGTTTCAAGCTAAGACATGCAGTTAAACGACAGAATATTTAAAGCGTTTTTTGTCTAAAAAATATGAATATCATTAGTCGGATTTTCTTTAAATTCAAATAAACTTATCAAAGCAATCAGATATAATACCTTGCAATATTTTCCTAAAATATTAAAATCTAACTGTATTAAATTTGTTTGACAACTAAATATATTAAAGAATTTCATATCATCTTGTAAAACTTTTCTGTTAGAAATTAAAAAAAATCTTGCACTCATAAATTTTTCAAAACTGCAAAATATACTAAAATCTAAGTATGTCGCATAGTAAAAATCTCTTCGAATTAAAATTACTGAATTATGAAACATATACACATTTATTTACATAGATACACAGTAATTTCCGGCGGATAATCCGCGGATCAAACAATCATTTTTCGACCCACAAAAATTTGAAAATAAAATATAACATTTTTGATCGCGGTAAATATTTGGCTCCAATTCCTACTTACACTTTCTGGGTCGAAAAAGAATTATTTGATCCGCGGATTATACGCCGGAAATTACGATACTCAAATATGAGCACATGACGTTTTATTCTGGATGCTTATTCATGATCATGCATTGTGTATGTATTTCTATATTTTTGAGGATTTCAAGTTCCGCCTGAGAAGCTTTTCTTTTACAACGAAGTCTTTTCATACGAACAGTTCAGCCATTGTTCGGTTTCGAAGGCTAAAAGACAAACTTCATGATTGTACGATTACATTAGGACGGCTTTTAATTTTCCTTCCATGAAAACGATAAAAATGTAATTCGCCACATTTCATGTTATAAAATATAACTGAAAGGAACGTTTCGTTCGAAATCATTGCAAATGAAATAAGAAAAATAATTTGAACTACTCAGGAACTACTAAATTTATGCAATTTAACGAATAATATACACTTTTGTTTGAAACAATTTGTGATATTTCAGAATTGAAAGTAACGATTCGTCATATTTGAAACAGAAAGTTTCATAACAAAATAAAACATTGATTTAATGAGATTTGAAAGAGTTATATTTCTAAGAGAAGCAATATTTGCGAAGTACAATGTTAAGAAATAAATATTTTCATGATGATTATCAAATGCACTCATACAAATTCTTGTCATGTATTTGTCTATCACAAAAATGCCTTTGTATAAATTGACAATTTACCATCTAAGTAAAATATGTCGAAGTAGAAAATCGAACTTGGACCAATGTTTCACTTATTAAAGTACCTTAACCGGACACCATCTGACGCACTTTACATAGTGAGTCTTTTCGCTATAGCATCTGGCCTTTTATTTGAAAGCTCAATAAAATATGCCTCGATTAATGGATCTCCATAAACTAAAATCTCCGTAGATATATATCAATTTTGGACAATTTGTTGAATATTTAAAGATATACTTGTCGGATTTTTTTTGGAAATTCAGGATTCGTTAAATCGATGAATTTTTGTCATGCCTGTCACACAACAAAAAAATCACTGTGCGTGTTCGCCACCGTTATTTTCGAAAAGTTTCATTCGTTCTATTCAACTGATGAAATATCTCCGATAAAATAAGTCACATTTTTCCGTTCTAAAATACTGGTAACCAACAATTGTTGTACGTGACAGATATAACAAGTTTTCATGGAATTAGCCGATTATGAAGAACATTTTTCACTTCATATTGATCAACTGCCATTCAAATGAAAAGGATAATAAGGTGTCAGGAAAAACAAAGAAATAAATTAATATTCACGAGCACACTGCAAAGTAAAAAATGATCTATCGCCATTTCTTACGAATACGTGAATATTTTACACATTGGTGAAAACTGGCGCAGATGTAGAGCCAAATGACATCGATAAATTTTAGTAATTTGTTTCGGCTTATCTAATGACGGAATTTTTGACTTTTTCGTAAATGAAAGAAAAATAAGTCAATAGGCTGCACTTCTGTGCCAATTTTCCACCACTGTCTAAAATACCTATATTCCATTTACGTAAGAATAACACATAGAATCATTGGAATAAGAAATTGAGATTGTAAATCAGATCAAACGTATACGTTTGGTCCCAGAAAGTTTATTACGGAAAGGGGTTGACTTAAATTTGATACATATTGAAATGCAATTGGTAAATAAATTTTCTGGGTTTAAAATTTTTAAATGAATCTGTTGATTATATGCCGGTAGATTTAGTTAATCAACAAAACATTTTAACTTAAAAGGGAATCCATTTAAAGAACCCCCCCCCACCTATTTTGTTTAATGAATAACAAAATGCAATTCCGCATTTGTCTGATTTTTGTTCTATTAAGCAACGTAAAAGTAAGTAAGGAAAATTTTCAGAACAATTTTTTACAGCTATTATAAATTACACACAAGGAAAATATATTTTAAGCACTTAACTGCTGAGCAAATAATGGTAATATGACATCGTTTAACCCTTTCCGGCACACTGTGCCCGGTCTGGGATACCTAATTTTAATTCAAAACTTGGAAATGGCACCAATAATATTTTAGTAAAATTTTGCGTTTACAATAAAAGCTTATATTAAGAATTTCAAAATATCTAAAAACATTCGTTTGTGAATTCCGGTGTCAGTCGATAATTTCTCATTTTCTAACAGATTTTGCCCGTGCCGGAAAGGGTTAACAGAATATGTATTTACTATTTTAGTTATACAGTACAGTTTACTGGCAATTAATTATTAAAAACATACGTCTGACAGGAGAAATCCAATTGCAAAAGCAATAAATAGTCCATTACAATGATTTCAGTGAGCGCATCTATTACATCTGTAATCTAATAATTTTTCTTCTTAACCCATTAGTGCCTAGCGTCCCTCTTTAGGGACGCTTCAAAAGGTGCATTCAGCACTGTTTTTGATACCCGTAAAAAAAGAAAAGCAATATTATTTTCTTTAAATGATGCATTTTCGTGATTAATGAACTAAACTTAAATGTTCTAAAAATAGTGGTGCCAACCAAATAAAATTTACGCAAAAGATGCTGGGCACGAATGTGTTAATCAGTTTTCAAATATCGTTTTTTAAGTGTAAAGAATGTAAACTTTATTTCAGAAAATTATTGGTTAAATCTTCCGTTCATTTAAACGATGATGCTTTTAAACTAAATTTTCGTTTCGTATACTTCATTTCTGCGCATTTAAACTAAATTAGCTGAATCAAATTTACACTCCAGTAAGAAATTTTTTTAAACAAATTTGGGTAATATTACTTCTTAAAATGTGCAGACGGGATTAAGCATTTTGTAACACGTTCTCACATATAAATTTTTTATTTTTAAAGTATTTAAAACCTAAAGGTATCAATTAAATATTCGTATACTTATAGATTTGTTTTACTTTAAAAATACCGGAATCATTTACTAAACATAACTTCACAAATAATAATAAAAATTAATTATTATTTTTAATTGAGGGTGTGACAACAATGTAACACCTCAAAATCAAAATATGGGACAAAAAATATGTTTAATTTAAATTAAATACTGCATTATATAACCGTTGATTACGAGCTAGATATGGTATCTGTTTTTATATTTACTCGTATAATAATATTTAAAAAGTATTTTTTGATGATTTTTCATGAAATAACCTTAATATAACTGAATAACACAGATTATTATTTTAACTACTTAACTGATTGCTTTTACGATCGATAAATTGTAAATATGGTAATGACACCATTTTTTATCTAAAATATTCTTAAAATTTAGTGAAAATATTTCTGTCATTAAATAGTATGAAATTGTATTTAAAAAATTTAGTGGTGTCAAAAAGCTTTAAGTGATAAATCAAGCGAACTCTTCTTGCCGGTACGTCGGCCGTTGTTACGAATTTGTTACATTACTCATATGTTTGATTTATTAGGTATATATACAGGGTGTATCTAAACTACCGGGCAAAACTTTAAGCATAGATGCCAACACCTCTTAATTTATTCCGGAGTCTGATACAAGATGAGCATGTTTTCAACCGGAAATTTTATTTGACCAAAAATTTCAGAATGAAATCAAAGATTTACATCGTAGAAAGTAAACACATTTTCTTAAATGTTTTTTCCGGTTTTTGCATGCAAATTTTTGATCAGACTCCGGAATAATTAAGAGATGTTGGCATCTATGCTTTAAGGGATGATAGTACACATGAAGCAAAATAATATTAAATGGGAAATTAAGGTCCCAAACGTCTTCTAAAGGAGATAGGCGCCATGAAAGTTTAGGGTACAAAATTTGAAATGATTATAAAAAACGGAAAAATTGATCGATTCGTTTGCGGTTTTCACTAAAACTGTTCTTTATGCCAGTATTGTCTTGAAAATAAATTATAAAGATAAATTTCAAAAAATGCCGATAGAGGGCGCTTTAGACTTTGGAGTAACGAACAACTACTTTTTACCGTTATTTTTTGCATCTCATTAAATTTTTTTAGAAGTTTAGACGTAAACTTAAATTTTGAGTTCAAAATCTGTGGTTAAGTAGCGCAAACTGAGCTGTGTTCAATGGGAGTGGGTAGGTTCAAATTTCAAATGATTATAAAAAACAGAATAATTGGTCAATTGATTTGCAGTTTTCCCTAAAACTATTCTTTATGTAAGTATTGTCTTGAAAATAAATTATAAAGATAAATTTCAAAAAATGTCGATAGAGGGCTCTTTAGACTTTGGAGTAAGGTACAACTATTTTTTACCGTCATTTTTTGCATCTCATAAAATTTTTTTAGAAGCTTAGACATAAACTTAAACTTTGAGCTCAAAATCTGAATCGTTTGGAGTGGTTAAGTAGCGATATTGAACTGTGTCCAGGGGGGGGGGGGGAGTTTCGAATAAGCATTCTTTATGTCAGTATTTCCTTAAAAATAAATTTTAAAGGTAATTTTCAAAAAATTCCGTTAGAGGACGCCTTAAACTCTAGACTAACCAACAACAATTTTTAACTGTTATTTTTTGCATTTAATTAAATGCTTGCAAAAGCTTAAATTTTGAGCTCAAATTCTGAATCGTTGGGAGGGGTTAAGAAGCGCAAACTGAACTGTGTTCAGGAGTTGAAATGTTACCCTGCCTATCCTACAAACACAGTTTAATTTTTCGCTACTTAATTACTCAGAAAGATTCAGATTTTGAGCTCAAAATTTAAGTCTAAGCTTTTAAAACATTTATTTAGATTAAAAAAAATAATAACGGTTAAAAGTAGTTCTTGATTACTCTAAAGTTTAAGGCAACCTCTAACGGAATTTTTTAAAATTTATCTTTAAAATTTATTTTCAAGGAAATACTGACATAAAGAATGGTTTTAGAGAAAATCTCGCAAACGAATCAACCAATTTTTCCGTTTTTTATAATCATTTGAAATTTAAACCTCCCCACCCCCATTGAACACAGTTAAGTTTGCGCTACTTATTTACTCTTATATTCCCATCTTTATAATTTATTTTCAAGTCAATACTGACATAGAAAATAGTTTGAATGAAAACCGCAAACGAATCGATTAATTTTTTCGTTTTTTATAATCATTTCAAATTTTGAACCCTAAACTTTGATGAAGCCTATCTCCTTCGGAAAACGTTTAGGACCCGTAGTTTCCCATTTAATATTATTTATCTTGATGTGTGCTATCACCCCTTAAAGTTTTGCCCAGTAGTTTTTGTATATATATAGTATACGGTTTTGTATATATATAGTATTGTGTATATAGTAACTCTATAAATATTTTATTGACTTTAGTTAGAGATATTGTAGCGAAAATGAATTAAAAATTCCTTGCCTTAGTAAAAATTTCACTTTTTCTTTCATTAATAAAAGTTATTCTTATATTTCAAATATAATTTTACAAAGAAGCAATTCTCACACCTGAACCAGTCATTCTACTTTCTCAAATACGCGATTCATTTAATTAACTTTATAAACAGTTATTGATAGAAATCTTTCATAGCCTAATTTGAATATTGTATAGTTTCTTAATGTTTAGATTACTGGATTTTTCTATATCTGTTAACTATAAAGTTTGTGCGCGGATACTCTAAATATTACACTTAATACAATATGTTTACAACTGAAATATATTCTAGTGTATTAATGTATCATAGGAGTTAATATCTTAATTAATTAGTTTCTTGAAACATTGTTTAACACCAAAATTAATTAGTTTTAAAAATACCATGGTAAAATTAAGTATCTCTCTCTATTAAAGTGCAGGATTTCTATTTCTTCTTACCTCGAAACTATATGTAATAAATGTATATTGAAGAAAAAAGTAGTAAAAAAAAATACTTGATCACTTTAACCCATTACTGCCTGAATTATTTTCTTCGTTAAAACTCAAATTTTGATTTTTCCCACCACATTTAAAGCAAGAATAGCTTTTATCTCAATTTATCGAGGACTTTGTCTCGAGAAAGAAAATATTTTATTTACTGGTGTGAAATGCGTTTACTTGAATTTTTTTAAACTGTCCCAAAAATGGGACACTCGGCACTAATGGGTTAATCGATAATTTAGTAGATAACTAAAGTGTGTCAAATGGCTACATTATAAACTGACCAACATATGCTGGGAAATACTGACTGTGTCAAACGGTTCGTGTAAATAAAGCAGGTTGTCTATTTTAAGTCGGAAACATATTAAATATAAACAAGTTAGAAATTGTACGCTAAACTTGGAAAAAGAGGTGCGTTCTTTCTATAACTGGTTTTAAAAATAATTATATCTTGATGGTGTTCAGCTGGTGTATCAGCTGTTGGTGTAATATTTTGGCGTTTATCGTAAAAAAAAATTGCATGAATACAAAATTTTTACTATTATATACTATATAAAATTGAGTTACATGGAAATTATTTGGCTCAATCCAAAATATGACGTAATCACCTTTACAATCACCTTTGAATAATGAACTAACATGGGATATCACGGAATTAATTGCGTTTGATAGTATTTCATAGTTTAATCACCGTAGCAAGCTATGCTCATTCTCTATCGTGGAATATCATCAAAATAAATATGTATGATAGGATTTATTATAATTAAGAAAACTTTAATTAATGTTTTTTTTAAAATTTGAATAGATTTTCATAAAATTCGAATTGACTCGACAAAATTCTACAATGATTATATATACAAAATATCAAACCATTGAATTGTTAAATAGTTTCTGTGCTGTTATATGTGAACTAAAGTACAGACGCTTAGCTGTCCCGACGACGACTGTAGGTGCTACGCTTTTATACAAATAAGAGCGCACTTAAAATCCGTGTTTGAACCGCCTAAATGTATTATATACCTCATAGCGTTGAAATAATTTCGTGTATTTAACCCTTGGTACTCCGTTGTCTCCGCTGCGGTGATATCATCTTTCCTTCCAAAATTTGTTTTTGGCACCAGCAATAAAGGAAAATAAAAATTTCCTTATTTAATCAGAGAATTTTTGAAATTGTCTACTTCAAGGAAAGTTCTTTTTAAAAAGTGGTACTAATCGAATAATATTTGTGTAAGAGGCACCGGAGTCCGAAGAGTTAAATATTGAAATTTGCCATCAATTAGACTAAAACGTTAAAAGAAATGTTTAAAACTTTCGCCTGAAAAACATTGCAAAATTAAAAAAGAATGCTAATTTTCGCTTTACTTAATACCCTTTTTTCAGTAATTAAAAATATTATTATTTAACTATTTGGAAAATAATTGTTGTCCTCTGTGCAGAACTGGGAAATCTGAAGTAAATCTGAATTTTTTTTTTTTTTTGGTTGAATTTCGCAATTTTTTTTTATTATTATTATTCGTTTTCTGTTTGATCCATGTTTAATGTCCAAAAATGGAATACTTTTGTTTCCACGATGACAAAAAAAGTAATAAAAACTTTTATAAATATTAACAATTTGAAACAAATTGTGATAAAGATTTCAAACAAATTTCATTTAAAAGTGCATTTTTTTTCTCTTCGTAACGGTGTAAAAATTTGAAGTGTTCGATGTTTAGAAGTTTAAAAATTTGCAATTCTGATAATTGTAAAAGTGAAATTTCATTTAAAGTTTGTTTATGGTGGGTCCAAAAATATTAATGTTTAATCCATGTCGTACGTAATATGAGGCGTTCAGAAGTCAATCTGACTAACTCCATCAAATAAAAATGGACATTTTAAACGATTAAAGTTGTATATACATAAACTACTGTATTCTATCCTTGCTCTACGAATATCAATGCTTAATGCATAACGTACGTAACATATGACTCGTTATGATCATCATAAAAATGATATTTATTATTATTATTTGAAATATAGAATTTATTTATAAGTCTATAAAATTTTAGTCTGGGATTATATCATTCTCCAAATAGTCGTCGTAATTATTAAAATTACATTTTTTTAAATAGTGGTAGCATCGAGGACCAAATTGCTTGTATTAAAGACTAGGTTCTTCAGAAAGCATCATATGTTGACCCCTTGAAGGGCACCGGTATGTAATATATACCACTTAATTTTAATTCCCAAATGCCACATTGCACCAGAATTTAGATATTAAGTTTCGCTTTAAAAAATTATACTCGAAAAAAAAAAAAGGCTTTTACTTACTTTCATTTGATCTGTTTATAAATCCGGTGTCATTCAATCGTTTTGAGATTTTAGCAACATAAGTACTCTGCCCCTCAAGGGGTTAAGGAATAGTTTGAGCCCAGTTTGTACAACGAATTTATAAAAAACAGATTTGTTGCAACACTTAATAAAAAAACGAAAATTAAACATTATAGACACTGCAGGAATTTCTTTTTTAGATTTATTTTTAATGTCAGTTTCGAAACCTGTATCCTTTTTATCAATTTTCTCCTATGTTTCCACTGAATTTATTAGTAGGTATCCAAGAAAGATGTAAATATTTATTTTATTATTACATTTTTTATAACTTAATCAAATACTACTTGAAATATCATTAAACAACATGTAACATTTCTTAATTAAGTCTGTATCAGATGTTAATGGAGTTGTTGCAGAAATGTTGTTTTTTCAAAATTTACATATAGTAAAAAAAAATAAGCTTATTTTGTGTTTTTATCTGCTTTATACGAAAACAGAAGTGACGGTCATAAAAATGAATTAAACATTTCAGATAGTTCAATTTAGTTACTCTGTATAAATTTAACTCGCAAAAATTACTTTTTTTTCTATGAGAAGTACATATCATTTGAAATTAAATATTTGTCTTTACAAATGCGTTTGTTTAATTTTTCGTGCTATTTCTATGTTATATGTTAAGCATTTTTTTAAAAAATCTTATATAGTGCATTAGCTTCTTGAAAGTAAAGATAAGATATTTACAGTATGGAATGACAAAAAACTGGATAATTTCTTTGGTCACGAACAATTATCATCAACTTCATCACAACGATCTGTTGTTTAAAGGAGGCGGTTGAAAACTGTTATTTTTTTATCATTCATTGACAAATACCTAACATTTCTCAAAAAAAATTACAGCTGCTGTTTTTCTGAAAATTTAGGAAAATTCTTAAAAAATTGTAAAAATCAATTTCTGACTAATAACCGGTGAAAAAATCTTTAGTTTATTCTAAAATAAAAACAGTGATTTAATGGAAAGTGTATCAACAGTGTTTAAAATAAATATAAAATTTCTAAGAACAAATAAAGTGTAATAATTCAGAAGACGACACGTGTAAGCTATATTTAAAAAGTCTCAAATAAATAGGTGTGTAACTGGCTTTTTTTGAAAAACATATGCTTTGTACATTAAAGGTTTACAACACAAGCTGTTATATTAAATTATTTTATTTCTTACAAACTTTTATTTTTGTTACCACATAGACTTTACAGAGACATTTGCATTGTGATGTAAATAATGTTTTGTATAATGTAATTTATGCTTTTAACACTATTTTCTTTTTCTATATAAAATATCTTTTTAATTCATGGATATAAGTTTTTATATAATGTCTATATTTTCCCATTACAAAAAAATGAAGTAAATATTTGAGATTTTTATATTGTTAAATTTTCTAAAAGATTTCTAATATAAATTATAATACAAAATTAACCGCACATTCATCTAAAAGGAATAGAAGAAATTTTCCATCTACAGAAGGCCATCTAATTATCTTTTTGTTGCTATACATGCAAAAAAAAATTCTATGCATTACATAAAAAACCTGTTTCTATACATGCAAATTCTAACATATGCACAAATAGAAAAATATGAAAGTTTCATGTGGAAAAAT
Organism: Maratus speculifer; assembly: GCA_964019185.1. Lineage (NCBI taxonomy): Eukaryota > Metazoa > Arthropoda > Arachnida > Araneae > Salticidae > Maratus > Maratus speculifer. Next base: position 402,277,513 of record OZ025293.1, read on the forward strand.
GTGTATTTTCTAAAGAAGTACGTCATTTTCCGTTCAAACAATTTGGCGCAGCTTGACCCTAATTGGGTTTTGCCCCACAAGTTCTACAAAACAAATTTTAAGCCATACAAATAAAAAAATGTTTTTTTTTTTTAAATTTTTTATCAGCAAATGACATATATATATGGGTGATTCTCAAAATAGGGGACAATTTCAAAAATGAAATCTTAAAAAAATTACTGTTAGCAAAATTTCTGAAAAAATATGTGTTGTTAATATAGTATTAGGTATACTTTACATATAGTCAGCAGAGCTAAATATTTAAAAATTAACTTTAAAAAAATAATTAGTATTTTTTGAGCCATGCTAATGACAAAACAAATTGCATGGAATAAATATATTAAGAAATTTATATTTTCTTCCTGTTTAAATATTTTTTTTTCTGCGTTTATTAGCCTTCCTTTCCAACAAATAGTTTCCATTTTTACATATATACATATAAGGAGAATAAAAACATTACCAAAGAGCAAACTTTGTTTACATGAACAACATTCTGACACTAACAGTGTAAGAAGCTGTCTTAGTGATTTTCTGACAGATTTAATGCATATTATAGGGATAATAAATGTAATACCTAAATTTATATGTAAAATTAAACATTAAAAAGGATACAATATAAGTACTGGTTACATTTATGCACATAGGAGTCTTTAGCATGGACAGAAAAACCATGCTAATGACATTGATATTTGTCCATGCTAAAGACAAATTTTAATTTAAATAAGATTATGAGCCATAATATACCGTAATTTCGGGTGTATAAGCCGCGGATCAAACAATTCTTTTTCGACCCAGAAATCTTATTTAGTGATTCAAGACAAATATTTACGGCGATCTAACTAGTTATATTTGTTTCTTAAAAAATTCTGGGTCGAAAAAGAATTGTTTGATCTGCGGCTTATACACCCGAAATTACGGTAATCACAATGCAATAGTCCTTTCTGGGGCTTTTTAAAACACAAAAGTTCTATGCAAATAAGTAAAATAAAAATTTTAACTATAAAATAAACATGAAAATTATTATCCATTCTAATGACATACAATTGATGTACTCGCCTAATATTCAACTTCTATTCTTAAAATACAATACATGCTTCTATTTTCAGGCTGGAATAAAATGGCTACTTGTTGCCATGGAGAAACTTTATATTTTCAAAGTATTGTCATATGTGAAAATGAAATTTTGATTAATAAACAGCTGTTATAGTATGACCTTGTTTTGAAAACAGAATATGGAGGACAAACTTTAATTCTCTTTTTATATACTATAATTTTATTTTTAAAAAGAAATTTATTGGATAAATCCTCTCCTTGATTAATTTAAAGAAAGAATAACATTTGTTTTATTTTATAAACATGATATTAACTCTTGAAAAAGCTAGTATATACAAGGCACAGCTGCTGTGGACATCCATGCTAATGAAATTTTGAACATTTATTCTGTTATTTTAAGGTGTTTTTAACTAAAAAGTGAGTAATTCTTCAGTGCAAATCATGAATAATATTAAGACAAACATATCTAAGTATATAAACATGACAGAAAACCTCTCAATTTTATTTGTATGCTGAAAGACATAAATTGTCCCCTATTTTGAGAATCACCCATATATAAAGATAAATGAATAATTTATCTCTATATTTGTCTCTTTTCGGCAATAAGGAAAGCTATCTAATTACGAAATTGTATAAGAAATATTTCATGAAATACTTTCAAAATTAAAATGTAAAATTTGAATATTAGAAAAAAAATTTGTTGCAGATATATTTATAGATGAATAGCTTTCAATAATAAAAAAACATATATGTTAGTGAAATTTGTTCTGTAAAATGCGTACGGCAGATGACTGTAAAACAACCTATATCGACTATAGTTATTATATAATCTGTAGACTATATAAAATAATGACTAATTAAAGTAAGCAAATTGTGTTATTTTGATAAAAATTATAGTAATGTCTTAAAGAAATGATATAACATTTCATTAATCGTTAGAGTTTTGGACAAAAAAGTTGGGGAATCTGATATTATTTTAAAACTCGAATTATTTCCAAGATCTTTTTTGTTGTTGTTGTTTACTTGTCCAACTCGACAAAAAGAATTCATCCAGGCAAGAACATAATGTTGTAACATAATGTTACATAAATCTCTAATTTTGGACAAAGACTTCCGATCTAAAAGTGCGCACTGTATGTCAATGCTCATCTACAATTACACTCTCTGCTTTTTGGTAAAAAAAATACGTTTTATTAGCGTGTGATTTTCATTACGTTATTTTCAAAATAGAAATTTTCATCTGTGAAGAATTTCGAAGCAACCGGTGTGAAAATGATACACTTTTGCAAAGCATATTTCAGTTCTAAGAATTAAAATGGGTGTTTTATAAAACAGGGATCGCACATTTTTACAACTTAATTCTTACATTCTTACAACTTTCAAAGTATTTCACTGCAGCAAAAAATTGCGAAATTTGAGAATAAACGTGATGGTTGTGAATATAGTTTCTTTACAATTAAATATGAATTTTCTTGTCATTAATAGTGGTGCCGGAGTCCTTAAAAAATATAAAGAGTGTGCGAACCCTGTAAAATGACGTCATTTTATCCTCTAAAGTAGGGATGGGCCACATTTAGGTATCATTGTGGCCCGCGGGCCACAATGATACCACTATTTTTATGCAGAATAATTTTCCTTATAATGATAACAGACACTTTGCTTTTAAAGTAAACAAACGTCACTTTTCAAATATTCTGGTGGCAAACGATTTTTGTCAAAAAGGTTGTGCAATCACTACTCTAAAGCATTCCATTTTTAAGATCTAGTATTAAACAACATATATATGTAGAAAAGTTTCTATATCAAGTCATTGTCGTGAAATATTACACAAACATGGCAAATACCAATGTCGTCAGTCAAGAAACTAAGCAAAACTAATAAGGGATATAATGATTCATATGCTTTCGTTTGTTTGTTTATAACATCTCTGTGTTTTATCAAAAATCTTTTGTTTATATATTGTAAGAATTCGGAAAAAGTTATTACACACGGATTAATAATGCTTTAAGCTATTTTATACGATTTAAATAAAATAGCCGGAAATAAGTCTCACAAATATTATTCAAATTGCAGTGCAACGAGGAATGTGTTCCATCACGAGTAAAGTAAGTTTGCAATAAACTAAAAGTTATATAATTTATAAATAAAAACAATGTAAAACCAAAATTATCCGGTTTTAAATACAGGCGATTCTTGATAAAGTACGTATTTTAATTTCATTTTTGTTCAATTTTTACTCGAAAAGGTCAACAAAAGATACTGTAATGTACTGTTTCTCCTTTACTTTTAATATAATAATGGAACTGTAGTTGCCACGATCACAAAAACCACAAACATAAATTACTAACTCCAAAAATAAAATAGAATAAAATAAAAAAGGCAGTATTTAAACAAATTGTATGTCACAGTACAATAAAACAAAAACTCTCATGGGGGGGGGGGGTGCATATTTCAGACATGTATACAATTGAGACGATTAAAGCTTCTAAACCAATCAAATCTCCCCATGCTTCATAAACATTGATTTGTATGATTATGCAGCCCTTAATACAATATTATACATCACATCGCTATTTCCATGCGAACTGTCTGTTACGTACTATGATTTTCGGCTACCGCTAATTTAGAACGAGAAAGTGTGATATGCTTTGTCAGAGATATCTCATCAATTAAAATAAGGTGAAGCAAACTTTTTAATATCGCTGGCAAAAAAGAAGCAATTTTTAGCTCTGTGACACACATGACAAATTTTCATGGAATTACCAATGGTTGACTTATATATTATTCTAGAAAGTTTATAAAATAAATTCATAAATATTCGGATGAGATTAATACAATAATGAATTTCTAATTATAATCTCTGTTAAACAAAAAAACGCGTTTGCTTTTCGCTATTTCTTTTTTCTTTCTTTTTCTAAACTGTGTTTTTTTAAACATTGAATCTTTTATACGTTGGGCTGAGTAACCAGATGAGCGTGTTGAAATCAGTGACGATCGCTGATTGGCTTAGAATCTATAATCGTCTCCGCGATATGCTTGTCTGATATATGCTGCCAGGAAACGGTGCAATACGAAATTTTGTCAAAATCGCTTGAGCTGTTTTAGGTGCGTTCGTAATTATGTAAATACGTAGCACCTATAGTTGTCGTTCAGTCCGTCCGTCCTTCCGTCTGTCCGTCTGCATATAACAACGCAAAAACTACCCAACCGAATGGTTTGAAATTTAAGTTATATAATTATTTCATAATTTTGTCGAGTCATTTATAATTTTATTAAAATCGGATGCACAGTTTAATTACAGGATCAATCATAAGTATTCTGTTACATTACGGTCAATGGGGAAATAGTTTCAAATGCAATTTAATCGTTTGAAATTTAAAATGTATAATTATTACATAATTTTGTCGAGTAATGTCAAATTTTATGAAAATCAGATGCATAGATCAGTTACAGGGACAGTCAAAAGTATTCCATTACATTACGGTCAATGGGGAAAATTTTTTCAAATTCATTTTAATGGTGTTACACTCATTCGAATATAATAGAATACATGAACCTATGAAGTACATATATGTTAAAATATACACTCTGTACAATCTGTGATGAAAAGAATATATATTGTTAAATTACAGGGCTACATAAAAGTATTCCACTACATAATGCTATACGGGAAAACATTGCTTGGGGCGTGTGTTAATTATATTAAACTATGTCACATTCTATGAATATGATGTACGTGTCTGAGGTGTAATAAAAGTTTCTTCCTGTATAGTTACAGGGACACAAACAAGATCTCGACTACTATACTCCGAAGTACTGTGTATTATAACAGCAAGATCTGAATATTTTTAAAACTTCGTTATCGTACGAACGCACAAATTTTGCTACGCTTCACGTGCAATTTCCAACTTGTTTAAATAGAATTAACCTGACCATAACCTTTTGTGAGTAGATGGAATTTTTTTTAACACGAAACCTAGCCCAATAGTATTTTTGTGCTTGAAAACGATAGAATACAAAATTTAGACAAAATCGTTTGAGCCATTTAATAAGTAAAACCCATTGTGACCCAAAATGACCCACTAATCAATTTTTTTTCAACTTGTGGCCTAACCTAATGGTCGTCTCCTAATCCAAAACGGTAGAATAGAAAATGTGGTCGAAATCGCCGGAGCCGTTTTTTAGATAAATTTGGCTTGATTCGTAATAACCAAAGTATGGTCCACTAATCGAAATTTATTGAACATTGAGCTTACTCAATAGTTTTCGCGTGTCAAACGACGGCTTGAGACATAATTTTGTTAAAATCGATTGAGCAATTTTTTAGATACAATTAACTTGACCCTGATCCTTTATGGTATAAAAGAACCCACTAAGGGCTATTTCCATGTATAACGATTATTTCGTTATATATTGGTTATTTTCTTAAATTATTCCTTTACCCCCCGTCTCTGTTCAATTCAAAAATTAGTTTTAAGTTGTCCTTCATTCCTTTTCCATTTTTCTTGCTTATTAATTCTCTAACCGAAAATCGGCAGCTGCTTAATTTATCTGTGAGAAATACACTCACATATTAATCAACCGTTTAAAACTATTTCCAGATGTCTGCTTTTTCCGATTGAAGCAATTCTGCATTACCTTATAAGGAGATCATCTCTGTTTCGCAGTTAAAATTTATGCTTACGCTTCTTTTTCCTTTCTCGACAAAACCCTAAAAAGAATTTAACATCTGCGCAGTAAAATCTGATGTCCCTTCGGTGTGCCTCTGTGTTTAGACAAAACAACACGTGTAACATTTTATCGTTTGGCAACCTTTTCCTTTCCCAACCCAGCTGGGAAACTAAATTGAATTCTGATCTTGCTGGTTGCATTTTAACTGTTATTTGGCATATACTATCCATTGTGCATGGGCGAACTTGTGTATATTGGCGATTTTCTATCATGCCAAAAGTGGCGGTTTGTTGCTATGTACGAGGCCACTTGACACACTGCTCTGGTCTGGTGAAGTTGCTAATCGCTGTTCGGAGATTTTCTCCGAGTATTGTATGTGTGCCCCCCTTAGTAATAGATGTCTAAATAAAGAATAACTTAGCAATCATTGTGGGGTTTTTTCGTACATCCGAATCTGGTCTACTATACGTAATCACGCTTCTTCTAAGTATTCTAATAAAATAGCAGCTGCTACCAAACTACGCTACAAGAATCTCCATTACAAAAATAACTGGTACCGTTTGACTCTTTCGTTTTTCCCCACATAAAAAAAAAAAAATATGGAGGGGGGTACAATCAACTGCGACTTTCCCGTGGATGTGATGCATTTCGGTTCTTCTTTTTCTTCTCTGCATTCCCCGGTAGAAAATGCTATTAGTCTTGCCTGCTAAGTGTCAACCGATGTGGAATTGAGGTCCCCATCGTCACCTGCGGTCGACGTCGAAAAGTACTGCGCTGTTCCCGTCCTGAAATTCCTTAGCTGGACACCCCTTTTCCTCCCCTGTGTGCTCCATCTCAACTGCTTTGGAATGTCTCCCCTGCGGCCAATTGTCACCTGAGCGCTGGGCGTTCTTTTTTTTTTTTTTCATCTCCTCGCATCGTCTGTGTGATTTATGTGTTTTCATCGCCGGCAGATATCGAGGGCTGCGTGTGCTTCGTCAAAATTACAGAATATACAAGATATAAAATTTACGGGCAATAAAGTCCAATTTGTGTGTGATTACAGTGCTATCATCGACTCATTCATAATGTGTGTTGCATATTTACTCAACGTATTCTACTGAAATCTCATAAAGTCTCATAGAAGATTTTTGTGTGTGTAATAAGTGTGCATGTCTACTTATGCATCGTAAAGTGTTTATCGTGCAAAAAAATAGTGATTCAGTCACGAGTGTCTGCAAGTGAAAGTAAAAAAAAATGCACATACAATATAAGTCTTCAATTCTGAGAAATTCAGCAGAAATAATTCATCCTATGTATCAGTTAACAGTGCACAAAATTAATAAATAAATAATTAAGAGAATTACAAAAAATTCTCTAAAAGAGGTGTCACCACCTTCGATAAGTGCATATTCAATTACCTGTTTACAATATAAAATTTCTGCTAGTCTTCTGTGATAAAAAAAGAAAAAAAGTGCACAACAACGAAAATCAACTTCGAAATAATCTACATTTTGAACGTGAGAGCAGATCTTGCCCCATTTCCCTAAGTTTTTGTGTTATTAAATTAGTAATCATTTAGTTATTTTTTAAAACTAAATCAGTAAGTCAACCTACCCACTTTGTTTATTTCATGTTCTGCTTTCACATTCAGGACACAACGGTCAACATTTATGTTCTGTATAGAGCATTAATATAATCCTGTTATTGTGTTTTTGCAAAGATTTTTAATTTGCGAAAGCACGGTAACTGTTGTCATTTCTAGTTATTATTTTTGCTGACATATTATGCAGTTTTTATCAGTTATTTGCATTTATGTGCTATTATTTCATATTTAACGTCCCATACCCCTTCGTTTTTTTTTTTAATTTGTATTTAGATTCTCTAGTATGCTAAAATGAGTGTTTAACCAGTTTTGAACTTTTAATTACAAGGTTAAAATAAGAACATTCTTTTTCATCCAAAAAATATAAATAAATCAGAAGGTTTTAAGTTACAAAAAAAGGAATTTGTTTCCTAGTGTAAAGAAGTTAAAGGATTTTTTTTTTTTGCTTGCTTGCTAACAGTTTTTGCGGTTTTCTATAGAGTTTTCTTTGCTTTATTATCTAAAGTAAGTACTTTGTTAAAGTGAAGGAATATATAGATATATGTTTCAAAGTGTAGTTATTTTGTTATTTTATTTATTTTATTTTCTAAATGATTTACCTGTTGTATGTGCTTCCTTGCTTTACTATCATAAAAGGTTCAAATAAGATATCTTTAAAGTGAGGTATATTTTAAAATTTATTTATTTTTGCTAGTTTATATATTTTTACTAGCTAGGAAATTTACTTGTTTTCAATGTGCTTTAGAGTATAAGTCAGGTCTGTGTAACAATTTCTCTAAAACTTGTGAGCGTAAACAAACAAAAAAAATTAATCATGGCGGCAAAACAAATTCCGATAAATATCATTCAATTTGATGGAGATCCAGATTTACTTAAATTTTTCTTTGATCAAGTTAGAGTCTCTGCGGAAATTAATAAGTATAACCCACAAACAACAATTGCAATCTTAAAGGGAAAGTTAGTTGGGCCTGCACAAAAATTTCTAGCACAGAACCCCGACCTGCAAAAGATAACAGACCTCGATTTGCTGGAAAAAGAATTTGCGTCATTCTTCGCCCCCCCTAGTAAATGTGTTGCCTCTGTTGAGCTGTCCAGTTTAGCACTTATGCCTTCTGAGACGATAAAAAATTTAGCCCATAGACTAAATGTTCTTGCGGCTACAGTATATGCAGATATCAACGACGAAAATGCACGCAACACTATCAAACTCATGAAATTTCTAGAAGCCCTTCCTTCAAATATTAGAATAAAATTACAGGAAGAAGGCATTAATGATTATAAAACAGCAGTTGAAAGAGCGCAAACCCTTCATGAAATTTTAAGGAATGAGAAAATCTTACATTCCTTACCTTCGGTACACAGACCAGAAAATCTTACTGAATCGCAATTAAAAGAAATCTCTGAGAAAATAAATGCATTATCTTTTGCCCCTCCTGATACTAAAACCGAAACTGAGCAAAAAAATTTCCAGACTAGACCAAAACATTCCGCAGGTGTTTCACGCTTCAAAAAAATTACAAAAATCGAAACTACACTAGACGTTATTCCCCACACAAGTTTTCACAAAAAAAACCAGTTGTTTGTCAGTTATGTGGACGAAACAATCATGACGCTCTCTCTTGTTTTAAATGGAAAAGAGCAAATACTCAAAGGAAAAACAATTACACAAACTCCACGCCCCAATTTCAGGAAAACTGAAACAGAGATACAATTTTTATGCTGATGGTGTTGTGTCTCAGTCTAATACTTCTACATCAGCAACTTTTGCTTTTGACCCTGTTTTACCTAAAATTTCAAGTTCGAGACTAGTTAATTCAGTAGGTTCCCAAACTTTTGACTCCATTAAAATAGCAAATAACATCAGTACACAAACAGAAAGTGATAATGTTCAGATAATTTGTAGTGTGAACACTATGTCACCATCCCTCCCTCTTGTTGAAGCCACTATAGCAAACCATGATATTACTTTGTTGGCTGATTCTGGTAGTAGTATATCTTTACTTTCACAAAAATTATTTAATCAACTTAAACCTGTCTTAAAATATAAAAGACTGTCCACTGACGTCAATATTAAAACTGTCAATTCTGATGTCTCATTTTCCGCCTGCATCAGAACATCCATTAAGCTAAAACAAAAAGCGTTTTCACACCACTTTTATATTGTTGACATACCCGAGTCTTCCAGTTTTGAAGGCATTTTAGGTTTTGATTTCATAACTAGATACAATGTTGTCATTGATACTTTTAACAAGTGTCTCCATGTCAACAATAATTTCTCTGTTCCTTTAAAAACCAGTAAAGAATCTTCTGGAGAGAAACAATCAAAATCATGCAATTCTTTGAGTGATGTTGTAATGAATCAAGCGGTGTTCTTAACTCGTAAAATTATAGTGGAACCCCAACAACAAATATGGTGCTCTGTTTACACCTCCAATAACATCAACAATGACAGAAATTATCTATTTGAATATTTGGCACAAACAAAAGAATTAATAGGAAGTGATGCCATCATTCAAATGAACAAATTATCCAATAAAAAAAAGAAAACTTCACAAATGCATCATTTCTTCTCAATAACACTTAAAAACACTTCTGAAAAGACCATTCATCTCCCTAAACACACAAAAATAGGTCAATTATCTGAGATTGAGGAAATTCGCGACTATACTTCTGAAATGTCTGACAAGCAAAATAACTCAGAACAGCACTTTGTAAATTTCATTCAGGCGTCTAATGAAATCTTACAAAAAAGAAAGCAGGATTTATCGGCTAAGGATTTTAATCTTACTCACTTAAAATCTGACGAAGCAAAGAACCTAACTAAATTATTACTTAATTATTATCCTGCCTTTTCCAAATCATTAGACACACTTGGTCATACTGATAAAATTGTACCTGATTTGAAATTCATTAATGATTACCCCATAAAGACTCTCCCTTTCCCTCTTCCCCAAGCTGTGCAAAAGGATGTTTTAAATCAAATCAAACAGTTGCTTGATGCCAAAATCATTGAACGTCATTGTTCCGAATGGGCCTGCCCCATGCTCCTTGTTAAAAAGAAACCAGACGGTACAGGTATACAGAAATATAGACTCGCATTAGATCTCAGAATGGTTAATACTATAATTCAAGGTTCGTCCTATCCACTTCCAAAAATTCAAACTATTATTTCAAATATTTCACAATATCGTTTTTTCTCTTCTCTCGACTTTCATCAGGCATATCATCAGATTGATTTGCCTGCAAAATTTCAAAATCAGCTCACATTCACTACAATGTTCGGTTCTTTTCGGTATAAGAGATTAGTATTCGGATTAAAAACAAGCGCCTCAGTTTTTCAAGCTTTAATGGACTCGTTACTTGATGAATTACAGTTAGAAGGTGTCTATACCTACCAAGATGATCTTATTGTCGGTGCCAATTCATATCAAGAAATGTGTGATAAGTTGGATAAAATTCTTGCAATATTAGTCAAATATAACTTAACGCTGTCCCCTAACAAATGCACTTTTCACAAAACCAGTTTAGATTATCTTGGATTTCACATAGAAAATCAAACTATTTCTCCTGTTCAGTCGAACATTGTAAAAATAACATCTTTTCCAACACCTACAACAACACGTCAATTAAAAGCACTCATAGGCGTCATTACATTTTACAAATCTCTGGTTCCATCCTTTTCTGAACTTGTGCAGCCTCTCATAAACTTAACTACTCCAAAAGCCAAATTTAAGTGGACAAGCAAACATCAAAAAATTATGGACACCATACAGAAGATATTCTTTAATCCACCCATGGTTAGATTACCTGACTGGAACAAAAAGTTCTATTTAAATACTGATGCGTCAAATATTGCTATTTCTGGTGTCTTACTACAAGAACATGATAAACAACTATTACCTGTTGCATACTTTTCAAAATCTTTAAAAGCATCAGAGAAAAAATATCCTGCACTTAAATTAGAACTCATGGCGATTCATAAATCAGTTACTGCTTTCAAATATTATTTATACAACAGAGAATTTGTAATCCTTTCAGATAGTAAACCATTAGAAAAGTACAACAAAACTACAAACCCGGCTGATATTATCTCTCGTTGGCTCATGGAGCTCTCAGAATACACATACAAATTTCAACATATTCCAGGTAAAAAGAATGTACTCGCTGGCTATTTATCCCGCTGTAACTTTGAAAATAATCAACAGACTTTAGCTACAAACCCTGAACTTATTCATGATACTCAACCCTTACCTATTGTAGAATGTGATACTCCACACTCCAGCTCGAGTGATTCTAATATGCATGTTAACTGCCTTATTTCTGGTACACAAACAAATCCTGACCCTTTATTAGAAATTTCGAATGAAACATTTGCTACTGAACAACAAAATGACCCTACTTTGTCTGTTGTTTATAAAGAAATCTTAAAGAAAGGATCTTCTCAAAAATTTCCTAACTACCTCATTCATCCTGATTCGAAAGTATTAATGTTAAAGAAGGAAAATATTTTTAATGACACTTTTTCGTATCACATTATTGTTCCAAATTCACTTAAAAGCAAAGTCTTAACAATTTCACATTTATCTCATTTTGGCTTTAATAAAACTTATGAATTCTTGTCAGGTAGATATTTTTGGAAGGGTATGTATGTAGACACTTTAAACTTTGTTGCATCCTGTATCAAATGTCTTCAAACTAAACATCACCAAACTCCATCCGCACCTTTGCAGCCCACATACACTCCCAGGTACCCTGGTCACACTATCAGTACTGATCTCCTTGGACCGTTTTCTAATGGAAAATATGTTTTAACTATCACTGATCATTTTTCGAGACATATTGAACTCTTTCCACTTAATGACATATCTGCGAGTAAGGTTGTTAAATGCTTATTCTCTTACATAACCACCTTTGGGAGACCTTCGGTTGTCTTATCAGACTTAGGACCCCAGTACACTTCTCAGGTATATAACATTTTTAATGATACATTAGGCATTAAGGTATTACACAGTTCTGCCTCGAGACCACAATCAAATGCGATTGCAGAGCGAATCAATAAATCAATCAAATATTCAGTCAATATTCTTTTACAAGAAGGTCATTCATTCGAAAATGCTGTATTTATACACAAGTCACTTTATAACGGCTCCAAACATGCAACTACATTGTACTCTCCTAATTTTCTTCATTTTGGACGCGAACTTTCTCTAATTTTTGACACTTTTGATCAGTCGTGCAACCAACCCTTTCTTGATAAACATATTGAAGTACACAAATTACTTGATGATTTGAGTAAGATATATCACAAAGCTTATAACAACATTAAATCTGCTCAAGATAAAAGATATAAATATTACGGTCAGAAAGCTAAATTAAGATCCATTTTCTTAAAAGATATTGTATATCTAAAATCAAATGACAAGTTTAAAACAAAGTACACTGGTCCATATATTGTCACTTGTAAACATTCCCCTGTGTCATTCTCAATTAAAAGGTTGTATACTCCTGATAACACAGCATTTCGGGTACATATTGATAGACTTTTACTAGCACCTCCTCGTTATGGACATTTATTTGATGCGTCAAGTCATATAAACAACACTAACTTTAATACGTTTTATCAACCTCACACATACAATCTAAGAAACAGAAGCTAATGTAAAAACACTATTTATTATTTTTTATGTCATGTTTTATGATACCACATATCCAACCAAAGAGCTCATGGTTGTGTGTATGTTGTTTTTGACTGATCTTTAACAATATCATGGCTGGTCCATCACTGTTGCTCTGAAGATCTCTTAGGAACAATATTAGGTATCATTGTTATCCTTTAACACTTAGATATGTCTTCATACTCACTTAAATTTTAGTTACTTTTTATTTATTTTTTTTTTTTTTTGCAGTACACTTAAAATTTCTTTGACAATATTCATTAATTCAGTATTTTTTTTCCACTAGCTAACCTCCCACTTAACAATTCCTGTACTATAAGTCAAACATATTATAGTTAGTTAAACAGATACTGTAGTTTAGAAAAGTAAATAAATGATTCATGTAGTTAAATAAAACACATTTTTCGTGTATGACTTGTGCATCACCCCACTCGATTGTGACACATTTTTCGTCTCTCTTCACTCTAGGATTGTCTCCCCATATTAGTTGTTAGATGATATACATCTTTTTGTTTTTTTTTCTTTTTGAATTCTTCCCTTTGAAGTCTTGTTCCCGTTCAAAATTAATGCCCTAAGGGTTCAAGCTTCATTATGTTGAGAGACAAAGTTTTGGAATTGGAGTTTCGATTCAAATTTTTGAATTGTGATTCCAATTCACAACAATTCAAATTTTTTTCATGTAATTCGACGTGGGCTCCTTCAGAAGACCGCTAGTGCCTTCGGGGGAGCATCACAATTCCCTCCTCATCTAAGGCTAGGCCCTAAGCCGATGCCATAATACTTGTGTTGTACACAAGATTCAGGGTGACGCATATTTTTAAGGGCGTGCTTGGAGCACCTCTTTTTTTTTGTCATCCTATGCTTCGGCATGAAACACTTTTTACAAAAACATTTTTTTATTTTAATATACATCATATTACTCTTTTTTTAATTTTTGAAAAGTATAGTGCTATTATGTTATTTTTGTGTATTGCCATTTTACATTCATTTAGTATTAGTTTCATGTTTTGTATATATGTTTCAAAATTTTTACTTGTGTCATGATAACAATCAAAGCTGCAGTAATGTGTTTGTACTGTCTGAGTCGACTCAACTTCTACATATAAAAATACAGTACTAGCTTGGATCCATATACAGAAATAGTAAAAAAATATAGAAACTTTAGAACTGCTGACTGTTTTTGAATACAAATGTCTCCATTATCATGACGTCAAATTTCTACAGATAGATATAAAAAAAACTTTTGCATTTATGTATGTTTTTATGTTATAATATTGTATGCTAGCCTATGCACATTGGACAGCAAAAGTTTTTTTTGTGGTGCACCGGGTGATATATATAACGATTATTTCGTTATATATTGGTTATTTTCTTAAATTATTCCTTTACTTCTTTCTTCTTTCGTCTCTGTTCAATTCAAAAATTAGTTTTAAATTGTCCTTCATTCCTTTTCCATTTTTCTTGCTTATTAATTCTCTAACCGAAAATCGGCAGCTGCTTAACTTTATCTGTGAGAAATACACTCACATATTAATCAACCGTTTAAAACTATTTCCAGATGTCTGCTTTTTCCGATTGAAGCAATTCTGCATTACCTTATAAGGAGATCATCTCTGTTTCGCAGTTAAAATTTATGCTTACGCTTCTTTTTCCTTTCTCGACAAAACCCTAAAAAGAATTTAACATCTGCGCAGTAAAATCTGATGTCCCTTCGGTGTGCCTCTGTGTTTAGACAAAACAACACGTGTAACATTTTATCGTTTGGCAACCTTTTCCTTTCCCAACCCAGCTGGGAAACTAAATTGAATTCTGATCTTGCTGGCTGCATTTTAACTGTTATTTGGCATATACTATCCATTGTGCATGGGCGAACTTGTGTATGTTGGCGATTTTCTATCATGCCAAAAGTGGCGGTTTGTTGCTATGTACGAGGCCACTTGACACACTGCTCTGGTCTGGTGAAGTTGCTAATCGCTGTTCGGAGATTTTCTCCGAGTATTGTATGTGTGCCCCCCTTAGTAATAGATGTCTAAATAAAGAATAACTTAGCAATCATTGTGGGGTTTTTTCGTACATCCGAATCTGGTCTACTATACGTAATCACGCTTCTTCTAAGTATTCTAATAAAATAGCAGCTCTACCAAACTACGCTACAAGAATCTCCATTACACCATGAGTACTTGTAGTGTAAGTCACAGGCTACGATTTTTGGCTACTAGTATTATAGAACAAAAAAAATGTGATTAATTTTATTGGCACATTCTCATTAATTGAATAAAGCCAAGCAGACTTTTCGAAAATAACGGTGGCTAACAAGCATAGCAATTAATAAGTTATGTGACTTACACTACAGAACCCATGGAATTAGCCTAATAGAATATTTCTAAACATGTGTCTTCTCGTACCAAAGATCTTAAAATACATTTTTTTTTCAAAACCGTTAGAGCTTTCTTTAGCATAAAATTTGTACATACAAACTCAATTCCTGCTCGCATAACAATATAAGACATTTATGCATTGATTTTTTAATTAAATTTAAGATTTTTGTAAGACTATTGAAAATGATTTCGCTTTATTTTTAAAAAGATAAAAAGATAGAAAATGAAATTAGTAATTTATATTTGATCTAACTGATTACGTACAGATAAAATTTGATAAATATTTATCATAGGCAAATATTTGTGGGTGCTTACGTTTTAAAAATCCTCTTTTTAAAATGTTGATTTACGTTTTATTTTTTTAAAAAAAGGTGAAAACTAGGTCCCTTGAGTTTGTTTTCGGAAAATTTTATTTTAGATTTAGTCATGTTGTTTATCTACCCTGTAATTTAATTGGTTTAGAAATATTTATAAAGCAAAGAAATACTTCTTGAGTAATATTATTTGTTACATTTTCGTTCATAATTCGAAGAAAAGTCTTTTTATCTCTTTCGTAAAAGTATGCTTATTTCACATAATATGTGTAATGAAATTAAAGTTGAATATAACACATTTTCTAAAATGAATTGCTGAATATTCATAGACAATTTATTAAATAACATAGTTATTTTAGAAGTGAAAGCAAACTGAAACAAAGTTAAAAGGGTTTCTGTTTTCAAAGTCTGTCAAAGCTATTTACGCATTAGAGACAATTATTTTTGATATACATAACAAAGGTGTTTTCGACATCATTTGAAGCACGTAATACGATTCTTTCGTGAATAGACTTGTAGAAGGAAACATTTTAAATAATGCATGAGGATATAATATTATTTAATTGGATTATTTAACACATGTTTTACTAGACGATAATACGTTTCAAATTAATCAGACCTGAATTATACAATTAACAATAGCGCTTTTAATAGCTAAAGCTTATAAAAATGTACAATATAATAATTTATTACAAAAGAAAAATATTTCTATGTTCAACACAATAAACATGTAGTCAAGAAATATCTTTTATATAACAGTCAAAGTACGTAATTTCTAATTTAGGATGTTTGCACTAATAGGGTATCTCTAGGCACTAATAGGTACTAATATAATGTATCAGGTTTGTTGTCGAATTAATATCATATGTTTTTCAATTACTTTAGTAAATAACGTTTATAGTGTTTTTAAAATACAATGAGTCCTATAAACAACGTTCCAGTTTCAATGGTATATTACAACTGTTTAATTATATTTCTTACAACGTATACATTAATTTTAAGAGAAATTAATCTAGTTCATCTTAGAAATATTCAATGTGCACTCCTTTAGTAATATATCTACCCTTAAGTTCACTTGTTCCCTTACTTCAGTTAACAAGTCTGTTTTAAAGGAAGCAATAGTCTCTTCAAGTCAGTGTCTCAACTGTGAGAAATATTTAGGGAAAGGCGGAACGTAGCCACGATTTTTATAAAGCTTCAAAGAAAAAAAATCGCATGGCTCTAACGGCTTTTAAATATTCAGCCCAGCAATAAAGTTTTAAGCTCAGAAGTCACCATTTTGCGTATTCTGCATAGCAAGCGAATGAAAAACAAAGCTGCCATCGCGCATGTCCTTTTCTAGAACTGTTTGTGTTACATTGAGAAAAAAATACAGTTCTGGAATCTAGAATCTAAATTGTGGCTCTAGAAAAAATAGTTTCATGTCATCCTTATAAATTCTAGTTGCCATTATATGAGAGTTCTAGAATCTACTACAGGAATTCAAGAGAACTTTCCTTTATTCGCATTGTAATACTTATTTAAAAACCTCAGCAAATAGATGCGAACACAAGAGGTTTGATTTAGTAAGTATAATTCTAGTTTTTGAAACTATTTACGAAATCAAGATATAATTTCTCGTTATGGAGACGAGTCAATATCGTTTCGTCACCTTGAAAACAAGAGACTAGAAATGTTAGGTCATTTCGGCTATTCAGCTTAGTAGTTCAACCTATTTGCATATTTCGGTCATCTATAATTCTAGTTTAGGTATTCAGAATGTGACTAACTATTCATTCTAGGTGAAGGCGGTATATATTTTTTCTCAGTGTACACTTTAACTGTGGCCTTGAAACAAAGGGTCGCTCCTTTGGCGTGATCAGTAACGCAGCTACTGCCATACCGTCCTTTTGAAGAACATTAAATATGTAATGGATAATAAAATAGTTCTATACTATCGTTGCCTCTGTGAAATGGATCATTCAGAGCTACCAAATGGACCGCCAATTAAACATCAGTATTTTCTTAGAGATATTTTCCTTTTAGATTTTTCTTGCAAACTGCCAAGAAACTACCTTTGGAAGTTACTTCTAGCGAAAATACTGTAGAAACATGTCAGGAAATTATTTGTTAAATAATATTGATGTTCAGTTCGTGGACCATTTGGGAGCCCTGATCATTCGAGGCGAAAACCACAGCTGCTATAGGCCTCAAAGAAAAACTTAAAAAATGAAAACAAAACAACATTCTACAACGCTTTAATTGATACCCTACAAAATTATAGCTGGATCATTTTCCATGGACGTTCTATACTTCGCTTATCCGCCAGAAAAGTGACACAGCTCTCAAAAATTCATTTTGCATTTTATTATACTAATACATATGTCATAGGTGGAATTTTGTTGTACAAGCAGTTTTATGTGTGTAACTATGAGGAAAATCATCCAAATACGTTTCATATCCATTTGTGACTGCAGAAGAGAGGTAAATTGTGTGAGGAGGAATTTCAGAATGCAGACTTAAGAGCTATAATTTCATGATACAGTAAAATCATGCAAATATGCTTTTGTCACCTCAACGAGAGGTTAATTGGGTGAAATAGTCCTCCAGTGTTCGTGTCCGGGATGGCTCAGTTGGCAGAGCAATGGCGGCTTCAGCCAATACATCCCTGGTTCGAATCCTGGCCCGGACTTTTTTCACCCCCCCCCCAAAAAAAGGAAAAATTTACATGTGTTATAATTATTTTACCGATTGAATAACCGTGTTATTATTTATCTTAACATTTTAAAGTGAAATAAAATAGATTTTCTTCCGCACCGTAAAAGTTACAGACATTTTGTGAGGAATTGACAACTTCTCGTGTCTAAAGAAACTACCTAGATTTATGTCTTTCGGTCCTTTAAAGTTTATTTATATTGTTATAGTTGAGGAATTACAGGAAATCAGCATTTCGGATAAAAATATATCGATAAATAAGTCATACGATATTTATAAAAAAACAGTGTATTAACTTCTTAACTGAATCTTTTTTGACATACAATAAATTGAAATTATGGAACAAACACCACTTTTTAGAGCTAAAATGTTGTCGAGATTTAATTTAAACTTTTCTGTCTGTAACTGGTATGAAATTGTAATTAAAATAGTTAGTGGTATAGAAAAGATTTAAGTGATGGATCAAGCAAACTCTTCTTCAGAGTTAAGTAGTTAAATGGTTAACACAAGTACGGTTTGGTTTGGTTTGGTTTATTTTTGTCGTCCGATTTAAGGGATATAGGACGCTAAGGGATATAGGACCAAAGGGCGAGTGCCCTTCGTGGGGGTCTTTCTAAGGGAACCTAACCCGTATTTACGCAAGGTTCGAAGAAAACCACGAAAACTCCGAACGGTTAGGCCGACAGCCGCGATTGGGTTCGAACCCAGCACCTGCCGTCTACCAGTTGAGAGGTCTGAACCTCTCAGCCACTGGTGGGGCTAACACAAGTACGGCGAGGGCCCAATTTGGCCCCTTTCAGATGAATATATCTTGGTTCGTATCAGAAATTTTTTGATAAAATGAATGTAAAATATGCAAAGGAAAAGGGGATTTATTAAATAACCTAAACAGATTTAAATAAAAATTCAGGCATTAAATATTTTTATAAAACTCGAGAAAAAATTCACGTATTTCTAGCGTTAAGGTGGCTAGTCAGTGGTTTTCCGAATTCCCCTCGGTAATATTACGTTTATGGACATTTGATGCATTTTTAAATTCAAAATATCTCCTCAGGAAATAAACATTTTTAAATTATTTTCTCTTCTCTATTAGGATCTCTTCTTAAAGGATGTCCTATTTTTCTTAGTTCTCAAAATATTTCGAAAATCTTTGCTTAATTTAATATTTTATGTTTTAAAAACTGGGGAAGTGCAAATAAAATTTTAGCACTTCATATAAAATTAAGTGTAGTTTTTAAATAGTTTGAAAACTAAGAAAAAAAAATAGAAATGCTTACAGAAGTGTACACAGAAAAAAGAAATTAAAAATATTAATTTCATGAGGAGATATTTTGATTACACGAATGCATGAAACACCCACAGACTTAACATTAGGGAGGGGAATTCGAAAAATGACTGACCAGCCAATACTAAACCATAAAGTGATAACTATATGACACAAGTCTTTATGCATTTTTTCGGAGACGCATGCATATATGGCAGATGTTGATAATCAGAAACTGCATAATAGAAATTTTATGCAATAGAAAAATTAGTTAGCTGATTTTTGATAAACGAAAAAATTTTACAGATTATACCGTCAAACTTGGCTTTTTAAAATTAATTTCAGCACAAAAGGAGAAAGACAGCTAAAGAGAGGGAAAAACGGACAGAGAGGATAGTAAAGCAGCGAGACAGGTTCACAAAACCGATTCTTATGTAAGCAATATTAATTATAACTCAATAAGTAATTAACCTTTTCAGACCTGAGGTACACAAATGTGTACCTCCACTCTTTACCTCATAAAAACTAAACTTTCTAATTTTTTGTATTTTTAGTTTACTTATAATGTTTAAGCTGAATGTTTTTTGCTTTAAAATAAAATTAATAAATGTCAGCACTGATGAATATTATCTCATAAAATAAATATTATTTTCTTCCGAGTTTCGAAAGTACATTCAAGACATTATGGCCAAGAAAGTAGGAAATATTCGTGATTATTTAACTTAAAAGCTGTACAATAAAAAATTTTGAAGATTTGCTGATCATTTACTTGTTTAAAGATCTTAATTTTGTTATTGAGTAAATTTATATTAGAGATAGTTAAACTGGTGTTTTAAGGGGATTAGTACTTTTATATCCATATTTGAAAACCTAAATTACCAGTCCCCTAAAGTACTGATTTCATAAAAATGATTCTTTGTGTCATTTATGGTGTCATTTCGATTATGCAAAAGCAATAAATATATATTTGTAAAGTTATTTTATGCTCATGTCTGAAGAGATTAATTGATCAAAAAATGGGAAACATATTTTAATTTCAAATTGCTCCAAATTGTCTTTTGCTTTACAATCTCTAGAGAAAGAATATTGAAGCTATTTAAATATGTTTAATGCAACTGAAATCTTTGGTCAGGTTTTTACCGATAAATAATTAAAACGTTTTGCTATTTTATTATGTAATATACAGAATTTTTTTTTCAAAGATCCATTAAAGGGGGAAATAATGTTGTTTAATGTTTGTTATATGCTGGTCATTTTTTTATTTAAGTTGAAAGATTACAATGAACGAAAAACTAACATAATTTTATTTTTCTTTTCAGAATATTTAGATAATAAAAATGATGCTTAACAGACTCAAAAATTATTAAAAAGAACGCGAATTTTTTTACACAACTGAGTCTTTTCTGAAAACAGAATTTTGCTACTTGTACTAATAAGAAGAAATTGTTTGCAAAAAGATAATTTCATATATATACATATATTCTAAATTCGTGGTACAAATTTTAAGGGTAGGTTCCGGTCACTTTAAGAATCATTCATTGAATAAGAATGCATGGGCACAAGTGAATCTTTGAGGTACAAATAACAGAGGAAAATTTTGACAACTTTTTAATTCAAAATGTTTCATTCATACCAAAAAATTTATATACGATTCTTTTTAGGTGCGTTCGTAATTATGTAAATGCGTACCACCTATTGTTCTCGTTCAGCCCGTTCGTCTTTCTGTCCGTCTTTCTGTCCGCATATAACAACGCAAAAACTACCCAACCGAATCTTTTGAAATTTAAAATATATTATTATTACATAATTTTGTCGAGTCATTTCAAATTTTAAGAAAATCGGATGCATGGATCAATTACAGTGGCAATCAAAAGGATTCCGTTACATTACGGTCAATGGGGAAAAAAGTTTCAAATGCATTTTAATCGTTTGAAATTTTTAATACATAATTATTACATAATTTTGTAGAGTTACTTCAAAATTTATCAAAATCGGATGCATAGTTCAATTACAGGGATAATCAAAAGTATTTATGGGGAAAAATGGTTCAAATGCATTTTAATGGTGTTACACTCATTCGAACATAATAAAATTGATATGCATCTATAAAGTAGATATTATAATATAAATTTTGTATAATCCGTGGTGCAAAGAATATTTGTTATTGATTTAGAAGGCCACACAAAAGTATTCCATTGCATAATGGTATAGGGAGAACATTGTTTGGTGAGCATTTTAATTGTAATTATTTAAAGTTTTATGAGATTGATATATGAGAGTGATATTTTTAAAACTTCGTTATCGTACGAACTCACCTCATTTGCTACGCTTCACGTGCAATTTCCAACTTGTTTTAATTTAAGACAGATATTACATGATTACTTAAACAAAAAATTCTTTTTTGAAAATTTCCGTTATGAAATCCAAATTGTTGAAAACCAAAAAACTACAGAAAATACATGAAGGAAAATAGAAATAGATTTCTTGGTTAAATCAAAGTTTTTGATTTCACATCAGAAAATTTCAAAGAAGAAGTTTTCTTTCATTAATTATGAAATGTTTGTCTTAAATAAAAAAAAAGAATAGGAAGAATTTTTATGGTGTGAATGAGAAATTTTGAAATAAAGTAAATATGTCAAAATGGACCCATGATATTTATACTTCAACGCGTCATTAGCATCTATTCATTGCTATATAATAAATGATTATTATAGAGTTTAGTACCAAACCTTAAAGCTTATACCATAAATTTAGAATCATCCTGTATATACACTGAATCTAAGTACAATTGCTATAATTTTTTTGGTAACATTATTTGGTATCCTTCTTTTTGTTGTCGCCAGAATAGACTTTTCAAAAAGATACACGTTAACTAAATCATATATGATATACAAGATATCATTCACAATTTATTCAGAAAATTTAGAGACAACGTATCACGCATTGTAAAAATCAAGCTTTAAAGAGTACAAAAGACAATATTTAAAAAAGGGGCTGTTCATAAATGATCTCGGACATTTTTTTCAGTTGAACTTATTATTATGAACTTATACTCTATAGAATAAGATTAAGGTTCACAACAAAAATTATAATTACTATACAATGGTAATGCAATATTAATATGAAAGAGCAGTTGAAAATAGTAGTATTTTGGAATTTGAAACGGAATTGAACAGTTTATTTCACTTTAAGTTTTACCTTTACTTTAGAAACATAAAATACTTTAAATTCAAAATAACTCCAAAATTTAATCTGCTGATTTCTAATGTTTTTATTTTATCCATATTGTGTGACTTCACATTTTTTTTTGCCAACCACCCCCTTCCGCCTCCTTGTCACAAACTGTCTCAATTTCATGACCCCCCCCCCATGCAACGTCCCATGTTATCCATTTTCCGTGAAACGTTTTCGCCACTGTAAATGAATTTATAAATAGAATAGCGATACAATAATATTAATTGTTATGTAAACCTTTATATTATTGTTGTTAATTTATGATATCTATCAGTAAAGTGTATATGCAGAATGTACAAATGATGACATGGAATTTGAAAACATCCGAATGATAAATATTGCGGAAAGATAAAACAGTTTTAAACATAATAAAAACTATTCGAGAGCGTTCCCTGAAATCGGCACTAGCAAAAAAATATGTATTTTACTGCATAAACAAATGCTTTTAACACTTTCCGGCGCAAGCAAATTCTATTAGTAAAATGAGAAACTGTCGATTGACACCGGAATTTATAAAGGACTTGTCTAGATATTACGAATTCCTTAATTTAAGCTTTCATTGTAAAAGCAAAATTATATTAAAATATTACTGGTGCCGATTCCCAGTTTGGAATTAAAATTAGGTGTTCCCGGCCAGGCAACACTGCTCAAGAAAGGGTTAAAATTATGAATAGATATTGGTTTATGAGTATTCAATAAAGAAACGACAATTTTCAAAACTATGGGCAACTCGAAAGAGGTCATTGTATATAACTTACCCATTGTATTTTGTGTAGCCTTGCAATCGTTTTGAAACTCGAAAAATAAAATTTACGAATTTACACATTTCAGACAATGAAGATTCCAAAAAAACATTTCTCGAAAAAAAAATACCGTCCGTTTGTCAGTGCGTCTGTCTGTCTGTTATTCTGCCCGTTCGCCTGTAAACTCTCTATCGCCTTAAGAAATTGAGATAGAGACTTAAAATTCAGTGTGTACTTAGTATGTAACAATGGAAAGAATCCTATTGAATATCAGTAACCTAGATTATCCGGAACTATTTTTTTTGGACATTCGAAATATTCTTTCTGATAAAAGGTATATAAAAATTTTCGATAATTTTTATTTTAATGTATGGCTGTAAATGAAGAAAAAAATATAAATTTTGAATAAAAAGTCCATCGGATAATTAGTTGCCGAGATATTTATAATCCTATTTCCTACACTCTTCTACTTTTCATGACTCTGTATTTCATTCAAATTTCAATGCAAATATGTGTTTTAATCGAAACTGAGACACTTCATCTAACGCAGTAAACTGCTATAACGTAGTTTCTGTCACAACTTTATTATTCCGTCAACTAAAACTCTAACGCCAAATCATAAGGTTAAATGTTAAAAATGGTTTTTCGTATATGTCACATCCACTTGTCATTAAACACGTTACATGAATTTGTATGTCATTAAGTGATTTTTAATTTGACGTTTTAGTTCTATTTTTATAAATATTTTACAACTTTATTTGTTCTTTCGTTACTTAAAATAAAATTTGCGCCAATTTGTATTATTTACGAGTAGTTTGACAATTTATATAATATGTCGGCAAGATAATAAAGTAGTACCCGCAATTCAGCAACAGAGCATTGCTATGTGTTAAAAATATTTAAATGCACGTCTAAATTTTATTTTGAAATTGCAATGCATTTTATAATTAATTTACACATGTTTCATTTCATATTCCGTATTATGCATATGCATGATGGGTTAGTATTACGCCAGCTCCCAACGACTAGTTTTGATTCGCTGTTGATTATATTTTTTCAGAATAAGAAATATCTCTCTTTTCTGTTTACAGCGTAACCACTGAGTGTATTTTTTAGAAGTTGCTTGTAATGTACCGTAATTTCGGGTGTATAAGCCGCGGCTCAAACAATTCTTTTTCGACCCAGAATTTTTTTAAAAATGAAAGTTACTACTTAGATCGCCGTAAATATTTGTGTTTAATCATTAAATAAGATTTCTGGGTCCAAAAAGAATTGTTTGAGCCGCGGCTTATACACCCGAAATTACGGTAATTGAGAAGACATTTATAATATTTCTGCTGATTTCTTTAATGAGATCCACAATTTCTGATTACTCACTGTGAAAGTTTTCACAATAAACGAGAGAAAGAAATTTTATCTTATTTAAACGCTTTATTTATTTGAAATTTCTTTCGCAAATATGATTTAAAAAATATATTTTTCTTTACCCCTTGAGGCGCGGTGGTATATCTATGAAACTTCTTAAATTTAATTACGAAACGCCACACTAGCACCGGAATTTTGGTAAAACAAATTTCGTATCATTGGATGCGTGAGGCATAGATTTTTTCGTATTTACAAATAGAGTTATTTTCAAATCGCGATGTCAGTCAATGATTTTAACACTTAAGCAATGAATTTGCTCTGCACCGCAAAGGGTTAAGGGTGTCATTTCGAACAAACATTACACTGAGAAAAAAATATAGTTCTGGTATCTAGAATCTAAATTGTCTCTCTAGAAATAATAGTTCCATGTCATCCTTATAAATTCTAACTCCCTTTACTTGAGAGTTCGAGAGTCTCCTATTAGAATTCAAGAGCGTTTAACAATATTCTCGTGGTCAAATTTATATAAAAATCTCTGCAAATAGATGCGAATACAAATGATTGAGTAACTATAATTCTAGATTATGAAACCATTCCCAAAATCAAGCTATAATTTCTTGATATTGAAACGATTCAATGTCGTTTCGTCACTTAGAAATCAAGAGACTAGAAATGCCGAGTCATTTAGTCTATTCAGATTAGTTGTTTAACCTATTCGCATAGTTCGGTCATCTGTAGTTCTAGTTTAGGTATTCAGAAAGCGACTAACTATTCATTCTAGGTCAAGGCGGTATATTTTTTTTTTCTCAGTGTAGAATCTTTTCACCTACGCTGACAGGAATATGTCTTGGTTGTCACAATAAGAGAAAACTACTAGTGCTTGAGTAAACATTCACCAGTAAAAATAAATATCTATATTTGTAATTTTTGGACTAAAAAAATTCCATTAATAAGGCGTTTGAATGAGGAAAATATTTCCACTTAAATTCACTTGTGGAAGTTTACCTCGACGGCAAAGAGCCCCTGCGAAAAAAAAGTTACAGTTAAAAAACTTCACAATGTTTCGAGAAAGTCTTTTCATCTTTCTTAATAGTTTAACCCCTTAATGGTCGAATTAAATTACAGTTTAAAAATTCAAATTCATTATTGCCACCACTCTTTTGAAATAGATATATATGTATTCCTTTTATTTAATGAGCAATTAAACGGAAACCAGAATAAAAACAATTACACTATTTTATAAAATTGGTGGGAATCAAACAATTCTGAATAAAAGCCGTGAAATTTGCATCCCATGAATGTCTCAGGCCCGACGATTATCTGGTTAATGAGTGTTTGTTCTATTTTTTTATTACTATTAAATTTTTCATCCTGTGTCTTTTGCAGTTTGTGTGAGCTGGAAACGAAGACATAAAAATATCACCCACATCCTATTTTACGAATAATTTTGAGACAAACTGCACCGTGACTTCTGGGGTATAATATGCTGATCAAAGGACTAAGTTCCGACCCAGAAATTTAAAAAAATATATATAACGCAATTATTTGGAACATGTTTCTCTACAGTACACTTTTTAGTACATATTTACCTTCAATTAGTAATACAAAATTTCTGAATCGAAACAGAATTATTTGAGCTACAGAATTATACGCCGGAAATTACGGTATTACCGTAATTTCGGGTGTATAAGCCGCGGATCAAACAATTCTTTTTGGACCCAGAAATCTTATTTAGTGATTGAAGACAAATATTTACGGCGATCTAACTAGTTATATTTGTTTCTTAAAAAATTCAGGGTCGAAAAAGAATTGTTTGATCCGCGGCTTATACGCCCAAAATTACAGTACATTTTGAAATATGTAAACAAATTTAAGTGATAACTACAAAAAATAATTCAAAATCTACTTCTTTTTCAATTTAATTTGAACTTTAATGTTTTCAGATTTTTTTCCGTTTTTTAAAAACTATCATGAATGTCTAGAATTGTTTATTCAAGTTATTTGCTAAATGTAAAATATCTCATCATTTTTCCGTTTTTTCAAAATATCTTATTTACTTTTATGAATTCTTCCAATGTCCAAAGAAAAGAATCAGCTGAATCCTATTTATAATTTCTTAAACAAAAAAAACGAAATTTTTAAAAGAAATAAAAAAAACCTTCCGTACTCTATAAGTATTGGACTTTTTTGGGAGGAAGTTGATGACAATTTTTCGCGACTAAAGAAATTACGCCGTTTTTTGTTTTTCTGCTCTTAAAAAATATATTTACTGGTTATTCTTAAAAAATATATTATAAAAATCATATAAAATCATGTAAAAATCATATCATATAAAAATATATTATGGTCTTAAAAAATATATTACAGCTGATTCAGTAAATGATACCAGCATTTCCGATATGAATATATCGATAAATTAAACAAATGATGTTTGCAAGAAAATCATTTAACGTTAAATGGAATTCACTTTACGTAGAAGAAATTAAAAGAAAAAACTCGTAAAATTTATTTAGAATACGTATCAAGGCGGTCTTGAATGACTGTCTTAAAACATGCTATTTTTAATATGTATGATTCAGAAAAACAATTTCCGAAGCTCCATTAAAGGCAGATATATTGTTTATTAATGTTTGTTACAGGCTAATTCCACGCGAATTTGTTTGTCTGTTACGTCTGTTTGTCATACTACCATTTTTGGCTACCAGTATTTTAGAGCGGAAAAGTGTGATTTATTTTAACGGACAAATCTCATCAATTGAATAAGGTAAAGCGAGCTTTACAGAAAAAACGGTGGCCAACAAGCATAGCGAATTTCAATTGTGTAACAGACAAACAACTTCGCATGGAATTACCCTACATCAGGGCTCGTATGAACCCTGGAATTTCAAGACAGGAAATTCTTCGGTACCACTATTTTGTTATAGAAACTTTTTCTGCAAATAAGGCGAAATTTCGCGCAGTTGATCTAAATTTATTTTTTTAAAATACTGGAATTTGACCTATAAAGGCCTGGAAAACTAATGGTACTCGTACGAACCTTGTTACATGCTGTTCAATTTCATTATAGTTTTTGTTGACAGATCACGATAAGCAGAAACTATAAGGTATTTTTTTTTATTGAGAATACTCACTAACAAAACTTAATACCTATACATGCGAAAATAATTCCATACAACATCGAGTATAATTAGGTAATCATCAGTTTTAAACATTCAAATATAGAAATTAGAATAGTCACATTAAAAAAATGCAGTACCTCAATTATGGCTTATAATCCGCGGATCAAACAACCATGTTCAAAACCAGAAATTAGAAAAAAATAAAATGCATTTTTTAGAACATATTTGCCGATAGTGCACTTTTTAGTACATATTTACCTTCAATTACTGATACAAAATTTCTGAATCGAAACAGAATTATTTGAGCTACGGATTATACGCAGAAAATTATGGCATTCCATTTTGAAATATGTAAAAAAATTTAAATAACTACAGAAAATAATTCAAAATCTACTTCTTTTTCAATTTAATTTAAACTTTAAATTAAACTTTCAATTTTTTCCGTTTTTTAAAAAATTATTATTAATATCTAGAATTTTTTATTCAAGTTATTTGCTAAATATAAAATAGCTCATCTTTTCCTGTTTTTTGAAAAAAATATGTTTTTTACTTTAATGAATTCTTCCAGTCACTAAAGAAAAGAATTAGATGAATCCTATTTATGATTTCTTTTTAAAAAAGGATATTTTTAAAGGACATAAAAAAAACCTCTATAAGTATCGGACTTTTTTGTGAGGAATTTGATGACAATTTTTCGTGACTAAAGAAATTACCCAGTTTTTTTTTTTTTTGTTTTCTTGCTTTTTTAAAGATATATTTACTGTGTTGCAGCTGATGCAGTAAATGAATCAAGCCTTACGGATATAAATATACCGATAAATTAAACAAATGATATTTGCAAGAAAATTATTTAACGTTAAATTGAATTCATTTTTCGTTAAAAGAAAAAAGTCGAAAAATTATTTAGAATAAGTATCAAGACGGTCTTCGTATACTTAATTGAATGATTGTCTTAAAACATTATTTTTTTATATGTTTGATTCAGATTAACAATTTTCGAAGCTGCATTAAAAGAGGATACATTGCTTATTAATGTTTGCTACATCAGATTTCCTATGAATTTCTGGATCTGGTTCCTGGTATTTCAAGACAGGAAATTCTTCCAGTATTTTGTTATAGAAACTTTTTCTTGAAATAAGGCGTGGTTTCAGACATTTGATCTAAGTTTATTTTTGAAAAATACTGGTATTTGACCCATAAAGCCTGAAAAACTAATGGTACTCGTACAAAACCTGTTACATGCAGTTCAATATTATTATAATTTTTGTTGATAGATCACGATAAGCAGAAACTATAAGATATTTATCTTTATTTAAAATACTCACTAACAAAAATTAATATCTATAAACGCGAAAATAATTTCATACAACATCGAGTTTTTTTAGGTAATCATCAGTTTTAAACATTCAAAATATAGAAATTAGATTGCTTAATGTTAAAAAAAAATACAGTTCTGGATTTCACACAAAGTATGCAAGTTATGAAGTTAGAAATGGGTAATAATTTATACGTACATACACACACACACATATATATATATATAGATATGGGGTTTTCTATATATAGCCAAAACTTATGCATAAAAAATATATATGGGGGGTATTGTACAGGCGAATACGTTTTAATGCTACCTTGTATCACTTTTTCAGTGCACCTTTTTTACACATGCTACGAAAACAATTTCAAACGAAATATACAACGAAATGCATTTTTATAAAACAGTGGAACTAAAATAATATAAAAATAGCGTCTGTACTAGAAACTTAACGATACCCCATGTATATATGATACATCATTCTGATGATAATTTCTGTAGAGCAAAATTCCAAGTACAAAACATTATATATTGTTTTATACTTGGGATACTTATAGTTAAAAGTGACTGGTAAAAAGTTTCCAATGAAATAAAATTTAATATGATACGTTACAGTTTTGATTTTTCAAATATTTTGTCCTTCCCTTATATATATGAGGACCCCAGAAGCCAAGGGTTATAAGTGACAAAATTGGAAAAAATAAACTAAAAACACAGACGACCTAAAAATATGCTTTTTTCATTTCAGGTAAAGAAATATAAGTGATTTTCTTATTATTTGCTGAGTTATAGAGGCAAACCACTTTTTTCGAAAAACAAACAATATTGATTAATTATACATTTAAAGAAAATTGTACTTTATTTTTTAACAGTTATTGAAATAAGAGTTCAAAGACCAGAATGCAACAAGCAGAAATTTCCTATTTCAGTTCACTCAATTGTTATTGATGTTCCAATTTAACATCAATTATCTTTAAACTCAATTTACTCCAAATCGAAATTTTGTCACTTGTACCCATTGGCTTCTGGGGTCCTCATATAGTGTATATGAAAAAAGTGGGCAAAACATTACAGGTGATAGAAAGCAGCTATACGAGTAAATTCCATCACAGAATGTATGGTCAGAAAGCAAGTGGTGAGAATTTAGAAGGTAGTTTTTAATTGCCGTATTTTTAAAAAAAAGTGGAGAGTGAGAGGAGATACTTTAGAAAACAATTAATTAATAGGAATGTAATAAATGGACATGCAAAAAAGTTTTTTTTGACAGCTGTATCTGCACACCTACGGAATAGAGACTGACGCACATTTGCGAAGGCACCAGACATTTTTCGAATATCCTCGGCAACAAAGGTAATCCTGGTGACTAGATTCATGTCGGTTTCAAAAGGGTACTCGTAGATTAGGCTTTTCATATGGCCCGACAGGAAGAAGTCAAAACACGAGAGATGCGCCAATCTTGGAGGACAAACTATGGGCCCTCCTAAACCAATCCATCACCCTGGGACAGATGAAAACTACCTTTTAACTTTTCGCCGCTTGCTTCCGACCATACATTCTCTAACAAATTTTACTTGTAAAGCTTCGTTTAATCACCGTGTATAGATTTGGCCACTTTTTCAGATACTGATTGTATATTCAAATGTAATATCATTTATTAAACTAAATTAATAATTTTAAATTATTGAAACTCTTAGACAACATACATGAATCTATTAATAAAAATTAATTTCTGAAAGGGTATAGCCGGGTTTCATAGTAAAATATGCCCTTGAGTCAACTACATTGAGT
Organism: Maratus speculifer; assembly: GCA_964019185.1. Classification (NCBI taxonomy): domain Eukaryota; kingdom Metazoa; phylum Arthropoda; class Arachnida; order Araneae; family Salticidae; genus Maratus; species Maratus speculifer. The sequence continues at coordinate 402,308,750 of OZ025293.1, forward strand.
CCTACATGGATCGATAGCTCATAAAAAGAAATTCATTTCTCCCTAGTTTTAAGTTTGTATCTCAAGACTATGGGGGTAATGCATTGTGACGAAACTACTAAGCAAATTTCAACGAAAAAAATAAGGGATGTAAAAAACAACATACGAATGTCTCACAATTGTTTCAGATTTTTTTAGACAAAAGAACAAGTTTTCTAACATTTTTACTGTTTTTAAGTGAATATTTTAATTAAAAATAAACTGAAATTTCTGAGTGTCCATCTTAATTATTTTGCATGAAATACTAAGAGACATGATGCATATTCACTATCAAATTCAACTTTCTACGTATGGTGCATCATATTTAAAAAAGGCAAAATCATACTCCGACGGGAAATGTGGAGCGTGTCTTGGACAAATTTCACGCCTTCTTTTCAAAACTTACATATTAATTCACACGGTATTTTTAAAAGAAGGCGTGAAATTTGTCTGAGACACGCCCCACATTTCCGCCGGAATATGATTTTGGCTTTTTTTAATATGATGCACCACACGAGAAAGTTGAAATTGATAGTGAATATGCATCATGCCTCTTAGTATTTCATGCAAAAAAAATTAAGCAGGAATCTCAGAAATTTCAGTTTATTTTTAATTAAAATGTTCATTTAAAAACAGTAAAAATGTTAGAAAACTTGTTCTTTTGTTTAAAACAATCTGATTTTTTTTTCAAACATTCGTATGGTGTTTTTTTACATCCCTTATTTTTTTCGTTGAAATTTGCTTAGTAGTTTCATCACAATACGCACTTTTCCAAAACAGGCATTTAGGGTCATTACCCCTCCCCCATAGTCTTGGGATACAAACTTAACACTAGGGAGAAATAAATTTCTTTTTATAAGCTATTGATCCATGTAGGACTTGATGTGGTTGACTCAAGGGCATATTTTACTAAGAAACCCGGCTATACCCTTTCTATATAAAATTAATAACAAAATCGTAACATGCTAACGATAATGGGTACCATTTAATACAATACCAGCTGTTTCAGCTCAGTATGTACTTATAGAGAAATGTATTTATAAAATCCTTTATAACAAGAATCCCATTTGGTCACTTGTATGAATACACCTTGTTTCAAAGTGTAATATTTATTTGTATATCTCGATTACGTGTTTTGTAAAATTGAGGGCTTTCAAATGGTTTTTCAATGGAATATCAGTATTTTCATAGAAAAATTATATTTTTAGATTTTACTTGCAGATTTTCCAGAAATTACAATTCTAATAAAAATACATCAGAGGTTTATTTTCTTGCAAATGCTATAGAAACCTACAGAGAAATTTTCTGTTAAAAAATATTGGTGTTCAGTTCGTGGACCATTTGGAAGCTCTGAAAAGTCTATCCCAAATATTACTCCTATTGAACATGATGTAAAAATTGAGCACCAAAAAATTCTTTGCAGTTGTCTTATGACAAATTGTAACCTGCTTATGTTATTTTCTATGGGTTACTTCAATTTTCTCGAAATATTTTAGCGATTGAAATTGGAATATATTCATAATCAAAGCAAAAAAAATAAAAATTTAAGTTATATAAAAAAATGTAGCATGTTTAATCTATTAATTATTATATGTAGTGGGGATAAAATATACATGTTCAAATAGTAGTAATTGGAGTATTAAAAATGGAATGTAGTTTATACATACAAATATAATTATAAGAAATGATGTATTGAGAGACAAGGATAAAATTTTAAATCAAAATGCAATTAAGTAATGCTTTTATTAATGCATACCTTCTATATTCTGATACAGGAAACATTATGGAAATCTCTCTCAATATTAAAAATGAAATTCATGTTATAATGCAGTCACCGTAATATATAAAAGTGCAATGAGAAAATATCGCTATTTCTCAACATTTGAATATATTCTCGTTTCCCGGATGCGTTTGAAGTTCTTTCAATACATAAAATATTACGTAAAAGTGGGGAACTAAATATTTGACGGATTCTTTCACATATTTAGTATTTTATTTTTATAGATTAAAACTTTACTCAATATCATCTTTTTGTAGTTACATGCTCACAGTACAATCCTCTGTGTATATTTATAAATATATATTTCCAAGTAAAGTTATAAAGGAAAAGAGAAAATTTCTCATGAAAATTCGTTTTTCTTTTAATTTATCTTTAAAAAGTTTATTTTTTCTTTCTGAAAACTTCCGCAATAAAAATCACAACCAAGTTTCGCATTTAGGCAAATACATTTTTTGAATTTGTGGCTTTGTAGGATTTTGAGCAGCCGTTTACTTTAGCTGTTGTCAAAATTTCCGACCCGAAACAAGTCCTATGTATTATTTTGAATTGTATGGGGATTTTAACACGGAGTTATTTTCTGACTGTGATTGTTCACTAGGTTTTATATAGGTTTTCCATGCATATTTCACGTTGTTTCTATCTATCAAATGTTTGATATTCCACCCATTCCCAAAATATGTTTGCTATTCCAAAGATATCTATTACAATTTTTAAAGTGTTTAAATTTTGAGATAAAAAATTTCAAAGGAATATTGTTAAAAAAAATCATATAGACAATTTTAGTTTGAGTTTCCAAAGTATATTCATTTTCAAAATTTTAGAAAATTCGGGGTAAATTTTCAGTATTGGATTTTTTTTAATGTTTTAGCTTGACCAAATCATCCTTCAGATACAGATATTTCTTGCTAAATGTTAAACAGCTATGAAAACAAACCTGAAGAAATTTAATTATATATCTATAGGCTAGTTCCATAGGTTTCTGTGGAGTGAGTCACTAAGCAGATATTTGCTATGCGTGATGCCCACCATTATTTTAAAAAATGCTTATCATTATTCAATAAATGATATATCTTCCATAAAACAAGTAAAATTTTTCCGTTCTAAAATATTGATAAACAAAAATTGTAGCATATGACTATACTACAAGTACACATAGAAATTGCCTATCCTAATAGCAGAGTTTGTTTTCAGTTTAAGTTTGTTTTGTGTAATAGTAGATTTAGTGAGATTGTTTATTTGTAGGGAGTAATATTAACCCTTTGAGCTCTGCTGGAGGAATTTTCTACCACATAATTTTACTTCCAAAATGCCACAATGACACCAGAAAATTTGATCAAATTTACTTCAAAAAGGTTTAATGCATTTTTCCGCGTTTATCGTTAACCGTTTTTTTTTCCTTTGCAAAATACTGGTGCCAATGTGACATTTGGAATTTTTAAGACATTTACAACCCAGAGTTCAAAGGGTTAAGAATTATCAAACCGATTTCAAAAGTAATGGTAACAAAATGATTGCATTAGCCTTTGTTTTTGGCACCAGTAAGAAATGAAACTAAAATTTTCCTTATTTAATCAAAGAATTTTTGAAATTGTCTACTTCAAGGAAAGTTCAATTACAAAAGTGGTGCTGATCGAATAAAATTTGTGTAAGAGGCACTGGAGTCCAAATGATTAAAACATACGATAGATCTAATGTATCTGCCATTATCTCAGACGGGGTGCAGAAGTACGGTAGTTATTTAAAAGATGTAAATAATTTCTAAGGATATTACGTCAAAACATTCGAGATTTAAAAGGGGTAAAAATGCATAATAAGCGTTCTAAAAATGTTTTAAAATGGTGATCACAGGATGTATCAAACCAGTTTCAAAAGTAAAATTGGGTAATTGATGGTGACAGCCCTTGTTCTAATATAAGTTCTATTTCATGTCAATGTCAATACCACGTGGTGATAGAAGAGCAAAAATCTTTATGAATTGTGTTTTTTGTGATATTACATGGACTAACAACTTTAAATTTACATATTAATTACTTATAAGATGTAAATGTTGTTTATGAAACGGTTCTAAAAAAATAGAAATTTCAAAAGTGTGCAAATGCGGAAAAAGCGATCTAAATCGATCTAAATTGCGATTTGTACGAAATCTCAGGAAAAATCAAACCGATTTGTAAAGTTCAGGTTGAAAATTAACTGTGACATTCCTTGCTCAACACAGCCTTTCTTTCAATTTGTTGTCACTACTACCTGGGTATTGCAGGAGCAAAAAATGTTAAAAATTGGTTTTTTATATACTGAGGGGTCTAACATTTTGATATTAGACATGGTAATTATTTAAATGATGCAAGAGTTTAAAACGATGAATCAAGCGAAAAGGACTCTATAAACTTTCTAAATTACGTTTATTCTGCTATCTCATGAAGTACTAAACCGATTTAAAAAATAATGGTTGCAAATTATCGGTGATTGAACCTACACAAACATAAGCTATGCTTTATGTTGGTACCACTATCACTAGAGAGTTTCAGGAGAAGAATACCTTCTAAATTACGATTCTGTGATACTTAAAAGGCTAGAAAAGGGTATAGCGAGGTAAGAACGGCGAAATGCTCCCCATGGTCAATGACTGAATTATTATTTGTACTAGTATCAGAGTACGAAATGGAAGGTCATTGACCCCTGATCTTGACCTGACTTTAAGATATTCGAAAAAATTCGTACGCGTGCCGTTATTTTTTTAAATGTATTTTTTCTGAAAATCTATAAAAGCTAGAAAGATGGGACCAATCGCGTATATTAAGAGATACTTCGAAAAATATTTTGTATTTTTTTAGTTTTCATGAAACGACAACTGTGCAAAATAATAAAACAAATTATAAATCTTTTTTTAGTACTGTTCTGTTATGTCTATCGCGCCAAAAAATACATAATATTCTTTAACTTATATACTTATAACCACACAACAGCTGATCAACGTCAAAGGGGTGCTTCTTTGTGTAATATCGAAGAAGAATATAGAAAAGAAAAAAATAGAAACTCTAAATGGAAAAGGAAAATAAAGGCAAAATGATACCGGAAAAAATTTAAAGAAAAAGTAGACACATTAAAGACACTGAAATACGTTTTCTAAGAAATGTTAGGAAGTACCAAACTGATTTTTAAAATAGTGTTTCCTAACCAATAATGACTTTTAGACAGGAAGCATGAAATTTGTCTTGATATTAAATTCTAAGATGTAAAACCGTACTGCAAAGTTGATTTCTAAAAATTTCAAAGCTTCAAATGAATAAAATGAGCGTATGAAATGAACAAGAAGCATCAAAAGATTTTGTATATAATCAATATAGAAGTAGTTTCAAATATTCTGATTATTTCTGACTAATGTAATAATAAGGTTTATTCTTTAACTAGCTGTTACCCGTGACGTCGTTCACGTAGCATTAAAAAAAAATAAACGCTTTAATTAAACACAGCGTTTCCTTAACAATAATTTAAAAAATATATAACACATATCTTATACCAGGCTATGCAGTAGTTTTTTTTTTTTTTTTTTTTTTTTTTTTTTTTTTTTTTTTTTTTTTTTTTATAGGGGACTTAAAGAACTCAGTCAAATAAATGGAAAATGTGTTAGATAATATGAACAATCGCGAAAATCAAATTGCAACCATTTATACTGTAGAACAACTGTAACGCACCCCAATTGTACAGAAATTATGTTGTAGTGCATTTCAGAATTCCATATCAAAGAAAGAAAAATCATGTGTTAAACCTAGGCAATAAAAAAAATATCCAAAATTTCCATAATACATAACTTTGCCGACCCATTCTTTTCTGCAGATGTGTATATGATCTATGTGTTTGTAAGTATTCTAAATACAATGTTAAAATTTTGCTTAGTTAGAAAAAGTATAACGAAGATTAAAATTCACCTTTAGCAATTTCTAATAATAAACAGAAACGTACTTGAATTCTTTTGTACAGTCCTGTATATTACGTGCAAATATTTATGCGACCGCATATTTAGATTAAATTATTCAAGCAAAAAACCCGATTCAAATTATTAAATTCATATTTCCGGGAATCGCTATTGCACAGGTGACCATATATCCAGTTTATTGTATAGTCCGATACATGATTTATTTTAATTGTACAAACATCTCTTATTATACCAAATGTAGCTGAACTTCAGGATGCATTTACATACGATAATTGAAAAATCTCTTCAGCAATCTTTTATAAAAGACCATACTTTGGATACAATATCTGAGACCTGGATACAGGTCCAAAATCTTTTATGCGTCTCTGTAGATGAACAACAAATGTGATGCAAATCATACTTAACTGCAAGCATATTGTAGTAAATTTCAGTATTTATCATTGTATTGATTATCTCAGTATATTAATTTCATCATGTTTGAAATAGTGCAACGCAATTAAAATACGCTGGGAATATTTTTCCCCGTAGACTATTTATTATATTACCGACATTTTTCTGTGATTTTGTAAATGAATGTTAAACCTTTTCACCCCATTTTCTACAGAAATCCTGTTTTAGTGCACTTCAGAAACTGATTTCAATTTCAATATTATTAATAAAACCTTAATAAAATAACCTTATTAAAATACGCTGCAAATGGTTTTTCTTCACAGATCATGATATATTGAAATACTTTTGAGCTCCCTGTACGCACACTATAAGTACTATACTTAACGTATTCGATAGTAACCATGTTCTTGTGAATCTTAAAAATGCATTTAATTTCATTAAATTTAAATTATGTAACATTATCAAAATACACTACAAATGATTTTTTCGCCTTAGACCATAATGTAAAATCTCCTTTTGAGTGCTCCTGTGTTTCAGCTATAATTGCCACCTGGTTCATTTTCAATGCCGCACATGCTATGGCAAATCTCAATAACGTATGTTATTTTCGTATGAATCCCACTATAATTACTCAAGTTGAAACACGTACAAACAGACGGCAGACCCCAGGCACTCGGCATCCGGTGTACAGACAGGTTGAAGTCGTAAACACTTTTAGACCATGTTAGAAAGTGTCAAAAAGGGGGTAGTTTCCGTAAAATGAAAAAAAAAAAAAAAACAGAATTTTTGAAAATTTGAAAATTTATACTTTGTTTCAGATATGACGTTACATTGATATTTTAAAAATTCTTAATAGAGAGTATTGCTGTGACGTCACAATTGTTAAAAAGTTGAATTTTATAGCCTCGAACCGAAAGAAAGAAAAAGGTTCATTTTTATTACGGATTAATATCTGGAAAAACTACTAAAATATTTATATTCTTGTAAAGTGTGAAGTTATATTCTTGTGAAGTCTTCTAAGTGTAAAAGAAATTTTATATAATCGTCTGCGTGATATAAGAAGAAAAACAGTATGCCTCTGACGTCACAATTTGTAAAATCGCGGTTTTTAACCTCGAACCGAAAAACAGAATAGGGTCCATTTATTTATTTCATTTTGTTTTATCGCGTGAAAATCTTTCAGTTGAAAATTAATTACAGAAGAGAAATAATTATTCCGCTTTTTTTATTTTTTGGCAACGAAAAAAGAAAGATGATTAAATATTATGGAAAATTTTTTAATTTATTCTGTATGAAAAATAGTGAAATGTTGAATTATTAAGAAAAATATTTGAATAAAATAAATAAAAATTAGCCTATGTTCATTTCATAGCAATAATTTATCTATATACAAAAATTCAAAAACATTAATCCACCCGATTTGAAGCCAAGTTCATTCCAATTTTCGGACACACTTTCACATTTATAATATATATAAGGATTTGACAAATACATTGAAAGTTTAAAAATATTAAAAATAGCTGTAAGATTTTTAATGCAGATACACTGTTTTCCGAAATTTAGCATAAATCCTTGTCTTCATATAGACAAATAAATGTAGTAAATGATGTATTGTAACATATTTAAAGAATCTAGTTTAACCCCTTCATTCCCATTGTAGAATACGTTCTAAAATTTCCGCATATCAAATCTAGAATCTGAATTCAGATTCGCAGAGTGGGAAATTTCTCTTTATTTAAATATGAAATGTCTGTCCCTAAATAAAACAAGCATATCTATTCGAATTATCTGGTACATTTGAATTTGAATTGACAGTGCTTTAAGGCCTATAGCTGTCGCCTCGATTGATCCATTATACGCAGAACGAGAGGCAATACAGCACAATTTTTATTACACGTATTTTATTACACTACAAAGGGACAACACACCATCCATATCCATACCCAGATTCGAACCAAGACCCCTCAGTGTGGCAGCAGCTGCCGCTACTGACCACGCCACTGGGACGACTTTCTGGTATATATTTGGAATATCCGAATTAAATAAAGAAAAAAATAAGGAATGTCATGATGCCATTTAGACTCACTTGGAGTGAAAGGGTCAGTTGTGATTAGTAAGGAAATATTTAATTCAACAAATTAAAATTTTTCTTCTTACTTTTTTATAGATAAATAGACTCTTGAAAATTTAATTTTATCCTGTCCTAAAAAGCATTTATTAAATTTTAATTAACAAACGAAACTAATACCTTGAGTTACGTTTTTAATATGGAAAATGATGTTTTTCAATTGCTGTACCAGATAATAGAACATGTCCTTTTTTCTCTATTTTGCATGTTTGATACTTTAGAAATTATACATTTTTGAGAGCGGAATTGTTTACTCATATTAGCTTAAAGTTGGAATCAATCTAGTTCCATTTTTCTATCATAGAAAATGAAAAAAATGCTAGTTCAGGATTAATGTAATATAATATAATGTAACTGACAGAGAGGGTTCAAATGCTCTCTATACCAGTAATTATTGTAACGTTTCTCTCACATTGAAAAAATAACCAGCAGAAAAATACACCAATTAGATAAGGCGAGCAGAATTTTACAAAATTAGTGGTATTCACAGCGTTTGGATCCCTATCCTGGCTACGCCACTAAATGTAATTGAATTTGATATCCACTATGGTTTGTTGGTGTAAGATTGTTTGTTTGGGGATTGTTTGTAAGGGGTGAGTTGCCCTCGTAGGGGTCTTTCTAAGGGAACCTAACCCGTATTTATGCAAGGTTAAAAGAAAACCACGGAAAACTCCGAACGGTTAGGCCGACGGTCGCGATTGGGTTCGAACCCAGCACATACCGTCTACCAGTTTGAGGTCAGAACCTCTCGGCCACTGGTGGGGCTGTTGGTGTAAGAATATCTTATTAAATATTTCATGAGGCTACAATTATTTTTTTTCGGGGAGGAGGAATTAATCCAACAATTGGCAGAGATAACAGTTTACTAAATAGTATTTTTTTAAATACCTAAATTTGCAAAATATACATGTTTGGACATTCGAACAAAAACTTAATTTTTTTAAAACTTATTCATTATAAATACCTTTTAAATTATGAAAATCTATAACAGAAACTTGTCTATAGTTTCTATTTGTTTAAAAAAGAACAATAAAAATAATTCTACCCTAATGTCGCTTATATATCTGTACTTTTTAAAAATTATGATTATGAGGGCTTTATCTTTTTCTTCTTATTGTTTTAGAATTAGAAGAACTCCAGTATACAGTTTTGTTGTCTCATAAAGTACTAGAATGCTAGTTTAATGTTTATTTATTTGTTAATGCTTTTTAATAGGAAACCGTCATCAATATTATACAAAATATCGTAAAATAAGTTATTACAAACAGAGTTAAAATTAATTACAAATTTTCAGAATCCAAAAAATATTGAACTTATGTATGATTGCAAATGCACAACAATACCTTTGCAAAGACAAGCATATTTCGAAAGTCCAAAAATAATGTAATTTAATTTTAATAAAAAATTTTTAAATTATAGAAATACTTAATAAGACATTTTCTATCTAAAGTGACATTTCATTTACTTGGTTTAATCAACTATAAACTTTGAGTAAATATTTGACATGCTTACTAGATTAAAAAAAAAGATTTCGGATATTCAGATCAGTGGAGCATTATTTTTTTTCTAAATCCTGTTTTTTGCTACATTCATATAGCCTAAGAAATATATTTCTCTTCTATTGAAACAGAGAATTATTTGTAAATGCTAAATTTTGCAAAGCATATATATTTGGATATTCTAATAAAAATTTAATGTTATTATCAGTAAATAAAAATAAAAATAATTAAATTTTGAAAATGCACGACAAGACAATTTATACCGAAAATGTATTTTCACTTGAAGAAAAAAAAGATGAATGTCAAACTTTAGTCTAATTTCTCCTAAATATGTGTATTGTTTATAAATTATATTGTAATTAGAGTGTATGTGGATTACACATACTTATTTGAAAATGGAACCAGTCCAATCACGGTTTTGCTATTTTAATACCGTAATTTCGGGTGTATAAGCCGCGGCTCAAACAATTCTTTTTGGACCCAGAAATCTTATTTAGTAATTGAAGACAAATATTTACGGCGATCTAACTAGTTATATTTGTTTCTTAAAAAATTCTGGGTCGAAAAAGAATTGTTTGATCTGCGGCTTATACACCCGAAATTACGGTACTTAAAAGCTAGTTTAGGGTTCATGTATTTTGTTTACATATCTTATGTTTTTGTTGGAGAAAATGAATCTTCGTCACTTTTTTAAAAATATTTGAAAATAATTGTAATAATTAATATAAAGTTTTTTATGGATTTACGATCACTGAAAAAGATGGGAAATACAAAACATTCAAATAACATATTGTTATAAATTTTGAATAATAAATTTACAAAGGCAAACGAATTCAAAAGATTTAAAAAATACTTTTATTTAATTTTAATGTGTGTTTTTATATATGAAACTGCTTTATAATACGTTTTTAATCTAAAATGACGCATTCAATTTTGCTTTATGCACCAAAGACGGCCTTTATTATTTTTTTTGAAAATATGTAATTAATGAATTTTAATCAAATAACCCATGTTACATAAATGAAAGTTTTTGATAATTCAATTTTTCCTACATTCATATACACGAACGTATATTTTTGGTACCAATATTATGGTTTTCGCAAATATATTTCATACAACATGAAAACACTTGATCATTCGTAAAAGACCAATATCGATTTATTCCATTGTAATTATTGATTATAAGAGATGCGATTAAATTTTGCTGTAAATCTACATGTAACTCTAAATATAAAAAGACAAGCAACATAAAACTGTATCTGATTTCTTTTTGGTAAATGCTCTAAAACTTTTTTTCATATCATAACTTGCACAAAAGGTTAAAAAAAACATACCAAGTTTTTATTAGAGTTGCAAAAATTTACTTTGCACTCATTTGCTTATATATATATGTGTGTGTGTGTGTGTGTATGTGTGTGTGTGTGTGTGTGTAATGAATACAAAAAAAATTGCGCCATTTTGCACGCCTTGAGTTTTTAATTCTAAGTTTAAAGAAACATACTTTTAATGTCAGATTCGTAATGTATTAATATTTTAACAGCTAAAGTTCCCTTATTTTATTTTACTTAACTTAGTAGTAATCTATTGATTGTTTTCTCAAAAAGAGAGGGAACGATTGCGAAATCTTTCTTTCAGTGTAGAGGTTCATTTTTCCTTTTTGGAATATTATTCGAGACTTTAATTTTGTTTTATTAAATCGTCTGCTAGAATGTTCCTGCGCTTACGTGTAAGCAGGTTGTGTTATTACGCATATAGTTAGTAGTTCTTACAAGAAGACACGTCCCAGCTACCAATTGGAGATGTTGATGTGGATGGTCTTAGCCTTGAAATTAATCCTAATGGGTCTTTAAATTGCTGACGCGGACTAGGGGAGGAGTTAGTTTTTGCATAGAGTCTGGGAAACTCATTTTAGATTTGATGAGCGTCAGAATACAACTGATCTTCGAATTGTTAAGATGCCCGTCTCATTTTTCCGATAATTTAGAACACCGAAATGACGCAGCTTGGAGAACGAATGCTATAGTGTTAATTGTGTGGAATGGTGACAGGTGGAATAACTTTATGCTTGCTCTAAATAAATATGGATTAAAAATCTGATTGACTTACCTTTATTTCGAGAAATACCTAAAGCGAATTAATCCATTGCTTACCACAACGACTGCTACTGTTATTGGTTCTTAAGTGAATAGACGTATTATACAGCAGGGATGGTGTTCTACGAGAACTGATGCATTTAGATAGAAAATCGCCATATCGTTACATATATATATATATATATATATATATATATATATATATATATATATATACAGGGTGTTTCTAAATTCATGGTACAAACTTTAAGGGGTGATAGTACACATCAAGACAAACACTATTAAATAGGAAACTAAGGGTCCCAAACGTCTTCCGAAGGAGATAGGCGCCATTAAAGTTTAGGGTACAAAAATTCAAATGAATATAAAATACAGAAAAATTGGTCGATTCGTTTGCGGTTTTCACTAAAACTATTCTTCATGTCAGTATTGTCTTGGAAATAAATTATAAAGATAAATTTCAAAATATGCCGATAGAGGGCGCTTTAGACTTTGGAGTAACCAACAACTATTTTTTACCGTTATTTTTTGCATCGCATTAATTTTTTTTAGAAGCTTAGACATAAACTTAAATTTTGAGCTCAGAATCTTAATAGTTGAGAGTGGTTAATTAGCGCGAACTGAACTGTGGGGGGAGGTCCAAAAATTCAAATGATTATAAAAAACAGAAAAATTGGTCGATTCGTTTGCGATTTTCACTAAAAATATTCTTTATGTCAGTATTATCTTAAAAATAAATTATAAAGATAAAATTTAAAAAATTGCCGATATAGGGCGCTTTAGACTTTGGAGTAATGTGTAACTATCTTTGATTATTATTTTTTGCATCTCATAAAATTTTTTTAGAAGCTTGAAATAAATTTAAATTTTGAGATGAAAATCTGAATCGTTGGGAGTGGTTAAGTAGCGCAAACTGAACTGTGTTGAATGGGGGTAGGGAGGTTCAAATTTCAAATGATTATAAAAAACGAAAAAATTGGTCGATTCGTTTGCGGTTTTCGCTAAAACTATTCTCTATGTCAATATTTCCTTGAAAATAAATTTTAAAGATAAATTAAAAAATTTTCCGTTAGAGGGCGCCTTAAACTTAAGAGTAACTGACAACTATTTTTAACCATCATTTTTTGTATCTGATTAAATGCTTGCAAAAGCTTAGACTTAGATTTTGTGCCCAAATTCTAAATCGATGGGAGGGGTTAATAAGCGCAAACTGAACTGTGTTCAGGAGTTGAAATGTTACCCTTCCCACCCCTCGAACATAGTTCCATTTTCTGCTACTTAATTACTGACAACGATGCAGATTTTGAGCTCAAAATTTAAGTTTGAACTTTTACAAGCATTTAATTAGATATAACAAACAACGGTTAAAAATAGTTGTTAGTTGCTCTAAAGTTTAAGGCGCACTCTGACGGAATTTTTTGAAAGATATCTTTAAAATTTGTTTTCGAGGAAATATTGACATAAAGAATAGTTTTAGCGAAAACCGCAAACGAATCGACCAGTTTTTCCGTTTTTTATAATCATTTGAAATTTGAACCACCCCACCCCCATTGAACACAGTTCTGTTTTCGCTACTTAACCACTCCCAACGATTCCGATTTTCATCTCAAAATTTAAGTTTAAGTCTAAGCTTCTAAAAAAATTTTATGATATGCAAAAAATAACGGTAAAAAATAGTTATACGTTACTCCAAAGTCTAAAGTGCCCTCTATCGGCATTTTTTGAAATTTATCTTTATAATTTATTTTCAAGACAATACTGACAAAAAGAATAGTTTTAGTGAAAACCACAAACGAATTGACCATTTTTTCTGTATTTTATAATCATTTGAATTTTTGGACCCTAAACTTTAATGGCGCCTATCTCCTTCGGAAGACGTTTGAGACCCTTAGTTTCCTAGTTAATATAGTTTGTCTTGATGTGTACTATCAACCCTTAAAGTTTGTACCATGAATTTAGACATTGACAGAATTCAACATTGTGACTGAGATGTGACTTTCTTAAAAATCTAGAAAATCACAAGAATTCTTCAAAACATGTTGTTTATTTTAAAAAACACTTTTGTCAAACTTCGCTTTTTTCACAGTTTCGTCACGATGTTAATGTCAAAATAGTCACAAATGACACACTTTTCACAAATTTATCACACCGTGATTTCACAAAGTGGTGACAATCTGACGTCACAAAGGAGCTCTAAAACGGCCATAACGACTTCAAATTTTAGTCACTGTGACTTCACATCGACGTCACGTGACATCACATCGACAATCCCCGTAAGACATGGTGACGTCACAATGACGTCTTTGTGAAGTCACATTGTGACTTTGTGACGGTCGATGTGACGTCACGTGACGTCGATGTTAAGTCACAGAGACTAAAATGTGAAAAATGTGTCATTTGTGACAAAATTGTTATTAAAACTGTGACTATTTTGTGACGATAGTGACAAGGTTGTGAACACAGTTTGCGATTATTTTTTGATTTGTGACAAATTTGTCACTAACTTTATGACGGTGGCAGCATTGTCAATGTTGTGAAGTTACACTGGGACACAATTATACAGTTATGAACATTGTTATGTAGTGTAAAATCACTTACATCTATAATTTTATTATACTTTGGCGATACATCTCAATTAAAACTTGGGAGCTGCGATAAAAAGAATGTACGAAAAGAAAGTTGCTGAATCAAAATGTAATGCCATGCAGACTTTAATCTTTAATACTTTTTTTTCTGTTGCAATTAATGAGAATATTTAAGACAATTGAATATTAGATCTACCACAATTATTTCAAATTTAACAATTTGTTTTTCTAATAAGAATTAAAATTATCAAATAAACACTTCCTTTAAGGTGCAACATTAGTCACAGAAAAAGACACGCATGATAATACAAAGTCTATGGGAACGTTCTTTTAAAATTTTAATATTTTTGCATGTTTTTTTGTATAGGATAGCTGAGGACGATCTACAACCGGCCTCGTTTTTACCTTTTCAATTTTGCTTATATATTTTTTATATTTTGATAGTTTCAATATCAGAACCGGTATAAACAGGTTTTGAAATGTAATAAATATATATATATATATTTAATCTGAAACCAAAATTGAAAAAGTAAAAACTAGGCCGATTGAGGATCGTTCTCAGCTATCCTATACAAAAAAAATCACGTAAAAATATTAAAATTTGAGGGAGATATTTGAAAAGAACGCTCCTACAGACTTTACATAATTATCCGGGTCTTTTTCTGTGACTAGGACTGCACCTTAAAGGAAGTGTTTCTTTGATAATTTTAATGCTTATTAGAAAAACAAATTGCTAAATTTGAAATAATTGTTATAGATCGAATATTCAATTATCTTAAATATTCTCATTTATTGCAATATATATATATATATATATATATATATATATATATATATATATATATATATATATATATATGTAACAAAGAATAAAGTCTGCATGGCATTAAATTTTAATTCAGTAACTTTCTTTTGGTACATTCTTTTTATAGCTGCTCCCAAGTTTTAATTGAGATCTATCGCCAAAGTATAATAAAATTATAGATGTAAGTGATTTTACACGACATAATAATGTTCATAACTGTATAATTGTGTCCCAGTGTGACTTCACAACATTGACAACGCTGCCACCGTCACAAAGTTAGTGACAAATTTGTCACAAATCAAAAAATAATCGCAAACTATCTTCAAATACTATCTTCTATAAATATTAAAATACTATTAAAACATGCAAAGAGGCATTATGAAAAAAAATAAAGCTAAATATTTATTAGTATATTAATGAACAAAAAACATTAAGGGACTATCCATTACTGGAAGACTGTCCATCACAAACACATCTACCTAATAAAAATTCCAACGATAAAATAGAACAACAAATACGTTAATTGTAATTATTAATATTTTATTTATAATATTGGAGAGTAATTATAAATAAGAGACCCACTGTAACACTAGAACGCCCGGAAGGAGTCGATTCGACTCTGACCATGCGTTTAAATTTCAATTCGAGCCAGAAATTTGTTCCAGAAATAAGTTAAATTCAAATCACGAGGATTTACTTTAAATAAATCAATTAAATAATTTTGAATAAAAATTCTGGTGAGAAATATTATTATCAAACTTGAGTAAAATTTCCGGGCGTTCTAGTGTTAATCACGATGTATACTAATACTACATATAATGGATATTGTGAAATTTACCTCTGTAAAATCATTCAGGAAAGGAAATAATAAAAGGGTCTAGAATTAAAAATAAATAATAAAATACAGTTATTAATTTCTAGCTTCATACCGTTTAAGTATTTGCGTTATTTGTTTTAAATACAATCATGTTTAAATTCTTATTGATTGCGTAACTTCTAAATTTTCATTCAGACTTCTAGTTCTTTCTGAAAACATTCTAATAAGAATATTTAAAACTAAAACGTTTTCACCCACTATCTATTTAGAAATTTTATAACATTTCACAGTTTGAAAAATGCATTAATCAATCATTATTTTTTTAAAATGAAACCTCTACGATTTCTTTTAATTGTTCTTCTGGTTCTCTTATAAATTCCTCTTCTGAACATATGTAATTTGTTAAATAATTTTATGTAATGTTTCAGAAGATTACTTAATACAAAAATTAAAAAAAAGATGTTTGCAAATAGTTTTATTCTATTTAAAGCTTCTTTATTAAAAATATAAGATTTTATGTTTATGGAAGCATATTATTTTAACCAGATATTTTAAATAAGGAAACAACGCAGATTAAAGTGCAATTAAAATCACTACCTTTGACAACCTAATCCAAATTATTAATAATCAAGTGTTCTATGTCAACAAAATAAATAATGAATGTATTAAACTTTATAAAGTTAATGGAGAATTGATGTTTTATAGCATGTTTTTGAGTAGCTAATTAAAATCGTTCTAAGAACAATAATAATTAAAAAGCAATCATGAAAAATACTTTTCCATACCTTTTTTTCCATCGAAGTCATTCGTTCTTTTTGTCGCACAAACTAAATCCGATAATAATTAAAGTGGCAAAGACCAAATCATTTTCACAGTCAAAGCCCCATTAATTTTCTCGGAATTATATTTTGCCACTTGGAAGAGCTGTAGTAGACCTTTTTGTTTAAATTGTTAAATCCGTATCAATTCGAAACAATCCACAACTGCCATAAATTCCAGCCAACTAACTTCTTGCGTCTATCATCAATTTAAAATATTTCTGTTTACGTTTATTTATTCTTTCCACGGAGTAAGAAACCACGGAGTAAGTTTCATACTCCGTGATCCTTTCGTTTGCAGACGATTTTAAATTTCCACGCGCATGGCCGTTTTGTTTTTTCTTTTTCTATACAGTATTTTAGGAACTTAAATATGCAATAATTTTATGAGTGTGTCTTTGATTAAATTTTTTTATTTAAAGAATTTTTTAATGTATTTTTACCTTTTATTTTTATTAGTTTCAAAACAATTCAAGTTAAAATAAATTGTAAAACTGTTTTTTGTAAATAATAATATTCATAGGTAATTAGAATTCATTAGGGACTAGAATTCATTAGAATTCATGCTATTAGGGACGTTATTTGCAGTAAAATTACAGTGACGACACAAAAACATTTTCAATTGACAGAAAAGAACTTTTTCCATTAAATAACATCTTTTGAAGAATTTTTGTATTTTTTTTAATTTTCTAAGAAGGTCACGTTTTAGTCACAATGTGACTTCAGTGAATGGTGGCCATTTGGTCACAGATGTGACGTGACGTACGTTATTTGCAGTGGCATTACAGTGACGTCACAAAAACTTTTTCAATTGAAAGGAAAATAATTTTTCCATTAAATAACATCTTTTGAAGAATTTTTGTAATTTTTTTAAATTATCTAAGAAGGTCACATTTCAGTCACAATGTGACTTCACTGAGTGGTGGCCTTTTGGTTTAGTGAGGCCACAAAAACTTTTTCAATTGACAGAAAAATATTTTTTCTAATAAATAACATCTTTTGAAGAATTTTTGTATTTATTTTTTAATTTTCTAAGAAGGTCACATTTCAGTCACAATGTGACGTCACTGAGGGGTGGCATTTCGGTCACAGATGTGACGTCACATTTCAGTCACAATGTGATGTCACTGAGGGGTGGCATTTTGGTCACAGATGTGACGTGACCACAGTGACTCACAGTGATGTCACTGTCACGTCACTGTGACCATGCATGCTATGTGGGTCGATGGTCACAAAGTCACACTGGGACTTCACAACGACGTCGCAGTGACGTCACCATGCCTTACTTTTCATCAAATAAATACACTGCTCAAAACAATTAAAGGATATTTGAAGTTTTATATAAAATAAAGATATAAACGAAATTTTTTTTGCCGAAAATAGAAGAAGAGAATCACAAATGCAAATTTTTCCGGTTTTCAAACTGTGGAGTATGCAAATTTTGAGTTCGACGTCAAAAACGTCGCTTCAGCGGCAGCGAATGAAATTTGACTTTCAACTGGATAAAAGAGAATAAAGACAAGGATGATCGGCATTCAGTGATTGCTTTGTTTCGATGAGTACGATGTCTCAGCGAAGTCATTTGACAGATTCAGAAGCTTGGAGAATTGTTGGTAGGTTAGAAGGGGGCCAAACTCAAGCCGAAGTAGCGCAAGCCATTGGAGTGTCACAAAGTGTCATTTCCAGGATCTGGAACTGTTTTTTGGAAAGTGGATGTGCAGGCCGAAGACCAGGGCAAGGTCGTAGACGGACAACAACGCCCAATGAAGATCGGTATTTAGCGTTAACAGCTCGGAGACACCGAAACTTGAACGCTACTCTTCTTCAACAACACCTTCGCTCGGCTACAGGCACCACGATTTAAACTCCGAAACCGACTGTCCGAAACCGGCTCCATGCTCTAGGTCTGTTTGCTCGCCGACCGATGGTATGTATTATCTTAACATCAAGGCATCGTCGCGACAGCTGGGAGTGGGCAACCGAGCATGTCAACTGGAGGAGAAATGAATGGAACAATATTCTGTTTTCTGACGAGTCCCGTTTTTCTGTGCATCCGGATAATAGGCGTATTTTCATCTGGAGGGACCGTTGCAATAGGAATAACCCTGCGTTCGTGCACGAAAGTGTCATATTTGGCGGTTGAGGAGTGTTGATGTATGGTGGCATCTCCATTGACGGGCGCACTGACCTCTACATCATTCGAGATGGAGCTCTGACTGGTCGCCGATATAGGGATGAGATCCTCAGACCTATTGCAGTCCCTTACGCTGCAGCAATCGAAGATAACTTCATTTTAATGGACGATAACTGCAGGCCATATCGTGCAAACCTCGTGGAGGGTTTCCTTTTCGAGGAAGGAATCGTTCGAATGGAATGGCCAGCGTGTTCTCCAGACATGAATCCAATCGAGCACTTTTGGGACGCTCTAGGAAGACGATTTTCTGGCCGCCAACAACCCCCACAAACTCTCCAAGAACTGGAAAGAGCTCTTCTGGAAGAATGGGGCAGAATACCCCAATTCGTCATTAATAGCCTCATTGAGTCCATGCCTCAAAGGTTTTCAACGTTGCTGGCCACCCGTGGAAACCATACCCCCTACTGAAAAATATTTTCTTTGAAGAAAACACCTTTTCTTATTCTTTTTCCTCATATGCACAAATTGTGTTTTTTTCCTTTTGTACACAAATGCGCAATAAAATGCATTTTAATCTGCCAAACATGTGTAATTTATTCTCATATAACCTACTATGTCTGTCGACCATGTAGACGACCATCAGTTGTATGTCTGTCGACCATCAGCTAAAAAGTTTCCCAGATACAAAATCCACCTAAAACTGCAATATCCTTTAATTATTTTGAGCAGTGTAATTTAAATTTTACTTACGTATCTATTGCGAGTATATGCTTAAGGGAGACCCGTACCCTATTTTCGGCCAAACATCTTCAAAAGTTCAAAAACTTTTTTTTCTCAGAAAAAGATAAAATACATATTTGCGAATATCCATGTAAAATTTCAGAACTCGGGGACACTTGGAACAGGTAGAAAATGAGCTTTTTTAATCGTACTCACTATAAAGTTTAAAGGACTAGCGGCCATTTAAAACGTGTTTTCCTGAAAATGACTTTTTTCATATTTTGCCTGCGTAATTTTATTTTTATTTTTTTAGCTGATTAAAATAGAAAATTAAATATATCTCTCCTTAGTTCTTTTCTATATACTATAACACTATTTAAGAAATTTTAGTGATACCAAAATATTGAAAATTGAATGAGGAGTAGTAATTTTAAAAAGTGTATTTTTCGAGAAAAAAAATCATAAAAATCCCCATAAAAATTATACTTTTTAATAAAAAGTGAATTTTTTTGCTAATTATTCCTTACAAAAAGATTCTTAAGTAGTACACCAAAATTCATTATTTTAAAATCAATAATAAAAATTTTGGGTTTTTCTTACGGGTCTCCCTTAAGGCATCTTCTAACAGATATATAATGCATTTAAATAATTTATAATAATAAGTCTTTGTTTGCTGCATTATTTTAGGGGTAACTCTTGCTTCTGATATGTTTTTTCCTATCTTATTTATTTTAGTAATGTTATTTTTATGTTTTTTTAATGTTTTTCAACATTTTATTCTGGTTTTACATGTGTTGGTAGTCCGAACTTCGTCTTATTTTGTATAATCATGGCTCATACGAAGATGAATCCACACACTTTATTTCTAATTCCAAAATATTTGAGGACTTGAAGATTCTACATTGGTTCTATAAATTTCAATTTTATCCATTTTCTTACTTCAATGTGGTAACTTTGATAGTTATATATATATATACTAGCGGCCTTCGCCCGCTACGCTGGTCGGTTTATCTAAAGAAATCTTGAAGAAGTAGTTAGATAAGGTTCAGACATACATTAAAAAAAAAAAAAAAGCAAGTCGATCATTCAAAAAACGTTGGGAAATATCAAATATTTACTGTAATTTTTTAAGAAAAACAAAGTTTCGAAAAAAAAAATTAAATCGAAAAAAAAATTACACTGACATATTAATGCAAGGAAATTTTCCCAGAGAGAAAATTCGCCTTGAATACAATATTTCAAATTCTTTTAATTGCTTATAGGCGTTAATGCCAACATAGTGAAAAAAAATTCCATGCTGGGAATCGAACCCGGGCCATCAGTATGGCGCACTGACGTTCTACCGACTAAACCACATGGAACGACAGCCAGCTTGAAACTTTCTCATACTTAAGTAGACTGGCGAAAACATAACGATAGCGCGTTTTAAAATCGCACAGTGACATCTATTGGATTTTATATGTACTAAAAAACGTTATGTACTAAAAAACGTGAGCAGCGCACCTAATAGTTTCTTTTGTTTCTTTTTGTTACTTTTTTGTCTGTTGTCCGATTTTGATGAAACAAAGCCTATACACTGCCCGGGAGTGTGCATTCTTCATTAGTGAAAACCGCATAAAAATCCATTCAGTAGTTACGAAGATAACCTCGAACAAACAGACAGACAGACAGACAGACAGACAGACAGACAAAAAATTCAAAAAATTTTTTTTTGTGTTTCATTGGTTTTCTTTTATCGCCCTGACTCCATTTTTGTCAATTATCTTCAATGTACAGACACACCGGGTCCTACTGTTTTATTATATGTATAGACTAGAATTCATTAGAATTCATGCTATTAGGGACGTTATTTGCAGTAAAATTACAGTGACGTCACAAAAACATTTTCAATTGACAGAAAAGAACTTTTTCCATTAAATAACATCTTTTGAAGAATTTTTGTATTTTTTTTAATTTTCTAAGAAGGTCACGTTTTAGTCACAATGTGACTTCAGTGAATGGTGGCCATTTGGTCACAGATGTGACGTGACGTACGTTATTTGCAGTGGCATTACAGTGACGTCACAAAAACTTTTTCAATTGAAAGAAAAATATTTTTTCCATTAAATAACATCTTTTGAAGAATTTTTGTATTTTTTTTAAATTATCTAAGAAGGTCACATTTCAGTCACAATGTGACTTCACTGAGTGGTGGCCTTTTGGTTTAGTGAGGCCACAAAAACTTTTTCAATTGACAGAAAAATATTTTTTCTAATAAATAACATCTTTTGAAGAATTTTTGTATTTATTTTTTAATTTTCTAAGAAGGTCACATTTCAGTCACAATGTGACGTCACTGAGGGGTGGCATTTTGGTCACAGATGTGACGTGACCACAGTGACTCACAGTGATGTCACTGTCACGTCACTGTGACCATGCATGCTATGTGGGTCGATGGTCACAAAGTCACACTGGGACTTCACAACGACGTCGCAGTGACGTCACCATGCCTTACTTTTCATCAAATAAATACACTGCTCAAAACAATTAAAGGATATTTGAAGTTTTATATAAAATAAAGATATAAACGAATTTTTTTTTGCCGAAAATAGAAGAAGAGAATCACAAATGCAAATTTTTCCGGTTTTCAAACTGTGGAGTATGCAAATTTTGAGTTCGACGTCAAAAACGTCGCTTCAGCGGCAGCGAATGAAATTTGACTTTCAACTGGATAAAAGAGAATAAAGACAAGGATGATCGGCATTCAGTGATTGCTTTGTTTCGATGAGTACGATGTCTCAGCGAAGTCATTTGACAGATTCAGAAGCTTGGAGAATTGTTGGTAGGTTAGAAGGGGGCCAAACTCAAGCCGAAGTAGCGCAAGCCATTGGAGTGTCACAAAGTGTCATTTCCAGGATCTGGAACTGTTTTTTGGAAAGTGGATGTGCAGGCCGAAGACCAGGGCAAGGTCGTAGACGGACAACAACGCCCAATGAAGATCGGTATTTAGCGTTAACAGCTCGGAGACACCGAAACTTGAACGCTACTCTTCTTCAACAACACCTTCGCTCGGCTACAGGCACCACGATTTAAACTCCGAAACCGACTGTCCGAAACCGGCTCCATGCTCTAGGTCTGTTTGCTCGCCGACCGATGGTATGTATTATATTAACATCAAGGCATCGTCGCGACAGCTGGGAGTGGGCAACCGAGCATGTCAACTGGAGGAGAAATGAATGGAACAATATTCTGTTTTCTGACGAGTCCCGTTTTTCTGTGCATCCGGATAATAGGCGTATTTTCATCTGGAGGGACCGTTGCAATAGGAATAACCCTGCGTTCGTGCACGAAAGTGTCATATTTGGCGGTGGAGGAGTGTTGATGTATGGTGGCATCTCCATTGACGGGCGCACTGACCTCTACATCATTCGAGATGGAGCTCTGACTGGTCGCCGATATAGGGATGAGATCCTCAGACCTATTGCAGTCCCTTACGCTGCAGCAATCGAAGATAACTTCATTTTAATGGACGATAACTGCAGGCCATATCGTGCAAACCTCGTGGAGGGTTTCCTTTTCGAGGAAGGAATCGTTCGAATGGAATGGCCAGCGTGTTCTCCAGACATGAATCCAATCGAGCACTTTTGGGACGCTCTAGGAAGACGATTTTCTGGCCGCCAACAACCCCCACAAACTCTCCAAGAACTGGAAAGAGCTCTTCTGGAAGAATGGGGCAGAATACCCCAATTCGTCATTAATAGCCTCATTGAGTCCATGCCTCAAAGGTTTTCAACGTTGCTGGCCACCCGTGGAAACCATACCCCCTACTGAAAAATATTTTCTTTGAAGAAAACACCTTTTCTTATTCTTTTTCCTCATATGCACAAATTGTGTTTTTTTCCTTTTGTACACAAATGCGCAATAAAATGCATTTTAATCTGCCAAACATGTGTAATTTATTCTCATATAACCTACTATGTCTGTCGACCATGTAGACGACCATCAGCTGTATGTCTGTCGACCATCAGCTAAAAAGTTTCCCAGATACAAAATCCACCTAAAACTGCAATATCCTTTAATTATTTTGAGCAGTGTAATTTAAATTTTACTTACGTATCTATTGCGAGTATATGCTTAAGGGAGACCCGTACCCTATTTTCGGCCAAACATCTTCAAAAGTTCAAAAACTTTTTTTTCTCAGAAAAAGATAAAATACATATTTGCGAATATCCATGTAAAATTTCAGAACTCGGGGACACTTGGAACAGGTAGAAAATGAGCTTTTTTAATCGTACTCACTATAAAGTTTAAAGGACTAGCGGCCATTTAAAACGTGTTTTCCTGAAAATGACTTTTTTCATATTTTGCCTGCGTAATTTTATTTTTATTTTTTTAGCTGATTAAAATAGAAAATTAAATATATCTCTCCTTAGTTCTTTTCTATATACTATAACACTATTTAAGAAATTTTAGTGATACCAAAATATTGAAAATTGAATGAGGAGTAGTAATTTTAAAAAGTGTATTTTTCGAGAAAAAAAATCATAAAAATCCCCATAAAAATTATACTTTTTAATAAAAAGTGAATTTTTTTGCTAATTATTCCTTACAAAAAGATTCTTAAGTAGTACACCAAAATTCATTATTTTAAAATCAATAATAAAAATTTTGGGTTTTTCTTACGGGTCTCCCTTAAGGCATCTTCTAACAGATATATAATGCATTTAAATAATTTATAATAATAAGTCTTTGTTTGCTGCATTATTTTAGGGGTAACTCTTGCTTCTGATATGTTTTTTCCTATCTTATTTATTTTAGTAATGTTATTTTTATGTTTTTTTAATGTTTTTCAACATTTTATTCTGGTTTTACATGTGTTGGTAGTCCGAACTTCGTCTTATTTTGTATAATCATGGCTCATACGAAGATGAATCCACACACTTTATTTCTAATTCCAAAATATTTGAGGACTTGAAGATTCTACATTGGTTCTATAAATTTCAATTTTATCCATTTTCTTACTTCAATGTGGTAACTTTGATAGTTATATATATATATACTAGCGGCCTTCGCCCGCTACGCTGGTCGGTTTATCTAAAGAAATCTTGAAGAAGTAGTTAGATAAGGTTCAGACATACATTAAAAAAAAAAAAAGCAAGTCGATCATTCAAAAAACGTTGGGAAATATCAAATATTTACTGTAATTTTTTAAGAAAAACAAAGTTTCGAAAAAAAAAAATTAAATCGAAAAAAAAATTACACTGACATATTAATGCAAGGAAATTTTCCCAGAGAGAAAATTCGCCTTGAATACAATATTTCAAATTCTTTTAATTGCTTATAGGCGTTAATGCCAACATAGTGAAAAAAAATTCCATGCTGGGAATCGAACCCGGGCCATCAGTATGGCGCACTGACGTTCTACCGACTAAACCACATGGAACGACAGCCAGCTTGAAACTTTCTCATACTTAAGTAGACTGGCGAAAACATAACGATAGCGCGTTTTAAAATCGCACAGTGACATCTATTGGATTTTATATGTACTAAAAAACGTTATGTACTAAAAAACGTGAGCAGCGCACCTAATAGTTTCTTTTGTTTCTTTTTGTTACTTTTTTGTCTGTTGTCCGATTTTGATGAAACAAAGCCTATACACTGCCCGGGAGTGTGCATTCTTCATTAGTGAAAACCGCATAAAAATCCATTCAGTAGTTACGAAGATAACCTCGAACAAACAGACAGACAGACAGACAGACAGACAGACAGACAAAAAATTCAAAAAATTTTTTTTTGTGTTTCATTGGTTTTCTTTTATCGCCCTGACTCCATTTTTGTCAATTATCTTCAATGTACAGACACACCGGGTCCTACTGTTTTATTATATGTATAGACTAGAATTCATTAGAATTCATGCTATTAGGGACGTTATTTGCAGTAAAATTACAGTGACGTCACAAAAACATTTTCAATTGACAGAAAAGAACTTTTTCCATTAAATAACATCTTTTGAAGAATTTTTGTATTTTTTTTAATTTTCTAAGAAGGTCACGTTTTAGTCACAATGTGACTTCAGTGAATGGTGGCCATTTGGTCACAGATGTGACGTGACGTACGTTATTTGCAGTGGCATTACAGTGACGTCACAAAAACTTTTTCAATTGAAAGAAAAATATTTTTTCCATTAAATAACATCTTTTGAAGAATTTTTGTATTTTTTTTAAATTATCTAAGAAGGTCACATTTCAGTCACAATGTGACTTCACTGAGTGGTGGCCTTTTGGTTTAGTGAGGCCACAAAAACTTTTTCAATTGACAGAAAAATATTTTTTCTAATAAATAA
Organism: Maratus speculifer; assembly: GCA_964019185.1. Lineage (NCBI taxonomy): Eukaryota > Metazoa > Arthropoda > Arachnida > Araneae > Salticidae > Maratus > Maratus speculifer. The sequence continues at coordinate 402,334,793 of OZ025293.1, forward strand.
CATCTTTTGAAGAATTTTTGTATTTATTTTTTAATTTTCTAAGAAGGTCACATTTCAGTCACAATGTGACGTCACATTTCAGTCACAATGTGATGTCACTGAGGGGTGGCATTTTGGTCACAGATGTGACGTGACCACAGTGACTCACAGTGATGTCACTGTCACGTCACTGTGACCATGCATGCTATGTGGGTCGATGGTCACAAAGTCACACTGGGACTTCACAACGACGTCGCAGTGACGTCACCATGCCTTACTTTTCATCAAATAAATACACTGCTCAAAACAATTAAAGGATATTTGAAGTTTTATATAAAATAAAGATATAAACGAAATTTTTTTTGCCGAAAATAGAAGAAGAGAATCACAAATGCAAATTTTTCCGGTTTTCAAACTGTGGAGTATGCAAATTTTGAGTTCGACGTCAAAAACGTCGCTTCAGCGGCAGCGAATGAAATTTGACTTTCAACTGGATAAAAGAGAATAAAGACAAGGATGATCGGCATTCAGTGATTGCTTTGTTTCGATGAGTACGATGTCTCAGCGAAGTCATTTGACAGATTCAGAAGCTTGGAGAATTGTTGGTAGGTTAGAAGGGGGCCAAACTCAAGCCGAAGTAGCTCAAGCCATTGGAGTGTCACAAAGTGTCATTTCCAGGATCTGGAACTGTTTTTTGGAAAGTGGATGTGCAGGCCGAAGACCAGGGCAAGGTCGTAGACGGACAACAACGCCCAATGAAGATCGGTATTTAGCGTTAACAGCTCGGAGACACCGAAACTTGAACGCTACTCTTCTTCAACAACACCTTCGCTCGGCTACAGGCACCACGATTTAAACTCCGAAACCGACTGTCCGAAACCGGCTCCATGCTCTAGGTCTGTTTGCTCGCCGACCGATGGTATGTATTATATTAACATCAAGGCATCGTCGCGACAGCTGGGAGTGGGCAACCGAGCATGTCAACTGGAGGAGAAATGAATGGAACAATATTCTGTTTTCTGACGAGTCCCGTTTTTCTGTGCATCCGGATAATAGGCGTATTTTCATCTGGAGGGACCGTTGCAATAGGAATAACCCTGCGTTCGTGCACGAAAGTGTCATATTTGGCGGTGGAGGAGTGTTGATGTATGGTGGCATCTCCATTGACGGGCGCACTGACCTCTACATCATTCGAGATGGAGCTCTGACTGGTCGCCGATATAGGGATGAGATCCTCAGACCTATTGCAGTCCCTTACGCTGCAGCAATCGAAGATAACTTCATTTTAATGGACGATAACTGCAGGCCATATCGTGCAAACCTCGTGGAGGGTTTCCTTTTCGAGGAAGGAATCGTTCGAATGGAATGGCCAGCGTGTTCTCCAGACATGAATCCAATCGAGCACTTTTGGGACGCTCTAGGAAGACGATTTTCTGGCCGCCAACAACCCCCACAAACTCTCCAAGAACTGGAAAGAGCTCTTCTGGAAGAATGGGGCAGAATACCCCAATTCGTCATTAATAGCCTCATTGAGTCCATGCCTCAAAGGTTTTCAACGTTGCTGGCCACCCGTGGAAACCATACCCCCTACTGAAAAATATTTTCTTTGAAGAAAACACCTTTTCTTATTCTTTTTCCTCATATGCACAAATTGTGTTTTTTTCCTTTTGTACACAAATGCGCAATAAAATGCATTTTAATCTGCCAAACATGTGTAATTTATTCTCATATAACCTACTATGTCTGTCGACCATGTAGACGACCATCAGCTGTATGTCTGTCGACCATCAGCTAAAAAGTTTCCCAGATACAAAATCCACCTAAAACTGCAATATCCTTTAATTATTTTGAGCAGTGTAATTTAAATTTTACTTACGTATCTATTGCGAGTATATGCTTAAGGGAGACCCGTACCCTATTTTCGGCCAAACATCTTCAAAAGTTCAAAAACTTTTTTTTCTCAGAAAAAGATAAAATACATATTTGCGAATATCCATGTAAAATTTCAGAACTCGGGGACACTTGGAACAGGTAGAAAATGAGCTTTTTTAATCGTACTCACTATAAAGTTTAAAGGACTAGCGGCCATTTAAAACGTGTTTTCCTGAAAATGACTTTTTTCATATTTTGCCTGCGTAATTTTATTTTTATTTTTTTAGCTGATTAAAATAGAAAATTAAATATATCTCTCCTTAGTTCTTTTCTATATACTATAACACTATTTAAGAAATTTTAGTGATACCAAAATATTGAAAATTGAATGAGGAGTAGTAATTTTAAAAAGTGTATTTTTCGAGAAAAAAAAATCATAAAAATCCCCATAAAAATTATACTTTTTAATAAAAAGTGAATTTTTTTGCTAATTATTCCTTACAAAAAGATTCTTAAGTAGTACACCAAAATTCATTATTTTAAAATCAATAATAAAAATTTTGGGTTTTTCTTACGGGTCTCCCTTAAGGCATCTTCTAACAGATATATAATGCATTTAAATAATTTATAATAATAAGTCTTTGTTTGCTGCATTATTTTAGGGGTAACTCTTGCTTCTGATATGTTTTTTCCTATCTTATTTATTTTAGTAATGTTATTTTTATGTTTTTTTAATGTTTTTCAACATTTTATTCTGGTTTTACATGTGTTGGTAGTCCGAACTTCGTCTTATTTTGTATAATCATGGCTCATACGAAGATGAATCCACACACTTTATTTCTAATTCCAAAATATTTGAGGACTTGAAGATTCTACATTGGTTCTATAAATTTCAATTTTATCCATTTTCTTACTTCAATGTGGTAACTTTGATAGTTATATATATATATACTAGCGGCCTTCGCCCGCTACGCTGGTCGGTTTATCTAAAGAAATCTTGAAGAAGTAGTTAGATAAGGTTCAGACATACATTAAAAAAAAAAAGCAAGTCGATCATTCAAAAAACGTTGGGAAATATCAAATATTTACTGTAATTTTTTAAGAAAAACAAAGTTTCGAAAAAAAAAATTAAATCGAAAAAAAAATTACACTGACATATTAATGCAAGGAAATTTTCCCAGAGAGAAAATTCGCCTTGAATACAATATTTCAAATTCTTTTAATTGCTTATAGGCGTTAATGCCAACATAGTGAAAAAAAATTCCATGCTGGGAATCGAACCCGGGCCATCAGTATGGCGCACTGACGTTCTACCGACTAAACCACATGGAACGACAGCCAGCTTGAAACTTTCTCATACTTAAGTAGACTGGCGAAAACATAACGATAGCGCGTTTTAAAATCGCACAGTGACATCTATTGGATTTTATATGTACTAAAAAACGTTATGTACTAAAAAACGTGAACAGCGCACCTAATAGTTTCTTTTGTTTCTTTTTGTTACTTTTTTGTCTGTTGTCCGATTTTGATGAAACAAAGCCTATACACTGCCCGGGAGTGTGCATTCTTCATTAGTGAAAACCGCATAAAAATCCATTCAGTAGTTACGAAGATAACCTCGAACAAACAGACAGACAGACAGACAAAAAATTCAAAAAATTTTTTTTTGTGTTTCATTGGTTTTCTTTTATCGCCCTGACTCCATTTTTGTCAATTATCTTCAATGTACAGACACACCGGGTCCTACTGTTTTATTATATATATATATATATATATATATATATATATATATATATATATATATATATATATATATATATATATATATATATATATCAATACTTTTATAACTACATATACATATTGGTGTGTAAAATTTAAAGCAATCTAAATATTTTATAAATCGTTACTTGATTTGTGTTTTGCACTAACAGATGTTAACATAATATAATATCTGCTTGATAGAAAAATGTTGAAGTCTGGTAGAGATGTAATAAAAGTAATATTGAAATTTATATTTTTATATTTTGAAGACTCTTTAAAAAATGCAGATTACCTGTGTCAACTGAAAATATTTACACAAATATTATAGAAAAAAAATTAAATTTGAAATTTAATTATTTTCGTATTATATATGTACTGCATTCGCATAATACAAATATCCAGGAGATTGTGCTAATTTTGCTGTTTGGACAGATGTAAAAAACAATAACATGTTATAATTCCTATTTTGATAATAATAAGCATTTTTCCTTACATATTTTATGAAGCTATTTTATCTGATTAACGATCTTTGTTTAAAAATATTCGAATAGTCAGGCTAATATTCTAGAATAACTTTGCGAAAAACTTTTTATGGAGGTCTCAAGTAGTTAAAGTCCTTAAATATAATTTTAAAGGAAGTTATAAAATTTAATTCGCTTAAGTTGCAAAACTTATGCATTTTAAAGAGTTATGCTAGTAAAACTTCTCATTAAGCTTTCTACAGAAAAATAGTAACTGTCATAAATTGAGCATGAAAGTTATTCTTTAAATTTAATAGTTTATCAGCAGATATTTTGTCATTTATTAAGTTTGAAATTGCGCATGAAAACTTTATGTATTTATGTGGTTTATTTTTATCACATAGCATAGAAGTTAAGAATTTCTCAAGAAAAATGTCGGCCACTTATACGCTGAAATAAAGAACTTTATTGTTAAGAAATTCTTTACAGAAGTTGCAGGAAACATTCCTAAAATAAAGTTTTAAAAATTATTAATACTAACGTTAATAAACGTTTCTTAAGAATGAGTGAATACGTAGTAGGGAAGACCGGGGCACGTTGGCCATAGGGGTAGGTTGGCCAATTTCCTTTAATTTTCAAACTAGTCATCATGTGTCGCCATAAGTCGAGAAACATGTTAGAAAACCTGTTCTCCTATTCTTCTACGAGTTTCAGTTCTCTAAACAAAAATAAACTAAGAACAATACTGATTCTTCACTTTCGTCGAACTCGAAGCAAATTTTCGTTAGTGTGTAGAAAGTGTTAATGCTCTCAAGAGAAACTTCACAAGAAAAAAAGTGAGTAATATTTTGAAAGATCAATTTATAACGATTCTTTTGATGTAACAATAAATATTAAATGTTGCTAAGATATGTGTAGAATAGCAAAAGTATTTCAAACATGGTGGGGGGGCAAGTTGGCCCACTTACGTTGGGGCACGTTTGCCCGATCTTTCCCGGCCCATTGTAGCCATAAGCTATAGCCATTGGACAGCACAGTTTATGGCCCATTCAAAAAATATGTTAATTCAGCCTGTGGTGATTGGGTGACAACTAATAGACGCCCTATGAATATCTACGATATTCCGGGAATTGTGAAATTTCCCCTTCTAAATGCAATAAATCCAGTTAATATAAAATCAGGTTTGCAGATAACTGGAATATATCCTTTTAATAGGAATGTTTTTACTCACTCTGATTTCATGCCTTCGTATGTCAGTGATAGACCAGAGCTTTCAAGCACGCACGACAAAGCAATTGGTGAAGCTTCCAATGAAACCCAGGTAATTATGGGTAGGTATATTTCTATAGATGTGCCTACCGCATCTTCTCCTGCTCCATGCAAGATAACTCCAACACCTGAGGATATTAGACCATTCGAAAAGGCAGAGCCAAGGAAGAAAAATACTTCGAATAGAATGAAGAGAACTTCTGCAGTCCTCACAAACACCCCTGTGAAATTAGTTCTTGAATAACAACAAAAAGCAACAGGAGAAAGAAATAGTGCCAACATTAAAAATGATATTAACTCATTCGTGCCCAGCATCTTTTGCGTAAATTTTATTTGGTTGGCACCACTATTTTGGAAGATTTATGTTTAGTTCATTAATCACGAAAATGCATCATTTAAGTAAAATAATTATTGCATTTCTTTTTTACCGGTGTCAAAAACAGTGCTGAATGCACCTTTTGAAGCGTCCCTAAAAAGGGACGCTAGGCACTAATGGGTTAAAAGAAGAAAGACAAAAAACGATCTGTGAAAAAGATTTTGTTTCCTTTTGATCCCTCACAGCCTGGATGTAGTAGTCTGAACCGTCAAAAAAGGAAGAAGAAATCTGTTAAAGAAAGTGACGATAAGGAAGACGAAGACAATATCTGTCTGCGTTGTATGAAGGAGTTTAATCAAAGTATGGCTGGGGAAAAATGGATCCAGTGCGTGAGTTGCAAACGTTGGGCTCATGTGAAATGTGTTCGGAAAGAGGTTAATGCATTATATTTTGAATGCATTCACTGCAGTGATCCCTCTGATTTGTAAACTTAATTTGCAAATAATTCTTTTATATAAATGCATTAAAGTTCCGATTCACTATTATGAATTTTATTTGACTTCTAAATAAACATAAAAAAGAGCATTGCAGGCCAACGTTCCCCACTCAATGGGCCAACCTACCCCGTGCATGGAGTAGGTTCGCCCACTTGACATCACACCATAATTAAATTCATAATGTTCTTAAAATTTCATATTAACTAAAAGTAAGCGTTTTGCTCTGTAGTTAAATGTACTAGGTATTGTAAAAAAATACTACACCTGAAAATAAACAAAATTTAGGTATCGAAAAAAATAACATAAAAATAACTGGGCCAATGTGCCCCGGCCTCCCCTACAAGAAATGCTATTCATGATTTTTTACACTCACTTCCAAAAGTTAAGCACGGAGAGGAAAATGCTAATTTCCCTAGGCCAATCAGAATTGAAGAGGATGCAAATCGCTGCAGAGGTAGATAAAAGTATACAAATATGTTAGGTATTAGCCAATCGCGCTTTCATGTCAAGAAATATGCAAAAAGGGCAGTCTTATAAGAAGCCAGCTTTATGAAGGGTTACAGAAATTGACTGTAAATGCTGATAGATGGTGTTTAAAACTTTAGTACAATTTGTTTTGAAAACATAAATGTTTCTATGACTTTCAGAAGACGAATAGAAGATTCTAAGTGCTGGCGTGTTGTGGGGCGCATTGAAGCAGGACAATCGATCGCAGATGTTGCTCTTTTCTTCGGCGTTCATCATTCTGTAATTTCACGTTTATGGGAACAATTCCAAACCACACAGACAGTTGTCCGAAGGCCCGTAGTCGGTCGCCAAAGGCTTACAACCCCCGCGGAAGATCGATATATTGCTATTGTAGCCAAGCGGAATCGCAGAGCGACCTCCATACTGGTGACATCTATGGTTACAGCGTCCATTGGTAAGGCGATATCTGCAGCTACTGTACGCCGAAGATTACATATGAGTGAACTGTACGCCCGGGTACCTCGAGTTTGTGTTCCTCTATCGGTCCAATCAAGAGGGGCACGATTAAAGTGGTGCCGGGAACATGTCAATTGGACTGTGTCTGATACGGGCAGTTTCATATTTACTGATGAGACACGATTTGCTCTGCTGCCAGATGACAAGCGTATAAGGATATGGCGTGAAGAAGGAATACGCAATCAGCCCCAAAACATCACCGAACATCACGCATTCCGAGGCGGAAGCATTATGGTATGGGCAGGGATTTCATTAGGATACCGACCTGTACTTCTTTAAATTGGTTTCTGTGACGGCTGCCCGGTATCGGATTGAAGTCATAGAACATATTGTGAGATTATACGCTGCGGCAGTTGACCCTACTTTTGTTTTAATGGACGATAACGCACGTCCCCATAGAGCTGGCATCGTCGATGACTACCTGAAGAGTGAAGGGATTAATATTGTTTTCATTTCTTTATATAATTATTGATTTTATTTTATGCACAAATATATATGCTACTTTCTTGCCGAATTTTGTCTCAATCAAAGCAGTTTTTTTTTTTTTTTTTTTTTTTTTTTTTTTTTTTTTTTTTTTGCATTTTACATCTTTGTGCTTAACTTTTGGAAGTGAGTGTATAAATAGAATAATCCTAGTAATTTTCAGCAAAATATATTAGACCCATTTACTAAAAACTCATTTTTATTTTTAAATATTCTATTAGCTTTTAGAGTATTTGCTAATGTTCTAAGACTAAATTAGTACGAATGCAACACTAATTTCCGTCAATGATTATCGATTAATATTTTGCTTGTTGATGTTGTCTTCCCATAATTTTGGTGCATAATTCTCGTATCAAATAACGATTTAAAATCAGAAAATTTACATAAATGAAATAAAATTTTCCTCACATAGCAGTAATGTATAATTTATTAAATAAAATGTCTATTTCTAACACGGTAATTAAATATTTGAATTATACAAAAAATAAATTTAACCAATGACGCAAAACAAGCATAACCAAACTATTTTGCAATAAGAGGGGAGCTGGAGGGTGAATGGGACATTTTCAGTATTTCAGGCAATAAACTTTTATGTTTTTTACTAGCTTTCTATTCTTACACATGGCACTACTTTATTGTGATTTGGAAATGAAAGCAAAACCACATGGCTATTTTCATTTTTTTAAGTTTATTTTTTGAAATTCTGCTTAAAAGTAATTTTTTGTACATTTGAAGTTGTCAGATGGCTACAGAGCCGTTAAATTCATAGTAGACGCACGTCTTTTTGCGCCTGACGAAGAAAGACTAAGCTCTTTCGAAAGACCTTGCTCAATTAATTTCTTATGTATTGTTTCAGAGAAGTTCTTCACTTCAATTGATTAACACCAGCTTCAACTTTTTAAATGGAGTAAATATTTCCTAATTTCATTTTATTTTTACCCTTGAGGGGCAATGGGATATATTTTATCCCACCTAATTTAAACAAGATTCACACCAAAAATTTTTAACGATTTCTTACATTTTTAAATTTGGTAGCAAAAAGTTCTAGAATAGCTTTTTGTTGTTTTAAAATAAAATACTTCAATTCTTCCAATGAGAAATAAATATTATAGAGATATTATTGCTTGCCCCTCAAGGGATTAACACTAGAACCGCGGTGACGGGTCATTTTGACCCGTACCAAATGAATACATGCTAATTCGAACCAGAAATTATTTTATAAAAATAGTGAAGTGTGTATTCCACAAATATAATTAAAGTAATTAAGTTTCATAGTATTAAACAAAATTTCTGATATAAAATATTTTTTTTTAATCTACACTAAAATTTCCCGCGGTTCTAGTGTTAAAAATTTGACGAAATTGCTACAATTGTCACTGACATATATTCAGGGTTCGTACAGTTCTACCACTAAATTTTAAGAATATTTTCGATGTGTTTCACTGCAGAAAAATATCGTAAAATCTGTAAATGAAGGCAGGGCTTGCGAATGTTATGGTTTAAAAATTAAATGTAAATTTTCTTATTTTTAATAGTGGTGCCAGAGTCCTTGGAAATTCCAAGGAGTGTGCGAACCTTGCATATATTTTACTTGAAAAACTATATACTTTATTAAAATGTATCGCATACTATTGTAATCATATATTAAGTTTGATATGAGTTGCAAACAAAATTTTCCATATTGCATGTATTGCTAATAAAAACAACGAAAAAAATGGAAAAATAACAAAAATCGATAAAAAGTCCGCCGAAAAAAAATGTTTTGTTTTTTAAGAGAAGTGCAGGGTTTTCGGCATTGAAATTGTGATACGATCGTGGCTTGGTCTGCACAGGCGATTTTTTTTCTATACTATCCCACACCATTATCTGAAAGAAAAATGCTGTATATTTTTATAGCAGATGTTGCAAAATTGTATATAAAATATTTTTGTTTTGAAACAATATCGCCCTCGTCTTCTCTGATCGTTGTAGAAAATGGAATTGGCTTGTTTGTTTTCAGATAAATACCATAAGTATATTAGGAGCCTGTATATTATCACTGTTGGCGGCAACCTGGCATTTTCCGACATTTCCTTAAATCCATCCGCAATTTTTTATTGTATGTGTTATTCGAAGAAAGAGGAAAGTAATGCAAGAGGAAAGTTTATATGCAGCCTATGTAAGACTTATTAATATAAATATTTATTGACATTTAACCTCTATGCATAAAAAACGTACATGAAAACTTTTCATTCCGACAATAAAAATGGTTGTGTAGATACTGTGTGTAGATTTAAAATGTCATGTATTTATTGTTTTATTAAACTGATGAAAAAAATCAAAATATTTACTGCAGTTTATTTAAAAGACAAATATATATGAAGTTCAGATTCAGATGTCAATTTTGAAAGTGTTATTTTCATTGTTTGATGTTTATTTTGAAATCGCATTTGATAAAATACGAAAGATGACCTTTCAAACTTCTTTTTCTCACTCATTCACCTTTAGATGTGACCATTATCAAACATGGCTATTTAGACATTCAAATTGTTAATAAAATTATTCCTTGCAAAAAAACATTAAAATAAAAAAAAAATTTATCATGAAAAAAATAAACAGAACATTTTTGTGAATTTAATTTTTTTTAAATCAGTTTTTATTCAATTCTAAAATTAGGTTTTTCTGCGACAACTAAAATCAAAATTTTAAATAATAATTGGAATATTACAAGGTTCGCACACTCCTTGGAATTTCCAAGGACTCTGGCACCTCTATTAAAAATAAGAAAATTTACATTTAATTTTTAAACCACAACATTCGCAATCCCTACCGTCATTTACAGATTTTACGATCGTTTTCTGCAGTGAAACACATCGAAAATATTCTTAAAATTTAGTGGTAGAACTGTACGAACCCTGAATATTTATACGCAATTTTTACTTTCATGTAGAATTGCAGTTTTTCTTTTCAAACAGATTTTATGATAGAATTTTTATCTTATACAAAACTTTAAAAGTAAAGTTTTAATGCTTCTATGTAACAAAAATGTATCTTCTTTATGTAACAAAATAAGAAGTTACTCAAAATTAACAGTTTATTTCACCTTCGATTCCAAAATTCTTGTAAGTAAAAAAGTGGGATCCAAGAAATTATTTCTAGAAGAAATATGAAATTAATACAGTTAATAGGCTAACCCTTATGAGATTATTAATGTAGGAAACTTAATACCTGACTCGAATGCTCCGAAGTTAGTTTGAAGTTAATAGCATTAATAAAGTTGTAATATCTCATTAGACTCAGGGAGAATTATTTCTAAGTATATTTTTAAAAGGTTTCATAAGCTAAAATAAATCTGAACTTTGAATTTAATTTAAAAAATATTTAGCTCATTTTCAAAGAGATATTACTTGAATAAAAAAAAACTTATTGTGTTTGTTATTTTATTAACACTAGATAGTATATTATTATTTCAGTTATTTCTATCTTTAATGTAAATAATGTGTTTCGCACTTTTTTTAAATGGTGTTCCTTTCTGTATTTTACAATACCCTCGAGAGAGTGTAGCCGTTTATAAGAAGTTTTTAATCTAACAATAATCTTAGAAAATATTAGTTGTCCAATGTACTATCGTGTTATATATATAGAAAAATATAAAAATTCATAAAATCATAACATGTAATACATAAAAATCACAATTTTATAAACGAGCTCGTTGCTTTTTATGTATTTATTGACACATATGTTTTTAGAGGTTTCAATACAAAATCAACTCTGTATGACGTCTCTTTGTATGAAGTCTCTATGTACATGTAATGTATTCTATTCAAAGAAAACATAGATTTTAAAGCTGACATTATCAATCACGCAGTTAACTGCAAGGAACATAATCACAGAATGATTATTACAGAATGAATTTATGAACTTTTCCCATCTTCCCCAGTTAGTCAATTCCCAAGTACCCCACATTCCCACCAGAGTTAAAATGATAAATCCTTAACATTTCTCAATTTCAGACAATTTTTTTTAATCAGATATATTTATTAATATCCGTAGTATATGTTAAATTATTAAAATTTAAAAAAAGGAATAAATAAATAAAATTATTCTCATGGCAAGTTGGAAGTGATATTTTACTTTTGAGATGATTAAGCAGTATTTTGTCTCCCGAGGACAAACAAAATGCCGATGAGCTTCAAGAAAATTTTACCATATGTCTACAAGTGCTAACAATTTTGGTATTTTTTTAATTAAAAAAAATATAATATCTAATGAAAAGAGGCAAAGTTCACATCTCCCCCTTCTCCACATGTGCCCCAGTTTCCCTAAAAGATCTCAAAATCAAAATATTAGTTTCAACTTGCTAAGCGATAAACCTTATTTATTTATTCCTTATTTGAATTTAAAATTTTTGATTAATGATTTGTCAATTTATCTCTAGTTCTCGTGTGGAGCACTTCTGAACAGACTAGTTGGGACAGATGTGAACATTTCATAAGTGCTCCAATAAGTATTCTGTGATTTTGTTCCTTTCTGTTAACTTCATGAGAAATTATGTCAACTCAAATATCTGTAATTTTCTTCAAATAGAAGACTTTTCTTAATTCAAAATTTGATTTTGTATACATTTTTCAAAAAATCGTCTGTCAAAAAGTACCGTAATTTCCGGCGTATAATCCGCGGATCAAACAATTCTTTTTGAACACAGAAATCTTATTTATTGATTGTAAACAAATATTTGCGGAGATCTAATAAGTTACATTTGTTTTTAAAAGTTTCTGGGTCGAAAAAGAATTGTTTGATCCGCGGATTATACGCCGGAAATTACGGTACATAAGGATCAACGAACTTGTTTAGGTTCAGCTATGTTTTCTAAAATGCAATAATTTTCTGCAATATTTCACCAAAACAAAATTTTTTATACCGTAATTTCGGGTGTATAAGCCGCAGATCAAACAATTCTTTTTCGACCCAGAATTTTTTAAGAAACAAATGTAACTAGTTAGATCGCCGTAAATATTTATCTTCAATCACTAAATAAGATTTCTGGGTCCAAAAAGAATTGTTTGATCCGCGGCTTATACACCCGAAATTACTGTACTTTGCTATGCATTTCATTAAACAATTTTGCAAATTTTATGACTTTGTAAAAAAAAAAAAAATCTAGCTTTTAAATTTAGTTTAGTAAATTATGTTTCGGGGAGATTTTAGATAAAGTGCATTTCAATAATATTTATGGGATATCTGCCGAATTACGAAAGTTTCTCACTCATGCCTTATTTACTTCTAATTTGTCTTATTCACTTCTAAATTAATGATTAAGAAGAGAATTTTAATGATATAAAAAATCTCGATTGTAAGCGCCCCTCCCAGAAATTTAATTTATTTTGCTTTTGAAAGAGAGGATGAGTTCTTGCAATAGGAATTTTATGGTATTTATCTGTTTAAAAGTTTTATTTTCTTAAAATATCACTGAAATAATCTATCCCCATTTAAAACATAACATACGTAGATATTTCAGATATGAAAGTAAGAAATCTTAGTCAGTTTGAAAATTTTGCAGGGTTGTTTAATGTAATATTTTTAGTTTGAACACAGTATAAAAATATTGTTTTGAAGAAATATTGCATAATTTATTAGAAAGCATCAAATTTATTTATCAATTGAACCTAAACGAGCTTGTTGCTCTTTATGTTCTTGTTAACAGATGTTTTTGTGAAAATTTCAATACAAAATAAATGTTGAATGACGAAAAGTATTCTATTTGAGGGAAAATTATAGATATTGTAATTGACATTATTTCTCATGAAGTTAACTGAAAGGAACACAATTACAGAATGATTATTGGGGCACTTATGAACTCTTCAAATCTGCCCCAACTAGTCTGTTCAGAAACGCCCCACATGGCCGCTAGAGTTAAATTGAAAGACCAAAAATATTTATTAGTATAAAAAATATTTATTAGTATTCATAGCATATGTTAAAACCTTAAAATTCAAATAAACGAATAAATAAATAAAGTTATTCACTTAGCAAGTTTGAACTGGGATTTTGCTTTTGTAATCTATAAACAATGTTTTGACTGCTGAGGACAAACAAAATATCATAGGGCTTAAAAAATTATCATATGTCTACAAGTGCTATAATCGCTAGTAATTTTTTTCAAATAAAAAACATACTATAACATTTTTTAAATTGTGATTTTGACATCTGCCCCAGTCTCCCCTATGTGAAAATTTCGAAATTCTACATTTTAATTTTTATCTGCATTACCTTTTGGTGAATTTGGCCGACTAGATTTTTTATATTTCTAAAATAATATATAATTATGTATAATTATGTGTGCATAATATATATGCAGCGATAGCATAATTATGTATAAAAATTTTATTTAATAATGCCATTGATTACTGAATATTAGTCCAACCCACTGATACAAAATCTGTTTGTCGGGTGGGGGGGGGAGGGGATAGGAGGATTTCTTTCTGTGTTTGTGCGGACCCTTGAATTTGAATAATAATTCTAGAAAGTTTAATACGCCTTCTTTTTGAAAATAAATATGTCAATTACATTTTTATAAGAGATTAGTGTATAAATTCCGGGGTCCATTAAAACGCTTAAAGAAATCAACCTAAGACAGACAGCATTTTTTAAATCACCACGCAGGTTTTGTATTCAAGTAGCTGTGATTATGGTAATTTTTATGGTCTTTAATATCAGCGATGATAAAAAAAAAATACGATTCATTCAAAGAAATCCTTTTCGCAAAAGATTAAATACGGAAAATTATCCCAACTCTTTTATGTATTCATCAAGTGATGTTATGTAATAATAGAAGTTATCATTCATCACAAGAGACATTATTACTATTATATTGTTATACGGCTTCAAATCATTCACACGGTTAGGCAAATATACACGTTTATGTATAAATTATAATATTTTTATTATAATATTATATAATGTATGTATAAGTTAAAAAACTATTGAACAGCACATTAAAAAATGAGAATGAAAATCTAGATCAAAACAATATGCGTAATTTTCGTTTTTAATTTTTATTAATTACTAATTTTTTGATATATTCACCTATACATGTGCACATTTAAGTTTTTTAATTTAACTAAAGGATAAATTTTGCAATATTCAACATAAATAATAAATTTTGTATAACGTTTTAGGCGAGACAGCAACGAACAAACGTTATCGTACACGTATAAAGAAACTGAATACATTGTAATTAATGAGCAATACCCTTTTTGAGACTGAATTGTACACAATAGTTTATACCGTAATTTCCTGCGTATAATCCGCGGATCAAACAATCATTTTCCGACACAGAATTTTTTAAAATAAAGTATAACTTTTAGATTGCTGAAAATATTTGGCTCCATTTACTAAATAAAACTTCTGGGTTAAAAAAGAATTGTTTGATGCGCGGATTATACGCAGGAAATTAAGGTACATAGAATCATCGTGGAATAGCTTTGTTTATATTATAATTTATTAATTTAAATTTTTGTAAAGATGCGGTGACCTAACCAGGGATGGGTGCCTAAAACCAGTAATATTGTAAGATTTTCGTCTACCTTATTCGTAGCAGAAAATTTTGTGGATAGATGCCTCGAACAAAACTAAAAAAAATTACCAGCATTCACAGCTCCTGAGCACCCACCCTGATTACATAACAGAGATGATAATTTTATGTTAGCCTTCGGCATGTTTTGTCATATTTTCCACAGGAAGTAACGTCTCAGAAAGCCTTAGAAGTAAAAATGATAACTTTTTATGTGAGCTTTAGAATTACTGTTTTTCTGCAAGGAACACTGAGAATTTTATTCAGAAGTGCCTTATCTATCACAGAAGCTTCATGAGTATAAAAATCTTATATCCATAGCTATTTGTTTTAAGCCCATGAACATTGCTGAAGATCTCCATATTGTATACAATAGACTAAATACAGTTTTGAATGGGAACCTTTAATTTGTAGGACAAAAAATACAATAGTTCATTTTAAAGTGTTTAAGTTTTTGTATGTTTTTTTAGTTACAGTCTTAATAAAAAAGTTAAATAACAAAAATTTAGCTCTGGTAACAACATTTAACTATGTTCTAACAAAAATAATCTATAAATATTTAACATAAATGCCAGAGTTCAAATATTATTGTTAAAAACCGCTTTTAAAACATTGAGGATAAGAAACTTGGTGAAAGTAGAATTTAGCAGAGCTTGAAATTAAGCGATATTTGAGTAAAGACATTTTTGCTGATGTAACGTTAAAAGTAAATGACTTTTTATGGATTTGAACTAGCGAGAAAGTATTTCTATAGAAATTATCAAGATTTCTTAAAATTAGACGAAATTCCTTAATGATTTATTTCCATGCGAACTTGTCATATCTGTTACACAGCTGAAAATCGCTAAGCTTGTGGCCATCGTTATTTTCGAAAATTTTGCTTCACTGTATTCAATTGATGAGATATATCCCATAAAATAAGTCATATTTTCCCGTTGTAAAATACTGGTAGGCAAAAATAGTAGTATGTGGCAGACATGACAAGTTCGCATGGAAATAGCCAATAGGAAATTGAAGCAGTGCTGTGACAATGAGAATTCTCTGACATTTTCAATGCACTTGATTTATGTTTAATTGGCTAAGCTATATGTTTTACAGACGTGTTCAAATGATAAGCTGCGATTATCTTGAAGTAGTTTATACATTTTTCTCTACTAGATTAGAGATTTACAAAAAATTCAAGTCATTTAACTCTTATGTTCATCGATGCTGTTGATAAAATGAGATCTTGCTAACATGAGATCTTGCAGCTATTAACCCTTTGAGGGGAAAATCTCCTGTATTCTTCAAATGCCAAAATGACTTGATTGGCACCAGAATATAAAAACAAATTTATTTCAAAATTTATAAAAGTCTTTCTTCACATACTTGATAGAATTAAAAGTTTCATTTTAAAATTCGGGTGTCAATATGGCGTTTCGCAATTAAAATTAGGTGGGATATATTTTCTTCCACCGTTATTAAAGGGGTTAAGTTGTAGATAAACAGCCGTACCTTTTTTGTTCTAATAAAGATGAACTTACATTACTTCAAATTATAAGAAATTTTTCTTCATCATTGGTGCTATGAGCTTAAGTTTTTAGACAATCTCTCATTTTTTCCAGCGAGTTTTAAATAAAAAATCACGTAACTTACCAAAAGAAATATCATTTACAAGTGAAGATTTAAAAAATATGCGTAATAAAAGTGTATCATTTATTATAAAATTTACCCCTAATTAAACACGATGGAAAAACAACATTTAATAATGAAATACATGTTATTTTTAAAACATATGTGTAAAAATAAAACGGAAATTTGTCCGATAAAAGCAGCACTTCAAGCTTTTTGAGCTTAAAATTTCTACTGGTTATTCATTTTCATTTTTAAAATGTTATTCCTGTCATTAAAATAATAGTTAGAAAAACAGCAAATATGCAAAAACTGAAATATATTTTGATTGAAGGAAAGGTGCTGAGACATCGAAAACATAACATAAGAATTATGTTAAAAAATATTCATGAATAGAAGAATGATCAGGAAATATGTCAGAGTATCAAAAATATGGAAGAAAAAAAAAGTTGGAATATTCGATATGAACCAATTTTCAAAGTGTTTTTTTGAGTGGAATTATTTATGAAATATAATATTAAACGTTCTTTTTCTTTCTTTTAGTCAAAACAAAATTTCGGAAAATGTGTCAGACTTTCATATTATTATTATTCAGCCTAATCGTTCCCTTAATATTAACAAAACGTGAAAATACTTTGGTGCAAATGCAACTCTTTTAGACTGAAAGGCAGCAGCAGTGACAATCAACTCATAAAGTTCACGGCTAAAATTCCAGAATTAGTTAAAACTCGATTCGAATATTAAGACTTAATAAGTCTGCAAAACGATATCTTGGTGGAAAATATCTGAAAACCCGATTTTAACGGTTGAGTAGTAGGATTGCTATTGTGTTCCTGCTTCCTGTTCTCCACTTTTTCATACCTTTCGGTGAAGGAAAAAAGTGTGGGTCAACGTCTAAAATCGAGTTTTCATTTGTTTTCCTTCAAAAGATGATTTGGCAGATTGATTGCGTTTTAATATGCAAATAAAATTTTTAAGAAACGCTAGAATTTCAGAAGTGAACTCGTCGAGGTGATTTTCTATACTGCCGCCTCCAGTTCTATTATTGCTCTCGTAACGTCCAATGACGCTCTAAATGGGTCGAATTCACGTCAGTTTCACTCAGTCCGTATATCCTATTTTATGGCGGGATGCAATTGACTCAGAAAATACACACCGTGCTCACAGTCACTTGAGAGTCATAATGTGACGGAACACAGATGCTACCTTTTGGAGAGCGTTCCATTTATGATAATTTGTGACGGTTGTCAAGTCAAATTAAACGGCTGTGCTATTACATGACCATGTAATAGCACACATGCATACATGCATACATATAATTTAGCATACGTGATGCCAAATTTAATTTTTCTAATTACTACTATATTTGCTACTAAATTTACAGAGTTCGCACACTCCTTATATTTTTTAAGGACTCTGACTCTACTATTAATTACAAGAAAATTTACACTTAATTTTAAAGAAACATAATTCCCATTCACCACCTTTACTCTCAAATTTCGCAATGTTTTTCTTCTGTAACATATTTTGAATATACAGTTAAATTTTAGTGGTAAGATTGTGCGTACCTTGATTTACATTGGTAGTTTTTGTATTTAATCGCTAATTTGAGTCTTTGAATAGGGCTACATTTAATATTAAATTTTATACACAAAAAAAGGATAAAATACATTGGCCGCTAGTGTGAATGTCACCTCTTAACGTTGAACAATATTTTTTCTTAACCTCCGCATTCCTGCGATAAATATTACTAGAGAAGACAAATACTAACCTAAAATTACCATAAAACATCTCGAAAGATGTATCAGTCTATATATCGATACTTATGACATGCATTTAACTACTAAACAGATCTAGAAGCAATTTTATCAATACTGGAAGTATTTAAATTGATTTAAAGGGTGTTTTTAATGTCTGCTACAAGGGACATCAGGACCGACGTGGTTGAATATATCATTGAAAAACAACTTCGATTCTGGAAATGTTTGATATTGCATTCTTTACCATATGAAAACCCATTTACATCAATTTTATATGGTCGCAATTCACTGGAATTATAAGCTGATTAAATAATCTACAGTACAGAAAAATGCTGAAAGTTCATAACTTTCAAGGTACAAGACCTCAATACATTTTGGTGTGAAAAGAGTAGAATATTTACTGTTTTTCTTGGTGAAGCATGTGTAAATGTTTTCTAAATATGATATATGAAACTCAGAAACTATTTAAAAAGTATAATCACAAAATTTTTTTACAGAATCATTTGTTAAACAGAAATGCATTTTCATAGAATGAAAAAAAGAAAAAATACTGGAACTGTGTCTTTTACTTTAGCGGTTTAGAATTACCTACTGTCAGGTCAGGTAATTATGACCAGGGGGCCAATTGTAATCACCGCCATAATGGAGAAAACTATGCATGTCAAAAACAAAACTTGAATATTCTGCACTTTACTTAATCAAAGATATATAGTACAATAAAACTTTTGAAGAATCTAATTTATTTAAGAAAAGTAAGGAAATATTTTACTACGCAAAAAAATAAAATTTTTCGTACTTTGTTCTAAAGATAAGAAAGTATGTATTACTGTGTTTTGATTATTTAAATTTGTGTTTATGTTATGAAACGCTTTTTTGAATTTTAATGAAAAAACGTAAATAAAGCGTACACTTCACTTTTCTTTTATAGATGGTAATGAAATGAATATATTTCTATTGCATACCAGATAATGGAATCGGTCCGTTTCATCTCTTTTATATGTTGGTAATTTAGAAATTAGATTTATAAAAGTGGAACTGTTTATCCATATTAGTTTAAAATTGGAACCAGTCCAGCACGATTTTTTTGTCCTAGAAAATACACAAATGCAAGTTCAAGGATAATATAATTATTTTTTTATATCCATGATGCTTTGTTGCATGAAGAAAAATTTCTAAAACCTTTAATGAAGATATAATTATTTTCAGGAGGTTAAAATTCTTTAACCATCTGACAGAGATAAAAATTAATAAAATAAACTATTAAGTGCTAAATTTTCTAAAATATACATGCTCGAACATTTGTAAAAAATAATAAGAAAAGGTCAAGAGCATTAATGCCTAAAATGTCTTTTACTTAAGAAAAATAATAATGGCTTTTTTATTTTACTTTGATGACTCTTAAAATGTGCGTATTTTATGAATGAAGAATATAATAGTGTAACTGATTTCCCTTACTGCTTTAAAATTGGAATCAGTCCAGTGCACACATTTTCTGTCATAGAAAACATAAGAATCCTAGTTTTAGTTCGCGTAACTGAAATATCGCAAAAATATTATACAAAATATTTTTAAATAATTATATAAAATTGGAATCAGTCCAGTACGATTTTCATGTTCTAGAAAATCCACAAATGCTAGTTCAAAAATAATATATTCATTTTTGACATCTATTATGCTTTGTTGCCATAAGAAAAATGTCTAGAATCATGATTTAATTTTCAAAATGTTAAAATTTATTGAACATCTGACAGACATAATAATTAATGAAATAAACTAGCAAGCGCCAAATTTTGCAAAATATACATGCCTAAGTTTTGTAAAAAAAAAAAAAAAAAAATGAAAAATAGTCAGGAACATTAGTACCTAAAATGCCTTCTACGTAAAAAGGAAAAAATAATGGTTTTTTAATTTTACTTTGATGTCTTTTAAAAATGTGCTTAGTTTATAAATTAAGTTTATGAGAGCGTAAGTGATTCCCCTTACTGCTTTAAAATTGGAATCAGTTTAGTGCACTTATTTTCTGTCCTAGAAAGTGTAAGAATTCTAGTTTAAGTTCGCATATCTTGTTGACATTACTTTTATATTTTTATTTGGATAAAGAAAAACTCCTGAAATAATATACAAAATACTTTTAAATTATTGCATTAACCCCTTCGCGACGGGAGCATTTTACGAAATTTTTAATGTTTTGTCACCGGTTTTAAAATATAGAAATTTGTGACTTAATAAATCGAGAAAATGCACCGATTAATTAAGGCAAAATTTGCGGTATAATTTTGCTGGTGGCGATAAACACGGATTCTTAAGCCTATTTGCGACCACGTATACCTGTCGCTCGTCCCTAAGGAGTTAAATTATTACTTAAAATTGGAAACAGTACAGTACGATTTTGTTGTCCTTGAAAATGGAAAGATGCTAGTTCAAGGATAACATGTTCATTTTTGACATCTATTATTCTTTGGTTCAATAAGAAAATTTTCTCAAACATTTCATGTTTTCCAAGGTTAAAATTTATATCTGAGATACATTAACCCATTAACGCCCGAATTATTTTCTTCGCTAAAATTTAAATTTTGTATTTCCCACCACTTTTAAAAGCAAATTAAATTTTATCTAAATTTATCAAGGATTCTGTCTCGTGAAACAAGGTATACATTTTTCTTCCTCTTTACTGGTGGGAAAACCGCTTTCTTGCCGTTTTTGTAACCGTCCTCATACGAGGACGCTGGGCGTTAATGGGTTAAAGCTAAGAAAATAAACTTGAAGTGCTAAAATTTGCAAAATATACATGTTTGAACATTTGTAAAAAAATAATAAAAAAAAAGTCAAGACCATTGGTGCCTAAAATGTATTTTATGTAAAAAGAAAAATAATATTGGCTTTTTAATTTTACTCTCATGTCTCTTAAAATATGAGTAGTTTATAAATTAAGTTTATGAGAGCGTAACTAATTCCTCTTACTGCTTTAAAGTTGGAATTAGACCAGTACAGTCATTTTTTCTCCTAGACATTTTTGACATCTATTATGCTTTGTTGCAGTAAGAAAAATTTCTAAAACATTTCATGAGGATATAATTATCTTCTTTAGGTTAAAATTTATTAAAAAACTTGCAGACATAAAAATTAGAAAAATAAAAAATTAAGTGCTAAACTTTTCAAAATATACATGATTGAACATTTTTTTTAAATGATGAAAAAAAGTCGAGACCATTAGTGCCTAGTATTTGTCTTTTACTAAAAAGAAAAAAATAAAGTTTTTTATTTTTCTTAAATGTGACGTAAAATGTGCGTAGTTTATAAATTAAGTTTATGAGAGCGTAACTGATTCCCCTTACAGCTTTAAAATTGGAAACAGCCCAGTGCACTTACTGTCTGTCCTAGAATATGTAAGAATTTTAATTTAAGTTCGTGTATTTTGTTGACATTATTGATATATTTTTAATTGGAAAAAGGAAAACTGCTGAAATGTTATACAAAATATTTTTAAATTATGCAGTTCCCTTATTGTCTATCCTAGAATATGTAAGAATCCTAACTTAAGTTCGTGCATTTTGCTGACATTATTGATATATTTTTATTTGGAGAAAGAAAAAAAGCTGAAATATTATACAAAATATTTTTAAATTAACATATAAAATTATTATTTAAAATTGGAACCAGTCCAGTTCGATTTTGTTGTCCTACAAAATGTTCGAATGCTAGTTCAAGGATAATGTATTCATTGTTGACATCTATTATGCTTTTTTGCTCTATAAAAAAATTCTAAAACCTTTCATGAGGATAATATTATTTTCAAGAGGTTAAAATTTATTAAACATCTGATATACATAGAATTTAATAAAATAAAATATTAAGTGCTAAAATTTGCAAATAAATACATGTTTGAACATTTGTAAAAAAACTAATAACAAAAAATTCAGCAGCATTCGTGCCTAAAATGTCTTTTGCTTAAAAGGAAAAAAATAATAATAGTATTTTAATTTTACTTTGATGTTTCTCAAAATGTGCGGTTAATAAATTAAGTTTATGAGAACGTAACTGATTCCCTTTATTGCTTTAAAATTGGAATCAGTCCAGTGCACTGATTTTCTATCCTAGAAAATATTAGAATTCTACTCGCGTACTTTGTTCCCATTATATATATATTTCTGTCTGGAGAAAGAAAATCTTCTAAAATATTAAACAAAATATTTTTTTATTATTGTAATAAAGGATATAAAATGTTTAGGGATTTAAAAAGATTGAAATATTTGGCAAACACAAAAAACAAAAAAAATCAACAAATTTATTATTGTAACAGTTACAGAATAAAAAAACAAGCATATACAGAAACTTAAGAAATAGTATAATTAAATTTAATGTAAGATTTTTAAATTATGAAAACCCTTAATAATATTGTTTGTACCAAAAATTATTTTTTATTTACTCAGTTCAACCAATTATTCTTTAACCCTTTGATTACGGGCTTGGGACATATGTCGTCCCAGGGAATATTACTTTAATCTATTAGCACCAATTTTTGAAAACTATTCTATTTCATACACATATACCATACTAATTTTAAGAGAAATCTATCACAAAAATTTTTTTATGAAAATTTTGGTTTGAATAAATTAAAAAATAGCCACCGTTCTAGCCCGTAAGCAAAAGGTTAATCATCAAATATGGACTTGGGTTTTTCTGTTCTTTTTAAAAAGGTAATTAATATATTATAAATAGAAGTTCTCGTGAGTAGTTAGCATTTGCACTGGATTAATAAACGTGCAAATCAGTAGAATACAATTTTCTTTTTAAAATTTGCATAATTCATATAAACTAAGTCATACGTTTGTTTTCTTTCATATTGTGTTAAAATATCATTCACATTCAACGAGAAAAATCCTCGTCAACTAAGCAAAATCGTTATAAAATTGTCGAATAAGCGGTTAAATTTAACTACTAGCCTTAAACATAACGATGTAAAAATCATAAAACAGTTTTTGACATTTGATACGTACTTCTTTAAATTTTTCTTTCTAATTGTTAATCTGAATGAAATGTGACGAAATTTTTTTGATTTTTTTTTTCAAAAAATAATCTGCACTATTTATTTTTTATATAGTTATTTTTTAGAACTTAAAATAATCTAAATAGCTTGCATATTTTTAATTGATTTTTATTTTGGACTAACGTATCCTATCACAATATCAACATGATAGAAATTTGTTAAAAAGTGGTGCAAGCGTCATTACATTAAAATCAAAATTTACATTTTCATGTTTTTAAAGTTAGTAGGGCTACTGTTATTTTCCAGGTGAAACACCAGTAATTTTTAAGGAAAAATAAATGTAGTTCAAATCTGCTTTAATTAATCAGAGATTTTCTATGCGAAAAGCCAAAAAATTTTAAATGATCATGAAGTTCCAGGAACCGCACGAACCCTGATTTTAGAATAAAGATTACGATTATTGCGACTCCATATCGTGCAATTTGGACGCTCTAGACGAGGGCAGTTTAAGCTTACTTTCGTCTAACCGAAAAAATTTACCCGTGAAGTTTTTTTTTCTTTTTTTTTGCAGTGCCATACGGATTGGCACTGCAGCGTAACTGCTGCAGAATTTCCACCACACTTGATTCTTGGCGTCAAGAATACAGCGTTTATATTTCGTCACCTGAGAATAAGATTATATCGGTGTTTTTGAAAAAATTGACTTACCGACATAGAAATGTTCTATTCGCATCTAAGAAGGCATTTCTGGATTAAAATAATATCATATTATGATTGTAAGGTCATATGTAAATTTATATGTAACATCATTTTGATGCAAAAATGCCTCCATAGATACAAATTGAACCTATCTACATTGACAAGTCAATTTTTCAAAAAAAAAAAAAAAAAAAAAAAAAAAAGATATAATTTTATTATTCTCAGGTGACGATTTGGCTGCCAGCAATTTGTATCGTGCTGCGAGTGCGCGGAATTTGTCCCTATCCTTTTGCGTTGGTCGAAGTGATTTTAACTTAAATTTTTTGCGGAGGTCTGCCACTTAAAAGATGAAGTTTACAGACATATATGTATTCTTGTATCTAAAGGAGGCTTTAGATGCCATCTGCATTGTATTTATGAGGACCTCTGTCACGTAATTAAGTTTAGTTGTTTCTGTGACATCCTTTAAGTGTTGGCTGAGGAGTGATTTATGTGTCTTAATTATGTGTGTAAACTTGCACAGGTTACCTCGTGTGGTATTAAACCTGCGATGCAATGTAGTAGTGTAATTTCAAAGTCAAATGTAATGTATTTGTGATCTGAGTTGCTATGAATATTTGAGACTTGTCAGTCGCCAATTTTGCTATTGGTCAAAGGTCTAACAGCATTATTTCTTAGCATACATTAAAAGGTTTTATAAGATAAAATAAATCCTAACTTTTAATTTTTAATTTTATTTATAAAATGATTACTTCCATTTAGCGCATTATAAAATATAATAACAAGAATTTATATAGACCTGTGATAGTTTTTTGAATAGGTACTTTATCAACACTGATAAAATATTTTAAAAAAATGTTGTACTAATTACAAGGTTCGTACGGGTCCTGGAATTTCATGGCCAGTAAATTCTTCGCTACTAATATTTTCTTCTAAAAACTCTTTCAATAAATATGCCGAAATTTGACACTTGTGAACTATATTTATTTTTCTGTAAAGAAATGCTGGTATGTCACCTTGAAAATAACGGTACCCGTACGAACCATGAATTATTTCTTTCTTTAATGATAATAATACAAATAATTAATTATAAAAATACCTATTTATGTAGTTAGTAAGCAAAAGATAAAATGTATAATACATTTTAAAAAACGTATCACGATTTTACAGAAAAAATTTGTTTCTATCCAAAATCTGTAAACCGGAAAGATATGAACTATTCTCCTAGTTGATGTAAAATTAGTTATTCTACAGATGAGTCACAAATCAATGCATTAGTTTTTAATTTATGTAAATAATCACTGTTTCTTTTACTTTGTATGTTGTCGATATTTCGCAAATATAACTGAAAATTTAGTAAAAGTGTCAATAAAAAAACACATTTTTCATATTAAAAAAATATACGTGATTTAAGATTTTTAATCTTAAAGCACATGTAAATAAATATCTGAAATGATTCACGATTTACACCAAAAATATCAAAATGAAATTTTAAAGTTAATCTATTTCGTAATCATAACGAAAAATTCTGTATAAAATAAAACATTCATTTTTTTTGACAAAAATATTATTTGATTAAGCCCGGGAGGGCACGCGCAGGGCCTAAAAGACCCGGAGTGCGTATGGTTTTTTACAATTGCAACCACTAATTTTTTAAAGCAATCTTCAACTTATTTTATCGCAAAATTTGTAAGAATTGTCTCCGTCTAAATAAAGCGACTGTTTTAATTTGATTTTATTGGTGACAAAGTTAAAACCATTCATACTCTGGGTAAGCGCGCGTTCTCCTGGGTTAAGTAGTGTTTTCCGATCACACAGGGAAATAGTATAAAGTGAAAACACTTTAATAAAAAACCAACCATCCATTAAGAAATGTCTAAAGAAAGTAGAAGTATCGGCTTGTCCAGAATTCGCTGGTGATCCATTACAGAATTTTCTCGAAAACATGAACATTTTATTTTTACACGACGTGAAAAATATACACATTTTGTTAGTGCTGAGATGCTTCAAGAGATATCCTTTTAAATATTGGAAAAAATTATATAATTATTAACTGCAGTAATAGTAAAATGGAATTATTTAGAGATGTAAATATTTTTTTCAATTTAATATTTTATTCATTTCTTAAAGGTATTTTTAATGTAACTTAACCCCTTAACACTAGAACCGCGGGATAATTCATTCAAGTTTTATACAAATATTTCTCACCGGATTTTTCATTTAAAACTGTTTAAGTTATCTATAAAAATTATTTTTGCTCAGCTTCTATTTGTCTTACTTTATAAAGAGTTTTCTGGTTCGAATCAGCAACTCTGCATATGATGCGGGTCAAAATGACCCGTCGCCGCGGTTCTAGTGTTAACTGATTTGCCCGTATCCCGTTCGGGCAAGACAAATTTGCTTAATTCATCATTTAAAGCTTTTTGACACCACTATGTTTAAAAAAAAATTTCATGCTATTTAAAGGAGGAAATGTTTAGACTAAATGTTACGAATATTTTATTTAAAAATAGTGATGCGAATCCGTTACTTTAAATTTATTGAACGGAAAAGAAAGAACCAGTTAAGGGGTTAACACTAGAACTGCCGGCTATTTTGTGCAAGTTTTATAAAAAGTGTTTGACACCAGAATTTTTATTTAAAATTATTTTGCTTATTTAATTAGCCTATATTTGTTCTGCACTTATTTAACAAGTTTTATCAGGAAATTTCTGGTTCGAATCGGCTACATTCAATTTGGCAGGGGTAAAAATGACCCCTAATTGCGGTTCTAGTGTTAAAGCAAATGCAAGTAAAATAACGGAAATGACACAAGGTTCTGCATAAAATAAAAATTCGTTTTTGCTGACAAAAAAATTATTTGCTTTAAGTAATGTTTTCCGATCAAACTGCAAAAAAAGTATAAAATGGAAACACTTTAATAAAATCCAACCATCAATTAAGAAATGTCTTGTGAATGTAGAAGTATCGGCTTGTCCAGAATTCGCCCGTGATCCATTAGAGAAACTTTTGAAAAACACGAACTTTTTATTTTTACAAGACATAAATAATATATACAGTACTAAGATGCTTCTAGAGATACCTTTTTAAATAATGCAAAAAATATAATAATTAATTGAAGTAAAAGTAAAAAGGAATTGTTTAGAGATAAAAATCTCTATTTTTTCAATTTAATATTTTATTCAATTTTTTAAATGTATTTTTAATGTATCTTAAAGCTAATGTAAGTAAAATAACTGAAATGACCCAAGATTCTGCATAAATTAAAACATTCGTTTTTCTTGGAAAAAGTATTATTTGGTTTAAGTAACGTTTTCTGATCAAGGAACAACTAAAACATAAAATGGAAACACTTTCATAAAAACGAACCATCCATTAAGAAATTTCTAGCGAAAGTAGAAGTATCGGCTTGTGCAGAATTTGCTCGTGATCCATTACAGAAACCTCTCGAAAATACGAACTTTTTATTTTTACAAGACGTGAAAAATGCACAGATTGTTTTAGTACTGAGATGCTTCTAGAGATTTCTTTTAAAATATTGGGGAAAATAAGTAAAAGTAAAGTGGAATTATTTAGAGATTTAAATCTGTATTTGTTCAATTTTATATTTTATTCATTTTTTTAAATGTATTTTTAATGTATCTTAAACCATATGTAAATGAAATAACTGAAATGGCACAAGGTTCTGCATAAAATACAACATTGGTTTTTGTTCATAAAAATATTATTTGGTTTAAGTAGTGTTTTCCGATCAAGGTGCGAAAAAGTATAAAATGAAAACACTTTAATAAAAATAACCATCTATTAAGAAATGACTATTGAAAGAAGACATATCGGCCTGTCTAATGTTCGCTTGTGATCTATTACAAAAACTTCCCGGAAACACGAACTTTTTACTTTTACAAGATATAAAAAAATATATATATATACATTTTTTAGTACTGAGATTATTCTAGAGTTAGCTATTTAAAACTTGGTATCAAACATAATAATTAACTAACATAAAAATAAATCAGAAGTATTTAGAAATGTAAATCTCCATCTTTTCAATTAATATTTTATTCAAATTTTTATAAATTATTTTGACAGTAACCCATTTACAAATAAAACAATATTTCTATAGGATTATTGTATATGTATAACCGTGGAACTATTAAGAAAAGGGACTGATATATTTTAAAAATAGTGAATCTGCAACTATTGCCAATTTCATTACTATCGAGGAAAACATCCACCAATATGTCTAAGTAGAAAATTTCTGTTTATTTAAATGCCTTATGGACAGAAAATTTCGTTAAAAAAAACGTTGGTAAAACATGTTACTCATTATACTTGTTATAATATTCATTTTTACTGGTGGAAATTTACTTCAGCGGTAGTGGTTCCGCCACATTGTGACAATCAAGACAACCTACTGCTTGTGTCAATGAAAATATTTTAATATTTGGTTAAACTGATACCAGAAAAATATAGAAAATACTTATCATATTTGAGATGGGACAGTTCGGATCAATAACGCAATTAAAATATTCAACTTTTTCTATTTAAGTTTACTGGTGGAAGAAACTGTTGATCCAAATCAAAGAAACAGCTGCGGTCATATTGTGACAACCTCTTCAGTTACTCAACTCGCAACTGCTAGATAACACACTAGATGCCTCCAACTTTAGCTGGATTGTCTTCTTTTTTGCATGCCTTTATTTCCAAAGATAAAACTTTGAAGTTTTGAAATTAGATCTAATATACAGGAAGTAATAAATTCCAATTAACCCAATCAAATATTACATTAATATATGGGTATTTACGTAAACTATTGTCGTGTAAGTCACATACTACGATTCTTGATACCAGTATTTTAGAGCGGGAAAAATGTGACTTTTTTTATTCGGAGATGTCTCATTAATTGAATAAGCCCAATAAAATCTTAAAACAAATGATGGACAATTTAGTAATGTGACTTACAGGATAAGTGCTCATGGAAATACCAATATGAAAGTTTACATTAGAGATAGTTACATTTAAAAATAGTGATAAAAAATAACGGTCGAAATTATAAGAGAAACTTCAATGCTTGGTAAGTTTTCGCATTTACATAATAGAATTTTTTACTACACAGGCTGTCCCTAAACTCATGGTACATACGCTAGGGGGTGATAGAACACATCAAGACGAGTAATAGTAAATAGGAAAACCAAAGATCCGAAACACATTCCAAAGGAGACAGGCGCCGTCAAAGTTTAGGGTCCCAAATTGCAAATGATGATAAAAAAGGGAAAAATGTGTCAATTTATTTGCGGTTTTCGCTAAAATTATTCTTTAGATTAGTATTTTTAAAAAACAGTTTTAAAGAAAATTTTAGAAGGCGTTCTAGACTTTGGAGTAACGAATAACTATTTTTTAGCGGTTTTTAACACTTTTAAATGTTTTCTAAAGCTTAGACCTTAACATAAATTTTGTGTGCACAAGTGAAATTAGTCGTGAAGTAGTGCAAATTTAACTGTGTTCAGGGGGTTGATTTTTGAACAATCGTATGTAATGAGCAAAATAATAACAAATGATGGAAATCAGGACAGACAGAGATGGAATAAAAAAAAACAACAAAGGGAAGAAAAACACTTTATTCAATCAAATGAAAATAAACAACACGAAGTACTCCATCACAGGACTGTTCAAAATTGCGGCCTCCAAAACGAACGCAAGCCGTCGATGGATTGACCACCGTACATTGGCGAAAACACCAGGCATCTCTCTTATGGTGGTCGAAGCAAAGGATATCCGGGCAACAAGGTCTTCAGCAGAATCTACGGGACCATCTTCGTATATCAGGCTCTTCATATGACCCCACAAGAAAAATTCCAGACAGGATAAATCGGGTGAACGGGCTAGCCAGCTGATTGGACCGCCACGACCTATCCATCGCCCCGGATACATGATATTTAGGACGTTACGGGCATCCAGGCTGTAATGGGTCGGTGCTCCGTCGTGTTGGAACCACATACGTCGTCTGATGGGTGCTGGAACATGGTTTAATAGTTCTGGCAACACCTTTTGCAGAAACACAAGATGATTCTCCATCCAGGCGCATTGGCAGTAAGTATGGCCCGATTAGATAATCGTGCACGATTCCGGCCCAAATATTTACCGCGAAACATTGCTGGAACGAACGTGGGCGTATTGCGTATGGGTTTTCATTTGAACACACATGATAATAGTGGATATTCAAAATACTCTTGCGTGTGAATGTGCATTCGTCCGGGAACAACACATGTGCACAAAAATCAGGGTCCACAGCCGTTTCGTGGAGCAACCACGTGCTAAAATTGACATGTGCCTGGTTATCCGCTGGTTCTAGGCCTTGAACTCTCTGCGCATGGTACAGATGCATTCCTTCATCCTAGATTCAGGCCTCTCGCTCATACAATCCAAAATGTTATCCGAAACGGATAGTGTTCTTACACTCATGGAGCGTCCGGTATCCTGCATGCAACTTGCAAATGAACCCTTTTCGCACAGTTTTTGGTGCAGTCGTTAAAATATCCTCGAATCAGGTCTGGTTGGAAAACGCTCTCAGTACAATCTTTGATCGTCTGTTACATTGGCGTCTGCAGCTCCGCACATGTAATGCCTCTCGGCCTTCCCCTATTAGAGTACAAAACCATATTATCGGCTATCCGCAGAGCAAATGAAGACAGCTGCTGCGAACAGTTCCCAGTTTCACAATTACGCACTCGAATAAGTAACTTTTATGTCAGCGAAAGTTTACATACGCGTTCTTCTTCTTCCCCATGTCACATTTTCTTATTCTTCTTCCGGAAACTTACAGCATAATGGTAGCTATAGCGCTTGCATGCATCTAGTTTGAACATGCTCTAACACGTTTGCGTTTGAATTCAAATCATGTATTACTTAGTGAATGTTGTTTGTTTTGATGTGTACTATCACTTCTTAAAGTTTGTTCCATCACTTATTATTTTGCTCATTACATATGATCGTTCAAAAATCAACCCCCTGAACACAGTTAAATTTGTCCCACTTAACCTCTCTCCATGATTTCATATGTGCAAAGAAAATTTAAGGTCTAAGCGTTAAAAACATTTAACAACGTTAAAAAAAAAGAAAAAAAAAGGTTCGGAACTCCAAAGTCTTGAGCGCTCTCTACCGGCATTTTTATAACTTTCTCTTTAAAACTTTTTTTAAAGAAAATACTAATTAAAAAAATTATTTTAGCGGAAACCGCAAATAAATCGACCCATTTTTCTGTTTTTTATCATCATTTGCAATTTAGGAACCTAAACTTTGATGGCGCCTGTCTCCTTTGGAATACGTTTGAGACCCTTGGTTTCCTATTTACCGTAATTTCGGGTGTATAAGCCGCAGATCAAACAATTCTTTTTCGACCCAGAATTTTTTTAAGAAACAAATATAACTATTTAGATCGCCGTAAATATTTGTCTTCAATCACTAAATAAAATTTCTGGGTCCAAAAAGAATTGTTTGATCCGCGGCTTATACACCCGAAATTACGGTACTATTATTCGTCATGATGTGTTCTATAACCCGCTAGCGTATGTACCATGAGTTTAGGGACATCCTGTATATGTGAGCGAAATTTCCATCAACAAGGCATGAAATGTTCAAGTTTACAGGTAGAAGTTTTCTCCAGTGTTTAATCAGATACTGTAAATCCAACTAAAAGAAACAATTGCTATCTTGTGACAATCTTTTCAATAACTTCAAATGCAACTGACATACCATATAGTATACGTCCCCTCCTCTTTATTCATAACTCCATTACTGAAGAACTGCCTTTTGAATTTGACCCTCAGAGCCACATGATGCATTTTTAGGAAGATCTCAAGCAATTTGGAATAAAACGGCACATGTAGTGCAGCTGGATAACTTTCATTTCTCTTGGCAATGTCCAAAATGAAACATTCCACATTTAACCCTTCGGACGCCGGTGCCTCTTACACAAATTTTCTTCGATAAGCACCACTTTTTAAAAAGAACTTTCCTTCAAGTAGACAATTTCAAAAATTCTCTTATTAACCCTTTCCGGCGCACTACTCTTTAAAGTTGGAATTTAAAGAAAATAAAAATTAGGCAATTTATTTAGGCCTAGAGGAGTACACAGGTATTGTTTTGTAAAGATTGCACTCACCATTTTAATTCTACAGCTGTTGCCGAAGTGGTAACCTCCATAAGTAAAGCATTGATAAGCGCAGTGAGAAGAGCATTGCTGTGAAGCGCGTATCACAGTAAAACATTTTACCTATTATTTAAAAACAGTAGAGTTTGATCTCTGTGGTTCTGCCATCTAGAACTCATAAGAAAGATTTAAAGTAGCCATTAAAGTAGTTTTTGAAATATTCACGGAGTTTTTGTGTCTCTAAACAGGGGGAATTTTAGGTGTTGCCGACCCGGCAACACTGCGCGTTAAGGGGTTAAATAAGGAAAATTTTATTTTCCTTCATTAATGGTGCCGAAAGTAAATTTTGGATGGAAAGATTATGTCTCCGCAGCGGAGACAACGGAGTGCCAAGGGTTAATAAATCGGTTATTTTTATTCTGTGTATTTTTAAATTTATTTCTCCTCCCTCCTGGAAATATTTCCGATTTTTATTTTCTATAAATTAGATTTTTGTGTAAGAAGGATAAAAGTTGGTTTTTCACTAAGTTGAAATAATATTTCCTAATTGACTGAATGAGTATACTTTTTTAAAATATGTAATTCAAAAAATAATTCGTACATAATCGAATCCTAATTGGAAAAC
This sequence comes from Maratus speculifer, assembly GCA_964019185.1. Lineage (NCBI taxonomy): Eukaryota > Metazoa > Arthropoda > Arachnida > Araneae > Salticidae > Maratus > Maratus speculifer. The sequence continues at coordinate 402,367,801 of OZ025293.1, forward strand.
ATTTTTGTTTTTAAAAGATGGAAAAAACATACATTACTACCATGCCATTAACGTATTCAGAAAACCGATAAACTAATTTTATCTAATACTATCAAGAAAATCCCAATTTAGTTTTAACCTTCCTACCTTGAACGGGTCTAATCGACCCATGGCTATAATTTGTTTTATACGATTCGCACCAGAACTTTTTTCATAAAGAAAGTTAAATAACAGATTCAATAAAATAAGCCATTTAAATATATTAAAATATTTTAAATAACAATTCTGGTGTGAAATATTTTTAATCAAGATTGAGTAAAATTTGAACAGGGTAGGAAGGTTAAAGTAATATGTAGTTTATGTTTAAAGTTTTTTGATGTTTCTTTTTTTCAATGCAGAACTATAGACAAAAGCATTCAATATATCACATGAAACGTTTCTAATTTTAAAAATTAGTTATTTTGTTTATAATATATTTCTGATATTTTTTGCTTCGGAGAAAGGAAAATTGAATTTACTTTCTTGCAGTACCGTTAATCTGATTTTCATGTATTTCTATATTAGTTTTTTTTTTTAAATAGTAATGATAAAAATGGTTTTTTATTTCGCTGATACATTATCCTCTTTATTTACTCAATAATAACACATATTTAAAAATATATGCAAGAAATACTTAATTGAAACTAGAGTTGGATTATTGTAAAACATTTATCATTTTAAAAGTAAGAAATAAACATCCATTTCTACCACGCCATTCACATGTTGACAAAACTTACATAAAATCGCATCTAATAGCATCAAAATATATTCGCAATTGCGCAACTGTAGTGAAAAATAATTTACTTTTTTATTTTTTTACAAATTCTGTGAATTTTTTATTAGGGGAAACTATAAACAACATTTTCAATATCACATATAAAACATTTCCAACTTATTTAATCTGTTATTTTGTTTTTATTATTTTGTTTCCAACAATGATATAAATGGTTGTTCATTTTGTAGATAGTTCTATATTACTGTATTTCTTCTATTGATTCAGCAAATATACGTATTTGTTAATCTATTTTTTGCAAAAACAATCTAAATATTACTGAACCGTCATGAATAATATGCGTTTAGTATTATGCTTCTTAGATATTTTTTTCAGTGTATTTACATAAGACAAGGGAATGTAATAGATTTGAAAATCTAAATTATATATATGCATACATGCCAACCTACGGCTTTTTATAAATCAAAGAAAGATACTTAGAACCAGAAATTTATTTAGTGAACAATATACAGTAGATTGCAAGTTAGAACGATATTTATTACAAGATACATTTAATTAAACAATTTTCCTGTTCAAAATATGTTTACCTGATTAACAAAAAGCCGGAGGTTGACAAGTATGTATATGTAATCCAAAAATTTTCCTTGATGAAAAATATGAGGCTTTTCATTGTAACGCATTATTATTTTATCATACATTAATACTTCGTTATTATAAAGATCTCTTCATAATTTATTTTAAGATTAAATTAGCATACCCTCTTGTATATTTTTTTGACATGTTTGTAACTCATTTTAGAACAGCTGTAAAAGACAAATAGCTTTCCAGACCTGTAGAGCTCTTTCTATAATTTATATAATCCACGATACAGACTAAATAGACTGTAGCACGCATCATAAGACTGACTTCATACTGTTTTCTAATTAAGCATGTCTTGTAGAAAGAACTATGGTTATGATTTGTTACAACATCATGCCTCTTTAAAGTATTTAATCTAGAATACATTGAAAAATATTTTATTTAAATTTTTTATTTCTATGGTATATAAACTAACATTTTCAACGGTGATTCTTCAATTATAGTCGCTAGAAAAGTCCAATGATTTTGGAAACGTAATTGTATATTTGTATTCATAGAATTTTGGAATACACTTTACCTAAATGCAGACCCTCATAGCATGCATGGTCACAGTGACGTCACAATGACGTCACTGTGAGTCACTTTGGTCACATTACATCTGTGATGAAAATGCCACCACTCAGTGACGTCACATTGTGACTGAGATGTGACTTTCTTAAAAATTTTTAGAAAATTACAAATATTCTTAAAAACACGTTATTTGCTTTCAAAAACATGTTTGTGGCAATTTAAATATCGCCGCTTTTGTCACAGTTTCGCCACAATGTTAATGTTAAAGTAGTCACAAATGACACACATTTCACAAATTGGTCACATTGTGACGTCACAAAGTGGTCACAATGTAACGTCACAAAAATTCCCTAAAACGGCTATAACGACTTCACATTTTAGTCACTGTGACTTCACATCGACAATCGATGGTCACAAAGTCACAATGTGACTTCCCAACGACGTTGCTGTGACGTCACCATGTCTTACGGGTATATCCCCGTAAGACATGGTGACGTCACGGTGACGTCGTTGTGAAGTCACATTGTGACATTGTGACCGTCGATGTGACGTCACGTGACGTCGATTTGAAGTCACTGTGACTAAAATGTGAAGTAGTTATGGCCGTTTTAGAGCTCGTTTGTGACGTCACATTGTGACCACTTTGTGACGTCACGATGTGACCAAAATGTGAAAAATGTGTCATTTGTGACCAAATTGTCATTAAAACTGTGACTATTCTGTGACGATAGTGACAAGGTTGTGAAGACAGTTTCGATTTTTTTTGGATTTGTGACAAATTTGTCACTAATTTTGTGACGGTGGCAGCATTGTCAATGTTGTGAAGTTACACTGGGACACAATTATACAGTTATGAACAATGTTATACAGAGTAAAATCCCTTACATCTATAATTTTATTATACTTTGGCGATACATCTCAATTAAAACTTGGGAGCTGCTATAAAAAGAATATACCAAAACAAAGACACTGAATCAAAATGTAATGCCATGCAGACTTTAATCTTTGATACATTTTTTTTCTGTTGCAATAAATGAGAATATTTAAGACAACTGAATATTCGATCTATCACAACTATTTGAAATTTAGCAATTTGTTTTTCTAATAAGCATTAAAATTATCATAAAACACTTCCTTTAAGGTCACTAGTCACAGAAAAAGACCCGGATGATAATGTAAGGAGGGTTGGGGATCGTGGTTTTCAAATTTGTCGCTCAAATTTTAATATTTTTGCATGATTTTTTGCGTAGGATAGCTGAGGACGATCTACAACCGGACTATTTTTTACTTTTTCAATTTTGATTTTATATTTTTTATATTATGATTGTTTTAATATCAGAACCGGTTTAAACCGGTTTTGAAATTTAATTTTTTTTTTAAATCTGAAACTAAAATTGAAAAAGTAAAAACTAGGCTGGTTGTGGATCGTCTTCAGCTATCCTATGAAAAGAATCATGTAAAAATATTAAAATTTGAGCGAGATATTTGAAAAGAACTTTCCCACAGATTTTACATTATCATCCGGGTCTTTTTCTGTGGCTAGTGTTGCAACTTAAAGGAAGAGTTTTTCCTTTTTAATTTTAATGCTTATTAGAAAAACAAATTGGTAAATTTGAAATAATTGTAATAGATCGAATATTCAATTGTCCTAAATATTCTCATTTATTGCAACAGAAAAAAAAATATGTAACAAAGATTAAAGTCTGCATAGCATTACATTTTGATTCAGTAACTTTCTTTTGGTACATTCTTTTTATAACATCTCCTAAGTTTTAATTGGGATGTATCGCCAAAGTATAATAAAATTATAGATGTAAGTGATTTTACACTACATAATAATATTCATAACTGTATAATTGTGTCCCAGTGGGACTTCACAATATTGACAATGCTGCCACCGTCACAAAGTTAGTGACAAATTTGTCACAAATCAAAAAATATTCGCAAACTGTCTTCACATACTGTCTTCAATGAATATTAAAATATTATTAAAACATGCAAAGAGGAATTATAAAAAATTAAAGCTAAATATTTATTAGTATATTAATAAACAAAAAAAAACATTAAGGGAATATCCATAACTGGAAGGCTGTCCATCATAGACTCATTTACCTAATAAAAATTCCGACGATAAACATAAAATAGAATAACAAATACGTTAATTATAATTATTAATATTTTATTTATAATATTAGAGAGTATTTATAATACCCACTTTAATCACGATGTATACTAATACTACATATAATGGATATTTTGAAATTTACCTCTGTAAAATGATTCATTAAAGGAAATAATAAAAGTGTCTGGAAGGAAAAATTAAAAATAAAATACAATTATTACTTTTTAGCTTCATACCGTTCAAGTATTTGCGTTATTTGTTTTAAATACTATCATGTTTAAATTCTTATTGATTGTCTTAACTTCCAAATTTTCTCTGAAAACATTCCAATAAGAATATTTACAACTGAAACGTTTTCACCCACAATGACTTACTATTAAAAAATTTTATAACATTTCACAGGTTAAAAAATACATTAAACAGTCATTAACGTTATTGTTTTTTTAATATCAAATATCTACGATTTCTTTTAATAGTTCTTCTCGTTCTCTTATAAATTCCTCTTCTGAGCGGATGCATTTTTAAAAATAACATTATGCAATGTTTCCGAAGATTACTTAATACAAAAATTAAAAAAGGATGTTTGTTAATAATTTTATTCTATAAAAAAGCTTCTTTATTACAAAATATAATTATCTTTAAATGTTTAATAATTATATTAATAATTTATTATAATATATTTTCATATGATTTTATGTTTATGGAAACATTTTAACCAATTATTTTAAAAAAGGAAACAACGCAGATTAAAATGCAATTAAAATCACTACCTTTGACAACCTAATTCAAATTATTAATAATCAAGTTTTTTATGTCAACAAAATAAATAATGGATGTATTAGACTTTATTAAGTTAATAAAGCATTAATGTTTTATAGCATGTTTTTGAGAAGGTAATTAAAATCCTTCTCAGAATAATAATAATAATAAATGCAACCATGAAAAATAATATTTTTCCATACCTTTTTCCATCGAATTCATTCGTCTAGTTATTCTTTTTGCCGCACAAACTAAATCCGATAATAATTAAAGTGGCAAAGAAAAAATCATTTTAACAGTCAAAGCCCATTTAATTTTCTCGGACTTATGTTTTGCCGCTTCGAAGAATTGTAGTGGACATTCTTGTTAAATTGTAAATCCGTGTCAATATGCATCTGCTCACAAGTCACATCTGCCATAAATTCCAGTCAACTAACATCTCGCGTCTTCTATCATCAATTTAAAATATTTTTGTTTACGTTTATTTATTCTTTCGCTTGCAGACTATAGACTCTAGCGAGAGTCCTAACTATCGTGCAAGGCACTCTCGTTACCAGGGTTTGTCAACATAAGCGATATTTTATTTTCCCAGTGTGCCTTGCGCTAGTCAGCTGTTGTGATAGTAAACAGAAGTGCAGGTTGTTTATTTCGGTAAAATTTCTTAAAAGGTGTTAAAAAATAATAAAGTATCAAAATTACATGTTAAAAAAATGTTTAACAAAATAAACAAATAAATAAACAAACGAAAAATAAAAATAAATAAATAAAATATTTCTCGCATGTGACATTCCTGTTACGTCATTTCTCATAAGGTTTTATTTTTCTTAACCGGAGCTGTTTAAACTCTGGTTACGAGAGTAGCCTGCACGGACTCCCGCTAGTCTTGTCTTGCAGACGATTTTCACTTTCCATGCTCATGACCGTTTTGTTTTTCTTTTCTTATTCAATATTTTAGAGTTTAAAAACGCAATAATTTTATGAGAGTGATTCTGATCAATTTTTTTTTATTTGAAGGGTTTTTTTAGTGTATTTTTATTTTTTATTTTTATTAGTTTCAAAACAATTCAAGTTAAAATGAATTTTTTTTTCTTTTTTTGTAAATAATAGTTAATAATAATCAAAATTAAAATTTATTAGATAAAATTTTGTTTAAGTTTTTAAAGATTTAAAATAATAGATTTAACGCTAATAATAAAAAAACTTGTTTTAAAATAAAGTTTGTATCACATGTGAACATACATAGTATCTTCTTAATACAAAAAAAGGGGTGTTATAGAGGATAAAAGCTTTTTGTGTCTTTCGATTTGATTTCGGTCTAAAAATCTTTTTTCAGTCTATCCTAATTAATAATTATGTGTAATACATCCATTATTAATACAAATATTTTTCTATATTTACGCACACATTTTCACTGTCAAGGATAACAAATTACTCATTTGATTTGAAATGTTAGATACACATCCATACATTAATGTTTAAAATTATTTAAATATTTTGAAATGATAAAAACGTTATGTAATATATAACTGCATATTTTAATGATATTTCATAGCCCGATTTTTACAAGATTTGTGACAAGAAAAACAAGTTTTGCATATTTGGTACGGAAAATGGATAATTGCCCTTGCGTAAGTGATTCTTTGTAGTTTTGTTATTACAGGAAAAAATTTAATCATTTTCTAAAATGTCAAAAAATAAATTACTAAATATTAAATAAAAAAAAATGTAAGATTATGAATCTCATTCAAGCTCGAAATACATTTACACGGCCTATTTAAATTACAGTTCAAATTATTTCTCACTTTATATGTTGGAATTTTTTAAGATTATTGATATTTTTTAAGTTAATATTTTTGTTACACTGCAGCTTTACAATATGGTGTTTTTTTGTCACAAATGTGACATGACGTGCATTACATGCAATGACATAGCAATGATGTCACAATATATTTTTTAATTGTCAAAAAAGTGAAATTTTACAATAAATAACAAATTTTGGAAGTTTTCTAAGAAGGTCACCACTCAGTCACAATGTGACGTCACTAAGTGGTTGCATTTTGGTCACAGGTGTGACGTGACCACTGTGACCATGCATGCTATGAGGGCGTTATTTGCAGTGGCATTACAGTGACGTCACAAAAACTTTTTCAATTCACAGAAAAATATTTTTTCCATTAAATAACATCTTTTGAAGAATTTTTGTATTTTTTTTAAATTATCTAAGAAGGTCACATTTCAGTCACAATGTGACTTCAATGAGTGGTGGCCTTTTGGTACAGTGACGTCACAAAAACTTTTTCAATTGTCAGAAAAATATTTTTTCCATTAAATAAAATCTTTTGAAGAACTTTTGTATATATTTTTTAATTTTCTAAGAAGGTCACATTTCAGTCACAATGTGACGTCACTGAGGGGTGGCATTTTGGTCACAGATGTGACGTCACATTTCAGTCACAATGTGACGTCACTGAGGGGTGGCATTTTGGTCACAGGAGCGAAGTCACATTTCAGTCACAATGTGACGTCACTGAGGGGTGGCATTTTGGTCACAGATGTTACGTGACCACAGTGACTCACAGTGACGTCACTGTGACCATGCATGCTATGTGGGTATTAATATGCGTGGAGAGAATAATTATATTCAGAAACATAATTTTAAATTGGAAATATGTTCAATTAATTTAGTATAAGATTTTTACTTATAAACTTTGACTGAAAACTATACTTTAATTAACTTAAATGTTGTGTGCGGATTTATTGAAACATTCAAAACATCTAGATAAAATGAGATTTTTTTTCATTTTATAGAAATAACTTTAGTTGAAATGTAGACTACTTTATATATAGATGTATTGGATGCTTTTGGAAAACGGCATGAATTTTACATCAATGTAGAAAGGCATTTGTCATAAAATTTACTTAAGAGCTAATTGCAATGATTCGACAGTCTTTAACCCACTTAAATGCCGTGCTGTACATGACAGTGTAAAAAATTGAAAAAAAAAAATCCCCAAGACCGTTGGATTCGATCTATTGTTGCAGGCTCTTTATTATCCGAAATGTATTTAAAATACAAAAATTTATTTTATGACAATATTTAGCAAACTAAATGTAATAAATATTGATTCACAAAAAATTAAAAAATGGGCGCAATCTGTGAAATGGTAATGCTAAACCCAACTTCATAATTTGGGCTCCTTATTTTTTCCTAATTATAGTAACCAAAGTGATAAAATGGTGGCTTTTCATTACATCAAATTATAGTACACATATGAGTACGACTTCCGAAATGTATCCTGAAGCCAATAACCAGTTTTTAGCTCACAGGCTATCATAGCTTGAGAGCTTATGTGCCCGTCCGTTCTGTATGTACGTTCGTACGTGCGTAACGCGATAACTCATGATAAAAATATCCCATTCACTTGAAATTTTGTATATAGGTATATCCTGATAAGGCGCTTCCCTGATTCGTTTTTGGAGTTCATTCGATATGTATAAGAGGGGGAACGGGGGCTTATGCCCCCCCCCCTTAAATGATATAAATGGGCTTTTCATGCAGAAATAATAGTTTTTGTTCAAAATTTACACATAGGATCTTTCTGATGAAGCACTTCCGTGATTGGTATTAGGTGTTGTTTGGATAAATATAAACAGGGGAAATGGGGGTTCTAATGTCCCTCCCCTTAATTTATATATATGGGTTTTTTACGCAGAACTGTCAGATTTCGTTCAAATCTCCGAATAGTTTTGGAAGTTTAATGGTTAATTATATAAAAGAGGAGGATAACTCCTCTTAAATTATATAAATATTTTTTTATTAAGAATTATGCGATTTGCTCTGAATTTTGGATATGGATTTTTTTATGATAAAACATGTCCCTGATCAGTTTAGAGGGTTCAATGATTAAGCATAAAAAGGGGAAAGGGAGGAGCTGTTCCCCCTCTTTAATTTTTCTGCGAACGGAATTAACCCTTGAAAACATAAGGGTGTAATGTACAATTAGTATGCGTAGCCTGTGAGCTCAATGCCATCAGTTTAACTGGGCAATATTATTTTTATTGAGTTAGTTTCACCTCGTCGTAAGATAAAGAACAACTTATTTGGAATTAATTTTATAATTAAAAAAGTGGTTAGCAAGTTCTTGATTCGGCTAACGAATCTTCCATATTTTAATCACACATTGAGATTTTTGTGCTAATATTATATTGGTACACTGATTTAAAGCACACTGATTATTAAAATTGTGAAGTTCTTTATTCATATATTTCCATAATGCAGGGGTCGCAGCATCCCTAAAATTTCCACTCATTTCTACCAGTATTTTAAATAAAATATCTTCCTGTCAGATTCCTTTAAAATCTGCAAAGAAATTCTGCAGTAAATATTATCTTTTTAAAATTGTACGAGAAATATGCGAAAATTTCAGGGACGCTGCGACCATTGATGATGCAATAATCAATGTAAATGCAAAAATCAGTAAATACAAATAGAAATTTGTAAAGAATTTCATCTTTCATTTTTTTTTAAATTGCATACCAATATTCCACAAAAGAAATAACTACTGAGGGGGAAGTATTTTTAGTTTAAAACATGCTTAAGTTAGTGAAAAAATGGTAACTCACGTATAAAATGAATCTGTAAATTTAAATTTACAAGAAGACGAGCAGAACAATTATTTTACATTCAGATGCGAGACATTTAGAAATTAAAAGTTTTAAATTCCAAAACAGAAACGTACTTTTTCCAAGTACGGGAAATCAAGGGTAGCGTTGCATGATTTCGAATAACAGTCTTATGCCCAAACATTTATTTTCTATAAAAATTTATGATAGAATTAATAGGGTATGATGTTTTATTTATCAATATATAAAATATTTTGCATACGGATCGTATTTTAATTTTTTTTCATAAAAATTTAGCCGAAATTATTTAAGGAAGGTTCGTGGTACCGTGTGTACCATGGATATAGATTCGCACTGTCCGCAGCTATTTAACATTTTATTAACGTATTGTTATGAAATGCAATGAAAACTTATTTTCTATTATTTGTGATCTTTAATTCATGCAGTTTACCAATTATAATTTTTTTAAGCGTAATTTGTTTTGTCATATGATTTTTAATTTTATGAAGAATGCAGTGTTCGTAGACTTCAAAGACTAGAAAAGACCTTTTACTAAAACTTTCGTAATGCAATATTTATCATATTTAATAGGGGAAAATGTATCTTTACACATAGTGATGAATAATTTATAAAATTACTTGTACTAAAGTCTCGTAATAAAAATTCTTCGTATTCTCGTACAATTCCCTTAATCCTCTGATGCGTGCGAATCCTGGAACATTCGCAGAATACCAGAGATTCTATGTTGTTATTTAATGAAGCTTCTGTTGGATTAAAGAATTTTCTACTACTAAGTGTACACTGTAAAACATTTGTGTAACGTTACTCCATAAAACTGGTGGCAGCCATGCTGCCTCCAATTTGGTAGAGTATTTTAACCGGTATAATCGGTGTAACATTGCAATGTTACACCAGTAAAACATGTTTTTATTACACCATTATGTAAGTGAAAAATTAGTCAATGAAGTGTAAATCGTAGCTGCCACCAATTTTATGGAGCAACGTTACCACAAATGTTTTACAGCGTAAAGAAGACATTTTTACATTCCATATAGTAGAAGTATTGTATATGGAGTATTGTCAATTTTAGTGCATAACATTCAGGATTTAATGCTCATGCGATATAAATTTCCTCTCAGTAAATAGTCATAGAATGCAGAATGAAATAAAACTTACGAAATTTTCAGAAAATAAACGTATGAAATTTAAAAGTAATAGCTTATTTTTATATGGGGATATAAAGATGGGGAAGATGGGGATACTTGAGCCATTTTTTAATTTTTTTTTTTCATTTTTTATACTTTCTTAGAACAAAATAAAATATTGAAAATGAAAATTTGATATTTTTTCTTCAATTGAAAACCATTTTCAATTAATTTTGAACTATTTTTCTATGTCTAATAAATTTTTACTTTTTCTTTTAAATCGTGGCTCAAGTATCCCCATGGAGGGGATACTTGAGATATCACATTCGCACCAGTGTCACATTCGCACCAGATGTCACATTCGTACTAGTATTTTGCAAAGACAAAAACCGATTTACAATATACGCGAAAAAATGCGTTAAACCTTTTTCAAATAAATTTGGTCGAATTTTCTGGTGTCGTTGTGACATTTCAGAATTAAAATTATGTGGTAGAAAATTCTACCAGCAGTTCTCAAAGAGTTTTAATCAGCATACATTCAAAATGGTACCAAGGTATGTGAATTTTTTTATTACATGTTCAGAACTATAAACATGTTACCATGTTGGCAGTTTTAGAAAGAAAAATTGACCAACTGTAGAGATAATAGGGGTGGCTCAAGTATCCCCTATGCTCAAGTATCCCCACTCTCCCCTACTATTATTTATTAAACGCAGATATAAAAAAAATACAAAATAACCATTTCTACTGTATGATTATCGACATAGAAACATATTTAGTAATATTCTTAAACGATTCAAAACTGCAGTATTGATCAGCCAATATGCTTTATTTATTATTTTATTTTCTATACAAATTTATATCCAGAAAGCTATTATCTAACACACATAAAACATTTTAACTTAATAAATCACTTGTATTGTTTACTGTCTGTTTTCAATATTTTTCTTTGAGGCATTGCAATCAAATCTATTTTCTCACGAAATGGTTTACAATTTTCATTTATAATGTTTTTGATTTTCTGAGAAACAATGATAAAAATTGTTTATTCATTCCGCGGATATTTCCATATCACTTTATTTGATTTATTCGCTAAATAAATATATTTAGTTATGTATGTAATGTTAAAATGATCTAGATATAATTGAACGTTCATGAATAAATGTATTTCATATTATGTTTGCTACGTATTTATCTCAGTAAATTTACCCACGATTGTCTGAATATTATTATAATCGATTAAGAAAGGCAGGTGAAACATAAATAATGTTAAATTTTCGTTTGATAGAAACTTAATTTTCACGGTAGTATATCATTATATTATCATACCTTAATGAATTTTCTTTTAAATAAATTATTAAACATTAATAAGATTACACAAATTTATTTTCTTCCTTATACTTTTGAAATGCCTCCAACTTATTAGCATCATTATTAAGGACTGCTGTGAAAGATAAAGCCTTTTCAGTACATGCAGCCGCTCATAAAATCTATGATAAAAATGCTGCATAACAAATGCCTATATACCATACACTTCATTCATAAAACGAAGTTAATACAACATACGCTGGATACCTATTTACACGTGAATAATTAAATTTGTAATTTTACCGAATTGAGTAACACAATCAGCTTTTTTAAGTAGTTATATTACCACCAGTTTACGAATATACACTATAAAACATGTACTAACATAGTGGTAAAAATAATAATATAGTGTCAAAGGTACAACATGGTGTTGTACCTTTGACGGATATGTTATTATTTAAAAAATGAAATTAAACATAATAAAAGTAAAACTAGAACCTTCAAACTGTAAACCAGATGATACTGATTACGTTAAAACTTAGAAATTGAATTTAATGTTAATAGTTAAGCTAATAAAAATTAACTTTTGCAAAGGGGTGAAAGGTACAACACATACCCTTGCATATCAACGTACAGATAGAAAACAGGGCTGTTAAAAAAACTTGGAATACATATTTGGTAATGGAGGATATCTGCTGAAATCAGTTTTTCAAATGTTTTACCTTTTTTCTTATATGTTTACTTAATTATCTTATTTCCCTAAATAACGAAATTTTGTTGGGGATTTCAGGAAGTGTTGACAAGTGTTTCGTAATCTGTGCTTCGCTTGTGTTTTTTCTTTCTTGTTATTAATTCAACAAAAATATTTTTCCAAGAAAAAACTAGTTTTTTTATGAAATAAATGAAAAGCGTTTACACAATTTTAATTTTTGAGAAGAGTATCAATTTTCAAAACTCAAAAAGTTATGTTAGCATTTTAATACTATACACATGTTTTAAAATTTTATTTTAATGCCTCCATCAAGCAAAAAAATATGGTAAACGACAATAGCATATAAAAAAATAATAGAATAATCTTGTTAAATAGAAACCAATAAAATATGAAGCTAATCAAAATTAACAAGCTAATTCGTTTAAGAGTTGAAAAAATTAATTAATAAAAGAATGAGACATCCTAAATTGTTTTTGTAAGAAATGCAAAATTTAGACACCTAATAAAAATCTTTATAGCTTCATTATTATAAGACACATAATACGTTATTATAACGCTCTGAAGCTAGTTTGACGTTAATTGCATTAATAAAGATGTACTGTTTCATTAGACTCTGAGAACATTATTTCTATGCATATTTTCTAAGTTTCTATGAGGTAAAAAATCTTTACTTTGAATTTTTTTTTATAAAAATAATATTTCTAGTTCACTTTAAAAAACTTTAGTTCTTTAAATGTAGCGGGGTGGAAAATGATAGGAACAATACAAAAGTAAAGGAATTTATTCGCGTTAAGTATGTAAATGCGACAACCTTTATGTTAAAATAAAATGCATGGTATTCCAATTAATATCAAAGAAATCATTTACAAAAGTTGCATATAATTTTTTAATGTCTTTAAAAATATGTATTTTTCTAATTTTACGCAGAAGCAAAATGTTAAGAACGCCGTCGATATTTCTAAAACCGCGTAACATGATGGCGGATATTTCCGTATATCATCTAAAAAAGCACTTAAAAGACATTCTGAGCACATTAATTTAGTTTGCAAAACTTTAGGATTACAGGATGATTCAACATGCTTAGTAATTTTGAAAAAGAGCCAATTCTAGTTTTAACTAATTTAATTTCAAAGAATTTCTGATGAAATTAAAATTTCAAAGACTGTCATTTTTATTTTTTTAGCGAATCTAGCTATTTATGATACTACAAAATCTACAGGGAGGCCAAAAATTCTTTCGAAACGATCCTAAAGTTTGATCATATGCGCTGTTTTAAGTAAAACAATGACAGCAAAGTAATTTTGAAGCCAGATAAAGACGCCAGTGTTAATATTGACCGAACAACAATAAAAATGTCGGCAGCTTTTATAAATATAAAACCACGTCAATGTTTGTATTTAACATCTAGCAGTAAAATTGCCCGCTTTCTGTTTACAGAGCAACACCAGTAGCAGGAAACGCAATTATATAAAATTATCTTCAGTGCTGAAAAGAAGTTTAATTTCGATATTCCAGATGGTATTCATCAATATTTGCATGGCCTTCAAAATAAAAAAAAAGACGCATTTTCCACGTTTCTATTAAGTGAAGGCTTCTTAATGGTTTGCACGATTTTTTCTCGGTAGTTCATCTTATAATTGTTTTAGTAGATGAATAAACAAAATAGAGATAATTTTATTCGCATGTTAGAATGACATTTGTTGAACCTGAGTGAAAAAATTACAAACTTTTACCAAATTTTCAACAAAACAATTCGTAAATTGACTCAGAAAAAGACACAAAAAGTAGTTTGAAGATAAATAAAAATCTCAAATCTGATTTGCTAGCCAATGGTCCAAACTTAAATTCCATGAATAACGTTTGTAGTTATATAGGGCACAATATATAATAAAAGATGGTCAAATCGTTCAGTATCATTTCAAAGCAGAAATAAAATATGAAATTTGGAAAATATGACGTGTTTATTCACCTCCACAAATTCAAAAAAAAAAAATGTTTTGTTTTTATCATTTTACTCTCAGTGTATATAAAGTAAAAATGCAATTTATTATATTATATTTATAACAATTGTTTTATTTTTCTTTCTTTATGTTTATGTTGAGTATTTAGTATGAAACAATAAATTTATTTGGTTTATATGAGGATTAATATAGTTATATTTTTTTATTTAGGCAATCACATAATCGTTCCTATCACTTGGCACCCCGGTATGTATATATGATTACTTTAACACTCTTAATACTCAATACTTTAACATCACTGATACAGTAAATAAATCATTATTCTAAATATTTTCTTTGAACGCAAAAAATGTATTTAATAAATTCTAAAACTACTTATTGGTGTTTTTAGTAAGTGATATAAAATATATATCCTTTATTAAAAGAAATCCATCAACAAAAATTTGACAACATTTTGTGATCCAGGAAGCTCTGATTAAATTTCCAAATTGATATAAATACATTATATTGCAATACAGATTAATTAGAAATCAGTTACATTAATTTTTATCTTCCTTATATAATCATGTAATTGGATTTTTCTAATTTTGTATGTTGCTCATATTTTTTAATTTACTTATAGCATTAATAAATTTGAGAATAAAAAACATATTTTTGCATAAAAAATGATACACTATTCGAACTTTTAAATCTTAAAGCAGATGTAATGAAAATAAATAAAGTGACTCAAAATTAACACTACAATACTTCAATAAAAACTCTTATGTAGATTAATTTTGTAAACATAAGAAAAATCACAGAATAAATTTAAAAAATATGTTTTAGATGACTTAAATACTGTTCGGTTTAGAGAGTATTTTCAGATCAGTTAGAAAAAAAATTATAAAATGGATACACGTTTATAAAACCAACGATGCATTAAGAAATGTAAAATTAGAAATATTAGTTTGCTCAGGATTCATTAGAAATCCATTGCAGAATTTTCTCGAAAAAATTAACTTTTTTCTTTTACAAGATATGAAAAATAAATACACTTTTTTGCTACTAAGATACATTAAAAAATATCCATTAAAGTAAAATATCCATTATATACCATCCATCCTAGCAAATGAAATATAAGAATTAATAAATAAATAAGTAATGCACAAACATAAAGAAATAAGGTACCCTGGGGTAATAACGCCACGTTAAGGTTCTACCAATTTTCACGGCTTAGTTTTAGATTGTATTTTTCAAACAAATATAGGATCTGATACAGCAACTCATTGACTATCTATATAAAATAAAATAATATAAAAGATATGTATTCATAAAATATAATGGCGTTTTTTCTTCAGCAATTCTATTTGGCGTTATTACCCACCTATATGGGTAATAACGCCATGCAAACAAAACTGTGAAATAAGATGGAATAATTGCATGTAGATAGCCCAATTCTGAAAATACAAACTCTACAAACTTAGAAATTTACAAATTGCATTCTAAGCTGTTGAAAATGTTCAATTTTTTGTGAAAGTGTAAGAAAAATAAAGGTGTGATGTGGGAGGGGGGATGAGGCAAAAGAATATCAGACCGTGAGCTTCTTTTTGCTTAAAAAGGACCGCTTAAATAGAAATATGAGAAACATTGCACAGTTTTAACTGTGTTTATTTGAATCAGTATTTAGGATGTAGCTCGGCCACTGTAGGGAATCAACCGTGGTATTAATGTCAAGGATTGGCGTTATTACCCCGGTATAGTTATTGCGCAGTACATTTTAAATTACAAATTATCTCGAGAAGATATCCAAAATCTTCAACAACATTTTAAAAGTACATGAAATGCACTACAAATTTATGTAATTCACAAAGAATTTCCGGATAAAAAGATAGTCTTGACATCACAAAACGTATCTCACAAATTTTAGATCAAGCGTTAATTTTAGTTGCTTGTAAAAACAATAAGACCTGAAAATGAAACAAATTAACTTGAAGCTGTGTTTTACGATTTATATGACTCAATACCCTTCTGCGCAGAGCACATGGGTGTCATTTACCTGATTATTTCATAATTATGCAAAATATAAGCACTTGGCGTTATTACCCCGCCTGGCGTTATTACCCCAGGGTACCTTATAAATATTTTCCTTTCAATTTAATATTTTATTCAAATTTTGATATTTTTTTTTTTTGCAATGACCCATTTAAAAATTAAATAATGTTTCTCTAACAATATTCATGTGTATACTGAGACTTGAATGTTTATTTACCAGATAACATTTATGGCAGACAGTGCAGCAGATTCAACAATAATTCAATTAATGATTGTCTTTGGGTAAATTCGTATTAAATACTACCTATTTCAGTCGCTCCCATGTTGGAATTTCTAAAAAATAATTGCAGATCTACATCGATCATGACCCCTAGACCCCAAAACTATCATCAGTAAAAAAGTTTATAAATCTATCTCTCTATCTATATATTGACCGAGTTTTTTTTATATAAATATAGAATATATTTCAAAAAATGCTTTTAAAATAACCATTTTGAGCAGAATGTCCTGAAGCGATCATGATTGAAAAACTGAGGAAGCATTTAAATAACAAACCGCTTACTTTCTGACTCATTTTTAAATCCATTTTTGCTCTCAAACGCATACAATTGACAGATTCCCTTATTTAGGAACTGTATAATGTGACAGATTGGGCAAGTTTTTTGATAAAGTCAGAATATATTTTTTAAAAATAATGTCAATTGGAAATTTAGTTTATTTACTTGCAGAACTATTATCTCAAATTTCATATATTTCTAGATTTGATTTTATAAATAGCAATGGTAAAAATGATTTATCACTTTACTGATACATTATTCCTTTTATTGGCACAATAATAATGCGTGTTTGCTAATATTTGCAACGAAAAAAAAAATCTGTACGTAAACGAAACCAGATTTGGATTATTGAAAAAACATTTTTGATCTTAAATAGAAAAAATAAACGTTTATTTTTACAATACCATTAACATATTCACGAAACTGACGAAAAATTGAATCGAAATATATCAAAATATATTCGCAAATGTAGTTTAAAGATAATTTACATTTATTATTATTATTATTACTATTACTATTATTATTAAGTAAATCTATAAAAAAAAAGCTTTCAATATCTTCCGTAAAACATTTCCAACTTATTAAACAAGCTATTTCGTTTTGAATTTTCTCTTTTCTTTGGAGCATTGCCAGTCAATGTAAAAAAATAGCATAATAATATGTTTTGTTGTGGATATGTTAACCGATTTATATCTATTTCTATGTTAGATTTTAAGAAACAATGATGAAAATGATTATTATTGATAGTTTTATATACTTTTCCTTTACTGATTCAGAAAGTATACGTATTTTTTAATCAATTTATTGCAAAAACAATTTAGATAAAACTGAACCGTCATGAATAATATTCGTTTAGTATAATATTTCATAGATATATTTTATTAATTCTGTTTACACACGAAAGTGAGGATATTATAGATTTGGAAATGTAAATAAAATATGTATGATCCAAAATTTTGCTCTGATAGAAAAAACCAGGCTTCTCATTGCACTGCATTATTATTTTATCATACATTACCCGCACATTAAACATCTCTTCATATTTTATTTAATATTAAACTATCGTGTATCTCGTGCAAACGCTTTTGACATGTTTATAACTCATTTAAAAACAGCTGTAAAAGACAAATAGCTTTCCAGACTTGTAGAGCTCTTGCAACAGTTTATACAATCCACGATATTGGCCAGATAAGCTTTGACACGCACCATAATACAGAGCCTTCATACTATGTTACTATACATTGTCTTGTAAAAAGAACTATGATTATGATTTATTACAACATTATGCATCTTTGAAGTATTTTACTCTAGATTTTTTGAAAAGTAAAACATATAGCTGTTTAATTTTAATTTCGATAGGACTCAAACTATCTTCTTCAACGCTGATAAGAAATATTTCATCTAATGGTGCTAGAAAACTTATGGAAATATGATTATGGATGATTATGGAAATATAAATGTAAATTCGTGTTCATGGAATTTTAAAATATAAATAGTTCGCACTAGTAGCGTTATTTTCCAGGTGAAATAATGAGAATTTTTTAGTTAAAAAAATAGTTCAAATGCCATGGTTTGTACGGATGCCGTTATTTCTCTCGAGAAATGTGAAAAGTTTTTAGAAAAAAAATAAAAATAGTTTGAAAGTCTGAAATTTCGTCGTATTTACCGTAATTTCGGGTGTATAAGCCGCGGATCAAACAATTATTTTTGGACCCAGATATCTTATTTAGTGATTGAAGGCAAATATTTACGGCGATCTAACTAGTTATATTTGCTTCTTAAAAAAATCTGGGTCGAAAAAGAATTGTTTGATCTGCGGCTTATACACCCGAAATTACGGTAATCACTGATTTCTGTAAGTAAAGACAGCTTCGGAAGAGTTTCCTGTTCATGAAATTCCAGGACCGGCGCGAACCCTGTATGCGCAAAATTTCTCCGTATTTATAAAAAGGTTTTCTACTTAAATGAAAATAGGGGATTTGAAAAATTTCATGATATGAAAATTCCAGGAATCTTGCGAACCCTTAATATACCTTACTTAACCCTTTCCGGCGCAAGCAAATTCTATTAGTAAAATGAGAAATTGTCGATTGACACCGGAATTTAAAAAGGACTGGTCTAGATATTACGAATTCCTTAATTTAAGCTTTCATTGTAAAAGAAAAATTATATTAAAATATTACTGGTGCCGTTTGCAAGTTTGGAATTAAAATTAGGTGTTACCGGCCCGGCAACACTGCGCAAGAAAGGGTTAAATACTATGTACTAATATACGTAGCTTCTATCTAATGTTGTAATAGGATTTTTACTAATAAATTTTAGCTGAAAACATAATATTTTATTAATTTAAAAGATGTCGGCTGTTTTAATGAAACATTCAAAACATCTAGATAGAATGACAGCTATTTTAAAAGTTGCTTAAATGTTTAATTTTAAAGGTTTCACATTTTTTTACCGAGATAAATGATATTGGGTGAAAAGTCCTCAAGTGTTCGTGTCCGGGATGGCTCAGTTGGAAGAGCATTGGCGGCTTCAGCCAATACATCCCTGGTTCGATATCTGGCCCGGTCTTTTTTCACCCAAAAATGAAAAATGGAAAATTTACATCTGTTAATAATTTTATATTGAGATGCGAAAAATTTAGAGAGAAAACAATGTTTTGTTTAATGATTAACAGGCGAAAATTTCAGGAATGAATTTATTTGCCCAAACCGATACGACATTTCGAACAACCTAATAATTATTTTTAAAAGTAAATTCGCGAATAATATGGATCGCTAATTTTTAATTTAGAAGAAAAAATATGTGAACAGTAATTTTTCATTGATATGCAAAGAATTCATTTACAAAGAAAACGATGTTTTGTCTAATGATTAACAGGCAATATTTTCAAGTACGAATTGATTTTTTTCAAACCGACACGAATTTCCGAACATAATAGTTAGTTGAAAAAATGGAAACTCGCGAATAAGATGGATCTCTAAACTACAGTTTACAAGAAAAATATGTTATTTTATGATAACATTTTATTTTATGCTGAGAGGAGAGACATTTAGAAAAAAAATATGTTTTCAACTCGAAAACAGAAACGTACTGTTTCCAAGCACAGTAAATCAAAGATAGCAGTGCGTGATTTCGAGCAGTAGTTTTATCCCCAATCTTTTATTTTCTCCCAGAATTTACAATCGAATTAACAAAATATGATATTTTATCTATAAGTAAAATGTTTTATACACAGAAACGTACGCATTTTAATATTTCTTAGTAAAAAAATGAGTATATAAGTCTCTGTTTGAAGTATTTTCACATCGTTAATTAACATTTCATTAATGTATTTTAATGAAATAGAACGGAGATTATTTTGTTATAGCTATGTTTTTACTTTGTTTTGAGATATTTATGGTATGCGCTTACCTTTGGAGTACTTTTTATGGAAAATGTGAAATTTTAACTAAACACGTGAAATTTTAGTTAAAACATGGAATGAAATTAGGAATTCAAATAAATTTTTAATATAATTTTAATTAACTTTTGAAATTAAAACGTAAAATTTTAGCAACGAATTGTGTTTATGCTAAATCTTCTATAATGAAATCTATTTAATCTGTTTCACTTTTTTCAACAATACATTAGCAAACCCTTTGCCTGTGTTATGAAGCAGTACCTCTTTAATTTACTGACGTAAACAAAATTTTGTTGAAATTTTCATATTACGATGCATTTAATTAAAAGAAATTTCGTATTTTTTGTCAGTTTAAGGGTTTATATTATTATTTTTTTATCACTGACATTCATAATATTTTTGGAGGTTTCTATACATTAAGAATCTATTGCAATTTATTAATGATTCAACATATTAAATTTAGTTTAAATATTTTTTCTCCATATTAGGAATAGAAAGTTTTATTTGTATCGCCACTTTTTAAATGTTTTATTAATTTAATTAAGTTAATTTATTAATTTATTTTAACTTAAGTTAATTTTATTAAGTAATTTTTTTCCTGAATATATATTTTTTTTAATTGGAATTTTGGACTTTATTTAATTAATTTGACTTGAATATTTATTTAAAATATATAACTTCCATTTTTAATTATCTTAAAATTAGGTTATTGAGGCTTCCATCTATGAGTAGAAATTTGGATTTATTAATTAAATCATATTTTTTTTTTGAAAGAAATATTAAACGAAATCCTCTGTGCAATCTGCGATCACACTTACCCACTTGTTTATATTAAAATATGTGTATTTTTCAATAAAAATATCGATAATGTTTACATATGCATACTTAAAAGCTGCATTTTGTTTCAAAACATACCAATAGAACCTTGCGATCAAATTTTGTTTTAATATCGTAAAAACTTTTAAGAAATGACGCTTCTTGTAATTGTAAATAATGAAAAACTATGTTTAATAGAAAACACAAATTAAGATTTTACTATAACAAACATCTACTTATGCAGATGCAACACTATATTACTATAGCACACATGTACTTATGCACATGTAACACTATATTACTATGGCACACATGTAACTTATGTAGAAATGTTTATGTTTTGATCTTTAACTTTGCTTCTAATTATTAATGAACCAGAAGTGAAGCATTTCTGGAACTTTAAATGTATTAAGTTTAAAATAATGCAAACAAAACCGAATTTTTTTTCAAAAACGACAGAATTTAGAAAATGCACATACCTTAAGGGATGCATTTTAACATTTGCAAGATTTTTGTTGGTAATTGCTAAGTTGTTGCTTTATAAAGGTTCACATTTTATGAAAATTCGCGTAGCGAAGAATATTAGAATTGTTATTCATTGGTGTGTGGTGTTATGTATGATGGCCGATTATCTGTACGAGGGATGTAAGCCATAGGGAGATTGTCGGCCCTGGTGGTTTTTCTAAGGACACATGACCCATATTTGATCAAGGAAATCGAGGAAGTCCACGGAAAAGTCCTATCGCTTAGGCCAACGAGCGCTATTGGATTCGAACCCAGCACCCCCCCCCCCAATCTGCCAGCTTCGAGAGCAGAACCTCTCAGCCACTGGTGAGGCTCCATTTTTTAAAAATGAAAACCGTGTAAGATTAAAACTAAATCTGCTACTAAATTTGGAAAAGGATTTTTTCGAGATTCCCTAAAAGTGTGTAAAATAAATAAAATACTGGATATAAAGTATTATGAAATTTCAGTGCATAGCTTACGACATTAAATGCATACACGGGACATATTCTGCCCAGAGAAAAAAAAAGATTGAATGCAGAATGAAATAAGTGTATGGAATTTCCCGAAAATAAATGCATACTATTGAAAAGTAATATCTCATTTTTAAGTGCGTCCGGAATTATGCAAATACGTATCATCTGTAGTCACCATTCAGTCCCTGCCGTCCATCTGTCCGCATATAACATAGTAGAAACTATCCAATTGTCTAGTCATTTGAAATTTCATGAAAATTGGATGCATAGAATGTATCGGTTGTAATTACAGGGACAATCAAAATTATTCCGTTACATTAATGCCATCGGGAAAAAATAATATCAAATGATGTTACACTCTTTTGAACGTAATAAAATTGACATGCATGCATGAATTGTATATTAAAATATACATTCTGTAGAATATGTGGTGCAAAGATTTTTTGTTAGAACCACACAAGAGTAATCCATTATATAATGGTTAAGGCGAAACATTATTTCGGACGCATTTCATTTATATTAAACTATTTCACATTTTATGAAATCGATATAAGTTGCTGAGACTTACTGCAAGTTAGTTCCTGTGTAACAGAAATTAGATAGAATTTACAGGGACATACAAAAGATTCCGGATATTCTATTTTATACTAAGTATTGTATACTATTTCAATAAGATCTGCATATTTTTAAAACATCGTTATCAATGACGTAGCTAGGGTGAGTTCCCAAGAGCCTTGAATAGCAATATTTTTTAGTTCTGTTTGTCTTATCTAACCAGAAATTTTTAGCTATGAAAGGAGAAAAAATCCTCGCAATATTACTGGTTTTGAGCAACCATAATGGTTCCACTACTGCTTATAATCCGAACGCATATTATTTGCGACGCTTGACGCGCAGTTTCAAACGTGTTTAATATACTATATTTCGTTTAAGAAAAAAAAATATTACATGAGTATGACATACACAGTTCAATATTCTCAGTAATATTCTTAAAAGTTTCACAAGTGTATATTTAATGTATCAAAAAGCTTTGTTTTATTACTTATTTATTTAAAATCTATTCATTTTTACTTCTAGGAAACTATTTACACATTGAATTCATCGAAAGTTACGAAAAACTATTTTAAGTTAATAAATCACATACATTTTTTTTTTTGTATGTTTTTAATACTTTCCTTTGGACATTTGTAATCGAATTTATTTTGAATCACGAAATGGTTTACTATTTTCATTCATAATGTATTATATTTTCTAAGAAACACTGATAGAAAATATTCCTTTTTCATTCCGTCGATATATGTATATTAATTTATTTGCTTTATTCACTAAATAAATACATTTATTAATCTATTTAACGCTAAAATGATCTAGATATAATTGAACGTTCTTGCATAACATATATTTCATATTATATTTCCCACATATTTATCTCAACAAATTTACCCACGACTGTCTTAATATTATTATTATCGATTAGGAAAGCTAGGTAAAAGATAAATAGCATACAATTTTGGTTTAATGAAAACATAAATAATTTTAATTGTAGATAGTTATATATTATATCTTAATACATTTTGAGTAAAATAATATAAACATTTATTAAACTAGTTTCCTTACTGCTTACATTGATGATCGAAATGCCTGTAACTCACTAGCTTCCTAATTAACAACAGCTGTGAAAGGGAAAGCACTTTCCCTACATTCATCTGTTCATGAAATCCATGATGAAGATACTGCATAACGGATGCCTATATACCGGGTGTACCAAAAATGACTGATGGATTTTAAAATTCAATAACTTGCAAACGGTGACAGATATTTAAAAATTTTTTGCAGGAGGTTTATGTTTTATGTCAGGAGTTTTTTTACCGTTTTTTTTATTTTAGTTCGCCTCTCAAACAATAAGTGGCGCTGACGGTGATTGAAGGTCAGGTGATCAGTGCTCAGTGAAGCGTCGACCTGGCCTTCAATTGCCGTCAGCGCCACCTTTTGTTCGAGATGCGAACTAAAATAAAAAATTACGGTAAAAAAAACTCCTGACATTATACATAACCCTCCTGCAATTTTTTTTAAATAGCTGTCACCGTTTGCAAGCTATTGAATTTTAAAATCCATCAGTCATTTTTGGGACACCCGGTAGCTACATCCAGAAAAAAAATTGATTAAATCTACAAAACTTGTTTTCTTGAGTACATTTTGGTTGTTTTAAGGGTGTATTCGAAAAAACGCTTTTCCACCTTCAGCAGCTCGAAATTTTCCGATACAATTTCAGACACATTTTTAAAAGTAGAAACCTGAAACTTGCTGAGGGGATTCTTGAAGGGACGTATGAGGTGCCGAGTAAAGTCTTTTTACGCTCAATTCATTAGAATTTGATTTATAAGCAATTAACTTCTCTGGAAGACCCTTTTTTCGTTCCCTTATCTCCCACTTCGGAAAAATCGGTTCAAATTGCCGTTTTTGATTGCTTTTTTGCAATATTTTGTATACTTATTAGAGAATTGACCTTTACGGCACCTTGTGCACTTTCTAAATAAGAGAATCTGCGAATTTCATGTGGTTGCGAGCAAAAGTGAATTCAAAAATAAATCGGAAAACAAGCTGTTTGAATCTAAATACACCTTTAAGCGAATGTTTTAGTTAAAGTAAAACATTTGTTTTGTTGCTTGGACAAAAAAAATATTGTTAACACTTTTATAAAATTTCAACAAAATTTCATCAATTTTATTTGAGTCTAACTAAAGTCTTGTACTTTCAATTTATAATTCCAAGAAAATTTTGTTGTTTTTGCAAAATTTAAATTGGTGTGCAGTAACCATAACTCTCTCACTTAATTTTGTTTGACTTATTATTCGGCTATGAAAGATTAACTTAACTTTTGGATAATAAAAACTTTTCAAATTGAGACGGTTTAATGACATTATTATTATGTTATTATGCATTTCGGATAAAAATTGTGGATGGAAAATTGCAAAGCAAAAATCAACATTAATTTTTGGTTTATTCAAACAAAATTTTCATCGGCCCATATTTAAAATAAGATTTCTTAGATCAAACAAATTTTTGTTGATTCAACAGAACTTTTTTCTGGGTATTTACATTGTATTCATAGAATGCTGATAACGCAAGAAAACACTAGATACGCATTTACCCGTGAATAATTAAAGCTGTAATTTCTTTAAACTTAATGAAAAAGTCCAGTGTTTTTTGGAGAAATATTATCTGCGTTTTATGAATATAATTAAGTGTCAATTTTCTTGGAGCTTAGATTACTTGTGATTTATTCTGTTCAGCTAATTCAGCTATCATACCAGTTATCATAGTCATTAGGTTTCTGTGTTAAAAATCTGTTTGCTATGTTTATCCCGGATAGATAAGTTGGTAGAACATTCATGGCTGCAGAAAATGGTCCATGGTTCGAATTCCGACCTGATATGGAGACTTTTTTGCTCAGTTCGGAAAATTCACAACATTAATTATTTATTTATAAGTACGTATCCAGTGTTTTTCTGGATTTCCTACATTTTATGAATATAATTACGTGTCCAATGTATATTGGTGTTTTCATTAGCTGTCTTTTACTCCTGTGTAGATCTTTCACATTATCGGATCAAATATCCTAGTCATTATTTTTTTGGATGAATAATGTGCTTAGGTGAATAATGTTTGTTCGGGATAGATCTGTATCTAGAAGATTTCTGGCTTCGGGCAAACTTCACTGGTTTGAATCCTGGTTTGGAAACTTTTACTAAGTTTGGAAAAAATCAAATCTTTAAACATCTGTGCGGAAATACATGTCCAAGTTTCTTATCGAAATACATATCCAATATTCACATATCAGACGAAAAATCATAGGTATTGTATAATTGAGTGAATAATATGTCTGCTAGTTTTATCCGGGATAAATCCTTTGGTAGAACATTGATGGATTGAAATAAAGGTCACTGGTTCGAATCCTGAGTTATTCATGACTTCGAAAATTATTTTCTTATTTAAAATGTCAAAAAACAATGTTTTTTATTAGTTTAAGAAACACTTAAAAAAAGAATTTCTTTTGTTGCCACTAATCTTCGAAGATTTTTCAGAACAAATATTATTGTAGACATGCTACGTTCCAAGCAAGACGGCATTCCCTAGGTCTGAAAAAAAAATAACAAAAAGCAGAACAAATTGCGAAACCCCTCTAAAATCGGAATAAAAAGTTGCAAAAAATTTAAAAATCGCTGCACAAACTTCGAATATACTTTATCGAAAAAGAAAAAAAAACTATATTGAGTTAAAGGGGGAAAATAGATTCCTTTTACTAACATGTAATAACTGTAGCAAATTGCAAAAACACTCTAAACATTGCATAAAAAATTTCGGAAAAATTATAAAACTGTTGAAAGAAATCCAAATATACTTTACTAAAAAAAGACAGAATTTTCCATATTAATTCAAAAATTAAATATAAAATTTTACAGCTAATCGCATTTAAAATCTTAAAAATTGGAAAAATCATTATAGTCAAAAATTGCTATAACTCAAATCTAATTCATGAATGTCAAGTCGTGAAACGCGGTAAAATGTTAAAAAACAATGATAAAGAAAGGTGAAATAGCAAAAAAGTCACAAAAGAAATGTTTTATATTAGGCGGAAAGTTTAAAATCGAATTTCTTTCCCGTATCTCAAAAATTCAGCGCAAACTCTAAGAAAAGAAAATAAACGCTAAAATTTTGCATTGAAAATCTCGCGAAAATTGTTACATTTGAAAAATAGCCATACTCAACATGTAGTATAATAAGCAAATGTTTTTAATTCAAATTCGGAACTCATAATATATGCATATACATTACATGTTATAGGCCGGTAATTCAATAAATATTCATAGATATTTATGTATACATAGATGTATGAACGTAAATTATACGCTCGGCTAATCGGAAAGTCCAGTTCTTATAATATTAGAAGTTTAAAACAAAATTCCTTTTAAAAATGTACAAAAGGAACCGAAAAATCAAATTTAAAATTGCTAAATAATATACTAGCGCTAGGACAAAAATTCACTATAAAGGGATAAAACATCACATTCGAATAATTTATTACATTAGGTAAAACTTTTGAAATCAAAACCTGTTTTTAAAAGTCAAAAAACACCACGAAGCTCGTAAAATGGAAAGCACATTAAAAAACACTAAATTTTGAACGTCGCTGATGTAAAAAATTAATATTTAACGGGAAAACTTTGTAACCGGAAATCCTTTGTGGAAAATCAATTTTCCTTCCTGAATAATCTATTTTTTGCAAAATAAGTAATTTTCTACAAAATATTTTCGGTTATTTAAAAGAATTTATGTATGCAAGAATTAAAAAATGACGTTCATTTTATTATTTTCATTTACCATGTCATACCTTTTTTCAAGATCATGAAACATTTATTAAATTTTACGAATAAAATCATCCCACCTTTTGGATGTAGTCCTCTAACTTCCATGAACGTTTACGAATGGATCAAGTGAGAAACATCTGAAACTAATATTTTTTTCTAAGTTAACAGAAACGAGAGAAAAAATATCACAAAAGTTTTACAGTGAAGTCCATTTTTTGGTGCGTTCCTTATTATGTAAATAGGAAATATCTATAGTCGCCATTCAGTTCTTCAGATAGCCTGTCGGTCCGCATGCATCAAAGTAGAAACTACTCAACCGAATCTTTTAAAAACTTAAAATATAAAATTATTGCATAATTTGGTCATGTTTCATTTTTCTAATAAAATATTCAAATGTATATCTTCCACCCTTTTAACTATCTGAACATTTAAGAAAGAATCATGCACAGTAGCGGCTGGTCAGGGGGTGCTGCATCAATTTATTCACACCAGTAAAATTGTATGGTTATTTCAGTTTTATTTAATCGACAAAATTCGTCAAATAAACAATAAAAAAGATTCCTTTAAATTTTAGTGGTGTGAAAATTTGGATGCAGCACTCCCTGACGAGCCGCTACTGATCATGCATATCATTTGCATCCAATCTCATAGAAAAGACAAAAAACAATCTTACCGTATCCGCTGCACCTCAGAAAAGTCGGTTTCCTCCCAGAATTTATTTTAAATATAATGTGACTTACTTTTGCTTAGCATTTATTTGACTTCATTTTTACAAAAACGTTTCCTGTCTAAAAAAGACTTATCTGAGCCGGTGTATACGAGCGAAATTACTTTAATTATGAAATATCACATTTAAGTTTTGTAAAAAACAAAGAAAAAAAATCAGCCCAGTTTTGCTTCCAGACATTTTATCATCTGAACTCTAATCCCTTTAGTGGAAGATTTTTCGAGTGATAAAGATTATTCTTCCATACATCAGATTCATCTTCCCTTTTCACTCCACATTCTGTTTTCTATTTTCCTACATTTCAAATATTCTTATTTATTTGATAATATAACAAAAAATATCACGTGGAACCAGCTATCAAAGATTACAAATGCATTCAGAATGCAGATATGCAATAACCAAAGGTTACAATACTTACCGTTAATGTATTT
The DNA here is from genome assembly GCA_964019185.1 of Maratus speculifer. Lineage (NCBI taxonomy): Eukaryota > Metazoa > Arthropoda > Arachnida > Araneae > Salticidae > Maratus > Maratus speculifer. The sequence continues at coordinate 402,396,645 of OZ025293.1, forward strand.
TCAGGTGATTATATTTTTACTCTAGCTATGAATTTTTCCGTGCTAGAACTGAAAAGGTTTTATACATAGAAACATATAAAAAAATATAGTTGGTGAAAGCACCATGCTTAAAAAATATTGGAAAAAGGATATATTTTTTTTCCACTTCAACTACGTATTCAAGTTACAACCTCCATCCCCTAAATAAAAGTCCTTCATGATGACACAAATATGAATGCTGTCGTACGAGGAAGTTTTATCAGAGTTTGCTCTGTTCCTTGAACTTTTGTTCAAATATTTTCTAAATATAATTACCCATTCTTTTTCGGCGATTAAGTAAGGTGAGGGAAACATTTAGAATTTACTGATAACATTACACATTGAATCATACTAACCCCCCAAAACATCCTATATTATGATTGCCATCATTCTTTCATCAATGCATAGTTTCGGTTTACAGAGCGCCTTGAAATAGCAAATGTTATCTTACCAGTCATCAGAAATTAAATATCTCTTTTAATGAAGAGGAATTTCTTGGCCGAAAAAATAGCGTAAGTTTGAAAAAAAGCTAGTTTATAGAAAACAATTATACGAACCGAGCATGCATGAAATTCTTATTTATATACATATATCCAGTACAAGCTAAATTATTATGGTAAAGGGAAAATCTACACATAAATCAGCCTAGCAGTTAATTTATTGGTTTACATTGAATATTGGGTGAATACATTTGCGTTATGCATTATAAAAATATTAGGTCGTTTGGGAAGTCGTGTCCGTCAAAAAATCAATTCGTACTGGAAAAGTCTGACTATTAATTACTAAAGATTAGATACCGAGACGATATCTAATAATTAAATGATAAAAATTTTCGGTTCGAATTAATTTTCGCAAACGGACTCGACTTTCCGAAAAATCCAATTGTTATCTATGGCCACTCATGATTTTTATTACAACATATAAACCTGAAGCACGTACGACTGCCTTTATACGTCCTGGCATGCCTTAGCCTGTGTCAGTCGTTCCATTTCATCACTCTGGTGCTCTTCTCGAATTAATCGCTAAATCAGTTGAACATCGTTTGTGGTTGGAAATTGGTTGACTCATAGACCAGAGTAAGAAAAATTGCAGCAACAAACAATGTTCATTGAGCGAGTTATTCGGATTAACCTCTTCGCTACTGGCGATTATTACAGTATTTTTAATTATTACTGAATTATTTCTTCTCTCGTTTGACTTCTGAGCGAGATTTTTGTTTTATTTTCATTAGCTCGAATCTTAGAATTCGAAACATATTATTCTTATATCGAAATTTCATTTATATTTGAGTATCATTAATAAAATGGAACAAAACTGATGTACCCATTTGAGTACTCAGGGACTGAAGAGGTTAACCCATTGCGGCGCAGGGCAAATTCATTGCTTAAGTATTGAAATTAGTGACTGACACAAGAATTTGAAAACAACATTATTTATAAATAAGAAAAGGCTATATTATACGCATTCAATAAACCGTAATTTTCTCTAACAAAATGTGCCAATGTGGCGTTTTGGAATTAAAATTAAGTGGTATATCTATGAAACCACCGCCCCGCAAATGGTTAAGAATCATAATAAAGAAATGGAATCACTGGTTCAGGAGTAAATCCAAGGGGTGACAACACGTATGAAATCAGTCATAGCTGCTAAAGCTGGACATACGAAATACTGAAAGGCATGAGTAGAGAAGCTCCACCGAACATCTCTTACTATTTTCAATGTCTATAATACGTACAGTGGCGTAACACCCCAGTGGCGCAACCATTATTGGGTGACCAAAACCAGTAATATTGTAAAGAAAACTTCTCCTCGAAACATAGAAGAAAATATTCTGGTTTGATAAGGGGAACAAAACTTAAAAAAATCACTGGTATTCAGAGCACTTGGGGTCGCACACTGAATACGTCACTTGACCCAATACTAAATGTTATAAAATGAATTGAAAATCTAGGCTGATTTATGTGTAAATTTATTTGTTACCAGAATAATTCTGCCACTACTGTAGGTCAAAAATTTAACAACTTGGATCCACTGTGGGGACTTTCCACCATGTAAAGATAACGTCTTGACAGTTGGGAAGAAAATATCAATCATATACGTTTTCCAAAAAAGAAACGAATTTATATTCTATGAGATAAATTTTCATTTACGCTCTTACGAATTGCCGTAAAGTTAGAATAAATAAAATATTGGAGAACGCATTTTACAGCATATTTTCTCTTTTGAATTAGTCAGAGACATAACATTTAAACAACTTTTCGCATTTTGCCAGGATTCCTAAGGATAAGAGAATTTCCAGATCAGGAATTTTTTCTATTATCCAATATTTTCTTATTGAGTATCATTTTTAAATAAGAAGAAATTTAGAATGGTTAATCTAGATTTATTCCTCTGTAAAATATACTAATGTCTTTACACGGAAAATTCCTGAAACGTATAAACTGTATATGTGCTAAACAAAACGCTAATTTTTTACCTCATCCATTTTAAATGATTTTTTTTTTGGTTCATAATTAAAAGTTGTTGTTCACCTAGGTTCTCAATAATAAACTTATATGTATGAAATATATCAGATTTTGTAAAATATATCATCAGAAAATTAATGTTTTTGACATATTTTTGTTTGTATACTCTCCTTCAAAGATGTCACTTTCCTTTTGAGTTCACGAAATATTTCGAAAATGTATGCTTAATTTGACATTTATGAATTAAAATTTTAGTGAAGATAACGAGCTATATCTGCGATTTTAACACTTTGAATAAAGATAAGTGCATATATTTTTTAAATATTCTGTCAATTATGGTATAAAGAAGAACTTTTTAGAGAAATTTAAAAAAATGAAAAAGTTAAAAATACAAATATTATGGTTTGGCAAATATATATATATATATTGCATTTCACGACAATAACATTAACTAGAAATCATAGGGGAAGGTTCTATTCCTTTTGGCTTAAATTCACTCGATATTTACAAATATTTTTTTATTGCGAAAAAATCAATATCATTTTCAGAATATTTAAATTATATTCATTGACATATCCAGGGCTCGCAGCGGTCCTAAAATTTTCATACTTTGCTACAAATATCTTAAATCAAAAATCTCGTGTCAGATTTCTTTAACATCTACAATAGATTTCAACAGTAACTATTATCACTTTAAAATTGTGGTAGGAAAGTGGGAAAATTTTAGGAACGGTGCGAGCCCGGCATATCACTTATATCTTTAACCCATTAGTGCCTAGCGTCCCTTTTTAGGGACGCTGAAAAAAGGTGCATGTAGCACTGTTTTCGACATCGGTAAAAAAGAACAGCAATCTATTTTGTTTAATTGAAACATTTTCGTAATTAAAGAACTAAACTTAATTCTTTTAAAAATAGTGGTGCAAACCAAATAAAATTTGCGCAAAAGGTGGTGGGCACGAATGGGTTAAATATTTGCGTTCAAAAATGCATAATGCGCGTTCTGTGAGGTGCACGCGATTAAGTTCCAATCCAACGACCATATTTCTCGGATATGTAGCATTTGGTACGAAATAGGTTGCAAATTATAAAAAAAACATTAAATTCCTTCGAATTTATGTTAAAAGTTTGTTTAAAAATCTGATTTTGATAAAAAGGCAAACTTTAAAAAAATCCCCAATTTCCGAATTTTTTTAAGAAATTTCACGCCTGATAAAATAATTCATCAATGACATTTTTATTTTTTCCTTGCATAATTTCGAGAGATAAATATGGAAGTAAGAAAAGTAACGTTTTGTTTTATACACAGAAAACAAAATTGTTTATGCACACGTTCGTTGCTGTAAATATAAACTGTACTCAACTTAATAAATGCTATAGAGGATGTAAGAATTTATATAAATAAAAATATATGTATCTTTTATGTATTTACTAATTTGAACTGGTCCGAAAGTACAACTTCGATTAAATTATTCATATTTGAGGAGATGGAGCTGTTTAAATATTTTTTTAATATCTATTATTCAATGTATTTCACTATTCGCTTATAACATAATGAACTACGTGCACCTTTTGCTTTACATTTCTTATAAAATCCTAAAAGATATTTATTGTGTAAACTACTACATTTCATGTTTTAAAAATCAAACCAGACATATATCCACACATCTCGTATTACATCTAAAACTTAGAACTCTAGACTATTTCCTAGAAAATATTTTTTATTATTCGTTCATCTGTCAGATTCAGTGTCGCTTTTCTCTAGACATTCATTTTCCTTATTTTTCAAAGATTTGTATTTATTTGATAGGATAACAAATAAATGTTAGTGGAATCAGATATGAAGGCAAAAAACCACCACCGAGTTTCATAATACAGATATGCAGGACTTTTGCGAGTAGATGTGCAAGAATGTTTAAGGAAAGATCATACGTCAGAGGAATAAATCCTTGAAAAAATCCTTGATCCTTGCTTTTGAATTATTGTTTGATATAAATCCTGTAAACTGCACTCTTTAATCACTTAATTGATCAATGTTTTTGAAAACAACTTCCACAAAATTTCTATTTTTGTCATGTCTTTTACAGACATTTTAATCTTTTATCATCGGTTTTTAAAATATTTTTTTTTTTACCTTATTAAATGAGAAAAATGTTAGAATTATCACAGAGTACGTAACAGAGCTTCAACTCGACTTGAAAGGAACGCCCTCAGTGGATTACTTAAAAACTAAACCATCGCGTTGGCCATTTTTATCCTCGTGATTTCTCTTTAACTGTAACCTTATTCTGGCTTGGCGCTTCTTGCTGAATGCTGATTTGATTATCTTTGCACATGTGATTATGCTATTTGATCTTAGATTTCCGCGGTTATATTGATTCGTAATTATTACTGTTATTATTCTTGAATTTTCAAGTTTAAATTATTAGGTTGTTATGTTACGAAGAGACACATGTATTGTTTGCAAGACGAATACGTCAAAGGTATTGCATATTAAAATAATTCTTTCATAAATTTCAAAACAAGAAGCAGCAAGCCGTCGCTGTATTTTTTTTCTTTTTTCCCTTATCATTTGTCGCCAAGGAAGCGATGTTTTGCCGAATTAAGAACCTCTCTTATGCTATGATCGTAGTTTCAGAGTGGGCCGCTCGTGTCGCTAATGTCTATGCGTAATCCCATGTTAAACAAGTTGCCATTACAGTGTATGAAAGTTGATTCTCTGTTACTACTCTGTGGTTAGAATTATATAACACAAACTTTACGGGTGAGAATCATGAATTACGATTAGTGTATGGACGCCTGTACGGGATACGATAGACGAAACATATTTGACGTAAAACTTACGGAAACATAATTGACGAAAACATGTTGCCCTACAACGTACGGAAAAATGAGGAAGTAGTTAAGTTATAATTTGATTTATTTCTTGGAGGGACAAAGCACTTCTATTCTTAAAATGCTGAAAGGCTAACTGACATCAGAATTAAAAAAAATATTTATTTCAAAATAGATAAAATCGTTTCTTCTCGTACATGACAAAACTAAAATTTTCATTTCAAAATTCTCGTGTCAATGTGGTGTTTCGAGTTTAAAATTAAAGGGGATATATTTTATCTCACCGCTTTTGAAGGGGTAAAAGCATGCTATTTATTAATTTGCTTCCATCTAATTTTTTTTATTATTAAAAATTTCACTTTTTCTACAGTTGATAAAACTATATTTGCGGATGCTATTCACCACAGATGTGTATTCAAACGTTATATTAAATTCCTAAAAGTATAAACTGTAATACATTAAAGTAGTTAAATATTTTTTAGTGTAAAGTATATAATATAAAGTATAATATAAAGTGTGTAATATTTAGAGTAAAGTATATAAGTAAAAAATATTTTCTAGTGTCTATCTTCTATGCATTTCACTGTTCACAAATAACATAAAGAGCTACGCGTTCCTCTTGAGTTATATTTCTTATAAAATCCTAAAAAAATTACCGTGTAAAAATTACACTTCATAAAAATATAAAAAATAATCAAACCAGATATGTATCCGCACATTTATATTATAGCTGTAAGTCTGAACTCTAATCTACTTCGTGGAAAATATTTTTTTATAATTTGTTCATCTGTCAGATTCAGTGTCGCTTTTCTCTCGACATTCATTTTTCTTATTTTTCAAAGTTTTTTTTTTGTTTATTTGATAGTGTAAAAAATAAATGTTTCGTGGAATCATCTATGAAGGCAAAAAACCGCCACCGAATTTCCTACAACGGATACGCATGACTTTTGGGAGTAGATATGCAAGAATGCTCCAGAAAAGATAAATTGAGATATATACATATTTAAGAGGAATAAATCCTTGAAAAATTGCTTTTGAATTAATGTTTGGGATAAATCCTGCAAACTTTTCACTTTAACGACTTAATTTGTCAATGTTTTAGAAAACAAGTTTGAAATAATGTCTATTTTTTTCATGTCTTTTACAGAATTTTTATTCTTTTATCATCGGTTTTTTAAAATAGAAATTTTTGGCTTACTAATGAGAAAAATGTTCGAATTCTATAACACAAAATTTACAATAAAATTTTACTGGTGAGAATCATAAATTATGATCGGTGTATGGACGCCCGTACGTGGTACCAGCAAAACATAATTGACAAAAAAAGTTCCTCTACAACGTAAGGGCAAAATAGAAGCGATTAAGTTGTAATTTGATTTAAACCTTTGAGAGACAAAATACTTCTATTGTTAAAATGCTGAAATGCTAACTGACACCAGAACTTAAAAAAATATATATTTATTTCAAAATAGATAAAATATTTCTCCCCGTACATGACACAGTTAATATTTTCATTTAAAAATTCTGGTGTCAATGTGGTATTTCCCGTAAAGCATGGTGACGTCACTGCAACGTCGTTGTGAAGTCATATTGTGACATTGTGACCATCGATTATCGATGTGAAGTCACAGTGACTAAAATGTGAAGTCGTTATGGCCGTTTTAGAGCTTTTTTTTGACATTTCACAAAGTGGTCACAATGTGACAAATTTGTGAAAAATGTGTCATTTGTGACTAATCTGACATTAACATTGTGACGAAACTGCGACAAAAGCGACGATATTTAACTTGCCAAAAACATGTTTTTTAAAGTAAATAACATGTTTTGAAGGATATTTATAAATTTCTAAAGATTTTTAAGAAAGTCACATCTCAGTCACAATATGACGTCTCTGAGTGGTGGCATTTTGGTCACAGATGTGATGTGAATAAAGTGACTCACAGTGACGTCACTGTGACCATGTATGCTATTAGGGTTCGGATTTAAAATTAAGGGGGATATATTTTATCCCACCGCCCTTCCATTTTGTTAAAGCATGCTATCTATTAATTTGTTTCTATCTAATTTTTTTCCATTATAAAATATTCCAATTTAATTTTTCTGATATGATTAAAACTATATTTGCGGATGTAATTCATCGTAGATGTTCAAACGTTATGTTAAATTGCCAAAAGTTTAAACTGTAATGCACTAAAGTCGTTAAATATTTTTTAATGTCTATCTTCTATGTATTTCACTATTCACTTATAACATAAAGAATTAGCGTACCTCTTGCGTTATATTTCTTATAAAATCCTAAAACAATACTACTGTGTAAAACATTACACTTCATAATAACAAAAAAAAAATAAAACCAGATATATATCCACACATTTCGTACTATAGCTATAAGTCTGAACTCTAATCTATTTCGTGAAAAATATTTTTTATTATTATTCGCTCATCTGTCAGATTCGGTGTCGGTTTTCGCTCGACTTTCATTTTCCTTAATTTCCAACGTTTTTTTATATATTTAATTGTATAAAAAATAAATGTTTCGTGGAATCGTCTATGAAGACCAAAAATGCCCACCGAATTTCAGAATTCAGATATGCAAGACTTTTTTGAGCAGATATGCAAGAATGTTCTAGGATAGATAAATTGAGATAGGTAAATATTTCTGAGGAATAAATCCTTAAAAATTTCTTTTGAATGTCTGGGATAAATCCTGCAAAAATTTCACTTTAACCACTCAACTGATATATGTTTTTGAAAACAACTTTCAAAAAATGTCTATTTTTTCATGTCTTTTACAAAATTTTAATCTATTATCACTGTTTTTTTAAATAGAAATTTCTGCCTAATTGAATCAGAAAAATGTTCAGATAATATAATATAAAATTTACAATATAATTTTACTGGTGATAATCATAAATCACGATTATTGTATGAACGCCAGTCTATGGTACGAACATACATAATTGACAAAAAAAGTTGTCATATAACGAGCGGGTAAAATAGGGAATTGTTTAAGTTATAATTTGATATAAAGCATGCTATCAATTAATTTGTTTCTGTATAATATTTTTTTTCAACTATAAAATATCTCACGTTAATTTTTCTGTTGTTATTAAAAGTATATTTTATTTGCGGGTGTAAATCACCGCAGATGTGTATTCAAACGTTATATTAAATTGCTAAAAGTATAAACTGTAATACATCAAAGTACTTAAATATTTTTCTTTAATGTCTATCTTCTATGCATTTCACTATTCACTGATAACATAAAGAACTATACGTACCTCTTGCGTTATATTTCTTATAAAACCCTAAAACAAATTTAGCGTGTAAAATATTACATTTAATAATAATTAAAAAAATCAAATCAGATATATATGTTTTCGTCTATTTCGTCTATTACAGCTATAAATCTGAACTCAAATCTATTTCAAGGAAAATACTTTTTTATAATTTGTTCATCAGTCAGATTCAGTGTTGGTTTTCTCTCGACATTCATTTTCCTTATTTTTAAAAGTTTTTTTTTTTTTTTTTTGATAGTATTTAAAAAAGAAATGTTTCGTGGAATCATCTGTGAAGGCAAAAAATTTCTAAAGAATTTCATAATACAGATATGCATGACTTTTGAGAGTAGATATGCAAGAATGTTCAAGGAAAGATAAATTGAGATATATACATATTTCAGACAAATAAATCATTGAAAAATTGCTTTGGAATTAATGTTTGGGTTAAATCCAAGCAAACTTTGCACTTTAACCACTTAACTGTTCGATTTTTCTGAAAACAACTTTCAAATAATATCTATTTTTTCATGTCTTTTACAGGATTTTTAATCTTATATTAACGGTTTATTACAACAGAAATTTTTGCCTAATTGAATGTGAGGATTAAGTAATACAAAATTAACAATAACATTTTCCTGGTGAAAATCATAAGTTATGATTGGTGTATGGACGCCCGTAAGTGGTATGATTAAAACAATAATTGACAAAAACACGTTGCCCTACAACCAGTGTGACCGTTTTTTCAAGCTGAAAGCCGGCTAAATTTGGACTGACAACTAGCTAAAAAAAATCGATGGTCCAGCCATCTATTGATGGTCAATATATCAACAGACTGACAACTATCTTTTAGCCTGAATTGTTAGCTTGATTTAGCTTGTTGTAAGTCCTACAACAGTCCAGATTTCTTACAACAATCCAAAAACGGTCACACTGCCTACAACATACAGGAACACAGGGAAGTGGCTAAGTTATAATTTGATTTAAAGCGTGCTATCTATTAGTTTTTTCTATCTCATTTTTTTCGATTGTAAAATATTCAATTTAATATTTCTGCTGTTATTAAAACTATATTAGCGGATGTTATTAACCGCAGATGTGTATTCATAGGTTATATTACATTCCTAAAAGTATAAACTGCAATACATTAAAGTAGTTAAATATTTTTTAATGTCTATCTTCTACGCATTTCACTATTCACTCATAACATAAAGAACTACGCGTACCTCTTGAGTTATATTTCTTATGAAATCCTAAAAAATATTAATGTGTAAAATATTACACTTAATAATAATAATAAAAAAAATCCAGCCAGATATATATCCGCGCATTTCGTATTATAGCTATAAGTCTGAGCTCTAATCTGTTTCGTGGAAATTTTTTTTATTATTATTCGTTCGTCTGTCAGATTCAATGTCGCTTTTCTTTCGACATTCATTCTTCTTATTTTTCAATGTTTTTTTAAAATTTATTTTATAGTATAAAAAATAAAGATTTCGGGGAATTATCTATGAAGGAAAAAAATCGCCACCGAGTTTCATAATACAGATGTGCATGACTTTTGAGAGTAGATATAGAAGAATGTTCAAGGATAGATAAATTGAGCTACATACATTTTAATATAGAAATTTATTGTATTCATATCCCCACTAGTGGTGAATCAAAGTCACTTCTCTAGTGCAAAGAGTAAATTTAAAAATTTTAATTATGAAAAAAAGTCAATCGTTATTATTATTTTTTAAGTTTTACACGCTTAAAAAATAATTAATCAATGACAATTTCACATTTCCCCTCTAAAATTTCAAGAAACAAATATGGAAGTAAAAACAGTAGCAACTTGATTTATAAAAACAAAATTGAACGCAGATGTCCATCCAAATATAACGTCACTAGCAGAATATATAAACTATAATCCATTTAATAAATACTAAAGTGGATGTAAGAATTTATGCAAATAAAAACGCATGTACTTTTTTGAATTTAACAATTATAACTGGGACGAATACACGTCTTCTATTAAATTATTCATATTTCAGGAGATAGAATAGTTAAATACTTTTTAAATTCCTATATTCTATGTATTCCAATATTCGCTTACAACATAAAAAAAACTACAAGAACATTTTCCATTACATTTCTTATAAAATCTTATAAAAAATTTACTGTGTAAAATATTACACTTTATTTAAAAACCAGATATGTAAATCTACACACCTCACTTTATAGCTATAAGTCTGAACTCTAATTTATTTTGTGGGAAATACCTTTTTATTATTCTTTCTTGTGTCTGATTCGATGTCTGTTTTTCTCGCCATTCATTTTCCTTATTTTCTAAAATTTTTATTTATTTCATAGTATAGCAAATAAATGTTTCGTGAAATCAGCTATAAAGGAAAAAAAATCGTATTTATTTTTATAATACAGATATCAATGATTTTTGAGAGTAGATATGCAAGAATGTTCAAGGCTAGATAGAATGAAATATATACATATTTTAGAGAAATATTTAGCTTTCAAAAATTGCTGTTAAATTATTGTTTGAGTTAACCCATTAGTGCATAGCGTCCCTTTTTAGGGACGTTTAAAAAGGTGCATGTAGCACTGTTTTTGACACCGGTAAAAAAGAACAGCAATCTTTATTTTATTTAATTGAAACATTTTCGTAATTAATGAACTAAACTTAATTCTTTTAAAAATAGTGGTGCAAATCAAATAAAATTTGCGCAAAAGGTGGTGGGCACGAATGGGTTAAATCATGTAAACTTTTTTCATAACATTAAAAAGCTATTCTCTAAAATTACACTTGTTAGAGATGAATACACGGGAAGAAAATGTGCAAATAAAACTTTATATATTAAGTAATATTTTGACTTAAAGCGTGCTACCTATTATTTTTTATGTTTAAAATAGGGATAAAGTGGAACATAATATTTTTCTCAAGTATATTTTGTGCAATGAACTCTCTGGATACCTTATATAGTTCAACTCTTACTTTCTAAATTTTACATACATGTTTTAAACTGCATTTTTTATTATTATAAAATATTACAATTAAATTTCTTTTGTTTTATTGAAACTATATTTGTGGATATAATTCAACGCAGATGTGTATTTAATTTTATATTAAATTGCTAAAAATATAAACTGTAATATATTCCCTCGGATTTTTTTGGTTGGGAGGAGGGGTCATTATACTACATATCAGATACATTTTAAGACGCTCGCTATATTCTGTTTTCGGTCGTTTTAAGGACTTTTGTTTGAAGTATAATGTATGAAATATACCCTTTGGAAAACCTACAGTGAAAGTAGAAAAATAATGGTCATTATTCAAACTGCAGACAGTAAACATAGAGACATGCGTGGGGGGAGAATCTACAACTAAATAAATCTTTAGAATGAAGTATTTTTTCTCTTGACTCTTGAAATTTGCATAGTTTTAAAACAAACCACATGCGTTTTTCATAAGATATAGGAAGACCGGGGCAAGATAATGAATGTCTTAATTTTCCCATTTTCCACTAGATGGCGGTATCAGCCGGACACTACTTGCTCTCCTATTGGCCGTTCGTTAAACAATTGTATAAAGAGACTGAAATCGCCATGTTTGTTAGTTGTGAAACTTTGATTGTTTACCCTTGCCACGTTGTAACTTTTATGCATGTGTAAATAAGCTCTGCTACAGATACAGGTAAGATATATCGTTTCTCTAATATTTGTGAGTAACTTTTTTTAACTCTTTGAACTCTGATGGTAGAATATTCTACCACACAATTTTAGTTCGGAAATGTCTCGATGTCACCAAAAAATTCGACCACATTTATTTCAAAAAGGTTTAAAGCATTTTTCCTGTTTATCGTTAACAGTTTTTTTTCTTTGAAAAATATTGGTGCCAATGTGACATTTTGATTAATGAAGAATTTTTTTCCACCAGAGCTAAAAGGGTTAAATACAAACTATTACCCTGAATAAATGTCAATTAACCCTTTGAGCTCTGATGGGTAAATTGCTTCAAAATTCCAAATGTCACATTGGCACCAGTATTTTGCAAAGAAAAAAAAACGGTTAAGGATATACACGGAAAAAAAAAATGCATTAAACCTTTTTCGAACAAATTCGGTGAAATTTTCTGGTGTCGTTGTGACATTTCGGAATTAAAATTACGTGGTAGAAAATTCTACCATCAGAGCTTATAGGGTTAATTGCCTTCTTTCATGGAAATGAAAATGAATATTTTTAAAGAGGCAGTACGGGGAAAGGTGACGAACTCGCCATCTTTCCAAGTGTTTCGGTATTTATTAAACCATGTTGTCTATTCTATTTAAATCCTGTAAATGCTTATTTGTCTGCGTGCTTGTACATGCGACACTGCGGTTCTATCTCCTCTGGGGTTAAGGAGCTCATCGGGGGAGGTGTCGTTTGAAAGAAGGCGACCAGAAGAAGTCGTTTTGCAATCCGCGAAGTCCTGCCTAGCCCTCCAAAAGAAAAAATCTATCGGGGTGCGTATCTCCGTAACTAAGCGTCGGTTTGGTACGATATGGGGTAACGTTTGACGAGGTTCGACCTCGGGGTCATGACCTCCCCCCTCCCTTCCAAAAAATAAAAAAAAGCGTTTAAGGCCAACGAGGAATATTGTGACCCAGCAACACAAGAATAGATCAATTGCAGTAAGTGCGTGGTAGCATAAGGAATGTTCCAGTTATGAAAATGGCTTTTTTATTTGCAACTACTGTTAGCTGCACAACTAAAGACTTCAACATTACATTGCAATGCATTATGCTTCGTTTGATACTTTGTAAGATGTAAAAACACAGTTATCATTTGTTAAACCATGTAACATATCCAAAAGATAAAGTATGTTTAACCTTTTTCAGTGTTGTCATCTTGCCCCAAGCCAAAGTCATGCCCCAGAAATGGGGCAAGATGACAATTTGTTAATATTATGAAAAAATAAAATTATTCTTTATTTTATATTTGAGAAATTAAATGGTAATATATTTAATACTACAAAGGAATACTCTAACAGTTTATGTAAAATTAATTTCAATATACTCAAAAATAAAGTAATAAACAGCAAAAAATGTTAACATAGTCATCTTGCCCTATTGGACTCTCCTTTTAAAAAAAAACTATAGTAACAAATTAAATTACGAAAAAAAAATTAAAATAAAATTTGAGTATTCTGTTTTAAAACTTAACTTGTGAGGGAGTGTCCTTTGTGATAATGGCACACTTCCATTTTAGTGAGATCGTGACGTCAATGTTTTAACATGTGTGGCGCGGAAACGACATCTATCCTTTATTGAACTTTAACTTTCCAGAGTGTATGTGGCGCCCTCGAGTCTACAGTTAGCTGCGGTTAGGAGTATTATGCAAATTTATAGCTCCGTCTTCAGTTTGCAATGTATAAAGCTATGAGTTAGAGTGCTGTGTGGTGGTGAGGCGGCAGTAGTCCGCAAGGTGAAATAGATTGTGTTATAAAGCTAAGCCAGGTGTTCTATAGTGAGATAGATTGAGTTCTGAAATGAAATAGCTAGTTTTGTGAGCCGAGTTAGCTTGTGGTAAGCTGAGTTACCTGAAGGAAAAGCCTGCGGGTAAGATTTATTTAATACGTTGGATATTTTTGAGAATAAAGAGTGTTTGCAGCCACGGGCTGTTTTATTATAGATTTAAACCAACTTTTAGCCGCAATCTGAACGTAGTGCCGGAGTGAGTGCCCCGAACTGAGCTTAAGTCGAGGACGTGAGTATAGTTTGCAAATTAATCTCTTAGTATTGTGCTTAGTGACTGAAATTTCGAACTTAGCTCCAATTTTTCATGTTCCAGAGGTTTAAATAAACAGTTTGATTTTATCTTATACTTAAGATTATGTCTTCATTTAACTAACACACACCCAGGCACGTCACAAACTAACCAAACTGAAAGTATTTTATTACATTTTCTTCCAACTGTAATAATGTACAAATTATATCTTTGCTTTCTAAAATGGCACATTTATGAATGTATCGACTCAATTTATATGAAAATGAAACTTCTTAACCCTTTAATTTCTAAAACTAAGCTATCAGAAACAATATCTAATAATTAAATGTTAGAGGTTTTCGGTAGGAATTAATTTTCCCAAACGGACACGACTTTACGAGCGACCCATTAATTACTTTTTCGTAGTTTTCCGGAGCTCCATTACCTGCAATTTAGTCTATTTCTCTGATTCAATTATCAGTCCAGATGCTATAATCGCTAAGGTTAGCTAGGAGAATTAGATCCACCAAATTCGTCCGGATAGCTCAGACGGTAGAGCCTTGCCAGTGACAGTCAGAAGGCCCCTGATTTGAATCCTGGTATAGACACAATTTATATTAAGCCACTAATTTTAATCGATGCAAGATCACTACTTATTAGCCCAAAACTAGCACACAATGGCTAAAGAGTGAAAGAAAACGCAATAGTTGATTGCATGTATGAACGAGTGAATACAACAGAGTACCGATTGTCACACTGATCCACAATAGGTTTGATGATCACTGCCGTGTGCCATCATGTCACTTACGGTACACCATTGGTTATTGAATATGGGCTTTAAATCAATTTGTCTAGAAAACACACATGGGGCCGCATTTTTGGGCATGTTTTATGAATGTTATTAAGTTAATGAAATTTTCTTAATCTGTGTAATTGATGAAGGACGTGTAGATGATCAGACGTATATAGTTTTGCTATTTTGGGGCAATTATTTCGGACGTAAAGACGTATATAGAGAAGTCCACCCGAAAACTTAGGTATCTGAAATAATATTTCACGGCAATCAAACTGATTTGAAAAATTATCATACGAATTGAATATTTTCTATCGAGCGAAAAATGTCCAGTCTGAGAATCGGAGCCAGATCATTAGCTTCAGAGACGGACTAGATGATAGTAACAACAAGGTTATCTGAGCGAAATATTCTCGTCGGTTGTCAGCCCAGTCAGCTTAAATGATAGAGCATTGTTACTAAGGACATTTTTGCTCAATTGGAAATATTAATTTCTTATAATAATTATACCAATCAGTCTGATGATGTTCAAATACTATTTTGACAACATTCCCATTGTTTATATGGATTTCCTTTATATTGCTGAGCTAACGACACGACAGACCAGATGTTACTACCAATAAGGTTATCTATGTAAAATATGCTTGCCGGTTATCAGCCTAGTTAACTTAAAAGATGGAGCTCTGACCTAGTTAGCCAAAGATATTGCTTCGCTTTCCAGCTTGTTCATTTTTCGCTCAGATGGATATATTTAATTCGTTAAATATGTATCTTCGCAAAAAATTCCGCAATCAATTCGTTCAAACTTTTGCGCCGACTTCAGAGCACTAGCCGTAACATATATATGCTCCAGTCGCTTGCAGTTTTTTCAGCGTTCTTACGGTTCCTTGAATTTAAATCAAAATTATTTTTTTTTAATTTTTACGCTTTTTGTGTAGAGGAAATAAGTGAAAATTTCTTTAGGGAAATATTTGCGCCAAAATTCTAGAGACAGTACAGATGATTAAACCTTTCCAAGGCAAGGTTTTTTGCTCCAGAAATGTTCAAATACTTAATTTACATTGTAATGTATGAACAAATTTATTTTAAAATAATGAAAAGCTATAATTCCCGTAAATTGTAAGATCGAAATTGTGTTAAAAATTTACTGGTGCCAGTTCGTAGTCTGAGCCACAGAATAGTAACAGAGAATCAACTTTCATACACTGTAATGGCAACTTGTTTAACATGGGATTACGCATAGACATAGGGAGACGAGCGGATGACTCTGAAACTACGATCATAACATAAGAGAGGTTGCTAATTCGGCGAAACATCTCTTCCTTGGTGACAAATGATAAAAGAAAAAAGAAAAAAAATACAGCGACGGCTTGCTGCTTCTTGTTTTGAAATTTATGAAAGAATTATTTTAATATGAAATAACTTTGACGTATTCGTCTTGCAAACAATACATGTGTCTCTTCGTAACATAACGACCTAATAATTTAAACTTGAAAATTCAAGAATAATAACAGTAATAATTACGAATCAATATAAGCGCGGAAATCTAAGATCAAATAGCATAAGCACGTGTGCAAAGATAATCAAATCAGCATTCAGCAAGAAGCGCCAAACCAGAATAGGGTTACAGTTAAACAGAAATCACGAGGATAAAAATCGCCAACGCGATAGTTTTGTTTTTAAGTCATCCACTGAGGGCGTTCTTTTCAAGTCGAGTTGAGGCTCTGTTACGTACTCTGGGTCTGGGCAATAAAATTAACCATTTGCAGACTAAAAACGGCGCCCTTCAAAGGGTTAAAAAATACGCCTACGACAGCTGCCATGAATCTATCACTGCTCAAGCCTTAGCATTAACCCTTTGAGCTCTGGCGGGTACATTTCTTTAAATTTCCAAATATCACTTTGGCACCAGTAATTTGCAAAGAAAAAATTCGTTTTCCATATACACGAAAAATTTCATTAAATCTGTTTCAAAAAAATTTGATCCACTATTCCGGTGACATTGTGACATTTCGGAATTAAAATTAAGTGGTAGAGAATTCAACCATCAGAGCTTAACCCCTTGAAGGGCACCGGTATATTATATATACCACTTAATTTTAACTCCCTCAAGCCACATTGGCACCGGAATTTTAGTATTAAGTTTTGTTTTTTACAATTTACATGAAAAACTGCTTTTACTTACTATCATATAAATTTGTTTATGAATCCCGGTGTCAATCAATCATTTGAACATTTTAGGAACAGAAGTGCTTTGCCCCTCAAGGGGTTAAAAGATTAAAGAGAATTGATCCATATGCGTAAATACGTTCAAAAACTCACTTTAATTTGTACGAAGCTAATAGATGTCAAAATACAGCAGGAAAATTTTTTTGTAAAGTTCATGAAGTTATGGAAAAAAAAATATTAGAAGATTTCGAAGAAGGCATCAAGTACTTAAAGATACGGGTTTACTATAATTTTACTCGGATGGCTATTCCTATTAACCCTTAGGACTCCGGCGTCGCTTACAAATCTTTTCTTTAGTTAGCACCACTTTTTTAAAAAAAGTTTCTTTCAAGTAAACAATTTCAAAAATGCTCTGAAAAATAAGGCAAATTTTCCTGTATTACTCATGACAAAAACGAATTTTCCAAGGAAAGATGATGTCTCTGTAGCAGAGACAACGGAGTGCCAAGGGTTAATATTTCTCACTTTAATGCAAAAAGATTATACGCAAGGTGGTTCAAGAGTTTATTACATCGAAGAAAAATTTATTGCCATTTAGAATTCAAAGTCTTTCTTCACTGAATTATAATAACCTATTTTAATCACGTGTTCTATATGGTTCTTTCTTCGTAAGAACTTTCAAGCACTAATTATTAGAATCACCTAAGGAAATATTTGCATTAAATGATGAAACAAATGTCTATCTTCATATGTAGCGACCAATATTTTACGAAATTACTATAACACATAAAGTCCCCTGAATATTTTGATAAGTACGAACCCTGTTCAAATAATTCCAGTACCATGTTTTTAAAGAATATTTTATCTTTTGTAACCGGTTTTCAAAACAAAAAATTTCGCCTAATAGAATCAGAAAAATGCTCGGATTAAATAATACAAAATTGTCTATAAAGAATTCTGGTGAGATTAATAAATTATGATTGGAATATGGACCCCGTGCGCATTTTCAGAAAGAATCACGTTTCGAGCACCAGCCTTCGCGAGTTGGCAAAAGCGAGAACGTTCAGCTAGCTGCATCGCCAAATACAAAATAAACTAAGTTCAAATGTGTCATAAAACGTATGATTAATAGAATTATATTTATTACAAGAGAATCTTTACTACTGTTTTTAATTAACTTCTCAATTTCTTCGAACATAGCAAGTTAAGGAAATAATATTTTTAAGTTGAGAAAAAAAAAATAAAAATAAAATAAAAATCCTATGTTTAGATGTCTTGTGAAATTTAAAGCTTTTTAATCTGAAAAATCTCTTTGTTTTAAACTATGTTTTAATCGTAAACAACGATGAATAACATTTCCTGATATTATAGTCTTTGCTTGATAACATTTACGGAAAAACAAATGAACAATAAGCGCGATCTCTTTGCAGAAGGAAGGGTTGCTATTCGCTAGGCGTTTGACGTCACCAACAAGAAAGAGTACGTAGCATTGACTTCATCTCCGCCCCGATCGTTGTTCTGGCGATAAGGTGCTCAAAACGTGATTCTTTCTGAAAATGCATCCCGTGCGTGGTACGGGCAAATCAAGGAAGCGGTTAATAAACATCACATCAAAAGATATGTGCACTCAAATAAATCCTCATTATTAGTAAGACGAATTATTTTTATGTATCTATTTTTCTTTTCAAAAGAAGTGATTTAAATAATGAAAGTTCTGTTATTTACTAAAACTTTTCGCAGGAAATTCATAACAAAATGATTTTGCAAAATTAATAATTACAGAAGTTAATAATTACACGTACTCCGTGAATATGGTAGAAAAACATTTAATTGAATATGCCGACATTTTTATTTAGGTACCTGTAGATTAATTTAAATGTATGTTAAGTAAAAACGAAAAAAAAAATATTTTTTTTTAAAGTGACAATTTTTTTATTATGCTATTTAGAAAGCTCTTGAAACATTTGTTTATAGACAGTTTTAACTTGAAAATGTTGCGCTAATATTAAAGCAACGGGAGTTTGATGCATAAATAACTCATTTATGTTAATATCCTGAGGAAAATAAGCAAAAAGCTGAAACATTTTAATTGAATTTTCTAAATGGCGATATCATTTAGAAATAGAAGAAATTTTATTCCACAGTTATCTATATTTTGAGTAAATGGAAAGTTTATTATGAAAAGTGATATCTGCAATATATTGACAAATGAAAGTAACATAGGTTTAAAAGGTATATATAGGTTTTTCAAGAATATTTTCTTTCCGAGTTAATTATTTCAGTAAAAATTATAAAATTTACATACTCGAAGCTGCTTTGATTGTAATATTAATGATATATTACTAAAATATTTACATATACTGAGCATATTTAATATGTTTATTATGCCGTCGTGTTGATTCGAAATCAAATAGCAAAAAGATTTCAAGAAGTCTGCTAATATTTCATTTGTAAGTCATGCAAACGATATATAAAAAGCAATATTTCAAAATATTTTCATGGAAAATGTTTAGACGTCTTTTATGATTATTGATAGTTTATATGAAATAATACAATTTTAACTCAAATAGTTAAAAATATTGTAATTTAATGAAGAAATTTTAAATATTTACTGCTGAATGGTAGCTGGATCTAATCTGGAATTATTTCCATCTATATTGTTCAGAAATACAAATGCAGGACTGCCACGCGCGATTACTTTTTTTCTGATTGGCACCACTTTCACAAATGAAAAATTCTTAATCACGCCGCGATGTGAGCCTTTTACGAAATTTTTAATGTATTGTCACCGGTTTTTATAAACAGAAATTTGTGCCTTATTAAATCGAAAAAATGCTCCGATTAAGTAAGGCTAATTTTACAGTAAAATTTCACTGGTGGGGATAAACAAGTATCCTTAAGCCTTTTTGCGGCACTATACGTGTCCCTCTTCCCCAGGGAGTTAGGAGAGATGTTAATATTTGCGAAAGTTTATTTTCCAAGATTTGTAATGGAAAAGTACTGATACGAACATAAATGTAGTCGCTATGTCAGCCTGCAAATTCTGAAACACTTGTAATGACCTGTACAATTTCTTCAAGTTTTTGACTAATAGAGGGTGCTTCCCTAACAGACCGACAAACAGGAATTTATGGAGGCATGCAGACGACTCAGAATCAGATAGAAATGCACGGCCCAACATGCCGAGGTTGTGACCCTAATAGCATGCATGGTCACAGTGACGTCACAGTGACGTCACTGTGACCATGCATGCTATTGAATGCATGGTATGTCAAAGTGATGCAGTGACCATGCATCACTTTGATCACATCACATCTGTGACCAAAATGCCACTACTCAGTGACGTCACATTGCGACTGAGATGTGACTTTCTTAAAAATCTTTAGAAATTTATAAATATACTTCAAAACATGTTATTTACTTTATAAAACATGTTCCTGGCAATTTAAATATCGTCGCTTTTGTCACAGTTTCGTCACAATGTTAATGTCAAATAAGTCACAAATGACACATTTTTCACAAATTTGTCACATTGTGACCACTTTGTGAAACGTCACAAAAGAGCTCTAAAACTGCCATAACGACTTCACATTTTAGTCACTGTGACTTCACATCGACGTCAC
This sequence comes from Maratus speculifer, assembly GCA_964019185.1. Lineage (NCBI taxonomy): Eukaryota > Metazoa > Arthropoda > Arachnida > Araneae > Salticidae > Maratus > Maratus speculifer. Next base: position 402,417,565 of record OZ025293.1, read on the forward strand.
GTGACGTCACATCGACAATCGATGGTCACAAAGTCCCAATGTGACTTCACAACGACGTTGCAGCGACGTCACCATGCTTTACGGGGAGTTATGGCACAAAACTATATTGCAGTTGACTACTTTTTTAGCTCACAGGCTATCATAGCCTGAGAGCTTATGTTCCCGCCCGTTTTGTATGTATGTAGGTACAATCGTACGTGCGTAACGCGATAAGTCATGATAAACATATCCGATCCACTTGAAATTTTGTATATAGGTATCTCCTGATAAGGCGCTTCCCTGATTAGTTTTTGGAGTTCATTCGATATGTATAATAGGGGGAACGAGGTGCTCATGCCTCTCTCCTTACTAGATATAAATGGTTTTTTCATGCAGAATTTCCAGTTTTCGTTCAAAATTTAGATATAGGATCATTCTGACGAGGCTCGTCCGTGACTGGTATTAGGTGTTCATTGGATAAGTATAAACAGGGGGAAAGGGGGTTCTAATGCGCCTCCCCTTAATTTTTGTAAATGGGTTTCTCATGCAGAATTATCAGATTTCGTAAAAATATCTGAATAGTTTTGGAAGTTTAATGGTTAAGTATAAAGAGCGAGATAACTCCTCTTAAACTATATAAATGGGTTTTTATTAATAATTTTTCGATTTGCTCTGAATTTTGGATATAGATTTTTTATATGATAAAGCATATCCCTGACTAGTTTTGGGGGTTCAATGATTAAGTATAAAAAGGGGAAAGGGGGAAGCTTTTTCCCCTCCTTCAATTTTTTTCGAACGGAATTAACCCTTGAAAATATAAGGGTGTAATGTACAATTAGTATGCGTAGCCTGTGAGCTCAATGCCATCAGTTTAACTGCGCAGTATTATTTTTATTTAATTCAGATTTATTGATTTGCACCACTTTTTGAAAGTAGTAAAATTCCGCTTATTAAATAATATATTAATTAAGAAGACGATAAGGGGAATTTTACAATTTAAAAAAACTGGTTTCAATAGAAAAAGGTCTGAATTAAAAAAAAAGTAACCCTCCGGCAACACAGGTGCTTTGAAGCAGAGAAAAAAAAGACAGAAGCAGCAATACATTAATAGAACAGAAAACATTTCACTAAAATATGTTTAAACTACTTTATGTAATGAATTTTATCCTACATGCAAATATTGAAAATTTTGATTTTCCAATAATCGAATTTAGTTATTTCTTAGCTCAAAAATTAATCTAGAAATGGCAATTAAGTTTTATTAGAGATTTTAAGTGAGTTAAAAAAACGCAAGAAAATCACGCATATAAAGTATATTGTTTCAGTTTTTCTGGCCTTACTACTTCCTTACGGTATTTACATATTAATTCCTAATCATTAAACTAGCCATAATCCTCGTTTTGTGATGTTACGTATGAAAAGATATTGTTTTTTAAAATAAAACAGTAAAAGCTGGGACCATACCCGGTCCCGTTTTTTAACACCAATTGTATTTACAGTAATATATACCGTAATTTCGGGTGTATAAGCCGCAGATCAAACAATTCTTTTTCAACCCAGAATTTTTTAAGAAACAAATATAACTAGTTAGATCGACGTAAATATTTGTCTTGAATCACTAAATAAGATTTCTGGGTCCAAAAAGAATTGTTTGATCCGCGGCTTATACACCCGAAATTACGGTATATATATATATATATATATATAAATTTCGTAGAAACACACTAGGAATTATGCTTCTTTTACAGTTGTTTCAGAAATCTACCACGAATTTCTTTCTAAAAATTACTGGTTTTCAAAAAATGGACTAGTTGGAATCCTGTACAAACACTAGTCTCATGTGGCAATCCCAAGACTTCTTCTATCTTAAGCATGTTAATATTTCCTGAAAAATGTAGCATAGCAGTACCATCGGTTACGTGGTATAAACCTAAATCTACTCAGCAACAACTTATGTCAACTAATAACTGAATCTGAAGTTTGATGAAAATCCGTGCTTTCGTTTTCAAGCTAGAGCTATTGCAATATATTCATAACAACGCCACATGTTGAATGGTGTACATGAAAAACTAATCAGGATCAATTTTTTATCTAGCATTAACTGAATCTCAAGTTTTATGAAAATTCATGAACTAGTTCTTAAGATATGGGTAATGTGGAAATTGCAGCATAGCAGCACCACCTGTCGAGCAATATATAGCAAAATCTAATCAAATCCAGATTATATCAAGGTCTCATAAGGTGTTTTAGTTCTTGAGATAGAGCTATTGCAATAATCACAAATAATGCACCATGGCAACGCCACCTGTTGAGCTATTTGCACCAAGAGATGTTAGCCCTATGTTATATTAATTACCAACTAAATCTAAAGCTGTATGAAAATCCATGCATCAGTTCTTGAGATATGGCTATTGTGGGAATTGTGAGTAATGCAGCATAGCAGCGCCAGCTGCTGAGAGACATGTATCAAAAACTAATCAGGTCTAGTTTATATCAAGCTCTAAAGTATTGTGGAATTCCGTGCATTAGTTCTTGAGATAGAGCGCCCACAAATTTTTTGTAACCAACACAGACAGACTCACAGACAGACATTTTGTAAAAATATGTTTTTTCGGGTTCTCTGACACTTGAAACGTGTAAATCCGCCGAAAACCAGATTTCTAAAATTTTCACGAATCCAATACTTTTTTCTTGTAAAGATACAAGAAAGTAAAAACAAGACATTTTACTAAAGCGGCATTTTGATGTATGCGTAGAAAATCCATATGAATATAACAGAATAACCGTATTTTATTTGGGAAAAGCAGATTTAGAAACATGCATCTGTTCGTTTTCTTTAACCTTCCTACCCTGAATGGGTCTAATCGACCCATAACTATAATTTGTTTTACACGATTCGAACCAGAACTTTTTTCATAAAGAAAGTTAAATAAAAGATTCAGAACCTCTGACAATAAAGTTCGGTGAATGAATTCTGAACGACCGATCTGGCAACACTGGGGGAACAAAACGCTGCACCTGCATAAAGGCAAGTGTAGACCATCTTCCCCCACCGTTGTTCAGTTGAGCGTCGTTTATGTTCTGTGTAAGACGTGCTTTAAAAAGTGCTTGTTCAGTGTGTTGGTTCTTAACTGAGAACAGGAAAATGAACGAGTTAAGATCAGTTTAAAGTTTGGTTTTAAGCTTTGCAAGACACAGAAAGAAATTCATGAGGGATGGTGCAAATTGAACACCTACCATATTCGCCAGATCTCAATCCTCCAGACTTCGTCCTATTTTCACGACTCAATTTCTCTTTGAAAGAGATTTGACCATACTGCTGACACCCAACGAAACGTGACGAAGCTTTTGAAATTCATTCCAAAAGAAGACTTCGTGCGAATTTCCCGGCCATATATAGCAGATCTCAGCTGTGCATAGTTATAGAAGATGACTATTTTGAAGGATGGTATGGTAACTTTCGTTAATATTTCATCTACATTAATTTCATCTACATTATTCACTGAACTTTATTGTTTGAGGTAGTATAAGTCAATTAAATATATTAAAATATTTTAAATAACAATTCTGGTGTGAAATGGTTTTATGTAGATTGATTAAAATTTGAACAATTTGGATTGGAAGGTTAACGGCGCAAACATTGCTATAACGCATTGTATAAAAATAATACACTCAATTTCATATCTGTCAGTCCTACACAAATATATGTACTCAAATCTTACATGGAATGTATTTTAGTCAGAAATTGCTTTTTGTTTTCAAGCATGCATTTACAAGTATCATTTTTATGTTCACTTTTTCTAAAATATAAAAAAAAAGAAAACAAATCAAATATGAAATTCCGGAATTCTCAAAAATGCAAAGAATTTTAGATTGAGGGTGACATTTTATTGAAAACTTTAAAGGATTCCAGTGAATATTACATTGTTTCGTGGGTTTTTCTAAGTATGTCCATGCATAAATTTCTAAGGCACAGTTTTCAAATTTATTGAAGGACACGGCGGGGAAAATGCCTGTTTTGTATTTGCTGAGTAACTTTTTGTTTGTTTTTTATAATAATAAATATGAACTGTAAGAAAATGGGAGAAAAATCATGCGTCAAGCACAGATTACGCAACCCTTTCCAAAAGATTCAGAATATAATGTCAAAATAGCCTTGCATTTCCATCAAGGTATACCGGGGGAAAAAGGAGGAAGAAAATCATGAATATAAAACACTGTATACATTTTTTCGGGGCCTTCCGGCTTAATTCCTTTGTTTACTTATTAATTTCGATTTATTAAACTAGCCCCAACCCCTCGCCTATTAAACTTACGGACAGGGTTGCCAGAGGGCTACTTTTTTAAATTCAAATTTCTTGAATGGCCCCACATTTTTAAAATGGTGAATTACCTTTTGTTTTCGCTTAATTGTTATGTCATGGAATAAAACACGTTTTATCATTAGTAAAAACTGATGCCAATCAAGAATATGAATTTAAAAAATGTAGACCATCTGGCAACACTGCTTACGGATGAAAAATCGTATTGCTTTTTTAAAGAAAGCAATAAAAGCAGGGGTCATAACAGGTCCGGTTTTTGGAATAAGTTTTTGGAATTTAAGGGAAAATGTTTATAAATGTCGTAGAAACACACGAGAAATCGCGCTTTTTAAAATTAAACAAAGAGAAAACAATTCACCTGAGAATAATAAGGTCTATCTGTGTTTTTTAAAATAAATGACCTAACGATATAGAAAGGTTCTTTTTGTATCGATGAAGGCATTTCTGGATGAAAATAATGCCATAATACAATTTTAATGTCATACGTAAATTATATATAACATCATTTTGATGCAAAAATGCCTTCATCGACACAAATAGAACCTTTCTATATCGAGAAGTCAATTTTTTCAAAAACACAGATAGAACCTTATTATTCTCAGGTGACGAATAGTTGCAGAATGGACTAGCTCTAACCCTGTACAAAAAATCAAATCATTTTACCAAAACGGTCATTTTGATCTAGGCGTAGAAATTCCATATGAATGTAACTGAATAACCATATTTTATTGGAGAAAAGCAGATTTAGAAAAATTCAGCTATCAGTTTTATTAAAAGACGGAAACTTTGCTTTTACTCACTGTATAAAAGTAATGCACTCAATTTCATATCTGTCAGTCCTGTAAAAATATATATACTTGAATCTTACACGGAATGCATTTTATCTAGAAATTGTTTTTTGTTTTTAAGCATGCACTTACAAGCCCTGTTATTTTTATTTTTTTCCTAAAATATAAATAAAAAGAAAACAAATCATGTATGAAATTCCGGAATTCTCAAAAATGCAAGGAATTTTAGATCGAGGTTGACATTTTCGTGAAAATTATTAGGAATTCAATTGTATGTTACATTGTTCCATGGGTTTTTCAAAGTGTATGCATACATAAATTTCTAATATACAAAGTTCGAAATTATTCAACGAAACGGAGAGGAAAATGTCTCACTTTTTCATTTGCTGCTGTAACTGCTTTTTTCTTTGTGATAATATTAAATATGAACTGTAAGTAAAAGGAGGAAAAAAACTTAGATTACAGGGCTTAATTCCGGTGCTTACTCATGAACCCTTTATCGGCCAAATCAATTCTTTGTCTAAGAAGTTGTAAAGCATCACTGCCACTACAATCTATAAATTAATTTATTTCATAATAAAACATGCCATTTCTGTCACGTTATTATGAACACATATTATCTCACAAAAAACATTCCGGTGCAAATCAACCAGCTTTTAATAAAAATCAAATGTTACCATTGTTCGATAAATGGTTAATTTCGATTCTTTAAACAAAACCATAACAATTCGTCCACTAATTGTACGTTGTTGTTGTTGTTGTTGTATGTATGTCGGCCAATTATCTACACTACGGGATATAGGCCCTAAGGGGTGGGATGCCCTCCGTGGGGGTCTTTCTAAGGGAACCTTATAACGATTATTTCGTTATATATTGGTTATTTTCTTAAATTATTCCTTCCCCCCTGTCTCTTTTCAATTCAAAATCAGTTTTAAGTGTCCTTCATTCACTTTCCATTTTTTTTTCCCTCGACTAGTTTTTCTCTAACCGAAAAATCGGCAGCTGCTTAACTTTGTCTGTGAGAAATACACTCACATATTAATCAACCGTTTAAAGCTATTTCCAGATGTCTGCTATTTCCGATCGAGGCAATTCTGCATTACCTTATATGGACATCATCTCTGTTTCCCAGTTAAAATTTATGCTTACGCTTCTTTTCTTTCTCGACAAAACCCTAAAAAGAATTTAACATCTGCGCAGTAAAATCTGATGTCCCTTCGGTGTGCCTCTGTGTTTAGACAAAACAACACGTGTAACATTTTATCGTTTGGCAACCTTTTCCTTTCCCATCCCAGCTGGGAAACTAAATTGAATTCTGATCTTGCTGGCTGCATTTTAACTGTTATTTGGCGTATACTATCCATTGTGCATGGGCGAACTTGTGTATGTTGGCGATTTTCTATCATGCCAAAAGTGGCGGTTTATTGCTATGTACGGGTCACTTGACTCTCTGCGCTTGTCTTGTCAACGTGCTAATTTTTGGTTCGGAGATTTTCTCCGAGTGCTGTAAGTGTGCCCCCCTTAGTAATATATGTCTAAATAAATTGTAACTTAGCAATCATCGTGGGGTTTTTTTCGAGCATCCGAACCTGGACTGATTCTATACTGATCATGCCTCTTCTAAGTATTCCAACGGAATAACAGCTACTAATATACGTGATCATACCTCTTCTAAACCTTCTAACAAATATATGCAACTACCAAAATCCCTCAAGAAACTCTTCTCTATATAAATAACTGGTGCCTGACGGTTTCGTTTTTCCCCACATAAAAAAAAAAAAATATGGAGGGGGGTACAATCAACTGCGACTTTCCCGTGGATGTGATGCATTTCGGTTCTTCTTTTTCTTCTCTGCATTCCCCGGTAGAAAATGCTATTAGTCTGGCCTGCTAAGTGTCAACCGAAAAAGTACAGAGCTGTTCCCGTCCTGAAATTCCTTTGCTGGACACCCCCGTTTCCTCCCCTGTGTGCTCCATCTCAACTGCTTCGGAGGGTCTCCCCTCGAGATTCAATATCCTAAAAGAAATCTGCGGCTGATTGTCACCTGAGCGCTGGGTGCCCCTTTTGTCATCTCCATCGTCTGTGTGATTGACGTGTTCATCGCAGCCAGATATCATCGAGGGCTGCATGTCCTCATTGTGTGCTTCTATACCAGTGTGTTTTGTCTTTAGTGAACGTAATCTACAGAAAGTTCATATAGCCTCATAGAAAATTTAATGAATAACAGTATTCCTGTGGTGTGATGCATCGTAAAATCGTTCATCGTGCAAAAAAAAATAGTGATTGTCTTCAATTCTGAGAAAATCCATCAGAAATAATTCATCGTAGATATCAGTTAACAGTGCACAAAGTAATAAATAAATAAATAAGAGAATTACAAAAATTCTCTAAATGAGATGTCACCACCTTTGATAAGTTTACTGCTAGTCTCCAGTGATAAAAAAAAAGAAAAAAAAAGTGCACAACAACGAAAATGCAACCTCAAAAAAATCTACATTTTGAATGTGGGAGCAGATCGTGCCCCAGTTCCCTAAGCTTTGTCTTATTAAATTAGTAATCATTTAATTATTTAAAAAAAAAAAACTCAATCTGTAAGTTACCCCAAGTATTTTGTTTATTTTATGTTCTGCTTCCACAGTCAGTACACCATAGTCGATATTGCAGTTTGGTGTTTTTAAATCATAGTTAATTCAATAACTATTATAATCCTGTTATTGTGTTTTTGCAAAAATTTTTTAAATTGCGAAAGCACGGTAACTGTTGTCATTTCTAGTTATTATTTTTATGACATTTTATGCAGTTTTTACCAGTTATTACATTTATGTGCTAGTGTTTCATATTTTACGTCCAACACCCCTTCGTTTTTTTAATTTTGTATTTGGATTCTCTAATATGCTTAAATAAGTTTTTAGACAGTTTTGAACTTTAATGACAAAGTTAAAATAAGATTTTTCTTTTTCATCTAAAAAAAAATATTTTAAGTTACAAAAAGGGAACTTTTCCCTTGTGTAAAAAAAAAAAGTTAAAAGAAGATTTAATTGCATTTTTGCTTACTTATTAACAGTTTTTGGTGTTTTCTTGATAGTTTGCTTTGCTTTATTATATACAGATAAAGTAAGTACTTTTTAAAGTGAAGGAATATATAGATATATGTTTCAAAGTGTATTTATTTTGCTTTTATTTAATTTCTAAATGAACTACTTTTGTATGTCTCCCTTTGCTTTACTGTTATAAAAGGTTTAAATAAGATATCTTTAAAGTGAGGTATATTTTAAGGTCTATTTATTTTGCTAGTGTACATATTTTTACTAGCTAGGAAATTTACTTGTTTTCAATGTGCTTTAGAGTATAAGTCAGGTCTGTGTAACAATTTCTCTAAAACTTGTGAGTGTAAACAAACAAAAAAAAAAACTAATCATGGCGGCAAAACAAATTCCGATAAATATCATTCAATTTGATGGAGATCCAGATTTACTTAAATTTTTCTTTGATCAAATTCGCGTCTGTGCAGAAATTAATAAATATAACTCACAAACAACAATTGCAATCTTAAAGGGAAAGTTAGTTGGGCCTGCACAAAAATTTCTAGCCCAAAATCCTGACCTGCAAAAGATAACAGACCTCGATTTGCTGGAAAAGGAATTTGCGTCATTTTTCGCCCCCCCTAGTAAATGTGTTGCCTCTGTTGAGCTGTCCAGTTTAGCACTTATGCCTTCTGAGACGATAAAAAATTTAGCCCATAGACTAAATGTTCTTGCGGCTACAGTATATGCAGATATCAACGACGAAAATGCACGCAACACTATCAAACTCATGAAATTTCTAGAAGCCCTTCCTTCAAATATTAGAATAAAATTACAGGAAGAAGGCATTAATGATTATAAAACAGCAGTTGAAAGAGCGCAAACTCTTCATGAAATTTTAAGGAATGAAAAAATCTTACATTCCTTACCCTCGGTACACAGACCAGAAAATCTCATCGAATCGCAACTGAAAGAAATCTCTGAGAAAATAAATGCATTATCTTTTGTCCCTCCTGATACTAAAACCGAAACTGAGCAAAAAAATTTCCAGACTAGACCAAAACATTCCGCAGGTGTTTCACGCTTCAAAAAAAATTACAAAAATCGAAACTACACTAGACGTTATTCCCCACACAAGTTTTCACAAAAAAAACCAGTTGTTTGTCAGTTATGTGGACGAAACAATCATGACGCTCTCTCTTGTTTTAAATGGAAAAGAGCAAATACTCAAAGGAAAAACAATTACACAAACTCCACGCCACAATTTCAGGAAAACTGAAACAGAGATACAATTTTTATGCTGATGGTGTTGTGTCTCAGTCTAATACTTCTACATCAGCAACTTTTGCTTTTGACCCTGTTTTACCTAAAATTTCAAGTTCGAGACTAGTTAATTCAGTAGGTTCCCAAACTTTTGACTCCATTAAAATAGCAAATAACATCAGTACACAAACAGAAAGTGATAATGTTCAAATAATTTGTAGTGTAAACACTATGTCACCATCCCTCCCTCTTGTTGAAGCCACTATAGCAAACCATGATATTACTTTGTTGGCTGATTCTGGTAGTAGTATATCTTTACTTTCACAAAAATTATTTAATCAACTTAAACCTGTCTTAAAATATAAAAGACTGTCCACTGACGTCAATATTAAAACTGTCAATTCTGATGTCTCATTTTCTGCCTGCATCAGAACATCCATTAAGCTAAAACAAAAAGCGTTTTCACACCACTTTTATATTGTTGACATACCCGAGTCGTCCAGTTTTGAAGGCATTTTAGGTTTTGATTTCATAACTAGATACAATGTTGTCATTGATACTTTTAACAAGTGTCTCCATGTCAACAATAATTTCTCTGTTCCTTTAAAAACCAGTAAAGAATCTTCTGAAGAGAAACAATCAAAATCATGCAATTCTTTGAGTGATGTTGTAATGAATCAAGCGGTGTTCTTAACTCGAAAAATTATAGTAGAACCTCAACAACAAATATGGTGCTCTGTTTACACCTCCAATAACATCAACAATAACAGAAATTATCTATTTGAATATTTGGCACAAACAAAAGAATTAATAGGAAATGATGCCATTATTCAAATGAATAAATTATCCAATAAAAGAAAGAAAACTTCACAAATACATCATTTCTTTTCAATAACACTTAAAAACACTTCTAAAAAAACCATTCATCTCCCTAAACACACAAAAATAGGTCAATTATCTGAGATTGAGGAAATTCGCGACTATACTTCTGAAATGTCTGACAAGCAAAATAACTCAGAACAGCACTTTGTAAATTTTATTCAGGCGTCTAATGAAATCTTACAAAAAAGAAAGCAGGAGTTATCGGCTGATGATTTTAAACTTTCTCACTTAAAATCTGACGAAGCAAAGAACCTAACTAAATTGTTACTTAATTATTATCCTGCCTTTTCCAAATCATTAGACACACTTGGTCATACTGATAAAATTGTACCTGATTTGAAATTCATTAATGACTACCCCATAAAGACACTCCCTTTCCCTCTTCCCCAAGCTGTGCAAAAGGATGTTTTAAATCAAATCAAACAGTTGCTTGATGCCAAAATCATTGAACGTCATTGTTCCGAATGGGCCTGCCCCATGCTCCTTGTTAAAAAGAAACCAGACGGTACAGGTATACAGAAATATAGACTCGCATTAGATCTCAGAATGGTTAATACTATAATTCAAGGTTCGTCCTATCCACTTCCAAAAATTCAAACTATTATTTCAAATCTTTCACAATATCGTTTTTTCTCTTCTCTCGACTTTCATCAGGCATATCATCAGATTGATTTGCCTGCAAAATTTCAAAATCAGCTCACATTTACTACAATGTTCGGTTCTTTTCGGTGTAAGAGATTAGTATTCGGCTTAAAAACAAGCGCCTCAATTTATCAAGCTTTAATGGACTCGTTACTTGATGAATTACAGTTAGAAGGTGTCTATACCTACCAAGATGATCTCATTGTTGGTGCCAATTCATATCAAGAAATGTGTGATAAGTTGGATAAAATTCTTGCAATACTAGTAAAATATAATTTAACGCTGTCCCCTAACAAATGCACTTTTCACAAAACCAGTTTAGATTATCTTGGATTTCACATAGAAAATCAAACTATTTCTCCTGTTCAGTCGAACATTGTAAAAATAACATCTTTTCCAACACCTACAACTAAACGTCAATTAAAAGCACTCATAGGCGTCATTACATTTTACAAATCTCTTGTTCCATCCTTTTCTGAACTTGTACAACCTCTCATAAACTTAACTACTCCAAAAGCCAAATTTAAGTGGACAAGCAAACATCAAAAAATTATGGACACCATACAGAAGATATTCTTTAATCCACCCATGGTTAGATTACCTGATTGGAACAAAAAGTTCTATTTAAATACTGATGCGTCAAATATTGCCATTTCTGGCGTCTTACTACAAGAACATGATAAACAACTATTACCTGTTGCATACTTTTCAAAATCTTTAAAAGCGTCAGAGAAAAAATATCCTGCACTTAAATTAGAACTCATGGCGATTCATAAATCAGTTACTGCTTTCAAATATTATTTATACAACAGAGAATTTGTAATCCTTTCAGATAGTAAACCATTAGAAAAGTACAACAAAACTACAAACCCGGCTGATATTATCTCTCGTTGGCTCATGGATCTCTCAGAATACACATACAAATTTCAACATATTCCAGGTAAAAAGAATGTACTCGCTGACTACTTATCTCGCTGTAACTTTGAAAATAATCAACACACTTTAGCTACAAACCCTGAACTGATTCATGATACTCAACCCTTACCTATTGTAGAATGTGATACTCCACACTCCAGCTCGACTAATTCTAATATGCATGTTAACTGCCTTATTTCTGGTACACAAACAAATCCTGACCCTTTATTAGAAATTTCGAATGAAACATTTGCTACTGAACAACAAAATGACCCTACTTTGTCTGTTGTTTATAAAGAAATCTTAAAGAAAGGATCTTCTCAAAAATTTCCTAACTACTTCATTCATCCTGATTCGAAAGTGTTAATGTTAAAGAAGGAAAATATTTTTAATAACACTTTTTCGTATCACATTATTGTTCCAAATTCACTTAAAAGCAAAGTCTTAACAATTTCACATTTATCTCACTTTGGCTTTAATAAAACTTATGAATTCTTGTCAAGTAGATATTTTTGGAAGGGTATGTATGTAGACACTTTAAACTTTGTTGCATCCTGTATCAAATGTCTTCAAACTAAACATCACCAAACTCCACCCGCACCTTTGCAGCCCACATACACTCCCAGGTACCCTGGTCACACTATTAGTACAGATCTCCTTGGACCGTTTGCTAATGGAAAATATGTTTTAACTATCACTGATCATTTCTCGAGACATATTGAACTCTTTCCACTTAACGACATATCTGCGAGTAAGGTTGTTAAATGCTTATTCTCTTACATAACCACCTTTGGGAGACCTTCGGTTGTCTTATCAGACTTAGGACCCCAGTACACGTCTCAGGTATATAACATTTTTAATGATACAATGGGCATTAAGGTATTACACAGTTCTGCCTCAAGACCAAAATCAAATGCGATTGCAGAGCGAATCAATAAGTCAATCAAATATTCAGTTAATATTCTTTTACAAGAAGGTCATTCATTCGAAAATGCTGTATTTATACACAAGTCACTTTATAACGGCTCCAAACATGCAACTACATTGTACTCTCCTAATTTTCTTCATTTTGGACGCGAACTTTCTCTAATTTTTGACACTTTTGATCAGTCGTGCAACCAACCCTTTCTTGATAAACATATTGAAGTACACAAATTACTTGATGATTTGAGTAAGATATATCACAAAGCCTATAACAACATTAAATCTGCTCAAGATAAAAGATATAAATATTACGGTCTGAAAGCTAAATTAAGATCCATTTTCTTAAAAGATATTGTATATCTAAAATCAAATGACAAGTTTAAAACAAAGTATACTGGTCCATATATTGTCACTTGTAAACATTCCCCTGAGTCATTCTCAATTAAAAGGTTGTATACTCCTGATAACACAGCATTTCGGGTACATATTGATAGACTTTTATTAGCACCTCCTCGTTATGGACATTTATTTGATGCATCAAGTCATATAAACAACACTAACTTTAATACGTTTTATCAACCTCACACATACAATCTAAGAAACAGAAGCTAATGTAAAAAACACTATTTATTATTTTTTATGTCTTGTTTTATGATACCACATATCCAACCAAAGAGCTCATGGTTGTGTGTATGTTGTTTTTGACTGATCTTTAACAATATCATGGCTGGTCCATCACTGTTGCTCTGAAGATCTCTTAGGAACAATATTAGGTATCATTGTTATCCTTTAACACTTAGATATGTCTTCATACTCACTAAAATTTTATTTACTTTTATTTTGTTTTCTTTTTGCAGTACACTTAAAATTTCTTTGACAATACTCATTAATTCAGTATTTTTCCACTAACCTCCCACTTAACATTTCTTGTACTGTAAGTCAAACATATTATAGTTAGATAAACAGGTACTGTACTTTAGAAAAGTAAACAAAAGATTCATGTAATTAAATAAAACACAGTTTTTATATATGACTTGTTCATCACCCCACTCGATTGTGACATATTTTTCGTCTTTCTTCACTCTAGGATTGTCTGCCCATATTAGTTATATGATATACATTTTTTTTGTTTTTTTTTCTTTTTGAATTCTTCCCTTTGAAGTCTTGTTCCCGTTCAAAATTAAGGCCCTAAGGGTTCAAGCTTCATTGTGTTGAGAGACAAAGTTTTGGAATTGGAGTTTTGATTCAAATTTTTGAATTGTGATTCCAATTCACAACAATTCAAGTTTTTTTCATGTAATTCGACGTGGGCTCCTTCAGAAGACCGCTAGTGTCTTCGGGGGAGCATCACAATTCCCTCCTCATCTAAGGCTAGGCCCTAAGCCGATGCCATAATACTTGTGTTGTACACAAGATTCAGGGTGACGCATATTTTTATGGGCGTGCTTGGAGCACCTCTTTTTTTTGTCATCCTATGCTTCGGCATGAAACACTTTTTTTACAAAAACATTTTTTTTTAATATACATCATATTACTCTTTTTAAATTTTTGAAAAATATAGTACTATTATGTTATTTTTGTGTATTGCCATTTTATATTCATTTAGTATTAGTTTCATGTTTTGTATATATATTTCAAAATTTTTACTTGTGTCATGATAACAATCAAAGCTGCAGTAATACTTTTGTACTGTCTGAGTCGACTCAACTTATACATATAAAATACAGTACTACCTTGGATCCATGAAATACAAATATAAAAAAATATAGAGACTTTAGAACTGCTGACTGTTTTTGAATACAAAAGTCTCCATTATCATGACGTTAAATTTCTACATATATATATATAAAAAAAAAAAACTTTTGCATTTATGTATGTTTTTATGTTATAATATTTTATGCTAGCCTATGCACATTGGACAGCAAAAGTTTTTTTTGTGGTGCACCGGGTGATATATATAACGATTATTTCGTTATATATTGGTTATTTTCTTAAATTATTCCTTCCCCCCTGTCTCTTTTCAATTCAAAATCAGTTTTAAGTGTCCTTCATTCACTTTCCATTTTTTTTCCCTCGACTAGTTTTTCTCTAACCGAAAAATCGGCAGCTGCTTAACTTTGTCTGTGAGAAATACACTCACATATTAATCAACCGTTTAAAGCTATTTCCAGATGTCTGCTATTTCCGATCGAGGCAATTCTGCATTACCTTATATGGACATCATCTCTGTTTCCCAGTTAAAATTTATGCTTACGCTTCTTTTCTTTCTCGACAAAACCCTAAAAAGAATTTAACATCTGCGCAGTAAAATCTGATGTCCCTTCGGTGTGCCTCTGTGTTTAGACAAAACAACACGTGTAACATTTTATCGTTTGGCAACCTTTTCCTTTCCCATCCCAGCTGGGAAACTAAATTGAATTCTGATCTTGCTGGCTGCATTTTAACTGTTATTTGGCGTATACTATCCATTGTGCATGGGCGAACTTGTGTATGTTGGCGATTTTCTATCATGCCAAAAGTGGCGGTTTATTGCTATGTACGGGTCACTTGACTCTCTGCGCTTGTCTTGTCAACGTGCTAATTTTTGGTTCGGAGATTTTCTCCGAGTGCTGTAAGTGTGCCCCCCTTAGTAATATATGTCTAAATAAATTGTAACTTAGCAATCATCGTGGGGTTTTTTTCGAGCATCCGAACCTGGACTGATTCTATACTGATCATGCCTCTTCTAAGTATTCCAACAGAATAACAGCTACTAATATACGTGATCATACCTCTTCTAAACCTTCTAACAAATATATGCAACTACCAAAATCCCTCAAGAAACTCTTCTCTATAAACCTAACCCGTATTTACGCAAGGTTCGAAGAAAACCACGGAAAACTCCGAACGGTTAGGCCGACGGTCGCGATTGGGTTCGAACCAAGCACCTACCGTCTACCAGTTTGAGGTCAGAACCTCTCGGCCACTGGTGGGGCCACTAATTGTACGAATAAAGAAATTTGTTGCTTTTTAAAATAAAACAATAAAAGCAAGGCTCTTACTCGGTCCCGTTTTTGAACACCACTTTTATTTAAAGAAAATATTTTATAAATTTTGTAGAACATACCAGAAACCACCTGTTGCTTCAATTATTGCAGAAATCTTCCAAGATTTTTTTTTCTAAAAAATTACTGGTTTTCGAAAAAACGGACCAGTTGGAACCTCTGAACAATTTTCGTTTCAAAACATTTTACCAAAACAGATATTTTGATGTAGGCGAGGAAAAGCCATATGAATGTATAAGAATAACAATATTTTATTGGTGAAAAGCTCTTTTAGAAACATGCATCTATCCGTTTCATCTAACGACGAAACTTTGCTATGACTCATTTTATAAAAATAATGCAATCAATTTCATATCCGTCAGTCTTGCGTAAATATATGTAATACAATTTTTAGTAGAATATATTTTAGCTAGAAATCCCTTTTTGTTTTCCAGCAGGCATTTACGAGCCCTTTTATTTTTATTTTTTCCTAAAATATAAATAAAAAGAAAACAAATCCAATATACAATTCCGAAATTCTCAGAAATGCAAAGAATTTTAGAATAAAGGTGACATTTTCTTGAAAACTATTAGGAATTGAAGTGAATATCACATTGTTTCATGGGTTTTTCAAAGTGTATGCATGCATAAATTTTCAAGGCACAGCTTTCAACGTTATTCAAAGAAACGGAAGGGAAAATATCTCAGTTTTTCTTTCGCTGCTGTAACTGCTTGTGATAATATTAAATGTTACCTGTAAGATAATGGAAGAAAAATCATGCGTCAAGCATAGATTATGTAACTTTTTCCAACATTTTCAGAATAATATAAAATGTATGAATGGCAAATGATGTACATTAATGACCGTGCATTTCTGTCAATAAATAACGTGCATTGCTGAAAATTTAGGTCTAGATTATTGTAAAAAAATGCATACATATTTTTTTAATTAAAATATACGTATACAAGTTTTACAATAGCAATTACTTTATAGTAATGTGATGTAGTTACGATTTTCAATTCCAATCTCAATCTAAAGTTAAAGTATGTTCTAATTTTGATTTTAGTTAAACATGTAAGAAAGGGTGCAACATGTAATAAGTACATAGGATGCTGATTTTGCCACTGACTGCAGGGTTTGTAAACCTCCTGTAATTTAAAAACCAGATAATTCTTATAGAAAGTTACAGATTAAATAAGGCGAAATTTCACACGTTTAAATGCATTTTTTCTATTAAAAAAAAACTACTGATATTTGCCTGACATTTCGCTGAAGCGTAAATGCCCTGAAATTAGGATAGTTTTATCATTTCCTACTATATCTGATTATACAACATGTTTTAAAGTGAAAAAACACACATTAATTACATTTTATGATTTTGTAGACAGTGAATCTTAAAATAAAGACAGTTTCCTTCCATTCAGTGCCAAATTTAAGGTAACATGAGACAAAATGGCTCGCCTCCATCTAAAAATTGTGATATTTTGTTTTTCTCTACGAACACGTAATTTTGACATAATGCTTCGGATTAGCTTATGTTATTCCAAATATTGCGAAAAAGTGTAACCACTTAACGCCTTGGGGACGAGCGACACGTATACGTGCCGCAAAAAGGCTTAAGAATTCTTGTTTATCCTCACCAGTAAAATTTTGCTGTAAAATTTACCTTTTTTAATTGGAGTATTTTCTTGATTTAATAACACACAAATTTCTGTTTTTCAAAACTGGTGATAAAAAAATTCGTAAAAGGCTCCAGTCGCGAAGGGGTTAATTCTCGCTTTCGTCAATATCAAGCGCTGGTGTCGTTTGTTATTTCTCGTGCCCGCATAGGTGCCAACCTGACATAGATTATCCGTAATACGTGCGTTAATTTGGCCCTGGTTTAATGAGTTTCGAACCAGAAATTTTTCAAAGAAATGAAATTAAGTATGTTCCACTAACAATCTTGAAATTAAATAAATATAGATTCATGAAATATATTTTCTGGTTTGAAATGACGTTAACTTCGATCAAGCTAATCCAGGTATTACGGAAGATTAGTTGAAAGTTGGTAGCTATGTGCCCGTCATATTTTCAAGCTGGAGATATAATTGCTGGAAAGAAATTCTGAAATTGGAAAATATTAATTCGCATTTCCATGAGAACACTTTAAACACCTTTGTGATTGTGTACTTGCAAGTTTAAAAAATATCACATTCACTAAAATGTTTGATAGTCAAAATTTAATGCATGTGTATTATTTCAAATATCATTTTTAAAGATGTGAAAAATAAAGTTCTTACTCACATTAATATTTATGGTGTAAAACAAACATTAAAACACAGAATTCTCCCATGATCATTTTTCTACAAACGGGAATTCGATTTATAACATCTTTTTTTCCCCTTAAAAAAACTTATTGATTATGTTATTTAAAAACCCTATAATTAATTAATTTCTATATGTATAAAAAATACTATTTAAATTTACTTCTAATACTAAGCGATCCTTAAGGAGTTAAATGAAGGAGAAAGTTGCTACTTTTTTTCAAATTAGAAATCATTACATTTTGTTTGTTTGTTTCGAAATAAAAAAGAAATCTTAATTTACTGAATTGTGGGTTTTTCATACAATAAATTCGAACTTTGGTGTTGAATTCTTAATATACAGGGAATATTAAGAATTTACCTTTTCTTTCTCAAACTTTTGGAAAGAATTTACGGAAAACCACGTTTTCTAGTAGTTCGGAAATTATTTGTTTAACAATAAAGAAAAATATATTGTATGTATGCGAAATTTTTCTGACAGTGTTTAACACTAGAACCGCCATTAGGGGTCAAAATGACCCCTGTCATATTGATAATAGTCGATTTGAACCAGAATTTTCTTTGTAATATATGTAAAATGTATTCTGAACAAAAACAGACTTATTAAATAAGTTAAATAGTTTTAAATTAAAATTCTGGTGAGAAACACTTTTTTTAAAACTTGAGTAAAATACTCGGCGGTTCTAGTGTTAACTTAATGTTTCGAGATTTATACAATTTAAAAATTCAAATTTGTGTATTAAAGTTAAATTTCCAACATTTTATGAAAGTTCATGAAGTAAAAATGTCACGATTAAAGGCGAAGTTTAGGTTTTATATAAAATTATCTTAATATTTAATTTATTATTTAAGATATTATATATAACTTATTGAACATAACATAGTGTTATTAATTTAATTATTATTTATAATTTATTAAATAGCATTTAATTTGGTTGTATAAAAAATTACTTTCACATAAATATATAGATGTCATATTACGCCGTATATAATTATAAATATAACAAATATAATACAATTACAGCTTCGGTAAAATTTTAAAAAAATATTTAAGACCTTTAACCCTTTCTGGGATGGTTAACCTTTTCCGACGCGGGTAATTTCTGCTCATAAAATGAGAAATTATTGAGTGACTCCGGGATTTAAAAACAACTTTTATAGAAATTAAGAATTTCTAAACTCACGCTTTCATTTTAAAAGCGAAATTTATTAAAAATATTCTTAGTGCCGTTTGAAAGTGTGTAATAAAAATTAAGCACTGCGCCGAAAAGGTTTAAGTATTGTTAGAAGCAAATTTTAGGAATTAAAAACTCCTTAATTTAAGCGTTCACTGTAAAAGTAATATTTTATTAAAATATTATTGGTGCCGTTTAGAAGTTTGGAAACAAAATTAGGTATCTCGGACTGGGCACATTTTGCCGAAAAGGTTTAATATCTGCTTGCATCAAAAATATCATATATAATGGACAGCCATTTTGACATGGAAGTGACATTTATGAAGGCCATATATCAAAATTTAGCCATCGATTTTTTTTTAAATATGCACATCGCTAACATTTACGACTTGAAATTTAAATTACCCTAATTTCCTGCCTATAATCCGCGGATAAAACAATTCTTTTTCGACCCAGAAATTTTGTTTCGTAAATGAAGGCAAATATTTACAGCGATCTGAAGAGTTATATTTTATTTAATAAAATTTCTGGGTCGAAAAATGATTGTTTGATCCGCGGATTATACGCAGGAAATTAGGTTAAATAGAGTAATTTACGATAATTGTTAACATAGCTTTAGTAATTTTTAAAACTGACTTTTTAAATAAGGTCATGGAGTTGTCAGTTTATAAAAGTACATAGCGTTAAACCTTTCCGGCACGGACAAATTCTGATTATAAAATGAAAAGTTATTGATTGCAACACCGGAATTTAAAAACGACTTTTATAGAAATTAAGAATTCATAAACTCACACTTTCATTGTAAAAGTGAAATTTCTTCAAAATATTCTTGGTGCAGCTTGTAAGTTTGGAATTCAAATTAAGTGTGCCCGGAGTGTATACACTGCGCCGGAAAGGGTTAATAAGAATTTAAATAAAACCCACAAGAAAATCAACTGACAGTGCTTGAGAAATCTTCCATCGAATTAGTGATTATCTGTAATTTATTTGATTCCAAGTTCTAGATTATGCTGACATTTTATAGATTTTTATAAAACTGCGACTGATATTTTCTGAAGTGCCTATAATTATTGTGACTGAAGTGTTTTGGCCCGTACTTGTATGTTGTATATGTACGTATTTATTTATATGTACGTATTTACGGTACAGTGTATTTAACCACTTCTCTGTTTTCGTCGTACGTCATACATGTAACTTTTTTTTGTCATTCATGATTTATTATTCTCAGAAGTAAATTTTAACTGAAAATTTTGTATTATCTAACCCTAGCATTTTTCTGATTCAATTAGGCAAAAATTTCTGTTTTGAAAAAACGATGATAAAATATTTAAAATTCTATAAAGCATAAGATTAAATTAGGTATTATTTGAAAGTTTTCTCGAAAATATTGATCTATTAATTGGTTAAATATTCTAAAATTGTTGCACATTGTGCATTTTAGGGTACAACAATGTTTTAACCCTTTGAACTCTGGTAGGTAAATATTTCTTCAAAATTCCAAATGTCACATTGGCATCAATATTTTGCAAAGGAAAAATTCGGTTCACAATATACATGAAAAAATGTTTTTCAAATAATTTTGGTCTAATATTCCGGTGCCATTGCGACATTTCGGAATTAAAAATAAGTGGTAAAAAATTCAATCACTATAACTCAAGGGGTTAATTTTTCGGTGTTGCAACGCTGTTGCCAGACTGATGATAAAAAAAAACAGGTTGTTGATTAGCATCGCTATTTTGAAATTCGACATACTTAAAAATTTATGAAAAATTTTGAAAAATAAAGCGAGAACTATTATAAAAAGTGGTGACAGTCAAATAATCTGAATTAAAAAAGTCTCCACTCTGGAAACAGTGTGTTGCAATAACACTAGAACCGCCTTTAATTTTACTAAAGTTTTATTTAAAAAATATATTCCACTTCAGAATTTTTATTTAAAAATATTTAACTTTTTAATTATCGATTATTATAAGTTTGCAATAAGCCAAAATAAACCCTCATAGTAGTTCTAATGTCAAGAACCGTTACATGTACGAAGATGACAAATGTGTGAAAAAACTTCATTACATATTAGGTGTTTGTCTTGTTACAAAACGCTTTCACGTCAAACATTTGTAATTTTAAAAAATGCATTGTTCTTCTTCATTTTCATACATCAGTTATGATAATATGAGTCATAGTTTTGAAAATGCAAATTTTTAAAATCAGGTTATTTTTTTGAGCCAACTTTTTAGAAGGATAGTGGAAAGTTTGAGTGAGCAGAATGATATTTATCAATTGATACTTATCGTTCTGAATCATTGGGCCTTTTTTGGATCCAATATTTTAGCATTTTTGGGCTTGCCCGTTGCGATACTATATTTTTAGACGCTGTATCTTGATCAATGTTGTCAGTGGGCTACTTTTTTTTAATTCGAATTTCTTCGTTCACACTCAGTGGCGTAACTGTGATGGGTGTGCCTATAACCATTAATATTGTGAGGTTTTCTTCTCTTTGGTTCATACTAGAAAATTTTCTGATAACATAAGGTGAACAAAATTTTCAAAATTTACCAGTATTCACAGCACTTGAACACCCATCATAGTTACGCCATTGGCACAATTTTTTGAAATGATAAAATTTGCTTCATTTAACCACTGAACAGATCAATATTTTTGGTGTTGGTGTTACGTATGACGTCCGATTAGCTGCACTACGGATATGGCTCAGAGAGGAGTTGCCTTCCGTGGGGGTCTTTCTAACCCTTTCCGGCACACTGTGCCCGGTCTGGGATACCTAATTTTAATTCCAAACATGCGAACGGCACCAATAATATTTTAGTAGCATTTTGCTCTTACAATAAAAGCTTAAATTAAGGAATTTAAAATATCTAAAAAATTCGCTTGTGAATTCCGGTGTCAGTCGATAATTTCTCATTTTACTAACAGATTTTGCCCGTGCCGGAAAGGGCTAAGAGATCATAACCCCTATTTACGCAAATTTACCAAAGGTTGGAAGAAAACTGTGGAAAACTCCGAGCGGTTAGGCTGATTGGGTTCGAACCCAGCACTTTCCGTCTACCAGCTTCGACAGCAGAAGCTCTCAGCCACTGGCGGGCCATATTTGAGAAAAACTTTCAAATGATGCCTATTTTTTCATGTCTTACAGAATTTTTTACAGAATTTTCAATCTTTTATCACCAGTTTTTCAAAACGGAATTTTTTTGCCTAATCGAAAAATATTAATAAAAAAAGGTTTGGATTAAATAATGCGAAATTCACAATAAAATTTTGCTGGTGAGAATGACTGGAATTTTTATGCCCGTACGTAGTACGGGCTAATCATGACTGACATAAACACGTTGTCTATATGACGTACGGGCAAAACAGGGTCGCGTTATAAGATATGTGAATGTAGTCGAAAGTAAGGGGAAATTTATCATTTAAAAAAATAAAAGGTGCCAATTAAGAAATCCAATTTTTTTTTAAGTAGCAGACTGGCAGCTGTGATCTTGGTAGTAAAATTTTGAGAAATTTTATTGTTTGTCTTGAATACAGTTTACAAAGGAAATCTCAAAATATTCTATTATAACGGGAAAAAAGTACAATTTTAATATATTTGCACTTTCATGTAGAAATATTTCAAACCACGAAGAAAACTCAAAAAACATTAAAAGTATCCATATACTACAGTTTTTCTTTAGGGAACTTGTTTTTTAATCGAAAAAATGTCATTACCAGAAAATAAAACTTCTTAGTTATGATTTAAATTACTGTCATAAATCAACTAAGAAATAAAGTTCTGACATTTTCTGAGGAAGTTTTTTTTTCTAAGTAAATGAGAGAATATTATATCATAGTACTAAAATTGTGTTAGTTTTTGTTCAGAATTGATTCAAATACATTATCGCTTTCTAACTCCCATTAATATTACAAAAGTGATATATTTCCACTGTATTTAAATCATGTAAACATATTTTGAATCAAGAAAATTCCTTAATAGAATTTTTGCGGCATATATTTAATGATATTTAGTATATATTTTTTCTTTCATTTATTCACTAAAATTCATATTTTGAATATCTTTTGAAATTAAAAAAATTATTAAGTTAGTAGACATGATATTAAAGAATTACTCGTAAGCAATTTTTTGATTAAAAAAGAGATCCTTAGCATGCAAATATTTCAAAATAATAATAACCGAAGTGAGAGTGAAAAACAATCGTTTCTTACTGTAACAAAACATTTGTCTTAGTGTCACAAAACATTCTGTCTATGTGTTCACTTGTCTGTATTGACATAAGTTTTGTGCCAATCAAGAAATCTGAATTTTAAAAAAGTAGCCCACTTGCAACATTGGCAACTTAGGGATTTTTCAAAACAAGATACTTTTCGGTATTTTCATTTGGGCAAACCGTTCTAATTTATCGACTTTTGAAAAAAAAAAGTTAAAGTGCAGATAAATTATTTTTAAAAAGTACCGTAATTTCGGGTGTATCAGCCGCAGATCAAACAATTCTTTTTCGACCCAGAATTTTTTAAGAAACAAATGTAACTAGTCAGAATCGCCGTAAATATTTGTCTTCAATCACTAAATAAGATTTCTGGGTCCAAAAAGAATTGTTTGATCTGCGGCTTATACACCCGAAATTACGGTAACTACGTCCAGGGCCTGATTATCATCGGGGAAATTGGTTTTCTCCCACTCGGAAACATAAATAAAAATAATTCCCTATTCAATATAGTAATTTTGAATAAAAAATGCGCTTAAACAACGAGAAAATTTCTATAATATTTCATAAGTGAGAGAGTGCCCCGTTAGTTAATCGGCCATGACTACGTTGGCATTGAACTTTTTGATAGTGAAACACAAACAGTCTAACCTCGTTAACGTGAACACGCTTAAACTAAATTATTTTTAGCATTAATTGTTTTCACAGTCCCCTATATAGACGAATACAAATATTTGATACTGATAACATGAATCACTGTTAACATGAACAAAATTTTGATTCCCCTTGAGGGTGATGTTAACGAGATTCGACTGTATTTATATTATGTAATTTCTACATTTTCTTATTGGGTATTTATAAAATCTTTTTAGACACTGTTTCTGTTAGGAATATAAAATTATGTTTATTTATAAAGAGACTAGCTACAAGTAAATCAGCGAGTAAAAATTAAGGAATTTTTTATCATAAAGCTATTTTTAACCCCTTGAGGGGCAAAGCACTTATGTTCCTAAAATGTTCAAATGATTGATTGACACCGGGATTCACAAACAGATTTATATGATAGGAAGTAAAAGCTGTTTTTCGCGTACATTGTAAAAAGCAAATCTTAATACTAAAATTCCGGTGCCGATGTGGCATAAGGGAATTAAAATTAAGTGGTATATATAATATACCGGTGCCCTTCAAGGGGTTAAACAATTATTCAGTCTCAAAAGAAAAAAATGAACGATATGTTTGAGGAATACAATTTATCAAAATTATTAATTTGACAAAGCAGCATTTTATAGTTTGCCTTTATTTTATAAACTTTGGACAATGTTTTATAGTGAATACTATTATCATCATTTAAACATAAATACATAAATATAATTCACTAAACAACCGACTATATGTTTTAAAAAATCCAAAAAATTTCTCCGGGGTAGGGCGGCATATTTCTTTGTTTTAAATACTCGTTTAGTATTTTACTATCACATACATAATGCATAAATTAATTTTGAAACATTTCTTGAAAGTTATATTCTTCTGGTACGTATTTTTCTCACGGTTGAATAATTCTTTTTAAACGAATGTTTAGAAAGATATTACAGTATTTTATTAAAAGGCAAAAAAGAAGTTTATTCTCAAGTAAATTTTGAAAATAAAGTAGATTTAAAACATGCAGAAAAATATTTATCGTGCAGGTTTCTTTAAATACATATACTTAAATCACTAGATACATATTTTATTGTTACCATTCAGTTTTTATCAATTATGGAATTAGTGGTAAAAGTTTAATTTGACTTTCAGAAATTACTTAGTATTAAATTTGTGTTCGAAAAATATATTCTAAATAAATAAGACTAAGTTAAATTTTAATTCTATTTACAAATATTTTAGCTAATGATTTTAAGAAAAACAATTAGACAAAAAATACGTTTGTAAATTTTGTTATAATATCCCATTTCCATGCCGCGGTTCATTGCAAGAATACAATAAATTTTCAGATTGCTGAACTACATTTATAATTCGTTTCATAATAGTTTAAGTGTTGTTTATATATTTTTCTGTTACTGAAAAGTAAAATAGAATATTTAGCCTTCCAATTCTAATGGCAGAGTAATTTCTTGATATATTCAGAGAATCTTAATCATATAAAAAATTTT
This sequence comes from Maratus speculifer, assembly GCA_964019185.1. Lineage (NCBI taxonomy): Eukaryota > Metazoa > Arthropoda > Arachnida > Araneae > Salticidae > Maratus > Maratus speculifer. The sequence continues at coordinate 402,443,167 of OZ025293.1, forward strand.
CAATAATAAAATTCGCTTTATTTAAATACGGAATGTCTGGTATGATTTTGGAATATACGAATATAAGAATCCACTAAACTCAAAACACAGGTGATATCATATATGAAAATTTCCTGGGGGTTTTTGTAGTGTAATTCATACAGCTATAAACTTGTATGTTTTGTTCGCCACCATTATTTTCAAACTGTTTATTTTCAGACTTCGACATGTACAATTAATGATATATTTCAGATGAAATAAGTTCCATTTTCCCTTACAAAATACTGATAGCCGAAATTCTTATCATGCGACTTACACTACAACTACTCATAGAAATTGCCGCATGCAACCATGGACATTAAATAGTTAATGATTATTACTTTTTTTAAAAATAGAAATGGCTCACATTATAATAAAAAAAATAAGTAAACAATTGTAATAAATGAATTCATTTGGTATTATTGGAACCTACAAAAGTAATAATCACTATTTTTTTTTAAAAATATCACCATAATACAATGGAGAATATTCCATAAACATTAAGACCACGTGGTCAAGGCAAAAACTGCTAGCGTAAAGAAGGGAAAGCTACGTTAGGCGCAATGTAAATCCCCACCAACCAATGGCACAATTCAAGGAGAAAGCAATAGCAGCTTCCTTTTATATCAGTTAAACGTTCTTTGGGTAAATTGCCGGTACCACATGACTTTTTACAACCTGTAACGCAGATTTGAAATATCCTCCATTGAAGAAACAGTTTTAAAAAATGAAATCGGTCCATAATGCATTAAAGAGTAAGTAAAGAACTACAGAGTCTTCTGCGCACTCATTCGGTACAGTGTTGGCAATGAGCCATTTTTTTAATTAAGATTTCATAATTGGAATCACTTTTTCGAAATAGTAAAATTCACTTTATTTAATGGCATTTTAATTAAGGGGAAAACAAGAGCAAATTTACTTATCAGAAAAGTGGTGCAAATCAAGGAATCTGAATTTAAAAATGTAGCCTATTGGCATTTCTGTTTCTGTATTAGAATCTGTAGTAGTTACAATCACTACTTTTTAAAAAAAATGTTTTCATTCCATTAGTTGAAAAAAAGTATATTAGTCTTATTAAATGACAGAATATCTGAGATAAATTCAAGTGAAGGTTTGAAGACAAATTATATTAATATGATTTGAAGTCTTTTGTCACATTTCTGTATATAATCTAATCTCTCTTGTTTCCCTATTGTATTCCTACACTTAATCACTTAAATTATAAGATTTGTCCTGAAAGTAAGGAAAAAATATTAGAATACGGGATCTACTGTTTGGAAACCAGAGACGTTATCTCTGAGTCAGTGTTACCAGTAGGCTATCTTTTTTTTTTACTTTCTTCTATCTTTACAAGAAGAAAGTATTGGATTCATGAAAATTTTCGACTTCCGGTTTTCGACGGATTTATATGTTTTAGAAGGTCCTGAACACGTTTTGACTATTTTTAGAAAATGTCTGTCTGTGAGTCTGTCCGTCTGTCTGTCTGTCTGTCTGTATATCTGTCTGTCTGTATGTGACAAAAAATTTGTGGGCGCTCTATCTCAAGAACTAATGCTCGAAATTTAATAAAATTTTATATTCAGTTAGACCTTGATATGAATTAGTGCCTATTGGTTTTTGGTGAATATTGGCCAGCAGGTGGCGCTGCTATACTACGTTTTTCATGATTTTCAAGATTGCTATATCTCAAGAACTAATGCGCAGAATTTCACCAAACTTCAGATTCTGTGAACCCTTGATATGCATAGATGCTGATTAAGTTTTGGTGTAAATTGGGCAGCAGGTGGCGCTGCTATGCCACGTTTTTCATGATTTTCATGATAGCTATATCTCAAGAACTAATGCACAGAATTTCACCAAACTTCAGATTCCGCGATACCTTGAGATACATAGCCACTGATAAGGTTTTGGAGTGAACTGACTTATAGGTGGCGCTGCTATGCTACATTTTGCACGATTTTTGCGATAGCTATATCTCAAGAACTAATGCAGAGAACTTCATCAAATTTTAGATTCTGTTACACTAGAATATATAACATAATTAGACGCTGATTACATTTTAGTATTAACCTTGCAACAGGTGGTGCAGCTATGCTGCATTTTGCACGATTTTTCCGACAGCTATATCTCAACAACCAACCCACAGAATTTCATCAAACTTCAGATTTTGTTACAAAATGACATATAACATAATTACACGATGACTACGTTTTGTTATAAATCCTTCAACTGATGGTGCTGCTGTGCTATATTTTACACCGTTCTTTTAAACTAGTTATATCTCAAGAACTAATGCACAGAATTTCATCAAACTTCAGATTCTTTTACACCATAACATAAATAGACGCTTTTTTACGTTTTGGCATAAATTGTCCAAGATATGGTGTTGCTGTGCTACGTTTTGCAAATTTTTGTTATAACTATATCTCAAGCACTAATGGACGAAATTCCATCTAATTTCATATTCTGTTAGGTCTTGACATAAATAGATGCTTATTACGTTTTAGTATCAATTACCCAACATGAGGCACTACTAAGCTCATTTTCTGAGAATATTAATTAAATTTTGCGTTTTAGGCTTTTCGGATACCAGAATTTCATTAGGCTTGGTCAAATGTTCGAGGAAATTCGATAGTGGGTAACTTTGGGGTCACCACGTTTTTTTTTTTTTTTTAAATATTAAAATATACTTATGAGATAGAAGAAAGTTTTGGGATTGACACATCCAACTAGTTTTTAACGTGTTGGCAGGCATCAAACCTTCGAAAAGGTAAAATTCGCCTTATTTAATAACAGAATAATAAAGGCAAAAACAAGCAAGATTTTACTATTTCAAAAGAGTGATGTGAATCAAGAAATCTGAATTTTAAAAAATGTAACTCATTGGCAAAACGCATGTAATTTTTAATATCTCCTATTGCAAATAAATTTCTTTTACACTCTGCAACGTTGCCTCGGATATCTTCTCTGTAGAATCTGTAGCAAATTGCATTGAAAACGGATCTAAGACAATTATACATCCGATATAGCGAAGGATTTGTACCAAATTCTATATTGCTCATAAGAAAATGCTTTATAATTCTTCGTCAAAAGAGATCTCAATCGCTGGCATCGTTTGCGAATTATGTCACACATGCATGCAAATCAAAATTACAATATTTTTCTTATTCATTGTGGTTCGAAAGCCGATAGGTGTAGCTCCGTTTCATACCAGCTACGTTAGTACTAAAATTATAAGATTAGTCCAGAAAGTAAGGAAAAAGATATTCGAACAATGGATCTACTGTTTTGAAACCAGAGACATTATCTCTGAATCAGTGTTACCAGTGGGCTACCTTTTTTTAATTTCGATGCATTAACATTCCTACCCTGAATGGGTCTAATCGACCCATAACTATAATTTGTTTTACACGATTCGAACCAATACTTTTTTTATAAAGAAAGTTAAATAAAACATTCAGATCTATAAGTCTATTAAATGTATTAAAATATTTTAAATAACAATTCTGGTGTGAAATGGTTTTATCTCGATTGAGTAAAATTTGATCAGGGTAGGAAGGTTAATTGTCACCAAATCTTTGAAAATGGTAAAATTCGCCTTATTTAATGACATAATAATAAAGGCAAAAATAAGCAAGATTTTACTATTTCAAAAGAGTGATGTGAATAAAGAAATCAATTTTAAAAAATGTAACTCACTGGCAAAGCACAGATAATTTTTAATATTTCCTATAGTAAGTGATATTCCTTTACACTCGGCAACGTTGCCTCGGAAATTTTCTCTGTAGAATCTGTAGCAAATTGGATTGAAAACGGAACGGATCTAAGATAATTATATTTCTGATATAGCAAAAGATTTGTACCAAATTCTATGCTGCTCATAAGAAAATGCTTTATAATTATTTGTCAAAAGAGATCTCAATAGACGGCATGGTTTGAGCAAATCAGAATTACAATACTTTTCTTATTCATTGTGGTTGGAAAGCCAATGGTTGTAGCTCCGTTTCATACCAGCTACGTTAGTGAGTAGCACAATTTTGTAATAAATAAAGATGATGAGACATGTAGTGTACTGTTCACCAGTTGCGAATGAAGTAACTGAGGTAGTCACAAGATGGCGGGTGTATTTTTACAATAGAACTATTTTTGATTATCACGGGGGATGATGTTCACCAGTAATGATACCAGTTTGAACCAGTTTGAATATAAAAATATGCCTTATTTCAGTGGAAGTTTCATCAAAAAATTCTATTAAAAATGTGTTTCAAATTTGTATTTCTTTTTCTGGTGGCAGTTTTCTTAGGTAATACAACACTTTCCCCTAATAGGGACAGGTGATTGTCTAAGTTATCGCAATATTGTAGAAAGACGTTGACTAACTACAGCCAAACTAAACTTCCACCAGTAAAAACGAGTATATATTTTTGCTGTTATTTGTTCGTAAATTCAAGTCTCCATAACGTCTGCTTTAAAACGTCTTAAAATATTTACCTTCGTTTTTTAATACCATGTATTCTGTTTTATAATCAATAAATGCGTACATAATTCTTATCTCATATGTATGTGGTATACAGGATTCGCACGAGTCCTTTGATTCCCAGACAAGAAAAAGTCAGAAGCAGTATTTTTCTAGCGGAAATCTTTCCTTAAATAGGGGGGAATTTCGCAAGTTTGAACCATGGAACTATTAAGAAAAACACTGAGAAAAAAATATACCGCCTTCACCTAGAATGAATAGTTAGTCAATTTCTAAGTACCTAAACTAGAACTATAGATGATTGAACTGTGCGAATGGATTAATCAACTAAGCTGAATAGACGAAATGACCTAACATTTCTAGTTTCGTGTTTTCTAGGTGATGAAACGATATTGAATTATTTCAGTAACGAGAAATTATCGGTTGATTTCAAGAATGGTTTCGTAAACAAGAATTATAGTTACCATATCAAACCTCTTCTATTCGCCTCTATTTGCAGAGATTTTTAAATGATTTTGACCACAAGAATATAGGAATACACTCTTGAATTGTAGTAATAGACTATAAAACTCTCAAACGTACTGAACTAGAATTTATAAGGATGACATCGAACTATTTTCTAGAGCCACAATTTAGAATCTAGATGCCTGGACTATGTTTTTTTCTCAGTGAAGGTTCTGACATATCTTCAAAATAGTGAAGCTTTTGCAGAGGGTTCATTAACGCCAGGGTAAACATCCAGCAGTAAATTTAGGTAGGCATTTTCTATTTATTCGAAAGCCTTATTAATGGAAAATTTCATTCAAAAAAGTAATGCAAAAACTAATTTTTATTTCTGATGGGAAAATCTATTCAGCGGGAGTAGTTCCGGCACATTGCAACAACCAAGATAATTTACTGCCAATATCAGTGAAACGATTAAAATACCTGGAAATCTGTCATCAGTAAAATAAAAATTTATTTGTTTAAACTTATAGATCTTTAGTTTACCAAAGTTTCTATGTGTCTCCATATAAGGCTCATATGAATGAGATAGTTAATGTATGATGATTTTTATGAAATATATTAAAGGTATGACATTGATATTTTTAATAACTTTGATTATTTTGGTTGGTTGAATAGGGTTTTATGGCGCAAAGTCCCTTTAGGGACATGCTGCTCCAACTTTGATTATTTTGAAATAATTGATGGACATAAATCAAAGATGCTGATTTCGATTAGAATTCTTTATTTGATTTGGAAGTACAAATTTAAATAAACTTTATTTTTTCAATCAAATTCAAAAATGTATCCAGACATGCTCATCATTATTTCAGAATTTATACATTGAATTCCAATTTTTTATTAAGAAATAATATTTATATAACGTCAAAATCTGTTTTAGATTTATATCTTAGACTATAATATTACTGAATAATAGATAAGAGTAGATATTATAATGTTGCACGTGTTATTTGTCGAAACGTGTTATAACAAATCTAATATTTGTAAGGCGATATTGAAATTGATTCTCTATATTGATGCAGAAATGCTATTTTCGTGTCATAAGGCATATAATGAGATAGCGGAAGCATACTCCTAGAAATATTAATGCGTAAATACGATATTCAACTAACAGATACCGAATCAAAGGAGACCGTCTGTGTTCATTTATCTTTTTTGACCCCCCCCCCCACGCACAGATCTCTAATGCATTACATTAATGCTCTTTATGTTTGATAAAATTATACACGACGTTTTCTCGATGATTTATCATTTCAAATTAAATTTCATTTGAAATCTATGTAAGAGCATTTTCAATTACATATTTAATCAAAATTAAATAAATTAAAATGCAGGGTGATTTTTTTAAATGACTCAATTGCAAATGAATGTAACTACATTGTACAAAATAATTGAAATAAAAGTTTATACGAGGCTAATCTCATGCGTTTTTGTAGTGTAAGTCACACAGCTGATAACTGTTGTGATGGATGTTCACCATTATTTTCGGAAAGTTTGCTTGGCTTTTTTCAATTAATGAGATATCTCCCATACAATAATTCACCTGTTTTCCATTCTTAACCCTTTGAGCTCTGATAGTTGAATTTTCTACATTTTACCATAATTTCGGATGTATAAGCCGCGGATCAAACAATTCCTTTTGGGCCCAGAAATCTTATTTAGTGATCGAAGACAAATATTTACGGCGATCTAACTAGTTATATTTGTTTCTTAAAAAATTCTGGGTCGAAAAATAATTGCTTGATCTGCGGCTTATACACCCGAAATTATGGTAATTTTAATTCCGAAATGTCACAATGGCACCGAAGTATTCGAACAAATTTAATTGAAAAAGTTTCAGTGCATGTTTTCGTGTATATCCGTAACCGAATTTTTTCTGTGTAAAATGCTGGTGCCAGTGTGACATTTGCATTTTGAAGAAATTTACTCACCGGATTAAATACTGGTAACCAAAATAAGTAGCATGTGATTTAATCTACAAGTGGTCATGGAAAAAGCTACAATGAAGAACGATGCTCAAAATCACTATTGCGTCTCCACTATAGTATCAAAGATGTTGCATCTCTTCAATACCTGTATTATTACCTATCAAATTTGGCCTTATTTAGTCTTTGAACGGTATGCGATAAGAGAAGGGAAAAACTATTACATACTAATACTGTTATTAGGTAAAGGATTAAAATTAGATAACTGATTTGCCAAATTCATAAACTTTTTCGTATTACTATTTACTTATAGAAAATCTCGCTTTAGCCACTTCCCTGTTTTTTCGGTTTTTTCGAAGGAGATTTTCGATTCATCACTTAAACTTTTTGACACCACTAATGTTTTTAATACAATTTGATACCATCCAATTGCAGAAATGTTTTGACTAAATATTAAAAATATTTCAGCTTAAAAAAGTTGTATTAACGCATGTTTTCAATTTATTGAACGTAAAAAAAGAATCACTTAAGTGGTTAATGCACAGCCCGCTGGTGTTGCGCTCACGCACCAATCAAAATAAATGCACATATTTAATTTAAACCTACCACTATTTTCAGTTGCAAAATTATACTTTCCAACTTCCGACTTAAATTCTATAAAATGTGAGTTAATTTAAGCCAGGTTAAACATTTTCCGAACCTGATTTTTCTTTAAGAAGTTATATAGATCATGATACCTCTAAAATATTTTCGGCTTAAAAAACCGTTTAATTATTACTATTTAATAATTTTATAATAATATTTAATAAATATAATAAATTTTATAATAATATTTAAATAAATATAATAAATTTTATAATAATATTTAATAAATTAACTCACGTTTTATGGAATTTAAGTCGAAAGTTTGCAACTAAGCAAAATTGGTTTTACTTAAAGCATGGAGCTATGAATAAATAGGTGGAGACATATAGTGTCTTTCTAGGAGTTGCGAGTGAAATAGTTGAGGAGGGTATCACAAGATGATGGCAAAATTTTTTTAATCGGATCATCGATTTCTGATTACCGTCGATGATAACTTCCACTAGAAAACTTAAGGTGCAACGCTAGTCACAGAAAAACACCCGGATGATAATGTGGAGTCTATCAGAGTGGTTTTTTTTCAAATATCTAGCTCAAATTTTAATATTTTTACATGAATTTTTTGCATATGATAGCTGAAAACGATCCACAATTCGCCTAGTTTTTGCTTTTTCAATTTTGGCATCAGATTTTTTAAAATTACTTTAAATTCCAAAACCGGTTTAAAACGGATCTGAAATTGAGAGCATAGTATAAAAAATTTAGATCATAATATAAAAAATATATAAGCAAAATCGAAAAAGTAAAAACTAGGCCGGTTGTAGATCGTCCTCAGCTATCCTATGCAAAAAAATTAGGTAAAAATATTAAAATTTGAGTGAAATATTTGAAAAGAACGCTTCCATAGACTTTACATTATCATCCGGGTCATTTTCAGTGATTATTGTGGGGTCTTAAATAGAAAATTTTGTATAAATTAAACGCCTTAGTGATGGAAAAATTTCTCTCAAATTTATTAATTTCAATTTCTGTTTACTACTCTGAATTTGCTCAGGTATTTTAATATTTTCACTAACAATGAAAGAGGTTTTCCTCGTTATCTCAGCGTTGCGAAATTACTGCCGCCGAATTAAACTTACCTAAAGCCAGTTTTTGTCACTGTGGTTGAATAAAAAATTTTCATTAATAAACATTTTAAATGAGGAGAAATTGTCTACATAGATTTATTGGTAGAAGTTTGCAGCGGTACAGTAATAAACCCTCTCCGAAAGCGGTTACAGTTGAAGCTAAACTATTTTATGGATATGTCAGTTCCACTTCCTTAATAGTTCCAAGACTTAAAGACATTTTAATCGAGAATTATCTTTCGGAGTTTATGGCAAAAAACGACGTTCAGCAAAAAAGTTGAAAACCTCAACTTAATAGTTATGGCGGTTTATGAATTAAAGGAAGACGATACATTGTGATTTAATCAACAGCGATTTAATTTTCTGAAGAAAAAAAAACTGGTAACTCTCTTGCAAAAATGCGAACTCTGTTAATATTACATTGTCTTTATTCATGTTTATATTTATTCCCTTAACTGCCAAAGGTTTAAAAAAAGAATTTTCAACTTTTTTGCTAAAAAAAAAAAAAAAAAGAAAAAAAAGAAAAAGAAAAGGTCCACCATAAATTTTGGAATATAATCTTCCCTTTATATAATACTAAAAGTTTCTTTTTTGTTAATAAAGCGAAATTTTTAACTCAAAAAAGTGGTTGTTAGACAGTTAATTTGAGAAAACTGCATTTATTTGAGCGAGACGTATATATACGCTCAGAGCAATTGAGTGATTAACCTTCCTACCCTGTTGAAATTTTACTCAAACTTGATTAAAATATTTCACACCATAATTTTTATTTAAATCAATTTAACATACTTATTTAATTTAAATCTTTGTGTTATTTATTTAATTTACTTTATGAAAAATTTTCTGGTTTGAATCGAATGAAACGCATTTTAGGACTGGGTCGATTAGACCCATTCAGGGTAGGAAAGTTAAAATGAATGCATTTAATGACGGCAATAGTTATTTGCATATTTATAAGCGCAGAACTATGTCCAACATGCAAACATTTTAGATGAATGGGACCTTCGGAAATAACCATGGAAAAACCAATGGGAAAGTATCTATAAATTTAAATATAAATAATACTTTTCACTACATAGATCTCTAGATATAATTAATTTAGTCATGTAATGTTAAATGAACCATGGATTGAATCGCTGCGCATGCTTATATTGGCCACAACATTTAGCAGTAATCGTCCTTTCCAAGACATTCGGTTATGTAATAAGCCAGAAAATGTTATTAAAATTAAATGGTAATCATTAGTAATGTAGCACTTTGACCCCTGAATAACAAATCGAATCAAAATATAACAAGAGCTAAACATCATGCATTGCATAGATTATAAAATACTTTCCAACGCATCCAGAATACTGTAATGAAATTTTACAATTTATTGAAGTGAAAGATATGTAAATAAGCAATTTAGAAAATGAAAATGCAATTTCTGCAACTACCATAAATAGTAGAATAAGTATCCAAATTTAAATAATAGAATAAGGATCCAATCCTGTATATGATATATAAATTCACATGTATGGTACATAGCATGGAATCGTTTAGTTCAATTAACCCCTTTGAAGGGCGGTGGCATAAAATATATCCCACTTAATTTTAATTGTAAAATGCTATATTCACATTAGAATTTTGAAATGAAATTTTCAATTTTTTGAAGAACGTGGAGAAAAGCTTTTAAATATTTTCGAATAAACTTATTTTTTTTAATTCTGGTGCCATTCAATCATTTTAGTATTTTAAGAATGGAAGTGCTATGCCCCTCAAAGGGTTATACGCATGTCAAAATTTAAATTTCACATCCGACAATTTCCGTCAATAAAAGAAAATGCACTTGAGATCTTTTGCATAGCCATGTATATAATGTACAGAATTCGCACACTCCTTAGAATTTACAAGGACTCTGGCATCTTTATTAATACGTTGAGTGCCAACTACGGGATAACTCGTAGATTGCGTTGTTTTCTAGGATGAGACCGGCGAGTTATCTAGTACTGTGTTTATTTGCCATTTTTGTCCAGCTTACGATTAAGCTCGCAATATATCAGTGCTAATATAGATAGATGGCTTCTGGGAAAAGAACAAAAACCAATGCTGGCTTGCATAAACAGAAAATTAATTATAAAAAGATCAAAAAGTATAATTACCAACTAGGAGATAATTCGTGATGATTCTTGATTCGTGATTCGAGATTTCATGATTTCTGATGATACCTATGGACTAGAATTACAGTTTTTAATAAGATAATGTAATAAAATCAAATTTTCCTTTTTGGCCAGATTTCTGAACATTGTCGTAGCAGTCAACGTGTTAATGATAAAAAAAAAAAATAGATTCAATTTTTAAAACACAGAATCCACAATCATCTCCTTTAATCAGTGCAGTGTTTTTCAGAAGTGAAATAATAATAAATTATCGTAAAATTCGTGGTAAAAATGTGCTGACAGTGTTATGCACACCAAGTAACATGCAAAAATCTATTTTGATTTTAAAACGCATACAACAAAATTAAACTTATATACAGCAACTTGTCCTAATCAGCACTGAGGGGGGGGGGGGCAAATACATTTGTGTGTGTCTATAAATGAACGATAAACTATATGCACACCTGATTTTACAGTGAGCGTTTCATTTTCACGCACAAATATTGTTAAAATTGCTATTTCAATTACCGGAGGTACTTTTGTCAGGTGTTAGAAATATTTTTATTGACAGTAACAAGTGGTTATCTAGGTTGCCACAATATGGCGGGAACACAAGACCTGACTATTGTCAAAGTAAAATTAAGCCAGTAAAAACGAATATCTGTTTCTGCGATTATATATGACTAAAACTTTTTGCTAAAAATGCGTTTAAAAGGGAGAAAATTTTTATTTCAATTTTCTTGTGAATGTTCTTTGAATGCGGTTACCGTTGAGTCTTCATCATTTTAAGATTATGTGAGTTCTTCTTTATTAATAGTTCCAGGACGCTTTCAGAATAATTTAAAGTATTTGTAACTCATTCTAATATGTATTACAGCTTATTAATGTATTAGATGTAATATATAACACGTCATTTTAAATGTATTTTAACCTCTTCAGACCTGATGTATCTTATAGGATACATATCTTTACAATTTTTTTTCACGTATATAAATAATGTAAAAAAAGAGAAATTGGTGTAAATGGAGGCCTAACAGATAGAAGAATTAAACAAAATAGTAATTTGTTTGTTATAGCTCTTTTTTAGTAAGCTACGTGTTATATAAAATTGGCTTGAGGCAAAAATGTTCGAAATGAACAAAAAAGGAAACTCAAATAATTTTATTGTGCGTTAAGATATCATTTGTAGAGTCCATGAGTAATGAAAAATTACCAAATATATATTTATTTTATGTTTTTCAGTATTTTTACAATGCAAAAAATATAATAAAATTATAAAATCCAAAGAAATTGTCAAAAAATGTCTTTTTTGAGTCCCGATGTATCATTAATTTTTATCAACAAAAAATAAATTCTAATTTTTTTTGCTGATCAATCTTTTTTAAGTATCGGTTTGATAATATAAATCCGTAACTGAAATTAAGAAAAGTACATAAATAAACCCTGGGGTCTGAAGAGGTTAATGTACCATCTTTGCATTAAGGGTTACCGTAATTTCCTGCGTGTATTCCGCGGATTAAACAATTCTTTTTGGACCCAGAAATCTTATTTAGTGATTGAAGAAAAATATTTATGGCGATCTAATAAGTTACATTTCTTTTTAAACAAATTGTGGGTCGGAAAATAATTGTTTGATCCGCGGATTATGTGCAGGAAATTACGGTAATAAGATTAATAAATGCATGCACTTAGAATCTAATAGATTACATTAAAAACTATACAAAAAGTAAAACTTAAATCCAATATTTTTTTCCAATTTTTATTTATGGAAAAACAGGAGACAAGTCCAGTACGCGTGTAATTATTATTACAAACAGTAAACAAAATTCCTTTCATTTCCAAAAAGAATGCAGTGGTGTTGCTACGACAACATCAATATGACAACAAATCGCTATTGAAATCCCGTTAAATTTGCTTATGTAATAGATAAATCTTTGTTTCTAAGCGTTTTCTTGCTTACATAGCAAGGAAAACTGGGTATATAAATTGTTATTAGAGTTTTATTGATATAATTTCTATTATTTTTCAGCAAACGTATTTCATGTTGTACGAGAGGGATTGTATTAAAAGTAAAAGATTCAAATAAAATATTTAAAAGGTTTTTTTGTGAATTTGAGAAATATAAAAAACATCGTTCAAATCGTTTGACAGTGGCGTTTCCAGGGTGGGTTCCCAAAACCAGTAACTTTGTAAGGTTTTCTTGTCCTTGATTCATAATAGTAAATTTTCTGGTTAGCTAAGACGAACAGAGCTTTCAAAAATTACTGGTATAGAGAACACTCCCACCCTCATTAACCCTTTAACCCCTTAAGGGGCAAAGCACTTATGTTCCTTAAATGATCAAATGATTGATTGACACCGGGATTCACAAACAGATTTATATGATAGAAAGTAAAAGCTCTTTTTCGCGTATATTGTAAAAAGCAAATCTTAATACTAATGCCGTTGTAGCATAAGGGAATTAAAATTAAGTGGTATATATAATATACCGGTGCCATTCAAGGGGTTAACTGATTCCCTTTTTTACGTACAATAAATTAAAAATTTTGGTTAACATCAGTTTTTTAAGCTTAAATATTCGTAATATTTAGTCTAAACGTTTCTGAAATTAAATAGTATGAAATCGTACTTTAAAAAATTAGTGGAGTGAAAAAGCTTTAAATGATGAGATAAGCAAATTAGTCTTGCCCGAACGGCGTACTGTCAAATCAGTTAGGTGGTTATCATTAGAATGCCGGGAAGTTGTCAATTTGACGCCGATCACAAGACTAAGTGTCGATTCAAACCAGAAAAAACTTCAAGAAATACTTTATATATCAGTTGCAATGAAATGAGCTAAGCAAATAAACTAAATAATTTCAAATTATTTTTCTGGTTTTAAATATATTTTATAAAACTTGCGTAAAATTTCCCGGCGTTCTAGCGTTAAGACACTGCTTACTGCATGGTTTTGTCAAGACTATTTTACAACGACGATCAACTGAGTACTCATAAAAAGACACATGCATGCTCGGTTTCAGTGCAATTATGATTTAAAATTAACGCGGTCAATATGAAATACAAATGAAGATTTTAATTTTTTAAATATCCATTACAGTAAAATCATTTTTAAAAAGCAGAACTTTAAATCTGCTTACATGCATTTAATTCATACATTAAACAGCCACTTTGCAGTTATTTTCGACGCGTACAAATATGAAATTGTCAAAAAAAGAAAGAAAAACTAATTTCTGAAAGAAGTCAGCATCAATGAAGTTTCTTATAATTAAAATTATTATTCTTACCGTAGTAAACGCTACAATTGTTCTTTAAGAAGTTCTGAAAGATAAAAAAATTCAAATATTCTCAAAAAGCATTCATTGCTTTAAATCTTTTTTTATTATTCTAACTAAGATGACGTTTAAATCATGTCCCTTAGTCAGCTGGAACATGTTATTATTTTTTTGCCTTAATTTGATTTCAACCTATACCTTTCAAGCAATAGTTGTCATGGAAACAATTTCCTGGAAAAATGGATTATTTTTTTCAAGATTATTTTTTCCACCATTTCTTGTATTTAACACTAGAACCGCGGAGACGGGTCATTTTGACCCGTACTCAGTGAAAAGATGCCGATTCAAACCAGATAAATCTTCTTAAAATAATTTACATATAATCTACGCAAAAATTATTTAAAATAAATAAGTAAAATAGACATAAATAAAAATTCTGATGTGAGTTATTTTTATAAAACTTAGGTGAAATTTCCCGCGGTTCTAGTGTTAAATCAAGAATGGTTAAAGATAAAGAAGTCATACTTGGATCATGTCTTTATCAATAGTTTAACTTTAATTTTGATTCAGCAAATTAGAAAAAAAATTACTTTTAAAAATATGACTTTTTTTTAAGTTTCATAATTTTTTCAAATTTAATTATTTTTAATTTTTATTTAAATCAAAATTTTTTAAAAGGCGGAATTAAAATTAAAACTTACATATTTCTATATTTTATTTGAAAAAAATGAAATTCTATCAATAATATTTTCGAGTTCCGATAAGATTTTAACTCGCCTAACTAACTTTATAAAAGTAAAATTTAAGTTAATAAAAAAAAGAAAGATTGTATGATGTGTTTTTATTTATAAATAATATGGTTAACCATCACAAAAAATTAAAATTTTATACTCAATTAAATAAAAATTATTTTAAAATATGTCTCGGGCCATATTAAAGTATAGATGTCTAATCTCATATTACGCCCGATTAATTCTCTATAAAAAACACGATCTATATTTCATGAGATATTTATCTATCAATAAATGTAATCCTTAAGGATATTTAACATTTAGTCATTTCAGCTATAATTTGCCCGTTAGGACGTTTTGGACTTCTCTAAATATCTTCGCCAGACACATTTATCATGACTTTATCATATGAGAAATTACTTCGGGGGGAGGGGGACATTTTGCACAAGTTTGTTCATTTCAAAGTTATAATTTTATATTTTCTCTTCTTCTTGTTTTGTTTCACTCACAAATTTAATATATACATATATATATATATATAATGGCCATTAAAAAGTACAAAAATAAATTACTTCATAATATGAATTAATTGTAAATATCACTCTGTTTTTCATTTAATTAGTTGTTATTCATTTATCTATCTACCTACCTATGGACAGATAGAACTTCTCAGTCTACTTAACTGTCATCTTTACCTTCTTTCAAACAAATAAGTATATTGCATATACCAGGTGTCCCAAAAATGACTGATGGATTTTAAAATTCAATAACTTGCAAACGGTGACAGCTTTTTAAAAAATTTTTGAAGGAGGGTTATGTTTAATATCAGGAGTTTTTTTACCGTAAATTTTTTATTTTAGTTCGCATCTCAAACAATAGGTAGCGCTGACGGCGATTGAAGGCCAGGTGATCAGTGCTGAGTGAAGCGTCGACCTGGCCTTCAATCGCCGTCAGCGCCACCTATTGTTTGTGATGCGAACTAAAATAACAAATTACGGTAAAAAACACTCCTGAAATTCTACATAACCCTCCTGCAAAAAATTTTTAAATAGCTGTCACCGTTTGCAAGTTATTGAATTTTAAAACCCATCAGTCATTTTTGGGACACCTGGTATATAAACATATATATTTAGTATTCGACAATTTTACACTTATATATACTATAAAGTTCAAACATAGTACGAAAAAATGGAATTACTATTAAAACTCTACAAGTTATAACACGTTTAATGAGAGTCTTTCTTAACCCCTTGGAGACAAGTGACTATATGAAAATAACGAGGATATAAAAGTAGTCGCCAACGGCTGCCACTAATGACTATTTTAATAATCTACTAGCATCATTATTTTTAAAATATAAGTTTGTAGAATATATCTCTTGGATATATTATCAAAATGATTGTTAAAATATTCTATTTTGAGAGAGTAGTGCGAGATAGAATTATAAAATTCCGATATTGAATAGGGCGACGGCAAAATTTTATGTAGATGGAATTAACCCCTTGCGTGTGGTATAGCTATGAAACCATTTAATATTAATTCCCATACGCCATATTGGCACCAGAACTTTGGTAAAAAAAAAAAAAAAAAAAAAAAATTTGCTTTACTGAATTACTGCAATATAGCTTACCCATCATTAAAATAAAGTTGTTTTCAAATTCCGGTGTCACTCAACAAATTCAACACTTAAGCAATGAATTTGCTCTATGCCACAAAGGGTTAAAAAGATGATTTACGTTGAGGTAAATGTTTTATTTTATACGTTGATTATATTGAGAAATAGCTGAATAATGTGTCTTTGAAAGGTAAGTAATAAAAAATGTTTCCTTTTGTTAGCTTTTTCTTAATTCATAAATGGCCCTTGCTTAAAACAAAGCCCTCGTAATTCATGCATTTAAGTGTTAAGTTTTACATATATAAATTAAGATATTTAGATTCATTCTTATTAAAATATTTACTAATTTACAATATTTTAGTTACGATGTTGTATATGTACAACATAAGAAAAGGTCAATGTCTGATACGAAAATTGTACATCAGATTTTTTAATTATTTTTCCTGCGTAATTGTTTTCTTAAACATTGTCCTCTTCACCCAAATTAAAAGTGAGGTTTTAAATTTAGATAAGATAGCATTGAAACTGAAATTGAGATGGTGTGCAAAAAATATGACAAAGCCTTTTTTTAAAAAGAAACATAACAAATTTATTTAAAGTTTAAAAAATCAAAGCATAGTATAATTTCAAGAGCTCTACTTACTCTAAAACATTAGCATCAGCAACTTCTGAAACATAATAGGCGTTCAAAGAACGAACACAACGATGCATGCCAAAGAGCAAAGTGCAAGCAAGCAAGCATGCATGACTGTCTGAAAGATTTACAAATATATATATGAAATCAAAAGGTAAGATATTTGCATAATGTACCGCGAAACGAACAGTTACCTGATTTGAACGAATCACAGTACTGCAAACGTCACAAACTGAAAATACGTCATGCTCCGCCGGAACACATGCGCCACCTATAGATTCTGAAAATGGAAGTTTTCCTTCCTGAAAAGCAAGCGCGCGACAACTCAACTCCGCACGATAGCTGAAAAACGTAAACATTACATCGCGGCAAAAAGATAGCGTGCTGTTCTCTGCAGACGTGTACGAAAAGATTAAATGGGGATTAAAAATATTAAAGAAATAGTTGGAAACTAAAAATAAACTTAAATTAACTTATATTTCCAACAGTAATAAACCTTTCGAAACAAGAAAAATCGAAACAATTTTTTTTTCGAACAAAATGAAAATCATGAGCATGAAAGTTAATCTCCGGATGTGTAATATAGCCACGAAAAAAATAAACAATAAATTCATCGACTTACCCATGAATCCAAAAGGCTTTCTATATCTTTAGTGATCTGAGAGGCCAATAAAGCCTTAAAATTAATTTGCTGCTAATGAATGCTCGGAAATGTTTCCAAGTCTAACTCTTAGGGTATAAATATATACATTTTAACACGGCTATTAGATTTTTGGGATGCTATCATTTCCCAATTGAACGTTTTTGGTTTTAACAAACATGGTTTAAAAACAAGCATGATAATTTAAAAGGACAGTGTAAGAACTTCTCTTATTTAAAAAAATATGGTTAAAATAGTGAACTCATAGCATAGCAATGTTGAACCAAACGTACCGTAATTTCGGGTGTATAAGCCGCGGATCAAACAATTTTTTTGGATCCAGAAATCTTATTTAGTGATGGAAGACAAATATTTACGGCAATCTAATTAGTTATATTTGTTTCTTAAAAAATTCTGGGTCGAAAAAGAATTGTTTGATCTGCGGCATATACACCCGAAATTACGGTACATTATGTAAAGAAAAATTAATGATAAATTTAATTAAAATGTAATTTAATTTTCTAAGTTTAGTTGTTTTAAATCTTTAATACTTTTTAAATTATAAAATTTTTGACCATTTTTTTTACAGATTTTCATAAGATTGCATTACATAAGATTGTGCATGATTTTTTTAGAAAGATCTAATATTACTGTTATTATATTATTTTTTATGATATGTATAATGTTAAACAATAAAATATCACACATCTTCGTACACTTTTATTAAAGAAGAAAAAAAACTTGTCCGCTTACTGCATGCGTAGATTTTTCACATGCATAATAAAGGAGAAGTACGAAAAAGGTTAAATCATTATCTTAAATACAAAAGTAAAATAAAATAAAATAAAAAAGCGGTTTTGTATTTTTAAGACATGAAAGTGAAGAAAATATGACCATGGCGATAAAGCCACTGAAAGTTTTAGTCTGTGTGGCAAGGTTCGTACGGGTGCTGGAATTTCAAGGCTAGAAAATTCCTTGGTACCAGTATTAAATTACGGTTTAAAAATGCAAATTCACTATTGCCACCACTTTTTGAAAAAACAATTATTATTTATATATCTTATTTGATGACAAGTAAAATGATACCAGAGTAAAACCAATTACACTATCTTATAAAACTGGTGAGAATCAAACAATTCTGAATAAAAGTCGTGAAGGTCGCAGTCCGTGAATGTCTCGGACGCGAAGATTATGTGGTTAACGTTCAGAGATAAACTCACAGAAAGCTCTTAAAATAACTAACATTCGCGCAATGAAACAACCAGGGGGGGGGGGTGATCCAGATCTATTGGACATGACTTACATCAAACGTTCTTTGCTTTACATAATTTGAAATTTTCCTACTATTAATATAGGCAGGAAAAAACTTTGAATTTTAGTGGTATGAAGATCGTCTGGAAAGCATTTTAACGTTAAATAATCTTGAAATAAAAATAAATCAATAAGTTACTAAATTAAAATCCAAATATATAAAATATCCAAAACAATTCCTAAAAATGTGACCTTACCATCAAATTTGAACTATACTTACACGCTCCCTTCCATTATCAGTTACGTTAAGGAAATTCTGTATTTCCAGATTAGTAGTAAAGTAAATATTAGAAAAATAATTTAAAGGTCATATTATTTAATTAAAATCTACATTTTTAGACAAACCTCCTCAAAACTTACAAAAATCCTTTCTTTTTATTTTAAAATACCTTTCTATAATAATTAATCTATAAATATGTGCAAACATAAAAAAGTATAAACGGATTCATATTTCACAATTTATGGCTTTATCATTCTGGAAAAATATACTTTAATGCAAAAGACTATTTAATATTTTAATGAAAACCGGTTATAAAACAGTACCTGGATTTTTCTAAATATCAAATTACAGCGCCCGGTGGTATTCTAAAGTGTTCACGAAAAGTCGTTAAAATGAAGAGATGTAATACGTGCGATTTTTACATTCATAGGAGAGAGCGCCTGTTAAATAGCCATCTGAACGTGATCTCTTAAATAATCCTGGGCTATAAATATTTGATTTAAATATTTATTAGATACTTCAAATCTGATGTAACGGAAGCAGGTAATCATTACTCGATACTGAGAAGTATATGTTATGGGAAATAATCGCCAAAAATGAACTCTCCTAATGAGGCAAACGTGACTCAGAAGTCATATTTTATGCACTTCTTGGAAAGCCTTTGCATATAGGGAAAAATTAATAATTTTAATGTGTGAAAAAAAATATATTGTAAAACTTCGGGGACCATTAACTTGTTTTGATTTTAATATGTATTTGAAGATTAAAGGCAGTTTTGCAATATTTAAACATACAGCTAATAAGATTTTATGCATGGTTAAGGAAAATAAATTCACAATAAGAAACACAGATAAAATAATTAAGAACTGAAAATAGTATTGTAAAATTTTTATTCAAAACTTAGGATAAGAATATTTTAATCAAGTTGGAGGCATATATACAGGGTGTGAATACGGGCAAAAAAACCCTCTTTACCGAAGAATATGTTTGAAGTAAGTAAAAAAACATGACTATTTTAATGAAATATTCTTATACTTCAAACATGATGCAGCGAGATTAAATAATTATTGCACGATATATATAAAAAATATATGATATGGTAGGGGAAGATGGGGATACTTGAGCCATTTTTTAAATTTTAATTTTTTAAAATTTTTTAGAATTTCTTAGAACAAAATAAAATATTGAAAATGAAAATTTGACATTTTTTCTTCAATTGAAAACCACTTTCAATTAATTTTGAACTATTTTTCTATGTCTAATAAATTTTTACTTTTTCTTTTACATTGTGGCTCAAGTATCCCCATGGAGGGGATACTTGAGCCAGATGTCACATTCGCACCAGTATTTTGCAAAGAAAAAAACCGATTTTCAATATACGCGAAAAAATGCATTAAACCTTTTTCAAATAAATTTGGTCGAATTTTCTGGTGTCGTTGTGACATTTCAGAATTAAAATTTTGTGGTAGAAAATTCTACCAGCAGAGCTCAAAGGGTTAATCACCATACTTTAAAAATGGTACCAAGGTATATGATTTCTTTTTTACATGTTCAGAACTATAAATATGTTACCATGTTGCCAGTTTTAGAAAGAAAAATTGAACAACTGTAGAGATAAAGGGGGTGGCTCAAGTATCCCCTATGCTCAAGTATCCCCACTCTCCCCTATATAATCGCGAAATGAACTCTCTTAATAAGGTAGACTTACCTCAAATAACATCTTTTATGAACCTCTTGCCAAGGATTTGTATGTTAGGACAGATAAATACCGTAATTTCGGGTGTATAAGCCGCGGATCAAACAATTCTTTTTCGACCCGGAATTTTTTTTTAAAATGAATGTTACTACGTAGATCGCCGTAAATATTTGTGTTCAATCACTAAATAAGATTTCTGGGTCCAAAAAGAATTGTTTGAGCCGCGGCTTATACACCCGAAATTACAGTAATTATAATGTGTGAAAAAAATATTTTGTATTGCAAAACTGATGGTAAAAATAACTTGTTTTCGTTTTAATATATGTTTGAATATTAAGGAAAATTTCATAATATTTAAATATATTGGTAATAGGATTTTATGTATGATTACAGAAAATAAAATCACAAATAAAGTTCAGAAAACAGATGAAATTATAAAGAGCTGATAAATTATTGTAATATCTTTCTACAAATATTAGGATAATAATGTTTTAATCAAGTTGGCAATATATGTACAGGATGTTACAATGTGTGAAAGTGCTTTTTTACCAAAGAATATATTTGAAATATGTAATGAAACATGACTAATTAATAAAACATTATTATAAGATACTCTAAAGCTCTTGTAGTAGACATATAGTTGACACATGTAGTTGACATATTGCGCTGGAATCATTTGGTGTTGAATCGAAACCCTCATATGAAATCATCGGTAAAGATGAGAAGCAACCAGGTTAAATATAGGGAATGGGTTTCACTCGCCAATACATTCCTGTTTTAAGGCTCAATTCTGATCTCCGTCAATATGATGTCAGTATCATAAGTGTCAGAGAAACGATTGCGAAAGGTATTGTTTCCATGGAATCAATTACTCGGAATGGAAAAGTATATTTCAAAGAAAATTTTCAAAATACCGTGCTTTACAAAGTTTTTACATTCCAAGAAAGTTTAATTTTTTTAACGTGGTATCTTCTTTATCAATCAAGTTTATAATATTTTAGGCTTGTCAGGTTTGTTTTTTTGTTTAACCCCTTATTTGCTGATGCTGCGAACACTCAAAGGTGAAAATAACTACACATGTTTAAGTTATTTACTTACCCACCACTATTTTTCAATTACAAAAAAGACCTTACATACAAACATAAAATTTAAAGATTATATTAATAAAAAATTTCATTTGAGAGTTTATGGTGGCAATGACATTCAGATAAAAGTTGAAAATGCAAAACTTATAGTTTTGGTGGTTAATGGGTTAAACACGAACTATACTGTATTGTGTAGCACTAGCATTCATTATTACTTTATTATATTTAAATTTCAATTCGGAACGTTGTTGGATATAGATATCGAAGAAGTCGTTTTTTTTCAGGCTACAATTAATTTTTTCTGTTGATGCCTCTGACGTCAACGTTATCGAAGCCGTAACGAATGAGTTTAGAATCAGGCCCAAAAAACAAGATTGCGCTGGCGAATGAGAGCCATTCCACATATTAAACCTCTTTCCTTCACATGAATGCTAATTGATTTGGATTTTGGCCTAGATTGAAAGCCTTGTTTCTAGAGCCATCTATCGCTAATATTTGGAACTAAAGCCGAGAAAACTAATGACATCTTTCTTTTTTTAATTTAATAGCTTTTGCAATTTTCATGCTATTGAAGCTAGTACATTAAAAAAAAGTTAGTACATTTAGGGCACCTGGTAGCTAAAATACTGTTTGAATAAGCTTATAAGGAAACGTATTCTGATAATTACATTTAATTTATTAGCCGATCTTCATCACCTATTTAACCATTTCCGGCACATTGTACCCAGTCTGGGATACATAATTTTAATTCCAAACTTGCAATCAGCACCAATAATATTTTAATAAAATGTTGCTTTTACGATGAAAGCTTAAATTAAGGGATTCTTAATTTCTAAAAAAGTCCTCTGAAAATTACGGTGACAATCGATAATTTCTCATTTTCCTAACAGAATTTGCCAATGCCGGAAAGGGTTAATGATGATTATTAAATAAAAGCAAATATACTGAAAAAAATTAAAATAATTAATGAATAATAATAAAATTCCAGGCTTCGAAGACCTTAGGAGATTTGAATATGAGATTTTCTGTAAATTATTGATCTCTATATTTGAACACATTATTTCTTCATTAACCCTTAGAGGACGGGAGAATTTTGGTAGAATGTTAACATTAAAGAAGTTTGTTTTTAACCCTCATAAATAGGATCATATTTGATTGAAAAAAAAAAGCATTTAAAAAAATTCCGATGTCAGATTACGTCAACGAAGGATTCATACAATTGTGTGGTGCAGGCTTGGTTTTAAATCACAGAAAAGGGCGAAATCGTTTTTTTTTTCTTTTTCCTTAGGATAACCTACACAATTGTGTAGATTAGAGCTTAAAGGGTTAAGTAAGCTAAACATTACTTTACAAGATAACTGGTATTCATATCCTTCGAAACATGAACCTTTTTTCTTTTCCCTCTTGATACTTTTTCTTCCTTTCTGTCTATTTTTTTTTAAGTTTTGTAAAATTAAATTAATAAGACCTTTATTGCAATAAAAGGCGAAAAGATGATTATCTTTATTTTACAATAGCGTTTTATTATGCAATGAAAATAAAAGGATTTCCTGCCAAATGAATACGATTATACAAACTAAGGAATAGAATAATTTAGTTCGATCTCTATTGATCATCTCCCATAGGACAGTTATGTAAACACTACGATTTCCGTTAGTTAAAATATTCTGTGTTTTCTCAGCTAGTTCTTTGATTTCACTGTTTTTTGGAACATGTCGCTGTTTTATAAAAATATCAATTTTATTATGTATACATATTGTTGGAATGAATTAAGATTGTGTATTATAATGTTATTGCTTGAATTTATTGTAATTATTTTTCCAATAGTACAAAATTAAAATTCTTCATGGCTATTGAAAATTATGGTTATTGATTTCTATTAACCCTTTCTGGCACGGGCAAAATCTGTTAGTAAAATGAGATATTATCGACTGACACCAGAATTCACAAACAATTTTTTTAGATATTTTGAAGTCCTTAATTTAAGCTTTTACTGTAAAAGAAAAATTTTAATAAAATATTATTGGTGCCGTTACAAGTTTGGAATTAAATTTAAGTATCCCAGACCGGGCACAGTGTGCCGGAAAGGGTTAACCCTTAAATGCATATTGTATCATTTTCGATACCATAAGTGTTCCCGATTTATTGGGGGTTTTATTCACATGTTCCGTATTCTCACCAGAAATTTAAAAGAGCAATTTTCACTTTACTTAATGACAGACCATTCGTAATTAAATAAAGAAAAAATTACTATTTAGGTTTTTCTGGTATGAATTCTGATTCTTTGAATTGCGCATTTTTTGGAACGCGTTCTATCCTATGCATTTAAGGGTTAAAAGGGTATGAAACACATTTTTAATTTAGAAAAAAAGACAAAAAATCCGTTTTGATTCATCATTAGCATAGGTGTTACTCAAATTTGAGATTAATCTTTTTTTAAGGTTATCAGTGTCTCGTTAGAGTAGCCAACAGTCACGAATTAACCTCCTCAGTCTTCGTATCGCCTCCTGGCGACACGAAAAAATATTTAAATTAATTTAAATACTCCTATTATTGTTACATTTATCTCCAGACTTTTTAAAAATGAATCTATGCATTTTAAAAGCATCGATATATGCATATTAAAAGCATCGACTGATGCGTCTGTCGAGATGATTTATAGTAATTTTAAACTGGTTATTGTAGTGCTAAGTAAAATTTACCTCAGGACTGAGCAGGTTATATCAAAAACAAATATTGCGTCACAGTTTATAATTATTCTTGTCAGTTCACTAATGTAAGATTAATAAAACATCATTTTCATTAATCCAATCAATAATCATGATATATTTTTTTTCATTGGGAAAGCTATGATTTGTATGTCAAACTTGAAAATGAAGGAGATTTAATAATATCCGTTCAACTTAGATACTATTTGTTACTATAATATTTCGACAATTATATACACAAAATATGGATAAACCGTTTTTAAAAAATTCAGTATTATCATACAATTCGTTTTTTATAAGTAAGATTTTCATTTTTTATACATAAGATTGAATAAAGAGGCCTTCAATCAGTCTATGTAACAATTAGAAAGTATTTTGAAAATAACGTAAAAAACAGTGAATTATAAAAAATACTTGAAATTAGAGAAATTCATAAAATTTAAAGACTTTAATAAGGAATTAAAAAGTATACGGCATTAAATTTTAGTGGCGTTAAATTTTATTCTAGTTTACAGAAATATTAATTTAATAGAACTTGTGTGATAAATAAGACCTTTTAAGTTTTGAAAAACAACGGAAAATGTAGCTATAAAAGAAATAATTAATCTATACTATCCTATACATCTAAACTAGATAAAATAGCAGCAAAAATTTGGCGATGAAACACAATTAACCTTTCGGACTCCGGCATCTCTTAGACAAATTTTATTTGGCCAACACCACTTTTTAAAAAGAAGTTTCCTTGAAGTACACAATTTCAAAAATGTTCTGATTAAATAAGACAAATTTTATTTTCCTTTATAACTGGTGACAAAAACGAAATTTCCAAAGAAAGATGATGTATCTGCAGCGAAGACAAAGGAGTGCCAAGTGTTAATAAATAAAACTTTGCATAAATCAGCGTGTAAAAAAAAAACACAGGATGCATTTTGAGTTGGAAATTTTAACAGCCTGTCATCAGCCAAAGTAAGTACATGTTGGTATGGAGACAAGGTCATAAATAAACTGAAGTACAAGATGAAACTTAAACCTTTCAACTAGTGCACCTGTCGAATTCTATGTAAGGTCTATTCTCTAATTTTCATTTAATTTGTGACCTTGTCTTCCTGCGGACTGTTTTTATTCTGGCTGATGACGACCTGTAAAATTTTCCAACTCGAAATGCGTCGTGGAACCTATATTAACGCAAAATAGAGTTTGGGGAAAGAGACATACGGATAGACAAACAGAAACCTTAAATACTTTTCAACTATGGTGAATCTATCTACTATCGCTATACGCAGCACTATTTTGCTAAAACTCAATTGATATAAAAATAAACTCAAAAATACATACCGTAATTTCCGGTGTATAAGCCGCGGACCAAACAATTATTTCTCGACCCAGAAAAATTTAAAAATAAAATTAAACTTCTTAGATCTCGGTAAATATTTCTCTTCAATTACTAAATAAATTTTTTGGGTCCAAAAATAATTGCTTGATGAGCGGTTTATACACCGGAAATTACGGTAAATCACTCTTACAGAGATTACCATTAATTAATATTAGTATTACCATTGATAATTAAACAGAAAATTTCGATTCAATATTTCTGGTGTCAATATCACATTTAGAGATTAAAATAAGGTGGCTAAAAATGCACCACCGTCCTTCAAGGGGATATTATAAATAATATTAGTTAAAAATCATATTATCATTTATAGTCTTTATGCTTCAAAAACTTGGAGTTAACACAAGAAAAATGGTAGAACATTGCATTACTTTTTTTTTAAAGCGTGTTTTACAACATGCAGTTTTCAATTTTTAACATTAGAGGCTTACATTTTAGAAATAGTTTTCCCATTTCAAAATAATTTATGTTTTGAAAACATTCTGAAACACCTGCAAACTTTCGTTAAAAACGCCAATATATCGTTTTAAAATGAATAACCGTTTATATATTTTTCAAAAAATAAATTTACTTTTATCCATTACTTTTTATTTACCATAAATATTACATATGTGATTGCACTTTCTTCAACAGGAAAAGAAAAGTTTGCGAAAAAAGTAATTTTATTGAAAAAAAACATATTCCAATAAGAGTTCGAAAGTCCGCCTATTGTGCTCGGAAGAGACTGACGTTTTATTACAAAATATGACGAAAGCTTTAAGAAAGTTATGTCGGAATATTTAAATTCTTTAATATATATCGGTTTAATCAATCTCGCAAATTGTCAATAAGAAGAGCCACGTGATATTTTTCGGGAATTTCTATTGTCATGAAGAAAATTTATTCTAAATATATTATATGTTTGAAAGTTTTCAAAATTTTGATGATAATTTAAATTGCACAACAGAAGAATACAAACTTAGATTTTTACGGTAAAATTTCCACTTAAAAATATTCATTAAGAAAATGATTTCAGTTGCAGGGGTCGAAGTGTCCCTAAAATTTTCGCAATTTTCTACCAGTATTTTAAATCAAAAATCTTCATGTCAGATATTCCTTTAACATCGGCAATGA
Source organism: Maratus speculifer (assembly GCA_964019185.1). Classification (NCBI taxonomy): domain Eukaryota; kingdom Metazoa; phylum Arthropoda; class Arachnida; order Araneae; family Salticidae; genus Maratus; species Maratus speculifer. Next base: position 402,470,353 of record OZ025293.1, read on the forward strand.
AATTCTACAATAAATATTATCGTTTTAAAATTGTGGTAGGAACGTGCAAAAATTTTAGGGACGCTGCGACCCCTGCAGTTGCAAAACATAAAATATTATTAACCTTTTCTCGCATGGTGGATCCCCCCCCCTCCATATTCTGTCTCTCTTAATTTAAATTTCCAAAAACCATAACGGCACCAGTATTGTAAAATGATATATCGGCTTCTAAATTGTACTTTAACATCTCTCCGCATTTGACCATATGTCACACGGATAACGTGCTTTTGCCAATCATGATTTGGTCGTACCACTTACAGGATTCCATATTTCAATCATGATTTATTATTCTCACCAGTAATTTTTATGGTAAATTTTGCATTATTTAATCCGAGCATTTTTCTCATGGAATTCGGCAAAAATTTCTGTTTTGAAAAATCGGCGATAAAAGTTTAAAAATTCTGCAAAATACACGAAAATATAGACATTTAAAAAGTCCTTCCGGCAATGCCGGGAGGAAGAGGTAGCTTTCATATACTTATTTATTTATTTTAAATTAAGTTATATTATTCAAATATACGAAGTTCAAATTAGTGGAACCCGATTATATAAGATTGAATACTAGTTTTTGTCAATACTGAATATTAATAGCAATTTTTAGAAATTAGTCATATTTTATTCAACCTGGTTTTATTTTAAGCAATTTAGAGAGTTGCCAAATTCCACGATATCATGAAGTGTATGCCATTTTAAAGCAACATGATAAAACAAACCAATGAGCTTGATCGAAATATTAATTCATGTGGACATGCACTCTCATATCGAAATCGATTAATATATACGAGTGCTCTCGCGGGCAAATTGATTTTTTAAAAAATGTCACCCACATTAGAAATTCAAACTACTATATCTCAGGCGTTTTTTAAGATAAAGACAAAGCAAAAAAAAATACTCCGGAATTCATTATTAAGATAAATACATTCAAAAGAATTTTTTTTTCAATTTCTAATTTTTTATTTGTACATTATTATACATTTAAAAGATTTTTTACAAACTTAAATAGCCGCCATTTTGAAACAAGATGGCGGATGAAGTTGGCTAGTGAACTCGGTCAAGACATTGATATGTACTATGTACACACGGAGTTATATCGAAATCAATTTATAAAAATGGGTATTATCTCGTTTTAAAATGTCAACCACACTAGAAATTGAAAGTCTTATAACTCAGCCATTTTTCAAGATATAGATGAAACAAAAAATGCCCTGGAATCTTTGTATCAAGGTTAAATACACAAAAGAAAAATCTTTTTCAATTTCTCACATTTTTGTACCTAATTTTAAATTTTAAATTTTAAATTTTTATATATTTTTTTAAATAGCCGCCATTTTGAAACAAGATGGCGGATGATGCTGGCTAACGAACACGGTCGAGACTCTTGTATTTACTATATATATACCAAGTTTCATTCAAATCGGTTCATAAATATGTTAGTTACTGCATAAAAAAAATCAGATTGTCTTAAAATGACAGCCATAAGAAACTAGTCGTTGGGGGCCACCGTAATACTTACCCATCATGGATATGTATATGAAAATAAAACATGTGAAACTATTTATACAATGCATTGCAATTCATAAACAAAATTTAAATATTGTTAATATACATAGTAATGCTATATTAAAGAACTGCTGATGTACCAATTTCGACAAATTATATAAAACGCCAAACTACTCAAATAGTACCGAACTGCGTAAAAGAAACATCCTTATAACTCCAAAAATAATAATTCTATTAACTAACAATTAACTGCGTCGGATTAAGCGCCTTATTTACAATTAAAATATACTTCTGAATTGAATTTGAATGAAATACAGGGTCATGAAAAATCGAAGAATGTGGAAAACAAGATTACAAATATCTCGGCAACTAATAATCCGATCGACTTCGTTCTATATGCAAAATGTGTGTTATTTTATTGCCTTTTACGTCCATTCCTTAGAACAAAAAAATTCGAAAATTTTTATGTACTTTTCATCGGAACGAATTTTTCGAGAGTCCGAAAAAAAATAGTTCCGGATAATCGAGGTTGCTGATGTTAAATAGGGTTCGTCCCATTCTTACATACTAACTACATACAAAATTTTAAGTCTCTATCTCAATTTGTTCGGGAGATAGGGCGTTTACAGACAGACAGACTGACAGACAGACAGACAGACGGACGGCAAAATGTTTTTTCTAAAAATATGTTTTTCGGAATCTCCACTATCTAAAACGTGTAAATCCGTCAAAAAAAAATTTTGATTTTCAAAACGATTGCAAGACTTACCCTATACTACGTATGATGGGTAAGTAAAAATCAAAGTGCTATAACTCAATCATTTTTTAAAATACAGACAAAATGAAAAGTGTTCTGGAATCCTTGTTTTACGTTCTAACACATAAAAAAATATGTTACAACTTTTAATTTCTTCGAATTAAATTTTAAATTTTAAATTTTTTAGAAATTTTTAAATGGCTGCCATTTTGAAACAAGATGGCGGATGATGCTGGCTAACGAACTCGGTCGAGACATTTGTATGTACTATGTACATACCAAGTTTCATTCAAATCGGTTCATAAATACGTTAGTTACAGCATGACAAAAATTAGATTGTTTCAAAATGTCAGCCATAAGAAAAAATCAAAGTGCTATGACTCAGTCATTTTTTAAGATATAAAAAAAATAAAAAGTGTCCTGGAATTGTTGTTTAAAGTTCTAACACATAAAAGAAAAATATTTTTTTACTTTTAATATCTTCGTATTTAATTTTAAATTTTAAATTTTCTAAATTTTTTTAAATGGCCGCCATTTTGAAACAAGATGGCGGATGATGCTGTCTAACGAACTCGGTCGAGACATATTTGCATGTACTATGTATGTACTAAGTTTCATTCAAATCGGTTCATAAATACGATAGTAATTGCATGAGAAAAATCAGATATATATATGTATATATATATATATATATATATATATATATATATATATATATATATATATATATATATATATATATATATATATATATATATATATATGTCAACATATGAACGGAGGGTGATTTTGGAGTCTGGGGGTCATGATCGGTGAAAATATACCAAAATTTTCTGGAAATGCTTTCCTACGGACGGCTGCAATAGGTAGCTTTTTACTTTTTGTAATGAAAGCTACCTAAAATAATATTGATCAGTTAAGTAGTTGAAAAGTAGCTTTACATATTTTCAAATAAAAATGTTCGTAAGTCCCCGTAACAAACGATTATTTCAACTTCTTAGCAACTGAAGTACTTTGAGCTTGAAAGGGTTAAATAGATACAGGAAATGTTATTCAATAAAAATATGTATAATTGAAATATGATATTATCTAAATTAGTAATAATTGGGATTATTAAATATACCTTTAAATATAAAAATATTCCATCAATTGATTATTTTTTTAAACACAATCACACTGGTTTGTAAAAATGTCACAAGAAAAGCATTTTTGTTGCAGCGAAAATTAATGGCGTGTCCACCCGTAAAGCATGGTGACGTCACTACAACGTCGTTGTGAAGTCACATTGTGACTTTGTGACCATCGATTGTAGATGTGACGTCACGTGACGTCGATGTGAAGTCACAATGACTAAAATGTGAGGTCGTTATGGCCGTTTTAGAGCTCTTTTGTGACGTTTCACAGAGTGGTCACAATGTAACAAACTTGTGAAAATTGTGTCATTTGTGACTAATTTGACATTAACATTGTGACGAAACTGTGACTAAAGCAACGATATTTAAATTACCCGAAACATGTTTTTTAAAGTAAATAACATGTTTTGAAGGATATTTATAAATTTATAAAGATCTTTAAGAAAGTCACATCTCAGTCACAATGTGACGTCACTGAGTGGTGGCATTTTGGTCACAGATGTGATGTGACTAAAGTGACTCACAATGACGTCACTGTGAAGTCACTGTGACCATGCATGCTATTAGGACAGTGTTCCCTCATACCATGCATGTTCACAGTGACGTCACAATGACGTCACTGTGAGTCACTTTGGTCACATCACATCTGTGACGAAAATGCCACCACTGAGTGACGTCACAATGTGACTAAGATGTGACTTTCTAAAAAAAATTTCACAGTTCGTCACAATGTTAATGTCAAAGTAGTCACAAATGACACACTTTTCACAAATTGGTCACATTGTGACGTCACAAAGTGGTCACAATGTGACGTCACAAAAAAGCTCTAAAACGGCCATAACGACTTCACATTTTAGTCACTGTGACTTCACATCGACGTCACGTGATGTCATATCGACAATCGATGGTCACAAAGTCACAATGTGACTTCACAACGACGTTGCAGTGACGTCACCATGTCTTACGGGTTGCCAGATGGGCTACTTTTTTTAAATTCAGATTCTCGATTGACACCACTTTTTGACATGGTAAAACGCTTCTTTTTTAGTGACATATTAAATAAGGCGAAAATAAAGAGAATTTCACTGTTTCAATAAAGTGGTGCCAGTCAAGAAATCTAAATTTAAAAAATGTAGCCCGCTCGCAACACTGGGCGTGCCATTACGATATTTTCACATACATGGCAGAGCAGAATGTATTAGGAATAATATTATCTGAGTAAAATGTGCCCGACCGACGGTTGTCGTCCCACTTAATTCAATAAGTAACTATTTTGAAATTTAAACCAAAAATAGTGTGACAAGAACATATTTTTATGCCAGTTGAAAAACGTATTTGGTATATTCCATTATTCGGTTATTTTTAATTTTTACATAAATTATTATTTTTTATGTGCAATTTACAATATAAGATTTGGAGGTACGTTTTATTTTAGAAATGCTTTCTGGTTTAACCCGGCAGCACGGGCGAGGGATGTTTTCACACCCCAAGATCATGCAGTGTGTTTACATTCTTTATTTGTCATTAAAAAATATAAATAATAATCGTCACCTTATTCAGTCCTGCGCTATTTTATGGAGCAGAAACATGGACACTAACATAACGGATGGTACGAAGACTACAAACAACACAGAGAAGTATGGAAAGATGTATGCTAGGCATAACTAGAAGAGACAGAAAAATATAACCTGGGTAAGAATTTAGACAAAAGTTTTTGACATCCTTGAAAAAATTAAACAAGTAAAATGGAAATGGGACACATTGCAAGAAGACAAGACAATAGATGGAGCACAAATATACTACAGTGGTAACCCAGAGATGCAAAACGACCAAGAAGACGACCAGAAGTTGGTTGGTTGGTTGAATGGGGTTTTATGGCGCAAGATCCCCTGTGGTACATCCTGCGCCAAGAACAATGTAGGAATAAAACGAAGTCAAAATTGAATATAATATGTCAAAAGTGAAAGTTACATTAAAAACTTGTCATAGATATGAATTAGGTGGATAAAAGCAATGCGGTGATACATGAAGTTAAAAACCAATTAAAACCAGACAAAGATATTTAAAAATGTAAAAAGATAAAATTCTAAAACAATAAGATAATGGCACGAAAACCAAATTGGAAAAGTACTACAGAAAACCTAAAATGTAACTAAAACAAAGACAAATAAAAAAAAATTAATTCAATTAGGCACATACTCCTCAAACATAGTATTTTCCTCGGAATCCGAGCCACTGTAAGTCTCTGACTCCATAGTGCTGAAGTTGCCTGGGATCCTTAAATTTTCTTACACATGGGCTTAGCGATGCGTTTTTCAATCTTTTAACGGCAGTCTTCTGCCGTGGGGATGCCGGAGCTTGGGTTTTTATGGTTTCATTTCGTTTTTTCTGCGATTTCTCTAATGTTTTTGAACTTGTACCAGTTTGGGTCCCAGCCTTGATCCCTTCTTTCTGTGCTCCAGTTTTCACTATTTTACTAGAGTTGAGTTTTTTAGAGTTTAATGTAAATGAGTTTGGGTCATTTTTTGGTGGGGTAACAGCCTTTGTCTCATTTAGAGGTTTGGGTAATCCCTTAGATTGACCTTGAGATTTCTGACTCAGTTTTTCAAGATAAGTGATTTTTACAGGTTCTGTGAATGGTAGCCAGCGTTCTAATGGCGGATTTACAAGACATTTAGCAGGGAGAGAAACATCCCGGCTATCTTTAATTGGTGTGCTAGTTGATTGTGTTTTAGTAGATTTATTAGGAAGATATGAGGAATCAGTTTGGGTACTTATGTGTCTTACAGATTTTGATTGGTTTTTAAGTAAGCTGGAGTAAGAAATTCCGACAGTTGGGGTTCTGGTTTCTACAAGTTTGCGGGCTTCAGGTTAAGACAAATTTTGAGTAATTTTAACTGTGATAATTTCTTTCTCTCAGTTCCAATTAGGACAAGTACGGGAATATGCTGTATGATCTCCTTTACAATTTGCACAGCGTTCGGGTTTTTCACAAGATTCATTGTCGTGGCCGACTTCTGCACAACGTGCGCAGGTAACAGATCCACGACAATTTGTCTTAGTATGCCCGTAACGCTGGCATTTAAAACAACGGATAGGATTTGGTATATAGGGGCGGACTGGACAGCTTAGATAGCCAGCTTTAATTCTGGTTGGTAATACAGGGTTATTAAATGTTAGAATGATATGCTTTGTCGGGAAAACTTGTTCATTCCGACGGATAGTGATACGGCGTACATCTATTACATCTTGGCTTTTTAAATTTTCTGTCAGTTCATCCTTAGTGGAGAATAAAAGGTCAGATTCGGATATTACACCACGACTTGTATTTAGAGTTTTATGAGCTTGGACAAACACGGAAAAAGTACCTACTGCAGAGCAATTAGAAAGAAATTGTGATTGTTTGACAGTAGAAACCTCAACTAGTAAGTCCCCAGATTGCAATATTTTGATAGAATGATCATCCCCAAGAATAGATTGGAATGTTTTAGCAACGAGAAACGGTGAAGTCTTTTTGAAGGAGCAATCAGAGTGGCTATCAGTACGTTTTACGATAAAGAAGCGAGTGAAAGAAGGCGTCTGTACACTTTGTTGCTCTCCACGAGGGAGAGAAATAGAAGGAAATGAAGCTTTTCCATCCATTATAAAAAATATATAATTCAGACCCCCGCCGCACCACCCACTACCGAGCCCAACAAGGGGATGCACATTCGTGCACCAGTGCTAACCAGGGCCCATACGGTCACAAGACAACCCTATGTCAGTCTCCACACTTAACGAGATGACTAGTAGTTGCTCGATTACTTGATCCCTAAAGCCAGTGACAAAAGTCAGCTGACCAGCCGATTGATGCTTACGGGACCAATATGCACTTCCCGTCTACCTGAAGCAGAGGCCAAAGCAGTGTGTCGGTTTCCCTCAACTGCCAGGATCCCCCTTTCCAGGGACACGGGTCGCCACGCACGGCCAACAATTCTCTATGAGTCGATATGCAGGATGACATCGGCTCATACAGAATTGCCCTCACCTCCGAAGAGGAAACCACAACGAGAGTGAAACAAAGAGGAAAGTAAGACCAGAGGAGTGAGAGGAAAAGGAAAGGAGAAAGATCACTCAGGTGCCCAGGGGTTGTGAAGCCCGACGACCAGAAGTAATATGGAGTGACGAAATTAGAAAAGGGGCTGGTGTAAATTGGATGAAAAAACACTAGACAGGAAACATTGGAAAAAACTGGGGGAGACCTACAACCAGCAGTGGATAGAAAACGGTTGATTATGATCATTATGAGGATGATATATAACCATTAATTGTATTACAATACATGAACCATTGAATTTAATAGAAAGTTACCACATTAAAACATTATATATATATATATATATATATATATATATATATTTAATCATCTGCTGAATTTCACTTAAAAAAGCTAATATATCATTTGAGAGTAAATTGTCGTGTATATACCGTAATTTCGGGTGTATAAGCCGCAGATCAAACAATTCTTTTTCGACCCAGAATTTTTTCAGAAACAAATATAACTAGTTAGATCGCCGTAAATATTTGTCTTCAATCACTAAATAAGATTTCTGGGTCCAAAAAGAATTGTTTGATCCGCGGCTTATACACCCGAAATTACGGTAATTTCTATAAATATTATTACTTTTAACACTTGTATGACTTTCTCCTTCTAGAAATAATATTAAATTACTTGAAAAAATTAAATGTGTTTTCATTGTCCACAAGAGAATCTGTTTATATTTACGCTTGTTTTTTTTTAACTGAAAGAATATTTTACAATATCTGTTTAAAAGTCTGACTTCTTTATAGAAAAATCTGAATGTCTCAGGAAAGTTATGTCGGAATATTAAAAATCTTTGACATATATCGGTTTTACATATCTTGAAATGGCAATTTGAATAATAATGGATGTGCGACATCATATTTGTTGGAATTCTAATTTTCATAAAGAAAATTTATTATAAAGTCGAAAAAATTCCAAAATTCTAAACTTTTTAATGACATTTTAACCCTTAACACTAGAACAGCCGTAAGCGGTCATTTTAACCGCTACCATATGAATATATTTCGGTTCAGAAGAGATAAATCATTATGAAAAATATTTAAATGCTACAAATAAGAAAATTATTAAAGTAAAAAGTTAAACTATTGTAAACAAAAATTTTGATGTCTTTTTTTTTTTTTTGCACAAAAATTTACCAAAATGTTCGGCCTTTCTAGCATTAAATGCTCATGGTATCATTTATGATGCAACCAGTGTTTCCGATTTATTGGGATTTATTGTCATATTCCGTATTTCCACAGAAATTTTAAAAGATAATTTTTACTTCATTTAACCCTTAAATGCATAGGTAGAACGCGTTCCAAAAATGCGCAATTCAAAAAATCAGAATTCATACCAGAAAAATCTAAATAGTAAATTTTTCTTTATTTAATTACGAATGGTCTGTCATTAAGTAAAGTGAAAATTGCTCTTTTAAATTTTGGGCGTGCGTTATCGTGCAAGAAGACATTTCTAGATGTCAGCAAGCCGCGACGTTTGTTCTGGATGGCTCTTTTCAGTTTCTTCAAAGTGTTACAGTAAACTTCAGAATTTATTGTCTTACCACGTTTCATGAAATCGACCAGCAAGATACCATGAGCATCCCAAAACACGGTTAACATAATCTTCCTCTATGTCAAAGTTTGACGGGCTTTCCGCATCCGGTTTGGAGAACCGGTATGAACCCATGCTATTGACTGTTGCCTTGTTTCAGCATTTACATAAGCAATCCAAGTCTCGTCGCCAGTCACTATTCTATTCAGAAACTTCTCCCCTTCCGTGTTGTACCAGGAAAGAAATTCTAAGGCAGCGCCCATTCGAATAATTTTGTGGGTCTCCGTGAAAATCTTTGGTATCCATCGAGCACAGAACTTCCGATAGCCTATTTTTTCGGTGACAATTTCGTACAAAACAGTCTGAGAAATATTCAGAAATTCTTGGGAAAGTTCCGAGATTATGAATCAACGGATCTGAATTTTGTCTTCAATTTGTCCGACGATATTATCACTCACTACAGACGGCCTCCCACTCCTTGATTCATCATGGATGCTTGTTCTTCCTCCTTTGAAAAACCTGACACATTGACGCACTACACCTTCACACAAAATACTGTTATTCAGCGTCATTTTTGACGGTGTTTTTCCCTGTGCTTTTTACCCCTTAAGCCTTTGTTCTTTTTTACACTAAAACAACCGGGTATTTTACTAAGGTTTTATAAAAAGTGTTTCATACCAGAATTTTAATTTTAAACTATTTAACTAATTTAATTAGTCTATTTTTTGTACTGCATATATTTAACATACCTTATGAAGAAAATTCTGGTTCGAATCGACTATTATAAATCTGGCAGGGGTCATTTTGACCCCTAATGGCGGTTCTAGTGTTAAACCCATATCATCCTAACTAAATTAAAATAGTATTCAGGCATGACAGAATTTTCGATAACGAAATATGCTGGTATTCGCATAAAATACATATTTTAAACTGCTAAATAATATAAAAATTATAATTCCAAGCACATTATAAATTTTTTAGAGAAAAAATGAAAACAAAATCAAAATTTACTTTATTATATCAAAATCATATTTTGCTTTCACCACCCACAACGCTGATGTTAATTATAAAGATGCTAAGTATGCATGTATGTGGATGTTAGTAAATATGTTGATTGCTGATGTTATTTATAAGGATTGTTAAAACAGAACAAGTTTCAGTATCGATTGAACCAAAGTTGGAATCCTGTACATATTGTTTTCGGTACTACTTGGTTATTCCATCGACCCATTTCGTGAAATTATGCAAATCGCCAAACTAATAGCCAAATTATACATATTTTTTATTTGAAAACCCCCCAAAAAACAAAAAAAATAATTTGTAGAATAGTTATAAAAATTCAATTAAAAAGTCGAAAGAAAAATCACTTAATGACTATTTAAACTCGTGTATCGTACATTTACGATTATCCATTATTGGCATTTAATCTTATAGTTTGGCGATCGTTTTTGGTCGACGGGATAACTAAGTAGTACCTTATTTTCTTTCTCAGTTTTTCAGTGTCCCTTTCATCCCTTGTCTCCTTTATTCCGTCTCCCCTATTTCAGTCAATGGCACTTTAAAACACCGTCTGGGACAAGAAGGAGACCTTTATATCCCAAATTATGAATTCGTCAAAATTTTATCATTTAAAGCACTTTACGTGATTTTTTATAAACCTCATTAGAATATATATACATCCATTTAAAATATTTTAAAAGGATTTTGTCAATTAAAGAGTATAGCCGGGATTCTTATTAAAATATGCCCTTGAGTCAATCACATCGAGTCCTACATGGATCGATAGCCCATAAAAAGAAATTCATTTCTCTTCAGTTTTAAGTTTCGATCTCAAGACTATGGGGGGGGGGGGGGATAACTACCCTAAATGCCTGTTTTGGAAAAGTGTGCATTGTGACGAACCTACTAAGCAAATTTCAACGAAAAAAATAAGGGATGTAAAAAGCTGCCATACGAAGGTTTGACAATTTTTTCAGATTTTTTTAAACAAAAGAACAAGTTTTCTAACATTTTTCCTGTTTTTAAATGAACACTTTAATTAAAAATAAACTGAAATTTCTGAGTGACCACCTTAATTTTTTTGCATGAAATACTATGAGACATGATGCATATTCACTATCAATTTTAACTTTCTACGTATGGTGCATCATATTAATAAAGGGCAAAATCATATTCCGACGGTAATGTGGGGCGTGTCTCGAAAAATTTCACGCATTCTTTTAAAAATACCGTGTGAATTAATATGTGAGATTTGAAAAGAAAGCGTGAAATTTGTCCAAGACACGCCCCACAATTCCGCCGGAATATGATTTTGCCTTTTTTTTAATATGATGCACCATACGTAGAAAGTTGAAATTGATAGTGAATATGCATCATGTCTCATAGTATTTCATGCAAAAAATTAAGGTGGTCACTCAGAAATTTTAGATTATTTTTAATTAAAATATTCATTTAAAAACAGGAAAAATGTTAGAAAACTTGTTCTTTTGTTTAAAAAAATTGTCAAACATTCGCATGGTGGTTTTTTACATCCCTTATTTTTTTCGCTGAAATTTGCTTACTAGTTTTGTCACAATGCGCACTTTTCCAAAACACGCATTTAGGGTCGTTACCCCCCATAGTCTTGAGATAGAAACTTAAAACTGGGGAGAAATGAATTTATTTTTATGGGCTATCGATCCATGTAGAACTTGATGTGGTTGACTCAAGGGTATATTTTACTATGAAACCCGGCTATACCCTTTAATAAGTATAATTTGAATTCATAGGAAGTTTTTGCAAAATCGATAACTCCACTGAAATCTTTTAACCCTTTCAAGGGAAAGATACTTACATTCGCAAAATGCTTGAGTGAGTGAATGACACCAGAAATTACAAACGGATTTATTTCGAAACAAGCAAAAGCTTCTGTTCTCTTACTCAAAAGAAGGGAAATTTTCATTCCAATATGCTGGTTTCAATGAAAATATATGGGAATTAAAATTAGGTGATCCTAAAATGAATTACCGTCTTCGAAAGGGTTAATTAAAAGTATTTTTGTTTATTATTCTATAGGGTTAAGAAATGTATATGTATAATGGTCTCAGAATAGAAATATAGAAATAAATTCTGCTAATTCTCCCCCACACCTTCAAAGGTTAAAGTAAAAAAAAATAATAATAAAAAACACTGAAAAGGTGCAAATAAAGAACAAATCAACCTTTTAAAAAATATTTGTGCCTTCTACAATTGATAATGCGTTCGGAAAAAGATAAAGTAAGGTATCTTTAACTTATTCTAAACTGTAGTATTACTAATCGATCTATTAAATTTATTTTATAACAAGTCATTTTAATGATATTGTAAAGTGCCGTCAAAGCATAAAGTGCTGAAGAATATAACAGGGAAAGTTAATTTTCATTCAAGTAAATATTACATATTTGCTTTTTTCAAATATAGCAAGTTCCTCTAAGAATCATAGCAAACAATATCTACAACCTTTTAGGCCTCGAAAATTTTTATAGTAGATTTTAATATCTAATCGCCGTAATCTGCTTTTTGAATAAGTCAAGATTTACTGTTAATCTTCCTATCCTGTTGAAATTTTAATCAAACGTGATTAAAATATTTCACACCAGAATTTTTATTTAAATCCATTTAACATACTTATTTAACTTAAATCTTTGTGTTAATTATTTAATTTACTTTATGAAAAATTTTCTGGTGTGAATCAAATGAAACGCATCATAGGACTGGGTCGATTAGACCCATTCAGGGTAGGAAGGTTAAATTATTCGGGGACAAACAATCGGAAGCGTTGGCAGCTATGGAAGAATAATTTTCAATTTTACAAAATTCGAATTATTTTAGGATAACATATTTTCTCTTATCCTCTTTTTTAAATAAAACCAATACAAAAGGGAATAAAACACTTCAATTTGTCTCACGTCTCAAGTTTGTCTCGAGATTCTTTAAAACCAGATCTGTAAACATATGTAAAAGAAAAGAAAGGTTAAATAAATCGTTGTCTGAGTTGAAATTCTACAGTATATATAAAAATTTAGAACTATTCTCAAATAAAAAGAATAGTTATATAATAAATTATTTTAAAAAAAGGATTGTTAAAATAAAATATATGTGCATTAAATTAAAGAATCAGTAATATATTTTAATAATACATATCTCGTTTGTAAGATTTTATGGAGAGATTTGGAGCTTCAAGAGACCAAAAATAAATTGAAAATACGAATTTGTGTTTTTCCGTTATTAAAATATTAAAATTTGAAAAATAAAAACAAAAATGGTTTTTCACTTGACACAAAATGAATCTTTACACTTCTTAAAAGCAAATAACGAAAGTTTGCATTTTAATGGTATTTTTAGTTTTAAATTTGCTTTTAATGAATTATTCCAAATATAATTTTTGCTGTCTTATGTATTTTTAAACCTGTTCATCCGTTTCGGCATATTTGCTTTTTAGGATCCTAAAATTAGAAATTATTTTTATTAAAGTTTGGATTTCTAATGAAAATTTTGTTTCCCACTAGGTTTATTTTATAAATAATTAATCATTTAAGAAAATATGGAGGTAAAACTTTTCTGAGAAGTGTATTTTACGGAACAAGATTGAAAAATAGAAAACTTACTTTGAAAATTTTAACACATGTAGAAAAAAAAAAAACAGTTATTTGAAAGAAAATTAATCAATGCCTATAATAATTAAATTAATTGCAAACCGAGTCTGTTGATTATTTATTTTATTAATTAAAAGAACTCATTTCTAATGTGTTTTAATAATTAAAAAAAGGTGATATAGTTTAAAAAGAACACCGGTTTCCTTATGAATACATACATTGGCTATTTTTTTTTGTTTATTTCAAGAACAAAGACAAAGAAAAGTTTTATTATATTCTTTAGTGTTCCTAAAGTTAAAAAATCTATTATATCTAAAACAATTAAAATTAAACAAATATTTCGCATTTTCTGATATTTCATTTTTTTTTTCTAAGCACCATTTAATTCAAAACTATAATCCAGTTTACAAAGATTAATTAACAATTTCATAAAAAAAAAAAGAAAAAAGAAAAAATCCGTATTGTAGTTACTGTAATTCCCGGCGTGTAATGGATCAAACAATTCCTTTAGGACCCAGAAATCTTATTTAGTGATTGAAAACAAATATTTACGGCGATCTAAAAAATTACATTTATTACTTTTTTAAAATTCTTGTATGAAACTTGATTGTTTAATCCGCGGATTATATGCCGGAAATTACGGTAATCGAATTTTAAGGGGACTGAGTACCTTACATTCGGCGAAAAATGACGACAATGTCGATTTTCTATTTTTTTTCTTAAATTACCCTATATTATTTCTAACATATTATGATTAACCCTTTCCGGCACACACTGCCCGGTCTGGGATACTTAATTTTAATTCCAAAATTGCATCGGCACCAATAAAATTTTAGGAAAATTTTGCTTTTACAATAAAAGCTTAAATTAAGGACTTCAAAAAATCTAAAAAATTCGTTTGTGAATTCCGGTGTCAGTCAATAATATCTCATTTTACTAACAGATTTTGCCCGTGCCGGAAAGGGTTAAGTTTGGTAAATATCCGAGTAATATAAATACCGTCGAGTCTCTCTATAACGAAACTCCATAGATAGAATTTATCTATATAACGAATTTTTAGTAGGAACGGTCCCCTTTTCGCATGATTACATTAAAAACAGCCTCTATATACCGAATTATCTATCTCCATATAACGATTTTTTTCATAAATTGTCTTAATTTATTCAGTTTTAAAAAAGCTTCGAAATCATGGAATCAATTTTCTATCTCTTATTTTTGATTTATCGTCAGTGCTGAGTTATATATATATATATATATAGCTGAGTGTGCTGAGTTATATATATATATATATATATATATATATATTACTTCTCTCCTTGTTCTTGAAACCAACGAATTCATCCCACCTTCCACACACCTTTCCACATCCTTCTCAAAACAAAGTCAATTGGATTGATACACATGTAAGAGAGGAATCAGTGAGAGGCACATAAGGGAGGCCTTCAAATTGAGAAAAATGTTAACTACAATTTTTTTCATTCCTTGCTAAAATTTGAGAATTATTATTATTATTATGTTTTTTTTTTTTTTTTGAGAGCGTAACAATTTTAAAAGAAAAACAACAAAAAATTGGAGATTTCTTCGTCTAAAATTAATGCAAGTTCTTATTTGATTTTCATTAAGCTTTCAAATAAATGTATGTTCTCTTTTTTGAAACAGCTTAAATAATTAAGAAATAAAATGTTAGGTTAATATTTACTTTTAAACATTTCAGATTCTTAATTCAAAAGATCAAAAATAATATTTGTTCCAATTTCACACATTAAATACGATTTTTAACATCATTCTCTATACATCGAATTTCTCCATATAACGAATTTTTTACTGGAACGGTGGATTTCGTTATATAGAGACTCGACTGTATAGTGCAAAGCGATTTTATTACATCGCTGTCCTTTTAAATGGCCACAATTCGCTCTACTTTAAAGTAATTTTTTCACAAACGAACACAAGAAAAAAAGAATCAACCGGGAAGAAAGAAAAATAAAGGTTGAGGCATCTTCAGAAAAATTAGAAGGTAATGTAAGAATGAAGAATGCAGTATGAACAAGGATATGATAAAAGATTTGTTTGTGATTTTCACAGTTAAAATAACTCTAAGAACCCCAGCATAAAGTAAGAAGGCATACACCATATAGAAAATTTGCTGCTGATATATTTTTGAAGCATGTGCAATTTAATTTTGTTTAATATATTAAAAAATACATTTCAATTGAAAATCCAATTTTGAATTGCTTAAAAGGCGCAAATGCCAACTTAGTGAAAAAAGTTCCATGCTGAGAATCGAATACGGGCCATCAACATAGCGCACTGACGTTCTACCGTCTAAACCACATAGAACGACACCCAGCAAGGAACTTATAACTATTAAATGTTGACAAGGCTACAAACGCAGCACAAGATGGAATACAATTCGCGAGCCACAAATCTGGGGCAATCACCAAACTCAAATTAATCCAGCATCGATTGAATATATTAATGCGTGGAAATTTTTTTCAGAGATAAAATTCACCTTGAATATAACATTTCAAATGAAAATCAAATTTTTTGAATTGCTTAAAAGGCCTTTAAGCAATTCAAAATTTATTTTCATTTGAAATGTTATATTTAAGGCGATTTTTCTCTCTGGGAAAATTTCCACGCATTAACAAAAAATACATATTTTTTTTTATTACATTAAGCAAGAAATGTTTTGAAGAAAATGATTTCTCCGGAAGTTTTAAATAGATACCCGATTTTATTCTACTAAGTAGGGTAAAAAGATTCAGTTTCGTGCACATTTCTGAGGAAAAAAATATATTTTCGTATAATCAACTACATTTTTTTTTTATCCAAAAGAGTATCTTTTATTATATCCAAAGATTCATTTAGTATTAAAAACGATGTCCAAAGTTTGTTTATCGATTTAATTGCATTTCAAAATAACAAATATTTATGGTATCTCATAAATGCCAACCTGACATTAATCTTCCGTAATATTTTCTTTAATTTGATCCTAATTTAATTTAATTTGAACCAGAATTTTTTTTTTCAAAGAAATGAAATTAAATGTGTTCCACTTAGAAATTTAACATAAGATAATTAAAGCCTCATGAAACAAGTTTTCTCCTTCGAAATTAGGTTAACCTGGATCAAACAATTCCAGATATTAGAGAATATTATTTAATACTTTAATTTTTACTTTGCTACTAAGCGTAGAACCAACTTAGTGAAAAATGTCCAAGCCGGGAATCGAACCCGGAACCCTTGGAATAGCGCTCCAAGTGCTCTACAATTTTAGCTACGGGAACGATGCTCAGCTTAGCATTTCTCACTTCATATGTTGGTTAGGATGTATCTCGCAGCTCGAGATGGAACCATCTTCATGAGCACACAATCCTGTGGCGTAACATGAGTCACTAGAAACCCAGCATCGACAAATCACATTCTTAATTTAATTAATTTTTCAATTAATTTTCAGCAGTGAAATTACGCTTGAAATTCTTGAATATTTAATGCGTGAATTTTTACTTTGCTACTAAGTGTAGAATCAATTTAGTGAAAAATGTCCAAGCCAAGAATCGAACCCGGAACACTTGGAATAGAGCTCCAAGTGCTCTATCATTTAACCCTTTCCGGCACACTGTGCCCGGTCTGGGATACCTAATTTTAATTCCAAACTTGCAAACGGCACCAGTTATATTTTAGTAGAATTTTGCTTTTACAATAAAAGCTTAAATTAAGGAATTCAAAATACTTAAAAAATTCGTTTGTGAATTCCGGTGTCAGTCGATAATTTCTCATTTTAGTGCAGATTTTGCCCGTGCCGGAAAGGGTTAAGCTACGAGGACGATGCCCAGCTCAGCATTTCTCACTTCAAGCTGGGCATTGTCCTCGTACCCAACTAGAGTTTATGTTATCGTAATTTTTCTTTAAATATTTAAAAATTAGTTGAATGACTATTTTAAAATTCAAATATGTTGTAGTTTTTCAAAAGAAACATCATAATTGGGAAACCAAAAACTAGAAATAGAAATAACTATTTATTAAATAAAATAAAAATAATAATTTAAAGGATTTAAGTTCTTTAAAATTCGACGAAAATATAGTTAGGTAGAAATTTCCTTTAAGCGAAAACAGCTTTAAAAGTAGTGTAAAACTTTTAAAATAAGATATTTTTTTATAATATGAGTATATGAAATAAAAATTTTCTGTATTTCGAAAAGAGGTTATTGACAAGATAAAACCAGTTTTACGAAAAAACGCAAACATATAATTTTCCTACTAAGTAAATATATTTTTACAAAAGAATTAAATTCTCCAAATATGTTAAGTATATTATCTTGAAATGTTTTCAAAGAAGAAGACAGATTGTTGAATATATTTTCTAAGCGAATTATTGAAACTGGTTATAGTGCGATATAAAAAAAATGTTTATATTATTTAGCGAAAACAAACAAACAAAAAAAAAAAATACGAGTTACCATTAAATATAAGAAGATAATAAAAATAAAAATGAAATTATAATTATAATTAAATTGTAAAAGTAGAAATAAAAGCATGAAACGTAATAATAAAGCACCACACTTTCGTATTTGGAGATCAACAAACAGTCAAACAAAAAAAAAATTACATTACGTTTAAAAAAAACAATCTTTTAAAGTTTAAAACTTTATCATAAATTATCTTCTAAAGTTTAATATCTGAATTGATGTACATAAAACAATCAGAAAGCAACTCAAATTATCAACAAAAAAGTGAGTGTATAAACTATAAAGGAATTTATTAAAATTAAAACGATGTATGAACCATTATAAAATTGTATACACCGGGTGTCCCAAAAATGACTGATGGATTTTAAAATTCAATAACTTGCAAACGATGACAGCTATTTAAAAAAAAAAATTACAGGAGGGTTATGTATAATGTCAGGAGTTTTTTTACCGTAATTTTTTTTATTTTAGTTCGCATCTCAAACAATAGGTGGCGCTGACGGCGATTGAAGGCCAGGTCGACGCTTCACTCAGCACTGATCACCTGGACTTCAATCGCCGTCAGCACCACCTATTGTTTGAGATGCGAACTAAAATAAAAAATTACAGTAAAAAAAATTTAAATAGCAAGTTATTTGCAAGTTAATTTGCAAGTTATTGACTTTTAAAATCCATCAGTCATTTTTGGGACACTAGATATAACAACAGCAACATGGGATTCGAAATGCCGTAAACATCGGAAAAATGGAAATATTAGTGGAACAAAGACAACATCATCAGGCCCAAATTACCTCAATTGTGACAAATAACACGTAAGTTTTAATCTCTGCTCTAGCCATGACGGAATAAATAATGCAATCACTGTATACAATAATTTCATAAAAATGATAAATAAATCGAGATAAAAATAATTAAATAAAAATACAGAAGATTAAAGTATTTTTTTTAAAAAATTACCAATTTAAAACACATCCATATCATACATAAACAGCATGAAAAATATAAAAAATGATTTGTACATGCAGGGTGCGTAGTCTGGAAGCACCTTACCAGAATTTTTATAATGTAAAATCTGTTTTATTCAACGAAAAAGAAATCCTTTTTCAGATGTAACAACCAGTACTTTAAAGAATTTCTGATACCGAAAAAATTAAAATCCTCTGAGTTTCTTGATGACTACGCACCCTGTACATGTTGTCAGAAATATCTAACAAACAAAACAAGGAAGGTCTCCATACGGGCAAACTCCGAAAAATCTGAAAAAAAAAATCCAGAAAGTTCTCATGAGGATATGTACGTTTTTTTTTAATTTTTCGGCGAAACCTGCGTACCATGTCCGTAAAAAAATAAAAAATTTTTTATTTGGCGATTTATCATCGGTTGGCGATGAAAAGCAATTTCAAAAAATGTCTTTTTTTAATGTCAAATGCATCTTAAATTAAAAAAAAAGTTTAATGTTCAACGTGTTTAGATAAATTAAATATCTTTGGTTATGTCCGCTTTAGTTTGTTTAAAATATAATTTCGTTATATTGATATTTATATGTTTTTATATCCAAATTTAACCATCAAAATTGAGACTTAAAACGAAATTCAAATTTAATTAAAATTGTTTCAAGTTCAATGTCCAGTTGAGCATTGTGAATTCCATTTTGTTGCTATGGAAACATCTCGCTTTTATTTTTGAATACGCTTAAATGTATGAAAAAAATTTTATTGAATAAGAATTTTTTATATATGAAAATAATTTTTCCAGGGGTAAATTAAATAACTACAGCAATAAATAATTAACATACATGTACATATATATATATATATATATATATATGCAATTTAATATAAATATCTATATAATATATTAAACTAAATCATTGTTTCTGTTTAAATTCCTCAAATACCATTTGCACAGATTCTAAAAATCCAAAGGTATTCAGTTGCATTAAAATCGTTTGCTTTTGTCGGGGAAAAGTGCTGTTCGCCAAATCGTGTGATACTTTCGTCTTTTCACGCCAAATATTCGAAAGTATTTTATTTTTTACACGTTTTCTACTGCAATTCCACCACTAATTTTCACTGATCATTTATTACATACATGAGTAGTTTAATAAGTATTTGATCCGCGATTGTTTGATCCCGGATTATATGCCGGAAAATACGGTAATAAAATTTCATTTTTTTTTACTAATGGAACATAATAGGGCTTACTTCTTTTGCTGAATAATACACTTAATGAGTTTAAACTATTGATCAATTGATAATATTTATTGCAGCCCTAATATTTAAAAATATATTTAAATTTTACTACACAAGAATAAATAAAAACTTTAAATAAAAACATGTAAGGATAGCATAAACTAAATGAAGAATATTGAAAACTAATAGTGTGTAAAGCATAACTCATCAATTTAAATAATCAATATAAGAGATGAATTCAAATTTTCAACCAGTACATAAAATTAAATAAGTGAATACCGTAATTTCGGGTGTATAAGCCGCGGCTCAAACAATTCTTTTTGGACCCAGAAATCTTATTTAATGATTAAACACAAATATTTACGGCGATCTAAGTAGTAACATTCATTTGTAAAAAAATTCTGGGTCGAAAAAGAATTGTTTGAGCCGCGGCTTATACACCCGAAATTACGGTAAGTAAAAGTTGGATGATTCATTAAATATTAATGCGTTATAAATAAATGTACAAAATTACTTTAGAATAATACACTTAGATGGTTTTTATAACACTGCATTATCATTTAAATATATAAAATACATATATAATGAACAGAATTTATTAAGCAGAAAAAGCGGTCAAATTCACTATCTCATTAAGAATTTAATTGTATGTAAGGGATTATAATTTCCATCAAACACGTAATAATGATGACTAATTTTTATTGATTTAACCCTTCGGACTCCAGTGCCTCTTACACACATTTTATTCGACTAGCACCACTTTTTTAAAAGAACTTTCCTTGAAGTAGACGATTTCAAAAACTCTCTGATTAAATAAGGAAAATTTTATTTCCCATTATTACTGGTGCTAAAAATAAATTTTGGAAGAAAAGATAATGTCTCCGCAGCGGAGACAACTGACTGCCAAGGGTTGAACATATAAAACACACGCATATTCACAGTATCCGCAAAGAAACTCTTCGGGAGGGTTGAATTCTGATGGGGATTGGCCGAGTTGTATCACGTGACCTGGCGGGAAATGACTTGGCTACCGTCTGTCAAAACGATGTAAATCGGATAGACAGGAATGCTAAAGCTTCCATAGGGCTAATGTAATGTGTTGAATTTTGAAATAAAATTAATGTTTTTATTATTTTATCACACGATGTCGACGGAGCAGTGTTTGTTACCAGATGATTATGTGTATAAAATTATTAATTTTGAACCCAATAAGGGGAATAATTATACGCTGTCCTGCAAAATTAAAGATATCAGAACAGAAGATGATGCTAAAGTGAGTCTGTTTTCAAGCTGATTTATTAACCGGTGTAATTAAATATATATTATTTTCCATCAATAAAATTAACGATCAAGCTAAAAGAGAACTTTCATAAATGAAGATAAACGACAAAAAAAAGTACATGCACTAACGTAAAGTCTGTTGTTTTGGCAAAATAAAACATTGATTGATATTGGCACAGCACATTTGACATATCGCCATTTCCCGCCAAGTCATGTGATACAACTAGGCCAATCCCCATCAGAGTTCAACCCTCCCGAAGAGTTTCTTTGCAGATACTGTGAATATGCAAAACACATACACATAAAGAATAGAAGCTATTAAGCAGCAGAGTTGCGCAAATTCGCTATCTCATTAGAATTTAATAGCATGTAACGGATTATAATTTCCATTACACACGTAATGATAATGATTATTAGTTTTTATTTATTTAAAAAATATATTTTTACGTTTATTTCATACATTAAAAAATAATAATAAAATACATTTTATGATGTTTTTTTTGCATTAAAAAAAATTTCGAAAATTTTATTTTAAATAAAAACGAAAAAAAAAAAAAAAAAAAAAAAAAAAAAACCTTCAAATGATGCAGCACTTACTATTTACAATTTGTCATGCATGTATCGTAGATAGGAATTCCTATACGATTTATAAAAAGTTAAGATATTCGGAGAGAGATGGATATAAAATTTCAAGTATGATGTCGCAACTGGAGATAGTTCTAGATAAAATATCTTTTCTTTTTTTTCCCAGCAGTACGTGGTTTATAGTTTAGGCAACACTATATTTTACTTCAGGATGTAAAAAGCCTAATTTTGTGCTCTGTTACAATGTAAATCAGAATGTTTTTTATTTAAAATTGATTTTTTAATTAAGTTTCAAAAGTAAGTATTATTTATAAGTTCTTTAAATAATTATTCAGTTGCTTGAAGAAACTATTTCTAAAAATGTAGTAACAAATTAATATTCATCTTAATTTAGATGTGAACTCATTTAAATTTTCATTTTGACGGAAAACATTATTATTATTTTATTATATATATACCGGGTGTCCCAAAAATGACTGATGGATTTCAAAATTCAATAACAAACGGTGACAGCTATTTAAAAAAATTTTGCAGGAGGGTTATGTATGATGTCAGGAGTTTTTTACCGTATTTTTTATTTTAGTTCGAATTTGAAAAAAAAATAAGTGGCGCTGACGGCGATTGAAGGCCAGGTCGACGCCTCACTCAGCACTGATCACCTGGCCTTCAATCGCCGTCAGCGCCACCTAGTGTTTGAAATTCGAACTAAAAGAAAAAATTACGGTAAAAAAACTCCTGACATTATACATAACTCTCCTGCAAAAAATTTTTAAATGGCTGTCACCGTTTGCAAGTTATTGAATTTTAAAATCCATCAGGCATTTTTGGGACACCCGGTATGTATATATATATATATATATATGTTATTGATTATTAAAATATTTGTATGAGAATTCGTCTTGTCTGTATACTCACATTCCGTGTTGAAAAAACTGATTAGTACACTGTAAAAACTACTCGGAAAGATTTCCGACAGTTGTGGCAGGAAAATTAGCTTGGTCTCTAAATACTATTTTAAAAATGTTGATTTCCGAGCTTTCTACACACGAAAAATGTCATTCGGAAATGTAGCTTACACAAAAAATTTAATATATGCCAATTTCACACTTTTTTCTTACCAATAAAATAGAAAAGAAAATTTTTACAATTAATTGCAGGTTTCAATGCTTAAATAAAGGGAATTATTTTTTTAAATTTTTGTGGTAAGAAGAAAGCGTAAAAAATGGCAGCTATGGGTTAACGTATATTTTTGTTTAGCGTTATGTTATATTTTCCTATATTGCAATAAAAAACAATTCTGAAATATTGGGTTATTCACAAAGTCCTTTCAGTTTGGGAAAATCAATTCGTACCGGAAAATTCTAAAATTTAATTATTAGACATTGTTTCCGATATCTAATATTTAGATATAAATGGACAAATTTTTCCGGTACGAATTGATTTTCCCAAACTGAAAGGACTTTGTGAACAACCCAATATAATCAGAAATGAAAGAAAGTGATCAGAATTTTTTTTCTTTGTTGATTTTGTTTATTTTTCGAAAAAAAATACTCTATATTTATTATGTATTTAGGAAAAAAATTCATTTTTAAATTCCTGAGCATATATCTTTTAAAATGAGAATATAAAAGGATTGAAAACTTTCAGAATGTCATACTAATAATATTCCTTTGTTACAATCAGTACTGTGGATAAAAGTTCAGATCTCCTGTGCGGAACAATTACGGATTTTTTCATAAGTGAATGAACATTTTCTTATATTTTTAGAGTTTTCAGTGGATTAGTCTTCGGTAAGTCTTGAAAATGGTGCAATAGAAAAAAATGTAAAATATGATCAAAAAAGAAAAACAATGACCAGAAAGTTTATTTCGTTGTCATTTTTGTTTATTTATTACAAAAAAAAAAAAAAAAAAAAAAAAAAAAAAAAAGATATTGATATTTTGTTTTGAGGATTTTTTTTCTATTTAAATTACTGAGTATATATTTTTCAAAATGAGAATATAAAAGGAATAGAATCTTTCAAAATGTCATACTAAAATCATTCACTTGTCATAATCGGTCTTGTTGGCAAAAGTTACATCTCTACGGAACCAATATGAATTTTCTGATAAGTGGATGAATATTTCCTTATATTTTTAGAGTTTTCACTGAACTAGTCTTATCACTAGAACACCCGGAAAATTATCACAAGTTTGATAATAATATTTGACACCAGTGTTTTTATGCAATGCTATTTATTTGGTTTATTTAATCTGTATGTACGTGGTCTAAAATTAACTTATCTCGGTAGAAAATTTCTCACTCGAATTGAAGTTTAATCATATTGTCGGAGATTAATCGACTCGTTCAGGGAGCCGTAGTGTTAATTCTTGAAAATGGTTATGATGCAATAAAATATAAATATGGAATATAACCAGAAAAAAAAAATAACGGCCAGAAAATTTATTTCGTTGTTGTTTTTATTTATTTTTCAAACAACAACAACGACAACAAAAAAAAACTTTGTGGTAATTTTGTATTTGGGGGAAAACATTTATATTTAAGTTCCAGAATACATAGCTTTTAAAATGATAATACAAAAGAAATAGAATTTTCAGAATTCCATCTTAAAAACATTTACTCATTACAATCAGTCTTGTGGATAAAAGCTCAAATATCCGGTACAAAACAAATGTAAATGTTTTTTTCTTAAGTGAATGAATTTTCACTGGATTAACCTCCTGTAATTTTTGAAAATGGTTGTGATACAAAGGAAAATAAATCTGGAAAAAACTTAGAAAAAAATTATGACCAGAAAATTTATTTTGCTGTTATTTTTTGTTTATTTTTCAAAAAACTGAATAATGTGTCTTTTTTTTTTGCATTTGCGATAAAAAAAAGCTGTTTTATAGAAATCACTGAGTATATATCTTTTAAAATGAGAATATGAAATGTATAGAACAGAATGCCACACTAAAAAGACATTCACATGCTACAGTCAATCTTGTGGACAAAACTTCAAACATCCTCTACGAAATCAGTGTGGATTTTTTCATAAGTGAATGAACATTTTCTTATATTTTTAGTTTTCACTGCACTAGTCTTCAATAATTCTTTAAAAGGGTATGATGCAATAGAAAACAAATGTGGACTATAATCAGAAAAGAGAAAATAATGATCAAAAAATTTATTTCCCTGTTATTTTTCTTTATTTTTTAGAAATAATAATAATGATAAATAAATATAAAAACACATGACAGAGTGAAATTTTCGCCTTGCTTTAAACACAAAATATATAATATGAACATTAAAATGTCCAGGTTTACTTAAAAAGCGATTTAAAAAATCAAATATAAATGTTAATAGTTAATTTTTTGTAAATCATGTTTTTAAATAAAATTATCTGTTAACATCTATATTTGATTATTTTAGTCGCCGTTTAAGTAAACCTAAACATTTTAATGTTCATATTATATAATAAGAACGATAATAATGTTTGGTTATTTTGTATTTGAGAAAAAAACTTTTATGTTTAAATTCCTGATCTTATGAAATGAGACTATAAAACATTTATGAAACATTATAAAAGAGTATAATGTTTCATAATGTCATACTAAAAAACATTCACTTGTTACAATCAGTCTTGTGGATAAAAGTTCAAACATCCGCTACTTAACCAATACTGATTTTCCTCATAAGTTAATAAACATTTTCTTATCTTTCAAGGTTCGCAAACTCCTTATATTTTTTAAAGACTCTGGCACCACTATTAAAAATAAGAAAATTTACATCTAATTTTTAAAGCGCATAATTCAAAACAACCACCTTCATTCACATATTTTGCAATGTTTTTCTGGTGTGAAATAATTTGAAATTATTCTTAAAATTTAGTGGTAGAACTGTGCAAAACCTGTCTTTATAGAATTTTAACGTGACTAGCCTTCAGTAAGTCCAGAAACAAAATATGATGCATTAGAAAAAAAATCTGGAAGAAATATATATATATATGATATATATCTTATATATATATATTAGGGTGGATCGAAAAGTATAGGAAAAAATTTTTTTTAGAAATCACTATCGGCGCGGCGTGCAAAAGTTGCCTTTTATGCATACTAGTTTACAGGGTTTTTTTTAATTAAAATCCATTCATATCTTCCGGTGCCCCAAGCGCCCCAAAAATAATTAAAAATTGAGTTTTTTTATGATTTTTTTATATTCTTTTGTTTATTTATTTTTTCTTAATTACTTTTTGCGCGGGGTGCAAGAGCTATCTTTTATCTATCTTAGCTTACATATATTTTTTTAATTAAAATTCATTCATATCTTCCGGTGCCCCAAGCGCCCCAAAAATAGTTTAAAATTGAAATTTTCTCGAAAAAAATATATTTTTTATTTTATTTTATTTTATTTTACTTTACTTTTTGAAATTCATTTGGCACTGGGTTGGAAAGATGTTATTACAATACTATATAACTCTGCAGTTCCCATATATTTTTTAATCAAAATCCATTCACATCTTTGATGCACCAATTATAATTAAAAACTGAAATTTTTACAAAAATGTATTAAGAATTATAATTTACGAAAAATACAAATTTTGAAAACAGTTTAATTAATAACGTATAAGGTTATAAATAACATTAATTTTACAATAATAAGCGACATATAAATTTAAAAATCAAAGCATTAAATCATAAAAATTACAAAAATCGAACTTACGTAGAGAAAAGTTTTACATCCTTCAATTTGGAAATATAGATATTTTTAAAGTTTGTAATATTTTTGGTATCATAGTGTTTTATATGGCTTCTTGATTTTATTCTATTCAATATAAAACCGTGTCTCTTTTCTTGCCCAGATACAGCTTCTGATGCCTCAGACACTAGTCGAACGCATCTTTCAACCGCTTGGGTATGGCATGGATATTTTGACCATTCATTCGTTTTTACAACTTTTATCATATTCTCTATTTCTTTGCAAGGCACATTCATCAAAAGAGGTGGTTCAAAACGTCCAACTGGTTGCCAGTCAATAAGTTCAAAATAATCCTTCGCTTTGAAGTTTATTTGGGGTACTTTGAAAATTCTCACTTCTGGTGATTTTCTCTTTTTATTTCTAGCAGAAATTAGCTTTCGCTTTGCTAAAGATCTGATATGCTCTCTGTTATCTGTGAACATTAACAATAGAAAATTTTCAAGGTGGCAAAAAAACTATTTTGTTGAATAACAGCATCTACGATCTTTCTTAAATTGGGTTCAAAATATCTAGAATATGTGATAAGTTTCCAAATATGACGCGCTTCTTCAGTTATGGATGGCATTGTTTTGACATGAAACCATATAGGTGCATAAACCTTCATAATATATGTTATAACCACTTATAACCTTAAAATTCTACACGCAGTTGTTAGCCATCTTGTGTGATAAACTGGACCAGGTTTCATTAATGCCAGATCAGAACCACATTCACCATGTGATATTTCTATGCAAATATCATATAAATATTGCTGGTCATTGCTGAGAACTCTTCTATCTATGTTGTATTCCAAATAATAAAGTATAAAAAGTTTATTTTATACATTTAATAAAATAAGATAAACGATTTTTCATCCTCTAGATCTACGTTTTACGTTAGATAAATTATTCTTTAACTGTTAATTTTACTTGTATTTTTTAGCTCAAAATTTTCATAAAACTCGATTTTCGGCAAATAAGTAAAACCTTTGGGGCATTGAAAGAAATTTATCAAAGTCGAAAATTATTTGGATGCATGCTAATATACTATAAAATGCATCTTTTTTATCCCGCTGATAAAATAATTTAAAATAAATTAAAAAAACAAAAATTATAAATATTTATAAAAATTTCAATTTTTTTTACTATTTTGGGGCGCTTGGGGGCACTGGAAGATATGGATGGATTTATTTATAAAAAAAGATTGAACTAATAGATATATAAGGCAACTTTCGCAACCCGCGCCAAAAATAAATTAAAAAAATATTAAGAACCAAAAAAAATTATAAAATTTATAAAAAATTGAATTTTTAACTATTTTTGAGGCGTTTGGGGCACCGGAAGATATGAATGGATTTCAATAAAAAAACATATGGGATTTAGTATGCATAAAAGGCAACTTTTGCACCCCACGCCGATTCGATTATCCGAATTTCGATTTTTCGATCCACCCTAATATATATATACATATCTGATATATATAAGATATATATCAGATAAGAAAAATAATGACCAGAAAATTATTTCTCTGTTGTTTTTGTTTATTTTTCAAAAAACAAAATAATACTGTATCGTCATTTCGTATTTGGGTTAAGAAAAGACTTTTATGTTGAAATACCTGAGTATATATAATTTAAAATCAGAATATAAAACAATAAGAATTTTCCAGAATGTCGTATTAAAAAACATTCACTTTTTATAACCAGTCTTGCGAATTAAAGATCAAACATCATCTACGGATCCAATAAGGATAATGTCTTAAATACAGAATAGCCTAGTCTTTGCACACCACTATCATCTTAGAGATAATGCTTTAGTTATAAATCCCTTAATCGCATTTCATTAAATAAAACATCTTTTCCTGTATTAAAATACTGGTGTCCATAAAACCGGAGGCTTGGCGGTTTTCGTAGTATTAGTGTTTTTTCTCCCAAAATTAAAAAAAATATATATTGTGGCTATTTTTTTTAATAAATTTTATCAAAATAAATTGTAAAAAAAATATTGTGCATTTAATCTGTTAGACAAGATTAATTTTCCATGAATTACTACAAATTCAGAAAATGCGTGCAAGAAATGTGCAAATAGTAGATATCTGAGCATATATGACGTCATACTAAAAACCCGCCTATTTGCATTATTAACCCTTCCACCAAATGGCGCAGCTGTGTTATTTTACGACAAATTCCTGCATTAACTTTGTACGCTTACTATGTAGGCAGTTTTGGCTGGACTCGCCCATTATTACCACTAAATATTAACAGCATTTTCTAATTACTTTATTGCAGAAATATGTAGAAAAAAAATACGATTAAAGGCGGTGTCTCCGGTTCCGTGTTCTAAAAGTTACTTGTAAATTTTCTTATCTTTAATAGTGGTGAGAACATAAGTTTTGTGTAAACTTCGTAAAGTTATCCAACCAATTTAAATGCAGTTAAATTTGCGGAATCATTTAACTGCATGAATTAAATCTTTCGCAACAAGATTTCTTTAATATACAGTTCTATAATTACGATTTCTATTTTTTTAGCATTTTAAAGTAAGAAGAGCCAAATTTCACCCGATTTTATGCAATCAATTATATTTCGAAGAATTTATTTTAAATCAAACTTACTATAAATTTTCTATGTAAAATGAGCTGTGTTTATAATACAGTCCTCCAAAGGATTCAAAACTTTGTATAATATAATGTTTAGTTTGAAATGTAAAATATAATAAAGTAAGGGAACTGGGGAACATTGATACACCCCCTCTACTTCTCACAGGGTCATTACAGGAAGTTTCACAACAGCTCCAAAAGGTGATGCTAGTGCACTCAACTACATACAGAAAGTCTTGGAAGGATTCAGTTGTTTGATGAAACGGGATGGGTGATTTATTGTTTTGTAGATCAAAAGTAAATCTGAGTTGTACAATTGAAATGGTATTATACAATTGTTTTCAAACGAAAAGAATACTCTCCCTGGCAAGTAAAACTACTCTTTGTCAGTTTCTTATTATTTTTTGTTAGATAAATTATGAAGTATTGGATTTGAGACTCATTTTATTCAAAATGGCTGTATGGGGCACACTGATACTGTCTTTGTCGGGGCACATTGATACAACCTAAATCCTTTTCTATGTCATTTTTTCATTACCTTTTTTTCTTTTTTTTACAATGCACTACTTAATCCAACTATTTTTTGCTAAAAATTTATAATATTAGTTTTTATTGAAGTGAAATAGCTTTAATTTTTTTTATATTAGAGCATTTTATAGTATTTTTGCAAAGAGAACATGTACGAACTTACCCAACATATAGTGCTAGTAGAACTAATTAAAGAAAAGGACGGCAGCCTGGAGAATCTCAAATTTATATCAATTCTCCAGAGAAAAAAGTATTTTCTACATGAGAAGTGTTACGTAAGAGAAACAAGCTGCAGAACAGCACAGGATAATTAGATTAAAAACAGAATTTTTAATTTGATTATCCTTTATTTTCTGCTTATAAACCGATTTATAAACAGAAAACTTCGTAATTTTTCATCTTTCCAAAGAAAGAAGATAATTCTGGGGTTGAAGTACCACATATGACAAAGTTACTACAGTCAACAATCAGACAAAGAACAGCCAGAACATCAGGTCATTATACATTTCGATTGCTTTAATATTGCTTACAAATAAAGTGTGGGTGATTTGAATTTTTATAAGTAATATAAAATGGTTTGCTAACTATTTTTCTATGAAAAATATGCATTGGTGTTATTTTGTCTCCATTTTTCCCAGACGTATCAAAGTGCATCAATCTGCCCCGGGGATGGGGCACGTTGATACAAATTACTTTTTTAGATTTTTTTTAATTACATGCAAAAACAATATATAAAAGAACGATTGTACATTTTTATAACACACTACACAGGTTTTGCTGACGTCACATAGAAAAATAACTTGAAATTTCTGCTTTCTAGACACCAAAATTTTTTTTAGAAAAAAGCTATATCAATGTGTCCCAGTTCCCCCTACCTCAATATTGTTAAAAATAAAATTGTCACTCGTATTTTGATAGCAAAGTACACACATTTCAAACAACTCAAATCTAAACTTTTATTCCTTCAAAATTTATTATTCCTTTGGAAATTTAAATGATATTTTTCTTTTTTTTTTTTAATTAATCGTATCATTATGATGTATATATCCCATTTTTAATACAATTATTTTTTTCATAATCTATCACAAATAGTGGCGAAATATTTTTAGGTGTAATGTACTTTTGTAATGCTTTGCACATATCTTCAAAAAAGATTTTTTTACAAAAAAATTATAATGGGGTCCGGGACACGTGTTAAAATAATTTTTATTTTTTGAGTTAAAATTTTAAAATTTTTTCTGATGGTTAACCATATATTTAAGCAAAATCACATCACTAAATTTCTCACAATTTTATTAAATTTAAATTTTAAATTTATTAACAAATGGTGTAATTTATAATCATTATAATCCAAAATATTATTTATTGAATTACAATTTTCATTTAAATAAGCAGAAATATATAAGCTTTAACTATGATTCAGTATTTATTAAAAATATAAGTTTAAATAAAAATTAAAAATATTTGAAATAAAAATTTGAAAAAAATGGCGTATTTTAACTTTCAAAAAATCGTATTTTTAAATCTATTTTTTTTTTCAAATTTGTTGAATCACAATTAATGTACAGTAATTAAAAAACAGATGTTCTAAGTTTCAACCATTTTTCTCTACCGGTGCTTGATCATTGAAATTTGAGAAATAGTGAATAGCTCATCATGAAGAAATTGGCATTTCCTTAAAAAGATTTTTTCATTACAATATTTGCTTGAAAATTAGATTTTGGAAACAAACCAACGCGAAAAAGTTCATTTTTTCTGTTTCAATTAAGATAGAAGCATGGTTTAAACCTCATTTTAAGCAGAAAAAAAACAAATAATATTTATTTAATAAAATGTTTTTACCAATTTTAAGATGTTTGTGTTTCGGACCCCCTTAACTACTTGAAGGGCTGTTGGATAAAATATATCTCACTGAATTTTAATTGCGAAATGCTACATCGGCACCAGAATTTTGTAATGGAATTTTTTAATTTTTTCAAATACATGAAGTAAAGCTTTTATCCAGTTTGAAATAAATTTGTTATTAAATTCTGGTGACACTCAGTGATTTCAGAATTTTCATAATAGAAGTGCTTTGCCCTTCTAAGGTTTAAGAAGGGAAATGTTCGTATTATCATGCACGTTGATTAATTGTATTAAACTAAATCTATGTACTACAATTTAGCTTTCCCAATTCTTTTATTTTAAATCTTTGTGGCCTGAATACGAATCAAAATTCTTGGCTTTCAGCCAGCTATGCCGATTTTCATGCTCTCATTCCGTTTTATAGTTGTTTTTCTAATCATGTTATTCATAAAATAAAGAGTAGATTAAAACTTTCACATGTTGTTAGCTTCTGGACATCAGATAAGAAATTCATCGGAATAAAAAAAAGTAAAATAAAAATAATTGTTATTAAATGGGAAAGCGGTGCCAAATTACATTTTTTAACACGCTGATATGTATATTCTTTGTAAGAAAATTAATATTATTTCAAATATTAAGTAGATATGTTAAAAACAATTTAGTAAATGATTTATAAGGAAATATATTTTTGTATTGAAAGATGTTTTAGAATAAAATTATGTTTTGTCTAAAATGTATACTAATAAGTTTAAGATATTTCTTTCACAGGGGCGTTCCATAAAGAAACAAGACATTTTGTGGGAGAGGAAAATGCTATAAAAATAAGTACATCTGAAGTTATTTTTCAAAGCCCAAATAAAACATATCGAGGAATGATTTTTCAATATTTCACTTTTACAGATTGGCAACAATGCTTCAAAGATAACGGTGATACAACTAATACATAAAACTATTAAGAAAGACGAATTGACATGTCTACAACCTCTTCGGTACTTGGGTCCCCTAATGAGGACCTGCGTTTTGCTCGTTTTATTAACGGTACTCGAACATAATTATAATTCCGATATAAAAATTATATGTTTCGAAGTCTAAGAATCAAACCAATGCAAACAAAATAAAAATCTTGCTCTGAGGTCAAATGCGAGAAGGAATTGTTTAATAATATTTAATAACTGCATTAATACCCAGTAGCGATAAGGTTAAAATAATGAAGTTTCAACTGTAACCGCTTTCAAAGGGGTTCATTACCACCGCAACGTAATCAATAAACAGAATGTTCTTCTCATGGGGCTATATATGTTTATAAAAAAAATTCGGCGGAACTTCATTGCAGTGTCCGTAAAAAATTAAAGAAAATTTCGTTATTTGGCTATTTATCCTCAGTTGGCGATAGAAGGCAATTTTAAAAAATACTTTTTACCGTCAAATACATTTAAAGTGAAAAAAAGTGTTATGTTGAACTTGTTTAGATAAATTTAATTTAAATAATTTTAGTTTTGATAGTTTTAGTTTGTTTTAAGCATAATTTTGTTATATCGATATTTATATGTACTTATATTAAAATTTAATCATAAAAATTTGCGTTTAAAACGAAATTCATAATTTAAACTAATTAAAATTGTTTCAAGCTCAAAGTCCAACTGAACATTGTCGATTCAATTTTGTTGCCATGGAAACAGCTGGCTTTTATTTTTGAATACGCTTAAATGCGTGAAAATATATGTTCTCTATGACTATTTTTATTTATTAAAATATTTTTTCCAATGATAATTTAAATAACTACTCCCAACTGGCAATATATATACATATATATGTAATGCAATATATATGCATATAATATATTAAACTCTCTCATTGTTTATTTCAAATTCATTAAATACCATTAACACGTACTCCAAACATCCAACATTTTCAGTTACATTAAAATCGTTTGCTTTTGGCGAGAAAATGTACAGCGCTCCAAATCGCTTGACGCTTTCGTCTTTTCACGCCAACAATTCGAAAGTATTTTATTTTTTTACATAATTTCTAATGTAGTTCCGCCGCTAATTTTGACTGATCTTTTATTACATACTGTAATTTCGGGTATATAAGCCGCGGATCAAACAATTCTTTTTGGACCCAGAAATCTTATTTAGTGATTGAAGACAAATATTTACGGCGATCTCAGAAGTTATATTTGTTTCTTAAATTTTTCTGGGTCGAAAAAGAATTGTTTGATCTGCGGCTTATACACCCGAAATTACGGTACATAAGTAGTTTAATTAAATTTTTTTCAAAAAATTCTGAGTATGCCCACTATGGAGACCTTCCTTTTGAGTGAAGCGTCGACCTGGCATTCAATCGCCGTCAGCACCACCTATTGTTTGATATGCGAACTAAAATAAAAAATTACGTTAAAAAAGCTCCTGACATTATACATAACCCTCCTGGAAATTTTTTTTAAATAACTGTCACCGTTTGCAAGTTATTGAATTTTAAAATCCATCAGTCATTTTTGGGACACGCTGTATGTAGCACCCAAAGTTGTCGCTCAACCCGTTCGTCTTTCCGCATATAATAGAGCAAAAACTACTCAACCGAATAATTTTTAATAATATTGTTGATTTAATAATGTTTGTTCAATGTTAAAATATGTAATTTTTGTATAATATTGCCGAGTCATTTTAAATTTTATGAAAATTGGGTGTATAATTATACGGATAATCGAAAATATCCCTTTACTTTACGGCCAAAGGAAACAAAAGTTTCAAGTGCATTTTAATAATGTTACACGCTTTTGAACATAACAAAATTGATATGCATCTATGAAATATGTACTTAAATATACATTCTGTAAAATCTGTGGTACAAAAACATTTGTTGTTAATCTACAGGACCACTCAAAGTATTCCACTGCAGAATGGTACGGCTGTAAAAGAATGTATTGGGCACGTTTTAATTATATTAATCTACTTTACTTTTTATGAAACTAATACACGTTGCTGAAGTTTATCACAAATTACTTTAAAGAAAGCTGATAGTATTTACAAGGATACACAAATATTTCAGATACTTTACTGTATCTGAAGTTCTGTATACTTTTTCATCAAGATGGAAATACTTTTAAATCTTACTTACACAAGGAAAGCCTCTCATTTGCTACGCTTAATGTGCAATTTTCATCTTGTTTAGTAGGATAAAATATACACATAGATAAATAGTTGAGAAAATAAAAACACGGAAAAATATTTTGCTTCGAATATTTTTCTGTGCTTTCTAAGTAGGTTTGAGCATATTATTTTGTATGAAAAGCTCAATCTACATTTATTATTAGACGAATAAGATATGTTTTATATTGACTTTTCTTTAATGGTATTTATAAAATAATCAGGATAAAAGGGTTAAGCAAAAAAGGAATAATTCTGTCACACATTATGCTGCGTCACTGTATATTTAAAAATCTTGTCAAGAGGAACATAAGCTTTTCAAAATATTTGGAATTAAATGTAAAGAAAACCGAAATTTTTTACAAGATCGCCCAATAAAATTTTCACGTACTCTTTTTGAATAATGCAATTTTATAGATTAGAATAAAATCAATCACATGGAAATTCTTACTCTGAAAAAAATTATCCATTTATTATTCAAAAGCAATTTTGTGTTAAGCACTCAATTTGTAGAGAGAAATGAAAAAATTCTTATTTCGAAAATCACTTTTATCTTTAAAAGCAAAAATTTTTGCTTGCATATATTATAAGTATTTTTTTACTTACAAAGCATATTAGGTTTAATTTTTTTCTTCAAATAACTAACACAAATTAAATTACCAATTATGTTTATTAGTGGAAATACCATACTTTGAAAAACTGCTTCCTTTTAAATTATTAACACTAGAACCGCCATTAGGGGTCAAATGACCCCTGCCAGATTGATTATAGTCGATTCGAACCAGAATTTTTTTCATAAGATACGTTAAATGTATACAGCAGAAAAATAGAATAATTCAATACCTTAAATAGTTTAAAATCAAAATTCCGGTAAGAAACACTTTTTTATTAAACTTGAGTAAAACACCCGGCGGTTCTAGTGTTAATTCAGAACTTTTTACTTTCGCATATTTCTTTTCAGGAATATAATTTTACATGCAGAAATTAATAATATTCTTTAACACGTTCAATGTCATGTAAGTCGCCGGTGCTGATACTGAACTTTCCGTTTAACCATTTCCGGCGCACTGTGCCTGGTCTGAAATGCCTAATTTTAATTCCAAAACTTGCAATCGGCACCAATAATGATTTTACAACGAAAGCTTAAATTAAGTATTTCAAAATATCTAAAAAATTCGTTTGTGAATTCCGGTGTCAGGCGATAATTTCTCAGTTTGCTAACAAATTTTACTCGTGTCGGAAAGGGTTAAGTTGCGTCAAAGTTTATTTATTTAACTTTTATTTATTATAGAATTATACCATTAAATGTTTAGTAATTAATTAAAATAATATAAAGATTTCAATTTTATACCATATTTTACACTCTCAGTCACTTGTGATTGGCACGCCTAAACGAAACGTTCAGTGTCAGTCACCGGTGTGTACGAAGATAAAACTTTTTGTGGGATGGTTAAAGCCTCAACTTGTGCAACTGAATTTCAGAATTTAAATTTCTAATAACTGTTTAAAACATTATTTAAAATCTCCAAATTAAAAGAATATAAAAGTTATCATATTTAGGGTAAAGCATTCATTTCGCGTAAAGCATGGTGATGTCACTGCAACGTCGTTGTGAAGTCACATTGTGACTTTGTGACCATCGATTGTCGATGTGACGTCACGTGACGTCGATGTGAAGTCGTTATGCCCGTTTTAGAGCTCTTTTGTGACGTTTCACAAAGTGGTCACAATGTGACAAATTTGTGAAAAATGTGTCATTTGTGACCAATTTGATATTATAATTGTGACGAAACTATGACAAAAGCAACGATATATAAATTGCCAGAAACATGTTTTTTAAAGTAAATAACATGTTTTAAAGGATATTTATAAATTTCTAAAGATTATTAAGAAAGTCACATCTCAGTCACAATGTGACGTCACTGAGTGGTGGCATTTTGGTCACAGATGTGATGTGACCAAAGTGACTCACAGTGACGTCACTGTGACGTCACTGTGACCATGCATGCTATTAGGGTTTTATCAAATCACAGACAATTTCTTTGAAAATACAAAGATTGACACACAGGTTGCAGTACTGGGCCTTTCTAAAAAAGTTTTATCTTAAATCCTACTTAAACTAAAAACTCGAAAACCGTGCAACTAAACGCTAAAATTCCCCTTTCTGAAATTCTTAAAGTGATTCTGGTGCAGTTTGAAAAAGTGAAAAATTTCATGAAAATTTCCTCAATAAAAAATCTTTTTATCTCTTTCGAAAAAAAAAGTATCGAAATTTCTAAACATGGGTGCCAGGTGTTCATTGCAGATAAACGAGGAATTTTAATAGTAGACACTTTGGAATTAATAAAAAATTTCCATATTAAATTTATAATTTTATTTTATGCATCCAGTTTTAAAATCTTTCGCGGATTTCAGGTATTTAAATGTGTTTACGATTGCTCAATTACAACCTTATATATTAATTGTTATCTCATTAATTAGATGCATCCTTTGAAACTCCCATTTTAAAAGACGGTCTCCCTACGATTCTTTGGAACGCCGTCAATTTTTTCTTAAATACACCATACAGAGATTTTTAAGTTATTACTGTAGCCCTATCTTAGAACGCTGTTTAATAATACCTAAATTTTATAGAAACCGATCCGTAAGTTTTGGTTAAAAGAAAAATAAATGCTTTCTTAAAACGCAAATTTGTTAAAATTAGGAAAGTTGGCGAAGCGACAGATTTGGAACTTTCAGATAATTTATAATACATATTAAACAATTAAAAAAGGAGGGGCATCAAATTTTGAGGGGAAGAAAGAAGCCTGCAATCAATTTTTGTGGGGTGAGAAGCTATCGAATATTTAAAGCCGTGCCAGTTTACACGTTTTGGATGCGGATTTTTGACGGATCCGTGGTATAAATATTTCTTTATTATTCCATCATAACTTTAACCTATTCATAAAGTTCAGCAGAATTTATTGTTCTGAAATCTGTGCTGGGTTTAAACGCAATAGCGGTCGTCGACCTAAGGGAATTTGATTGGGGGTTTTCAGTGGTTTTCTTCACATTTGGATATACTTGCGTGAATAAGACAAACGTTGCCTCAGAACGACCTCTACGAAGGGTATTTCTTCCTTCGGGCCCATATCTTCAAGTAGATAATTTGCAATTATAAAAAACAACTAATTAAACTTCACGGGATTTATAATGTTTAATTTAAACATTTGTGCACTGATATCGTTTCAATATTTACGCCATATAAATTATTGCAAACTATACCAATGTTATGTAATATCTTACCAAACTAGACGCTGAATCTTGAAAAAAATCACTATATCTCTTCAACCAGAGGTCACTTCCATAATTTGGACTAATATCCGTATTCACCGTCTACCTCAACCTACAAAAACGTGGTTTGTACGTTCAAATGACCCGCTTATCCTGATTGGACTTGATAGAGGCAGAAGACCAATCAAATTACTAAAGAATAACATTTTAGCGTTCGACACAGGTTTTCTAAGTCGAGATATATAGTCAAGGCTATCACAGGCGATTATTTTTTAATTTTAACTGGCACCACTTTCTCTAAATAGAAATCATTTACAGATGTTTTGACAACGTTTACAAGAGAAACATAATAAAATTTTTGATAAAAAAATACTGGTGCGAATAGAATATAAAAATAGTCGCCTGTGGCAGCCCTGACAGTAAATACTAGCATAAGACATTGCTTTCGGGTCCCATCGTTGCACTCGAAGTAATCTTCAAATGAAGGCATTATCTTCCAATAACAAACACGTGTTTTGAAATATTACGAATTTTTTGAAATCCTGAAGCTACATTCTAAACATGATAAACTAGGATAAAAATTTATCTTATAGGGATCTACTACTGTCACCAACACATGTATCGCCAGCGTAAAGGAGTTGTATATATTAAGTCATTCAAATGTACAACTTTGAGGGGATTTTTTGTAAAAGTGGCATTTCAGCTTTCCAAGTCAATATTCCAAAAGACACGAAACCTCTTGTGTTGTTTTGCATCAATTTTTGGAACATAAATCTTGAAATTTTTCGCTTGAAATATGGCGGAATCATAAACCTCAAAATTATCTGTTTGAATTATTTCACCTTCTCTTGTAAAGAAATATCAAATTTTGTAGAAGAAATCATTTGGTGCTAATTCATTAATTTAGTGTCTTTATGTTGGCTAATGTCACAAAAAGTCTAGTGTATAAAATATATCTTTTTAAAAGTCAGTACTACCTGGTTATACTGACTTATGTACTTAGTATTACAATAATCCACTTTATCATGAACTGCTATCGGAACGTTTTTGCTAAATTGGTTTGACAGAGTAATCCAAACTATATATTTGTTGTTTTCCAATTTGTTGACCGTCTCCTATCGGGTTTTGGGAATAAATCTTTGCGGAAACATATGATCTGCACTATTTTGTTTACATAACTGGTGATTCAGAATAATTCCACGTATAATTTTCTATATATTTAAAAAAAATGTCTAAATTCGCTTGTGACCTGCCTTTTTAAGCCAAACAGTGTATGTCCCGTTTTCGGACTAGGTTCAAAAGACTTAAATTCGGTACCACTAGTTGTTCACTTAATCTTTTGCAGACTAATGTTTCCAATTGAGAACATAAGTAAAAAAATATATATTAAGAATTAAATTTAATCAAATGGACTTGAAAAAATTAACAGAAATTGTAAGAAGATGACGATTTTTTGAACCAGAAGTTACAGTCTATGATTTATGGTGAAATGTACAGAAAATCATGAAAATAACCAATGACCACATAAAAATAACCGCCGGAAATGATCAATGTTTTCAATTGGGAACATTCTGAAAATTATATATAAAATTTTTTCCGCCATATTAATGGCTAATATCCCTTAACTAAAGCATCAGAAGGCATAATGTGAAAAAAAATAATTTAAAATATGCCTGGATCTGAATTTGGCCTGCAAAAGTTTGAGAGTGAATTTCAGGAGAATTACGGTGTATCGGTTACTTAAAAATCATACTGTCACGACATCAATTTACCATTTCTAGGTGACTGCCATGACTATTCTGTGCCAATTAATATGTTTTTGTGATATCGGATACATTTTATGTGCTAGCAGTTTATTTTAAAATTTATACGTTTTTCCATCCTATTTCAAATGCATAAGCTTTTTTTTAATTGTTCTTTACTTTTTTAATTTTTTGTTGTTGTTTTAACAAAATAATTTAAATTAAGATTAAAGAGTATTTTTTGCAAAAAAAAAATTAATTACATAAAAAATGATATTTTAAATAATATTTTTCAAAAAATTTAAAAATAGAATGTTCTACATAGAATATTTCTTTGAAATAGAATTATAACAAAAAACTTCAAAATAAATAATAAACAAATAAAAACAAATAGAAACTTCTAAAATACCAAATAGAACTCACTAACGTTATGCATCCAAAAGAAGCAAACTTACAAATCTTCAGTCGTTGTAATCTAGAGTTTCATAAAAGAAAGAAATTTGCAATATATTTTTTTGATTATTCCCTTGACTAATCTTACTTTTTCAATGAAATTTATTATGAAATGATTAAAAAAAAAAAAAAAAAAAAAAAAAAAAAAAAAAAAAAGCGAATTAAAAGAGGAAAATTTGTTTTTTGTCAGAAAACATGTAAAACTGCATTGCATTTTTTACATTAAATTTTAACATTGTTGCATAATTAATATTTTACATTTTTGAAAACGCATTTAAAATTAATTCGGAAGAATATTTAAAATATATATACAAAATATGAAATAACATATTTTTTACATTATCTTTTGTCCAGTTTCTGTCCAGCCAATTTATTTATGTCCAAAGGTTGAGATACTTTAATATTCACGTAAAAATTTTATTATTTGAAGTCCCTGTTTTGGTCGTTATGTATACAGGATGTCAAAGAATTTCGAGTATAAACTTGGAGGAAAGGTAGAGAATATCATTAGAAATCTTTTTTAAAAGGAAAATCATTGACTGATATCAGTATCTGTTGCTGAAGGCGAACTTTCATGATCAGCACTGTAATGTTGGTTTTTGTTACAACGAGAGTTTCTTTCATGATATCTCCAGTGGCATAGCAGTACCAGTGGCAACATGTATATTTTGAATAAAGACAGAAGGCCATTCCAATTCAGTGCAAAAAATTATGGACATAGTCTTTTATTAACCCTTTCCGGCACACTGTGCCCGGTCTGGGATGCCTAATTTTAATTCCAAAGTTGCAAATGGCACCAATAATATTTTACTAAAATTTTACTTTTACAATAAAATCTTAAATTAAGGATATCAAACTATCTAAAAAATTCGTTTGTGAATTCCGGTGTCAGTCAATAATTTCTCATTTTACCAAAGATTTTGCCCGTGCCGGAAAGGGTTAACCTTCTACCGGGTGTCCCAAAAATGAATGATGGATTTTAAAATGCAATAACTTGCAAACGGTGACAGCTATTAAAAAAAAAATTGCAGGAGAGTTATGTTTAATGTCAGGAGTTTTTTTACCATAATTTTTTTTTTATTTTAATTCGCATCTCAAACAATAGATGGCGCTGACGGCGATTGAAGGCCAGGTGATCAATGCTGAGTGAAGCGTCGACCTGGCCTTTAATCGCCGTCAACGCCACCTAAAAAAACTCCTGACCTTACACATAACCCTCCTGCAAACATTTTTTAAATAGCTGTCACCGTTTGCAAGTTATTGAATTTTAAAATCCATCAGTCATTTTTGGGACACCCGGTATCTACTGAATTATGAATTGATGAAATTATTGCATTCTAAAGAATTTTACGTAAATTGTTTAAACTAAATTAAAAGGTTTACATAGCTATTTAATAATTTTTGAAGAATTTTGGAAGGATTGAAGGATTTAAAAGGATTAATTAAGTTTGAATTTATAGGGATTTTGTGCAACATTTATAACCCCACTCAAATCTTTTATTTTAAATTGTTATCTAAGTGTTTTGTAGAATTATAAAATGTACCAATATGATGTTCTTACAATATAGAAATAGAAAGAATAGATATAGAAATATTTCCGAATTGAAAATCCCTATTCCCCTCTCTCAACGTAAAGAAAGCTAAAAAGATACAAAGTCAAAAAAAAAAAAAAAAAAAAAAAAAAAAAAAAAAATTCATCCTTTTAAAAATATTTTTATTTTGTGTAACCAATAATGCTTTTGGAACAAAATAAAGTTATGTAACTGTAACTCATTCTAAACAGTATTACAACTAATTGATGTATTAAATGAATTTTATAATAAGTAATTGTAATGGTACTTATAAGTACTGTCGGTAGATAAAGGGTTTTAAACAAACGACAAGATAATCGGAACAAGTGCCGATGCTGGACAAGAGAACATATTTTCTATTGCATTATATTGCCTGTACAATTAACAGTAGTGAAATTAAAAATACATTTTTTGAAGCATCGAGTGTTGGCGGAACCACCTGTGCAAAAATCTAGGCTCCAGCGGGTTGATTCTTACTACTAAAATTTAAGACTTTTCTTCGGTGAAAATTAACAGCTTTCTAACAACAATTTTACATGAAATATTCGACTAACGCAAGCGAAATATATTTTGTGTTTATAGACTGCCTGGTGGCGTTTAGGTTTTTACTTTTATATTAAAAAACATTTCAGAGCTTTCCCAATTGACGTTAACCAAAGATACTGAAATGCTCAAACAATTGTATTTGATTTATACATGTAATCGAAATAGGTTTGGAAGAATCAATTGTGATGCGTTTTCAACATAAAAATTGTGTTTACTGGAAATTGTTGTAAACTTTTTTTAGATTAAATATATCATAGAAATTTAAGTAAGTAGGTTTTAAGTAATGCAGAAATATTGAACTTTCATTCCAGGCATAAAGATTGTACGGTAAATTAGACTTAAGTAACAATGTACTATCCTTTATCAACGGGTTGTGTGAGGAGACTTGACCCAACCAATGTGAGAGAGAGTTGACCGGATGGTCAAGGTCAAGATTGTCAGCAGAAAAATTCACAATTTCATCAATTCACAAGAATCACCTTCATCTTATCGAAAAGATTTATACTGAAAAGTGTTTGGCAGAACCAGCTGTTATTATAAAATTTAAAAAAAATGGGGGGGGGGGGTGTAGAAGAAAAAATTCATAATTTCGTCAGTTCAGAAGATATCAAGTCCACTTTATTATAAACATTTTTAATATTATTTACAACATTTTTAGTGA
Organism: Maratus speculifer; assembly: GCA_964019185.1. Taxonomy (NCBI): domain Eukaryota; kingdom Metazoa; phylum Arthropoda; class Arachnida; order Araneae; family Salticidae; genus Maratus; species Maratus speculifer. The sequence continues at coordinate 402,513,624 of OZ025293.1, forward strand.
GAAGTTTCTGATAGGACCAACTCTTACAGAAAAAATTAGAGGATTAAAAATAAACATCGTTCTGATCCAACTGTTACTGAAAATGTAAATTAAAAAAATGACAAAAATACACAGATAAAACTGTTAAACTGCATTTATGTCTAATCTTGATTGAGTTTTGTTTTCCATATTAATATTTTACCTTGAAATCTACCTGTGATTGTAGGCGGAACCGGCAGGGTTTTTTTTTCGTTTGAATGGATGTTTCGGTTACTCAGGTTCTGAATAACAGAGCGGAATAATTCAACAGCACTAATCGAGGGAAACGTGCCCAAGTGTAATGTCAAAACCCTTTTATCATATTTTGTTTTAGGTGCCTCTAGAAATATGTTCACTTCAATAATACGTATTTTTAACTACGGCAAAATATATCATTTTATGTAATGTGTAGTTGTCGATTTATAGCTTTTGAAGTTCTGCTTTTATAGTAACATATTTATGTTTTAATGTATTTTACTTTAAAAAAAACTCTAAAACACCTGCTTCGTTTCGTTTAAAATGCCAATATTTCGATTCTGAATGACTAAGAAGTTTATCCATTTTGCAAAATATATTTCTTGCCACCACGTGACGTTTACTTTCGCAAAATAATAGTGCTGCAAATTTTTCAAATGATATGAATATGTTTATGAATTTTTATTTTCATAAAATATACTTTCCAGTACCCTTACAAAAGAATGTGCAAGAAGGTAGAAATCAACCGTGGAATCTGAAAAAATCTGATGATTTTATTACAGTGTATCCTAATAAAAGACCTTACGTTTTTTATAACAGCGTTTCCTGGAGTATTGAAAAATCCCAGTAACATGCTTTAGTCTTATCATTCTTGCAAAATAATTAGGTAAACATTATTCCTAGTGCTTCGAAATATTTAACCCTTTCCGGCACACTGTGCCCAGTCCGGGATACCTAATTTTAATTCCACACTTGCAAACAACACCAATAATATTTTACTAAAATTTTGCTTTTACAATAATAGCTTAAAAATTAAGGCATAATCATTTCAGAACAAAATATAATATGCATAAAAGTTTTAAACATAAATTATTATATTATAAAAATAGATTATATATATTTTTAGCTAATACAGTTGAGGGAACAGAGGATTTACTTAATTACCTTAAAATTGTCAAAGTACGTAAACAAATATTGTAAAAGGACACATATCATAAACAAAATGTACTTAACATATATATATTTTTTAAAGAAATGCCACTTAATGATGTTAGGCAGATTGGTGGCTAGCATATTGCGCTGACAAACTAAAGATCCACAAAATGTTTCACTACAGATGTTTAACTCTGGTTCTGGAAATGTTTTACTCATAATTTCATTCCTTTAGATTTAATAAAATGTGCACTAAGCGACTAAGCGTTCTTCAAAATAAACATAAGGGATTTCGCAACATTGTAACTGCCTAACAAGGACATATATTTAATGTCAGGGTTCTTGGTGAAATCTGTGGATGCAGCATGTCTTGATCCTTCAAACTTGTAGCATGGCAGATTTAGTTTTTTTTAACCCATTAGTGCCTAGCGTCCCTTTTTAGGGACGCTTATAAAAAAGGCAATAAAGCACTTTTCACACCAGTAAATTGAAAGATAAATAAGCTGTATTTTTCACGAGACAAATTCCTCAATAAATTAAGATAAAAGTTATTCGTCTTTTAAAAGTGGTGGGAAACTCAAAATTTCATTTTTAATGAAGAAAACAGTTTGGGCATTAATGGGTTAATCGATATTAAATTGTATGTAAAAATATTTTTTTCGCATATATGACAGAGTAATCCGTGGTGTCAAACAGAACCAATTTACTCTACGATAAAAATATTCTAGAAACTGGAAAACATTTTCCAAGGTTTACACACTCCGTATACTTTTTAAGTACTCTGGCACAACAATTAATGGTAAGAAAATTTATATTTATTTTTTAGGAAACAAATTTCTCAACCAAAAAAATTTTATTGCTATACAACCTACTTTTTGTTAAATATTCCTCGCATTTTATATGAAAATTCTACGCAATTCTTCTAAAATGCTGTGTTAACCTGATATTTTACATATCCCACATTTTAATGCATTTCCTATATTCTTTTTTTTTCAGAAATTGGATATAATTTATATGTTATCTTGAATATCGCGAATAAATTATGTACGTTTTTATACTTATCCCTGTAAATTTTCCGGTATATGTATTAGGTCTACCGGAAAGTTCTGTCATGTTATTTCACGCTTGATTTTTAAATAATTATTTTTCATCCTTCACACCACTTTTTTGTAATAATAATTTTCCCATATTTTTCATGTTCCACATTAAGGTTCCACATTGAGAATTCTGCAATTCCAAAATAGTGGTGTAAATGAAGATATCTGAATTTTAAAAATTAAGCGTGAATAAGCGTGAAATAGTAACGACAGAACTTTCCGGTTGACCTTATATGTAAGAGTGAGTTTGTGTGTCTATGTATGTGCATTTGTTTGTGCTTCTGTTAATGCTAAAATGTACTTTTATATTTTATGATGTATTCAAAAACATTTAATATTTATAAAGACAATTTATTTATGTTTATTTATTCATTTTTTTTCAGATATCAAATCTAAAATTACACATTTCTTCCAATTGAAAATAGAAAAATTAAATGCTGGACATTTTAGCTTTTGATTTAGTTTTATTTGTAATAGTTAAATCTAAATAATATGAATACAACTTCATGGAGTTGTGCCAACTATGTCATTTTCAAAGCAGTTAGTCCGCTTTATAGAATTATTTTCGAACTGTCACATTGTTGTCATAAATTAAATACTGTATATGAAAACTTTCATGCATCATTACTTTCTGATAACTACATAGTTGATGGTAAAACTTTGTAGTTCCATGAGAAATAGTAGTAGACCGAAAAAATAAACAAATGTTAAAAGCTCAAAAATATGAATTTTACATATAACTTTAACACTAGAACCGCCATTCGGGGTCAAAAATGACCCCTGTCTTATTGATAATAGTCGATTCGAACCAGAATTTTCTTTGTAGTATATGTAAAATGTGTGCTGAACAAAAATAGACCTATTAAAGAAGTTAAATAGTTTTAAATTAAAATTCTGGTGCGAAACACTTTTTGTAAAACTTCAGTAAAATACCCGGCGGTTCTAGTGTTAAATGAGCTACAGAGGGTTTTAATTATGAAAACTATCAAATGGGTCTGGTGTAAAGTTTCATTTTCTTTACTTTTTTATTTGTTTTAGGAAAGTTCTATTTTTTAACATTGCTTGTGTTTCAAAATGCTGGTAAATTTCAGAGGTGTAACCAGGGTAAGTGCCCAAGTGCTCTGAAGTCTAGTTATTTTTTTAAGTTCTGTTCGCCTTATCGAACCTAAAATTATTTTGCTATGACTCAAGGAGAAGAAAAACCTAAAATTATTTTGCTATGACTCAAGGAGAAGAAAACCTTCCAATATTACAGGTTTTGGGCACCCACCCTGGTTACGCCACTGCATTAAATCCAAAAAATACTTTCTTTCATGCAACACGAATCACAGAGAAAGGCCCGGATGATACTCTTAAGTCTATGGGAGCGTTCTTTTCAAATATTTCGCTGAAATTTTAATAGTTTTACATTATTTTTTGCATAGGGTAGCTGAGGAAGATTTACAACTGAGTTAGTTTTTTCTTTTTTCGATTCTGGTTATGCATTTTTTATATTATGAGGATTTCAATTTCATAACCAGTCCTAACCGGTTTCGAAAGTTAAAGTATTTTTTTTTTTAAATCTGACACCAAAATTGAAAAATAAAAACTAGCCCGGTTGTAGATCGTCCTCAGCAATCCCATGAAAAAAAAAAAAAAAAAAAAAAAAAAACATGTGACAATATTAAAATTTGAGCGAGATATTTGAAAAGAACTCCTACATAGACTTAACATTAAGATTCGTGACTTTTTCAGTGACTGGTGTGGGGCCGACCTCACAAAGTGTCCTTGCAGTATCAACAAAGTTTCCACAAAGACTCTTTACAGTATCAAGCTTTTATTAGAAACAGAAATTAGCTGATACGTATTTGGAAAGTAGTATGGTATTTGAAGAGCATATTGGAAATTTTTTGAGCTATTGAACTTCTGAAATTTTGTAATCTGTATAAGTGCAACAGAGATTGAAAAATAACCAGGCAAGGCGATAATTGTAAAGATTTGCTATGATACTATTTTTCACCCCCTCCTTTCTTGATTATAATACTAACATGGTCCTGAAGAATAATTAGTATAATAAATTGATGGGAAAAAAAAGTATCAAAGGAAACTATAACGATTATCAACTTGACGTACTTTGTGAAATCAACGCACACATATACAGTAAACCTCGTTACACCGAATCACTCTATATAGCATAACTTGTATAATATTGCCTTTATATTGTCATAGTACAGTTAAATGGTTAAAGTAAGATATTTAGATAAGTTTTATTAGGAACAAATTTCAGTTTATTACATAAGAGAATTTAAATTAAGATAGCTAATTTTTTTAAATTATTTTGATTCAATACAAACATTTAATACCAAAGCATAAAAACTTATTGTGTTATTAGTAACTGAAAACTCGCATCTGGAAAAGTAAAAAAGAACATTTGATACATAATCGTAATTGAAAAACTATTTAAACTTTCTTAAATTTTTAATTTCTTATAGTAATGCATATTTTAATTTTTTTTATATTGATTCAATTTATAATTAATATTTTGTATAGCTGGCAAATTTACATATAAAACTAAATCTCCCTGCTACAATTTAACTTTCGAACTTCCTTTCTTTTCTATCATTGCAGCCAAAATACTTATAAAAATTCTTGGCTTTCAGCCAACTATGCCGATTTTCACGCTCTTATTCCTTTCTATAGTATTTTTTTAATATGCTGTTTATAAATTAAAGAATTTATTAAAACTTTCACGTGTTATTAGCTTTTCGACATTAGATAACACTAGAAAAGATTTAAAAAAAATGTCATTTGATGAAAAAGCAGTGCCAAATCGAAAAACTTAAAAAGCTTAGATGTTTAAACTTGTAAAAGGAATTAATTTTATTGTATACATTAAATCGTAATAGAAAATTTTTATTTTAATAATAAAAAACATATATACATTTTAATAATAAAACACACAGGAAATCCTCCACCAGGTTTGCCCGATGTGGCCTGCAGTTATCGTCCATTAAAATGAAGTTATCTCCGATTGATGCAGCGTAAGGGACTACAATACGTCTGAGGATCTCATCCCTCTATCGGCGACCTGTCAGAGCTCCATCTCGAATGATGTAGAGGTCAGTGCGCCCGTCAATGGAGATGCCACCATACACCAACGCTCCTCCACCGTCAAATCTGACACTTTCGTGCACGAACGCAGGATTATTCCTACTGCCACGGTCCCTCCAGATGAAAATACGCCTATTATCCGGATGCACAGAAAAACGGGACTCGTCAGAAAACAGAATATTGCTCCAATGATTTCTCCTCCAGTTGACATGCTCGGTTGCCCACTCCCTGCGGTCGCGACGATGCCTTGATGTTAATCTAACACATACCATCGGTCGGCGAGCATACAGACCTACAGCATGGAGCCGGTTTCGGACAGTCTGAGTTGAAATCGTGGCGCCTGTAGCCGAGCGAAGGTGTTGTTGGAGAAGAGTAGCGTTCATGTTTCGGTGTCTCCGAGCTGTTAACGCTAAATACTGATCTTCATTGGGCGTTGTTGCCCGTCTACGACCTTGCCCTGGTCTTCGGCCTGCACATCCACTCTCCAAAAAACGGTTCCAGTTCCTGGAAATGACACTTTGCGACACTCCAATGGCTTGCTCTACTTCGGCTTGAGTTTGGCCCCCTTCTAACCTACCAACAATTATCCAAGCTTCTGAATCTGTCAAATGACTTCGCTGAGACATCGTACTCATCGAAACAGAGCAATCACTGAATGCCGATCATCCTTGTCTTCATTCTCTTTTATCCAGTTGAAAGTCAAATTTCATTCGTTGCCGCTGAAGCGACATTTTTGACGTCGAACTCAAAATTTGCATACTCCACAGTTTGAAAACCAGAAAAATTTCCATTTGTGATTCTCTTCTTCTATTTTCGGCAAAAAAAAATTTCGTTTATGTCTTTATTTTATATAAAACTTCAAATATCCTTTAATTGTTTTGAGCAGTGTATTTTATCCCCAGTTTACCGTAATTTCCGGCTTATAATCCGCAGATCAAACAATTGCTTTTCGATCCAGAAAATTTTGTAAAAGAAATGTAAATTTTAGATCGCCGTAAATATTTATTTCCAATCACTAAATAAGATTTCTGGGACCAAAAAGAATTGTTTGATCCTCGGATTATATGCCGAAAATTACGGTATAAGCTGGAAATTACAGTAGTTCGATTTTTGTCTAATAAACGTTTATTTTGAAATAAGTGAATTTTGGATGTTTTGCGACATTACTTACTTATCTCGTAAACAGTTGTAATACAAACAACATAAATGTAAAAAAATAACTAAAGAAAAATTTCAGAAATATATAGAGTTTAAACTATTTTTAAAATGTCGTTAAATTCAGTGTTGCCAGTGGGCTACTTTTTTTAAATTCGGATTTCTTGTTTGGCACCACTTTTTTGAAACTGTAAATTACCTTTTGTTTTTGCCTTAATTGTTATGTCATTGAATAAAGCACGTTTTATCATTTGTAAAGAGTGGTGCCAATCAAGAATCTGAATTTAGAAAAAGTAGTCCACCTGGCAACAATGGTTCAATTAGTGGATTTAATAATTGCTTTATTATAAAAAGCAGAATTCAATTGCTAGGTTATAAAAAAATTATCACAAAGATATAAATACAAGGATACCAAGTCGCAGGATTTTTGGTTACCAGTATTTTAATACAAAAAATGTGATTTGACTTCAGCAATTGAAAACAATAAAATTTATCTAGGATAATAGTGTTGTGCAAAATCCGGCAGCTTTTTTTAAAACTTGCTCTTCGGAGTCAGCAAAACTCAAGCTAAAAATTCTCTGAACTACTGTTAAACGTATTGGAGAATTCTTTAGAAATATTTCGGTTTCATTCTAATACTTTTCAATATTGTTTTCGCATTTCCTATCCGATGTTAGCATCTGATAGTCTAAGCATTTGTTTTATTTTATATTTTGGTTGCAGATTTATTTTTTATAAAATTACTTCCATTGCCGAAACTGATTCCATAAAGTTTCTGATTAAATATACTGATAAAAACGCACAAGGTTTAACAGCGACCACAGATATGCAATGCATTATAATTATTTCAAAATTTTAAAATGCAAGTAAAAAATTTGAAAACAACTCAGCCATATGGTTTACATTAACGAGAGTTTTCCACGTTACTAGCGCAGTCTCATAAGACATTTTGTCTCGTCAGTGATATCACAATATAAAAAAGCTTATTTTACAGAAGAATGTGCTTCCATTTAAAACACAATAAAAGTTGAAGAGGGTTTTAATTAATAATTTTAAAGAGTATAAAAAAGTACGAGATTGTTGCTTCAAGAATGCTAATATACGAGGGTAATTCGGAAAAAAAACCTCCGTTTATGAATAATAAAAAAAACTAATGAAAGGAAACATGTTTTATTACTTACGTATGAAAGACACGTTCTTCATCTACTTCTCAACATAACTGCCGTATTAATTAAAACAGTTATCATAACGGTAAATCAGCTTTGAAATTCCATCGTCACAGACTTCTGCCACCGGCCTATTCAACTGCGAATATTTTTAAATTCAACTCGCACCACTCTTTCAATCCAACGAATTTTAACATATTCTTTTATTAATATTGACAAATTCCGAATTTCTCTCGTAATATTTTACTTGACCCACTATTTTTTAAACATTTTTGGTAATACATTTATCAGCAAATTATATAGAAAAATATGTTAAAATTCTTTGGATTGAAAGAGTGGTGCGAGTTTAATTTAAAAATAATCGCAGTTGAATTGGCCGGCGGCAGAAGTCTGTGACGATGGAATTTCAAAGGTGATTTACCGTTATGATAATTGTTTTAATTAGTACGGCAATTCTGTTGAGAAGTAGCTGAAGAACGTGTCGTTCATAAGTAAGTAATAAAACATGTTTTCTTTCATTAGTTTTTTTTTAAATTCATAAACGGAGGTTACTTTCCGAATTAACCTCGTATCTATACCTTTGTTTGATATTATCTTTGAAAACTACTCAAAAATTGAAATTCCAGTTACTAAACCAGCAAATTTTGTTTAACACTAGAACTACCGGAAATTTGAGTCAAATTTTATAAAAAATATTTCACGCCAGAATTTTTAAGTAAACAATATAACTTTATTATTTAACGTTGTTCATCTTTGTGTCATTTAAACTTATTTCATAATCGAATTTCTAGCTTCAACCGAAACGTATTCATATGGCAGCCATCAAAATGACGGATCCTAGTAGTTCTAGTGTTAAGCATTTTCCAGAATCAAATATTTGTTTATTCTGATGCAAGCGCAAAATTAAAAGATTATAAAACATAAAATAGTTTTATCTTTTGATTAAAATGAATTCGAAAATTGATTTAAAAAAGAATTCTGACAAACAATTCTGCTGTGTCAGTGTAAATAGCAGTAAACATGTTACGTGTTTAATCAGCTTTGTAAAATTCTTTAACAAATTCTAAGAAAAAAAAATTAGAAGTTTGTCTAAGAAATGTTTTTTGTATTGTTCTGGAAAATCGAAATTGGATAACACGCAATATAATGTTTTAAACGGGTTGCAGCTATTTGGGAAAAAAAATTCCGATTTAGTATGCAAAAAGAATTTCGTGCTAAGAATCTTATCAACAGAAAGAAATGGGAAAATTTTGATATCGAAATTTGCTTATCTATCTGGAGATAAAAAATATATATTGCTTGTATATAAAATAAGCATTTTTTATTTAGAGAGAAAATTACAATTTTTGAGTACTTTTAAGAGTAAATAACTGATATGTAATAAAATTAAGTCATGACTAAAATTTATTATGACAGGCTTGCTACCCTTGAAGGAAATTTCGAGGTCAAATATCAATATTTTTCTATGAGAAAGTAAATCTAGTCAAAAATCATGAAATTTAAGGACAGATTTTCTATAATAAAATACTGTTACCGAAAAATTCCCTGAACCGCATAAACCCTGTATGAGTGCTACAATGCTTATGTTAACTGCTTTATTTTAGATATTTATTACAATACTTTTTACTATTGCAAAATTCTTTTTATGAATGTAGTTTTCTACGCAAAAGTAAATAATATTCATGATATAACGTAATTTTAAACTCATCAAGCTATATGAAGAAACATAGGCTAGATAAAATTTTGTAGAGACTGTACATTGTTTTGTTCACAAGGATGAAAATAAATTAGCTGTGAAGATCCTATGAATTGTGCATTTAACATTTGATTTTATTATGGGAGTCTGTTTATTTTGCTTTGATTTTAATTTGTTTTATACTGTCATATTTTTTATGTTTTTACTACTTTTTTTATTTTTATGTATGTCATCAAATGAATATCTTAAGCTTCCATTGGTCAGTATTTTGAAAACAAGTAGTCTTTTAGAAAAATGTTATTAGTAAGTTATGGTAGGAAAAACACGCTTCCTGGTAAGATTCTAAAAAATTATAATGGAAATTTTTCTTTAAAAAAATAGTGCACAAAAAAATGGAACGTGTGGAAGCCTTGGTCCAGAAAATCACTGGAAAATTCGAAACTGGTTACAGCTAAAGATTCCCTATTTTGTAGATTCGTTAATTTCTCTTTATTCATTTATGTAATTTTCTAATGTTCGGAGGAAGTTGTCGTCTTTAGGATATAGTCGTTGCACTCGAATTATATTTTTCATTAAGTCATTTCCGCTTTTGATCTGAAACATAAAATCTTTGGCTGAAATTGAGAAATTAAGTGCTACTGCTAATGCTACGCTACATCTTTAATTTCTTGCGTAACACACTATCACCGGCGTCGAGGGCAACAGCCATGATAGCCAGAGCCTGATTACCAACGGGGCATTCTCCTACCAGTAAAAAGAAATATAATCTTTTTCTTCATTCATGACAATAATTAGAATGAAAAGGGCGTTTAAACACAGTGAAAATTTCTTTAAAATTTTACTGGTGGGTGATTGCCCCTTTAGTAATCAGGCCCTGATGATAGCTAACATAAATATTTTATGTGTTAGATAATACCGAGCAGTACATTATCATACCGTGGAAAAGGTCTCGACGGTTCAATATCTGTCTGCTGTTTTTACCAACTTCGATACAAACATGTTGAAAATAATCACCTGCAAGGTAATGAAACCAAAACTGTAAAAGCATCTACTGAGGTATCTACAAAGGTATCTACCAAGATATCTACATTGAAGTGTTTTTCAACTTCGTTTTAAAAGATATATAATGTTTTGCATGGAATGTATCCTGAGTCAAATACAAGGGGGAGTCGTAAAATAACTTTCCCCGGGAGTGTGTGGACAGAGATGTGTATGAACAATAAAAGTCAAACAATATAATGAGGCATGAAAGACACGACACAGCTTTATTTATCAATATAAGAACCAACCCAGGTACAAAAATCAGCAAAAAACCTTTAAAAAAATTAAGGTAAAATGCCGGTATTTGGAACTAAGGTTTCTTGAAGGGAAAAAACCTGCATTTTCCCTGAAAGTAAAGTATTCAGGTATTTTGCGGTATTTAGAATTAAGATTTCTTGAAGGTAAAAAACCTGCATTTTTCCTGAAAGTAAAATATTCAGGTATTTTGCAGGTATTTGAAACAAAGGTTTCTTGAAGGTAAAAAACCTGCATTTTCCCTGCATATATGTGAAAACAAAGATTTAAATAGCACATTTCTCAGTTGTACTCAAAATAAACAATAACCCCTCCTCCTTCCAATTTTGTAGTAGTAGGTATAGAAACCCAGCGGATAAGAATAAATATTAATTAATTAATGAGCTAATTAGAAATTAGTATTTTACGGCTGGATGGATAGTACGGTGTGTACGGCGTAATCATGCCGACCACCGGTGAAAACAAAAATGCCGTACTAAAAAAAACTATTAAATTTGAAAGAAAATTAATTAAAATCGTTAATTTTATGTAATAATTAATCATTTTCCAGTTTTTATCTAAAAATTCGAAAAAAAAATAGTTTTGCGAAAAAATGAAAAAAAAGTCAAAATATATAATCTAAGATTAGAAATTAAAACACGAAAAATGGAGAAAATAGTTAAAGTTTTTTTATAAAAATGCATATAATTACAATATATAATTACTGAGTGCATTTGAGGCTGGTGTATTGTCTTAAAGTTTTAGAATTTTGTGATTTTTTTTTCAAAGCTCAGAAATTCCACGTGTTTACTACGGGTCTGACTCACTGACGGCAAGGGTGAACGGGACGCTATCTTGGGTATATATATCTTAATACTTCTCTCCATTAGGCTGAACTTAGCGTTATTTAGCTCAAATAAGAACACGTGGTTCCAGATTAATTTGGAAGAAATAATAGCAAAACTTTAATTAATGCGAGAATTTTTATGAGAAAATTTTTAGCTCACAGGCTATCATAGCCTGAGAGCTTATGTGCCCGTCCGTTCTGTATGTATGTGCGTAACGCGATAACTCATGATAAAAATATCCGATCCACTTGAAATTTTGTATATAGGTATATCCTGACAAGGCGCTTCCCTGATTAGTTTTTGGAGTTCATTCGATATGTATAAGAGGGGGAACGGGGGGCTCATGCCCCCCGTTAGTTGATATAAATGGGATTTTCATGCAGAATTAAGTTTTTGTTCAAAATTTAGATTAGGATCATTCTGATGAGGCAATTCCGTGACTTATTAGGTGTTCATTGAATAAGTATAAATAGGGGGAACAGGGGCTCTAATGCCCCCCCCCCGTTAGTTGATATAAATGGGATTTTCATGCAGAATTAAGTTTTCGTTCAAAATTTAGATTAGGATCATTCTGATGAGGCGATTCCGTGACTGTTATTAGGTGTTCATTGAATAAGTATAAATAGGGGGAACAGAGGTTCTAATGCCTCCCCCCCGTTAGTTGATATAAATGGGATTTTCATGCGGAATTAAGTTTTCGTTCAAAATTTAGATTAGGATCATTCTGATGAGGCGATTCCGTGACTGTTATTAGGTGTTCATTGGATAAGTATAAATAGGGGGAACAGGGGTTCTAATGCCCCTCCCCCGTTAGTTGATATAAATGGGATTTTCATGCAGAATTAATTTTTCGTTCAAAATTTAGATTAGGATCATTCTGATGAGGCGATTCCGTGACTGTTATTAGGTGTTCATTGAATAAGTATAAATCGGGGGAACAAGGGTTCTAATCCCCCCCCCCCGTTAGTTGATATAAATGGGATTTTCAGGCAGAATTATGTTTTCGTTCAAAATTTAGATTAGGATCATTCTGATGAGGCGATTCCGTTACTGTTATTAGGTGTTCATTGAATAAGTATAAATAGGGGGAACAGGGGTTCTAATGCCCCCCCCCCTTAATTTATATAAATGGGTTTTTCAAGCAGAATTTTCAGATTTCGTTCAAATCTCTGAATAGTTTTGGAAGTTTAATGGTTAAGTATAAAAGAGGGGGATAACTCCTTTTAAATTATATAAATGCTAAATGGGTTTTTAATAAGAATTATCTAACTTGCTCTGAATTTTGGATATAGATTTTTTATATGATAAAGCATGTCTTTGATAGTATAGGAGGTTCAATGATTAAGTATAAAAAAAGAGGAAAGGGGAGAGCTGTTTCCCCTTCTTAATTTTTTTTTCGAACGGAATTAACCCTTGAAAATATAAGGCTTTAATGTACAATTAGTATTTGTAGCCTGTGAGCTCAATGCCATCAGTTTAGCTGGGCAGTATTCTTTATTATAAACTAATCTTGATTGAAAAATAGAGTATGGAGATGATTTTTATATGATTTGAGAATTTTTAATTAACAGTTTAAGCTATTAAATTCTTAGAATTGTAAAACTTTGAATTGTATCTGCAAGGACCGATAGAATTAACTGGCAAACGGATGTGATAATTAATTACTTATAATTTAATTAATAACTGTCCACAATAAACATTCAACTTACCTCAAAATGTAGCTGGGATATTCTCGCATCTAAATCAATAGAAAGGTCCCATCACGGGGGCCGTGGGTCGCGCTTATCCTTGTATTTTGAAGAGAATTTCTGGGACAAGTCCGCACGTAACAAAACGAAGGCTTGAACTAAGAGATTGTAAATATTCACTAAATCATTAAGTCACTGAAGGTAAATTGAATGCTATATTTTCTTTCAAAATACCTGAAGTATACTTATCAAAAAGTCACTAAAGGTAAATTGAATGCTATATTTTCCTTCAAAATACCTGAAGTATACTTATCAAAAAGTCACTAAAGCTAATTTGAAAGCCATTAATTTGCTGATAAAAGCCTCAATACAACCTTTAAAAATCTGTGCATTTTGTTTCAGTTTTCATTTTCCTTCAAAGTACCTGAAGTGACCTTCAAAATACCCGATTAGTAATTTGGAGAGCAGATAAATGCCTGCATAAAATCTTTTAATAAACAGTATATTCCACCAAATAAACCTGCACTTTTAATTTGCCTTCAAAATCCTTGTAAAATCTTTTTTTTAAGGTTTTTTGCTGATATTTTTACCTGGGAAGCACATTGAGAATTTTGTCATACTGCTTAACCCTTTCCGACGCGGACAAATTCTGTACGTAAAATGAAACATTGTTGACTGACACCGGAATTTACAAAAGGCTTTTTTAGAATTTAAGAACGCCCTGATTTAAGCTGTCATTGTAAAAGTAAAATTTTACTAAAATAATATTGGTGCCGTTTGTAATTTTGGAATTGAAATTAAGTGTGCCCGGAGTAGACACACTGTGCCGGAAAGGGTTAATAATCTGCAAAAAGACCACTAGGAAAAATCACGGCTTTGCATACGGACAAGCCGTTAAACCCTTCTTCTGTATGCAAAGCCCTGATTTTTTCCTGCAGGGATCTTTGCAGCTTATCAAGCGGTATGACAAATGTCTCAATGTACTTGATAATCATATGGAAAAATAATGATATGTGTGATATTTAGGATCTCATTCTATTTTTTGACTTTCATATAAAACTGACCACAGTCGAGAAGGGAAACTTATTTTACTACTACCCCTCGTACTAAATGTAGTGCTTTTATGTTGACTAACTGTACCAAATATCTAGTGTTTCATGCACAATTTTATAGTGACGTAACCAGGGTGTGTGCTCAAAACCTGTACTGTTATTGTAATTTCCGGCGTATAATCCGCCGATCAAACAACTCCTTTTGGACCCAGAAATCTTATTTAGTGATAGAAGACAAATATTTACGCCGATCTAAAAAGTTACATTTCTTTTTAAAAAATTTCTGGGTCGAAAAATGATTGTTTGAAACGCAGATTATACGCCGGAAATTACGGTATAAAGTTTTCTCCTCCTTGATTCATACAAGAAAATTTTTACGTTACATAAGGCGAACAGAACTTTAAAAAAAAGTACTAGTATTCAGGGTACTTGGACACCCAGTCTACTTACATCACTAGTAGTTTTAGCAAAACTATTCCTTTGTTTATTTTATTTTTAGCTTTTGCTAATTTACTTGTGTTTATAGAAATCGCTGCATATTTATTTTAGCGTAAATTATTATACTTCCAAACTATTATATCATGTGACTGTAAAAAATTAAATTTATTCAACATGGTTCATGTTACAATATTACTGCCCATTCGCATTGTTTATAACTTTTTACGCATTTTCCATATCATTATGAAATAATAAAAAAATACCAATATTCAGAGTACTTGGGAACCCACTATGGTTACGCCACTGACTATAAAAGTCATTACTACTGGTTAAAACACAGAATAAATATATATAAGTTATCCTTCTCTTAATTAGATTGTTTTAAGATTTTATTTAATGGGTATAAAATTTATTTTATGACTGTATTCCTTTCTGTACATAGTAGTAACTTTTATCAAATTTTACATCTGTAATTCATTATATAAATTTTATTCTTTTGTTTATACTTTTTGGAAGAAAGGTTATTTAAGAGTAATTTTAAAAATGAAGTCAATCTCTATTTCATAATTCAAATCCCGTGTTGTTTTGTGCACACGGTTGTCGATTCATATAGGATATAATTCTTAAAAAATATTCTTAATGCAACTGTCACATTATTATAAAAAAAACAAAAACAAATTAAGGTTTTTTAAAAATAGAATTGGGAGTTTTTCACTGATAAATGTGACATTTATATGTTTTTTTTTTTTTTTTTTTTTTTTTTTTTTTTTTTTACTTTTATAATGAACACGAAAAAAAAAAAAAATTTAATCGATAAACACTTAACTCGGGACAAGAAAATCAACTCGAAATCGATTCAGTATTTAAATTGATCTTTCTTTAATCTGTTTGTGGTAGAATATTTCGATTAAAACTATTCCTTTATTGATAGTATTATTTTTAATCATGTTTTTAATCGATAATTGACTGTATAATTTTCATTATTCAATTTAAACATATGTTTTCGAAAAGGTTTTTTTAACGCAATTTTAAAAAACGAAAGCAGTAAATTTCAGAATTAAAAACCTATTTTTATTTCTGTGTTATCGGTTTCACACCGGAATTTTTTTTTTAATCAAAAATCTTTTAAATTCATCGGTAAATCGCAAATTAGTAGGAAACTTTATGATTTTTTCAATAGAAAATGCAATTGATAAAAGCAACATTTATATTTTTTATTTACTTTTTTATACCCAGTAGAGGAAAAAATGCTGTAAATTCTTCACTCAGGAAAAAAAATAAGTTGTTTAGGGTGCAGTAAGCGCATTATTTAAATTCATCTTCCTTTAATCACTTTGCAGTGATAATAAGTTTAAAGAAAAGTATAAAAAGAGATTTTTTAAAAAGTCTCGTTACTTATAACGATAATGCTTCATATATACAGTGTGTTACAAAAATTCAATGGCGTTATGAATAAAGAGATGGAGACATATTGCGTATTGTCTAGCAGTTACGAGTGAAGAAACTGAGGAGATCGTTACAAGATGTCTACTAATTTTGAAATCGGATCTATAGTTTCTGATTACTGATTCCATACTATACTTGGATACTATAATTTTTGATTCCACCAGTAAACTTCAATAGAAAATTTCAATTTACTTAAGCGATTTATTCAAGAAAAAGTTTTTCTGACAGGTATAGCAAAACATTTAAATTTCTTTTTTCTTGTGTCAATTTGCCAGCTTTTATACTTTTTCCACTGGCACTGACCGGGGGTTGTTTTAGTTGCCACAATATGGTGGAACTACTTATAGCTGAAGTAAAGTTACGCCAGTAACAATTGTTATCAATTTCTGTCTTTAATTTTCAGTAAAATTTTCCACTAATGCGTTTCCGAAATGAGAAAATTTAAATTTAAATTTACTGGTGGAAATTTTCCTCGGCGGTATCGAATTCGGAAGCGGTTGCACTTTAACCCTTTCTTGCGCAGTGTTGCCAGGCCGGCAAGCTAATTCGCAAACACTCAACGTCCCAGCGCGCTTCACGCCAACCTCTAGCCAAGCGCTTTCGGGAGAAGATGAAAATGTGCGTGCAAGTCTGAAGTTCTAAAGTAAGTCTGGAAAAAAAAAGATAAACCAAGTTTGTAGCGTCATCCTAGCTTTTTAACGGTAATCCTATTGTAACAGCATCTATTAAACTAGTGTAATCAATAGCACAACTTGTGTAGACTGAATTAATCTGCTACAGAAAAAAAAGATCTTTGAATTCTGTAAGCGTATCTAAAATATTCATATAAAGTGGATATAAATATTTGCAATGCAAATTTCAATCTACGATACTAGCAGTATTCAAATATGCACGTCGAAGTTCAATTTTTCGCCAAAGCCCTTGGCTAGAGGGGTTGGCGTCAAGCGCGCTGGGACGTTGAGTGTTTGCCATACATGCCAACCTCCGGCTTTTTAAAAATCAAACAATGATATTTCAAGCCAGAAATTTATTTAATTAACGTATTTAAATAATTTTCAGAGGACTAACTCATTCAATCCCAAACACTTGTAATTAAACTATTTTCCTGGTTCAATGTATGTATTCTTAATTTTTTAAAAGCCGGAGGTTGGCAACTCTGGTGTTTGCGAATTTGCGGCCGGCAACACCTAATTTTAATTCCAAATTTGCAAACGGCACCAGTAATATTTTAATATAATTTCGCTTTTACAACGAAAGTTTAAATTAAGGAATTCGTAATATCTAGACAAGTCCTTTATAAATTTTGGTGTCAATCGACAATTTCTCATTTTACTAATAGAATTTGGTTGCGCCGGAAAGAGTTAAGCTTCACTATCTTAAAGATATGTCAATTCTTTTTCTTAATAGTTTCATACAAAATTTGACCAATTAATTCAGAGGGAGGATAATAGGTTGGTTGGTTGATTTTTGTCGTCCGATTATCTACGCTAATGGGATATAGGACCAGGGGGAGTGCCCTCCGTGGGGGTCTTTCTAAGGGAACTTAACCCGTATTTACGCAAGGTTCGAAGAAAACCACGGAAAACTCCGAACGGTTAGGACGACAGCCGCGATTGGGTTCGAACCCAGCACCTGCCGTCTACCAGTTGAGAGGTCCGAACCTCTCGGCCACTGGGGGAGGATAATAGGAAAAATTACCTTAGGACATCTCATCGCAATTCACTTATTTAGTCACTAATACAAGGTGTTTCTCCCTAACTAAACTTGAATTGACAGTAATAATTTATAGAAAAACAAAAATATTGCAATAAAAATACAAATATATGTACACTATACTGTGGAAAACGTGATTATATTACGTAACGATATGGAGAAACATGTTGTTCGAGCAATCAATGACACTGAACGGATAGATAATATTTATCCGAAATGTTAACCATCAAGTGCATAGTGCGGCTGCGTGTAACGCAAAAATCTACCACTTTTGTTTCGTATTATCACATTTACAAGAAAGGTGAGAATGTTTGTTATAAAATGTTTTATTAGAATATATTTCAGTTTTCTGATAGTCATTACAATCAACTCAAATTGAGTTATGATGAAACACCCTGTATTTTTAATGAAACACTGTGTTGGAACCCAACTTCTCTAGTAATTTCTCATATATGTTTGTGTACTAAATTAAGGTCAGCGTAAAAATACATAGCTCATTTAAAACCACTTTTGAACCTGGGTTCGCACAGTTTACCACTAAATATTAATAATATTTTCAAAGTGTTTCGCTGCCGAAAAATATCGCAAAATCTGTGAATGAAGGTGGGGTTTGGGAATATTGTGGTTTAAAAATTAAATGTACATTTTCTTATTTTTAATAATGGTGCCACAGTCCTTAAAAAAATATAAGCAGTGTGCTAACCTTGTGATCTGTTTTCGTTCATACTCAGTAACGATTACAAATTCTTTTGTGCAGTTTTCTATACGATTTACATTTATGCAGTTAACATAACATGAAAAAAAATATTTTATTAATTAAAAACTCGTATCACAAATAAAAATGCTCGTCTAGCAATCATAGTTAATATACAGCATTTCGGATAGAATATAGTATCCGAAATAGCTTATAAGTCAATGTAATGGTAACATACTTTCTATTATAAAAGAAGTAGTTTGAAGTAAACAACCTCAGCAACGTATATAAATTTCATTATAAGTCAAATAGTTGAACATTATTAAAATACTTTACAAACACTCTTGCTCCCAATTCTATAATCTAACGGAATTATTTTGCATGTCCCTGTAAATGACTAATAAAAATTCTTTGCACCGTATACTCTATAAATATGTATTTTAGTGCAATTCATAAATTCATATCGATTTCATTTTTTTTTCGAGAGTGTGTTAGACATTCGAAACAATTATTTCCCATTGGTCGTAATATTAGAAAACTTTTGACTGTCCCGTTAATTTAACTGTACATCCAAATTTCATAAAATTTCAAATGACTCAACAAAATTCTACTTGAAATTATTGTAAATTTCAAGCCAATCGGTTTGGTAGTTTTTGCTTTGTTATATGCAGCAGATGGGCAGAATGAACGATGCAAATTTACAGAGAATTTCGCTTCTTTCTGTGTTTTTACTAAAATTATTATCATTGTAGGTTCTGTGTATTTATATAATCACAAACGTACTTAAAAATTGTATGTTCATATACTTTTGCGACGCACTGTAATACAAAGTAAAAAATCAAGCGTTTTTACAACCGCAAACGTCAATACCAACAGAATACTTCTTATTTCTTTAAATAATGAAATATTTTGCTATTTTATTTTTATAATAATTAAAAATTGTAAAAAAAAAATATTGTTCTTCAGTTAAAATATAAAGTTACATAGCCATAAGAAACTAAGAAAAAAATAATTAACACTAGAACAGCGGCGACGGGTCATTCTGACCCGTATCATATGGAGAAATGTCGATCGAAACCAGAAAACGCTTTATAATATAATATGTACTGAGCAAAAATAATTTCAATAAATAACTTTAAATGTTTTTAATGAAAATTCCGATGAAAAATATTTTTAAAACACTTGGATGAATTTTCCCGCGGTTCTAGTGTTAAAATACACTGCTCAAAACAATTAAAGGATATTGCAGTTTTAGGTGAATTTTGTATCTGGGAAACTTTTTAGCTGATTGATACATAGTCGACAGACATAGTAGGTTATATGAGAATAAATTACACATGTTTGGCAGAAAAAAATGCATTTTATTGCGCATTTGTGTACAAAAGGAAAAAAACACAATTTGTGCATATGAGAAAAAAAAGAATAAGAAAAGGTGTTTTCTTCAAAGAAAATCATTTTCAGTAGTGGGTATGGGGGTATGATTTCCAAGGGCGGCCAGCAACGTTGAACACCTTTGAGGCATGGACTCAATGAGGCTATTAATGACGAGTTGGGGTATTCTGCCCCACTCTTCCAGAAGAGTTCTTTCCAGTTCTTGGAGAGTTTGTGGGGGTTGTTGGCGGCCAGAAACTCGTCTTTGTAGAGCGTCCCAAACGTGCTCGATTGGATTCATGTCTGGAGAACACGCTGGCCATTCCATTCGAACGATTCCTTCCTCGAAAAGGAAATCCTCCACCAGGTTTGCACGATGTGGCCTGCAGTTATCGTCCATTAAAATGAAATTATCTCCGATTAATGCAGCGTAAGGGACTACAATACGTCTGAGGATCTCATCCCTATATCGGCGACCAGTCAGAGCTCCATCTCGAATGATGTAGAGGTCAGTGCGCCCGTCAATGGAGATGCCACCATACACCAACACTCTTCCACCGCCAAATCTGACACTTTAGTGCACGAATGCAGGATTATTCTTACTGCCACGGTCCCTCCAGATGAAAATACGCCTATTACCCGGATGCACAGAAAAACGGGACTCGTCAGAAAACAGAATATTGCTTCATTCATTTCTCTTCCAGTTGACATGCTCGGTTGCCCACTCCCTGCGGTCGTGCATGCCTTGATGTTAATCTAACACATACCATCGGTCGGCGAGCATACAGACCTACAACATGGAGCCGGTTTCGGACAGTCTGAGTTGAAATCGTGGTGCCTGTAGCCGAGCGAAGGTGTTGTTGGAGAAGAGTAGTGTTCATGTTTCGGTGTCTCCGAGCTGTTAACCTTAAATACCGATCTTCATTGGGTGTTGTTGCCCATCTACGACCTTGCCCTGGTCTTCGGCTTGCACATCCACTCTCCAAAAACGGTTCCAGATCCTGGAAATGACACTTTGTGACACTCCAATGGCTTGCGCTACTTCGGCTTGAGTTTGGCCCCCTTCTAACCTACCAACAATTCTCCAAGCTTCTGAATCTGTCAAATGACTTCGCTGAGACATCGTACTCATCGAAACAAAGCAATCACTGAATGCCGATCATCCTTATCTTCATTCTCTTTTATCCAGTTGAAAGTAAAATTTCATTTGCTGCCGCTGAAGCGACGTTTTTGACGTCTAACTCAAAATTTGCATACTCCATAGTTTGTAAACCAGAAAAATTTGTATTTGTGATTATCTTCTTCTTTTTTCGGCAAAAAAAATTCGTTTATATCTTTATTTTATATAAAACTTCAAATATCCTTTAATTGTTTTGAACAGTGTATAAAGTTACATAGTCACAAGAAACTAAGAAAAAATCAATGAAATACCTTATATTACAAAAAATGGGGATTTAAATTATTACATAAGCATGACTGTGAGAAATCTTAGTATTAGAAAAGGGGAGCATGTATCTGATATTAAATTTGGACGTACTAACACTGCCTTATCTAGAACATATTTAAATGAGGGGATAAAACTATTATTTAGTGAAAGCAAATTGTTTCATATCTAATTGTTGTCGTAAGTCTATTAGAAGAGAGTCCATTGAAATTTATACGCATAAAAATTTTGTTTGCAATGATACCGTTTTCTTTTATTATTCCAAAGTTATAGTTAGAATTAATGAATAAATTCCTCATGAGAGCTTGAATGGGATTAACCATGTTGGAAATTCTTTTAGATCTTGGTCTATTTTAATTTAATTTTTTACAATAGAGCGCGTGATTTTTGTTTTTTGTTGTCTATATCTCTTTGTCGCGTGTCATTTGTATTGACCGTGAAATATTCTGAAATTTTATTTTTATTTTTATTATGATTATGGATCTTATTTGACGGATCCGAAACATGTCAATGTCATTTATTTTTAATTATTATAACACCTTTCTTAAGTAAAATAAAATTTTTATTAAAATGTTTATATAAAAGGTGAAGCTTTTAAAATCTGGTGATTTAAAAAAAATCTATTGGATTTAATAAACTTTTTATCATAGGTTTAATATTGTTGCCTTTTTAAAAATGAGTAAAATAATGAGAAATGTGAGATAAAGTCCAGAATAAGTGCTTTTTTCTGCGAGAAATTTTGATCTACATTTTGGTATAAAAAGTAAATGACGCGGTAAAAAAAAAAAAAAAAAAAAAAAAAAAAAAAAAAAAAAAAAAAAAAAAAAGATTTTTCCAATTCTGTCTTTTTTCCTTCAAGACCTTCGGCATTACTTTATTTGTCTTAGCATCGTCTGTGCTAGAGGTCTGCACGGGCCGGGCTCGAGCCGATTTCCAATAATGGCATTCGGGCCAGGCCGGGCTCGGGCCTTACTTCTGAAGACTCGGGCCGAGCCGGGCCTAGTCACTAATCCTTTCGGGCCGGGCCTAGTCACTAATCCTTTTCGGGCCGGGCTGGGCTCGGGTCTTAATTTTTTTGCTGGAGTATCGGGCCGGGCCTAACTTTTTTTCCGTACGAAGCCGAGACTAATTCCATTCTTCCTAGTTTTCATGGACCAAAATAATCAGTTCCTATTGAATCTTCCTATATGAAAATCCTTTTCTCGACTTTTTATAAATCAGTAATATTTGGCTTTGTCCAAAAATTTCTGCAAAAAAGCATACACTTTTAAGCCGTCATTATTCTACAATTAAACATTAGAATTTTTTCCTTTTTAAAGAATCGTATATTACTAGGCGTTTTAAAATAAAATTAAACACACACACAAAAAAAAAAAAAAAAAAAAAAAAAAAAAAAAACATGATTATGACGGAATTTTTTTTAAAACTGAAAAATGAAAGTTTCTCTTAAAATGTCCATCCATGCAAAATGAATACAACAATAAGGGAGAAAAAAATATATTAAACATTTACATCTTTTAAGAAGAGAATGCTTTTTTTTTTTCGTTCCAAAACGATTTCGTCTTTGGAAATTTTACCATATACCGCTGTTTCGATTTTCTGTTTTCATTACAAGGAATATGGATTAATAATACTAGTGATAACTGAAACATTTACATACAACAAACAAAGATTCATTTAAAAGCATAATTATCGCAGCCTACGGCACTTCTGCATAAATGGAGATTATAAACATGGAAAAAAAAGACTAGTATAATTTTTTTTTTGGTCAGAACTCTTCCATAAGATTAAAGATCAATGTTCTGTAGAAATTCACTCGAGCCGGGCAGGGTTCGGGCCGAATTTTAAACTTTTTTCCTGACCGGGCCGAGTTCGGGCCGAAAATTTAACTTTCGGGCCGGGCCAATATTTCTTTCGTTCGGGCCGGGCCGGAATTTTAACTTTCAGGCCGGGCCGGGTCGGGCCAATATTTATTTCGTTCGCGCCGGGCCGGGCCGAAATTTTAACTTTCAGGCCGGGCCCGGGCCTGGAAATTTCGGCCCGTGCAGACCTCTAGTCTGTTCACTATATTGTTTCGTTCATTTTGGTTTTTAATTGATATATAAATTAGTTAACAAAAATGAAAATTTTGAAATTTAGAAGCATGGTGTGCTTTTGCAGATATTAATCAACCGAATTTTTAGACATTTATTTGCGGCAGATTTTCTTAGCCATCACTAAAACACGTACATATGCATATGGTCTTTTTGTTAGTACAGATGGTGTTAAATGTTTCACTATAAATATATTTACAAGAAAATGCAAAATATTTAAACATAAATAACATTTCATTTATACTCTTTTAAAAAGCTGTGTTTAATCATTTATTCATACTCAACGTTCGCACACTCCTTATATTATTTAATGACTCTGGCACCACTATAAAACATAAGACAATTTACATTTAATTTTTAAAACATTGAATTCATAGTCACGATTTTCTTTCACAGATTTTACTATATTTTTCTGCTATGAAATACTTTGAAAAAAATTCTTAAAATTTAGTGGTAAAACTGTGCGAAACCTCATATTGTTTACTTAACCTTCCTACTCTGTTGAAATGTTACTCAAACGTGATTAAAATATTTCACACTAGAATCTTTATTTAGATCCATTTAACATACTTATTGAACTTAAAATCTTTGTGCTGTTTATTTAATTTACTTTATGAAAAAATTTCCGGTTTGAATCGAATGAAACGCATTATAGGACTGGGTCGATTAGGCCCATTCAGGGTACGAAGGTTAAATAATGCGCTATGATTTAAATTCTGTACATTTACAATTTTAAATGCGATTTTCTACATTAACCTTATTTTAAAGAAATGTTTTTCCTTTAGCAGTATATTTTTTCTGTTTTGAAAATTAACTAGAATCCTGATTTTATATTTTTAGTAGAAGACACAGAAAAAATATCAGTAGTGGGAAATAGCAGCATAACTCTTCTATTGCACGGGATGGAAAAAATTTATTTAGGATTTTCTAAGTTAAAAATTCGCCTTATTGAATGTATAAAGCTCAACTATTAACAAGACGAAAATTAACAAACTAAAGTATTGGTGATAATTTGCGCTTGTAGTAATCTTGTACTGTTTAGACACTTCAAGAAAGGTAAAGAAAAAATATTAAATGTGTTAAAACGTCAATTCTAGTATCATAAAGTGTTGTATATAGCAAGAATTTTTGAATAGTATTCATTTACAAGCTATGTGCACTCAGGTCTTTTTTCGGATTTATTAAACAAATATGTAAATTTCACAGTTTAAATGTAATGCGTAATATTTTTTACAATTATAATTATAGAGTTCTGAGATTGAATGAAACATTACAAAATACAAAGAAGTATATCGTTAAAAAATATTAACGGATTTAAACTTGGTGAAATATATAGTACATATTTGTATAAAATATCAATACACATTTCATTCGAATTTACAGACTATAAAAGATAATTGTAAATAAAAATAAATTTTAAAAGTATTTAACACTAGAACTATCCTGACTAGTGATTTTGACGGCGACCATATAAATATTTTTCGGTTCAAACCAGAAATTTCATTATGAAATAAATTTAAAAGATGCAAAGAATAAAAATCTATATATATAAAAGGAATTCTGAGGATAATTGAGGCACAGATAGGCTCTCATCCTCTATACCTTTTATTTATAGAGATTTTACACAGCTTAGGTAAACGCAGAAGAAATATAAAACAGATAATGTATTTATCACAAAAAATCGTCTGCTAAGAAAATCTTTTTTCATTTTGAACTTCTATAAATAAAAGGACAGATAGGCTCTCAAACAGTGAATCGTCGAATATAATTGAAGAACAAATGGAAGAACAAATGGAAGAACAAATGGAAGAACAAATGGAAGAACAAATGGAAGAACAGATGGAAGAACAGAAAGAAGAACAGATGGAAGAACAAATGGAAGACCTCTTCATTAACAATAAAAAAAGATATGCAAACGAAACCCCAGAACACCGAGAAGAAAGACTGGCGAAGAAAAGAGAGCAGAATAGAAAAAGAAGAGAAAATGAGACTGAAGAAAAGAGAAGAGAAAGATTAAGTAAGCAAAGATTAATAAATCGAAAGATTCTCAGCGATGAGACTGAAGAAAAGAGAAGAGAAAGATTAAGTAAGCAAAGATTAATAAATCGAAAGATTCTCAGCGAAGAATCAGAAGAAAAGCGTCGAGAGCGATTGTCCAGAAATGATGAGTATAAGAAAAGAAAATTATATGAAGAGAACGAAGAACAGAGACTTCACAGATTGAATGAAAAGAAATGTTATGATTACAACAGAAAATACATCGTCGTTGGATCTTGTTACAACAGAGCCTTCTTGCTATTTTTTGATGAACCCGGGCAACGCCGGGCAGAACAGCTAGTGTTAAATAATAAAGTTATACTTTTTAAAATCGAAATTCTGGTGTGAAATTTGTTCATAAAACTTGACTCAAATTACCGGTAGTTCTAGTGTTAAAAATTTAAACTTGAAGTATAAAAATAGTCACCAGTGTCCACCACTAATGACTATTTGCATATTCTACTAAGCACCATTATATTTAAAAATAATATTGTAGTGTATTTCTCTCGGACATGTTATAATAATATGTGTTTAAAAAATCTGTTTTGAGAGAAAGGTGTAACATGGAATTAAAAAATGCCAATGCTGACTTCAAATTTTACTACCGGTCTGGTAGTAAAATTTTAAGCAGATGGAATTAACCCTTTGAGCTCTGGTGGGTAAATATCTTCAAAATTCCAAATGTCACTTTGGCACCAGTATTTTGCAAAGAAAAAAACCGTCTAACGATATGCAAAAAAAAAAAAATGCGTTAAACTTTTTTCAAATAATTTTGGTCGATTATTCCGGTGCCACTGTGACATTTCGAAATTAAAATTATGTGGTAGAAAATTCAACCATCAAAGGGTTAATCCTTTCCGGGGTACTTGTATTCGTCAAACGTTGAAATAATTGATTACGATTTACACGAAATTTTATTTGTAAGCTAATAAAAGCGTATTTTTGCATATTTAATAAAAGTGAAATTTTCCTAGAAAATTTCTGACGCCACTGCGGAAATTTGGATTTAAGATTAGGTGTTGTCATTTGCCAGCACTGTCCTTCAAAGGATTACCAAGCTGCTGTACGTGATGAAGCATGTTTTAATTTAAACGGTCATTAAGTTGTGAAGTAGCTTCATAATGTACCTATCAAATGTGAGTAATAAAAATGTTTCCTTTAAAAAAAATTTTAATTCATAAACGGTACTTAATTTAAAAATGCCCTTTGTACATCTCGAAACTATTTGGACTATGCAACATGACTAAAATCCATGCCATACTGTCTACATTATTGTCAAGAGGCGTTGAAAAGGAATCATATTTAAGCAAATATAGGGGAAGATTGTGCACATAGTACTTGAGCCATTTTTTAATATCTTTTTTTTTTTTTTTTTTTTTTAGAATTTCTTAGAACAAAATAAAATATTGAAAATGGAAATTTGATATTTTTTCTTCAATTGAAAACCACTTTCAATTCATTTTGAACTATTTTCCTATGTCTAATAAATTTTTACTTTTTCTTTTACATCGTGGCTCAAGTATCCCCATGGAGCAGATACTTGAGCCAGATGTCACATTCGCACCAGTATTTTGCAAAGAAAAAAAAACGGTTTACGATGTACGCAAAAAAAAAAAATGCATTAAACCTTTTTCATATAAATTTGGTTGAATTTTCTGGTGTCGTTGTGACATTTCAGAATTAAAATTATGTGGTAGAAAATTCTACCAGCAGAGCTTAATCACCATACTTTCAAAATGGTACCAAGGTATGTGATTTCTTTTTTACATGTTCAGAACTATAATTATGTTACCATGATGCCAGTTCTACAACTGTAGAGATAATAGGGGTGGCCCAAGTATCCTCTATGTTCAAGTATCCCCACTCTCCCCTATATGTGGAATCAATGTGTTCCTTTTTATGACGGGGGTTAAATGCCTTAAGTACCCCCACTAGTCAATGAAAAAGACCCGGATGATCATTTAAGTTCTATGGGAGCGTTCTTTTCAACTATCTCGCTTAAATTTTAATATTTTTACATGATTGTTTTGCATAAGACAGCTGAGAACGATCTACAACCGCACTAGTTTTTACTTTTTAAATTCTTGTTTCACATTTTTTTAAATGCGTTAACTTTCAAAACCGTTTAGAACCGGTTCTGAAATTGAAACTATCATAATATAAAAAAATCTGAAACCAAAATCGAAAAAGTAAAAAGTAGGCGGTTGTAAGTAAGTTTCAGACATCCTATGGGAAAAAAAAAACATGCAAAACTATTTAAATTTGAGCGATTTATTTGTAACAAAACGCGCCCATAGACTTAACATTATCATCCGGGTTTTTATCAGTGACTAATGTTTGGTCATTATCACGATTAGTCAGGCACTTATAATGACTTTGATTGAATGTGCTGTTTTTTGATGACTAACCATAACTATTTTATAATTGGGATAATTCTGACATTACTGTCTCGTTGCATTGAAAAGATGTTCTAGTAGTCAACTTAAGAAACATTTTTCCACTGTAATTCAACCGCTTTTTAATATTTATTTTATTTATCTGCTATTTTTCTTTGTAGTTTGAAAATAAATATCTAAATTATGATAAACGAATAATTTAATAATTAGATATTTAAACATATTTCTTATTCTATTGTTAATATTTTTAATAAAATATCTGGAGTTGAATCCTTAAAATATCATTATAACAAATAAAAACTTCTAAAATTCGAAAAGAAAACTCATTGACCGACGTGATAAGCCTATATAAATCAAATATATAAATTCTCAGGTGTGGCAATCTAAACTACCACAAAAGAAAGAAATTTACAATTTATTTTCGTGTTATTCCCTTGACTAATCTTATCCAATCAAAGAAAATGGTTATGGAGCTATAAAAAACAAATCTGCAAAATCATCAGTGAACGAAAATAAGATGTTTTTTAAAAGAAAAAGAATGATATTGAATTGCATTTTTTACTTGAAATCATAGAATTAAAGCAATACATACGAACATTATTCGTAAAAATATTTAGAGTACATATAGAAATACTGAAATAACATTTTTTTTATATTGTTCTGTTATACCTGTTTTTTCCTGCTATATTATTTTATGCCCGAGAAAATTTTTTTAAATTTACATAGAGCTTTTTACAAGTGTTCGTACGGGTACCGTAAATTTCCGGGTGATACAGTAGTATATTTTTATAAAAATATGTAAATGTAGTTTAAACGCACGATAATTCGCCTTTTTTAGGAGAGATTTTCCATAAGAAAATGGCCCGACCAGTGGCCGAGAGGTTCTGACATCTCAACTGGTAGACAGCAGGTGCTGGGTCTGAACCCAATCGTGGCCGTCGGCCTAACCGTTCGGAATTTTCGTGGTTTTCTTCGAACCTTGCATAAATACGGGTTAGGTTCCCTTAGAAAGACCCCCCACGAAGGGCACTCTCTTCAGGGCCTATATCCCTTGTGTAGCTAATCGGCTGAGACAAAAACAAACAAAACTATAAGAAAATGTTGGTAAGGAAAAATTTATTAATTTTAAAATTCCAGGATTCGTACGAATCCTGTTTTAGCCCCTTAACGGTCACATCAAATTACGGTTTAAAAATTAAGATTGATAATTGCCACCACTTTTTTGAAAAAAAAAATCATCTTATTTAATGGAAAATAAAATAACACCAGAATAAAATCAATTTCACTATTTTATAAAACTTGTGGGAATCAAATAATTCAGAATAAAAGCTGTGAAGCTTTCAGCTCGAGAATGTCTCGGGAACGACAGTTAAAAGGTTAAGGATCCTCTGCTTTGGTCACTTTATATGCATACACAAGGTGACTAGCGGTCAGGCAAACACAGGGCAAAGAAAGGTTAAAGTGTAATTCGCCTTCTGTAGTCCCTTTATATTATTTGAAGTATTTTCTATAAGAAAATACTGGTAGTCCTCTCCTTTATTGACTGTGTTTTTTCCCTGACCACTCAGCAACCTGATGTTGGTATGTTTTGAATTTTACTAACCCTTTTCGGAACAGTGGTTCCACACCGAACACAACTGCAAATTGCACCAAAAATATTTTAATAAAATTTTGCTTTTGCAATGAAAGCTTAAATTAGAGAGTTCTTTACTTCTAAAAAAGTCGTTTGTAAAATCCAGTGCAAACAATAATTCCTCATTTTACGAACAAAATTTGTCCTTGCCAAGGAAGGTTAAAAAACCATTGAACATATCTAATGTATACTACAGAAGGTCTAAAGCTGCAAGGGTTCACTATATCGTGTATAGCTTTTTTGCAGGGTTCTTAAATGTTTGTTTACTGCCAGTTCAAATTTAAGAGATGAACAAAATAGTACCGTAATTTCGGGTGTATAAGCCGCAGATCAAACAATTCTTTTCGACACAGAATTTTTTAAGAAACAAATGTAACTAGTCAGATCGCCGTAAATATTTTTCTTCAATCACTATATAAGATTTCTGGGTCCAAAAAGAATTGTTTGATCCGCGGCTTATACACCCGAAATTACGGTACTTGTATAATTGTGAGATAGGTATAATAAGTTGCAAAAATTGTTCAAAAGAATTTCGTCTAAAATTTGGAAAAAGTAGGTTAAAAATGAGAAAGTGGGAAAAAAGTAGGGACATATAAGCAATAACTTTATAGGTTACAAAAAGGTTTTGTGGAAATTCTGAAATATAAGGACTAAGAATGTCTTTAAATATATGAGAGTGGCAACATACACTGGTGTGCAAAATTTAAGGACGAGTCCCAAAATGCCAATTTTCAAGGGATTTTCAAGTGATAATTTTCACGCGAATAACCAAAAGGAAGTAATATAAATCGAATATTTACTATCCCTGTATAACAGCTAGTCCATATAACATCTCATTCAGGTCACGCATGGTCACAAGAGTCACAGTCACTACGGTGAAACAAAAAAATAGGAAATTTCATACGTCTCTTTTATGTGTCTCAAATGACTACTATATGTGACTCCAGTGTCAGGTCACTGCGACTGCTGCTTTGTGACGACTCACCAGGTGACTTTAAAGTGTCGTTTTATTGAGACTCTCGTGTGACTCATTTGGAGGCTCAATTTCAAAGTCATTGTGAATGTTTCATTATGATAAATTGCCAAAGAATGTCCTATTAAAGTCACATGGTGAGTTTTCACCACTTTTTACAATGGTTATTTCACAGCAGGGTCTCTGTTACCATTTGACAAAGTCTTGTGACAGAAAGACACCATGTGACTTAAATGTGTGAAAAATTATAGCTTTTGGGCGTTTTATAGTGTAAAAAATAATAGATTTGATTCATGTAAATAGTTATTCTATTGAATGTTTTAATGATAATAAATGTTTCCTATTTCAATGATTCTATTTAATGTTGATTTACGGAATGTTGCGGAAAATTTTAGCCTGTTTACTAGCAACAATAAAGATGCAGCAACTACGTTTCAACCACTTAATCGTCGCGCCCGAGACATTCACGGGCTGCAAGCTTCATGGCTTTTATTTGAAAATTGTCTGATTCCCATCAATTTTATAAAAAAGTGTAATTGGTTTTATTTTTTTACCATTTTACCTGTCATTAAAGAAGAAAAATACATTTTTCCAAAAAAGTGGTGGCAATAATGAATTTTAATTTTTAAACTGTAATTCAATGCGACCATTAAGGAGTTAATGTCATTAACTTTTTCAAAATATTATCCGTTCGTCATAACCGTCCTAACGAGGGATTCACATATAAGAACTTTTCGATTCGTACAGAGGTTGGCCGAATTTAAAAAAAATGCGTTTTTTTTTTTTTTTTTTTTTTTTTTTTTTTTTTTTTTTTTTTTTAAGGTAGTTTTCTGATTATATCCGTAGAAAATTTCAATTAATACGCACAACACGGAATAGGTTATCTCATTCTACCGCCAAACTTCGGCGAATTGTTATCTAAACGAAATAAAAAAAAAGTCGTAGAAAAATGATAAATGGCTTAAAAATCTTACAAAGATCTAAAATAATCAAACCTGGACTTAAAATAAACTTTTTAAATAAAGAATTTATATTACTTGGGAAAGGATTTACAAAAAATTGAAAAAAATAACATTGACATGTTTCAGTTCAATATTATAAAAACCATAACCATGATAATAAAAAATATACAAATCCTCTCACGGTCAATACAAATGACGCGCGACAATAAGATGCAAACAAAAACCACGCGCTCTATTGTAAAAAATAAAGTAAAATAAAATAAAATAATTTTGTTCATCTCATTTAAGCTTTCACGAGGAATTTGTTCATTAACACTAACATAGAGACAATAAAAGAAACGGTATCATTACAAACAAAACATTTACGCGCAATTTCAAAGGACTCTCTTATAATGGACTTACAACAGGAATTTGATACGAAACGTAATTTACTGTTATTATACAGAATTTTTATCCCTCCATCTAAATAGAACCTAGATAAAGCAGTGTTAGTACGACCAAATTTAATGTCGGATTCATGTTCACCTTTTCTAATTTCAAACTTTCTCACAGTTATGTGTATGTAATACATTAACAGTGTTGCCAACCTCCGGCTTTTTTTAATTAAGAAAACACAGTTTGAACCAGAATTTCTTTTTAAACAGAAGTGTCTAGCGTTAAATGAAATAGGCATTTTAAATTTACTTATTTTCAATAATAAAATAAATTTCTGGTCGGAAATATAATTGTTTGATTTTTAAAAAGCCGGAGGTTGGTATGTATGCATTAACCAAATATTCGTAGCACCCGAGACATTCACGGGCCGCAAGCTTTACGGTTTTTATTCAGAATTGTTTGATTCCCATCAGTTTCATACAATAGTGTAACTGGTTTCATTCTAGTATCATTTTACTTGTCATTAAATAAAATGAATATTTTTTTTCTAAAAAATTTGGTGGTAATAATGAATTTGGATTTTTAAACTGTAATTTAAAGCGACCATTAAGGGGATAAGTCCCTTTTTCGTGAAATATACGGTGTTTCATAATCCCCTACAAGATTCTCTCTTACTATATGACTAGCTTACTTATTAATTAAACTGTTTAATTTTGGTGATTGTGTCACAATTACTTCAATATTAAACATTTTTAATTTAAATTTTAACTTTTTAAAACCAATATATAAAATTGAATATTGAATTGATTGCTACACCGCCCACCAAACATTAAAGAGTTTTCTTAATAAGCAAATTCACCCTATAGGACCGGAGAATCTTGCAGGGGCTTATGAAATAATGTATATTGCAGAATGAAGGTGACTTAAATTATAACATAGGCATGACTGGGAGACTTGGAGTTACAAAATGTGAACATGAATCCAATATTAAATTTGGTCGTACTAATACTGGTTTATCTAGATTATATTTAGAAGCGGGATATCAATTCCGTTCAATGAAAGCAAATCATGCTTCGTATGAAATTGTTGTCGTAAGTCCATCATAAGCGAGTCCATTGATATTCATACACGTAAACTTTTTTTTTTTTTTTTTTTTTTTTTTTTTGTAATGATACAGTTTTTTCATGATTCCAAAGTTATGATTAGAGTTAATGAATCAAATTCTCGTGAAAGCTTGACAGGGATGAACCAAGTTAGAAAATTATTATTTTAATTTTTTAATTTTATTTTAATTTTTTTTTACAAAAGAGCGCGAGATTGTTCTTTAGATATTATTATCCTGTGTCATTGTGTCAAAGTGTAGCTGATTGTATTCAACGTATTCTATAGCAGAATTGTGAGATAGGCGCCAAATTTACTTGAAGATGAACAGATAATGGAGAATAAATATTTCGCAGAAAAGCGAATACCTCACAATGTACCACCAGCGGCGACGTTTAGAGCATTTTTGTGGGATTCTTAGCATACCGTTTTGTTAAGCATGCTACAAAATCGCGCAATAAGATTTCGTGAGCGATGTCACTTTAATTATGGCCAACTTGTACTGATTTTTTTTTTTTTTTTTTTTTTTTTTTTTTTGTATACTAAGATTCCCTGTGGATTTATAGTAATATTTCCTTTTAAATGTAAGTTTCGGTTTTTGCAATAATACGTCAGAATAAAATAATCACAATAATTGGGTATTACCGGTGCTTAAATAATATCATCCAGATATTAATACCGTTTAAAATTGTTTGTTTTAGATGCTTTTAGAAACACTGTCACACGAATAAAATGTATTTTTAACTACAGCAACATATATCATTACAAGTAATCTGCAGATTTCGATATTTAACTTTTGAACTTCAAATTTTTATGGAAACATATTCCATGTTTCAATGTGTTTTACTTTTTAAAAATAACTCTAAAACACCTGCTACCTTTCACTTAAAATGCCAATATATCGATTCTGAATGAATAAGGAGTTTATACATTTTCCAAAATATCATTACTTTTATCCGCCTCGTGACGTTTTCCCTCGAAACATATTAACTGCTGCTCTTTTTCACAGGATATGAATAGGTTTATGAATAGTTATTTTCATAAAATATACTTTCCAGTACTTTTTTAAAAGAATGTGTATTATGTGAGGAAGTAAGTGAAAAGTCTCTTGAAAATATCCTGATGAATTTCTTGCAGTGTATTCTGAAATATTGAAAAATCCTAGCAAAGCAACATATGCATCAGTCTTATATACTTGTAAAATATTAACGTGATCAGAATTTTTAGTGCTGTTAAATATTTGAGGGAAAAATAAATATTTTGAAATATAAATAAAATGCTTTAACCCCTTAATTGGTTATTTCTTTTCCGTTCAATAAATTGAAAATAACGGACTCACACTATTATTATTTAAATAAAATATTCGTAACATTTAATCTAACCATTTCCGCTTTTAAATGGTATGAAATTATTTAAAAGAAGAATGGTGTGAAAAAGCTTTAAATGATGAATTAATCATATTCCTCTTGTCCGAACGGCGTACGGCCAAATCAGTTCAGGACAAAAGCGGCTGGTCAGGGGGTGCTGCATCCATTTATTCACACCACTAAAATTGTACGGTTATTTCAATTTTATTTAATCAACGAAATTTGTCGAATAAATAATATGAAAGATTCTGTTAAATTTTAGTGGTGTGAAAAATCGGATGCAGCACTCCCTGAAGAGCCGCTATTGGCTCAGGGGTTAAAAAGGTTTTAAAAAGAAACACAGTTTAAACACTTACTCGAGAAACTAATTTTACTTTGAGATTGTCACTGGAAAAAAATGTATTTTTTTTTTCATTTTTCTAGTTTTTCCTCTGATATTTCATGTTTTAGTCTTTTGCAAGTATGTGTCGAATTTCTCCGGAAAAACCTGTAGATATGTTTATAAATGTCATTTTAATTACATTGAGTATTCTACAAGATTCTAAAAATGACCTGGTACCATTAAAAATAAAATCAAAAGTGGTCAGTTAAATTGATGTCATTGAGCCCACATACTATTCTCAGTAACTGCATATCATACTTTTATTTCAAAGAATAATGTCTCTTAAAAAGTTGATTAAAAGGCATTAGCTCCTGCTTCACATTTTTACGCTTAACCGATCACTCTCCATATCTAACCAAAGAAAGCTCCTTATCAGAATCGGTCTAGAGAAAGAAAAATGAAGCACATTGAAATTTTCTGCATGAAAATCCATTCATCTAAATTAAAGTGAGAACTGACCCCTCTGTCCTTAACCAATGAATATCCAAATCTAATCAAGGAAGCTACTTAACAGAATAAAACCGATATACCAAATTTGAAGCATATGAATAATTCTTTATGAAAAACGTATTTGTCAAAATTAAGTATGGATAAACCACCTAACTCCTTTATATTTAAAGAATGAAAACCCAAAATTAACATGAAAGTGTCTTATCAGACTGATCAGTTAAAAAAATCAAAACAAATCGGATATTTCTATCAAGAGTTACGTACCTACATAAGTACCGTAATTTCGGGTGTATAAGCCGCAGATCAAACAATTCTTTTTCGACCCAGAATTTTTTAAGAAACAAATATAACTAGTTAGATCGCCGTAAATACTTGTCTTCAATCACTAAATAAAATTTCTGGGTCCAAAAAGAATTGTTTGATCTGCGGCTTATACACCCGAAATTATGGTACATATATACATAAACAATCAGCGGGCACATTAGCTCTCAGGCTTTGATAGCCTGGGATCTAAAAACAGCAGACACTAAAATGTTAGGTCGGAAATGGGAATTAACTGGTTATACAACCGGTGCAGAATCTTCTTAAATATCACACATTTCACAAATTGATCAAACTAAGGTTAAATAAATTGATGGGAGAAAAGGTTAAGAACGGTCCTAACGACATTTGCTATTGTGGGTCAACAATACTTGACGTCACAACTTGACGTTTTGTGACTTTACGTCACAACATCACAAAGTAACGTTTCCGCGTAATTGTTGTGACGTCACATTTTTATACGGGCGATGAAAAATATATTGGATAGAAAATCAGAAAGATTTTCAGAGATACTATCAATTTGATAAAATGTTTTACTGTTGAGAGAAAGTATAGGATATGTAATATAAAACTTGCAGGAATAAATGTCTCAGGAAAATATTTTCTACTGTTTTTGAATTATGGAAAGGAATGAAATTCTAGACTACTATTTATATAAATGACACTACAAATTTATTTTACGTAAAGAAGTTTGTGCGTAAGAAATATTTTTCACTGTAGAAACAAATGAGAATTCATGTTTAGAAACTTCTTTTTATCTCTATATGCAAACTTTCCTGCTTACTAAAACCATAAATATTACTTATTCTGACCACATATACCTTATCAAAATAGAAAATCTAGTTTAATATGGTGAATAATATATCTGGGAAAAATTTATACTTAACTGAAAATAAGGATCAATAAAAATAATATAATTTTCTTTTCGATGAAATGGTTCTTAAATTGGAGCACTTTTTCTTTCTTATTATTCACTAACGAAACTTATAAAATTAATTGAATTTGTTTCATTATTGTAAATTACTGTCCACAATATTAATATGCCATGGAATAAGTGCTTAGGACTCTTTACAATGTATTTATATTGCTGTGTAGCGTAATTATTGTATTGTTTCATGGTTTTTAATTGATTTTTTATTTTGTGTTTTATTATTTTTTTCATTCTGAATGATCAATTTATAGTTTTTCTACTGCCAAAACCTTTAAAAAAGTATGAAACTCAAATATCTCCAGTATTTTTCAATGAAATTGTACCCCTTTATCATGTTTCTAGAAATAATTTCGCAACTGTTGTCAAACACTTAATTTAATTCCTTTCATCTAACGTTTGTGTAACTATACATCATAAAATGTGATTTCTTAAAATGAAAGTATTGTATTATCAAATATGCAAATTATCCGAGATGATTTCGACAGTGCAGTTGAAAGACTATAAATGAAATGTGAGTCAAAGAGAAATTTAAAGAAAAAAGTATATCTGGCACTATGCAAATTCATGGAAATGATATACATTACAACAGTATTTTAAAGAAACTGTTTTTTGATCAAAGAAGCCATCGTCAGAAGCTGTAACTTTATAGCCGTGGCTCCGCAGCTTGTCATTTCTATCTGACAAAAGCTCCCACATTTTTCTCTTTCAGTTGGGACTTTGTACTTCTGCAATCTGTTTAGTTGATTAGCCAAGCACTCAAATTTTCATTATAGAACAGAGTTATAAATTTTCATTATATTCGCAATGAATATTCAATTTGACAAGCTCCCACATTTTTCTCTATCAGTTGGGACTTTGTACTTCTGATATCTGTTTAGTTGATTAGCCAAGCACTCAAATTTTCATTACAGAACAGAGAGTTATAAATTTTCATTATATTCCCAACGAATATTCAATTTGACAAGTGCTCCCACATTTTTCTCTATCAGTTGGGACTTTGTACTTCTGCAATCTGTTTAGTTGATTAGCCAAGCACTCAAATTTTCATTATAGAACAGAGAGTTATAAATTTTCATTATATTCGCAATGAATATTCAATTTGCATTTTTGTACTTACATATTCGGAAATGCACCGAAACTAATGGTGTTGTAATAACCAGACTAATCAAATGTTTTGACTTGGGTAGTATAATTTGTGACACTTTTGGTAATTTCTTCAACCCCATCCATGAATCCCAAATGGTTCATGAAACTAAAACTGTCTATATTTCTCTATTTTTCCGTTAGGAATATGTTAGCTACTGGAGTTTAACCTTCCTATCCTGAATGGGTCTAATCGACCCAGTCCTGTAATGCGTTTCATTCGATTCAAACCAGAAAGTTTTTCATAAAGTAAATTAAATAAATAACACAAAAATCTAAGTTAAATAATTATGTTAAATGGATTTAAATAAAAATTCTTGTGTGAAATATTTAATCAAGTTTGAGTAAAATGTCAACAGGGTAGGAAGGTTAAAGAAACGAACATTGATTAACCCTTTGTGTTTCAGTGTTCCATTACAAGGAATATCCCACATGATTCTCGAATGCCGCCACAGTAACATCAGAGTTCTGGTATAAATACAATCCATTTATTACCGTAATTTCGGGTGTATAAGCCGCGGGTCAAACAATTCTTTTTCGACCCAGAATTTTTTAAGAAATAAGTGTAACTACTTAGATCGCCGTAAATATTTGTATTCAATCACTAAATAAGATTTCTGGGTCCAAAAAGAATTGTTTGGTCCGCGGCTTATACACCCGACATTACGGTATGTATGGGGGAGGGGGAAAGTAGCTTTTTCTTATATTCAAATAAATTTGTACATAAATTAAGGTGTCATTCAGGCATTTCAACATTTTTGAAATGGAAGTCACGGCGCTGGAAATGGTTAAATGTCTTGAATTGCCGCTATAATTGTTCATATTTACGTCAATTTGTACACTTCTTCATCTAACGGACCTGAAATAATCATCACCTTTATTTGTGTAAAGGATTCAAGGGTAAAGTCGCTGTAATCGAAATACTCAAGGCCAGGGGATACGAGATGTGATGTTATAACAAATGGACCGATTTCATCCTAGCAATGTTTAAAACAAAAAAATGAATAAAAGTTTTCTTTTATTTTAATTGTGGAGTATATATTATCTTATAAAACAATAAATTTATACTTACTGGGGAGAATTTCGATTCCCTCAATAAAAATATCAGCCAGATGCGGCATTCCGGAATATATTTGCTATTTAACAGAAAATTATTTTCCCTAATAAAATACTGGTCTGCAAAAACGCAGTAATCTCATCCCTAAATTCTAATTTATTTTTATTTTATCCTGAATATGCAAAAAAAGCAAATGTTTTAAACATTTGGATTATTACATATGCACAAAATAACACACTCGTAGAGACACTGTATTCAATAAAAATAAGTAAAAATATATTGAATTTAAGTGTATCATATGCAAAATAAGAAACAAATATATTACAAATTTCCAAATTTTTGCTGCAATGTTTAACACTAGAACCGCGGAGACGGGTCATTTTGACCCGTACTCAGTGAAAAGATGTCGATTGGAACCAGATAAATCTTCTTAAAATAATTTAGATATAAGATGCACAAAAATTATTTAAAATAAATAGGTTAAATAGACTTAAATAAAAATTCTGATATGAACTATTTTTATAAAACTTGGGTAAAATTTCCCGCGGTTCTAGTGTTAAAGCTATTGTTCGTTCTCTAATTATGGTACACGTATTTTTTACGTAACAAGCATTTACGTATTTTTTTCTGTTGTATAAAAGAAAATGTTTAAATAATTCTTCATTAACTTAATTTTTGAAACAAACGTCTGTTCCACCGTATTTTAGTATGCATATTTATGACAAAATATGTAAAACATTTAAGTAATTTTGTTTGTTACACTATGAAATTATTGAAATAGTATTCAAGTTTATATGAGCTGAAAATGTACACGCATATATCCAAAAAATGTTTTTAAAATCTTGTAAAGATCTTTATAGTAAAACCTTTTCTATCATTTTATCAAGCAACATGTTGTTTTTGTAAGGATGA
Organism: Maratus speculifer; assembly: GCA_964019185.1. Taxonomy (NCBI): domain Eukaryota; kingdom Metazoa; phylum Arthropoda; class Arachnida; order Araneae; family Salticidae; genus Maratus; species Maratus speculifer. Next base: position 402,553,076 of record OZ025293.1, read on the forward strand.
AACATGATTTAAATGTTAAATTTTCAACGAACATGAAATACGTGTCAGAAAATTTCGGAAAACTTCAGGGAATATCAGACACGTTACCGGTCGTCACGTCCGCTAACACAGATTTAGAGAATACTTAAATAATATATTATGATAAGATACACTAAAAATTAAATAGTGCATAGTTTTTAAAAAATATAAAGTTGACATATACATGCTAGAAAATTTTAGATTAATGAATGTTAATCTATGAAAATTAGTGTTTCCATGGGGAACCCACGTAACAGAATTTAAAAAATAAAACATTTTAACTTCATTTTAATCCATTTTTATAAGTTATGTATAACGTACTATAGATGTTTCCATGGGGTACACATGTTACCGCATCTAAAAAATAAATCTTTTTAACTCCCTTTTTTCCATTTTCATATTTTAAACCTGTGTAAGAATCTGGTGTTAAGAATCTGGTGTAAAGAATGATGAATCATTTTTAAAATAAGGCACGGAGAATTCATAAAAAGATGGATAAGCAACGGACATGTCGCAAACGAGGAAAATTTCACTAAATTTATGTACGTGTTGAATTATATTGTCAAAATTTAGAAGATTTTTACCATTTTAATCTACAAGCGTATTTGAAACATTTTAAGTATTTCTTAAAAAATAAAAATGTAAATTTTTTTAGTGAATGAAACTCTAATAACATGTTTCACGTAATGCAAAAGGCATTATATATGTATTATTGTACTATGTAACACAATTTTATTCGATAAAATGTTATAAAACATCAATCGATTCTGTTTAAGATTATTTTAAACATATTTCCATATAATTAATAAATATTAGTGAAAAATTTAATTTTCAAAACCGGGCTAGTTTTTACTTTTTCAATTTTTGTTTCAGATATTCTTTAAAAAATTACTTTAACTTTCGAAACCGGTTTAAACCTGTTCTGAAACTGAAACTATCGTAATATAAAAAATGTATAACCAAAATCGAAAAAGTAAAAACTAGCCCGGTTGTGGATTGCCCTCAGCTATCTTGTGCAAAAAAATCATGCAAAAATATTAAAATTTGAGCGAGATATTAGAAAAGAACGCTCCCATAGACTTTACATGGTCATCCGGGTCTTTTTGAGTAATTTTTCTATGACTATTGTGGGCTCTTAAGTGGCCACTGGAGTCACTCAAAAAAAAACTTGGACTGGTTTAGTATTCAATTTTACGATTTTGGTTATATTTTTTAAATTATGATAACTTCAATTTAAGAACCGGTTCTGTTACTTAAATTATATATTTTTTAAATCTCAAATCAAAATCGAAAAAGCAAGAACTAACTCGGTTGTAGATCGACCTCAGCTATCCTATGCAAAAAAAAATAGTCATGTAAAAACACTAAACTTTGAGCGATATATTTGAAAATAACATTCCCATAGATTTAATATTACCATCCGGGTCTTTTTGAGTGACTAGTGTAGACTTTTAACTCCCGTAGACTTTTTATCGAGGATTTCAGGAAAGGTGGACTCTACATAGCTGCCAACCTGACATCGATTATCCGTAATACGTGTGTTAATTTAACCCTAGTTTAATGAGTTTCGAACCAGAATTTTTTCAAAGAAATGAATTTAAGTATGTTCCACTAACAATCCTGAAATTAAATAAATAAAGATGTATGAAATATATTTTCTGGTTTGAAATGATGTTAACCTGGATCAAACTAATCCAGGTATTACGGAAGATTAGTTGAAAGTTGGCAGCTATGACTCTTATGTTAAGAATTACAATGATTAGAGCTGGTCTTTCTTATTTGTATCAACAAGCTCTTTATTAACCCTTTCCGGCGCAGACAAATTCTGTTCGTAAAATGAGAAATTGTTGACTGACACCGGAATTTACAAAAGACTTTTTTAGAAATTAAGAATTGCCTGATTTAAGCTGTCATTGTAAAAGTAAAATTTTACTAAAATATTATTGGTGCCGTTAGTAAGTTTGGAATTAAAATTAGGTGTTGCCGGAGTGGTAACACTGCGCCAGAAAGGATTAAAAGCATAAAAATATTTTCTAAACAAGAATTTTTAACCCATTCGTGCCCAAGACCTATTGCGCAAATTTTATTCGGTTGGCACTACTATTTTTAAAAGAATTAAGTTTAGTTCATTAATTACGAAAATGTTTCAATTAAATAAAATAAAGATTGTTGTTCTTTTTTACCGGTGTCAAAATCAGTGCTGCATGCACCTTTTGAAGCGTCCCTAAAAAGGGACGCTAGGCACTAATGGGTTAAACTTGTGTGTGTTTTAGAATATTTTAATTCAATGGAATGATTAGTTCCCATCATAATTATGTTACCTTGCAGTTTTGGGAAAATAGAGAAATATGTGTGCATGTGGTTCTTCTATAAATTTCGCGCTAGTTAGTTAACCATTTTAATTAACCTTTTATGAAGTTTGAGGTAGGATGTGAATGCTTTCGTAATATTCTGTCTCAGCAAATACAATTTTGTCTCAACAAATAATATCTCAGTTTCAAAGAAGAAAATCTTTTTGAATGCAGTATAAATCGTTTAGAAAACTACTTAAACAAAAGGAAATTAACGTGCTTAGAACTATTTTAGATGGCAATATGTACTTTCACACAAATCAGAAACTCTGACAGTTAAAACTGCCTTTCCATTTACTAATGTAGCAATTACAAAATGTGTTCATCCATAAATTTGAAACAGAAATATTATTTTAAGAAATATTTAACAGCGGAAAACACTGTTAGAGAATTTTAAGTGAATATTGTAGCTACTTATGTATAAAATTGCTAAGAAGAGCTAAACTATCCAAATGAAACTGTATTATTTTTTTAAAAGAATAATTAAGACTATCTTACATAATGAAGTTTAAAAGAGCTTTACATAATACATATATATGTGTATATATATATATATATACCGTAATTTCGGGTGTATAAGCCGCAGATCAAACAATTCTTTTTCGACCCAGAATTTTTTAAGAAACAAATATAATTAGCTAGATTGCCGAAAATATTTGTCTTCAATCACTAAATAAGATTTCTGGGTCCAAAAAGAATTGTTTGATCCGCGGCTTATACACCCGAAATTACGGTATACATATTTCTAAATTTTAAATAGTCGATACATATTAAATTTTCTAAAGAAATATAATATTAATGTAGTTCATTCTAAGAAATGTTTAAGTCTTTTAAATACAATGATATTTTTGATCACGTTTAATTTAATTTTCGTATAGTCGATTAAACTAAATTGATCGACCCTACTTTATTTTTGCACTAATTTTCATTTATATTCATTATCGGTGTACGCGAACTTTTGTATAGATTATCTAAACCTAACACAAATATCGAGTATCATTATAGAAAACTAAACTATTGTTTAGAATAATTTATGTTCTTTTCGTTTTTGAAACTCCTATGTTCATTGGTAGCATTATTTTATTTATCTTAGCAATTTATTAATTTGTTATATTACCGAACAGAAATAGCGCGTAACTCCGGGACATCAATGGATACAAAACAATGTGGTTAGAATAAACTTATTTGGCCAATTATGTAGTAACTTATTAATATGAACTATTTGCTCAATATCTCTATTGAATGTGCAGTAAAGTAAAGGCACGCTGAATTGCTCTGGTCACTTAACCCATTAACTGCCGAAACTGTAACACAGGGAGGGATCCTCATCTTTTTTGCAGAAAATGTCTGATACTTCAAATTTTGAAAGAAATCCTTCTCTTGATTTTACCATTTAACTGATCAATAACCTATTTTTTCATGATTTTTACAGAATTTATAATCTTTTATCCGCAGTTTTTCAAAACACAAAATTTTTTGTCTAATTGAATTTTAAAAATGTTCGGATTAAATATTAGAAAATTTAAAATAAAAATTTAATATTAAGAATGGTAAATCATGATTTGAATATGAACCCGTATGTGGTACTGGCAAATCATGATACACTTGGTGGTCACATCACATCTGTGACCAAAATGCCACCACTCAGTGACGTCACATTATGACTGAGATGTGACTTTCTTAAAAATCTTTAGAAATTTATAAATATCCTTCAAAACATGTTATTTACTTTAAAAAAACATGTTTCTGGCAATTTAAATATCGTTGCTTTTGTCACAGATTCGTCACAATGTTAATGTCAAATTAGTCACAAATGACACATTTTTCACAAAGGGTATAGCCGGGTTTCCTAGTAAAATATGCCCTTGAGTCAAACACATCGAGTCCTACATGGATCGATAGCCCATAAAAAGAAATTCAGTTCTCCTCATTTTTAAGTTTGTATCTCAAGACCATGGGGGGTAATGGCCCCAAATGCCTGTTTTGGATAAGAGCGCATTGTGACGAAACTACTAAGCAGATTTCAACGAAAAAAATAAGGGAAATAAAAAACTACCATACGAATGTTTGACAATTTTTTCCGATTTTTTTAAACAAAAGAACAAGTTTTCTAACATTTTTCCTGTTTTAAAATGTACATTTTAATTAAAAATAAACTGAAAATTCTGAGTGACCACCTTGGTTTTTGTGCATAAAATACTATGGGAAATGATGCACATTCACTATCAATTTCAACTTTCTACGTATGGTGCATTATATTAAAAAAAGGACAAAATCATATTCCGGCGGAAATGTAGGGCGTGTCTCGGACAAATTTCACGCCTTCTTTTAAAAATACCTTGTGAATTAATGTGTGAGATTTTAAAAGAAGGCGTGAAATTTGTCCGAGACACGCCCCACATTGCCGCCGGAATATGATTTTGCCCTTTTTTTAATATGATGCACCATACGTAGAAAGTTGAAATTGATAGTGAATATGCATCATGTCTCATAGTATTTCATGCAAAAAATTAAGGTGGTCATTCAGAAATTTCAGTTTATTTTTAATGCAAACATACATTTAAAAACAGGAAAAATGTTAAAAAACTTGTTCTTTTGTTTAAAAAAAATCTGAAAAAAATGTCAAACATTCGTATGATGGTTTTTTACATTCCTTATTATTTTCGTTGAAATCTACTCAGTCAGTAGTTTCGTCACAATGCGCTCTTTTCCAAAACAGGCATTTAGGGCCATTACCTCCCATGGTCTTGAGATACAAACTTAAAAATGGGGAGAAATGTATTTCTTTTTATGGGCTATCGATCCATGTGGGACTCGATGTGGTTGACTTAAGGGCATATTTTACTATGAAACCCGGCTATACCCTTTGTCACATTATGACCACTTTGTGAAACGTCACAAAAGAGCACTAAAACGGCCATAACGACTTCACATTTTAGTCACTGTGACTTCACATTGACGTCACGTGACGTCACATCGACAATCGATGGTCACAAAGTCACAATGGGACTTCACAACGTCGTTGCAGTGACGTCACCATGCTTTACGGGTCGCTGCCCGTCCCGTAAGACATGGAGACGTTTGGCATTTGTACAATCTTTACAAATTATTGTCCTTTTTTTACTCTAGTCCTGATTATAAGCTTGCTAATTTTGTTCATCACTTTCGGGGCTTTTTTTAACGGGACTATTTTAATTTAGAGGGAATTTTTATTGAAGTATTTTTAGATATCTCCATTCAGGAATATTTGCTTTAATCAAAAGGATAAGTTTACCTTCCTGTAATTATATAAAGTGATTATTTTTAATCAGATACAGTGGTATATATTTTAATTAATAAAATCTGCTTTGTTTAAAACACTGAAGAGGTAAAAGAAAAGCAATTCTTTATCTATGAAATCGCGCCTTAAAGCAAGATTTTTTGTCCGAAAAGATTGAACTTTATCACGTAATAAGCAGGATCGCGCAGTAATCTTTTGCGTTTAAAACGGGATATTTTTACATTAGTTTTATGAGCTATGTTGAAGAGACTGGAAATAATTGACTATTAAACGGGATCACAGCTTAACACTGTCATATACTACAAATTAAAAGAGCAAAATACCCATAAAAGAGCTAATTCCTCATGTCAATCTTGGAGACTCATAAATTCTCTGTTATAACCGCTTTCATATTCTACACATTAAAAGTTTTAAGACTCTAGAAAGTACCATTAAGTCAATAATCTTTACATTAGCATAATAATGAAGTTTGTTAATTATTGTCCCCATACTCCAAAAGATGAAAGTGTTAATTATGAAGGTTCAGCAAAAATTCCCATAGAAAAAATAAATTACTAGATTTGTTATATAAGTTATGACTGGAAATATTCGTTACACTATTTTTAAAGTTTAACTTGAAGTAATCACCTCGTCATGTTTTATGTTTAAAAAAATATATCTTTCGAAAATCCTCAACTACAAATAAAAAAAATCTTAATAATAATAAAAAAAATACAGCTTAATAATACACATAGATATGTACTCATTAAAATGACAGATCATGATTCATTGTTAGAGGGAAAATGCTCTAAGAATTATTTCTTTATTATTAAAATAAAACAATATTTTTATAAATATATTATTAACTTAGCTTACTTGTAGATTCATGCCTGCCTAAAATCAATATTCTTTGAATCAGAAATTTTATTAAATAAATGAAATGAAATAAACGCCACAAGGTAACAAAACATTTTTAAAAAAATAAATATTCTCATCGAAATATCTGGAAAAATTCCAATAAATACACCAAAGTATTGAACATGTTAAGTTGTCCAAATTGTTTCATCCGTTTTTTATTTATTTTAGTTTTTTATTTTTTTGGGGGGGGGGAGAGCTTGGGTTCAAAAGTAACCCAAACAAATTTCATTAAGCAGCGAGATTTTATTATTAAAATCTGACCCTATGAATATCTGACCTGAGAACCTTCTACATTGCCAAGAGTCTTATTATCAAAAATTTGTTCGTTATATTCTTTCTAAAAATGCTACTTTTTGAATGATAACATTCGTTCTTATATCACTACACGAACAAAAATCTTTGGCTGCGATCTTGATGGGAAGTTTTCAGAAGTCTTTCGCATAGCCCTGGACACTTAACATTGCTATTACATTGTGTTTGAACCACTCAAGATCATTCCTAAGACAAGGCAATTCGAAAATTGTGAAACGATTCCATTCACGTTAATTATATCACCAAGGCTTTCACTATCTTGTAGACTGATGAAACACCTGTTTTAACCATAAAGTTATGAATAAAGAAGAGGAGACATATAATATATTGCCTAGCATTTGCGGTTAAAATAACTGAAGAGGTTTTTTTCCCTTAAATCTGCTATACAATTTCTAATTCCTGCCAGTCAATATGGTTATCAGTAAAGATGGATAGAAATATGCGTCGTATTTAAAGAGCTTATTTGTTTGAAATTTCTATAACAGTTATCGTAAAAAAATATTTCCTTTTACTGGTGTGATTTTACCTAGCCATTATGGGTAATTCCATACATGCCTGTAACGTGAGTAACCAGCAACAAGTTTTTCTACCAATATTTTCGTTTTGAAAAATGAGACTTATTTTATCGGGAATACCTCATTAATTGAATAAATAAATAAATAAAAACTTTTTGAAAATAGCGGTGGACAACAATTTCGCAGTTATAATCTTGGTAACTCACGTTACAAAACCCCATGGAATGACCCTTACAGAGTGCGTAGTCATCAAGAAAAGCAGAAAATTTTAATTCTTTTAGTATCAGGAATTCTTTAAAGTGCTGGTTCTTACATCTGAAAAAGGATTTCTTTTTTGTTACATAGAACAAATGTTACGTTATAAAATTCTGGTAAATGGTCCTTACAAGGTCCTTACAGACTACGCACCCTGCCCTTATTATCTTTTCACTGAGACAGGTAGAAGATTATCTTGGTTATCATAATAAATCGGAACTTCTGTCACTAAACTGAATATGCACAAGTTAAAGCAAATATTAGTGGTTCTCATTACTTTTGGTTGAAATTTTCAATTAAAAAATATTTTGAATAAACAGAAAAATTTTACACAAATTTGTGATAAAAGTTTCTTTCGGTAGTATTGAATCACTGCAAAAGCGGTTACAATTGAAGCTTTATTATTTTAAGGATATGTCAATTCTTCTTTCATAAAGGGTCCATAGCTTTAGTTGCAGCGAAATTGAGTAGTTTTTACATTTTCTAATATGCTTTATGGTAAGTATTTATCATAACGTAAGAATATCCGTTATTTGACTATTAAAATTAATAAATCGAAGTAATTTTAAATGCTTATTATACGTGCGAAAAATATTTTATATAGTTCAACGATTAAAACTAATTATTTTTTAACATACGATACTGAAAAATTTCTAAACCTCAAAAATTGAGAAAAAAGTTGTTGAAAAAATATAAGCCATCGTGTTGGGAAGAAACTCAAACAAGTAAATCTTCATGTATGGCAATGTGAAGTTTCATAAAAGAAAGAACCTCGGCATATATTTTTCTGTTATTCCCTTGGAGAATCTTATGAAATCATTCAAAATGGTTATGATGTTATACAAAAGAAATAAAAAAAGCACGGAAATGGAATATTTGTATTTCCCGTTTTTGTGTTCTTTTCTTTTTTTCAAGAAACATAGTAGTGCATTCTGTATATTTGTAATCGGCATAAGTAATTGAATAAGTATCGTTGCACATTTCTATAGCAATGAATTTTTATAAAATTTAGAAAGAATTCTTTTTTTTTTTTTTTTACTTTAAATAAACTAATTAGAAATTCTACAATTTCTATAATTTTTTCTAAACATATTTTTAAAATCAAGTGATATAAATCACTTTTTTCAAAAATGCATCAATTAAATAGTTTAATTCAATATGCTCATTGTTTTAAAGTCATTTTTATTCATGTGAGTTAGCTGAGAGTTTTGATATATTTTTTGAGCTCTTGAGAACTGGCAATAAAACTTTTCTAACTATGCGTAATAAATATAGGTTTGAGTTTGAGTGAACAATGCTTTGAGGTCTATAGCTACAATGGCTGTTACCTCGAATGATCCAGAATGCACAGAAACATTTACAGAACACTTTATTATTACAGGAAATACAGTACATACATTTTAATACACATCACAGGGGCAACACAGACACCCATGGACACACACAGACACCCGCTAGCTGGACTCGAACCAGGGTCCAGCGGTGTGGGAGGAGCTAACGCTACCAACCACGCCACTGGGTAGCCATAAATATAGGTAATTGAAAAAAATGGCTTCAAAACTGGTTTCATATTTAGCAGTTTGTTTCATTTTGTAATAAAAGTGTCTAATTTAGTTAAAACTTAAAAAAAAAAACAATAATTTCAAAACAGAATAGAATATCGAGCAGAATGTAAGGGTACTTTCCCCATGACAAAATGCAGTCGCAGGGTACGTGCGCGTCAAAGCAGTGAAGGGACATTTTAGGGTGATGTTAATTCACTTTATTTGACTGTCACAACTTTTTAAGAATAGTACAATTCGTCTTATTTTTTAAAACTTTTCATTTTTTTTTTTTTAATAGGCAGAATATTTCTATTTTAAAAAAGTGGTGACAATTCACAATCTGGGGGACATTTTTGTCCCCAATCTGGCAACAATGCGTCAAAAGATTCAGGATATTTAAAGTGTTTTAGTATCAGACATTTCGTAGAGCACTGTTCGCTATATCTGAAGATAGAACTTTTTTCAATAAATAAGCCGAATTTTACTTTGAGAAAGTTATGGTAACACGTGTTTGTAAAACCTTTAAGCGTACGAACCCTGAATCTTACTGACCATGTTGTCGTTATACATCGTTATATTACATTAAAAATATCCTACTCTACAAATATGCCGCTACCCTGCAGAAATAACTCAAAATTCAGTATTTTACATTGAAGTCTCGAATTGGAGATGCCTCGCTTCGCCGATTGCCTGTACGTCATACGGGAACGTATTTTTGCCAATCGCGATTTGCCCGTATTACATACGGGCATCCATATTTCAATTATGATTTATTATTCTCACCTGTGTGAATTTTATATTATTTAATCAGAGTGTTAGAAAACGGGGCTTTTAAGAATTCGCGCCTTTTTTCAGCTGACGCTATGAAAATCGCTCTCTGCTTTTTGTCACCTGACGTTGTGACGTCAGAGAGTAGATGTTGGAGCGGGAGCAGACGATTGTTGGTTTTTCAGCGACATGGGAGGTAAAAGAAGTTCTTCGGTAATATTTTTGCGAATTACATTTTGAGAAAGAAAGAAATAGGCTCAGATTTTAAATTTCTGGGCCATCTTCCGCTGAGATGAGGATAATTTTATCCTTAATTATATATTAAATTTATATATAATGAGTTTTTAGTTAAGAATACAAAACAAAGTGTCCAGCTGCGTTTACGATCTAAAGTTTTGAGTTTTGTTCTTCAACACTTCGAAGTTCTGAGATTCGCTGTGCCAACAGGTATTTTGTTAGTCAAAAGAGTTGCGAAAAAAGAATATTTGGCTTCACATATGTTAAGTGAGTTTAATTTTGAGTTCTAGTATGATTATTTCTCATTTATTCTGTATGCATATATATATTTTTTTGTAAATAATGTAAATATAATTCAGTGTCTATCTAAATTTAATTTTTGTAAATAGTTCAAAATTTTGGATTATATTCCAACTTAAATCTGTGTGTAATTTTTAAGATAGTTTTGTAATTAAATATCCCATAAAATTAAGATTTAATAAGTTGTTTTTGGTTTTCAATTTGAAGTTGAGTTTTGTTTATTTATTATTCTTTTGGTGAGTTTTTTAGCCGCCCTGCAAGCACGCCATTGCAGTTTAGCGGCACATTTCTGTGTCTTTATTTTATGTTAGATTATTTTGAGTTTTGACATAGAAAAGTGGCGTCCGCGACAGGACTTTTGAGTTTAATTAAGATTTTTGATTTTGTTTTTTGAGAAATAATCATACCATTTGACAGTCGTATTTGGAATAAATAATTTATGCCGGATATGTAATATTTAAATTTTGAGTATACTTTCGATTTTATATGTCATGAGTGCGGTTAATTTTTATTTATTGTTTTTGTTTAGAATTATAATATTGTGATTGTTGAGCTTAGAATTTATTAAAATTTATGAGTAATATTTACAAATACTGATAAGTTTATAAATTGAGTTTTTGAGTTTTTTTCATTTATATAAAAATGAATATTGATACTTTAAAGAAAAAACGTGCGACGGCACGTAGCGCTTTTACGAGAACAGCTAAGGTTTTAAAAGACGAATTAGAAAAGGAACAAGCGGATAAATCCGTTTTAGATGATAAATTTGTGAAATTAAAATCTATAATTGATGAATTAAAATCTTATGATTCGGAAATGTTAGATTTAATGATAGCAGCTAATGTTACTGATCAAAATCTAGAAACTGAAGCTATAAGTTGCGAGGAATATACCGATGAATTTATAACGCTGAGTCGCCGAATAAAAGAAAAAACGGATAATTCGGACATTAAAATTAGTGCGAGTTCTAATGTTGATAGTAATGCAAATGCGTGTAATGAAAAACGGTACAAATTGCCGAAAATCCAAATTAAAAAATTTGATGGTCAACTATTAAGTTATCTTTCGTTCTGGGGTCAATTTAAAAAAATCCACGAGGATAAGAGTCTGGATGATGTTGACAAATTTCATTATTTTGCCCAATCAATGTTACCGGGGACTCGAGCTTATGAGTTAATTGAGAGTTAACTGCGGAAAATTATCCGAAAGTCATTTCTGCGTTTGAGGAACGTTTTGGTAACAAAGAAATTTTAACTGAGATATATGTCAGAGAGTTGTTAAAATTAATTATCCAAAATGTACGTTCACAAGGTAAAGATAAGTTACCCCTGGTGTCATTGTTTGATAAAATTGAGTCTCATCTCAGAGCTCTCGAGTCTTTAGGTGTACACCAAGACTCCAATACTGCTTGGCTATATCCCATGGTTGAATCATGTTTATCGGCTGAAATGATTAGGGTATGGCAGAGAAGCGTTCTATTTAGTGACAAGGGACCACGTCTCTCGAATCTTTTACAGTTTCTGCGAAAAGAAGTTGAGGGGGAACAGAGAGTCAAACTTGCACGGTCAGGGTTTGAAATTTCTCCTCCTTCACGTGATGAACGCCCTAAAGAGATCAAATTTAAAAATAAAAAACCACCCGTGAGTGCTGCAAGTTTGGTAGCAACTAAGGAACAAAAATGCGTATTTTGCGGGAAAAATCATGAAAGTAAAGAATGTTTTTCGGCTCGGTCTTTGCCCCTGAAGGAAAGGTTAGATAAATTAAGAGAATTAAAGTGCTGCCTACGCTGTCTTAAGCCTGGCCATTTTGCTAAGGATTGTAAATTATTCATACAATGCCACCTGTGCAAGCGATCGCACCCCATAATTTTATGTCCCGAGATTCAAGAGAAAAAAAAATGAGAGTACGGCTAGTGCAAAAGGTTCGACTACAGTACAAACTACTATGTCTACACCTTCATGTATGAAAGAAGTCTTCCTTATGACATTAATGGTGGAGGTAGTGTCAGGTGGCATACGGAAAAAGGTCAGGTGTCTCCTGGATTGCGGATCTCAAAGGTCGTATGTGCTGAAATCTACAGCCAAAGCTTTAAAATTAGAATGCCTTTCCTCTGAGAATTTAACTCATTCTCTGTTTGGAGGGACAAGAACTGAGTCTAAAAATCACAAACGATATTCTATGAGATTATGTCCTGTAGGAAGACGTACTTAATGAGGGTTTAACAGCTATTAATACTAAATTGGGTTGGACTTTATGTGGAGAACCAACAGGATTAAATGTTCAGAATTTTGAGGGTGCCCAATCCATGTTAGTAACTAATCTACATGTTCAAAACATGAAAGTTTCTGATATGTGGAGTTTAGAAACAATTGGCATAGCAGATGAAGCGCAAACGTTTTCCAAAATGGTGGAAGATCAATTAGCTGAGGAACAGTTTTTGAAGGGGCTTCATAGAAACGAAGATGGGAGATATTGCGTAAGCCTGCCTTGGGTTCAAAAATTTCCACCTAACATTGCCTCTAATCGGCATATTGCAGAAAAAAGGCTTTTTGCTACTACTCGTAAATTAGAAAAATTGAACAATTTTGAAGAATACGATAAGATATTTAAGGAATGGCTGTCTGAAGACGTAATAGAAAAAATCCCAGAATCTGAAAAGAGTGAAAAGGGACATTATTTGCCACATCATCCAGTTATTAAATTAGATAGTTTAACTAGTAAAATTAGGCCCGTTTTCGATGCTTCATGCAAATCGGATAACTCGCTTTCGCTAAACGATTGTTTGATTAAAGGTCCGAATCTCGTAGAAGAAATTCCGGCGATTCTAATGAGGTTTAGAGAAAAGGCGATTGGCGTAACTTCTGATATTAGGCGAGCGTTTTTACAAATTGGCATAAAGCGGGAAGACCAAAATTATCTAAAATTTCTTTGGTGGGAAAATAACAAAATTTCTGAATTCCGACATAAAAGGGTTGTTTTTGGGGTTACCAGTAGCCCATACCTGTTGGCAGCAGTGATCTCATTCCACCTTAAAAATGTACCTTCAAAATTCGAAGATGTGGCCCTGAAGCTCTCAAAGTCATTCTACGTTGATAACTGCGTAAGCTCGGTGAATACGAGCGCAGAACTTGAAATATTTATGAAGCAAGCAACCGACATTATGGCAGATGCCCAAATGGAACTGCGTATGTGGACATTTGGTCCTGAAAGTGAAAAGCTCTCTTCACAGAACACCGATCCGGTCTGTCCTGTTTTAGGTCTTCAGTGGGACCGGATAAATGACAATTTTTTCATTCCATTCAAAACTGAGCAAATATCATCAGATTTTTCAAAAAGAAAATTACTTTCTATAGTTCATTCTATTTTTGACCCTCTGGGGTTCATTGTGCCAGTAATGATACCTGCCAAATTAATTCTTCAAGAAGCTTGGGCCACAAAAGCAAATTGGGACTTACCTTTGCCAGATGAATTAAAGAATCGGTTTTTAATGTGGTACCAAGATTTAGCTTGTATTTCCCAACTTAAATTTCCTCGTCGCATAGGTTATGGAAAAATAGATACTTGGTCCCTTCATGTCTTTTGCGACGCCAGTAGAAGCGCCTATGCCACCGTTATATTTTTAAGAAGTGAAGAAGATGAAGATGTTTATGTGAGGTTTGTGGCAGCCAAATCTCGTGTATCTCCATTGAAGAAAGTGACCATTCCGAGATTAGAGTTACTAGCTTGTGTTTTAGGAGCTCGTTTAGCCAAATACGTTTCTAACGCTTTGTTGTTTGAGGAAGTTCCAATCTACTACTGGACGGATGCAACTGTAGCTCTTTGCTGGATTCAACGAGAAGAAAACTGGGGTCTCTTTGTGAATAACAGAGTAAAGGAGATTCGAAGTTTGTCTAAGAAAGAATGCTGGAGACACATCCCAGGAAAAATTAATCCAGCTGATATAGCTTCTCGTGGCTGTACTCCCCAACAGTTGTTGCGTTGCGGTTGGTGGGAGGGGCCTGATTTTCTGAAAGCAACTCCCGAGGAGTGGCCTAATTTTAATTTTTCCCCAGATGAAGAATTAGTCGCTTCAGAATTAAAGAAAACAAAAATTGTTAACTTAAACGTGAAAATAGAAAGCACTGAGTGGTACGAGCATTTTTCCAGTTTTTCCAAAATTGTCAGAATTTTCTGCTGGATGTTGCGATTTGTGAATAAACTGAGAAAGAAGCCTTCCTATGATACTAATACCCTAACATTGGAAGAAAAAACTAAAGCTGAGATAATTCTATGGGGTATAGAGCAAAAAAAGTATTTTCACGAGAAGGAAAATTCCGTTCATGGTTTGGTGGTTGTGCGTGGCGATGACGATGTTCTTCGGGTGAAAACTAAAATAATCGAAAGAGATGATGAACTTTCCTTTTTATATCCAATTCTTCTTCCGTCCAAGCATTACTTAACTGAATGCCTAATTAGACAATATCATATAAAGTACTGTCATGCTGGTGTGCAGATATTGGCTGCTAAATTAAGACAGAAATACTGGATTATTTCATCAAAGAGAAATATAAAATCTAGCATAAACCGTTGTGTAGTATGCAAAAGATTCACTTCCAAACCTTTAACCCTCTAAGCGTTTGGCCCGTAAAATTCCGTACACTAAGCTCCAGGTTTCACTGCAATATAAGCAATGTTTAAGATATTATAATTCTGTAAATTTAATGAATTTTCAAAGCATTGAAGAATGGTTAAGACTCTAAAGGATTACATTTATATTCCTAAATAAGATTTTTTATGTAATATTGAAAGAATTATATTTTATTAGCATTTAAAGCAAAATGCAGAGAAAACAACATTACAATTTTACCCATTTGCAAGACGCTTGGAGGGTTAACAACGCCCCCGATACATTTACCCCTTGACAGAGTAAGGGATGCTGCTGTCTTTGAAGTCACCGGAACTGACCTGTGTGGTCCTCTGCTTTTAAAGCCAAAGGGAAAAGCCTGGATTGTGTTGTTCACCTGTGCAGTATACAGAGCAATTCACCTTGAACTTCTCACGGCACTTAGCACGGAATCCTTCCTCCAGGCTTTTCGAAGATTCATCGCCAGACGAGGACGTCCGTCAGTTGTGTACTCGGACAACGGGACCAATTTCAGAGGAACGGACAATGCATTGAGAAGTCTAGATTGGAAGAAAATCACTGAATGCTATCCAATTAAGTGGAAGTTCAATCCCCCTACAGCAGCCTGGTGGGGGGGATGGTGGGAGCGACTTATTCGCTCAATTAAAACTTTACTCGTACGAATTTTAGGTAAATCCTCAGTGAATTTTGAAGAGCTTTTAACAGTCCTGTGCGATGTTGAAGCCATAATAAACAGTCGTCCACTGACATATATTTCGGATGATTCTGATGAGCTCATACCTTTGACACCCTCCTTGTTTCTGCAAGATATCAGACAAGTGGGAGTGCCTGATTTAGATATTATAGATTCCGATAAATTAAACGTACGTGTGAGGTATGTCAACAGTTTGCGACAAGAACTGAGAAATCGTTTTCGCAAAGAATATTTGGGACAACTTGTCCAGAAAGCCAATATTAAATGCCAAGAACTTAAAGTGGGGGACATTGTCCTCATTGAACTTGAGAAAAAAAAACGTGTATTGTGGCCCATGGGCAAAATTGTGAAAATATACAACAGTAGGGATGGTGCTTCCAGAATAGTACAGGTAAAAACTAACAGCGGATGTTTGACACGACCAATTCAAAAACTTTACCCACTGGAAGTGTCAACTGGAGATTCTGTGCTTACCTTGGCACCGGAAAATAGATCCAGATATGGAAGGTTGATTAAACCACGTAAGAAGTAATATTTAAGACTGTAAATAATGACTTTTATTTGATTTATTTTGTTAATAAGAACTCTAATTCTAATTTTTATATAATTTATGTACTGTGTTTCAATTTAGTTCCTACTATTTGTTTTTCATGTTTATTTGATCTAGCAATGTTCAATTTAACTTTATTTTTTAGTATCAAACTTGTTTAGTGTTAAATGAGAAATAATTGATTTTAAGAAAATCAAGGTGGGAGGATATTAGAAAACGGGGCTTTTAAGAATTCGCGCCTTTTTTCAGCTGACGCTATGAAAATCGCTCTCTGCTTTTTGTCACCTGACGTTGTGACGTCAGAGAGTAGATGTTGGAGCGGGAGCAGACGATTGTTGGTTTTTCAGCGACATGGGAGGTAAAAGAAGTTCTTCGGTAATATTTTTGCGAATTACATTTTGAGAAAGAAAGAAATAGGCTCAGATTTTAAATTTCTGGGCCATCTTCCGCTGAGATGAGGATAATTTTATCCTTAATTATATATTAAATTTATATATAATGAGTTTTTAGTTAAGAATACAAAACAAAGTCTCCAGCTGCGTTTACGATCTAAAGTTTTGAGTTTTGTTCTTAAACACTTCGAAGTTCTGAGATTCGCTGTGCCAACAGGTATTTTGTTAGTCAAAAGAGTTGCGAAAAAAGAATATTTGGCTTCACATATGTTAAGTGAGTTTAATTTTGAGTTCTAGTATGATTATTTCTCATTTATTCTGTATGCATATATATATTTTTTTGTAAATAATGTAAATATAATTCAGTGTCTATCTAAATTTAATTTTTGCAAATAGTTCAAAATTTTGGATTATATTCCAACTTAAATCTGTGGGTAATTTTCAAGATAGTTTTGTAATTAAATATCCCATAAAATTAAGATTTAATAAGTTGTTTTTGGTTTTCAATTTGAAGTTGAGTTTTGTTTATTTATTATTCTTTTGGTGAGTTTTTTAGCCGCCCTGCAAGCACGCCATTGCAGTTTAGCGGCACATTTCTGTGTCTTTATTTTATGTTAGATTATTTTGAGTTTTGACACAGAGAATTTTTTTGATTCAATTAGGTAAAAATATATGCTTTGAAAAAACGGCAAAAAGATACTGTAAAAGACATGAAAAATAATAGGCGTTATTTTCAAGTAGTTTTAAAAAATATTCATCAGTTAACTGGTTAATGTTATAAAATAGAAACGCTACATTTTATATCATCGTTGTGAGTGTAAACCTATGTAGGAAATAGAACGCTGCAGTGATGTCAATTAAATTCGCTTTTTTATTCGAAAAATATTAAATCTACCGTAATTTCGGGTGTATAAGCCGCGGATCAAACAATCCTTTTTCGACCCAGAATTTTTTAAGAAACAAATGTAACTTCTTAGATCGACGTAAATATTTGTTTTCAATCACTAAATAAGATTTCTGGGTCCAAAAAGAATTGTTTGATCCGCGGCTTATACACCCGAAATTACGGTATATTTACACAGCGTTTTTCTTCTGCGCAGATTAATTTTAAAGAGAGAAACAGTGTTGCCAGTGGGCTACTTTTTTTAAATTCAAATTTCTCGATTGGCACCACTTTTTTGAAACGGTAAATTACCTTTTGTTTTTGCCTTAATTATCATGACATTGAATAAGGCATATTTTATTATTTGTAAAAAGTGGTGTCAATCAAGAATCTGAATTTTAAAAAAGTAGCCCATCTGGCAACTCTGGAGAGAAATGGTTATTTAGCTGCAATACATATATTTCCCATTTATTAATATTCGTGGTTTCATTTTATAATTATCTGCACTTTTGTACCTCTATAGTTACATTATATTGGTTTGTTGAGTTAAAAGAGAAAAACCAAGTTTACGCAGTTTTGAATATAAAAATAATAAAGTCTTCTATATAGTTTTTGATGTTGAAAATAAAGAAGAAAGGATTTAACTATGTAAAAAATAGTACTGTTTGAATGTTATATGTACTGTTTTTTGATCACTTAACTTATCAATATATTTGAAAAACAAACTTTCACGTAATGCTTGTTTTTGCGTCTTTTACAGAATTATTAATGTTTTACCACTAGTTTTTCAAAACAGAAATTTTTTTTCTAATTGAACCAGAGAAATACTCCGATTAAATAATGCAAAATTTACAATAAAAATTTCTGGTGAAAATAATAAATCATAATTTGAAATTATTTGACTGTATGTCATATGGGTAAATCATTATTTGCAAGAATACGTTGCCCATATAACGTATGGGAAAATCCGGGAAGCGGTGAATGTTTTAATAGGCATGGTAATTCAAAAATTAGAAAACTTAGCTCTTAGCTCACCCAATAAACGTTAATAATTATGATAAACAAATTAATTATACATTATCAAAACTGTATTTAAAAATGATTGGTGGCTTATATTATGAGACCTGGTTAGTTAACACTAGAACCGCCATTAGGGGTCAAAATGACCCCTGCCAGATTGATAATAATTGATTCGAACCAAAATTTTCTTCAAAAGACGTATTAAAAGTATGTAGCACCACAAAATATACCGTAATTTCGGGTGTATAAGCCGCGGATCAAACAATTCTTTTTGGACCCAGAAATCTTATTTAGTGATTGAAAACAAATATTTACGTCGATCTAAGAAGTTACATTTGTTTCTTAAAAAATTCTGGGTCGAAAAAAAATTGTTTGATCCGCGGCTTATACACCCGAAATTACGGTACTAATTAAAAAAGTTAAATAGTTTAAAATTATAATTCTGGTGAGAAACACTTTTTGTAAAACTTGTATAAAATACCCGGCGGTTCTAGTGTTAATCTTTTGACTATCGAATTTCTGTGTAAAAAATATTTTTTTTTTTTTCCTTTCAAAAGTAGAAAGCACAAAAGTAAAAAAATAACACCTAACATTCAAAAATTTAAAAATATATATATTTTGGTCGTTAATGCGTTAGTATGTACCCCTTTTTTAAAACATCCCACTAAAATGACAAAATACGTATGCGAACGATACCTATTGAAAAATAATCCACGGGAAACCATAAAATTTCTGCACTTGCATTTACCGTCTACTCTTAAATAGCTATAAGTCTCTGAAAAATCTTATTAAGGCACTAATCCATACATTACCATAATAATGGGACTTGTTTACTTCGGTGTCATTTTTTGTAGAAAAATATTCTTCAGAAGATAAAGTTAACAATTATAAATTCGTAAAAATATTTCCATTCGAAAATCCTCGTATTATTACTTAATATATTATTAGTCTAAATACTTTTTAGCATACAAGGATTAAATTGCCATTATTCTGATTTTATGTGGTGACTGTGTCATGCACAAAGGAAAAATGTCCCTAAAAAATCACAAATAATAATTAGGAAATTTGTATTTTTTTATAGGGTGAAATCATTGTAAATATTTTTTATTAAAAATAAAAAAAATGTGATGTACAATAGCTTAACTTTTAAATCTAAGTAATATAACAAAAATCATATATTTTTCTTGTTTTACAAAATTATTATTTTTTGTTTTAAGCTTTTGTGGTTATTTCATTGCTAAAATACTCACATGAATGAATGACACCAGAGTTTCCGGACAAATTTAGTTGAAAATTAGAAAAGGGCTTTAATTTACCTATATAATGAACTGAAAATGTCTATATCAAAATTCTGGTGTCATTCTGGCATCACGGTATCAAGTTGGGTGTGCCTTGTAATGGAAAAATGATCCACAAAGGATGAATTAAAGCAAAGGAATAATAATCATAAAATGCAACTTCTGCTTCTAAATAATGTATCAATTATTAAGAAATTCTTTGTATATGTGAGAATCAGATTTAGATTGTTCCAAAAGTTTCTTTGGGTTCGTAGCCCCACCAGTGGCCGAGAGGTTCGGACCTCTCAACTGGTAGACGGCAGGTGCTGGGTTCGAACCCAATCGCGGCTGTCGGCCTAACCGTTCGGAGTTTTCCGTGGTTTTCTTCGAACCTTGCGTAAATACGGGTTAGGTTCCCTTAGAAAGACCCCCACGGAGGGCACTCCCCCTGGTCCTATATCCCATTAGCGTAGATAATCGGACGACAAAATCAACCAACCAACCTTCTTTGGGTTCGTCATCAAAAATTAACCAAGCAAATTTCGAAAAATGTGAGATTTCATTTCATTCCTTCGTCTACATTTTCACGAGCTGTATAATGCTTCTTTCGTAAAAAAAGAAATATTTGGTTCCAAAATACCTACCGAGATGTTTTTTTTATCTCATTCAGGGTGGCGAGTGGTCAGGGAAAACCGGGAAAAACACAGTCAAGAAAAGAGAAATCTACCAGTATTTTCTAACAGAAAATTCTTCAAATAATATAAAGAGATTGCATAAACTGAATTTATCTTTAACAAAATACTGGTGTTTATCTTTTATATTGAGTGTGTTTTTATCAAACCACTCGCCACCCTGTCATTCAAACAGTTTTTTGGTGAAGAGAATTTTCGAGAGAAAAAAGCACATGGTATTCGGATGGGGTAATGTCCGAAGAGTAGTGAGGGCTCGTCAGAATATCTCAACGCAAGGAATTTGTTTTTCCCAGTAAAAGATTATTCCAAAAGCTCCTTTTGCAATTTATGTGCTATTTTTTAATTCAACTGGTACCACTTTCTAGAAATAAAAATATTTTACTCCAACTGTGACAGCATTTTCAAAAAAAAAAAAAAAAAAAAAAACATTACAACACGTGTTTTTAAAAATATAAGGGCGAAAAAAATATAAAAATAGTTGCTAGTGGCCGACCTGCCCGTGACCTGTTGGCGAGCAACTTTGTAGATCGTAATTTCAAAATCAAAATGTTTTGAAAGGATTGGTCCCCATGGACGAAAGTTGGATACTTTATAAAAACCAGGAACGCAAACAATCCTGATCCAGTCGACATAAAGGTCCCATTTCTGTCGGTAAAATCAGATTTTTATTGAAGAAAGTTTTGGTCTCTATTTGGTGAGACTAGATCTACTAAGAGCGATTCCCACCTAACGAGACCATCAATTCTGAAAATTACTTCTGACAGGTAGACAAACTGAAGGTAGAAATAGCCATGAAACACCCCGAAATAGTAAACAAACAAGGTATCTTCCATTTTCACGACTCCATTCCATATGTATCCCTGACTGTCACAACAAATTACTTGCATTTGATTGAGACATATTGACCCTCTCTCCCTACTCTCTGGACATTACTCCGACTGACTTTTATTTGTTTCATACTCTCAAAATTTCTGTTCACCAAAAAAATGAACGGAACAGCTTTAGTATTTCGCCCCCAGTCCGTCATCTTGTTTTTTTCTTCTTGGCGTGAAAAACACGTTTTCGCCAGAATGACAATTGTCGCCAAGTGGTCATTTTATAACCATTTTAGGCCGGAAGGAAGAGGAGAGGGGGGGAGGTCTTACTGAGCAAACGGTAAAAACCTTTTAAAAAATAAAGTAAGGCAAAAGCTCATTTTTAAATTATATAAGTAACTGAAAATAAAAATCACAATAAAGCACTTTTAAACGTTATATTCACGGAAGGGGGAATCGTAATGAGCAAACGGTAAATAACTTTTAAACAGTAAAGTAAGGCAAAAACTCGTTTTTAAATATATAAATAACTGACAATAAAAATCACAATAAAGCATTTTTAAAGCCTACATACACAAACTAAACACCTAACAATCGCATTACGTAATTTAAGCCTACATTGACAGCCCAAATAGATAAAATACACAATAAAGCAATCTGTAACCGTACATTGAGAAAAGAAAAAAAATCACAGAACGCTTTTTTGTATAAAAAATAACAATATATATGTATATGCACATTTTTTGTTATTTAATTTTCAGCATTAAGTATTGTGGTACCACATATAATATTATTCAAAACTCAAAAGGTGATTTTAAAAGTACTGGGCAATCTTAAGGGGTTAACTTTTATAAATTAAACTCTTATCACTAAAAGAAAAGAGAGCGATGAGTAAAAAGCTGTCCACAAATATGATTAACCCATTAACGCCCGAATTATTTTCTTTGCTAAAATTTAAATTTTGTATTTCCCACCACTTTTAAAATCAAATTAACTTTTATCTAAATTTATCGAGGATTCTGTCTCGTGAAAGAAGGTATATATTTATCTTCCTTTTTACTGGTGGGAAAGCCGCTTTCTTGCTGTTTTTGTAACCGTCCTCAAACGAGGACGCTGGGCGTTAATGGGTTAATGGCAGATAACATAAAAAAAATCTGCATGATTCGTTCGACTTCTTTTGGACCTAAATAATATATATATGTATATATATATAAGCACTTTATAAGCACCACATGCAATTATAATTATATATTATTATTTGAATGTTTAACGTATTCCAACTTTAAAAAAAACTCCAGTAACCAAGGTTAAACC
Organism: Maratus speculifer; assembly: GCA_964019185.1. Taxonomy (NCBI): domain Eukaryota; kingdom Metazoa; phylum Arthropoda; class Arachnida; order Araneae; family Salticidae; genus Maratus; species Maratus speculifer. The sequence continues at coordinate 402,575,814 of OZ025293.1, forward strand.
ATTTTTAAACCTCCAGTACCATCAATGCAAAAATTTACCGTAATTTTGGGTGTATAAGCCGCAGCTCAAACAATTCTTTTTCGACCCAGAATTTTTTAAGAAACAAATATAACTAGTTAGATCACCGTAAATATTTGTCTTCAATCACTAAATAAGATTTCTGGGTCCAAAAAGAATTGTTTGATCCGCGGCTTATACACCCGAAATTACGGTAATTAACGTATTACTAATTAAAAGATTACTTAGCGAGAAAATTAAATATCTTTCAAAATATGTATAAAATTAACAACTAGAAATAAAAAAAAAATCTATAACTAAACTCTTTTTAACCGCAGAAGTTAATAACAAACTGGCAGTTTTATGATTATTTTGAAGATAAAACATTCACCTTATTTCCGGAGGGGAAAAGGAGGGAACTTATCGGATTAGAACGCTTACTGTGTGCATTCTAAAACATCCATGAGTCAAAGAATTCCTTTTCGGAAATTCACTAAGCCCGGAAATTAAATAAGTTACCTTAAAGCTACATTTTTTACACGCATATAAACTAATTTTCTTTGAGGTATTTTCTATTTTCCAAATATAATCAGTATAGCACTAAGATATAATAAGTTTTCTAATAATGAATTGCTAGATGCCTCTGAGGCATTGTTAATAATTTTGAGAAAAATATCGAGCGAAAATGCTTTAAAAATATCAAGTTCAACTAAAGCCTGTTACCTGGTGAAATTTGGGCCATGAAATTGGATTAAACTTCTTGGATAGAATTATAATGTTTTGTAATTTTTTAAAAATGTGATGACAACGAAATAAAGATCCAAGACTTTTTAACAGTTAAAATGTGCATGTTGTGTGTGATTGCATTTCAAATTTTATGAAACATCAAGTAGATACATGCATCTTATATTAAAAAAGTTAATATTTCGCGATACTTTTATGTACATATTTTGCTTCTGACTCGTTTTTTGATAATTTTTTTCAAACTAGGAAATACAATTTTACCTTGAATATTATTATTTCAAACTTATGTCTTTATTATTAATTTCACTACTTAGTAATTTTTTCTTTCTTTTCTTTTTTAACCATTTCTCTAGCTTTTTCTGCTAAAAATGTATCGATTCTAAGAAGAATTTGAGACGGAATTAATACTAGCACTACCTTGACCCGTCATTTTGACGACTACACACATGAATATGGTTCGCTTCAAAGCAGAAATTTGATTGAGAAATAACTTTAAAAGATAGAAAGAAGAGGAGGGGGAATTAAAGAATAAAGTTAAACTTTTTAAAATACAAAATTCTGGTGTGAAATATTTTTATAAAACTTGACTCAAACTTCCAGTAGTTTCAGTGTTAATCTTTCCAAAAGACTAATAGTTTAGTTTTGCATATTTGAACATTTTTAGCATTTATAACTGGTAAATACCTTAACCAAATTAATTTATTTACACTTTTATCTATGTGCAGTGAATCATAAATCTAAATTATAGAGGAATAATCTATCCCCTCCAAGCCTTTTACGTTAAGGGAGATCCGTACTTCATTTTCGGCCAAAAATCATCAAAAGTTCAAAAATTTTTTTATCTCAGAAAACGATAAAATACATATTTGCGAATATCCATGCAAAATTTCAGAACTCAGGGACACTTGGAACAGGTAGAAAATGAGCTTTTTTAATTGTACTCACTATAGAGTTTAAAGGACTAGCGGTCATTTAAAACGTGTTTTCCTGAAAATGACTTTTTTCATATTTTGCCTAAGTTCAAAGTACTAAGGCTCAGTGGTAAAAAGATTTAGAAACAAAGTGTTTATGTTTTCAGATTCTTAAAAAAAATTGCAAGAAAAGTAAGGAGAGATTTTTTTTTAACTATTTCTGAAAATTTTACATAAATTGCTAAACATGAAAATTATAACGAATTTAAGGAAATTTACCATGCGTATTTTTATTTTTTTTTTCTTAGCCGATTAAAATAGAAAATTAAAAATATCTCTCCTTAGTTCTTTTCTATATACTATAACATTATTTAAGAAATTTCGGTAATACAATATGAATATAAATTCATCTTTATAATAATATAATAATATAATAATATAATAATATAATAATATAATATAATATAATAATAATAATAATAATAATAATAATAATAATAATAATAATAATAATAATAATAATAATATAATAATATAATAATATAATAATATAATAATATAAATTCAATATTGAAAATTGAATGAGGAGTAGTAATTTTAAAAATTGTATTTTTCGACAAAAAATATCATAAAAATCCCCATAAAAAATATACTTTTTAATAAAAAGTGATTTTTTTGCTAATTATTCCTTATAAAAAGATCCTTAAATAGTACCAAAATTCATTACTTTAAACTCAATAATAAAAATTTTGGGTTTTTTCTTACGGGTCTCCCTTAAATATTCAAAAGTAAGAAACAGCATACTTGGAGGGTAACTTTTTCAAAATTTATAAAGAAGTTCGTTTTAGAAAAAAAAGTGATATAAACCAAAATAGACTATGATAAAAACTAATTATCAACTTGGTTCATCCTATTCAAGCTCTCACGTTATGGTTAAAGTTATGGTTAGAGTTTATAAATAAATTCCTTGTGATAGCTTGAACAATAGTGCGCGTGGTTTTTAATTTACATCTCATTGTCGCGAGCTGTTTGTAATGACCGTAAAACGATTCGTATTTTTATTTTTATTTTTGTTTTATGATTATGGTTCTTATAAGATGGAATCGAAACAGGTCAATATTTATATTTATTTTTTCGTGACACCTATCACGTAAAATAAAATTGTTTATTGGAATAAAATTTTCATTAATTTGGGAATTTATCACCGATTGGCGATGAAACAGATTTTCAAAAAATACACTTTTATGCCGAATACTTTTTAACCTCTTTACGAGAGTATTTTGCTTATTTTTCAATCTTTTGTCACCAGTTTTTGTATACAGAATTTTTTTTTGGAAATGATTCACGAAAATGCTCTGAACAAATAAGGTAAATATTACAATCAAAAATAACTGGTTGGAATAATGAAGGATTTTAAGCGACAATTAACAAGCAATTTTCAGATTAATTAGAACAGTTTTTGCTTTTGTCGAGGAAAAATCTTCTGGCCAATTCTCGTGTCACTTTCATACTTTCTATTGAAATTCCGCCTCTAAATTTAATTGATCCTTTGTTACATAATAAATAACATAACATAACATAACATAAATAGTACAAGTAGCATTTTTTTGAACATATTAAGATTATGGCCAGTAAGGAGACCTTTTTTGTTACATACTTCTAACTTGTATTAAGCTCTTGAACCGTTTTATCTAACACGTGAATTAAAGAAAATATAATCACTTGAATAAAATTTAGCTACCTAAAATAAATCAGTATAAATGATTAGAGTAAAATTAATGTGAGTAAGGGCTGTCCCAGTCCTGTCTTCTCTTCAATGTTTTGATTGAAATCGGTTCAAGCAGTAAGACATTGTTTACTCCGTAACTAGAAGCTTTACAATACCACTAATTTTTAACTGTAAATTTTAGTTTATTGTATATTTTTCCATTGTTTAAGGCACAAATGTTTCTACTGAAAAAGTGGTGTTTAGGCCCTAATTTGAATTTAAGGTGGCAAGAAAAAGTAAAATGGTTAAGGGGTCCCTCTTGTAACTGAAACTCAAAAATAAAAGAGACATACAAGTAAAAATTTATCCACACAAGGATTAATGGTAGACAACATAAAAAAATCAGCATGATTCTTTCGCCTTCTTTTGGATTTAACTATTTTTTTAAATATATAATCACTTTATAAGCTCTACACACAATTGTTGTTAGATATTATTTGATTGTTTAATATAATCGTATTAAAAAACATTTTAGTCTGATTGCTGCAAAAATGTAATTAAATTCTTACTAATTAAAAAAAAATTACTTAGAGAGAAAGTTAGAAATCTTTCATTTATGTATAAAATTAGCAACAAGAATTTTTTTTACACAAATAAAAATTTCTATAACTAAATTCTGTTTAACCACCGAAGTTGATAACAAACTGGCAGTTTTATGATTCTTTTAAAGATAAAACTCTCACCTTATTTCCGGAGGGGAAAGAAGGGAACTTATCGGATTAGAACTCTTACTGCGTGCATTCCAAAGCATCCATGAGTCAAAGAATTCCTTTTCGGAAATTCACTAAGTCCGGAAATTAAATAAGTTTCCCTAAAGCTACATTTTTTATAGGTATATAAACTGATTTTCTTTGGGGTATTTTCTATTTTCAAATATTTTCAATATAGGAGTATAATAAGTTTCTAAATAATGAATTGTTACATGCCTCTAAGGCATTGTTAATAATTTTGAGAAAAAATCGAGCGAAAATGCTTTAAAAAGTCACATTCGATTAAAGCTACTACCTGGTGAAAATTGGGTCTTGAAATTGGTTTAAACTTCTTGGATATAATTATAAAAATATATCGAAATATTTATAATTTTTTTATGACGAAGAAATAAATATCGAAGCCTTTTTAACAATTAAAATTTACATGTTGTGTATGACTGGGTTTCAAATTTCACGAAACATCAAATAGATACATGTATCCTATATTTAAAAAGTGAATATTTCGCGATATTTTTATACATATGTTTTGCTTCTAACTCGTTTTTTGACATTTCAGAAATAATCTTTTTTTTCCATATGAGCAAATACAATTTCACCTTGAATATTGTTATTTCAAGCTTACTTCTTTATTATTAAATTCACTAGTTAGTAATTGTTTCTTTCGTTTCATTTTTAGCCATTTCTCTAGCTTTTTCTGCTAAAAATGTTTCTAAACTAAGAAAAATTCAAGGCAGAATTAACACTAGCTCTATCGTAAACCGTCATTCTCACGACTGCCAGATGAATATGTTTCGGTTCAAAGGAAAAATCTTATTAAACAATAAGTTGAAAGGACACAAAGAAGAAGAAGAGAAAAATGAAATAATAAAATTAAGCAGTTTTAAATCAAAATTCTGGTGTGAAATATTTTTATAAAACTTGTCTCAAGCAGCCGTTCTAGTATTAATCTTTCCAAAGAACTAATAATTTAGTTTTGCATATTTGAACATTTTTAGCTTTTATAACAGATAAATACGTTAATCAAATTACTTTATTTTCACTTTTATCCATATGCACTGTATCATAAATCTAAATTATAGAGGAAATCTATCGCCTCCACGCCTTTTAGATTATATATTCAAAAGTAAGACAACATATTTGGTGGATAAGATTCTGCGAAATTTATAAAGAAGTTCATCTTCGGAAAAAAAAGTGGTGCTCAAATGACGGACCGAGTGGGAGCCCTGCAATACTCACTAATAAGGATCAAGACTTATGGAAGATATTTTTTCTAAAGTTAAAACTTTTTAGAAATTTTACATTTTCCAGAATTTTTTCTTCTGAAACAAATATACATTCTTTTCTTAACCCTTTTCGGCGCAGATCTAATTCAATGCTTAACTCCTTGCGGCGCGGTGGTTTCATAGATATACCACTTAATTTAAATTCCCAAACACCACATTCGCACCGAAATTTTATTAAAGAAAATTATGGTTTATTGAATGCGTGAAATATAGCATTTTCTTATTTACAAATAAAGTTGTTTTCAAATTCCGGTGTCAGTCATTAATTTCAACACTTAAGCAATGAATTTGCTCTGCGCCGCAAAGGGTTAAGCTTTGAAATTAATGCCTGTCACTGGAATTAGAAAACCACTTTATTTCTAAATAAGAAAAATCTATGATTTACACATTCGATAATGCGTAATTTTTTTTAACCAAAATTCTGCTGCCAGTGTGGCGTTTGGAATTAAAATTAAGTGGTTTCATAGATATACCACCGCACCTAGAGTGGTTAAACTGTTAGCCGTACATTTGATTTTACATTTATACTCTACAATAAAAATAAAACTTTGTATCGAAATTGCTCGCGCATTTTAGGCGTTAATGAGGTTTTTAACTGAAATGTACAACTTCTGTGTGAAATAAGAACTTACTAGGAAGGTCTCAGAAAAATCTAAAAAAAATTGCAGCATGTTCTTCTCTAATGGACATGTCTATATATAAATCTTTTTGGTGGAACTTCGATAGAGAGTCCATAAAAAAATAATAAAATTGTCATTACTTTGGCGATTTAACACCGATTGGCGATGGAACAGAATTTCAAAAAATACACTTTTATGCCGAATACACTTTAACCTCTTCGCGACGTGAGTCGTTTGCTTAATTTTCAATATTTTGTCGCTAGTTTTTGTAAACAGAATAATTTTTGGAATTGATCACGAAAATATTCTGATCAAATAAGGTAAACTTTACAATAAAAAATAACTGGTGGAAATAAGGAAAGATTCTAAGCAACAAGTAAGAAGCAATTTTCAGGTGCATTAGAATATTTTGCTTTTCTCGACGAAGAATCCTGCTATCCAAATCCCGTGTCACTTTCATATTTCCGTCCGAAGTATTCGAATATATATATATTTACAGACTTTCTACTGAAATTCCACCTCTAAATTTAACTGAACCTTTATTACATACGTAAGTATTACAAGTAGCATTTTTTCTCAACATATTCTGAGTAAGCCCAGTAAGGAGAACAGTTTTATCTAACACATGGACTAAAGAAAATATAATAACTTGGAAAAAATTTAGTTACCTAAAATAAATCAGTATAAAATATTAGAATAAAATTAATGTGATTGAGCTAGGCCTCTCAGTCGTGTCTTCTCTTTAAAGTTTTGCCCGAACTCGATTCAAGCAATAAGACATTATTTGCTCCCTAACTAGAAGCTTCTTAGTGCCACAAATTTCTAACACTATTTTTTTCTTTATTTTTTGTAAAACATTTTTCCTTTGTTTAAGTCAAATATTTTTTGTACTGAAAAAGTGGCGTTCAGATTCTAATTTGATTTTAAAGGTGTCAAGAAAAATATAAAACAGTCAAGGGATTCACTCTTATAACTGAAACTCAAAAATAAAAGAGACATACGAGTACAAATTTATCCACAAAAATGATTAATTACAGATAACATAAAAAAATCTGCATGATTCGTTCGACTTCTTTTGGACTTATTTATTATATATATAAGCACTTTATAGGCTCTACGTGCAATTATTGTTATACATTATTATTTGAATGTTTAAAGTATTCCAACTTTTTTAAACTTCGTCCCAGTAACTTCAATGCAAAAATTTAATTAAATCATTACTAATTAAAAGATTACTTAGCGAGAAAATTAGATATCTTTCATAATATGTTTAAAATTAACAACAAGAAAAAAAAATCTATAACTAAACTCTGTTTAACCACAGAAGTTAATAACAAACTGGCAGTTTTATGATTCTTTTGAAGATTAAACTCTCACCTCATTTCCGGAGGGGAAAAGGAGGGAACTTATCGGATTAGAACGCTTACTGCGTGTATTCCAAAACATCCATGAGTCAAAGAATTCCTTTTCGGGAATTCACTAAATCCGAAAATTAAATAAGCTACCCTAAAGCTACATTTTTTATACGTATATAAATTGATTTTCTTTGAGGTATTTTCTATTTTTCAAATATTATCACTGTAGGACTAAGATATAATAAGTTTCTAAATAATGAATAGTTTGATGCCTGTGAGGCATTGTTAATAATTTTGAGAAAAATATCGAACGAAAAAGCTTTTAAAATATCAAGTTCGATTAATGCTACTAAGTGGTGGAAACTGGTTTAAACTTTTTGGATATAATTATAAAGTTTTTTATATAAATATTTTAATTTGCTGGCAAAGGAATAAAGATCCAAGCCTTTTTAACAATTAAAATTTACATGTTGTGTGTGATTTGGTTTCAAATTTTACGGAACATCAAATAGATACATGCATTCTATATTTAAAAAGTGAATATTTCTTCAGACATATTGCAGACTATAATACAGACAGTTTCGATGAAATGTAATTAAATACATAAATGTTTACTCGTCAATTAGTTTGATGAAATCATGCATTTTAAGTATGAATATTTTGCTATTTTATTGATATACAGTGAATTTTTCTGCGGTTTAAATAGATCCGTTACTCATAACAAATATATAATGTTGTTTAAACATTATAAGCTTAACTGAAATTTTCAATATACACTGTTTTGCAACTCTTTCCTTTGATTAAATTCTGAAACAAATTCAAATTTCCTTTAGCATATAAAATCCTTTTATTCTTAGATTTCCGAAAAGAAATATGATTATCTTCTTTTGCAATTTATATTCCCTATCGAGGTATTTATTGAATGTTTAGATAATTTATTTTGCCATTCATTCAACATGACATATAATTTAACAGAAGTGGTTTGTTATCTAAAGTCATTTATTTTTCAATTATGTCAACATACTTTTTTCATTTCTGTATATATTTTTATTAAATTTGAAAGGTATTTTTTCTCAAGAAAATTTAACCTTTTTATCTCAAAATATATCGATTTTTTTAAGACTGTTAATCACATTTCTTTACACAAATCAAAAATAAGTTTGCACATGGATATTAAATCAATAAATAAATGTCTTATTTATAACATAAAATTTATTTTAAATTGTGTAATCTTTAACCTTGTATATCCCGGCAGTGTTTTTAACTGTCATTCGAGAAAAATCAATGTTAACCCATTGAGCTCTGCTGGTAGAATTTTCTACCACATAATTTTAATTCCGAAATTTCACAATGACATCAGAAAATTTGACCAAATTTAGTTCAAAAATGTTTAATGCATTTTTTCGTGTTTATCGTTAACCGTTTTTTTTCTTTGCGAAATACTGGTGCCAATGTGAAATTTGGAATTTTGAAGAAATTTACACCCCAGATCTCAAAGGGTTACATTCATTTAACCCTTTCCGGCGCACTACTCTTTAAAGTTGGAATTTAAAGAAAAAAAAATTAGGCAATCTATTTAGGCCTAGAGAAGTACACAGGTGTTGTTTTGTAACGATTGCACTAACCACTTTAATTATACAGCTATTGACGAAGTGGTAGCCTCCCATAAGTAAAGCATTGATAAGCGCAGTGAGAAGAGCATTTCTGTGAAGCGCGTATTACAGTAAAACATTTTACCTATTATTTAAAAACAGTAGAGTTTGATCTCTGTGGTGCTGCCATCTAGAACTCATAAGAAAGATTTAAAGTAGCCATTAGAGTAGTTTTTGAAATATTCACGGAGTTTTTGTGTCTCAAAACAGGGGGAACTTTAGGTGTTGCCGGCCCGGCAACACTGCGCGTTAAAGGGTTAATTCGTCTACAAATAAAAATAGATATCATCTTTCAAACAAAATGCTTTCATCAATCTTATTCAGAAAGCAGAGTGAAACAGTCGTAGCTAAATCTTTAATAATGTGCATATTTCATCGACCACTTAAGAAGGTGTATCTTATAGCGTTTAAAGAAATATATACAAAAATATGCAGCTACAAAGCACTTCTGTGTTACAGATGGGATCACAATGCATTCATTTTCACTGTTCTTATATGAATTGCGAGTTTTTCACAACAGTACTTTTTTGTTAATTTAATTATTCTTCGTAAATCGAGTGTCGTCAACTGTGGCATGCCGGCTACCACTAATTTTTTTTAAAGAAACAGTCGACTTCTTGAATCGCTGAGATCAGGTGATTACAAAAGTCAATGATAGCTGTAAGATTTTACTGTTATTGAGCATGCTATAATCACGTGCTAAAATCAGTCATGTTTTTCACCGAGCTGACTTCAAAATCCTCATAAATAGTCGTAATCACATCCTGATTAACGTTTGATATTATTATTCTGTCAGGGTATAACTCGTAAGTAAAGTCACAGTAATCAATTTTTGAAATATAATAAAATCGTATCAATCCAATCGTACAAATCCATGTAACGAAATCGAATACATTAACTTGATATTGATAACGTTTTTCAAGATCGTTTAACCACTTAACTGATGAATGTACCGGGTGTCCCAAAAATGACTGATGGATTTTAAAATTCAATAACTTGCAAACGGTGACAGCTATTTAAATTTTTTTTGCAGGAGGGTTATGTTTAATGTCAGGAGTTTTTTTTACCGTACTTTTTTATTTTAGTTCGCATCTCAAACAATAGGTGGTGCTGACGGCGATTGAAGGCCAGGTGATCAGTGCTGAGTGAAGCGTCGATCTGGCCTTCAATCGCCCTCAGCGCCACCTATTGTTTGAGATACGAACTAAAATAAAAAATTACGGTAAAAAAACTCCTGGCATTATACATATCCGTCCTGCAAAAATTTTTTAAATAGCTGTCACCGTTTGAAAGTTATTGAATTTAAAAATCCATCAGTCATTTTTGGGACACCCGGTATATATTTTATTAACTTTCAAATAATATCTTTTTTTTTGTCTTTTATTGAATTTTTAAATTTTTATTACCGGCTATTTGAAACAGAAATTTTTCATTAATTGAATAAGAAAAATGCTCAGACTGAGTATAGAAATATTTACAGTAAAATTTTACTGGTGAGAATAGTAAATTATGATTGTAGTATGGATGTCCGTACGTGGTAAAAATATGTTGCCGTATGACGTACGGGCAAATCAGGGAAATAGATGATCCATTTTCAATATTATATATGTATATTATATGACAAAGAGAACAGTTCGATTTACGTGTAGTAATGTTGTTTTCATGTTTCGATGAAAATGTGATATCCTTATTTTGTCAGAGTATGACTTAGGTAACGTCACAGCAATCAGTTTTTGAAATATCGCTCCATTTAACAAAATATAATGCATTAACTTGATATTAATATTTTTTCAAGGTCTTTTAGGCAATTTATTTTCAATATAATAGTATGAAAATGAAAAAAGTTATATTTGCGAGTAGTAACGGCGTTTTCACATTTTGACCACATTCTGATCACGATACTACCGTAATTTCGGGTGTATACGCCGCGGCTCAAAGAATTCTTTTTGGACCCAGAAATCTTATTTAGTAATTGAAGACAAATATTTCCGGCGATCTAACTAGTTATATTTGTTTCTTAAAAAATTCTAGGTCGTAAAAGAATTGTTTGATCTGCGGCTTATACACCCGAAATTACGGTACTTACCGTAATTTCGGGCGTATGATCCGCGGATCAGACAATTCTTTTTGGACCCAGAAATCTTATTTAGTGATTGAAGGCATACATATACGGCGATCTAAGTTACATTCCATTTTTAAAAGTTTCTGGTTCGAAAAGTGATTGTTTGATCCGCAAATTATACGCCGGAAATTACAGTAAGCACTCGCTTTATTTAAATTATAAAAACAAAAACAAATAAATAAGTTTCCAAGATCAAATAAGTAATTTTTTGAAAAAAAAAATTCCCTTCGGTGTGCATAATTTTCCAGATAAAAAAAAAAAAAATTATTCTTACAGTAAGGAGCATAAAACTTTGAACCGATTATTCTTTCTCTTTAACCAAAAAAGAAAAAAAAATTGCATATTGTTTTATCTTTTTCAAAAAGAATTGTCCATTTCAAAAGAATTTTTTTAATGCTGTGATCTAGAAGAATTTATTTAAAAAAATCCATTTATTTACCTAGGTTTTCCAGCCTTTTTCTTCATAAAGAAAAAAAATGTTTAAAAAGAAATCTCACAGTTCCTTATTAATCCGCTATTTACGCATTTTTTATTTTTAGTTTTATTTAGTGTGTTTTATGTTTATTTCCTCTGCAATTGAACACAAGGTTTTTCACGCTAAATTTCATTTCTTTTTCTTTACTTTTCTTTTTACTTTTTTTTACTCGGCAAAACAATGGAATTTAAATTTAGTTTGGTTCTTACAAATAAATAATTAATATTTCTTTACATATCTTTAAAAAAATATTCATTTTCAAATTTGGAATTATTTAAACTTTTTGTTTTTATGTAAGTTTTGTATTTGTTTACTTAGAATTTTCAGATATAAATATGAATAAGATCATCGATTTTATGATGATCTCATGTACAATAAATATTTCCAAAGTACGACATTCATTGGGTCACGCACTATTTTTTTTTCATCCATTCGTGTCTGACTCTCATGAACGTGGACTATTAACAAAAGAGCATCTTATATATCATTAGAATATTGGGATAGAAAACAAGGGGAATGTTTATGCCGTAGTTCGTGGTATTCGAAGAATAAAGAACCTAAGATGTGGACCAATGCTGCTAAAGGGATACCTTTAGTAGGCATTGGTCCACGCCTGTCCGTGATTATGAGATTTAACCTTACTACCCTGTTGAAATTTTTCTCAAACTTGATTAAAATATTTCACACCAGAATTATTACTTAAATCCATTTAAGATAGTTATTTAACTTAAATCTTTGTGTTATTTATTTAATTTACTTTATGAAAAATATTCTGGCTTGAATCGAATGAAACGCGTTATTGGACTGGGTCGATTAGACCCAGTTAGGGTAGGAAGGTTAAAGGTGATTCTCCGATAAGTGGGAAATACCTGTCCCTTGGGGTTATTTCCTGTTTTTTTGTCATTCACCTTTTTTTTTGCATAAAATGTATTTTGTAATATTTTTCTACAATTTCAAATAGTATATTTAAGAAAAGAACTGTAAATTTCACTGTAATATTATTTGGAATATTCGATTTGTCACTTCGGGCCCGTGTCTCTCACCTCATGTACTGATCTTTTGAAGCAATTTCAAGTGCAATGATGAACTATCTTTAATAATTTTAACACCCAAAATAAAAATTTATACTGCAAACTACATAATAAAGTATTTTTATTGTAAATTAAAAATAGTTTAATATTTATTCTGAGCCAGAGAAACGCTGTCCCCTAGTTTTTATGTCACTACTGTCCCCTTGTATAAAACTGCTAAAGTGACCACCAGGTGGCCAGATAAAATTTGGTGAATAGGTGCATTTAGTAGAAGGAGTCATCTTAATTGCCCAGAAAAACACATGGTACAATTCTAAGGACTTCAAAAATAGTTACAAGCTACAAAATGGATAGAAAGGCAAGAATATATTTATTACTTAAAACTTTTATTTTGATTACACATTTTCCACATGGGTGCCATCACCATGCAATGTGTAATTGCCTGTGATGGCACCCATGTGGAAAATGTGTAATCAAAATAAAAGTTTTAGTTTCTCCGATCTGTATTGTAATCAAAGATTAGTACTGACTCTGTGTCATATGCAAATTTCCTCCTTGTGCCCCAGTCGAGTTTTTTCTATGGGGGGAGGACTCTCAGAACGGTTTTTTGTGAGTGCATAAAATGTCCGTTTCTTGCGATACACGTACGGTTCCAACGTTCTTTAGGGTTTTCGCATGCGCTGAGGATTTTGCGATGAAAAAAAAAGGGTGATGCCATTGGAAATTTTCGAGTTTCTGTCACTATAACCGTAACCGGGAGCGCCATTTTGTTGTCGTTCACAGAATCTCGAGCTCATACCTCTTAATAGCTATATCTGAAATTTCATTTCGATCGGTTGAGCGGACTGGCCGCTAGAGCTCCATATATCGGCAAAGTTTTTTTATGACCACCAGTATATTTCGTACATTAAAAATATTAAATTAATATTCACATGTCAAATATGCATGCAACTCCCATATTGTTCAACAAAATTATTCTTTATCTTTTTCATATCATATAAAAACATCATAAAAAAAAAAAAAAAAACATTGGTAATTGAATGAACACACCCACAAAGAAATTTTAATTTATTCTTAGCAAATAACAATAAAAGTTTTTCAGCATATTCTAATCTTTATCATTTGATGAAGAAATAATGAGTACTTTTTTTCGCGTAATTACCAAGTTCCATAAAAATAAATGCGCAATACTTTTCAGTTGGAAACAATTAATGTTTCTTTTTCTCATACAGACACTCGTGATTAAAGAAATCTCGTTTAAGTTATAACGAGTTTTTTTATGTACCTAACAATTATAAAAAGTTTTTTTTTCAAAAAAAAATTCTCAGTGTATTTTTATGATAGCGTTAAGAGCAATTTTATATTTTTGCGCGGAACAGAATTATATATTAGGGGAGTTTTGGTAATGATAGAAAATATCTATAATAAAAACAGTTTGATTAATTTTTTAGAATTTTAATAAACTGAGATATATGTAATAGTTTACTTATAAAGTTTTTCATGAAATTATTTCATGAATAAACTACTGACTAAAGTTTATTTTCAATAATGGGTTATGTGCAAGATTTAATCGTGTACAGAGGGATACGTACACAAAAATTTATTAATTACTAAGTACTCATGATTTATTATTCCCACGAATAAATTTGTGTTAAAATTTTGCTTTAATTAATCCGAGCATTTTTCTGACCCTAAGGGACAGAAATTACCCACTTATCGGAGAATCACCCATATATTTTTTTGCGCCGGTGAGAAGGTTAAAAAATCTATGTAAATTAAGTTTTATGCTGAGAAACTAAAAAGTTGTAGCAGGACTAATATAATAATAAGAATAATATAACAAAAAGTCACTAGTTGCGTATTTGTATGCATACTCTAATTTTATGAACACCTTTAGTATATATTAAGTGAAAAATATATTTTATTCAACACTTCTAAGATTTCAAGTAAAAAATACAATGCAATATTCCTTGTATTCTTACAAAGAAAAAAAAAGAAGTTTCCGTCTTTCGTTCGATGATTATTTTGTAGATTTGTTTTTTTATCGCTCCATAAACATTTTCATTGATTAGATAAGATTAGTCAGAGGAATAACGAAAAAATATCGCGCATTACTTTCTTTTATGAAACTCTAGATTGCAACACCTGAGGATTTATGTGTTTGATTTTTTTGGATGTATCATGATGAGTTCTTTTCCCGAGTTTTAGAATATTACGTTTTTTATAATGATAGTTATAACAAATATTCTACTCAAGATGCTCTATTTTTTTAATAATAGTGTATTTGGAAATGTGTTTAATTATCTAATTAAATTTTTTGGTAGATGAAATATTTTGTTCATAATAATTTTCATATTTCTTTTAAAACTACAACAAAATAAATTAATTAATTAAATAAATTTAAAAAAATACTTAAGTGTTTGAATTACAGTGGAAGAATGTGTAAAATGTGCATTAGTAGGACAGTGGATGTGATGATGTAGTAACGTCATAATTCGCACAAATGTTTAACAATCAAGATAGTCACCAAACGATGGCACATTTATGTCAGCACACTTCGATTTTTGTATGACCGGTACTTTGTGGTATTTCTAAAAGGTCACTGTAAGTAACCTTCACCACTGTGATCAATCGTGACCACATTTCAAGTCATCAATCTCTGGTCATAAAACGGATCATTACCGATTGCACACGGAGCTCTGTTGGGTATATTTATTTCCACTTAATTTTATGGTCCAAAAGTTACAAAGACACCGGAATATTTGAACGAGTTTGTTTTGAAATAAATAACTTCATTTTTACGCTTATTTTATAAACCAAATCTTTATATAGCAAAATACTGGTGTTAATGTGTCATTTTGGAATTTTGAAGAAAGAGCTCACCATAAACTCAGAGTTCAAAGAGTTAAGAGTTAATGAGATTCATTTTCAACACGTCGTGATAATAATTTATGCAGTAATACAGGGTAATTCAAAATGAATGTAATGATTACAAGTGACATAAATATTTAATAGAAATGATTTATCGATAAGAATTACACAGAATTTAAAAGGAAGTTCAAAACTTTGCATATTTTATAAATATTCTATGTGATTCTCCTTATTCACATGTACGACATCAAAATATCCCTTTTCTTAAAACATTCAGCACGATATGTCGGATGTTTGAAATTCTTTCTTTTAAATAGTTAAAGCCATTTGTAATGGCTATATTAATTTTAAATTACCCTGTACTTAAATTTTCGCCCTGGTGCAATGGATTATTTCACATTACAGTTAGTGCTATTAAGATAAGTCCTCAAATTTTTCCTGCATGAGAGACTACTGAGTTACCAGTAGATATTTATAAGGACTTAAATCAAATGTGAGGAAATCACTTAAAAATATACATTATCTCGTTTTTCAGCTTAATCTGGGTTTTGATTCATAACTGTGCATTTATAAAATAATTACTAGCAAGTTTAAAGAATTATTAATTTTTTATAAAATAATAGAGATTCCTCAAATAAAATTAAATTTTTTTAAAGACAGTTTAAATTGATGTTTCATTTTCCCCTGTCACCTTATCTTTAAATAGAAGCAGAGCACAAATCGTATATTTTTTCATAAATTCACATATTCGGAGCGCTCTTTTTACCAAATATAAAAAGTCGATTTAATTTCTCGCAAAATGACAGACAGAGATAGAGAGATTGAGAATAAAAAAAATCTACTTTGAATAGATTCCCTTATTTCGAATTTTATTCGTTGACAGTCATGAAAAATAATTTGTATTTCAAATCAAAGTATCCCTATTTCGCATTCTAAATCCCCAAAAATATTATTTTTATCATCTAAAATTAAATTATAATGCAAGAAATGCTCAAAAAAGTTTGGCAGGAAAATTTTTTCGTAAAATTTTTCGTAAAATTTTTTTTAGTAAAATTAGTTCGTAACGAATTTTTCAAATACACAAGATATCAATGGAATTGAAATATTATAAAAGATAAAATACAGGGTGGTCATAAAAAAACTTTGCCGATATATGGAGCTCTAGTGGCCAGTCCGTTCAACCGAGCGAGGTGAAATTTCAGATACAGCTATTTAGAGGTATGAGCTCGAGATTCTGAGAACGGCAACAAAGTGGCACTCACGGTTACGGTTATAGTTACAGAAACTCGAAATTTTCCAATGGCAACACACATATTTTTCATCGCAAAATACTCAGCGCATGCGAAAACCCTAAGGAACGTCGGAACGGTATGGTTATTGCAATAAATGGATGCGTTATGCTCGCACAAAATCAGCTCTTCGAACGGCCCCCCAAAAAAACATGACCAAGGCGCACGAAGAAAATTTGAATATGACAGAGACAAAATACCAAACACGGAACGTCGATTGCCAGACAGTCAGCGTAGAAAACGGATAAAAAGTGAGATGGTAATGTTAGTTTTTCAGTCGGAGCTCGCAAACGCCAACAAAATGACTTCGTTCGTGGTGAGTTGATAAAACTATTATCAAAATGAGATGAATGCTGCAAAAATCTGGCGCGTTTACCGTAGAAACCATCGCCAAATACGTGGCCTATGCATTTCACAAGCTCTTCGTGATTTAGTAATGAAATTCGAAGAAATTGGCTGCACCTGTGATTGACCGCGATCCGGACGACCAACTGTTCCTGAGGATACTGTTATGAAAGTGCATCATACAGTGACCAGAGGACGCATGCAAACTACAAAAGGTGCATCTCGTATATTTGATATACCGAAATCAATGGTCTTAAAGTTACTGCGCTCTGTAATCAGCATTTTTCCTTACCAGTACCAGCGCGCCCAGATGTTGGAAGTAAGAGACCATCGACAACATATAGACTTTGTTAATGAATTTGTTATCCAATATGATGGAGCCTCTTCGCATATTATGAACGGACGAGGCACATTTCACCTTAACTGATAACGTCAATGGTCTCCGCGAACCCCGTTTTCACTCCTATGGATTTCAGGTTCTGGGGATATCTAAAATCTAGAGTTTACATGTGCAATCCGCAAAATTTGCCGCATTTGAAAGATTCTATTAAACGTGAGATTGAAACATCCCTCATGCGATGTAACGTTCGACGTATTGTCCATAGTCGCTATCATGCAATCTGTAATTGCCTGTGATTGCGCCCATGTGGAAAATGTGTAATCAAAATGAAAGCTTTCTTTTCTCCGATTTGTGTTGTAATCAGAGATTAGTGTACTGACTCTGTGTCATATGCAAATTTCCTCCTTACGCCCCAATCGTGTTTTTTAAGGAGGGGGGATTCACAGAACAGTTTTTTGTGCGTGCATAATGTATCCGTTTCTTGCGATACACGTACGGTTCCAATGCTCTTTAGGGTTTTCGCATGCGCTGAGCTTTTTGCGATGAAAAAAAATGGTGTTGCCATTGGAAAATTTCGAGTTCCTGTAACTATAACCGTAACCATGAGCGCCATTTTGTTGTCGTTCACAGAATCTTGAGCTCATACCTCTGAATAGCTATATCTGAAATTTCACCTCAATAGGTTGAACGGACTGGCCATATACAGGCAAAGTTTTTTTTATGACCACCCTGTATATGTATACACTCTGCATATGTAAACTATATAGCCATAATTCACAGCACTTTCAATTTTAAACATATTGTCGAATACTAAAAATCATATTCGTCGTATTCTCATGGCAATTCAGGATTAAATAGAACATGTTTGACTTGATACGTATCACGGTGGATTTGATATGGAGGACAATTTTGGGACCAACAAACAAATTGGGAATCATGTGGGATTTCTTGCTGTAATTTACATATCTACATTTTTGCAGGAATTTTTAAGTAATAGAAAAACTATATTTGCTTATTACTAAATAAGGTTTTCGGTGTTATTTTCTGTTTATCTATCCTTTATTTAAAAATAGCAGAATATGACAGTTCTTTCAAAGATTTACGATTTTATTCAAACTTTTTAAAGTTAAGAAAAAAGAATATTTTCGTCATTTTTGATAAGTGAAATGCAAAGGGAATTCAATTTTGATATATATTAAAACAGTGTATTTTTTAATCAAAGAGGTTTCTTTAGTAACTAAGTGATCTTTTATAATTTAGCAATTACATTTTGTTTGTTTCTTTTGTACTTATAATATGCCTATCCCAATTGAACTGGATCCTTGCTTTAGATCTGTTAAAGCTTTTATAAAAAATTATAATAAAAATTTGACGTTTCTTTATTAAATCTGAAAAATGTGCATTTTTTCTTTCTATTGCTTACATTTTTTTATTACCACAAATTTTCCAAAAGTTTAAAACCACAAAGTTTTTAATATTAGATAGTTAGATAGTTTTGACACTAGGTTAGATAATTCTGACGCTAAAATATCATAATTTTTTATACATCACTGTTCAATTCGTATTTCCAAAATTTAAGAATAGAAACTATTGTTATTAATACTTGAATAAAAAAACTGTATACATTTTTATCAGTTGACCATTTTTTTTTCAAGTGGAATTGATTTATTTCTACCACTATTTTAAAATAGCAATGCAGTTTCATAGTAATAGTAATCTATTGCACATTGTAGTAATCTATAGCAATCTATAACACATAGTAGCAATAGTAATCTATAGCACATTGCTTCCCCAGCAAGGTTCGTACACTTCAAATACCTTTTACCAGAAATTCCGTTAAATAATGCTTGGCTAATTTCACGAAAGAAAATTTTTTATCTTCGGATATAGCGAACAGTACTTTACGAAATTTCTAGTATTGAGACACCTAAAAATTCCTTAAATCCCCTTATGTGTGATGCCGCTGCCAGCAAAATCCTCAAGGCCTGAGCACAGGAGTCTTTACGTCATCACTAATGGTTAGGGTTCTAACTAGTACTGAAATCCACACCAGAAAATTTTGAATAGTAATATTGTTTAGCAATTTTGTTTCATTTTACGCATAAAATATCTATCACCTTATAAATCTATAAAAAATATTTAAAATTACTGGTCAGAATCTGCAATCCCCTTAATAAAAAATCGCCGAAATGCGGCAACACTGTGCCATTCAGCATGTGGCTGAATTTTTATCTAGAGGAATCCGAGTTGTCACCAGTAAATTTAGATAGTTAATATTGCTTTATAAGATATTCCGTAAATAAATTTAACGGAAACTGCTATTCAAAATTTCATAGTGTGTTTTCCAACAATAGGGAGAACTCGGTCCATTCGTGATGACTTCACGCCTCCTGTGCTCAGGTGTAGAATATTTCGATGGCAGCGACCCTGATCAGGATATCTCCAGATAGATTTACAATATAACGCCGCTATCCTTTAGTCATCTAGAAGAAAACAGAAGATTGTCAAAATGATCATCTCGGAACCAAACAATTTCAGTCTTACAGTACAGCTCTTCAAGTCTTCCTTTTAGAATCCTCCTCAGGAGGTTTTGGGGAAGGTTTTAACAAGTGATATTAGGAGATTTTGGAAAATTTCAGGGTCTTTTAATATGTTTAATTTTTTTAATTATAATTCAAATAAATGTAAAAATATTTAATTAATATTTTTAAATCTATATACATACGTTTTAACCTGTTATTACAGATTACATGTAACATACATTAAAATTATTAAACACATTCGCATAAAATATAACTTACGGAAACAAATTTCTTACATACATTCTGAGTTCCGGATTTAAATGAGGGCAGGTGCGATCGAACATTCTATCAATTATACTATGGGACTGCTGAACAAGAAATATTTGTAAGATATTCCTGCAGTTTAACTTCTCTTTTGAAACTCCAAACTAGAAAATATCCATAGATTTGTGATCGTATAAAACGGAATTCTCTAACTTTAAAGGAAATCAAAATACACAGCCTTCGATATCCAATATCGATCTCCAATAGAAATTTAAATTAATAACTATAAAAAAAGTATCAATAATTTTTTGATAGAACATAAATGTCTTTGAATTTTTAAATTCCTAGATGAAATTATTTTTTAATGACAATAATCATGGATAATGGCAACAGCCATTAACCATCGGACACTTTCAATTCTAACCATTTTGTCAAATATTTAAAGACATATTTACCAGATTCTTTGGGAGCTTCAGAAATATAAAGAATATGTTTGACATCATTTGTAAGAATGTTGATTTCATAATAAAGATCATATGAAAGCCACAAAAATATCAAAGAAAAATAAATAATATTTGGGAACACGTGTGTAATCATGTGATCACGTAGCTACAGTGGCTGTCAAAAGTTTCCGGCCAGTTAGTTTCTTCGATTTATTTACCAAAAGGTTTCAGCAAAGAAGAAGCACAATTGCTTCAAAAGTTAGGAATATGTAAATGACCTCTGACCACGTGATCATTTTGATTGGATACTGAAGATGCTTCAATCAAAGGGATAAAATTCGAAGTTCGCATGTGCAAAAATTTCTGGCCACTTATCATTCTTTAGTTTTTTTCTATCGGTAAACTGTTTTTTTGTTGTTGTTTTTATGAATTAATCAACGTGTATAGCATAGTCTGAATTCAAAATCGAAAAGTTCAACAATTATTGTTCATAAATATGTGATTAATTTGTCGCTAAAAGGCGAATCTTCTCGAGATATTGCGACAAAGTTATCGATCGGTAAAAACGACCGTAAATGATATTTAAAAATTATATAAAGATGGCCGCGGCCTTCAGGACTTTCAGAGGTCCTGGAGATCCCGGAAAATTACTATATCTGTGGACAGAATTATTAGGAGAAAAACAATTGATAATCCGCACAAAAATTCCGCTGTAATATACTGCGATTTGCGGAATGAAAATATTGCTGAAATAAGTCCGTATACCACATCAACATGCTGACGTGATGCATAACTTTACGGAAGAGTCGGTGTTAAATTTTTTTCAGAGTTGAAAAAATACAAACGTACCCGACTGGCGTTTTTCAAAAAAAAAAAAAAAAAAAAAAGTGTGGTCAAGTGAAAACTGGAAAAAAGTTCTCTTTTTCCATCAATCGAATTCGAAACAGTTTTGGAAGTAATGGAAGGCACAACGTATGATGACCTAACAACAAAAGATATGATTCAACCTATGTTATTCCTACAATGAATTATGGCGGAGGACACGTTATGCCATGGGGAGTATTTTCTTCAAAAAGTGTTGGTCCTTTATTTCAAATCCACAGCCAGGTGAATGATACAATGTATAACGATATGTTGCAAGACTATTTTCTGTCTTATTACAGAAAAAAATTTGGTCGCAACTATTTTTCTTAACATGATAACGACATAAATAATGTATGCAAACCTCGACAAGCAATGGTTTTCGCACAAAAAATTTCGTTTTTTAAAATAATCAGTCCAAGAGCCCAACATGAATCCAATAGAAAATCTTTGAAAAGAAGTTGACAAAAGTCTGCAGAACTATAAATATTCCAACTCAGCTGAAATTTCGCCAAAATTGCAAGAAATGTGAGACAAACGTATCATAGGCGATCTTTAACCGTTGATTGTATGAATGTCACGTTTCTGCGCCGCAGTACTTATTACTAAGGCTAATAAAATAGTAATACGATAAAATACTAATTGTAAATCTTGTTGATCACTGTAATTTTCTATTACAACGCTTTTTTACAAACTTGTGAAGGTGACCGGAAGCTTTTGAGAACATGCGTTTTCCTTTATACTTAATTTTGTCAGTTAAATTTATTGATATTTACATGTTCTTCTATAAGTAAGTTCCTAACTATTATGTCAATAAAATGTATAAATATCACTTTGAGATTCCTCTTCGTATGGGTATATTTACCAATTAACTGAAAAATTTTTGCAGGCCGGAAACTTTTGACCGCCACTGTATGTGCAGACTATCTAATAAACAGAAAAAATAAAATAAAACTGAATAGACCTTTGTCAGAGCAAACGTGAAAATATATGTTCTATTGTTCTTCTAACTTTATTCACACTTTTTACAAATTTTAAGTGATTGAATGTAGTTTAGCTTGTACTCAAGCTCAAAAGGTACAATAAAAAGGTTCTCATTTAACTTTTAACATTTTCATAATCACTTTTGTTCTGATTTTAAAAAGCCAATATTTCTTTATTATAAATACTTCCTTTAAATATTTACCATTTAATTGCTACCAGATACCGCCGATAAATATATATTTTTTTTTTCAATTTATATAGTAAATTTCAGTTCAACTACAGACACAGGTGTCACTTTGTTTCGCTTGGAGTTTTGGTATTACTGGAGTCTTCTGGCTATTTGAATTATGAATATAAATAATCTTGCACACAATTTTTTATATAAAACCTGTATTTCATAAGTTAATTAACTCATTGAAATTCTTTTATTTTTTCATCAAATAGACGTAGAAACCATTTGCAATTGCTATGCAAACTTAACCCTTATTGTACCAGATTTTGAAATTTTTTTGAGAATTCTAATTTAACATGCTTTGAACCAGAAATTTAATTTTATTAAATATAATATCTTCCAATAATGTGTCGATAATTTTCATATGTTATGTATAATTAATTCAATATTTCTGGTTTGAAATATTAAAAATTTCGAAATATAAAATAACTGGGGTCATAGAAGTTCCCAGCTGTAATAAGAAGCTCAGTGTGCCCTTCATGTATCCTCATATTCATAAGAATAGTCTTTATTCATAACTTTTTGATACTAGAAACGAATCGCAAAGCATTTGATCAAATCTACTATTTACGAAAAAGGTAGAAATTAAAATAAATTCACACTGTAAATCGCGTTCAATAACAGAACGTTTTGTACTATTTTATATTAGGAAAAACAGTGAGAATCAGAATATTTAAACCTGCAGAAAGAGCAGAATCTCCTTTGTGAGATAGAGTGCTGAATGAGACATTCTATTCTTGCTATAATCTTACTCAAACTTTCGCAGAATGGAAGGAAATTGAAATCAATTCAACCAGGGCACGAATATTGAATGTACAAAAGAATCAATAAGCTGTAACTGTTAAAATATGTTAAATACAGGATATAGATTCAGGAGGTAAGGGATTTCTTCTAAAAAGTATATATTAATCAATGCATAAATTTTTTACAATAAATAAATAAATAAATGAAATAAATGAAATAAACATCGCACGATAAAATTAAAATTTTGGGTATTTAAGTGATATTCGTATGATTCGAATTAATTTTCTATAGTTATTCAATCAATGTAATATTTTTATTAACGAGCCCATTAATTATTTATTATCACTTTATGTTTCAAAGCAATTTAAATGTGAAAATAATTATGACGAGCGTTCTGTATTTTTTATTAAATATTAGTTCGAATCATTATCCAAACATTAATTGAAAAATAAGCATGTTAAAGATATTTCCTATAGTTTAAAACTGAAGTTTTATAAAAGTAATTGGAAAAGTATATATTTATATTGTATATATACATATGTATGTATTTTTAAAACAATATTAAATCATGTTTTTAACGAAAATTATTTTTTAATGTATATTTTTTAATTAATGTTGTAGTAATTGTATTTTGTAAAATATGCAAAAGTGACTATAATGGCTATCCCTTTATATACAGATGGGGTACAAAATAATACGAAAACCTGTGAAAAAGTATGACGTATTTCACACTTGAAATACGGCCACGCCACCTACAACAGAAGTCTGCCACCTAGTGAGCGTCAGTCTCTCAACAGCAGTCACCTGTGTTGCATGCGTCAATCGAACTGTATGAAATAAGTTCAAATGTCACACCTGTCAGAGTTCCAAAGAGGAATGATTTTTGGAGCGCATTTAAGTGGTATATCGGTTACGGAAGCAGCAAACCTTTTAGGGATTACAAGCAGTACGATACAACAGTTACGACAGCGTACACGAACAAGGGTAATACGATGTCTTCAAAGCGCAACAGTAGCCGAAAGTCCAAGCTTGCTGATAGGCATAGACTAGTCTTGAAGCCCATAATAGCCCTAAAGCACAAGCAATCGTCATCCGAGATAACATCCGAAATGAACAGACATCTCTAGGATCCCATTTCAACAAAAACTGTCAAAAAGGAACTCCATTCTGCGAGCATTAATGGGAGAGTGCAATTCGAAATCTCTTGGTGACAGCAACTATTACTTTCAAGCGACTTCAATGGTGCAGATATCCCAAACGGTGGTTCCCAAAGAAATGGCAACATGAATTATTGTGAGATGAATCGTTATTCGCCCTATTTCAGACGACTGGACGCGTTTATGTCTGGAGAACACCCCTAGAAGCATTTAAATCTGAAAGCCTGTTGCTGAATTTGAAGCATCCGGGTGGCTCCATTATGGTCTGAGGTTCGATATCTTGGAGCGGTCTTTGTTATTCTGCATGGAAGGATCAAATCCAATTTCTATCTAAGCAGTCTAGGGGATCATGTCCACATTTTTGTCCAGACTTTATTCCGTGGAGGGCGACCGCTTTTTCAAGACGACAATGCCCCTATTCACACTGCAGGGTGTGTTCAACCTTGGTTCGAAGAGCTTCACGATGAAGTTGAACATCTTCCTGGCTCCCTCAGTCTCTGGATTTGAATATTATTAAACATATATTGGAAGATTTGGAGTCCAAACTTCGTTCTCAATTTCTTCCTCCATCCAGCCTTTCGGAATTAGAGACCATTATGCAAGAGTGATGGCTTAATATACTTTCAAATATTGTCCATGACCTTTATACATCTATAAAATGTAACATTAAATCTGTACTTCAGTCAAAGGGTAGACCAAACCCCTACTAAAAAATATTTTCCATTATTTCACAGGTGTTCCTATTATTTCGTCCCCCATCTCTATATTACCTTTCAAGCCCCACTCCTCTCTCTGCGACTTTAAAATTGAATTTAAATGCTTATAATTATTGTTATCTCTTATATGTTTTCCCTCCCCACCGCGCCTCTTGCAAAATTAAATTTATTATTTAAATTCATTCCTTTTTTCTAGTTATATGTTTCCCTCTCACAGTTTAATAAGCTAATATAATTCGTTTAATTATGTTCGGCTACAGATGTGAGGGCGTGTCAATTTGTAATAAAGCACTTTTGTGTTTTGAGTGAGCTCGTGACATCATTGATCTAAAATTTGTGGCGCAAAGGCGACATCTGTACTTTATGCAAATTTAATTTTCCAAAGCATGTGTGGCGCTCCGTGTCTACAGTTAGCTGTGGTTTGGGAGTTTTATGCAAATTTGTAGCCTAGTCTCTTCAGTCTGTAAGATATAAAAGCTGTGAGTGCGTGTGCAGGGCAAAGAGATTGTGGTCGTTCTCAGCCCTCGGATGCTTTTTCAATTGAGCTCAGCGCTGAAGTTTGGAAGACGCTTCGATGGTAGTGAATGACACTAGTTCTTGTGAATGTGGGGGTAAAGTAAAGAGAACCGTAATAAACTATTTTAGAAGTAATTTTAAAATTGATTTAGTCTTATAAATAAAGACATCAATAACAGCCACGAGTTGTCATTCTGAAGATAGCTAGAGAAATCCCTAACGTTTTGGTGTGCCAAGGAAAGGGCCGTGGATGTATTGATAATAGATCGTGAGTAAAAAAGATTCTATGTAGTAATTAGATGTTATTAGTGTGAAAATTTCTAAATTCTCCAATCTAGCTCCACTCCCCCAGTACAAGTATACTTAAAATAAAAGTGTTTTCGTTTTAAATCATCGAGTATGTCTTCATTTACACGTGGCGGTCTACCCGGGGCCGCCACAAAAAAAGTGATTCATTAATTTAGTCTTGCTTTTCCTTAATTAAATCCTTTTCCTATGCAGCTTTAACTCAACAGTTGAGAAAATTTCCGTTAAAATTAAAATTATATATAAATGAATCATGTAATCTCTTTCGAGCTGTAAACAATTACCGTAATTTCGGGTGTATAAGCCGCGGATCAAACAATTCTTTTTGGACCCAGAAATCTTATTTAGTGATTGAAGACAAATATTTACGGCGATCTAACTAGTTAAATTTGTTTCTTAAAAAATTCTGGGTCGAAAAAGAATTGTTTGATCTGCGGCTTATACACCCGAAATTACGGTAACTCAAATCTTTCTTTTCTTGTTAAGGCAGTCATCTTTTCATTGTCATATCATATCATTTTACCTATTCATGTGTTTTTACAATTTTTTAGCTTCGGCTTTATCTCACATACTTTTAGTGACGGATTTTTCTTGCCATAGTTAACCCTTTGAAAGGCGGTGGTAAAAAATATATCCCACCTAATTTTAATTGCAAAATGCCACATTGACAACAGAGAATTAGAAGAAAAGAATGTGAAATTCGGCATTAGCTATTTTGAAGTAAGATTGTTTTTAAATTTTGGTGCCAATCAATGATTTCAACATTTTATAAATAGGGCCTCTGAAATGGTTAACGTTACCGCTTCTCCACGTTGTAGCCTAGCAGAATGGTCATTTTGATAAAAGTTTATAACATACTATTAAGACTGCTCATCATTCAGCTTCCGAATTCCATTCCGTAATGATAAGTCTATGGGTGTTTGATTCAATCGTATATTTAAAATATCTCCGGAGGAAATTAATATAATACTATATATATAAATATAATATAGTAGTAAACCCAGGGATTTTGCTCGCGTAATAACTGAAAAATGCCAAGTAATATTTGTATTTCTGAATTTTATTATAAGAAATTATACTTTTAAGATTAGTTCAAAAATTAACATTCAAGCCACAGTTAAACAAATCTACATCATAGCACTGCATTTGGCAGAAAAGACATGAAATAAATGAGACGAACTAAAGATAGTCTAAAAATATAATAAATTAAAAAATATTTTGAAACTTTTATGCTCAATCCATACATAGATTTCAGGAATTCATTGAAGTTTTGAATTTTTTAGAAACAATTTTCTTAGCATGCAATTGCCCCACCAGTGGCCGAGAGGTTTGGACCTCTCAACTGGTAGACGGCAGGTGCTGGGTTCGAACCCAATCGCGGCTGTCGGCCTAACCGTTCGGAGTTTTCGTGGATTTCTTCGAACCTTGCGTATATACGGGTTAGGTTCCCTTAGAAAGACCCCCACGAAGGGCACTCCCCCCCTGGTCCTATATCCCTAGCGTAGATAATCGGACGTCAAAAATCAACCAACCAACCTTAGCATGCATTTACATCTTAAATTAACTATTGTGACGAATTCCAAGTTTCTTGTCAAACACTCTGCAATCTCTTTAGTGGGAGTGGCACCAGCATAAAATGCCTACGTTGAAGCAGGGACTGCTCCAATTAAGTTTGAAATAGGTTATTTATTTTCTATTTTTTCGTAGAAAAGTAATTTTTAAAAAAATCAAAGGATTTTTTAAAAGGTTTGTTGTTTTTGCCAACCCAAGGTGGTAATGGAAACTTCTTAAAATATAGCCCGTATATGATCAGAGATTGTCACCATTAATTCGCAAACATTACTTTTAATTGTTTTTTTATATCATGAGATTGCATAGAAATCGTAATTTAGCAAATTTTTAGAACTTCTTTTTAATCGTCTTGTTCCAGGTGATAGTGACATCAACACATAAAAAACAGCCAATATTGAAGCAGGGAATATCACAATCAATTTTAAACCGTTACTTTTGTTATTGGTTCCATATTTCCGGAGCGTAAAAACTGCAAACGTTTTCAGAACGCTTTTCATGCATTTTCACCCATTTAAATTTCGAATTTTTTTCGAAAATGTTCTTGGCGCGCATTTGTTTCTTATAAGTTATTACCATGCCAAATTTTAAGCTACTTTCTGAGATTGCTCAGAAATGGGCATTTAGAATGTTTTTCGTGCATTTTAATCCTTTTTAAATTTCGATTTTTCAAAAGAAATTATATTAGATATCATTTATATCTAATAAGTACCGTAATTTCGGGTGTATAAGCCGCATATCAAACAATTCTTTTTCGACCCAGAATTTTTTAAGACACAACTATAACTAGCTAGATCGCCGTAAATATTTGTCTTCAATCACTAAATAAGATTTCTGGGTCCAAAAAGTATTGTTTTATCCGCGGCTTATACACCCGGAATTACGGTAACTACTATGCCAGATTTTAACAATCAACTCGAATCAATAACACCATAATCGCATTTTTAAAACGTTTTTGTTTCCTACACCACCTTAGGTTTAGTGGCATCCGACATAAAATATAACGAAACATGCAGTAAAGGCGATCATCATCATTTTACCGTAATTTCGGGTGTATAAGCCGCAGATCAAACAATTCTTTTTCGACCCAGAATTTTTTAAGAAACAAATATGACTAGTTAGATCGCCGTAAATATTTGTCTTCAATCACTAAATAAGATTTCTGGGTCGAAAAAGAATTGTTTGATCCGCGGCTTATACACCCGAAATTACGGTAATAGCATGTTTTTAAAAATTTGTTCGGATTTTTTTGAAATTGCGTATAAATTGCATTTTCTAATTTTTTTGGAATGCTTTTCCTGCACTTTTCCCCCTTTTAAATTTCCATTTTTTAGGATCGCATTATCATTCGTTTATTTCCTATAAGATAGGTAGAAAATATATTTAAAAAATTCAGTGGTGTCAGTAATCTTTAAGCGATCGATCAAGCAAATTCTTCTTGCCCATATGACGTACAGGCAAATAAGTTAACCCTTTTCGGCACACTGCCCTAATAGCATGCATATTCACAGTGACGTCACTGTGAGTCACTTTTGTCACATCACATCTGTGACCAAAACGCCACCACTCAGTGACGTCACATTGTGACTGAGATCTGACTTTCTTAAAAATCTTTAGAAATTTATAAATATCCTTCAAAACATGTTATTTACTTAAAAAAACATGTTTCTGGCAATTTAAATATAGTTGCTTTTGTCACAGTTTCGTCACAATGTTAATGTCAAATTAGTCACAAATGACACATTTTTCGAGTTTAAATTTTTAGCTTAATTTTTTATTAGTTCAATGATGAGAGAGACTTTTTTTGAGATAATAGGATCTGTGGTTCTTTATAGTTGTCTGAAGTATTTCTATTTAGACAAAATAAACAGCAACTGGATACAAAAAGTATCTGGCTTTGAAATTCAGCACAAGAATATTCCTTGTGTTTAAACATGAAGCCATTTTACTAACACGACTGAAAAATATATTTTGCATACAACATTTTTTTTCACTGTTTTGTATGCATAAAATTTCGTTTTCACTATTTCTATACGCTTACCTTATTATTATTAACTTGAAATTTGACACGTTTTTACTTTCGGTATATGTCTGCAATTATAAAAGAACTTCATTGTTTAAAAAAAACAACGATGAATATTTACCGGCAAATTATTACGTTGAAAACCGAGCTATAAATTTCTTTTAGCAGTATATAGATAAACAATCTAAATAATTATTCTCGGAAAATTTTAAGAATATGTACTTAACCCCTTGAAGGGTACCGGCATATTATATATACCACTTAATTTTAATTGCTACAATCGACAGTGGCAAGGGAACATAGGAGTTAAATTTTCCTTTTCTTTCTTTCTAACCAATGACCAGGCCCCTACCTGCCGAGTTACCTCAGCTTAACGGGTTAGATACCTGGTATCGGGGCGGATGACCACCTAATTGCCGCGTAGCGGTAAAAAACTTGATTCCTTCGCTTCGTCATAACATCTGCAGTACTTGCTTCTCAGTCTAGCATACTTTGTTTTGACGGTTGCTTAACGTTATATCCTGTTGTTTGTAGTGCAAACGGCTACTCAATTTGGTCTCGTAATTTAGAACCTTGATTAGATGACGAGACCTTCACCTGGCAAAGCACCTCCAGAGGTATAATTTACAGGTAACTTGGAGGACTTTGCACCCACGACGGATTTTACATGCACCAGGCGCCATTAGCATACATGACGGAATTTTAGCCGGCAGATAGCCTGAATCCTGTAACCAAATGCTATGAGTAAAATGTTCGGCCAACTTGGACACCGTTGCCCAACCTACTTGGAAGTCGTTAAATTTTCCTTTATACAATGACAGAGGGAAGAATTTTTTACAAACTTCCAATAAATTAGTTTATAAATATGGGTGTCATTCCATCCTTTTAGTTACAGAATTGCCTTGCCCTTGAAAGTATTAAGGACACATTTTACCTTTTCAACAATTTTCTTTATTTAAGGGGTCAGGTACCTTTCAAATGGTCAAAATTTCGATTTTTTTTTTATTGCTTTATATGAAAGTATAATCTTTTAGATTCATATTAAAACAAACCCCATAAAAAAATTCTCATTAGAAACGAAGTTATGGGCAAAAACCCATTAGTAAGACCTCTTTTCATGAAACAGCGATATTTAAAGGGCTAGACTGTTTGTTTACATTTTTCACGCAGCAGGCGCCGGCCGTAGCTGATAAGATTCAAGAATTTCTCCTCTTATGTTTCTTTACTCTGTGGTTATTTATTTTCCCTTTCCTTTCAGGAAATCAAGCAGAAATTAGCAACTGCTACTTCAACTTTAGATTCAAGCTATTTAGCTTGATTTAGAAATAAATCTATGCACGTTGTGTTGTTTACTCTTTCGATGCTGAATTTCTGATTTTTTTATAGTGATTTGTTTGCGAATAAGTTTTATTTTAGCTTTAAATTAATTTTATTTATTTCGTTAATAATCTTCTGCTACAATGAGTGAAGTTCTTAGCGAAAACACACCTAAAAGAGCTTCTAAGATACGACCGAAAAAAAGGAAATTTACTGGTAATGTATATACCAGAAAGTTGACGAAAAGTGAAAATGATTCACTGAATAACAGTGCTTCACAGAGAAAACTTTCTGTAAACAAGGAGTTTGAATATAATTCTAGCTTTGATGGATATCGTATTATGGATGTCAGTCACATGTTTTCCATTCTGGAAAAATTTTTATGCTGTAAAGCTTGTGGTGGTGAAGTAAGTATAACAGAAGAAATTGAATGTGGCTTATCATCTAAAATTTCGATTTTATGTGAAAATTGTGCTGAAGTTATTAAATTTAAGAATTCTAAGAAGATCGGCGAAAATAACAAAATTTCAGAAATTAACAACAGATATATTTATGCCATTAGATCAATTGGACTGGGGTATGCAGCAATGAAACTGTTTTGTGGAATCATGGATCTGCCTCAACCGGTTTCCAAAAAATCTTACAATGCTGCGATAAAGGTGCTACAGAAATGCTCTGCATCTGTCGCAGAAAAATCTATGATATCTGCAGCTTCAGAAGAAGTAACTCTGACTGATTCTTCATGCTTAAACATCAGTGGTGACGGTACATGGAAAACTCGGGGTCATACTTCACGAATAGATGTGTGCACTGTCATTGGTGACAAAAGCGGCAAAGTTATTGATACTGAAGTCCTTTCCTCATTTTGCAAGTCATGTGATGCATGGAAACTAAAAAAAGGGACGCATGAATATAATTCATGGAAAAAAACCCATGAAAATGATTGCCTCAATAACCACGATGGATCTGCTGGAAAAATGGAACTAAGTGGTATGGTTCGAATATTTCAACGTTCAGAAGCCACAAGAAACGTAAAGTACATTGGATATATAGGTGATGGTGATGCCAAAACTTTTCAAGCCATATCAGAGGCCAGCCCATATGGTTCTGATACAAAAGTTGAAAAAATTGAATGCGTGGGTCACATTCAAAAGAGAATGGGCACACGCTTACGAAAACTTAAACAAAACAAAGTAAAATGTAGTGAAGGTAAAGCACTTGGAGGAAAAGGTAGACTTACGGACAACATCATTGCTAAGCTAACAGATTATTATGGAAATGCAATTCGACAGAATAAAAACAATTTACATGAAATGCGTAAAGCTATCTGGGCTGCATATTTTCATACTCGTTCAACGGATGCCGAGCCTCTACATTCATTTTGCCCTACTGGAAGTGAATCTTGGTGCAAATATAATAAAGCAGTTGCTTGTGGTACCATTAAAACATTTAAACACAAGAACACAGTCCCGACTAGTGTAATGGATACTATAAAACCAATTTTTAATGACTTATCGCAGCCAAAACTTCTGTCTAGGTGCTTAGGAGGTAAGACCCAGAACAACAATGAATCGATAAATTCTTTAATATGGAAATTATGTCCAAAAACACAAGGAGTAGGTAAAAGGATTGTGGAAATTGCTACAAATGAAGCAGTTATTTTGTTTAATGATGGCAATCAAGGAAAAATGAATGTAATGCAAGAATTTGGCTTGACAGTTGGTGCACATGCTCGAGGATGTTTGAAACAGTTAGACGACCAAAGGATTGCAACTTCTAATTTACGCTTTCTTCAAAACACAAAAGAAGCAAGAAAAAGTAAGCGAATGAAAGAAATTGCTCAGAAAGATAAATTTCTCTTGGAGGAAGGTGAAATTTACAGTGCCGGTGCTTTTTAAATGTGTTAAGTTTTGTGAAAATCTTTGAGCAAAGTTTTTTTCCATCTGTTATCCCATGCGATGATAGTTATCAAAGTATATGTATGTAAATTAGTGTTCAAATTTCTAAAAGGTTTATTTATGTCATGCAATAGAAAACATCAGAATGAATTTATAGATTTTTGTTTCACAAGTCTTCTAAAAAGTTTATCAACCTAATAATCTAAGTAAACAGATGATGTAGTATTGTTCTTGTAAAGGTAAATTTATTTTTATTTCTACTTTTATTTTTCTTGATTTAGTACACAATATTTATTTTTTAATATTTATTAAATTCATGTGTATAAATAAGATAAGTAAATAATTATATAAATTACTGCAATACTTAAAAATAATGTTTCATAATAAGTTCCTAAGTCAATCTTTTCTTTCAATTGAATTTTCACAAAAATAATTTTCGTTTTTACGCTTAGGATTCAGTAGCGCACATGATTTCTCCGAAACTGTTGGCTAAAATTTTATAAAAAATTAACAGCTCATACAAAACATTCAAATGTTGAAAATGACGAATTGTTAACAGTGTCATGTAAGGATTTATTAGATAATGAATGGTTACTTAGAAGAACGATATGATGAAAAATTATTTTCGTTTTTACGTTTACGATTCAACTGCGCACATGATTTCTCCGAAATGGTTGTCTAAAATGTCATAAAAAATTAACATCTCTTACATAGCATATAAATGTTGAAAATGATGAAGTATTACCAGTTTCATGTAAAAATTTTGTAAATAATGAATAAATATATAGAAAAATGTTGTATCAGTATATGTTATTTGTGTATTTATATTCATTTTGCATGTTTTATAGCACACTATTTACTATTTTTTTATAATGAAACTTATTGAATTTATGTTTTTATATAAATAGGTAAGTAAATAAATATATGTATACTTAAATATCTAAAGATATTTTGCATAATATGTTTTAAAAAGAAATTTTATCTTTAAATTGGATTTTCTCAAAATGCTATTTTTTCAACTTGCGCGCATGATTGCTCGAAAATGGTTGGGTAGAATTTGATGAAATTTTTACAGAAGTTACATAACATATAAATGCTTAAAATGACGAACTACTATCACTTTTGTGTATGAATTTTTTAAGTTATGAATTATTATTTACAAAAAAAAAGTGTTAAATTTTGTTATTTTTCATATTTTTATGTATTTTTTATACAAAGACAGAATTTAAAGTAACTAGGGTTCGTCATTTTGATTATTGACTATTTTTCTTTATATATAAAGTGATTTTAGGTCTTTATGATATTTTTTATGCATGTCAAGCTGCGCGCAAGACTATGTATGATTTTTCTTCGAGAAAAAAAGACCTTTTGTAATTTTTTAATTTAATTTTATGGTGAAGGTATAAAAATATTCCATGACCTGTAACAGTTACAGGAAGATTATTTAAATATGTGTTAAAAATTTGAAGTTCTTAAAAGCGATAGATTTAAAGATATTGAGATCAATACTGTATGCAAATTTTGCTACTATTTTAATCGATCAAAGGTACCTGACCCCTTAAAAAAATACGGTTCAAATGGTGAACTCATTGCATTTCAATGTTCAACTTAAAGTAAAATTTAAAAAAACTTTTTAAACTGCATATTTAATAAAAATAAAAATAAACAAAAAAACCCTAACACTTTTTTAAATTGATATTTCACCCAATTTTTTTCTTTTAGATTTAGATTTTCAAATGTGTAATACACAAGTTTACGCAGTGATTTTAAAGTATATCTAATATTACATTTAATTTCACTTTTACTTATATATGTACTGAAAAATGATGAAATCTAACGCAACTTCACATAATTTTATTTTATAACTAATTACATAAAACCTGAAGTCTCATTTCTTGCGCAGATTTATTTCACGTGTATAATAAAAAAAAAAAAACATGTACAAAAATGTTTAAACCTGTATCTCAAATACACAAATCGTCTTCGCATTTTTAAAACAGGAATTGGTTTCCTACGTTTTCAGCTGAAATACGAGAAATTTTAAGTAGAAAAACTGCATTAATATTAACGCTGTTTTAAATGGCCCATTTTTTTCCGTCTAAGAAAATACTGGTATTTATTCAGGGCAAGGGCAGGGAAAATCTGGAAGTACAGGAGACCTGATGAAAGTTAAGAAAATATAACCAAGAGAAAAAATTTTTAGAATTTTAATTTGTGTATGACGATTACAATATCTCGCGATATAATTTCTACATAAGTAAAAATGAGATGCAAACAATATTCACAACTAAGTAGGCTTTCCTTTAATATTTAAAAATAAAAGAAAACAATTTTGAGCAATTTTGAGCTATTACTATTTTAGAAGGTCACTATTTAAAATGATATTTTTAAGAAACTTTTAATTCGATTTATTAAATCACCTTTGCTGAAAGAAAAGTTACATTTAATCTTTTGCAAAACTGAAAAATATTTTTTCATAAATATTAATAAGTCTTACTTTTAAACGATGTTTTGATCTCCCAAGCTTTCCATTAGTAAAAGTTTGTTTGAATTTTAATATAAAAGATTAATATATATTTTAAATAATGTTTGGCCACAAGATAGTGGCTTAACTTCTCAAGATATTTTTATAAAAATAGACGGATTGTAACAATATGCATTATAAGCTATATTAATGAAAATATTTTAAAAAAGTGTAAGATATTTTTGAAAAGATGTTTTACATATTTATGAATATTATTCATTTCACAAATGCGTGACTCTTTTAGGTTATTTCCATTAACCCTTTGCGGGGCAGGGCAAATTCATTGCTTAACCCTTTCCGGCACACTGTG
Organism: Maratus speculifer; assembly: GCA_964019185.1. NCBI lineage: Eukaryota > Metazoa > Arthropoda > Arachnida > Araneae > Salticidae > Maratus > Maratus speculifer. The sequence continues at coordinate 402,611,713 of OZ025293.1, forward strand.
CCCGGTCTGGGATACCTAATTTTAATTCCAAACTTGTAAACGGCACCAGTAATATTTTAGTAAACATTTGCTTTTACAATAAAAGTTTAAATTAAGGAATTCAAAATATTTTAAAAATTCATTTGTGAATTCCGGTGTCAGTCGATAATTTCTTATTTTAGCACAGATTTTGCCCGTGCCGGAAAGGGTTAAGTATTGAAATTTATGACTGACACCGGAATTTGAAAACAACTTTATTTCTAAATAATAAAACGCTATAATTCACGCATTCAATAAACCGTAATTTTCTTTAACAAAATTCCGGTGCGAATGTGGCGTTTGGAAATTAAAATTAAGTGGTATATATATGAAACCACCGCCCCGCAAGGGGTTAACTCCTTGAGGGGCGTGGGATATATTTTATCCCACCCAATTTAAACGAGATTCTCACCAGAAACGTCCAACGAAATTTTTTATTTTTCGCTTTGGCGTCGAAATGTTGAAAAGTTGCCTTTTCTTAATTTAAAATAAACATTTTGAGTTTTCCAGTGAGAATTCAATATTACAGAGCATTTATTGATTGCCCCTCAAAGGGTTAGTTTTATTTTTGAAGGTGTAAACGCTTCGTTTTAAGTTCCATTTTGTATTTTTAATTCCTGGAAATAAAAAATGGTTAAGAATACTGACTAATAATTTCACAGTTTGAATAATTTCACTTTCTAAATCTACACTGCAATAAAATGTCGTTTAGAGTTTATTTTTGTACATAAATGAGGGGTTAGATAATAAAAATGTTACAAAGCAATTTTTTGCCTTATTTAATAAAATATTTTTGCAACTGCGTAAGAAAAATATTCCACTTTATTATTAACCCCCTGACTGCCCAGCCAAAGTGTAATATTGTAATGTTATTTTCTCTGTAATTTATTTAAAATATTAAAAAGAGATGTTTTTCCAGCCTGATACAAAATATGTTATTACGTATAGGTGTATAATCTTTGAGAGTATTAATCCTAACTTATTTTTTCAGACCTGGGTTTTATTTGTAGAATTACATTAATTTAAGTATTGCTTATGTTGCAGTGAAACCTCCAGCTTAGTGTGTTAAAAAATGCGGTCGCGTAGCAGTGAAATTTTCTTATCCTCTTCCATACCTAGGTCGTCTGATGCGGACCTCCGTTTCTACACCAAGAAAAAAGTTTTGTTGAATCAACGAAAATTTGTTTGGTACAACAGATTTTTTCGTTTAAATATGGGTCAATGAAAATGTTAAAATGAACAAATATATATATATATATATATATTGTCCACAATTTTCACCCGAAATGCATAATAACGTAATAATAACGTCATTAAACCGTCTCAGTTTGAAAAGTTTTTAATATCCAAAAATTATGTTAATCCTTTAAGCTGTATAAGTCAATTAAACATAATTACATGAGAAAGATATCGCTACTGCACATTTGCAAAAACAACAAAATTTGTTGGAATTAGAAATTGAAAATACATGATTTTAGTAGGACTCAAATAAAATTAATGAAATTTAGTTACAATTTTATAATAGGGTTAACAATTTTTTTCTTGTCAAAGCAACAAAACCGATTTTTTATTTTAACTAAAAAAATCGCTTAACCCTTAAATGCATATTGTATCATTTTCGATACCATAAGTGTTCCCGATTTATTGGGGGTTTTATTCACATATTCCGTATTCTCACCAGAAATTTAAAAGAGCAATTTTCACTTTACTTAATGACAGACCATTCGTAATTAAATGAAGAAAAATTTAATATTTAGATTTTTCTGGTATGAATTATATTCTTTGAATTGCGCATTTTTTGGAAAGCGTTCTATCCTATGCATTTAAGGGTTAAAATAACCAAAATGTACGCAACAAAACATCTTTTGTAGTTTTAATCAATTCGTTTTTTCTGGGTGTAACTATTTTACGAATGATACTCAAACATAATTACAATTGCGATCTCATAATGAATTGTATGGACGTGCAAATTTCCAAAAAACTGAAATACATTAAAATGCATTCGCCATATAGCTAAATTGGAGTAGAAATGATTCAGTAATAATAAATAATGTTACATTCATACTCAGTGTCAAAGAGGTTAATATTTAAATTTTAATTGGCTCATCTATGTAGCACTTAGCAATTTATAATTGAACATTAATTAGTATATTTATAATTAAAATTTTTCTTAAAAAAAACAGATTATAAAGTTCGACTAAATTTTAGTAATTTTAACTAACTCTAATTTAATTAAATAAACTATAACATAGTCGATAATTAATTCATGTCAATGTATTTACGATAATATTTCTGAGCAGATTCGCCATGACAAATAAATTTCAGGGTATAGATGGTCTTATTTTCCAATACTAGCCTTTGTGGAGAGTGAATTATTTATTTATGAAATCCCTTAAACTTTCCAACATTTATAAAAACATAAATGTTTTCAGGAATTGGAGCATTTCTACAAATTAATGTAAATTAGTGAAGAAAGTCTAACTGGATTTTCTATTCTCTTCAACAACAATATATCGAAAATAACAGGAATGAGGCAGGAAAGTTGCATTATCAAAATACGGTACAATATTAGTACACATCCCTTTCCGGCACACTGTGCCCGGTCTGGGATACTTAATTTTAATTCCAAACTTTCAATCGGCATCAATAATATTTTAGTAAAATTTTGTATTTACAATGAAAGCTTAAATTAAGGAATTCAAAATATCTTAAAATTCGTTTTGTGAATTCCGGTGTCAGCCGATAATTTCTCATTTCATTACAGATTTTGCCCGTGCCGGAAAGTGTTAACCCCTTGAGCTCTGGTGGTAGAATTTTCTACCACATAATTTTAATTCCGAAATGTCACAATGACACCAGAAAATTCGACCAAATTTATTTGAAAAAGGTTTAATGCATTTTTTCGTGTTTATTGTGAACAGTCTTTTTTCTTTGCAAAATACTGGTGCCAATGTGACATTTGGAATTTTGAAGAAATTTAAGCACCAGAGCTCAAAGTATTAAGGGATTCTGGCATAGCTGCCAACTCTTCTGATATTTTAGCCCGGAAAAAATTAATAGAAATTTTTGACTTAATTTATCGGCAGAATACGGCGATTTGAAATGGTAAAACTTTCTGTAAAAATTTTCCGGGCCAAAAATGAGTAAATTAAAGGTATTAAACTCACATACACATAATATGACACGGAAGCAATTATTTATAAATGAAAACAGCGAAAAACAATTATATAAATAAAAACAACTCGGAACCTAATACAAATAGGTTGAAAATAATTACATCAGATGCTACCTCGATATTTAGATTTCGTACTTATTTTTAGCATGCTATTATAATAGTTTAATGTTTATTTTTAGTTTGTATTTTGAGTTGCGCAGTAATACATTAACATGAAGCTCGATGAGTCGGACGCTGACGCTACGAGAACTTTCGATAAATATCGAATTTCGATAGGAGGAATTTAAAAAATATATGAAATATTTTCTCTTTAAAATGTGTAACCTCATTATTAATAATCATGAAATAAAATACATATAATTACAAAATAATTCCCCATTCCAAAAAATGAATCTAACTTTTTGGCCAATTGAAGAAATGTGGAATATTAAAAACCTGATATTTTCTTCATAAGAAAACAGAAAGATAATATAAATAGGAGTTTGATTTTATATAGCAATATTAAATATTTTAAAACGCACAATGAACTGTTTATATAGTTAAGAAAATATTTATTGCTTATATCAAGATCATTTAACTGCATCGCAACTCTTTGTCTGCTAGCCCATAGGATAATATGTAATCCGCTGCCTCAAATACTCCCATTTTTCAGGACCAATATATAATAAATAAGAGTTTTCCTAGTGATTAGGTAAGTCTTCAAAAAGAACAGATTCATATTATAGATTAATATTTTTAGAAAAGCTTTGGCCGTTTCGGTGAAGAAAAAAAAAGACAAACTTACACTCTGGCTACTAGTCTAAAAATGGCTTTACAGATCTCGAAATATACACTGCACGCAGAATTCTAAAAAATTCAGAACATATTAGACTGCAGATATAAGGCTGTGTTTAAAAAATCAGAACAATATGAGCGACATTTGCTGAGTTATTAAATGGCGGCTTTTCCCTTTTTCTTTGATGTCGAGTTAGCTATATTTATAGAGTTCCGTCATCTACGAATTTTACGATACGATACGATACGATTTTAGGCTTAAAACTGCGTCACTCGAAGATTACCGTCTTCCATGATAAAACAGAAAAATTACAAAAACATACATAGGTTTTCCGATCTCAAAACCAAGCCTACAGATTAACGAGCAGATGTGATAAGAATTTAGCTACAACTAACGCAGATAACTCATTACAAAGTACTTAGTTTGTGCTATAATATTATATTCCCCCATTTCTCAAGAACTAAGGACTGTTGGATAAAATTGAGTGAACCTAAAATTAAGGTGTCCTACCCTGCAGAAATTATAAAAATAATCAAAGTCTGTGGTTATTATGATGGGCCTACTCCTTATAAGTGTAGATAATCTTGAATCTTGATTTCGGTAATTTTCGTAAATATAATGTAATATTTTACTGAACATTTTTCATAAAATGATACGATTGAAAAGAAAGTTTTTTTGGCATTGATTTTTTTAACTTTCACAGAACTGTGAGGCTATTTTAATATATATATATATCTCCATTAAGGGCACCGGTATATTATATATACCACTTAATTTTAATTCCATGATTCCACATCAGCACAGAAATTTTAGTATTAAGATTTGCTTTTTACAATGTACGCGGGAAACAGCTTTTACTTTCTATCATATAAATATGTTTGTGAATCCCGGTGTCAATCAATCATTTCACATTTTAGGAACATAAGTGCTTTGTTCCTCAAGGGGATATACAGGGTGGTCATAAAAAAACTTTGCCGATATACGTAGCTCTAGCGGCCAGTCCGCTCAACAGATCGAAATGAAATTTCAGATATAGCTATTCAGAGGTATGAGCTCGAGATTCTGTGAACGAGAACAAAATGGCGCTCACGGTTGCGGTTATAGTTACAGAAACTCGAAAATTTCCAATGGCAACACCCATTTTTTTCATCACAAAATGCTCAGCGTATGCGAAAACCCTAAAGAGCGTTGGCACCGTACGTGTATCGCAAGAAACGGACATGTTATGCACGCACGAAAAACCGAATTTGCATTAAACACTGTGTCAGTACACTAATCTCTGATTACAATACAGATCGGAGAAACTAAAACTTTTATTTTGATTACACATTTTCCACATGGGTGCCTTTACAGGCAATTACACGTGATGGCACCCATGTGGAAAATGTGTAATCAAAATAAAAGCTTTAGTTTCTCCAATCTGTATTGTAATCAGAGATTAGTGTACTGACTCTGTGTCATATGCAAATTTCCTCCTTGCGCCCCAATCGAGTTTTTTCTATGGGAGGGAGGATTCCTAGAACGGTTTTTTGTGCGTGCATAACATGTCCGTTTCTTGCGATATACGTACGGTTGCAACGCTCTTTAGGGTTTTCGCATGCGCTGAGCATTTTGCGATGAAAAAAATGGGTGTTGCCATTGGAAATTTTCGAGTTTCTGTAACTATAACCGTAACCGTGAGCGCCATTTTGTTGCCGTTCACAGAATCTCGAGCTCATACCTCTGAATAGCTATATCTGAAATTTCACCTCGATCGGTTGAGCGGACTGGCCGATAAAGCTCCGTATATCGGCAAAGTTTTTTTTTTTATGACCACCCTGTATAATGCATCTAAATTCCTTTAATGGACATTTAATCCTTTATAAGTAATTTATTTATATTATTTCATTTGAAACTCTAACTGCTAGAATTACAATAAAATTTTGTAATAATATTTTGCTATTAAAATATACGTGAAGAAAACCCGTTATTACCTTTTTAGCTAGATTGATGGTAATTAACTTAACCTCTTCAGACCTGTGGTACACAAATGTGTACCTCCATTCTTTTCCACATAACAACTAAACTGTTCGAATCTTTTCCATTTTTACTTTACTTTTATACAGCTGAATGTTTTTTTGCTTTAAAACGAAACCAATAAATGTCAGCACTGATGAATATTATCTCATAAAATAGACATTACGTTCATCCGAGTTTCGAAAAAACCTTCAAGACAATGTGGCAAAGAAAGTAAGAAATATTCATGATTATTTAACTTAAATGCTATACAATAAAAAATTTTGAGGATTTGCTGATCATTTACTTGTTTAAATACCTTAATTTTGTAATTGCGTATATTTATATTATAGATAGTTAAACTGATGTTTTAAGGGGATTAGTATTTTTACATGCTTATTTGTAAATCTAAATTACCAGTCCCCTAAAGTACTGATTTCATACAAATGACTCTTTCTGTCATCTATGGTGTCATTTCGATTATGCAAAAGCAATAAATACATATTCGTAGAATTATTTTATGTTCAGGTCTGAAGAGGTTAATGTAATAATCAATCCTTTCCACAATTTAGCACCACAGTTAAAGTTCCCCTGAAACGTTTTAATACTTTCTCTACTGCATTATGAATTCGTGAAAATTTTACATTCTATAGCATTTTACGGAAATTGTTTAGACTAAATTAAAAGTTTTACATAATCATTTATTAAATATTTGAAGGATTTTACAAGGATTGAAGAATTTAGAAGGATCAGTTAAATTTGAATTTACAGGGATTTTGTGCAATTTTTATACCTCCACTCAAATCTTTTATTTTTAATTATTTTCTTAGTATTTTGTAGAATTATAAAATGTACAAATATGTTGTTCTTACAATATAAATATAGAAATATTTCCGCATTGAAAAATCCCCATCTCTTTCCCTCCTCGACAAGAAAGCTGAAAATGTGAAAAGCCAAAAGAATTCATCCTTTTAAAAATACTTTTGTTTTGTGTAATCAATAATGCTTTTGGGACATGATAAAATAATGTAGCTGCAACTCATTCTAAACATTATTACAACTAACTGACGTATCAAAATAATTGTATAGTAAGTTATTTTAATGGTACTTATAAATACCGTCGGTAGATAAAGGGTTAACAAGAAATAAACTGTAAAACGTTGCAGGGATTAGGTCTTAATTACCCCCTGTAACATAATAAACCCTTGTTTTCTACAAATATATTAACTTTTTCGACTCGGGCGACACTACTTTTTTATAAGAAGTTTCCTTCAAGTACAAAATTTCAAAAATTCTCTAATATATAAGGCAAATTTTATGACTCTTTAATACTAGTTTACCAAAAACAAATTTGATGAAATGATGAAATTTGATGCAAAATGAAAGTTCTTTGAAGTTTTAGAAGATTTTTTGGGGTTGATTTTTCATTTCTAAAGCTATTTAACAGTTCTGAAGTATTTTTTAATATGATGAGGGTTTCTACTGAATGGAAGTAAGTCTAGATTAATGTCTGAAAAACAGTTTAAACGATTTATCCTGAGAGCCTATACCGATTGAAAAGTGTGTGTTTCATGAAAGTCTCTTTTATAGTTTTGATCAGCTCTTTTATCAATCTTGACACCGGTCCGTAAAGAAGTTTTATGACGGATGATGTTTAGATTTAACCTTCCTACCCTGTTCAAATCTTACTCAATCTTGATAAAAACATTTCACACCAGAATTGTTATTTAAAACATTTTAATATATTTAATTGACTTATTTCTCTGAATCATTTATTTAAGTTTCTCTATGAAAAATGTTCTGGGTCGTATCGTATAAAAAATTATAGTTATGGGTCGATTGAACCCATTCAGGGTAGGAAGGTTAAGTACTATATGGAATAAAATATTTTTGAAACTATTTTAACAATTTACTTTTTGAAATTTTTCTGATTACCACTTTCTAAAGTAAGTAGTTTTTTTGTTATTAATATTTTCCATTTCAGTCCTTATAAGTGGCGCAGCCAGGGTGGGGGTTTTCAAGCTTGATATATCACTATTTTTATGAGGTTAACTTTGTAAAAATTGCTTGCAGAGTTATTTTAATTTAATAAAACGAAACAAAACTGTAACAAAAAAAATGGTATCTAGTGCCTCGAAACCCCTACACTGGCTGTGCCACTTGTCTTTACTAAACTATGTTTTTTCCTTTGCCGCGAAGCAATTTTAACCTTCCTGCCCTGAATGGGTCTAATCGACCCATAACTATAATTTGTTTTATACGATTCGAACCAGAACTTTTTCCATAAAGAAAGTTAAATAATAGATTCAGAGAAATAAGTCAATATAATACATTAAAATATTTTAAATAACATTTCTGGTGTAAAATGTTTTTTTTTTTTTTTTTATCAAGATTGAGTAAAATTTGAACAGTGTAGGAAGGTTAAAACATACGTAATTTAAATTACATAAAAATGAGTTTTTACAATATCTGAAAGGATTCAAAATGCGTCTGCATTAAAAATTTTATTAATATTTAAAAACTAACTAGATTAGTTCAGTTTAGTATTGATTTATAAATAATCTAAATTGAATACATCCAATTAAAAATAATTTTCTTCATCTTAGGCACTTTGTAAATTACGTGAGAAAATAATGAGGAATAAAAATTAATTAAGATGACTAGTAGGATTGTGAAAGCTTTACAAAATTAAAAAAAGGTCCTTGTTAATTAGAATTTTAATTAATTAAATTTCTTTATAAATGTGTTTATTATCAATTTATTTTTTTTCGTCAAAAACAATTAATACATATTTTTTTATTTATAATTTTATTATTTAGTTTTTTACTTACATATCCGATTTTAGAAGAGTAGTTATGACAATAAATAGTATTGTTTGTATGTTAATTAACATTATCATCTATTGAATGCATATTTTGCATAAAAAAATCCTACGTTTTATGTGATTTATTTTATTGTTTTTAAAAGAAAAAATTACTACAATTCGGAATTGAGCTGAGAATTTTTGTGTTAAAAAATTCTCAGAAGATTTTTGATTTTTTATTAAATAAATTTAGGAAACATATTTAAACATATGCTAAAAATAACTATACCATCTAATGTATTATAAAAACTCTGGTTAATTACTCCATGAAAAGTTCAATATTAACATGAAAATAAAAATAAAAAATTACTAAATAGTGTTTAAAATAAATGTTGTAGATTCGAAACCTAAGCAAACATTTAAATAAAATTAAATTAATCAACGTTTCCGTCATCTTTCATGACCATATTCAGGAAGGATTTGTTACATTGCTTTTAAAGTTTTTAAAAACAAAGCCAAAGTGTCTTGTATTTTAAAATTTCATTAGGTTTTAATCCTTTATCGATCGCATTAAATTACGGCTTAAAAATTCAGAGTGATTATTGCCACCACATTTTTGAAACAGAAATAGGGTAAACTGAGTTTTAACCCACTTCTTGGCGTCGTTTTTTTGACGCGCGATGACTGCGCCATGCCTTGCTTTCTTATCCGTTTAGGTACTGCTCTTCTTAGCAACCCTCGGAGAGATTTCGCTCTTCGGCTTGCGCATGCTCCGTTCGTTCTTTCTTTTCTAGTTTTCTTATTGGACTCGAGAGGAGAAACATTTAAAAGTTTGAAGTCTCGCGCCTTGAAATTTGTGTCGCAATACAGGCCGTTGGATTTCGAAGAGTGTAACATCAAGTGAGTAAATTTTTTGGGGGCAATATACGAGTGATTTTTTTTAATTAGAAACCTTTGTTTTGTATTTAAAAGGAAGTATTTTCTACATTTCTATTGTTTTTTGAATGCAGAGATCGTGCTTTGTATTTAAAAATAAGTGTTTTAGGCCTTTCTTTAGTACTTTAGATGTTTTGAATCTTAATGTTATTTAGTTTCATATTATATATAAAAGAAAAACATTATTTGACTTCAAAGCTTAGTATATTTCTTTAGAAAATCTATTATTGATTTCTTTTTTTATTTAAAATAAGGCTGTTTTTGTTTTTAAAAGAAGGTATGTCTTTTGCGTAGTGTCTCCTGGACTTAAATACCACTCCGGTACACAAAACGCAAAAGCGCGTCAATGTGGCGATATTTTGGAAGCGCGCCAAGAAGGGGGTTAAAACTCAGTCGCGCCCAGAAGTAGTTACATTATTTAATGAAAAGCAAAATGATACCAGAATAAAGTCAAATACACTATTTTATAAAATTGGTGGGAATCAAACAATTCTGAATAAAAGTCATGAAGATCGCAGCCCGATATCACAGAAGCGAGAAGTAAGGGGTTAATTAATTTATCTACCTTAAACATTCAAAAAGTGGTGGCACCATCTATTGGACAAAAACAAAATTAAATTTAAAACGATTAAACGGAAGAATATGCAATGCCATCAGATATCAGATGAAAATAGTATAAAAGAAAAAAAATAAATAATACGGCATGCAGTGGTGACATCACGACGTGCAGTGGTATAAAGTGAAGAAAGTAAATTATAACAGAAAAATTAAAAAAGAAACAAACTCTGCTAGAAGCATAAAAAAGAGCGCACTAAAGCCTTACGTTAAAACATAAGATACAAAAATTTAGATATCGGGATGCAAAATGATCGGAACGATAATTTAATTGACTAAATAAAAAAATATAATTAAATTAATCGTCAAATAAACCATATAAATTAATTTATCACACTAAATACTCAATATAAACATAAAGAAAACACCCTAAAACAATTGTTATAAATATAATATAATTCGTTGCATTTTTATTCCATATTCATTGAAAGTAAAATGATAAGAACGAAACAGATTTTTTCAAAATTATAGAAATTTTACATTTTAGTAGGGCTTCATTTGTGTTTAATAATTTCAGTGCAACATTGCAGTGTAGAGTTTCCACAGATATGAATTTGTTGGCGTGACAAAACACGTCAGACTTTCCAAATTTGAGATTATCATTCTGCTTTCGAGTTATGCTACATGATTTAGGCATCTTTCATTATATATTCTACCTTTTAATACCCCAAACGTCGTTCATGGGATTTAGGTTTGGACCATGGGCTGGCCAGTGAAGTTTGACAGTCTTAATTATCTCCAAACCACTTTTTTGTGTATTTTTTGAGGAAATTTAGACATTGTTTCGTTGAAAATTTCGTAAAAGTCGGTATTTTTTCATTCAGGTTCAACAAATGGCATTGAAACATGCGAATTAAGATATGTATATTTTGTTTATTCATCTAGAAAAGCGATTATAAACTTACCTAGCGAGGAAAAAACATCCCAAACCATAAGAAGACAATCACTTAATTGATGTGTGGAAAATTCGTCTTTTTCATTTTGAAACAAATGTAAATATGGATGAATACCATCTAGAATTTCGAAATCAAAGTTTTCAGCAGTGAAGATAATTTTAGACCAATCCGTTTGCGACTTAGAGTGTTTTCTGTAAACAGAAAGCGGTCATTTTTACTGCCAAGCATCACTGAAAGAAAAAGAAAAGTTAAAATACGGAAATTGTACTGGTAATCTAGATGCCAGTATTGTTTCCGTATTTTAACGGGAAAAAAACCGTAAATTCCAGAAATACTTTTCGTTTTTCACAAAATATTTCCGTGTGTTTTCATATTTCCTTATAGGAAAATTTTCGCTTGAAAAGCTAAAAAGATTTTCACAAGGAAAGACTGACACATTTATTCTTTCATTTACAAGGACTCGTTAACATCAAGGACAGAACACGCACATTTAATTCAAACATCATTGAATGCCGGTTGCCCTCCATGAGAATCGAACCAGGGAACTGTACTCGCAGCTTGGGATTTAACACTAGTACACCACTATTACACAAACCACGGTTACAAAATTCTTTACTTATTTCGGATGAATTTCATAAATCAAAGACAGATGTTGAACACGAGATTTATTTTTGTAGATATAATATTTTTCTATTTAGTGTACAGTTCAAACGGTTTTACAGGTTTTCTTTCATATTTTCGAATATTTAACTTTTTAATTTCAGCTTTATAAAAAATAAATTATAGCCTTTAAAATATTACATGCATGAAAGTATGTATTTAGAGTTTTGCTTCCTTCTTTTTTGGAAGAGTTTAAAAATTTTATCGTAATATTATTCATATTTATTTGTTTGTACATTTTTGAAAGGATACCAACATATATTTATAAAGAAACATGTATTTTAACAAATTATTTGTATGATGATCTACTGTAAACTCAATAAAGAAGATATTACTACAGGTAATTAAAATAGATTTCCTTTTATAACTTAGATAATAATTTTTATTTTAATAATTTCGTTGATACATTTCAGATATGTTTTAAATTTCGCATGCGAACTTCTTTAAGTGAATAGAATAACCCATTCGTGCCCAGTATCTTTAGCGTAAATTTTATTTGGTTGGCACCACTATTTTTAGAAGATTTAAGTTTTGTTCATTAATCACGAAAATGCATCATTTAAATAAAATAATTATTGCTTTTCTTTTTTACCGGTATCAAAAACAGTGCTGAATGCACCTTTTGAAGCGTCCCTAAAAATGGACGTTAGGCACTAATGGGTTAAAAAAATATTAGCATTAAAATTAGAATTTTTTTCCATTTTAAAATACAACATAAAAACTTTATTTATCCCATTTTACTTATCCCATTAAAATATCCCTCTTTAAAAAAATATGCTATAAATAAGTTAAACATTATTTAAAAATCATAATGAAAAATAAACTAAATTCTCTTTTCAACTATCTTAAACTTAAAAATAATTAATAAAATTATAATTTTTTAATTTTTTTTTAATAGCATCAAAAGAATAAAAAAATTATTCTCGAAACTTTAGAACTAATTAAGGGGGCACAGTGTATTTTGAAACCATCACTTCAAATTTGAATACTGTAGTAATATATGCGGCGGCACAATACTTAATATTAAAAAATATATAAAATTTAAAAAAAAACTGTAAAACAGCCTATTTTACTAAAATTTAATTTTTTTTTAAATTAACGTTTTAAAAATGTTGAACCGGGTTTGACGACCAAGTTTTATCCAAACACGAAAGACCTAATTTTTCTGCTTTATTTTTCTGTAGGCTGTGTGATGAATTTTTCATATACCGTAATTTCGGGTGTATAAGCCACGGATCAAACAATTCATTTTGGACCCAGAAATCTTATTTTGTAATTGAAGATAAAGATTTACGTCGACTTAAGAAGTTACATTTGGTTCTTAAAAAATTCTGGGTCGAAAAAGAATTGTTTGATCCGCGGCTTATACACCCGAAATTACGATAATTACTCGAACTTAAAGTGTAATGTTTTTACTTTCTTTTGCATCAGAACTGCAGCGTATATTAGTAAATTTCTGTTATTTAATACTTTGAACTTGAGGGGTGGCTCTCAAAAACTACTAGTTGTCCCGCGAAAACTCCAAATATTTTACAGTAACTTCCTTTGCGTTTAGAGCATTTTAGCACTGTTTTACTCGGGACACGAGGTAATACTAATGATGAGTGAAATCAGCTCTTGAGTGCAAAAGGTTAATGCCCATTCTGCAGAAATCCTACATTTATGTTTTTGAGAAATTCAGTGTGATTAAAGTAAAACATATTTTTGTACCGTTATTTCCGGCGTTTAATCCGCTGATCAAACAATCATTTTTCCAACCAGAAATTTTGTACAAAGAAATGTAACTTTTTAGATCGCCGTAAATATTTGCCATCAATCACTAAATAATATTTCTAGGTCCAAAAAAGAATTGTTTGATCCGTGGATTATACGCCAGAACTTACAATATCTAAAACACTTTAAAAAATGCTGAAGCATATTAGAAAGTAATGATATAGTGTTCGTAGAGATCAAAGCATTCAGAGAAAGTTGGTTCTTTTTTTTTACCAGAATTTTTGTAAAGTACTGTTCAAAAAATCGGAAGATATATATATATATATATATTCATTAAGTAAGGCAGATATTATATTAGAAAAATTCTGATAAGAAATCTTTGAATTGTACGAATCCAGTAATAATAAATTTGCTTATATTTTTATGGTACATACTCGCGTCTAAGTTGTCCCCTTAACCATTTCCGGCACACTGTTCCCGGTCTGAGATACCTCATTTTAATTCCAAACTTGCATCGGCACCAATAATATTTTAATAAAATTTTGGCTATATAATAAAAGCTTAATCTAAGTGTTTCAAAATATCTAAAAAAATCTTTTGTAAATTCCGGTGTCTGTCGATAATTTCTCATTTTAATAACAAATTTTACCATTGCCGGAAAGTGTTAAGTAAAGAAAAAAAAATATGTTGCATGCCATTATATTCTTGTAGCCATCTTTGACTTCTTTAATTTCTACAAATTCTGCATTTACATAAAACAAAGAAAACTTTTTTTAAAATACTGGTAAGTTAAGTGTTCTTCTTATCGAATTTGAGATAGGCTTGTACGCGAGTATATACGGTATTTAGTTTTGCATAAAATAAAGCAAAGCAGAAACATTTATATCTTTGTCTGGTATTACCGTAATCTCCGGCGTATAATCCGCGGGTCAAACATTTTTTTTTTCGACCCAGAAATTTTATTTAGTAATTAAAGCCAAATATTTACCGCGACCTTTAAAGTTACATTTGATTATAAAAAAATTCTGGGTCTCAAAATAATTAATTGATCCGCGGATTATACGCCGGAAATTACAGTACCTAAAACAGCCACTGTATGTTTCAGTTAAAGTAATAAATAATGTTTTTAATTTAAAAACAAAAATGCTTCCTAGTGTAATTTTTTTCATAGCTTAGTTTTAAAGATAAGATAACTCTTGGAGTTGCTGTGAGCTATAATTCTAAATATCTTCAATGTTATAAAGATATCAAAGCTTGATTCAGCAAAACACATAAACGGGACAAACCATTCTAGAAACAAAAATTAGGTTTGAAAGCTCCTGATGGAAAAACTTAAGCTTTCGTCAGTTAGAATAGAAGATTTAGAAAATATTATGTCACGATTCATATCTTAGGGGAATAAAACAGTTTTAAACAGTTTAGATAGAAAACTTTTATTATTTTTCCTTTGTATTCCGATAAGGATAAGATTTTATGTTTCGCGATAAAATTTATGTAGCCTTAAAAAAAAGAATTTTATTGTCTATTTTTTTTCGGATAACTGAAAAACAATTTTATCCTTTGTTCATGCGTCTTCATTTTTTTCTCATTGTAAATTAAAAACCCCATTTATAGACATATTTCTATTGCCTTTTTTGATAAAATAAAATAATTTCATGAAAGTTATTTTAGATTATGAAAATATTATGCTGATAGAATCACATAAACTTGTTAAAAAACACTGTATGCATTTTCTATTTTTAAATATCTTCTGGCGCATAAATTAACTACCAACAGTTGTTTCCGACAAACAGTTTTTAACTTTATAAAATTTCCCCAATTATTGTAGTGCACAGATCATAGAAGGCGGCAGCCTTCAAGTGACGCAGCTTTAAACCTACCACCGTCAAAACCTACCATCGTCATAAGGGTAGATGCGGAACTTCATATATACAGCTAACTCAACTTCAAAGGAAATCGGAAAAGCCGCCTTCTAATAACTCAGCAAATATTGGTCAGAATGGTCCAATTTTTTTAATATAGTCTTATATTCCCAGTCTAATCCTATCCTATAATTTTTACATTTCTACGTGCCGTATATTTTTAGATCTCGATAACCATTTTTAAACTGAAAACGATGGTGTTTGTTCCTGATAATGAGATCTAGAAAACCGGCTGGGAGATTTTATTAAAACTTATATATAATATGAATCTCTTTAAGATAGAGGTAATAAGACTTGCCTTGTTTCTAGGAAAACTCTTGTTTGTTATATATTGGTCTTGGAAAATTGGACTATATTAGCTCGCGGATTACATGTTATTCTATGGGTTAGCAGACGGAGCAGGAGTGAAAAACGTTATGAACTTATGGTCACAGTTAAAACACCCAAATCGAAGCAATAAATGTTTTTTAAACTACAAAAACATCTTATCATGTGCTTTAAAACATTCAATAAATATATACTAAATCAAATTTCTATTTATATCGCCTTTATTTTTCGTAAGAAGAAAATATTACGTTTCTTACATTGGATATTTTTGCATTTTGTGGAAAAAATATTTTGAATCCTTTTTTAAAATAGGAAAATATTTTTTAATTATACATATTCAATATACTTTCGACTTATGATTTTTTTTTAAGTTTTCAAACAAAAATTATTTTAAATTATTTGTTGTTGGAAAGTCATGTATTCATACGCCTAGGGGCGCCACTTGTCTAGTTTTGTTTTGAATCCGAACGCGGCGGCGGCTGGATATTGGTGTTAGCAATTCAGGTAGGATTTATTTATGTACAATTGAATTTGATAAAGAAAATGCACAAATTGAAAAACATCGAACAGACATGATAGAATCATTAAGTAATTTTCATGGTTTTAATAATCCACATGGCTGTTTCTTGTTATGCCAATTCAATCTTGCAATGTCTTAATATACAAATGAATAAAGTTAACCCGAGAATCATGCAATGGATTTTTAATATAGAATGTATTAAAACTTATGGATTAGACTGAGGAGGCAGGGTATATTTAAAATTTTACGAGAATGCCAGGTAAAAATCCTGCAAAAAAATATTTAGATTATTTATTTTTAAAATTTTTTTGCTACTTGAGCAAAGAATAGGTTTGCACCCAATCAACTGAAACTTACTGATTTGCTTAAAGTATTGTTTTTAAATACAGGGTGCAAAATACGTGAATTTTCTTAAATCCCCAGTTTATTTCATTAAAAAATTTATCATTTCATGAAAATGTATTTCAATGTATTTCAAATGTATTTCTTTGAGTTTAAATGTTAAAACACTTTTCAATGTTCATATTTTAGCATATTTTGCAGATAATGCATTTTGTGGATTTCACAGAGTTGACTGTATTATACTCTATTATAAGCATTCATTATGATTTCTTCTCCATTATTACAATCAAATTACTCTTTTTAAAAATGTCAACAAAAGATGAGCACATTATATTTTGGACAATGTCTGGTTCCAAGTTACACACACTTGAGGGAATTTACAATTTCTATATATTGCTTGTTTTAAACTTAAGTGAAATGTTGGATAAAACATTTTCAGTTACATAAATTATTTCTATTATGAAATATTTTAGTAATCGGTACTGCTCTGTTATCCCGTCGACCAATTTCGCCAAATTATACAATCACCAAACTAATAGCCAAATTATACATGACATATTTTTTATTTCAAATAACGAAAAAATAAATAATTAGTAAAATATTAATAAAAAGTCGAAATAAAAATCACTTAATGACATTTTAAACACACAAATCGTATTTAATGGCATTGAATGTGACATTCACGATCATCCATTATTGGCATTTAATCTTATAGTTTGGCGATAATTTTTTGGTCGATGGGATAACCTAGTAGTACCTAGTAACCTATAGAGTTAACAAGTAAAATTTATACAACATTTCATTAACTCCATTCCTCTTAATTAAGTAAATTTGAAAAAACAGCGGCAAAAATCCATTGCAAGATTCTCCATTTAACCTTATTGCAGACTTTATTCATTGTATATTAAGACATTGAAACACTGAATTCGCATAACAAGAAACGGCCATGTGGATTATTAAAACCATGAAAATTACTTAATGATTCTATCATGTCTGTTCAATGTTTTTCACTTTTTGCATTTTCTTTATCAATTCTATTCTAAATAAATTCTACCTGAATGTAAAATGCTAAAAGAGGGGAGATAGGGTATATTCAAAATTTTACGAGAATGCCAGGTAAAAATCCTGTACTGTACTTTTTTTGGTTTGTTTTCAATAATTTTTTTTCTCATTACTCCTTGCACCAACATAAAATTGTCTTGTTCAAGAATATTTACTGAAGGAGATATGTATCAGTTTTGTTTGATTAAAAAAAAAAAAAAAAAGAGATAAAATTATTTATTTTTAAAATTTTTTTGCTGCTTGAGCAAAGAATAGGTGTGCATTAATCATACCCAATCAACTGAAACATACTGACTTGCTTAAAGTAATGTTATTAAAAAATACAGGGTGCAAAATACATGAATTTTCTTAAATCCCCAGTTTATTTCATTAAAAAATTTGTCATTTCATGAAAATAAAAAGTATTGCATATCTTTATCTTTGAGTTTAAATGTTAAAACACTTTTCAATGTTTACATTTTAGCATATTTTGCAGATAATGCATTTTGTGGATTTCACAGAGTTGACTGTATTATACTCTATTATAAGCATTCATTATGATTTCTTCTCCATTATTACAATCAAATTACTCTTTTTAAAAATGTAAACAAAAGATGAGCGCATTATATTTTGAACAATGTCTGGTCCCAAGTTACACACACTTGAGGGAATTTACAATTTCTATATATTGCTTGTTTTAAACTTAAGTGAAATGTTGGATAAAACATTTTCAGTTACATAAATTATTTCTATTATGAAATATTTTAGTAATCGGTACTACTCTGTTATCCCGTCGACCAATTTCGCCAAATTATACAATCACCAAACTAATAGCCAAATTATACATGACATATTTTTTATTTCAAATAATGAAAAAACAAATAATTAGTAAAATATTAATAAAAAGTCGAAATAAAAATCACTTAATGACATTTTAAATACACAAATCGTATTTAATGTCATTGAATGTGACACTCAAGATCATCCATAATTGGAATTTAATCTTATTGTTAGGCGATAATTTTTTGATCGATGGAATAACCTAATAGTACCTAGTAATCTATAGAGTTTTCAATTAATATTTATACAACATTTCATTAACTTGTTTCCTCTTAATTAAGTAAATTTGAATAATGTCACACTACTTAATTTCATAAATTTTTGTGACGCTTTGTGAGTTGTTTATTTTATTTATAAGTGATTAATAAGTCAGAGGTGGATCTTGATTGATGAATATTATTTTACATGATTTATGTCAAAAAAAAAAAAAATTTCGTATCGTCAATTTCAAGATATATCATACAATGTTACTATAATTTATAAAATTACTCCTTGCACCAACATAAAATTTTGTTGTCAGTGGCGCAGCCAAGGGGGTGGTTTTGGGGTTAAAACCCCTCCCAGAGCTAAGAAAGATCACTATAATTGTCACTTATATGAATCAAAACCAAACTTAATATTTAAATGTTTTGGCACATTTTAGAATCCGCCGCTTTTTTTTAATCAGATTTCATTTAATAAAGCAATTCAATTATCTGGCGAAAATTCTACTTAAAATTGTGAAAGTGCATATTACATGGATTAGTTAAGTAAAAATTCGTTATTTGAAATAAATCACTTTTCTGAGACGCATTATGCTAAAAAAATGATAATTTCTTGTCACACCGATGCTTTTTGAGTTTAAGGAGGCTCAGGGGTTGAAAACTTTTCAAAAAATCTATTTTTTTATGATCTAGTTTGATTATTCAATTAATTCTTAACTCAATGCAAAAAACCGCATAAAAATATTTGCATTTTTAACGGAGTTATAAGCTTTTATGTATTAACACATTCATAGTCGCACCCATATAATTTCAACTTTAAGTCGCGTTTTCTCCAAACTTTATTTTTGACGACTAACACCAAGATTTAAAAAAAAAACTGTTTGATGGAATGGCTTAATTTTTTTTTTTTTTGCTTGCATATAACATCATTATCTATTGAATGAATTAAGAATATAACTATCACATTAAAAAACTCTCAAATTTGAAAATTTAAAAAACTTCTAAAATAGGGATGCACAACCTGTGGCCCGCCAGTTTCGTCAATTCGTCTTCGACAAAAAGCTCAAAAAATGCAAAATATGTCTACGAATTGCATAAATATAGCAAATTATATCCATAAATCATGTAAAATGTAAATTACATTCATTAATCGCATAAAAATCACGAATTATGTCCATGAATCGCTCAAAAAAAGCGAATTGCATAAAAAATGCGAATTACGTCCACAAATCGCTCAAAATGTGAATTACGTCCATGAATTGTGTAAAAAAGTGAGAATTACGTTCATAAATTGTATGAAAAATGCAAATTATGTCTATGAATCGTGTAGTAAAACGAGAATTATGTTCATAAATCGCTCAAAAAACTCAAATTTTGGCAGCAGAAAGCTGAAATGCAAATTACGTTCATAAATCACTCAAAAAATGCGAATCACTTCCATGAATCGTGCAAAATAACACTAATAACATTCATAAATTACAAAAAATGCAAATTACATCCAACAATTGGTAAAAAAAGCGAATTACATTCATAACTCCTATAAAAACACAAATAGCATCAATAAATCGATCAAAAAACGCAAATTTTGTTGACAGAAAGCTAAAAAATGCGAATTATGTCTACAAATTGCATAAATATAGCAAGTTACGTCCATAAATCATGTAAAATGTAAATTACATTCATTAATTGCATAAAAATCGCGAATTATGTCCATGAATCGCATGAAAAATGCGAATTGGGTCCACAAATCGCTCAAAACGTGAATTACGTCCATGAATTGTTTAAAAAAGTGAGAATTACGTTCAGAAATTGTATGAAAAACACAAATTATGTCTATGAATCGTGTAGTAAAACGAGAATTATGTTCTAAATCGCTCAAAAAACACGAATTTTGGCAGCAGAAAGCTGAAACGCAAATTACGTCTATAAATCGCATAAAAATAGCGAATAGTGTTTTGCATTCATGAATTACATAAAAAATGTGAATTACGTTCATGAATATTCAAAAAATGCGAATCACTTCCATGAATTGTGCAAAATAACACGAATAACGTTCATAAATTGCAAAAAATGCAAATTACGTCCAAGAATTGGTAAAAAAAAGCGAATTACATTCATAAATCCTATAAAAACACAAGTAACGTCAATAAACCGATCAAAAAACGCAAATTTCGTCAATAGAAAGCTCAAAAAATGCAAATTATATCTATGAATCTCATAAATATAGCAAATTACGTCCATAAATCATGTAAAATGTAAATTACATTCATTAATGGCATAAAAATCGCGAATTATGTCCATGAATTGCTCAAAAAAAGCGAATTACATAAAAAACGTGAGTTGGGTCCACAAATCGCTCAAAACGTGAATTACGTCCATGAATTGTTTAAAAAAGTGAGAATTACATTCAGAAATTGTATGAAAAACACAAATTATGTCTATGAATCGTGTAGTAAAACGAGAATTATGTTCTAAATCGCTCAAAAAACACGAATTTTGGCAGCAGAAAGCTGTAACGCAAATTACGTCTATAAATCGCATAAAAATAGCGAATAGTGTTTTGCATTCATGAATTACATAAAAAATGTGAATTACGTTCATGAATCACTCAAAAAATGCGAATCACTTCCATGAATTGTGCAAAATAATACGAATAACGTTCATAAATTGCAAAAAATGCAAATTACGTCCAAGAATTGGTAAAAAGAGCGAATTACATTCATAAATCCTATAAAAACACAAGTAACGTCAATAAACCGATCAAAAAACGCAAATTTCGTCAATAGAAAGCTCAAAAAATGAAAATTATATCTATGAATCTCATAAATATAGCAAATTACGTCCATAAATCATGTAAAATGTAAATTACATTCATTAATGGCATAAAAATCGCGAATTATGTCCATGAATTGCTCAAAAAAGCGAATTACATAAAAAACGTGAGTTGGGTCCACAAATCGCTCAAAACGTGAATTACGTCCATGAATTGTTTAAAAAAGTGAGAATTAAGTTCAGAAATTGTATGAAAAACACAAATTATGTCTATGAATCGTGTAGTAAAACGGGAATTATAAATCGCTCAAAAAACACAAATTTTGGCAGCAGAAAGCTGAAACGCAAATTACGTTCATAAATCACTCAAAACATGCGAATCACTTCCATGAATCGTGCAAAAAAAAGTAGAAGAATTGGTTAAAAAAGCAAATTACATTCATAAATCCTATAAAAACACAAATAACGTCAATAAATCGATCAATTGACGCAAATTTCGTCGACAGAAAGCTCAAAAAATGCGAATTATGTCTACAAATCACATAAATATAGCAAATTACATCCATAAATCATGTAAAATGTGAATTACATTCATTAATCGCATAAAAATCGCAAATTATGTCCATGAATCGCATAAAAAATGCGAATTGGGTCCACAAATCGCTCAAAACGTGAATTACGTCCATGAATTGTGTAAAAAAGTGAGAATTACGTTCATAAATTGTATGAAAAATGCAAATTACGTCTATGAATTGTGTATTAAAATGGGAATTATGTTCATAAATCACTCAAAAAATACGAATTTTGGCAGCAGAAAGCTAAAATGCAAATTACGTCTATAAATCACATAAAAATTGGGAATAGCGTTTTGCATCCATAATTTGCATAAAAAACGCGAATTACATTCATGAATCGCTCAAAAAATGCAAATTACATCCATGAATTGCATAAAAATGTGAATTATGTTCATAAATCACTCAAAAAATGCGAATCACTTCCATGAATCGTGCAAAAAAACACGAATAACATTCATAAATTGCAAAAAATGCGAATTACGTCCAAGTGTTGTGTAAAGAAAGCGAATTACATTTATAAATCCTATAAAAACACAAAAAACGTCAATAAATCGATCAAAAGACACAAATTTTGTCGACAGAAAGCTGAAAAAACACAAATTATGTCTATGAATTGCATAAAAATAGCAAATTACGTCCATAAATCATGTAAAATGTAAATTACATTCATTAATCGCATAAAAATTGCAAATTATGTCCATAAATTGCTCAAAAAATGCAAATTACATTCATAAATCGCATAAAAAAACACGAATGATGACCATGAATTGCACAAAAAATGCGAATTACACCCAACATTAAATTAATTTGCAGAAAGTTTTTGGTTTTATACAAGTTTGCCAACAAGAACCTACAAGTTATCCTGAAACCCATTCTAAACCAACAAAAATTTAATGGAAAGATAAATTTGTCCAAGAAAGACAAAATAATTTCCATTGAAATACATTGACCAGAATCGAAAAATTCCTATTGAAATCTATCCTATACAATCCAAAACCAGAAAGAAAAAAAATCCCTCCAAGAGTAACTCAATCTATCTGCTGCAAAATAAAATACATTGAAATGCAACTGAACAAGAACCTGAAAATTACATTTGAAGTCAAACCGAAACCAGATTCAACTCCCTCCCTCCCCCCCCCCCAAAAAAAAAATTATCCAACCATATCTCGATTCGGGAAAGAAAAATTAATTTCCAGAGATACGCGGGATCAGAAATCTGGAAATTCCAATTAGTCTATCTTAAACCTAATCTGAATCTGAAAAAGGAAATTCCATATAACCGGAACCCAGTATCTATACAGTACAAAATATTTTCCATTAAAGCACAACCTGACCGCAACTTGAAAATTCCATTTGAATTGAACCTGATTGAAATCTGAAAAAAATTTCTATCGAACCTTAACCTAATCCGAAAAAGAGAAAATTATTTCTGCCGATACACACTGACAAGAGTCTGAAAGTTAACATGAAACCTAATCCAAACCCGAAAAGGAAAAAACAATGGAAACACAAGTCTGTCCAAGAAAGACCAAATAATTTCTGTCCACATACACTGACAAGAATTTCAATTGAAATCTATCCTAAATCCATTTCAAACACTACCCCCCCCACCAAAAAAAAAAAAACTTTCAATTGTAACCCAATCTATCTGCGACAAAATAATATACTTGAAATTAGAGCCGTACCGAGTACTCGGTAAATACTCGGTATTCGGCCTACTCGGCCAATTTGCCGAGTACTCGGTATTCGGCCAATACCGAGTAGTTGTAAGAATTTCATTTTTTAAGCATATGAATTTATAACTGATCTGAAAAAAGTTATTTGAATATCAATGTATAATATATGTAGTAATTCATAAAACTATTTACTCTGTATTTAACAATATGTCTGCAAAATATAAAAAAAGTTAAGAACAAAATCCCTAAAGAAATTTCACATTTATACAAATAAAAATACTTTTTTATATATAGGGAAACAGGAAAGACTTATTTTGGATAAAAAAAAACTGAAAATACGATAAATGCAATAAAAAATTAATAATTAAATTTAATATATATCAAATTATGGTGCAAAAACACCAAACCTTCTATGTTATTAGTAGACAGGGCATTTCTTTTACTACTATAAATTTGGCCGGCCTCTATTACGTTCAGAATAAACAGTTGTTGAAGGTGCATGTAAGAGTTTTTTGCAAAGTTGCACATAAACAGAAAAGTTTTTTCCCCCCTCACCATGCAAATGGAATGTCAGTTTTACATGTCTTCTGTTAAGAAAGCCTGTATATCTTTTTGTACCAATTCTTCATGCGGTGATTTTAAACTAGTACTAGTGCCACAATCTTTTTGTTCATTCACAATTTCTTCAAACATTGCCAAAAATAGATGAACTTTTTGCTAGCATTTTCTCTTTTGATTCGTTGACATTAGCATTCTCATATTTATTTTTTGTTTCTTTGGTGGATTTTCAAGTTCTAGATCATCTAAATTCATCAATTTTAGAGCTTGCTTTTTAAGGCATTCTTAATTTACACATTTAATATTTTCAGTGAAAAAGGTTAGTTTTTTACTGAGATATTTAAAAAATAATAAATTTAAAATAACATAATATAATCTGTACACATGAAAAATGAAAAGAAACTGCAAAGCCAATACATTTTTTTTAATCAAAAGAAAATAAGGTACAGACAGTTACAAAATAAATATGAAATGTTTGCATTATTCAATGAATTGTTACAGTAACCGATGAACATTTTTATTTTTGATAGACAGATTTCAATGGTTGGAATAAATTGAAGGGTTAAAGAATGTTTAGTTATTATTATTATAAGAAGTATATTTAGTATTAGTTATTAGTTAATAACTGTAGTTGTCATGTATCAATTCTCCTTTCTTATTAGTTTTGAACTGTCAAAATTTGTATTTAAAAGGTGCACAAATTTCAAATTTGATAAGTTTATTTATACTAATATGTATATTATATTATATGTACACACAGGTTTAGACATGTGTACACAAGTATATTTATATGTATGTACACCTAAGCTCACATTTTGTACACATCAGTGTTTTATTTTCTTATTATACAACTACTCGGTACTCGGCATTCGGTACTCGGCCGAGTAGTCAGTGGCCGAGTACTCGGTACTCGGCTACTAGGCCAAAGTACTACTCGGTACACCACTACTTGAAATGCAACTCAACAAGAACCTGAAAATTCATTTTCACCAGATTAAATCCCCCCCCCCCCAAAAAAAAAAAAAAAATCAAATCAAATCAAGATTTTAGAAAAAAAAAAAAAAAAAAGACAATTTATGTCGATATGTACTGACCAAATCATGGAAATTCCAATAGGAGTCTATCTCAAACCCAATCCGAACTCTTAACCTGAAACCCAATCCAATCCCCCCCCCCTCCCAAAAAAAAGTAAAATAAAAAAATTAGGAAATATAAATCTGTTCAAGAAAGACAAAATAATTTCCGTCCCCATCCACTGACCAGAATTGAAAACTAGTACTTGAAATGCAACTCGACAAGAACCTGAAAATTCCAATTCAAGTCAAACTGAATCGAGATTCAAACCCGAAAAAAAAAAAAAAACAATTATCCAACCATATCAAGATTTTTAGAAAAAGAAATTATGTAAATACGTACAGACTAGATCATGGAAATTTTAATAAAATCTTAAACCTGATACAAACTCCCCCCCCCCTCCCTCCCACCAAAAAAAAACATAGGAATTGTAATCCAGTATCTGTACATGACAGAATATTTTTTTCATGTAAACGCAACCTGGCCAGAACCTAAAAATTCTATTTGAATTGAACCCAAATCGAAACAAAAAAAAAAAAAATCCCATCACACTGTAACCTGATCCGAAATTGAAAAAATAATTTCTGCCAATAAGCACCGACAAAAACCTATAAGTTTACCTGAAACTCAATCTAAACCAAAAAAAAAATTAATGGAAACATAAATTTGTCCAAGAAAGACAAAATAATTTCCTTTGACATACATTGACCAGAACCGGAAATTTCCAATTGAAGTCTATCCTAAACACAATCCAAACACTAAAAAAAAAAAAAAAAAAAACCCTCCAGTAGTCAATCTATTTGCGACAAAATATTATAGATTGAAATGTAACTCAACAAGAACTTAAAAATTTCATTTCAAGTTGACCCATTACCAGATTTGAACCTTAAAAAAAATCTATCCAACCATATCCTGAAACAAGAAAGAAAATGTAATTTTCATTGATACGGACAGACTAGAAGCTGTAAATTTCAATTGAAGTCTATTTTAAATCCAATCCCTGCACAGAACAAAATATTTTCTGCGGAAATGCAATCTGACCAGAACTTGAAAATTATATTTGAATTGAACTCACTCCAACAACCCCCCCCCCCCAAAAAAAAAAAAAAAAAAAAAATCTATAGAATCTTAACTTGATCCGAAGAAGGAAAAATAATTTCTGCTGATACACATTGACAAGAACCCAATTTGAACTGAAATAAAAATCAGTGTAAACATTAATCTGTTTAAGAAAGACGAATTAATTTCTGTCAACATGCACTACCCAGAACCTGAAAATTCCTATTGAAATCTATCCTTAACCCAATTGAAAAAACCACAAGAAAAAAAAAACCTAATTAGAACCCTTTTACCTGTGACAAAATAATATATTTTGAAATGCCACCTGAAAATTCCAATTGAATCTGGTTTAAATTTTTCGGGTTTAGGGTAGATTTCAATTGGAATTTGTATTTATAGCTGTTTAGTAAATCAAGTGTTATTCTTAATGGATAAATGTTATTTTACATGATTTATGAGAAAAAAAATAAAAAAATTTCAAGTCGTCAAAATATTACATACAATGTTGAAGATCTAGAAAAGACTTTTGATGTATTGCACTGCAAGAAACCCTAAGCAAATACGGAATATTTTTTAATAGCTGTCTGCTTTTTTCACAAAATTATGTTAAAAAAAAAAAAATCCAAAAACATGAAATGTTTAAATTTATCTACTTTGCATGTTTTATGCTTAGTGACTGAAATGTTCAATAAAAATACCGGGTGATCCAGAAGTCTCGGGAGTTTTGAAATGTTAATAATTAGAAAACTAAATACAATAGGAAGATGCGGTTTTCAGATATATGATCAGAAAAGCGTGGGATTTTCGTTCATAATGAATTTATAAAAAAATAAATAGTTAACATTTTTAGCAACAGGTGGCGTTAGTATACAACATCGAAAGTTTCATTACCATGCGTTATATAAGGAGACGAATTCATTGCGCAACATCTTTCCTGAGGTTATTGATCAGATTTCTCTTTAAGGATCCTTAATGTTCAAACTCTTTTTCGAAGGTTAAGGAAATTGCATTTAAAATCAATTTCTATACAAAATTTGATGTGTAATTGCTAAACAAAAATGCGTTCTTTGCATGACAAAGCTTTGTTAGTTACGCAGTCTAAAAAAAGGTTGAATCGGCAAGTTTAGCATTGCGTTCTTATCGTACAATGCGCGGAATCAAATCCGGTAAAGGATCGATGACATTACAAACCTAAAGGCTATGATAAAAAAGTTTGAGGAAACAAACTCATTGGAAGATCCTCCCCACATCGCTTCTCCTGTCATGACGATTCCGAGGACTACGTCTGGTCCTGAGTCGCAATTTTCAGTCCGAATGGCCTCCAAGATCTTCAGATCTTACTCCTTGTGACTTTTGGTTGTTGTCCTACTTGAAGCGTCATGTGTACAGAGACTGGTCTACGTCACTGACTCAGCTGAAAGATGCTACACCAGAGCGTTTCAAAGCTATCTCCTGAATTCGTTTTAATGCTTTGCACACTGTTTTACATCGCCTCATGGCGGTACTTATAAGTTACGGGCATTATAGAGAAAAGTTGTAACCCTTGAACACTGTTTCTTTATTTTTAATGAGCTGTATCATACCATAGCAATATTATTCTATCCAGTTCAGCGCCACCTGTTGGCAAAAAGTGTAACTAAAATACATGTTTTTTTTCTTACTAAAAAACGAAATCCCACAAGTTTCTAAGAATTTCTGTGAAAACCACATCTTTCTATTGTTTAAATTTTACTAATTATTAGCATTTCAAAACTCCCGAAACTTCTGGATCACCCGGTATATTAGTTTTATTTTGTAAGTTAAGTCGTCCAAGAATGGAAAGTTTCATATGAAATGAAAATATTTAATAAATAACAGAGTCCTGATTTTCTTTCTTTGTCAGTTAAACATTTTCCTAATTGAAGTATGAAACTTATAGGGTGGACCGGGGTAATTCCTGATCAAAAAACACTAACATCTAAATATCTTTTTAATGTTTACAATAGATGTGACCAAATTTAGCATGGTTAATGATTCACCATGTTTCTATTCAATAAAATATAGGCTTTGATTAAAATATTATTTAAAGTTTGCTTAATTAAAAATTTTTGATTCTCGGTAACTACCCTGGGATCATTGTAATTATCAATTACACCGGGGCAATTACCAATCAGGACATTCTTTTGTACAAATGACAGGTACATTAATTTAGAATATATATTGTCAATTTTAATATAAGCCTGATTTAATTAAATGCCTTCATCCATCTGCAATAATTTTATCAATGTGTAAAGAAAAAAAAAAGAAAGAAAAAACAAGAACGAAAAGTTATGTGTGCAACATAGAATATGATGCAACTTCCAACACATTCTGAATACTATTTTCATCCATATACAGTAATTTTTCCCTAACAAGAACAAAGAATCATGCATACTGCATCGATTATGATGCATTTTCCTACTCATTCTGAATACTGTAAACTTATTGTCATTCATGTACAAGAATTTTACCATTCTGTGCAAAAAACAAAGCATAATTAACGACAATAAAAATTTTTGCATACAGCATGTTTAGATACTTTCCAATTCATTCTGAATACTTTAAACCTATAATTTTCATCTTTGAACAGCAATCTTCCCACCCTATGCAAACAGCAAAACATAAATAAACTAAGAAGAATGAAAAATTAGAATAGATTATGAAACACTTTCCAATACATGTTCAATATTGTAAACCTATCATTTTAATCTATTTGCAGTAATTTTACCAATCTATATAAAGAACAAATCATAACTAACAAGAAAGAAAAACATGTGTGCAACATAGATTATGAAACATTTCCAGCATATTCTGAATATTGCAACGCATATAGTCTTAATCAATCTGCAATATTATCAACCTATACATAGGTTGAAACATAATTAACAAGAATCATGCATGCAGCATAGATTATGAAATACTTTCCAGCACATTCTGAATATTGTATCCCTGATCATTTTAATCCATCTGCAGTATATGTATCAACATGTGTAAAGAAAAAACATAGTTAACAAGAATGAGAAATGATACATTACATACAGCATAGATTATAAAACCCTTTCTGAGATGTATGGTGCTGAATGTACATTACCTTCTTATCTTTTACTAACGTATTTTACTACAGAGTTGTTTTTAACAAAATCAAGTAGTACAGCACACATTAATAAAATATGAAATATCTTTTTTTTTAAGCGGATGGGGGAAGGGTAATTAAAGGTGAATGAATCATGAATATGAATTTTTTGCATTAGTCTTTAATTTTTTGTTTTTATCATTAACCTTAAAAAAAGCAATGATATCAGTACAAAAAACCCTGAACGGGTTAAAAGCTTGTGACGCAGCACTTTATCTTATATCTCTAAGAATTTTAAATTTGGGACTTAAAATTAATGATATCAAAATTTATGTGACGCTATGCTATTAATTAATATACATATTAAAATTTATTCATTAAGGTTTTATCAATTACATCTTTCATAAATTCAAAATATGAATCTTAAAAGATATGATATCAAAATTTAAGTGACGCCTTGACGAGGCTTTAAACGATGTTTTAAAATTCCATTTATTTATTTATTGTCCAAATACATTTTCATATCTAAACAATACTTTTTATTTTCCAATACACTGTTAAATACATCACTTTCACTGAATATATATAATGCACTGAAATGTATTTATTTGAATAAATAGATTTATCTTTTGGGCTACGCTGTCCAAAATCAAAAATAACATTTAAAAGAATAGTTTTTGCGTCATTGTATCCAAAGTAAGTTAAATAGATGCAAATAGATACAATGATGCAAAAACTATTTATTTAAATGTTATTTTTGATTTTGGACAGCGTAGCCCAAAAGATAAATCTATTTATTCAAATAAATACATTTCAGTGCATTATATATATTCAGTGAAAGTGATGTATTTAACAGTGTATTGGAAAATAAAAAGTATTGTTTAGATATGAAAATGTATTTGGACAATAAATAAATAAATGGAATTTTAAAACATCGTTTAAAGCCTCGTCAAGGCGTCACTTAAATTTTGATATCATATCTTTTAAGATTCATATTTTGAATTTATGAAAGATGTAATTGATAAAACCTTAATGAATAAATTTTAATATGTATATTAATTAATAGCATAGCGTCACATAAATTTTGATATCATTAATTTTAAGTCCCAAATTTAAAATTCTTAGAGATATAAGATAAAGTGCTGCGTCACAAGCTTTTAACCCGTTCAGGGTTTTTTGTACTGATTATTTTTCAGAACGATGCGTTCTTATTGAGTTGTCTACAGTTGTATATCTTGCTTGAGACCTTCAATGTCTTCTCTATTATTTTTTCTAGCAAATCCTGCATGTTTGGGATAACTAAGAAAGAGAAAAATAAGTGTCTTTAAAGAAAGGAAGAACTCTGCAAAGAAAGAGTTTTTTTTCTTTAATTAAATGAGTTTACAAAAGTCAACATAATGCCTCCACTATTATTTCCAGAAAAGATCGTTAAATGTAAGAATTGTTAAGGGGACGGTGGATGTTATTATTTTTTTTTTTTTTTCATCACAGCAATATGAAATTTTGTGCATATATATATATTTCACTAAAAGCATATAGAACATCTTAAAAAATTTCCAATCCAATTAATTTCTTTTTAATTTTTTTTAAAATTTTAAATTTTTAAGCGAAATTTTAAAATGCTCCTCGTGACTTAATTTTTTAGATGTTTTCTTGCTTTTTCATTTTTATCACTTAAAACTCTATTATAAACAAATTTGTGTAAGTTTTTTTAATCTCTTGACTAGTTAATATTTTACAGATTTTTTCTAAATTTCATATCGATTTTCATCAAAATTTTGCCTTTTAATAAGTAAAAACTCAAATTTGACTTTCTTAATGAAGGCGAATTTTAAAAAGCTTACACAATTTTTTTTCTAAACAATATCAGGATACTTCCTTATCAAATCTATAAATATTGATCAAAATTACGTCGCAAGGAGCATTTCAAAAATCTAAAAACGCTGAAAAATTAAATTTGAGAACAGATTTAAAGTATATAAATACACTTACCTTTATTTTTTACTTGTTTAAACCTTTATAAATGGTATTTTAATAAGAAAAAAAAACTGTCTTGGTTCATTATACCTTATTACCCCTATTATACTCTAATAGATCTTTTTGGCGACGAATTTGCTATAGACGATTTTGATCAAATAAAGGTCCACTATCCCCGTAAACGTATTACAGTTATAATGACCTGCACCAACACATTGGAATTGGAAAAGTGGACATAAGATGTGTTTCTTGATCTTGAATTCCGAGAAGCCTCATACTCGAAAAACATGACTTTCAAATGGATGTTGTTAGTAATATGAAAATTATGCTATCAAATAAGCCAGTAACATTTATTTGAGAATACTTATATTCAAATATGTTGCTGGTGAGCAAAAACTGGCATTATTCAATGAGAAACATTTTCATATACATTAATTTTCTTCTAAGTTAAAAATTATCATGTAATTTAACAAAACAAATTCTATTTTTTTTATTTAAAATACAAT
This sequence comes from Maratus speculifer, assembly GCA_964019185.1. Taxonomy (NCBI): domain Eukaryota; kingdom Metazoa; phylum Arthropoda; class Arachnida; order Araneae; family Salticidae; genus Maratus; species Maratus speculifer. Next base: position 402,643,782 of record OZ025293.1, read on the forward strand.
TACTTTCATATGTCAGAAAATTGTCTAAAATAAAAAAAATTACGTTTGAATACTTACTACTACTACTGTATTAGTAGAATTTAATGTGTCAGGAGACTGACTGTCCCATACTTGGTACACATGATTTCTAGTTTAGCCTTTTTAAGTGCGCTCGAAATTTTATAAAAAATTAGCACCTATTATCGTCGTCTTCTCTTTCTTATGTCTATCCGTCTGTCCGCATATAACAGCGCAAAAACTATCGAATCGAATAGGTTGCTATTTAATATGTATAATCGTTGCGAAATGTTTACGAGTCATTTCAAATTTTCTGAAAAGTGCATCACAATTTAAAATGATATTAACCAGTGTTTTCTTCATTCTGTTTAATCCTATCATAAATAATAAGTTCAATAATATGATATCCGATACAAGGCAGTTATTCTAGATTGGCATAGTAAATATGTTCTATTGACCTCTTAAATCTCGCCCCTGTGATATTTACAGACTGTATTTTTATCAGTTTGTTTTAGTCCCACCAGTTTTATGAAATAGTGGAATTTGATTTATCTTTGTATCATTTTACCTGTCATTATATAAGTTGAAATTTTCTCTTTTCAAAAAAGTGGTGACAGTGAGCAATCTGTTCTTTTAACAGCGATTTAAAGTTGTATTATTTCTGTATTACTGAATTTAACACATGGATGCATTTTTGAAAAAGAGTGCAACAGCTATTGGGCCAAGATCCAAATATTATAAAACTAGTTAAGGTACTAAAGATCTCATTTGTCGTGTTTGACATACAATTTCCAACTTGTTTTAAATTCAAACGTATCGAATTCATATCATAACTTTCTAGCCAAAAAAACTTTGCTTTACGTAATTTGAAAATTCTGTAAGGAAAGAAATCGACAACACCTTTTCAGAATTTCTGAATATAGAAAGCGGATTCGGTACCTTGTGAATATATACTTGCTTTCCAAATCTGCAAATTTTTCTTGATGACAGTTTTGTAGCCAATAAAGAACCCATTAGTTCCTCAATTATTTTTTTGTTGTTGTTGTTAAAATTTTAATTTTGCATTTCCCACCACTTTTAGAACAAGAAAAACTTTTATCTTAATTTTTCTAAGAAAGTTTCTCGAGAAAGAAAGTATTTTTTTTATCTTCCTTTTTACTGTTGGAACGCGCTTACTTATTTTTTTTTTTTTTAAACTGTCCCAAAAATTGAACTCTAGGCACTAACAGTTTAATCGATATTTTTCAGAAAGAACACCAATTTTTTCAGCAATATGTGAAAATGTATCGTTAGTTTCAATGTAACTGACTATTCTCTTACATTTACGCTAAAACCGCATATTTTTTTCGCCTTTTTCTCTAACTATTTTAGCTGAAATCGGACCTTGTTTAATAAATAATTTAAAATCTATTCAGAACATAAAATAATAAGTTTAAGTAAAAATGCAAAGAATCAAAGTAATATGTTGATTTCATTATTACAGGTATCATAAGCATCAATAAATATAATTTTAAGTGTTTTATTACCAGAAATTTCGTGAAATACTCGTCGCTATATCTAAACAAGTTGGAAATTGCACGTGAAGCGCAGCAAATGAGGTGCGTACGTACGATAACGAAGTTTTAAAAATATTACTCTCATATATGAATCTCATAAAATTATAAATAGTGAATTACAATTAAAATACTCATCAAACAATCATCTCCCTATACCATTATGTAATGGAATACTTTTGTGTGGCCTTGTAAATCAATAACAAATGTTCTTTGCACCACAAATTATGCAAAATGTATATTATAATATGTACTTTATACTTGCATATAAATTTTATTAAATTCGAATGAGTGTAGCAGCATTAAAATGCATTTGAAACATTTTTCCCCATTGACCGTAATGTAAAGGAATACTTTTGATTGTCCCTGTAATTGATCTATGCATTTGTTTTTCAAAAAATTGAAATAACTCGACAAAATTATGAAATAATTATGTATTTTAAATTTCAAACGTATAAAATGCATTTGAAACTTTTTCTCCATTGACCATAATGTAATTGAATACTTTTGATTGCCCCTGTAATTCATCTATGCACCCGACTATCAAAAAATTTGAAATAAACCGACAAAATTATATAATAATTATGTATTTTAAATTTCAAACGATTAAAATGCGTTTGAAACTTTTTGCCCCATTGGCCGTAATGTAATGGAATATTTTGATTGCCTCTGTAATTGATCTATGCATCCGATTTCCATAAAATTTGAAATGACTCGACAGAATTATGTAATAATTACGTATTTTAAATTTCAAATGATTCGGTTGGGTAGTTTTTACGTTGTTATATGCGGACAGACAGACGGACGGACAGACGGACAGACGGACAGACGGACGGACTGAACGACCACTATAGGTGCTACGTATTTACATAATTACGAACGCACCTAAAAATGATTTATTTTAAGGGGAAAATGTCAAATTTTACAATACAAAATTTCTCGTTGAAGTTCCATGAAAGGCCTTGAACCATACGAGCCCTGAAATCATAACCTGTAAAATCATAACCTGTAACGAAAGCAAATTAACCCTTGGCACTCCGTTTTCTTCTCTCGGGAGACATCATCTTTCCTTCCAAAATTTATTTTTTTTTTCATCAGTGTTAAAGGAAAGTAAAATTTTCCTCATTTAATCAGAAAATTTTTGAAATTGTTTACTTCAAGGAATGTTCTTTTAAAAAAGTGGCGCTAATCGAATAAAATTTGTGTAAGAAGCATCGGAATCCGAAGGGTGAAGACGTTCTCCTTTCTAAATCAGAAACTACGAGTTCACAGGAGAGATCCCAGAGAATAAATTCATATTAATTTAACCCATTCGTGCTCAGCATCTTTTGCGTAAATTTTATTTAGTTGGCACCACTATTTTTAGAAGATTAAGTTTAGTTCATTAATCACGAAAATGCATTATTTAAATAAAATAATTATTGCTTTTCTTTTTTACTTGGGACAAAAACAGTGCTGAATGCACCTTTTGAAGCGTCCCTAAAAAGGGACGCTAGGCACTAATGGGTTAATGACGGGGATTTCATGATTAACTAATCTAAAGATAATTCATTTAAATTTTTTGGTAGGAATTTGCAATTTCTGAATATAACTTCCTTGGTTCAGAAGAATGACATGTGATACAGGGTTCGTACGGGTCCAGGAATTTCATGAGAAGGAAATTCTTCAATACCATTATTCTCTTACAGGAAATCTCTAATAAAAATATATCGAAATTTCGCGTTTTTTCAACCATATTTATTTTCTTTAATGAAGTGCTGGTATTTTTCTGGAAAGTAACGGTACCCGTACGAACCGTGTGATACTTCTAAACCGAGGAGATTAATAAATATAAAAAACGCATTGTGAATAACCTTCCCTCATAGACTATTTTATTTAATTTTTATGTACATATTTTTGACAATATAGAATGTTAAGACGGAGATAATTTAAGATATTGCAAAAATAATGAAAATAACATTTAAAAACTACGTTTCCAAATATATCTTAATTATGAAGAACATCTAATAGTTTAAAATGCTGTAATTAATTTGTTACTTTTTTAACATATATGACATTTTCAAAATTAATTAACTAAATCTAAAAACTTAAATTAACCCAACTTAAACTCAAGGCTTCATTTAACTTTTAGAAGCTGGGAAAGTTTTAATATAATATCAATTAAGCATATAAATTAACTGCAGAAATGAATTATTCGATGTTAATTTTTTTAAGACAAGGATTTTAGATATGAAAATTTACAAAATAGAATTTTTTATTTTATATGTAAAATAAAATACAAAAAATCAAAGATTAAATTTGTAATTAGAACTATGGAAAATAAGCATATAAAATCAACTCCTCAAAAATTAAATATCAGTATTTTTTTTCATTTACCGAGAATGCGTCATTTTATTCATTAAATATTTTCAGTGTTTTTCATTTCTAAAATAACAAGCAAGTCTGTCCTAAAATTCCCTACTTTTATAAATTTATTTTATTATCTTTCTACCTACCTATCCATCTATCTATATATGTATGCATGTACTCAGGTACTGCAAAATACCTGATATATATATATATATATATATATATATATATATATATATATATATATATATATATATCAGGGCTCCCAAATGGTCCGCAAACTGAACATCAATATTTTTTTACAGAAAATTTCATGATAAATTTCTACAGAATTTGCGCTAGAACTAACTTCCTAGGCTAGTTTCTCGGCAGTTTGGTACAAAAATCTAAATAGAAAATTTCTCTAAGAAAATTCTGATGTTCCGTTGGCGGACCATTTGGCAACCCTGATATATGTGTGTATACCGGGTGTCCCAAAAATGACTGATGGATTTTAAAATTCAATAACTTGCAAACGGTGACAGCTATTTAAAAATTTTTTGCAGGAGGGTTATGTATAATGTCAGGAGTTATTTTACCGTAATTTTTTATTTTAGTTCGCATATCAAACAATAGGTGGCGCTGACAGCGATGACGGCGATGCCAGCCTTCCGGCGCCAGACGGCGATGCCACTGATCACCCGGCGATCGCTAGGTGATCAGTGCTGAGTGAAGCGTCGACCTGGCGTTCAATCGCTGTCAGCGCCACCTATTGTTTCATATGCGAACTAAAATAAAAAATTACGGTAAAAAAAACTCCTGACATTATACATAACCCTCCTGCAAATTTTTTTAAAATAGCTGTCATCGTTTGCATGTTATTGAATTTTTAAATCCATCAGTCATTTTTGGGACACCCGGTATATATAACAATTAAAAGAAATATGTTCTTTTATGAATGTACAGATAAATAATAAATTTTGATTCAGTTAAAGTAAATTGTTCAATAATGCCTAATACAAAAAAAAAAATGAAAATTTGCTTACTATATATAATTTAAGTCTACATACATTACCTTCTAAACAAAGTACCACGCTCTAATATTTCGCAAAATATTCCGTAAAAGATGCAGTTTTTATAATTTTTTTACTTTAAAGTAGTGATCGTAAAACAGTATGCTGAAGATATTTTCAATTTTGGATATTTTCTGAAATACCCAAAACTTTTCACGTAAAAGTGCGTTCGTGTCTGTTTAAAACCAATATTAAAATTTACACGCTCTATAAAAAACCAGTGGTTAGCCATCGTGAAACTTTTTCTTCTACATTAAACACAAAGTAGTGCGTATTTCTCTGAACGAAAATGTCTACACTAAAATTTATTTAACCAAAAGAATATTTTTGTAGAATTTCGAAAAAAGATCTTAAAAACTGGAAAATGAAAAAAAAGTAAAAATAGCAGAAATCTATCCATGAATAATGATAAACAATAGAAATTCCTTAAAACTAGCAGCATATGTCTTCCAAATATTAAAATTATAAAAGCATAGTAACTAAAAATAATTGCGTATTTTAGAGTTTTTCTAAATGGAGTTACAGTTTTTTAATTTAAACTTTACACCTAAACAATAAATATTAAATCAAACTAAATCTGATATATATTTCTAAAACATGATTTAACAGATGGTATTTGATTGCAAACAGCAAAAATTTCAAAAACGTTGTACAGTACACTAACACAAAAAGTTTTTTTTTTGTTCTTTAAGGAACCGGGATTGCAGTTATTCAAAAACAACGAGTGCTTTGCATTTAAGTCATTTTAAAATTTCATAATGACTTTAACATTTAAGAGTAATTTTTAAAGACTTTTATGACATTATGAAAAGTACCGGAGTTGACCACTGTCAGTAAATAAACAGCAATTAACTAGATGTCCCATATTTCGCATTGTAGTATGTGTTACACAACGTCTCGTTGATTCAATTATTGTGTACTTTGAGTGCTTTTTGTAACGTGAGATTATTTTACATATTTTTAATTTGTATATTTTTATATAATGATAGCTTTAATTTCAAAACTGGTTCGTACCGGTTCTGAAAATTAAAGTATATAAAAATTTCCGAAACCATAATTGAAAATGCAAAACTATCCTTTTAACTAACCGTCCTCAGCTATTCTATGCAAAAAAATCGCTCAAAAATATTAAAATTTGAGCAAGATATTTGAAAATATAACGCCTCCAATAGCTTAACTTTATCATCTGGTTCTTTATCAGTGACTCGTGTAGGCTCTTATGGCTCTAGTACCTTAAGTATAGATTGATTTTTCTAGTGTGCTCAATTTCGTCTTCACTGATATAAATTTTATTACTTAATAGATATTATGATCTGTAGAACATTCAATATGCAGGGGACATCTTGACTCACTAGCTAACCAGGACTTACTGAGTTTAAGGAACTACCGTAATTTCGGGTGTATAAGCCGCAGGTCAAACAATTCTTTTTCGACCCAGAATTTTTTAAGAAACAAATATAACTAGTTTGATCGCCGTAAATATTTGTCTTCAATCACTAAATAAGATTTCTGGGTCCAAAAAGAATTGTTTGATCCGCGGCTTATACACCCGAAATTACGGTATTAACCCATTAACGCCCAGCGTCCTCATTTGAGGACGGTTACAAAAACAGCAAGAAAGCGGTTTTCCCACCAGTAAAGAGGAAGAAAAATATATACCTTCTTTCACGAGACAGAATCCTCGATAAATTTAGATAAAAATTAATTTGTTTTTAAAAGTGGTGGGAAATACAAAATTTAAATATTAGCGAAGAAAATAATTCGGGCGTTAATGGGTTAAGAAAAAGGAACTGACATATGTTTAAAATAGTGAAGCTTTAACACTAGAACACCCGGAAGGAGTCGATTCGACTCCAACTATGTGATTAAATTTCAGTTCGAACTACAAAAATTTTCTTGAAATAATTTAAATATGATCCATGTAGGTTTACGTTAAATAAATAAATTAAATAATTTTGAATAAAAATTCCGGTGAGAAATATTGTCAATCTTGAGTAAAATTTCCAGGCGTTCTATTGTTAACTGTAACCACTTTCTCAGGAGGTTCATCACCACCGAAGCAAACTCCCACCAATAAATTTATACAAAAAATTTCACTTTATTTATTCGTGCATTAAAATTTCTATGAAAAATAATAACTAAAAGTTATATTTATTTTTGTCGGTTGAAGTTTACTTTGGCGATAGTAGCCATATTATGACAAACAAGACAATCATAGTGCTTTAGAAAAAGACTATGATGGCAGACTTACTCCAGTAAAAAACAATGTAAAATTTTAAGCACGTGTGTCCCAGAAATTTCGCATCAAAAGGGCGTTTAAATAACGCGATATATTCTATTGACTTTTACTGGTGGAGGTTTTAACCGGCGTAAATCAGAGACAGTCTATACAATTAAAAATAAACAACAGACGCTGATAAACTGGAGAGTTTAAGAACAGCGAAATATTCTTTATCTATAAAGTGTGCCCCAAAATTAGCTAATGAAGTAATTTTCATTGGAATCACATGTTTATAATAAAAAATTGTATTGTTTAATATTCATTCATAACATATAAAACGTAGGATTATGTTTGAATTAGTATTTCATGTAAATGGCCTCTACGCTTTACTTACACAGACGCACATTTTGAAATTTCACATTTGCCGGAATTTTTCATAATTTTTTTATATAAGTGTATCTGAATTTCGTTGATACAGCACTCAATTTCCTCTTTCAAAGCGTGGTAGTTGTGAGCTTCTTGACATATGAAGTGAAGCTTCACAAAACGTTATAGAAATAAAGCCCACGGCCTTCTGAAAAATATGTAGTCCTTTTGAAAAATATGTTGTCCACTTCCGTACCTTGCAATTTAGAGATAAAATATTTAAGCACGTGATTTTTGCCTGGTATTTCCGAATATTTATGTGACATTTTCGACAATCAGAAAAGATATTGGAAGTTATTTACCCGATATTAGAGTTCCTACGGGAACTGGAACTTTTAGACCAGAAAAATCTTCAATACCAGTATTTTCTTATCGAAAATCTCTTTTAAAGTAAGGCCAAACTTAGCGCGTTTGGGTTAGATTCATTTTTTAATAAAAAATATACACATTTCAAGATATTTCACCTGGAAAATAATAATACCCGTACGAAGCCTAAATAGGTTATTCCATGCATAACCGTAATCTATGTACTAATTACTATTTTAATTCTAAATCTGTTTCGGCTACTAAAATTACTTATTGCGTAGATTTTGGAACAGTCGTTATATTAATATTGTTTTTCTTTTTATCCCCGAATTAATAAATATAAAAAACCTCTGAAAAACGTTGCTTATAATTTCTGTAAATTTATAAATAATCAGAATAAATATTCTAACATCTTTTTAGAATGTGCTTCTAACTGCGCATTAAATAAGAGCTCATATGAGTCGTTCAAACCCAAAGTTGACCATCTCCATTCTTGTGCAAAATTCGGATGATATTTATTTTTTTATATTGATATATAATAATGTAGTAACAGTCCAAGAGCCGACCTCACAAAACCCAATGTCATCGAGCAAAAAAAAAATCCTTTATTTTATGGAAGAGTGGTAATAGAGGAATCTAATGATCCATGTCTGCCGGAAGTGAAGTGGTAGATAAGCCAAACGTTGATACCACTACTGGTTGACTCGTAGGTTTAGCATTGTGTTTGTCTTACAATCATAAGTATAAAAACATGGAGAACTGGGTGCAGGAAAACACAATGCTGAGCCTACGAATCAACATTAGCGAGTCAATGCAATGTGCAAGCAATACAATGTACAATGTGCAAGTTCTTCCCACAAAACACATCATTCAAACTTTCTATAAGCATATTTTGCTTACCATAAATAAAGCTTATTACATAAACTGTATAGTCCGGTCTCATAGCCCTAATCCTCTCAGTTGTTTTAAATACCAGCGTTATGGCCATACTAATACTGCCTGACGTGGCATTATTAACTGTGCACGTTGTGGAGAAATCAGTCATGACGGTAAAACCAAGACAAGTTGGAAATTGCACGTGAACATAGCAAATGAGGTGCGTTCGTACGATAACGAAGTTTTAAAAATATTTAGATCTTGCTGATACAGTAGAGCGTACTTCGGATACAGTATAGTAGTCGAAATCTTTGTGTTTCTGTAAATATGGAGAAAGTAATTTTTATTACACCACAGCAACGTATATCTTATTCATAAAATGTGAAATAGTTGAATATAATTAAAACACGCCCAAACAATGTTTCCCTGTGTAGAATTATGTAGTGTAATACTTTTGTGTGACCCTGTAATTTAATAATAAAAATTCTTTGCATCACAGATTGTACAGAATGCATATTTTAGTATATATTTCATAGATTCATGCCGATTCTATTATGTTCGAATGAGTGCAACATCATAAAAATGCATTTGAAACTTTTTACCATTGACCGTAATGTAATGGAATACCTTTGATTGTCCCTGTAAATGATCTATGCATCCGACTTTCATAACATTTGAAATGATTCGATAAAATTACGTAATAATTATATGTTATAAATTTCAAACGATTAAAATGCATGTGAAAGTTTTTTCCCCATTGACCGTAATGTAACGGAATCCTTTTGATTGTCCCTGTAATTGATCTATGCATCCGATTTTCATAACATTTGAAATGACTCGACAAAATTACTCAATAATTATATGTTTTAAATTTCAAACGATTAAAATGCATTTGAAACTTTTTCCCCATTGATCGTAATGTAACGGAATCCTTTTGATTGTCCCTGTAATTGATCTATCCATCCGATTTTCATAAAATTTGAAATGACTCGACAAAATTATGGTATAATTATGTATTTTAAATTTCAAAGGATTCGGTTGGGTAGTTTTTGCGTTGTTATATGCGGACGGACAGACGGACAGACAGACAGACGGACGGACTGAGCGATAACAATAGGTGCTACGTATTTACACAATTACGAACTCACCTAAAAAACCGAACACTGTGAAAACTGCAATGGTGATCATCTTATTCTCGCTCTTGTCCTAATTGTATCCGTGAAAAAGAAATTCTCGCTGTTAACCCCTTGAAGGGTACCGATATATTATATATACCACTTAATTTTAATTTCCTTATGCCACATCGGCACAGGAATTTTAGTATTACGATTTGCTTTTTACAATGCACGCGAAAAACAGCTTTTACTTTCTATCATATAAATATGTTTGTGAATCCCGGTGTCAATCAATCATTTCACATTTTAGGAACATAAGTGCTTTGCCCCTCAAGGGGTTAAAATTATTCAAAAACTTTCCTACCTTGAAACTCGTAAACTTGCTGAATCCAGACCTGCTTCTGTTGGAATATCTTTATCCAGTTTACTTCACCCTCAATCAAAATCTGTAATGTACAAAAGTACCCGGACCGAAACATTTTAATCATCTTGCAATCCAGTTATGACACAATCATCTTGCATCTCGTAGAAAAATTCCATGATTTTTTATACAACTAAATGTTATGCTACACCAAAATTATAACGTTGGCTACCATCTTCAGAACGCATTATAATAGTAGTCGTCCCCGCATAAACGAATATTGACGGTTCCATAAAAAATATTCGATTAAGCGGGGTATTTGATTAAACGGGGAGGCATATAAATGTAACATTTGAAGTGTAATAAAATGACAAAATTATTAAGTATAGTATATTTAATTAGCAGAGTAAGAAAATCGCTAAAAAATTTAATAGAATAATACAAACTAAAATAAAAACAAGATGACAAGTAAATACGCAATAGTTCAATGACAGTAAACACATCTATTTTGTTTACATTGCATTTAACGCAGATCATGTGAATTGGGTCCAAATTTTGTTATAAGAATTTAATTTTCGTAATTTATACAGGTTTAAAAAAATAGATAAAAGTGGTTTATGTGAAATTTTAGAGTAAAAAATGGACGAGATTTTTTTTCGAATGGTATAATAATTACCACTTTGAGCCTCTAAGTGACAACACATTGTTATTAAAGGGCTACTTCGATCGCGCGAAAGGATTTGCTCGCTAATGCTAATCCTATAGAAGAAATTTATAAAGATATCTCTATAACATTTCAATATTTTTAAATGATCTTTTCTGCAATGGATAGCCGAGATCAATCTGTACAAAGGGCGTTGTCATTTTTAACTTTTTCGATTTTTATTGCTGATATTTTAATGAGGATGGTTTCAGTTTCGGAACCGGTTTTGAAGGTGAAAGTGTCTCCATTAACTATGAAAAAATCGAAAAACTGAAAAAAAGTCCTTTGACAAACGAAAGTAAACAAAATACAAAATTGATCGAAATTACTGTCCAATTTATTTCACCATTTTTGAAATTAATTCGAAAAAATGAACAAGGAAGGGAACTCACTTGACCAGTCCATTATACACCTGCCATGCAAAATCCATACTGGGAGTTCTGGAAATTTGTTTTCTGTGTAACAACCAAAAATGACAAAGTTTGGAGGAAATTCCAATTGAAACGTGTTTTTTCACGCCTATTTTTCAAATTGTCCTACTCATTTGTTATTCGAATAAGCGTAGACATTACATGAAAAGTATTCGGTTAAGCGGGGAAAAATAACATTAGCCCAATGGGTTTAAATTCGGTTCCGGAGGATTTTATTCGAATAAGCGGGGTATTCGATTATCCGTTACCCGATTAAGTGGGGAGGACTGTATACGAAACTAACCAGTTACAAAAATCCATTGATCAATCCAAAGAGCTTCCCGAATTTTAGAATGAGCAAATTCCTGTTTCACCCGTTCTAACTTGAAGTGCCTAATATCTCTCAACATCAAATACCGTAATTTCCGGCGCATAATCCACAGATTCTTTTTCAACCAGAAATTTCTGAAAATAAAATCTAACTTTTTAGATCGCAGTGAATATTTGACACCATTTACTAAATGAAATTTCTGGGTCGAAAAGAATTGTTTGATCCGCGAATTATACGCCGGAAATTACGGTACTAAATCAAAATCTTGAGTTATAAAACAGAAAGAGAAAACCTCAACTCAGTCATGTTTACAATGAAAATCAGTTAAGAAAAATAACAACTACTCGTGTCTTTGCGCATGTATCGCTAATGTAAAGCATCCCAGACAGCTGCAGCTTTATTTAGAAGTGGTTGCAGAGTCCTAATCTTACGACACGAGTGAAAATGAGGAAAATAGGTCTTTGTAGTGTTTGTGCTTGATTAATTTTACATTGATTTTTTACCTTTTTGTGATTTTTAAACTTGTTTTTGCTGTAGCATTGAACAACATCTTATATTTTATTTATATTTTAACAATTACTACTTTATAACATTTATATGTTTTAATTATATTTTTATTTTTTAACTTTTTACTCTTTAAACGGTTTTAATTATACATATTATCACTGACTTCTTTTAATTATTTAGTTTTCTCGTTTGTTACTCAAATTTTTGGACTACAATTTTTGTTTTTGTTTTTTTACCTCGTTTTAGCGCAGCATCTCCCTAATGGAACTTAGCGTCACAAAACTCCATTCAACAAACCAACCAATCAACGATATACATTTAATTTATTACAGTTTTTTGTTTCTGTATAAACTACAAATATTGACTGGAAATGTTTATATAATAGAGATTTTTTCACAGAGCTCTACATCAGATATTCATCGACGAAAACGAAAAATATATGTGGTTCTTTAGATCTTTCTTTTCATTTTAGCCGGTTACAAACTTCGGCACATGCTAAGAAATAAATTTTATTTGAAAATAAATATTTTTTATTTCCTTAAATTTATAAATGAGATGTGAAATGGATTGCCAAATCTTAACCCTTTGAGCGCTGGTGAGCAAATTTCTCCAAAATCCCAAATGTCACTTTGACACCAGTATTTTGTAAAGAAAAAAAAACGGTTATCGATATACACGAAAAACTGCATTAAACCTTTTTAAAGTAAATTTGGTTGAATTTTCTGGTGCCATTGTGACATTTCGGAATTAAAATTGTGTGGTAGAAAATTCCACCATCAGAGCTCAAAAGGTTAATCCTTTCAGAGGCAAGACATTTATGCTCCAAAAACGTTCAAAGTATTAATTTCCACCACAATTTACGAACAAATTTAGTTAAAGATAATCGAAACGGGTTTTTCACGTCTCTTATCAGATTAAAATTGTACTAAAATATTATTGGTACCAGTTGGCAATATAAGCATTGAAATTAACCGTTTGCAGACTGCAAACGGCGCCCCTCTAGAGGTTAATACATTGGTGTAAATATTTTAATACACATATAAAAGCACGAAAGACTGGCAAAAGTTTCGGCATGCATCCATGCCCTTTATCAGTTTTTTTTTCATTCCTAATGATGGTCACAAAATTGTTGAAAGCTTTAAGTACGAAGTATTTAAAACCTTAAGTTCTTATTTTAAACATTTTAGTTTTAGTTTCGTTTTATAATAACAAATAAGAAATAACAATATACAACTAATAACTTAATACGATAGAAAACACCCTAAGAAGAATCTACATTTTATGCAATCGTCTTTCTGGTTAAAATATTGCGAAACTTTGAGCCTGTGATAAAAAATTAAAACTTTGCGAAAGAAAAGTTAATCTATTAGATTTTTTAAATTTTACTTTTGAAAGCGGCTGTCTTATGCTCTAAATACACATAGATTTATGCATTAAAATATCTTTTAATTTTCACTTGCTACCATCTTTATGATAATTAAATTAAAGGTCATCAGAATTTTTAATTCTCTTAATTATCGTAAAATTAATTAAATGAGTTTATTTTTTCTCTACAAATATACCAAGTTAAAAGTGCATATCAGCAAGCTGATTAAAGAGCTGTTTTAAGCAACGTTAGCGATAAAAATAATTTTAACTTACATCGCTTTATTTTTTTTCTGTAACACTTAAATTAATGTTTACGTACTTTTTATTTACAATTTCTGAAAATTTAACCCATTAGTGCCTAGCGTCCCATTTTTGGGACAGTTTTAAAAAATTCAATTAAGCGCCTTTCACACCAGTAAAAAAGAGTATAAATAAATATTTTCTTTCTCCATACAAAGTCCTCAATAAATTAAGATAAAAGTTATTCTTGCTTTAAAAGTGGTGGGAAAATGCAAAATTTGAATTTTAACAAAGAAAATAATTCAGGCACTAATGGGTTAAGTATTTCTTTTTTAGATATAAACTATGGTTTATTATTTATTCCACATGCGGTTTTCATTTTCAATGTAAATTGTTTCAAATATGCAGATTTTGCATGCTTCTTACCAACATTTAATTGATAAAGTGTCCTTTAACTTTATTGGAACATTTAAGCTAATTAAGAGGACAACAATTTCTGTAAAATAATAATGGTTTGCAAACAGCCATAGACTCAAATTCGCTGAAAGTGGCTTTTGTGTCTAAATGAAACCGAACAGCTCAGAAGGATAAATCTGCTTTAACCCATTACTGTCTGAATTATTTTCTTCGTTAAAACTCAAATTTCCAACACATTTCAAGCAAGAATAACTTTTATCTTAATTTATCGAGGACTTTGCCTCGAGAAACAAAGTATTTATTTATACTCATTTTTTACTGTTTTTAAATGCGTTTACTTGATTTTTTTAAAACTGTCCCAAAAATGGGACGCTAGGCACTAATGGGTTAAAATACATTCATGTACAATATTCAGTTTTGCTGTGAACGTATATTTCACTAATATTGTACAAGGGCATTTTTCGTTCGCTTTTGAAAATATAAATTGGTAAAAATATGTGAAATAATTGGCTTTATATTTATTTAGACGGTATGTATTTTTTTAACTATTGCTTTTTTATACATAGGTAAATTTAATTTGTAAACTTAATTTGCACTGGAAATAACACAAATGTTTAATAGTATTTATTCCATTATTAGTGAAGTCAAAGAGTACTGAAAACAAAACTTTTCTTTTTTTAGTGCGTCAAATATAATTTTGTGCATTTCAACTATAAAACAGGTGTACATTCGATTTTTTTAAGAATTTTTTACGCGATTAAAGATACAATATACATCACATTATTGAATTTTATTTTAACCTAAGAATTTTTTTAAAAACTTCCAAGGGAAAAATCACTATTTAACTAACTATAGTTTAACTCTTATAGAGTCATGTATCCCCATCTGTGCACATTTATAATATTTATTAGAATACTGTGTGTATCGAATTCCGTCTTTGTATGCTTTAATTTAAATATTACATGTTTATACGTGGCACCTAAATATTATTCATTCAAGTGTCGTGTAAGCCACCGGCTGTTACGCTCCGTATTGATGCACAAAACATACATTTCACGAACTCTTTTTACAAATTTACAAATTATCACTTAATTTGTTAATTAACCTTTCAAAGTCACCATTTGTTCATTGCAAAGTCATCATTTCAATTCCAAACTTACAAATGCCACGAAATATTTTTAAGTAAAATTTCTCTTTTAGAATGAGGTAACGTTCTTAGTTATTTATAAGCATAAATCAACACTTTGTGCGAATTTCAATACACACATAAAAAATAAATTTATAACGCAGAAATTAAGTAACAAGCAAAGCCCCGAAAAAAATCACAGACCGATTCAAGGCTGATACTCTTCCTCAGTGCAATAGGAAATATAAAAGAGTCAAACGGATTTAAAGAACCCCTCGGTTATAACCCCGAATATCGGCTAAAAATCAATCAGTTCATTTATTAGCCAGTACTCGGTGCTAAAACGAAAGGGTTTTTTGGGCCCAATTCACGCTTTTTAGGTGCGTTCGTAATTATGTAAATACGTAGCACCTATAGTGGTCGTTCAGTCCGTCCGTCTGTCTGTCCGCATATAACAACGCAAAAACTACTCAACCGAATCATTTTAAATTTAAAATACATAATTATTACATAATTTTGTCGAGTTATTTCAAAGTTTTTGATAATCGGGTGCATAGATCAATTACAGGGGCAATCAAAAGTATTCAATTACATTATGGTCAATGGGGAAAAAGTTTCAAACGGATTTTATACGTTTGAAATTTAAAATATATAATTATTACATAATTTTGTCGCGTTATTTCAAATTTTATGAAAATCGGACGCATAGTTCAATTACAGGGACAATCAAAAATATTCCGTTACATTACGGTCAGTGGGGAAAAATGTTTCAAATGCATTTTAATGGTGTTACACTCATTCGAACTTAATACAATTTATATGCAACTTTAAAGTACATATTATAATATACATTTTACATAATTTGTGGTGCAAAGAACATTTGTTATTGATTTACAAGGCCACACAAAAGTATTCCATTACATAATGGTAAAGGGAGAACATTGTTTAATGAGCGTTTTAATTGTAATTCACTATTTACAATAATATGAGATTGATATATGAGAGTAATATTTTAAAAACTTCGTTATCGTACGAACGCACCTCATTTGCTACGCTTCACGTGCAATTTCCAACTTGTTTCCATTTGCATTGAGAAACGAGATCATGGTGGTCTTTGATACAACCATATGTGATATTTAGGGGCTTTGATTGTCCGATTATTTGCGCGTTATAACATTGTTTGCAGTTTTCAACTTGTGCACTCTTAATTATTTACTAACAAAATCGACCGTAAATTCTGATTTGAGAAGATAATGTTAACATTTCACAAACGAAATTATTTTTCCAACTACTTCTGATAACGGCACCTTTTGAAACTTCATTATAGATACACGAATCGGTCATTTTAAAAACTACATAAATCAGAAAACCAAAACTTTTCATACATAAATAAATAGTTTTATTCACAAATAAATGAATTTTTAGTTTTTAACTTTTCTTAATGCGTGTGTGGGGGGAGTAGGGGGAGGGATGATAGAGTTTGAACTTCAAAGTTTCTAAATAATGGGAAAAAATTATAATTCATAAATAATAAAAAGGATAAAAGAAAAACTATCATTTAGTTACGAATGTTAAAAAAAAAAGAGTTTTGAAGCTTTGGTTTTGAAATGATCAATTCATATATGATATCATTTAACCAGGATTCATACGGATATTATTATTTCCCAGGTGAAATACTAGTATTTATTTATTTATTTATTTTTGATAAAATATATATTTAGTTCAAACACGCGAAATTTCCCCTTATTTAAGGAAAGATTTTCTATAAGAAAGTACTGGTATCTTTGTCATGAAATAACAGGACTCGTAGAAACCTTGATCAACCTTCCTACCCTAAATGGGTCGAATCGACCCATTTCTATCGTAAATTTTATTCGATTTGAACCAGAAATCTCTTTATACATTAAGTTAAATAAAAGATTCGGAGAACTAAGTTACATAAATAGGTAAAATAGTTTTAAATCAAAATTCTGGTGTTAAATGTTTTTTTTTTTTTTTTTTTTTTAATCAAATTTGAGTAATTTTCAACAGGGTAGAAAGGTTAACAGCTTAAATCCTTGAAGAGAAACTTAGTCAAAAACCGACTTAAGAATAGTTTTTATTATTTTATAAGTTAGAAACTACATATAAGATTCAAATGTGAAATATATGATCTTTCTTAAACATGAGCTTTCGCTATCAAAATTTTCTGGTTGCTTTCGCTATATTCTTCTTTGGCCGCCATGTTCAGTTTATGCATATATCTGTGCCATGAAACTGTTCGTCTTTAACCCTTTGAGCTCTGGGGGTATAAATTTCTTCAAAATTCCAAATGTCACACTGGCACCATTATTTTGCAAAGAAAAAAAACAGTTAACGATAAACACGAAAAAATGTATTAAACCTTTTTGAAGTAAATTTGGTCAACTTTTCTGGTGTCATTGTGACATTTTGCAATTAAAATTATTTGGTAGAAAATTCTACCAGCAGAGCTCGCAGGGTTAACACTAGAACCGCCATTAGGTGTCATTTTGACCCCTGCCAAATTGAAAATAGCCAATTCGAACCAGAAATTCCTTGAAAAGATTTGTTAAATAAGTGCAACACAAAAATAGACTAATTAAATAACTTAAATAGTTTTAAATAAAGATTCTGGTGTCAAACAATTGTTATAAACCTTGAGTAAAATAGCCGGCGGTTTTAGTGTTAAATAGAAAATAAAGATAATAAGAAAAAATAACAATGTTTTACAGATTTCCTTTCTTTAACAGTAATAAGATATAGTACTTACATACAAGATCATATGCATGGTTATTTTAACATCAAATTTGAAATTTTTTATTTGAACCTCCCAGATTTGCAATGCAAAACGACATATCAATTCACATGAAACCAAATGCTACAATTGTTAAAATTTTTTAAAAGCACTTTAAAGAGTTTATTCATGAAATAAAAAAGAGTTTCGATTATATTTTTTAAATATAACATATAATGCTACAGCGAAATATTTAAAAATGTGTTTTAACTGGCCATTCTATTCAACAAAGCGAAATGCAAAAGTAACTCTAAAACTAACGGAATGACAACAGATTTTCTATAAATTATAATTTTAATATACATATTTCTTGTATTAAATTTTATTGATGCTTTGTTAGTGTTTGAATACCAACTGCATGAGCGTATTTCAAGAGAAAAGGAAGTGTCAAATAGAAAAATTTGTTCCAGATCTAGTTTTTATTTAGTTTTGTTTTAAAAAGCGAAGAAACAAATTACACTGCATAACCTATCATTATATTCTTAAGTATAGAGGTTTTAACAAAAATATTCCTTTTGGTATTTTATTTTTATCTTTCACTAATTTATTAGCGTTATGGAAATCGTTACTTATTTATTTGGTGTAAATTATTATATTTTCAAACTATTACAATTTGTGACTATAAAAAACTACAATTATTCTAAATAGTTCATGTCACACTATTTCCGCCGAATAGCATTTTTTTTCTTTTTATGCAGTTTCAAATCATTATTAAATGCAAAACTTGCAAAATATAACTAAAAGTATTTTTATTACATACTTATATTTCTTAAAGATTTTATTTCACGATACTTTAATATTCATTCTCATTGGCTGTTTTTGAAATGCTAAAGCTCCGATGTTATTTGCATGTAACTCGTTGTGTCTCGTATATTTTGAAATATGGCTTTTTTTTAAAGAGGGATGCAAAGAAGAATTTGTAAGGCTAGTATCGATTTGCCATAAATCAAATAAGAACATTTCTTTTCTTATAAAAAATTCAAAATGAGCCACCGTTGTGAAAAAAAATCATGATTTACATATATTAAAAAACGTGTAATCATTATAACCAACGTTTAAATACACAATAAATAAAGTCATATAATCATACGTATACGTTTCGCGAATAACTGGGACTCGCTTCCTCAGTGATAAAATTTTTAAAATGACCCCCCCCCCCAACTATTAACAATCATTTGAGTTTCTGACTTGTTAATTTTGCAATCATTAGGGTTTCTGACTTGTTATAATTGGGGAGGGGGGTTGATTTTAAATATTTTATCACTGAAGAAGCGAGTTCCAGTTACTCGCGAAACGTATACCAATGATTATGTGATTTTATTTATTGTGTATTTAAACGTTGGTTTTAATGATTATAGTTGTTCACGCAAGGTTTTTATTGATTATTAAAAACGTGCTCAAAAATTTTAGGCAATATGTTGTTGTTTTTCTTTTATTTTTTTTAATGTTGTTGTTGCTTTTTCTTTTACAATTAATATAAAAGAGTGTGTAGATTCATAATACTCTAAATGACGTCTTATAGATTATTTTAATTTTTAAGAAGGTTAAGATTTAAATTATTTAAATTGGAAAAAAATTCCGAATTTTTGCCATTAAGTGTTCTTAATCTATACTAATAAAATAACAAATCGCTCTGTCTGTCTGTGTGTGTGTGTGTCTGCGATGGCTAGTGAAATCTATGGTACGTACGAAGCTCAAAATTTTTATGAGAGTAACCCAATATCTCTCCTGATGCACCTGAAGCTCAGAATTTCAAAATTCTATTTATTAACTGAGTTATTAATTAAATTCCAAAGCTCACTCTCATAAAAAATCGCCTTTTTTTCGCTTTTTTCCTTTCATTTTCTTATGGTTGGTTGGTTGCATAAAATTTTCGCAGAAATAATTAAAAAAGCTGGGACAGACCTTTAAAATTCATAGACTGGGAAACTGTCAGTTTAAATGAGGATTTTTTTTTTCTTTCACAGCTGCTGTACACCATGGAGGAAAAAGATAGGTGAAGGTGAAGTAATCCGAAAAAAAGGTTTGCAATATAAAACCATTTATCGCTGAAATTTTAAAGCACGAGGCAGGAATTTTGTATTAATAAGACGAATTGAAAGAAATGAATTACAGCTGAAGCATATTTTACGAAGAAATAGTAATTTATTAAAATGTTTTTTTTCTATTATATTATTTATTAAAATAATTGTTTGCTTTTAAAATAATTGAAATTGTATTACTAAAAGTTTTCTTTTTTTTCAGAACTTTTTAATACTTTATAGCTTAGATGAAAAATGTTTATGATTTAAGAATTTAATAATTCCATGTCAATATATAAAATATGTTGATGAAAACATTCTTTTAAAATCATGCATAAAAACTTAAATAACAAATATTAATCTAAAATGTAGATTTTAGAGTGCAGACGATTTTAAGACATTAACGAAAGAATGTTAACTTTTCAAGCAAAATCTTAAATAATACTTCTATATTGATATTTCAAAGTCATATGATCAAAATTATCAAATAATTCTTGCCTATTATTGATCTATTTGTATCTTTTATGCATTTAGATCGTGTATTACAGCCAATAATGGCACAAAACATTATTTTTAAAAGAAATTTTAGTCATCTATTTAATAAGAGTTTAGAAGATAAAAAACAAAAACAAAGACATACGGATTTAAACCAGTTTGGATTGATCGGAGTGTCAAAGCACATGGTTTTGTTGATGCTTATTTGGACTTAATGTAGCGGATTTTAGAGTAACATTTTTGGCGTCACCCCAAGACATTATACTGCCACTCTGTTAATTTCTTTTTACTGTATGGTTGTACGCAGATTTTTAGTATTTCGAACATTAGAATGTATTAGTCATTAGCTGTGTTGCAATAAAAAAAATACACAACACTTTTCTAGGAGTTTATTTTTTTAATCATTGATTAAATTTAAATGTGTTCTATTCAATTTAAAATTGTAATAGGCTTTAATTTGTTTTTAAAACAAAAATAAAATAGCTGTTTGGGGTACAATTGTTTGAATCCATAAACGATTCATACACCATAATAAATTATCAAATAGCAAGGTAAATTATTTATCAGAAATAGCCATAAAAAGAATAGTAGCAAATCTGATTATAACTTTAATGTTCAGACTAATTTAAACATAACCTGATCCCAATCAGAAAAAAACAGACCACACTCCAATCCGTGATAGACAAAATTTCCGTGGGTAAAAACCCGACCCGAACCTAAAAATTCTCTTTGAAAAAAACTATGGATTTGATAACTGACCCGAACCAAATCTGAATCCCGCAAAAATGTTCAAATGAAGCATAACCCGATCCAAACAAGGAAAAATAATTTTCGTGGCCATGAAACCTCACCCGAACCTAAATATTGTCTTTAAAAAACCCAAAATATGACCCGAACGAAATCTGAAACCGATAAAAATATTCCAGAGAACTATAACCCGATCCCAGCAAGAGAAAATACTTTCCGTGGTCATAAACCCGACTCAAACCTAAAAAATTCCATTTCGAAAATCCTGAACTTTGACCCTGAACTTTGACACATCTAAATCTGACCAAAATATTCGAAAGAACCATAACTGGATTCGAGTAAGGCAAAATAATTTCCGTGGACAAGAAGCCGATACGAACCTAAAACTTCCATTCGAAAAAATACATGAGATTTGAATCGAACCAAATCTGAATCTAACAAAATTATTTCAAAGAAACGCGACCGGATCCAAATAAGACAAAATATTTCCATGGACACGAACCCAATCTGAACCCAAAAAATTTCTTTGAAAAAATCGTGAAATCTGAACTGAACGAAATCTGAACTTGGCAAAAATATTCCAGTGAAGCATGTCCTTATTCGAACAAGACAGAATAATTTCCGTGAACACGTAAGAAGACCCGAATCCAAGTTATATTTGAAGAAAAACCCGAAATCTGAATTGAACCAAATCTGAACCCGACAAAAATATTCAAAAGAATTATAACACAATCCAACCAATACGAAATTATTTCCATGGACATAAACCAGATTCGATTCTAAAAAATTCGAACAAAAAAACCCCTGAAATTTGACCCAAACCACATCTGAATATGACCAGAATATTCGAAAGAATCATAACTGGATTTGAGAATGACTTAATAATTTCCGTGGACATGAACGAGATCCAAACCTAAAAATTCTATTTGAAAAAATACCTGAAATTTGAATCGAACCAAATCTGAATCTGATAAAAAATATTCCAAAGAACCGTAACCGGATCCGAATAAAACAAAAAAAATTTCATGCACATGAACGGAATCTGAACCTAAAAAATTTCTTTGAAGAAATCACGAAATCTGAATTGAACCAAATCTGAACTTGAAAAAAAATATTCCAGTGAAGCATATTCTTATTCGAACAAGGCAGAATAATTTGAGTGAACACGCAAGAAAACCCGAACCCAAAAAATCCATTTGAAGAAAAGTCCCACCAGTGGCCGAGAGGTACGGACCTCTCAACTGGTAGACGGCAGGTACTGGGTTCGAACCCAATCGCGGCTGTCGGCCTAACCGTTCGGAGTTTTCGTGGTTTTCTTCGAACCTTGCGTAAATACGGGTTAGGTTCCCTTAGAAAGACCCCCACGAAGGGCACTCCCCCTAGTCCTATATCCCTAGTGTAGATAATCGGACGACAAAAAATACACCAAAAATACACCATTTGAACAAAAAGCTGAAATCAAATAGCCGAAACAAAAATATTTCACAGAACCATAACTGGATCCGAGCAAGGCAAAATAATTTCCATAGACACGAATCCGACCGAGACATTAAAATTCAATTTCAAAAAATACCTAAAATCTGAATCGAACGAAATCTGAACCCGACGAAAATATTCTTATGAATCATAACCAGATCCAAACAAGATAAACTAATTTCCATGGATATGAACACTATATATGGTTAGATAACATTTAAGTTGCAATTACATTACTGGAAGTCTTTGATTATGTTTAATTTCCCGTTTATGTTTAATTTACAGTTAGGTCACGGTTAAGTTAGGTTAAAGTTAAATTGCATTTATGTTACGGTTAGAATAAAGATAGGTTACAATAAAGTGAAGGCTAGGTTACATTTATGTTATATTTAATTTACGGTAGGGTACTGTTAAATCGCAGTTAGGTTACAGGCAGGTTATGGTTACGGTACAAAAGTTTGCGGTTAGGAATTTATCCACATAGTGAATATTACGCATGATTTGAATAAAAATAACACTTACTTTTAATAAATGGCTCTGAAATTATAATACTATATGCCAACCTTTTAGCTACCATCGAGTATCGATTTCATTCATGGTATAGTCGGATTTAAGAGTGATATAATTAGTTTGAAATTCAAAATATTTCACTTGGGATTTCTAAGTGAAAAATATAATTAGTTACGTGACTTAACAGTGATTTTTACGGGTAAATATCAGCACTTTAACACGAAAATCGCGCAATCGTTGGATACATATTCCCTCCCGCGTTTCTCATTGCTCATTTTGAGTATTTTTATAGCTTAATATTAGTTGTTTTTTAAACCGATTTTTCACACCGTCAGTGGCCACGTATTTCAGACAATGCATTTTTGCATGTTTCGAGTTAATGATAAAATCATACAAATTTCAAGTTTGTTTAATACTGTTAATACGGACCCGGGCAACGCCGGGCGGGTCAGCTAGTATACAAATAAAATCATTAATTTTATTCTGTTTTGACTATGACTCAAACTATCATAATTGACAACATTACTTATTAGCCTGTCATATCTAAAAATGAAAACATTTTTCTAAGTTAAAGAAACGTATTTTCCAGGGATTATACTATTTAATTTATTTCATGCAATATTCAGTACAGTTAAAAAGTATATTCATTATTTTTTCTTCAAAACACTAATTTATTACTTTACATTTGCTACAACATTACCATAGTTGGTTTGGGTTATATGATTCTTTAAATTTTAAGTTGTCATAGAAAACTTTGGCAATATAAGTATGCCTAGTGGTCGTTTCATTCAACAAAGTGAAATGAAAAAGTAACTCTAAAAAATTAAAAGGTAAGATATTTTCTATCAATTGTAATTTTAATATATATATATTTATTACAGTAATAGACTTTGTATAAATCACCATTAAACGAAAATAACAAATCAGGACGCCTTTCGAGCTACAAGAATAACAGCTCGTCATCAGCTGAACCAACACGTGTCCGTAAGGGGACAGAGTTAGAGATAAACTACTCTTACGGACACCTGTTGGTTCAGCTGATGACGAGCTGTTATTGTTGAAGCCCGAGATTTGTTATTTTCGTTTAATGGTGATTTATACAATGTGTAAAAGCATAGATGCCAACATCTCTTAATTTATTCCGGAGTCTGATCCATGATGAACGCATTTTCAACCGGAAATTTTAATTGACCAAAAATTTCAAAATGAAATTTGAAACTTTACTCGTAAAATCAAGACACATTTTCTTATATATTTTTTCCGGTTATAGCATGCAAATTTTTGATCAAACTCCGGAATAATTAAGAGATGTTGGCATCTATGGTAAAAGTCTTATCGCCAGTGTTACCGGTGTTATTTGACTATTAATATATATATTTTTCAAAATTTATTTTTTATTGATGCTTTAGTTATTCGAAAACCAATTGCACGACCTTATCTGAAGAAAAAAGGAAATATAAAACAGAAAAATCTATTTCAATAAACATTTTTTTAAATTTTTGTTTTAATAAACAAAGCAACAAATTACACTGATATAACGTATCATTACACTCATAATTATAGTAGTTTTAACAAATCTATTTCTTTGTTTAACTTATTTTTACCTTTTGCTAATTTGTTTGCGTTGTGAATATTGTTGATTATTTATTTTGGGTAAATTATTACATTATCAAGGTATTATATAATGTGGTAGTAAAAAATTCAGTTATTTAACATACTTTCCTGTTACATTGATACTGCCTAGTGGCCCTTTTCTACGCATTTTCACATCATTATGAAATTAAAAAAATTGCAAAATATAACTAAAAGTATTTTTACTACAAATGTATATATTTTTAAATTTTTATTTCGTGATACATAAATATTCATTTTTCCTCGTCTGCTTTTGAAACGCCAAAGTTTCCAAGATATTTGTATGCCACTCGTTGTGCATATCTCGTATATTTTGCGTAAATTATTATATTTCAAACTATTATAACACGTGATTTTAAAGAAAATGCGTTAATCAACACAGTTCTTGTTACACCGTGGTTCGTACGGGGTGCCGGAATTTTATGACCATGAAATTCTTCGGTACCAGTATTTTCTTATAGAAAATCTTTCATTAAGTAAGACGAAATTTCACGCTTTTCAGCTTTATTTATTTTTCTATAAATAAATGCTGGTATTTCACCTGGAAAATAACGGTATCCGTACGAACCATGTACACTATTATTTCCCAGTGGGATTTTCTTTCTTATTATGCATTTTCACATCATTATAAAATAAAAAAAACTTGCAGAATATAACTAAAAGTATTTCTATTACATTTTTATATTGCTTAAAATTTTTATTTCGTGATACATAAATATTCATTTTTCTTCGCCTATTTTTGAAACGCCAAAATTTTCGAAGCTATTTCCACGTCACCCGTTATGTATATCTATATATTTTGAGTAAAATATTATATTTAAAATTATTATACCATGTGATTTTAAAGCAAATGCATTATTCAACACAGCCTTGTTACGCTTTCATTTCCCAGTGCTATTGTTTTCCTTTTTGCGCATTTTCATATCATTATAAAATAAAAATATTTATTGCATATTTATATTACATATTTATACTACACATTTTTATTACATATTTACTCTAGTAGTGCCTAGTGGAATTCCCCTCCTTTTCAACGAATTTTCACATCAATATGAAAGAAAAAAATTGCAAAATATAACTAAAAGTATTTTTATTAGATATTTATAATTCTTTAATTTTTATTTTGTGATACTTAAATTTTTATTTCGTGATATCCAAAGTTATTTGCGCGTCACTCGTTGTGTGGATCTCGTATATTTTGAAATATTGCATTTTTTAAAGAGGGAAGCAAAAAAAAAAAAATCCGTAAGGCCAGTATTGATTTACCATGAATGAAATAAGAAAATTTCTTTTCTTATAAAAATTTCAGAATGTGGCTCCATTGTGAAAGAGAACCTTGCTTTGCCGATATTAAAAACACGCTCAAAAATATTATAAGTAGACTTTTTGTTTAAAATTACTAGGATACAGACATGGAACTGTTAAGGCCTCTGCCCTCGCTCGAGGAAACGCTCGCGAGCTAATGCCATTCCTATGGGGAAGCATTTTTCTAATAACTCTTTCGCATTTTGACATTTTTGAATAATTTTTTTTTTTTTTTTTTTGCATTGGATAGCTGAGGTGCATGCCGACAGCGCACCTTTTTTACTTTTTCGATTTTGGTTGCAGATATATATTTTTAAAAGCATTTTCAGTTTCGAAACCGGTTTTGAAAGTGAAACTAACTTTGTAAAAAATACCTGCAATCAAAATCAAAAAAGAAAAAAGGGTGCGCTGTCGGCATGCACCTCAGCTATCCAATGCAAAATATATATATATATATATATATATATATATATATATTTAAAAATGTCAAAATGCGAAAGAGTTATTGGAAAAATGCTTCCCCATAGGAATAGCATTAGCTCGCGAGCGTTTCCTCGAGCGAGGACAGGGGGTTTAAGAAAGAGGACTTGACATTTCCGTAAAATAGTGAAGGTTCAACTGTAACCGCTTTCACTGAGGGTTCATTACCATGACAGCAAACTCTCACCAGTAAATTTTAGCAGAATTTTTTTATTTATTTAAACGCCTCATTAATGGACAATTTCAATGAAAAATAATGGCAAAAATCGATATTCATTTTTACTGGTATATGTTTAATTTGGCAGTAATAGTTCCGCCACATTGTGATAACTAAGACAACATTCTGTCAGGGTCAATAAAACTATTATAATATATGGGCAAACTGATACCAGTAAAAATAAACAGAATTTTTTTACCACATTTGTGAGACAGATTTTCCATCAATAAGGCCCTGAAATAAGATTGTTTTTTATTTAAGCTTTCTTGAGGATGTTTTCAGATGCGGTAATCAGCAACTTTGGATCCGATTAACCCGTTAACTGTGTAATTCTTTTCCCGTCAATGAATTGAAAATAGCGGTTTCACACCACTATTATTTAAATAAAATATTCGTAAAATTTATTCTAAACACTTCCGCCTTTCAATAGTATAAAAATTTTCTTAAAAATAATAGTGGTGTCAAAAAACTTTCAGTAACGAAGCGTGCAAAGAATTCCTGCCCGAAGACAGTTCGAACAACACATTTAAGACGTTAAGGACCAGTACTAGGCACAGAAAAAGACCCGGATGATAATGTAAAGTCTATGGGGGCGCTCTTTTCAAATATTTCGACCAAATTTTAATATTTTTACATGATTTTTTTGCACAAGATAGCTGAGGACGATCCACAACCGGCCTAGTTTTTACTTTTTCAGTTTTGGTTTTAATTTTTTTTAAATTACTTTAACTTTCGAAACCGGTTTAAACCGGTTCTGAAATTGAAGCTATTGTAATATAAAAAATATATAAGCAAAATCAAAAAAGTAAAAGCTAGGCCGGTTGTAGATCGTCCCCAGCTATTTTGTGCAAAAAAACCATGTAAAAATATTAAAATTTGAGCGAGATATTTGAAATGAACGCTCCCATAGACTTTACATTATCATTCGGGTCTTTTTCTGTGCCTACCCGTAAGACATGGTGACGTCACTGCAACGTCGTTGTGAAGTCACATTGTGACTTTGTGACCATCGATTGTCGATGTGACGTCACGTGACGTCGATGTGAAGTCACAGTGACTAAAATGTGAAGTCGTTATGGCCGTTTTAGAGCTTTTTTGTGACGTCACATTGTGACCACTTTGTGACGTCACAATGTGACCAATTTGTGAAAAGTGTGTCATTTGTGACTACTTTGACATTAACATTGTGACGAACTGTGAAAATTTTTTTAGAAAGTCACATCTTAGTCACATTGTGACGTCACTGAGTGGTAGCATTTTCGTCACAGATGTGATGTGACCAAAGTGACTCACAGTGACGTCATTGTGACGTCACTGTGAACATGCATGCTATGAGGGTAGTGTGGGGCCTTAAGAAAAAAGTAGCACCCATCTTATGACAACCACCTCAGTTATTTCACTCACATCTGATAGACAATGCATTATATGTCTCCTCCTTTTAATCATAACTCCATTGGTACAGATTCTTAATATTCTAAATGACGTCTTATAGATTGTTTTTAATTTAACCCTTAATGGACAAAGCATTTTCATTGCTAAGATGTCGAATAATTAAATGATACATGTAATTGCAAACAAACATATTTTTAAATGAATAACTGTGATTTTTCACTTACATAATAATATGGATTTTTAAAATTAAAATTCAGATGTCGATGTTGTATATCGAAATTAAAATTTTGTGGTTTCGTAGAGAAAGCAATGAACGTCAAAGGGTTAAAAGAAGTTAAGTTTTAAAGCATATATATTTGAAAATTTTTTTAATAATTTGTTTTCTAAAAATTATCTCTGAATATAAGAATAAATTCATGAATGTTGTTCTGTTAAGACAATGTCTGAAATAATGTCAGCACGGATCTCATTATTTTTTAAGTAAAATATATGTATTTCTTTTATAAAATAAAATAAAATAATTCAAAGCAAAGAATTATTAAGAAAGAAGAAATAATATAACATTAAAATAGTGAAACTTCATATTTAAGAGCTTTCACAGGAATTCATCACAACCACGGTAAACTTCCACCATTAAATTTATGTAGAAAAATTCTCCTTAAATAAACGCCTCTTTAAAGGAAAGCTTCAATCCATAATAATTGCAAAAACTGTATTAATTTTTACTGGTGGCAGTTTACTTCACCGATAGTAGTTTCAACACATTGCATAGCTGCCAACTTTTACGCATTTTTACAGCCACTAAAATTGTACATAGGTTTTTTATTTTTTTTAAATTATAAGATTTCGACGATTAAATAAGACAATATTTGCTACAAAATTTTTGTGGTAGGAAAAATGCGTAAAAGTTGGCAGCTATGACATTGAGACATCACACTCTTGTCAGTGCCAGTGAAAAGATTATAATACCTGGGTAAACAGATACCATTAAAAAGAACTAGAAATTATTTTACCAGATTTGACAGAGAAATTTCTCATTAATAAGGTACCAAAAAAAGAAGAAATTTTCTTTTCAATTTACTGGTGGAGGTTTTCATTGGCGATATAGTAGTATGGTAGTTTTATCAGAAGAATTCGTTAGTTTATTTTATTTTCGTCTTTTGCTAATTTGTTTGCGAAATGGATTGCTTATTTATTTTGCGTAAATTATTATATTTTCAAACTATTATATCAAGTGATTGTAAAAAATTATAGATATTCAAGAAGGCTCTCATTACACTATTACGTCCCAGTGGCATTTGTTTCTTTTTTACGCATTTTCATATCATTATGAAATAATAAAACTTTCAAAATATAAATAAACGTATTTTTATTTCACATTTATATGTCTTATAGCTTTTATTTCGTGATACCTAAATATTTCTTTTTCATCGGTTCTGAAGTTATTTGCACGTCATTCGTTGTGTAGATCTCGTATATTTTGAAGTATTGCATTTTTTAAAAGAGGGAAGTTAAAAGAAGAATTCGTAAGGCTAGTATCGATTTACCATAAATCAAATGAGAACATTTCCCTTCTCATAAAAAATTCAAAATGAGCCTGCATTGTGAAATCAAACCTTTCTTTACAGATATTAAAAACGTGCTCAATAATTATTTTAACATATAATAGGTTTTTCGTTTAAAAATTAATATAAAACAGGTTAAAGATTCACAATATTCTAAAGATGTCTATTAAATTTATTTATTTATTTATTTATTTATTTATTTTGAAGGGTTAAATTATTAAAATCGGAATTTTTTTTCTTAACTTTTGCCATAAATATCTCATAATATATGAATACAAACATGAATATAATTCTGTTTAGATAATGTCTTAAAGTCTTATATTCGACAAGATAATGTATATCTCTTTCGTAAATATAAAAGGAAACCTTTTTTAACATAAACAAACGTCTATTGCAGTGATTGTAATTTCTTTTATATTCCTTGTTATATCCAGGTACAGTTAAATATTATATTTATTATTTTTTCTTCAACTAATTTATTATTTTACAATTAATACAACATTATCATAGTTGCTTTGGGTTTCAGGTTGTTATAGAAAACTTTGGCAATATAAGTATACCCAGCGGCCAATCTATTGAACAAAGCGAAACTAAAAAGTAACTCTATGAAAACAACTGAAAGATAAAAGATTTACTATAATTAATATAATATTAATTAATTAATATATATATTAATTAATATATATATATATATATATATATATTGTAATATTAAATTTTTATTTATGCTTTGGTTCTTATTTTAAAACCTTTTACCAAAGCGTACTTCAACAAAAATGGAAGAGAGAAAATGGAGAGAATTCTTCAAGAAAAGAGAAAAAAAAATTCCAAATCTAGTTTTTATTTAGTTTTGTTTAAAGAAGTAACAAATTACATTGCTATAATCTTTCATTGCATTAATAAGTATAACAGTTTTTAAAAAACTATTCCTTTATTTATTTTATTTTTATCTTTTACTATTTTTTTGAATTATAAAATCGTTGCTTATTTTTTTACGTAAATTATAATAATTATTTCACGTGATAGCAAAACTTTTACAGTTATTCAACATGGTTCATGATACACTTTTACTTCCCAGTGGCATTTAAAAAAAATCTTTTTACGCATTTTCACATCATTATGAAATAAAAAACTTACAAAATATAACTAAAAGTATTTTTATTACATATTTATATTTATTAAAGATTTTATTTCATGGTACCTAAATATTCATTTTCATCGCTTGTTTTTGATACGACAAAGTTTCGAAGTTATTTGCACGTTACTTGTAAACCTCGTATACTATGAAATATTGAATTTTTTTAAAGAGAGAAGCAAAGAGGAATTCGTAAGGCTAGTATCGATTTAACATACATCAAATGAGAGCATTTATTTTCTTGAAAAAAAAATTAGTAAAAAATCAGATTGTGAAAAAAAAGTCCGGTTTTACCCATCTTAAAAACGTGCTCAAAATAATTGCAATGGATGGTAGATTTTTCGTTTAAAAAATAATATAAAGCAGGGTACATATTCATAATATTCTAAAGACGTCTTATGGATTGTTTTTATTCTAAAGAATGTTAAGGTTTAAATTATACAAATTTGAATATTTTTTATTTTTTTCCTATACATTATCTATGAATATAAAGAAAACATTTCATGAATTTTATTCTGTAAAGACAACGCCTGAAACAATTTTAGTACAGATCCCGTTATTTACCAAATAAAATATGTTTTTTTTTATATCAAACAATATACAGTGGTCGCAGCGTCCCTAAAATTTTCACACTTTCTTACCATAATTTTTGAACGATAATATTTATTGTAAGATTTCAATGTAGATCTTAAAGAAATATGAATGGCAAATATTTGATTTAAAATACTGGTAGAAAAGTGCGAAAATTTTAGGGACGCTGCGACTCCTGAATAAATGTATTGTAATTTCAAACGGATTATCAGCGGTTCAAACAGTTCTGTTTGGACCCAGGAATTTCCAATTTACTTACGGCGATCTGGCATGTTAAATTTTATTTGAAATAATTTCTGGGTCGAAAAGTGGTTATTTGTTCCGCGGATTATACGCCAGGAATTAGGGTATTTCAGATCTTCGAACTATTAAAAAGGTTGAGATGACACAGCTTTCAAATAGTTAACCTTCAATCGTAACCTCTTTCGCAGAGATTCATTACAACAGAAGTAAACTTCCACCATTAAACTTTTGTAGGAAAATTCTCCTTAATTTAACGCTTCATTAATGGAAAAAGTTTAATGTACAACAGTGGCCAAAAATGTATTTGTTTTTACTGATGGGAGTTTACTTCACACGTAGTATTTCAACCCCATTGTAACTTCAAAGACAATTTTCTGTCAGTCTCAGTGAAAATGTTTTAATACCTGGGCAAACTGATACCAGTAAAAATAATTGGAATTTTTTACCATGTTTATGAATGAAATTTCTCCTCAATAAGGACGAATTTTTCTAATCAAGTTTGCTGGTGGAAGTTTTCCCCACCGGTAACCAGAAACTGATCATCCGATCTGAAAAAATAAGCTGTTATCCTGTACAACTTTCTCAGTTACTTCACTCGCAACCAATAGACAATATCCCGTACAGCACAAAAGCTCCTCAATACCTCCCCAGAGCTCCATGTCATCCCATATTCCTCCTAAAACTAAAATGACAAGATCAGGACGTTCTGGGGGAGAGTCTTTTACGATGTCCTCAGGAATGACCTCCCAGTAACGTCACATGGAGCAATTTCCCAAGGACGCTACTCCTGAGGAAGTACCTGGGAAATCACTCCTGAGGAAGTACCCGGTTAGTCATTCCTGGGGAAGTGGCCAGGAAGTAACAGTGCTGGCGTCATCTTATGAATGATTCTGGAGTACAATACTCAATTGCTTTTTATTAAAATATTGAATTCAATTTCATCGGTATCGATTTTAATGAGTTAATTTTATTTTATTAATTTTTCGATTTCTTATTTTTAAGCAAATTAGATAATTGTTGTTAAATTTTAATTATTGTTAATTACTGCTATAAATTTTAATCTTTTTTAGTTAAATTAAAAATTTTAATTTATTATTTCAGTTAATTCCTATTTTTATGTACCGTAATTTCGGGTGTATAAGCCGCAGATCAAACAATTCTTTTTCGACCCAGAATTTTTTAAGAAACAAATATAACTAGTTAGATCGCCGTAAATATTTGTCTTCAATCACTAAATAAGATTTCTGGGTCCAAAAACAATTGTTTGATCCGCGGCTTATACACCCGAAATTACGGTACAAATTACTATTATGTATCTTTTAAACCAAATTTTGTCCATTTATCAATATTTTAGCAATTATTAAACAATAACCTATTGCGTTTTGCTTTTTTATTATCATTACATTTTTATTAATTAAGAAATTAATGTAACTCGTTTCAATGAACTAAATAGTAAGTTTCTAAATTACTACTCTTAAATCTTTAAATACAAGACAATTCTAGTTCATTATCTTTTCTGAAATTCAGAGGTAAAAGCATTTATGCAAAGAAAAAAAAGAGATTCTTCTCGTAAGTTTGTTCATAAGTACCCGTTTAAAACGTTGTTATGAAAATTATCTAAATCGAGTTCTGATGAATCTTAATATCAGATGTTAAATGTTAATATATATATATATAATTAGCTAACATACTTACTAAACCCTATTTTAAAAAAGAATAAAGAAATAAAAAACAAAATTGTCGCGACGAAACTAGACATTTTTATCACAGCACATAACATCAACTCAAAGATAGTGCCATTCACTTTAAAATGGTATATTTGGATTTAAAATATATAAATGTTGAGCCGCACCTCCCCCCCTTCCCCAAACACATACCAATACGTGCTTTATTTGAAAAGATTTTCTGTTTAAAAAATATACATTCTTATAAAACCAGTTTAAAAATATAAATTCACGCAAATTAAAAGTTAAATTATTAAAGGTTATTATCAATTACCTACCGAGTGTAATTTACATATGTGTTAAGGATAAGAAAATGTTAGCTAAATTAATAGAAGCATCAATTTAAATGTCATTTCTGAAGGTTTAACCTTTTTTGTTTTATTTATCATTAATTAATTTTTTTAATGAAAGTTGGACTGATTAACAATTTATTTTTCTAATGTCTTTTATAGATTATCAAACATATTATTATTATTTAAATTCTGAAAGATAAAATGAAATTTTCATTTTGAAAACTTCTGAAGTATCAATAACATTATAGATTTTGAAATTACAGATAAATATTTATATGTATTTCCTAAATAACAAATAGTTTAACACAATTTTCAACAGAAGAGTATTTTGCCATTACTTAAAACTTTCATTTAACAAACCGATTTTCTATTATATTTCTTCAGTCTCAGATATCCTTAGTTAGGTGACAATGAAAATATTATAACAAAAGCAACTGCATGTAATACCCTGAATAGGCAGTCACCATTCCAACACTTAGACACTCAATATCTTACCCCACCCCTCTAAACAGTTTTGTCAGGTGAGAATGTATAAGCAATTTTTGCGGAAAACACTCAATGAGAGAGAGAAAAATAGTGTGTTATTCCAAGAATTAGAGTCAGAATATACGTAGCTGCCAACTTTCAACCAATTTTCCGTAATACCTGGATTAGTTGGATCCAGGTTGACGTAATTTCAAACCAGAAAATATATTTCATGAATCTTTATTTATTTAATTTCAAAATTGTTAGCGGAACATACTTAATTTCATTTCTTTGAAAATTTTCTGGTTTGAAACTCATTAAACGAGGCTCAAATTAACGCACGTATTACGGATAATCTATGTCAGGTTGGCACCTATGACTATATGTGAGTTAGTAAGAAAAGGCGTTAAAAACAAATTTGTTTGTAAGTGTAAAAGAGAAATATAAATATATATTAGTTGGGGATTTTTAAGCAATAATTCGTTGATAAAAACATATTATATTTTAATAAAGATATCAGTTCTTTCAGGCATTTTAAATTGCCTAAAATTACATTTCAGGAAATCAACAAAAATATTTCCCGTCGTTAATTAAATGAAAAATGGTGCATATTGTATTTTTTATACACATAAAGATTCCATACAATTTTTAAAGACTGCTAAATGCTGATTTAACAGTAAATTAATTTTATTTATAACAATAAGAAAATAAAAAGTTTTGTCAGAGATTCAAATTTTATTAATAGTTTCTATTTCATGTAATTCAAGCTCAAGCAGTGTTTCAGTGTAATGATGGAATTTTACAATTGATTTTCACACCAAATCCTGTTACTAAAAAATTATACAAATTTATACAATGGTGTGTTTTCGATGACGATGCAGAATTTTAATATTTTTACAATGTTATAAAATAATACAGTGCTTTTACAGTATTTTTTAATCCCGCGAAAAGTGGTAAATCTCCAAAAATCTGCAACTCGTACCGTCGTATAAGAATTTCATAAGTAACGAATTTAATTATTTTATAATAAATACTCGCCAAAATATACCAAACCACTTTGAAACTGATTGGTTGATTGCTTGCATTTATGACGGCCAGCTTTCAATATTAAGGATATATCAAGGGAGGGGGTTGCCCTCCGTGAGGATCTTTCTAAAGGAACTTAAACAGTATTTACGCAAGGAAATCCAAGATATAAAAAAACCGCGAA
Source organism: Maratus speculifer (assembly GCA_964019185.1). Taxonomy (NCBI): domain Eukaryota; kingdom Metazoa; phylum Arthropoda; class Arachnida; order Araneae; family Salticidae; genus Maratus; species Maratus speculifer. Next base: position 402,679,435 of record OZ025293.1, read on the forward strand.
AAACTCTGAACGATTAGGCCGAAGAACGCAATTGGGTACAAACTCAGCACCTACAATCTAGCAGCGTCGAGAGCAGAATCTCTTTACCGCTGGTGGGTCCCACTTTGAAGCTGCAACAATGCTATATTTCAAAGAGTAAAATATTAGGAAAGAAAAGACTTAAGAAAAACTAAGCAAATTTATAAATTTTTTTCATAAATTCATATAATAAGAGTACCTTTTACCCACCTTTATCAACCGTAAAAAGAAAAAAATATTGATTAAAATTTCTGTTAAAAAAAGTAAGAGAGCAAAAAATGTTTTATTTTTTGAAAGGATTCACTTAGATTTTATTTGTCAATCACAAAAAATAATTCATAATTTTAAAGAAACTATGTGTTTTAATCTCTGCCCTTTTTCATATCTGGAAATAATATTTTTATTAACTAAAATTAAATTTTACAGGGGATATCATCAGAAACGTTTTGTGTCATTGTGTGTCAAAATATAGATCATAATCAATTTTATAACTACAGAATGATTTTGGTGGATTTTAAGTATTAAAATCTTAAAGGATATTTTTATCATTTAAAAATACACTTTCATGTAAAAACTTTAATATTCGAAAATATTTATGTTAGAAAAAATAATTATTGATAATTTATTTGGAGTTATTAATTTAAATTTATGCTGAATGTATGCAAAAGACACAAAAAATGAGGACATTTGCTAATTTTGCGTTTCAAATGTGGAGAAAAAATGCATGCATACCTTAGAAACCTATTTCCTTTACTGACATTGTAGCGTAACGGTCAGAGCGCGCAGCCAGAATACCAAGGTACTCGGGTTCAATCCCGGCAGGAAAAATAAAGGTAAGAAATTTGTTCCCGAATACTTTCAGTTATATGTGAATCCGTCTGAATTATTTCTTGAATAATAGGAAAAAAAAACAACATTCTCGTTTTGTTCTAAAAAAATAATTAAATCATAGCTTTATTATTATTATTTTTAACAAATTACTGACCTTGAAGTTTCCAAAAAACCCCTATATCACTTTCTCAAATCTTCCCCAGACCCTCCCGGGAAGGACCCTGAAGGAGGGCCTGCGGAGCTCCTCAGGATGCTATAAAGCGGACATTTTCGGTTCCTGAGGACCTTCTGGTGACAATCTTCTGCATCCCCAGGGTTGCCTGAGGGATGACGGCTCTGGGATGTGAATCCTCTCCAGGAAATCCTGGGGAGGCAAGTGTGCTATATGGGAGACTATATGTTTCCTTTTTATTGCTCATAACTCCATTGTTCAAACGTACAAAAATTCGGTTTACAAAAGGAGACATTTCAAAAAGAAAATACTGGTATCTAAGAAATTCTTGACCTGGAATTTCAAGTTTTTCCATACACACGCTGATCAAAGCAATATAAATTCCGATAACAAGCCGTATTTCTTTGTCTTAAATAAAAAGATTTTTTTTTAGAAGGCAAACAAACGTATACTTCAGGAATCGTAAATTCAATATATTTCATGTAAGTTTGAATTGAATTAAAAAACATGTATCATATTTTTTCTTAAAAAAAAATAGTTTATTACTTTACAGTTTATTCTATTATCCCAGTTGTTTCAGGTTACATATATAGCGCGTAACGAGGATGACTGCCCAAACCAGTAATTTTGTAAAAAATTTTTCTCCTTAATTCATAGTGGAAATTTTCATGATTAGATTAGGCTAACGGAACTTGAAATAATTATCGGTATTCAGAGCATTGGAGCATCCACGATTGTTACGCCAATGATGGAGGTTGTCATAAAAAACTGCCAATATACATGGTGGTTCAAATTTAAGAATCCCTGTTTGCGACGCCCTAGCGTGAGAAGCAGTGGATGAAACGTCTTGATATTTGGAAGATATAAATATCAGACCACGGGAAATTGAATGGCACAAAAAATTAGATCAAACAAAGGCCACCAGGGGATAATAAGGCGCTGCGAACGGTTTAAGATAATAAAAAGTGTAACATGAGCATGGATATAAACATATTGGCCCCAAAGGGCTGATTCCCACCAATAACTTTTAATAGTATTAGTCGTTTAGATTTTATTAGTATATGCTGCGATAAATTTTATTAATGTTCTTATTAGGCGAAGAATAATAAAAAAAATTAGCTATGGAAATTGGACCATTTTCGCCTCGATTTTAACACCCTTTACTATTACACAACCAATAAAATCAAAACCTTCAAATCCAACTGATTTCCTGTGTTTTGTCGATAAACGTTATCTTTGAGGTTACACAAAGCCGAAAATCGCACGTCGTCAAATCAGGCGAAGAACGAGGAGGACATCTTATAGGAAATGCAAGGCTGATAATGCGATCTTCCTTAAAATAGCATCGCAGTAGTTTTTTTTTATTCACGGCTAATGTGAGGTGGCGCACAATCTTGTTGGAATGTTGTTGTAGCGAGGCACCCTGAAGTTCTGGAATGGCGACACTTTGCAACATGTCCCGTTAAGATTCTGCAGTTACAGAACAGGTTTTGGTCCCTGAGGAATGTTTTCCTCAATGAAAAATGGCTCAATCGAAAATCGCGCAGTGATCCAGAATGAAACATGCGGATAATGCAGGGGCATTTGTGTGATATGGTGCGGATTCTCAGTATACTAGATACGACCAGTTTTGTGTATTATCACTGTTCTACACCTGTTAAAGTGAAATTCATCATTCGATAGGATGTTCCATGGCCGATTCTCACCCATCTCCATCCTAGCCAAGAACCTGAAGGCGATCGTTTCACAAAGATCGTTATCGCCAGGTTTTCGTTCTTGAAAGCGACGAATCTTATTGTGATATGCCTTGAGTGCTACACGCATGCACCTCTATACGGTAGTGTATGGCACATCCATTGCCTGGGTACAGCTCGAACACTGGATGCTCCAGCTGCTTTTGTACTGGCTTGCTCCAGAACAGCGATTGCGATGTCATCCATCACCTGCGGTATCTTTTATTTCTTCTTCGGCATACTTAAACTGAAAAGTTACCACTTTCCCCAAAGAACTTGATTATAGGTCGCAGAGCCTGTGGTGTCACTCTACATGTACCTGAAGATTTCTCCTGTCGGTACAAACGGAACGCTTTGGCAGTATTATTTTTATTTGAGTAAAAAAACTTTAGCAGTAAAGCACGGTCAGAAAAAGAGAACCATCGTGGAGGTCTCAGAATATCTCAAACATATCAACTGTCTTTTTATCTCTTACAACGGTCCTTTATTCCGCCTCTTATGCACATATTATTCTCAGGTGCTACGCGCGCAAATAAATAATCACAGATTAAGGGGTATGTAATTAATATTTAAAAAAAATCTTTTCATTCAAATTATGCTACCGATGTGAAAATTGGAATAGTCTTATTCTCACATACGTCGTATATCCACAAAGTAAGTTCCGTTTGGTTATTTAAAAAAAAAAAACCTGTACAGATACAGAAAAAAAATATTGTACAAAAATCTACGACTGTGAAACTACTTTTCTACATAGCCTCCAAAATTTTCTAGGCACTTGTAGTAGCGGACCACAAGGTTTTGTATGCCTTCTTCATAGAAGGTTGCCGCCTGTGTTTTCAACCATGTGTTCGAAATTTCAGTTTTAAAGTAACAATTTCAAGAATTACTGATCGTGAGATTTGTGGAAACTCCATAGCAAGAGCACTAATGTAAACTTACGGTTTTGTTTAACCTTATTTTCAATTGCATTAACCAGTTCATCAGTAATCAATGACTGGCGTTCACTTCGTTCTTTATCGTCACGTCTTTCATTAACCTGTCAGACCGATCTTCTAACCATCAAATCACTCATAGCATTTTGTCCGTAAACCTCGCAGATTTGTCAATAATTTTAACTTGGTTTAACTTTTTTGGTATTGAGAAAACGAGTCACAGATCTGATTTCACAAGCGGCGGCATTTTCAATTAAGACTGACATTCTAAAGAAGCACTACAAATATCACGTCGACAGCAGCGATCTGAAAAAGGCGTACATTTGTTCTTCTTCAGTCAGAGTGACTGCCGCGTATGCTCGGAACTGCGATCGCAACCCTGCTGCGGATAGAAATAGAAACGGAACTTACTTTGTGGATTCACCTAGTATTTAGCACGATTAAAGTATAGAAAATTAAAATAATGTTAATTACCTATACCTTGAATCCTGTTCTTTATTGATTGTGTCATCATCTGGGGTGTACAAATCATGACGCCTATAAAACAATTCCCACCACTACATGTTTTGTATTCTTCGCCTAATAAGAATCATAATTAAATTAATCGATCATATATCAATAAAATTTAAAGGAATAATAAAAAATATATATATATTGGTGGGATTTAGCCCATCGGCACATTTATGTTTACATCCTATTCATGTTGCATTTTTCTTATCTGAAACCGATCGCAGTGCCTATTTATTCCCTGATGGCCTTTGTTTGAGCTAAAAACTTTTATTGCACCAATCAATTTCCCGTGGTCTGATATGTATATGCTCTAAATATAAAGTTGTTTCATCGACTGCTTCTCTTGCTAGGGCGTTTCAAACAGGGATACGTTATTTTGAACCAACCTGTATGCATGCCTAGTGACCGTTCCAATCAACTATGCGAAATGAAAAAAAAGTAGCCATCTAAAAAGTAGTCCTCTAACAATTTCTATTACTTTTCTGAATCTTACTCATTGAAAAAATGACAATTCGTATAAAATCCCTTATCCCCTATTTTTAAGTGGTAACTAAATCAGCATATTCAAACTCTTTCAATTCAATATCTTTTTGAATTTTTATGATAATTATATGGACTTTTATGCACCATGGAGTTGACTAATAAATAACTAAAAAAAGACTTTGTTTTAGTTCGCGGGTGCGCAAATAAAATGAACCGTATTTTTTGGCGTATTATCGAAGGATCACACAACAAGAAATGGACCCAGAAATTTTATTTAGTAATTTAAGGGTGTATTCCGATCCAAACTGCCTTTTTTCAGATTTATTTTTAGATTCATTTTTGCTCTCTAATGCACAAAACTTTCAAATTCTGTTATTTAGAAACTATACAAGGTGCCGTGATTGGCAATTCCTTGACGAAATTTTCCGAAGCGGAAGATCTGCGAACGAGAAAAAAGGGTCACGCTGAGAAAATAATTGCTTATAAATCAAATTCTAATTAATTCAGCGAAAAATTACTTCACACGGCACCTTGAACCTCACTTCAAAAATCTCTTCAGCAAGTTTCATGTTTCAACTTTTAAAAATGAGTCTAAAAATGTATCGGAAAATTTCGAGCTGTTGAAGGTGGAAAATCATTTTTTAGAATACACCCTTAAGCCAAATATTTTTGGTGACCTGACATGATAAGTTGTTTTAAAAATAAATTCTGGGTCAAAAACCAGATATTTGATACGCGGATTATACACCGGAAATTACGATATTTAATAAAACTGCTAGTATTTTATTAAATAATTAATTCGAGTTACACGATATGTTCATTCTACATTTTGCCGAATTCTCTGAAACTGGTTGAAAATCCATTATGATATAAGCAAAACACTTGCAAAAGTTTTTTGAACTTTCAAAAAATCTTTATATTTCGATTAATGTAAGTGCTATTCTTACTTAAGTAACTATAAACACACTATAAACACAGGCATTTTTCAACTTCGTCATATTTGTCATCTGTGGCGGTAAATCATTTTTTGCATTTTTTTCTTTTTTTTTTCAGAGTTATTCGAAATTTTATTTATTTATTTTTCTTCTCAGCTTATTATTATTATATATCAAAATGGCTTAAATAAATAAGAAACGAAACCCATCTTTATAATTCCGAATTTCCAGAAGAATCCGATAATATATCTTTCAATATTCAACCAAATGTCTAAAACTAAAAGCGTTCAGTGATTAATGGGCATACGGTTTATCAGCAAATTCCCATTATTACCATTCTGCGTATATCTCTTAAAGAAAAAAAATTCTAATGCTGCCACCGCCACGGACAATGATATTTATGTGCCCGGCTGACTTTCGTTGTTTCTTTAAGACTGTTGATTGTAAAAATATGAAAATTGGTAATATAATAATGAGGCAGAACATTACTTGGTGCGAGTTTTAATTGTATTAAACCGTTTAAGATTTTATGAAATTGATACGTTGCGGAATTGATATACGTAGAGGAATGCTACAAGTTATTTCCTGTGTAATAGAAAGCAGAAAGTATTTACAGGGAGACACAAGAAAAATTGGCTGCTATACTATATGAAAAATACTGTATACTATTATATCAAAATATGAATATTTTTAGGTGCGTTTGTAATTATATAAATATGTAGTATCTATAATTGTCGTCCAGTCTGCCAGTCCGACTGTCTGTCTGTCTCTCTGCCCACATGTAACATACTAAAATCAAACCAACCAAATCGTTTTTAATTTAAAATATATAATTTTTCCATAATTTTGTCAAGTTATTTCAAATTTTATGAAAATCAGATGTATAATATCAATACAAGAACAATCCAAAGTTTTCCATTACATTAAGGTCAATAGGAAAAATAGTGTCAAGTACATTTAAACTTCCTACCCTGAATGGGTCTAATCGACCCAGTCCTATAATGCGTTTCATTCGATTCAAAACAGAAAATTTTTCATAAAGTAAATTAATTAAATAACACAGAAAATCTAAGTTAAATAATTATGTTAAATGGATTTAAATAAAAATTCTGGTGTGAAATATTTAATCAAGTTTGAGTAAAATTTCAACAGGGTAGGAAGGTTAAAAGATGTTAAACTCTTTAAAAGGTAATAGAACTGACATGAATCTATGAAGTATATTATAATACACTGCTCAAAACAATTAAAGGGTATTTGAAGTTTTATATAAAATAAAGATATAAACGAAATTTTTTTGCCGAAAATAGAAGAAGAGAATCACAAATGCAAATTTTTCTAGTTTTCAAACTGTGGAGTATGCAAATTTTGAGTTCGACGTCAAAAACGTCGCTTCAGCGGCAGCGAATGAAATTTGACTTTCAAATGGATAAAAGAGAATGAAGACAAGGATGATCGATATTCAGTGATTGCTTTGTTTCGATGAGTACGATGTCTCAGCGAAGTCATTTGACAGATTCAGAAGCTTGGAGAATTGTTGGTAGGTTAGAAGGGACCAAACTTAAGCCGAAGTAGCGCAAGCCATTGGAGTGTCACAAAGTGTCATTTCCAGGATCTGGAACCGTTTTTCGGAGTGTGGATGTGCACGCCGAAGACCAGGGCAAGGTCGTACATAGGCAACAACGCCCAATGAAGATCGGTATTTAGCGTTAACAGCTCGGAGACACCGAAACATGAACGCTACTCTTCTCCAACAACACCTTAGCTCGGCTACAGGTACCACGATTTCAACTCAGACTGTCCGAAACCGGCTCCATGTTGTAGGACTGTATGCTCGCCGACCGATGGTATGTGTTATATTAACATCAAGGCATCGTCGCGACCGCAGGGAGTGGGCAACCGAGCATGTCAACTGGAGGAGAAATGAATGAAGTAATATTCTGTTTTCTGACGAGTCCCGTTTTTCTGTGCATCCGGATAATAGGAGTATTTTCATCTGGAGGGACCGTGGCAGTAGGAATAATCCTGCGTTCGTGCACGAAAGTGTCAGATTTGGCGGTGGAGGAGTGTTGGTGTATGGTGGCATCTCCATTGACGGGCGCACTGACCTATACATCATTCGAGATGGAGCTCTGACTGGTCGCCGATATAGGGATGAGATCCTTAGACCTATTGTAGTCCCTTACGCTGCAGCAATCGGAGATAACTTCATTTTAATGGACGATAACTGCAGGCCACATCGTTCAAACCTGGTGGAGGATTTCCTTTTCGAGGAAGGAATCGTTCGAATGGAATGGCCAGCGTGTTCTCCAGACATGAATCCAATCGAGCACGTTTGGGACGCTCTAGGAAGACGAGTTTCTGGCCGCCAACAACCCCCACAAACTCTCCAAGAACAAGAAAGAGCTCTTCTGGAAGAGTGGGGCAGAATACCCCAACTCGTCATTAATAGCCTCATTGAGTCCATGCCTCAAAGGTGTTCAACGTTGCTGGCCGCCCGTGGAAACCATACCCCCTACTGAAAATGATTTTCTTTGAAGAAAACACCTTTTCTTATTCTTTTTCTCTCATATGCACAAATTGTGTTTTTTTTCCTTTTGTACACAAATGCGCAATAAAATGCATTTTTTTCTTCCAAACATGTGTAATTTATTCTCAAATAACCTACTATGTCTGTCGACCCTGTATCAATCAGCTAAAAAGTTTCTCAGATACAAAATCCACCTAAAACTGCGATATCCTTTAATTGTTTTGAGCAGTGTATATACATTCTGAAAAACCCATGATGCAAACAATATTTATTATTAATTTACAGAGCCACACAAAAGTATCCCACTACACAACCGTATACGAGGAAACTTTGCTTGGGGTGTTTTTTCTTTATTTTAAACTATTTCACATTTTATGAAATTGATATACGTGGTTGAATTTTAATACAAGTTCATTCCTGTATAATAGAAAGTAGGTAGTATTACAGGAACACGCAAAAGATTTCGACTACTATACTGTGTCTGATGTACTGTGTACTAAAACAGCATGATCTGGATATTTTAAAAAACTTCTATATTGCACGAACGCATCTCATTTGCTACGCTTCACGGTAATTTTCCAACTTGTTATCATGATTAAAATTTATGCTTGCGAATGATTTTTTTTTTTTTTATGTACGTAGTTTTTACAAATTTGTATGGTATAAAAATACTCCAATAAATTAATTTGGAATTGCATGTCTACTTGGGGATTATTAGCGTAAATTGTTTATTTTCGCAAAATCAGTTTACTTTTTAATATATTTTTAATTAAATACATTATTTTACACATTTAAAATGTTTGCGAATACAATATTTAACATTTTAATATATATAACTGTAAGTGGCACACCAAGATGCAAATGACAAAAGATGGAAAATGACCATTTTTTTAATGGTAATGTCTATACATCATTCAAAAGAAATTAATATATATGGATATATATATATGTGTGTGTGTGTGTGTTTTTCTTTCCGTATTATTTAAAAAGTTTTCGTCTTTCTCTGAATTAATAATTTGGTAAACAAAATGTTTTTTATTTACTTTTTTCAGTAATCCTGCAGATGGAAAAATAAATTAGTTTGTATTATATTTTGAAATGAAAAACAACATTTGGCTAAATGCAAAAAAAATACTCACAACAGCACGGATTTTTCTAGCATTAAACATTTATTTCTATAATTAATCTATTTTCATGTTATGGGAAAAAATATATTTTGCTGTCATGTTTTTTTTTTAAACTAAATTGTTTGCTCTTATTGGCCTATGAACAAAAATAAATGCTTCAAATTAAACTTTATATTAGAGTATATTTAAATAAATCTATGCCACATATTATAGAAAATGTTTTATATTTTTCTGCATTTTACGTATACATGAATTCTATGTGATCTAAAATCTACACTATTATTGTTCTCTTCTATAAAATAATTTTGTTGATTTGTGAACGTTTAGCCTTTAGTGTTTACATCTTGTTTAAATATTGGTGCATTCATATAAAAACAAAATAACATTAAAAGTATCCGGACAAATTAGTTTAACACAAACATGAAATATTTCCTCATGTCCTAACATGATAAGTTATATTCACAAAAACTTTCTGAAATATGTGACAATTTTTCTAAATTGTACAATAGTCAACACATAAAAAAATCAAATATAAAACAAACAAAAAACCGAAAAACCGATAGGTTTAATTTTTAACAAATACAAAATATTAAATGCGAGTATTAAGACAAATGTTAAGACATAATGTTTTTTAGGAAAACAGTAAATTTAATTTAGGGCTGTCTCGATACATACCGTAATTTCGGGTGTATAAGCCGCGGATCAAACAATTCTTTTTTAACCCAGAAATTTTATTTAGTAAATGAAGATAAATATTTACGGCGATCGAACTTGTTACATTTGTCTCTTAAAAAATTCTGGGTCGAAAAAGAATTGTTTGATCTGCGGCTTATACACCCAAAATTACGGTACATAACTTATTTAAATTTAAGAGAAAATGTACTTTATATTATTTTATTAATAAATCATAAGATGATTATTATCTCTTTACTAGTTAATTACAACATTGCAACTAGTTATTAAACAAAAACTAATTGCGGTATTTCATTAAAAAAAATTCTTTAATCCTTTGAGCTTTAGTGGTTAATTTTCTTCAAAATTCTAAATGTTATGTTGGCAACAGTATGGACAATAAAAAAAATCTGGTTAACAATTTACGCAAAAAAATGAATTAAACCTTCCTCAAATAATTTGAGCGAAAATTCCTATGCCATTCTGACATTTCGGAATTAAAATTAAGAGGTAGAAAATTCAACATCAGCGATCAAAGAGTTAACCCATTGACTGCCAACGCATGCAAATATGTGTGCAAGATCAGATAGTCCGGTATACCATGCACTGTAAAAACATATGTGTAAATCTACAAAACCAGCTTTTGTATAATCTTCAGATATCTGTATGTTTACTAAAATTTTATCTGTACTCTATACGGAAGGGTATTGGCTTCAGAAGTATTTTGTGTTTAGACAGAAAAAAATAACAGAGAATATGTTATGCTTGTGGACAGCACGATTTTATAAACGTAAACCAGTTATTTCATCATTATGAACAAGAAAAGAAAAATTAATGCATATAATATAGATTATGAAGCCCTTTCGAACTCATTCCGAATAATGTAACAAAACTGCACCGTTTAAAAAATTTAAATATTACGTCTCATTTCAAGCTGAATTTCAGCTGTTCTTATCTACAATCGGAAAATCATCCGATTTTTTTTAGCAGTTCTGTATGCTATAGAAATTTGTATCTATTAACAACATGCTTTCCAAAATTTAATTCATCCAGGGTTCGCATACTCCTTATATTTTTTAAGGACTCTGACACAACTATTAGTTATAATAAAATTTATATTTACTTTAAAAAAAAAATAGAATTCCTAACTATCACCTGTACTCTTAAATTTCGAATGTGTTTCCTTCAGTAAAATACTTTGAATACAATGTTAAAGGGTATAGCGAGGTAAGAATGGCGAAATGGCCCCCATGGTCAATGACTGAATTATTATTTGTACTAGTATCAGCACTCTAAAAGAATACAAAATGCAAGGTCATTGACCCCCCATCTTGACCTGTCTTTAAGATATTCGAGAAAGTTCGTACGCGCGCCGTTATTTTTTAAATGTATTTTTCTAAAAAACTATAAAAGCTAGAAAGATGGGACCAATTGCGTATATTGAGAGATACTTTGAAAAAATTTTCATATTTTTTTCAGAGTTTTCGTGAAATGACATCTGTGCAAAATAATGAAACAAAGTATAAATCTTTTATTTTAGTAGTGTTCTGTTATGTTTACCGCGCCAAAAAAAATACATAATATTCTTTAATTTATATACTTATAGCACACAAAAAATGATCAAAATCAAAGAGGCGCTTTTTGAGTAATATCTAAGAATAGAAAAGGTTAAAATAAAAATTCTAAATAGAAAAGGAAGAAAAAAAGAAAAATTGATACCGGACAAATTTAAAAGAAAAAGTAATACTCATATACGGTTAGTGAGGCTCAGACATACAGGTATTGAGTGAGTAAGGTAGTGAAATTAGCGGTCGCCCCGACGTAAATACCCATTATGATATTCGTAGGGAGATTTTGCTGTTTTAATCCATCAGTCAGTGGATAGTTATTATAAAACTAGAAGATAGCCCGTCAAAATGATGTGTTTGCATTTTTAAAGGATTATAAAAAATTATAACAACTGTGGTCAATCATAGCCATTTTAGACTGAAACAATTTTGATAAAACAGCGATTAAACTTGGAGAGAAAAAAATCTAACAAAAAAAAAAAAGAAAAAGAAAAAAGAAAGAAAGAAAATTTCAACAGAAATCTGCATTTAAAACTATAGCAAAACTACCTGGTAGATGGGGGTGGGGATTATAATGAAATTTAAAACGCACCCGCGGTTTGCTTAAATAAAAAGTTTTAATTAAATATTGTTTTTGAAATCGTGAAAAGATATCAAAGCAAAGAAAATGTAGAGACATCATTTACAGCTCCCACTGTGAATCTGACCAATGAGAACACTCCATTACGACTATGGAACGATTTAATTGGTCAGAAAATAGATTGCCTTTTAAATCGGAGATAACTTTTCACAATGTTTTTTATACATTTGAAATTCTCAAGAGTCATTCACGGCTGTAAAGAAAAAAAAATTAAAGCAACCCGAATATAAAAATTTTAACAATATTGCATTTAAAACGCACCTTTGCTTTCCTTTAATAAAAAGTTTTAATTAAATATATTTTTTGAAATCGTGGAAAGATTTCAAAGCGAAGTAAAATGTAGTGATATCATTTACAGCTCCCAATGTAAATCTGACCAATGAGAACGCTCCATTACGACTATGAAACGTTTTCATTGGTGAATGAGTTTCTTTTTCTCGTGGATAGGTTGACCCCGGAAGGGTTTTATATATACTAGCAAAAGCCATGCTTTGTTTGGATTCGCGAAGTATTATGCTATACGATAAATATTTGAAAGTAATAATATATTTTTTAAATTACTTTTGCATCCTTATTAACCCTTTCAGGGGCAAGGTATTTCTGCTCCGAAAATGTTCAAATAATTGATTCACACCACAATTTAAGAACAGATTTATTTGAAAATAATCAAGAGCTGTTTTTCGCGCATATTATAAAATCAAAATTGTACTAAAATTTTACTGGTGCCAGTTCGAAATTGGAACAGTAATATTAAGTGTTTGCAGACTGCAAACACCGCCCCTGAAAGGGTTAAGCAAAAATATAATTTTATGTTTCGGCACATTTTAATTTAAAAATTTACTTTTACCAAATAACTAAAAATTTCCTCAGATTGTTTATTAATGATATAAGACTGGTATAAATAATAATATTTTCGAAGTAGAATTATACAAAATATTAATTTTATTTGTTTACAATTCTTTTATTGCCACTTCACAAAAATATAATGCAATTCTTTTAAAATTCTTAAATATCGTCTGCTTAAATGATTTCACAAAATAAGAATAAATTGTGTATTTGAATTCCTAACACAGAAAAATACTTTTATAATTGAATGTTAATAGGAAAATTTTCACAAATTTTAATTCATTAAAAATATGCTATAATTTTTCTAAAAAAAAAAAGTATTTTATAAATTTTATAAAATAAATCACGAAACTATACATAATTAAAAGGAATGAGCATAGTTTGAAAATCTGAAAGCAGTTTTTGAGATATTTTGTCAGAATAATGAAAATATATTTTATTCATTTAATGATGATTCTAGCTATAATTACTGACCCCATGATTTAAGTTTTTCTTCTGAAAACGTACGTGTTTTACTTTTTATTTGAAAAAATGCGTTTGTAATGGAAAAACATGTAAAATAAATTAATTAAAATAATAATTTTTTGAAAAGTATTTCTGTAAAAAAAATAATATTCTGCAAATCTACAGATCATAATTTATATTTGTGTTTAATTTCAAGTCAAAATACTGTATAGTTTTTTTGTAAGGCGTACGACAAAATGTCATTTGAGTGGCCTAGTAGAGGATTCGCTTCGCTCATCCTAATAATACGATTTTACGTATCTTTTATTAGTCTTGCTGTGTCAAGACAACAATACATAAACAATTGACTGGTTTGTCATAATTAGGTGAGAATAATTGTTTACGGCCGCCGAAAGTTCTACGGTGACAATAATGTTCGTGCAATGTAAAGTTTGTGACATTTTTGTGCATAAAGTTCGTGGAAGAAAGAAAGTTATCGCTACTGAAGAGGATGCTAGATTATATAGTGACTCGAATAAAAAACAGTTTCTGTTGGTGACATAGGGGGCACTCGCGCAAAATTTCCCGAAGCTATCATGATTAAGAATTAAGGTTGTATTCAAAATTGGTTATTTTATAACTCATTTTTAAATTCAATTTTGTTCTCAAACGCATTCAATTGGCAGTCTTTTGTTATTAAGAACTATATAATATACCGTATTAGTCGATTTTTTAATAAAGTCAGAATTATTTCAAAATATGTTGTCAAAATGAGCATTTGATCCGAATTTAGCTTAAGATGATTCAGATAAAACCAGTCCTTACAGAAAAATGAAATTAAAAAATTTTCAAAAGAGGACAAATAAAGTTGTTAAACTGGGTTTATCTGTAATCAAATTTTCTTTTTTGTTGTTGAAATGAGCACTCTTCGAAATCTACCTCCGCCTATAGGCCAAGCCGACAGGGATTTTTTAAATGATGAAGTCAAAATTGTAATAAATGAAAATAATGATGTTTGAAATCTTATTTATGATGTAATTATAATAAATAATTCTAAAAAAGACCTCTTTAGCTAGTTCCTACCATCCGTGATCTCACTTATTAAAATCATAATTACTCAAAGAAGCACCTCTTTGATTTTGATCAGGTTTTGCGTGCTATAAATATATAAATGAAAGAACATTATATACATATATATATATATTTGGCGCGGTAGACATGATAATGATAGGTCTAACTATAATTATCATCATCTCTACTTTCATTAATTACAACATTGACTCCATCGCTTAAAAATTTTTTACGCAGAATTTCAATAGGACAAGCATACATGGGGCGTAGGTCGGGGCGATCGCTAGTTTCATCGCTCCACCCACTCACTAGCTCTATTTCAATGTCCCACTAGCCGTGTTTCTGATACACGCTAGCCGTATATCAGTGTTACTTTTTCTTTTAAATTTGTCCGGTATCAATTTTTCTCTTTTTCTTCCTTTTCTATTTAGAATTTTTATTTTAACCTTTTCTATTTTTTATTCTTAGATATTACTCAAAAAGCGCCTCTTTGATTTTGATAATTTTTTGTGTGCTATAAGTATATAAATTAAAGAATATTATGTATTTTTTTCGGCGCGGTAGACGTAACAGAACAGTAGTAAAATAAAAGATTTATACTTTGTTTCAATATTCTGCACAGTTGTCATTTCACGAAAACTCTGAAAAAAATATGAAATATTTTTCAAAGTATCTCTCAATATACGCAATTGGTCCCATCTCTCTAGCTTTTATAGTTTTTCAGAAAAATACATTTAAAAAATAACGGCGCGCGCACGAACTTTATCGAATATCTTAAAGACAGGTCAAGATGGGGGGTCAATGACCTTGCATTTCGTACTCTTTTAGAGTGCTGATACTAGTACAAATAATAATTCAGTCATTGACCATGGGGGCCATTTCGCCATTCTTATCTCGCTATACCCTTTTAGTGGTAAGATCGTGCGAACCCTGTCATTTAAGAGATACAGATATTTCAGTTAATATTCCCCTTCAGCATTTTTTTCTAATAAGGCAGGGGTGCAAAAATCTAGGCGCCAGCTAGCAGTTTGAAATTTTAAAGTTTTCTTCGCTTAAAATTTAATAGCATTCTTACTAGAGTTTTATACGAAATATAATACGAAAATTAACGAAATAATTTTAGTGGTGAGAGTCTGCCTGCTGGCGCCTAGATTTTTGCACCCCTGTAATAAGGAAAATGGCATGTGAATACTTGTATGAAACGCTGTACATTAGGTATAGAATTTATATATAGAAATAATATGCAAAAAACTAATTAATTTTAAAACCTACACTCTAGCAATTGCTACGCAAAGAGAGTACTGTAACCGATTTTTTTTTGCGTGTCCCTGTAAATTAACAAAAAATGCTCTGTTATAAAGTGATCGTAGGGAAATTCAGTTTAGCGTAATGTCATAAAAATACACTCTAAATGATTTTTCTACATATACCATAATTTAATCGAATTCCTTTGAGTGCCCCTGTACAGCGGCGTAGCCAGGAAAAGGGTCGAAATGCTCTATATACCAGAAATATTGTAAAGCTCTCTTTGCCTGTTTATTAGCGGACAATTCATCTATTAAATAGGGCGAATAAAACTTTACAAAAATTAGTGGTATCAGAAGCGCTTGGATTTCTACCCTAACTACGCCACTGTTCCTTGAAACGAACCATTAATCGTATATACATCATATTCAAAAGAAACACGCTTTGATAACCGTAATAATGCATGAAAATCCGATTATATTTACAGGGATTAGAGAGTGGCCAGACGGCCAGACGGACAAACAAATCGAAAGCATAAGCATTTTCAACTCTGTTGAAGAGAGCTAAAAAAGAATGAAATCCATTTAAAATAATCATATTTGCTAATTATAATAAAAAAATATTCTAACTGGGGAACAGCAAGAAGTGTAAGTCACCGATTTTGACGAGTGTGGTATCGTTCGAAAGACCTCATCGAGAGCAGTAAAAAACTCAATGGAATACCCGTCACACATCAGCCTTTTTCGATTTATGTCACGTAACTAGGGCATACTTAATGGGAGACCGTAAAAAAATTTAGTTTCTATTTTAACGAAAGTGGTATCATTAAAAAGATATCATCACGAGAGAGAAAAAAACTCAACAGAACTACCCGTCGGAAATGAGCCATTTTTGAGATATCCTATAATTTATGTCACGTAGCTAATACATACTGTTCTAGTGCACAGTTAATGGGGGACCGCAAAAAATTGTTTTCTCGATTTTGATGAAAATGGTGTCGTTCAAAAGATATATTTGTGAGAAGTAAAAAACTCAATAGAACTACCCATCTGAAATGAGCCATTTTCGAGATATCCGACAATTTATGTTACTTAATGCAGTTTCCCAGCAGTGTGACACAAATTGTCGGATATCTCGAAAACGTCTCATTTCCGACGGGTGATTCCATTCAGTTTTTTAATCATCACGATGATATCTTTTCAACGATACCACTTTCATTAAAATCAAGGCTAAATTTTTTTATGGTCCCCCATTAAGTATGCACTAGCTACATGATATATATTGTCGGATATCTCGAAAACGGCTGATTTGCGACGGGTAGTTCCATTGAAATTTTTAATGCTCACGATGAGATCTTTCCAACGATACCACTTTCGTCAAAATCGGTGACTCACACTTCTTGCAGTTCTCTAGTAAGTGTTTAATGCAAATTCGTAGAAGCTGTTTTTGAAGCCGCTTATACTTAAAAAAATACTGATTGGCGCTGCTACATATGTGAACGAAAAAGCTTATTCTTATGTTTCAGAAAAAAACCCCATCGTTCATTTTCTTCGCTTATAACATATAATTCATAATATAATCTAAATATAAACAATTATGATAAAACAGTCTAGGTATCAAAGTGATAAAATGTTAGGTAAGTTTTATAACAGGGATGGGATTCGCGTTTTTGCATATCGATACTTGCCGATCTGCCGCTTTTTAAAATCCACAAAACATAGTTTAAACCAGAAAGTTATTTAATAAATGTAAGGGTCTAGATTTCGATTAACTACCCCCATCGAAAAAAAGAAACGTTTAATACATTTTCTGGAGGAAAGTAAGTTTATTTGTTTTAAAAAAATCGGGAGGTTGGTAAGTGTGATATCAGTATTTAGTATGAGAAAATAGTACAGGGTGGTCATAAAAAAACTTTGCCGATATATGGAGCCCTAGCGGCCAGTCCGTTCAACCGATCGAGGTGAAATTTCAGATATAGCTATTCAGAGGTATGAGCTCGAGATTCTCTGAACGACAACAAAATGGCGCTCACGTTTACGGTTATAGTTACAGAAACTCGAAAATTTCCAATGGCACCACCCATTTTTTTTTCATCGCAAAATGATCAGCGCATGCGAAAACCCTAAAGAGCGCTGGAACGGTATGGTTATTGCAATAAACGGGCGGGTTATGCTTGCACAAAAACAGCTCTATGAACGGCCCCAAAAAAAGAGGACCAAGGTGCACGCAGAAAATTTTAATATGACAGAGACAAAATACCAATCACGGAACATCGTTTGCCAGATAGTCATCGTAGAAAACGGATAAAAAGACTCTGTGTCATATGCGAATTTACTCCTTGCGCGCCAATCGTGTTTTTTTATGGGAGGGGGGATTCGCAGAACAGTTTTTTGTGCGTGCATAACGTGCCCGTTTCTGGCTATACACGTACGGTTCCAACGCTCTTTAGGGTTTTCGCATGCGCTGATCATTTTGCGATGAAAAAAATGGGTGTTGCCATTGGAAAATTTCGATTTTCTGTAACTATAACCGTAACCGTGAGCGCCATTTTGTTGCCGTTCAGAGAATCTCGAGCTCATACCTATAAATAGCTATATATGAAATTTCACCTCGATCGGTTGAACGGGCTGGCCGCTAGAGGTCGATATACCGGCAAAGTTTTTTTATGACCACCCTGTATTTCATTTAACACTAGAACCGCGGTAAAATTCATTCAAGTTTTATACAAATATTTCTCACCGGATTTTTCATTTAAAACTGTTTACGTTATATATATAAATTATTTTTTGCTCAGCTTATAGTTAGTTTACTTTATAAAGAGTTTTCTGGTTCGAATCAGCAACTCTGCATATGATGCGATTAAACGGAATAATATTTTCTCTAATAAAATCTTGGTGTGCCTAAAACTCGAAAAATGTATCCGTATTCTTATAGAGATATGTGTGAGAGTTAATACTTTAAATTTCAAATAGAACTTCTATTTAATCTCTCTTTTGGTAGATATGTTTATACAGGCCCCCTATTGGTCTGTTTTTTGAAAACAAGTAAATGTTTAGAAATCAAATCATGGTAGGGTAACACCCCCAGTAATTGGCATGCACCAGTGATTGGCACATTTTACAAACATGTCCTAAAAGAAGATTTATATCCAGTCTTTTAAAAATTCAAGACCATATATCAGTTATATGATCATTTACGTTAAAGATTATAACTTTGATTTATTTTACAAGATGACAATAGAGCCTAGGAAAGATAAACAAATCTGGCTTGTATCAAATTAGCCATTTTGTTGCAAATTCTTGTTCTTTGGCTTAAGGAAGGCATGCTTTTCAATTCATTATTATATGATTTATAATATATTTTAAATTTTAATTGACAACAGTTTTGTTTAGTTAAAAAGGGTTACTTTAATTGTGTAAAAGTATTTTTGACACAAATATTTGGCTTTCTGAATTAATGGTAGTTGCCAATTAATGGCGCTTCAATTTTGCTAGTTCCGAGTAATTGGCACCTATTCCAATTACAAGGAATTCGCAAAGAATTTGAGATTAAACCATTTATTTTGGAAGTACTTTTAAAATTATAGACTAATTTTATTTATCATTTGTTTTTATTTGAAAATATAAATTTTATCAGTAATTGGAATCCATTAAAGCTTCATATGACAATTACTGGGGACAGCATGACAATTACTGGGTATTAATGTAAGTATATTGTATTGTTTTAAAGTGTTCACATTCCAGATTAATATGCTGATTTCTTACTCTCAAAAACCTGAAATATGGCATCTTCATTTACAGTAAATTACTTTAAAGCGATTAAACGCAATGCAAAATGTAAAGTTTTTTTTTTTTTTTTTTTTTTTTTTTTTTTTTTTAATATAAACATATGCCAATTACTGGATCACAAGGTGTCATACATTGTTGCTCTAGGTGCCAAGTACTGGTGATTTCAGCAACTTTTTATAAATATATTTTTATAAAAATACTTTTTCAGTTTTTTTGCTTTTAGTGGGCAAAATAGATGCACAGATATGCATTCTTTGATTTAAAAATATTTCCAAGTAAATAGCTTATTTCTTTGTAATGAAAATTTAAGTAAGTTTAACGACAAATTCTTAATGTGCCAATTACTGGGAATGTTACCCTAGATTCCTCAAACAGGCGAATCGAAACTGCAAAGCCTCCCTATGGAGATTTACTGTGAATGTTCATTTAGTGTCGATTTATATATTTTTAGCTCCGGATTATTCGATTTATATAACATTTTTAGCTCCGGATTATTCGATTTATATAACATTTTTAGCTCCGGACTTATCGATTTATTCAGAATTTTTAGCTCCGGATTTTTCGATTTATGCAGGATTTTTTAGTTCCCTCGCCAAAAGTTAGTCATTCGAAGTGCTAAACGAAATTGGGATAGCGGTGAAATTCGCGCGGTGATAGTCTTCATAGGGAGGCATTGCTGTTTTGATCCACCAGTGTTCCTCAATTATTGCAATAAAAAATTATTCCTGGTATGTTTCTGCAAAATATATAAACACGATTTTTCTTTAAATAAAAGTGCTGTTTAAAAAGCGGACCGAGTTGGAGCCCTATTTATATCGTTGTTGGAAAATCTGTGTAGATTTTCATACAAATCGAGTGACACATTAATTAGATAATCCTTTTCTAAATAATTCTTTGATAGAATCTATAGGGGGATACAAAAATGTAGAACGACAGTATACGAGTGATAAAATAACGAAAAATTGGTAGCCCTGAGTTAACAGCTCCTGTTTGAAAACGGGTGGTTCCCCGTTCGCATTCGACCGAAACTTTTGTATCGGAATTTAATTTTACTTATTAAATTATTTATTTCCATATTTATATATAAGTCTGATTCGGAAATTTGAATGACATTAGTAATAATTTACTATTAGAAATTCAAAGTAATTTAATAAATAAAACGAAACATGTAATTAGATTATTCTCAAATGCAAAAAAAAAAAAAAAAAGAAACAGAAAACAGATTTTGACCCTTTTTAGGTGAGTTCTTAATTATGTAAATACATGTCACCTACTGTCGTCGTTCAATCCGTCAATCTTTCTGTTCATTTGCCTGTCTGTTCGTCCGTCTGTCTGTCTGTCCATCTGTCTGCATCTAACAAAGCAAAAACTACTCAACCGAATTGTTTGAAATTTAAAATATATAATTGTTGCATAATTTTGTCGAGTCATTTCAAATCTTATGAAAATCGGATGCATAGTTTAACTACAGGGACTGTGGTGCAAAAAAAATATCTGTTAGTAATTTACAAGGCCACACTAAAGTATGCCATTACATGATGATATAGGATGAAACATTGTTTGTTGTGCCTTTTAATTGTAATTAATTATCATTCATTTTACGAAATTGATATACCTGGCTGAAGTTTATTACAATTTACTTCCTTTGTAACATGAAGCATATAGTATTTACAAGGGCACAGAAAAGATTTCGGCTCCTGTACCGTTTCCGAAATATTGTATACTGGCTAGTTCCATGGGTTTTGTAGTGTAAGTCACATTACCTTATAATTGCTATGCTTGTTTGCCACCGTTATTTTCGAAAAGTCTGCTTGGCCTTATTCAATTAATGAGAATGTGCCGATAAAATAAATCACATTTTTTTCGTACTAAAATACTGGTAGCCAAAAATCGTAGCCTGTGACTTACACTACAAGTACTCATGGAAATAGCCATACTATATCATGAAAATTTGGATATTTTTAAAACTTCATTATTGTACGAACGCACCTCATTTGCTACGATTGAACTGAAATTTCCGACTTGTTTCTACAAAGTTACACACACACAACCCTTAAGCAATCTTCATTTTTAACTTTAGAACTTCGCTCACTTTATTTTGCTTGTTAAAATGGGAAGCTTGGAGCATTCTAAAGAGAAAATTTCCCCCCTAGTTCATCCCTGGGGAATTTTATCAGAGAAGGACATTCACCTCCTTTTCGTACGTGACACGCTGCGATTCATTTAACGGGAGACGATAATGTTCGTCGATTCTGAAACAGCTGGAACAATCATTAATACGAACTTGCTGAAAGGTCAACAGGTATTATTGATCGGAATTTTGGAAGGTAACCACACGAAAGTGATTTTGTTGGAAGATTTCCATCTGCTTCGTTTTTTTTATTATGTTAATGACTCTTGAATTAAAGATTACGAAATAAATGTTATGCAATAAGAATGTTAAACGTAGAGTCTTAAATGGACTTATGAGATTTAAAAGTCGTGTTTTTAGATGCACGAAAAGTAGAAAATGTAATTCTAGTTTGACATTAAATAATGCATAATGCTAATCTAATATGTTTAAGCACTTAACAAATTTGCCCGTGAATGGGCAAGAAGAGTTTGCTTGAGTTAACACTTAAATCTGTTGAATACCTGTTTGTAATTTACAGGGCCACGTAAAAGTATGCCATTACATAACGGCATAGGAGGAAACATTGTTTGAGGCGAGTTTTAATTATATTAAACTGTTTCCCATTTCATGAAATTTATGTATGTTACTTAGGTTTATTACACGTTACTTCCTCTATAACAGGAAGCAGATTGTATTAAACAAAATATTTTGGCTGCTATACAATTTCCGAAACATTGTATACTATAACACCAAGATCTAACATTTTTAACCTTCCTACCCTGAATGGGTCTAATCGACCCACATCTGTAATTTGTATTATACGATTCGAACCAGAAAATTTTTCATAAAGAAAGTTAAATGAAAGATTCAAAGAAATAAGTCAACTAAATATATTAAAATATTTTAAATAACAATTCTGGTCGGAAATGTTTTTATCAAGATTGAGTAAAATTTGAACAGGGTAGGAAGGTTAAGACTTCGTTATAGTACGAATTCACCTCATTTGCTACGATTGAAGTGTAATTTACCATAACTTGGTTCTATTAAGTTACACATGCATACACAAACACACCTCTTAAGAAATCTCGATTTTTAACCAAAGAACTTCGCTCATTTTATTTCACTTTTAAAATGGGAAGCTCGGAGCACTCTAAAGAGAAATTTTCCCTCCTAGTTCATCTCTGGGGAATCTTATCAGAGAAGGACATTCACCTCCTTTTTGTATGTGACACGCTGCGATTCATTTAACGCGAGACGATAATGTTCGTCGATTCTGAAACAGCTGGAACAATCATTAATACCTACGTGCTGAAAGGTCAACAGGTATTATTGATCGGATTTTTGAAAGTAACAACGCGAAAGTGGGAAATAAAGAAGAAATTTTGTTGAAAGATTTCCATCTGCTTCGTCTCTTTTATTATGTTAATGACTTAAATTAAAGATTACGAAATAAATCTCCTGTAATAATTTTTTTACACGTAAATGGAGTTATGTGATTTAAGAGTCATGTTTTGAGATTTACGTATAGTCGAAAATGTAATTATTGTGCAGCATTTAATGAAACATAATACCAATCTGATATGATTAACCGCTTGTTTAATTTTTTACATACACTGCGTAGAAAATATTGGTTAAAGACCACTTAATTTAGTTAAAAATTTCCAGAATATTCACTGTAAACATTTCTGACAATAAATAGTGTGAAATTGTAATTAAAAAAAATAACAATGGTTACGAAATCTTTTAGTGATGGAACCAGCAAATTCTTCTTGTCCTTACCTATTACGGGCAAATCAACTAGGAGGTAAATAAAATTATATCATTTCTTTATTATGAAAAATATTTAAATATCGAGTAGCAAAAAACAGTATTGGATCAATATCTGCTATATTCTACCTCAATGTTAAGATCTTATTAAGTCATGAAATGTTTATTTGATATGGGATGTGTTTACTTTGACAATATTACTGCAGTATCGACAAGAACTATGTCGTAAAATTAAAGCATATTACCGTAATTTCGTGTAGATAAGCCGCAGCTCAAACAATTCTGTTTCGACCCAGAAATTTTCAAAAATAAAATATAACATTTTGAATCCCCGTATGTATTTGTTTTAACTTACTGAATGAATTTTCTGGGTCGAAAATGAATTGTTTGAGCTGCGGATTATCTACACGAAATTACGGTAACAAATAATTATGATATAATGACATTTCTCTAAAAATATATTCAACATAAAGCTAATATTCCTCTAACATTCTTATTTCATAGCATATAATACCAATATAACGCGAGTATTTCACTAATATCAATATTTTAACGTAAGCATTTCCAACCTAAAACATAAATATGAGCAATATTTATATTACATTGAAAATATTTATAATAAATTTAAAGATGGAGTAATGTTTGAACAATATTATTTCTTATCTAGGGTACTTACTATAACGCTGAGAAACATTAGATAATACTTTAGGAAACCGTGCATAACCTCAAACTTTATTGTTTTTTCGAATATAATTAATTCGAATATTGTTAATTCGTTCTTACACGAATAACATGTATGGTGTTAATCGATAAACATCATATACTAGAACAGAGGAACAGAGAGAATAATTAGAGAGAACAGAGAGCCTCAGCGTCCACGCACCCTTAAGGTACGTGACCGGCCTGCTGAGAGTACATGATATTAATACTGGTAACAGCGGAAATCGCAAAAATAGCTAAAAAACTAAAAAAATATTAGAAATATCAATGTAATTTCTTTCGATTTATATTAGACAGGGAGGTGGCTGCCCAGATAGTTACTTAACCAATATGGATGCAGAAATTCCAGATTTAGATAAAACTCGATTCGCATATTAAATGCAACTGGCCTGCCATATCACATCTTGATGGAAAATATTCGCAAATCCGATTCTAGTGATTGACTCATAGGTTTACCATGATATTTTTCTGCTACCAGTCCTCCATTTTTTTAGTGATAGTTCAGTAAAATACAACGATACGAGTCAACCTTTAAAACACGTTCTTCAGATACTTCCCACCTAGAAATGGCTTAGCAGACCAGTTCCATTTTAATATGTTAATGGAACTCTGTCTAATTTTAGAATTTCAGCTTTCAACTCGATGAATTGATTATCTGATCCACCCAGTGATTGAGTTACAAACTTGTATGAAAGGGGCGTAGGGGGGAGGGAGCTTGTTTTTGAGAAATAGGAATGCTTCTGAATGAAATTTCTTACGAAGTTGTAGGTGAATGGAAAAAGGTTGAGATGCACTGTATTAGAAAGAAACATATCAGTATTTCTTACTGAAATACTAAAATCACGAGTAAGTACCGTAATTTCCGGCGTATAATCCGCGGATCAAACAATTATTTTTGGACCCAGAAACATTACTTAGAGATTGAAGACAAATATTTCCGTCGATCTCATAAGTTACAGTTCTTTTTTAAAAAATTCTGGGTCTAAAAATAATTGTTTGATCCGTGGATTATAAGCAGGAAATTACGGTAATATGCGTTTTTACTTGATATGTTGTTACCATTTATAATTGTTTAGGAAATTATTTTTTTCCTCTGTACTGGCATACGTACTTATATTACTGACTCGATTTATTTGATTTTTACTTAATTACTTTATTTTTTCCTTATGTATTTTAATGAGTGATTTTTGTATGTTTAATTTTTTTCTTTTTAGTCAATTTGCGAAATTTTTTAGATGTATCTAATTTAAATCGATTTTCGAATATAAAATTTTAAGATTCCTACTATTGCTGTAAGCTGAGTTTTATCTTTATGCAATAATCTCTATTACTTATTCCCATTGAATGAAATATACATCTTTTACAGCTATATAATCTGTCACATAACTTAAAATAAAAGTAACTGAATTTTTATTTTGAATTCTGTTGCTATTTAGCATCACACATTTTATTATTTTATGTAACTTTTCATTTTACTACAGTATTTATTATTTTTTATCAGATACTTTTCTTTCATTTTGACTTTTAAAAAACTAAAACTTTCTCCATTACAAACGTTGCGAAACACATCTAAAAATCATTACTTCAGTGCCATTCAACATAACATTCAAAGCAGTTTTTTGACAAGTATCTCTACTTTCGCAATCTCATTTGACTACGGAGTACTGTCTGAGTATTGATGCTGTTCAATAAAATCTTTCAACTCGTAAGTAGTTTTTCTCTTTAAAGTATATACAGAAAGTGTAATGTTTTGGTTCACATAATATATGAAAAACGACGGAAAAGACAGATAAAAAATTGAGATCTTTCTTGAATTCTTAAAAAATATATATATTGATAGACTAAAAAAACTCTTCTTGGAAGACTGAATTTTTTATTTGTAATTTTATGCGTAACAGGACACTTTTTTGTCGCTATGAAATGTAGATATATAAAGTAAAATAATTGCATTAAATGTATAAACAACAAGATCGAAATATATTGCATAAGGCATGGATTAGGGAATACATTCCAACAAAATTAAAATAGTATAACAACATTCCGTACTTTGCTAAAGTGAAAAATGAACATTCCGAAAACGCATAAAGAATTTTAAAACACATTTTCAACTATTACCGTGCATAATCGGGAAAATATAAGTTTTTATGCAGCACTGTATATGAGCATATTTATGTTCGTTTACAACGTAGTACGATAAAACTCAGTTCAGCTAAACGCATACGCAGTTGAAATTTCCATTCCAAAGATTTCCGCCAATAAACTGATGTTGTTAAAAGCTTTTGTGTAGCCCTGTACATGAATTCTAGAATTTATACACACCAAGCAATATTCAGAAAATAGTCCAAAGTGAAAACACATACCACAAATGAAAACGCTTTTCCAGCAATTATTGTTCGTGTATTTCAATAGTTTAATAATTCTTAATTTTCTTTTGCAGCCAAATTATAATAATTTCCATGCTCAACACGTTTCATATTAAGAATCATGTCGTAAATTTGTGATATGTTTCAATCTCAATAATTTTAAAATAGTATAATATCATTCAAATACACCGCAAACAATTTTTCTCATAGATCACAATATGACGAATTTTTTTAATGTACCCGTAAATTAACAATAAATGCTACACACTTCAATTTCGTTACCAAACATTCTATAGTAACATGCGTAATTTTCATGCCAATCGGACTATATTTATGTGAGTTAGCCGGACGCACAAACAGAATTAATAAACTTTTTTAAATTATTTTGGGAATTCTAAAAAATCACGGATCAATTTTAACCCGCCAGGACGTGTGCAGGATGTTTTGACCCCCCGCGAGTGAATGGTTTTTGTTTTGCCACCAATATAAATAAAAATCATCATCTTATTTAGTTGGATGTAATAGTTACACATTCTGCAATAAAATGAGTTGAAAATAAATTTAAAAAAGTACACTGTTGAAAATCTGCTGCATTTTGTTGCTACGCAATCCACTGCTTGTATATACTATGTCTTTACAACCAACGAAAATGCTCCATAATACAGTCAAGTAACCATTTTCTGTGCAAGCAGCGGAGTGAATATTTTTATAATACAAAATTGTGTCACTAAGCATTTTTATTATTAGTAAATAAATCACTGGAGTAGTTTAGTTGTGAAATCTAGTATACTGTTGCTACCACAAAACTTTTTTCACGATTTTTTCCTTTAAGACGATGAGCACCACATTAACTGATACTGAACTTTCTGTTTAGGCCACGTCAGTCATTGGTGACTTTTAGTGTAAAATACGATATAAAAAATCAGTAATTACTTTAAACAATGTAAATGTTTTAGTTTTATATCATATTTTAGACTGTCAGTCCCCGGTGACAGACGAGGACAAAAACGCCCTCATAGCATGCATGTTCACAGTGACGTCACAATGATGTCACTGTGAGTCACTTTGGTCACATCACATCTGTGACGAAAATGTCACCACTCAGTGACGTCACAATGTGACTAAGATGTGACTTTCTAAAAAACTTTTCACAGTTCGTCACAATGTTAACGTCAAAGTAGTCACAAATGACACACTTTTCACAAATTGGTCACATTGTGACGTCACAAAGTGGTCACAATGTGACGTCACAAAAAAGCTCTAAAACGGCCATAACGACTTCACATTTTAGTCACTGTGACTTCACATCGACGTCTCGTGACGTCACATCGACAATCGATGGTCACAAAGTCACAATGTGACTTCACAACGACGTTGCAGTGACGTCACCATGTCTTACGGGCGGAAAGTTCAATAACAATCATCGGTGACTGACATTGCACTCAATGTGTTAACTTTCCACCTATCAGATTAATCCAATATACCCGATAGGAAAAACGACAAAATAGAGCTGATTGTAATAAAATCCAAAACATAATGTTTGTAAACTTGTATTTATAAATCTAAATTCATCAGAATGTAAAAACCTTTTAAGATTGTCCAACAAATCTAACGACTTTTAATTGCGGTTTTAAGTATTATACAAGATTATTTTTTGCATTCTGAGATTTAAACAAATCGTCTGCAACAAATATGAAATGATAATATATTTGTTTTAATACAACAGTCTCAGAAATATTGAAAAACAGAACATTGCGGCGACATATGCTGTTCAGTATATGCCTTAACATATTAAGGATTAATGCCAAGGTCCATTAAATTATTAAGGTGTGTCAAATTCCGTGCTTTAATTGTTGAGTTATAGTTATCGTATAAGTTGTGAAAATTACAGCAATGCAATTTCATATGTTTTTTGATTTACAAACTTGTAAAGTATCAATTTATGTCAAGTTCGAACGGAAGATGCAGTTTGATTTGTATTTATCCATTGGATAGTGGGGGAGAGAACCTATAAAATTTTGCCAGAATTCCGGACTCGCTTAAGGACAGCAATTTTCTAAAGAAATTAAATGGTGTTCACGACTTTCTGAAAAGTATAAATCTGACGAAAACCGAGAATTAAAGATTTTTTTATTCCAAAGATAGAAGAAAGCAAAAACATGCACTGTCTCTTCACTAATACACTTCGGACAGGGTTCATATACTTCATGGAATTTTAAGTCAAGGGAATTTTATTCTAGCAGTGTTTCTTTCTAGATTAATTGTAGTAAAATTTCGAGCATTTATTATAAATTTATTTTTTGTAAAAAAAAAAAAAAAAAAAAAAAAAGAAATACTGATGTAACGCCTGAAAAATTCGCGTACAAACATTGTTGGAATTACTTGATTAATCATCGGTTGTTAATTTGTTTAACGTCTTCAAAGTTCACAATTTTACATGTATCAAATATGCAAAACAGTGTATATGTGTGTGTAATCAGGTATATGCAAAGTCAAGATAAATAAAGTTTTAATAATTAAATTAATAGAAGTGAATATTCTAAACTTCTTAGCAATTTTAATAATTTACAGACTTTATTAAGCATTTAATGTTTTAAAAGTTTCTTGCTTTAGAAGTTTTTAATCCATTGTAATTAAAAATATTTATCATCTTTATTGGATAAAATGGCGTTTAAAACCAAAAACAAAGTACATACAGCCACAAGTAATTCAAAAGAAATATAATCTAGCCAAAGCGTGTGACGTCAAATATTCGAAATTTGTGAAAAAAGACATAAAATGGTAAAACTTTATATTTTTTGAAAGAAAAACTACTTTTACAAAATCAAATATGTAATTTACAGTTGAAAATTGATATATTAAGATAAAACAAAAATATCTTCCAGTGAAAGTCATATTTTATGATCACAAATCAAAGGTATAGTTATGAAAGTATATGGGAATATATTTGATAGTTTAATGGAAATTAAAGCATATAAAGATTTAGAACACATCCAGTAAACAAAAATTAATTTTAAAAGTATTCGAAAAATGAATTTCGATATTAACATACATACAAAATATTTCGTTTTTTATGACGATTGCCAGGAAAATTCATTTTTCTTTATGATAACACTAATTTCTCAACTAATTTAATCGCAAATTTTCTTTAATTAACACTTTGGTGCTCAATGTTACTGGGAGTTATTATCACTCTTTGGCTCCGTTCCATATAACACCCAACATGCTGTCCCAATGCCACAACCACACAAGAAATCTGGTATAAATATTTTCCGTTAATTATGTATGAGTTTTCCGTTAATTATGTATGAGGAATGATTTATTTTCAAAGAATATTTTACGTGAAATCCGGGATCGTTAATTCATTTCTACATTTTCGCAATGTAAGTGCTTTGCGTCGTAAATGGTTAAAACAAGTATTTTCTGTTCATTATCAAGGTTCGCACACTCCTGGAATTTCCAAGGATTCTGGCACCACTATTAAAAACAAGAAAATTTACATTTAAAATTTAAACCACAACATTCGTAATCCCCATCTTCACTCACAGATTTTACGATAGTCTTCTGCAGTGAAACACTTCGAAAGTTTTCTTAAAATTTAGTGGTAGAACTGTGCGAACCCTGATTATGTTCGTAAAATAACTAAATTACCCTAATTTCGGGTGTATAAGCCGAGGATCAAACAATTATTTTTGGACCCAGAAATCTTATTTAGTGATTGAAGACAAATATTAACGGCGATCTAACTAGTTATATATGTTTCTTAAAAAATTCTGGGTCGAAAAAGAATTGTTTAGTCTGCGGCTTATACACCCGAAATTACGTACTTATTTCCAAATAAGTTTGTGCCCCACCAGTGGCCGAGAGGTTCTGACCTCAAACTGGTAGACGGTAGGTGCTGGGTTCGAACCCAATCGCGACCGTCGGCCTAACCGTTCGGAGTTTTCCGTGGTTTTCTTCGAACCTTGCGTAAATACGGGTTAGGTTCCCTTAGAAAGACCCCCACGGAGGGCATCCCACCCCTTAGGGCCTATATCCCATAGTGTAGATAATCGGCCAACATACATACAACAACAACAACCAAATAAGTTTGTTCGTAAACATAGAAGTGTCATTATTTCATGTAAACATTTTTCCAATCGAAGAGCCTGAGTCAGAAAATATTAAATAAAGCGTATTTCTACATGCAAATAAGGGTATTGGAAAAAAATAGAACTTTACAGCCAACCGTTCTTTTTATTGTTTTTTAAAAGCTCAATCTAAAATCGCTTCTTCAACAGGTACATTTAAACATATTTTAAATCATGTTTTTCTCAATCAGCGGCTTAGAAATAGTTTTCATATAGCTGGTATAGGGGATGTATTTTGTTGTTGTTTGCCTAACCATAATTTCTAACTTTCGACTTCACTTCCTTAAAATGGGAGTTAATATTAACCAGGTTAAATATATTTCTAAATGGAAATATATAAATAAATATATATATATATATATTTGCGTGGAACTTGTTTGAGATCATTTCTTGAAAAAAAAAATGATTCCTGTTTATTTGGTTTAAATAGAGTCTCAATTTACCGAAGTTAAATCAACAGTTGATAAGCCTGTCTATCTATTCAAACTCTCACTGTCTCACTGTTCAGAACCGTGGTTTAACAACTAATGACGGGTTCCGACTCCTGGGGTGTGAAGGAAAAATCAGTGAAATATCACCACTAACTTTAAAATACTGTTTTTTATTAATAACCGTGATGAATAGGATACATTAAAAAAAAAATGGTAGAGCTATTCCTAATTAAAAATTTTGCGCATTTAAAGTTCGCGACTATAAAATCTCGAACAACGCAATATAAGGCCAGATCACGACTTTTAAAACTTCCAATTTATACGGTTTAAATTTTTTTCAACCAGGCTTCAGCTAGAGAGTAGGAATAAGAGAAGAAAAGCCAAAAACAGCGGACGAAACGCGCGCGCCGTGCTCTCGATTTCAGCAGCGGTCAGCCCATCCGCCCTTCCCCGACCGAGACTGGTAAGCTCAACTTAGCATCGGTTTTTTGATAGCTTCAAAGCTCTGAGCTCACCTTTGGCGCTTTTTCTTGATTTCAACACTAGAACGCCCGGGTGGAGTAGATTTGATTCCAACCAAATAATTATAATAGAATTGGAGCCAGAATTTTTTTCAAAAAAGAAATTATATTTAAATAACGGAAAAAATAAGTTAAATAAATCAGTAATAATTTCAAATAAAAATTACGGTATGAATATTTTTACGAAGCTCGAGTGAAATTTTCGGGAGTACTAGCATTAATTTAATCAATTCCCCTTTGAAATTTGTCCGGTTTCATTTATTTGATATTTTTTTTCAACCTAACGTCCATTAGATACTCGGCTATCTGGGATGTGTGAAGGAAAATTTCAACCTAGCTTCCGCCACTGTGATTGGCGCAAAATGATGGGCGCGCTGATTACCAATCACAATATATAGATGATCCATTCAAAAACGTCATTATTTTAAACGTCATTATTTGTCAATGTATCTAACCTGAGAATAATAAGGTTCTATCTGTGTTTTTGAAAAAAATTGACTTATCCATGTAGAAATGTTGTATTTGTATCTATGAAGGCATTTCCGGATAAAAATATTGTTATACCATATGTAAATTATATATAACATCATTCTGATGCAAAAATGCCTTCATAGATACAAAAAGAAAATTCCTATATCGGTAAGTCGATTTTTTTCAAAAACACAGATAGAACCTTATTATTCTCAGGTGACAATATGTTGCTCGTCCCAATTTCATGTACCACTATTACATAATTTTATTATTCATCATATAAAAAATCGAATTATGATAAAATAATTTTAATTTTTCTGGCAAAATTTCGGTGAGTAGGGGAAGATGGGGATACTTGAGCCATTTTTTAAATTTTAATTTTTTAAAATTTTTTAGAATTTCTTAGAACAAAATAAAATATTGAAAATGAAAATTTGATATTTTTTCTTCAATTGAAAACCACTTTCAATTAATTTTGAACTATTTTTCTATGTCTAATAAATTTTTACTTTTTCTTTTACATTGTGGCTCAAGTATCCCCATGGAGGGGATACTTGAGCCAGATGTCACATTCGCACCAGTATTTTGCAAAGAAAAAAACCGATTTACAATATACGCGAAAAAATGCATTAAACCTTTTTCAAATAAATTTGGTCGAATTTTCTGGTGTCGTTGTGACATTTCAGAATTAAAATTTTGTGGTAGAAAATTCTACCAGCAGAGCTCAAAGGGTTAATCACCATACTTTAAAAATGGTACCAAGGTATATGATTTCTTTTTTACATGTTCAGAACTATAAATATGTTACCATGTTGCCAGTTTTAGAAAGAAAAATTGAACAACTGTAGAGATAAAGGGGGTGGCTCAAGTATCCCCACTCTCCCCTATACAGTAGCAAGGTATATGTCGCGTTCAAAAACGCTATTTACATGCTTTTAATTGGCGATATCACATTAATTATTGTAATTTCCCGTGTTTGTGCCGCGATAAGTCTTTTCAAACCAGAGTAGGCCAGAGTTAAAAAATAATCCTTCATTTATCTAAGTCAGGGTTCACACTGATCCCGTAATTTTTAATAAAATAACGGGAAAATGTTTTTAAAATAAAATAACAGTATTTTATTTAATAAACAAAACGTATCAATTTTAAACGCATAAAGTCTTTAAGAATAATAAGAAAATACTGGTTACAATCAACTTCTTGATCTGTAAACTCCAGGACCTGTACGAAAACTGGCTAAGTCTTATTAAAACCAGAATTTTAATTTTAAAAATTAAGTTAAATAGGTGCCAATAAAAAGAAAATTATACTTCATTGCTAGGAAGCAGAGTTGATTGCGTGCTTTAATGCGAGATATTACGGTACATATTTTTCATATCTTCTTTAATCTAATTTATTTTTTACGAAGAAAATTTAAACAACGAATTTTATTGGTTCTTTGCCAGTAAACATTTACACTTTTATTAAAGATAGATAATAAGTATTATATTTAAAATTAAAGATGTTAAGCATATATATTTCTCACATCAGAAAAATTTCCATTCAAATTATTTCTATTTCCTCATTTTATTTACTTGGTTCAATTTTTTTCAACTTCTTTTGAAAATCAAATTCTGCTATTTCAATAATACCCATTTATGTTATTTGATTTACATTCTTATTTTCTTTTGAACTATACAACACTAAGGGGAAAAAATAAAATAAAAACTAAAACAAAAAGTTTCAAGTACTCTTCACCAAGAACTAGTCAGAAAGTATTTCTATATATTTATTGAAGAGAAATGCTTTAAGATTCCTGTGTGACTTACACACTGTATCAGTTGTGTACTTTATGTTTATGCTAGAAATATTTTATAATTCTTTATCTATCATATCAAATAGTTTTTTCATTTAGCGGTTCTTTAAAAAACCCTGCTATGATCAAGAAAATTCCAGCGAAATTATATATATAATTACTATAAGGTACTGTAAGGAATAAAGATACAAGTTGAATGTAGATTCTGCCATTGCAGAATTCAGTTTCGCCTCCGATAGGGAAAAAAAAAATCGATAGGTTTTTTTAGAAGGGCGGCCCCGTTTAGAATGCAATGAACTAACTTCATTTTTCTTGTGTTTATCAATATAATAGCAAACAGAACGGCGTGAAACACCCAATTGATTAGCAATTTCTCTCTGAGACATTGGAATTGCGGAATAATAAAGAGATACAATTTGACGTGCTACCTCTTCATTGACTAGATTAATCAAAAACAGACTTTTTATTTAGTTTAAACGATTTTTTATAGACTCTGAGTAAAAGGAAATGCAATTTAACAATAAAACGAGTGGAATCCCGTCGAACTCGACGAATGAAATGTTTAAAAGACCCGATCGATTTGGTTTTAAAAAAGGCAAAAGTAGTTACATTATTGAATCAATATATAATAAATATATTTACAAACTAAATGTCAAGTTTGCAGTTACAATTTGTATGCAAATATTCCCACATCTTCAGTTAAAATTGCAATCTGAGTGCCGGCGAAATCCAGAAATTCTATTTTATATGCACTCACAGAAAAATAGTTTTATTTAAAAAAAAAAAAAACTAATTTCATTTTTACTATGACATTACTTTCACTAACTGAAGTCATCTGAAAGTAAAATCTCAATATCAGTGTCCATAATGAAAAGAAATAATGAAATATAATATCGGGTACTACTAGGTTATCCCGTCGACCAAAAAATTATCGTCAAACTATAAAATTAAATGCCAATAATGGATGATCGTGGATGTCACATTCAATGACATTAAATGGGATTCATGTGTTTAAAATGTCATTAAGTGATTTTTATTTCGACTTTTTATTAATATTTTTATTAATAAAAAGATAATAGACTCTATACTAAAGAAATATACTAATTATTTGTTTTTCCGTTATTTAAAATAAAAATTATGTCAATATGTATAATTTGGCTATTAGTTTGGCGATTTGTATAATTTGACGAAATTGGTCGATGGGATAACAGAGCAGTAACTAATATCGTTATGAGTAAAAATGCGATGTTTTAAATAGTGACGTCATTTTCTCTTCAAATTTTTTTAAAAGTTACTGTTATTAGTAATATGAAAAAGGCATCCGTAATAATATCGTAATTCTTATTTATTTGGTTGCTGAATGACATCATTTTCCTCATTTGAAATTTTTCTTATTTTGCTTTAGACATTAATTTTTATCATAAATTATTTTCTGTTATTTTATTTACATTATTAATATTATTTCTCAGTAAATATATTTTTTACCTCAATTAGTGCATAATTATACTCAATCATTTCGGAAAATAAATTTTTATTATCGAGAGAAAAGCTAAACTGAGTTGCCACCATTTTAAAGAAATATCGTAAAAAGCATTTAAAATTAAAAATAAAATATAAAAATGGAAATAAATTAAAAAATAACTAAAATGGACACAACTACAAATAAATAGCTTTTATTAAAAAAAATAATTATCAAAATCGGTTGAGTAGAAAATTCAGGGCTGATGACACAACATTTTTTAGCTTATCTGAAAGAAATAGCATCGGAGGCTAATAATACTATATTAAAAAAAATAAATACAGGAAAGTTATATAATCAAATTATTTCTCTTATCTTCATATAAATTGATTTTGTACCAAAGCAGTCATTTTTGAAAAACACAATATTAATAAATTATGGATAGGTACTGAGAGCAGTAGTGTTAAAGAATATGGGATCTATTACTGGGCTAAAATACTAAGTATTGCAGCTTATTACTTGCAACTTTCTATAGTCAATTTTGAATCTACATATTGCAGTCAACTGCAGATTGACCATTAAATTATATGCAAAATAATTTCAGGCTTGTGAGTCGTCAGGGAAATACACAATCACGTAGGGTGTTAAATACCAATATTTTTTAAAGAAAAAAATCGCCTTATTTAATCCCTTTATATTACTTGAGTTGTTTTCTAAAAAAAAAAAAATACTAGTAGTTTCCATTTTTTACTATACTTTTCTCGGACCACTCGCCACCTTGAATTTGTTTATGTGCAAGGCATAACAAGATAATTGCAATAATGATATTTTGAGCAATAATTTATCAATATACTTATTCAAAAGCGAGTTGTCTAACCTGATCATGCTAGATTAGAAAAAAACAAGTCCACTATTTCTTTTATCTGTCAGATTGTACGTCACTTCTGTTAACACAGGCATATGACAAATGTGTTATCGAATGTTAAAAGAAGTATTTATTTTATTTTCCTGTGTGACCTCAAGAGCAATATAATCAAAATTTCAGACAGATGGGTACCACTTCCGGTTTCTAAGTTATTTTTTTAGTTTCGTAATACCAAGTTTTTTTTATAAAACGCATCGCTAGACATTGAAGGTTTAGTATGATGGAAAGGAAAGAGTTGCCATCCTCCCTGTCGTCAATTCTTTACCAAAAAGTTTACCATATACACCTCTAAAATAATTTCTGCATCCCTCTTAATGATAATCTGAAAGAAGTTATCGCTAATATTCGAAATTCCTAATTCTATTATTATAAAACTCCAAGTTTGGACATCCAGACTTGAAAAAAAAAAAAAAAAAAAAAAAAAAAAAAAAAAAAAAAAAAAAAAAAAAGAGGAGGATGAAGTCTTAGTTTACAACCCGAGTATTACCTATTTTGTGCAAAATTACCGCTATTAATTATTTCAGGCCTCTAATCATAAACTATTAGAATTTAGAAAAAAAACAACCAAATTGGCTACGTGCTTGACATCCAAATCATCCTGCATATTTTCAATGAATATCTGTAAAAAATATATCAATATCCTTTGCAGTAGAATAATTACGTGCCATCAATATCGATGTTTACACATTAGAAAGCGAAAAATCAAATTGCTTTTCATTGATTTTCCCAAAAGTCGCACCTTAATGCATTTTTACCTATTAAGAACGAAACGGTGCTATTGTGCTTGTAGGTAGGTATCTAAAAAAATGCCTGCGGCATGATAGCACTAATTTAGACACTTTACTTTTGGCGCGCATTCGTGAAGGTCGTGCGCATGCGTTAATATTCTTTTCATAAAATCGCATTCTGCGGTAGCGTATCCAAGGTGGTGCTCAAGTGCTCTAATTACCGGTATTTTTAATGTTCTGTTTACTAAATATAATTAGGAAATTTTGTACTATGAGAAAAGGACAATAAAACCTTACAATATTACTGGTTTTGGGCATGCACCCTGGTTACGCCATTGTTCTGTTTGGCTTGGTACATACGTTTAACCCGTTATTACACGCACCGGGTCTTTTTGACCCGGAGTGAGTATGATTTTTGCAATTATAACCACTTATCTTTTAAAAGTAACCAGTAGCGGTTGGTCAGGGGGTGCTGCATCAATTTATTCACACCACTAAAATTGTATGGATATTTCAGTTTTATTTAATCAACAAAATTTTTCCAATAAATAATATGAAAGATTCTTTTAAACTTTAGTGGTGTGAAAAATAGAATGCAGCACTCCCAGACGAGCCGCTACTGAAAGTAACCTTCAAATTATTTTATCGCAAAATTTGTAAAAATTGTCTCCGCCTAAATAAAATGACGATTATAGTTTGATTTTTATTGGTAACAAAGTTAAAACCATTTCTACCCTGGGTCAGCGCGTGTTCTCCGGTGTTAAAAAAAATCGTTATATATATATATATATTTTTTTTTACTAAAATTCTTAAATTACATTTCAAAATGTGATATAAAGTATCTGTAACAATAACTTCTTTCTCCTTTGGATTTTAGTAGATATTTGAACTAATATATGTTGGCACTAAAACGGTTATAGCCGGAATTATTTGCCTATTTAAATTACAAAACTTTTATTTCACACCGATTTTTAATAGAAATTTTTCTTTATTTTATCATGAAGTTTAAGTTATGAAATTAAGAAACGTTCCGAACATTTATTCAAAAGATTTGTTGAAAAATTCTTGATCCCGTTTGGTATTGCTTAGCTTTAATAGTTCAATATACTAGGTTGTTCCAAACGTTTCTCTCGTTTTTTTGCAAAATATGAATCACGGAAACTTCGATAAAGGCAATATTTTATTGAAGAACGCTTGTGCCAATCTGTTGAACAAATTTTCGTCTATGTTTCCTGTAGTAAAATAACATCTTCCTTCAAAAACTTTTTTAATTTGGTGGCAAATTACTTATAGAGGTGATTTTTTATATCTTTTAAAGAGTTATTTTTTAACAGAATTTTTGAAGGAAAAAACAAATAGTAGCAGCACGGAGTAATATCCGGACACTAAGGAAGATCTATCAGAATGTCTCAAACGAGTGCGAGGAGTTTTTTTTTCTAACAGTCAAATATACATGTAAAATGGAGTCGCCATAAAGGAAGATAATAGGTCGTTTGTTTGCTTTTTCGGGGTGTTTCATGGCTATTGCTACTTTCAGTTCGTCTAATTGTCAGTATTGATGTTCTGGTTTAGTATAAGCTGGCTCGGAGCATACAGTATTGTTCTTATAAGTATCTTTTACCAATAATCTTCGGGATGTATTCCTACTGCACACCTTATTAAAATGAATCTTGAAGATTATACATAAAAAATGCTGGTGAGAACAATAAAATTTGTCCTATATGCTCCGACCCCTGGTATAAGTCACTCGCAGTTGATCCAAATGCCAAATAAGAACCTAAGCTTTCTTTCGTAAGAGTCTGGTTTTAACGACTGGAATGGGACATATATCTCTGCTGGATCAGGATTGTTTGTATTCCTGGTTGTTATAAATTATCCAACTTTCGATTCAATGGCCAATCTTTTCAAAAAAGAATCTTTTTGATGCTGAAAATGTGATTTACAAAGTTGCTCGCCAGCAGGTCATGGGCGGGTCGACCATTATCAACTATTTTTACATTCTGTTCGCCCTGTTTAAAACACATTTTGTAGCATTTTTTTTTTTTTTTTTTTGCAAATGCTATCAAAGTGTGAGTTAAATGTTTTAATTTTCATAAAATGGTGTCAATTGAATTAAAAAAATAGCATATGAATTGCAAAAGAAGCTTTTGTGACAATCTTTGACAAGGAAAATCAAATTCTCTGAGTTTGATAGAGATGTTCAAACGCACCCTCCCTACTCCGATTGTTTTTTACGTTTTTCTCTCGAAAAATCTCTTCCCAAAAAATTAAGTGCTTGAATAACATTAAAAATCACCTCTGTAAATGTTTTGGAACCTAATCAAAACATACTTGTAAGGAAATTCTTATAAGATTCCTGGAAATATAGAAAAAGGTTCACAGGGGGGGGGGGGGGGGGGACAGAATAGTAAAAATATTCTTCAATAAAATATCCTCATTTTCGAAATGTGCTCGGGTTATTTTTGGTATTTACTTTTCACCCACAAACGTTCAATCCATGTATCCGTGTGGATCAATTTTAACTTATTTCAAGAAAAAAATTGTGGCTCAAATTGAAATTTAATCACATGAACGGAGTCGAATCGACTCCTTCCGGGGGTTTTAGTATAAAAATTCTAAAAAGCAATATCGAAGCTATTTTATATTAAATATATCATCTCACATAGTAAATTCCACATAACTCAAAACTTTTAACGATTTCTTTAATATGGCAGATTAAAAAAAATTCGTTTGAAAGCATATGTGCCTATCTTGTTCTAATAAATCGAAGAAAAATCTGGAGAAAAATCTACAATCTACAAGATTTTTCTCCGGAAGATTTTTTTTAAAAAAAGGTTAAGGTCTTTCCAAAAGTAGATTTTTGAAAATTGAAAAAACATTATTTGCACAAGAAAATTAAATTGATAATTTTCTAATATTACAAAGTACAAATTCTTTTTCTTCTCCTATTTCATTGAATGTGATAATAAAACAAATTTCCATTTTTCGAATATGTTTAATGAATGTGTCTGTGCTGAACAACATAAAATACATTACGCAAGTGATAAGATTTCTTTACAATTAAGAGTACTTTAACGTCACTGCTTGGAAGAACATTTATTTGTATTCACATACCGAAAAAAGCACGCGTATTTATGAATTCAACTTTTTATAAAAAATATAATGACTTCACTTTTATGAACTTACATTATATAAGTTACTATTATATAGTGGTGGCCAAAATTGTGGAAACTTTTATATGGATTTTATTATAAAACGTAAAAAGCTGTCTATTGCAGCCGTTCAGAGGACAGAACCTTCGGGAAATTCTGGTATATATATATAAGGACCCCAGAAGCCAAGGGGTATAAGTGACAAAATTGAAAAAAATAAACTAAATACACAGACGACCAAAAAATATGCTTTTTTCATTTCAGGTAAAGAAATATAAGTGATTTTCTTGTTATTTGCTGAGTTATAGAGGCAAACCACATTTTCCGAAAAATAAACAATATTTATTAATTATACATTTAAAGAAAATTGTACTTTATTTTTTAACAGTTATTGAAATAAGAGTTCAAAGACCAGAATGCAACAAGCAGAAATTTCCTATTTCAATTCACTCAATTGTTATTGATGTTCCAATTTTACATCAATTATCTTTAAACGCA
Source organism: Maratus speculifer (assembly GCA_964019185.1). NCBI lineage: Eukaryota > Metazoa > Arthropoda > Arachnida > Araneae > Salticidae > Maratus > Maratus speculifer. Next base: position 402,720,050 of record OZ025293.1, read on the forward strand.
ATTTACTAAAAATCGAAATTTTGACACTTGTACCCCTTGGATTCTGGTGTCCTCATATGTGATGTTTGTCATGCTGTAATCCCATATTTATGAATCGATTTGAATGTAAATTTATGTGTACATAGTACATACTAATGTATCGGCCGAGTTCGTTGACCAGCTTCATCCGATGTCTGGGAGTCATCATCGGTAAAAATATACCAAAATTTTCCTCCGAAATGCTGCAGCTTTTTACTTTTTGTAATAAAAGTTACCTAATAGTTTTCATAATTTTGACCACCTCTGTAATCCTTATGTTAAGTTAAAACTTAACTGATTCAGCATTTAAAAAAGCAAAATTAAATCAAAATTTGTGGTTAATTTTAACTTTCCTACCAGTAGCGGCTGGTCAGGGGGTGCTGCATCAATTTATTCACACCACTAAAATTGTATAGATATTTCAGTTTTATTTAATCAACAAAATTTTTCCAATAAATAATATGAAAGATTCTTTTAAACTTTAGTGGTGTGAAAAATAGAATGCAGCACTCCCAGACGAGCCGCTACTGCTTCCTACCCTGTTCAAATTTCACTTAGTCTTGATTAAAAAGATTTTACACCGGAATTGTTATTTGAAACATTTTAATATATTTAATTGTTTTTTTTTTTTTTCTCTAGATCTATTATTTACCTTTCTTTATGAAAAAAGTTCTGGTGCGATTCGTGTAAAACAAATAATAGCTATGGGTCGATTAGACCCATTCAGAGTAGGAAGGTTAATAAAAAATATTAAAAGAAATAAAACGGAATAAATATTTTCAACCGGAATAAAATGAAAGGTTTATACTTTTTATGATATATTTTTCGATATAATGGCTTCTTAAATGTATCGACCATTTATGTTTTATTGACGACCGGGAATGTATGTGTTGACAACCGTACATAATAAAGCTGTCTCTGTCTACGTTATATTTATATACATATATTCTTCTGGGCAGTTCGTTCCAATTATTCTTCTTTTAAGGACTTTATAAGTTGTGGGCTGAAAGCATTTTCATGTTTTATATTCTCTAAGCAATATAGGTCAATTTCTTTCCTATTTTCTTATATTTAAGATCAAAGATATCATCCCACCAAAGTGACTTTATTGAAAATACTATAGTATTTGTTGCTCAAGCAGAATGTTGAAACTATAATGAAATATACTTATATTTAGTAAAATTCCTGGAAAATTACACTACATAAATGTTCGAATAATTGCATATAATTAAATGTAAAAGAATATTCGCGGAGAAATTATTTCTAAAGAACGTATCAGATACTGAAATTTTGCAGTTAGAAATTGAAAAAATATAAAAAAAAATTGTAAATATTTTATAAATTCCTGATAATGAATATCTGAATATGCATATCGATAAGAATAATAATCGACAGCAGTTACATATTTCGGGAAAAATATTTCAGGTTTGCAAATGCTGAAGCTAAAATTTTAAAAGCTAATAATAAAGTATAAAACATACACACATTAAATTTTTTTAAAACAATAACATTAAATTAAATTTTAAAAGCTAATAATAAAGTATAAAACATACACATATTTTAATTTTTTATTGAGATTCCTTACAAAATATCACACGTAATATTTCGATTAATCCCATAAAAAAAACCTGGATCATTTATGCAGAAATTATTTACGAAAACATTTTTCATTATTTTTTTAAAACAAAGAACGTAAAATTTGCAAACACCTACATATTCTACATTGTTAAATGGCTTTTAGGACAGTTGCAAGATGCACGGTATTGTTAAGTGAAATAAATGATAAAATAATTCAACCTGAAATATAACTTATTCAATATACATATGATTAAATAAAAGCCGATCATTTCAGCAATTGTATCAGAAAATTAAATTATAAATAATCAGAAATGAAATTGAATAAAAATTACCAAGTTGCGCAACTTGATAGCACTGTAATAGCACTGTAATAGCATTGTAAATGCTAATTGTAATTAATTTTACAGAGTGGGAAATTAAAGCTTCCCTTGTGATTCTTCGATTTACAAAAGTTAGGTATTTGATTTTGTATGTCATTGATTCCATCATTGAAATATTTTCCAATACAATACTGAAAACAACGCAGTTATATATAATTTACACAAAATTATTTTTAAATGTGTTAAGTACTTTGTAGAACTTTTTTTCATAAAATTGAACAATACTTACACATTTTACAGTTCAGAAAAAAAAATTCTTGATCAACGAAAGCTATCTCAAGCCTTAATATTTTAAAATTTACTTTAACACAAGTTTACATATATCAGAGAAATCAAAACAAAATATTAAAATAACCTGAAATAAGAACTCTCAAGATAAAATTTTATCAATATTTTATTTTACCGTTATATTTTTAATTTTTTAACTTCCATGCAACATGATTTTTTAATATAACAGTTGCTTACAGTGTGTAGTATGTAATCATATTTTTAAGCCCTTGAAAATTTCACGTTACTTACCGATATCTTTTCCAAATAATTTATCTTAACATTTTATTCAAAATAGAGAATAACTAATTAAATGTCGTGCCCTATTGATCTAAAACTTTGTGTCAGCATATAATATCATCTAATCGATGTTTTTTTTTTTTTTTTTTTTTTTTGTAAGTGAAAGCAAAATAAAATACTGCTTGTGAGAATTTCTCAATAGCCGATACATGTAATAGGAATTCAATATAGAGCATAAAACAACTGCAAGGCTGTGTGAGATCAATTTATCTGTAGAGAGACCATTGATTCGTAAATATATTTTTTTAATACGTGCACTTTTCCCCATAAAAAGCAAGTTTTATGTTATTTAAAAATATATTACGAAATTATTGTAAACTTTGTCTATGTATCTGTGTACGTAAACGCAATAGCTTCGAGATAGAACTTAGTTGCTAGTTCGCAAATATGTTATAGATTTCCACTGTCTTAAAATACTTATATACACGGGTGTTCAAAAATTAAAGGCGAAAAATTATTTTAAATGTATACACTTTTAAAATTTTCCACAATGACTGAAATTATACCACTACCATAATATCTCCAAGATGTGAAAATATGGGAAAGCTATCAAAACTGTTTAAATTATAGGGGAAGATGGGGATACTTGAGCCATTTTTTAAATTTTAATTTTTTTAAATTTTTTATAATTTCTTAGAACAAAATAAAATATTGAAATTGAAAATTTGATGTTTTTTCTTCAATTGAAATCCACTGTCAATTAATTTTGAACTACTTTTCTATGTCTAATAAATTTTTACTTTTTCTTTTACATCGTGGCTCAAGTATCCCCATTAAGGAGATACTTGAGCCAGATGTCACATTCGCACAAGTATTTTGCAAAGAAAAAAATCCGATTTACAATATACGCGAAAAAAAAATGCATTAAACCTTTTTCAAATAAATTTGGTCGAATTTTCTGCTGTCGTTGTGACATTTCAGAATTAAAATTATGTAGCAGAAAATTCTACCAGCAATTCTCAAAGGGTCTCAAAGGGTTAATCACCATACTTTCAAAATGTTACCAAGATATGTGATTTCTATTTTACATGTTCAGAACTATAAATATGTTACCATGTTGCCAGTTTTACAAAGAAAAATTGACCAATTGTAGAGATAATAGGGGTGGCTCAAGTATCCCCTATGCTCAAGTATCCCCACTCTCCCCTACTTTCTGTTGCCTAGTTTGGATTTCACTTTATTTCCTTCGTCCTTAAATTTGCACACCAGTTTATTTCTACCGAACTTAACCGACGGATTTATTTATTAGATTTTTTCTTTATTGACCTGGCCTCCGGTGTCTCCGCACTTGGAACGTAGGCCTACCTGTCTCCTTTGCTTCCGCTATAAAATAAGAATCATGGAACTAAAGGAGGATTTGACAATAGCCTTAAAACAGTGAAGCTTCATCTGTAACCGCTTTCGAAATAATGAATTACCCCACCCTCAAAGAAAAACTTGCACCAATAAATTAAACTAGATAATTTCAATTTATTTAAATGCCTCATGCCTTGAAATAAATCATGAATCATGCCCAAAATTTATGAAAAATCCGATATTAATTTTTAGTGGTAGAAATTTACCTAGGCAGTAGTACAGATGTAAATTTTCCATTTTGGGCGAAAAGAGTCCGGGCCAGGGACCCGAACCAGGGATGTATTGGCTGAAACCGCCAATGCTCTTCCAACTGAGCTATCCCGAACACGAACAATGGAGGACTATTTCATCTAATTAACCTCAACGATCACATAATCTGGTCTGATACTCTGGATCAGATTAAGTGGTCGTTTAAGTTAATTGGATGAAATAGTCCTCCAGTGTTTGTGTCCGGGATGGCTCAGTTGGAAGAGAATTGGAGGCTTCAGCCAATACATTCCTGGTTCGAATCCTGTCCCGGACTTTTTTCGCCCAAAATGGAAAATTTACATCTGTATAATTAATTTACCGATTGAATAATCGTGTTTAAAATTAATCTAATAGGCAGTAGTAGTTCTGCCACGTTGTGACAACAAAGACAAGCTATAGTCTATGTCAGTGAAAAGATTATAATACTTGGGGAAACAGATACCAGTAAAAAGAAACTTTTTATCCTGAACGTTAGAGTTTTTTTAATGAATAAGGCAGTTTTATTAGATGAAATTTTCTTTTCAAATTTACTGGCGGGAGTTTAAAAAGGCGGTTATCAGGAACGTTTTATCTGATTAAAAGAAACAACTGTCATCTTGTGACAAACTTCTGAGTTACTTCATTCACAAATGCTAGACAATGAACTATGCCTCCACCTTTTTTCATAACTCTATTGTCTGAATGAGAGGAGAAATAAGTGAAAGGAACCCGGATGGAACGCGTGCATAAATCTTCGTGAATTCTAGATTTACTTAAGTATATATTTAACATTTTAAAACGTAGTTTCCATGTCGGAACGCATTTTTGCCGATCCCTCCGAAGCTAGCGTAGGGAAGAAAATACGGGTTTCAGATTGGTTGAATTATTTAAAGAGCAGTCGTTGCTTGTAAATAAATTGTTCTGAATGTGGATGTACGTATGGAAGCGTGTATGTGCATATCATAGAAAAAAATGGCAGTTTAAAAAAGATTAGCCGCAAAAAATGGCAGTTTTATTTTTTTATTTTTTTTAAGTAACACAAAACATCTCACTTTATTATTATTATTATTATTATTATTATTATTATTATTTGAGTATATTTTTTTATAGCTAATTTTTATTATTTCTTGAGAATTCTCTGCTTTTGATGCAATTTTCAAAAAAATATCCTCATTTTTATTAGGGTGAGCGAAGCGAATCCTCTACTAGGCCACTCAAATGACATTTTGTCGTACACTTTACAAAAAAAAACTATACAGTATTTTCCCTTGAAATTAAACACAAATATAAATTATGATCTGTAGATTTGCAGAATTATTTTTTTTACAGAAATACGTTTCAAAAAATTATTATTTTAATTAATTTATTTTACATGTTTTTCCATTACGAACGCATGTTTTCAAATAAAAAGTGAAACACGTACGTTTTCAGAAGAAAAACTTAAATCATGGGGTCAGTAATTATAGCTAGAATCATCATTAAATAAATAAATAAATAATATATATTTTCATTAGTCTGATAAAATATCTCAAAAACTGCTTTCAGATTTTCAAACTATGCTCATTCCTTTAACTGTGTATAGTTTCATGATTTCTTTTATAAAATGTATAATTTTTTTTTTTTTTTTTTTTTTTTTTTTTTTGAAAAATTATAGCATATTTTTAATGAATGAAAATTTGTGAAAATTCTCTTATTAGCATTCAATTATAAAAGTATTTTTCTGTGTTAGGAATTCAAATACACAATTTATTCTTATTTTGTGAAATCATTTAAGCAGACGATATTTATGAATTTTAAAAGAATTACATTATGTTTTTGTGAAGTGGCAATAGAAGAATTGTAAACAAATAAAATTAATTAATATTTTGTATTATTCTACTTCGAAAATATTTTTATTTATACCAGTCTTATATCATAAATAAACAATCTGAGGAAATTCTTAGTTATTTGGTTGAAATACATTTTTAAATTAAAATGCGCCAAAACATAAAATTACATTTTTGCTTAATAAAGATGCAAAAATAATTTTAAAAATATATTATTACTTTCAAATATTTATCTTATAGCATAATACTTCGCGAATCCAAACAAAGCATGGCTTTTGCTAGTAAATATTTTATACTTAATTTCTTAGATTCTAAGCTCCAGAATAACTTTTTTTCATCTATTAATTATACATAAAATCAGAAGAAAATTTATGAAATTCCATCTTCAAAAAGGTTTTCAAATAGAAACTGATGATTAAATAAACGTATACTCAAAAATGAGCCAAAACAAATGCTCTCTAAATTATTCAACCAATCAGAAGCCCGTATTTTCTTCCCTATGTTAGCTTCTGTGGGATCGGCAAAAATGCTGTCGGAACCACATAATTTCAATTATAAATTTCCAAGAATCACTAACAATATGTAAATAAAGTTTTGTTTTTAACCCATTTGTGCCCAGAGTCTTTTGCGTAAATTTTATTTGGTTAGCACCACTATTTTTAGAAGATTTAAGTTTTGTTCATTAATCACGAAAATGCATCATTTAGATAAAGTAATTATTGCTTTTCTTTTTTACCGGTGTCAAAAACAGTGCTGAATGAACCTTTTGAAGCGTCCCTAAAAAGGGACGCTAGGCACTAATGAGTCAATATAAAAGTTTAAAGTTACAAGTTTTGAATTTCTAAAAAAGTCGTTTGAAAATTCCAGGGTCAGCCATTCCTTTTATCATTTTACAAAAAGAATTCTCTGTGCTGGAAAATGTTAAACTATTTTTAACCCTTTGCGGCGCAGGGCAAATTCATTGTGTAAGTGTTGAAATTAATGACTGACACTAGAATTTGAAAACAACTTTATCTCTAAATAAGAAAACGCTCTATTTCACGCATTCAATAAACGGTAATTTTTTTAAACAAAATTCCGGTGCCAATGTGGCGTTTGTGAATTAAAATTAAGTGGTATATCTATGAAACCCCCGCCCCGCAAAGAGTTAAATCATTGTCAAACGATTTTATGAACGATTCCATAAGAACCCCAAAAGTAGTGCTCGCGATAGGATACGTATAGCAGCTATACTTTTAAACGATATACGTATATCCGTATAATACGTTTTTCTGCTATACGGATACTTCCGAATATACGTTTGAACGTATCGGGATACATATAAGGCGTATCAGTTAAACGTATATTTTAGAATACATATATTTAATGTATACGTATATTCCACGTATCGTATCTAATTTAAATATTGGACTTCATCAGTCTTATGTCATTGAATGAAGAATAATTTGGAAATCGGTGGCGTTACGATAGGAATCCGTATAGTATATCTTATACACTATCTACCAAAAAGTATTTGTACACTTTCAGTTTTTGACATTTTGTCAAATATTTAAAAATATACTGGTCGGATTCTTCTGGAACTTCAGAAATATAAAGATTATGTTTCACTTTATATTTATTTACATTCATTTGTTAAGCGGGTAATTAGGGGGCCGGCAAAAAAACAAAGAATAATAGAAATATTTGGGATCGCCCTGTACATGAAAATGCACGAAACGACTTATCGCTTTAGAATACAAATATATGAATACAGTAGAATATGCACACTAATTTTTGTGAGAATAGCATGTATATTTATGGCGATAGAGTGATTTTTTTGAAAAATTCAAAAAAATTCTGGTATGTTTTTTGTTTATATCATGCTGGGTTTTTGACCAAATTTAACGCAAATTTCAGAAAAATTGGCAAAATGCAGTAGAAAAAATGTAGCGCAATTGGAATATAAATATATTAAATATTTTATGAAATATGAGTAGTTTTATGAAATAATTTTTATCTGCGCATGCGCGAACGATAAAAACAATTCTTTTACATCATTTAATAGTCAATTCTATGGAGTAACTTATAAAAAAAATCCAATGAAATATCGTGAAAATTCAAAAAGATATCATTATTATAAGTAAGCTGTTTTTACATTGCTCTCTAAAAACGGCTGAATGATAAGGGATTCTCCACAAATTGACATTTTTTATTGACTGACTTTTAGGAAAAAATTAGTATTTAATGTATACAATATCTAATACAATATTTCTGTTAATAAGTATCTTGACATCTGTGATGGAAAAGAATAAAAGCCCTTTTCCTTTTCTATCACAGGTATCAAGATACTTATTAGCAGCAATATTGTATTCATTAAATAGTACTAATTTTTTCCTAAAAGTCAGTTAATAAAAAATGTCAATTTGTGGAGAATCCCTTATCATTCAGCCGTTTTTAGAGAGCAATGTAAAAACAGCTTACTTATAATAATGATAACTTTTTGAATTTTCACGATATTTGATTGGATTTTTTTTATAAGTTACTCCATAGAATTGACTATTAAATGATGTAAAAGAATTGTTTTTATCGTTCGCGCATGCGCAGATAAAAATTATTTCATAAAACTACTCATATTTCATAAAGTATTAAATATATTTATATTCCAATTGCGCTATATTTTTTTTAATAGATTTTGCCAATTTTTCTGAAATTTGCGTTAAATTTGGTCAAAAACCCTCTATGATATAAACAAAAAACATACCAGAATTTTTTGAATTTTTCAAAAAAATCGCTCTATCGCCATAAATATACATGCTATTCTCACAAAAATTAGTGTACATATTTTACTGTATTCATATATTTATATTCTAAAGCGATAAGTCGTTTCGTGCATTTTCATGTACAGGGCGATCCCAAATATTTCTATTATTCTTTGTTTTTTTGCCGGCCCCCTAATTACCCGCTTAACAAATGAATGTAAATAAATATAAAGTGAAACATAATCTTTATATTTCTGAAGTTCCAGAAGAATCCGACCAGTATATTTTTAAATATTTGACAAAATGTCAAAAACTGAAAGTGTACAAATACTTTTTGGTAGATAGTGTATATACAAGATCAAGCAATGAAAAGCGTATATTTTTTAAAACAGTTTGCAAAAATTTCACAAAATATCAGACTCCTGATTGGCCAATCTCGTTTCACTAACAGTGAAATATCTATTTTCAAAATAGCGAGTTATTACCGTGAATTGCAAAAGTATTTTGTAACATTGTACTTTGAATTTATTTAGATTTTTTTATTCATCTCAAGGTAATGAGCTCAGATATCCCTTTATTTTACATTTTGTGTAGGTAATATATACAAATTGTATCCATTCAAAAAACCAGCAAAAATAAAAAATTTTTGAGGAAAGAATGAGAGTACAAATGTTTCAGATTTATTGTGAAGTCTTGTTAAATTTAGTTTTTTCTTTTTAATTATTTAAAACAATATTAAATGTAAAACAATTTTTTGTCCTTATTTTACAGGCAAATAAGGCAACTATAGGAATGAGAATCTTTCGCCTTTTGGTAGTTTTTCTATAAATATTATCCAAATGCCCCCTCCCCAAAATCTCCCTAAAAAAAGCCCTAAGCAAAATTTAAATTCTTTAATTATTTTCTCAAGTTTACTTCTTTATTTTTTTGTTATATTGCAACAATATTTTATCAATTATCTAAGCCCCCCCCCCCCTCCAAATCTACTTATTTTTATTTTATAATATTTTGCTTAAACATATAGCTCAGAAACTAAATATATATATATATATATTTCTTTATGGTGAATTTAATAAATAATACAACTAATGATTAAGGTAACATATGAAAAAGATAATAAAAACATGTCAAAAATTTTTCCCCTTGTGTTCACATGTTTTCCTTATGTGTTTACAACTGATCTTTCGTTGGGGCACATATGAACATTTTTTTTTGATTCAATAAATTATTAAGAAAAGTAAGAAGAACTGTAAAGTTAATTTTTAAAAAATACCATGCGTAAAAATAAGTTCTATTTGCTATATAGAGTAGTTTTAAAGTTTTTAGTAGTTATAAAGTTTAGAAATTCTTTATTCACTTATTGTTTTACACTCAAGATTGCACCCAAGCGTAAATGCTATTCTTTTCATGGAGCAAATATTTTCTAACTCTGTTAATGTATAATGAAATTTCATTTTTTTAATCTTGACTTTCTCACCAAAACATACATAGAACCACTTCATATCAAGCATTAGCTGAATCTGTAGTTTGATGAAAATCCGTGCATTAATTCTAGAGATAGAGCTATTGCAGTAATCGTAAATAAAATACAGCAAAGTAGAGCCACCTGTTGAACGATTTACATACAAAACTAGTCAGCAACAATTTCTACCAGGTACTACTTGCATATATAGGGGAGACTGGGATGCATGTGAACAGTTCACATAAACATAGCTTTTTGTCATAACTGGGTTAATTTCTATAAGCAAAACTACTCTATATAGTAAACAGAACTTTTCTTTTACGCATGATATTTTTTAAAAATTAACTTTACAGTTCTTCTTACTTTTCTTAATAGTTTATTGCATTCAAAAAAAAAATGTTCATATGTGCCCCAACGAAAAAGCAGTTGTAAACACATAAGGAAAACATGTGAACAGAAGGAAAAAAAAATTAACATGTTTTTATTATCTTTTTCATATGTTACCTTAATCATTAGTTGTATTATTTATTAAATTCACCATAAAGAAAAATATATGTATATTTATTTAGATTCTGAGTTATATGTTTAAGCAAAATATTATAAAATAAAAATAAGTAGATTTCGGGGGGGGGGGGGAGTCTTAGATAATGAGATAAAATGTTGTTGCAATATGACAAAAAAAAATAAAAAATAAAAAAAAATAAAGAAGTAAACTTGAGAAAATAATTAAAGAATTTAAATTTTGCTTAGGGCTTTTTTTTAGGGAGATTTCAGGGAGGGGGGCATTTGGATAATACTTATAGGAAAACTACCAAAAGGCGATTCTCATTCCTATATTTGCCTGTAAATTAAGGATAAAAAAAATTGTTTTATATTTATAAGCTTCCTCCAAATTTAATTTCTTTTGCTTTTAAAAGAAAGGGGGGAGTCAATAATAGAGATTTCACGGTAGTTATAAGTTTAAAAAATTTATTTTCTTAATATATATATCTATTTTCAACACATCAAATAAAATAACTGTTTTAGAAATGGAAGTAAAATAATACTACAAGTTTGCAACAAATGAAACAGAAAAATTTGCAAAGTTGTTAAACGTAATATTTTTTGCATTAATGATGCATAAAAAATAGTATTGAAAACTGTTAAATAAAATAATGTATAGCATTTATTGCAATTTAGAAAACATGAAATTTATTTAAATTACAATTGAACGTAAAGAGCTTGTTGCTTTTTATGTATTTGCTGACAGTTGTGTTTGTAGAAGTTTCTATTACACAAAATCAACTTTATATGAGAGAAATGTCTTCTATTTCTATAAAAATATAGATACGTAATGGAGCTGGCATTATTTGCACGAAGTTAACTAAAAGGAATAGAATCACTGAATGGTTATTGGGCAATTTAATGACATATTCAGATCTGCCCCAACTAGACTCTTCATAAGTGTCCCACATTCCCACAAGAGTTAAAATGACAAATCCTTAGCATTTCTCAATTTTAAAAATAAAAAATATCATAAATATTTATTAGTATCCATAGTATATGTTAAAGAAAGAAAAAAAAAGAATAAATAAATAAAATTATTCTTTTATCAAGCTGCAGATTTTACTTTTAAGTATAGTAAGCAGTATTTTGGCTCCTGGGGACAAACAAAATGTCGAAGAGTTTCAAAATTTTTTCCATATGTCTATAGGTGCTCTCATTTTTGATAATTTTTTGAAATAAAAAAACATATAATAACTAGTGAAAATGGTAATGTTCTCATATGCCCCATTTTCACCTGTGCCCTAGTCTCCCCCATATATGTTACTTAATTCTGTGTATTAGGTCTTGAGATAGAAAACCCACAAAATCCATGTCACATACAGACAAAGTCACAGACTCATAAACTGACAGGCAGATATTTTGTAAAAAGATGTTTTTCGGACTCTCTTCCCCTTAAAACGTGTAAGCCCGTCGAAAGTATTCCCGAATCCAATACTTTCTTCTTCTAAAGGTACAAGAAAATATAAAAAGCTAAGTACTGCGTCGCAGATTTTCCAAAGATTAGTTTGATTCTACCCGCATCTAATGTAAGACATTTTATAATAAAAAACTTTTATAATAAATAATTTTTTGGGAAAAAAAAAAACCAAAATCTAAACTGAGGAAGTATTCAGATTTTTTTAAGTACCTGTTTAACTCTAAATTGTAATTAAGTTCTTTTCACACATTTGGCAGTTTTGCACATTCAACGATTACTAATGTATCACTCGTGCATTAAAATACTAAATAATGCATCGCTAATGCACTATGTACTGTTGACGTTAACCTTTCGTCAAACGACCAACATTGGTTACCGTCGCGGATTAAACAATTCTTTTTGGACCCAGAAATCTTATTTAATGACTGAATATAAATATTTACGGCGATTTAATAAAGTGCATGTCTCTTCTTCGACAATTCTTCGAATTCTTTCGAAAATTTCTGGGTAGAAAAATTATTTTTTGTTCTGCGGATTATACGCCGGAAATGACGGTAATTTGTTTGCAGCTCAAATTTCTGCACAGGTACACTTCATATTACAGGGGAAAAAAATCCTCTTTGCAAATTTTCTGTGTGAAATCGATATTTTTGAACAATAAAAATGCAGAAAACTAGTAAATCTATCAATCACACAAAAATACATTAATTAGTGTTTTTTTTTTATTCAAAAATTTCGATTTTATACCGGAATTTTTCAACTCTGTCTTGACGCATTAATACATTATTTTCTTCATTAAAATTTTAATTTTGGATTCCGCAGCACTTATAAAAACGAATAGTTGTTATCTTATTTTACCAAAGAATTTGTTTCGTTAACCCTTTCCGGCACGGGCTAAATCTGTTAGTAAAATGAGAAATTATCGACAGACACCGGAACTCATAAACGGATTTTTTAGATATTTTGAAATCCCTAATTTAAGCTTTTATTCTAAAAGCAAAAATTTACTAAAATGTTATTGGTGCCATTTGCAAGTTTGAAATTAAAATTAGGTATCCCAGACCGGGCACAGTGTGCCGGAAAGGGTTTTAAAGGAAGTATATGTACATCTTCATATTTACTGATGTGAAAAGCGCTTTCTTGCCACTAAGTCTAGTGATCTAAAAATATGTCACTGGCCGTTAATGGGTTAAATAAAGAAAGGGATAGTATAGGAATTTTCTACGTGAATGAGAAATTTTTAAATAAAAAGTACCAAGGTATCCTTCCATGTCTCTGTACCTCAGCGCGTCACTTTCCCCATACATTCCTATCAAGGTTCGCACACTCCTTGAAATTTCCAAGGACTCTGGCACCACTATTAAAAATAAGGAAATTTACATTTAATTTTTAAACCTCAACATTCGTAAGCCCACCTTTATTCAGTGATTTTACGATATTTTTTCTGCTGTGAAACACTTCAAAAATATTCTTAAAATTTAGTGGTAGAACTGTTTGAACCCTGATTCCTATAGAATAAATAGTTGTTACACTGTGAGTGGTCATTTCGACCGCTGTTACCGTAATTTCGGGTGTATAAGCCGCGGATAAAACAATTCTTTTTTGACCCAGAAATCTTATTTAGTGATTGAAGACAAATATTTACGGCGATCTAACTAGTAACATTCGTTTCTTAAAAAATTCTGGGTCAAAAAAGAATTGTTTGATCTGCGGCTTATACACCCGAAATTACGGTATTTGCATATGTCTTTTGTTAACCCATTCGTGCCCAGCATCTTTTGCGTAAATTTTATTTGGTTGGCACCACTATTTTTAGAAGATTTAAGTTTAGTTCATTAATCACGAAAATGCATCATTTAAATAAAATAAATATTCCTTTTCTTTTTTACCGGTGTCAAAAACAGTGCTGAACGCATCTTTTGATGCTTCCCTAAAAAGGGACGCAAGGCATTAATGGGTTAAACAAGAAATATCATTAGAAACTAAGTTTAACCCTTTGAGCTCTGGTGGAAAAATTTCTTCAAAATTCCAAATGTCACATTGGCACCAGTATCTTATAAAGAAAAAAAAGATTGAAAATATGCACGGAAAAATGCAATAAATCTTTTTCAAATAAATTTGTTAAAATTTTCTGGTGCGGTTGTGACATTTCGGAATTAAAATTATGTGGTAGAAAATTCTACCATCAGAGTTCAAAGGGTTAACCCTTTCCTTCGCAGTGTTGCCACTCCGGCAACACCTAATTTTAATTCAAAACATACAATCGGAACCAATAATATTTTAGTAAAATTTTACTTTTAAAATGACAGCTTAAATCAGGGAATTCTTAACTTCTAAAAAAGTCTTTTGTAAATTCCGGTGTCAGTCAACAATCTCTCATTTTACGAACAGAATTTGTCTGCGCCGGAAAGGGTTAAACGATTCATAGAAGAAAAACGTTAAAATATGTTAAACTGTTTTCTTTTAAAACTATAGTGGATATAGAAGATATTTATAAAACTTTGCTAAATTTTTCCACACTTTAGTGCTAACGTACTTCTTTGAACAAAAGTAAGTTATTACAACATTGTAATTATGTGATACTATTTATTTTCGATGTTATAGTACATTGCATTTACAGCGAAAGTCTTATATTACACTTATGAAAAGCTAAATTCCTCATAATTTTATTTAGTATAACTTTTTATGTGCTTAATATCTACCTGATTTTACATTGTCTCTGAACTTTCATTTCCTTTATATCTACCTTAGTACATAAATAATTTATACTATCACTTTTACTCTTCATTGTGTTCAAGCCGAAATGGATCGGATATTGAATTTCCGGAGGTTTAATTCAGCGTGCTGTTTGTTTATTATTAAATACAGAGAAAATGTTATATGACAAATAAAATGTCGAGAAGCGTACATTTCTATTTATTCACTTATTTTATTTCACAATGTTGGGTTCGCGCAGTTCTAGCACTAAATTTTTAGACTATTTTCAAAGTATTTCAGTGCAGAAAAGTATTGTAAAATCTGTGAATTTAGTTGGTGGTTGCGAATTGTGTGTTTTAAAAATTAAAAAGAACTTTTCTGCTTTTTAATAGTGGGGTCAGAGGCCTGAAGAAATACAGGGTTATTACAAATGAATCATCGGGTTTTGCTATGTTACTACGTGCAAACTAGGTACGTGTACATATTTTTATGACAGCTGAAACGACATGTCATTAATTACAGTTTTGCGCTGTATATGTTTCATGCCCGTGTGGTTGTCATGGTTGCTACTCGAACGTCATATTCAAAATAGCAACTGAACAACAGAAAGCATTTTGTGTACTAAAATTTTTAAAGTTTGAATCGTTTATAACCGTCAGAGGGCATTCCGGAAGGCGTACCGTAATTTCCGGCGTATAATCCGCGGATCAAATAATTATTTTTCGACCCAGAATTTTTTTCAAAAAGAACTGTAACTTTTTAGATCGCCGTAAATATTTGTCATCAATCACTAAATAATATTTCTGGGTCAAAAAAGAATTGTTTGATCCGCGGATTATACGCCGGAAATTACGGTACAAATGCAAATTACCAACACACAATGATGGATTGGTCGATGTCGCTTTGTCTGAGTTGCGGATCCGCATCATGACTGCATTCGCGACCATTGAGATGATCATCTTGAGTAGTGTATGGAGAAAACTGAATTATCGCATGCAGTGTTGCCAGATGGGCTACATTTTTTTAATTCAGATTCTTGATTGACATCATTTTTTTAAAAAAGTAGAATGCAACTTATTTACTGGCACATTACTTAAAAAGATAAGAAAAGGCAGTTTAGCGTTTCAAAAAAGTGGTGCGAACCAAGAAATCTGAATGTTAAAAAAGTAGCCCACTGGCAACACTGATCGCATGGACGTCTGCCGTTAACACTCAAAGAGCACATATTGAACATCTGTAGTATGGACATCAATCTTGTATATTTTCGGTTGATCATTGTTGTAATGTATTGTACCATTTCTCATTGTTGTAACCCAATTACGTTCCGAAATAAACTCTCCAGAAACCGATGATTCTTTTGTAATAACCCTGTATAAGGAGTCTGCGAACCTTGTAACGTCATTTTCACTTCCAAAAATGCCTTTATGTAGTAAATTTTCCGTTGTGTACTATCATGTCTGTTGTAATGCATGCTTAATATTTTGAAGAAGATTTCTTTAAAGTTTTAGAACAATTCTGCTCCTCATATTAAAAAAAAAACCCTGTTTTTTTTGTTTTTATAGTATGATGTACATATTTTAATTAAGGCTTGCTGTACCATCCTGCACAAAGAGTTGCAACGAGCGCATGAGTTTTGCAGGCTGTAGCATAACGAGAGTGGGTGAACAAACCAGGTACAGTAATTTCCTGCGTATTATCCGTGGATCACACAATCATCTTTCGACCCAGAATTTTTTAAATATAAAATGTAACTTCTTAAATCGCCGTAAATATTCGACCTTAATAGCTAAATAAAATTTCTGGGTCCGAACAGAATTGTTTGTTCCGCGGATTATACGCTGAAAATTACGGTAATATTGTAGGGCTTTCTTCTCCTTTATTAATGACAGAAAGATTTCTGGGTAGATAAGGTCAACAGAACTTAAAAAACTTACCAGTATTCAGAGCACTTGGCCCCCATCCTGGTTACACCGGCCGCTACGTCTGAAGATAGAATTTTTTTTCCATTAAATAAAGCAAATATTTCTTTACGAAAATTCTGGTAAAAAGGGCTTGAAAGTCCTTGAAGGTTAGGCACCCATTTCTGCTATTCTAAATACATTTTTATAGTAATAAGATACAGATCAGGCAAATAATTATGCATACCTGCTGCAAAAAATAAAATTTAATTTAGACGTCATATATACGTTATTACGAGAACCCTCGAAAGGAGTCGAATCGACTCCGACCATACGACAGACTCTTTTCCGAATCAGAAATTTATTCCCGTAAAGAGCTAAATTCTTACAGCTACGCAAGTGTACGTTCAATAAGTCAAATGATTTATTTTGAATAAGTGTTCTGGCGCGTATAAATCTTGAGTAAATTTTCCGGGAGTTCTAGTGTTAAATAAAATGCATCGATGACATTCAACGTTAACTTTTATCTCGCATTCTCTGAAAGGTTATTATGAAACATGAAATGTAATTTTCAATAAGGCAATAATGTTGACTCGTGTTATTTTTTTAAGTACATTTTTTTTCTTAGTTAGTTGAATGCATAAATTCTTTCTTAATGAAACTAAAATATTTTGTTGCGAAAACTTAACTGTAATGTCTATTTTCAGAAATCTGTAGAATATGTATAAAAACAAGTTTACATAAATTAACAATACATTTTAACATTAAATTTCTTTTACGCGTTAGCCAAATTTAAAATAAAGACAAAATTCATTAAATTAAACAAGACAAAATTTAAAATGCAAATTCAATTTTACCCTCACGCTTAAACGACTATTCATATAACATAGTGTTTGGTTGAATTAGTTTCATGGTTAAAATGGTATAACATATCACATATGTCGAATCCTTTAATTCACCTTATTTATATATGAAACCAAAATAATAAATATATTTCAAAAAAGCTAAATTACTAAAGAAAATATCAAATTATCAGAAGATTAAAATCATGGAATCAATTGAAATTTTATGTCGAGCTAACAATACTTTTAACGATACTTTGTCATACGATATTCCAATAATGTGGTACAATCTGCTCAAAATAACTTTAACCCCCCTTTCTATCGCATTTGGAACATTCCGATTTCTCCCCCACTTTTTTTACATTTTCTTTAGATCAGTCCACTTCGTATAAAAGAATTCAGCCTTCGACTTTTACTCTTTTGTTGTTTTAACCCTCATGATGAGCGTGACATACTCGAAAGTACTAGGTTTTATTAATAAAAATCACCTTTAAGTAATCTGAGTTTTTTAATTTATTTTGATTTTATTTTAGTTTCATGGTTATAATTTAAATTATATGTATCGTAATAATTAATTATATAATAATTAATGTTATAGTTAAATCTACTTGATGTTTTTATTTAACACTAGAATCGCGGCGACGGGTCATTTTGACCCGTATCACATGGAGAGATGTCGAATCGAACCAGAAATCTCTTAATTAAATAAGCTAAATATATGCTGAGCAAAAATGTTTTCAATAAATAACTTAAACAATTCAAAACGAAAATTTCGGTGAGAATTTTTTTTTTTTTTTTATAAAACTTGAATGAATTTTCCCGCGGTTCTAGTGTTAACCGTTTGATTCCCAATCAGGTGTTCAGATAGCGATGTTCAGGTTTTATGTCGAGAAAACCCAGTACATTTCGAGCGATTGGTATCTGTCGATAAAAAAAGAGAAAAAGCAATCGCGCCGCTTGGGATTCATCGACATAAATAAAAGAAGCGGTATCGTGCTACTTGGGTCTTTTCGTATGCATGTAAGATAAAGCGCGGTTACGCTGTTCGGGATTTTTGTACTGTGATTACATTTCTTTTCATTTTTGTTTTCAAAACTTTCTGGGACTCTCACGGTTAAATTAATTTTTTTAATAAAAAGCTCATTTATATCAGTAAAATATCAGGTTTGAGTTAATAATTCCTTTTTTAAAAATGAAATATTACACGGCTTATCACAAAAGCACTTGGAGAGTAACGTTGTATAAGATGGGTTCTCAGCTAGAAAAAATATTTCTTCTAGGACTTCAGTGAGCTTTATTTAGCTTTAAAATATTATAGCGATTACATATAAAGTTTAAGTATACATAAAATGACTCTAAATTGGTATCTAACTGGTGTTATCGATGGAAAAACTCTCATAGACATTCTGTAGTAGCGGTAAGTTATACAACAAAAGGCCGCGATAAACAAATATTGCACTATTTCCAACATTATCGATACCTCATATTTTGCCGTGGTCCTTTCTCATTCAAGAGGAAGATTTGTCCAGAAAATTTAAGAATCTCAATCATCAGTGACAAGGACAACTCTCCAAAAGGCTTCATCAGTTATCTATGTGATTTCTCTGCAGGATTTGTGCATTCCCGTATATTTCCAGGTCAAATGTCAGTAATTTTATAGAATAATAAATCTAAAATAACGGAGCGAATATTCATTTTGTTTAAGGTTACCTTAAGGTTAACCTTTTGCTCCTTTTTGCACTTTTTTTAATTTTCACCTTTCTCTGACAAAAAAGATGTAAAATAAGGAGGTCTTTAAATATTATATGAAAATTTTCTTACCAGCTGCCTATCATGCATTAGGTTTATAGATGATATTTCGATACCACAAAAGCACAATTTGACGATACTATTTCAGTGGAGACGATAGTAGCCCCATGTATTGAATCGCCAGACCTTAAACATTAAATGGATATACTATTATGTTTAACACAATCAAACTGATTGGTAAAGTTATCATACGAATTGAATATTTCCAGCTGAGCGAAAAATTGCCCAGGCCGGGGATCGAACCCGGATACTTGGCTTAAAAGGTCAATGCTTTACCTGCTAAGCTATCTGGGCGATAGCCGGCTGGGATTTTTCGCTCAGATAACCTTATTGGTCGTAACATCTGGTCTGTCATTTACCAATCAGATTGATATTGTTAATCATAATAGTATATCTACGTATCCAGCGTTATATGGAGTTCCATTACCTGCGGTTTATTCTGCGAGCTGTTTCAAATGACAGACCAGATGTTACGACCAATAAGGTTATCTGAGCGAAAAATCCCAGCCGGCTATCGCCCAGATAGCTTAACAGGTAAAGCATTGGCCTTGTAAGCCAAGTATCCGGGTTCGATCCCCGGTCTGGGCAATTTTTCGCTCAGTTGGAAATATTCAATTCGTATGATAACTTTACCAATCAGTTTGATTGTGTTAAACATAATAGTATATCTACGTATCCATCGTTATATGGAGTTCCATTACCTGCGGTTTTTTCTGCGAGCTGTTTCAAATGACAGACCAGATGTTACGACCAATAAGGTTATCTGAGCGAAAAATCCCAGCCGGCTATCGCCTAGATAGCTTAACAGGTAAAGCATTGGCCTTGTAAGCCAAGTATCCGGGTTCGATCCCCGGCCTGGGCAATTTTTCGCTCAGCTGGAAATATTCAATTCGTATGATAACTTTACCAATCAGTTTGATTGTATTAAACATTATATATATAAAACCCCTCCGTGTATAACGTTTCCGGGGTTCACCGATCCATGAGAAAAATAAACTTATTGCGATTCGGCGTGCACGTTAGGCTTAGGTATTCCGAGCCGTTCACAAATATTTTAATCGTTCAACTTATGGAAATATACATGTAAAAGATTTATTCATCACTCATTTTCTTTAAAACCTACTAAAACTATCTAATTACACCTACACAAACTATCTAATTATAATGTTTAAGTTCTAAATAAAACAATCAGCAATTACGAGATAAATAAACGATTTAAGCAAGTTAATGCTGTTGTTGCCATTCAAAAATGACAAAATCCAAACCTATGAAAAATATTGTGAAAAGTTACCTCCAATTTTAAAGGCTATCTATTTCCTGACCAATAAAAACCTTCCACAGTCGTAATGGAGCGTTCTCATTGGTCAGATTTACAGTAGGAGCTGTAAATGACGTCATTGCAGTTTAATGCACTTTGAAATCTTTTCAGGATTTCAAAAACAATATTTAATTAAAACTGTTTATTTAAGGAAAGCGAAGGTGCGTTTTAATGCAACATTGTTAAATTTTTTATATTCGGGTTGTTTTAATTTTTTTTTCTGCCGTGAATGATTCTTGAGAAGGACTCCTTTGTCACATCACGTTTCACGTGTGGATATTTACTCTTCACTGTGCTGACATACGTTTTCGATAGTGTAAAGTGTTTTCTATTAAGTATTGGCTATAAAATATAAATTTTATATCGTTATGTTATTTTTTAATGCAATGAACGTAGACGAAAGTCCTATTGCAAGAAGACGACGCTTGAATAATGCACGGAAAGCAAGGTAGTTAGCGTGGCAAAGCCAGGAGTCGCGTGATAGAATTTGGGCTGCAAATGCTTCATCCCAACAAGTTCGGCGCAAAAGAGAGGCAGAATTCCAAAGCATTTCTCCAAAACATCGCAAAAAATCTGCAAATTTTTGCAAAAGATTGTGAAAAAACACTAATTTCGTCAATTAAGTGAAAAAAAAAACATAGTTCCGGAGTGAATTTTCTTTCCTTTTTGGATTATGTATGATGGTGTTAAAAATTCAAAGGATAAAAATAACTTATTTTTTAAATTACTTTTCTTTTATGTTAATCACAAATACTTGGGATCTTGGGCATGTAATGCAATGCGAGAGACTGGCAAGAGCAGTGTTGAATTCAGACACATTTCTCTGGGAGGGACATTCGTGGTTCTGGGGTACATTAAAGAGTTCCGGGAGGGAGAGATTGCACTTTTTGACCATTGAAAACACAATCTTAAGTTTTCCTGGAGAGGGGGGAGCATATTCCATCCGGTCATTGAAAAAGATCCCTACATTGAGGAAGAGAACATTTGTCCTTAAGTTCTGCAGACTGTTTTTAAAGTTTCTACTTGCAGAAAACAATTCTGCTTCTGGGCCTTTTAAAAATGCAAACACATCATTTTGACGGGCTATCTTCTAGTAATAGTATATCTACGTATCCATCGTTATATGGAGTTCCATTACCTGCGGTTTATTCTGCGAGCTGTTTCAAATGACAGACCAGATGTTACGACCAATAAGGTTATCTGAGCGAAAAATCCCAGCCGGCTATCGCCCAGAAAGCTTAACAGGTAAAGCATTGGCCTTGTAAGCCAAGTATCCGTGTTCGATCCCCGGCCTGGGCAATTTTTCGCTCAGCTGGAAATATTCAATTCGTATGATAACTTTACCAATCAGTTTGATTGTGTTAAACATAATAGTATATCTTCGTATCCATCGTTATATGGAGTTCCATTACCTGCGGTTTATTCTGCGAGCTTTTTCAAATGACAGACCAAATGTTACGACCAATAAGGTTATCTGAGCGAAAAATCCCAGCCGACTATCGCCCAGAAAGCTTAACAGGTAAGGCATTGGCCTTGTAAGCCAAGTATCCGTGTTCGATCCCCGGCCTGGGCAATTTTTCGCTCAGCTGGAAATATTCAATTCGGATTAAATGGATAGTTTATTATTTTCTTACGAACAAAATTATGCAATTCTAAGAAAGGTTTATTACATAGCAAAAATAATGAAACAAAGAAAAACAACCGAGATAACATTTTTGGTATAATACGTCACTTTATAATACGTTGGTATAAACCTTTTTTTACATATCAACTTTTTTTACTACAAAACAAATAAAAACTAAAATATTGCATTTTGTTAAGTATTTTAATAAGTATGAATCTAAATAAATTACTTCCTGTATAATTTTTTATTTTTAAAACAACCCTTAAATGCATTAATTATCCATTTGGAATTCTGTTTTTTATTCTTATATTAATAATTAGACTTTTAAGTATTAGTTATTAGACTATTAATAATTAAACCAGAAACTTTTAAATAGGTTTTTAGTTTTATTTAGTAGCATATTTTTGCAACTTTTAAAGGATTAATATTTTTCTTTAAATATACGGGATGCTAAGACCTAAATTAGAAGTTACAAATATATACATCAGTTATAGGACTGAAAATTTCTAGGATAGTCTATAAAGTGCTGTGACACGCCCTAAATCCTGTGTTATTTTTCTGTAAAATGAAAAATATTGAAACGAAGGATAGAATCAGTGTGTGAAAACATTTTTATTTTCTTAGTGGAAATAAAATTTAAGAAGAAAAAGAGAGACAACGATTATCATCAAAATTGTGATGGAAACTACGAACCCGGACCAGAGCTAATGTTCTTGAAATTACCAGCTGGATTTCCCCAGAAGCTGCCACAATGTATTCGACCAATTCTGGAAAGCTTTCCAATATGGTTTTGGTATTTTTCTCTGTACTAAGAAAAATAAACATGTTTTCTTACACTGATTGTGACATTCATTTCTCGGGTTTTCTTTCATCTGTACCGTGCCAGGAAATTCTTTCCTACCATGTATTGCTATGTGATTTGCTATCATGAAATCGTACGCTATCTTGCCTAAAACTGTTTAACTTCTGTGCTGGAACATGTGCAAAAACAAGTAAATGAAACTGTATATGGGTAATTCCATAAGCACATGTCGTGTAAGTCACATACTGCTTGACCAGTTTCAAAAGACCTGTCTTGGCATACTGCCAAAATACTGGACCTTTCCGAAAGTAAGGAAACATTAGGAGGGGACGAAATTCCTCTCCATTCACGACAAAAACAATAGTAGGAAAAACTCCCTTTTCATTGCTCCCAGTCCTATTATCAACAATAGACTCGTCTAACTCAGATCTGTTACACACGTGACCGGTCTTTAACCTTCCTACCCTGAATGAGTCTAATCGACCCACAACTATAATTTGTTTTATACGATTCGAACCAGAACTTTTTTCATAAAGAAAGTTAAATAATAGATTCAGGGAAATAAGTCAATTAAATATATTAAAATATTTTAAATAACAATTCTGGTGTAAAAAGCTTTTATCAAGATACTGAGTAAAATTTGAACAGGGTAGGCAGGTTAATGCTTGGCTCAGCAGTACTACGATTTTGCTTACCAGTATTTTAGAATATAAATATGACCTTTTTGATCAGAGATATCTCATTAATTGAATAAGGCCATGCAAACCTTTCAAAAATAACGGTGACGAACAATTTAGCTGTTACTAGAAATGTGACTTACACGACAAGTGCTCATGGAAATACCCATATCTAATACTTTAAACCTTTCTGGCAAGGACAAATTATGCTAGTAAAATGAGACGTTATCGGCTGAAATCGGAATTTAGAAACAACTTTTTGAGATATTAAGAATTCCTTAATTTAAGCTGTCGTTGTAAAAGAAAAATTTAACTGAAATAATATTGGTGGCATTTACAAATTTGGAATTAAAATTAGAGCTGGGCACATTGTGCCAGAAAGGTTTAAAAGTATTGAAATAGCAATCTCAATAATTCTAATAAAATACTGATACATATAATAATTTGTGTTTAAATGGGATAATATTATGATAAAACTTGACTATTTCTGTCAAAGCTTATTACTATAACTAGTTTATATGACATCACATTCACGTATCAAATGTTCACAGACGAAATGGTGGCCGAAGGTTATTATCTTTATTTCTCCCCATTATGACTCCCAGATGTATATTAAATGATAACAAAATCAAAATATTTCCCCTATACCTTATCATTTTACACTATGTTTCAGCTAATACTATTTGACATCATCTTAATGTTGTAATAGATTTCAATGTCTGATAAAACATAAATTGAAATAGTTATGAAGACATAAAAGATATTTCAGATTCTATTTGTGAGAAGATGTTAATATGGAAAAGATTGAATGACGATAACAATATAATTACTGATACATAGTAACTAAAGAAGGCAACGAACTAAAAATATGCTAAAAAATTTTTATTTTATGTAACGGAATAAAAACTCTCAAGTGGTGCACAGTTGTTTTGATTTTTCGAATACCAATTTGAATAATTCTAATAAAATACTCATACATATGATAATTTGTGCTGCGATTGTATAATATTATGATAAAACTTAACTATTTCTGTCAAATCTTATCACTATAACTAGTTTATATGACATCACACTGACGTATCAAATGTTCACAGGCGGAATGATACCCGAAGGTATTTCATAAAAGGTATTTCAGATTCTATTTGTGAGATGGTGTTAATATGGAAATGATCGAACGACGACAACAATACAAGTACTGATACATAGTAACTAAAGAAGACAGCGAAATAAAAATGTGTTAAAAAAATTATATTTTGTGTAACAGAATAAAAACTCTCACGTGGCGCGCAGTTTTTTTTTTATTTATTGATATAACTTTGTTTATTTGACATCATTGCGTAGTTTTAAATATTAAAATTCATTTTGTATTACCATAATGGTAATAAAAATAAGAAATAAAAAAAATGAAGTATGCTCTATATTAGCATTTTATTACTAGAACGTCTGAAAGGAGTTGATTCGATTCTGACCATGGGACTAAATTTCCCAAGTCGAACTATTTAAAAAAAAAATAAGTTAAATTTAAACCATGCAGATTTGCTTTAAATAAATAAATTAAACATTTTCGAAGACAAAATTCTGGTTTGAAATATTGTTATCAAACTTGAGTTAAGTTTCCGGGCTTTCCAGTGTTAACCACTTAATCGTCGCGCCCGAGACATGCACGGGCTGCAAGATTATTTGCTTTTATTCAGAATTGTTTAAATCCCACCAGGTTTATAAAATAGTGTATTTGGCTTTATTCTGGTATCTTTTTTTTTTTTACTTGGCCATTAAATAAGAGGAATCTATTTTTTTTCAAAAAAGTGGTGGTAATAATGGATTTGAATTTTTCAACCGTAATTTAATGTGACTATTAAGTGGTAAAAAGTATAGACACTTTTACTTGATATAATTCGCAACATCTTTTACGAAGGTGCAATATTATTTTCATAAATATAAGATATGTCTACCGTAATTTCGGGTGTATAAGCCGCGGATCAAACAACTCTTTTTGGACCCAGAAATCTTATTTAGTGATTGAAGACAAATATTTACGGCGATCTAACTAGTTATATTTGTTTCTTAAAAAAATCTGGGTCGAAAAAGAATTGTTTGATCTGCGGCTTATACAACCGAAATTACGGTAATTACTGACTGTTAACGCATAAAAACTAGGATCATTTTGGATCTGCACAAAATTCAGATAAAAAAGTTGTTTTGCAAGCTCTCATAGGATGTCCTTATAGAGAAATTGGTAATTTTTAATTTAGATATGAACGTTAAATTAGAGGAATTTTTTTTTCTTTGAGCTTTTCAAAATATCAAAATTTCAAAATTGCTCTAAATGATTTTGTCGTTTTTCAATCTATATTTCATTTAGCTTTGGATTTTGTTTTCATTTTTGTCCCCCATCCCCCCACCGAAATGTAATGAGATATTAGATATTGCTGAAAGTGTAAATTTCTCCGATGTCAGTAACATTGTTTTAGTTTACCCTTCGAGTCACTTTTACCAGAGTTTTCGTAATATAACACTATTTTGGTTGTTTTATGAATATATATTCTTATTATTATTATATAAAAAAAAGGCAAAAGTTAGAAGAAAAGCAATGTCAATTATAACATTTGTCCCCTAAGAGCAAATGAAACATCCTCTTTCTCTTTCGAAAGGGGCAACAAAAAAGGGGATATTTCATTTTCTCACAGGGAAAAAACACAGAAAGAAGAACTAGAAATGGGATTTTTCGTTTTCTGATAGGGAAGAAATATTATCATAGACATTGTTTATTTGAAATTTTTGATATTTTTTTAAATAAAAATATCACGAGGCCAAACTTTTTTTCCTTTCCATGTTTTTGTACAAATTTATTGCGTGACATATTTTGTTTTATTTTACTGTTGCGTTTATTTGAAATAACATTACTTTAAATGTTCCAGATTTTGAAATTTTTGAGTATTTAACAGGTTATATCTGCTAACAGCAACACTATCTCGGTACAATACTATATTATTTTGCTTGTCCTAGTAGTACACTCTCATATTCTATAAGAAAATGTTCAGTGTACTATTGCTTAAATAAGATATTAAGTGCAGAAAATGGACAAAAACGTCATTTTGACTGTACTTTGTAGCAACATAAAAATGCAAATTAACAATGCCTCATGGAAACAAATAAATTTTAAAAAGTAAGTGTAGTTATTCTAACAGTTTATGCCGAATGAATTCTGAGATGTTGTTGCTTGCGTGCAATATAGTGCTCTAAATATACCAGCATTTCACTTTTCACGAAAAATGTCATTCACAATCTTGAACTTTGACATTTTCTACAGAAAAGGAGAAATTTTTTCAGGGCTTCAAAATTACAGATTATTCATAAAATATGACTATCAAAGCATAATTTCTTTGTCTGAATTTCATAATAATGGCTCTTAAAAACAATGAAGGACAGCGCACAGAGGGTGATTTATCGATTTTAGGTGGCCAAAAGTCGATTTTTAAAAGTTTATCCAAGCATATTTCTTTTTTTCCTTATATAGCTTAATATTTTTGGCATTGTTCCTTGCTACATTTTGATATAAATATATTTGTATGGGACATAGACCAAATTGTTGCTTCTTTGTTGGGAATGAATCTATAAGTTTGAATATAGTTTTTAATCTGTTGCTTCCAGCAGAAAAAAATATGGCTGTGAACACTTACAAACAAAATATGCACTTTATTTGATCGGTTTAAGTACTTAAATTTTACACATATCAGCTGTTACTTTATATTCAATGTCGCAAAAAACTCATTTTTTTTGCATTTTTCATATTTAATATAAAATGTTATAGCACTATTAATCTTAAATTTTGATACCATTAAATAATTTGGGTTATTAGTTTTCGTTCCAATTTAATTTATCTGTTCGTGCGTGCTCCCCCAGTTTTTTAAATTGTTTATGGATTATTAAGCCTAAATATATTGTTTTAAATTTTAGTTCAAATACTATTTTACTTTTATGAAAGTCAACATAATTTCATTTAGTCAATTAATTAAACTTTTGCTCCATTAAGCAACAGCATCAAGATCAGAATTTAAAGAAAATGCGAATGTGGATGAAAATATTTTTTTGTCAATGGAAAATCAAAAAGAAATGCATGTGAAGTTTGGAAATCACTACATGTTAAAACTTGTGTCGAAATCTGAAGAAAAGTTGCCAATTGTACGTAAACATCTCTAAAAAAATTATGTAAAATATGTTACTTGGATGCAAATTTCGATTGGATGGAAAATTGCTCCGCTGTGCACAGACAAATAAACAATAGAATATACATTGCAAAAAGAGGTATTTTTAACCCTCTCATGCATACGGGCCTCATATGAGGACGGATAATTATTGCATTATTAAGCAAATAAATTTCGAGCTTTTATTTATGGAGATTTTTTATTTGTGGAAAGATAATAGCTAGCATGCAGTACAATCTATATATTAAAACGAAAGCCGTTTTTATTCAGCACACTCAAACTGCTCTCTGCGCATTCGTGCTTGCGCAGATCCGACAACAGAACCAATGAGAGAAGAGATAGTTACTGTCTCTAAAGGTTAGCGTGGTATGCATGCCCGCGTTCGTTCAATGGATCTACTATGTCTGAGTGACATGTATGGATTTTTTTTATCGCAACGTAATATGTATATTTTTAACATAGGATCAGAGTAATCTATTACATCTTAACACTAGAACCGCGGGGAATTTTACCCAAGTTTTATAAAAATAATTCACACCAGAATTTTTATTTAAGTCTATTTAACTTATTTATTTTAAATAATTTTTGTGCAGTTATAGGTAAATTATTTTAAGAAGACTTATCTGGTTCGAATCGACATCTTTCCACTGAGTACGGGTCAAAATGACCCGTCTCCGCGGTTCTAGTGTTAAATTAGTCTTTTCAACAATATAACCTGGTAAGTGAGAACTTTTTTTTGAATGGCAATGTAACATCGGGTCGCTCGAGTTTATTTTGATTTTGCCCGTTTTTATTGAAGGACATAATTTAACCGTTTTGTCTATTGCATAACACTTCTTATTTTGTTTTCAATCTTTTTTTTTTAAAGTAATTCCTTATTGTGATCTTCATTTCTGTCATATGAAAAATAATTTTCTATTTTGCCATGGGTACACTGAAGTAAAATATTCCCCTTACGATGTTCGCGAAAACTTTTCTCGCATAGTATTTTTTCGATCGATGCTTAATTTTATATTTCATAATATTATTTATTTTGGTTTTGCCAGTTTTTATTGAAGGACATAATTTAACCGTTTTTTCTATTGCGTAACACTTCTTATTTTGTTTTCAATCTTTTTCTTTTTTTCTAAAGTAATTCCTTAATGTGATCTTCATTTCTGTCATATGAAAATTTCATTTCTATTTTGCCTACAGCATTTGCATTTGTTGCATTATCATTTTGAAAATTGATAAAAAATAACAAAAGACAAAACATTGCAAATTCTAAATTCGTATTACTCAACTAAATAAACGTAGGTCTTGCAAAAAATAAACAAAATAATAAGAGATCAAAATAGATGCCTTATAAATAACTTACTTTTTTAAATCTGCAGCTACAATATATATGTATATATATTTAATTTGGACATGCAAAAAACATTCTGAAATGTCTCAATCAATCACAAGATTTTTGTGGGGACTTCTACTGATTGATAATTTTTGTGGGGTTTTTACATAACTGAATGACTTTTTTCCATGATTGATTAATGAATTTTATAATTTTCACCCCACATGACCAACTGTCGAACTGATTGACAAATTTTCTATTTTTCATGTGATGCAGTAGCGTAGCTATGTTTTTTGGCGCCCGGGGCCAGCAAGAAATTTTGCGACCCCACCCCAGTATAGATATATAACAATTTCTCTCAATTTGGCACCCCTAGGCCTCTGCGCCCGGGGCGGACGCCCCCCTTGCCCCCCCTTAGCTACGCCACTGATGTGATGGATCGAGAAATTTAGTGATTTTTTTTTTTTCTGATGAACAAAGAAATGTTGCATCTTTTCTCCCTGCAATTAATGAAAGTTGTTTTTTGAAATTTGTTGCTTTTTTCTTGCAATCTTTTGTTGTAATTTGCCGTTTTATTGAATTTATCCTTCTTTCGTGATTTTTTTTGAGAAAATGTCGTTTTTTGTTATCTTTTTGAAAAATTTGTCTTTTTTTTGCTATTTTTTGCGAAATTTACATTTTTTGCGATTACCTAAACAAAATTTCTGTGCTTTTGAGATCTTTGGACGAAATTTGTGTCTTTTATGATACCTGGACAGTTTCGAAGAAGTTTATCGTTTTTCTCGAGTTCTTTCGATGAAATTGTCATTTTGTCATGATCTTTTGATGTAATTTCCCGTTTTATTGAAGATCTATTTGCAAAATTTGCTGTTTTTTTCTGCGAAATTACCTTTTTTGTGATTATTTGATGAAATTTGCTTTTTTTTCAATCCTTTGACGAAATTTGTTGTTTTCTCACAATATTTTGAATATTTTTTTTCACAATATGTTTAATTTGCCATTTTTTAGATTTTTTTTTTGTTAAAATTTGTTTTTTTTTCGAAATTTTTTTAAACGTTTTGGCAAAATTTTGATTTTTTGCAATATTTTCATGAAATTTGTTTTATTTGAGATACATGACAAATTTTTTTTTCTGCAGTTTTTTGACAAATTTTTTAGAGATCTTTTGAAGAAATTTGTTGTTTTTTGCAATCTGTTGACGAAATTTGCTGTTTTTTTTTTCACAACTATTTACAAAATTTGCTGGTGTTCTTTATTTTTTTTTTTTGGGGGGGGGGGGGTATTTTGACGAAATTTGTTATTTTTTGTGATTATTTGCCAAAATTCATGTTTTGTTTTATACTTGGATAAAATTATTTGTTTTCTCAGGGATTTTCGGTGAAATTTGTCATTTTCTCACGATCTTTCGATGTAATTTGCTGTTTTATCGAAATTATCTTTTTTTTGTGAAATTTTTCATTTTTTGTTATTTTCAGAAATTTGTCTCTTTTTTTCACCCTTTTTTTTCAAAATTTACCTTTTTTGTGATCTTTTAATGAAATGTACCCCTTTTTTCATCTTTTGACAAAATGTGTTGTTTTCTCACAATCTGTTTACCAATATTTGCATTTTTTGAAGTACCTAGACAAATTTAAAGTATTTTCACGATCTTTTGACGAAATTCACGTCTTTTATTATACCAGGAAATAATTATTTGTTTTCTCAGGGATTTTCAGTGAAATTTGTCGTTTTTTCTTGCCATCTTTCAATGTAATTTGCCGTTTTATCAAATTATTCCTTTTTTCGTGATTTTTTATGTGAAATTTGTTGGTTTTTTTTTGTTATTTTCAGAAATTTGTCATTTTTTTTTCACTTTTTTCACTTTTTTTTTTTTTTTTTTGCAAAATTTACCTTTTTTGTGATCTTTTGATGAAATGTGCCTCTTTTTTTCATCATTTGACAAAATATGTTGTTTTCTCATAATCTGTTTACCAATATTTGCATTTTTTGAAGTACCTAGACAAATTTAAAGTATTTTCACGATCTTTTGACGAAATTCATGTCTTTTATGATACCAGGAAATAATTATTTGTTTTCTCAGGGATTTTCGTTGAAATTTGTCGTTTTTTCTTGCCATCTTTCAATGTAATTTGCCGTTTTATCAAATTATTCCTTTTTTCGTGATTTTTTTTGTGAAATTTGTTGGTTTTTTTGTTATTTTCAGAAATTTGTCATTTTTTTCACTTTTTTTTTTTTTTTTTTTTTTTTGCAAAATTTACTTTTTTTGTGATCTTTTGATGAAATGTGCCTCTTTTTTTCATCATTTGACAAAATATGTTGTTTTCTCATAATCTGTTTACCAATATTTGCATTTTTTGAAGTACCTAGACAAATTTAAAGTATTTTCACGATCTTTTGACGAAATTCATGTCTTTTATGATACCAGGAAATAATTATTTGTTTTCTCAGGGATTTTCGGTGAAATTTGTCGTTTTTTCTTGCCATCTTTCGATGTAATTTGCCGTTTTATCGAATTTATCCTTTTTTTGGAATTTTTTTTTTCATTTTTTTTTCTTCAGAAATTTGTCAAGATTATGTAAATGCTATAGGCAAAATAGAAATGAATGTTTCATATGACAGAAATGAAGATCGCAATAAGAAATTACTAAAAAAAAAAAAAAAAAAAGATTGAAAACAAAATAAGAAGTGTTATGCAATAGAAAAAACGGTTAAATTATGTCCTTCAAAAAGAAGGGCAAAATCAAAATAAACTCGAGCGACCCGATGTTACATTGCCTATCAATAAAAAAGTTAGTTCTCACTTACCAGGTTATTTGTTGAAAAGACTAATTTACTCTGATCCTATGTTAAAAATATACTTATTACGTTGCGATAAAAAATTCCATACATATATTTAATTGCCTATAGAATGAGGGAATAAACATATGTCACTCAGCACACAGTTCAATGGGTACACTGAACTGCAGTATTCCCATTGTAAGATTACCCAGAAAAAACATTCTGAAATGTCTTGATCAATCACAAGATTTTTGTGGGCTTTTTTACATAACTAAATGACTTTTTATCCATGATTCATTAATGAATTTTATAATTTTTACCCCACATGACCAACTGTCGATTTTTATTTTTTTTCTTCAACTGATTGACAAATTTTCTATTTTTCATGTGATGGATCGAGAAATTTTGTGATTTTTTTTTTTTTTTTCTGATGAACAAAGAAATGTTGCATCTTTTCCCCCTGCAATTAATGAAAGTTGTGTTTTGAAATTTATTGTTTTTTTCTCACAATCTTTTGATGTAATTTGCCGTTTTATCGAAATTATCCTTTTTTCATGATTTTTTTGAGAAATTGTCGTTTTTTGTTATCTTTTTGAGAAATTTGTTGTTGTTTTTTTTTGTTGTTTTTTTTTTGTTGTTGTTTTTTTTTGCTATTTTTTGCAAAATTTACCTTTTTTTGCGATTACCTAGACAAAATTTATGTGCTTTTGAGATCTTTGGACGAATTTCGTGTCTTTTATGATACCTGGACAGTTTTGGAGAAGTTTATCGTTTTTCTGGAGTTCTTTCGATGAAATTGTCGTTTTGTCACGATCTTTCGATGTAATTTGCCTTTTTATTGAAGATCTTTTTGCAAAATTTTTTGGGTTTTTTTGCGAAATTTACTTTTTTTGTGATTATTTGATGAAATTTGCTTTTTTTTCAATCCTTTGACGAAATTTGTTGTTTACTTACAATCATTTGTCAAAACTTTTTGTTTTCTTACAATATTTTGAATTTTTTTTTTCAGAATATGTTTACAAATTTGCCATTTTTTAGGGATTTTTTTTGTCAGATTTGGCTTTATTTTCCGAAATTTTTTCATGAAAATTGCCAATATTTTATGATGCTTTGGCAAAATTTTGATTTTTTGCAATACTTTCACGAAATTTGTTTTATTTGGGATACCTAGACAATTTTTTTTCATTTTTTTGACAAATTTTTTAGAGATCTTTTCATAAAATTTGTTGTTTTTTGCAATCTGTTGACGAAATTTGCTGTTTTTTTCACATCCATTTACAAAATTTCTGGGTGATTTTTTTGGGGGGTGGGACGGTATTTTGACGAAAATAGCTATTTTTGTGATTATTTGCCAAAATTTGCATTTTTTATGGTACCTAGACAAATTTTTGTACATAGTAAATGATTTCTAGCATTTAAAAAAAAAAAAAAAAACTTTAACATTAGAAAAATAATCTTCAAACATTTTCAAGAGTTTGTGACGTGTGTCGCAGCGTTGCACCGATTCTGCGCCCAGGATTATGTCATATTGGTGTTACGTTGGTAAATGGAAAAACATATTGAAATTTTTAAGAAATATTAATTTTTCTATAGCGGCAAAGTACTTTTTTTTCTTTGGTTCTTTCATATTGTTGCCGTCAAGTTTTGACGGGTTTCACCTAGCCAGAATAAATATCATTAATTTTTTTAATATGTGAAATCGACATGTATTTTTGATTTATGAAAATGTAATAGAAAAGTTAGTTGAAAATGCAAATGTTTATTTGTTGAATGGGGTGGGTAATGTAAAAACAAATTAACCACTGAGAGGATCATTGTTACAGTTGTTGCTAAATAGCAAACTATAAATTCAGTCTTATTTTGCTGCGAAGTAAGTGAAGTATGTATATTTTGTATGAAATGAGAAATGATGGTAATTTATGATTTATTCATGTCATATACAATTTATTGGTGTTGTATTTGTAAATGGAAAATTATCAAATGAGAGAGATTCTAATTCTATAGCAGCATGTTTGAATGCAACTCTGCCAATTGCGGGTCATTTGCCTGGATGTAAAATGCAGGTTTTTCTTTTATTTATTGAAATTTTTGCTGAAGATTAGTCGTTAAAAAATCCTCCAATAGCTGGAAAATACCTTTTATTTCTGTGGTGCCGTTGTTTTGACGGGTTCCATCTAGTAATAAAATTATTTTAGAATGGGTCTTTCATTTATTATAAAAAAAGATTTTTTGTGAATAATGAAAAATAATGAAAAATAATTTATGCATGAGAGGGTTAAATTATGTTAGTAACAATGTGTTAACCCTTTCCGGCGCAAGCAAATTCTGCTCATAAAATAAGAAATTGTTGATTGACACCGGAATTTGAAAACGACTTTTATAGGAATTAAGAATTCCCAAATTAACGCTTTCATTGTAAAAGCGAAATTTCTATAAAATATTCTTGGTGTCGCTTGCAAGTTTGGAATTAAAATTAGGTGTTGCCGGAGTGGTGACACTGCGCCGGAAAGGGTTAATATTGGAAAAGGAAATGCAAAATGAGTGAAAAATTTAAACATAATATAATTTTAAAAGAATAAAAAATATATCATAGGTTTTAATGATCTTAACATAATTTTAAGCAAGGAATAAAAAGCGATGCTTCTACAATAAAGAAAGAATGTTGATAATTTTATAAAAGTAAGCTTTGTCATTTGTCTCGAATTGCGTATGGATTATTTTACAAGTCGACATGACAATTGTGACGAAAAGTAAGTTCGACATGTGTCAGAATAATCATATATTTCAGGGTTTTGCAATGGTCCGCCAAGTGATCACCAATATTTTTTTAGAGAAATTCTCTTTTAAAATTTTTCTTGCAACTTGCACAAAAATCACATAGATCTATCCAGAGGTTAAATCTAGTAGAAAAATCTAGTTATAAATGCTGTAGAAATCTGCCATAAAATTTTCTGTTTAAAAATATTAGTCTTCCGTTAGCGGATCTTTTGGGAGCTCTAATATTTGGTGCTTAACCGCTTCTATGTTTCGCCCGTACGTAATACATGCAAGAAGAATTTGCTTGATTAATCAATTAAAGCATCTTGACACCAGTATTTTTTTTTAAATACAATATCATGCTATTTAACTGCAGACATGTTTAGATTAAATATTAATAATATTTTAGATTAAAAAAGTGGTATTACCAATATTTTCAATTTATTGTACGAAAAAAAAAAGAATCGGTTAAGTGGTTAACCACTTAATGGTCGCATTAAATTACGTTTTAAAAATTCAAATTCATTACTCCCACCACATTTTTTGAAAAAAAAATATTCATGTTTTTATAATGGCAAGTAAAATGACACAAGAACAAAACCAATTACACTATTTAAAAAATACTGGTGGGAATCAAAAATTCTGAATAAAAACCGTGAAACTTGTAGCCCGTGAATGTCTCGGGCGCGATGATTAAGTGGTTAAAAAAACAACTAATGAATTTCAAGGTGTTTTTTACGTCATTCTGTCTTATCCCTTTCAAACACTTCGAAGCAACCGAATTTTGAATTGAAATCTTACATCAAGAGTTTTTTAATAAAATTTTGCTTTTGCAATGGATGTAAAAAAAAAAAAAAAAAAAAAAAAAAAAAAACTTTCAAGTTTCAAAATTGTCGATTCTAAATTCCGGTGTCAGTCAATCATTTCATGAACAGAATTTTTCTGTGCCGGATAGAGTTAAATGAAAAACTGCGAATAAAAAAAATTGCAAAGGTAAACGATACATCTCGTTTTTGAAAATATATTAATGTCTAGAGATGTGTTTTTAGCCTTAAAAGATTTAAGTTATATCATGTTGACCTCATTTATTTTACGCTGTAAGACTTTTCATGTCAAATCCATGCATAGACTTTGATGGCAAACAGAATTTTTTACAACATAACAAAAATAATTATATCAAATACCTCAAATTTATTAATGTTTAATTTATTGATGTGCGGAAATAATTATATTGTACAATGGTTTTTCTTAGTAAAAATCATAGTTGTACTTATTTTGAGTACTTAGTGAGATAATAATTATATTATTCTATGATTTACTATTTGTCACAGTCATTATCTGGTTCAATCTCTCAATGTCAAAAGAAACTTGAAATTATAATTTAAAAACAATATACATGTGATCACCTTCAGTGTTTAAATTCTCAGTGAAAGTATGTTAATCACACACAGTCATTAACGCACAGTCAATATCCACTCACACCTTATAAATTACAGTTTTCTCCTAAAACAAATTATATACACTATGACCAAATGGTTTCAAAAGATTAACGAATACTTTTTTATACTAATTATTAGTTTTTACACGATATGGCATTTAAAATGAAAAATCCGATGATTCGGATATAAAATATCATTTTACAGGGTGATTTGAAACTATCGGAAAAAATAATGGCGGATAAAATATGCTTAGATGAGCTCAAATCATCATAAAATCAGGGCTCCTAATCGTTTCGCGAACTGAACACCAATATTTTTTAACCGAAAATTTCATGGTAATTTTCTATAACATTTGTGATAAAAGCAATCAACAAGGTTGGTTTCTGTGCTACTTGCATGAAAAATCTAAAAATTTTTTTAAAAAGAAATTCTTGATGTTCAGTTGGCAGACCATTTGGGAGCCCTGTAGAATGTATGGTCGTAAATCAGGTAGTGAAGCGTTAAGCTGCTATCAGATTCATCATTATTTAGAGTGACTTTTGAGCCAACACATCATTTCCTCCAACTTTTCGCAAAATGTCCGCACAAAACTCAGTGTGATGGCAAACAGCAATGTCTTCCAACTTTTTTCTGCAGTTCCAAAAAAGTCTCCGCTAGGCAAGATTTTTCATCCAAAATCGAACATTTAAACGGATCGGTGATACGAATAGGTGATAAATATTAACGCCTAGTACTAGCAGAACTGGTTTTCCTCCTTTTTCTCCGACTTTTTCCAAGACAGTTATAACCTTTTTCTCTCTTTGAACGGGAAAAAGTTGGGGTTTAAATCGGCTGAAAAGTTTGAAGCGCGTAAAGTTTTATAGGACATTTTCAACATTATATCTAGGAAATAATACAGGGTGGTGAGTGATCGGGAAAAAACACAGTAAAAGAAGTTGTTAAATACCACTATTATGTTATGGAGAAATTCGCCTTTTTTAATTCCTTTCTGTTATTGGAAGTATTTTCTCTTTTTCTCTGATCACTAGCCTTCCTGTTATTGTTGATTTTATTTAGAATGTACGGTCCCACTAATTAGGCTGTTAATACCGATTAAATTTAAAAGAAGAAATACAGAAACTTCAAAATAAGTTGCCAAAGTGGGTTAGAGGGGATATAAAGAAAGTCGAATTTTTGTAGATAGACGTTGAAGGCAAATCAGAACTAGTGACCAAAACTTTAAGGAGTGAAAACACAAATCTAAACAATCTATCTTCTTCATAAAATGCAAGATCGTAACGCAAGTGGTGAACTACTAGATGATTCTATCATTCAATATCTCGCTCACCAGCAAGAAAAGTGGAGGGAAGTGGAAAAGGTGGAAAAGTGGAAAAGGAAAGGAAAAAAGAGAAAAGAAAATCTCACAGCAGACGCAAAGGAAAAATTGTATGATTTTACTGCAACGTGAAATTATAGCACTCAGTTTTGTATGCAGGAAAAACAACGTGCTTAAAAGCATCAAACTCTTAAGGCCCCTGTCCTCGCTCGAGGAAACGCTCGCGAGCTAAAGCTATTCCTAGGGGGAAGCATTTTTCTAATAACTCTTTCGCATTTTGACATTTTTGAATAATTTTTTTGCATTGGATAACTGAGGTTCCGACAGCGCGCCTTTTTTACTTTTTCGATTTTGGTTGCAGATATTTTTTACAAAGTTAGTTTCACTTTCAAAACCGGTTTCGAAAGTGATAGTGATTTTAAAAAAATATCTGCAACCAAAATCGAAAAAGTAAAAAAAGGTGGCTGTCGGCATGCACCTCAGCTATCCAATGCAAAAAAAAAAAAAAAATATTCAAAAATGACAAAATGCGAAAGAGTTTTTAGAAAAATTCTTCCCCATAGGAATAGCATTAGCTCGCGAGCGTTTCCTCGAGTGAGGACAGGGGCCTTAAGAATGAAGACATAGAAAAAAGTTTGAAGGATTGACAAATTTTCTTCCTTCTCAAAATTCACCCGTCTTCTTTGGCTACGCATGTACACTTAGCATAATAAAGTGCTTTCGTATAACTATACTTATGAATTTTTTTGTGTTGTAAGACGTTCGTATGACAGACAGTGGACTGACACGCAAAATGGATTTTTGCGAGATGCTTCACATTTCTTGTGGATGAGCGATTTAAGTGTTAGTTTTTCATACCCATCCTCATTTCTACCATGTATTAGAAAATGATAGCTGTTTTTACAAATTAGAAAAAGATTTGTATGCATTTTGCATAGTGTTGTGGTTGTTCATAGTATAGTGTAACTCATAGTATAACTCTTAATTTTGTTTAAACCAACTTCTCTCCCCAAAGCGCGCTGTTGTACTCAAATTTTTTACGGAAAAGCATTGTTATTGTGCTAGTCATATTGTATCACTCTTTAGTGTTTTTTTCAGGTGTTCCAAATCATTCTCTATATGAGTCTATTATTTAAAATGTGAAACATGTTTCGTAATATAACATTAAAGTTTTAACACTCTGTCTTTTAGATCAGGGTTCGTACATGTACCTTTTTTTAACAGATGAATTACCAGTAAATGTTTTATACAAATATATAAAAGCAGTTTAAACGCGCAATATTTCGTCTTATTTAACAAGAAATTGTCTATAAGAAAATACTGGTGCTGAAGAATTTCTTGGTTTTGAATTTCCAGGACACGCACAAATTCTGTAAGCTAACAAAAATAAGGAACCTTTCTAACAATGGGGTCGTGAATAAAGAATATAAGAAACACAGTGTATTGTCCAGCCGTTGCAAGTAAATTGTTGGTTCTCACAAGATGGTGGCTTTTTTTTTTTTTAATTGGATCAACAGTTTCTGTTTACTGCGTGAGGAGAATTCCACCAGTAAAATTCAATAGAAAATTCCATCTTATTTAAACGCCTTTTAATTGGAGAATTTAGTTCACAAATATGCTTAAAATTTTCTATTTAATTTTAGTGGTGTCAGTTTGACTAATTATTATAAAGTTTCCCAAGGGAATAACAGAAGCTTTTTTCCTTGTCACAATATGTCAGAACTACTTCCACAAAAGTAAACTTCAACCAGTAAAAATAAATACCAGTTTTTGCAATTATTTTTTTAGTGAGATTTATCATTAATGTAGCATCTAAATAAGGCGAATTTTCTTACATAAATTTGTTGAAGATCGTTTCCCGCTGGCGTGATGTGCCTTCTGAGAAAGCGGGTATGACATCTTCACTATTTTAAGAATGTGTCAGTCCCACTTTCTTAACCTCTTAAATGCCGGAGCTTTAAGAAAACGAGTCTAACTTTTTTGCTAAAAAAATCGCCACCGCAATTTTTGCAAAATAATCTTCCCTGTATTTAATGGTAAAGGTTTCTTTTTCTTAATAAAACAAAATTTTTATCTCAAAAAAGTGGTTGTTCGATAGTTAAATTTAGAAATATGTATTTATTTTTGCGAGACGTATATATACACCCAGGGTAGTGACGGGGTTAATAGCTCCACGATTCTAACAAATCAAAAGTATTTAATATTTTAATTTTATTTTTTGTAAGACAATCAACCTGTAAATGTTTAATGAATCCATTTTCATATCGTTTGACTATCATTTGAAACAGCTAGACATGACATTAAGAAAGAGAAATAAGATGATTATATTAGCAAAATGTATCAAAGATTTGCCCCACCCTGAACTGAGGTATCTTAGGTGAACCTAATACATCTGCAATCAATAATCGTCTGTACAAAAAGGAGAGGGAAAACTCTAAAGGAAATATGTTTAGTAAATAATCTATTCTATGAAATGTTAGTTTGTAAGTAGAAGACGTGATTTTAGTATTGATTTGTGAATTGATTTATTTCAGCATGAAAGTTACAAAAAAATGCGTAATGGTTATTGACGGTTCGAAAAGTTTAGTGTGCTTAAGACGACGAATGCTATGTCAGTCACCGGTAGACTACAGTCCGAAATATCATAATATCTAAAATATTTATGTTGTTTTAAGTAATTACTGAAAAATTATTTAATGATTCATTATATTATTTATTTAATGTTTAAAAGTCACAGCCGACATATTGTAACAAACTCCTCAGTTATTTCATTCGCTACTGGTGGACAATATACAATACACTATACGGCCATTAATGACCAGCCACTTTCAATTTTAGACATTTTGTTGAATATTTAAAAAATTAGTTTTCAGATTCTTCTGGAGTTTCAAAATTCATATTTATTAACATCCATTTCATATATTCATTTCTAACAATATAAATTAATTAAAGCTTCATCATTCATACATGAAATAAAGCTTCTTTATTTATCCTTAATCAGGTACATTCTAGATTTAATAATTTATTTTTCCAAATACCATTATGTCATAAAAGTTTAATAATACCCTTTTGACGCCGACCATCATTTGGATCAGCTAGACACGATTTAGAAAGACAAATTCGATTATCTGACCAGAAGAATGTATGGAACACATTTTCTCGAAAATTTACCCCATCCCTGTGCTGAGGTTAAAGCTCTGAAGCATAATACATGTGCAATCGATATGCATTTGTGAAACAATTTCGAAAGAAAGGGAGAAGTAGACATAAGTTTATTGTATGAGGAATTCTTAACCCCTTCGTGCCCATCACCTTTTGCGCAAATTTTATTCGATTTGCACCACTATTTTTAAAAGAATTAAGTTTAGTTCATTAATTACGAAAATGTTTCAATTAAATAAAACAAAGAGTGCTGTTCTTTTTTACCGGTGTCAAAAACCGTGCTATATGCACCTTTTGAAGCGTCCTTAAAAGGGACGCTAGGCACTAATGGATTAAAAACGTTAATTTAGAAATTGAGAATGGAATATTGATGTTGAATGATTAATTTTTTTTATCCCTCTGACAGTCTTGCAAAAGGATAAAATTGTAATGTTGTTTCATCTGCATTTTGTTTTTAACGCTATGAAAATATGACTCTTTCCACATTGTGAAAAAAAAAACTTAATTATAAATAATGAATGTAATCTTTGAGAGTATTAATCATTCTTCAATACATTGAAAATTCATTAAATCCACAGAATTATAAAATCTTAAGTATTGCTTATGAAGCAGTGAAACCTTGATCTTAGTGAACGGAATATTACATATCGAAGAATTAGAGTTAATATAAAAGTACAATTAAATACGAGGGCAATTCGGAAAGTAACCTCCGTTTATGAATTAAAAAAAAACTAATGAAAGGAAACATGTTTTATTACTTACGTATGAAAGACACTTTCTTCAGCTACTTCTAGACATAATTGCCGTATTAATTAAAACAATTATCATAACGGTAAATTAGCTTTGAAATTTCATCGTCACGGACTTCTGCCGCCGGCCTATTCAATTGCGATTATTTTTAAATCCAACTAGCACCACTGTTTCAATCCAAAGAATTTGAACATATTTATAGTATATAATTTGCTGATAAATGCACTATTAAAATGTTTTAAAAAATAGTGGGTCAAGCAAAATATTACGAGAGCAATTCGGAATTTGTCAATATGAATAAAAGAATATGTTAAAATTCTTTGGATTGAAAGAGTGGTGCGAGTTGAATTAAAAAATAATCGGAGCTGAATAGGCTGGCGGCAGATGTCTGTGACGATGGAATTTCAAAGCTGATTTACCGTTATGATAATTGTTTTAATTAATATGACAATTATGCTGAGAAGTAGCTGAAGAACGTGTCTTTCATACGTAAGTAATAAAACCTGTTTCCTTTCATTAGTTTTTTTTTTTTTATTCATAAACGGAGGTTACTTTCCGAATTGTCCTCCTATATTTGTCGAATTCACAAAACGTACCGTAATTTCCAGTGTATAATCCGTGGGTCAAACAATTCTTTTGGACCCAGAAATTTTATTTAGTGATTAAAAAACAATATTTACGCGATTTAATAAGTTATTTTTCTTTTTAAACACATTCTGGGTAGAAAATAGTTGTTTGATGAACATGTACAGGGTGTTTCTAAATTCATGGTCCAAACTTTAAGGGTTGATATTACACATCAAGACAAACAATATTTAAATAGGAAACCAAGGGTCCCAAAGTCTTCCGAAGGAGATAGGCGCCATTAAAGTATCTAATTAATTGCTTGTAAAAGTTCAAACTTAAATTTTGAGCTCAAAATCTGCATCGTTTTGAGTAATTAAGTGCGGAAATTTGAAATGTGTTCGAGGGGTGGGGAGGGTAACGTTTTAACTCCTGAACACTGATCAGTTTCCGCTTCTTAACCCCTCCATCGATTTAGAATTTGAGCTCAAAATTTAAATCTAAGCATTTGCAAGCATTTAATTAGATACAAAAAATAACGCTTAAAAATAGTTGTTGGTTACACTAAAGTTTAAGGCGCCTTTGAAATTAATCTTTTTGAAATTAATCTTTTAAAACTTATTTTCAATGAAATATTGACATAAAGAATAGTTTTAGCGAAAACGGCAGACGAATCGACCAATTTTTCCGTTTTTTAAAATAATTTGAAATTTGAACCTTCCCACCCCCATTGAACACAGTTGTGTTTGCTCTACTTAACCACTCCCAACGATTCAGATTTTCATCTCAAAATTTAAGTTTATGTCTAAGCTTCTAAG
Organism: Maratus speculifer; assembly: GCA_964019185.1. Lineage (NCBI taxonomy): Eukaryota > Metazoa > Arthropoda > Arachnida > Araneae > Salticidae > Maratus > Maratus speculifer. The sequence continues at coordinate 402,762,948 of OZ025293.1, forward strand.
AAAGTTTTATGAGATGCGAAAAATAACGGTAAAATATAGTTGTACGTTACTCCAAAGTCTAAAGCGCCCTCTATCGTCATTTTTTGAAATTTATCTTTATAATTTATTTTCAAGACAATACTGACATAAAGAATAATTTTAGTGAAAACCGCAAACGAATCGACCAATTTTTTTGTTTTTCATAATCATGTGAATTTTTGGACCCTAAACCTTAATGGCTCAAATTCTAAATCGATGGAGGGGTTAAGAAGCGGAAACTGAACAGTGTTCAGGAGTTAAAACGTTACCCTCCCCACCCCTCGAACACATTTCAAATTTCCGCACTTAATTACTCAAAACGATGCAGATTTTGAGCTCAAAATTTAAGTTTGAACTTTTACAAGCATTTAATTAGATACTTTAATGGCGCCTATCTCCTTCGGAAGACTTTGGGACCCTTGGTTTCCTATTTAAATATTGTTTGTCTTGATGTGTACTAGCACCCCTTGAAGTTTGGACCATGAATTTAGAAACACCCTGCATATAATATTTTGAAAATTTGTTATAACAGTTATATCAGAAACTTTAAAAGTATCTATTGGTGGAAGAATTCTTAAAGCATATAATTCATTTATAGAATAGAACATAAACATATACTTTTTTATCCCTTTAGCTTAAATATTTTATTATGACCGATGCATTCTTAAAAAAATATACCGTAATTTCCGGCGCATAATCCGCGGATCAAACAATTGTTTTTAGACCCAGAAATCTTATCTAGTGATTAAAGACAAATATTTACGGCGATCTAAGAAGTTACTTTTCATTTAAAAAAAATTCTGGGTCAAAAAATAATTGTTTGATCCGCGGATTATACGCCGGAAATTACGGTATATCAAAGGAAATTTCAAATTACAACATTAAAACAATTAAATAACTTTTAAAGTAATAATCTTAATCCATTAATCTAATTATATACATTCATTAAATCTTCATTAATCATACATGAAATGAAGCTTCTTTATTTCTCCTTAATCAGGTACATTTTGTGGTTTAAAAATGTATTTTTCTTAATACCATTATCTCATACATGTTTAATGAAATCCTTTTGACGCTGGCCATCATTTGGATCATCTAGACACGATTTAGAAAGACAAATTCTATGATCAGACCAGAAAAAAGCATGAAAGACATTTCCTTGAAAATTTGCCCCACCCCTGTGCTGAGGTTAAAGCTCTGAAGCATAATACTTCTGCAATCGATATTCGTCTGTGTAACAAATGGGAAAGAGAGGGAGACATAGACATAAGTTTATTGAATGATGAATTCTTTAAAACGTTAGTTGAGAAATTGAGAACAGAATTTTAATATTGAATGATTAATTTTCTAATCCTCTGACAGTTTTATAAAAGGGTAAAATTGTAATGTTGTTTTTCTCTGAATTTTGCTTTAAATGCTAAGAATATATGATTCGTTCAAAGCAATTTTCAAATTGCAACATAAAACAAATTACATAACTTTTAAAGTAAAAAGTCCATTAGACCCATTAAATCTTCTTTAATCATACATGAAATAAAGCTTCTTTATTTCTTTTAATCAGGTACATTCTGTGGTTTTAAAAATTTTTAAATATAAAAGTAAGATTAAAGAAAATTGTAGAATTGTCAAAAAGTATTAGTGTTATCGGTTGTTTTAGTGTACTTGAACGTGTTTTTATTATTTAGAAACTTATTTATAACAGCAATATCAGAAACTTTTAAAACATCTGTTAACTTTGCCTAATTTTAATTCCATACTTGCAAACGGCACCAGTAATATTTTACTAAAATTTTGCTTTTACAATAAAAGCTTAAATTAAGGATTTCAAAATATCTAAAAAATTCGTTTGTGAATTCCGGTGTCAGTCGATAATTTCTCATTTTAGAACAGCTTTTGCCCGTGCATGAAAGGATTAATGGAAAAATTCTCAAATATTAAGTTTAAGAAAAGTGAAACACACTTATAAAGCTTAAAATTTCACGTAAAGCCTTTCATTACTGCAAATTAAATTTACATTTATTGATATGTAGATGGCCCCCTAAGGAAATTTTATATGCATAATTTAAAATTATAATTTATTTTCAATCTTCCGGTACTAGTATATTTCTCCTACAATAATTTCTTGAAGATGTAGCAGGGTTTGTTTACTTTTTTTTTTAACAAGACTGTACATGAAGGAAATATTTTATTTTAATAATGATTGCGTTTTTTAATCAACTCTGTATAAAAACATTAACAAACTCAATTACACTTACACGTAAGAACCTTTCATTTTAAAACTACCTTTAAAATCGTTGATTACTAAAAGAAAAATATAGATATGTTTTATATAATTCTTTAAAAAATGTTACGTATAAAGGACACTGGGCTAATTGCTTGCGTTTTATGCTGTATTTCAAATTATGATTAAGAGTGTTTCTCCAAAATCTTCTTAACACTAGATCCGCGACAACGGGTCATTTTGACCCGTATCATGTGGAGAGATGTCGATTCGAACCAGAAAACTCGTAATAAAATAGGCTAAATGTATGCTGAGCAAAAATATTTTCAATAAATAATTTAAACAGTTTTAAATGAAAAATATGGAAATTTTTTATAAAACTTGAATGAATTTTCCCACGGTTCTAGTGTTAAGTCATTTTATCTAGTTTTTACAAAGAAAATAAAATTTGGATTACTTCTTAACCCATTCGTGCCCACCACCTTTTGCGCAAATTTTATTCGATTTGCACCACTATTTTTAAAAGAATTAAATTTAGTTCATTAATTACGAAAATGTTTCAATTAAATAAAACAAAGAGTGCTGTTCTTTTTTACCGGTGTCAAAAACCGTGCTATATGCACTTTTTGAAGCGTCCCTAAAAAGGGACGCTAGGCACTAATGGGTTAAAATTACTAACATTGAAATCATAGATTAGTAAGAAATTACATTTGTAACTATTTCATTTACGTGATATATATATACCGGGTGTCCCAAAAATGACTGATGGATTTTAAAATTCAATAACTTGCAAACGGTGACAGCTATTTAAAAAAATTTTGCCGGAGGGTTATGTATAATGTCAGGAGTTTTTTACCGTAATTTTTTAATTTTTGTTCGAATTTCAAACAATAGGTGGCGCTCACGGCGATCGAAGGCCAGATGATCAGTGCTGAATGAAGCGTCGACCTGGCCTTCAACGCCGTCAGCACCACCTATTGTTTGAAATTCGAACTAAAATAAAAAATTACGTTAAAAATCTCCTAACATTATACATAACCATAGCTGCAAATTCTTCCGACTTTTTAACCCGGAAAAATGTAATAGCATTTTTTTACTTATTTAATCGGCAGATTTCGGCGATTTGAAATGGTAAAATTTTCTACAAAATTTTTCCGGGCCAAAAAAGCGGAAGATGTTGGCAGCTATGCATAACCCTCCTGCAAAATTTTTTTAAATAGCTGTCAGCATTTGCAAGTTACTGAATTTTAAAATCCATCAATCCTTTTTGGGACACCCGGTAAATACTTTGAGAGCATGGTGATATATAACATATTCGCGAAAGGGTAACTCAACTATTAGTGACCTTTGGAAGCTATTGTTTTACTCACCACATAAATACACCAAGATTACAATAATTTCCTTACATCTCGTTAAAAAAATTGTCATTTATTGGAGAAAGTGCACATATTTAAAAATATATATATACTTATGAATCAATAGTCTCTCTGAAAGTAAATTACCTTGTATCACCTTGTAACTACCTAACACAACCTTGTATCTGATTTATGATGCATATTGAATTTGTATTACATGTATGAACTACTGATAAATCCTCAAGGTCAATAATTTTTCTTGCTTTTTCAAACAAAAGACATAAAACATCTATCATATATCATGATATGCTAAGATCGAAATTTTTGACTAATAGGACATGTGACTTATAATCAGATATTGTCTACGTCATATTTCAAAAATAAATTTACGAATCAATAACCTCTCTAAAGGTAAATTAAATTCATACAACCAATGAATGTGTTTTATGCTTTATACCCAATTCCTATTACATGTATCGGCTACTGATAAATTCTCAAGGTCAATAATTTATCTTTTTTTCGAACAGAAGGAATCAAACATCGATTATATTTTATGATAGGTTAAGATCGAAATTTTTGACCAATAGGACATGACACTTGTAATTAGATATTGCCTAGAACATATTTTGAAAATATATTTACGAATCAATAATCTATCTACCGGTAAATTGAACTCATACAACCTTGTATGCGTCGTATGCTCTATATCGAATACCTATTACATGTATCGACTGCTGATAAATTCTAAAGGACAATAATTTATTTCTCTTTCTTAAACAAAATGAATTAAAAAATCGATTACATTTCATTATGTACTAACATCGAAATATTAGATCCATATGACACGAAACTTCTAATTAGTTATTGTCTACGTCATATTTAAAAAAATATTTACAAATCAATATGTAAATTAAACTCATACAACCTTGTATGTGTTTTATGCTCCATATCATATTCCTATTACATGTATCGGCTACTGATAAATTCTCAAAGGGGATAATTAATCTTCAATTCTCTCACAAAAAGTAATATAATATCGATTACATTTTATTATATTTTAACATCGAAATTTTAGATCAACAGAACACGATACTTGTACCGGGTGTCCCAAACATGACTGATGGATTTTTAAATTCAATAACTTGCAAACGGTGATAGCTATTTAAAATTTTTTGCAGGAGGGTTATGTATAACGTCAGGAGTTTTTTTTTTTTTTTAACCATAATGTTTGATTTTAGTTGAAATTCCAAAAAATAGATGGCGCTGACGGCGGTTGAAGGCCAGGCGGACGCCGAAACTGACCTTACTCAGTACTGATCACCTGGCCTTCAATCGCCGTCAGCGCCATCTATTGCTTGAATTTCAAACTAAAATCAAAAGTTACGGTAAAAAACTCCTGACATTATACATAACCCTCCTGCAAAAATTTTTTAAATAGCTGTCACTGTTTGCAAGTTATTGAATTTTAAAATCCATCAGTCATTTTTGGGACACCCGGTAATTATTTATTGTCTACGTCATATTTTACAAATATATATTTAGAATTTATAGTCTCTCTACAGATAAATTGACTCATACTACCTTGAATGTGTTTTATGCTCTATATCGAATTCTTATTACATGTATTGGCTACTGCTAAATTCTCAAGGGCGATAACTTATTTCTCTTTCTCAAACAAAATAAATTAACCCCTTGCGGCGCAGAGCAAATTCATTGTTTTAGTGTTGAAATTAATGACTGACATTGAATTTGAAAACAATTTTATTTGTAAATAAGAAAAAGCTACATTTCACACATTCAATAAACCGAAATTTTTTATCAAAATTTCGGTGCCAATCTAGCGTTTGGGAATTAAAATTAAGTGATTTCACAAATATACCACAGCGCCGCAAATGGTTAAAAAATCGATTATGTTTCATTATGTACTAACATCTAAATATTATATCCATTCCATATGACACGACATTTGTTATTATTTATTGTCTACGCCATATTTAAAAACGTATTTACAAGTCAATAGTCTCTCTATAGGTAAATTAAACTCATACAACCTTGAATGTGTTTTATGCTACATATCATATTCCTATTACATGTATAGGCCACTGATTAAATCTCAAAGGGAATAATTAATCTTCAATTCTCATACAACAAGTAATATAATATCGATTACATTTTATTATATGTTAACATCGAAATTTTAGATCAATAGGACACGGCACTTGTAATTAGTTATTATCTACGTCATATTTAAAACGTATATTTACGAATCAATTGTTTCTGTACAGGTAAATTTAACTCATACTACCTTGTATGTATTTTATGCTCTCTATCGAATTCCTATTACATGTATCGGCTACTGCTTAATTCTCAAGCGAAATAATTTATCTCGCTTTCTCAAACAAAAAAGAAATAGAACATCGATCACAAATATTATATTCTGCAATAAAATCTTGGATCAACCGCACACGACACTTGTAATTACTTATTTTCTACGTCATATTTTAAAAATATATTTATGAATAATAGTCGCTCTACAGGTAAATGGAGATCATACGACCTTATATGTGTTTTATGCTCTATATTGAATTCCTACTGCATGTATCGGCCACTGATAAATTCTTAACCTTCCTACCCTGTTCAAATTTTGCTTAATCTAAATAAAAGCATTTCACACCTGAATTGTTACTTAAAATATTTTAATATATTTAATTGGCTTATTTCTCTGAATCTGTTATTTAACTTTCTTTGTGTTAAAATTTCTGGTGCGAATCGTATAAAACGAATTATAGATATGGGTCGATCAGACCCATTCAAGGTAAAAGGTTAAGGACAATAATTCATCTTGCTTTCTCAAACAAAAATAAATAGATCATCGATCACAAATATTATATGCTTCAGTAAATTCTTACATCAATAGCACACGACATCTGTAATTACTTATTTTACACGTCATATTTTAAAAATATATTTATGGATCAAAAAACGCTCTACAGGTAAATGGAGTTAATACGACATTCTATGTGTTTTATGCTCTATATCGAATTCCAATTACATGTATCGGCTACTGATAAATTCTCAAGTACAATAATTTATCGTGCTTTCACGAACAAAAAAAAATATATATATATATAAATAAATAAAATAGAAAATCAATTTCCTGCATATAATCCGCGGATCAAACATTTCTTTTTCGACCCAGATATATTACAGCTCATATTCAAAATATTAGAATAATTACCTTTTTTTTAGAAATTGAAAATATCGTTTGGTAATTTAATGTCTTTTAATGAAAATATTCAAACGATATTTTTAATAAGAACTTATTGTTGATTAAACTTACTTGGTATCTTAAATTTAATATCATTTTTGAAAAGATTAATTGCAAAAAAAAAAAAAATTATTTTGAAAAGTCAAAATATTAGAATATTTATTCAAGTGGTTCAAAATATTAGAATATTTCACATTAATTCTCCTTTAATTATTACCAATTCTTAACTGGTGGCATCATTGATTAAATTCAGACTATTTTATTTAAAATCAGTATTCTTTTTTGCAGTTTGTTTCTTTTTCGTCTTAAAATGGGCCGTGTGAGTGATATTCCTGAATCTACTAAACTTCGTATGGTTGATTTGTATCGGCACGGTAAAAATCAATGTTTTATAGCGAATTATTTACATTGTTCGCAATCGAGCGTTAGTAAAATACTAACACAATATTCAAAAATTGGAAAATTTCAAAATAATCGCCGAAATGGTGGCCGAAAACCAAAAAACATCTGCTAGAGATGACCGGAAACTGAAGCGTATAGTTAAGAAAAACCGTTTTAAAAGTGTGCGATTCTTGCACCGAAAATGGAAAGAAGAAGGAGTTGAAGTTTCTACATCGACAACATTAAGACGTCTCCATAAATTTAAATTTGAAACTCGTGTACCGAAAACAAAACCTCTCATTACTGCAAGACAAAAGCGTATAAGATTGAATTGGTGTAAATCAAGACGTTTATGGAGCAATGAAGATTGGAAAAATATATTATTTAGTGATGAAAGTATGTTTTGTGTTTCATATGGTAATCAAGGTATTCGAGTTTGGAGAATGAAGCAAGAAGCATTTGATAAAGAATGCCTTAAACGTTCCGTAAAATTTGCTGCTAGTGTCATGGTTTGGGGTTGTATGAGTGCAGAAGGACCTGGAAAGTTATGCATCGTCTACGAAAAGGTTAACTCTCTGATATATCAAGAAATTTTAGAATATTACATGATTCCATCATCAGAAAATTTATTTGAAGATGATTTCATCTTTCAACAAGATTTAGCGTCCCCGCATACCTCGGTGTCAACTAAGAATTGGTTCCGCCAACGCAACATTAAGGTACTTCCTTGGCCACCAAATTCACCAGATCTTAATCCCATCAAAAACTTATGGTGTATAATGAAGAAAAAACTTCAAGAAAATCCTCCTTCAAGTAAAACTGAGTTAGTGGCACGTATAAAGTCTATTTGGGCTAATATTGATAGAAATGTTTGTAAACACCTTGTATATAGTATGCAAGATCGATTGTACGCTGTTATGAAAGCTAAAGAGAATGCTACAAAATATTAACTATCATTTACTTCATATTCATAAGGTAATATTGTTGTGTAAAATAAAATATTCTAATATTTTGAACCAATCTAAATTTTATTCTAATATTCTGGTGTGTTTAAGGAAGCTGTATACCTAATTTATTGTGCTGTATTTTATATTTTATAAATGTTAAAATCTTATCTAAACATTCCACATTTAATTTATAAGAAATTTAATTGCATTTACTTAGTATAAAAAATAAATAAATGACAAATAATTTTTTCTTATTACTTTTTCTCAATTATTCTAATATTTTGAATATGAGCTGTATTTAGTAATTGAAGTATTTACTGCGATCTAGCAAGTTACATGTTATTTACATAAATTTCTTGGTCGAAAAATGATAGTTTAATCTGCGGTTTATACGAAGGAAATTACGGTATATTTTATTGTATGCTAACATCGAATTTTGATCAATAGGACACCACATTTGTAATTACCGTAATTTCGGGTGTATAAGCCGCGGATCAAACAATTCTTTTTCGACCCAGAATTTTTTAAGAAACAAATGTTACTACTTAGATCGACGTAAATATTTGTCTTCAATCACTAAATAAGATTTCTGGGTCCAAAAAGAATTGTTTGATCCGCGGCTTATACACCCGAAATTACGGTAGTTACTGCCTATGCTGACTAAAATGCTAATAAAATATGCGTGTAACTTGGAAAAGAAATGTGTGCGTAACTTGAGACTTTCAAGAAAATGATTGGTTGATTACATGCAACATGCCGTAATCAACAGTTATGAAAGAAATTTCGTTTTCCATGAAAGTGAAAAACTAGAAAAATATAAGAATAAAACAAAATCATGATAAAACTTTTAACAGTTTAATTTCAGGTCACTCAGGTTACTACCTATGCTGACTAAAATGTTAATAAAATATGTGTGTAACTTGGAAAAGAAATATGTGCGTAACTTGAGCGTTTCAAGGAAATGATTGGTTGATTACATGCAACATGCCGTAAGCAACTGTTATGAAAGAAATTTCGTTTTCCACGAAAGTGAAAAGGTAGAAAAATATAAGAATAAAACAAAATCATGATAAAACTTTTAACAGTTTAATTTCAGGTCACTCAGTTTTTTGCCTATGCTTACTAAAATGTTAATAAAATATGTGTGTAACTTGGAAAAGAAATATGTGCGTAACTTGAGAGTTTCAAGGAAATGATTGGTTGATTACATGCAACATGCCGTAAGAATAAGTTATGAAAGAAATTTCGTTTTCCACGAAAGTGAAAAACTAGAAAAATATAAGAATAAAACAAAATCATAATAAAACTTTTAACAGTTTAATTTCAGGTCACTTTGATACTTTTATTTAAAAATATTTTACTTAATAACGAATTAATATTTACAGCAAATATTTTACTTAAATTTAAAATAAAATATTGAAAACATTAATTCCGTAATAGAATTTTTAATTTCAGGATACTTTAACCCTTTCAGGGGCAACGTACTTTTATTCAAAAAATTCAGGAATGAGTGATCCACTTCAGAATTTAACAAGTTGGAAATTACACGTGAAGCGTAGCAAATGAGGTGCGTTCGTACGATAATGAAGTTTTAAAAATATCACTCTCATATATCAATCTCATAAAATTGTAAATAGTTAATTACAATTAAAATGCGAAACAAACCACGTTCTCTCTATACTCATTATGTAATGGAATACTTTTGTGTGGCCTTGTAAATCAATAACAAAAGTTCTTTGCACAACAGATTATGCAAAATCTATATTGTAATATGTAATTTATGATGCATAACAATATTATCATGTAGTAATATTATTAAAATGCATTTGAAACTTTTTTTCCATTGATTGTAATACAACGGAGTTTTTTTATTGTCCCTGTATTTGATCTATGCATCCTATATTTAAAAAAAATGAAATGACTTGACAAAATTATGTAATAAGTATGTAATTTAAATTTCAAATGATTAAAATGCATTTGCAACATTTTTCCCCATTGACCGTAATGTAACGGAATATTTTTGATCGTCCCTGTAATTGATCTATCCATCCGATTCTCATAAAATTTGAAATGACTCGACAAAATTTTGTAATAATTAAATATTTTAAATTTCAAAAGATTCGGTTGGGTAGTTTTTGCGTTGTTATATGCGGACAGACAGACAAATGGACGGACAGACGGACAGACAGACTTACAGAAGGACAGACGGACGGACTGAACGACAACTATAGGTGCTACGTATTTACATAATTACGAACCCACCTAAAAATAGATTTACATAAAAATAAGAAAAAGCTTCCGTTAATATATGTAATGAGAAGAAAATTTTCATTCCAATATTCTGGTGAGTATGGGATATTTAGAAATAAAAATTAGGTGGTTTAACCGCTTTTGAAGGGGTTAATGTTTTGCTTTGATTTCTCTGTTACATGTTAACATATGTTAAAATAAATTTAAGTTTTAATCTAAGTTTCGTGTTTGACTTTCATTATTCAAAAATTATTTTGCTTTACCATGAAGTTTATGCGACAAAGATTTATGAAACAAAGTTTCACAAAGTATTCGACACATTTAAAATCAATTTTAAGTAAATTATAAATAACGTTGGTTTAAGAACTACATTAGACAATTTTGTGTGATTGCTGCGAAGAACATGTATAAACAAAACAGAACTTTTGTAATTCAAGAAATATTAACCTTCCTACCCTTAAAGGGTCTAATCGACCCATAACTATAATTTGCTTTATGCGATTCGAACCAGAACTTTTTTCTTAAAGAAAGTCAAATAAAGTTAAATAATAGATTCAGAGAAATAAGTCAATTAAATGTATTAAAGTATTATAAATAAAAATTCTGGTGTGAAATGTTTTTATAAAGATTGAGTAAAGTTTGAACAGGGCAGGAAGGTTAAATAGGAAACTTTGCTTTTCATTCTTAATAATTAACCACTTAATCGTCGCGCCCGAGACATTCACGGGCTGCAAGCTTCACGGCTTTTATTCAGAATTGCTTGATTCCCACCAGTTTTTTAAAATAGTGTGATTGGTTATATTCTGGTTTAATTTTACTTGTCATTAAATAAGACAGATTTTTTTAAGGGGTGGCAATAATGAATTTGAATTTTTAAACCGTAATTTAATGCGACCATTAAGGGGTTAGTCACATTTAAATCCTGAAGTTTGTGGAGCAGTAAAATGTTTTGTTACAGTTTAAATAATGTTTAATAACATTAAATTTAGTAAGATAGAAATGTTTTATCGATTCCAATGCGCTATATTTTAAACCTACAGTTTTCATATAAAATCTATACTAGAAATAAAAACGGATAAAAAGAAAGCAATTTTTTGAAAACTTATTTTTGATAGCATTATACAGCGCGCATTGGACATTGGAACGCCACTTTCTTCAAATATTATTTATTTATCCTTCCTACCCTGAATGGGTCTATTCGACCCATAACTATAATTTGTTTTATACGATTCGAACTAGAACTTTTTTCATGCAGAAAGTTAAATAACAGATTGAGAGAAATAAATCGATTAAATTTATTAAAATGTTTTAATCATAATTCTGGTGTGAAATGTTTTTATCAAGAATAAGTAAAATTTGAACAGGGTACGAAGGTTAAAAAAAATTGTTTTGGTTCCACTGATCTTCTTAAATGCAGATTTATTAAGTGTAAATGGATTTAAAAAACCGAAATACCGTTTTTTTAGGATAATAATTATTAATTTTGGGATAGTAATTATTAATTAATTGTTTTCATCTCTGTCGTCAAATTTAACCCTTGGCACTCCGTTGTCTCTGGTGCGGAGACATCATATTTCCTTCAAAAATTTCTTTTTTGCACCAGTAATAAAGGAAAATAAATTTTTCTTTATTTCACTAGAGAATTTTTGAAAATATCTACTACAAGGAAAGTTCTTTTAAAAAAGTGATGTTAATCAAATAAAATTTGTGTAAGAGGCACTGGAATCCGTAGGGTTAAAATATGCATAAATTACAAAAATTTTTTTATTTTTATTTTAATGTTAATGCTGTTAAGTTAAAATGTTCCCCTTTTAAGTATACGCGCTGAATAATTTATACTACATTTGTTGAGAAATGATGTCATCAAAAAACATGTAACTGGTACTCTTTAAAAAAAAACATGCTAACACACTATAAAAATTCTCGGAAACGTTGTAGAAAATTAATGGCAGGAAATGAATGTTTTATTTTTTTAAATACTTCTTTTAATTTCGGAAATATTTCACCGAAATAATTTTTGAAAATAACATCGAAAATTTAGAAAATATTTTGGTTTGTGGAGTTTCTACGTTTTAAGGACTTTCAACTACCGTAATTTCGGGTGTATAAGCCGCAGATCAAACAATTCTGTTTCGACCCAGAATTTTTTAAGAAACAAATATAACTAGTTAGATCGCCGTAAATATTTGTTTTCAATCACTAAATAAGATTTCTGGGTCCAAAAAGAATTGTTTGATCCGCGGCTTATACACCCGATATTACGGTACACTCTCAAAAACACTTCTATCTTTTCACAGAAAATTTACTGGCAATAGTGCTGCCAGTAATTTTCTGCAAATTGACAGATATCCTTTTTTTTCTTCGTTAAAAGAGGCAAAATATCCTTCAATTCAAAAAAGTTTGGAAAAGATAAAAGCTTCGGAACTGGGGATAGAACCACTGACCTCACCGTTGGAAGGCGAAAGCGCTAGGGCCGTGCTACGGTTGTACAGTAAGAAAGCGCTTTAAAATAAATGTGTTCGTTTCATATATGGCTGTGGTTTGGTATATTTCATTAAAAAGTTTTTAATCTTGATGTTAATTTCGGGAAGATTTCGTCTTTAATGAGATTGTGGCTGGAATTTTTATACAATAGTTTTAAATTAATATAAAAATGTGAGTTTTGAATACATTTACGTAGATTACTAGAAGTAAAATATGGGTGTTCTATTCGTATTTGTTGCGATTATTTTTGAATAATATCAATGTTTTTGCATTTTTTTAAAAGTGAAATACCTTATAAATGTGTTCACTGAAAGTATATTTTAAATGCGAATATTTATTTATAAATAACTTTGTAAATTCAACTTTACTCAATTTATCCAACTTTAAATAATAAATTGTGAGTATTTTTTGAATGGGAAAATAAATTAATTGTTATTTTTAAATTCGAAAAGATTTTTGTCTTTTTAAACCAAATTAAACATCTTAATCTATAGAATTTTTTTGTTTTTCATTTTAAAAATAAATTTGAATTTATTACTAATAGACCCCATATGCATGCGTGCTAGGAATGCACGGAATCTCTTCCACTTTTTTAGACGACGGGAATGAATTCACGAATTAAATAAGTTTTCTCGGAGTACGGAAATTATTTGTGAAAAAATAACGATAATTTAGTGTATATTGACGGATTTTTCTGACAGTGTAGAATTTTTCCAGAGAAATAATAGCCTTATTTAATGAAAAAAGCTATCTTCATATATAACGATCAACACTTTAAAAAAAACTCCCGGTACTTTGCATTTAACACTAGAACGCCCGGAAGGAGTCGATTCGACTCCAACTATGCGATTAAATTTCAATTCGCACCAGAAAAAATTTCTTGAAATAATTTAAATTTGATCCATGCAGATTTACATTAAATAAATAAATTAAATAGTTTTGAATAAAAATTCCAGTGAGAAATATTATTGTCAAACTTGAGTAAAATTTCCTGGCGTTCTAGTGTTAAGAAATCGATTTCGTTTTGTTCGAAAGTGTGTAGCATCATTTAACCCTTTGCGGCGCAGGGCAAATTCATTGCTTAAGTGTTGAAATTAATGACTGACACCGGAATTTGAAAACAACTTTATTTATAAATAACAAAACGCTCTATTTTAAGCATTCAATAAATAGTAATTCTTTTAAACAAAATTCCGGTGCCAATGTGTCGTTTGGGAATTAAAATTAAGTGGTATAGCTATGAAACCACTGCGCCGCAAAGGGTTAAATGCATTTGAATTTTTTTCCGATTGACCGCACACAACCAAGATTTGTGTGTGTGTGCGTGTGTGAGAGCACTTCACCCTCAATACCAGATCTGAGCACTGAAACTACAATTGTGACTGGCGAAGGCAGATTTCTTTCAGCGTGTGTACGATCACTCGAAATTTGGTACTAATGGTATTTTTTTATTATTTTTTACGCTTTATTTTTTTTTTAGATTAAACTACTCAAGAAAATATTTTTTATAAAATACTGACATCAAGATTTAAGGGATATATGTTTAAAAAAAAACGCCTACGATAGCCGCCGTTTCTGTGTCTGCTCGCAAGAGTTTTATTCAAAGGACTGTGGAGAGAGAATGAGTAAAAAAAATAACAACTAAATTTAACTTCGTTTCTCCTTCAATCTGAGGAATATATTATAAACCACTGGTAGAGATACTGTATATGTTATTATACATATAGACAGTTTCTTAATGAGGATGGGTGCCCAAGTGGTCTTAATTCAGGTCAGTTTAGAGCCATTAAATTTCAGTTAAAAATTCAAATTCATTATTCTCACCACTTTAAAAAAATATGTTCATCTTATTTAATGACAAGTAAAATGATACCAGAATAAAACCAATTACACTTTTTTATAAAACTGGTGCTAATCAAACAATTCTGAATAAAAAGCTGTGAAGCTTGCAGCCCGTGAATGTCTCGGTCGCGACGATTAAGTAGTTAAATTGCGTTAGTACAGATACTCGTAAAAAGCCTTTGGAATGTTGAATCACACTCGAGTAATGATTTTTAAATACGTTTTGGCAGTGCTTAATGTAGAGAATGCTTAGGTTTTTTAGAGATATTCTAAAATATAAAACGGTGATAAAAAACTCATAAAATACTAACAAATGCACAAAAAATTAAACATCATACAACATATCTAAAATGTGACAATAAATATACACAGTATAAAAATTAAAAAGTAATGTTAAAGTCCATTCTATTTCGTTTTAAATTATGTAGTATTATTTTTTAGTTTTGTAAAATGTCTACTTCATAAATTGTAATAAGCTATTACAAAATTTATAATTTGTAAAGTTAAAAAAAATACTTATAAAATAGATAAAATAAGGTCAAAATATCAATTTCAAAGGTATAGTCGGGTTTCTTAGTAAAATATGCCCTTGAGTCAATCACATCGAGTCCTACATGAATCAATAGACCATAAAAAGAAATTCATTTCTCCCCAGTTTCAAGTTTGTATCTCAAGACCAAGGGGGTTAATGTTCGATTTATCTAGTTAGAAATAATTCTGCTACGAATCAAGGAGAAGAAAGTCTTACAAAATTGCTGGTTTGGGACACCAACCTGGTTACGCTACTGTAACATTAACGGATCAGGTTTTTTTTTTTTTCATTTTTTAAACTATTTTAAAAAATTGCGACGTATTCGGTGATAAACCAGTAATATCAGTTCGCAGACAATGTAGCAGAGAACGAGTTATAGATATCATGGCACTAAAATCATGCTATTATAGTGAAGAATATGTAGTTTCAAAACGGGAGATCCTGCGGTAGAATCTAGCTAGTACCATTGTGTAAGATATTTATTTTACTTTCTCTCCGCATAAATTAATATTTAGAATGTCTATCGAAATTTGTTTCAGACTTTTTATTAATATTTCAAATTAATACTTTCTCTTATCATTATGATTTTTTTTCAAAATGCCAAACCATACGTGGGTGATTTTCTACAAAGATACGCACACTCACAAATGCATATACAGATATAATATACAGATCTTTTTAATACAGAAATCTTTTTTATTTGAGGTGCACATATTTACCAACTTTTCTCATTTTCTGTTTAAAACAGTGTTGCCAGACGGGCTACTTTTTCTTTATTCAGATTCTTGATTGGTACCACTTTTTTGAAATGGTAAAATGCGCCTTATTTAATGACATATTAATTTAATCGAAATGGAATAGAAATTTACCGTTTCAAATAAGTGGTGCTAATCAAGAAATCTGAATTATAAAAAAAGTAGCTCTCTGGCAACACTGTTTTAAAATGTGACGTTGAGAGCATTTTTAAAGAGAAACTTTTCCACCCTAGGAATCACTAGGGAATCATATCAAAATAGGGCATTCACCTTTTTTTCGGAAGTGTCACGCTGCGATTCATTTAACGCGAGAAGATAATGTTCGTTGATTCTGTAACATCTGGAACAACCATTAAAACCAACTTACAGAAAGGTCAACAGGTATTATTGATCGAAGATTTGAAGGTAACCGTTCGAAGGTGGGAAAAGAAAAAAATTGTTGGAAGATTTCCATCTACTACGATTTTTAATATATTCATTACTTTTTCATTAAAGATTACTAAGTAAAAGTTTAGTAATAAGATTGTAAAATTCCGTAAGTTATGAGATTTTAGAGCCATTGTTTTAAAAGGCGCATAATAGAAATTGTAGTTTAAGTGAAGAATTATTTTTAATGCAAAATTCCTTTTAATCAAAATTCTTTAATAAATTAATTTTAGTTTTGAATTTTTAAAAATATTTATCAATCTGATTTCTAACTGTTGTTGGCCTATTTCGGCTAATTATTTGCTTGGTGTTGAAATACTGACTAAATAAATGCATAAAATATTTACATAGGATGATTATATTTTGACAAAATTACGCAAAAATTTACTAGAATTATTTCGAAGCAAATTTCCCAGTACTTTTGGCGATATTGGCATTGCATTTTTAAAATACTTACTTTAATTAAAAATCATTTTAATTAAATATTTGTTACAATAAATTTATTTCATTGCAGATATTTCCAGTTTCACACCAACATTTCTCCAGTATTCGCATTTCATTGTAAATATTTCCAAAATTAAAGAAATTTATAACGGATATTAAATAAAAATATAATATATAATGTTAGATTTGTGCGAGACACCCCCCCCCCCAATCACCGCCGGAATATGAATTTATCTTTTTTTAATATGATGCACCCTACGTAGAAAGTTGAAATTGATAGTGAATATGCACCATATCTCATAGTGTTTCCTGCTCACTCACAAATTCCAATAGATTTCTAATTAAAATGTTCATTAAAAAAATAAAAATGTTAGAAAGCTTGTTCTTTTGTTAAAAAAGAATCTGAAAAAATTGTCAAATATTCGTATGGTGGTTTTATACATCTCTTATATTTTTCGTTGAAATCCGCTTAGTAGTTTCGTCACAATGCGCTCTTTTCCAAAACATTCATTTAGGCTCATTACCCCCCGTGGTCTTGAGATACAAACTTGAAACTGGGGAAAAATGAATTTCTTTTCATGGTCTATTGATTCATGTAGGACTCGATGTGATTGACTGAAGGGCATATTTTACTAAGGAACCCGGCTATGCCCTTTGAAATTGAAATTTTGACCTTATTTTATCTATTTTGTAAGTATTTTTTTACTTTACAAATTATGAATTTTGTAATAACTTATTACAATTTATGAAGTAGACATTTTACAAAACTAAAAAAAAGTACCACATAATTTAAAACGAAATAAAATGGACTTTAACATTAACTTTTAAATTTTTATACTGTGTATATTTATTGTCACATTTTTGGATATGTTGTATTATATTCAATTTTTTGTGCATTTAATTGTATTTTATGAGTTTTTTATCACCGTTTTATATTTTAGAATATCGGTAAAAACCTAAGCATTCTCTACATTAACCCTTTCCGGCGCAGGCAAATCCTGCTCATAAAATAAGAAATTCTTGATTGACACCGGAATTTAAAAACGACTTTTATAGGAATTAAGATTTTCCAAATTCACGCTTTCATTGTAAAAGCGAAATTTCTGTAAAATATTCTTGGTGCCGTTTGCAAGTTTGCCATTAAAATTAGGTGTTGCCGGAGTGGTAACACTGCGCCGGAAAGGATTAAGCGCTGCCAAAACGTATTTAAAAATCATTACTCGAATGTGACTCAACATTCCAAACAGCTTTTTACAAGTATCTGTACTTTCGCAGTTTTACTCAACCATGAAGAAGTGTCAGAATATTGCAGCTACAGAATCTTTCAGCAAAATCTTTCATCTCGCAAGTAGTTCTTTGCTCTAAGGTATATTACATGAAGTGTCGTGTTTCGGTTTACATAATATATGAAAAATTGCTTAAAAACAGGCTTAAAATTTGAGATCTATCTTTCTGGATTTTTTAAAATACGGAATACTTACAGTATCAAAAAGAATTTCTGAGAAGGCTAGATCTTTCATTTTTAGTTCTAAATGTAAAAAAATTTATACTTTTTTCGTTTTTAAATGTGTGTTTCATTTACGCTAAAAAATATTATTTCTGCTATTAAAAAGAAATCAAGGATGGAATTTCAAGGTTTTTAAAGCATGTAAATTTTCTTAATTAAAAATGAATGTAACTGAGCATTGCGATTATTTGTTATCGATACGGTGAAGTAGTACAATTGTAAACAAAAATGCGTAATAAATTAAATAACGCACTTGGGATTAGTTAAATAATCATTTATTGTTAATAGGGCTTACTGCTAAAGAAATCATACTTTTTCATACGCAATAAATATGTAAACTTAATGTTAGAATCTAACGTTATCTATACAGCTTTAATAATAAAATTTTCTGAAGTTAGTTTAAGGCAAATTTATTTTCGCAAGTTTATGGCACTTTAAAGAGTTAAAATATTATGTCCGCCTAAAGAATATTGCATTATCTGGCCTTTGGCCCACAAAAAAGCAGCAACCCGCTTTTGCAGGGATGAAATCAGTGTTGCTAGTGGGCTATTTTTTAAAAAATTAGATTTCTCGATTGGCACCACTTTTTTGAAAGGTACCACTTTTTTAAGGTAAATTACCTTTTGTTTTTGCCTTAATTATCATGACGTTGAATAAGGCATATTTTATTATTTGTAAAAAAGTGGTGCCAATCAAGAATCTGAATTTAAAAAAAGTAGCCCATCTGGCAACTCTGGATGAAATGAGTATTAGATGCTGAAGTAGCAATCACGCAAATCTAGAACTGTTCCGAAGCTCTGAACTGCCGTTTCATGACACGCAACACGATATCTATCGTATTAAGATCCGTTGTGTTTGGATGCCAGAAGCTTAACTGAAATTCTTGCAAATACTCAAGCACAATTCAAGCATAGTGACATGGAGCGTTGTTTTCATCTAACACTTCATTTGTAGTTAGGAAAACAGATATATAAGGATACAACTGGTGCGCAGTAATGTATAACGGATGTTCCACGGTCTTTATGGTCTATTTTAACATAATCACAAGTACTAGAGACGCCCATAAGAACGTTCTTCAAAGTATGATATCGTCCTCACCGGCCTGTGTATCACTTGCTGCATAAAGAGGGTGAACAGTGCTGCCAGTGGGCTACTTTTTTTAAATTCAGATTTCTCGATTGGCACCACTTTTTCTGAAACG
This sequence comes from Maratus speculifer, assembly GCA_964019185.1. Lineage (NCBI taxonomy): Eukaryota > Metazoa > Arthropoda > Arachnida > Araneae > Salticidae > Maratus > Maratus speculifer. The sequence continues at coordinate 402,782,579 of OZ025293.1, forward strand.
GTAAATTACCTTTTGTTTTTGCCTTAATTATCATGGCATTGAATAAGGCATATTTTATTATTTGTAAAAAGTGGTGCCAATCAAGAATCTGAATTTTAAAAAAGTAGCCCATCTGGCAACTCTGAGGGTGAACAGTTCAGCTGGAAGTAAGTGTGCCTTGAAACGACCATCGACGTGTTAAAAAATGAATCGTGATTCGTACGACAAGACAACTCTCTCTCAAAAATCAGAGGTCCAGTTCACCATGTTCCCGAGCCTAGTGTAGGAGTAGTTGACAATGATATTTGTCAACAGAGGCACGTGAATGGGGTGTTTGTTGCGTAATCTCATATCCAACACCGTTGGATGAATTATGTGCTGTGAAACAATGCTACTTTAACCTGTATTCTGTTGAGGCGTCAGATGAACCAGTACCTTTCGTCGATTTTTATTTACTAAGCGGGACAGTCTCTGATGTGATTTTTCCTTAATATCATATGCTAGACAAATGCATTGGCGTCGAATGAAGATTTCACCGTCATTTATCCGCTTTGCATACGTTATAAGAACAATATGCCGCGAACAACCCACGAGATGTGCAGTTTGTCGGCCCGGTGCACACGTACGGTTTTTTAAGCTCCGGCGCCGTTGCGGTGCCGCAATTACGGCGCAGAATACAAAGGAAACAGCTATGGCATGCACACATACCTCCGGCACAGTTGCGGCGACGTACGTCCACCTTGCGGTCGTTTTTCCAAGCTTTTCCCCACCACACCGCAGCGGCGCCGCACACGCAATTCCGGTTCATAGTACCTTGTTGCCTACTGAGCGCTGCACACATCCGGTAAAATACGTAAATACGTCAAGGATGGCGGACGTTGATATTGAACTTTTGATTGGGTAACGCAAAAATAATCCGCTTTCTAGAATACACGTCCATTGTTGTCGACGGTCTGATTCTTACTGCCGCAGCTGGAAAAATCGGACATGTGCATCACATGTTGCGGGCACGCAGCTCCGCCGGAACTTGAAAAAACCGTACGTGCGCACCAGGACTTAAGATATTCGTTTTGAGCCTTGAGACTACTCAATTTTGTTCTCTCTATGAAAGTCGCTCAGATCAACAGGCTTTAACTTCCCATGGAGAAGTAAACACAAAAATGATTAATCAGATTTTCTAGCAATAATTAAATACTATTTTCACTCTATTATAGGACGTCATCTCTACGTCTTTCAGACCAGTTCATTGCAAAATCGGAAGGAGAGGGGGATCATAATGTTTTGATTCTTAACCCATTAGTGCCTAGCGTCCCTTTTTAGGGACTCTTCAAAAGGTGCATTTAGCACTGTTTTTCACACCGGTAAAAAAGAAAATCAATAATTACTTCATTTAAATGATGCATTTTCGCGATTAATGAACTAAATTTAAATCTTCTAAAAATAGTGGTGCCAACCAAATAAAATTTACGCAAAAGATGCTGGGCACGAATGGGTTAAGCGCATTTGGAACTAATAGCATTAACTGTTCAAACATAATTTTTATCATCAAAAACAAAAAGTATTTCTTGTTTTGAAATTCGCCAAAAAATCTATGAACATTTTCTGTTATTTTAATAAGATTTATTTTTCTTATTTAGAAAAATGGGTTTTATCAGAAAGAAAGAAATTAAAAAGGAAAATACTAGAAAATAAATCCATCCAAAAGCATGTAGTATCGAACTTTAAAAGAAAATGAGAAATACAATAGAAAGGTAACAAGATTCATATTTTTAAAAGAAAAAAATAGTTTTAAAACTTCTAATATGAACTTCAGCACACAAATATAACAATACGAACAATTATTTTCGCAAATTCATATTTTAAGCTCACAGTCGAAAGATAACGCCATGAAATTTTATGTTGATTACTTTGGTAAATTTAATAAAAGACTAAAGCGCATAATGTTTCAAATGAGTTTCTGATGTGCAAAAATAATTAATTAAAATATTGAAGAAACGCACCTAGATATTAGTGATATTACTGATCATACAAAATGTTGCTTCTTACCGGCGTTTTCAGGAAATATTCAATTACTTTGAAATACCCATGTATTTGTAAATTATTATTCGCCTGATTTAATCGGGAAATTTCTGCAATAAATATGGTGTATTTTTCTTTATGAAAAGAGTGGTATTTTTAATAAAACATTCGTATATTTCTGGTAACATTGCTTGTCTTTGATGAGTAATAGCTAAATCCTGAAACATTTTCGTTAAAATTACAGTCATAAAAAAGTCACATTAAGACCATATAAAGTAATAGTCCAGCAGTTTAGAAGTGCTTAAATTAAGGCTGAGTGTAGAGTTCGGTTGGAGTAGTGTCCCTGTTACACTCGTCGATGTTACCGTTCGGTTATTTCTGTTTTTTCCACGAACGCGCTTATTGCCCGATAATAACTGATAAGATTCCTTTATAACGAAATCAAAAATGGTAATGTCCATTCTCTCAGCCTTTATCTAACAAGAAGAAAAGCGTGATGATCAATACCACCAACATGAATAACAACTTATAGAGAATAATTCAGACAAATCTCCACATTTGATCGTAAAATATTAGTTTTAATTATTCACAGAGGTTATATATATACATATATACCGGGTGTCCAGTAAATGACTGACCCATTTTGAATGTAAATAACAAAAAAACTGTTTGAGATAAAAATGCGCGGCTTGCTGTATTGTTTTTAGAATATAAATAAATTTTAAAATATGCACTTTGTTAATGTAATATAATAATATTTAAAATAATATCACAGTCTCAAGACTGAGGAGGGGAAATATAATATAGATGGTTCAATCACAAATGTTATTTTAAATCACTTTCCAACCAACGTACCCTATTCTGAAGCTGATTCGAGAGTCGATTCAATATATAGATTCAGATTCGACAACATATAGATTCAGATTCAGCCGAAAATCTCATATTTATGAAAATTAGAGTCATGTCTGTATTCAAACAGCCTGTTACCGCCAGCGCGATATTTTTTTCCGAAATTTGAACTATATTAACAAAGTACACGTTTCAAAATTTATTGATTTTCTAATAACAATACCGCAAACCGCGCATTATTATCTCAAACCGTTTATTTGTTATTTAAGTTCAAAATGGGTCAGTTATTTACTGGACACCCGGTATATATATATATAATTAGTAGTAGAAGTATGCCTAATTTCTTATTTAGATTCCGTGAAGTTGGTGTCCATAACATACTCCAGAAATAACGAATTATTTTGTTAATGTAATGAATGTTAACGAATGTAAAATATGTTTTTCATTATTTAATTTAAATATTTACACATCACCGCATCACAATTTACATACAGCAGAATTATGTAAAGTGCTTTGTATTGTAAGAACAAAATTTAGATTTGAAACATTTTATGTCCTTTGTGCCCATAAAAATTGCAATTCTTCTACTGAAAATCTATTTAGTATTAATATTGTAACGATAGTACGCATATTGGGAAAAAAACTTACTGCTCACATCAGAATATTTTAGTTTTGAACAACTTTCTTATTTTCTTTCTGTCGTTCACTTTTATTTCTTTTATTTCTTTTTAAAAATTCAATTCTTCGAATAATGCCCATTTAGATTATTTCTTTTTCCTTTTCATTCGTTATACAACAGTAATGAAACAAGCTAAAATAAGAAGTTTTTCAAAAAAGTTTCAAGTATACTTCACATGGAACTAGTCGAAAAGCATTTCAATGTAACTATGGAAGCGAAATGTTTTAGGATTTTTGTGTTTCTTATAAACTCTACTTATTGTATATTTTTTTATGCGAGAAATATTTAAAGAATAGTTATCTATGCTACTAAACTGATTTTTTTATTTTACGGTAAGATGAAAATAGATGCTACGATCTTGAAAATTCTACTCTCATTTTAATTATATTAAAAAAAATAAAAATACTGTATGAAAAAAAATCACCAAACTTATTATTCTATATTTTTAAAAAGATAAATTCAAGAATGTTTTAAGCCCGTATTTCCCACTTTCTTTTAGATACATTCATAATTTATGTCCCAATCAATTCATTTTGTGTGTAAATCTAAGAAAAATTTTTAGAAACTCAATTTTTTAAATAATAAATTGTAATAAATAAAATTTGAACTAAAAAAAGTCGTTAAAAATTAAATATTTCTTCTAGGGTAGAATCATCAGTTATGATGATTTTATTACATAAGCGGATATTTTTTAATGAACATTTTGATCAATGGATAAATGGATACAGCCTCTCATCATTTTGCTTCATTTTGGGTAGAAAGAATATGTAGCTTATTCTATTGACGATCACTTTCGGAATTTTAAAGCTATGTTTAAGACTTTCAGAAAAGTTCCTTTATTTATCTAGCTAACACAATATGCAAATGAAATTTTGCTAGCGTTTACGCATGCACAATGAAAAATTATTTGGTAAACCAACTCATTTTTCATACATTACAGGGTATTGTGTACAATGATGTTTGTCATATTTTCGAAAAATAACATTATTTTAAATTAAGAATTCAGCAAATTATAAGCAAAAAACCTGGAAAAATTTCGGAATGTTTTTACAAAAATCTTAATTTCTCTACGAGTATACATACTACACGCATAAAAATGAACACAAATTATTACAATAAGCCACCTAATCATAATATACAGTTTAAAATGCTTTAGCTAAATTATTTTTTACAGAGTTATCCAGAAGACATTCTTCCTTTTTCGATTTGTTGACGGTGCCCTATGGAATTTCCGAAAGAAATCTTCCCGAAATGTATGGTCTGTACTATTATGTTTACACACTTAGACTTTCAGGATAATTCCTCATGTATTTTTCTAGATATATAACAAAATGTTGAAAATCGCAAGTGGTTGGTCACCTTTGGCCATATAGTGTACTTTACAAGGCACCTGGTACACAACTTTAGGACACCTGGGAAATCACCTGCTACTCAATTTTTACTTCCAGCTCAAAGAAAACAGCTATATTAATATGAGCATTGAGCATGTTTAAGATTATTATTACTGTACATCGTTCTGTTAAATAAGTTAATTTATTCAACAAACTATGGTCAGAAATCTTTATGTCAGTAACAGAGCAAAATTATGTACCAAACTGTTGTAAACTCCATAAACCTTGTCACTATCGGCCTTTCAAGGAAAATGTATGTTGCGCAAAAATAAGGGTCTTAAGAGGGAAGATCAGTTTAATACTAGAACCGCGTGAAAATTCATTCAAGTTTTATACAAATATTTTTCACCGGAATTTTCATTTAAAATTGTTCAAGTTATTTATAGAAATTATTTTTGCTCATCTTATATTTAGCTTATTTTATAAAGAGTTTCCCGGTTCGAATCAACATTTTTGCATATGACACGGGTCAAAATGACCCGTCGCCGCGGTTCTAGTGTTAAAACATTTTTAGAGGCCAAGGAAAATTTGCCAGCTATGTAACCAAAAAACCTAACTACTTTCCACAAAGCCTCATGGATTTACCTTAAAAATTTCCCTTCAAAGAAGATCTATAACGTACTAATAGAAATTTTTCCTTGCGTTTTTAAAAGTTACATTATTTTAACTTTCCTACCCTGTTGAAATTTTATTCAAACTTGATTAAAACATTCCACACCAGAATTTTTTTTAAATCCATTTAACTTAATTATTTAACTTAAGTCTTTGTGTTACTTATTTAATTTACTTTGTGAAAAATTTTATAGTTTGAATCGAATGCAACGCATTATAGGACTGGGTTGATTAGGCCTATTGAGGGTAGGAAGGTTAAAGTTCAATTATCCGTCAGTGTACCAGATATAACAGTTTGGAACGATATACTACCTTTAATACCGCATTTAAGGACCGCAAACATGTCCTATCATAATTTTTATTTAGCAGAAAATATTCCTTTATTTATCCAAAGAAGTTATAAAGATTATCCGAAAACAAAACATTTTTTAATGCCACAATATTTTGATATCTGTATTGTGATTGAGTTGCATGGCACTGTAAGATTAGCATAGTAGCTACGTAATATTTAATGAGCATATTTTCAGGTACTTATAATAGTTTTAATTCACTAAAAATAGAAGTTTTAAACAAGGAAACAATTGGAAAGAAACATATAATAACGATTATCAAAATTTTAAGCTCAAGGAAAACAAACGTTTTAACTCTAAAATAAGAACACCTTAACAAATACCAGCTTTATCAACTTATCTGGTAAAAGTTATGATCATTAATAACATGATTCACTAAATTTTAGTCAATCATAAGCAATACACGAAAATTATACTTACCCATTAAAATCATTATCAAAATTGGCAAAAACCAACTTTATTCATAAAAAATATTTTACTATGTTTTTTTAAGTATATAGAGAATACATTAAAAAAATAAAAAACACAAAATAATGAATTATACTTACAATAACATTCAAATATGACTTAAAAGTTGCAAACTTTATTATGTTCACTGAAAACACTTGATAAAATTATCAAAAATTAAAAACACTTGACTTTCCGTCCAGAATTTCCTAACATTTCTAATGCTTTGTTTTTCTTATTTCATGTCATTTTCAAATTACATTTACTAATGCTTAAATAAATTTATAATGAAAATATACTTTTTTGATCAGTTTAAATACGATTTAATATGAAAAATTTCTGCTGTGTAGCACCGTAAAATTTTCACCCTTTCTGACCTGATATTTTTATGTTATATTTTTTATAACTTTAATTAAAATTTATTAAGAGAGATCTACGCAAAATGCATTTTACATGACATATAATTTTTCTTTTTAAAATAAAAAAATACTCTATTTTGATTTTTGCTTTTAAACTTTTCATTTAGAAGTTTTATTCTCTTGAATTTTGAAAAAAATATATAACTCCCGATCTTCAGGCAAAAATATGCAAACCATAAAAAAGCCTACATCTTGAAGAATCATAAATTATTTTAAGGAGTTTTCGTTAAAAATGATCATTTAATAAAATTATATAAATTCCACATATTAACAATAAGTCTAGTGTGTGTTTACATTCATCAAGAAAAGTAATTTAATAATCTGATTCATACTTATAAATGCCCTAACATTCTGAAGGTAATCAGAAAAGAAAAAAAAATGCATATGGCTCATTCCATCAAAACGTGTCACATCTGTCACATACAACGATTGTCGTCTACCAGTATTTTAGAAAGGAAAAATGTGACTTACTTTATGGGAGGTATTTCATCAATTGAATAGGGTGAATGGAGTTTTTCGAAAATAACGGTGGCGAACATACATATCGATTTTTAGCTGTGTGACAGACATGACAAACTTTAATGGAATTAACCCTTTGAGCTCTGGGGTGTAAATTTCTTCAAAAATCCAAATGTCACATTGGCACCAGTATTTTGCAAAGAAAAAAAAACAATTAACGATAAACACGATAAAAAAAATGCATTAAACCTTTTTCAAATAAATTTGGTAGAATTTTCTGGTGTCAATGTGACATTTCGGAATTAAAATTATATGGTAGAAAATTCTACCATCAGAGTTGAAGGGGTTAACCATATGACAAAATATATACCACAATTTCGCGCGCATCCGCCGCTCCTCTAATAAGTTGATTTCCTCCCAGAATTTATTTTTAATAAAATCTTACATACTTTTGCTGAGCATTCATTTCATTTCTTTTTTAGAATAAAATTTCCGGTTTGAACAAGACTTAACTGAGCCGCGGCATATACGAGCAAAATTAACACTAGAACGCCCGGAAGGAGTCGATCCGACTCTAACCATTAAATTTCAATTCGAACCAGAAAAAAAATTCTTGAAATAATTTAAATGAATTCCACCCAAATTGTCGTTGAATAAATCTATTAAATAATTTGGAATAAAAATTCTGGTGAGAAATATTATCAAACTTGAGGAAAATTTCCGGGCGTTTTAAGGTTAAGGTATATCTTCGAAGTATTCCTCTCTAAAATTGGAAAGATAATACCACATCATACAATGATCTGATCATCCTTCAAATTACTTACTAACACCGTTTTTTGTACTAAAAAAGTAGCTCTTCAGGCTTTGTAAGAAATAGTTTAAATAAAAATTTATCACAAATTTTGTAAGAACAGGGGCTAAACAGAAAATTTAGCTTATGCTAAATACTACAAGTTTACTAATAACAGCATTCTAAAATCATCTTTCTACATTTATGAATTTTTATTCATAAATGTAGGATTTATTTCTAACAGGATTTATTTCTAGTAGCATTACAAAATTTTAATCACTTTTAAAGCCGGTGAAACTAATTTTATCTCTGAACAAATGTTTGAATGTCCATTTTTCAGAAAATATACGGATGAGAAATAAAAGAAATGAAAAATCACAACGTAATGTCTCTCATTTATTACACAAAACAGTATTGTAACATGGTTTAAAATTTAAAATTATAGTCTTATTCACTGAAAATGTGTAATCAAACTAACAATAATTAAGGACACAATTGTAATTTCTCTGTACAATATCGTAAATTTTCTAATTCTTTATATTATCTTTTTTTTCATGTCATTTCCAAATTGCATGATTAATAATTAAATGTATTTGTGTAGCAAACAAATTGTTTGATCAGTTTAAATATTACTTCATACAAGTTTCTCTTGTGTAACATAATTGATTATCTATGCTAATGAACAAAATGCAGTAATTTTCTTTCCGGCCCATTGTTTTAGTGTTACATTTATTTTTACTTTAACTAAGATTTATTAAAAGGCATTAACAATAAGCTTTTTAAATAAAAAAAGTGATAAATTTAAATAAAAATTTAAATAATGATAAATTTTAAATAAAAAATAGTTTTAACAAGTGATAGCTGCTAATTCCATGATGTCCTAACGAAGATATGCTAACGCAATGCATGCTGGTGTTGACGCAATATACAAAATAAATGTGCATGCGTAAATTATTTAGATTCTTACCACTATTTTTCAATAAAAAAATAAGCCATACTTAAATGACACAACATTTTAAAATCAATTTAAACAAAACTTATCTTTCACAATTTGTGCTGGTAATTTACAATTAGCTCAAATTTTGAAAACTTCGACCTTATAGTATTGTCGGTAAATGGGTTAACAAAACAAAAGTCGATAATCTATCTGTTAAAAAAGGATTATTAAAAATAAATCAAATGTTATAATTTTGTACCTTAAATCTGGTGCCTTCTTATATTGATAAAGAAAATGCTCAAATAACACAATTAGTATTTAATAATGCTCTTACATCTGAAGACAATTAACCCTTTCCGGCACGGGCAAAATCTGTTAGAAAAATGAGAGAATTATTGACTGACACCAGAATTTACAAAGGAATTTGTTAGATATTTTGAAACCCTTAGTCTAAGCTTTTATTGTACGAGCAAAATTTTACTTAAATTTTATTGGTGCCGTTTGCAAGTTTCGAATTAAAATTAGGTATCCCAGACCGGGCACAGTGTGCCGGAAACGGTTAACCCTTTGAGCGATAGTGGGTAAATTTCTTCAAAATGCCAAATGTCACATTGGCACCAGTATTTCGCAAAGAAAAAATTCGGTTTACGATATTCACGAAAAAGTGCACTAAACATTTTTCAAATAAATCTGGTTGAATATTCCAGTGCCAGTGTGACATTTCGGAATTAAAACTATGTGGTAGAAAATTCTACCATCAGAGCTCAAAGGGTTAACATTTAAATATATTTTATTTTATTATTTTATTATTTTTATAAGAGGGTTAACATTTTTTTTTCTTTGTCAAAGCAACAAAACCGATTTTTTACTTTAACTAAAAAAATCGCTTAACCCTTAAATGCATGTTGTATCATTTTCGATACCATAAGTGTTCCCGATTTATTGGGGGGTTTTATTCGCATATTTCGTATTCTCACCAGAAATTTAAAAGAGCAATTTTCACTTTACTTAATGATAGACCATTCTTAATTAAATAAAGAGAAATTTACTATTTAGATTTTTCTGGTATGAATTCTGATTCTTTGAATTGCGCATTTTTTGGAACGCGTTCTATCCTATGCATTCAGTAGCGGCTCGTCAGGGGTTGCTGCATCAATTTATTCACACCACTAAAATTGTATGGTAACTTCAGTTTTATTTAATCAACAAAATTAGTTGAATAAATAATATGAAAGATTCTGTAAAATTTTAGTGGTGTGAAAAATCTGATGCAGCACTCCCTGACGAGCCGCTACTGTATGCATTTAAGGGTTAAAAATGAAAAACATGCACATACAGAAAACAAATATTTTGTGAAGATTCCTCGAAAAAGAGTTGTTTGATCCGGGGCTTATACACCCGAAATTACGGTAAGCTGACTGATAGCAGTATTGTAAAGGACACTGTACAAAACAGTACTGTAAACAGTATTGTAAGTACAGGCTATACTTATGAACTTTGGTTTTACTATCATGGTTCCAAATTTTACTTAATGATAAACAACATAATGAAGTTTTAATTTTGTATCTAAGTAGATAGAAATTATTTTAAAGGATTAAGGCTTCTCGTTACTCAACTTCCAATTCCTTTGACTATTGTTAAGTCTTTGGGCATTTGATGCGTTGGCATATTTAAAATATCTCCAATGGAAATTAATAATTTAAACTTCTGTTTTTTGTTCAAAAAGATTTCTCAATTTTCCTTATATTTATTTTTTTTTCTAAAAAATATGCTTAATTGTACATTAGGGAGGATCGAATTTTTTTTTTTCACAGTGTAAAAACCTACCTATGCGGAAAAGATGTTCTCTTGGATGGAGATTAAGGGAAAAATAATTAAAAAAAATAATTTTAAATTTTACTACTGCCACAATGAGGTTGAATTTCGCAAAAAAGTGAAAAAGGACCTAATTTTGGCTAGATGATTTTTGATTCAAAATAATAGTTTAAAAAATTATCCAAAACCTACCTATGCGTAAAAGATGTTACATTATATGCTGAGTACGAGAAAAATAATTAAAAAAAATTTCAAAATTTAAATCTGCCGCAATGTGGCTCACATTTATGTATTTGAACGTTTTGACGGTAAAAAATCTTTTTTTTTTTTTTTTTTTTTTTGTAAAATAAAATATGAATTTTAGAATTTTTAACATTTATTGCAATGAGGGGATATTTAATTGATTACAAGATAAAAAACTTTAGATTCTTACTTATCAGCTTCATTAGTATTAAATCAAGAAAAATCGTCAACATTGCAATTGGCGATAATGACGATCGGTATTGAAAATCGACATAAGATTTTGTAATTCAATTCGATTTTTATAAAACCGTCTCTTATGTATGGTCCATACACAGCAGAAATACTTCCGTGACTCTTTTGATTATTAGTTTTGTAGAATGAGCGTTGCGTGAATAGATATTATTGATAGTAGATGTTATTGCCACTGGGATGATTGCTGGATTTACCTATTGCTCCTGAAATTATGTCGTTACTAAATCCGCCAGTTAGTGGAGGTTCGACACATTTTCCTATTTACCGTAATTTCGGGTGTATAAGCCGCAGATCAAACAATTCTTTTTGGACCCAGAAATCTTATTTAGTGATTGGAGACAAATATTTACGGCGATCTGACTAGTTATATTTGCTTTTTTAAAAATTCTGGGTCGAAAAAGAATTGTTTGAGCTGCGGCTTATACACCCGAAATTACGGTAATTAAATCTATGTAATCCGTCGCAAAAGATCAAAAAGCTGGTAAATGGAAAATATAGATATTTTTTAATGTAATGATTAGGATTACAGTAGACTGTTTGATTTTACTCGCGCGCTTTTAGAATTCTTATACTGACATAAATGGGAATACAAAAAGCTTTTAATATGCTGGGAATAATCTTTCTATTTCACCAGTGAAACATTTGTGCCCAGCCGCGATTCCATTCACGCTGCAAAAAGATGACATAGTGGAACCTCTTTGGTATGTAACTAGCACAAAAACCATTGTAGTGGACGCTTGAAGATCAGTTCCATATTTCGAATAACACATCCTTTAACATCTATGTTAACAGATATTCCGTCACAACCGATCACAACCAACTTTGTTACATGTATATTATTGTTAACACATGAGAAAAAAAAATGTACGTCGAGTTTTCAAATGGTTTGGTACTCTCCCAGAATTTACATATATGTGGCCGATGTATTCAGAACCAAGTTCTTTTTTCAAGCTCAAGTCTGCTTCCATTATGATTATTCTTCTATTGTTTTCTAGTGATGTAGTCTGTCTTTACATCCATCAAAGTTTAAAGAAAATGGCCATGATCATAATCTTTTACAAATGACTAAAGAGAATGACTAAATTGATGGAGTATGTTTTGTCATGCCGATTTTTTTCTGTCAATAGCATTCGATTCATAGTTTTGTGATATAATGCCCGCATCTTGAAGTGCACCAGACACGATGGCAGCACCTGCTTGGTTGGAAAGCCCAAACTGTCCAATATTCTGGCTGATGCCAATCTTCGTCACTACAGGTTATGTGACACCTAGCTCGGCAGCATTTTTGGCTTTTCAATGACAGCTGATGATGCAGAAAAGTGAGTTAGCTCTCAATACGTCGGTTTAGTTTACACTCAATATTCATATTCATATTGAAATCTATTGAACTGAAAAAAATAAGGAGTTTTTTTGGAAATGCTCCAAAAGATTAGTAGCTTTCAATATCTTATTTTGTTTTATAAGAATTAAGAAGAGCGCAATATTTGTCGTTAAACAGTTTAATTTTTCTTAAAATGCTGCTGTGATAAATTTTGGTGATTGAATCTCATTTACAGGTCACTTGTAACTTATTAGCAACTCCTTCTCACTGGCAGGAAATAAATAGATATTGACCGATTCCTTTCTTCGGTTATTTTTTAAATACCAATATCTAAATTTTATAACTTTTTGTAATAGAAAGCATATTTACTGGCATATCAAAGCCAGGCCCAAATAGGGTGTAATTCATATCTCTCTCTCTTTTTATTTTTATTTATTTATTTTTTTAACAACGCTATGGTACTATAATATTCAAGGTACACTAAGCTACACAATACACAAGCAGACAAATCCTAACTGAAAAAACTGGAATTTCCAGTTTTTCGAAACTTTAAATCACTTGCAGCAGTATTAAATTTCGAAATTAGTTTATTTATTTATTTATTTATTACTTAATATCCATGCAATATAATATTTCTTATGCAAAGGTAGGTTTTGATTGATATTAAAATGATAATTTTGCGTCAAAAATAAATCTAACCAAAATTAGATCTTTTTCCATTTTTTCAATATTTTATCGAATTTTCAACTTTTTTTTGGCAGTATTAAATTTAGAATTTATTACTTATTATTGTTTTTTACTTAACCTTCATACGATATAACATCTTTACCCCAATGTTGGATTTTAAAAATTATTAAAATAATTAGTTTTTGACAAAAATAACCAAACCAAAATTCGGTCTTTTTTCAAAAAAATTCAAAAATTCAACCCTTTTGTGGCAGCATTAAATTTTAAAATTAATTTTTTTCATTATTTTTCCCTTAATCTCCGTACAACAGAACATCTTTTACGCATAGGTAGATTTTGATGAATGGTAATTTTTTTTTCGCCATAGACAATCGATCCACCCTATTGTACATGAAATGTTGAAATGTTACTCCAAGTCCGTCAATTTTTAAAACATAAGTCAATACAATAAGCATATATTATAAAACTATTTTGACAACTAAAAAAAGTGTTATCTTTAAAGAAGAGAACACAGAAAAATGAAGCTAAAACTTTCAATTCCATATGGAGGCTGTTTTGTGTAAAAATGCACCAAACACCCCTACACTTAACATTTCAAAGCGGAACTAAGAAGCTGAGAGACTGACTAGCAATCTGAACCCCTTAAAAGAATCTTCAATTTTTTTGCTAAAAATATTTGCCACCACAAATTTTGGAAAATAATCTTTCCTTTATTTAAAGTTAAAAGTTTCTTTTTCTTAATAAAGCAAAATTTTTAAGTCAAACAAAGTGTTTGTTCGATAGTTAATTTCAGAAATATGCATTTATTTGAGCGAGACGTATATATACGCCTGGAGCAGTTAAGGGGTTATCTGAGTAGTAAAAAAAACACATTCTAAGCATTTATACTACAATACAATAAAAACTTGATTTAGTCCTTTATTAGTCTCCTTGATGGACAGTTTTACACACTACGTTAAAATTCACGTACTTTATATTGCAATAAAATTCGATAAAGAGCAGTAATTTGCTGTATGTAGTACAGACACTTATCAGTCTTCTTCTGTAATATTTATACATTAGAAATTAGAAGAGTTTTTAGAAAGAGAAAAGAGTTTTTAGTAAGATAAAATTTTGTTGTATAGAGTAAAAGATGATTCAAATGTAGTCACATAAGACTATAAACACCATGCGTACTGAATATTCTGTACATCAAACACTTCTTAGATTTTTTAACCCTTTCCGGCGCAAGCAAATTCTATTAGTAAAATGAGAAATTGTCGATTGACACCGGAATTTATAAAGGACTTGTCTAGATATTATGAATTCCTTAATTTAAGCTTTCATTGTAAAAGCAAAATTATATTAAAATATTACTGGTGCCGTTTGCAAGTTTGGAATTAAAATTAGGTGTTGCCGGCTCGGCAACACTGCGCAAGAAAGGGTTAAACACTTTGATCTGTATTTGAATTAAAATTTATTGCATGTGACCAATTTATAAATAGTTTTCGTATATAAAAAACAAATATTCTGTATCTACAAAATTAAATGATTTCTTTTAGTATAATATAAAATACAAGTTAGATTACTTCTGTACATTCTGATTTCTTAATTATATGCATTCCGTTTTGTAATAAAGCTTCCAAGAAACATACATTGTAATCTTAAGCACAAAACAAATTTTTCAAGCAATGATTTATATTTTCAGTTTATTCAAATTCAAATCAAAACTTATAAAAACTCGCATTTGAAATTACATTTGGAAATAAGAATACATATTTATATAAATACGCTATTGAATAAAAAAGTATATATTTAAAAATCACTTTCATGAATGAACAATATACAATGCTAAAATTTCTGTTAAAAGTTTAATTGCTTTCGTATCTAAATAAATAAATAAATAAAAATGAGAGTTTTGATAAATTTAATAATAAATATTAAAATAAATATAAAGCTCTATAAGTATTTTTAACGGAATAAATAATGAATTTAAATATATATTTTTAAATTCTGAATTTTTCTATACACATCTTTAGAAAACTATTGACCATGTCTATTTTATTGTCGACCGCAAATAAGTCCGTTGCAAATCTTACATTACAGAAATGTCAATACACGTATATATATATATATATATATATATATATATATAAGTACACGTATAAAAATTCGCCTCGACACTTCCATCCAATTATTGTTCTTTTAAGTACTTTATAAATTTTTGGGTTAAAAGCATTCTCATGTTTTTGTTCCTCAAAGCAATATGGGTCCAATTCTCCCCCGACCCTTTTTTTATTTTTTATTGTATATGGGGATCGACCAATGGAATTAATCAAGTTGAATCTGATCCTAGTAAAGTAACGTTATTGAATTTATTACAGTCATTGTTGTTCAAAAAAAGTAGAAGTTATATTTAAATATATTTACGCAAAGTACAATTCAGTATAAGTATAATTCAGTAAAAAGTATAACATATAATTGTTCGAGTAATTGCATATAATTGAACAGAATTCGTACGGGTACCGTTAGTTTTACGGGCTTCCATGTCAAATAGCAGTAATTCTTTTAAATAATCTAGTTCAAACGCGTGAAATTGAATCTCTATTAAAGAGAGATTTCCTACAAGAAAACAATGGTGCCGTAAAATTTCATGATCTTGAAATTGCTGGAACCGTTCGAATACTGATGAAAGTTGAACATTATGTATGGAAAAACATTTAACATTTTTAAATATTGAAAAGTTATTAATAAAGAGCAAGAAATATATTAGAGAATTACAAAATTTAAAATCACTAAATGCATAACATTTTAGTGTTGTTATATTTTCTGTAGGTGAATCGCAACTTTCGAATTTTCCATGTCAAATAAGCATATGTAAACCAAAAACATTCACTCCTTAAATCCAAGGATTATGTGACGGATAAACACAGTTAGGATGCTTAACCCCTTGAAGGGCACCGGTATATTATATATGCCACTTAATTTTAATTCCCTTATGCCAGATTGGTACCAGAATTTTGGAATTAAGTTTTACCTTTTATTATGCAAGCAAAACAACAGTGTATACTTACTTTCGTATAAATTTGTTTGTGAATACCGGTGTCAGTCAATCATTTTAACATTTTAGGAACAGAAGTGCTTCGCCCCTCAAAGGGTTAAAGATTAAAAACCTTATGCCATCAGACTAAAAGTTAACATTTAAATAAATGCTATTTAATAGGTACTACTTGGATATCTCGTCGACCAGTTCCGCCAAATTTTATAAATTACCAATTTATTCGCTAACGTATACAAATTGACAGAATTTTTATGTAAAAAAATTAATAAATTAATATAAATACACAGAAAGCGTCGAAATAATAAACACTCAATGATGTAATAAATACGTGTTATGTGTTTAACCCTTTGAGCTCTGGTGGGTAAATTTCTTCAAAATGCCAAATGTCACATTGGCACCAGTATTATGCAAAGAAAAAAATCGGTTTACGATATTCACGAAAAAGTGCACCAAACCTTTTTCAAATAAATCTGGTTGAATATTCCGGTGCCAGTGTGACATTTCGGAATTAAAACTATGTGGTAGAAAATTCTACCATCAGAGCTCAAAAGGTTAATGTCAAGCGAATATGACATTTCCGATAAGCCATTATTGGCATTTAATCTTACATTTTGGCGATAGTTTTTTTTGGCGACGGGATAATCAAGTAACACCATTTGATATTCATTACTAGGTTTCTTCGAGTACCGTTATTTTCCAGTTCAAGTACATTATTATTTTTATATATATACAGGGTAGTTAGTAATTAACGTGAGGTGTTCAGAGCCCTCTAGCGAGTAAAGTTTTGGGCGAAGCATAACTAAATTAGATCAGCATACATAGTAGACCATGGAATTTCAAATTCTTAAAAAAAAAAAAAAAAAAAAAAAAAAAAAAAAAAAAATCCACAAGGGGCAATTTTAGCGTTATTTACCGACTAAAATGCATTAATTTGCATAAAATCGGTTCTGTGTAGCGATCAGGAGCACAAAAGGAAGGTCTGGGAGAGTTATAATTGATCTCAGACGGTTTGTGATGGCTGTCTCCTACTGGATCGTGCTTTGCTAGTAAAAAAAGAATCACTACTAGGGGCAATTTTGGCGCATCAAAATTGTATTAGTGTAAATATTGAAGAAACAAATGCCAAAAAATGCAGTACATATCAATATTATTTTGCTGAGTTACTGCCTAAGCGCTGATGTTGCCCTGCACATTTTTCATCTCTTGTTCGACAATAGCTGTTACAACTTCGTTAACTTGTTATTGATTAGTCACTTTGCGTCCTTGGCCTTGTTGCCTCGTAGTTTCAAATCAATGGATCATCTTTTGTAAATTTGTCATGCTTATCGATCATTTTCGCAAATTCTTTAATCGGCGAAATTCAGGAAGAGCAGCATTGCAATTCTCATTCTGCTGATAACACAGCTTGACTAGCGAGCTACGCCCGCTAGCTGGGCCACTTTTTCCAAACGAACCTCGGTATTAAGCAGTATATAATAAGCAAAAAAATTCATTTAATAAGAAAGTCTTGGTGTTCGAATCCTCAAGCACAAAAAAAAGTAAATTAAAGAGCCATGGTCCCGTTAAAAATATGTGATTTCGCATGGTGGGCCACGTGCACTTGAAAAAAAAAAGATTGTGGATCGGAGCTATGGTCGCTTCTCCCCCATAGTCCCGTTAAAAATATTTGGTTTTGCACGGTGGGCACTAAGCGCCCATAAGACATTTTTTCGTATTTTTTAGTTCATCAGAAGCAGATTTTTACGCAGATTCTGAATATGTAATCAGTTTTTTTCTACTTTAAAAACTGTCTTCATGATGGTTTAAGAAAAAACGCGCAAAAAAGGGAGAAAAAGAGGTTCTCGACTGCTTCTTCTTTTAGCCAAAGGGGAAAAGTTCAGGTTCTTCACCGCAAGGTGGCGCAGTGTTCTGCCTTAGAGCTCCGTTTGAGCGCCGTTTGGGATTTGAGACATTTTCCGTTCCGATTCCCAAGGGGTTTTTAATTCATAACTTTTTTAATTTTGGTCCCACGGTCTCGAAAATGCCCGAAATGACTTCTCCGGAATTTTTCCAATCGAAAGACACCTCTCGCGACTTCCAACTCGCCCGCGTTGCGAAGTTTAATCGGCTTCAAGCAGACAGAGGCGCACGGATTTTATTAGTATAGAAGACTAGCAAAGCATGGTCCCGCGTGGTGAGAGTTGATAATGATGAGAACTCTCCCAGCCTTTCCTTTTGTGCTCATGATCGCTACACAAAACTGATTTTCTTCAAATTAATGCATTTTAGTCGGTAAACATCTCTAAAATTGTCCCTAGTGGCGATTTTTTAATTTTTAATTTAATTACTTTATTTTTAAGAATTCGAAATCCCATGGTGCACTATGCATGCTCATGAAATTTGGTTAACTTTCGTCCACAACTTTACTCGCTAGAGGGCTCTGAACACCTCACGTTAATTACTAACCACCCTGTATATAACAATCAAGTTCAGACGCGCAAAATTTCGCTTTATTTAAGAATAGATATTCCGTAAGAAAATTTTGGTGCAGAAGTAATTTCGTGGAATTTCCTTGTCTGGAAATTCCACGATCAGTTCGAATCCTGATTTAGATTACAAGCTCGAAATCAATAACACTGCTTAGATTGTTTAAGAGAGATCTAACAACATAAAAAACTTATATTCCAGTTTGATAAATCTGGTTGATAAAATACAAATCCACTTTGAAAAATTTTGGAAAGCTGTAGTAGCAAAAGAAATACGTGGGTTTTATAAAGGCTTGATAAATGTCAAATATAAATTGATTTTCTGGGATTTCAGATGATAAAAAATTATTTTTGAAGTTATGAGTATGTCTTATGAGATTATTGAAAACTTTAACTCATAGTTTATTATATTTTGATAGTTAGAGATATATATAGTTATTTTTTTCACTGTATGTAATTCAAATTTTACTACAAGCTTTCAAACTCTTATGATTAAATTTACCGAACATATACTAAAGCCAAACATATAATTAAATTCAGTATCTTTTTTTTTTGTGTGTGCATACACGCAGTTTTTCCAATATGGAAAATAAGACACAAAAATATGTTTAGAAATAATCTCCCAAAGTACTGTAAATTGATCGAGTAAGATTATGTATAGAATTATTATAATCTGATGCTGAAATATGAAGCTTTGCGTTTCATTACATTAAGTTAATTAAACTTTAGAAAATTCGGTTGCTTAATATTCGTTATGCAATATATCATTTTTAATTAATGCATGCTTCTTTAAAAATGACACAGAAAATACTTTCAAAGCTTATCATTCTTTAATGAAAAGTTTTTAATAAAATGTGATAAAAATGTACCTTATTTACATTTACACTTTTTCGTATTTGTCAAATGGGAAAACCTGTTTGATGTTCTTCATAATTTTTATTTAGAATGCAAAAAAGAAAGAATTTATTATAAAATATATAATTCAATATTTATTAATTAATGATGTAATGTTATAATTTTATTTACAAGAAATATGAAAACAGCCTATTTGTATTACTCTTTTTAATTTTCATTTTTTAACAAACTCATTGGAAAATATAAATTATGAAAAATTAATTTTCTTATTATATATATTTTTAAATTTAAATTTATTTACTTATTTATTTTTTGACCTAGTCCAATCGATTTTCTTTGACCTAATACAACCAATGTATCTTTAACGTCTTATATTATACGTATGAATAACTTAATTCCCCAGAATTTTATACGGTTTAACTGTTTCGTTGCTTAATATCTATCTCATTTAACGAAGTCAGTGAACTTTCATTTCATTTGTAGCTACCTGAGTACATAAATAATTTATATTATCACTTTTACTCTCCATTGCATTCATGCCGAGCTGGATCGGATATTGAACTTCCGGAGGTTTAATTCAGGAAATGCTACATGCCAGAGATAACGTTGAGAATCATATCTTCGTATACATCTATTGGCTAATTTACGATTAATCTAATATTTTTGCATTTCCATTTTTTGAAAAAATTGTTGGAAAATTATAATTATAACAAATTACTTTTCTTATTAAAAATTATTGAAATTTGAAATAAAATTTATTTTCTTTGAACTAGTGCATTTTTTTACCTACCACAATCGATTTACTTTTAAAGTTCTATATGACACTTATGAATAACTTAATTTCCCAGAATTTTATACGGTTTAACTGTCTTTATGCTTAAGATCTATTTAGTTTTACAATGTCAGCGAACTTTCATTTCATTTGTAGGTACCTATGTATATAAATAATTTTTATTATCCCTTTTACTCTCCATTGCATTCCTGTGGAACTGGTCTCGATATTGAATTTCCGGAAGTTTAATTCAGTGTGCAGTTTGTTTATTAATCAACACAGAAGAAATTCTACACGTCAGAGTTAACGTTGAGAATCATATATTTCTATACATCTCTTTACCAATTTACGATTATTTAATATTTTTACGTTTCCATTTTTTGACAAAATCGTTGGAAAATTATAATTATAACAAATTTATTTTCTTGTTATAATTTATTGAAATTTGAACTAAAATTTATTAAGCTATTGCATAGCTTTTATCGCGGGCTTTGAGCGCTGCGACCGAATCCAAAAATTGCGTAACGAGGAATATCCTAACACATCCGTAACGAAAAAACCTAACACTCGGCTAACATCGTTTCATTTCGGCAGACTTCGGCATGGTATCCTTCAGTAGACTTCGGCAGACATTGACGCGGTATTTTTCAGATATTTAGAGGATATCAAGTCTCAAATTTATATGTCTTATTTCAGTTACTATAAATCTATAGTTTCAAGAATAAAAATTCCTGATAGAATGTGTATAGAAAAGAATCGTCTTAAGATAAAACAAGGTAGGATAATGTAGTTTTTGGTGAGTGGAGACCCGCCCAATGGTGAGGATCGAAAAATTTAAAATGCTTATAACTCGCGATCTAATTTTCGTATCGCTGCCAAATTTTGTTTGGTAATTTATTATGAGACAGTGTTAATATTTGGTGACAGGAGACCCCCACGGTGAGGGTCGAAAAAGTTAAAATGCTTATAACTCGCGGTCTAATTTTCGTATCGCGGCCAAATTTTGTTTGGTAATTTATTAAGAGATAGTGTTAATTTTTGGTGACAGGAGAACCCCCCCACGGTGAGGGTCGAAAAAATTAAAGTGCTTATAAATCGCGATCTAATTTTCGTAGCGCGGCCAAATTTTGTTTGGTATTTTATTATGAGACAGTGTTAATTTTTGGTGACAGGAGACCCCCATGGTGAGGGTCGAAAATTTTAAAATGCTTATAACTCGCGATCTTATTTTCGTAGAGCAGCCAAATTTTGTTTGGTAATTTATTATGAGACAGTGTTACTTTTGGTGACAGAAGACCCCCCCCCCCACGTTGAGGGTCGAAAATTTTAAAATGCTTATAACTCGCGATCTAATTTTCGTAGCGCGGCCAAATTTTGTTTGGTAATTTATTATGAGACAGTGCTACTTTTGGTGACAGGAGATCCCCCATGGTGAGGGTCGAAAAATTTAAAATTCTTATAACTCGCGATCTAATTTCCGTAGCGCGGCCAAATTTTGTTTGGTAATTTACTATGAGACAGTGTTACTTTTGGTGACAGGTGACCCCCCCAAGGGGAGGGTCAAAGATTTAAAATGCTTATAACTCGCGATCTAATTTTCGTAGAGCAGCCAAATTTTGTTTGGTAATTTACTATGAGACAGTGTTACTTTTGGTGACAGGAGACCCCCCCCCGTTTAGGATCAAAAAATTTAAAATGCTTATAATTTGCGATCTAATTTTCGTAGCGCGGCCAAATTTTGTTTGGTAATTTATTATGAGACAGTGTTACTTTTGGTGACAGGAGATCCCCCATGCTGAGGGTCGAAAAATTTAAAATGCTTATAACTCGCGATCTAATTTTCGTAGCGCGGCCAAATTTTGTTTGGTAATTTATTATGAGAGAGTGTTCATTTTTGGTGACAGGAGAACCCCCCCCCCCCACGGTGAGGGTCGAAAAATTTAAAATGCTTATAACTCGCGATCTAATTTTCGTAGAGCAGCCAAATTTTGTTTGGTAATTTACTATGAGACAGTGTTACTTTTGGTGACAGGAGACCCCCCACGTTGAGGATCGAAAAATTTAAAATGCTTATAATTTGCGATCTAATTTTCGTAGTGCGGCCAAATTTTGTTTGGTAATTTATTATGAGACAGTGTTACTTTTGGTGACAGGAGTTCCCCCCCCCCCACGGTGGGGGTCGAAAAATTTAAAATGCTTATAACTCGCGATCTAATTTTCGTAGCGCGGCCAAATTTTGTTTGGTAATTTATTATGAGAGAGTGTTCATTTTTGGTGGCAGGAGAACCCCCCCCCCACGGTGAGGGTCGAAAAATTTAAAATGTTTATAACTCGCGATCAATTTTTGTAGCGCGGCCAAATTTTGTTTGGTAATTTATTATGAGACAGTGTTAATTTTTGGTGACAGGAGATCCCCCATGGTGAGGGTCGAAAAATTTAAAATGTTTATAACTCGCGATCAATTTTCGTAGCGCGGCCAAATTTTGTTTGTAATTTATTATGAGACAGTGTTAATTTTTGGTGACAGGACATCCCCCATGGCGAGGATCGAAAAATTTAAAAAGTCTATAACTCGCGATCTAATTTTCGTAGCGTGGCCAAATTTTGTTTGTAATTTATTAAGGTATTGCATAGCTTTTATCGCGGGCTTTGAGCGCGGCGAAAGAATAAAGAAATTCCGTAACGAGAAAAAATCCTAACACTCCGGTTAACGTCGCTTCAGTTTGGCAGACTTCGGCACGGTATCCTTCCGTAGACTTCTTCAGACATTGACGCGGTATTTTTCAGATATTTTGAGAATATCAAGTCTTAAACTTATGTTTTTCATTTCAACTACCATAAACGTACAGTTTCAATGTTAAAAATTCCTCATTAACCTACATGTATTGTAAGATAATAAAAATATTTTAAACGATATTAACTTCTCATTTGTTCAATACAAGAAAAAAAATTGTTATCGGTCATCACGCTCAAAATGATTAACTTGAATTAATATCAAAGACAAAAAAAATGCATAAATAAAAATAAATAAATAATTATAATTGCATAAGTTGATAAAAATTGCTATGCAATAGCTTTACCGCGGCAGTCCCCGAGTGCCACACGTATTTTTTTCTTTCACCTACCATAATGTATTTACCTTTAAAGTTTTATATGATACTTATGAATAACTTAATTCCCCAGAATTTTGTATGGTTTAACAGTCTCTTTGCTTAATATCTGTCTAGTTTAACGATGTCAATGAACTTTGATTTCATTTGTAGCTACCTGAGTATATAAATAATTTATCTTATCACTTTTACTTTCCAATGCATTCATGCCGAACTGGATCGGATATTGAACTTCCTGAGGTTTAATTCAGTGTGCAGTTTGTTTATTAACCAACACAGGAGAAATGTTACATGCCAGATATAACGTTGAGAATCATATCTTCGTATACATCTATTGGTTAATTTACGATTAATTTACGGTTAATTTACTAATATTTTTACATTTCCATTTTTTGAAAAAGTTGTTGGAAAATTATAATTATAACAAATTTCTTTTCTTATTAAAATTTATTGAAATTTGAACAAAAATTTATTTTCTTTGAACTAGTGTATTTTTCTTTTACCTACCATATTCGATTTACCTTTAAAGTTCTATATGATAGTTATGAATAACTTAATTTCTCAGAATTTTATACGGTTTAACTGTCTTTATGCTTAACATCAATTTAGTTTCACAATGCCAGTGAAATTTCATTTCATTTGTAGCTACCTAACTATATAAATAACTTACATTATCACTTTTTTTCTCGATTGCATTCATATAAATAATTTACATTATAACTTTTACTCTCCATTGCATTTATGCAGATCTGTATCGGATATTGAACTTCAGGAGGTTTAATTCAGTGTGCAGTTTGTTTGTTAACTCATTGGTGCCTGAATTATTTTTTTCGTTAAAATTCAAATTTTGCATTTTCTCACCACTTTTAAAGCAAGAATATCTTTTATCTTAATTTATCTAGGACTTTGTGTCGAGAAAGAAAATATTTATTTATACTCCTTTTTACTGATGTGAATTGCGCTTATTTGAATTTTTAAAAACTGTCCCAAAATGGGACACTAGCAGTAGCGGCTCGTCAGGGGGTGCTGCAACAATTTTTTTGCACCACAAAAATTGTATAGTAAATTCAGTTTTATTTAATCAACAAAATTTGACAAATAAATAATATTAAAGAATCAGATAAATTTTAGTGGTGAGAAAAACAGGATGCAGCACTGTCTGACTAGCCGCTACTGGACACTAGGCACTAATGGGTTAATAAACACAGATGAAATGCTATAGGTCAGAGATAACGTTGAGAATCATATCTTTCCATACATCTCTTTGCCAATTTACGATTAATGTAATATTTTTACATTAATCAAAAAATTTTACAAATAAATAATATTAAAGAATCAGATAAATTTTAGTGGTGAGAAAAACATGATGCAGCATTCCCTGACTAGCCGCTACTGGACACTAGGCACTAATGAGTTAATAAACACAGACGAAATGCTATAGATCAGAGATAACGTTCAGAATCATATCTTTCCATACATCTCTTTGCCAATTTACGATTAATGTAATATTTTTACATTTATATTTTTTGACGAAATCGTTGAAAAATTACAACTATAACAAATTTCTTTTCTTATTATAATTTATTAAAATTTGAAATAAAATTTATTTTCTTTAACCTATCACAATCCAGTTACCTTTAAGGTTTATATGATACTTATGAATAACTTAATTCCCCAGAAGTTTACACGGTTTAACTGCCTGTATCCTTAATATCTATCTAATTTAACACTAAAACCGCCGGGTATTTTACTCAAGTTTTACAAAAAGTGTTTCTCACCAGAATTTTAATTTAAAACTATTTAACTTATTTAATAAGTCTACTTTTCTTCAGAATACATTTTACATATATTACGAAGTAAATTCTGGTTCGAATCGACTATTATCAATATGACAGGGGTCATTTTGACACCAAATGGCGGTTCTAGTGTTAATGATTCCAATGACTTTCATTTCATTTGTAGCTACCTGAGTACATAAATAATTTATATTATCACTTTTACTCTCATTGCATACATGCCGAGCTGGATCAGGTATTGAACTTCCGAACGTTTAATTCAGTGTGCAGTTTGTTTATTAATCAACACAGAAAAAATTCTACTTGCCAGAGATAACGTTGAGAATCATATCTTCGTATACATCTATTGGTTAATTTACGATTAAACTAATATTTTTACATTTCCATTTTTTTTTAAATTGTTGGAAAATTATAATATTAACAAAATTCTTTTCTTATTAAAATTTATTGAAATTTGAACTAAAATTTATTTTCTTTGAACTAGTGCATTTTTTTTTACCTACCACAATCGATTTACCTTTAAAGTTCTATATGATACTTATGAATAACTTAATTTCCCAGAATTTTATATGGTTTAACTGTCTTTATGCTAATATCAATTTAGTTTAACAATGCCAGTGAACTTTCATTTCATTTGTAGCTACCTGACTATATAAGTAATTTACATTATCACTTTTACTCTCCATTGCATTCATGCAGAACTGTATTGGATATTGAACTTCAGGAGGTTTAATTCAGTGTGCAGTTTGTTTGTTAGCCCATTGGTGCCTGAATTTTTTTTTTTCGTTAAAATTCAAATTTTGCGTTTTCTCACCACAATTAAAGCAAGAATAACTTTTATCTTAATTTATCGAGGACTTTGTGTCGAGAAAGATAGTATTTATTTATACTCCTTTTTACTGGTGTGTAATGCGCTTATTCGAATTTTTTAAAACAGTCCCAAAAATGGGACAAAAGCAGTAGCGGCTCCTCAAGGGGTGCTGCAACATTTTTTTGCGCCACAAAAATTGTATAGTAAATTCAATTTTATTTAATCAACAAAATTTGACAAATAAATAATATTAAAGAATCAGAAAAATATTTAGTGGTGAAAAAAACATGATGCAGCACTCCCTGACTAGCCGTTTCTGGACACTAGGCACTAATGGGTTAATAAACACAGACGAAATGCAATAGGTAAGAGATAACGTTGAGAATCATGTCTTTCCATACATCTCTTTGCCAATTTACCATTAATGTAATATTTTTACATTTCCATTTTTTGACGAAATCTTTGAAAAATTACAATTATAACAAATTTCTTTTCTTATTGTAATTTATTAAAATTTGAAGTAAAGTTGATTTTCTTTGACCTATCATAATCCATTTACCTCTAAGGTTTATATGATACTATGAATAACTTAATTACACAGAGTTTTATACGGTTTAACTGTCTCTATCCTTAATATCTATCTAATTTAATGATGCCAATGAACTTTCCTTTCATTTGTAGCTACCTGAGTACATAAATAATTTATATTATCACTTTTACTCTCCATTGCGTTCATGCCGAGTTGGATCGGATATTGAACTTCCGGACGTTTAATTCAGTGTGCAGTTTGTTTATTAATCAACACAGAAGAAATGCTACATGCCAGAGATGACGTTGAGAATCATATCTTCGTATACATCTATTGGCTAATTTACGATTAATCTAATATTTTTACATTTCCATTTTTTGAAAAAATTGTTGGAAAATTATAATTATAACAAATTTCTTTTCTTATTAAAATTTATTGAAATTTGAACTAAATTTTTTTTTTGAATTAGTGCATTTTTTTTACCTACCACAATCGATTTAAATTTAAAGTTCTATATGATACTTATTAATAATTTAATTTTCCAGAATTTTATACGGTTTAACTGTCTTTATGCTTAACATCAATTTAGTTTAACAATGCCAGTGAACTTTCATTTTATTTGTAGCTACCTGACTATATAAATAATTTATATTATCACTTTTATTCTCCATTGCATTCATGCAGAACTGTATCGGATATTGAACTTCCGGAGGTTTAATTCAGTGTGCAGTTTCTTTGTTAATAAACACAGAGGAAATGCTATAGGTCAGAAATAACGTTGAGAATCATATCTTCCCATAGATTTCTTTGCTAATTTACGATTAATATAATATTTTTACATTTCCATTTTTTTTGACGAAATCGTTGAAAAATTACAATTATAACAAATTTCTTTTCTTATTATAATTTTTTAAAATTTGAAGTAAAATTTATTTTCTTTGACCTATCACAATCCATTTACCTTTAATTATGAATAACTTAATTTCCCATTGTTTTATACGGTTTAACTGTCTATATGCTTAATATCTATCTAATTTAATGATGCCAATGAACTTTCATTTTATTTGTAGCTACCTGACTACATAAATAATTTATATTATCACTTTTACTCTCCATTGCATTCATGCCGAGCTGGATCGGATATTGAACTTCCGGACGTTTAATTCAGTGTGCAGTTTGTTTATTAATCAACACAGAGGAGATTTTACATGTCAGAGATAATGCCAAGAAGCATATCTTTCTATACATTTAATTATTTTATATTATACCGACGTTTTTACTCCCAAAAGTGCATTTGTGTAGTTCATTTTTTGTTTAGTATTATTATGCAAAATTATCATAAATGCTATTACGAGTTAAAAGAAACTTTGATAATTTTAGCATGTTTCATTTTTATTTAATTTCAAATGAAACATTTATTTTCATATAATCAGGATTTGTACCCCTCCTGGAAGTTTAGAGAGCAGAAACGTCTTTGGTACCAGTACTTTTTCACAGATAATCTCTACTTAAAATGGGAAATTTTTGCCCGTTTAACCCTTTCAGGGGTGCTGTTTGCAGTCTGCAAATGGTTAATTACAGGGTGGTTCAAATTAAATTATCCCTGTTTGCGACGCCCTAGCGAGAGAAGTAGTGGATGAAATGTCCATGTTTGGCAGACATACATATCAGACCATGGGAAATTGAATGGTGCAAAAAAAATTTTTTTTAGTTCAAACAAAGGCCACCAGGGGATAAAAAGGCGCTGCGGTCGGGTTTCAGATAATAAAAATGTAACACGACTTAGGATGTAAACATATTGGTGCCAATGTGCCCATTTCCACCACTAAATTTTAAAAGTATTCTTCGTTTAAATTTATTTGAATATATTTCGGTATTTTTATCAGTATTCTTATTAGACAAAGAACATTAAATGTGTAGTGGTGGGAGTTGTAATTAACATTGTGTGATACCACGTGGTTATAACAAGGTAATTAACATAATTTTAAATTTCTTTACTCGAATCATGCTAAATAGGTGAGAATTAAATATTCCAATACTCAACTCGATAGCATAATTTGTATGCAAATGTTTTTTTTTATTATTTATTACCGACGCCTTCTGAGCTTATTTGTTTGCGCGCGCAGTACCTGAGAATAAAATTTGCATAAGAGGTTATTGCAAAAGGCCGTCGTAATAGATGAAAAGGAAAGCGAATATGAGACCGCCACTATGGTTCTGTCATTTCCTGAGCGTTCTTTGCTGCTGAAGCTTTTTTACCAAAATAACAGTAATGCTGCCAAAACGCTTCGGTTGTACCGACTTCAGAAATCTTTGCGTACGGGTCCAATAACACTACCATGTGCCCTGCGACGAATGATTAAACGCTTTGACGAAACTGGCAGCTTTGCAGTTCAAGCAGGCCGAGGACGAAGAGAAAAGGTACCGTAGGTGATGTAGGACGTCTCAACCGCTGTTGTTGAGCAGGCCAGTACAAGCACAGCTGAAGCCTCCAGTGTTCGAGCCGTATCCAGGAAATTGGATATGCCATACACTACCGTATGGAGGTGGATGCGTAGATTCAAGGCCTAGATTCGTTGTTTCCAAGAATTAAAACCTGGAGATAACGATCTTCGTGAAACGTTCGCTTTAATGTTCTTGGCAAGGATGGAGGTGGATAAAAATTGGCCGTGGAACATCTTATGCACCGATAAGGCGCACTTTTACATGTGTGGAACAGTAAATACACAAAACTGTCGTATCTGGTCTACCGAGAATGCTCACTGTATTCAACAAATGCCCCTACATTCTCCGCATGTTACTGTGTGCATCGGTTTCTCTGCAACATTTATGATTGGGCCATTTTTTTTGAGGAAATCACTCCTCAGGGACCAAAAACCTGTACCGTAAATACAGCATGTTATCAGGACATGTTGCAAAATTTTGTCATCCCAGAACTCCAGCTGCGTAGATGCCTCGCTACAACAACTTTCCAACAAGATGGGGCTCCCCCTCACATTGGACGTTAAGTACAAAAATTGCTACGATGCCATTTTACGGAAGATCGCATTATCAGCTGTGAATTTTCTACAAAATGGCCTCCACGTTCACCTGACTCGACCCCGTGTGATTTTTGGCTTTGGGGTTACCTCAAAGATAAAGTTTATAGAGGAAATATTGGTAATCTGGTGGATTTAAAAAAATCAGATCCTGTAGGCATGCACGCAACATCGGTCACGATCTGTTACACGATACTGTGGATCATGCGGTTACACGATTTCACGATTTGGCGCTGAAGCAAAGTGGACATATTGAATCCGACTTGTAAAAATTTTGTGTGCTTTCTATTACCACGCACATGTATTTCGTTTGTGCTGTCGCAAATAGTGTTTTAAGATCGTCAGTTTGTGGGGAAAAAATGCAATAATAAAGTTATTTACTGATACCCCGTATTATGTTCTTTATTGGTTGTGTCATATTCAAGGTTGTTAAAATCTAGGTGAAAATAAACCCACAGCTAAATATTTAGTGTTCTTCGCCTAATAAAAATACTAATAAAATTAATGAAAGCATATTTAATAAAAGTTAAACAAATAATACTAATAAATATTATTGGTGGGAATAAGCCCATCGGCACCAAGTTGTTTACATCCTAAGTCATGTAACATTTTACTTATCTGAAACCGATCGCAGCGCCTTTTTATCCCCTGGGGGCTTTTATTTGAACTAATTTTTTGCACCATTCAATTTCCCATGGTCAGATATGTATATCTTCCAAATATGAATACATTCCATCCACTACTTCTCTCGCTAGGGCGTCGCAAACAGGGATACTTTAATTTAAACCACCCTGTACCCAAAATGCCAAACGGCGCGAGTAATTTTTTAATACAATTTTCATCTCATAATATACGTGAAAAAGAGCTTTTATCTGTTTTCAAATAATTTTGTTTATAAATTGCGGTGTGAATTGATTATTTGAATACTTTTGGAGAAGAAATTCCTTGCCCCTGAAAGGATTATATAATAAAGTTACAAATAAAAAAGGGGGCGACATATGCTGTATTTTCTATATGTTATCATTGCAGTAGATGGGGGAGATTGTTACATGATAACAGTAGTTTCTTTTAATCGGATCAACAGTTTTTGGATTACCATCGGTGGAAATTTCCACCAGTAAATTTGAATAGGCAATTTCGTCTTATTATAACGCCGTATTGATGTATTTTTGTTTGTATTTAACACTTCTATATATTTTGTATTTTTTGTGTACATGCTTATGCATTGAGAATTAGTTTCATATACATAGAAAAAACATAGACATATATCGGAACAAGAAATATTTGAAAAATATACGTTTTAAAATCTAGATCTATAGAAATGACGTCAGTTTTGTGGGTAAGAGAGAAATTTTGAATAATTGATTTTGTTCGTATTTACTACTAAAGCAGCCAGAAAACATTTACATTTTATTACGCCAATATTTTCCATACGTCTCAAACATTTTAATGACATACTGAACCATAATTATTTAAACGAAAAACTGCTCTGAGGTAAGTTTGTATAGAAATTGTTTATGTTAATTGATGGAAAATGAAAAGTCGTTTTTGTTTTATTGACTTTTTTATTTCTTCTTGACGAACTTAATTTTGAACATTGCCTCCCTCAATGTAATTTTCAAAGCAAATGATACTACGATTGATTTATTTTATCAGTAATATTATGTATTATATCCTTTATATATTTTCTAGATAATCATTTATTTTTTTTACTTTAAAAAATACATTTCTTGGTTCAAACAAATTGACGAAGTAATAGACTTCTTTTTTATTCCAAGTGCCTTTTTTTATGAGCTGGTTACGACATTTATAAATAAAATGCGAAGATTCAAAGAGAAAATGTGGTTACATATTGAATAAATATTAAAAATGCTGACCATGTTTCATAATATCTCTGCAATGATTTCATTCCGAATCCAATAATTTAATTCCATTAAATCTTTTTATCCATTCTCCCAAATCAAAAACCCAACTAATTTGTACAATATTTTTAAAATTTACTTCTTTAGCTCAGTCTGGTTATAAATGTATAATGTAATTATTTTGATGCCTTTCTACTAAGATTTGGATCAGCCAGACATGATTTTATAAAGACAAATAGGATTATTTGATCCGGGAAAAATAATCGAAGATATTTCTTTGAAGTTTTGCCCCACCCTGATCTGAGGTTTTCGGTTGTGAATCGTAGTACATCTGCAATCGATAACAGTCTTTACAGAAAGTAGGAGAGGGGAATTTGCAAAGAAATATGTTAAGTGAATACATTTTTCTGTGAAATATTAGCTTGGAAGTTGAAGTTATAGGTTTCAAATTGATTTCAGAATTGATTTTTTTTTTCAGCATGAAAGTTAGAAGGAAAAAGCAGTCGAATATCGAATATTATATTGACGCATTGGAAGTTTCAGTGTGATTTAATGTGTTTCTGATACTTACAAGGAATGTCTCCGTACTGGACATACTCAGATTAAAAAAAAACAATTGAACTATTCATGTATAATAAAGGATCAGTGAAAATTAGCTGCGGAATTGCAGTAGAAAACATGTAAAAAATTAAAATACTTTCGAATATTTGGCGTGAAAACACAAAAGTGCCACACTATTTGGCGATCAGCAATTTTCTCCGCCAAAAGCAAACGATTTTAATGTAACTGAAAATTTTGGATTTTTAGAATCCGTGTAAATGGTATTTAAGGAATTGAAACATAAACAATGAGAGAGTTTAATATATTATAAGCATATATATATTTAAAATTGCATATATATACATTATTTGTTGCTGTAGTTATTTAATTTACCTCTGGAAAAAATATTTTCCTATAATAAAAAAATCTTATTCAGTAAAATTATTTTCATACATTTAAGCGTATTCAAAAATAAAAAGCCAGATGTATCCATAGCAACAAAATCGAATTGACAATGCTCAATTGGATTTTGAACTTGAAACAATTTTAATTTATTTGAATTGGAATTTCGTTTTGAATTTCGAATTTTAATGGTTAAATGTCAATATAAATACATATAAATATCAATGAAACGAAATTAAATTAAAAACAAACTAAAGCTGAAAAAATCAAAGATATTTAATTTATCTAAACACATTGAATATAAAACTTTTTTCCTTTTTAAAATACTTTTGACATAATTTTTTTTTTGAAATTGCTTTTCATCGCCAACCGATGATAAATCGCCAAATAACGAAATTTCATTATTTTATTACGGACAGGGTACGGAGGTTCCGCCGAATTTTTTTATAAACGTATATATCCTCATGAGAAGAACATTCTGTAATTTTTTCAGATTTTTCGGAGTGTGCCCATATAGAGACCTTCCTTGTTAGTTTTAACAAATTAATTAACTGTGTTGATAAAGGGGTCATTTTTCACTTTTTGCGTCTCTCAAATGTATTAGATCTATAAATAAGTTCTTTAACCTCCTCAGTCCTGAGGCAAATTTTACGTGGCACCACGAAAACCAGTTTAAAATTATAAAATATCTCCAAAGATACATCAGTCTATATATCGATGCTTCTAACATGCACACATCTATTCAAAAAGTCCTGATGTAATTTTAACAATTCTAGAAACATTTAAATTAATTTAAATGGTGTCTTTTAGTGTCGCCTCCAGGCAACATTAGAACTGAGGAGGTTAAGTATACAAATCAAATGATTTTATTATTCACGTGTTTTATCAGCCCTTTCACGATCTAATATATGCTTCAAATAAGATTCGCTTTAATCAATTACTTTTTTAACTTAAAAAATACTTTTATTGGATCAAACAATGTGAAAAAATTTAACGAGTACATTTTTATTCTAATCATCAGTTTTTGAAATAGCTGGTCACGGCAATTAAAATTAAAATGAGATGATTCAAAAGAAAGTATGGAAGATTATTATTATTATTATTACAGTGCGTGTCAAAAGTTTAAGCACAACAGAAAATTTCAAAATAAAATTTTATTAATGAATGAAAGTTAATTTCCTTTTCATATAATCTGCAAAGTTTTAAAAAGATAGTTAACAGATTTATTTTATAAAATTTATCTTAAATAATAAAATTTATCAAAACAACAAAAATGAGTGTGTCGAAAGTTTAAGCACAGTAGTTTTTAGTCTTTAGCAGAAAAATAATAGAAAAAATTAATACTTGATTATTGCTACTTTATGCTGAATTACCTTAAATATACGGTCTTCCATCGATGAAATGAGATTCTGTATTGTTTCTGATTCACTTTTAAACCAAGCGTTCTCAATGGCATCTTTCAAGTCTTTAACTGAAGAATACTGCTTTCCATTTGGATAAACTGCATGAGTGAGAATACCTAAATATTTTCTATAGGATTTTAATCAAGACTAATTGCCGGCCATTTCAAATTAGACACTTTTTCGACTTAAGCCACGATGAAGTTGGGGTTGCGGTATGGATCGAAGCATTGTCATGTAGAAATAACCATTTTTCTCCCCCCCCCAAAAAAACTTCGGCAACAGGAAGCAAATGAAATGCAATCGTCTCTTGATAGTTTTCAGAGTTTTCACGACCACTGATGAATGCTAGAGATGTCTTACCATTGAACCCCCACACCAGCCCCCCACACCATTACAGAACCACCATTATGTTGTCGGCTAAATACACCTCTAGGTTCTTTGCGGAGATCATGCCAATAGTACTTAAACCCATCAAGGCCATCGAGGTTCCATTTTTTTCATCAATGAATATGACATTCAGCCACTTTTCACCAAATGACATATGCTCTTTGGCGCATTGTAATCTACCTTCTTTATGGTGTCGTTTGAGATACGGTAATCGAGCCATTTTACGGTATTTGATATATTTGAATTCCAAAACTCTTCTAAGAATAGTTTTTTCGATATTTGTCCTCCAACTGCATGTTTTATTTGCGAAAGGGAGTAATTACCAGTCGAAGCCAAATTTCTGATAGGACTACCTTCGCGCAAACTAGTCACTCGCCGCCTTCCTGAACGAAATTTTCGTTTGAAATTAATACCACGAGCCAAAATTTGATAAATACCTCGTTTTGACCTTTTTAATGTACTTGCAATTTCAGAAACAGACTTAGATTTTGCTCTCATACTCCATATTTTTATCATCTCCTCCTCTGAAAATTCTTTCGACCGAGGCATTTTGTACTAACTCGTAACAACAATTAACATCTTGTTATACACCCAGAAATTGTTTGCGTGCGCAACCGCTTACGTCAGATTGTAAAATTTGATAAAAACGATTTTGTTCTTAAACTTTTGACACGGATATTTTTGTTCTATTCTTAAACTCCATGGTTTGAAATAAAATTTAAAAGTTAATTTCAATGAATATGGTGTTAAAGTAGATATTATTAACATGTACAAAACAAATATTGAAATAAAGTGAATATTTAGTTTTATTTGAAAATTACTATTGTGCTTAAACTTTTGACACGCACTGTATTATTATTAAGAATGCTGAACATGTATCTTAATATATCTTTAAAGATTTAAATGTGAGACTATTAGGTTAACAACATGGATCGTACACTTCAGCGGATTTTTATTGAAACGTACTTTCATAGAAAAATATACCTAGGTTAAACGCGTGAAATTTCACCTTATTTAATCAGAAATTTTTTTGAAGAAAATACTGCTGCCGAAGAATTTTCTGGTCGGAAAATTCCAATAGGAGTACGAACCCTGTGACAGATTCATTAAAACTTTTAACCATTCTCCCAAACAAATTTTGATAATAATTTTAAAAATATTAAAATTTTTAAAGAACAATCCGGTCATAATTCTTTAATGAATTTAATTTGATGCCTTTCTACTATAATTTAGTGCACCTATACATGACATTTAAAAAGAAAAATAGAATTATTCAACCAGGAAAAATTATCAAATATATTTTTCCGAAATTTTACACTATCCAGATCTGAGGTTTAAGACTGTGGGTCATAGAACATTTGCAATTGATAACAGTCTTTACATAAATTTAACTTTTTCAAAAAAATGTATAACCGACTCCAAAGAAAAGCGCTAAAAAGAATTAAATAACTCTATAAAATTCTCTAATGACAAATCGTTATCCAATAACCACACATTGGCTATCATGTACCGGTATAAAACGGTTAAATTTAATATATAGAATTTAATATCCCCCAAACATATATTTTCCAGAGAATATTTTTTACAAGAGATTAATTTACATATTTTTGATTTAATTTTTGAATATATACATATAAAAAGTAATGAATTACTTTTTGAAGTTGGTGCCAAACTACCTTAAGTATAGTAAGAATTGTGGATATATTATGTCTAGTACCATAAATAAAATGGGGAAATCATTAACGATTATGATTGTTTGGCACCAACTTCAAAAAGTAATTCATTACTTTTTATATGTATACATTCAAAAATTAAATCAAAAATATGTAAATTAATCTTTTGTAAAAAATATTCTCTGGAAAATATATGTTTGGTGGATATTAAATTCTATATATTAAATTTAACCGTTTTATACCGGTACATGATAGTCAATGTGTGGTTATTGGATAAAGATTTGTCATTAGAGAATTTTATAGAGTTATTTAATTTTTTTTAGCGCTTTTCTTTGGAGTCGGCTATACATTTTTTTGAAAAAGTTAAATTTTTATATGTATATATTCAAAAATTAAATCGAAAATATGTAAATTAATCTCTTTTAAAAAATATTCTCTGGAAAATCTATGTTTGGTGGATATTAAATTCTATATATTAAATTTAACCGTTTTATACCGGTACATGATTATCAATGTCCGGTTATTGGATAGCGGTTTGTCATTAGAGAATTTTATAGAATTATTTAATTCTTTTTAGCGCTTTTTTTGGAGTCGTTTATACATTTTTTTGAAAAAGTTAAATTTATTTCCTACTTTTTAGTTATTTATACCGTAATATATAATTATGTGTACGGACATATTATGGCTCTTTGCAACGTGTTACTAATGAACGCACTTTGCTGAGTTCTGATGTATTAGCTTTACTTGTCACTGTTTGATTGTCAACTTTTCAAAAAACACTTACAATATCGGTTAGTATCGTTGTGAATCTTTAGGTTTTCTGGATGTTGTAACTTCTTCAGATCTGGCACGACGAAAAGCTACCGCATTCATGAAATCTTAAAGTCAACATCTAATCGTACGGACATCGGAAGTGGTTATCAAAAGGTGACAATGCCTCAAGTAAAGTGTCCTTACACATAAGCGCGCGGCAAAGCGCTTCCATATATGAGTAAAGAGCAAAATGACTCCATGTATCAATGAATAGTAAAATGCTTTTCTAGTGTAGAACAAAAGTATTCCCCCTTCAGTCAGAAAAAGCAAAAAGAAAGATTTTTACAAAAATCGCTCTATGATTCAATAAATAAACAACAACAATCTAATTCCTATAAATGCAGTAAAGGCATCGGAAATGAGCGGTGATGATTCGACGAGGAATCCGAAAATCATAACCTGTACTTGGCTGCATCTATAGAGAGTGACAGCATTCGATGCCCTAATACTTTTTTCACGGACGCTTTTGTCCCAACTAAACTGTTAAAAATTTGAAACTCACTCCACCGCTTTAATGGAAAACGATTATTTCAGCCTATCATGGAGCATTCTCATGGGTCAAAAGACAAATATTTTATAAAAGCGGGGGAGTGACGATGCAGCTAAAGGGTAAATTTTTTTACAGTGTATGTATGAGATATTCCATAAAAGGGATGGAGTGACGATGCAGCAAAAGTTAAATTTTTAACAATGTATCGCAATGCTAGGCATTTTCTATTATAAAATTTGATGATGATTTCCTGGTAGAATTCGATTGTACGCCGAATGATCCTTTATTTCTACACAGACATAAATACGTAATCCATAATATTTTGCAAATTCGTGGACATACAAGGACAAGATAGCACAAGGAAATATTACGACACAAGAAAAGTACAACCGGGAGCTACACATAAAGAGTGTGTGCAACGGAGCCAGTGGGATTCGAACCCACAATCTCCTAAGCTCTCAAGAGATTAGCAGCGTGGTGTCTTAACCACTCGGCCACAAGGACCCCCTAGATGACTCATTTTTGTCCAGAATCTTTTCAATCAATCGTATACTGTGCTCCATGTGTCGTCATATTCACATCGAGGAATCCTACATGAACAAAATCTGAAATCACTCTGGTGTCTAACCCGGTAACCAAATCTGAATCTAAAGATAATTTTGTTACACATATCTATGCACTTTATTTTGCATTGATATGTAGAGATAATTTTTTCCTCCGGAGCAAAATAAGGGATAAAGGATTTTCATCTTTTCAACAACTTAAGGATGTCGATTGGTATCGATGTCTATTTCTACTTTAGTGGATGCGGGAACTTGTCCATTTAAGCTTTAACATTTCGAAAATTTATCGCACCGAGCAAACTTTAAGGCCGCACACTAGGCACACAAAAAGACCCGGATGATAATGTGAAGTCTATGGGGGCGTTCTTTTCAAATATCTCGGTCAAATTTTAAAATTTTTACGTGATTTTTTTTGCGTAGGATAGCTGAGGATATTCCACAATCGGCCTAGTTTACACCTTTTCAATTTTGGTTTCATATTTAAAAAAATATATTTTAAATTTCAAAACCGGTTTAAACGGTTCTGAAATTGAAACTATCATTATATAAAACATACATAAGCAAAATCGAAGAAGTAAAAACTAGGCCGGTTTTAGATCATCCTCGGCTATCCTATGCAAAAAAAATCATGTAAATATATTAAAATTTGAGCGAGATATTTGAAAAGAACGCCCCCATAGTCTTTACACTAACATCCGGGTCTTTTTCTGAGATTAGTGTAGTGCCTTAAGGTCCACATTGAAATCTACAGACTTCGTAAATGAGCATTGAAAAGCTGACAATCCATCAGTACACGTTAAAATTATTGTAAAAAATTACCTTTGTTTTTAAAGCTATCTATTTTCTGACTAATCAGAGCGATCAAAAAACGTCTATGGAGCGTTTTCATTGGTCAGAAAATAGATAGTCTTTAAAAACAGGGGTAATTTTTCAAGATATTTTAAACAGGGTACACTGTTAAAAATTTGACCCTTTTGCTGCATCGTCCCTCCACCGCTAATATAGAAAACGATTACTTCAGCCTATTATGGAGCATTCTCATGGATCAAAAGTGAGATATTCTATAAAAGCAGGGTAGTGACGATGCAGCAAAAGGGTCAGATTTTTTACACTTTAAAGTACGCTTACATAATCAGAGCGCGTCAAGCTGCTTCTATGATTCAATGCATAGCAAAGTAATTCTAAATGTTCGTATGTATTAAAATACCCTTTTCAGTCATAAAAACTAAAAAGGAAGATATTATCAAAATCACACCATGATTCAACATAGGTCTATATGAAAGTAGTAATATTTGAAGTTAAGAATGTTCTTTGATAAATGCGGTTTTCCAAAGTACAGAAAATTGAAGAATTTTTATTCCAGAATTTGGCGGTAGTGGCCTGAACGAGTTTGTTTTATGGGTGAAAGAATTAACTAGCTTAACTTTAATGGTAAACATATCAAAATTTTTCGTCATTTATATTTGTCCAAATGTAAATCTAGCACATAGCAATGTACTTTAATCACTTTGTAAATCCGGCATAACAAGCACCCTGATACACATACACTCTTGCTTTAACGTATAAGGCTCTTTAGAGATGAATTTTTAGCTTTCGATATCGAATTCTCATGTCTGGATCGATGTGGATCTTTCACTTTCGTGGATACGAGAATTGTTCCAGCTAAGATTTCGTACTTTGAAAAAAAAACTAGCATCCTGCAACAGTGGTTAAGATCCAGAAGGGCTATTCGCTTTTAAGCAAAACAAGATTGACCAATCATAAGCCTTCATTTTTAAGAACTTTTCATTGTTCGCAGGAGAGTGTCCGG
The DNA here is from genome assembly GCA_964019185.1 of Maratus speculifer. Lineage (NCBI taxonomy): Eukaryota > Metazoa > Arthropoda > Arachnida > Araneae > Salticidae > Maratus > Maratus speculifer. The sequence continues at coordinate 402,822,187 of OZ025293.1, forward strand.
AATACATGGAGTGAAAATCTGCTATCGACACTGTAAAAAATTTGACCCTTTTGCTGCAGCGTTACTCCATCGCTTTTATAGAATTTCTTTGTTTTTCTTTGTTTTTCTTTCTTTTGTTTCCATAATAGAGCGAAGTAATCGTTTCCTATAAAAGCGATGGAGTAACGATGCAGCAAAAGGGTTCAATTTTTTACAACGCAAGCAGTGCTAAAAATTTGTATCCTTTAAATGTGCAACGATGCTACTGAATTCCAAAGTGTCGATCACAGCGACATCTGCGGCATTTTCGTGTTACATTATCTAGACTAGCAATAATTCTTGATTTTTAGAGAGAGTGTCCTGCAGATGTCGCTTCTGTCTTTAAATTTTATTAGCATTGTTGCACATTTAAAGAATAGAACATTTTAGCGCTTTTTTTAACTGTTACAGAGGGCGTGTTCAGCACAACTTACCGGTTACTTACCGATCACTTACCGATTGTAGACAAGTACGAAATGAAAATCAAAGCGAAGTGTGACGTCAGCTACAATTCAACAGAATAGTTTTCATTGATGCCACAATTTGCTTTCGTACTGCCCTACAATCGGTCGGTAACATTGGTTACTTTTGTAAGTTGCACTGAACACGCCCTGAGGTGGCTGATTTCCATACTATATCCCCTAGATGCTATATTTCCGGTTTCTTGCATAAGGGAACTTGTCCGGAATCCAGGTAGAATTTGCGCTGTTAGCGAAACTAGATTAATGAATCAGAAGCCTGAATTTTAGCAAATTTTTCAATGTTTTAAATAAATTTTCTTGTTAATAAATCTCGTTTCGCAAACAGCGCAAAATTTATGTGGATACTGGCCCTCCTCCAGTTAGGATTTTGCACTTTGAACACTGTTAAAAATTTGAAACTTTTACTTTATCGTCAATCCATCCCTTTTATAGAAAATGTTTACTTCATCGTATTATGGTGAATTCTCATTGGTCAAAATAGAGATATTCCATAAAGGCGATGGAGTGTCGATGCAGCAAAAACTTCAAACTTTTAACAGTGAAAAGTTCGTATGTCTATGTAAGTGTAAAGTAAAAGCATGCAAAATGAACACTTCTAATTGGTCGATTGCTTTAAAATGAATTTGAAATTTAAAGTTTTTATTTTTAAATAAGTTCTAATAATCAGATTTTTATGAAACTCGAATGGGACCACATGGGCCTCATACGCTTTCAAGCAAAAAAAGAATTATCAAAATCGGTTCATATTTGCAAAAGTTATGCGTGAACAACAAATACATACAGGTCGAAATCATAACCTCCTCTTTGAAGTCGGTTAAAAATGTGGGAGAGGGAAAATTGCAGTAGAAATATGTTTAGTGAATACATTGTTCTGTGAAATTTTAGTTCGGAATTTGAAGATATAAGTTTCAAATTGATTTCAGAATCGATTTTTCTTTCAGTAAGAAAGTTAGGATGAACAAACTGTCGAATAGTGAAAATTACACTGATGTATTGGAAGTTTCAGCATGCTTAACCGTTTTAGTGCTAAGCAATTTTTGCAAGAATGCACGAAAATTGCGGTACATATTTTGATTTCTTTAAAGGAAAAAATAATGTTGTCATATAAAACACTGTTATTTAGACAAATATCAATCAATTTTAATAATTCTTTTTGTATTATAAAGAACTCGCAGCGCAAAAGCGCTGCGCCGCGGTTTTCGAGATAAACTATCGCAGCGCTTTTGCGCCGCGTAGCAGTCAAACGGTTAAATGTGTTTCTAATACTTGATCTTAAGAATGTGTGTTACTGAAGGAGACACTTTTCACTTTTTTGCGTCTCTAAAAAGTATTATATCTATAAATAAGTACTTTAACTATACAATCACAAAACAAAATCTTGACACTTGCGATTTTAGACGTTTTGTTAAATATCTAAAAATATACATGAGGAATAACTCCGAAACTCCAGATATATAAACAAAATAGTACACGTCATATATTTTCCCGAAGATTTTTTTTTCTGAAATCCCATAGGGGACCGTCAACAAATTGAAAAGGAACGAAAATCTTTTGGATTAACCTGCCAAAATTAAGGCAGCAAAAGCATTCAAACTACAAACTATGATTTTAATTGGCTTATTGTAATAAACTGTGTCCATTTTTATGAATATAGCATGTATACTCGAAGAGAAGTTAAGGTTTTTATAAAAAAGTCCCAAATTTCGTCAAGTTTTTTGCTTATTATTTACAGAGTTCTTAATAAAAACCATTTTTTTTTTCAGAAAATATGACAAACAACATTGTATATAACACCTGAAATAAAAAATAAAAAATATTAATAATTGCATGAAAAATTAACAGGTTTACTAAATAAAGAATCAGTGCGCATGCGTGATCGCATTCAAAATATAATTTGCATAATATGTTAGGTAAATGTATGCAGCAGCTTTTATAAAAGTCTCAAAAACATAGCTTGAATATTCTGAAAATTATATTCGATAGAATAAGATCAAAATTCGTTATTCCCCAAATGAAGGAAAAAGATAAGGGTCTGCATCCATATTTCATTGATTAGTGTCTACACAATATTCCGCGTACTGCTATATTTGGATACAGCTCCTCTTCTTTTTTCTTCATTTTGAAAAAGACGGACTTTGATATTATTCTATCGACGATAATTTTCAGAATTTTCAAGCTGTGTTTTTGAGGCTTTCACAAAAGTTGTTCTATACATTTAGCTAACACATTATGTTTTATTATAATAAAAGATCCAACATTCACTTCGTGCTTAAATGATGTCGAAAAGGAAGCTTGGACATTGTTCGTTGCAGTCACTGCAAACTTTTTAGGGAATAATAAATCCCCTCAATATGATAACCTGTTTGAGAAAATGTTACAAGCTTTTCATAAAATGAACTGCAAAATGTTTTTGAAAATACATTTTTTGGATTCCCATCTACATTTTTTCACCGAAAAAATGGGAGCTATGAGTGAAGAATACTGAGAGCGATTTAACCAAATATAGCTGTTATTAACCGACTTCAAGGAGGAGGTTATGATTTCGACATGTATGTGTTTGTTGTTCACGCATAACTTTTCTAAATATGAACCAATTTTGATAATTCTTTTTTGTTAGAAAGTGTAAGATGCCCATATGGTCCCATTTCAATTTTATCAAATTCTTGCCATTAAAAATTCTTGCGTTTTTAAAAATAAAAACATTAAAATTCCAATTTTTTTTGAAGCAGTCATCCAATTAAAAGCGTTCATTTTTCAGGTAATCGCAGGCTTTCATGTCGAGCATACAAATCAGATGTGTGTGAACAATAAATAAATAAAATTTCAGGCTATCACTCTTACACCGATAGGAAATCTTTTTAACCGACTTCAAGGATTAGGTTATGATTTCGAGCTGTATGTATTTCTTGTTCATTCATAACGTCCCTAAAAATGAACCGATTTTGATAATTCTTTTTTTGTTTGAAAGTATAAGATGCCCGCCCCATTTTAATTTCATTTATTTCTGATGATTAGAATATTTTTAAATAAAAAATGTAGATTTGATAAAAAAAATAATGATTTATCGCAAATAATTTTTCATTGTTGCAACCGTTTTCAAATCCTATGCATATTAAAACTATGCATTCATATGCGTTAGCGCCAAGTTGTCGCCAAGCTTGATTCTTTATTGAAGTCGGTTACTATTTTTTTTAAAAAAAGCATAATTATTGAAAAACGATATCAAGAAAAATGGAACTCTACGATGTTGGCAGACTTCTGCTGGTAGGTAATTAGGGAAACCTTGTGACGTGACGTTGGGTGTCGCCGGTGACGTGTCGGTCAAATAAGGACATAGTCTAAGTAAAGTTAAAATTCAACACTTTTATTTACTGTAGTTGGTAAAATGGGGAGTGGAGCCAAAGTTCAATATTTCTGACAACTAAACACAATACTATGAGACACAATACTACCTTCACACGGCAGCTCTGCTATTCTTAGCTGGAGGCTATCCCGGCTCACCACGCCATACAACACATACCACACACCAACTCACAGCTTTTATACTTTGCAATCTGAAGACGGAGCTAGAAATTTGCATAAAACTCATAACCGCAGTTAACTGTAGATCGAGGGCGCCACACACACTCAGGAAAATTACAGTTGCATAAAGGATAGATGTCGCTTTTGCGCCACAAGTATTAGAACCTTGACGTCACGATCTCACTCAAAATACCAGAGTGCCTTTATTACAAAGGGACACTTCCTCACAACCTCAACCGCAAAGTACTGTCAACAAACAACACAAAATTAGTAAAAAACGTAAAAAATAAATATTGATGTATCATAAAATTGTGACGTGATAGAAATGTTTTATTTGACATTTTACACAATTTGTAGCACACAGAACCCGAATCACATAAAATTATTTGCGATACAAAAAAAAGTTATTTTTTGAGTACTAGTGTTATTAAAATTAATTAATCCTTTTTAAAGGCAACAATGATTATAATCAGCTTGTTGTAACTTTTAAACCGAAAAAACCTAGTTTCAAACAAAATCAACCCCCAGTATTTCTCCAAGAACTGGAGTGAGCTCTTCATGTGGAATGGAAATACCCCAGCTCTATAATAACCCATTAAACGCTAGAATTATTTTCTTCATTAAGATTCAAATTTCGAATTTTCCACCATTTTTAAAAGAAAGGAATTTTTATAATATTTTATCAAGGAATTTTTCTCGAAGAAGAAAGATATTTTTATCTTCATATTCACTGGTCTCAACAGAGCTATATTGCCACTAAGTCTATCGCACTAGAAATGTTCCACTAAGTGTTGATAAGTTAATAGCCTCATTGACCCAATTCCTAAACACAGTTGAAAGCCCCCCCCCCTTCGGGGAAACCACACTCTCTACTAAAAACAATTTTCTTTTAAGGAATTACATTTTTTTTATTTTTCTATTGTATTTATTTTTCTAAAATACGCAAATTTTTGTGCTGAAATTCACAATACACAACATTTTTCTGCAATTGCTTGTAGTTGATTTTCACATAATGCATACCACGTCTATTTATCATGTATCAACCCGCTAAATAATTGCCATTCCGGAAGTTACCACTACAATCCGAATACCCTTTAACCTTTTGAGCTCTGGTAGGTAAATTTCTTCAAAATTCCAAATTCCACATTCGCACCAGTATTTTGCAAAGAAAAAAACCGGTTAAGTATAAACACACACACACACACACACACACACACACACACACAAAAAAAAAAAAAAAAAAAAAAAAAAAAGCATTACATCTTTTTCAAATAAATTTGATCGAATATTCTGGTGCCGTTGTGACATTTCGGAAATAAAATTATGTGGTAGAAAATTCTACCATCAGAGCTTAAAGGGTTAAGTGCTTTTAACTGTCTATATAAAATCATGAAACATTTACACGGTCACCCTGATCATTTGCGTTTGATACTTTAAAATGTGCTGGTTTAAACATGTTCTAGTCATTAAAAATTAATGAATCATCTTTGACCTCGGCTATCATTTGAATCAGAGAGAAGCGACATTTAGATTTGTACGTTTACTGGACTTGAAAAAAGTCTAAGATATTTTTGAGGAAAAATGTTTCCGTGTGAACTTATTTTACCATCTGATTTAGCTTACCGAAAGTTATCGGCAAAAAAATGAGAAATGAAAACTATTTTGAAAGATAGAGAATTTAACCCATTAGTGCCTGAATTATTTTCTTTGTTAAAATTCAAATTTTGCATTTTCCCACCACTTTTAAAGCAAGAATAACTTTTATCTTAATTTATTGAGGACTTTGTATCGAGAAAGAAAGTATTTATTTATACTCTTTTTTACTGGTAAGAAAGGCGCTTAATTGAATTTTTTAAAACTGTCCCAAAAATGGGACGCCAGGCACTAATGGGTTAAATTGACTGAGTTTATGTCATAATAACATTTTGAATGTTGAAATCTTCGGGATTTACCTATTTTAAAAAATATATTATTTAGGGGCGGGACTACCAAATATTTGAACAATTAAAAATTATACGTACGAACAGATTAAACATAAAAAAATTACATTACTACAAAGCCTTAGTTAACAAAAGTATTTTAACACAAGGCATGTAAACCCGCACTTTTAAAGAGGCTGTTTTAATTTTGATCGTTAATTTCTATTTAAATGCAACAGTTCTGCTGATTTTCCCACAAGAACTAAAGTATTGATAAAGAATTAAGATTAAAAAATGAACAATGAGAATCTGATTAAAATCATTTATCTTACAGTTATATTTAGAAAGCATTTGAAATGAAGATATATGTATTGCCCATATTTTTCGGAACTTTAAAAATATTCGATAGGTTTTCTTTTATGAGTTGCCCTAAATATTTCATTGTTAAATAGTGTAAGAAAAATTTACACTTTTTTGTAAAATAGTTTGGAGCTGCTCAAATTTTATTACGTATGTTTACAGCGACAACTGCGATAATGACGAAAATGAAAAAAAAGAGCTTCGTGAAATAAAGTTAGTTTTATATATACTCTCCGCTTTGCTACACTACTAATTAGGAGCGAAAAACAGCATAACAGTTTGGAGGGTATCTGTACTGATCTAATTGGTGTGGTGTGTGATGTTTTATTCAAGTCGACTACATTCTGATTCTAGCCACTGTAAACAAAATTCTTCAGGTACTCCGAAAAAAAAAACCCACACAGATTAAAGGCAAGGGAACACGGTGGCCATGTTGTTGGAAAATGGCGCCTTATGATTCTATTATCTCCGAAATTAACACTTTACAGCTTCACGGGAGTAGCAATCTTCGGAGGAGTGCCATTTTGCATGAATATTCACACACTGACGCTGCTGAAGATAGGCGACTAAACCCTGGCCGTCCAATAACGCAAGTCTCTTCTGATTGGACCATAAAATAGTCCATTTCTAACAAAAAATCTAATAATTATAGCTCAATGAGCATGCGCGGAAAAGGGTCTTTCTAGAGTATAGAGTTGCAAAAAACTATCACGTGTGATAGTTTGTTGTTATATTTTCCATAAATCTGTCCATTTGTCCTTCGATGTCAAACATGGAATATTAATTTCAGTAAGCAAATACGTTCCAATGATCCAATGTTGCAAGAGAGCAAAGTTGTTTTGCTACAGCGCATGCTCATTCAGCTAGAATTGCTTAGATTTTTTTATAGAAAAGATCAGGTTTATGGGCCAATCAGAGAAGACTTGCGTTATGTGGACAGCCAGGGTCTAGTCGCCTGTCTGCTGAAGTGCCAGAAGGACACAGCGACACAGAAGCGCTTCATATAGCTTGCAAGTAACGGTGCAGATAACGGAACCCGCAGGTGTGATCGTCTCGAAGAAAAACGGACCGACATCATTCAGCACAGTGCAATCATCTTTTCAGACTGAAGATGTTAACGGATGTAGAAGTGACGGATTCCTGGTAGCCCATATTCTTAATTTTTTTGCATTTACAGAATGTTGTAAATGAAAGTGGGCTTCGCCAGGCCACAGAATGTTCCATGGTCATCCGTTGTCCAATTCCATCCGGGCAAGAAATTGTAGTTCAAAAGCTTGACGTGCTTCTTGGTCAGCAGGTAACAACTCCTGCACACGATATATCGTAACCCATTCGTGCCCAGCATCTTTTGCGTAAACTTTATTTGGTTGGCACCACTATATTTAGAAAATTTCAGTTTAGTTCATTAATCACGAAAATGCATCATTTAAATAAAATAATTATTGCTTTTCTTTTTTACCGGTGTCAAAAACAGTGCTGAATGCACCTTTTGAAGCGTCCCTAAAAAAGGACGCTAGGCACTAATGGGTTAAACGGATAAAAGCGAAAAATCTTCCTTAGCATTTTACGTATCGTGCTGTTCGGCATATCCACCTTGCAGCCAATTTCCCGTGCACTGCTCATTCCAGAATCACTCTTAACCTATTCTTCTAATGCTGTTACCACATTTTCCACTGTCGCAGCCGAAACCGGATGCCTTCTATTTAACGTCAAATGAACCAGTTCTCTTCGAATTTAGTAATCATTTTTTTTAACCATTTGCGGTGAATTGATCCCTTTTTATGGATTTTAATGTCCGAAAATTCCTAATAGCTGTAAGTGCACAAGCATCTTTCTTAGGAAAAAGCTTCAAGAGCAGAGCGGTATCATTCATAATTAGAGTACCGTAATTTCGGGTGTATAAGCCGCAGATCAAACAATTCTTTTTCGACCCAAAAATTTTTAAAGGACAAATGTAACAAGTTAGATCGCCGTAAATATTTATCTTCATTTACTAAATAAGATTTCTGGGTCCAAAAGGAATTGTTTGATCCGCGGCTTATACACCCGAAATTACGGTAATAATGAAGCATTCAGGCAAAGAGCTGCTGCTCTGCATTTTTATGGCAATTGGGTATTTCCATGAGCACATATCGCATATGTCACATACTACGATTTTGGATACTAGTATTTTAAAACGGAAAAATGTGACATATTTTATTAGAGATATTTCATTAATTGAATAAGGCCATGCAATTTTTTTGAAAATGATGGTGGGCAACAACTTAACAGTTACTAATAATGCGACTTTCACGACAAGTGTTCGTGTGAATAACCAACTATATCTTCGGTGCACATGTCACGTCGTACTAATTTGCATATCTTCAGACAAAGTGTACCCGGACAACACCATCTATTGTCACATTTTAGAACTATTTTTTTTCATTGCTGAACTATACTGCATTGTCTCACGATTGCTCTGATAAAATATCAAGTCGATTTTTGAAATCGTAACTTTAATTATAATCGCCCGGTAAATCTCGCCTCTATTTTGTTTTGCCTAGATTTCCAAAAGAGGTATTAAAATATTTCTTCACCTAAACGGAAATACATACGAAAATCTGTTTTGAAACACTAGAACGGCAATGTGCGGTCATTTTGACCTTTACCATATGAATGTTTTTCGGTACAAACCAGAAATTTCATTATAAAACAAGTTTAAAAGAAACAAAGAAGACAAGATGAATGTAGATTCCACCATTGCAGAATTCAGTTTCGCCTCCGATTAGAAAAAAAAGATAGAAGTTTTTTAGAAGGGCGACCCCATTTAGATTGCAATGAACTAACTTAATTTTTCTTATGTTTATCAATATTGTTTATCAAACAGAACGGCGTAAAATACCCAATTGAATAGCAATTTCTCTCTGAGACATTGGAATTGCGGAATAATAAAGAGATACAATTTGACGTGCTACTTCTTCATTGACTAGATTCATCAAAAACGGATTTTTTCTTTAGTTTAAACGCTTTTTTATAGACTCTGAGTAAAAGGAAATGCAATTTAACAATAAAACGGATGGAATCCCGTCGAATTCGACGAATGAAATGTTTAAAAGACCCGATCGATTTGGTTTTAAAAAAAGCAAAAGTAATTACATTATTGAATCAATATATAATAAATATATTTACAAAGTAAATGTCAAATTTGCCAGTTACAATTTTGCATTCATATATTCACACATCTACAGTTAAAATTGTAATATGAGTGCCGGCGAAATCCAGAAATTTTATTTTATATGCACTCACAGAAAAATAGCTTTATTTAAAAAAAAAAAAAAAAGAAAAGAAAAGAAAAGAAAAAAAAATAATATCGGGTACTACTAGGTTATCCCATCGACCAAAAAATTATTGCCAAATTATAAGATTAAATGCCAATAATGGATGATCGTGAATGTCACATTCAATGACATTAAATACGATTCATGTGTTTAAAATGTCATTAAGTGATTTTTATTAATATTTTTATTAATATTCTACTAATTATTTATTTTTTCGTTATTTAAAAAAAAAATTATGTCAATATGTATAGTTTGGCTATTAATGTAGCGATTTGTATAATTTGGCGAAATTGGTCGACGGGATAACAGAGTAGTACCTAATATCGTTATGAGTAAAAATACAATGTTTTAAATAGTGACGTCATTTTCTCTTCAAATGTTCTTTAAAAGTTACTGTTTATGAAAAAGGCCTCCATAATAATATTGTAATTCCCTTTTATCTGGTTGCTGAATGACATAATTTTCCTCATTTGAAATTTCCCTTATTTTGATTTAGACATTAATTTTTATCATAAATTATTTTCTGTTATTTTATTTACATTATTAATATTATTTCTCAGTAAATATATATTTTTTTAACTCAATTAGTGCATAATTATACGCAATCATTTTAGAAAATAAATTTTTATTATCGAGAGAATAGCTAAACTGTGTTGCCACCATTTTGAAGAAATGTCATGAAAAAGCTTTTAAAATAAAAAATAAAATATAAAAATGGAAATAAATTAAAAAATAATTAAAATGGGCACAACTACAAATAAATAGCTTTCATTTAAAAAAATAATTATCAAAATCGGTTGACTAGAAAATTCAGGGCTGATGACACGACATTTTTAGCTTGTCTGAAAGAAATAGCATCGGAGCTAAAAAGCATTAAATAAAATACATAAACTCTGCGAATTTTTTCTTAATATAAAACTTGAAAAACTTTTCGAATTTTCTAGTGTTAAAGAAAACTTTAGATGCTATTTTTACACTAGTGCACTTAATAATCGTGCATGATCTGTATAGTTACATGCTACAAATAGACATATTTTTGAGTAATTTAATTTACAGAGATAATTTTCATCGAGTTTGTAATTAGCTCACCTATTTTCCGAACAAACAAATCTTCACGAAAATATATGTTGTCAAACCCGTTCTTTATATTGTTTCAGGCCCAAACTTTGTGCCCAGTAGTTCTATAGATATTGGACAAAAAGTTTGAAATACTAAAATGTCCGATGACTTTTAGTCATACAATGTATTTATATAATTAGGGTTTAACACTAAAACCGCGGAGACGGGTCATTTTGACCCGCATCATATGGAGCGATGTCGATTCGAACCAGGAAACTCTAAATAATATAAGCTAAATATGTGCTGAGTAAAAATATTTTCAATAAATAACTTAAACAGTTTTAAATGAAAATTCCGGTGAGAAATATATTTATAAAACTTGAATGAATTTTCCCGCGGTTCTAGTGTTAAATATTTGTCATTATGTTTCTGCAATCTGAAAATTACTTTTCACTTACAAAAATAAACCTGAAAAAACATTCAAAAATCATTTTCAGAGATTATTATCATTTTCAGAGTTTAAATTCTCTGTCCATTAAGGTAACTATATTCGCCATTCGTCAAAAATCTTCTTTGCTACTCCCCCTAATTAATTACTTCAGCTGTTTGAAAAGTTTCTCTTTCCTACAACCATCTGGTTATGAATGTTTAATGAATCATTTTGTTTGAATAAGCTACACATGACATTGAGAAAGTCAAAAAAATATTTTGAAGACATTTCTCTGAAATGTCGCTGTATCCTTTGGATAGGTGGCTATTCTGAAACGTAATACATCTGCAAATGATAATCGGTTGTAACTAATGTCTGTTAGAGAAAGTTTAGTAAAATATATGTTTAGTGAATAACTAATTTTATTAAACAATATATATGTGGAATATTTTTAACTTATTGATAGATCCTTTTTTAGTAAGAAGATACCAAATTAAAAAATATTTCTGACATTTTTGTAACTTTGATCTGTTGAAATGCGTGAATAATATATATATATATATATATATATATATATATAATATATATATATATATATAAATGGTCTAGAACCTAAATACATTGATAAGATTCAAATCTGCCGGAATTATATTTTTAACTGTGTTATAGGCAAAGGGTTATAAAACGTCTGTCTTTTGTATACATACAATAAACTTTTTATTTTAAACTTTATTGTTCCCAATTTTGAAATTCAATTTAAAGAAAATGTCACAAAATGTTAAATAAAACTGATTATATTTATAATATACAGGATGTTTCTAAAACAGTATGCAAAAAAGTAAACAAAGACACGTAAGATTAATTTTATACGCCGAAAATTTCGGAAATTTTAGAAAAAAGTGACTTGCTTCCAGTTACTTTAGCACTCATGAGGGGAATCACCGTAAGCTCTATCTTTTGGTGTTGGTGTTGTATATGACGGCCTATGATCTGAACGACTGATATAGACCCCAGGAAGAGCGCCCTCCGCGAATTTTTTCTAAAAGAACATAAGCGATATTCAGTGCCGGCTTATCAACGGGCCACACTCCCACCAGGAAAAAGATTTTAAAAAAATTTCCTCATTCATGACAGAGATTTCGAAAGAGTTTGCCTGAGAATGATGCTTAGACAAGAATAAATGGCGTTTAAACACAACGAAAGTTTCTATTAAATTTTACTGATGGGAGACTACCCCGTTAGTAATCGAAACCTGGCGATAATTACTGTAATCTCCAGCGTATAATCCACGAATCAAATATTTTTTTGGACCCAGAAATGTTATTTAGTGATTGAAGACAAATATTTACGGCGATTTAAAAGGTTACATTTCTTTTTACAAAATTTCTGGGTCGAAAAATGATTGTTTGAACCGCGGATTATACGCCGAAAATTACGGTACGCAAAGTTTGAAGAAAACGACGAAAACTCTGAACGGTTTAACCGAAGAGCGTGGTTGGGTTCGAACACAGCACTTTCTGTCTACCATCTTCCAGAGCAAAATATCTCAGCCACTGGTGAGGCCTCCCTCTCTTGGGCGTTTAATCCGACTAAATTGTTACTTTGGAAATTTATTTTAGGCATAATTTACTTTTACCTACAAATATATAAATAAATGGATTATTTGAAATTTTTTAACACTAGAACCGCGGGAAATTTTACTGTATGTTTAGAAAAATATTCCACATCAGAAATTTTATTTAAGACTATGCAACTTAATTACTTTAATCATGTTTGCGGGACACATACTTAATTATTTTTATAAAGAAATTTCTGGTTCGAATCAGCATGTATTCATGTGGTACGGGTCAAAATGACCCGTCACCGCGGTACTAGTGTTAACCAATGTAAACTTTAAACAACTTGAACAATAATTAATGTATGCATAATCAATAATTATAATATGCTCAATCAAAATGCTTACGCAATTTAAGCGAAACAATAAATTCCCCCTCACGGCTACTAAAACTTATAAATAAAAGAGAATGAGATTTTTCTTTTTGCTACACTTAAATGCAAAAATGTTTTCCTTAAAAGATCTCTTTAAACAACAAAATAGAAGGCAAAAATCTATTTATTTACCAAAAGAAAACTCCTGCGCCAATTTATAAAAGTACAAAACAACAAAGTTTTGTATTTTTTGTCATGTTCAAAGATTGTGTATCACAAAACGCATTGTTAAAACGAAAAACACTTTGCTGAGCAAACAAAATAAATCACGCTATGTAGGGTTTTTATTGGAGAACTCCACTTTATAAAACTGTAAATGTTTTCCTCGTGGGACTTTGTCGTTATTAGAATAAAAATAAGTCAGAGAAGGCTTAATATGTGTAATAATAAATAGCAATAAAATCTAAAATTAAATAAACGATTTCCATAAGAACAAACACACCAGGAAATTTAAAATTTTATAAGCAGAAAGTGTTTAATTTACAGTTAGGGATATGTTTGTTCCTTAAGTAGTATATGTTTATTAGACATTTTTATAAAATGCTATTTTAAGATATGTGTTGAAAAGGAAAGGTTTTATAATCGGAGCCAAAATTGTTTCAATAGAGTTAAACTCAGTTTGAATAAATATAGAAAAACTCCGTGCAATGAACGAATGTATACAGGTTGCATCAGAAACTCTTTTTATCATGAAATATTTCTTTGAAGTTTAAAAGTAAAACTGTGTAAGAAGTGTTCACGCTGGGTTCGCACGGGTACCGTTAATTTTCCAGGTTTTCTATGTGAAATACCAGTATTTTTATAAAAAATTATATAGTTCAAAAGCTCGAAATTTCGTCTAATTCAAACCGAAGTTTTCGATAAGAAAATACTAGTATTGGGTTATTTCCATGAAAAACTGTAATGCCTGTCATGTACTACGATTTTTGACTAAAAGTATTTTACATCGAAAAAATGTGACCTATTTCATCGGAGATATATCATCAGTTGAATAAGGCGAAGCAAACTTCTCAATGATAACGGTGACCAACAAGCATAGTTGTTTTCAGCTGTCTGACAGACACTGACAAGTTTTCATGGAAATAGACATTGAAGAATTTCCTGGTCTAAAAATTTCAGGACCCATACGGACCCTATTTCATATACTTAAATTAAGGGCAATGCATTAAATCACAAATGTTACAGAATAGTCATTTTGCAACCAGAAAGTACTTGTTATTATAATCTATTATAATCTTTTATAATATACAATATTCTACATTATTATATATTAGAATATATTAGAATAGGGGGTACAATTTTTTTAATAGAGTCTAAACTCTGATGATAAAAAGTAGACATATCTGACGTAGCCAACATATACATGTAGAGGATGTATAAGAAAATCCTTCTATCCTGAAGTAAAGTTACAATTAAAGTTACAATTACATTTAAAGTTACAATTATAAAAGAAATGTCTTTCTGTAGTAAAATTAAGGACGCTATATTCATTCTTATACGTTTATTGCACAGTAATTTTACTACAAGTTGGCACGCCTTACACAAATGTACTTTGACTTTTCATGTTTAGAAATTATTTACATACATAAGAATGTCCGGCATTATAATGCATGAAATAGGTGGACAATTGTTTTAAATAGAGTTTAATTTTCAATGAAATATTTTAGGAAGTTGTAATATAGTCTACATATACATTTAGAGTATGTACTAATTCTCCTTTTATCTTTGAGTAAATACTGCTGGTATGAGTTAGAATTCTGTTAACGTGTCTACCTATAGTAAAATAAATGTCACTGCATTCATTCTTATAGATATAGTCCAAGATATTGATAGTCATTTTACTATAGGAAGATCTTTATTACACATTGCTAACTTTAACCTTTTAAGAATTATTTAGAAGCATAAGAAATTCCTCTAATATAATATGTTGAAATAGGAAGACAGTTGTTTTTTATTAAATACAGGAATGTAGAAACATCCTATGTAGTGTACTTTTCTCTATGTAGGGTGTATAAGAAACTTTTTTTATTCTAATATGTCTCCTGAACGTTTATCGCTGCATATATGGAAAAAGTGTCAACTGGGTGCTCCATTCAATGCCATATGTTATGACATAATTGTTTTACTGTAGAGTAGACATTTGTTGTGCAATTCTAGCATTAACCTTTCAAGAGTCATTTCTGAAGCGTGAAAAACTCCCCTATTATATTGTATTATAATAAGGGGACAGTTGTATCAATAAATTTAGATTTAAAATAAAAAAATGTAGTAATATCCAATGTAAAGAATTTGTAATCTAGGGTGCATAAGAAATCCCTTTAAAGCTGCTGCCAGATTCCCCAACTTTTCAAGAAACTTTTGAGCTAACACTTGATTTCCTTTAACCACATAAGGGTGTATTTCGATTAAAACTGCTCATTTTCCGATTAATTTTTAAGTTCATTTTTGCTCTCAAATGCATGAAACTGGCAAATTGTCTTATTTAGAAAG
This sequence comes from Maratus speculifer, assembly GCA_964019185.1. Taxonomy (NCBI): domain Eukaryota; kingdom Metazoa; phylum Arthropoda; class Arachnida; order Araneae; family Salticidae; genus Maratus; species Maratus speculifer. Next base: position 402,837,773 of record OZ025293.1, read on the forward strand.
TACACATGATGCCGTGATTGTCAGTTCTTTGATAAATGCAGAAAATATTGCAAAAAAGTAATCAAAAACGGCATTTTGAACTGATTTTTCCAAAGCAGGAGATCTGGGAACGAAAAAAAGGGTGATACTGAGAAGGTAATTGTTTATAAATCAAATTCTAATGAATTGCGCGTCAAAAGACATCCCACAGCACATTATACGTCTCTTCAAAAATCCCCTCAGCAAGTTTCATGCTTCTACTTTTAAAAATATGTCTGAAATTGTATCGGAAAATTTCGAGCTGTTGAAGGTGAAAAAGAGTTTTTTCGAATGCACCCTTAATCGTCGCGCCCGAGACATTTATAGGCTGCAAGTTTCACGTCTTTTATTCAAAATTGTTTGATTCTCACCAGTTTTATAAAATAATGTAATTGGTTTTATTTTGGTATCAACTTATTTGTCATTAAATAGATGAATATTTTTTTTCAAAAAAGTGGTGGTAAAAATGAATTTGAATTTTTAAACCGTAATTTAATGTATTAAGTGGTTAACTTTTTCACGAAATAGTGTCTCAACATCCAGTGTGATAGCAAACAACAATATATCTAAATTTTTTTCTGCAGTTCTAAAAAAGGCGCGACTTCTTTTTCCAACTTTCGACATTTCAACTAATCAAACATAAGTGACTGATACGAATAGGCAATAAATATCAGTGACTGGAACTAGTAGTGCTGATTTTCCTGCGATTTTTGCCAGGACAGATATAACCTTTTTCTCCCCTTGAACGGGAAAAAGCTGGGACTAAAATTGACAGAAAAGTTTGTAAATCTGATGGCAGCTTTATAAAGAAATAATTCCTGAAGAAATAAATCTAGAATTGTGTAATATGTATTTACCTGCAACAAAATTACTATTCCGCAACATATGAGAAGAATGCAACACCCATAAAACTGCGAATCGGCTAGTTTCTGAAATCCAACGGCAGTCATTAGTCTAATGGGATTTAATGCATTTTTACATTTAAAATATATCCTCAGAAAATTAAAATGTTATACTTTTTTTCTGTGTATTCTTATTACTTCATGTCTCTTTTTTCTTAGTTGTAAAAAATTTCTGAAACCTGCATTTATTTTTTCAAGTGTTAAAATCTTACTCCAAATTTTTCATTATCAAACATGTAGAATAGTACACTAATCATACAATATACAACTATTTTGACAGCTAAGAAAATAAAAAAAGATCTTGAAACAATAGTACACTCTAAAAACAATTTCCTGAATATATACAAAATATAAATTTCCTGAGAAGATATTTTCAATAAAAGAGTGCATTAAACGCCCGTAGGCATGAAACTACCAAGACGAATTCGGAAACTGACTTACTAGCACTCGTAATTTGAAATTTAAATACTCTACGAAAATAAGCAAAAAGAAATTAATTACAAAAGTGTACAATTTCAACAATTTAGCAAGGAATTTCGTCTGACATAATAACTTTATTAGAAATATTGAAATGATAATTCTTTGATAACTAGTCACACAAACTACGTCACCTAATGGTAAAAAAAAGATATAAATTTCTTTAATCAGAAGATCTACTTAACCACATAATTGTCGTGCACGAGACATTCACGGGCTGCAAGCTTCCCGACTTTTATTCAGAATTGTTTGATTTCCACCAGTTTTATAAAATAGTGTAATTAGATTTATTCTGTATCATTTTAACACATTCGTTGCCGATCACGTGCCAGCGCGTGATATGGCGCTAACAATAAGGGCCACTCACGCGCCAGCGCGTAAGGTGGCGTGATGTCTCAATAGCTTGTCACGCGCTGGCGCAGGAAAATCTTTCACTGATTCTTTGTTATAAAAAGCAAAGCGGCTTCTGCGAAAAACCTACTTCTACAGTGCGGCGTTAACTATCATCACATCTTCACGTAAGCGGCAGCAAACTTGTCAACTGTCATTAAATGTGAAGAATATTTTTTTTTTCAAAAAAGTGGTGTCAATAATGAATTTGAAGTTTTAAATTATAATTTAATGCGACCTTAAGGGTTTATGTATACGTAATATGTCCACAATCTTCAGCAATATACGTGTGTGGATATTTCCATGAGCATATATCGTGTAAGTCACATACTACGATTTCTGATACAAGTATTTTAGAACGGAAAAATGTGACTTATTTCATCAGAGATATTTCATTAATTGAGTACTGCCATGCAAACCTTTCGAAAATAACGCTGGTCAACAACTTAGCAGTTACTAAAAATGCGACTTACACGACAAGTGGCTCATGGAAATACCCGTATGCAAATAATACATTGTTTGTTGCTGTTGAAATATATTTTTGACATAAACTCAATTTTTCAAATAAATTCTTTTATGAAAAATTAAATTCATTTAAGAATTAATTGGAACATAATGCTTTCTGCTTTCTGACCTTCTTAGCTTAGCGTCATATATATTGTATACATATTTTAACCTATTAAATTATAATGAATTTAATTATTTTCGTTGAGATAAACAAACTAGAAAACATCTTCAAAATTAGTCTTTTTTGTATCTTTATAATTTGCTTGATATAACATATCCTATTTATGTTAATCAAGGAGAACACTTTATAAATGCGCTTTAAATTACTTGGACAATATCCAAGTTGTTTTCGAGTAATTTCAAAACTTTAATAAAAAAATGCAAATTTGTTTCTTGTGGCTTTAAACCACTAGACTTAATTTACGACAAATCAAATGTTTACGAGTGTAAGTTCTTGAAAAACAAAACTCTTATTCTTAATATATTGCAATCTTTCATCTACATTTTTTAATAATCATAAGTTTTTATTCAGTTGAAGGTTAAAAAAGTCAAAATGTCAATACGTTGATAAAAGAAATTTTGTAATAGTTTAAAGAATATTTTTCTCTATATAACTAGTAAAAATATAAAAATTCTCAGATTTTAAATAAAGGAATTGAAATTAGAATTTAAAATTAGTATAAACATAGGGCCCCGAGAAAAATAAAATGTTAAAATAACTCTCATAAAAGTAAAACAACAAATCAAAGCTTTATTGTTGAAAAAAAAGTAAGATACATGCCATGAAGTGTCTTAAGACAAAAAATAAATCTCTGAAAACAATGTTCTTGTGATAAGAGCTCTTTGTAGGTATGTATTCTTGGAATCGAGCTCTGAAATTTTGTACGGCAATTTTCCAACATTTCCATGGCAATCTTTGACTTAAAAAGTTATCTTTTTCTGATTCCGTCATTGTTGCCAGATGGGCTACTTTTTTTTTAAATTCAGATTCTTGATTGGCACCACTTTTTACAAATGATAAAACGTGCTTTATTCAATGACATAACAATTAAGGCAAAAACAAAAGGTAATTTACCGTTTCAAAAATGTGGGGCCAATCAAGAAATCTGAATTTAAAAAAAGTAGCCCATTGGCAACACTGGGTTCCGTACCAGTAGCGGCTGGTCAGGGGTTGCTGCATCAATTTATTCACACCACTAAAATTGTATGGTAATTTCAGTTTTATTTAATCAACAAAATTTGTCGAATAAATAACAAGAAAGATTCTGTTAAATTTTAGTGGTGTGAAAAATCATATGCAGCCCTCCCTGACGAGCCTCTACTGTTCCGTATTTAAAAAGTGAAAAAGAAATCATTATGAGATCACTCCATTTATCTGTTTGTCTGTCTTTCTGTCACAGCTATTTTACTCGTAAACTATTGAACGTGGAACGTTCAAATAGGGGAAGTAATAAAGACTATTGACCCACATAATTACAGGTTTTTAAACATATGCAGATACATTTAGGGAAAATGTGGAGAGTCTAATTAAACAAATAGAAAACAAATCTTTACTTTGTATTATCGTGTGGTATATCGCGTGAAAGTTTTTGTAACGCTGAACTTAAAAACAAATTTCTTTCAATTTTAGGTGTTATATTTTTAGTAATATCGTCCAAAATGTAGAGAAAGTACATTTCAATATCTATTTCTGAATCTACGGTAACTAAAATTATAAAATAAATTAGGGGAAGTTGACATTATTTTAAAACTTGCAAGAAAACTGTTGCGCTTTTCTTTGAGAACATAATTTTTGAGAAAAGAGCGTTTTCCGTTACTCACAAATTTCGATTCACGGTTATTCAGCAAAATTTTTCAGGAGCGATAGATAATACCTATCGATGAAAAATTATAAAAGCATTTTTGATAATACCGTAATTTCCGGCGTATAATCCGCGGATCAAACAATTCTTTTTGAACCAAGAAATCTTATTTAGTGATTGAAATCAAGTACTTATGGCGATCTAGAAAGTTAAAAAAAAATCTGGGTTGAAAAATGATTGCTTGATCCGCGGATTATACGTCGGAAATTACGGTAAAATGCATATAAAATATGCCACTAAAAATTCAATTTAAGGAAAAATTGAAGCTGAGTCATTTCTGTAAATTTTGTTTATTTAAATTACATTAAATTACTTTTCTTTTTCTCAGAAGCCATCATGCTATTTTAAGATATGATAACAGTTCAAACATTGAGTGATTTTGTTACAAATAGCGATTCACTCCATGGAATATATCTGTGATTCAATAAGGAGAAAAAAAAACATTAAAATAGCAGTCTCTACTAATTTCGCACCTCTGTAAACCTCCAAATTGCTTACAAATTTAACCATTTTGTCTTATGTCGTACCGTGTACAAACAATAAATATCGTTTTTGCATTTTTTTGTTTCATGGTGTTACAATTTTAATGGGAAGCAGTGTATTAATTTTAAAACTATTATACCAGTTGAACTTTTCGAAATGTTTTACAAAATGCCCAAGACGGGATGCAAACCCTAACGATGACTTACACTGCGAATACTGTAATTATTGGACTACACGGGTTGATAAATTGGTGGGAAAATCTCTCATAGATAACATTATTGGTGATTGCGTCTGGTTTGCCGTGTAGTGATCTCAACAGAATAAACCGCAGGTAAATGGACTCTATTATACTGGTTTAATGGTATTTCGTTATCGCGAATACCAAAACATCAACTGTACTAAATATAGCATAAACCAGAATATCAAACATAAATTAACCTTTAAAAATATGAAATTTGTTGCAGCCTTTAAAAAATTTAAAGTGCATTTCTAAAATATTGCCAATTTTTAAAAACACATCATTCTTTATACATTATTCTCGGAAGAGAATTGTAGTTTTATACCTTTCTATACATTCTTATTTCTTTGTAATTCTTTTTACATAAAACGCACTTTTGAAACTACTTTACAAAAGAAAAAATACCTAAAGAGTGAAAGAGTTCGAAAAGTGTAATTAACACTCAAAGTATCAATTCTTTTTGTGGTTCTCTCGGCTTTTAAGAATATGCTTCATTACTAAATCATTTTCTTTCAAAGAAGTATCTTGTCTAGCCATCTTGCATTTTTACTGAGATTGATTTTATTGATATTCTAAAGAGCAACTGATGTAACGTAGAAGAATAATTTAAGAAAGGAACATTTTATAATCTGTTACATTTAAGTACTTGTAAATGTTACTAATTTTTAATACATATTTATGAAGACTGTATTATAAAAAATATGTATTTAATTTACACATTAATATTGATATGAAATTTTAAAAAAATGCTAAAAATGTTTCAAATGTATTTCCTGCAACACTTTCCAACATACTTGAAAACCATTTGTGGATTCATCTTGCATGTCTGTTCATACTCTAACTCATGTAAATGTACACAGATTAACATAAAATGTTTATACGAGGGTAATTCGGAAAGTAACCTCCGTTTATGAATTTGAAAAAAAAAACTAATGAAAGGAAGCATGTTTTATTACTCACGTATGAAAGACACGTTCTTCAGCTACTTCTCAACATAATTTCCATATTTATTAAAACAATTATCATAAAGGTAAATCAGCTTTGAAATTCAATCGTCACAGACTCCTGCCGCTGGCCTATTCAACTGCGATTATTTCTAAATTCAACTCGCACCACTTTTTTAATCCAAAGAATTTTAACAAATTCTTTTATTCATACTCACAAATTCCGAATTGCTCTCGTAATATTTTACTTGACCCACTATTTTTTAAAACATTTTTGGTAGTGCATTTATCAGAAAATTATGTAGTAATTCGTTCATGTTAGAAATTATGTTAAAATTCGTTGGACTGAAAGAGTGGTGCGAATTGAATTTCAAAATAATCGCAGTTGAATAGGCTGGCGGCACAAATCTTTGACGATGGAATTTCAAAGCCGATTTACCGTTATGATAATTGTTTTAATTAATACGGCAATTATGTTGACAAGTAGCTGAAGAATGTGTCTTGCTAAATACAGCATGAGAGTGCCCCCGTTTAAGTGATTTCAACCAAAATATCGTCAGCAACAACATATGTGAATTTATAATTGAATCTGAAGTTTGTTGAAAATACGTCCATTTGGTTTTAAAGTATAGTTATTGCAAACTCTTAAAAGAATGTGCATAACAGCGCAACATGTTGGGTAATGTGAGCCAAAAACTAATCAGGATTAATGTTTTATCATGTACTGACTGAATTTGAAATTTGCTATATAAGCATGCATTAGTTCTTGGGATACATTTATTGAAAAATCGTGAAAAATGCAATATAGTAGCGTCATTTGTAGGCCGATGTACTCCAAGAACTAAACAACACTAATCTATATCAGGAACTAATTGAATCTGAAATTTTAGAAAACTTTGCGCATTAGTTCTTGAGATATAGTTTTTGCAATAATCAAGAATAATGCACCATGGCAGTATCACCTGTCGAGCGATTTGTACCGAAACGTAATAAACACCATGCTATATCAAGAAATAAATGAAAAAAGTTTTATGAAAATCCACGCACTTGCTCTTGAGATATGGCTATTGCGGAAATTGTAAGTAATGCATCATACAGCGCCACTTGTTGAGCGATATAAACCAAAAACTAATCAAATCTAGTTTATATCAAAGTCTCACACAATCTAAACTTTTGTGATATTCCGCACATTTGTTTTTGAAGTAGAGCTATTGCAATAATGACGAATAATGGATTATGGCAGAGCCAACTGTTAAGCGAATTGCACCAAAACATATTCAGCATTATGTTATATCAAATACCAACTAAATCTAAATTTTATGATAATCCACGCACCAGTTCTTGAGATATGGCTATTGGGGAAATTATGAATATTGCAATCTAGCAGCACTACCTGCTAAGCGAAACGCACCAAAAACTAATAATAGCTAGTGTATATCAAGGTCCAACAGAATTTAAAGTTTTGTGAAATTCGATGCTTTAGTTCTTGAGACAGAGCACCAAAAAAGTGTTTTTCTACATACAGACAGGCTGTCAGAGAAAAAGACTCACAGACAAACATTTTGTAAAAACATTTTTTGGGGGTTCTCTGTTCGTTAAAATGCGTAAATCCGTCGAAAACCGGATTTCAAAAATTTTCATGAATCCAATACAGATAGAAGAAAGTAAAAATTTAAGTAGATGCAGAAAGCGAGTGTTCTTGCGTCTGACAGATTTTTTTACTGCTCTGGACTTGATTATTTCGTCTTATTATAAAGTTTCAAGATGCAATTTAAAAAATGGATAGAAAGCGAAGGTAAAGTAATATTCCGATTTTGACAAAATTCGAAATATTTTATCAAAATGATAAAATAATCATGTGTTTAGAAATACGTTAGGCTGCTTCTTTAGCAATTTTTTAAGGAGAAAATTAAAACTAAACAAGTAAATAAGCTACATTTTAAGGAATTGTACAAAATATAACATTTAATAGAGTGCGCAACTTAAAACATTTAATTCTAGGATGAATGAAAAAATAATCTGTAAATAGCATATTTTATCAGGGTTCGCACATTTTTACCACTTAATTCTTACAGAATTTTCAAAGAACAGAATTTTCTTAAAGAATTTTCTTACAGAATTTTCACTGCAGCAAAAAATTGTGAAATTTGAGAATAAACGTGGTGGTTGTGAATTTTGTTTCTTTAAAATTAAATGTGAATTTTCTTGTCATTAATAATGGTGCCGGAGTCCTTAAAAATATAAGGAATGTGCGAACCCTGTTTATCTATAAAATAAATATAGACCGGGTGATGGCAATACAAATTACCACAATTTACTGGTGGAAGTTTATCCTATTGTCCATCACTCACAAAATGCGATTACAATTGAAGCTTAAATATCTTAAGGATATGCAATTTCCACTTAAAAAATAGGTCTATGTATCAAACACAATGATAATCGATCAGAAAATAATTTAAAAATGAAATAATAGTAAATTCACCAATTTTACAAAGCAATATCTCTAAATGATCATTGAACGCTATAAATTAAAAATAAAAGCAATACATACAGATTCCAGTCCTGAAATGCAGATAAAATATATTGTTTCAAAGAGATTATCCATTTTATTTATGGTTTACTGAGAAGAAGCTGAGTAAAGATAATCCAGTCCATTTGACGTCATAAAAGTCAAGCATTGGATCTGTAAATCGTTGGTTACAATTAACCTCTTCAGTCCTAAGACAAATTATATGTGGCACTACAGAAATCTGTTTAAAATTATTATAAAACATATTCAAAGATGCATCAGTCTGTATATCGCTGCATCTAACATGTATACTAGGGTGGATCGAAATTTTTTTTTTCACTGTGTCAAAACCTACCTATGCGGAAAAGATGTTCTCTTGGATGGAGATTAAGGGAAAAATAATTAAAAAAATTAATTTTAAATTTTAATACTGCCACAATGAGGTTGAATTTCGAAAAAAAGTGAAAAAAGACCTAATTTTGGCTAGAATATTTTTTATTCAAAATAATAGTTTAAAAAGTTATCCAAAACCTACCTATGCGTAAAAGATGTTATATTATATGCTGAGTATGAGAAAAATAATTAAAAAAATTAATTTCAAAATTTAAATCTACCGCAATGTGGCTCAAATTTATGTATTTGAACGTTTTTACGGTAAAAAATCAACTTTTGTTTTGTAAAATAAAATATGAATTTTAGACATTTTTAACATTTATTATAATGGGAGGATATTTAATTGATTACACGATAAAAACTTTAGTTTCTTATTTAACTGCTTCATTAGTATTAAATCAAGAAAAATCGTCAACATTGCAATTGGCGATAATGACGTTCGGTATTGAAAATCGACATGAGATTTTGTAATTCAATTCAATTTTTATAAAACTGTTACTTATGTATGGTCCATACACAGCAGAAATACTTCCGTGACTCTTTTGATTATTAGTTTTGTAGAATGAGAGTTGCGCGAATAGATATTATTGATAGTAGATGTTATTGCCACTGAAATGATTGCTGGATTTACATATTGCTTCTGAAATCATGTCGTTACTAAATCCGTCAGTTAGTGGAGGTTCGACACATTTTCCCATTTAATTAAATCTATGAAATCCGTCGCAAAAGGTCAAAAAGCTGGTAAATGGAAAATATAGATAGTTTTTATGAAATGATTAGGATTACAGCAGACCGTTTGATTTCACTCGCGCATTTTTAGAATTCATATATTGACATAAATGAAAATACAAAAAGCTTCTAACATGCTGAGAATAATCTTTCTATTTCACCAGTGAAACATTTATGCCCAGCCGCGGTTCCATCCACGCTGCAAAAAGATCACATAGTGAAACTTCATTGGTGTGTAACTAGCACAAAAAACATTGTAGTGGATGCTTGAAGATCAGTCCCATATTTCGAATAACACATCTTTTAACATCTATATTAACAGATATTACGTCACAACCGATAGCAACCAACTTTGTTACATGTATATTATTGTTAACACATGACAAAAAATGTACGTCGTGTTTTCAAATTGTTTGGTACTCTCCCGGAATTTATATATATGTGGCCGATGTGTTCGGAACCCAGTTCTTTTTTCAAGCTCAAGTCTGCTTCTATTATAATTTTTCTTCTGTTGTTTTCTAGTGATGCAGTCAGTCTTTACACCCATAAAAGTTTAAAGAAAATGACCATGGTCATAATCTTTTACAAATGACTAAAGAGAATGACTAAAACGATGGAGTGGTCTTTGGTTTGTTTTGTCATGCCGATTTTTTTCTGTCAGTAGCATTCGATTCATAGTTTTGTGAGATAATGTCCACGTCTTGAAGTGCACCAGACACGATGGCAGCACCTGCTTTGTCGGAAATGCCCAAACTCTCCAATATTCTGATGATGTGACACCTAGCTTGGCAGCATTTTGGCTTTTCAATGATAGCTGATGATGTAGAAAAGTGAGTTTGCTCTCAATACGTCGGTTTAGTTTACACTCAACATTCATATTCATATTCAAATCTATTGGACTGACTGCAGTCAGTCTTTACACCCATAAAAGTTTAAAGAAAATGACCATGGTCATAATCTTTTACAAATGACTAAAGAGAATGACTAAAACGATGGAGTGGTCTTTGGTTTGTTTTGTCATGCCGATTTTTTTCTGTCAGTAGCATTCGATTCATAGTTTTGTGAGATAATGTCCACGTCTTGAAGTGCACCAGACACGATGGAAGCACCTGCTTTGTCGGAAATGCCCAAACTCTCCAATATTCTGATGATGTGACACCTAGCTTGGCAGCATTTTGGCTTTTCAATGATAGCTGATGATGTAGAAAAGTGAGTTTGCTCTCAATACGTCGGTTTAGTTTACACTCAACATTCATATTCATATTCAAATCTATTGAACTGAAAAAATAGGCAGTATTTTCGGAACGGTCCAAAAGACTGTAGTAGCTTTCAGTATCTTATTTTGTTTTACAGGAATTAAGAAGAGCGCAATATTTGTCGTTAAACAGTTTAATTTTTCTTAAAAGACTGCTATGGTAAGTTATTGAGATTGAATCTCTTTACAGGTCACTAGTAACTTATTAGCAACTCCTTCTCACTGGCAGGAAATAAATAGATGTTGACCGATTTCTTTCTTCGGTTATTCTTTAAATACCAATATGTAAATTTTATAACTTTTTGTATTAGGGAGCATATTTACTGGCATATCAAAGCTAGACCCAAATAGGGTGTAATTCATATCTCTCTCTTTTTTTATTTTATTTTAACAACGCCATGGTACAGTAATATTCAAGGTACACTAAGCTACACAATACACAAGCAGACAAATTCTAACTGAAAAAACTGGAACTGTCAGTTTTTCGAAACTTTAAATTACTTGCAGGAGTATTAAATTTCGAAATTAGTTTTATTTATTTATTTATTTATTTTTACTTAATATCCATGCAATATAATATTTCTTACGCAAAGGTAGGTTTTGATTGATATTAAAATGCTTATTTTGCGTCAAAATTAAATCTAACCAAATTTAGATCTTTTTCCGTTTTTTCAATATTTTATCGAATTTTCAACTTTTTTGTGGCAATATTAAATTTTGAATTTATTACTTATTATTGTTTTTTACTTAACCTCCATACGATATAGCATCTTTTCCGAACTGTTGGATTAAAAAAAATATTAAAAGTAATTAGTTTTTGACAAAAATAACCTAACCAAAATTCGGTCTTTTTTCAAATTTTTTCGAAATTTCAACCCTTTTGTGGCAGTATTAAATTTTAAAATTAATTTTTTTTATTATTTTTCCCTTAATCTCCATACAATAGAACATCTTTTCCGCATAGGTAGATTTTGATTAATGGTAATTTTTTTTTTTTGCCATAGACAATCGATCCACCCTAATGTATACATCTATTAAAAAGGTCTAGATTTAATTTTAACAATTCTAAAAGTATTTAAATTAATTTAAAAGGGTGTTTTTTAGTGTCTCCTCCAGACGACATCAGGACTGAGGGGGTTAAACTGGCGTTTTATACCGTTGACCACTACCCAATATGGGTCCTTTGGTGTTTCATTTAAAAGAAAGCTTGGTATTTCGTCTGCTCCACCCTAGTTTTAAAAATTTCTCATAGGATCATCTTTTCGAAATTATTGTAAGTTCAAAGATTAGAAAAATTCAGTACTGATAAAAAATGCGTTGATTTCGTAATTAAAAAAAATTCTGATTTACTTCAGTGGGTAAAATTCTACCCAATGTCTTATAAGACAGGTAAATACGTTCTTAAAACCCTTGACATTTATCCAGGTGAATAATAGTTTATAAATAGTTCGCTAACAGATTATGTCTACTTTTATAATCCTTAAAAATTTTGAACTTTTCAGACATTTTCCAGTTAAATAACTTAAGTTTAAAAGTTGAACAGTTTTTTATTTTACCCAAACATAGTTTGTGAGGAAACTGGGTAAAAAATATATTTTTCCGGTATATTGAATTGACATTTGTTACCAGCAGTCATGTTTAATAAAATGTCGATGATAAACACAGAAAAGGATTTCACTAAACACGTATTTGGAAAATTAAATTAAGTAGTTTATAAAAAAATTCAATTTGAATAGATCCACTGAAAAGAACGTCAATTAATTTATTATCGATTAATAATAAAATAAAGGCTAAATTTATTAGATAAACAATATAAATAATGAATATGATTATGTGTTTTTTATTATATTTAATTTATTGATTATGGAATTTTATATATGAAAGCACTCTTAGGAGTGTATACAGGGTGATGTATAACCAATAGTGCATTTATTAAATAAAGGTAGAACTGGTCGAATCATATTCTTACTTGGAGCAATTGGACTTAAAGTAGCATTAAGCAACTGATTATCGAAATACTTTTCTATGAAACAGTTTTTTTATATTGTAGCAAAGTCTCCTGGTAGACTTTTATAAGAGTGCACTTTTGGACGAATATGTTTTAAGACTTTGCTTTGTGATCATGGTATTCTGTTTTTTATCGCTTATGTTGAAGCGAGATCTTCTTTCTCATTTCTTTTTTTCGCAAAGTACGCATGTATTTTAAAGAATGTGATTGTCACTGTTACTTTTAACCTTTTAACCCTTTCTTGCGGAGTGTTGCCGGGCCGGCAACTTCTAATTTTAATTCCAAACTTGCAAACGGCACCAGTAATATTTTAATAAAATTTTGCTTTTACAATGAAAGCTTAAATTAAGGAATTCGTAATATCTAGACATGTCCTTTATAAATTCCGGTGTCAATCGACAATTCCTCATTTTACTAATAGAATTTGCTTGCGCCGGAAAAAGTTAAAAGACTTGCATCAATGCGGTTGCGTAGCAGCGATATATAGTGCAGAATAAGAAGAAATCGATACAAATTAAAATTCTGATGCCCACGGTTTCCCGATCCAGAGACGAGCGGCTCCATGCGGTCCAACAAGGAGGTCACGAGACCTCCGATCCTAGAGGAACAAAGTGACGACCAGCCGCTACGACAGCGCCACTTCCGACCAGGAACGGCATGCAGGGACACCAAGCGCACGACCCAAGTGTCGCAGTCTGACGGGACAATCAACCGTCGACACCATCCTGAGACTACATCATCCGAACCCCACTACGGAGCAATATAGCAAGCAGTGTAGCAAAAACTGCCTGAGCACACCGCTGATCAGCGGACCCAGCCTTCAGGACGCATTCACGCATTCATGACCTTCAGTTACGCACAAGGAAAACCCTGAAAAACCTTGTGTAGTCGCCTCGACCAAATCGCTCCAACGAGTGGCCTGGGGCACCTCTAATAGAGTAGTGCGTTCGAAACAATTTGGAAATCTGTGTTCGATACAATCTTCGGAACAAGACGGCCGAGAGCTCGGTTGCTCCGACGACCAACCCGATCCAAAGTCTTTGTCAAGAGATCGCTGACTATTTCAACGATACTCTTCTTGCTGTACTGATCAAATCAAAGATCGGTAAACGTTCGAATGTGAAACTTTCGGGAGAAACTCCTTTCTCTAATGGACCTCCACAGGTGGCACTCATAGACACAATGTATAATCGTGCTGATTCAGTTCCCACAAAAGCACGCAGGGTTGCCTTTAAAGAAGCGGGCTTGGAGGTCACCGAAGGTACCATGTCCGGTTAGAACCTAGTTTAAATAAAAATCTCCCTGGACTCTCTGAGTAGAGACTCTGGAAGATCGCATATGTCAACCGGCCGTCTTCAGATCGGTCCCACCATTCCTGCCAATCTCTGAGTGCACGGTAAAAGAGCCTCCTCTTGACTTGATTCCTGAGAGAATAACATGTATGCCAACTATCTGTCGACTCGCAGCCTCCTTAGACAGGCTTTTCTTGAAGGCGTATACGGCATGAGCCTTAATGCAGTGCATATGGACCCTGATTCCTGAAATTCTTGCGATAAATAAAATTTGTGATTTTGTTAGAACTGCATCACGGATTCATTCAAGTAAAGAGCCCGGAAGTGTGTGTCAAAACATTGCCAAATAGCGTTCATGATACCACGTCTATTGACAATAGATGTTTTTTCTAGAATTTCCCCTGAAGTAGAGAAGACGGGGAAAATTTCAGCTGGGTTTCTCACAAAAAACCCTCGAGTAATCGCGATTTTTTTTTAAATATAGGTAAAATGAATTACAGATTTACTTCATTTTTATTATAGAAACAATTATATTATTAAGTAAATTGTATTCTTACAGCTTATATTGATTGCTCTACAACTATTTTAATCTTTTTTAATGTCAATTTCTCCATTAGGAAATACAGCGACATTGCTTTTGGAACCTTTTGGGCATATTTATCAGCAGATTCTGAATAATAACAGAAAAAAATGTACAGATGATAAATACATGAAGGATGATGAATATTTCATGAAACTTTCTAATCAGAATTCAGAATGATAACAAGAATCTGAATAAATTTTGAAACAAGATACTGAGGCCGATATATATCCGGAATTTCCATAGTACTATCGAACGGGTAAAATCAGGAGGTAGTGCAAGAATGTATGTAATAACATTAAATCCAATATGTACGCACTCTTCAAACATAGTTGTTTATTTTTTGAGAGATAAAGTCGTTGCTAAACTTGGAACTATTAAGAAAGAGGAACAAACATATCCTCAAAATACTGAGGCTTCAAATGTAATCGCTTTTGCCGGGTTCATTACCGTCGCGGCAAACTTTCATCCGTATATTTAGGCAGAAAATTTCGCTTTCATTTAAACGCCTCATTAATTGAAAATTTGAAACGAAAATAATGACAAAACATTTATTCACTTTTGCTGGTGAAAATTTATTTCGGCTGAAGAAATTCCGCTACATTGTGACAACCAAAAGAACCGCCTGTAAGTGTCAATGAAAGGAGTATATTACCTGGATAAGCTAACACACGCACACAAAAAAAGAAATGGAATTTTTTCACTATATTTATTAGAGAATTTTCACGTGGATAAGGTGCTAAAAAAAGCAACAACTTCTATTCAAATTTGCTGGTGGAAGATTTTATTGTCGGTAATCAGAAACTGTTGATTTTATTAAATGAAACAGACGTTATCTTGTGAGAACCTCTTCAGTTTCGTCTCTGAAAACTCATATACAATAGGCTTTATGTCTCTTCCTCTTTATTCATAATTCCATTTTGCTAAGGGTTTTAAAATAAATTAACCCTATTATTTTTTTCAAATTATCTGTATTGCAGATTATAATTAACAGAAAAATTGTATATATAGTTAAGCACTATATAGAGATAATGTACAATCTGTTTTTTAAACAAAAGACGTTTTAATCGTTAGTAAATAACGGAATCATTATAATTCATTTCTACTCAAAATTCTGATAAAATCTTTGTCTAGTTTACAAACATCCCCTTGACTGATTGCGAGAGAAGAATGACGCAAGTAATGAAGAGTTAGTAAAAATTGGTTTAAAATGTATATATATAACATTTAGTTATTACTCATGCGTATGAGTATTTAATTCTTTTTATCATCCTCAACACAAAGTACGTTTTTGTATGCACAATTCCTTGTAGCATTTATTAAAAAAAGATTGTGTAATCATCGCATGGAACTTGGAACTTTTTAAAAAACGAACTGACATATCCTTAAAATAATGAGGCTTCAACTATATCCGCTTCCAAAAGTAAATTTATGTATGAAGTTTCTCTTTATTTAAACTCATTAAAGATAACGTTAAATCAAAAATAATCGCAATAATAATCGTATTCATTTTTAGTGGTGGGTGTTTACTTCGCCAGTAGCTGTTCCGCCATATTATGAAAACTAAGACAACCTCCTATCAGTGTCGGTGAAAATATTATAATACCTGGACCATGCGTAATTCTTTTTTCCAAGCACCTTCGTTGTTCCAAGCCCAAGCTCGCACTCTGATTGGTTGTTGCTCTCGGCACTGTTTTCATGTAACTTGGCGATAATCATACTTGGCGTAGCGATAGATGCTTCCGTCGAGGAGTTTGATTTCCTTCCGAACCGAGTACAAAGTAACTTTTCCCGTTTATAATAAGCAAAGCATTAGCCATTTTATAAATAATACAAGATGATAATACACAAGATCACAAGACCACGAGGATAAGAATGAAGGAAGAATAAGAATGAGTAGGTTAGGTTTTAGGTTTATTCGTTCACTTACAAGCGAAGTATTTTTCGCCAAGTATGGTTATCGCCAAGTTACGTGAAAACAGTGCCGAGTGCAACAACCAATCAGAGTGCGAGCTTGGGCTTGGAACGACGAAGGTGCTTGGAAAAAAATTTCGCCTGGACCATGAGGCATCAGCAAAAAGAAAGAATTTTTTCATCATACTTGTGAGAGAAATTTCCCATCAGTAAAGCACTAAAATAACACGAAATCTTCTCTTCAATTTTACTGGCGGTTTTCACCAGCGGTAACCAGAAACTGTTGATTAAACCAAAAGAAACATTCGTCATCTTGTGACAACCACCTCAGTTATTTCACTCGCAACTAATAAACAATGCACTATGTATCTCCACCTTTCTTTTCATAACTCCATTGTTAATCGTGATTCGTATTAGTTGATATCGTCATAGCGAAGTACTCAGTGAAGATTTTCTGGTATGTCGCTTTTGTTACAATGGTAAAAGTAACATTTGGGAGATACAGGGGCACATGTGAACAGTTTACATAAATATAGGATTTACTCTTATTTTTAATTTCTATAAACAAAAAACTACTCAATATAGTATACAGAAAATTGTTTACAAATGGTACTGCTGTTAACCACTTAATCGTCGTGCCCGAGAGATTCGCGGGGGGGGGGGCTCCGTGGTCGAGTGGTTAAGACTCCGCTCTCCTAATCTGGAGGTTGTGGGTTTGATTCCCGCTGGCTCCATTGCACGCACACTTTGTGTGGAGCTCCTGGTTGTATCTCTCTTTTGATGTAAATTTCCTTGTGCTATCTCCTCCTTGTATATTGACGATGACTTATAAGCAGGCTTTCATGTCGAGCACACAAGTCAGATATATGTTATTCAAATAAATAAACATTCGTGGGGTGCAAGTTTCATGGTTTTTATTCAGAATTGTTTGATTGCCACTAGTTTTATAAAATAGTGTAATTGGTTTTCATCTGGTATCATTTTACTTGTCATTAAATAAGAAGAATATTTTTTTTTTCAAAAAACTGGTGGGAATAATGAATTTGAATTTTTAAACCGTAATTTAATGCAACCATTAAGTGGTAAATCTCCTAGACAAAATACTTACAAAATCAACTTTTTATGAGGAAAATATTTTCTATTTCAGGAAAATTAAAAGATATTAGAACTGACATTTCTTCTCACGAAATTAACTTAATGGAACAGAATCACAGAACGATTTGTGAGGCACTTATGAACTGTTCATATTTGCTATCAATGCTCTAGCATAAAAAAAAAAGTTTAATATTTTCATGGGCAATATTTATCTATTTTTATTTATTTTTTTAATAATTTTTCGCCTGTGGAGTTATGACTTAATGTTTAAATAATAAGGGGGTAGCGGGTTAAGGGGGGTCTGGCGGCCCCCACCGAATCTGGTAAAATCGTTCCAAAAATCTTGAAGAGGGTCGAAAAACAAGCAGTATAAGCTTTTTACCGACATTACAACCCCAAACGAAAACACAGTAATGGCGAAAAATATGATTTTTTGTGATTTTTATTTTTTCAACCAGTTTATTTTTAAATAGTTTAAACGCAATTAAAAATTTGTTTTGGATGTGTGGAAGTCCCCTGAATTTTTTCAGATTTTTTGGTCAAGTAAAAACATGTGAATTTTAGGTTTAAATACGAAAAAATCGTGAAAAACGCGTCATTTTCAAGATTCAACCCTCTAATTTTTAGGGTTGATTTCATTTTCCCGAGGGGTGCTGTATAGTATAGATAGCAGCAATCGTCCTCTTTTGAATGCAGGCAACTGGACTCAATTTGGTCAATTTTGGTGAGCGGGGCGATTTTTTGAAAAAAACCCGAATTTTCAACTTTCGGTAAATTACGGTGCGTACTTGGTATAATGCGTTTTTGCTATAAAAAATACATCTCTATAGGGGTTTTTGAGGTCGCTGATCACGAAATTGATCTCAAAAAATTTTTTTGACAACAAATTCACCCATAAGTATTTATTAACACAGGTTTGATAATGTAAAAAATATCATTGAATCACAGCATTTAAACAATTTTAATATCGTGTTCAACTAATATAATCAATGAAACTAAATTTTCTGGTACAAATCATATTTTATTCAAGCTTACGTAATAGTCACACAGTAATATAAAATAGCATAATACTTTTTTACAGAGCTAAGTTAACAATTTTACAGTTTTAATCCTCGTCACTATCTTCTTCAATAACAGGTTCAACGCTTTGAACAGAGAAAAGATTTGTGAGAGTCTGTGCTGGACGAATAATTCGCGACAAATATCTCGCATGCCCTAAGAAGTAAATGATAGTGGCCACATGTGCACAACAACCGACAGTTCTGAGGCCATTCGCACAATCGCATACGTATTCTTCTATACCACTTCTTCCAATAGCGTTAGGAACGTATTTTACGTAACACCTGTACTTTTTCCAACTTATGTGCCTCAATTGAACTTCGCATTTCAAAATTGATTTATCTTCCAACAAGTAATGCATAATAAGAACTCCATCCTCAGTACATAATTCTGCTAAATAAGAAACGGTCTGTGATAACTGGTAAGACCCTGTAAAAAGTATCTTCAGATCTCTTTCTGTCAACTCCGGAAAGTCTACAACATCATTTGACGTCAGAGGTCAGAATATCCTTTTTTTTCTGTTCCAGTTTTTCTCTTCTACCACTTTCGCTAAATCATTATTAACGTTTTTTCTGAGCAACATTTCGTTAGTGATCTCATCTTGTAATTCGCTATCACAATTGAGTCGTTAATACTATTAATATTACTATTAATATTATCAATTAACTTTTTCTGGAATAAAAACTAAAAAACAGTTAATTGAGAGAAATTAAAAAAATCTTTCATTAATATTTTTACATTATCAAACCTAGGTTAATAAATATTTATGGGTGAATTTGTTGTTAAAAATTTTTTTTGACATCAAATTCGTGATCAGCGACCTCAAAAACCCCTATAGAGATGTATTTTTTTATAGCAAAGACGCATTATACCAAGTACGCGCCGTAATTTACCGAAAGTTGAAAATTCGAGTTTTTTTCAAAAAATCGCCCCGCTCACCAAAATTGACCAAATTGAGTCCAGTTGCCTGCATTTGAAAAAGGGCAATTGCCGCTATCTATACTATACAGCACCCCTCGGGAAAATTAAAACAACCCTAAAAATTAGAGGGTTGAATCTTGAAAATGACGCGTTTTTCACGATTTTTTCGCATTTAAACCTAAAATTCACATGTTTTTACTTGACCAAAAAATCTGAAAAAATTCAGGGGACTTCCACACATCCAAAACAAATTTTTAATTGCGTTTAAACCATTTAAAAATAAATTAAACTGGTTGAAAAAATAAAAATCACAAAAAATCATATTTTTCGCCATTACTGTGTTGTCGTTTGGGGTTGTAATGTCGGTAAAAAGCTTATACTGCTTGTTTTTCGACCCTCTTCAAGATTTTTGGAACGATTTTACCAGATTCGGTGGGGGCCGCCAGACCCCCCTTAACCCGCTACCCCCTTTGATATATTTGTTTAAGCTATTCTGAATTTTTTTATTTATGCGCGATTAATCATTTTACAGAAACAGGAATTACCAAATGCGATGTGTAACTTCAGGCGTATAGTCCACAGATGACAAATGAAAAAATCGTGTTTCGACGTAGAAATTTTATGCGATAGTTGAAGTTAAATATTTACTACGATTTGATAAATTACATTTTATTCTATAACATTTCTGGGTCCAAACACAATTGTTAGATCAGCGGATTTTAAGATTAAATTTACGACAATCTAAATATATAAGATCAACCTACATGTAACGACGTCCTTCCCAAATAACATTACATAATCCTTTTTCATTTAAACATGGCTTGAAATACTTCTGCTTCATCTGAAGGCATTTCTATGAATTTGAAAATGCATTCACTTTCTACTATACTCTTTACTGCGAAGTTGATTTATCGATGATGGATCCTTTCACATTGATTTTGAATAAATATAAATCAAATGAGTCTGTCACGAATATACGGCACTTTCTAAAACATATTTTCTTAAGAATATGTATTCGAAACAAATACAAAATGCGAAATGGTACACCTACAAAACAATACATTTAAAAATATCTACAATACATTTAAAACTATCGCATCCGCGAGCGATATCAGGATAAAATGGAGTGATGTTACTTACAACACTAAAGTTTCAAAAATAATTTCTCATTTAAATCTGATTTATTAACTAATTTAGCATTGAATGAGCAAATTGTAACAAAAAATACATACCGGAAATAAACAAGTTTACAATTTCAAATGTGTGTAATTTTTTACGTATAATTTTACGCTGAACATTTTAGAATCCTTAATTTAATACAGAATTTCAAACAACTAAAATCTAAATTTTCGAATAATATAAACATGTTGGAGTTCAGTAAAACTGTTGATGCAAAAGAAGAAAAAAAGACAACGATGAAAATATTATTAATATCAATTTGATGCTGAGTAAAATTAATTATTCAATATTAAACTTTCTTTCTAAATCTTAGAATCCCTCATTCCACTTCCCTTTCTCAATATTTATACAAAAAGATATGTATTTAATTAGTATTAAACTTAAGCATTAAGCTTTAGGGGCATAACATCAGAACAGGGTGCGGCAAATTTTCAATGAAATATCTTCGATGCTTTTCCTGGAACAATCATCGTATTTGTCTTTTTAAATGTCTTGTCTAGCTAAACCAACGGGTGGTTGGAGTCAAATGGTTTTCCTTATTTATTCATGACTTAATGGTTCTAGCAATGGTAAACTTTTACAGCATAGAACGTTATGCATTAGGAACAATTAAACAAGTTTGCACGAATTTATTATTTAAGAAGCTTTAATGATTCTATATAGTTAGCTTAATGGTATGGGAATTAACTATAAAACTTATATAATGTGTTTTAAATTATACTTTGAAATTTGTTTCCAAAAGCAATTTTTTTTCAGAATTCGATTGCAATAATCAAATATTTTAGCGTAAATTTAAATGTATACAGAGTGAGCCATAATTATCGGAACAAAAGAAATCTTTAAATATTAACCTTAGATATATATTTCCAATTTCAAAGTTTCATAAAAAGTATATAAATTTGATGAGATTTGTTGTATGTCCTTGGAAGGGGTCTGTTTGAGAAAATACAAAAGTTAAATTTTTTATACGGCCCCGTAGGATGCAATTTCCAATTACGAAAATTTCCCTTATCGATTCCAGAATTATACAATAACAACAAAAAAGCACATCTCAAAATCTACATATCCAACAAAATATTAAAATCCAAAATTCTCTAAAATTCACTTACACCACTTTCCTCTGCGTCTAACCGGCAAGTACTTGTTACAAAAGAAAATTAATTTACAGTAAAATCTAAAAATTAATAAATCTACAGTTTCACGCAGACGCCCTATAGGGGGCACTAATGCCATTCCTTTGTCCGTATATTCGATGTTTCCGAAGATGGAAACTGCACAACTGAAATCACTTAGTGTTACACTTTTTCCTGAAGTGCGAGTTCGTAATCAATTCCGTTCTGATTTCACTGTAAGGAAGTGTTGGGACCAGAGGACTGAAGAGATGTGATTTACATGGCGACCAGGCTCGGGTCTCCCTGGACAGATCAGTCGTCGTGAAGACCGTGAGATCATACGAAACGCACGCGTAGAGCCAACTGCCTCATTTGCCGCTATCCAAACGCAGGCAACACCTTCACTACGGATCCCTGTGTCTTCCCGAACCATCGCAAGGTACTTGGGTGCAGAACATCTGGTATCGCGGCGCGGATTACGTGTGCTGCCAATGACACCCACCCACCGACGCTTCCGTTTGGAGTGGTGTAGCGCATGATGGGATTGGACTGCAACGGAATGGAACCAGGTCATTTTCAGCGACGAGTCTAGATTCACTTTGAGCAGCGATTACAATCATGATCTTGTGTGTAAGCCCCGTGGTGCACGCCTCAATCCTGCCTTCGCTTTACAGTGACACACCGCTCCCACAGCTCGTGTGGTGGTATGAGGTGCCATTGCTGACGATGCACGGTCACCCCTAATATTGTTTCGTGGCACAATGACCACATCGCGGTACGTCCAGGACATCCTCCAGCCACATGTGTTGCCACTCGTGGTACGGCTCCCAGGAGTCATTTTTCATCAAGGTAATGCTCGGGCACTCACAACAAGGACGTCACAAGCCTGCATCTGTCACATTACCAAAATTCCCAGGCCTGATCGATCACCAGATTTGTCACCAATCGAGCATATCTGGGGTCATTTGGGACGGCAAGTTGGACACCAAACGAGTCTTGCTTAACTTGAGGAGCGTTTACAGCTACTGTAGAACGAGATGTCTCAGGACATTGTACAGAACTTATATGCATCAATGCCCGCTTGTATCACATCGTGCATTAGCGCTAGAGGGGGGGTCCAACAGAGTATTAAAATTTCCGTTCATTTCTACTTTTTTCTGCAATAAATTATCATTTTTCTTTCGTTTTCTAATCATTTACTTTTATCACAGTAGTATTTACGCGTATAAAATTTCGTTTCATTTAAACGTCTTTTTCTTGGTGCGCAAATTTTTATGGCAATGAATGTACTTTAACATTTTAAGCAAAACATTTATAACACAAATGTATTAAATTAATAATCTTTAATGCTATAAAATAATGACAAGAATTTCCATAATGTTAAGAAATAATTAGTGAACTTTTTCAGAATTCAATACTTGCAGTGAATTAGCTACTTTATCCTTTGTCTTACTCATGAGAAATACGAAACGATTTTTCATTTATATTACGAAGAACAAATGATGCTATGAATTTACATTTTTGTAAAAAAATGACCATACATATTTCATAAAAAAAGACTGGTAACCCTCAAATAATGTCGAGAAAAATCTTAAAATTTATATCTCACGTACTTCGTATTTGGTAATGAAATTTTAGAAGATACATTTTGAACGTCAAACCATATTTAATTTATATCTTTTCTTATACATATAAAAAATAGTAAAAAAAATGTTTTTTTTTTTATCATCAAATGTTCATTATTTTACGGTACGGTTTTTTTTAATTACTCGCATGGCTTCTTTTATATATTCAATGAATCTGAACTCTTCTCATCGACTTGGCATATGTAATAAAAAAATAAATCTTTCAGAAACTTCATACATAATTTCACCAAAAATTAGATTTAAAAGGATTTAGTTTTTTAGTTTTTCATAAATAAATCAACGAGAATATGAATTTGAGCACTGTTATTTATTTGCAGATTGCGTTCTTTTATTTTCGAATTTGACATGATTCAAATTTTCCAAATCATACGTCTAATTGTCTAATTATGACACAGCATTATATTACAAATTTAATTAATGCAGCATATAAAAATGAATTCAATAAAGTACTCTCTTAAAAAGTCAGCAATAAAATAGCTCAAGTTGAGCTAAAATACACTCATCTCAGAGTTGAAAGGCAGCTTCGCAAAAAAGAGTTGAAATAACTCGAGTTTTAACCAATTTAAATAAAGTTGAGCTATTTAAATAACCAATTTAGATCAACAAGATTTAATCGTTTCAAAAACAACTCTTTTATGATCGAAAAAATTACAGCTCTTTCATGAGAAGCCAAATCAGCTCTTTCGTTTTAACCCTTTCCGGCGCAGTGTTACCACTCCGGCAACACCTAATTTTAATTCCAAATATGCAAACGGCACCAATAATATTTTAGTAAAATTTTACTTTTACAATGATAGCTTAAATCAGGGAATTCTTAATTTCTAAAAAAGTCTTTTGTAAATTCCGGTGTCAGTCAACAATTTCTCATATTACGAACAAAACTTGTCTGCGCCGGAAAGGGTTAAGAGTGGATAAAGTGCATTGTGAATGATATAAAGGAACATGACAATGAACAAGATAACTTAAACTGAACATTCCGTAACTGTTTGTACATAAATTGTAGTAACCAATTGAATTAAATATCTACATTCGTTTCGTCAATTTGATGGGCGATTCAAATAGTCTCTCCGAACTGGAAATATACAAATCCTACTTTTCTTTCACAACTATTCATTTTGCAATCTTAATTTCAAAAATTTTAGTCTATTATCTCTGTTAATTTCACAGATTAGACACCATCATAGCACATATATCTCGGGTATCGCGTTGCATTTTACGAATATTTTACCAGTACAATCTGGAAGGCAATATATCCGAGTTCGGCAAAATTTTATTGTAAAATCTAAGGAATAGATAAGTAGTAAAGTAGAACGATATGTCTCTGATGTTGTATGCATCATGAATTATTCCGGGTAACATCGTATACAAAAACCGTTACATATGGAGCTATTCATGCAAACGTACTGATACAAATCTATGTCAAATATATTAAACGTAGTTAAAAACAGCATAGCGTAATTACCATGCATGTAACATAGTTACAACCAAAAGTTTACAAACAATAGCGCTTTTATGACTTATAAAGTAATACTGAGCACTCTACCATTATTGAAAAATACAACAACTGAATAATCTTCAAACAATCTGATTAACCTTTAATTTATTATGCAACTGAAAAGTAATTAAATAATTATACATTTAAATTTAGGAATATTTCGAATTACATTTACCTCTAATTTTTCATGAAAAAGCTTTTTGAACTAACAAAAATTAGAGATTTTCAGTCACATATAGTTGCAATATCGGACTGTAAATAATTATTATCATTTATCTTTTGACAAAAATAATAACACAAAATTATTTCATCATCCTTGTTTAGTTCAATTAAATTCGGCATCAATTATTCATTCAAATACTTGCAGTTAAATTATATGGTATTATTTAAAATATTTTTTTCAGAAAAATGTGTATACAGGAATTGAAGATATTTTACTTCGTTTCCTCGTTATTAAGAATAGTATTACTTTGAAGTTTAATTTCAAATGCTCTATATTTTAGTTGCGTTATTTATTTTAAATATTTTGCAATTTATTCAATATGAACAATATGTAATTTTAACTAAGAAAATATTTTGTTTATTAAAACTTTTTAAATGTTACGCAGTTTGAAAACTGCGTAGCAGTAGGAATATAAAACAAAGATATGGATTTCGTTTTCTAATATTTTCACTCTGATACAGGAATCGTATGTATCAACATATTCAGAGGAATTTAGGTACTTTAGTACCAGAAATGTCGTAAAATACTGCCCAGTATATATAAAGATAGAATTTTCTTTTCGTTTAACAATGTCAATACTCCTTACAGTACTCCTTTACGAAAATACTAGGACTAGATCTTTGAAATTTCCTAAGGAATCCTATCATTTTCCTACCGCTTTTAAAACGAAATTTTTGATCAAAATATTGGTTTTTCATTTATGAAATAATATTAAGATTGACATTTTTATCCGTCGAATTATGTTTAAATTGTGTCTGTATCTTAATTATAACCAAATTTACAACCGTTTAAAGGTACAACTATTACAGCTTTTGAATTGTGTTTAAAAATTATTCTTAGAGTGAAGTTTTTTCAGATTTTTACTATGTGCAAATCATTCCAAAACAAAAAATTCCGCATGAAATACAACGAAATTCTCAGTGCTTCTTTTACAATTTTTTTGAGGGAATAGACTATACTCATTGCAACGTATTAAATAGTTTTATATTTACACTGGTGTAAATGACACACTTAAGACAAATTTTGCAAATTTTTTCTTACATTAATTCTTTAACTGCCATATACAGGGTGATTAGTTATTAACGTCAGGTGTTCAGAGCCCTCTAGCGAGTAAAGGTTTGGTCAAAACATAACCAAATTTGATCAGCATGCATAGTAGATCATGGGATTCTTAAAAAAAATTAAAATAAAAAGCTTTAAAAATCGCCCCTAGGGGCAATTTTAGCGGTGTTTACCGACTACAATGCATTAATTTTCATAAAATCAGCTGTGTATAGCAATTATGAGTATAAAAGGAAAGGCTGGGAGAGTTCTTATCATTATCTACTCTCACCATATTTTGCTAGTCAAGCTGTGTTATCAGCAGAATGAGAATTGCAATGATGCTCGTCCTGAATTTCACCGATTACAGAATTTGCCTAAGAACCGTTGAGAATAAGAAATTTACGAAAGATGATTCACCGATTTGAAACTATGCGGCAACAAGGCCTAGGACGCAAAGTGACTAGTCAATAACAAGTTGACGAAGTTGTAACTGCTATTATCGAACAAGAGATAAAAAATATGCAGGTACCTTCAGCGCTCGGGCAGTATAAAATTTATCTGTACTGTATTTTTTGCCATTTAATCATTCAACATTTACCCTAATACACTTTTGGTGCGCCGAAATTGCTGATTTTATGCAAATTAAATGCATTTTAGTCGCATTTTAGCTAAAATTGCCCCTAGTGGCGATTTTTTAAACTTTTTTACTTTCTTTATTTTTTTTTAAGAATTCGAAATCCCATGGTCTACTATGTATGCTGATCAAATTTGGTTATGTATCGCCCAAAACTTTACTCGCTAGAGGGCTCTGAACATATGATGTTAATAACTAACCACCCTGTATTTTAATGTAGAAGTGCGACATATGTGCAGTCTAAGAACTAGAGAAAATTATTCTGTTTATTATGAAATTTATAAAATGTCAGTACATTGTTTAATTTTTGAGGAATCGCATTTTGTGGAAATGTCAATATTTTACATAATTTTGACTATTTTTCTCCTTAAAAATTTATTTTGAAAAATTGCTTAAATTTTTATGTTAATTCAAAGCTTTAAAGTAAATGTCATTATAAAAAATGAATAACAAGAGAATTTAAAAAAAAATCAAAAAATAACTTCTGAAGGAATGTGGATACCTTAACCCTTAAATGCATATTGTATAATTTTCGATACCATAAGTGTTCCCGATTTATTGGGGGTTTTATTCACATATTCCGTATTTTCACCAGAAAGTTAAAAGAGCAATTTTCACTTTACTTAATGACACACCATTCGTAATTAAATAAAGAAAAATTTACTATTTAGATTTTTCTGGTATGAATTCTGTTTCTTTGAATTGCGCAATTTTTGGAGCGCGTTCTATCCTATGCATTTAAGGGTTAAAGCCAGGTTGTCCAACCTGGCGCACACGGGATACCAGAAAAATCTTACAGTAATGAAGATCCTATAATATTGGCGATATTCGGTAATTTAATAAGGCAAAAATCTTGTAAAATTTTTCTGGTGTTTGTCAGGCGCCAGGTTGGACAACCTGGCCTTAAAGCTTAAGCACCATGTGATAAATGTTATTTTTAATGCATTATTGCATCTTCATTTCCAAGATTGAATATGTCGTCTTAAAATAGTATTTGAATAGTATCGATTTTGTTTTATTTGTTTTTCTTGGCAGAGCATGTCCCATAAAACCCCATTCAACAAACCTTAAAATAGTAAGAGCGATTTTGTTTTATGTATTTTTCTTGGTTGAGTGTGCCCCTTTGATAATCAGACCATGTGAATTAACGGTTGCAGTAGCCGATATACCGGCGAGTAAAAGCATGGCTGTATTTTTTCTGTAACAGTACAGGACTGCAGCATTTGCGGCGATAGAAAATTTACTCTGAGATACGGCAAGGTATCTGACATGTATGCGGGGTAAACTGCGTTCTCATGTTCTAGTGCATTGCGTTTGCGCAATATTATTGCCACAATTAGTTCCAGATCTCGTAAAAAATTTATGACAGACTTATTTAAGTAGCACTTTTTACTTTTAGCTATACCTGCAATTCTTCTCTTTAAAATGATTAAAAAACCTTCAGACTGCTTTCACGCAATGTTGTTCACAATATTTGAATAATTCCGAAAATTAAAATTTCGCAATCGTATGATTCTGAGATATTTTTATGATTTCACATATATTTAAAATGAATTTTCTCAAACGGCTTCCATAATACTGGAAATAAAATGCAACATTTTAAAACATAGCTTAAAATTTTTGGTAGAAATTACGTAAAATCAATTTAAAATAATGTCATTTTCAGGCAATCTGATTAATTGGATTTTGGGTGGTCTTGAAAAATAATCAATAAATTTATTCAACTTCTAAATTGGAAATTCAAAAAAGAAAGAAAAAACGAAACGAATTTTCTAGAAAAGTTTTTGCAATTTAGTGGATTCGACATTTTTATAAATTAGAGTATCTTTTTAAACCTTAAGAAGAAAATGTCTGTAAAAAATGCAAAACGTATTTAGGAAAGTTTTCTTTGTATATATGTTCGATAGATTCAGTTTGTTTTTGAAATAGTTAAAGAAATATATATTAATATTTTTTTTCATTAAAAAAAGAAATCTCAATTTGTTTCTCAATTTTATTTTTTTTAAATGGAATATGAATATTTTTAAATAATAAATTTAAACAGTGAAACGTTAGGGAAAAAATATTAAATTCCAGACTGTTTTTTTCTGTAGAAAGATTTATTTTAAAGTTCTTTTGGCATTAGAAATATTTTGTATGGAAAAATGTTACACTAAGAAAAAAATGTTTTAATAATATACTTTCAAAATATAAATGTTTGTATTACAACAAAGCTGTTGCAATGCAATCATGTTCGTAAATTTTGAAATTGTTTTGATTGGTGTAATGTATGGTTAACAAACTGTAAAAAAAAATCACTAATATGTTTTATTTAGTAAGAATAAAAATTTGAACTACTGTCAATTATTAAAATATCTTTGAAACCAAATTCTTAAAAGTATTTTAAAAATCCAAAGGAAAAGACAGATAAATGTGTCCTAATCTACGAAAATATGCAATATTCCCTCCTGAGTTACTTCTTATTTAGAAAACCGTTTGTTAGCATCTAAAATTTCATTTAATAATATGATTTTAAAATTTAAAGAATGACTTAGAAAAACAGATTTAATTGCAACTGGTGTTTTTCGAAAACTTTCCCAAGTACTTTATATTGGGTATTATTTATTTTTCTCAAACCTGAATATTTGTTTTCATAATGCTATTTATTCTCAATCAAACATTTTCAGCTGCTGAATTAAATTTATGCATGCAAGAATAACAAACTATTATTACCTGTTATGTTAACCCTTTCAATACCAGACGTGCGCTGCAAACGTCATGATTTCATCGTACACTCCTACCAGACACTCTAGGTCTACGTTAAGTATATTGAATTGTATGGTCATGATTTGTTTTGTGGTACATACCCCACTAAAAAAAATCTGTAGAAAATCTATAGCTTTTTGGCCCAAAATCTGTGGGAAATCCGTAGGTATTTGGCCCATTCTGCAGATATTTTTAAGAATTTCTTAAAACATTCTGCAGATATTTTAAAGATAAAGCTAATTTAAAGCTAAGTCTGCAAACTTTCTTCAAATTTCTGTAGAATTTCTGCAGAAATTGGCGATTTCTTCAGATAATCTTAAGATTATTTTTAATGGGGTAGCTGTTATTTCTAAGTGATATCCAGCAGGATTCGCAAACTTGCTACTTATGGGTATACAATAATTGAGCCTCAATGGGTTAAGATTAATATTGGAATTTAGTATATTTCTCTGTAAAACATGTTTTCTGAATGTGAAAATATTTTTTTTAAGGTTTGATGGCACCTGAAAAATCTATATTCCGTTCTGAGAAAAATGATACATACAAACGATACATAATGATACATCACTTAATTCTTATAGTCTATTTAAACATATTTAACTGCTTTCCCATACGGGCAACGCCAACGTGTTTACGCCAACTTTGATTTGCTCGTACCACGTACGGGCAGCTTTTTCAGAAATAATCACGTTTTGAGAACCAGCCTTGGCGAGTTGGCGAAACCGAGAACGTTCAGCTAGCTGCATCGCCAAACGCCAATCGTCGTTTTGTTTTGATTTTCATCCGAAATGGCGCAGATGATCTATCGTATTTTAGAATCAAAATCTTACCTAAATTAAAAGAATATTTTCAATATTATGTTTTAGATGAGAAGAAATTGTCTGTAAAGCATTTAAATTTATCAATTTAAAGAAATTAACAAATAGAGAAAATAAAAGCTTGGATTGAAACAAATAAACAATAATCAAGATCTCTCAGCAGAAGGAAGGGGTTGCTATTCGGTACGCGTATGACGTCACAAACAAGAAGGGTGCGTAGCATTGAATTCATCTCCCCGCCAACCGTTACTCTGACAATAAGGTGCTCAAAACGTGATTCTTTCTGAAAAAGTGTACGGGCATCCATACTCCAATCATAATTTATGATTCTCATCAGTAAAATTTTATTGTAAATTTTATATTATTACATTAGACATATAGTATTATTTATATATTGTATCCGAGCATTTTTTTTTCAAATTAAATCAGGCAAAAAATTATGTTTTGAAAAAAAAACTGGTGACAAAAGATTAAAAATTCTGCAAAAGACACAAAAAATAGGCATTATTTGAAAGGTTTTTTTTTTTTAAATTTAAAAGATAGGTGGTTAATAGCAGATGATTCGGTAACTGTGCAAGGCAAAGACAATCACGTTAAAAACTGGTGTTCAGAAAATTTGGATCCCCCAATTTACGATGAACACATTGAAATTATAGCAAATTGTGGTCTCTTATTTTCCAAGATTAAGAAAAAAAAATTTTAGCCACTTAATTGTTGAATTCTTTTGATACACTAACCTAAAAATACAGACTGTACACCATTTTTACCGTACTAAAATATATACCTTATATAAAGGAAAGATGTCTGCTATTAAATAATGCTAATATTGCAGTTTAAATTTAGTGGTGCTGAAAAGCTTTTAGAAACGAAAGAAGCAAACAATTCTTGCACGTATAGCGTATGAGAAGCAAGTGCATGTGGGTATTTCCATGAGCACATTTCGTATAAGTCACACACCGCGATTTTTGATACCATTATTTAATTACGGGAAATTGTGACTTCTTTTATTAGATATATTTCATTAATTGAATAAGGTCATGCAATTTTACGAACATAATCGTGGACAACAACTTAACAGTTACTAATAATGTGAATTACACGACAAATTCTCATGAAAATGCCAATGTATTTGTCATTATTTTGAGTAAAAGCCTATTAAAAATCACTATGTGTTTTTAGACTTGCTTCAAGATATATCTAGCTTCTTTTTCGGATATCTAAATTAAAGATATAAGACGACATAAGTTTAAAAACATTTACTTGAAAACTTTCTCTATTCATTTATTTTTATGGTAATTCTGCACAGAAAAAACATAGTAATCTGAAAAAAAAGTTTTATCCTGTATTTTTGTTGTTGTAAAATC
Organism: Maratus speculifer; assembly: GCA_964019185.1. Classification (NCBI taxonomy): domain Eukaryota; kingdom Metazoa; phylum Arthropoda; class Arachnida; order Araneae; family Salticidae; genus Maratus; species Maratus speculifer. Next base: position 402,869,609 of record OZ025293.1, read on the forward strand.
TTAGAATAATTCTATTTTGTTTAAAAGGAAAACTAGTAGACGCAGTTAGACTTTTTTTGTGAATTCAGAAAAAATGATTTTCTGGATAAAGCAAATTTTGAAATTCACGCCCTCGTATGGTTTTTGCTTCTCAGATAATTTAACCCTAAATAAGCCAACAATACCAAAGAGCATATTTCGATTCCAACTAAAAATTTCCTTATAATATAAACAAAAAAATTCACACCGAAATGTGTTAAATAAAAAAGGAAAAGAGCAAAAAGTGTTTTGTTAAATATTTTTTTAAAACTTCAAATAAATTACCGGTGTGTTTAGTCTTAAAAAAAATATTTTCGTTTTAATTTTTGATTAACTTTCTATTTGCAAAATAATTTATAATACAGGTTTCTTTAAATATAGATATTGTCCCGAAAAATTTGAATATGGAAAAATGCTTTAAATTACACTTTAGCACGCACTTAAAAAATAGTTTGTTTAAGTTATCTTAGCAGTTTTGCAACTTCATGATATGCAACAAAGAGTGGCCATGGAAAAAAAAATTGAACTTTTTTTTTCGAATATTCGACTTTTTAGAGACATTTGAAATAAATACTAAGTGTTTACTGTATGTCTACAAATAAAATGTTCTGGATAATACAAAGCTCGCTGACTAAGCAACAAAAATATAAACATTCTGAAGTAATACTGTATCAGCTTTCAGCAAACTACTTAGCTATCATTTAAATTTCACGCACAGAAGACTTTTCAGACAGGTACATATTGCATCTGGGTATGAAGAAATATTTCGTAAGTGTCAAGTAAATAAAAAATCGATATTTTAAGTCGTTAAGAAGTCGTTACTGTGGGTGACATTTTATTTTACAAAAGTTGTTTAAAAGGTTATATTTGAAAATATTATACCAGTTTACTCTGTGTTTATGTAAAGTCAGTTTTATAATATTTTTATAGAAAAAGATGATAATAGCAGAGCCACATTGATATAATAATTTAAAAAAAACAAATATTTTTTTATGAAAACATAATTGCATTTAACACTTTAACCTTCCTACCCTGTTAAAAGTTTACTCAAACTTGATTAAAATATTTCACACAAGAATTTTTATTTAAATCCATTTAACACACTTATTTAACTTAAATCTTTGTGTTATTTATTTACTTTACTTTATGAAAAATTTTCTGGTTCGAATCTAATGAAACGCATTATAGGACTGGGTCGATTAGACCCATTCAGGGTAGGAAGGTTAATATCCGGAAATTTGAGTGAAGTTTTATAAAATATATTTCACACCACAGTTTTGATACCAAACAGTTTATCTTTATTATCTAACGACTTTCTTTGTTTCTTTACTACTTACTTCATAATCAAATTTCTGGGTTGAACTGAAAAATATTCATATGGTAATCGTCAAAATGACGGTTCACGGTATTTCTAGTGTTAAATAACTATATCATTGCTAAATCTGCGATCAAGAAATCTAGGAATATTAATACCGCATATACTCGCGTATGAGTCCATCACCCAATTTTTGAAGTGAAATTCATCGTATGTTCAAGAACCCGAATTTACATCCACCCCCTAATTTTTTACTTCAATTTTGCACACAAATAACCCAAATATTTCAGTGTCTATCCGTATTTCAAACTGATTTTATTGAAGTATTTTGACATAGTAAATTATTATTATTTGTATGTTTTATATATTATTTTATTATTCATATGCATAAAAACTGAACTTTGAAATATTTAAAGGTTTTATCTTTTCTTTTCAAATTAACTCGCTTATACATCTACCCCCGAATTAGCTAGCCAAAAAAGTCAGAAATTCCTCGATTTATACGTGAGTATATGTAGAGTATGCATTACAATTTATTAAACTAATGGATTGATATATTTCTAATTTGAAATTTATTACGATGATGGAAATGATGTGAAAAATTTACGCTCAGAGGTTTGAGAAGCTTTTCTAAAATTTTTGAATGTGAGATATTTTTTTCTTCTTTTTAATAACATATTCAAATTTTGTCAGAAAGTAACTAATTTTACAAGAGATAGAAAAGATTGAGGCAACAAAAAATATCATTTGTATAATGAATAACAAAATATATTCTTTAATACTCAATTAAAGCAATTTCAATCTGTATGTTTTTTTTTTTCAAAATCTATGATGACATATGATATTTATGACTAACAAATTCAGAAAGTAACTAATTTTACAAGAAATAGAAAAGATTGAGGCAACAAAAAATATCATTTGAATAATGAATAACAAAATATATTCTTTAATACTCAATTAAAGCAATTTCAATCTGTATGTTTGTTTTTTCAAAATCTATGATGGCATATGATATTTATGACTAACCAGTAAAAGAAATATGCATGTTAAATTAAAAAAATATTTTTGACGATTTTTAGAAAGTTAATGGTGTATTTTAACTTATATGATACATAAATTGTGTTTGAATTTAACATATTTTTAATATTACTATTTTCAACAAGTCGGAAATTGCACATCAGGCATAGCAACTGATGTGCGTTCATGCTATAGCGAAGTTTCAAATATATATATACCTTGGTGTAATAGTACGCAATACTTCGTATAAACTATAGTGTCCGAAATCTTATGTGCGTCCCTATAAATACTATATGCTTTCTATTATATAGAAATTAACTTGTAATAAACTTCAGCAACGTATATCAGTTTCACAAAATGATAAATAGTTTAATATTATTAAAACGCGCCCCAAAAGTGTTTCTCGCTATATAATTATGCAATGGAATACTTTTGTGTGGCTCTGTAAATTAATAACAAATTTTATTTGTACCACACATTGCATATAATGCATATACAGTACATACAGAGGTGTGAAAATTATTAGAATAATTGTGAAATTTATAGTAAAATCTTGTTATATTAAAGAAATAATACATTATTTAAGGAATTATTGATACATTTACTATTTATTGTGTTTTATTCTTGTTTTTATTAAAGATTCTATATGTTTTGGCATACTTTGTATGAATTTTTGGTAATTAATTTATATTTCATTGTCATAGTGCCAAATTCGGTTGAGCCTCTCCTACAGGTTATTCTTGTTTGTGATGCTGGATTTCTTAAATTCTTTCTTTAAAATGGCCCCAGGAGTCTCTATGGGATTCATATCTAGACTGTTGTTAATCCTTGGATGAGTTTTTATATTTTCTTCATCCAACAATTTGGATGACGCTTTCTGGTTTGGAGCTCCATCATGCATGAATATGTATAACGATTATTTCGTTATATATTGGTTATTTTCTCAAATTATTCCTTTACCCCCCCCGTCTCTGTTCAATTCAAAATTAGTTTTAAGTTGTCCTTCATTCCTTTTCCATTTTTCTTGCTTATTAATTCTCTAACCGAAAATCGGCAGCTGCTTAACTTTATCTGTGAGAAATACACTCACATATTATTCAACCGTTTAAAACAATTTCCAGATGTCTGCTATTTCCGATCGAAGCAATTCTGCATTACCTTATAAGGAGATCATCTCTGTTTCGCAGTTAAAATTTATGCTTACGCTTCTTTTTCCTTTCTCGACAAAACCCTAAAAAGAATTTAACATCTGCGCAGTAAAATCTGATGTCCCTTCGGTGTGCTTCTTTATTAGACAAAACAACACGTGTAACAATTTATCGTTTGGCAACCTTTCCTTTCCGTCCCAGCTGGGAAACCAAATTGAATTCTGATCTTGCTGGCTGCATTTTAACTGTTATTTGGCGTATACTATCCATTGTGCATGGGCGAACTTGTGTATGTTGGTGATTTTCTATCATGCCAAAAGTGGCGGTTTGTTGCTATGTACGAGGCCACTTGATTCACTGCTCTCGTCTTGTGAAGTTGCTAATCGCTGTTCGGAGATTTTCTCCGAGTACTGTATGTGTGCCCCCCTAGTAATACATGTCTAAATAAAGAGTAACTTAGCAATCATTGTGGGGTTTTTTCGTACATCCGAATCTGGACTACTATACTGATCATTTCGTTCTTCTAAAATGTCCTAACAAATATCTGCAACTAGCAAACTCCCTCACAAATCTCTGGTGCCGTTTGACTTTTTCGTTTTTCCCCACATAAAAAAAAAAAAAATATGGAGGGGGGTACAATCAACTGCGACCTTCCAGCGGATGTGATGCATTTTGGTTCTTCTTTTTCTTCTCTGCGTCCGGAGTTGTAATTGCTATTGGTCTTGCCTGCTGGGTGTCAACCGATGTGGAATTGATCTCCCTATCTTGACCTGCAGTCGACGTCGAAAGGTGGAGCGGTGTCCCGTCCTGGGGTTCCTTTGCTGGACGCACCCCTGTCCTCTCCATCTCAAGTGCTTCGGAGGGTCTCCCCTCGATATTCCATATGCTAAAAGAAATCTGCGGCTGATTGTCACCTGAGCGCTGTGCGCCCCCCCTTTTTCATCTCCTCGCATCGTCTGTGTGATTGACGTGTTCATCGCCGGCAGATATCATCGAGGGCTGCATGTGCGCATTTTGTGCTTCTATACCAGTGTGTGTTTTGTGTCTTTAGTGAACGTAATCTACAGAAAGTTCATATAGCCTCATAGAAAATTTATGGAAACAAGTATTCCAGTGTTGTTATGCATCGCAAAGTGAATGCGCTCTGCAAAAGAAAGTGAGAATTTGCACATGTAATCGATAGGTTCTCAGTTTTCCTTCCAATGATGTGCAAATGAAAAATATATCCACCTAGTAGGTGGCAAAGTTAAATAAATTTTATACAGGTGTGAAAATCCATCAGAAATAATTCATCGTTTGTCTCAGTTAACAGTGCACAAAATTAATAAATAAATAAATAAGGGAATTACAAAAGTTCTCTAAAAGAGATGTCACCACCTTCGATAAGTCAATATTCAATTACCTGTTTACAATATAAAATTTCTGCTAGTCTTCTGTGATAAATAAAAGAGAAAAAGTGCACAACAACGAAAATCAACTTCGAAATAATCTACATTTTGAACGTGAGAGCAGATCTTGCCCCATTTCCCTAAGTTTTTGTGTTATTAAATTAGTAATCATTTAATTATTTTTTTAAACTAAATCAGTAAGTCAACCCACCTACTTTGTTTATTTCATGTTCTGCTTTCACATTCAGGACACAACGGTCAACATTTATGTTCTGTATAGAGCATTAATATAATCCTGTTATTGTGTTTTTGCAAAGATTTTTAATTTGCGAAAGCACGGTAACTGTTGTCATTTCTAGTTATTATTTTTGCTGACATTTTATGCAGTTTTTATCAGTTATTTGCATTTATGTGCTATTATTTCATATTTAACGTCCCATACCCCTTCGTTTTTTTAATTTGTATTTAGATTCTCTAGTATGCTTAAATGAGGTTTAACCAGTTTTGAACTTTTAATTACAAGGTTAAAATAAGATATTCTTTTTCATCCAAAAAAATATAAATAAATCAGAAGGTTTTAAGTTACAAAAAAACGAATTTTTTTTCCTTGTGTAAAGAAGTTAAAGGACTTCCTTTTTCCTTGCTTACTAACAGTTTTTGGTGTTTTTATATATAGTTTTCTTTGCTTTATTAGCTAAGGATGAAATAACTTCTTTTTAAAGTGAAGGAATATATAGATATATGTTTCAAAGTGTAATTATTTTGCTATTTTATTTATTTTATTTTCTAAATGATTTACCTGTTGTATGTGCTCCCTTTGCTTTACTATTATAAGAGGTTCAAATAAGATATCTTTAAAGTGAGGTATATTTTAAAATCTATTTATTTTGCTAGTTTATATATTTTTACTAGCTAGGAAATTTACTCGTTTTCAATGTGCTTTAGGGCAGGGGTGCAAAAATCTAGGCGCCAGAGGGAAGTCTCTCACCACTAAAATTTTAAAGTTTTTTTCGCTCAAAATTTAATAGCTTTATAGCCGGAATTTTACAGGAAATAATAGACGAAGAAAAACGAAATAAATTTTGTGGTGAGAAACTGCCTGCTGGCGCCTAGATTTTTGCACCCCTGCTTTAGGGTATAAGTCCGGTCTGTGTAACAATTTCTCTAAAACTTGTGAGTGTAAATAAAAAAAAAAAAAAAAAAAAAAAAAAAAAAAAAAAAAAAAAAAACTAATCATGGCGGCAAAACAAATTCCGATAAATATCATTCAATTTGATGGAGATCCAGATTTACTTAAATTTTTCTTTGACCAAATTAGAGTCGCTGCGGAAATTAATAAATATAACCCACAGACAACAATTGCAATCTTAAAGGGAAAGTTAGTTGGGCCTGCACAAAAATTTCTAGCCCAAAACCCTGACCTGCAAAAGATAACAGACCTTGATTTGCTGGAAAAGGAATTTGCGTCATTTTTCGCCCCCCCTAGTAAATGTGTTGCCTCGGTTGAGTTGTCCAGTTTAGCACTTATGCCTTCTGAGACCATAAAAAATTTAGCTCATAGACTAAATGTTCTTGCGGCGACTGTTTATGCAGATATCAATGACGAAAATGCACGCAACACTATCAAACTCATGAAATTTCTAGAAGCCCTTCCTTCAAATATTAGAATAAAATTACAGGAAGAAGGCATTAATGATTATAAAACAGCAGTTGAAAGAGCGCAAACCCTTCATGAAATTTTAAGGAATGAAAAAATTTTAAATTCCTTACCTTCGGTACACAGACCAGAAAATCTCATTGAATCGCAATTAAAAGAAATTTCTGAGAAAATAAATGCATTGTCTTTTGCCCCTCCTGATACTAAAACCGAAACTGAGCAAAAAAATCTGCAGACTAGACCAAAACATTCCGCGGGTGTTTCACGTTTCAAAAAAATTACAAAAATCGGAGCTACACTAGACGTTATTCCCCACACAAGTTTTCACAAAAAAAAACAGTTGTTTGTCAGTTATGTGGCCGAAACAATCACGACGCTCTCTCTTGTTTTAAATGGAAAAGAGCAAATACTCAAAGAAAAAACAATTACACAAATTCCACTCCACAATTTCAGGAAAACTGAAACAGAGATACAATTTTTATGCTGATGGTGTTGTGTCTCAATCTAATGCTTCTACATCAGCAACTTTTCTTTTTGACCCTGTTTTACCTAAAATTTCAAGTTCGAGACTAGTTAATTCAGTAGGTTCCCAAATTTTTGACTCCATTAAGATAGCAAATAACACCAGTACACAAACAGAAAGTGATAATGTTCAGATAATTTGTAGTGTAAACACTATGTCACCATCCCTTCCTCTTGTTAAAGCCACTATAGCAAACCATGATATTACTTTGTTGGCTGATTCTGGTAGTAGTATATCTTTACTTTCACAAAAATTATTTAATCAACTTAAACCTGTCTTAAAATATAAAAGACTGTCCACTGACGTCAATATTAAAACTGTCAATTCTGATGTCTCATTTTCCGCCTGCATCAGAACATCCATTAAGCTAAAACAAAAAGCGTTTTCACACCACTTTTATATTGTTGACATACCCGAGTCTTCCAGTTTTGAAGGCATTTTAGGTTTTGATTTCATAACTAGATACAATGTTGTCATCGATACTTTTAACAAGTGTCTCCATGTCAACAATAATTTCTCTGTTCCTTTAAAAACCAGTAAAGAATCTTCTGGAGAGAAACAATCAAAATCATGCAATTCTTTGAGTGATGTTGTAATGAATCAAGCGGTGTTCTTAACTCGAAAAATTATATTGAAACCTCAACAACAAATATGGTGCTCTGTTTACACTTCCAATAACATTAACAATGACAGAAATTATCTATTTGAATATTTGGCACAAACAAAAGAATTAATAGGAAATGATGCCATTATTCAAATGAACAAATTATCCACTAAAACAAAGAAAACTTCACAAATACATCATTTCTTCTCAATAACACTTAAAAACACTTCTGAAAAGACCATTCATCTCCCTAAACACACAAAAATAGGTCAATTGTATGAGATTGAGGAAATTCGCGACTATACTTCTGAAATGTCTGACAAGCAAAATAACTCAGAACAGCACTTTGTAAATTTTATTCAGGCGTCTAATGAAATCTTACAAAAAAGAAAGCAGGAGTTATCGGCTAATGATTTTAAACTTTCTCACTTAAAATCTGACGAAGCAAAGAACCTAACTAAATTGCTACTTAATTATTATCCTGCCTTTTCCAAATCATTAGACACACTTGGTCATACTGATAAAATTGTACCTGATTTGAAATTCATTAATGATTACCCAATAAAGACTCTTCCTTTCCCTCTTCCCCAAGCTGTGCAAAAGGATGTTTTAAATCAAATCAAACAGTTGCTTGATGCCAAAATCATTGAACGTCATTGTTCCGAATGGGCCTGCCCCATGCTCCTTGTTAAAAAGAAACCAGACGGTACAGGTATACAGAAATATAGACTCGCATTAGATCTCAGAATGGTTAATACTATAATTCAAGGTTCGTCCTATCCACTTCCAAAAATTCAAACTATTATTTCAAATCTTTCACAATATCGTTTTTTCTCTTCTCTCGACTTTCATCAGGCATATCATCAGATTGATTTGCCTGCAAAATTTCAAAATCAGCTCACATTCACTACAATGTTCGGTTCTTTTCGGTATAAGAGATTAGTATTCGGATTAAAATCTAGCGCCTCAATTTATCAAGCTTTAATGGACTCCTTACTTGATGAATTACAGTTAGAAGATGTCTATACCTACCAAGATGATCTTATTGTTGGTGCCAATTCATATCAAGAAATGTGTGATAAGTTGGATAAAATTCTTGCAATACTAGTAAAATACAATTTAACGCTGTCCCCTAACAAATGCACTTTTCACAAAACCAGTTTAGATTATCTTGGATTTCACATAGAAAATCAAACTATTTCTCCTGTTCAGTCGAACATTGTAAAAATAACATCTTTTCCAACACCTACAACTAAACGACAATTAAAAGCACTCATAGGTGTCATTACATTCTACAAATCTCTGGTTCCATCCTTTTCTGAACTTGTGCAGCCTCTCATAAACTTAACTACTCCAAAAGCCAAATTTAAGTGGACAAGTAAACATAAAAAAATTATGGACACCATACAGAAGATATTCTTTAATCCACCCATGGTTAGATTACCTGATTGGAACAAAAAGTTCTATTTAAATACTGATGCGTCAAATATTGCTATTTCTGGCGTCTTACTACAAGAACATGATAAACAACTATTACCTGTTGCGTACTTTTCAAAATCTTTAAAAGCATCAGAAAAAAATATCCTGCACTTAAATTAGAACTCATGGCGATTCATAAATCAGTTACTGCTTTCAAATATTATTTATACAACAGAGAATTTGTAATCCTTTCAGATAGTAAACCCCTGGAAAAGTACAACAAAACTACAAACCCGGCTGATATTATCTCTCGTTGGCTCATGAATCTCTCAGAATACACATACAAATTTCAACATATTCCAGGTAAAAAGAATGTACTCGCTGACTATTTATCTCGCTGTAACTTTGAAAATAATCAACAGACTTTAGCTACAAACCCTGAACTTATTCATGATACTCAACCCTTACCTATTGTAGAATGTGATACCCCACACTCCAGCTCGAATGATTCTAATATGCATGTTAACTGCCTTATTTCTGGTACACAAACAAATCCTGACCCTTTATTAGAAATTTCGAATGAAACATTTGCTACTGAACAACAAAATGACCCTACTTTGTCTGTTGTTTATAAAGAAATCTTAAAGAAAGGATCTTCTCAAAAATTTCCTAACTACTTCATTCATCCTGATTCGAAGGTATTAATGTTAAAGAAGGAAAATATTTTTAATAACACTTTTTCGTATCACATTATTGTTCCAAATTCACTTAAAAGCAAAGTCTTATCAATTTCACATTTATCTCATTTTGGCTTTAATAAAACTTATGAATTCTTGTCAGGTAGATATTTTTGGAAGGGTATGTATGTAGACACTTTAAACTTTGTTGCATCCTGTATCAAATGTCTTCAAACTAAACATCATCAAACTCCACCCGCACCTTTGCAGCCCACATACACTCCCAGGTACCCTGGTCACACTATCAGTACTGATCTCCTTGGACCGTTTACTAATGGAAAATATGTTTTAACTATCACTGATCATTTTTCGAGACATATTGAACTCTTTCCACTTAACCCCTTGAAGGGCGGTGATGCCGCCACGGCATCACCTAATTTTAATTCCTGAATGTCACATTGGCACCGGAATATTTTAAAGAGAATTTCACCTTTATTAAATGAGCGAAAATACACTATTACTAGTTTACAAATAAATTTCCTTGTGAAAACTGGTGTCAATGAATTATTTCAACATTTTGTGAAGACATGTACCTTGCCCCTGAAAGGGTTAATGACATATCTGCAAGTAAAGTTGTTAAATGCTTATTCTCTTACATAACCACCTTTGGGAGACCTTCGGTTGTCTTATCAGACTTAGGTCCCCAGTACACTTCTCAGGTATATAACATTTTTAATGATACATTGGGCATTAAGGTATTACACAGTTCTGCCTCGAGACCACAATCAAATGCGATTGCAGAGCGAATCAATAAGTCAATCAAATATTCAGTTAATATTCTTTTACAAGAAGGTCATTCATTCGAAAATGCTGTATTTATACACAAGTCACTTTATAACGTTCCAATTGGAAACGGGTCTTTTAATTGCGGTATTAATCTTTGTTCAAGCCCTTTTCTACACTGATACTTATCTAGCAAACCTCCTACGATATATAAATGTCCAATAACTTGAAAAGACATCACTCTCCAAACCATTACTTCAATAGGTTATTTAACCGTTTGTGCTATGTAATTTTCTTCGATGGTCCTTTTCTTGACATATTAAATGCTTTCTTCTGATTTCGTAAACATTATTTCATCAGAAAAACATACCTAATACATGAAATATCCCTTAAAGTGTGTAATTTGTAGAGAAATATTCTGGTAAAGAAATTCTAATCAAATTTATTAACAGTTCTGTATCTTCAGTAAGTAGGCAAAAAACATGATTTCAAGAAAAGAAAGTAACAACTTAACACTAGAACCGCGGGAAAATTCATTCAATTTTTATAAAAATATTTCTCACCGGAATTTTCACTTAAAACAGTTTAATTTATTTATTGAAACTATTTTTGCTCAGAATACATTTAGCTTATTTTTTTAAAGAGTTTTCTAGTTCGAATTGACACCTCTCCACATGATACGGGTCAAAATGACCCGTCGCCGCGGTTCTAGTGTTAAGTTTAACTGATTAATAAAGGAAAAATTGATATTTTTCATCTTACTCCAGTAATTTTCGAATTGTTTTTGTATAATCTCAGCACAAGCAAGTCTTTTCTTTGCCATAGCAGATATGATTCTAGCTTTTTTTCGAGAACGATGAGCACTGAGTCCAACTCTGATAAGCTTTCTACGGATAGATGAATCACATACATTTACTCCATACGCTTGCAAAGAGATTTTTAAAGCATGATTAGTTGCTCTTGTGTTAACTTAGCAATTTGAAATAATTTCATTTGTGTTCTTGTCGCAAATTTACTTTTCTTTCCGAATTTCCCTATTCTAGAATTTTCATATTCACATTTGAAGTCCAAAGATCTTTTTAATCTACGAACAGATGTTTGCAAAATTTTTGCTTTTTTAGCGATATCGTGCTGTGTATAGTTATTTTCTTGTATGAGAAACCTTACGACAGCTAGTTTTCAAGAAGAAATATTATTTGCTTTACCCATAATCAAACAATAATGATTTGACAAATGAAAAAAACTAACATTTAGTAAAAGCTAATCAAAATAGCGAAAATATTTGTTTTAAGAATAATATAATATTCATGTTAACGGAAGAAAAACAAGAAAATACTAACACAACAAACAGACAATTTTAAAATTTTATTTTTAATTCGTTTGTTAATCAAACAAATTCTTTATGCAAAGCAAACCATTTGATTACTTGGGATAAAATGGTTTTCTTTTTTTTAAAATGGCAACATTTAACAAAATTATATCACCAAAAGTATCCTAAAGGAGAGAAAAATGAATTAGATCAACAAGACTAACTACATTTCATGGAAAATTGCAAGTATATATAGAATTAATCAAGAAAAACAGAAAAAATCACAATTATTCTAATAATTTTCACACCTCTATACTTCAAATAATACTTATCAATTTTATTATATTCAAAAGAGTGTACCGTCAATAAACTGCACTCGAAGCTATTTTTTTACATTGTTCATAATGTAATGGAATACTCTTGGTTGTCCTTGCAATTAAACTGTTCGGCGGCTTTTCATAAAATTTGAAATAAATCAACAAATTATGCAACTATTGTATAGTTCAAATTTAAACGATTCGGTTGGGTAGTTTTTGCTCTGTTATCAGGGATTGCACAGTCCCTAAAATTTTCGCACTTATTTGCCAGTATTTAACCCCGTGAATGGCACCGGTATATAATATATACCACTGAATTTTAATTCTCTTATGCCGCATTGGCACCGGAATTTCAGTATTAAGATTTTCTTTTTACAATATACGCGAAAAACAGCTTTTACTTTCTAGCATATAAATTTGTTTGTGAATCCCGGTGTCAATCAATCATTTAAACATTTTAGGAACATAAGTGCTTTGCCCCTCAAGGGGTTAAGATAAAAAATATTTGTGTCAGATTCCTTTAACATCTACAATGAAATTCTACAATAAATATTATCGTTTTGAAATTTGTGGTAGGAATGTGTGAAAATTTTAGAGACGCTGCGAGCCCTCTGTTATATGCGAACAGACGGACAAACAGACGGAGGGACGGACGGAATGAATGACGATTATAGGCGCTACGCATTTACATAATCACGGACGCATCTAAAAATTTACTTTTGCCATTCCCCTCGCTTATTTCGAAAATTAAATAGGGATAATAGTACTATTCGAATATGGCGTTTTTAAATTTTTCTAAATAGATAACACTGGTAATTATGCCGTAATTAACACCGAATAATAATTGAGTTTTTTATATTAAATATTTATTTTCATCGGAAAGTAATGCATTATTTACGAAGAAGAGTAATGGACTACAAACTATTAATTTCAGGTTTAAGTATCCCTTTATTGCATTTCATTGTTATATTGCTTTCTAAACATCAAATAAATGCGAATTATGTTGCGGAGGAATTTGCTCAGATTACGTATTTATTGTTCTTTTTTCATTATTCATAAAGAAGAAACACACTGGTTTAGATAACAAATACATAAACGTAATGATCAGCATACATACTGTACAAACCATTAACATTTATCTTAAATACAAACGCTGTAACGAAAGTATCTAGAAAATAGGACAATATGGAAAACGGGTTATTGAATAATTTTCCCATGTTAAACATTTGATTTATTTTAGAGAACTAATGAAAGAAACAAAAAAATATATATAAATAAAATTGGAATAATATGATTCAAAGTCTTTGGAAACGACTATAGCATGTATGACTATTTCCGGATTTTTTAAAAAAATATATAAAACATTAAACATACTTCGAACCATAAATTTACTTAGTGAAATGAATTTGTTAATTTAAAATGGCAACACTCATAACGAAACGTATTTAATTTAATGGTAAACCTTGAACAGGAAAGATAATTAAGGTGCGTGTCGATTTTTTTAGGCATTGTGTGTAGTAACTTCTTCAAACTTTTCATGATCATTAACCCTTTCCGTCACAGACAAACTCGTTAGTAAAGTGAGAAATTATCGACTATCACCAGAATTTTCAAACGAGTTTTTTAGAAATTAAGAATTTCTTAATTTAAGCTTTCACTGCAAAAGCAAAATTTTATTATAATATTATTGGTGCCGTTTGCAAGTTTTGAATTAAAATCAGATATTCCGTATTGGGCACACTGCGCCGAAAAGGGCAAACCCCTTCATCTGCGGATTAACCCTTTGAGCTCTGGTGGGTACATTTCTTCAAAATTCCAAATGTCACACTGGCACCAGTATTTTGCAAAGAAAAAAAACTGTTAACCATATGCACGAAAAAATACATTAAACCTTTTTCAAGTAAATTTGGTCAACTTTTCTGGTGCCGTTGTGATATTTCGGAATGAAAATTATGTGGTAGAAATTTCTACCATCAGAGCTCAAAGGTTAAATTACGGTTTAAAAATTCAGATTGAATATTGCCACCACTTTTCTGAATGAGAAATAATCACTTAATTTAATGACAAGCAAAATGGTACCGGACTAAAGCCAATTTCACTATTTTATAAAGTGTTGGGATTCAAACAATTCCGAATAAAAGCCGTGAAGTTCGCAGTCCGTGAATAACACGGGAGCGAGAATTAAGTGATTAAAGATTGATAATTGTTCCTTTTTGTTTGGTCCATTAAATACCAATCAATATACCAATTAAATTACAATCAATTACCAATTTACACAATTACCCATTTTACAATCAATTAAATTACAATCAATTACCAATTAAAATACCCATCAATACATCAATATATCAATTTATGTGTTTAAAATTAATTTATGGATAACAACTACAATTTATTTATTTCAGCTATTTGTTGTGGAATGTCGTTGCTTTGTATTTTTATAATAACTCAGCATTCAAGTGTTATATTAACTTTAATTTTTATGAACCCTTAGAAGTCAAACTGAAGTAATATTTATAAATTATTAAATATATTAAGTCTATAAAAGTAAATTTTCCATTCACATCCTTTTTTGGCATTTTCCGATATTTTTTTTGTTGACCCAACTTTAAAAATATATGTTCTAGATAATATATTAATTTTTAGTGTTGTTATTATACTTGCTATAAAAGTTGTGTACGAGGACTTTGTTAGAGGTGCAAAACACGCATTGCCAGAAATTTAATGTAGTATGTTTTTTGTTCCACAATAAAATATTTCTCCACATTCATCATTTCCCCTGGAATTTTGCTTATCAAAATCTTGAAATTTGTCCAAGACATCTTGGAGATTTTCCAACCAAGTTTAAATTTGTTGTTCAAATGATGTCCTTTTCTTAGCATGAAAAATGATATGTGCTAAAAGTTTGATCATAATAACCAAATAAGAAAAAACGCATTAAAATTAATTTTGAGGTTACATTTTTATGCCTCACACAGAGTTCGTACGCTGCAAGGACTTTCTAGGACCTTTTGTCCGAATTTTTGAAAAGTAATATTTGCCTTATTTAATGAAAAAGAAATCTATCTTTAGATATAGTGACAAGTACGTTACGAAATGCCTTGTACTAAAACACATAAAATCCCTCAAATCCCTTGATGCTTACGAACCCTGGATTAACAAAGAATACAATGATAAGTTTGCAACTTATAAGTTTTGTTTAATTTAAAGTGTGCAGGTAACAAAAATAAACATTTCGACAGTTAAAATACAAAGCTAAAAGGGGAAATTTCCATTTCTATATTTCCTTAGCCAAGACAAAATTTATTTTCTATAAAATTTGAAAAATTCTACAATTAGAATTTCAACATCTTCATTGGTTTTTCATTTTAAAAATGGGCTGTTATAATAGAAATGTCTCAGTATGGAACTGTATGTGGCTTGAAGAATAACACAAATGAAATCAAAATCAGTGCACCTACTATTCGAGAAGTGGGTAGAACATTGAAACAGTATCTTATACATCATTTGCAGAAATGACACCTTGATTTTGCTGATGATTACAGCGCCGTTTCCAACGACAGATTACGTAGCGCCATCTATTGGCGGTTATTGCTGTAATTTTTTTTACTGTTCTGTTTTACTTCCCCTTCTGGAATAATAAGTGCACTGATTTTGCTTTCATTCGGGTTATTCCTTCAAGCTACAATCAGCTGCAAATATAGATACTTAATACTTAAATTATAACCACCCCGTATATATCTGTGTATCTGTGTAGAAACACTTTTTAATTTAAACTTTCACTTATAATGGTTTTGAATTTTGTATGCTTACATTATTTAATTTACCGAAATCTAAAATATGATTCTTTTATCGTTTCTTATAAATCTCCATGTCTTTCCACATGGAACCGCGAATGATCACGTCTATAGAGATGACATCCTTGATGCTTATGTGCGACCTTATGTTGGTGCAATAGGTAATGATTTCCTGTTACAGGACGACAACGCTAGACCGCACAGGGCTCGCATGTGGAAGATTATCTTCAGCACCAGACAAATCAGCGCATGGAATGGCCAGCTCGATCACCGGACTTGAATCTCATCGAGCATGTTTGGGATGCTTTAAAGAGACGTGTCGCTGCTCTCATACCCCCTCCTCTGACTCTTGCCACGCTTACAACAGCTTTGGAAGAGCAATGGCTCTTACTTCCCAGCGAACTCATCTATCGCATAATTGACAGTATGACACATCGCTGTATGTGCTGTATTGCTACTAGGAGTGATCATACGGCATATTAAAGGTACTTTTCCTATACCAAACTGGCAAACTGATTTTGTTAATTTTATAATTATGCTATTTTTTGAAACACCATAATTGTCTGGTAATTTCTTTTCGCGTTATTTTATACCTTACTATGCGTTGTATATTGTGGCTGAGTTTCATTAAAATTTACATGTATTATTTTGAATTATCGCTATTTTTGTGATTTTTCCTTAATTTTTGGAAACCAGTGTAGAAATACAACTTTTTCAGCACATACTTCCTTTCACGAAACAAATTCTTTGATAAAAAAGTTAAAAACGACTCTTCTTTAAAAGTGATGGGGAATCCAAAATTTAAATTTTAACGAAGAAAATAATTCGGGCGTTAATGGGTTAACATATCCACACTTACAACCTGAGTTACTTTACTCGCAACAGATAGACAATACACTACATGTCTCTTCATTCTTATTCATAAATCCTCTGTCTAGACAATGTAGAATATGATGTTTGCAATGAAATCTGAAAATACCCAGACATACCGCCGTGATCGGCCCTTGGGATTTCAGCTTCGTTGCCCAGTTAAAAAATTGAAATTTTTAATACTGTTTGTGCAGATTTCCACACTGTTTTTTATAAAAGTTGTAGCTCTGTCTGAAGAGCTATATAAATACTTTTTATTTTTCTTCATAAAAATCTAACATAAATTCCACTCTATTTTTACAAATATTTTCGATTACCTCTATCCCTTCGAGAAAAATAAAATAAATGCAGATGTTTCTAATCTTCTCAGAAATCACTAAATAATCAAATCATAACATATGAGAATAACTTAATTCGGATCCGAATCATTTTAACCTTCCTACCCTGTTGAAATTTTACTCAAACTTGATTGAAATATTACACACCAGAATTTTTATTTAAATCCATTTAACATACTTATTTAACTTAAATATTTGTGTTATTTATTTAATTTACTTTATGAAAATTTTTCTGGTTTGAATCGAATGAAACGCTTTATAGGACTGGGTCGATTAAACCCATTCAGGGAAGGAAGGTAAGATGAATAAAATGTACATTTCATACAACATACAATTTTATTAATTAGAATATATATACAATATATCTGGATAATTTAAAACAAAAATTCTGGTGGAAAATATTCTTTATAAAACTTCAGTGGAATTCCCAATGTGCTTAGTGCTATTATCAAATTTTATTTTAGACTAGCAGCCTTTGACCTACACTGGGCTTGTCAGTTTCTCTAAAGGAATCTTGAATTAAACGAAGTATATCTAGTAAAGATTCAAAAAATCTAAATATCTAATCAAGAATCCATCATTGTTATCTTATTGGTATAATCTTACATTATTCGATTCAAAATCGATGTTGACGACATAATAGACAAAATAACTCTTAAAAGACTGAAGTACATATTATTTATAGTAGGCGTATTTTATTGAATTTCCGGCTTCTACCTAAACCTGCAGAGAAAGGGCGAAATGCCTTAAAAGTGCGGCCACACTATTAATCCCACTTAGGTGGGAATTTTTAATATAGATATAATACATGCTTACGTTTGTTTTAGTAGATTAAGTAACCTCAAATTCATCCCTCAATCTAAAACTGCTGCTGAGATATGGTGGAATGACCTGAACTTTCGTACTTCCTGTTAGTACCTTTCGATAAGAGTGAGGGATTTCTAAAATCTCTATAATACATGTTTAATCATTTTTTAATAGATGATCTCTTGAATTCACACTTCTACCTTAAAGTGCTGCCAGGATATGGATAGGGTTAGGCGATTCTCGAAATTTTATCAATTGAAAAAAATCGTTATAGTAAGAAGCACAGTCGATACACTCATTGATTACTTAAGAAAATCTACAATCAAGATGTCCTGCATTTGATCTTTAAAATATTTTTTACAGGCTTAAAAAAGATTTTGCTAAATACAGAACAATTAAAAACGGATGAAATTAAAAGAAACACACCAAAAATGGCAAAAAGGAAGCCACATTAGTGGAAAAGTCATGTGGCGACATAACACTTGTCGGAAAAAATTGAAAACGAGTGAGTAAGTGTCAAAAATGAGAATTTTTCGACAATTAGCAATTTCAATAAAAAGAATATTGCCCAGTTAAACTGATGGCATTGAGCTCACAGGCTACGCATACTATTTGTACATTACAGCTTTATATTTTCAAGAATTAATTCCGTTCGAAAAAATATTAAGGATGGGAAACAGCTCCCCCCTTTTCCCTTTTTATACTTAATCATTGAACCCCCTAGGGGGGACTGGCTTTATCATATAAAAAACTATATCCAAAATTCAGAATAAATCGGAAAATTCTTAATAAAAACTCGTTTATATAATTTAAGCGAAGTTATCTCCTCTTTTATACGTAATCATTAAATTTCCAAAACTATTCAGAGATTTCAACGAAATCTGATGACTGATGAATTCCAAAAACTAATCAGGGAAGCTCCTTATCAGGATATACCTATATACAAAATTTCAAGTGTATCGGATATTTTTAACATGAGGTATCGCGTTACGCACGTACGCACGCACTTACGCACGCACGAACGAACGTACATACAGAACGGGCGGGCATATAAGCTCTCAGGCTATGATACGAGCGTCTAGCGACAGCAGGATTCCTAATGGTAGGACTTAGAATAAAATCTGCAAAGCTTGAAACTTAGGATTTATCCCTAAAGAGGTGTATTTTCCCCTCTTTCCTCAAATGCTTAAGGAAATTATCGTTAGCGATTTGAGAATGTGGGTTATTGAAAAGGCGATAACCAGCTTTTCGTTACTTTATTGTCTTTAAGATTGATTCTGAAATGAAATCAGTTACTTAATATTTATTAACACTGATTAGAACTGCGACGAATTTTAAAGTTTTGCTACAAAAAGAATTTCTGGGAATATTTGCATGTTTACACTCTCAAAATAAATTGTAATGAAAGTTTTTTTTTTTGGTCAAATTTTTTATGTTAATTATTTTAATTTTAATTGTAATTTATATGATAAAAATGAAGTAATAAATTAGCATGTTTTTGTTTAGCTTATCATACATAAAAGTAAGGATGTGATTTAGAAATATTAAAATATAATTATTACATAAATTCAAGAAATAGTTCAATTAAGAGCAATATTTACTTAAACTCCAATGACAATTTATTTCAATTTTGTCTGTAACAGTATTCAATGTAGTAATAGTCTTAAATAACTATAAGCGCAAAGGATTTAATTTTCTATTAATAGATGGTAGCACAATATAACAGTCTAAAAGAGGAAAATGTACCTCTTTAGAGATGAATCTAAAAGTTCAAGATTTGTAGATTTTATTCCAAGTCCTACCATTAGGAATCCTGCTGTCGCGAGACGCTAGTGGCTGTGATAGCCTGTGAGCTAAAAATGGCCATAGAAATAAAAATTAAGGCACTTCTGGTAAGAAAAACAGGATTTAAATGGATGATAAGTGAGATCAATATTTTTTATTGATTTTTTGACGTCATTGAGATCAGTTCTCTAATTTCCCCATTATTAGAAGACCTCCTGATGGAATACGATAACCGCACTCCCCGTGAGGGTCAAGGTGGGGGTAAGGACACAAGAAGAGCATAATATGAATAAGTGGTAACAGGGCTTTCCAAAGATATATCATGAGGGGTATCGGCTAAATTTAGAAACGTACTCCGTAGCGGGTGCAAAGTAAATGGAAAGCACGGGAGGTGTATAATATGAAATAGTGGTCAGAGAAATTTTTCAATGATGTATCACTTGAGGAGTGTAGGCCAAATTTAGGAAATTACCCCACCCTCCAATAATTCGAACAATCACACTCCCAGGAATAGACCATTACTTTGACTTAAAATTTTCATATCCTATAAATGAGATTCGCCTGAACGCCCCGTAAAAAGAATCCTATGCCAAATGATAAAAAGCTACGATTTCAAAAGAGTTAAAAAAAATCTCCCCTACAGGGACAAATTGGGGGAGAAAGTTTGTTAATATGAAAGAGTGGTCTGAGGGCTTTCCGATCATAGGTCACATAATGGATCCAAAAAATGTTTGGAATTTTTCCACACACAATCTGACCAGCATAGGGTGGGAAACCGCTGAAGTACGTCGTTATTTATTTTTTCAGTCGATTTATTTTCTGGATTTTCTTTATTTTTTCCCCGCTCTTACCAGAAACGGCTGCTCTTATATAGCAAAATGTTTCAAAATTTTCGATCCCCATTTGCCTGCCCCCCCCCTTATGCTGCTATCAGATTCACCTACATTTCGAGCAACTTTTGAGCCAACAGTTGATTTCTTCAAATTTTTCAGGAAATATCCTCCCAACAACCAATGTGATAGCTGAAACTTTTCATCCAACAACGAAAATTTCAATGAAATAGAGATAAGCGTTTGCTACGAATAGGCGATAAATATTAATGGCTGGTACTAGTGGTACTGATTTTCCTCCCTTTTCTCCGAAATTTTTCCAAGACAATTGTAATTTTTTTTCTCTCTTTGAACGAGAAAAATGTTGAGGTGAAAATGGGCTGAAAAGATTGTTACTCGTAAAGTTCCGATGATTCAGATAGCAGAAAAATGCGAAATAAATTCGTTTTTTATGGTAAGTTTACACATATTTACACATATTTACAGATTTTATTATTTCCTCTAAAACTAATTAACTTATGATAATCTGATAATTTAAACAACACATCGTACATCTAGTTTTTTTAAAGCTCAAAATGTAGAAAAATGTGTAAGAAGATGCGTTTTAAAATTTACTTCCATTAAAAAAATTCATTTTTTTAATTTCCCAGAAATATTCGAAAATTTCTTGATAAAATTATTTTTCTTCATTATATCTTTTACTATTATTCCACAAAAGTTCCTTAAATTAGTTAAATTTTTTAAAAAAAGTTGAAGGATACCGAGTCCACTTAATAGGATTAACTACTTCTCTGATTTGTCCGTACGGGGGACGCGTTTTTGCCAATCATGATTTGATCGTGCCACGTACGGGTATCCCTATTCGAACAAGGTTCGTACGGGTCCTTGAATTTTATGAGCAAGAAATTCATTGGCCCCAGTATTTTCTTATAGAAAATCTATGATTATTCAAAACAAAATTTCGCGCCTTTGAGCAACGTTTATTTTTCAGTAAATAAATGCTGGTATATCACCTGGAAAATAACGGTACCCGTACGAACCATGTCGAATCATGAATTATTATTTTCACCAGCAAATTTTTACACTAAATTTTACCTTATTTAATCCGAGAATGTTTCAGATTCAATTAGGTAAAGTTTCTGTTTTGAAAAACCGGTGTTAAAAGACTAAAAGTTTTGTAAAAGACATGAAAAAATATGCATTATTTGAAAGTTTTATTCAAAAATATTGATCAGTTAGGTTATTAAAAAAATCATTTTTAAAGTATTACTAAATCTTCAAAGTATGTGCTAAAACAAAGTACCAAATATATCTATTTACCTCAATCATTAATTTTACTCCTTTGTTTGAGAATCTTTTATTATTTTTGAACAGATTAGATTTTTAATAAGGTCATATCATATATGAGCTTAATCTAATTTTGTAAAACAATTTGTTTTTTCCGCGCTCTGATTTTGTTTAATATATTTTTGTAAAGATAGTTTGATTAACATTCTCAATTTATTTTAAAATTAACTAGATTCACTCAATATTTATAACGTTCATAAAAAATATGTAAAGGGTGTCATAGGGATGAGAGTGTTCCGCGTTTTTACACACCAGTATAATATTAGAGAAAACATTGTTCTGTTAAATCGCAGCATTTTTCGTTTGAGTAAAATAACATTTTCTCTAAAATTATACTGGTGGGAAAAAACGCGGAAAATTCTCATCCCTAGTATCATTTGAACTTAGTAGCTAACACAACATTCTACGTGTTAAAAGGAAAATAAAATAGTGAAAGTAAAACTGTATCTCAAACGCGAAACACAAAATAAACATAAAAATTTGAAGATTTTACATATGCTTAACGACTAATGACAACAAATGAATATTACGAATAATAGGCAACACATAATTAATGATAATCCATACTATTATTAATAATAATAATGTCACAGATATCATACGTTTGTAGCATTAAATTTACCTTTTTATAAATAATGTATGAATTATTAATATTATTAATTCTTGCTTTTATTCATAAATATTCTATTTTTTTATTAATATTAGACGATCCGCCCGGCGTTGCCTGGAACCATAGATGTTTCCAAACAAATTGCAAATATTTAAAAATATCCATACTAAAATTTAAAAAATATATATTTGGAAAATATTTTAAATTTTATCTGAGTAAACACAGTTATGCGTTTTTGTTACGAAAACTATGTTTTTGAAGAATAAAGACATATAGCCGTTGATTTGAGCTGTTTTCAACAACAAAAATAATGCAATAACTGAAGTATGTTACGATGTCGAAGTACTTTTTTCAATGAGATTTACTCCATTGAAAATCTTGTAAGCTTCCGCGCGACGTGCATCTTACATCTGAACAAATCCTAAGCATACATAAAAAGAGAAAGTAACTGATTTATTACTCTTTTGGATGGTGAAATGGACCGATTTTGAAGATCGATTCTAAATCAATCAGGAAAAACAAAATCCTCAAAATAGGAACAATTTACAAATGCGTCGGCAATTTGTTGCTGGCATTCTTTCGCTAAATCCCATAAATACTACCTGCTTTAATTGTCTGCATGTTTCGTTGCCGAGAATTGGTGGTTAGCTGCAAATAGCCTCTAGTCTGGCTGCTTCGTTGCCGTGGATTGGTGGAAAGCTGAAAATATCATCTTACCCAGAAAGTTTTAATTTAATAAGATCCATATTGAAATTTTAAAATCCGCCTGCGAAGTGCACTTTCCGGTGTTAGTATTCACATATGACAACAATTTCAGAGACCTGTATGTTATAATTTCGGCGTGATCCTCGGTCAAGCAGACAGGCATCTCTTATTATATATATATATACTAGCTGACCCGCCCGGAGTTGCCCGGGTCCGTATTAACAATATTAAACGAACTTGAAATTTGTATGATTTTATCATTAACACTAGAACGCCGGGAAGGTGTCAATTTGACACCGATTACTGGACTAATTGTCAATTCAAACCAGAAAAATCTTCAAGAAATAGGTTATATTTTGGTTGCAGTGAAATGAGCTAAACAAACAAACTGAATAATTTCAAATTATTTTTCTGGTTTTAAAAATATTTTATAAAACTTGCGTAAAATTTTCCGGCGTTCTAGTGTTAACTCGTTAAATGCAGAAATGCATTTTCTGAAATACGTAGCCACTGACTGTGTGAAAAATCGGTTTTAAAAACAACTAATATTAAGCTCTAAAAATACTCAAAATGAGCAATGAAAAACGCGGGGGGAATATGTATCCAACGATTGCAAGATTTTCGTGTAAAAAAGTTGATATTTACCCTTAAAAATCACTGTTAAGTCATGTAACTAATTATTATTTTCACATACAAATCCCAAGTGAAATATTTTGAATTTCAAACTAATTATATCAGTCTTAAATCCGACTATATCATGAATGAAATCGATACACGATGGTAGCTAAAAGGTTGGTATATAGTACTATAATTTCAGAGCTGTTTAACAAAAGTAAGTGTTATTTTCAATCAAATCTTGCGTATAGGTTCACTCTGTGTATAAATTCCTAACCTTAAACTTTTATACCGTAACCAGAACCTGTCTGTAACCTAACAGCGACTTAACAGTACCCTACCGTAAATTAAATATAACAGAAATGTAACCTAGCCTAAATGTATTCACTTTATTGTAACATATCCTTATTCTAACCATAACATAAATGCAATTTAACTTTAACTTAACTTTAACCTAAATAATATAATAGAAAAAAAACATTTTAAAAAATTACTATTTCTTCATAAAATATGCTTCAGCTGTAATTCGTTTCTTTCAATTCGTTTTATTAATACAAAATTCCTTCCTCGTGCTTTTGTTTGAGAGATTAAAATTTCAGCGATAAATGGTTTAATATTGCAAACCACGCAGACACACGCACAGACACACACACAGACAGACAGAGCGTTTTGTTCTTTTATTAGTATACTAGCTGACCCGCCCGGCGTTGCCCGGGTCCGTAATAATAATCTTAAACGAACTTGAAATTTTTAAGATTTTATCTTTAACTCGAAATATGTGTAAATACACTATTAACCTTCCTACCCTGAATGGGTCTAATCGACCCATATCTATAATTTTTTTATACGATTCAAACCAGACCTTTTTTCATAAAGAAAGTTAAAAATAGATTCAGAGAAATAAGTCAATTAAATATATTAAAATGTTTTAAATAACAATTCTGGTGGGAAATGTTTTTATCAAGATTGAGTAAAATTTGAACAGGGTAGGAAGGTTAAAAACTTGACCCTTTTGCTGCATCGTCAGTCCACCGCTTTTATAGAAAATGATTACTTCAGCCTATTATGGAGCATTCTCATAGGTCAAAAGAGAGATATTCTATAAAAGCGGGGGAGTGATGATACAGCAAAAGGGTAAAATTTTTTACAGTGTACATTTTATTAAATACGTGCCCCCTGACTGTGTCAAAAATTGGTTTAAAAAAAAGTAATATTTAGCTGCAAAAGTACCCAAAATGATTGCAATGGGAAACGCAGGAGGGAATATGTGTCCAACGACTGCGTGATTTTCGTGTTAAACTGTTGATATTTATCTTTAAAATTACTGTTAAGTAACTTAACTAAATACTTTTTTCACATAGATATCCCAAGTGAAATATTTTTGAATTTCAAACTGATTATATCACTCTTAAATCCGACTATACCGTGAATGAAATCGATTCTCGATGATTAGCTAAAAGGTTGGTATATGGTATTATAATTTCAGAGCCATTTTACAAAAATAGATGCATATTTTTTATCAAACATGCGTAATGTTCATTCTGTGAACAAAATCCTAACCATAATCTAATTGTATTGTAATCATAACTTGTCTGTAACCTAGCTGTATCTTAACAGTTACCTAACTGTAACATAAATATACCATAAATGTAACCTGGCCGTCACCTTATCGTAACCTACCCATAATCTAACCACAACCTAACCGCAAATTAACCATAACCTAACAGTAACTTAACCATGAACTAACTGTAACCTAACCGGAAAATAAATATGACATAAGGCTCACCGGAACGTAATTGCAACCTAACTGTTACCTAACCGTAACCAAGTTCTAATTTAACACTAAATATAAACGAAATATCTTAACCATCTCGCGCTAAGTACTTAGTTTCAATTTCCACCGCTACGGAGCGCATTATGTTTTGTAGAACAGTAGAACATCCGAATTTTAGGTTCGGATTGGATTCATGTTCATGGAAATTATTTTGTCTTCTTCGGATACGGTTATGGTTGTTTGGAATACTTTTGTTCAGTTTAGATTCGGTTCAATTCAGATTTCGTGGGGTTTTTTTTCCTTCAAATGAGATTTTTAAGTTCGGTTCGGGTTGTACTTCCATGGAAATTATTTTACCTAGTTTCAATGAGGTTATACTTCACTGAAATATTTTTGTTAGGCTCAGATTAGGTTTGGTTCAAATTTCGGAATTTATTTTTTTTTACAAATTTTCTGGTTCGGATTGGATTTATGCCCATGGAAATTATACTGTCTTGTTCGTATCTGGTTATAGTTATTTGGAATATTTTCGTCGGATTCAGATTTGGTTCGATTCAGATTTCAGGTATTTTTTCAAATTCATTTTTAAGTTTCTGGTCGGATTCATATCCAGAGAAATTATTTTGTCTTGCTCGGATCCGGTTTTGGGTCTTTGGAATATTTTTTCGGGTTCAGATGTCATTCAATTCAGATTTCGGTTTTTTTAATGGAATTTTTAGGTTCAGGTTGGGTTGCTCATCAACGAAAATTATTCTGCATTGTTTGAATAAGGATATGCTTCTCTGGAATATTTATGTCAGATTAAGATTTAGTTCAGTTTTTTTAGGTTCGGATTGGGTTCATGTTCATGGAAATTTTTTGTCTTGTTCAGATCCGGGTATGGTTCTGTGAAATATTTTTGTCAGGTTCATATTTGGTTCGATTCTAATTTCAGGTATTTTTTTCAAACGGAATTTTAGGTTCGGATCGGGTTCATGTCCACGGAAATTATTTTCTCTTATTCGAATCCGGTTATGGTTCTTTTGAATATTTTTATCGGATTCAGATGTAGTTTGCATAAAAGACCCTGCATTAAGTCCAATTAAATACCAACAGAAGTACGTGCTTTGACACGCCTATCAGTTGAAACAGGTTTAAACCCGTATTTTTTTGCACTTGTTTCTTAAAAAGAACTAATCTATCGCTTCACCGGTAAAAATTTATTAATTATTTTATCATATGTGTTTTAAATATCAATATAGAAAATTATTTTAACGTTTTTCTTGAAAATATAACATTCTTTTGTTAATACATTAAAATCGTCTGCAGTCAGAAATCTATTTTTTAGATTAATATTTATTACTTAAGTTTTCACATGATTTTAAAAGAATTTGATATTTAATTATTGTTAATTTTCCAATTTCCTTCATTTTAAAAGCGAACATTTATTTTAATAAATAATAATAGAACAAAGACCATTTTAAAAATTTGCTATTTCCTCTTAAAATATGCTTCAATTGTAATTCATTTCTTCAAATCGTCTTATAATGCAAAATCCCTTCCACGTCCTTTTGTTTGGCACATTAAAATTTGAGCGATAAATGGTTTCATATTGCAAAACTTTTTTGAGGCTTACTTCACCTCCACATATCTCATTCCTCTATGGGTTTCTTTAATTCTGTCTCAGCTTTCTTATTACTTCTGCGAAAATTTTTACACAACCAACCAACCGTAAACAAACGAAAGAGAAAAAAATTGGAAAAAGATGATTTTTTATGAGAGTGACCTCTCGATTTTAATTAATTACTCAGTTAATAATTGGAATTTCGAAATTCTGAAGCTCAGGTGCATCAGGAGAGATTTAGGGCTACTCTCAAAAAAATTGTGAGCTTCGTACATGCTGTAGATTTTGCTAGCCATCGCAGACACACACACAGACACACAGACAGAGCGTTTTGTTCTTTTATTAATATAGATATCTATATATATATAATTCTGCTTTGGTTCCACAAATTCCATTTGTATTAATTTTATTTATTTAATTTTTTCCTCATGTTCAATATGTTTTTTTTTCTATTAAATTCAAATGGTTTATATTGTAATAAAATTAATGGTTATACAGAGCTGCCAAGTCTCCGGCTTTTTGGATACCAGAATTTTAATACAGAAAATGATGCTTTTTTTAACTGGAACATTTCAGAGATTTAAGATAACAATATTTTCTGTAAAGTAATATTGGTGTATAAAATGCCGGAGACTTGGCAACTCTGGTTATATATATGTATATAGATAGATAGATAGATATAGCGGGATATAGATAGATAGACAGATAAATTGTTTGCTTTGTGACTTCTAAGTGATTGCAGTTAAACATTGCATTCATAACTATGCTAAATTAACTATATTCCTATAACAATGTGCAGCAAATTCCGAAAAATTATTATACAAATTGATAATAATTTCTACTGCTGAACAGAAATATTTAAGTAAAACTTTCCTTTTCTACTAGTTCTCTTGAAATAATAAATTACGTCCAATATCTTTTAATCAATAGTATTAAAAATATCTTTTTCCAAGTATTTCTATAGTTTCAAGACTCACCCTCAAATAAATTTTAAAAAATCATCTATTTTACCCAACATTTGATTTTACTTTTATCTTTGGAAATATTTCATTACTTTTCTGCAAATTTATTCTTTAAATAAAATTAATCCAATACATGAATTCAATCTAATTCCGCAAATTCATATTTTATTGTTCATATTTCTGAATTTATTCTTTCTCCTGTAAGCATAGTTTAATTTAATCTATCGTTTTGTTTAAATTTGAGTAGATTCACAAAACATGCATGCAAATAAATATTCGATAAATTCGCATATGTTTAAGCCGCATTATTTATATTGTGGATCATGCAATCAAAATAATTCTTAATTTCTCAAATTGAAAAATTTATTTTTTAGATTATGATTTTATTGCTATTATTACATCATTTTTATAAATATTTTATATCTTATTTTTTCTTATAGATGTATCGATTTTAAATATCAATTTGTCATATATAATAACATAGAAATGTTTTTAATTACATTTATTTCAAAAGAAAACAGATGTATTTAATAAAATATAAATAGCAGGAAAATATTACATTTTATTTAAATGCAGCTGGGCAAAAAAAGTGATTATGCCAAAAACTTTAATTTGAAAATTTGTAAATCAATCATTTTCTTTGAATTTTACATTACTATAAAAAACGTGAAGTGATTTTGTTAAGCGATCTCGTAATTGTGGGAGTTTAAATTTTTTAAATCCTTATCGACTAGTTTTCAATTATTATCTCTGTAAAACAGATTCCAAAGCGGGAACGTTTTTAAGATTAATTCAGGAAGTATTTTGCATGTTCAGCTTTTTTATGAAATTCCATGTTTAAAGTTTTTTAAAATCAATATCCAATTTTTTAAAAAATCGCGGATTACATATTATAATAATTTCGAATTTTTTTTTTTTTTTTCGCAGAAATAATTTTTGTAATAGATTTAGAAAACACATGAGATGTTACAGGTAATATTTTCAAATGAAATTGATTTCTAGAAGCTTCAAATACGCGAGAATGCTGTTGCGAATTTTTTCAGACGCATAGCTGAATTTATATATAAGAGAGTAAAAAAAAAGCAATTTGTATTTTATCATTAACACTAGAACCGCGGAAAAATTCATTCAATTTTTATAAAAATATTTCTCACCGGAATTTTCACTTAAAACTGTTTAATTTATTTATTGAAACTATTTTTGTTCAGATATATTTAGCTTATTTTTTAAAGAGTTTTCTAGTTCGAATTGACATGTATCCACCTGATACGGGTCAAAATGACCCTTCGCCGCGGTTCTAGTGTTAATGTTAATGCTGTTAATTTATATAGGCTGTGTAAAGTATGGATTTTCAACTAATTTTCTTTAATGCGACTTAAATTTTATTCAAGGGCACAGTATATGAAATATTGAATATATTTATCATTGAAAACATTAAAAGAATAGTTTGGAGGAAAAAAAGAGATTTTTTCTAATTATTTTAAACGTTAATAAGAAATTCAAAATGACCCTAGCCCCAGACCATATCATTTAAATTCCCGAATATTTTTTTTGATAGTTTGGTATGGATATACAAAACAAATTGTGCATCGAATTTTATATGTTTGAGTATAAATATAAGAAAAAAATATTTTCTAACTTTAATGAAAATTTCAGCATAATTGCATTTTGTTTACACTTAAGGCTACAGTGGACTCTCAAAGCTAATTTTTTTAATTTTCAATGATTTTTTTTAATTTCTGGAAATAATCATAATATATATATCTCTTACTTTACAATTTTTTTAAATATATTCAATAGGTTTTGAGATACCGATTTTTATTTTTTTTTAAATTAACAAAAAATGGCAATATTTCAAAATGTCCATGCGAAATTCTTTCTGCCCAATTTTTCTGATTTTTTGTTTAAAATGCTAAAAACTAGGCTAAATTTTACGGATGCGAATAGGCAAAAAAGTAAACAAAGGGGCGTGGTACAATCAGCTGATTGGACAAAAATGCTTCTAACTCCAGTAAAAATAGTCGAAATTGAAAAATTCTTTTTGTGTTCAATAGCAGGGAGTTCATATAATGTTATTATGCTAAAAATGAAAATTCGACAATTTGATGATTTTTTGCGATTTTGAAAGTCCACTGTAGCCTTAATGCAATTCGTATGATAAATTTTCGAGAGTATATTTTTTTAAAACAAGCATATTTTATGAGATTGTGTCCAAAGTCAATTTCTGTGCTCTGTTGTTGACCGAAATAGACCCCTTCGTGACCAAGGCATCTTAGGTGTCACTGAAGAAGTCAGTGAACACTGCTAGATTACAGGACAGTATAAGAGGTTTCAAAATATCTAATTACTTCGATCGTAGACGGCGTTAGGATTTCTTTCAATATGTAGATGACCTTCTAAGTAAACTTTATATACATCATTTAAAAATAGACTTTATTTCGAATTGTTTGGTGCTAATAGTGTTCTTCTACGATAATTATTTGCAGAGTCAGTAGGGGTGGGAAGGATGATGTTTACTTTTTTTCCTCAAGTGTACTTTTGTTTTCCA
Organism: Maratus speculifer; assembly: GCA_964019185.1. NCBI lineage: Eukaryota > Metazoa > Arthropoda > Arachnida > Araneae > Salticidae > Maratus > Maratus speculifer. Next base: position 402,900,375 of record OZ025293.1, read on the forward strand.
CGGTCGCTACTTACCTCCAAAGTAATGAATGCAAATCCATCAAAAAATTTGCATATTACAATTCATAACTTATTTCGAATATTAATTTATAATTTACTATTTATATTATAAAATTATAAAAATTGTAAATTCAACGTATTTATGTTTAGGTATTTTAGCATTACTGGTACATAAAAAATTAACACATTAGGAGTACAATTTCAGAAGATATTAATAAAAATATGGAAATGTAATTTAACATTAGAAGCACTAAATTTTCAATGTTTATAATTCAAAAACTTATATATCAAATGACTTGGCATCTAGACATAGTTTGAACCGAAGATTTTAAATATTTTTTAGGAATTGGTATTGTTGTTGAAAAAAGACGTTTGGGTTTGTTTTAATATGTAGATAGCCGCCTAAGCAAATTTTTTATACATCATTTAAAAGTAGATTTTATTTTCAATCGATTTGTACCAGTAGCTTTTATCTACAATAACTTCTTGAGGAATTACTAGGGGATGTTTTCTTTTTTTTCACGAATGTATGTTGTGGTGACATCATTTTGACTAGATATAAATTTATGCGGTAAAAGAAATCCGTTAAAATACGGACATTTTACTGGTGATCTAAATGCAAGTACTTTTTCCGTATTTTAACGGAAAAAAATTCCGAAAACTTCAGAAAATATTCCATTTTTTCATATTTTTGTATTTAACAATTAACGTTTAATCCTTTGCGGCACAGGGCAAATTCGTTACTAAGTTCTGAATTTAATGATTGGCATGGGAATTTGGAAACAGCTTTATATATAAATAAGAAACCGCTACATTTCACACACTGGATAAACCGAAATTTTTTCTACTAAAATTTCGGTTCCAATGTGGCGTTTGAGCATTAAAATTAAGGGGTTTCATAGATATTCAACCGCGCCGCAACGGGTTAAAACACAAAATATAATTTAAAGGACAAATTTACGTCGTTACAGATTTTCTTTTCCTTCAGGAGAGGTTTATATCAATGCCAGAATATTTAATACAAACAACAATGAAACAACAGTCACCCGTCCGGATAATCGATTCAGCGACCTGTGTGCTTCCAGATTAGTGCGTTTGTCCACTACACCTCAATCATACAAGCTATGCTTCCAAATTTCATTATTTATTACAGATGATTTTTATAAAGAAAGTAAACAAAGAACATACTTTGGTGGAGACATTTTTTTTCAATTGAAAATGCAATTATGAATGATTAACACATTTTTGTTCTCATAATGTTAAATATTAGGCTTTTTAATTTCCTGCTTTATAATAGATTCATTTAATTCTTTAAACTATAAAATGCATGAAAAAGTATTAAGCGTTAATTACTCCTTTTCTGAAAGATTTTTAAAAAGTTCTTTAAGAAATTTTAAAAACTTTTTTTTCACGACTGCACAAGTGTTAAGAATATGTTAGGAATTAAAAGAATGCTGATGCCAATAATTTACAAAAAACCACTCTATGTAAAATCCTATAAGGTCCATGGGTACTATATTTTATTAGAAATTACTTTCTCTGACAAGTAAAAAAAAAAAAATCAAAACTTCCATTCATATACAACCAAAATTCAACTAGTCGTGACAGATTAAATTTCAAGAAATTTCAAAGCTTTCAGGAGCAGTAAAGTTTCGTTGTTTGGTTTTAGTACTGAAAAGTACCAAAATTTCAAAAGTTTTAATATTTCAGGATGCAGTAAATGATAGTAAATGTGTCGTTCTTAACCCTTTCCGGTGCAAGCAAGTTCTATTAGTAAAATGAGAAATTGTCGATTGACACCGGAATTTATAAAGGACTTGTCTAGATATTACGAATTCCTTAATTTAAGCTTTCATTGTAAAAGCAAAATTATATGAAACACATAGCTCATCCGTAAGAAAACTGATGCATCTCGACAAAAGTAATTTTCAAAGGAGAGGCGAAAGGAAATTTACTCGATTTTAAAGTAATAGGAAATTATAGCACTTATATCTGCAAGCAGGGATAAAAAAAGTGCATAAAATCATAAAACCAATTAGAATGATGGCGTAGGGTGAGGTTCCGAAGGTTGTTTAATTTTACTGCCCCACACCATCCACTTACCTTCTATGGTCACAAATGGAAATAAAGCATGATAAAATGATTTTCCAAATAATTACGCTTATGAAAATTTCCTGTAATAAGGCATGATTATAAAATACTTATTACCGTAATTTCCTGCGTATAATCCGCGTATCAAACAATCGTTTTTTGACCCAGAATCTTTATTCAATGAAATGTAACTTCTTAGAACGCCGTAAATATTTCCCTTCATTTACAAAATAAAATTTCTGGGTCGAAAAACAATTGTTTGATCCGCGGATTACACGCCGGAAATTAAAGTACTAGCATAAAAAGAAAAATGAATTTTTGTGAATAGTGTAACTTTTCTTGCTAGGGAGCGATACGTTTTAAAAAAATATTAACTTATTGAAAATTCAACCAGAATAATTTTTTAATATAAATGGTAATTCCTGCCTTTAGAACACCTTTTCAGTGGTGGAAAAGATATGCAATTATGAACCAGATCTTACCAAAACCATTTTACCCTTTGAGCTCTGGGGTATAAATTTCTTCAAAATTCCAAATGTCACACTGGCACCAGTATTTTGCAAAGAAAAAAAACCGCTTAACGATAAACAAGGAAAAAAAAAATCATTAAACCTTTTTGAAGTAAATTTGGTCAAATTTTCTGGTATCATTGTGAGATTTTGGAATTAAAATTATGTGGTAGAAAATTCTACCAGCAGAGCTCAAGGGGTTAATATAACCCCTTATTCCCCTTATTTAGTCTCGAAATTGTGTCGTCAAATAAAGAATAATATTAACTATTTGTGGTAACAGTCATTCAACAGTTGCGCATTATTTCCTCTACTGCTTTAGCAATTTACATTGGCTACGTTCCTCCAACATGTAAAAAATTCAAGCACGTATTTTGAGACATTCCATATTATAACAGCATTAAATTTTTTGTTCAAAGGAAACAATTATAATTATTTTTTTTTCTTCTTTTTACTATAAATTGCTTCTGAAATTCATCGTAGCGATGTACCATTTTCTGTGTTAAATCATAACTTTTCTGATAAGATTTATCACTTTTTCTTTTGCGCTATTTACTGTGATGTATATTGATATACCTCGGTTTGTATTTTTATTATAATAATTTTTTTCAAGAATTATTATAAGCCAATGTAAAGAAAAAAATAATATATAAAATTTCAGATGCCTGTAAAAAACTTTTTCAACTAGCAAAATAATTTTTTTTCGCAGATTTTCTTTCAATATGAAATTTTAGTCATTATTATTATTATTAATATTAATGTAAAAAAAATAGGCGTCACACGTGTAGCATATCTATAACTAGATTTTTTTTCTACATATAAGAATATTTTCAGTGACATCAATTTCTTTCCAGTATTTTGCTCATTAAAATTTTGAAATTAGTCCAAAACATCCTGGACAGTCTCCAAACAAGTTTAAGTTTGTTGTTAGAATGATGTCTTTGCTTTGCATGAAGAATTATCTATGTTGAAATTTTTATCTTTATAACATATTTCAAGCACTTTTGTGGCTATGTTTTCTTTCTTATCACAAGAATATAATTAAAATATTTATATGTTTCAGCTAATGATAATTATGAATTTAGGACATGTAAACATTTTAGATAATTAAAATATAACGAAAAGTAAATTTCTATATTTTTTCATCTGTAACCATTTTATTTCTAAGAAATGGATTGCGATTAGTAATGCGCGTGTTTATGTTTAGCATGGATCAACCCTTTCCGGCACACTGTGCCTGGTCTGGGATACCTAATTTTTATTTCAAACTTGCAAACGGCACCAATAATATTTTAGTAAAATGTTGCTCTTACAATAAAAGCTTAAATTAAGGAATTCAAAATATCTAAAAAATTCGTTTGCAAATTCTGGCGTCAGTCGATATTTTGTAATTTTTCTAACAGATTTTGCCCGTGCCGGAAAGAGTTAAGAAGATTTAACCATCTAAGAGGTTTGCCCATATTTTTGGTTTCCCTAAAAGAAATTAAAGTGCTCGTAGACAAAATTAATTTAAACAGAATTTTGTTTTATGATGAGTGTAAAATATAGGGGCATGAAGTAACACTAGAACCATTTTAACACTAGAACCGCGGAAAGGGGTCATTTTGACCCGTTCCCAATAAGTAGGCGTCTATTGAAACCAGAAAATTCTTTATTAACTGTGGTAAATACAGATTACTTAAAAATAATTTAAATAAATAAGTTAGATTCTTTTTGTTTAAAATTTCTGATGTGAAGTTCTTTTAATGAAAGTGAGTAAAATTTCCCGCGGTTCTAGTGTTAAAAAAGAAGCAGTTAAAAAATAATTAGCACTACTTTATTAGCAATTTATTTATATTAGTATAAATTTATTTTAATAAAATGCTAGAAGGCCCTCAAAACGTTCAGAGTGAGCTAGATGAATTGATATTTTTAGTTTAAAACACCATTTACATTATTTTGACACATGTTACTTTGCATCTGAACTGTCAGCTGTCAACAATACCACGTGTAACAATATGTGAATCATAGATACATATATCCTGTCTTCTGCAATTTATTCTGTCCATCATAACATTTTTCTAATGCAATTGTAAAAATAGGTTATGTTTTCTATTTTTATATAGCAGCGTTACAAATTTCATAAATATGTAATCTTTATAAACATGTTTGTTGGTTTAGTTTAGGTTTTTACTTTTATGGATTATCTTTTATTTATTTAAGGCGACATTTTCGTATTGCATAATTATAAATATTTATTAATCTCTTTAATAAGCTATAATCTTTGGGCAACTGTATGTTGATTATATCTAAGTGATAACCATAATAGAACTTAATTTAAATTCATAAAACAACTGTCATGATGTATTATAAATAATATTCAAAATGTAACCCATGATTCATTTTTCTGTGTACAATTACCGTAATTTCCGGCGTATAATCCGCTGATAAAACAATTCTTTTTGGTCCCAGAAATCTCATTTAGTGATTGAAGACAAATATTTACGGTGATCTAAAAAGTTACATTTCTTTGTACAAAATTTCTGCGTCCAAAAATGATTGTTTGATCCGCGGATTATACGCTAGAAATTACGGTAACTACTAATTAAGAGTTAAATAATTATTTTATATTATATTTTCTTTGATTTCCTTATTTATTCGTTGTGAATGAGTGTGTGCACAATATTTACGAAGATCTTAATTATGGTCATAAATTATTATCGCCCATCATGTTATTTATAGTGGCAGGCACTTCATTATATTGCCGAATTTGGCGATTAAATATAAGTAGCTTTTTAAATAAATTCAGCATTTATAAAATTGATTAATTTCTCGAAATTCCCATTTATATTCAGTATTGACAAAAAACAAGAATTGAATCTTCAGTTATCGTGTTGTACTAATTTGAGCCTTGTGTGGTTGTGTAAAATAACAACTTTTCTTTTAAAAAAAGGAATACGAAAGCTACCTCTTCCTTCCGGTACTTGCCGGAAGGACTTTTTTATGATATGATGGTTCAGTTTCAGAACCGGTTTTGAGAGTTAAGGTAATTTTTTAAACAAATCCGAAAATAGAAAAAATAGCCCCTTTGTAGATCGTCCTTAGCTATCCTATACAAAAAGAATCGTGTGAAAATATTAAAATTTGGGCAAGATATTTGAAAATAACGCCCCCATAGACCCCAAAATTATTATCCGGTCTTTTTGATCGAGTCGAGACAAAAAACATTTTTTTATTAATGAGGCATAAAAAATATTATTGAAAACTATTAAATAAAGTAATACATAACCAGGGTTCGCACAGTTCTACCACTAAATTTTAAGAATATTTTTAAAGTGTTTCGCTGAAGAAATATATCGTAAAATCTGTGAATGAAGATGGTGATTACGAATGTTGTGGTTTAAAAATTAAATGTAAATTTTCTTTTTTTTAATATGGTGCCTTGCACTCCTTGTACACTCCTTGGAATTTCAAAGGAGTGTGCGAACCTTGTACCGTAATTTCGGGTGTATAAGCCGCGGATCAAACAATTCTTTTTGGATCCAGAAATCTTATTTAGTGATTTATGACAAATATTTACGTCGATCTAAGTAGTTACATTTGTTTCATAAAAAATTCTGGGTCGAAAAAGAATTGTTTGATCTGCGGCTTATACACCCGAAATTACGGTACATAACACTTATTTCATTAACCTTCCTACCCTGTTCAAATTTTACTCAATCTTGATTAAAAACATTTCACACCAGAATTGTTGTTTAAAACATTTTAATATATTCAATTCACTTATTTCTCTGAATCTGCTATTTAACTTTCTGTATGAAAAAACTTCTGGTTTGAATCGTATAAAACAAATAATAGTTATGAGTCGATTAGACCCACTCAGGGTAGGAAGGTTAAAAAAAACATTAAATTTATTTAAATTACAATTGAATGTAAACGAGCTTGCTCCTTTTTATGTTTTTGCTGACAGATGTGTTTGTAGGAGTTTCAATACAAAATCAACTTTTTATGTTGTAAGTGAAGTTCTATTTGAAGGAAATTATAGATATTGGAGCTGACATTATTTAGCATGAAGTTAACTGAAAGGAAAATAATCACAGAATGATTGTTTGGGAACACATGAACTATCATACTTGCCCTTACTAGACTGTTTACAAGTTCTCTATATTCACACTAGAGTTAAAATGGCAAATCATTAACATTTCTCAATTTCAGAAGAAAAATGTTTTTATCAAAAATATTTATCAGTATCCGTAGTAAAAGATAAACCACCAAAATTTATAAAGATAATTAAATAAAGTTATTCACTTAGTATGTTGGAGTTGCGATTTTACTTTTAACTTCAATAAACAGTGCTTTAGGAGGGCAAACATAATGCCGAAGAGCTTCAATTTTTTTATTATACGACTACAAGTGCTACCATCTTTTGTATTAAAAAAAACATATAAGAACTAGTGAAAAATGACGACGTTTACATGTGCCCCAGTTTCCCCTATACATATATATATGTACCTTTCATATATATGTAACGTACAAATATCAGTAAATCATTTTTGCAATACAGAAAACTGGTGTTATATACCGTATGTATTCTTGATGTTTTAAGTAGCGCTGCATACTCTGTACTGTCGTAGAATATATTCTCTAGTATATATTGTCTATCAATATGTTTCTTCTAATTTGTTTATGGCTACTGAGTTAGATCGTATATTCTCAAGGTATTTCAAAATCCCGGAAGAAATGGAAAAGGTGATAAAAATTTGTGTAATGTTTAGCGAAACACATAATTGCCAGATTAGTTTTGTCCAATATAACTGATTTGAATGTCGTATAAAAAGTATTTAGTTTAAATTTTCACCCTAGAAACATCTTGCAAATCTTGAAATTTTAGTTCGCATTCAATATGCGAAACGTTACATTTGGTTTACATTAAAACACATAGCATAATTTTTAATATTAGATTATTTAAAATCATGTGTTATAGATAATATCCCTTTAACAGTATTTAAAAACACAATACGGAAGGATATAGCAGCAAGTTTTGTATACTACATGGGTTTTCAGATTTAGTCAAATTCGAAACATAATGTTAAAAAGCTTGATCTCTGTTAAATGTAAATCACACTGAAAATATTCTAACAATTCAGAAACATATTCTTTCTTTTTGTTTCTTTTTGTTTATCACCGCTGATAATTGTCGAGATTTCGAACTAATATATTCTTTTATGCTGTGCTAAATTTTGTTTCATATTTAATAACTATCTGCACACTACAAGTCTTCGATTTATCTTTTCCCCGTTTTACTTTTTCTGCAGAATCCTTTTTACATAATACTTTCAGTTTTTTACGAATCAGTATTTATAAGCAAAGGAATGATTTTTTCAATTAAAAAATTATTCTCAATTAAAAAAAGAAAAAAGAACGGTTTTGTAAATTAAGTTATTCATATTATTCGAAAGAAAAATTAACAACCATAAATCACATTACTCATACCATTCCGCTGCGCACTCTTCTTTTCGTCAAAGAATTGATAGATAAAATATGATGCAAATAAATCACCCATACAACAATACGACCAGTTTGTGAAAAAAAAAAATTGGACTTTTAAAAGCTTTTATGGTTTTGAAAAGGTTTATATTTTGTTTTGTCGAAATCTTCCTCTAATATCTTGTAATAATTTCTTTAAATCAGAAATTGTTTTACGTACAATCAGGAAATGTGAGAATATCTTTTAATTTCATCGACTTTCAGTCCCGTACGCTTAGAGCATCACATTTCACTTAAGCAGAGTATAAAAAAATAACAGTTTTATATAGAGTGTAAACCTTAAAAAATCATATATACGTGTTTACTGTACAATATTTTTATACTCAAACATTTGTGTTAAATAGATTTAATTTTTGTTTTATAACAGTTTTTACATAAAAAGTTTTGATTTCCGCATATGAAAATTTATAACAATACATTTCCGAATGAAAGCCTATTTAGTTTTGATATCTTTTTATCAGATAATAAAGGAATACTTTTATTTGATTATCTTCAACTACTCTAAAGCTGCAAATATTAATATAAGCATTAATTATATAGAAATATTTTGTTCAATTTCATGTAACATAAACCTGGTCAAAAATTATTAATTTTTTTCCAAGGAATAAACTACTTATATACAAAGAATTCATGGGTAATCTTGCAAGAGGTAGTTTTTGTTTTGTGTATAGACAGCGGTATCTGCTGCAATTTTTTTTCTTTTTACAAGACATGTTTATTAAAATGAACTGCGTTACGTTGAAATTAAATGCAATTAAAACAGAAAAAAAACTCATAATTGAAAACGAACGATAAAATCTGTGTTTGGTAGATCTGCTTTATTTTTTGCACTTTTTCATAGTCCGCTAAATAAATGATTATTTTTCATTCGTTAAAGATTTTACACTACCACTAAGTTGATTTTAACATAATTCGGAAATAATAACAACCAAATTAGGAAGGAATATTTCTCGACTCTTTCACATACTACACAAAATTTGACCATTTGCTTTTCGAAATTTATGGAGTTTTTTACTATTCTGATGGCACTGCTTACTACAGTTCAAATGTACTTTATTAGGCAATTACTATTTAAGTCAATGTCATTCTGAATAGACATTTTGAAACGTATAGTGCAGAGTCCGGGTGCAAAAATCTAGGAGCCAGCCGGTATTCTCTCACCATTAAAGTTTACATTGCTAAAAATTTAACAGCATTGTCACAACAATTTTACACGAGTTTTTAGACGACAAAAAATGACATAAATATGGTGGTGAGAGACTGCCTTCTGGCGTCTAGATTTTTACACACCTGGTGTAGAGTTTTCCAATTGCGAGTGAAGAAACTTGGGACGTTATTACAAGATGACATTTTTTGCATCGGACCAACAGTTTTTGCTGAAGCAAACTTCCATCAGTAAAATTTGAATGGAAAATTGCGCCTTGTTTTAGTAGCTTATTCGTGTAAAGTTTCTCTCATAATTATAGTAAAAATTATTATTTGTCTTTAAAGGTAGAAACCGGCTCGTGTTTTGTAATCTCTTTTACTGGAACTAACAGGAGGTTGCTTATGTTATCACAATATAACAGAAACGCAGGGCTGAACACAGCTGTGACAAACTTTTACCTGCAAAGATAGGTATCTGTTTTTGGTTAAAATAATGTCTGAAATTCTGAAAGAATAAGATATTTAAATAAGGGAAAATATTCTATTGAAAGGGTATAGCCGGGTCACATAGTAAAGTATGCCCTTGAATCAACCACATGAAGTCCTACATAGATGGATAACCCATAAAAAGAAATTCAATCCTCCCCAGTTTTAAGTTTCTATCTCAAGACTATGGGGGGTAACGACCCTAAATGCCTGTTTTGGAAAAGTGCGCATTGTGACAAAACTACTAAGCAAATTTCAACGAAAAAAATAAGGGATGTAAAAAACCACCATACAAATGTTTGACAATTTTTTCAGATTTTTTTAAACAAAAGAACAAGTTTTCTAACACTTTTCCTGTTTTTAAATGAATATTTTAATTAAAAATAAACTGAAATTTCTGAGTGACCACCTTAATTTTTTTGCATGAAATACTATGAGACGTGATGCATATTCACTATCAATTTCAACTTTCGACGTATGGTGCATCATATTAAAAAAAGGCAAAATCATATACCGGCGGAATTGTGGGACGTGTGTGTCTTCGACAAATTTCACGCCTTCTTTTCAAATCTCACATATTAATTCACACGTTATTTTTTAAAAGAATGAGTGAAATTTGTAGGAGAAAACTGGGGAGAAATGAAATTCTTTTTATGGGCTATCGATCCATGTAGGACTCCATGTGGTTGACTCAAGGGCATATTTTACTAATAAACCCGGCTATACTCTTTACTGTTAGACGTTTATCTTGGCGGTAGTCAAACAGTACGAAACAGGTTACAGTTGAATATTTACCATTTCAAACGGTGTGTCAATTTCTCTTTATTCATGGTTCCATGTTTAGGTCCGTGAAATCAAGCATTCTTGTTGTTTTGAAAGATATCTCTTGTTATTTTCTATAGAGGCTTCTCAAAAAAATGTACCAACAAGTTCCAATCCATTTCTAAAACTTCAGGGCTGTATGCTTCAAAGCACAATAGAAATCTTTCTTAAATATAACAAAGCATTGATGACAGCTGTTTTAATATTAGGCTTACACCAACGCAAAAAATGTCCTCTCTATTTTCCTTTTACCTCTGTTGGTTGATGAATTCGGATTTTTTTTTTCAAGATTTTTGTCGTTCCTTGCATTTAAATCTCATTAATTTCTGAAATTATTCAACTTTTTTTTTTTAAGAATTAAGTACTTTATTAAAAATAGCTTAATTCAAATTAAAGAAAAATTACTATGGCTGAAAAAAGGCTATGCATGGACATTAACTAATGCCCTTTAACTGAAATAACTTTCAAAATATCAAAACATGCGACTATCAGGGTATAAATACTTTTATTTTATATTTCATTTTGTTAACCCTTTCCGGCGCAAGCAAATTCTATTAGCAAAATGAGAAATTGTCGATTGACACCGGAATTTATAAAGGACTTGTCTAGATGTTACGAATTCCTTAATTTAAGCTTTCCTTGTAAAAGCGAAATTATATTAAAATATTACTGGTGCCGTTTGCAAGTTTGGAATTAAAATTAGGCGTTGCCGGCCCGGCAACACTGCGCAAGAAAGGGTTAACGCTTCGAAACCATAGTATTCATCTTTCAATACATATATGTTTTTAAAAATCGTAAAACTGAGTTATTGGAAATAAATTTGAATCTTGTAACGTACTGTAGAATTATCTGACTGAACATCTTTTGTTTTTTACAGTGAACTGTATTGTGATCTTTATTGGTTTAACCGTTTCGGGTCCGATTTTGTTTTTCACTTGTTAGAAAAAATTAATTCTACGTTAATAACATTAATACTAGTTATCCAAATATATTACATAGTGTTTAACGAATATTTCATTATCTGAGAGATAATAAATGTTGTTAGTTTGCGTACTATGAAATTAATATTCATATGACAATAAGCTAAGAAAGAATTTTTGGAGAGTTTTAGAAAATAATGTATTAAAATAATATTTAACTTATATTACAACTTTCTAATTCTTTTTGCGCTTTAACAAAAATTATTCTTTCAGGAAAGTAACTTTTATTTTAAATTTAAAGACTGAAATACATGTTTAACCTTCCTACCCTGAATGGGTCTAATAGACCGCGTCCTATAATGCGTTTCATTCGATTCAAACCAGAACATTTTTCATAAAGTAAATTAAATAAATAACGCAAAGCTTTAATTTAAATACGTATGTTACATGGATTTAAATAAAAATTCTGGTGTCATATATTTTAATCAAGTTTGAGTAAAATTTCAACAGGGTAGGAAGGTTAAAATAAAGAAATCGCAAACGTCCCAAAGAGAATTAAGCAAGTAATAATAATAATTATTATTACTAAATGCCTAAAATTAAAATAAGTTATATAGTAAATACATAGACGTATACTAACATTACTACATGTAAATAGCAGTAAAATTATTTCTTAAAACATAATAATACTTGATTAAAAGACATGTACTATTAATAGTACATCAGATTCTAAAGGGTTAAAAAAAGTCCTTTCAAACTATTTATTGTAAAAAGAATTTGAAATAAGAATTTTTTTCCAATTATTAATGATAATTTTCAAAAAGATATCTTTTTTTCCGTTTAAAAGGAAATGAAAATTAATTTCCAATATCCAATATTTCTATTCCGAAATTGCTTCATAATATTTTAAAATGTAAATACTTCATTAAAATTAAAATATATGTATTTTCTATCTCAGATTTTGAAATAAATCGGAACGCAGTTAATATAGTTCTAATTAACTATTTATCAAAAAGTAATAACCTAAGAAATGGAGGAATAGAAAAAGAGTTTCACTTAAAATCATTTTTAATGTTAAAATTTTACATTGAATACATTTTTTGCGAGTGAATTTTTCTTTTTATCGATTTAACAATGGTAGTTATTTGAAAATAAGTTTTATTAATCACAGGTCATTTTTTTATGTTTTTCTTTCATTATATAATATGAAAAATCAGGGAAATATACATATATTTTGAAATTTCATTTGTTATTATAGATATTACTTTTCTTTTACAAAAATATATTTTTGACTCATTCATTATTTTGCGATTATTGCTCAGAAATGTAATAAAAAGAAATATTTTTGCTATTAAATTATTTATCTTTAATTAGTAATTATAATGTTATGCATAATTTTTGGTTTTCTGAAGATTACCGTAATTTCCGGCATATAATCCGCAGATCAAATAATCCATTCCCGACCCAAAATTTTTTCAAATATAAATGTAACATTTCAGATCGTCGTAAATACCGTAATTTCGGGTGTATAAGCCGCGGATCAAACAATTCTTTTTGGACCCAGAAATCTTATTTAGTGATTGAAGACAAATATTTACGTCGATCTAAGTAGTAACATTTGTTTCTTAAAAAATTCGGGGTCGAAAAATAATTATTTGTTCCGCGGCTTATAGACCCGAAATTACGGTATTTGTCTTCAATACACACAATATAAAATTTCAGGGTCCAAAAAGATTTGTTTGATCCGCGGATTATATGCCGGAAATTACGGTAGTTAATCTTCAACTTTTAAAATCCTTTTTAACCCTTTGAGCTGTGATGGTTGAATTTTCTACCACTTAATTTTAATTCCTAAATGTCACAATGGCACCGGAATATTCTACCAAATTTATTTGAAAAAGATTAACAGCATTCCTTTCGTGCTTATCGTTAACCGGATCTTTTCTTTTCAAAATACTGGTGCCAATATGACATTTGGAATTTTGAAGAAATTTACCCAACAGAGCTCAAAGGGTTAAGAGTTCAATTAAAATATATATATCATGTTTTGTGTATGTGTTTTACTAGTTTCTATATAATTTCAAATGCAATATTATTTTTTTACATAATTCTTTTATTGATATATATATATATATATATATATAATGGCGCGACTGAGTTTTAGCCCCCTTCTTGGCGCGCTTCCAAAATATCGCCACATTGGCACGCTTTTGCGTTTTGTCTCCCGGAGCGGGATTTAAGTCCAGGAGACACTACGCAAAAGACATACCATCTTTTAAAAACAAAACCAACCTTTTTAAAAAAAAAGAAATCAATAATAGATTTTCTAAAGAAATATACTAAGCTTTGAAGTCAAATAATGTTTTTCTTTTATATATAATATTAAACGAAACAACATTAAGATTCAAAACATCTAAAGTACCGTAATTTCGGGTGTATAAGCCGCAGATCAAACAATTCTTTTTCGACCCAGAATTTTTTAAGAAACAAATAAAACTAGTTAGATCGCTGTAAATATTTGTATTCAATCACTAAATAAGATTTCTGGGTCCAAAAAGAATTGTTTGATCCGCGGCTTATACACCCGAAATTACGGTACTAAAGAAAGGCCTAAAACACTTACTTTTAAATACAAAGCACGGTCTCTGCATTCAATAAACAATAGAAATGTAGAAAATACTTCCTTATAAATACAAAACAAAGGTTTCTAATTAAAAAAAATCACTCGTATGTTGCATCCAAAAATTTACTCACTCGATGTTACACTCTTCGAAATCCAACGGCCTCTAATGAGACACAAAATATTTAATTAATTTCAAGGCGCGAGACTTCAAACTTTTAAATGTTTCTCCTCTCTCGTCCAATAAGAAAACTAGAAAAGAAAGAACGGAGCATGCGCAAGCCGAGGAGCGAAATCTCTCCGAGGGTTGCCAAGAAGAGCAGCACCTAAACGGAAAGGAAAGCAAGGCATAGCACAGTCATCGCGCGTCAAAAAAAAAAAAAAAAAAAAAAAAAAAAAAAAAAAAACGCGCCAAGAAGTGGGTTAAAACTCAGTTTACTCTATATAATTTTTCAGACTTCGGAACGTAAGAGCTTAATGATTAAGATTCAGAAAAAACACCATTCTGAAAAGTTATTTCGATAAAAGAACATTTTACTCGTTTTTCATACAACTATTCCGCTTAATTTGAATTTAACTTCCTAAAAGATCATTGTAACTTAACCGCAACTCATGCAGTGTTTGTTTTATAAACGTAACTGTAATATTAGTATTTCCTACCTTATACCAAGAGCCAATTTATTAAGAAAGTGGTCACAATAGCACGTCGGCCGCCCGTCAGTTACAATGGGAATTGTAACAAGATATCATTTGCATGTGTGGTGATATGTATAGTCGTAGGAAAACAGTAAATACCCCCTACTAACTCCTGAAATTTGCCTAAGTGGCCATCTACATATAAAACGAACCCTATTTTTTTTAAATGGCAGTACCAAACTGTGACCGAATAAATGAACCTTAGACCCTTCCATTAACCTGAAAATTTTTCATACAATTATTATGATAAATTTCTGAGAAAATGATTATTTTTAAACGAGCCTATTTTAGGAGCTTTATCCAAACTGACGTTCTGTACACGATTATGGTCCAAGACCCAGGTTAAAACTTATTCTTGTACCTGCAACAAAAATATGCTAATTATTGCTAGGTATTGCTATGTCTGCTAGATTTCCATGCTATTATATGCTAGCTAGCATCACATGCTATATCGCTAGCTTGCACAACAAAAGCATGACAAGCTATATGCAAGCATTTCATGCTTATTTCCAGCAAAATGGGCCAATCCACACCATGAATTGCTGGAAATTTTTCTGGAACCAGCAATGTGTAACGCTAGTTTATGCTATTTTACTTGTTGGGTTAACCCCTTGCGGGGCGGTGGTTTCATAGATATACCCCTTAATTTTAATTCCCAAACGCTACATTTGCACCGGAATTTTGTTAAAGAAAATCACGGTTTATTGAATGCGCGAAGTATAGCGTTTTCTTATTTAAAAATAAAGTTGCTTTCAAATTCAGGTGTCAGTGATTAATTTCAATACTTAAGCAATGAATTTGCCCTGCCCCGCAAAGGGTTATAGCACTTGGTGCTTGTCTAGCAAACATAGCAGCATGAATTCTTATTGAAGGCATCTTACTAGGGAACTTTCCCAGGTGTAAGTTGTGGATTTGGAGGAGTGTGGTATCAAAAGAAAGATCTCATCATGTACCTTAAACAGTGCAAAGGAAACCACTCGTCCCAGTCCAACCGTTTCCAAGATATCAATACTTGAAATGTGAATGAATAAATAAATAAATTTACAGGCACGTATATAAAGTCTTGGCAAGCTAAAAAAATATTTGCACTGTTATTAATCCTCCTGCCAATACATTTTCCCGAGCTACAAGCAAAATCCTTTACACCCACACATTGCCAATCTGTTCCTCTCTTTTACACAGGCACTTCGCATTCTGCGAGGTTTTCACGTACGGCTCGAAGACATTTCCGTCTAGTTTTGGGATTTCCAGCACCTTATTTTATGCAAATTTTTCGGCAAATGTGTAGCGTAAAGTAATAACTGTATGTGTATATAGTGTGTAAAATAAAATGTTTTTCTTAGGTTGACTTAATTTGCGAACAATTTATATACCAGACTGTCAATTCATTTATTTATTCATTCACACTTCAAGTACTTATATTTCGAAAACGTTTGTATTCTTACGCGTAGTTCCATTGTACTTTTTAACGTACATGATAATATGTTTCTTTTGATACCACACTCGTCCAAATCCACCAGGGAACGTTCCCTAGTTAGTCGCCACTCAAACAGTCAATGAAAACTGCTAGATTACAGGATAGCATTAGAAGTTTCAAAATATCTAATCATATCTATCGTAGACGGCCCTATAAACCATCATTTTGCAGTTTTTAAGCATAATTTGAAAACTAATTAGAAGAAAATTTTGAAACTTTGGAATTCCATAAGGCAGGACTTAATAAATCTAAGTCCAACAAAAATTAATTGTATGTTGCAATTCAGATTTTTTTCGAATATTAAATTCATAAATCATAATTCATTTCATAAAATTATAAAAATTTTAAATTCAACGTATTTATGTTTAGGTATTTTAGTATTATTGCCAAGTGAAAAAAATAGCACATTAGAGCTACAATTTCAGAAGATATTAAGGAAAATATGAAAATGTAATTTAACATTGAAGCACTAAATTTTTAACGCTTATAATTGAAAAATTTATCATTCGAATGACTTGAAAATTGGTGTCTGGGCATATTTTGAATCGAAGATTTAAAATATTTTGTTATAAATAAATACTGTAATAAATACTGTAAGTAAAACCTGTAGAATGAAGGTTGATGTCAAACACGAGACGAATTTGCAACAATACTTATTATTTACAAATAAATAATTAAAAACATTGTCTACAATTAAATTATTTACAAAATGATGTTAATTGCCCGCCAAACTACGTTCCGTTAAGTAATATAAATTCACTATTAATTCATTTATATCTATTTCACCAACGAATATCTTTATATTAAATCGAATTAAATAGAAATGACTACATAAATAAAGTTATTTATGCAAATTTTTTAGCAATACGTTTTCTGGTAAAACATTAAACAGAAGACTTTGCTTACATTTTTTGAATTAGCATAATAACACTGAATACAGGCTATCTATTTCATTTATATATTTAATATTTGTGTATTCTTGAAATATCTCGATATTGCCAAAAACAAAAATAGAAAATAAGTAATATATGCTAAATCAACAATGGATAATATTCATTGATCTGAATTCGAGCCTACAAAAATAATTTCTCCCGTAGGAAAGTAGCGTGGGGAACTTAATTTATTTTACATGGATGTATGTGTCAGTGGCAGAAATTCATACGGAAAATTAAATAATTTATTCCATTTTTAAAACATCATCGGATACTTATATACTTTTCAGATGCATATAAAATGTAATTTTCTCTCTTGCACCTTAATACTGCGAACATTACTCTGGTGATTTCACATTTAAGCACTTTTGTTTTAAAGTCAACTTGTTTGGTGGCTAAAGTAAAATCGAAATCGTAAAGAAACAAATAATATGTAACTCGAAATTGCAGTATTTTTTGAAATTACATCTGCATGTTTCATCTGTAAGTTACAGGGTGTTTAGCAAATAACACCCTGATTTCAAAATTAAATTTCCCAAAAACAAAGATCGATAGTAATATGCGGTAAACGGTTTTTTCATTAGGTAAGATGTAAAAATCTTATATAGAAATTTCAAACAGTGAATATTTTGAAAAAATTCTGTTCTAATTGCATAGAATTCTTTGATCTGACATTTTTCTTGTTTTAGATTGCCTACAGAGAAATAGTTTTTCAGCTTACAGTGCAATATTTTAAAGATTTTTCGAAGTAAATTTTTAGACTTTCGAAATTTCAAAAATTTAATTTAAAAAAACTATGAAATATGGCACTTTAAGCCGAAAAACATTCTCTGGCAGCAATCTAAAGCAAGAAAAATGTCAAATCAAAGCATTCTTTGCAATCAGAACACAATCTTTTCAAAATATTTACCGTTCGAAATTTTTGTATAAGATTTTTACAGCTTACCGTTTACTGCATAATTCTATTGATCTTTGTTTTTGAGAAATTTAATTTTGAAATCAGGGTGTTATTTGCTGGACACCCTGTACATGGTGAACCATTAAGTGAAAGAATGAAAAATGAAAAAATGTCGTTCAAAATTTATCTATTAAAATTTTCAAAATATTTTTTAACCTAGCGAAAACGATAAATAACCAAATATTGTATCATTTGTATATTTTTTTTACATTAAACTATCTTTTAAGTTTAACAAATATTTTTTCATGTTTGAGTTAGTTATGATACTATTTCTCATGGAAATATTGTTATCTTTTTTTTAAGTTAAATATTCGCCTTTTGCTATCGAGGAGTCGTTCTCATTCACCACTAGTGTTCTCAAGCGTTTTTCGAAAATCGAGACGCCAAATGCTTTGAACACCACTAATATCGAACAGTTTACTTCGCCATTTTCACCCCAGATTATTCGGCTATTAGATAAATTGAAGAAAATCATGTTTTTTTTATAGCCATGATTCTAAATAGCCGACTCATCTTAGTGGATCATCACAAAATTCCCGACATGTGCACTATCTGTCGTGGATGCAAATTCCTAAAAGTTACCGGTGAATTATACCTCTGGATGTGCTTTGTTAGGTGAAGGTCTCGTCATCTAATGAAGGTTCTAAATTACGAGGCCCCACCAGTGGCCGAGAGGTTCAGACCTCTCAACTGGTAGACAGCAGGTGCTGGGTTCGAA
Organism: Maratus speculifer; assembly: GCA_964019185.1. Classification (NCBI taxonomy): domain Eukaryota; kingdom Metazoa; phylum Arthropoda; class Arachnida; order Araneae; family Salticidae; genus Maratus; species Maratus speculifer. The sequence continues at coordinate 402,919,275 of OZ025293.1, forward strand.
TCCAATCGCGGCTGTCGGCCTAACCGTTCGGAGTTTTCGTGGTTTTCTTCGAACCTTGCGTAAATACGGGTTAGGTTCCCTTAGAAAGACCCCAACGAAGGGCACTCCCCCCTGGTCCTATATCTCTAGCGTAGATAATCGGACGACAAAAATAAACCAAACCAAACCATCTAAATTACGAGACCAATTTGAATAGCCTTTTTCAGTACAAACAATAGGATGTAACATTAAGCAATTGGCAAAACAAAGTATGGTTAAACGAGAAGCAAGTACTTTAGATACGATGACGTGAGAAGCGAATATATCAGGTTTATTGCGTCCCGATACCAAGTATCTAACCCGTTAAGCTGAGTTAACTCGGTAGGTAGGGGCCTGGTCATCGGTTAGAAAGAAAGAAAGTTTAAGAAAATCAGTTGAAAATGCTGTTGTCCAGAGCATTTGGAGCACTCTATTTATGCGGTTCACCAATAGCAGTGTTGCCAAGTCTCCGGCTTTTTGCACACCGGTATTATTTTACAAAAAATCTGGATCTTTTAAATCTTCTAAATGTTCCAATTAAATAAAACAACATTTTCTGTATAATAATACTGGTATCCAAAAAGCCGGAGACTTGGCAGCTCTGCCAATAGTCAGTGAGAATCACCTCTCTAGCAGGGTGCGTAGTTATCAAGAAACTCGGAAGATTTTAATTCTTTAAACTACTGGTTGTTACATCTGAAAAAGGGATTTCTTTTTCGTTAAATAAACGAATATTACATAATAAAAATTCTGGTAAAAAGTCCTTACAAGGTCCTTCTAGACTACGCACCCTGTCTAGTGCAAAGAGATAGTGTATATCATAGCTGCCAATTCTTCAGCTTATTTGGACCGAAAAAACTAATAGAAATTTTTGCTTCATTTAACCCATTAACGCCCAGCGTCCTCGTTTGAGGACGGTTACAAAAACAGCAAGAAAGCGGCTTTCCCACCAGTAAAGAGGAAGATAAATATATACCTTCTTTCACGAGACTGAATCCTCGATAAATCTAGATAAAAGTTAATTTGATTTTAAAAGTGGTGGGAAATACAAAATTTAAATTTTAGCAAAGAAAATAATTCGGGCGTTAATGGGTTAATCGGCGGGTATACAGGGACTTTAACAAAACAAGTTGTAGTAGGGAGAAACACTAACAAAACAAAGAGTAATCTGCCAGTATTTTCTACTGGTGGATCAAAACAGCAATGCCAATCAACCAAGACTATCACCGTGCATGCGCTATCCATCGGTACAAACCTTTACTTTCAAATATTATAGTTCCACCAGCATATTTCGCATACGAGCTACAGTGGGAATATTTACTATCCAATTATACAAACTTCAAAAATAATTACTCTAGGTAGTTTTTGTAATTAATTTTAATACGCTCTGCTTTTTAATATGTATAATATATTCCAAATTTTATTTATTTTCGAATTACAAAAGTCCTTCCGGCAATGCCGGGAGGAAGAGGTAGCTTTCATATACTTATATATTTATTTATTTATTTTAAAGTAAGTTACATTGTTCAAAAACACTAAGCTCAAATTAGTGGAAATAATCTTATAAAATTAGTGATTTTATAAGATTGAATACTAGTTTTTGTCACGACTGAATATTAATAGGAATTTTTAGAAATTAGTCACCTTTTATTCAACTTGGTTTTATTTTAAGCGATTTAGAGAGTCACCAAATTCCACGATATCATAAAGTGTATGCCATTTTAAAGCAACATTGTGGATCGTTCAGATCAGACCGTTTCAAAATGTCAGCCATAAGCAAAATTCAAAGTGCTATAACTCAATCATTTTTTAAGATATAGACAAAATAAAAAGTGTTCTAAAATCGTTGTTTTAGTTCTAACACGTAAAAGAAAAATATTTTTCAACTTTTAATTTTTTCGCATTTAATTTTAAATTTTAAATTTTTTAAAAAATTTAAAATGTCCACCATTTTGAAACAAAATGGCGGATGATGCTGGCCAACGGACTCGGTCGAGACATTTGTATGTACTATGTACATACCAAGTTTCATTGAAATCGGTTCATAAATACGCGTGTTATCACGTGACAAAAATCAGATCGTTTCAAAATGTCAGCCATAAGAAAAATTCAAAGTGCTATAACTCAATCATTTTTTAAGATATAGACAAAATAAAAAGTGTTCTGGAATCGTTGTTTTAAGTTCTAACACGTAAAAGAAAACTATTTTTCAACTTTTAATTTTTTCGCATTTAATTTTAAATTTTAAAGTTTAAAAAAAAATTAAAATGGCCACCATATTGAAACAAAATTGCGGATGATACTGGCCAACGAACTCGGTCGAGACATTTGTATGTACTATGTACATACCAAGTTTCATTGAAATCGGTTCATAAATATGCGTGTTATCACGTGACAAAAATCAGATCGTTTCAAAATGTCAGCCATAAGAAAAATTCAAAGTGCTATAACTCAATCATTTTTTAAGATATAGACAAAATAAAAAGTGTTCTGGAATCTTTGTTTTAAGTTCTAACACGTAAAAGAAAAATATTTTTCAACTTTAAATTTTTTCGCATTTAATTTTAAATTTTAATTTTTTTTAAAAATTTAAAATTTAATGATGCTGACCAACGAACTCGGTCGAGACATTTGTATGTACTATGTACATACCAAGTTTCATTCAAATCGGTTCATAAATACGTTAGTTATCGCATGACAAAAATCAGATATATATATATATATATATATATATATATGGTTATATATATATATATATATGTCAACATTTGAACGGAGGGTGGTTTTGGGGTCTGGGGGTCATGATCGGTGAAAATATATCAAAATTTTCCGGAAGTGCTTTCCTCCGGACGGCTGCAATAGGTAGCTTTTTACTTTTTGTAATGAAAGCTACCTAAAATATATATTAATAGTTTTGTTTGTCTTAATATATCTTATCTTTAATTTAAAACAGCTGAAATGAATATTTCGTGGAAAAATAACATACCAGCAGGTATATTAAATTTTAGAAAATTGTGTCATGTTAAATACTACATTACTTACTTTAAAAATTCAGAAACAGAACATGTAATTCTGTCTTTTTTTAATCTAATTTATTATATTTTAAAATATTTTCTAGAGCTATCAATAAAAAATCAGTCTTTTAAGTTCAATATTGATTTACAAAATCCAAATATTTAAAGAAATAAAAGTGATCTAATAAATTCTCTTTTCTTAAAATACAAAATTTAATCATACAATTTATTGCAAATTTAAAAACATTTTAAAATTCATTTAAGCAATTTTTGCTTCTTTCTCATCTCATTAAGTGTGAATTGTGTTGGTAAAATACTTTCTGTTTTTAAAAGAGGTATTAAAAGAAAAATCTTAGTTTGTTCCCAAATTTGAAAAGTACGTGCAGACAGAATATACAAATTACACAGGCAAAAGCTAAAGAGAATATTTTTTATCTTAACTTTAAATTCAAAATTCGTAAAACTTTCCTAAACATCTATTTAAACATTTCACTTAACACGCAATACAGTTTTTATGCATAAATATTACAGATAAAAGTATAGGATGCATTTTTAACAATATTTGTAGAAAGTATTTTATTAGTATTTTTTATAAAATGTTTAACAAATAATAACTGTTTAAGATATATCAGATTTGCAATTAATAAAATCTGTTGGATATTACCCAGTTCAAAACCCCAAAATTTTACGTAACTCGATGTATAATATGATGTGTAAATATTGAGTTTGTATGTGTATGTACCGTAATTTCCAGTGTATAATCCGCGAATCAAACAATCATTTTTTTGACCCAGAAAGTTTAAAAAATAAAATGTGACATTTTAGATCGCGGTAAATATTTGGCTATAAATACAAAGAAAAAAAAGTACAATTTTTTCCTAAAAAATGTCATTGTCCACAAGTTCACAAGAACCATGCCTTTTAGCTCTCTTTGGAAAAAATAAGACATCTATCGTTTTTTAAGATTTACCGTAATTTCGGGTGTATAAGCCGCGGATCAAATAATTCTTTTTGGATCCAGAAATCTTATTTAGTGATTGAAGACAAATATTTACGGCGATCTAACTAGTTATATTTGTTTTTAAAAAAATTCTGGGTCGAAAAAGAATTGTTTGATCTGCGGCTTATACACCCGAAATTACGGTATTTCCTTATGATTTTATCATTCAAATTCGTTTTCATGATATTTCAAATGACTTTCGAGCAAATAGACATAAAATTATTTATATGTTTTATACGGCAGTAATTACTCGAATGTTTTACATTGCAATACCTCTATCGTAACAGCATAATGGTTAACCCATTAACGCCCGAATTTTCTTTGCTAAAATTTAAATTTTGTATTTCCCACCACTTTTAAAATCAAATTAACTTTTATCTAAATTTATCGAGGATTCAGTCTCGTGAAAGAAGGTATATATTTATCTTCCTCTTTACTGGTGGGAAAGCCGCTTTCTTGCTGTTTTTGTGACCGTCCTCAAACGAGGACGCTGGGCGTTAATGGGTTAAAAGACTTTTTCGTTTTAATACCGCATTCAAGATGATCATTTATAGTTGCTTTTTAAAGAAATAAAATTGGTTTGAAATTTCAATGGTATTTATTTGCGCCATTCGACGGAATTTTCCTAAAAATCTGCACAAATTTATCAAGTCTGGAAAGTGATGAAAAAACAATTCAAAGAAAAATGGACACTGTAAGGAAACATTAATAACCACATTACCCTGTAAAGCTGTTATTGGGTTTCAACTAAACCGTTTCGTTTAAAATTATCGATTTTACTTTTGGTGGTACGTGCTAGACGTTTTACAAAATATAAATCCATAGTTTCGAGGAAGTATTTTCTTAGATTAATCAATTTATGGATGTTATATGCTTTCCAGAAGCATAGACTTTGGACTTATACACTCAGAACTCTTTAATTGGTTAGATTTAGGAAACGCTACCCAGGTTGTGGAACTTCTCTATGAAAGCAGAGATACCGACATCTCTTAACCCTTTGAGCTTTGGGTAAATTTTTTCAAAATTCCTAATGTCACATTGGCACCAGTATTTTCCAAAGAAAAAAAACGATTAACAATATGCACGGGGGGGGGGGAAATGCAATAAACCTTTTTCAAATAAATTTGGTAAAATTTTCTGGTGTGGTTGTGACATTTCGGTATTAAAATTATGTGGTAGAAAATTCTACCATCAGAACTCAAAGGGTTAATTATTCCGAAATGGAACTCATTAAAATGAAGACGCATTTTCTTATATAACTTTTCCGGTTTGTACATGCAAATCTTCGATCATACTCCGGAATCATTAAGAGATTGCTTCTATGCGAAAGGGATGTTTTGTTTGCGGAAGTGGTTAAGAAAGACTGCAGTAATGACTGATGGTCAAGTCTGGCCAACCTGTTGAAAATTGGGAAGCGCTAAATAAAATTCAGCGAGATGCTGAATGCCACAGTATTGCTGCATTTGGCTGATTTTTTGGGGGGGAATTCGAAATTCTCACCAGTAAGTATAAATAATAATATTGCTTTATATGATGATAGACATTCAACAATTAAAATAAAAAAATAAATACTACAGTAAAATTTTTCAGTGTGAAATCCAACACTAGTGAGAAATCGGTAGATTAGTTGATGACGTCACAATTTATGTCCCGAGGCCAACAAAAAAGATGATGATTTTTTATCACTTATGATTTTTTACAGACTGCTGAAGTCACGTGATCTTCGAATGCACCAACGAAGCTGTGCGTAAAGAGCATCATGTCGTTCTAGCTTTTTGTAAAAAAAGATGACTAAGATGCATCGCAGTAGCCTGTCTTTTTCGTAAGCCTCGTTATGTCCTCTGTTCTTGAGTATTTTGATTTCTGTGCCTGAACCTCTTGCAGTCCAGATATGTTTAGCGGATCTATTTCACTAGCCACAAGTGATGCCGAATATGGCAGATTTTTAAATGAAATTTTTAATTTAATTGAAGTGAAATTTTTAATTTACTCTCGCTTTCCTTTTTCTTTCATTTATGGAAATTCAAGTAGCTGGTAAAGTTCAAATAAGAGTTGAAATTTTTGGATGCAAATTCGGAACGTCTAATTAAACATCAGGCCTGATAACGCCCAATGTTTCGACAATGAAAATTGGACGTACGCTGCGTACGTTACTCGGAAATCATCAAAATAGCATGAAGTATGCTGGGCACGTAATGGAGCTCAAGGGTTGAAAACATTAATGGATACATGGAATAGCATCTCCGGGCTCTCAAATGATACGCAAAATTAATACGAATATTTTTTGTAATTAAAAAAAAAAATCTGCTTAGATTGTTCGGAAAATGCGCAGAAACCACTTTTTGCAGGTAATTTCATTCTAGGATTCTCGAAAAATCTACCATTAGACTTCCTGTAAAAAAAGTTTTGTGTCTATATCTTGCGCTACAAATTGCTAATAATCGCTTAACACTACACTGGAAATTTGTTTTATAATCAAGTTTTATAAAAATATTTCACCCCAGAATTTTGATTTAAAAGAGTTTAACTTTAATGTTTAACGTTTGTTTTATTTGTATGCTTTAATTTTTTTATTTAATCCAATTTCTGGTTTGAAACGAGACATATTTATATGGGTAGCAGTCAAAATAACGGCTCATGGTAGTTCAGTTTTCATGTCTTTGCCATTGCAGCAAACTTCTACGTCTATTTAAAATACAGTACACATATTTAAACCAGAAGTTTTACTTAATGATTGACAACATGTAGCAAATGACAAAACATTAAATAAATTTGTATGATATTTTACTGACGCAAATTGTGGTGCGAAAGATATTTATAATATGTAAATAGGCGTAGAAGTGGGCAAATATGCATAGCTATATATTTATATTATTTTTTAACAATATATTTATTTTAAACACACAGTAAAACCAAAAACCTAAAATCGAGTTATCTCGTAGAATACGAGGAAATTATAAATCAGTATTCAACATTCACATCATTCAGTATTTTTTGAAAATTTATTTATACTCTTTTGAGGGGGGGGAGGTGTATTTATTTCTGTTATCTGCAAAATCTGGTATAAACTTGTTTTTAAGTTTTACATATTATTATAAATATCTAAATATATTTGAATTATTATATTTAACATTTATAACTCATGACATATTAAAGGTTATGAAACATCATTGCTGTAAAAGTTCTAAAGTAAAATTGCCATTCTATGCATTACATTACAGTTGCAAAGTATATTGAAATAATTTGCATTTAATAATGACTAATAAATCTGTTTTCGTAATTTGAATAAACTTGTAATTTTTATTATGTCTGATAGCAATAACGAATGAAAAATAAATAGAAACTTTCTCTCCTAATGTTTATTCAATACAATATTTTTAAAAGACGTAAGTTCTTATTTAATCTGTGAAACTGTGTCATTAAATATAATTATTTGTGTTTTGCAAAACTCAGTTATTGAGAAATAAATTATAAATATACTAAATTAAGATTGTAAAGAAAGAAAGTCGTATAAAGCTGTTTAAAGTATTTGTAAATGCGCACTGGCTTATTGACTCTCTGAAACTGCGTCATTAAATTAAAGCTTGTGTTTATGCAACAAAGTAAAAATATAAACATATTAAAAACACTATTCCATCAACTAGGAAATTACTTAACTTTAGTTTAACTTTAAAGTACTCATGACTTTTTTACGGACAATAAATACATCTATTTGTGAAAAAAAGTATGTGTTATAAATTGCTTGCATTCTCAGATTGTTTTTGTTAAGATTTACTTTGTAATACATGTTAATAAAATCACTTATATTTTAATCAGTTAAGATGGTTTAATGATTATTTATATAAAGATAGTTTTATTTATTTAAAAATAGCTGATTTGGCATTTCATGCTTAACCCTTTCCGCCACACTGTGCCCGGTCTGGGATACCTAATTTTAATTACAAACTTGCGAACGGCACCAATAATATTTTGGTAAAATTCCGCTTTTACAATAAATTCTTAAATTAAGGAATTCAAAATAAATAAAAAATTCGCTTGTGAATTCCAGTGTCAGACGATAGTTACTCATTTTACTAACAGATTTTGCCTGTGCCGGAAAGGGTTAATGAGTAATCCACTATTGTTTAAAAATTAGCAAATAGATTTAACAATGAGGAAATAAGTTTGAAAATGATGCGCATTACTTTTAAAAAGTTATACTTTTGTTATGTATTTTTAATACTATATGCATATAATAAAATTATATAATTATATGTAACAATATTGATTGCATTGTCATAATATTTTTTAAAAACATTTTTCAAAATATTACCGTAATTTCGGGTGTATAAGCCGCGGATCAAACAATTCTTTTTGGACCCAGAAATCTTATTTAGTGATTGAAGACAAATATTTACGGCGATCTGAATAGTTATATTAGTATCTTAAAAAATTCTGGGTCGAAAAAGAATTGTTTGATCTGCGGCTTATACACCCGAAATTACGGTACATATAGTTTTGATACAAGATATGTTGTATTATTTTTATAAATTTTATTGATTTTGTAAAAGTAAAAATTGTATGTTATATAAAATATCCCTGTTATAAAATTACTGGTTCTGCCCTGCATCAAGACTTTTTTTGCGCTAAACCGGTGGCGAAATGGGCGAATATTGCGGCCGTTATATGTTGTGGTCTCGGGCAGGTACCAAATCTTTAAAGCCCGGAAATTATTTGGCCTTGAGCGTAGCCATCCAAATGTTTCATGCCAGGGCAGGGCTCCCAAATGGTCCGAGAACTGAACATCAATATTTTTTAACAGAAAATTTCATAATACATTTCTGCAGAATTTGCGCTAAAATCAATTTTTAAAGGTTGTTTCTCGGCAATTTGCAAGAAAAATCTAAAAGAAAAATTTCTCTAAGAAAATTGTGGTGTTCAGTTGGCGGACCATTCGGCAGCCCTGGACAGGGGACATGAATTTTGACATCATCGCTAATCGCCTCACCAGAATTGAAATTAACACCGGAAAATTTTGACTATCAATTTTAATTTATTTTATTTCTGTGGTATCTGTTATCTTATAAAACATTTATTTATACTTACTGGTGAGAATGTAGAATCCCCCAAACGAAAATTACCCAGATGCGAAACACTCCGACATTCCACATCTGGCTGAATTTGTATTTAGAGATTCCGAATTCCTGGTGGAAAGTTTAAATAGTTATTTTTTATAAGATGATAGATATTCCAATAGTAAAAGAAAAGAAAATTGCTATTCAAGATTTTCTAGAGTAAATTCCAACACAGAAAAGTTGGTCGATTAGTAATGGCATTACAATTCGTGTCCTATAGACTTGAGTATTTCAATATTTAAGTCGCATAACATAACATATGCAACAGTAGCAAAATAATATTAGTTTTGAAGATAATGTTAACGCTGTTAGGTTATCGTTATTTCTTGTATAACATTTATGTTGAATTTGAAAACATTTACATAAAATCTGATAGCATAAAAAAGAGAAAATTCCGGGTTAAGAAAATAGATTAATATCATTTTAAAAAAGTGCCCCAAAGAGTTTTAAAGAAGGTTCACACACTCCTTGGAATTTCCAAGGACTCTGGCACCACTATTAAAAATAAGAAAATTTTCATTTAATTTTTAAACCGCAACATTCATAACCCTCACCTAGTGCACAGATTTTGCGATGTTTTTCTGCAGTGAAATACTTCGAAAATATTCTTAAAATTTAGTGGTAGAACTGTGCGAACCCTGGTTTTAAATAAAACTAATTGTAAAATAAAAACGTACGGGATTAATATACTTTTTCTGTTGGAAAAATGTTCTCAAAAATGCCTAGATATATGCAGTAAAATGTACAATCGTGGATCAACGTATTAAAACGAACCAAAACTTCCTTTTTTAATGGCAATACACAATTTTAACAAGATATGTCAAATCTTCGATTCGAACTGTGCCTAGACACCAAGTTTCAAATCATTTGAATGATACGCTTATGAAATAAAAACATTCAAAATTCGCGTGCTTCTAATGTTAATTTACATTTTCATATTTTTATAAATACTTGAAAATATACAATATGCAAGTATTTTATGTAGCAACAATATTATAATAATCTAACATAAATACTTTGAATTTGCATTACTTGTAATTTTATGATCTTAACCTTCCTACCCTGAATGGATCTAATCGACCCATAGCTATAATTTTTTTTGCACGATTCGAACCAGAACTTTTTTCAAAAAGAAAGTTAAAGAACAGATTAAGACAAATAAGTTAATTAAATAGATTAAAATGGTTTAAATAACAATTCTGGTGTGAAATGTTTTTATCAAGATTGAGTAAAATTTGAACAGGGTTGGAAGGTTAATTATGAATTAAGAAATTATTATTCGAAAAAAAAGATGAATTGCAACCTACATTTTTTAAATGGATTTAGACTGCTTAATTGGCACCTAAGATGCTTTGATCGAGAAAAGGCCTCTTTTGCTTAAAAATCGAATACCTAACTTCAATTTAGATACAGACAGTAAAATATGCTCATTTAAAAATAATTAATGTCTCGGAAAATTATCGTACGAATTGCAGGCAAATTTGTTTTTAGGCTATTCAAAGATGTGGAATTCATTTATGCTGTCATATTTTGGTTGATTGAAATGGGCTATTGAAAAAAATGAAGTTAAGTTTCGTTTAATGTAGATGGGACCCTACGCACATTTTTTATAAATCACTGAAAATAGACTTCATTTTCTTCATTTGATATCAGTAACTTTCTTGTGAAATATTTTTTGCAGAATTATTGGAGGGTGTTTCAACGACTGTACAAAATTCTCTTAATACATTATATACACCAGTCGTACACATTTTGAAAAAATCCTTGGCATTAAAAGAAATGTCGGTTTTATATAGCCTTTGAAATCTCTTAAAAATTGTTCTTTGAGGCTTCTAAGCATAATAAACGTCTTTTGGACATATAGGTAACACGGAAACCGTTTTATTATTCGTAATATTTTGTTTAATGCCGATATCATATTTTCCTAAATTAAAAAGCTTTAAATACATTTACAGTGTAGTGATAAATAAATAAATAAATAAAAACAATCGGCAATGCGTCCTCCATTTAACAGCAAGCATTCTCTTTTTCTGTATTTTATTCTTATATGTTTTTTCTAAGTATCCAGTAAATATGAAATATGCTATAGAAGAGTTCGAGCAGACTACTCATTTATGATTCATTACGTCAAAGAAAAAAGAAATGAATACATTGATTAAGATATTAAATTATTTCTTTTATGTAAACAGAATGTTCAGAACACATGCTAAGCAAAACTATACTATCATAGATTCTTTCGTACAAATAATAAGCTCTATAAAACTTTATATATACAGGGTGTTCGCTACCAGACCGACAAATTTTGAGGGACGATAGTACACATGAAGACAAACATTATTAAATAGGAAACCGTGGGGCGTAAATGCCTTCTATAGGAGCTAGGGACCATTAAAGTTTAGGGTCAAAAACTTCAAACGATGATAGAAAACAGAAAAAAGGGTCGATTCGTTTGCGGTTTTCACTAAAATCATTCTTTATATTACGATTTCTTTAGAAAAAAATTTTAAAGGTTACTTTCAAAAATTTTCGATAGAGGGCGCTTTAGACTTTAGAGTAACGAACAACTACTTTTTACCGTTATTTTCTGCATGGGGTTGAAATTATTCTGAAGTTTAGAATTTAACTTAAATTTTAAGTTCGGATCGGGTAACTAGCAAAAACTGAGCTGTGAACAGAGGGGAAGATTTTAAACATATTTTAAATTTTTTTAACAGATTTTAAACTCATAAACATTGGACAAACGAATTGATTTTATTGCGGTTTGCGTGTAGGTCATTCTCTTGATAATCATTTTATTCAAAACGACGTACAGCTTTGGTGTCTTGATTTTTTGATAGAGGGCGCTTCCGACACATCTCTGACATTTCAATGGCATTACTCTTGGGTGTTTTACTACCAGACCAACGTACTTCCAGGAAGTGTTAGGGGTGCAAAGACGATTCGGAATTACATAGGAATGTAACGAATGCCTTTTTTGCGAGTTACGGTTAAAGAAAGCAGAGAAAAAAGGGAAACAGAAACAGCAGAGAAAGAACAACACGTTAATCTGACAGAAAGCAGTTTATTTAAATGTTTTACAACAGAAGGTGTTCGAAATTACGACCAGAAAAAGTTCGGCATGCTTGGCAGTGGCGTCGCATGGAATTACTCACGCTTTAAAAGATTCCTGTCATCTCTGATAGCTTTCTGTCAAGCTACAGAAATATTAGATGCGAGGTCTTTAACTGATGGTACGGGAGTCTCACACACCCAACATTTCATTTGACCCCAGCAGAAGACGTCGATACATGATAGGCCCGGCGATCTGGCAGGCTATCACGACCCGTTGCCCAGATGTTACTTTGAAGTGTCGGCAAACGTCATTGGTAAAATGTGAATGAGCCCCATCGGGCTGTTCATCTTTCAAATACTTCATTCTGCTACCTTTAGAGCCGGTTCGCGAATGATCACTTCAAAGTGATTGCTGTTCACACACATTACCGTTGAGCGTCATCTACCGCAAGGAAACCGCCACGCCATCTACCGTCGCTGTCAAATTTGCCGGACTACTTCTGATCATAATTTGAAACACCTTTTCTAGTAAAACATGTAAATAAACTGTTTTCTGTCACATTAACGTGTTGCGCTTTCTCTGCTATTTCTGTTGCTGTCTTCTCTGCTTCCTTTAACCATAACTGGCAAAAAAAGGCATTTCCAACGTTACATTCCTATGTGATTCTGAGTCATATTTGTGTCCCTAACACTTCCTGGCAGTAAGGTGGTCTGATAGTAAAACACCCATGAGTAATGCCATTGAAATGTCGGAGATGCGTCGAAAGCGCCCTCTATCAAAAAATGAGGACGCCAAAGTTATACGTCATTTTGAATAACTAATTACCCAAAAAATGATATTCACGCAAACCGCAACAAAATCGATTAGTTTGTCCAATTTTTATGATAGCTTAGAATCCCCCCTTCTGTTCACAGTTCAATTTTTGCAAGTTACCCGACCCTAATGTTTTCGATTTTGGGCATAAAATTTAAGTTAAAGTCTAAACTTTAGAATAATTTCAACCCCATGCAGAAAATAACGGTAAAAAGTAGTTGTTCGTTACTCTAAATTCTAAAGCGCCCTCTATCGATAATTTTTGAAAGTAACCTTTGAAATTTTTTTCTAAATTAATCGTAATATAATGAATGTTTTAGTGAAAACCGCAAACGAATCGACCCTTTTTTCCGTTTTCTATCATCGTTTGAAATTTTGAACCCTAAACTTTAATGACCCCTAGCTCCTACAGAAGACGTTTGCGCCCCATGGTTTCCTATTTAATAATGTTTGTCTTCATGCGTACTATCATCCCTCAACGTTTGTCGGTCTGGTAACGAAACACCCTGTATTTACAATGTCAAATGGGTAATTCCATGAGCACATGTCGTGTAAGTCACATACTGGCTCATTCCATCAAAACGTGTCACATCTGTCACATACAACGATTGTCGGCTACCAGTATTTTAGAAAGGAAAAATGTGACTTACTTTATCGGAGGTATTTCATCAACTGAATAGGGTGAATGGAGTTCTTCGAAAATAACGGTGGCGAACAAACATAGCGATTTTTAGCTGTGTGACAGACATGACAAACTTTCATGGAATTAACCATACTACGATTTTGAATACCAGTATTTTAGAACGAAAAAATGTGACTTATTTTATGAGATATATTTCACTGATTGAATAAGGCCATGCAAACCTTTCGAAAATAACGGTGGCCAACAATTTTGCAGTTACTAAAAATGTGACTTACACGACAATTGCTCATGGAAATACCCAAATACACTCCCTGATTTAACCCTTTAAGCTCTGGTGGGTAAATTTCTTCAAAACTCCTAATGCCACATACGCACCAGTATTTTCTAAACAAAAAAAATTGTTTATGTTATATGTGAAAAAATGTATCAAACCTTTTTCAGATAAATCTGGTTGAATATTCCGGTGCCAATGTGACACTTCGGAATTAAAATTAAGTGGTGAAAATTTTACCATCAGACCTCAAGGGGTTAAATGTCCGAATCATTCAGGAAGCTCATGAATGAAATATGTAAATGCATCATAAGAATGTTGACAGTATTATAGTGATTTAATAAATATGCATAGTGAAATTTCTCTCTTATATTCAAAATAGGCGCCTAATAATTTGCATAAAACTTCGTTAATGGTAAAAACAATAACACTGATTTAGTGCATTGAACTGACAGAAGCAAGGCAATAATAAGAATATCTGTCAGATTATTATTTTATTTAATACATACATAATCCCATGAATTCTTACATAGATTTACATATTTATTTACATACTTATATATTCTTTATATACTTATATATTTACTTACGTATTTATGTACAAACTTTCATAATTTATTTCTATGCTTACATACTTTATTTACATTCTTACGTATTTATAAAGTTTATTTACATATTTAGTTACATACTTTATATACCGTAATTTCGGGTGTATAAGCCGCGGATCAAACAATTCTTTTTCGACCCAGAACTTTCTAAGAAACAAATGTTACTACTTAGATCGACGTAAATATTTGTCTTCAATCACTAAAGATGTCTGGGTCCAAAAAGAATTGTTTGATCCGCGGCTTATATACCCGAAATTACGGTACATATTTTCTTTCATACTAATTTATGTAATTTATTTGCATAGTTATAGAAATTCTCTTGCCATAGATTATTTAAATACTAACTTACATGCTTAGTTATACATTTACTTCCGTAATTACATTATTTCTTTATACATTGATTTACTTATTACATGCTATTACACAATTTAAAGTCATTTAAAAATTGACGTTAATGCAATGTGAATATCAGAATTAGATAAAGGAAGTAAATCTTTCTACTCTCGAAGAAGTTTTTATAGCATGCTAAAAATATAAGTGTTCGAATTATTACAACATAATTTTAAGAGAAACGTTTAGTCCCTTAATAGTCGCATTATATTACGGTTTAAAAAATGCAAATTCATTATTCCCACCACTTTTTCGAAAAAAAAAATATTCATCTTATTTAATGACAAGTAAAATGATACCAGAATAAAACTAATTACACTATTTTATAAAACTGGGGGGGATCAAAGAATTACGAATAAAAACCGTGCACCTTGCAGCCCGTGAATGTCTCGGGCGCGACGATTAACTTTACTACCCTGAATGGGTCTAAACGACCCAGTCCTATAATACGTTTCATTCGATTCAAACCAGAAAATTTTTCATAAAGTAAATTAAATAAAAAACACAAAGATTTAAGTTAAATAAGTATGTTAAATGGATTTAAACAAAAATTCTGGTGTGAAAGAATTTAATCAAGTTTGAGTAAAATTTCAACAGGGTAGGAAGGTTAACTAGTTAACTGATACTGTCTTATGTTTATATACGGTTACCTTTGTTGATTTAAATAAACTGAAGAACAAAAAATATCGAAAAACTTCTAGAGCTGACAGAGTATAATGTATCGATAAATCAAACAGCAAAACACTTTTGGAGACAGATAAACAGCTTATCTTACGCAAATCCTAGCACCGCAAACCCTCGTTTTCACTATCAGGAAAAATTTTGGAATTAAAAAAATAAAAAAAATAAAATATGCAGTGTATTTTCTTAAAAATAAAAAAAATAAAATATGCAGTGTATTTTCTTTTTCATTTCAAAATGTACATTTAAAAAATTGAAATGCGGTGAGTTCACCATTTGAACCATAATTTTAAAAACAAACAAGAATATTAAAAAGATAAGCTGTTCTGTTTATTAATCAAACAAGTCCTGAATACCTGCAATCAAGCCATATGTTAAATTTAAGTACTTTTGAACTAGAAATTTATATTTAATTTAATTGAGGACCTTAGATGCCAAGGGGTTAACAAAGGGTTGTCACTTATAAAGAGACAAAATTGAAAATTGAACTAAGTACACAGGGCTAATTCCATGAAAATATGTTGTGTCTGCCACACACAACGATTTTTGGATACCAGTATTTTAGAACGGAAAAATGTGGCTTATTTTATCTAAGATATCTCATTAGTTGAATAGGGCGAAGAAAAATTTTCGAAAATAACGGTGGCCAACAAGCATAGCGATTTTTAGCCATGGGACAGACATGGCAAGTTTTCATGGAAATGACCACAGACCTCCTGGAAATATGCTTTTTTATTTTCATGTAAATAAATATAATCAGGGTGCGTAGTTATCAAGAAACTCAGAGGATTTTAATTCTTTTATTATCGGAAATTCTTTAAAGTGCTGGTTGTTACATATAAAAAAGAATTTCTCTTTCGCTAACCCTTTGCGGCGCAGGACAAATTCTTTGCTTAAGTGTTGAAATTAATGACTGACACCGGAATTTGAAAACAGCTTTATTTGTAAATAAGAAAACACTATATTTCCCGCATCCAATAAACCGTAATTTTTTTAAACAAAATTCCGGTGCCAATGTGGCGTTTGGGAATTAAAATTAAGTGGTATATCTATGAAACCACTGCGCCGCAAGGGGTTAAATCAAACAAATATTACATTATAAAAATTCTGGTAGAATGTCCTTTCAAGGTAGTTCCAGACTACGCACCCTGTATAAGTTATTTTCTAACTATATGTTGCGTTCTAGTTCTAGAGATAAACCACTTTTTTCAATAATAATCAATATTGATTAATTATAAATTTAAAGAAAATTATACACTTTTTATTTTACAGTCATTGAAATAAGAGTTCAAAGACCAAAATGAATCAAGCTATAATTTCCTATTTCATTTTGGTCAATTATTATTTATGTTCAAATTTAACGTCAATTAACTTTAAACTCAATTTACTCCAAATCGAATTTTTGTCACTTGTATTTCTTGGCTTCTGAGGTCATCAATTTTGATTTAATTTCTTTCATGTATTCTAAGATAATATGTTAGTTTGTGCTATTTGTTATCAAATGCGCCTAAGGGAAAAAAACAGATTTTTTGGGAAGTACAATTAGCAGTTTTTAATAAAACAAATCCTGTAACTTTGTAGGGAGATTGGTACTTCCTGAAAATTCTGGTAATGAAACACGTTGAAATCCCTATATCTTACGAATTGAAAAGTTACTTTTTTTAATTTTAAAGATTTATTATTTTTCAAAAACTTTGCTACTACTTTATATGATCTATTGTTATAAACGAAACAAACAACTTATGTTTTCGCCTAACTATATATATTATGTAACAGATGTAATTTTTCCATTTTTGAATTTTGAGTGAAGAAAGTCCGGGCCAGGATTCGAACCAGGGATGTATTGGCTGAAGCCGCCAATGCTCTACCAACTGAGTTATCCCGGACACGAACACTTGAGGACTATTTCACCCAATTAACCTCAACGATCACTTAATTAATCTAATATACATTATGTATTCAGAAGACATTTTTAAGTGGAAAATGGTAAAATGTAACAATTAGTTGCATTATGGCTCCTAAACTTTTCTAACAAATGAAAAAAATATAAAAAATATATCTCTTCTTTTTTATTATCTTCATTTAAATGGCGTACATGATACACAATTCCTCTTTAGATAAATTCTTTCATAACATGTAATAAATGAAATCACATAAACCTAAAACAGCATACATTTTTGTTGCAGCATTTTTCTATATTGAAATTTCACTCTACGAGCGTTGAAAAACATATTTAAATTTTCTTTCTTGTATGATATGAGTTGTGCATTTATATTCAGACGTGTTTGCTAAGCTCTTCCCACTCGCGTAAAAGTGAATAAAATAAGCTGAAATTCTTTGCTTGAATCTTTAAATGTTAGCATTTAAATGTTTTCTAAGTCTTACAGTTTTTTATTTCTTCGTCAGATAGAAAAAAAAAACCTGACATTAGAGTTACCGCCTTGTCTCTTTTATTAGTCCTTAAAATATTTAGAAATAAAATGCAAGAATTTTAAAATTAAACTTTAATATAGGCATAAAATTTAATTTAAAAGGCTTCTGTTATTATTTATTATCCACGTAATATATCATACTTGGCTAAATAAATATTAGAAAATAATTTTAAGATTCATTTTCGTGCTGCACTAATAGGTTGAAATATAAATACCTTATGGTTCCTACGCAAAAATGTTCGTGGATATTATTAACCCGTTTGGGTCTGGTGTACGTACACGTCTTATAATAGTACAAGCCTTTTCATTGAGTATTATTTTGTTTATGTCTATGTAAAGTTCTATGTTTATATCTATGTTTCTATTTATAATAATTTATGTCTATGCATTTGCTATTATGACTTCATTTATGTTTTGTCATTTAGTAATAATAATTATAATACAAGTGGGCTTACGTCTTTTTGCATGTTGCCAATTCAATTATTTTACACATATATTTCACTCCAAAAAGTAACATATATAAATATTATTTCTGCCACTTTTCGGTACGAGCCATGCGTGATAAATCACAAAAACTATTAGAAAAATGTAATATCTTGTTAATATATCTATAAAATATCTTATCTATATTGGAAATTAGAATCTAATGTCTAGCGTCGAGGATAAACATGGCAATCTCGATCTTTTTCAGACGATAATTTTTTTTAAAAGATTATTATTTAACTAATTTACTATCGAAATCAAAATTCAAATATTCTACAGACGATAATTTAACATAATTAATGAATTTACTTATAAGTAATAAATACCAAACTCGAAAAAAAGGAAAATAAATAAAAATAATGGAATTTTTAAAAAGTATGGTTTCGGAATAAATTTAATAAGACTTTCTTTAAAAAAAGGATGATAAAAACAGTGGAAAATTTAATTTTCTAAACGGTCCTAAAAACTCTTCTTCGAATCATTGCCACATGAGTATGAATTGAATAGTGCAGAAGATAAGTGCAATCGTTATATTTCAGGCAATCAGATATTCTTTAAATTTCAACAAATCAATTTGAATATTTACTATTAACATTATTAAATATGATTAATTATTGATATAAATTGATTATTCCGTTATCATCAGCTGTTTTCTAACAGCCGGCTTAGCAAGACACGAGTTCCCGTATCTGCACGAGCCGATGGACAAAAGAACGACGAAGAATCGAGAAAGTGATACACTAAGTGCTATCGCAATGCTCCTTTCCCACGGAGTATATCCAAATTCAAATAATATCTAGTGGCATTAGCCGAATTCATAGACAAAAAATTGGTTCAATTCTGCACATAATATTTTTCCGATGGTATAATAATGAAAATAGCACGGAAATAGCTTTTACAACGCCCCTTTCCAGCGGATTCGTTTTTTTCAAATTCAGGGAGGATGTGCTTGCCATACCCAAAAATAATCATACACAAAAAAATTAATTCAGTTCTATGCATAACTTCATTCATTTTTTTATGGTACAATAATGAAAATGACACAGTCTTTGCGATTATAGTGACCTCTTCAGGCGCATTTTTTTCATATTCAGGAAGAGCCTGCTGACCAAAGTCGAACACCTATACAAAAACTTTGGTTTAGTTCTATGCATAAATTCGTACACTTTTCCATGAGAAAATATTGAAAATGCCCCCAAAAGCACTATTACAGCGTCTCTTCCGGAGGATTCTTTTCAATTTCAGAGAAGACCTACTAACCATAGCCAAACCCTTACACAAAAAAATTGGTTCAATTCTATGCATAACTTCATATACTTTTCGGTTGTACACTATTGAAAATGATGCTAAAATCGCTATTACAGCGCCCTGTCGGCGGAAATTTTCAAAATTTAAGGAGGACATGTTGCCACAGCGAAAAACATACACAAAAAATTAGTTCAATTCTATGCATACCTTCATACACTTTTCGATATTATAATAGCGACTTACGGGCACACAGACACACAGACAAACAGACAGACATTTTGTAAAATTGTAATGTTTTTTGGAATCTCTGACAATCCGTCTCCGCAAATCCGTCGAAAACAATTTCGATTCCAATAATTTTTTCTTTTGAAGATAGAAGAACGTAATTTTTTTTAAATTCAGGGTTCGTATACGCATGAAGGATATCAGGGGATTTTAGTCACTTTTATACCAGAAATTTCGAAAAGTACCGATCGATACAGCTGAAGATTGATTTTTTTCCATTAAAAATAAAGCAAATATTTCTTTAATTAAGTTCTTGTAGAAGTACCTCAATTTTCTTGAAGCAGATGAACGCTATTATTTTGTATGCAATATCATGCAGAATGTAATAATAGTTCTCAAATACTAATACCGTAATTTCGGGTGTATAAGCCGCGGATCAAACAATTCTTTTTGGACCCAGAAATCTTATTTAGTGATTGAAGGCAAATATTTACGGCGATCTAACTAGTTATATTTGTTTCTTAAAAATTTCTGGGTCGAAAAAGAATTATTTGGCCTGCGGCTTATACACCCGAAATTACGGTAGTTCTAATAATAATAGTAATAGTTTTTCATGGAGTACTCAGCTACATGATACACAACAAACAGTTATATGTATTATGCTGAACCTTATTTAAGGAAAAGAAAAAATTAAAAGGTAACGCGTTTTAAGTCAAATTATAACCTAATTACTAAAAAAATGTAAATTTTTACATGAATATTTTTATACGGACTGTAATTCACTAATAGGATTCATCTTTTGAATAAAATTTTTCATAATTCTATTTTATTGCTATGAAAATATTTACAGGCTTTAACACAATCATTAATTTCAAAGGTATTTTGCAAAGATTTATTGCAATGAAATACACGGTGGTCCGAATTAAACTGACGGTATTCAGACACCCATAGATCTGGTTCTACTCAACGAATACGAATGAAACTCAAAATATATGTTATGCAGATTGTAACAAGATCATACAAAGATTTGTAAAAGTTAAAGTTTGAAATTTTTCCACCAGGTGGCACCTTGGTAGCGTAAAAATAAATATAACAATTCAAAAATCAAAGAAAACGGTTGAATGGTTGTATTTATGGTGGCTTATTATTAACACGAGGGATATAGGCCCTAAAAGTTAACAGAAGCTCCCTTCGTAGGGGTCTTTCTAAGGAAATTTAACCCTTATTCATGCAAGGAAATCCAAGGTTAGAAGAAAACCACGGGAAACTGTGAAAGGTTCTGCCGACGGGTGTGAGTGAGTTTGATCCCAGCGCCTCCCATTTTCCAACTTTGAGATCTCTAGACCACTGGTGAAATATCAAGAAAATGAAATATTTAATTTTTTTTAAACACATATGTGCCACATGTGCCGTATTTGTGAATAATATGCTGAAAGCTTGTCATCGTTTTATAAAAGTCTCATGAAACATGTCACTAGAAATAAGTGAAACACAAATCAGTTGCGTAACCAGGGTGGGTGCTTAAACGCCCTGAATACCCGTAATTTTTTAAAGTTCTGTTCACTTTAGCTAACCAGAAAATTTTCTGCTATGTATCAAGAATAAGAAAATATTACAATATTACTGGTTTTGGGCACTTACCATGGTTACTCCACTGTACCGTATGATGACAGCTTTCGCTTCCACTTCATTTGTTACACGTCTAATTATCTATAAATTATTTTTATGAAAAATGTTGAAAATTTGATATTTTGTTGATCTTTTGAATCTTTTTCATTGTTAACACATAAATCCGCAACCCGGCATGCTGACCAAATGACCCTTGCCAGAATGATAACAGTCGGTTCGAACCAGAATTTTCTTCATAAGATATGTCAAATATATGTAGCACAAAAACAGACTAATTAAATAAGTTAAATAGTTTGAAATTAAAATTCTGGTGCGAAACACTTTTTATAAAACTTTAGTAAATACCCGGTTGTTTTAGTGTTAACTAGGTAAATATTTGAAAACCTATTCTATGTATGTACAAATAAGAATTTTAAGTATATTCATTTTATTTTATATATTTGTTTAATTTTTTGTACAAACTAGCATTATTTCGTAACTATATTTTAAATTACTTTTTTTCTGTGTCTCTTCTCTTCTGTGTCTTTTTCTGTGTCGTGTACAATCTAGACATTTGGCATGGATAACTAATTATAGAACAACTGGTATAATAATGAATTCTTTGTTACCACCCATTGAATATGAAACCCATTTACTGAGCAATATTTAAAAAGTTTTCTTTGCTTTACTTTTAATCAGAAAAAAAGTGAAGAATATATTTAAAAAATAAAACTTGAATAATAAAATTGAATAAAACTGAAACGTAAAATAAAAACTCTAAAATAATTTAAACTACAACAGCCTCCATTTTTGTTCCTTCGTTTCAGCCTTGTATTCAGTACACTGAAATTGTGTCTTTAAATTGCAATCATAGTTTTTTAAAATTAATTGAATTTATTTATTTATCTGGGCAGCCGGGTGCATTACTAAACAAACTGATAAAACATTTTTCATGATAGTTTAACATATACTCATAAGTAGTGAGCCACAGGAAATCTATAGTTGCAATGCTGTCAAAAATGAATAATATGGTGTTTTAGAAATAATGCTCATTGTTTAAAAGCCTATATGCATTTAAATTTCTTCCAGTATTACCAAAATAAATGAAACATAATATTTTAAATTCCAAGTTAAAGAGTTTTAGGCTACTATAGGTAATATGATTTAAACCCTTCAGCTGCGTATTAAATTAGGGTTTAATATTTAGATTGGTTATTGCCCCCACTTTTTTCAAAAAGAAACATTCACCTCAATTAATAATAAGCACAATGAATACCACAATCACAGAGTACGGCAGAGCCTCAACTCGGCTTGAAAAGAACGCCCTCAGTGGATCACTTAAAACTAAGTCATCGCGTTGGCGATTTTTAACCTCGTGATTTCTGTTTAACTGTAACCATATTCTCGCTTGACACTTCTTGCTGAATGCTGATTTGATTATCTTTGCACACGTGCTTATGCTATTTCATCTTAGATTTCCGCGCTTATATTGATTCGTAATTATAACTGTTATTGAATTTTCAAGTTTAGATTATTAGGTCTTTATGTTAAGAAGTGACACATGTATTGTTTGCAAGACGAATACGTCAAAGTTATTTCATATTAAAATAATTCTTTCATAAATTTCAAAACAAGAAGCAGCAAGCTGTCGCTGTATTTTTTTTCTTTTTTCCCTTATTTGTCGCCAAGGAAGCGATATTTCGCCAAATTAGCAAACTCTCTTATGTTATGATCGTAGTTTCAGAGTCATCCGCTCGTATCGCTACTGTCTATGCAAAATCCCATGTTAAACAAGTTGCCATTACAGTATATGAAAGTTGATTCTCTGTTCCGTACTCTGTGACCACAATAAAGCCAATTTCACTATTTTATAAAAGTGGCGGGAATCAAGCTCTTCCGAATAAGAGCCATGAAGTTCGCAGCCCATGAATATCACGGGAGCGAGATTTAACCTTCCTACCCTGTTGAAATTTTACTCAATCTTGATAAAAACATTTCACACCAGAATTGTTATTTAAAACATTTTAATATACTTAATTGACTTATTTTCCTGAATCTGTTATTTAACTTTCTTTATGAAAAAAGTTCAGGTTCGAATCGCATAAAACAAATTACAGTTATGGGTCGATTAGACCCATTCAGGGTAGGAAGGTTAATGGACAGGATTTTCAGGTGCGAATTGATTTTCCCATATGAACATGACTTTCCGAACGACCCAACACATTAGATTAACCGTTTCATTCCCATGGTAAAATACGTTCTAGAAAATCCGTAGTTCAAAGAATCTGAATTTACACCAGAAAAGTTCAATGATAAATTTCGCTTTATTTAATTATGGAATTTTTGCTATTACATAAAACAAGTATTTCTATTTTAATTTTCTGGTATGAATTCGAAATATCCGAATTAAATATAGAAATAAAATAAATAATATCTAATATAAATAAATGATGCCATTTGGACTCACTGGGAATGAAAGGGTTAATTTTGAGAGAATTATTCCAATATTTGTATTTTTTGCATTGTACCTATAACTCAGATTAAAGCGAAGCAATGTTTTAAAATTATTTTAAACATTTTATTAATGGGGCATTAATCCTTTGAAGAATGACGTTACATTATTTTTTGTGATTAATTTTCACTATAATAAGAAATGTGACACGTAGAATCATTAAATAAAATTTCCTTTTTCTTTAAATGTATACGAAAAAATAAATCTATTGATTTTAAAATCTATTTGTTGGTAAATTCGATGGCTATTAATCGTATCAACAATTTAGCAATTGAATTACTTTGCTTCTCAAGCAGCTAAAGTTACTTTGAAGTATAAACTGGTAAACGTACAATTAAAAAACGAAATTTTTTTCTTCGAGAGTGAAAATGTTTACTGTCTTTATTCTGTTAGCTTATTTTTTTTTATTTTATTGAGAATGAGATATGCGTTTTAATAATAAGAAAAAAATGCGTGTTTAAATTCTATTTTCGTCTCTTTTAAATATCAGAGTTACATTTGGCATATATTATATTATTTTCTCTTGGGAAAGTACATTTTGAAAGTACATTTTCTAAATTGCATTTAAAAAAACAGATATATCGGTGTATTTTATGAAGTTATTCTTCATTGTCGTTTAGAATGATTCAAATATTTAATTATGCATTTGTTTTATAGTACAACAATTGAAAAATGTATAGTTTAAGAGTTTAATAGCGAAAATAAAACCAACGTATTTTTTATTGATTGAAAAAGTGAAAATTTATGAAATTTAACTCGTAAAGCTATCTTTAATGCTGTGTATATAAACTTATGAAAAACAAAATCTTACTTTATTAAATTCATTATTTTTTTATATGAACGTAAATTCTAAAACGTTTTTAGTATAATAAAACGCAAACAATTAGAAAGTTTAAAGTGTCATTATTCAATAAGTTATGGTAGGACAAAATTCATTTTTTTTGTTTTGTTGTTGAATTTCTTTAAATTAAATTTTAATTTAAATTTATTTTTTTACTTATTAGCACTTTACTTATTTTACTTATTTTTTACTTAATTGCAGAAAATAAATCTATTATAAAAAAAACCTTAAACATGTGTTTCAGCGTTTCTAAAATTTCCACTACTTAGGGGCTGAAGTGGGCGTCGAAAATTTAGATCCGTCAAGTGATATATGTGATATATCTGTCATCTTAAAGAACTCGGACCATTCTTTCATATTATGGACTTTTCATTCCTCCTCCCCATTCTGACCACCGGCTCGGGGCAATTTTCGAACTTTTTCGAAATTGCTGTTTTTTAATCTTTTTAAATCGGATTTTATTGAGGAGACTTCTGATTAATATTAAAGAGGGAAAGGGAGAAAGAGAGAGAAAGGAGGGATGGTTTCCGCGGGGGGGGGGGAGTTAATGGGTACCTTGAGATGTACTTTTTTCAAATTTCGCCAACATCAATCACGTGACATCATTGAAAAGCTCTATGACGAATATTTTATGTTATACTCCTCCCGATCCCCCTTCCCACACTTTGCCCCCGCGGGGCGCATTTTTCTAAATTTAGCTGACATACTTCAAGTGATATGTCGCTGGTAAGCCGTGTGAGCACTTGTTCATATTATGCACTTCCCTTGCTCCTCATGAGGGTTACGTTTAGCGTATTCAAGCAAAATGTCTTCTAATAATAGTAAAGCTATGGACCTGAAATTCAGGGCTTTCAAATGGTCCACAAACTGAACATCAGTAATTTTTAACAGAAAATTTTATGAAAGTTTAATACTAATTTGCGCTGGAATGAACTTCCAAGGCTGGTTTATCGGCATTTTGCTAGAAAAATCTAAAAAGAAAAATTCTCTATGGAAATTCTGATGTTCAGTTGGCAGACCATTTCGGAGCCCTGGAAATTTAATAACGTAGAAAAATATCAATAAAAGATATTGATCCCATTCATCATCATTTTTGTTCTTGTTTTTGCCCCACAAGGGGAGCTTTTATTTCTGATTTCTTTGGCTATTTTGGTAATACATGCCAAAAATTTTAACTTTTTAAACTTAACCTTCTCACTACTGCGAACAGGTACATCCGTTCAATAAGCTGCAAGTTTCACGGCAATACATGCATTTTTTAAATTAATATAATTCTACAGATAAAAACCATTAAAACAATAAGTTATGATTTATTTTATATAGGCTCATGTACCTATACATCATAAAAAATTTTATATCATATTTGAAAAAAATCTTTTTTAAGCATTTTAAATGCACTGGTGAAATAAATTAAAAGAATTTGCATATTTTATCGAATTGCATGTAAAGAACTAAACTGAACGAAAAACCACTGCTTCTAGATAAAAATGCAAATCTTGTACGGCAAATACGTAAGCATATACGTCTGTGTAGGCGGAGTCAGCAGAAAAACAGTCTTTATGGATGATAAGACGATGATAAGGCATGGATGATAAGACGAATTGCGTTCGCTGGGACACCTCGGCGAATTGCTTGGTGTTATCTTGCAGCAATCAGTTAAACTCACATCGGATCAGTAAAAATGAGAAACCACCAACTTTTATATGATGGAATGAAGTGGCGAATTGTAGGTAGGATAGAGGCAGGCCAGTCGTAAGTCCAGATATGCAGAGAGTTTAATTTAACGCTCATTGTTGTATGTAACCTATGGAAACAATTCCAGGATACTGCACCTATTGAGAGAAAGCCTGGGTAAGGTCCTCCAAGAGCCAAGGCAGCCAGGGAAGATCGCCATTTGTCCATTTTCGCGAGGTGTAACAGGGGGGCTGCAGCTTCTCAGCTCGCTCGGGACCTGTATTCAGCTACAGGAACCCGTGTAACAAGAGTGAGTGTTTCCAAAACACTGAATGAGAGAGGGTTGTTTGTCAGAAGACCGGCTGTTTGCGTCACGGTCACGTTTACGAACAGGAGAGTCCGATTAGCATGGTGCAGGCATCATAGTGATTGGAGTATGAAACAATGGGTTCATCATTCTGTTCACCGACGAGTCCCGTTTTAGCGTAAACACGAATTATCTCCATACTTTTATACGGAGACAGTCAGGGATCCTCTACCTACCCTCCAATGATCCGCGAAATCGACAATTATGGCGGTGGTGGTAATGGTCTTGGCAGGCATCATGTTGAACGGTCGCACACCGCCTTTTTTGGGGTGCAGTGGGCTCCGACTTCATCTTACAGGACGATAACGCGAGGCCATATAGAGTACTTCTGGTCGACGAATTACTCGAAAGTGGGGATATTCGCCGGATGGATTGGCCAACCAGGTTTTCAGATCTCAACCCTCTCTGGTCTTTGTCTGGAACTCTCTGAGGGGGCAATTGGAACTCGCAACCCCTCTTCGAGAACCATCTAGAAACTGAAAACAGCGTTGCTTAATGAGTGGGACCAATTGCCACAGGCACTGCTAAACTGCCTTATTTCCAGTATGACATCACGCTGCGAGGCCTGTATAGTTGTAAGAGGGAACCATACCCCCTATTAACCCATTTCTTTTGTGTATTCTGCGACCGCTGTTTCAGACCTTCAGACTCCCACGAGTGTTACGTAGGAACATGTGTGTCGATTATAACTGTTGAATGTTTATTTTGTTTGTATTATATCAACCTATATTCACACTAAATTTTACTAAAATCTATCCTGTAGTTCTGGAGATCGTATATCGAATATGAAAATTCTCTTTATTTCTTTCACCAGTGCATATTAAAGAGAAAACAACATTACAATTTTGCGCTTTTCTTGGTGGTCTGGGGGTTAAACTCCTTTGTCTTTTTATACATACTCGATTCTTTTCTACTTCTTGCAACCACGGAAATCCGTCACATGACTTTTCCACTAATATGGCTTCTTTACAGCCTCCTTTGTTTTGTAGTTTTTTAATTGCCTCTGTTTTTAGTTTCCATGTATTTACTAAAATCAGCGTGTATTTTATCTATTTTAGAAATTACCACCTAAGAGGTAATTTCTAAATAACTCATTTTTCAATGGAGTATTCCCTAACACATGGAATTAGAAATAGGGTTATTAGAAGCGGAGAAACATTGTGTATTGTCTGCCAGTTGCGAGCGAAGTAACTAAGGAAGTTGTCACAAGATGAGAAATGTTTCTTCAAATTGGATCAACACCTTCGGATTATCGCCTTCTAAAAAACTTGAATACAAAATTTCGTCGCTTTTTAACACTTTATTGATGCGAAATTTCTCTCATAAGTATGGTAAGAAAAATCTATTTCTTTTTACTGCTCTCAGTTTTCCCAGTAATTATAATATTTTCAGAGATACACTATCAGAGTTTATCTTGGTATTCCCAATGTGGTGGAGCTAGTACTGCTGAAATAAATATTTACCAGTAAAAATGCATATTAGTTTTTGACATTATTTTTAATTGAATTTTTTCCATTAACTCTTTGAGTACTGGGGTGTAAATTTCTTCAAAATTCCAAATGTCACATTGGCACCAGTATTTTGCAATGAAAAAAAAACGATTAACGATAAACATGGGGGGGGGGGGATGCATTAAAACTTTTTCAAATAAATTTGGTAGAATTTTCAGGTGTCAGTGTAACATTTCGGAATTAAAATTATGTGGTAGAAAATTCTACCATCAGAGCTCAAGGGGTTAATGAGGTGTTTAAATAGAGAGAAATTTTTTGTATTTGTGTAACGGTGGATATTTGACGCGGTGGTAAAGAAACCCTGAAAAATCTTTTACCGTTGAAGCATTATTATTTTAAGGATATGTAATTTTCTCCTTTTTAAATATTCCATTAATATAGATATGTATATGAAACAAAACAACTTACCTAAATTTTAATGCATTCTCTTTCATTTAGTAGGAAAAATGTTGATCAAAACAGCTATTTTTAGTTTTTCTTAAAACAGTCTTTCTCCAGAACATGGAATGCAAAATATTTATCATCATTTACAGGAACACGCAAAAATTTTTTCGTAGATTATGTTAAACATGTTAGCATCAATTGCATCAAGTATGTTTTCAGCTTTATTATGCATTTTTAAATTTACTATATTTAAGCATGCTGAGTGGTGTATATAAATTCTATAAATCATAAACGAGGCTAAATTAATTAATTGATAAGCATCACTGTCTATAGGCGTGAAATGAATGGTAGTGGGATAAAATGTCTCACTTAAGTTTAATTGCGAAATGCCCCATTGTCATCAGAATTTTTAAATGAAATATTTAATTTTATCAAGTACGCGAAAATGCTTTTATCTTTTTTGAAAAAAAGTTTGTTTTTTTAATTCTAATGTCATTCAATCATTTCAATACTTGAAGAGTAGAAGTGCTTTGCCTTTCAAAAGATTAAATAATTTACATGGAATTTAATTTTCTTGAATATTAGAGAGTTTTCCGTCTAAAGTAAAACAAGGTAACATGAGAACACATGAAATCGAGAAGTTCATTCATGTTAGATGGATTTTTATAGAAGAAGGGATATTTCCTTCCTTCCTAAGATATTTATCTATTTACGACAGAATTATATTACACGCAAGTTTTGTTTTTGTTGTACATTTAGAAGTCCTGAATACCTAATAGTGCTGGATATATAACAATGCTATATGAGGAGCCCAGAAGCCAAGGGGTACAAGTGACAAAATTTAGATTTCGAGTAAATTGAGTTCAAAGTTACACATCGACTGTAATTGAATGAACTGAGATATGAAAATTTTGCTTATTTCTTAATGATCCTTGTACTCTTGTTTCGATAACTGTTTAAAAAAAATGTGGAATAGGATATATTTTAATTTATAACTAAGCAATATTTATCATCATTCGGCACTTATATCCCTTGGCTTCCAAGCAGTAATGAAAACTGTTTGAAAACTAAAGGGTACAAGTGTCGAATGAACACAAGAAATGAAAAATTTTTAAATAAAAAATTGTATTTATGAAAAAAATTAAGATTAATGTTGATACAAATAAATCAAAGGACAAAATTTTGTTTTAATATAAATTCTAAAAAAGGAAAAAATATGAAATAAAAAAATGAATTTACGAAAAATTTATGAACAATGTTGATATAATGAATGAAATGAAAAACTTTTGTTCTAATATAAGTTTTAAATTTTTATTATAAGTTTAGAAACATTGGAATTTCATATTTTTTAACACTTACCAACAAAGTTGAAAAGTGAATATGATTTTGGTTTGTCCGTCCGTCTGTCCTAACTCTCGTAAATATATTCGGATTGCCCTGAAATTTTTGGGAATTATTCATGTTTGCTTCAACACGAATTTATTGCAAATGACTCTTGCAATGACTCTGTGCAACTTATTGCACATATTTCTAACATGATTAGCTTATTTACAGGGACAATCAAAAATTTTCCGTTACATTACGGGTTATGGGAAAAATCGTTTTAAATGAAATTGAAATATGTTACACCTTGTCACATGTTAAAATTTATATGCATTTATGAATTGCACTAAAATAGACATTCTATAAAATCTGAGGTGAAAAGAATAGTTATTAATTATTTACAGGACCATACAAAGATTTACATTACCTAATAATAAAGAGGGAATTGTTT
Organism: Maratus speculifer; assembly: GCA_964019185.1. Lineage (NCBI taxonomy): Eukaryota > Metazoa > Arthropoda > Arachnida > Araneae > Salticidae > Maratus > Maratus speculifer. Next base: position 402,949,938 of record OZ025293.1, read on the forward strand.
GCGACTTGTTTTAATTATATTACAATTTTCATGCATAATAAAATTAATGTATATCGCTGAGGCTTAATATAAATTATTTCGTACATAATACAAAGTACACATAATTTACAGGGACACAAAAAAAGATTTCAAATAGGACCGAATTTCTATCCGAATTACTGTATAATTATCGATGATGATTGATGGATGAACAAAATGCTATTTTAATTAAGTTTCACTAAATGTATACACGTTATATGATATGTATAAATGCTATAGTTCATATACAGGGCTACACAAAAATATTCGTAAAGGTTACAGACTATGAGCGTACTTTACTTAAAGATTTCTTTTAAATATGTCTTGTATTTCTATGCCGAACTGCATTCAGTTTACTAAGAAATGCTTGTAAAATATAGGTAAAATGATATACAGGATCACACACAAATTTTTATACATGGTCATCGATGAATGATAATTTCTGGAAATGTGATTTCAGTAGTCTTAAGTGTGTTTAATTTGAAGTAAATTTCAGCTAAATACTGGCGTATAATAAAGGTTCAAGATAAACTACAGGATGAACAAAAGTATACAAGTGTGCTTCCATCTATTAATATAAACTGCTGAAAGAGAAATTTCAAACTGTTATGCGTTTTCTTGCTAAACTAATTTTTCCCATTATACAGTGTATATCAACCGACAAATAAAACATAGGGCTGTTAAAAAGTATCAGAATACATATTTGGCAATGGACTGTAACACTTTATTACCCTCAATAGCAAAAATTTTTAAAGATTTCAGGGAGTGTTCGAAAGTGTTTCATAATCCATGCTTAACGCATGATTTTTCTTACTTGATAACAGTTAAAATACATATATTTAATGCATAAAAAAGCAAATGGCTTTGTATGTATGTCGTTGGTCGTGCTTCTGCTATATAGACGTTAACGGACACAAATGCACTTATACCCCTTGTCCTCCAATCGTTTCACAGTTTTGGGAAAGAGGTTAAGTGACTGACCCCTATAACTCAGTACATAATGAAAAAATCACTCTTAACTCTTTACCTACAAATAAATAGACATATTTCCAGATAGCCTGTGCACTTAACTCATTTTTTTCAATTTTGTCTCTTATACCCCTTGGCTTCTGGGCTCCTCATATAAAGTACCAAAAAAGTGTGTTCAGCAATTAGTGTGGTAAAGTTTTACCAACAGTACAAAGAGACAGCATAACAGCTGACTGTTCAAGTTTTTTTTTAAATTGAGAAGTATACGATAGAAATGAAATTTTTCCAAATATGTTGTACTACGACTCATTTCCTGGTCGTGCAATTTCTCGTTTTTGTTATCGTAATTCTTCGTTTAGATTATGCGATTTAACGCCGTTGAAGTTTCTTTCTGTAGAGTATTTTCAGTTCTGAAGTTTATGCCTGTAAACGTTCGACTGACCACGCATTGAAGGAAGAAAGTAAGCACTGTGTCAAAGAAATTAAGCCAAATTTATGGGAAAAAAATATGGAAGATTTCAACTAAACTGTGTGTATGCCTACCGTTATTTCCGGCGTATAATCCGCGGATCAAACAATTGTTTCTTGACCCAGAAAATTCTTAAAACAAAATGTAGCATTTCAGATCGCAGTAAATGTTTGGCTACAACTACTAAGTAAAATTTCTGGGTCGAAAAAAAAATTGTTTGTTCCGCGGATTTTAACCCTTTCCGGCACGGGCAAAATCTGTACTAAAATGAGAAATTATCGACTGACACCGGAATTCACAAATGAATTTTTAAGTATTTTGAATTCCTTAATTTAAGCTTTTATAGAAAAAGCAAAATTTTACTTAAATATTACTGGTGCCGTTTGCAAGTTTCGAATTAAAATTAGGTATCCCAGACCGGGCACAGTGTGCCGGAAAGGGTTAAGGTACAAAATCGTGGAGTCAATTTATCTGTTATGTTATTCGAAATATAACTCTATATTGTAAAGTTTATGAATCAATGACAAAAACAATTTTATATTATAAGCCTGCGTTTGCTATTAAATTTACTCATTGCGTCAATTTTGGGCCACCTCTAACATTTAACAAATGATGATTATAGTCATAATGAATTATTTTGTATATTTAAGAGAAAACAACCCACAACTTTTACAATTGTTTATAGTAATAACTGAGAGAATGTTTGTATTTTTTATGCTGAATGTTTTCAAAACAAAATACCTCTAGCCACAAAATTCTCATTTAGCAGCTTATCTGCATATTAGAGAACAATTTAGCTTAGTCATTTAGAGACCAAATCCGTAAAAATACAATGTAATTTTAACTAAAATAACTTTTAAATAGCAGTTTTAAGGAACCTATGTCATTAATTACATAAAGATGAACTTTCAGAGTTGGAATATCTATTGTTTTTAAATGCGACTCGGTTAAATAGCCGAGAACAAAAACTTTATCTAAATGCATAACCAATAATATCGTAACTCTAATAACTCCTGAGAATATGTAAAAGATAGGGGGGGAAATACAATATCTAGAATGTTAAAGCGTGGGAGTAAAGTAGATACGATACAAATTTGAATTTCAGATTCATTGATATAGCTATTATTAGTTTCTGATATATTTATGTAAAAAAATTTCAATATTGTTGATTTTTATTTACACGATTAGCACAAATTTCACAATACATATATATATTTATATATATATTTGTTAATTTTAGAATAAGTTACCAGATTTTCGTCCTTCTTCTAGTGTGTGTTACAAATTTGTTTATTTCTAAACTAAAAGTGGTTATAAAAGTATTTGTAATGAATAAATAAAGTTAGATAAATAGTTTTTTCTAAAACTAATGTCTTTATATATTGAAACTTTTAAAAATATCTTTGTTTTTATAGTAGCGTATAGTAGCGTATTGTTTTTATAGTAGCCCATGGTGGGTGTCCAAGTGCTCTGAACACAAAAAATTTTTGAAAGTTCTGTTCGCCTTATCTATACAGAAAATTTTCTGCTTATGAATCAAGGAGAAAAAAGCCTTACAATAATATTACTGGTTTTGGCCATCCACCTTGATTGCGCTTCTGTTTTACAAATGTAGTTACCGTAATTTCCGATGTAAAATCCGCGAAACAAACAATTCTTTTTGGGCCCAGAAATCTTATTTAGTGATTGAGGACAAATATTTACGGCGATTTAAGAAGTTAAATTACTTTTCGGAAAATATCTGGGTCGAAAAATAATTGTTTGATCTGCGGATTATACGCCGGAAATTACGGTATAAATAAAGAGGAGGAAAAATACCATAATTTCGCGCGTATACGCCGCAGATTAGTAAAGTATTTTTCAAACCAGAAAATTTAATGAAAAAAGAAGTCAAATGCGTGCTAAGCACAAGCAACTGACATTTTTTTAGAAATTAATTCTGGTAGGAAATCGAATTATCGTAGGTGCGGCGTTTACGCGCGAAATTACGGTATAGTGTATTGCCTATCAGTTGCAAGTGAAGTATATCAGGGTGTGACACAAAATTGTCTTTTTTTTTAATCGGATCAACAGTTTCTGAATACCGCTGGTGGAAACGTCTACCTGATAACTGTAATAGAAAATTCCGTTATTTTAAACGCATTTTGATAAGAAATTTCAATCAAAACTATGTTTCAAATTTTCTATATCTTTTTACTGGTGTCGATTGTCTAGGTATTATAATATTTTAAAAGACACTGGCATGCAATTGCCTTGGCTGTCGCAGTGTGCTGGAAGTACTAACACCAAAGTATGCTTCAGCCAGTAAAAATAAATAGCAATTTTTGCCCCATATTATTATTATTATTATCATTATTATTGTTATTATTATAAATGATGCGTTTAAGTAAGTATAAATCTTCTTCATAAATCTGTCTGTGGAAGTCCACATATAACAGAGCAAAAATCACCCAGCCGAATCATTTCAAATTTAAAATATGTAATTGTTGCATAATTTTGTTGAATCATTTCAAATTTTATTAAATTTGGATGCATGGCTTAATTACAGGGACAATCAAAAGTATTTCGTTACATTACGGTCTGTGGGAAAAATAGTTTCGGGTGCATTTTAATCGTGTTATACTCTTAATTTACTCTTAATGGTATTATACTCTCACTTTACTCTAATGCTCTTATTCACCATCTACCTCAACCTAGAAAACCTCGGTCGAACGCTCAAACGAAATTCATGATAACATTTGATTGGGCGTTATCAAGGAAACGTCCAATCAGGATTAAAGATGAATACCGTTTGAACGTTCGACCGAGGTTATCCAAGTAACTCGGGGTCGAAGTAGTTGGTGAATTAGAGCGTTAATGGTGTTACACTCTTTCGAGCATAATGCAATTTATATGCATCGATGAAATATGTAATAAAATCTACATTCTGTACAATCTGTGGTGCAAAGAGTTTTACATGGCTACCTAAATGTATTCCATTACATAATGGGACACATTGTTTAGGGCGCGTTTCAATAATACTAAACTATTTAACATTTTGTGAAAATGATATACGTTACTGAGGTTTACTACAAGTTACTTCCTGTATAATAAAAAGCAGATAGTATTTACACGGATAAACAAAAGATTTCGGATTCTTCACTGTATCCGACGTACTGTATATAATTAAACTAATATCTGAATATTTTTAAAGCTTCCTTATAGTACGAACGCACCACATTTGCTATGCTTGACGTGCAATTTAAAACATGTTTAAAACAAGTTTATAGAGATTGCGCCATTTTTTTATTTAATAATGTCTGTATGTAACGTATATTCAGTAATTTTGTTTTTAAAATACCAATATATAATAAATATTCAGATTGTCGTTAGTTTATCTTTTCATTATTTTATTAGTCGTAATTTCTTTTTATAGTATGTCTTCAGTGTGTGTAATTTTTTACAATTTTATTTCTTAATGTTTATGTTTTTAAAGTTAATATTCTCAGTTTTCAAGAAATTGATTTATTAAAAAGAGTAATTTATGTGTTACTAAATGTACTCTGTTGCCTTAAACATAACAATGTTCGAACATTATTACAAAAAAGAGAAGATTTAATATTTATAAATTCGGAACTTTCATTCGGCTAGAAAAATAGGTAAAAAAAATGTACATATATGCACGAAAAACATAAAACTGCAGTTGTGTTGTACACAGTGTTTCCTACTTATATCCTTTTTCTTACCTCCTGGAATTTCAAAGAAGTATTTTTTGTATTTACATAATCAAGGGATGTCTAGCATTATGGAAACAAAAAATTCTCTTTCAAAATGTTATGTATTATTATTTAAACCGGCTTAAATTGTTAACACTGGTTGTATACAGTTATGGAAAGTGATATAATTCGCATTATAAGATAATAAAATTAAAAATAATTTCTCTCATTGCATTTTTTGTGGGATAAACGATTTTTGTAACTTGTTAACTTACAGATGCACGTACTTTATGGAAAAATTTGATATAACGGTTATATTTGCTTGAATTATAGATAGATTTCAGTAAACTATCCGGCACAATTCAAAATTCTCTGAATTCTCGAGAGTTTTAGAATAGGATGCCCGATATGTTTTAGTTTTTATTTCATAGAATATTCTAAAATCAGTTCAGTTATGTTCAAAATGCTTAGAACGATGAGCCATCTATGGATAAAATACATGGAGAAGAGATTTAAACTTATTTATTATTGAAAAAATATTACATACGTTTACGCATATATTTCTTTTTGAAAAAATCGTAGAAGGATTTTTGTCGTTAATAAATTTAAATTCTTAAGGGATATATATCAGGTGCTACAAATCTTAATTTTTATTATTTTCAATAGATGGAGCTGAAAACAACGGTTGGTTTACTATTGAAACTGTATTGTCATTTCGTACCTTTGCCAGGACCTTTCAAAATGCCACACAGTGGTAAGTTTTGACCGTCTAGGTTAACAAATTTATTTCTTTGGAGTTTAATTAGTGTTTGTTGTTTTAGGTAGATTTTGTATGAAATACTACCTATTGCGGTCGCTGTTATGTTGGAACGTCTGAAAAATTCTACAGATCTACACCGATTAAGCCCCCCCCTAGACCTCAAAATTACTAGCAGTAAAAAAGTTTATATATATGTATGTGTGTGTGTGTGTGTGTGGGTGGGTGTGGGTGTGCATCCCTTTTTAATGGACACGATAACTTATATAATTCTGCTCAAATCTCTTCCAAACTGATAAATAAAATCAAGGGGCATAAAATTTCGGTCAAATTCTTTAATGGGCAAAATCGGACCAAGGAGTAGGGAAAAGGCTGTTTTGTGAAAACAGAAAAAATCGTAACTTTTTAATAAAAGTATATATTGAATCAGATAAAAGTTTATATTACTTCTAAAATATGGACCAAAGTTTAAGCATAACAGATATTTAATAAAGTTAAAAGTGGGGTCAAAGACCGAAAAAATAGGGGTGATAAGAGAAAACAAAATCATAACTTCGTCTATTCTCAAGATATCAAATCTAAATAATTTTTTTATAATTGTTCTTAATATTATCTAAAACTTTATTTTACCAGTTTTTGATAGGACCAACATTTACTGAAAATAAATAAATAAATAAATAACAACGAAAACAAAAAGGGTGTGGAAAAAGAAAAAAAATCCATAACTTCACCAATTTTTAAGATATCAAATCCGATTAAATTTATTCTATCACTTCTTACATATATCTACAACTTTTGCTTTCACAAATGTTTTATAGGACGAATCCTTTTAGCAAAAATAAATTAAACAAAAATAGGTGTTGAAGAAAAAAATCTCGAATTCAAAATTCTTATATTCTGACTCATTTATAAATTCGTTTTTAATTTTAAACGTGTCCAAATGACACATTCTCTTATTTGAAAAGGTGACTGTAAGGTGACCTAGGGTGACCTAAAGATATTCTATAAGGCGACAGGGATTTTTTGGAATGTATCCCCCAAAAAATTACTCAAAAATAATAACTATTCCTTTTATTTAATAATAATGTTTGAACAAATAATTCAAAAAATGCGTTAAACATGGTTATTTTACTATTCAATAGAAAACATTTAATGTAATACAGTGAAAAAAAAATAATATATCCTATAAACACCTCAACATATTATCGTAAGGAAAGTTACTGTTACCATATGATTGGAAATGAAGTCTACTTTTAAATAATGTATAAAACATGCTTAAAGAGGTATATATTAACCCATTCGTGCAGACGACCTTTAGCGCAAATTTTATTCGCTTGGCACCACTATTTTTAAAAGAATTAAGTTTAGTTCATTAATTACGAAAATGGTTCAATTAAATAAAATAAAGACTGATGTTCTTTTTTACCGGTGTCAAAAACAGTGCTACATGCACCTTTTGAAGCGTCCCTAAAAAGAGACGCTAGGGGTTAAAACGAACCCAAATTTCATTTTTTTTTCAATACAAATACCTAATTCAGGGTTCGCACAATCTTACCACTAAAATTTAACAGCATATTCAAAATTTAAATAAAAAGTTTCTATTAATTAATAGTGGTGTCAGAGTCCTTTAAAAAATATAAGGAGTGTGCGAACCCTGTAATTTCAACAAAATAATTCAAATCTTTATCTCAAACGATGACTAAGTGACAAATTTGAAATCATATGAACTATAAAATTTTTTAATAATAAACATTCAAAATTTAGTACAAATAACGTTAAATTACATTACATATTTTTATTAATATCTACTGAAATTGTACTCTTAATGTGCTAATTCTTTAAGTTGCAATAATACTAAAATACCCAAACATAAATATATTCAAGTTGAAAATTTTATAATTTTATGATATGAATTATGAAATTAAGATGCGAAAAAATTATGAAGACCAACCAACAATTTTTCTGGTAGATTCAGTTTTATTAAGTCTTCTTTTATAGAAATCCAAAATTTGAAAATTTTCTTTCAAGTGGTTTTCTAATTAAGCTTAAATAAACGGTCAAGTGCGACTATTATCCGTACTTGATAGTTCCGTAAAATACCTGTACAGCATGGTGACGTCACTGCAATGTCGTTGTGAAGTCACATTGAGACTTTGTGACCATGGATTGTCGATGTGAAGTCACAGTGACTAAAATGTGAAGTCGTTATGGCCGTTTTAGAGCTCTTTTGTGACGTTTCACAAAGTGGTCACAATATGACACATTTGTGCAAAATGCGTCATTTGTGACTAATTTGACATTAACATTGTGACGAAACTTTGACAAAAGCGACGATATTTAAATTGCCAGAAACATTTTTTTAAAGTAAATAACATGTTTTGAAGGATATTTATAAATTTCTAAAGATTTTTAAGAAAGTCTAATCTCAGTCGCAATGTGACGTCACTGAGTGGTGGCATTTTGGTCACAGATGTGATGTGACCAAAGTGACTCACAGTGACGTCACTGCGACCATGCATGCTATTAGGGTAAGTATTTGAATTAATAGCTGTTATTAGTAAAAACCATTTCTAAAAGAATGACAAGACTTTGTAAAAAACTAAAGAATTTAAGGTTGGGTATAGCTGTATATTATAGAAACGCATGAATGGGTATGTATCATTTCGTACGAAATGAGCAAGAAAAAAAAATAAAATTAGTCTCGAACTCAAGGTAATGAATGTTGATAAAATTGTGCGCCACCATTACCCTCGAAAATACGAAAAATCCAATATCAGGCTACTTGTGAACGTAGGCTCCTTTCACAAATGTTCTTGACGGTATCGTCAAATGTTGATGGTCTTCCAGCACATTTTTCATCCACCACGTTACCATTTCGTCTGAATTTGTTTATAAGTACTCTGATATCATACTTGCCAACCACACGCTTTTTTAAAAATCAACAAAACACACTTTAAACCAGAAATGTTATTTAATTAATTAAACTATATAATTTTCAATTAATTAAAATCTAAACCGAAGAAACACTTTTCTAAATAAATTTTCTTGTTTAAAGTAAGTTATTTCGTTTAAAAGAAGCGGGAGGTTGGTAAATATGCCTGATATTGGCTTTTGTTGGTGAGTGTTTTCCGAATTTTTGATGGTAGAGTTGACGCAGCTCTTCATATGTTTTATCACCCATTTTCAGGAAACGATGACTATTTTTTCTTTTAAGGAGAGCATGACTTAAAAATCCTGTAAAAGAAATGTAAATTAGCATTTTCATAGAAATTTATCGTTACTTTTGAAACACACTTTATTTTATAGAAAAGAACATCACGTGCGGTAAAATGCATTTTCGGTAAGCGCTTGATATATGGTCTCTCAAATCATCGCTGAACTTGATTGTTTTTAACCCATTCGTGCCCAGCATCTTTTGCGTAAATTTTATTTGGTTGGCACAACTATTTTTAGAAGATTTAAGTTTAGTTCATTAATCCCGAAAATGCATCATTTAAATAAAATAATTATTCCTTTATTTTTTTACCGGTGTCAAAAACAGTGCTGAATGCACCTTTTGAAGCGTCCCTAAAAAGGGACGCTAGGCATTAATGGGTTAATGTAGGAAAATGATATAAGTCGTGTATTTTAAAGTTTCATAACTCGGTCAATTTTAATGTTACATGAACGGGACTTTTTTGTGTTTCTTCTTAGTGTAATAGGATAAAAATACTAAATATAACTTGAAGAACTGGGGGAGGGCGTATAAAAATTTAATTTTCGTAATATTTTAAGAAATGGTTTTATTGACTAAAATCGTTTTTAACATAGTTCTTTATCTCATTTGACGCATTTTTGTAATCGGAACTATATGTCTGTGACTAAAGGTTTAGAAAGAGCCATTTGAGAGTGTACACCCTGTATAAACAAGCACACAAAAATTCTTTTTCTTATAAAAAAAAGCAACGTGCAATAGTAACGTCTTTGGGCTGGCCTTTTTGTTCAAAAAACGAAATTAGGTTTTACTATTACTAAATCATATCAGTCATCATTAAATAACAAACATTTAAATGCTTCATGCACAAATAAGTACATTATATTTACTTATTTTTCATGATCATAAGCGCTGTATTTCTAAGAAAGAAGAAAAAAAGAGAAAAGGAAATGTTAAATGAAAAGTATAACTGAACACGAAACAAAAATACTAGACAATAAATGAATACATTTTTAATGGTATGTGATATCCGAAGTTGAAACAAATAAACATGCATCCTGCTTCAATGTGTGCACGCAATCGTAAAATGATTTGTTTCTGCAACGATGGTTATTCGTAATGTTTTTATCCATTGTTTTTCCCCTTTTTTCAGGGATGGATTGCATTACGGTAAATAACATCTTTTTTTTCTAAATTATATTATAAGAAAAAGGAACAAAGTTCTTTTTGCTTGCAGAGTATTTTATTCTTATTGCACGTTTCCTATTTATTTAGATGACTATCTAAATGTAAATGAAAATACTTTGTTCACTATAAATTTCACTATAATAGATTGATTTACTATAATTTTCAAACTAATTTGAAAATTGCAGTCAAACCTACTTATACCGTAATTTCCGGCGTATAATCCGGGGATCAAACAATTATTTTTCGACCCAGAAATTTTATTTAGTTATTGATGTCAAATATTTACCGTGATTTAAAAAGTTAATTTTTATTTAAAAAATTTTCTGGGTCAAAAAATTATTGTTTGATCCGCGGATTATACGCCGGAAATTACGGTAATATCAGGGATCCCAAATCGTCCGTGAACTGAACATCAATATTTTTAACAGAAAATTTCATAATGGTTTTCTACAGAATTTGCGCTAGAATTAATCTCCAAAGGTGGTTTCTCAGCAATTTGCAAGAAAAATCTAAAAAGGAAATTTCTCTAAAAAAATTCTGATGTTCAGTTGGCGGACCATTTGGGAGCTCTGTAATATCTAAAACTCATTCGAGGTATCATTGCCACTGTCTACATCCTAAAATATTTGTTTTTTTGTTAATGTTAATCTGCCGAGTTAGTTATCAAATAGCTAAATATAAAGAATGACATTTTCAGCCTTTTATTTTACAGTATATTTTAAAATTTTCTTATTGCAGCCTAAGAGCAAAAGAAATTACCGTAATTTCCGACGTATAATCCGCAGGTCGAACAATCATTTTTCGACCCAGAAAATTTTTAAAATAAAAAGTAACTTTTTAAATCGCGATAAATATTTGGCTTCAATTACTAAATAAAATTTCTGGGTCGAAAAAGAATTGTTTTATCAGCGGATTATACGCCGGAAATTACGGTAAAGCAAAAGTATCGTTTGTGAGCAACTTTGACATATTATGACAGCATAAAAGTGTTATTGAGCCCAACGAGATAGTTCATTTTAACCCCTTGAGGGGCGGCGGTATATATTATATACCACCTGCGATCGATGAAGTTTTACACCAGAAAAATTTCATTAAATTTCCCTTTTCTAACTTTGGTGGAAAAAAGGCGTGAAAATGCTTATCCTCTTTTTGATATAACTTTTTTACAAATTTCTGGTGGGAGTTCAGAATTACACGAACGCAATTGCTTGCCCCTCAAAGGGTTAAAAATCTTCAACAAATCGATTTTTCTTTTTGAATATCAAATGAAGTTCTATTTTATTGTAAATATTTTGACATCTCATTTTTAACCATATGGTAAATATATAGATAATGTAAATTGTGTTGGTACACTTCGCGCAATTACCCATAAAAATTAAAAATTTAAAACTTTTTTCTCCATTTCCATATTTACTTAAGAGCACACACTAGTCACGCGGTAAAAGCCGAGGGCTAATGTAAAGTCTATGGGGGCGTTCTTTTCCAATATCTCGCTAAAATTTTAATATTTTGACATGATTTTTTGCATAGGATAGTTGAGGACGATCCACAACCGGCCTAGTTTTTACTTTTTCGATTTTGGTTATATATATTTTATATTATGATAGTATCAGTTTCAGAACCGTATTAAACCGGTTTTGAAAATTAAAGTATTTAAAAAAAATCTAAAACCAAAATTGAAAAAATAAAAACTAGGCCGGTTGTGGATCGTCCTCAACTATCCTATGCAAAAAAATCATATCAAATTATTAAAATTTGAACGAGATATTAGAAAAGAACGCTCCCATAGACTTTACATTATCACCCGCGTCTTTTTGAGTACTTTTTCTGTGACTATTGTGGGGCCTTAAGTTTTATGTTTAAAAACTGATATGACTTCTTTATTGAAATGAGAAGAATTTTTTTACATGTTCTTATATAAGTGATAAATTTGCGCAGGGAATTAGCCTTCAGTTAAAAAAAAATAATAATAGACAGGGAGGCGGCAGCACATACAACCACCTCATGGGGTTTACAGTGGAATTTCTAGAATAAGTTACAACTTGATTCACTTATTAAAACGCAATCAATCTGAAACATATATCTTCAGGGAAAACACATAAAAACCTGATTTTAGCGTTTACTTATAAATTTACCATTGTGTTTTTCATGCGCCACGTTAGCAGTTCGCCTCAATTTGTTTATAAGTACCCTGTTATTGGCTTTTGATGGTGACTGTTTTCCGTATTTTCTATAGTACAGTTGACGCATCTATTCATAAGTTTTATCGCCCTTTTTCAGGAAACGATGACTATTTTTTCTTCTAAGGAGAGCATTTCTTCAAATCCCTGTAAAAGAAATAAATAGATTAATATTTTCAAAGAAATCGATCGTTATTTTTTAAACACATTATATTTTATAGAAAAGAACATCAGGTGCTGTAAAATGCATTTACTGTAAGCGCTCGATATATGGTCCCTCAAATCATGGCCGAACTCAATTGTTTTTAACTCTTTCCGGCACGCAAATAAACAAACACTCCACGTCCCAGCGCCGCGCTTCACGCCAACCCCTCTAGCCAAGCGCTTTGGCGAAAAAATGAAGTTCGACGGACAATGTGTATGGTACATTCTATTCTAGTATCATAGTTGGGCTTGGACTTTAGCGTGGATAAAGAAAGGCCAACTTACAGAGTATTCATAATGCATGTATAATTTTTCAAAAGGTGAGATAAGCATTTTTAAATTTCCACTCGTATTCTTACAAATATTCCACAAACAAGACATACGCGGTCAAATGGATGAAATATGAAAAGTCGAAGCAACTTCGGATTTGCATGCTCTTCGAAGTCCCCCCCCCCCCCCCCCCAAAACGCTTGGCTACGGATGTTGGCGTGAAGCGCTCGGACGTTGAGTGTTTGTTTATTTGCTTCCGGCACTGTGTGTCCGGTCTGGACACACCTAATTTTAATCCCAAACTTGCAATTGGCACCGATATTATTTTAATAAAATCTTGTTTATACAATAATAGCTTAAATTAAAGAGTTCTTGATTTCTTAAGAAATCGTTTGTAAATGCCGGTGTCAGTCGATAATTTCTCATTTTACTAACAGAAGTTGTCTGCGCCGGAAAGTTTTAATGCAGAAGAATGGTATAAGTCGTGTATTTTAAAGTTTCATAACTCGGTCAATTTTAATGTTATGTGAACGGTACTTTAACTGATATGACCGGGGGACAGTATAAATATTTTCTTAACTTTTTAGGGAATGTTTTTATTTACCAAAATCGTTTTTAAAATATTTATCTCATTTAAACCAATTTTGTAATCGGAACTATATATGTGTGACTAACGGTTTAGAAATTAGCTATCTGACACCGTTGACAGTGTACACCCTGTATAAACAAGAACACAAATATCCTTTTTCTTGAAAAAAAAGCGTGCAACAGTAACGTCTTTAAGCTGGCATTTCTGTTCAAAAGACAAAATTAGGTTTTACTATTACTAAATCATATCAGTAATCATTAAATAGCAAACATTTAAATGATTCATGCGCAAAAAAGTACATTATATATAGCTTGTTTTTAATGATCATAAGCGTTATATTTCTAAAAAAGAAAAAAGATAAAAGAAAATGTTAAATGAAAAGTATAACTGAATACAAAACAAGAATACTAGAAAATAAAAGAAAGAAAATAATGAAAGAAAATAATGAAAATTTAATGGTATATGATATCCGACGGTGAAACAAATAAATGTACATCCTGCTTCAATGTGTGCATGCAATCGTAAAATGATTTGTTTCTGCAACGTTGATTATTCGTAATGTTTTTAGCTATTGTTTTTATCTATTGTTTTTATCTAGTGTTTTTTCCTTTTTTTTCTGGGATGAATCGTTTTACGGCAAATTACATCTTTTTTTTTCTCTCTCTAAATTATGCTATAAGAAAAAGGGCCAAAAATCCTTTTGCCTGCAGACTATTTCAGTCTTATTCTACATTTCCTATTTATTTATTACTATTAAATGTAAATGAAAGAACTAATGATTTTTTACTATACTTCTCAAACTAATTTGGAAGTTGCAGTCAAACCCACTTATAATATCTAAAACCCATTAGAGGTATCATTGCCACTGTCAACATTCTGTCGTCAAAATACCGTAATTTCGGGTGTATAAGCCGCGGATCAAACAATTCTTTTTGGACCCAGAAATCTTATTTAGTGATTGAAGACAAATATTTACGGTGATCTAACTAGTTATATTTGTCTCTTAAAAAATTCTGGGTTGAAAAAGAATTGTTTGATCTGCGGCTTATACACCCGAAATTACGGTATTTGTTTTTGTCAATGTTAATGTACCGAGGTCGTTATCAAATAGCTAAGCATAACGAATGACATTTTCGGATTTTTATTTTACAGTATCTTTTTAAATTTTCTTATCGCAGCCTAACAGCTAAAAAAATTAAAGCAAAAAAAAAAAAATGTTTGTGCACAACTTTCACATATGATGACAACATAAATGTGTTATTCAGACAAGGAGACAATTTATATTAACCCCTTAAAAGATTCCTTTTTCTACGTACAATAAACTGAAAATATGGGTTAACACCAGTTATTTAAGCTTAAATATTAGTAATATTTAGTCTAAGCATTTCTGAAGTTAAGTAGCATGAAATCGTAATTAAAAAAAAAAAAAATAGAGGTGTCAAAAAGCTTTAATTCGTCTTGCCCGAAAGGAGTACGGGCAAATCAGTTAACTGGTTAAAAATGGCCAGCAAATCGATTTTTCTTTTTGAATATCAAATGAAGGTCTGTTTAATTGTAAACATTTTGACGTCTCATTTTTAACCATATGGTAATTATATAGATAATGTAAATTTTGCTAGTACACTTAGCGCGATTACTCATGTATGGGTATGTATCTTTTATACGAAATAAGCAAGAAATACAAAAAAATTAATAAAATTAGACGTGGATTCATCGTAACCAATTTTGATAAAATTGTTCGCCCTCGAAATTAAGCAAAACAGCCACGAAAGTCCAATATCAGGCTATTTGAGAACGTGGGCTCCTTTCAGTTGTCTCACGAATGCTCTTGACGGTATCGGAAGATGTTGATACCCTAATAGCATGCATGATCACAGTGACGTCACAGTGACGTCGCTGTGAGTTACTTTGGTCACATCACGTCTGTGACCAAAATACCACCACTCAGTGACGTCACATTGTGACTGAGATGTGACTTTCTTAAAAGTCTTTAGAAATTTATAAATATCCTTCAAAACATGTTATTTACTTTAAAAAACATGTTTCTGGCAATTTATGTATCGTCGTTTTTGTCACTGTTTCGTCACAATGTTAATGTGAAATTAGTCACAAATGACAAATTTTTCACAAATTTGTCACATTGTGACCACTTTGTGAAACGTCACAAAAGAGCTCTAAAACGGCCATAACGACTTCACATTTTAGTCACATCGACGTCACGTGACGTCACATCGACAATCGATGGTCACAAAGTCACAATGTGACTTCACAAAGACGTCGCAGTGACGTCACCATGCTTTACGGGTAGTCGTCCAGCACATTTTTCATCCGTTACGTTACCAGTTCGTCTGAATTTGTTTATAAGTATCCTGATATTGGCTTTTGTTAGTGACTGTTTTTCGTATTTTCGATGATACAGTTGACGCATCTCTTCATATGTCTTATCACCCATTTTCAGGAAACGATGACTATTTTTAGTGCGTTCGTAATTATGTAAATATGTAGCACCTATAGTTGTCGTTCAGTCCGTTCGTCCGTCTGTTCGTTCGTCCGCATATAACAACGCCAAAACTACCCGACCGAATGATTTGAAATTTAAAATATATAATTATTACATAATTTTGTCGAGTCATTTCAAATTTTATGAAAATTGGATGGATAGATGAATTACAGGGGCAATCAAAAGTATTCAATTACATTACGGCCAACGGGGAAAAAAGGTTCGAATGCATTTTAATCGTTTGGAATTTAAAAGACATAATTATTACATAATTTTGTCGAGTCATTTCAATTTTTATCAAAATCGGATGCACAGTTCAATTACAGGGACAATCAAAGGTATTCCGTTACATTACGGTCAGTGAGGGAAAAAAATTCAAATGCATTTTAATGGTTTACACTCATTCAAACATAATAAAATTGATATGCATCTAAAAAGTACATATTATAATATACATTTTGCATAATCTGTGGTACAAAGAACATTTTGTATTGATTTACAAGGCCACGCGAAAGTATTCCAATGCATAATGCTATAGGGAGAACATTGTTTGGTTCGCATTTCAATTGTAATTAAATATTTACAATTTTTTGAGATTGATGCAGGAGAGTAATATTGTAAAAACTTCGTTATCGTACGAACGCACGTCACTTGCTACGTTTCACGTGCAATTTCCGACTTGTTTCTTCTAAGGAGAGGAATTCTTCAAACCAGTGTCAAAGAAATCAATAGATTAGTATTTTCATAGAAATTGATCGTATATTTGGAACGCACTATATATTACAGAAAAGAATATCACGTGCAGTAAAATGCACTTACTGTAAGCGCTTGATATATGATCCCTCAAATCATGGACGAACTCAATTGTTTTTAATGCCGGAAAGTGGTAAAAGTCTTGTATTTCAAAGTTTCATAACTCGGCCAATTTTAATGTTATATGAACAGTACTTTTTTTGTCTTACTTTTATTGTATTAGGAAAACAAATGCTAAATATAACTTATAAGACCAGAGGACCGTATAAAAATTCAATTTTTGTAAATTTTTAATAAATGTTTTATTGATGAAAATCGTTTTAAAATATTTCTTTATCTTATTAAAACATTTTTGTAAACGGAACTATATGTATGTGAATAACTGTTTAGAAATTAGCCATTTGGCATCGTTGAGAGTGTACACACTGTATAAAGAAGAACACAAAAATCCTTTTTCTTAAAAAAAAAAAAAAAAAAAAAAAAAAAAAAAAAAAAAACGGACAAAATTAGGTTTTACTATTACTAAATCATACTAATTATTAAATAACAAACATTTAAATGCTTCATGCGCAAATAAGTACATTATATATAGCTTCTTTTTAATGATCATGAGCGCTGTATTTCTAAGAAAGAAAAAAGAGATAATAAAATGTTTAATGAAAAGTATAACTGAATACAAAACAAAAAATACTAGAAAATAAATCAATATATTTTTAATAGTATATGATATCCGACGTTGAAACAAATAAATATGCATCCTGCTTCAATGTGTGCATGCAATTGTAAAATTATTTGTTTCTGCAATGTTGGTTGTTCGTAATGTTTTTTATCTATTGTTTTTTCCGCTTTTTTTCAGGAATGAATCGCTTTACGGCAAGTTACATCTTTTTTTTCTATATTATATTATAAGAAAAAGAGAAAGTTCTTTTTGCTTGCAGAATGTTTTAGTGTTATTCTATATTTCCTATTTATTTATATGAGTATTTAATATAAATGAAAACATTAATGATTCTTTTACTATACATTTCAAACTAATTTGGAGGTTGCAATCAAATCTACTTAAAATATTTAAAACTCATTAGAGGTATCATTGCCACTGTCTACATCCTGTCGTTGAAATATTTGTTTTTGTTAATGTTAATATGCCGAGGTAGTTATTAAATATCTAAATATAACGAATGACATTTTCAGAGTTTTATTTTTTAGTATATTTTAAAATTTTCTTATTACAGACTAACAGCAAAAGCAATTAAAGCAAAAAAAATCATTTTTGAACAACTTTGACATATGATGACAGCATAAAAGTGTTATACAACCCAATGCGACAGTTTATTTTAAAAATGGTCAACAAATCGATTTTTCTTTTTAAATATCAAATGAAGTTCTATTTTAATGTAAATATTTTGACATCTAATTTTTAACTATGCGGTAATCAGATAGATAATGTAAATTTTGTTAGTGCACTTAGCGCAATTACCCATAAAAAATAAAATATAAAACCTTTTTTCTCCATTTCCATATTTACTTAAGTTTTATGTTTTAAAACTGATAAGACTTCTTTATTGAATTGGAGAAAAGTTTTCAATTTTTTTTTACATGTTCTTATATAAGTGATAAATTTGAGCAGAGAATTAGCCTTCAGTTTTTTTCAAAAAATAGACCGAGAAGAGGCAGCACAGAAAGTCATCTCATCGAGTTCACAGCGGAAATTTTAGAATTAGTTACAACTTGATTCGCTTATTAAAACGCAATCGATCTGAAAGATATATCTTCAAGTCAAACACATAAAACCCCCCGATTTTAACAGTTGACTCATAGATTTATTATTGTGTTTTAATTAACCGAATCCTCCATGATTTCATACTTTTGGGTGCAGGGAAATATTATGGTAAACCTACGAGTCAACTGCTAAAATAAGGCGTTTGGTGTTTTCCACTAAGACATGACTTGGCAGACCGATTGCATTTTTATATGCAATTCTAGTTTTAAATAATTCTGAGTTTCAGCCGTGAACTCGATGAAGTGATTGTCTACGCTCTCGCCTCCCAGTCTAAAAGTATGTGAAGATGAGTTAGATTTCGCCGTTTTATACTAGATATATTTGCAAAAAAAACGTATTAAATGCACTATTAGATGTACCTAAAAATTGCTGCGCTGTCTAATGTAATACACATTTGAAAATATCAAAAAAGGGGCTAAAAATAAAGAATTTTTAAAATGTAATAGAAATTTTAAACCACTTAACGGATTTGCCTGCACACCGTACGGGCAAGAAGAGTGTGCTTGAAACATCACTTGAAGCTTTTTGACACCACTAATTTTTAAATACAATTTTATAGTATTTAACGCCGGAAATGTTTAGACTAAATATTACGAATACTTTAGATTAAAAAAAATTATGTTAGTACATTTTGAATTTTTTGCACGTAAAAGAACCATCAGTTAACCCCTTGAAGGGCACCGGTATATTATGTATACCACTTAATTTTAATTCTCTTAAGCCACATTGGCACCAGAATTTTAGTATTAAGTTTTGTTTTTTACAATGTACGTGAAAAACAGTTTTTACTTACTATCATATAAATTTGTTTATGAATCCTGGTGTCAATCAATCATTTGAACATTTTAGGAACAGAAGTGCTTTGCCCCTCAAGGGGTTAAGTGGTTAAAATGTTCAACAGACTTCGTGCCAAGGTACGCACGCTTCTTATATTTTTTAAGGATTCTGACACCACTATTAAAATAAAGAAAATTTACATATAATTTTTAAAACACAAAATTCGCAAACACCACCTTCATTCACGGATTTTATAATATTTTTCTGCAGTGAAAATAATCTTAAAATTTAGTGGTAGAATTGTGCGAACCCTGCGTACGCATCAGGGGATTTTGGGAATCTTATTTGCGTTAGCATAAGAAATTTCCTAAAGTACAGGTTTCTGTATTTGAAAATAGATTTTTTTTACAGTAAATAAGTCAAATATTACTTTACAAAAGTTTTGATACATTCCTTTGAAGCATACGTGCCCTGTTCAAACGTTTATATATACACATTTTAAAAATGCTAAATAGATACGTATATTTTTATCTCTCCAAAAATACTTTTAGTCGAGCATTGAAATTTAGTTTTTTATTTATACTATATTAATCGCGAACCCCAAACGATTCTCTGAATGTCGTAGATTCGGAAGCACTGGCTAGGGAACCAGTTTTCTAAAAAATACTAAATATATCTTACAGAACCGGGGGACCGTATAAAAATTTCGTTAATTAATCATTAATTTTCGTAACTTTTTAAGAAAAGTTTTTGTTGACCAAATTCGATATCTAAATATTTCTTTATCTCATTTAAAACATTTTTGTAACTGGAACTGTATGTCTGTGACTAACGGTTTTGAAATACGCCTTTTGGAGCCATTAAGAGTGTACACCCTGTATAAACAAGAACACAAAAATCCTTTAAAAAAAAGAAACAACGTGCAATAGCAGCGTCTTTCGTGCTGATTTTTTTGTTTAAAAGACAAAATTAGGTTTTACTAAATCATACCTGTAATCATTAAATAACAAACATTTAAATGCTTCATGCGCAAATAAGTACCGTAATTTCGGGTGTATAAGCCGCAGATCAAACAATTCTTTTTCGACCCAGAATTTTTTAAGAAACAAATATAACTAGTTAGATCGCCGTAAATATTTGTCTTTAATCACTAAATAAGATTTCTGGGTCCAAAAAGAACACGGTACATTATGTATATCTTATTTTTAATGATCATAAGCGCTGTATTTCTAAGAAAGAAAAAAATAGAAAAGAAAATGTTAAATGAAAAGTATAATTGAATACAAAACAAGAATACTAGAAAATAAATGGATGCATTTTTAATGGTATATGATATCCGACGTTTGAAACAAATAAATATGCATCCTGATTCAATGTGTGCATGCAATCGTAAAATTATTTGTTTCTGCAACGTTGGTTATTTGCAATATTTTTTATCTATTGTTTTTTCCTTTTTTTCAGGAAGGAGTAGCTTTACGGCAAATTACATCTTTTTTTTTCTAAATTATGTTATAAGGAAAATGGACAAATTTTTTTTTTTGCTTGCAGAGTATTTTAGTCTTATTCTACATTTCCTATTTATTTATATGAGTATTAAATGTAAATGAAAATACTAATGATTTTTTTACTATACTTTTCAAAATAATTTGGAAGCTGCAGTCAAACCCACATATTATATCTAAAACTCATTAGAGGTACCATTGCCACTGTCTATATCCTGTAGTCAAAATATTTGTTAATGTTAATGTTAATGTGCCGAGGTAGTTATTAAATAGCTAAATATAACGACTTTTATTTTGCAATATATTTTAAAAATTTCTTATTGCAGCCTAACAGCAAAAGCAATAAAAGGAAAAAAATCGTTTGTGAACAACTTTGACACATGATGACAGCATACAAGTGTTATTCATCCCAAGGAGACAGTTTATTTTTAAAATGGTCAAGGAATCGATTTTTCGTTTTGAATATCAAATGTCTATTTAAATATTAGGTCTATTTAATTGTAAATGTTTTGACGTATCATTTTTAACCATATGTTAATTATATAGATAATGTCAATTTCGTTAACCTTCCTACCCTGTTCAAATATTACTCAATCTTGATAAAAACATTTCACACTAGAATTATTATCTAAAACATTTTAATGTATTTAAGTGACTTATTTCTCTGAATCTGTTATTTAACTTTCTTTATGAACAACATTCTGGTTCGAATCGTATAAAAAGAATGATAGTTATGGGTCGATTAGACCCATTCAGGGTAGGAAGGTTAATACACTTGCGTAATTACCCATAAAAATTAAAATTTAAAAACTTTTTCTTCATTTACATATTTACTTAATTTTTATATTTTAGAACTAATAAGAATTTTTATTGAATTGGAGAAGATTTTTAAACTTATTTTACATGATTTTATATAAGTGATAATTTGCGCAGGGAATAGCTTTCAGTTTTTTTTAAATAACAGACCAGAAGGCGGCAGCACAGACAATAACCTCATCGAGTTCACGGTGGAAATTCTAGAATTAGTTACAACTTGATTCGTTTATTAAAACGCAATCGATCTCAAAGATATAGCTTCAAGGAAAACACCTAAAAACCCGATTTTATCGGTTGACTCATAGATTTATCATCGTGTTTTCATGCACCCGATCCTCCATGGTTTCATACTTTTGGGTGCATGGAAACACAATGGTAAACCTACGAGTCAACCGCTAAAATCAGGCTTTTGGGAGTTTTCCACTGAGACATGACTTGGCAGACCGATTGCATTTTGATATGCAAATCTAGTTTTAAATACTTCTGGAATTTCAGCCTTGAACTCGATGAAGTGATTGCCTACGCTGTCGCCTTTCGGTCTAAAAGTATGTGAAGCTGAATTAGATTTCGTCGTTTTATACCAGATTTATTTGCGTGCGCAGTCTTATGTAATACACATATGAAAATATCAACAAAATGGCCAAAAATAAAGATTTTTATAAATAAAGATTGTATGGGAAAATACATTTTACTTACCCATCATACTTAGTATAGGGTAAGTCTTGCAATCGTTTTGAAAATCGAAAATTTTTTTGACGGATTTACACGTTTTAGATAGTGGAGATTCCGAAAAACATATTTAAAAAAAACAAGTTGGAAATTGCACGTGAAGCGTAGCAAATTAGGTGCGTTCGTACGATAACGAAGTTTTAAAAAAATTACTTTCATATATCAATCTCATAAAATTGTAAGTGAATTACAATTAAAACGCTCATCAAACAATGTTCTCCCTAAACCATTATGTAATGGAATACTTTTGTGCGGCCTTGTAAATCAATAACAAATGTTCTTTGCACCACAAATTATGTAAGATGTATATTATAATATGTACTTTATAGTTGCATAGAAATTTTATTAAGTTCGCGTGAGTGTAACACGATTAAAATGCATTTGAAACATTTCTTCCCATTGACCGTAATGTAACGGAATACTTTTGATTGTCCCTGTAATTGATCTATGCATCCGATTTTCATAAAATTTGAAATAACTCGACAAAATTATGTAATAGTTATGTATTTTAAATTTCAAACGTATAGAATATATTTGAAACTTTTTCCCCATTGACCATAATGTAATTGAATACTTTTGATTGCCCCTGTAATTGATCTATGCACACGATTATCAAAAAAATTGAAATAACTCGGCAGAATTATGTAATAATTGCGTATTTTAAATTTCAAACGATTAAAATGCATTTGAAACTTTTTTCCACATTGACCGTAATGTAATGAATACTTTTGATTGCCCCTGTAATTGATCTATGCATCCGAGTTTCATAAAATTTGAAATGAAACGACAAAATTATGTAATAATTATGTATTTTAAATTTCAAACGATTCGGTTGGGTAGTTTTTGCGTTGTTATATGCGGACGGACAGACGGACGGACTGAACGACCACTATAGGTGCTACGTATTATATAATTACGAACGCACCTAAAAAAATTGCCGTCCGTCTGTCTGTAAACGCTTTATCTCCCGAACAAATTGAGATAGAGACTTGAAATTTTGTATGTAGTTAGTATGTAAGAATGGGACAAAGCCTATTTAATATCAGCAACCTCGATTATCCGGAACTATTCTTTCAGACTCTCGAAAAATTCGTTCTGATGAAAGATTTCTGATGAAAGTTTATATAAAAATTTTCGAATTTTTTTGTTCTAAGGAATGGACGTAAAAGGCAATAAAATAACACATATTTTGCATATAGAAGGAAGTCGATCGGATTCTTAGTTGCCGAGATATTTGTAATCCTGTTTTGCATATTCTTCGATTTTTCTTGACCCTGTATTTCATTCAAATTTCAATTCAGAGGTATATTTTAATTGAAAATGAGACGCTTAATCCAACGCAGTAAACTGTTAGTTTATATTATTATTATTTTTGGAGTTATAAGGATGTTTCTTTTACGGAGTTCGATATTACTTGAGTAGTTTGGCGTTTTATATAATTTGTCGAAATTGGTACATCAGCAATTCATTAATAGAGCATTACTATGTATATTAACAATATTTAAATTTTGTTATGGAATTGCAATGTATCAACAAAATGTCAACAAAATGGCCAAAAATAAAGATTTTTTAAAATGTATTAGCAATTTTTAACCACTTGATTGATTTGCGTGCACACCGTACGGGCAAGAAGAGTGTGCTTGATCCATCGCTTAAAGCTTTTTGACACCACTAAATTTTTTAAATACAATTTCATAGTATTTAACGGCGGACATGTTTAGACTAAATATTACGAATATTTAAAATTTAAAAAAGCAATGTTACTACCGTAATTTCGGGTGTATAAGCCGCAGATCAAACAATTCTTTTTCGACCCATAATTTTTTTAAGAAACAAATGTAACAAGTTCAATCGCCGTAAATATTTGTCTTCAATCACTAAATAAGATTTCTGGGTGCAAAAAGAATTGTTTGATCCGCGGCTTATACACCCGAAATTACGGTACCATGTTTTCAATTTATTGCACGTAAAAAAGCATCAGTTACGAGGTTTAAAATTTCAACAGGGATCGTACGCGTCTTGGGAATTTGGGAATTTTATTTGCGTTAGCATCAGAAATTTTCTTAAAGTACTGGTTTCTATATTTTAAAATAGATATTTCTTTTCAGTAAATAAGGCAAATATTAAATTACAAAAATTTTGGTACATTTCCTTAAAGCGTACGAACCCTGTTCAAACGTTTATATATAAACTTTTTAAAAATGCAGTTAGATATGCATACACCGTAATTCCAGGCGTATAATCTGCGGATCAAACAATTCTTTTTGTGATTGAAAAATTAGGGATTGAAAACAAATATTTACGGCGATTTAAGTAGTTATATTACTTACCGGAAAATTTCTGGGTCGAAAAATAATTGTTTGATCCGCGGATTATACGCCGGAAGTTAAGGTATTTTTTTTCTTCACAAAATGTATTTTTAGTTGAGCATTAAAATTTAGGTTTTTATTTATACTATATGAATCGGGAACCCCAAAAGTTTTGCTGCATGTCGTAGGTTCGGAACCACAGTTATTGATCACGGGCAAGTGAACAAGTTTTCAACACTAATTTTGAACAAAAATCTTTGACGAATATAGTGACAGAATTTGTGTAATTAACCCTTTACGGCACGGGCAAAATCTGATGTAAAATGAGAAATTAATGAATGACGCCGGAATTCGCAAACGAATTTTTTAGATACTTTGAAATCCTTAATTTAAGCCTCTATTGTAAGAGAAAAATTTTATTAAAATATTATTGGTGCCGCTTGCAAGTTTCGAGTTAAAATTAGGTATCCCAGATTGGGCACAGTGTGCCGGAAAGTGTTAGGTGGGTCTAAAAATAAAATTGTTTACTACTGCTATGAAATGTTAGTGTCGATCTGTCTGGTACCACACGCGTTTGCCACCTTTTTTCGAATATCATTAACCCCTTGCGGCGCAGTGGTATACCTATGAAACCACTTAATTTTGATTCCGAAACACCCCATTAGCAGCAGAATTTTGGAAAGGAAAATTATGGCTTTTTGAATGTGTGAAATATACCTTTTGCTTATTTAGAAATAAAGTTGTTTTCAAATTCGGTATCAGTCATTAATTTTAACACTTAAGCAATGAATTTGCCCTGCGCCGCAAATGGTTAAAATCCGTTGGAGGCGTGAAGTTTTAAATATATGTTATACAGTTACATTTAAAATAAACTAATAAAACTTTTTCATTCATCAGCTGTAAAATATGATAATTAGAGTGGTTAGATGGTTTTCTATCAGAATCATCAAATGTATAGCATTCTGCTGAAGAGTAATAATCTTTTTGTAATATCGTCCATCATGTTAACTGATAAAGAAAACAATGTTATAGAAATTTTAATTACCGTAATTTCGGGTGTATAAGCCGCGGATCAAACAATTCTTTTTGGACCCAGAAATCTTATTTAGTGATTGAATACAAGTATTTACGGCGATCTAACTAGTTATATTTGTTTCTTAAAAAATTCTGGGTCGAAAAAGAATTTTTTGACCTGCGGCTTATACACCCGAAATTACGGTATGTACATATCATCATGGAATACCGATGATTAATTTCATGAGTTTTTGTAGCTTCAGTCACATAGTTGATAATTTCTAAGCTTATTCTATAACATTATTTGGAAAAAGTTCGCTTAGGCTTATTCAATTAATGAGATATCTTTCTTAGAACAAGTCACATTTTTCCATTCTAAAATTCATGACGTAATAAAACGTTTTACCACGTGACTCACACTTCAAGTATTTCTGGAAATAGCCAGATATAAGAATTATATTCGTACTATTTACCAAGAATGTTGTATGTAGTTACCGGGTGTCCCAAAAATGACGGATGGATTTTAAAATTCAATAACTTGCAAACGGTGACAGCTATTTAAAATATTTTTGCAGTAGGGTTATGTATAATGTCAAGAGTTTTTTTCCGTAATTTTTTATTTTAGTTCGCATCTCAAACAATAGGTGGCGCTGACGGCGATTGAAGGCCATGCGATCAGTGCTGAGTGAAGCGTCGACCTGGCCTTCAATCGCTGTCAGCGCCACCTATTGTTTGAGATGCGAACTAAAAAAAAATTACGGAAAAAAACTCCTGACATTATACATAACACTCCTGCAAAAATTTTTTAAATAGCTGTCACCGTTTGAGAGTTATTGAATTTTAATATCCATCAGTCATTTTTGGGACACCCGGTAGTATGTGTACAGTCATTCAGGATAACTTTGAGCCATGGGATGCAACTTTTCACCACGTTCTAATTTTCAATATTTTTTACTTCAAAAGGCTGGATAAATTCCAAAACTGTGCTCTGATATCATGGTTATGTACTGAGATTTCTACTTTTTATTTTGTTAAAAAAAAAATCAACATTATACACAATTACTTTCATTAACAAACTATTACTGTAAAGCACTGTTTTCAAGTTAATTTTTAACGCTGTTTTTGAGTTGTTGTAATCCAACTGTATTTTTAGTGGAGGAACCAAGGTGGATGAATAAATGAAGCGATATTGTCAAGTTTTCTTTTATTAAAGCAGTAAATTTTCTGTTTAGATAAGGCGAACAGAACTTAAAAAAATTACTGGTACTCACAGCATTTGGGCATCCACCCTGGTTACGCCACGTATTTTTATAGTAAATAACAATATACTCATTTAATAAACATATTATTATCTAAATGTTGTAAAAGTGTTAATATTTTCTGATTATTTATTTATTAATAGCTAATAAAATTTCAAATAAGAAGGGACAACTGTTTTATCTTATTTTTGGTATAACATTGATCCGGCTCAATGTTAGGCATAAGTTTATAATTTGCTGATTATAGGTATTAAACTAAAAATTTCCCATATTTGTACATATATTTTATAAATATTCCTAAAGTGTGAATTAGATATAACATGTAAATATTTCAACAAATATGTGTAAAAGACATAAAATTCATTTAAAGGCGTCACTCAGGACGATGCTACTCAAATATGACATTTGATACATTCGGCATTTTGTACTCTTTGTTTGCGAATTACTAATAATAGTATGTATTACCTTAACTATGGATATATTACTGACAGATATTATAAATTATATTATCATTATAAACATAAAATATTGTTTTTCACTGCATTTTCATATTTTACATGAACAGTAAATAGTGCATTTTTATTTCGAAATACCCGCCTATTCCTTCTTCAACCCTTCCTATGCAAAATACATCTTGTAATAACATAAATTATACAAATCATATGATGGTGGAAAAACTAAATTAGAAGTCCATAAATATTTGATAATATTTTGGGGGGATTTAAATTTGTCCTGATTATAAAACTTTATTTACAAGGAATTATTTTAGAGAATATTTATTATATGGCTCAAAATTATCCTACATGGCTGGGCAAATTTGAATCAGTTTAAAAATTCATTTTTACTGCTTATATGATTATTATTCCTTAATTTCTGATAGTCATGGAATAGTTTAGGATAATTTATTCTTTTTAGGTGCGTTCGTAATTATGCAAATACGTAGCACCTATTGTTGTCGTTCAGTCCGTCCGTCTGTCTGTCTGTCCGTCTGTCTGTCCACATATAACAACGCAAAAACTACCCAACCGAATCGTTTGAAATTTAAAATACATAATTATTACATAATTTTTTCGAGTCATTTCAAGTTTTATGAAAATCGGATGCATAGATCAATTACAGGGACAATCAAAAGTATTCCGTTACATTACGGTCAATGGGGAAAAAGTTTCAAATGCATTCTAATCGTTTCAAATTTAAAATACATAATTATTACCTAATTTTGTCGATTTATTTCAAATTTTATCAAAATCGGATGCGCAGTTTAATTACAGGAGCAATAAAAAATATTCCGTTACATTACGGTCAATGGGGGAAAATGTTTCAAATGCATTTTAATGGTGTTACACTCATTCGAACATAATAAAATGCATATGCATCTGAAAAGTACATATTATACTATACATTTTACATAATATGTGGTGCAAAGAACATTTGTTCTTGATTTACAAGGCCACACAAAAGTATTCCATTACATAACGGTATAGGGAGAACATTATTTAGTGCGCATTTTAATTGTAATTAACTATTTACAATTTTATGAGTTTGATATATGAGAGTGATATTTTAAAACTTTGTTATCATATGAACGCACCTCATTTGCTACGCTTTACGTGCAATTTCC
Source organism: Maratus speculifer (assembly GCA_964019185.1). Lineage (NCBI taxonomy): Eukaryota > Metazoa > Arthropoda > Arachnida > Araneae > Salticidae > Maratus > Maratus speculifer. The sequence goes on from OZ025293.1 coordinate 402,978,530, forward strand.
AACTTGTTTATGCCTTTAGTTGCAACAATATTCTTAAGTTTCTTTTTGTTAATAGAAAAAAAAATTTAACTCAAAAAAAGTTGTTGTTCGATAGTTAATTTCAGAAATATGCATTTATTTGAGCGAGATGTATATATATTCCTGGGCCAGTTAAGGGGTTAAAATAAGAGTGGGGCATTTAAAAATAGAGAAAATGCGGATCAAATTTATCCTAAGTGACTAAATATGTAATATCATCATATGTAATATGTAATATCTAATCATTGTATGTTATTACAAATCTGTTTTCCACATTTAGAACACATTTAAAATTTCTTAGAATGATATTTTTGGATTGTAAAATTTTTCTGACACAGGATTGACACCAGGCAGTCTAGAAATAGTTCTAAACAATATTTATCTATTTAATTACCGTAATTTCGGGTGTATAAGCCGCGGATCAGACAACTCTTTTTGGACCCAGAAATCTTATTTAGTGATTGAAGACAAATATTTACGGCAATCTAACTAATTATATTTGTTTCTTAAAAATTTCTGGGTCGAAAAAGAATTGTATGATCTGCGGCGTATACACCCGAAATTACGGTAATTATCAGTAAACAAGGTTCGCACACTCCTGGGAATTTCCAAGGACTCTGGTACCACTATTAAAAATAAGAAAATTTACATTTAATTTTTAAACCACAACATTCGTAAAACCAATCTTCATTCAAAGATTTTACGCTATTTTTATGCAGTGAAACACTTAAAATTTAGTGGTAGAAATGTGCGAACCCTGGTAAATAACTTACTAATGTCTAAACATTTACATCTTTCACTTACGAAGATTTTATTATTTACAATGAAATTTTCTATCTAAGTTAGACATTGGCACCATCACTTCCATAAATTTGCCAGTTTTTCTGAAAAGTTGAATTATATTAGAATCATTTACCATTAAATAGTAACAATTGTATATCATTACCAACACTGTTCAGCTTTCGAAATTAATGATGATATTATCAGGGTTCGCACATTTTTACCACTAAATTTTAAGAATATTTTCGATGTGTTTCACTGGAGAAAATTATCGTAAAATCTGTGAATGAAGGTGGGGATTACGAATGTTGTGGTTTAAAAATTAAATGTAAATTTTCTCTTTTTTAATAGTGGTGCCAGAGTCCTTGGAAATTCCAAGGAGTGTGCGAACCTTTTATTATTGAAAAATGTTCTTTCAGTGTAGCTATTCATAGATCAAATTAACCCGGGAGAACACTCGCTTACCCAGGCTAGAAATGGTTTTAACTTTGTCACCAATAAAATCAAATTATAACGGTCATTTTATTTAGGCGGAGACAATCCTTAAAAATTTTGCGATAAAATAAGTTGAAGATTACTTTTAAAAGATAAGTGGTTACAATTGCAAAAATCATACGCACTCCGGGGCAAAAAGAGCCGGCGCGTGTACTCTCGGGTGAAGAATATAGTGTCTAAAATAAGTTAACAGGGATCAGAATGATGAAGTATTAAACACTAGGAACACAAAATTGGCTAAGATAATACATTATGAAGAATATGATGTCGATATTTTATGTTCTTTTTATTTTTTTAAAATGACAAATCTTTATTTATTGACAGTTTATCTATACTACTTACCGTAATTTCGGGTGTATAAGCCGCAGATCAAACAATTCTTTTTCGACCCAGAATTTTTTAAGAAAAAAATATAACTAGTTAGATCGCCGTAAATATTTGTCTTCAATCACTAGATAAGATTTCTGGGTCCAAAAAGAATTGTTTGATCCGCGGCTTATACACCCGAAATTACGGTAAATTAATTTATATTTATATTTAAACTATTAATTTATGTAAACTTTTGCTTCTTTAAAATAAATGTTTTTTAATCTAAATATAGATAAATACCGATTCAAATTTCTTTTACTAAAAATCGCCACTTAAGAAAAACAAATGAAAATTCTATGCTTTCGAACATTTTGCGTAGGAAATTAAATAAATGAACTAAATTTTCCTTACATACTCTTCCAGTACTCTAATATTAGCACATTCCCAAATAAAAATTGTATTTAAACACGTTTTTATAAGAGTTGTTAAAAGATGTTTAAAAAATTTATTTTAATTGGCACTTTAAAATCTTTATTTTTCTTGTATGTTCTTTTTTTTCCTTAATGAGAAATAACATTAATGCGCAGGTACCCGAATAAAAATTGCAGCACATTCAATTAAATAAGATATTAAGATTTTTTTAACTTTTGTTCGTCCCAGGAATACTTCTGATACAACAAAATTTCGATTTTTCTTTATTTAAAACACCTAGATATAAAATTATTAAACACATAAGCTATTTTATTTTAAGGCAAAGCTTCATCACCAAAATATTGGATAGTTTGCAATTATTATTTAAAAGTAATATTTTAGTTTAATAAGAACAATTCAAATTTTGGAAAATAATAAAAAAGTTATATGCATATAGAGAGAGGATGAGAGAGAAAAATATTTGTAATTGGACTGTAGTTGTAACTGTGGTCCTTTGAAAAGAAACCTGCAAAAAATTACCCGGATAAGAAACAATCACACTTAATTTTTTTCCTATGCACGGTACGTGCATTCCTAAAATGTTGCAATAATTGAGTGACCTTATATTTACACGAAAATTAATTTTTAAATAGGTAAATGTAGCGTTTAGTGCACTTAAAAACTTCGTGGCGTTATTAACACTTTGCACTTGAAATGTGACTATCACTCACCACTAGTGTTGTCAGGTGTAGGGACGCCAAATGCTTCGGACACCACTAATAACTTACAGTTTATTTCGCTATATTTTATCACAGATTATTCAGTTATTAGATAAAGCGGAGAAAGTAAGTTTAAAATACTAATGTCCAGAGTGTTTGGAGCACCCGTTTACGTGGGACACTAATGGCCAGTGAGAATCAACTGACGAGTGCAAAAGGTTAACATAAAATGCTTTAAACTTCCTACCCTGTTGAAATTTTACTCAAACTTGATTAAAATATTTCCCACCAGAATTTTTATTTAAATCCATTTAACATACTTATTTAACTTAAATCATTGTGTTTTTTATTTACTTTACTTAATGAAAAATTTTCTGGTTTGAATCGAATAAAAAGCACTATAGGTCTGAGTCGATTAGACCCATTCAGGGTAGGAAGGTTAAATAACCGCGAAATAAAGTTTCAGGGCGAAAGATACACACAAGCAAAGTGACAAAAGTTAAAGAATAATGAATCCCAAGCGCAAGGTTCGTACAGTTCTACCACTAAATTTTAAGAATATTTTCGATGTGTTTCACTGCAGAAAAATATCACAAAATCTGTGAATGAAGGTGGGGATTAAGAATGTTGTGGTTTAAAAATTAGATGTAAATTTTCTCTTTTTTAATAGTGGTGCCAGAGTCCTTGGAAATTCCAAGGAGTGTGCGAACCTTGGTCCCAAACGTCACTTTATCTTTCAAGGGCAAAATGCTAGAATGGAAAAACGAACTGACTTTATAAAATACGAGTAAGAGCTAATACTGCTAGATTTACAAGAAAATACTATGCAGCGGGGTGAGTGGTCAGGAAAATGTACATTTAAAACTATAGACTCTGCCTGTAATTTCTTACAGAAATTACTTCCAGTAATGTATATGGTTTAAGGAAGGGGGATTTTTTAAAATCAAAATATTGGTATTTAGCCCCTTTTTTGACTGTGTTAATGGAGAAAAAAAAGGATAACAGAGGAAAAATATAGAAGGGTAATTATTTAAAAATTAGTAAAATCAGCAGATACTTTTTTACCTGTGATTACCTGTGTAATATCAAATTTGTGCGGCCATTTTTAAATTTCACTAATTTTGCCTTATTATACTCAGAGTTCGCACAATCCTTATATTTTGTAAGGTCTCTGGCACCACTATTAATGATAAGAAAATTTATATTTAATTTTTAAGAAACAGAATTCGCAACCACCCCTTAGATCTGCAATTTTCGAAATATTTTTCTGCAGGGAAATACATTGAAAATACTGTAAAATTTTAGTGGTACAGACGTGCGAACCCTGTATACGACTGAAATTACTGTTTTAATTCAGACACAATTTTCAACCAATATTATTTTTTTCTTATTCTAATAGATAATAATTTTGTGATGAATAACTTTTGCGTGGCAAGTAATGTTGTGAAATGTATTTTATTTTGATTTAAGTATTAAATTATTGCATCCGATGCTGATCTTATTATATATCTCTAATTAAGAAGATGTTTAACACTAGAACCGCGGCGACGGGTCATTTTGACCCGTATCATGTGGAGAGATGTCAATTCGAACTAGAAAACTCTTAAAAAATAAGCTAAATATATTCTGAGCAAAAATAGTTTCAATAAATAAATTAAACAGTTTTAAGTGAAAATTCCGGTGAGAAATATTTTTATAAAAATTGAATGAATTTTCTCGCGGTTCTAGTGTTAAGAAATGTGAAAAACCTATAATTTTCTCATTCACAAATATCGTTATTGTGATCTATCAAGGATTGATTTTCGTTGGTAATATATAAGACAAATAAGATGAATGATCTCTGATAATGTATAATTTTAGTATCTGGTAACTGAATAGCCATTTGGCCTTTCATTTTCTAATGATATTGTACTCCTTTTACAATTAATTTCTTAGAGGAAAAAAATAGCATTTATCTTTAGAAATGTCATCATTTGTAGTATCAACTTTCGTGTACTAAATTTGTCATCTTGTAATTTGAAAGATAAGTCATGACGTAAATATCTAACGGTATGTGACATGCTATCCATATACCTGGTGTCTTAAAATGACTGATCGATTTTTAAATTCAATAACTTGCAAACGGTGACAGCTATTTAAAAAATTTTTGCAGGAGGATTATCTATAATGTCAGGAGTTTTTGTACCGTAATTTTTTATTTTAGTTCGCATATCAAACAATAGGTGGCTCTGACGGCGTTAGAAGTCCAGGTGATCCGTGCTGAGTGAAGCGTCGACCAGGCCTTCAATCGCCGTAAGCGCCACCTATTGTTTGATATGCGAACTCAAATAAAAATACGGTACAAAAACTCCTGACATTGTACATAACCCTGCTGCAAAAAATTTTTAAATAGCTGTCACCGTTTGCAAGTTATTGAATTTAAAAATCCATCAGTCATTTTTGGGACACCCGGTATATGAATAATAATATATGAGTATTAGTGAAAGAAAATATTTCTTTTTTCATCGGTCATTTTCTGGAAGAAAATTAAATGACAAGAAAAAGTTTCAAACTTTGAAATCAAGCTGAAATATAATTTCGCATATTTCATTAAAATAAAAATCAAGTAAGTTTCGTATGAAAACATAATACAAATTTAAATACTCTTATTTCCACTCATACAAAGAATACATACAACAGTATTTTGGGGAAAATCTCAGTTTTGCTACTTTTAGCTCGCTGAGTTTTGCACTGATGAAGAATCTCGTTAGTAGATTCGAAATAGCTATTTGCTACCTTTTCATACTTTATTTGTGCATTTATATTCGTTGATTTTCTATCTTTAAATCAAAGAGGTAATTTTCTGTGCATCCTGCAACAAATGCAGAAACATACGTTTTATGCATACAAAATCTGCTTTTAGTTTACAACCATCTTCTCTCTACTGGAAGCCTGTTAGACTCACAAATACTATGCATGCATATTCCGTAAATGTATGACAAGGTTACTTTTTTACTGTAAAGGTTCCTTTGTGACAGTTGTCTAGTTTTCGTATTTTAAATCTCTCTACCTGCTACCGATGGCAGAAACTCGGACAACAGCGCTACATTCGGTTACGGTATACCAAATCACCGAAAGACCATTTCCTGAATCTCAAACATTTTGGCTGGTCTCTCTGGCTGGTATAAGGTTGCAACCGTCTTCTAAGTTGATCCCTCGAAAAAAAGAATATTTTTTATGCTAAATGCTAAAGCATATGAGTACCACCTAACACAAGTAAAGAACGAAAAATGAAGATTTTATTGTTGAGATATCTGAGATTAAATGAGAAAATTCCATTTTTTCATAGCATTGAAATTTGAGTGAACCTCATTTGCGTAAAAAAAGAGCCAAACATGAGGTAAGTAAAATAGGGATTTTCATATAATTTATCCATCATATACACATTAAATAATAAAAAAAAAGAATTGTTTCTTTTATTAATTAACCCAGAAATTTATGAATAATAAAATGAGACAATATCGACAAGTTTTGAAAGCATTTTCATAAAACTACGCGATTATTAAGACGTTAAAATTTTTTTGTTGGACTGACCGAGCATTTTGTGTTACAGACAGAGCTCCCAAATGGTCCGCTAACTGAACATCAATATTTTTTAACAGAAAATTTCATAATGGGATTCTACAGAATTTGCGCTAGAATTAATCTCCAAAGGTGGTTTCTCAGCAATTTGCAAGAAAAATCTAAAAAGGAAATTTCTCTAAGAAAATTCTGATGTTCAGTTGGCAGATCATTTGGGAGCCCTGGTTACAGAAAATGCAATATCATAAAATGGTAAAATCGTGTTCCAACATTTGGGACTTCAATTGAACAAGAACGCCGAATGTATAATCGATCACTATCGGTGGCAGTTACTAAAGCTCTGAAAGTTCGTTTAATCTACTTGTTTGTTTTTAATAATGTGCCATTGAGAGAATTAATAAAAATGGCTGCTGGAAACATAAGCTCCAACATTTTGGGTCATTCGGAAAGTCGTGTCCGTTTGGGAAAATCAATTTGTATCGGAAAATTTTGCCCATTAATTACTAAACATCAGATATAGGAAACAGTATCTAATTATTAAATTACAAAATTTTTCGGTACGAATTAATTTTCTTAAACGGACACGACTTTTTGATCGACCCAATATCAAAGCTGAAAACAGTGTTGCCAGTGTTTTTTAAAAATTCAGAACTAATTTTTTAAAATTCAGATCTCTTGATTGGCACCATTTTTTTTAAACGGTAAATTACTTTTTATTTTCGCCTTAATTATCATGTCATTGAATGTAGAAAATTTCATCATTTGTAAAAAGTGATACCAATCAAGAATCTGAATTTTAAAAACGTAGCCCATCTGGCAATACTGGCTGTGAACTCTTCAGATTTTTTGTCCCGGATAAATTTAACATTTTTTTTTCCTTATTTAATCGGCAAATTACGACAATTTGAAACGGTAAAATTTACTATACATTTTTTTCTGGACCAAAAAAGCGGAAGATGTTTGCAGCTATGCAATAAGTTATTCTGTGGTGTTAAATAATTTGTTTGAAGAAGGATAAAAACATTGTTGTTAGAATCTTTAACTATAAAACTGACTAATATTTGAGCAGAAAATGGAGGTAAACAACATTCAAACAGAATAAATACTTCTTATTTTTCACAATATACTGCGTAAGTGCTTTAATACATCACACTGCTACCTTAGAGTTTGTAAAAGTGGCTATAAGTTTATAATTTAGAGTTTTAATTTTGATCCAATGAAGTTTGGATACTTTTTGTGTCATATTAAAGTTATTTTGCATGAATCTTTGTTTGGAAATATCTAAAAAATAACAGAGCTGCCATGTCTCCTGTTTTTTTTTGGATCACAGTATTCTAATACAGAAAATGTTATTTCATTTAATTGGAATAATTAGTCAATTTAAAAGAACAACATTTTCCATAAGATAATAACGATGTGCAAAAAGCCGGAGATTTGGCAATTCTGAAATTGTCTGTTCATGATTCAATATGTTATTCTTTATTGTTGAGCATTTTACTAGCTCCCTATTTAGAATTTTGCCATTTAATTTTCGACATCATACCTGACTCAGGGGAATATTTATACAAGTTCATAGTTCAACATTATACCTGTATATAATTCAGGGTTCGCACAGAATTACCACTAAAATTTTACAGTATTTTCAATGTATTTCACTGCAGAAAAATAGCGCGCAAACTGCAAATCGAGAAGGTGGTTGCGAATTCTGTTTCTTAAAAATTAAGTATAAATTTTCTTATCATTAATAGTGGTGCCGAAGTCCTTACAAAATATAAGGAGTGTGCGAACCCTGTAATTCTACTTTACATTAATCGGAGCAACAAATATTGGAACTAGATTTATTAGTTCAACCATCACTTAAGTTTGAACCAGGGATGACGTTCCCGACTTTTTGCATACCAGTACAATCTTAGAGAAAGTGTCATTCTTTTAAATTGTTAAAATGTTCCGATTAAATAAAATAACATTTTCTTTAAGATTCTATTGTTATACAAAAACAGGGAAATCTTATCTTTGTTTAATAGCATATTTATCAAAAATTTCTCTATAAAATAAACAAAGAAAAGTTAAATTTTAAAGGACTATAAAAAACAAATAAAATAGTCACATGCCGCAGCAAATATTAAATATTCTTGTGCTTCATTTATGAACTTACTTATAACAGTTATAACAGTTAGTAATTTTCAAAGTAAAACAATCTCAATTTATCAAAAAAAAAGAAACCTATAATATTTAAAGCGATTGATTAATTAATTATAAGGAGCAAAATTTTCCCAAACTTTCGTTGTAATTATATAATACCATAATGTAATTAATTGATTTATTTACTGCCACTGTTTTTTTAATTACTTGAATTCATAACATTCAGAGTGACTGCAGTATAGCTGATTATAGGATTGTGCGGTATACATTCTTCGTATAAAATTCAGTATTTTTTTCTGAAAACTTGAAATTTTAGGCAGTTTTAATAAATTTGCTTTATTTTTGCGGTGTTTCAGAATGACTTAAATATCTGCATTTGGAGATAAATAATTGATATTAATTTATTATTATTATTATTTACTTTATTTATTTATTAAGTATAACATAGTCGAAAACAAACACAAAAGAAAAACATACAACTGCAGTCTCATAGACAAATATAAAATGTAGTAATATTTGATAACTTGAAGCTTTACTGTTTTGTCAAAGTATGTGTAATGTAAAGCAAACAAATTTTGTGTGCTCTAAAACTTATAGCAATAACGTATGAAACCTATAACTTCAAATGCATCGAAATGTAGTTAAAAAGCTGGCAAAACGGCAATTTTTGCAGTGTCACATTTTTCGAGCTGCTCGACAATTTCATAGTTTCTTAGTGGTGTCTTATAGGCTTAAATCCTAAGCTAATAATACTAAGAAAGGCACAAGCTATAATTTATTCAATGCAATGTGATTTTCAAACTATTCGTTCAAACTTCAGCATTATCAAAAAACATACATATAACAATCACATTAAACATACATGTAACATATAACAATCATATTAACCCTTTCCGGAGCAGACAAATTCTGTTAGTAAAATGAGAAATTATCGACTGACACCGGAATTTACAAACGAGTTTTTAAGAAATCAAGAACTACTTAATTTAAGCTTTTATTGTAAAAGCAAGATTTTCTTAAAATATTATTGGTGCCAGTTGCAAGTTTGGAATTAAAATTAGGTGTTGACAACCCGGCAACACTGCGCCGGAAAGGGTTAAACATTTATATAACATATAAAAATCATTATTTTTTCTACAATTAATAGTTGAGGTCCATGTTTAACAAGGTACACTTAATTTTTTCAATTTCACTTGTATATCATTTTATGAGTATGCTATGCAATCGGTATGAGAAACACTTCTGAAAGCGTATTTTAATAAAAGTAAAACTGCAACCAAGACCGAAAAAATAGAAAAGTACACAGATTAGATGTCGCCCTAAATTTAAAAAGTTTACGAATTAATAATTTGACAAAAAATGTACATTGCTATGAAAAGTTACATTAAATTGAGAGTATTATTGTGTTATTTGCGTGGTCTCTTAACAATGAAATTGAAGGAAAAGTCACTTTTATTCCCTAAATTGGAAGTATTGGTTGTTATGTTAACTCCCCATTTAAATCGTCATTTTCCCGATTACTATTTTGTTTATAGATGCAATTGGAGATATTTTATACAAATTCCTTTTCATACATTGTCAATGGTATAACGTTTGAGCTACCCAGACCGACAAGCGACGGACGCATTTCGGTTTTATAACCGATATGATTCAAACGGTAGAACACAGACAATGCATGTCATATGTCTCCAATTGGTATCTCGGCTCGGGCATTTTTAGCTCAGTTGGAAATATTGAAAACGTATAACTTTACAGTTTAACATGTTTCAATTAAAAATAATAATGTAGATTATCTTTAAAAAAAACTTGCTTTTAAAGATGTAATTTAATGAATGAAATAGAGAAGAGAGTCTATTTAAAAAATGACAATGTGCGGGTTTAATTTTCCATAAGTACATTAGACAGGATTTTCTCGATTTCAACGTAGTTTACTCTTGTTGAGCAGAAGACGTCGCTTTAAAAAACTACCATATGCACGACATACACATAAAATTTTCTATTTACTTTTAATCTATAATTATAGCTTGGAATATAATTTCTAAAGTGCCCTCCTTAATTCAGACCATGGAGAAATTGTTTAATTTTGTTATATAATTTATCTTTCCTTTCTTCCTTACAAAACAATTTTTACACAAACTATATCTAAACCGCAAGGAAAGAAACCACGATAATTTCATAAAACAATTATAAAATTTTTACTTATTAAACAGTGCATGCAAACATTACATTAAAGCAGAAATTACAACTTGAGCTGTTTTTAATTATTTTTCTTCTGGTAATCAGTAAACGTATTTCAAATGAGGTTCTTTTAAAAAATAAATAGGTTTTTGTTGTTTATCTTACATGAAGAGTAATTAAATATTATAAATACATAAAACATATAAAACAAACTTTTAAATTAAAGTTTCTCAAAATTCTTGTTTCATAATTGATTAAAATTTCTATCAGAAGGAATAAATCAAATGCATCTTTTTAACGAAAATCAGTTGTTAAAGTATTTTCTGCATGTTTAAATTTTCCTTACGTAACAATATTTTAAATGTAGGTGTATGTCAGAATGTATTTACCACACTTTTCAGAAAATAAATCATTAGAAACAAATGTGTATGTTTTAAATGCACTTGAGAAAGGTGTTTGTATAGTTAGAAATTAATTTAATATGCTTAATTAAAAAATACTTTAAAACATGTATTTAAATATCACGATTAATTCAGTGCCTATATTTAATTTTTGTAATATATTTAAATTTCAGTTTTGAATAAGTTTAACTAATGATGATTTTCAAATAAAATTGTGTGCTTAAGAAAAAAAAAAATTTAATGTTATAAAAAAGGAATATTTATGTAAATAAACTTACCTATTAGTTAACAGTTTATTAGCTATTTATCAATTTTCAAAAAAATCACAATTTTTCTTTAATTCTTCGGATTTTAGTGTTCCATTACATGGAACAGCCAACTTTATTCCCAATTACCAAAATGACACCAGAATTCTGGCATAAATATCTTCCATTTATAATGTATGGCGGGTAGGCGAATTATTATTATTATTATTATTTTTCAAATACATTTGTTAGTGAATTCCAGTGTCATTTAGTCGTCTCAAAATTTTCTCAATTAAAACGTCTTGCGCCTAAAAGGGTTAATCAAAAATAATTTCAAAGCTCATTTTCTATATTGCCAAAGCTACAATAAGTACAAATGCAAGATCAAAACTTACATTTATAACACGACACAACATAACAAGCAAATTTCCCAAACACATACATACAACGAAAAATCAACAGCTGGAGCCTGCATTCTACAAAGGAGACGTTGCATTTGTAAGTTATCCCGAAAAACATTATTACAAATTTACCAGAAATCCAGCTGTATAGAGAGGTCGGATCCCGAACTGAATCATGCGTTGCATCAACGTTCAATGTCATAAGCGGCGGCGAGGTAACCCATCAATGGTCATGCAAGCTTGGCGACCTTAACTCCATATACCATCTACTCAATCACGCGGGAACTAGAATAGGTCTCTGTGCAATCATACCACTACGTCAGGGTTTAGAGTGAGAGTTTACAAGCCATTTTGCCCATAATACTACGCACCCAATAGTCTTAAAGATGAAACAGCAATTAAAGATCTTAGTATACAAAACGTCTCCTGCTCATATATAGACCCACACTGGCATTGAGGGCAATGAACTATGTTCTGACCAATGCAGCAACAGAAAATCCAACTATAAAATTTTAAATCTCGGTGATTTTTTCTCATGTCAATCGAGTCCTAAAAGAAAGAATTCTACCTGCCTGACAGGCTACGTGGGACGAGATTGACAAGAGACACAGTACCTACCCCATCATCCCAAAAGTATCCAGATAATCATGTTTCCTTTCCCCAACAACCACAGCATTCTTCACTGGCCACAGACCCTTAAAACAATGTCTAAAGCAATTCCACTGCACCTCACCCCAACTCTGTGAATATGACGAAGTGGGAACCCCAGATCATAACTAATGTCACTGTACCCTGACTCAAGCCAGGGATCTCAGACATCACACCTCTCCCCCTAAATCCAGAACACATGGAGTGATATCTAGGCCAGCGTTGCTGGTTAAAGTAAGGAATTTTTATAATTACGCATTTTATCACACCTGCTGCTTGTCGCGAGGGGACAAGTGCCCGAGTGGGCATCTCAGCAAAATATTGAACATTTCTACTTTCTCTCCCGCTCTTTGTTACAAGGAAGCAGTTTGTGACCCAGCGGCTAAGTTTAGTCTGCAAATTTTGACTTCTGGCTTAAAACAGTATTTATATATATACCTTAATAAAGGCAACCTGAAGTGGCACTATGCTTTACATACATGTCTTCCTTGTCAGAGCAGTCCTTCTTAGGCATTCAAACAAACAAATAAATCCATTTAACCCTTTGGGTTCTGATAAGTAAATTTCTTCAAAATTCCTAATGGCACATTGGCACCAGTATTTTGCAAAGAAAATAATCGGTTTACGATATACACGAAAGAAATGCATTAAAACCTTTTCAAATAAATGTGGTCGAATTTTTTGGTGCCGATGTGAAATTTCGGAATTAAAATTATGTGGTAGAAAATACTACCCTCAGAGCTCAAAGGGTTAACTTCAAATTACCGTAATTTCGGGTGTATAAGCCGCGGATCAAACAATTCTTTTTCGACCCAGAATTTTTTAAGATACAAATTTAACTAGTTAGATAGCCGTAAATATTTGTCTTCAATCACTAAATAAGATTTCTGGGTCCAAAAAGAATTGTTTGATCTGCGGCTTATACACCCGAAATTACAGTACATCTTATTCCAGTTATTATACAGATAATAGAAAAAATAAGGAATTAAAAAAAAAATGTTAAAATTCATATTTGTTTCAAAAATTTATTTCGAGAAAATATATTTTTTAAAAATACATTATTGTAAACTATGAGATTTTTTTACCGAAATTTATTTCTATAAGCTTCAAAAAAGGGAATTTAAATTTACAACTTATAAGGTCAAGTAGTGTTTGAGTTTAGTGTATAAATATATTTGCTGTGTAATCTATTTTTAAACCATTAAAAAGGGTTAGGAGGACACATTCATTTTTAAATTCTTCAACCTTAGATAGAATTCACCCTCAGAAGATAGTTTCGAGACAGAACAAATTTTCCATGTTTGAATTTATGCGCCTATGTAAATTTGTTATAAGGAATATATAAATTTCTCTTTTGAGTTAAACTAGATAAAGCTACAAAATAATAATATGAAAAGCAATGCATATAGTTAATCTGCATGGAAGAGATGTACGTTGGAGTATCCCAAAGTTAAATTACAGCCGAATATTTTTTAATGCTATCTCGCGAAATTTTTTCAAAACAAATATCTTTCACACTCGCTTTTGAATATTTGCAAGAGAAAAATAATACAAAATGTACTTAAAAAAAGAGGTGCGATTAAAATATAAAAATAGTCGCTTGTAATTGAAACTTTATGATTCACTCACGTATAAATAATTGTAACAAAAATAATGAATATATAATAACAAATTGAAAATAAATGTTTGAAATTAAAAATAATGTTACACACAGCTACCGTAATTTCGTGTAGATAAGCCGCAGCTCAAACAATTCTGTTTCGACACAGAAATTTTCAAAAATAAAATGTAACATTTTGTATCGCGGTATACATTTTTCTTAAATTACTAAATGGAATTTCTGGGTCGAAAGTGGATTGTTTGAGCTGCGGCTTATCTACACGAAATTACGGTATACACATGCAAACAATCATAGATAGAACTAAAAAAGCACATTTTTTTAAATCACTATCTTCTTAAAGAAAAACCAGGGTTTTTACGTTTCAAGGTCTTTAAAGCACATTGCAACAGAATTTTTGTAAAGTAATTTTTGCCTTATTTAATGAAAATAAATTCTATTTGCAGATATAGCTACCAATACTTTAAGAAATTTCTGGTACTGAAACACTTAAAATCCCATGAATCTCTCAGTTCGTACGAACTTTAATCCTTTGATCTCTGGGAAGTAAATTTGTTCAAAATTCCAAATGTCCCATTGGCACCATTATTTCGAAAGAAAAAAACAGGTTAACCATAAGCGCGAAAAAATGCATTAAACCTTTTCCAAATAAATTTGGTCAAATTTTCTGGTGCCAATGTGACATTTCGAAATTAAAATTATGTAGCAGAAAGGCGTTAAACTCGGAGGCAGAATTGTATGCATAATTTCGTATATTTTGAATAAAATTCAATTCAAGGTTTACCTATGTTCCAGTTACAGAGAGCATTCAGTAAAATGTGAAGCTCAGTCTAAACCTGTTTGTATTTTTGAGTATTATTGAATATGATGCCTTATTTGTTTACATTTTATTCGTTTTCAAGAGTACAGTCAAGTATTATCAATTCAAATGCGCGATGTGTAACTTAAATAAAAAAAACTTAAAATGAAAAAATAATAAAAAAAATGTGCGAGATTTCAAACGGATATATTTATGGAAAAAACGAAACATAAATTTAGATGCAATACTTTTATAGCGAGATTTTCACAGAGGTTCTGTTTTTGTATAAACCGTTTATTTTAATGTTTTTCATTATTCTTTTTTAGGTGCGTTCGTAATTATGTAAATACGTAGCACCTATTGTTGTCGCTCAGTCCGTCCATCTGTCCGTCTGTCCGTCTGTCTGTCCGTCCGCATATAACAACGCAAAAACTACCCATCCGAATCGTTTGAAATTTAAAATACATAATTATACCATAATTTTGTCGAGTCATTTCAAAGTTTATGAAAATCAGATGGATAGATCAATTACAGGGACAATCAAAATGATTCCGTTACATTACGGTCAATGAAAAAAAGTTTCAAATGCATTTTAATCGTTTGAAATTTAAAACATATAATTATTACGTAATTTTATCGAGTAATTTCAAATGTTATGAAAGTCGGATGCATAGATCATTTACAGGGACAATCAAAGGTATTCCATTACATTACGGCCAATGGGAAAATATTTTCAAATGCATTTTTATGATGTTACACTCATTCGAACATAATAGAATTGGCATGAATCTATGAAAAATATACTAAAATATGCATTCTGTACAATCTGTGATGCAAAGAATTTTTATTATTAAATTACAGAGTCACACAAAAGTATTCCACTGCATAATGCTACACGAAGAAACATTGTTTGGGGCATGTTTTAATTATATTCAACTATTTCACATTTTATGAATAAGATATACGTTGCTGAGGTGTAATAAAAATTACTTTCTGCATATTTACAGAAACACAAAGATTTCGACTAATATACTCTGTCAGAAGTACGCTCTACTATATCAGCGAGATCTTAATATCTTTAAAACTTCGTTATCGTACGAACGCACCTCATTTGCTACGTTCACGTGCAATTTCCAACTTGTTTAAATGTGTCTCAGCCATTGCATATAACTTGCCGCCCTTGGTGGCATATATAAAAAAATTCAAACCTTTAAGCTGTGATGGATAAATTTCTTCAAAATTCCAAATGACACATTGGCACCAGTATCATAAAGAAAGAAAAAAAATCGTTTACAATGTACACGGTGTGCACGGATAAAAATGCATTAAACTCTTTTTCAAAGAAATTTAGTCTAATATTCCAGTGCGACTTGACATTTCGGAATAAAAATTATCGAGGCACAAAACTCAACCACCAGAGCTGAATGAGTTAAGCAACATTTTACTTGTGAAAACAAAATTCTAGTTTTGAGTATGGTAAATATGATCATAAAACAGATTACATAAAATGATTATAAATGGATTATAAAATCCTAATTATCCATGACGATTACAATTGTAAATGTTCCGATCTCTCTCATTTTTTGGTTTCACAAAAGTATATTTTTTTCCAAAATCTCTTCAAGATTCTTAAGCATTGTTTTCCTATGTATAATTTTCAGTGCCTAAACCTGTTATAAGAAAAAAGTTTGGACTCAAGTTTGGTTTTTATGTTCTGATAGACGTTGACAATATTATGCATACTGGTGGTCATTTAGAATATGTTGAACGTTCTATAAAGATTTTCAAACTATAACTAATATAATTTTATTGCAGAAACAAAACACAATTATGTAAACTACTGATGACTGCTATCAAAAGTATTTTAACCCTTCGAGGGGCAAAGTAGTTTGTTGCTAAAACGGTAAAATGAATGACAGAGACCCGGATGTACAAGAACATATATGAAAGTAACCCAAATGGTTTTTGAGTGGATTATATAAATCAGAATTCTCTTTTAACCCCTTAACACGCAGTGTTGCCGGGTCGGCCACACCTAAAGTTCCCGCTGTTTAGAGACACAAAAACTCCGCGAATATTTCAAAAACTACTCTAATGGCTACTTTAAATCTTTCTTATGAGGTCTAGATGGCAGCACCACAGAGATCAAACTCTACTGCTTTTAAATAATAGGTAAAACGTTTTACTGTAATACGCGATTCACAGCAATGCTCTACTCACTGCGCTTATCATTGCTTTACTTATGGGAGGTTACCACTTCGGCAACAGCTGTATAATTAAAATGGTTAGTGCAATCTTTACAAAACAATACCTGTGTACTCCTCTAGGCCTAAACAGATTGTCTGTTTTTTATCTTTAAATTCCAACTTTAAAGAGTAGTGCGCCGGAAAGAGTTAAAATGCTGGTGCCAATGTGGTATTTTGGAATTAAAATTAAATGGTACATATAATATGCCAGCACCCTTCAAGGGGTTAAAGGGACTCCTACCGGTCCGTGTTTTGAAAACAAGTGATTTTTTAGAAATAAATTCATAGTACGTTTCTGCAATCATTCAATGAGAAACGTACTTACTTGTGTGTTTTGACGAAGTTTACAAAGAAGATTTTTCTTTAAATAAAAGTCGTGCTAAAAAAGGGACGGTTGGGATCTTTGTACGCAATTAAATGAATTTTTCAATCAATGTAGCAGAGTGGATATTGAGACTGATTGATGAGCAAAAGTAAAAAATATTCATTGATATCATAATCTAGATGTTATAAAATAAAGTGATTTCATCTTTTCTTAACCTTTTTATGGTGGTGGTGGTAAAAGGAGGGGAGGCAAAGCACTTCTATAAATAAACTGCTAAAATGATCGAGTGACACCAGAATTTAAAAACAAATTTATTTGAAAATATGTAAATGTTTTTTCTTTACGTACTTAATAAAGATAAATTTTCATTTAAAAATTCTGGTGTCAATGTGGCATTTCGCAATAACTATTCAGTGGGATGCATTTTATCCCACAGCCCTTGAAGGTGTTACATAAAAATTCTAAGTCATGTTCAATAATAGTACATTGGTGAAAATTATATTAATAGCTACCATTCTTACGTGTTTTTTTTACCCTTCAAACAAACAAAAAATGAAGGAGAAAAATTATATAATGAAACATTTGTTGTTTCTATGCCGTTATTAATTACTTTTTTAATTTAACCCCTTCGGGATTATTGTCTTTTGTTGTCGTTTTTTTCTACTTTTATCATGAAATGGCTCGGTTTAATTAAGGCAAAATTCACAATAAAAAATTATTGGTGGCAATAATCAAGGATTCTGAGCACATTCTGAGGATTCTGAAACCGTCCCCAAGGAGTTAAAGAAATCTTTGATTTTGTTTAATTTTATTGCACTAATAAAATAACCTAACATTTATTAAAATGCATATGCATAAACATTTTAATGTGATTGGTATTAATAAAAATACGACAATGCACGGAATATGACAAATTACACTAGCATGATTGTGTGAGGTTTAATATTTGATGAAAGACGAAATGTATTCACGATAACATCTATCTCTTACTTCTTCCAACTCATTTATCTCTATTCAATGTCCATGACAAAGCGCTAAGAATACTCGAAGAGAAATAAAGCTATATTTTCTGGCTTATGATCCTGAACGCTGATGACGCAAAATAAAGGTTATAAAGGCGTTATGTGAATATGAGTAAAGAATCGTGAAGACGATCCGTTCCTATGGCGCGTGTTATCTGTACAATTTCCATCTATTGTTTCCTGTATGCATTTATTCATGGATGCATTTAGACTGAATATGATATTCTGAACATCAATAGATATTTTGAATTGTCTGAAAAATTATATTTTTATCCGAATATCGATAGATATCTAGAATGTTGTAACAGTTATATCATATTTACAATGTAAACGAAATATTAAAAATAAGGCATTAAAAATGCAGATTTCTGAAAGCAAAAACCTATTATATTTTTTAGAATAATATTCATGTCTTAAAATGTTATAAGTAAAAAAAAAAAAAAGAACTAGTTTGAATGTTTTCAGTAATCTTAAGTTATATAATAATATATGATAACATCTATAGATATAACTAATCTTAAGTCATAGCTATAGATATTATCGTATGTTGTAAATTTAATCTACGCATTTTAGCGACTTTCAAAATACTGGAAAATATTGAATTGGAAATGGGTCGATACCTTTTCGCTGCCTGCCGCTATAACATTTACTCTAGGCCTGACAATCCTGACTTTAGCTCGCATACTCTTTTTTACGACTACAGTACTGGTCAGTTATTATTTAACATGACCAACTTGAACATTGTATGCGTTCACTCACAGCTGTAGATTTTACTCGCCGAGGAAGAAAGGGACATATGTCATAGCGCTGCTTGAGTGCTAGATACCGAACTGTGTACCACATTTCTATCAGTACTTAAAGAACGGCAACTTATTTAGCATTAATCATTCGATAAGACGACACTTGTAGAATATGGGTGCCACACTACGTAATGCACGGGACATTAATAAGCTTCGATCACCCAGTGAGAGGCCACTTGACTCCTGAATTACATTTATAAGCCTCAGGGTACCGTAATATTCCAAAACGCACTGGCTTTTCATCACAGGGTCTCAAACAGCACTCGTTTTACACCTTTAGATTTAAAAAAGTGCAAGGAAGGATCTAAATATTTTTACTTTGAAGGGCATGGTTTATCCCTGAATATTGTAACAATATTGCTCGTAACGATTTCGTGAATTTCCATGAAATGGACACCAATTCATATTACAGCGTCTACGTAAATGACATCTCTCTTGCACCATCATTCTAAAGTTTAAGCACATTTTGTGAAATAATTTTTTTTAACATTTTATCAAATGTATACTTTGCATAATCTGCTGTGTAAAATATATCTTTTTTGTGAACCACACTGTAAGATTGCATAACTGTAGTGTCCCTATTTTCGGTTCCTCTTAATTTTTTAAGTGACTTTTACCTTCTAGCCAGCTGTATCATTTTTCCTGGGTATCATTATTTTTTATGCTTTGAATTAATAATAACTAATACTTGTATAATGTTTTAGTTAAACAGATTCGTTATCATAAAACTCTTTACTAAAGCATTCATTCACTATTTACATCGATATTTTATTATTTCTGCTTCAAGAAATCTCCGCACAAGTCGAGATTATTCGTTAAAAAATTTTATGGCCACCAAATCTCAATAATAATTTTACTAATAATTTTCGTCGTATTAAATTCGAGAAATCTCTCACAAAATAAGATGAAAATTATGATTTAGGCAATACAGATAGGACGGCATTGACAAAAATTATTACGTCATCGAGTAATGGGATGAAATTCTGACGTTGGACAAGATTATTAAGTGTATATTAAGGAATGGCTGGTCTGCCTCGGAATTTCTTTGTGCGATATGAACAACAGAAGGCGCGGTCTCGTCATTTTGTTGAGACTATCACAGCATCAAGTTACGAGAGGAAATTGGTTTTAAAATAAGGGTAAAATAAAGTATTTTAAGAATATTTTGGTCTGCCTGCGCATATCCTGGTAGACGCTCTCAGCAGACAAACAATTTTAAAAAATGACGCCATAATGTACAATTCAAATCCTATAAACATAATATATTACATTACATTACTTCGCCATCGACTTTTACGATAAATTAACGGTTTAGGAAAAGCTTCTTAACCTTCCTACCCTGTTGAAATTTTACTCAAACTTGATTAAAATATTTTAAACCAGAATTTTTATTTAAATCCATTTAACATACTTATTTAATTTAAATCTTTGTGTTACTTATTTAATTTACTTTATGAGAAAATTTCTGGTTTGAATCGAATGAAATGCATTATAGGACTATGTCGATTAGACCCATTCAGGGTAGGAAGGTTAATAGTAAGCGGGGAAAAGATTGATTAGGCATAACATAGTACAAAGCTGGATGAAAGAGGCGATAAACCACTGTTTTGACAGTACTACCACATCATCAATTTACTGCTCTAAAATTTGGCAGAGTAGAGAGAGCGATTAGTACAATACGAATATTCCAGTCTGCCTCATCATATCTTGGTACGAGACGAAAACAGCAGGGAGCATATTTCCTATTTTGGCAGTATCATGGCATCATCGGCTTACGGGTTGAAAACCTGATGTAGGTCATTATAATGAAGTATTTATCAAGGAATAACTGGTCTAAGTTGGTATTTCTTGGCACGTTATGAGCAACACTTGGCGTCAACTTTCCATTTTGGCGTCACTATCACGTCATCAAGTTACAAGATGAAATCGGTGCCAAACTAAAGATAAAATAGTATTTTAAGAATATTTTTGTCTGTCTGCGAATATCTTGGTAGAAATCCTCGGCAGACTGAAATTTATAACCAAAAATGGTGTCATACTGTACAATTCATGCCCTATAAACATATTTTACATCATATTACTTCGCCATCGACTTTCAAAATGAATTAATAGTTTAGGCAAAGTTTATTAGAAGTTAGCGGGAAAACGACTGATTCGGCATATCTTGGTACAAAGCGAGATGAAAGCGGAGCCAAACTCCTATTTTGACAGTACTACCGCGTCTTCGACTTACGGCTTGAAATTATGGTACATTAGACAAACCGCCAAGTACAATATAAGTATTTCAGCCTGCCTCGTCATATCTTGGTTCGAGACAAGCACAGCAGATCGCGAATTTCCTATTTTAGCAGTATCATTACGTCATCATTCCTTTTTGGTATTAAAATGTTTGATTTGATTTCTTGAATTTATTTTATTCACTATGAAACATGTTTATGTTAATATGAATTCAATATGAATGATCAATATTCTAAATGAATCTTTTTTCTTGTCCAGATACACTTTCTGATGCCTGAGACATTATGAGAATGCATCTTTCATTAGATTGTATATAAGATGGATATTTTGACAGTTATTCCGTCTTACTACTTTAAACCTTGTCTTCATTTCCTTTGTTCTCCAATTTTTTAATAAATAAATCAGGAAGTGTTAATTATTTCTCAATGTTGGATAATTGATCATTGCTTAATTTTTAAAGACTTAATTTATCTCTTCTACTTTACATCTCTTGTACTATCATTAAGCTTTTTCAATCTTTAAAAATACCGCAATTTTTTTAATGTTATCTCACTTTCTGCGTTATTACAATAGCTCAGAAATTGCTATTACAATAATATTTTCAGTCTTACTTATTTTTTATCTTACACCATTTAACTATCGATTGTTAAATTTTTGATTCTTTCATGTTTATTACCCCACATATTTTATATTGTTTATCCATTTATTATCTTATTGTATTCATTTTCGCATTTTTTTTCATTTATTTGTTTAATTATTATTTTAAATCAATACTTTTTCTTTTTTGTTCTTTATTTTGCGTTTTATTAACTACGTTTCAACTACGTGTTTTTGCTTTTCCTTGATACCCTGATAATCCTCACATTTAGCTTGTTCTTTCATAATCCGACTTGCACAATGTACATGTGCTCTGTTTACTTCTCCGTATGTGATTGCTTTGAACCACGTGTTTTTTTTTTTTTTTACACCTGGTGAAAGATAATTTTACATGATCCGAAATTTAACGTTTTTCTCTTTGTTTTAAATTTACTTCATACTCAAATTTCTGCTTTGAACCGAAACATATTCATATCATGGAACTATTAAGGAAGAGGAACTGACAGAGCCTTAAAATAGTGAAGCTTCAACTGTAACCGCTTTCACAGTTATTTATTACTACCGCGCCGAACTGTAACCAATAAAATTATGCAGAAAACTTCTCTTTATTCAAACGACTCATTAACAAAAATCATCAATTAAAAAGAATTAAAAAAACTAATATTTACTTTTACTGGTAACAGTTTACTTCTCTGGTTATATATCCGCCACATTGTGACAACCAAAACTATGTCAGTAAAAAGATTACAATACCTTGCCAAACAGACACCAGTTAAAAGAAATACAAATTTTTTACTACATTTGTCAAAGAATTTTTTAGTCAATAAGGCTCTAAAATAAGACGAAATTTTCTAGTTAACTTTACTGGTGGGAGAGTGTGTATCTGATTAAATGAAACAGCTGTCATATTGTGACAACCAACTCAGTTACTTCACTCGCCAATGATAGACAATAGACTATATGTCTCCTCCTTTTTATTCATAACTCCATTATTCATATGGTAGTCATCAAAATGATGGTTTACGGTAGTTCTAGTGTTAAAAAGTTTTATGGTGATCTGAACAAAGTGCATTATACAAAATGCATTATTGTCTAACTTATTACAACATCAAAGTCATAAACATATGAAAAGATTAGTTTTAAAACATTGTTTATCAAAATAAAAGAAATCGCGCTTTATGTATTCATTTATTCTATTCGTAAACCTGCCCTGAAAATACACTACAATCTGCTACCAGTGGCGAAAATAGGGTGCGTGTCCAAAACGGGTATATTGTAAGGTTTTCTTCTTGATTCATAGCAGAATATTTTCTGGCTAGATAAAGGAAACAGAATATTAAAAAAAACCCCATTAATCAGAACGTTTGAGCACCAACCGTGGCTTTGCCCAAAACTAGTTTCATTGTTTTTTACGGTGCTGTAAAATTTTCGATTATCGTCAAAATTGCCTTATTTTTAAGTAGACTGGGAGGCGGAAGCAATCACCATATGGAGTCGGAGGGTGATATTATAGCATGGCTGCCAACTACTACGCCTATTTAAAGTCAAATAAACATGTTAGAAGGAGAAATTTTAATAAATGATTAACAATATCTGCCGTACTGCATAACATTGAATATATTTGGCATACATTTTATTAGAATATTTTTGTGGTTCCAAACATGTTTATACGATTTAAATAGGCGTAGAAGTTGGCAGCTCTGTTATAGTATTAGTTTAAATTCAATTCGTATATAAAAATGATAGTGGTCGGTCAAGTCATATCTTAATGGGAAACAACTGGAAATCCATTTTTTTTGGTTTGTTAATATTTTGACCATTGTGTTTTTCCACACCCAGTCCCGTCATATTTTTGCGTAGAGGGAAACATGTGGATAAACCTGCGAGTTAACACTAGCACGCCCGAAAGGAGACGATACGATTCCAACCATGTAATTAAATTTCATTTCGACTCAGAAATTTTTTCTTGAAATATGTTAAATTTCAAACACGCAGATTTACGTTAAATAAATCAATTAGATAATTTCAAATAAAAATTCTGGTGTGAAATATTATTATGAAACTTCAGTAAAATTTCCGGGCGTTCTAGTGTTAACACTAGAACCGCCGGGTATTTTACTGAAGTTTTATAAAAAGTGTTTCGCACCAGAATTTTAATTTTAAACTATTTAACTTATTTAATTAGTCTATTTTTCTGTTTCATATATTGAACATATCTTATGAAAATAAATCCTGGTTTGAATCGACTACTATCAATCTGGGAAGGGTCATTTTGACCTCTAATGGCGGTTCTAGTGTTAATGACTAAAATCTCATTGCAGGTGTTTTGCAAGATGTGACATGGAAGACCAGCTGTATTTTAATATGCAAATCATCGAGTTCTGTCAAACCGAGGAATTTAAGCTTCAAACTCAATGAAAGAATTGTAAGTGCAGCCGCCTCAGCAGCCGTCAATAGTAATTTGGGTACAAAACTTATTCTGAAATTTTTTTTCCTGAAAAAGGATTGTTTTTAAACTCATGTCTATGAATGTTTCACCTTTCTTGCAGAATTTTAAATTAATATTTTTGTATTAGTACATTTTAAAATATCATTCAATCTTATTAAATAATTAATTATTCACATATTTTGTGATACAAAGTCTAAAAATTCAAAATTTCAATTTTCAGATTTTCTTAATAACGACAACAAATTAAATAACTTTGGAATGTAGACTAATAAACAGTTTTCCCCCTGCTTATTTTCTTTTCTGAATAATTCATTGCATAACCAAATACCGTTAATATAAAACCCAAACTAAATCAAAAGATTCATGTATTATTAATTTTCCTTTGTCAGACACAGACGAAAAATTATTTGTTTTATGAGAAAACAAGACAATAATATAATAAAACTGTAATCTATAGGGACAATGACAAAATGGATTTTGCATTAATGCTTATCTCAATGCATATTTTACTTTTAAATTGGTTAAAATAATAGTTTCACTAAATAATATAGTAATGATTAGATTATTCTAAGGTGTATACTTTATTTTTTTAATTAGCATAAAAGTGTGTGTTTTGAAAAGCTGTGCCCATTATCTATATACTTACATTTGTGTTTGAGATGAAAAAAAATAAACTGTATAAAAATTTGCGAACATTAATTTTCAGGACTGCCACCGACGACAATTTTTTTAAATTTTATTCGCACTACTATTTTAAAGAAATAAATTTTGTAGTACATTTATCTAGCAGATGTCAAACATTGTGTGAAAATTTTGTTTTAAAAAAATGGTGCAAAAATAATAAAATAGAAACATACAGAAAACATAATCGACTGTGGCAGCCCTCTGTTTTTGAATTACGTTAGTGAGGCACTAAAATAAATCTTAACATTAGTTTTATGATAAAAGTGTTAAGACCACAACACTATGTATTTGAATGTAGAGATATAATATCCCTTTTTGATTTTAAATCAATATCACGAAGTCCTTACACGAAGTTTTTCCGATATTTTTTCAAAAGAATTTGGATCGAGTTTATATTCAGAAACATGATACAAAACAAATATTGAAAAAAAATATATTGCTTTTCCTGAATCGTGTGCTTTTCCTTTATACACTTTGACACTAAGACTAATGTATCAGAAAGGAATGTTTGTAATATTAAACAAAAGAAAGGAATTTTAAACATAGATACATTATGCAAATAAGTGAAATTTTAAAGCCCGGAATTTTCTATATTTTAGAAGGCAAAATTTTAAATCATATGAAAATCTTACCGAAATCAATTTTTATCGCTTGACATTTGAGAAACTCGATTACATTTTTTATATTGATGCCTGTTCTCGTTTTTTATAATGCAATTGGTAATTGAAGGTTATTTTATGTTGGAGATCAGCTGAGGAAGGATCTTTACAAATTTAGTTCTATATATGTTATTAAATTCTATTTCTTGATTTTGATATTATGAAGATTACATGAACAACTATTTAATCAAATACAGATGTGAATCAAAAATATCATATCAAACTAGGCTAGTATTTTTATTTTACTCATGGATTATTGCAGCAACTATTCGAAGACTATGAGAAACTGTTAATTTGACATCATTTTACAGGGCAGGCATCTGTCAATAAGATTTATTTCTATTAGCTAAAATATTTCATTTTTCAACCAGTCATAATTTAATCTTTATCAATTCTCATGTGGTGTACATTTCGAAAATCAGTTATTTCAAATATGCAGAAATACTAAGTTTACTATCAACATTCTTATTCAGAAAATGTGCTGTTATTAATTGGAACATTTGAATGATTTAACAGAACAACAATTTCAATAAGAGTTGGTTACAAAATTCCGTAGACTGAAAAAGACTGAATTTGGCTTTTGGTTCGAAATAGAGTTCGAAGTAGACAATCGCAGGATTAAATCTTTTCTATGAGATAAATTTGGATTTCACCCCCTAATTTAAAAATATTACCGTAATTTCGGGTGTATAAGCCGCGGATCAAACAATTCTTTTTTGACCCAGAATTTTTTAAGAAACAAATGTAATTTCTTAGATCGACGTAAATATTTGTTTTCAATCACTAAATAAGATTTCTGGGTCCAAAAAGAATTGTTTGATCCGCGGCTTATACACCCCGAAATTACGGTATATGGTGCAACATAAGAGTGCTATAATTCTGAATGATTAGTATCGTTTGTAAAATGTACAGTGGGGTTCTAAATTCATAATACAAACTTTCAGATTGAAACAAGACAATGTATTAATCATTTATTTTATAGGAATCTTTTGTCTGGGTGCAAGTGACGCACTAAGGTTAAAACACCAGGGGGCCAGTTTGACCCTTTTATTATGTCAAATTTTCGCATTCGCACCAGAAAATTCCTATTCTATTATTTCCTTTATTTAGTACAGATATCTAAAGATTAATTAAAGAAAAAAATTCTTTGACAATTTCCCATGTGATTAGAAATTTTTTAATTTTAAAAAAAGGCGACAAAAAGAACTCAAAACTGTGTTTCTATTCTTTTCATGTATTTATTGTATTTAATAAATTTGCATGTTTTGCGGGGTTTTTTTTATTTTTTTTTAAAAATTTTGATTTCGTTTCGAAAAAATTCAAAGACTGTTTCTTTAATGAAATCGCGGAATGTTTATCTTAAATAAAGGAAAATGTAATATACGAGTTTTTTTGGAATGAATGAGAAATTTTTAAATAAGAAAGGACCTAATTTCCCCCGCCCGGTGTTTTTAATTCAACGCGTCACTTAAGCCTATACATTGCAATACGATAAATGATTGTTGTACCAACCCTTAAAGTTTGTCACATGAATTTAGAATTAAATTCTATATCAAACAGATGACGTCTGTGACGCTCTCTGAACTATTACAGGTTGAAATTTTTAACCTTTAAATGCATATTGTATAATTTTCGATACCATAAGTGTTCCCGATTTATTGGGAGTTTTATTCACATATTCCGTATTCTCACCAGAAATTTAAAAGAGCAATTTTCACTTCACTTAATGACAGACCATTTGTAATCAAATAAAGAAAACTTTACTATTTAGATTTTCAGGCATATATTCTGATTCGTTGAATTGCGCATTTTTTGGAACGCGTTCTATCCTGAGCATTTAAGGGTGAATGGTATAAGAGTGATAGAGATAAGTGAAGCAAACATTTTCATGAAAATGTCTAGAGAGACCTTAATAGTATTCTTGTAATATGTGGTGTCAAAACTCTGCCTTTCAGAGTATTTGTTCTGTACAAGGTTCCCACTGGTCTGCTTTTGTGGACATCAATCATTTTTTAGAAAAAAATTCTTGGTTGGTTTCTCCAATAGATGCAAGAGAAACGGTCTTTCCGGTATTTTTCTCCAATAAATTCAAGAGAAACGCTCTTCCGGATATGTTTCTACGAAATTTATAAATACAGCAATTTCGGTCGCATAACCCGTGGATTAAACAATTCTTTTTGGACCTAGAAATTTTATTTAGTGACTCAAGACAAATATTTACGGTGATCCAGAAAGTTACATTCCTTTCAAAAAAATTTTCTGGGTCGAAAAATGATTGTTTGATCCGCGGATTATACGTCGGAAATTACGGTAGGGTAAGTGTACCAGTAGTGGACCACCGGTTTTCAAATTTGAAAAACAAGTTTTCTAGTCACCCCTGTCAGATAGCAAATTGCTGATTGGCTGGAACCCTTATAAAACAAATTATAACTTCTGTACAGTATGCATTAAACTCAAGAATGGAGAGGCCCTCCTCTAGGGGGCCCTACTGGAGCAACAGAAATTTACTTGTCCACTACTGGAGCATAGAGGAAGGTAACATATTTTATTTTTAATTTTTTCTAGAGAATATATATTAAAAATCTGAATGTTTATTCTGATACATAAAGGGAAGGACTAGGCTAAAAAAATATTTTTTGAAATTCACTAATACTTTAATAATAATTAGATTAACAGAGCTGCCAACTTCTACGTCTATTTAAATCACATAAACATGTTTGGAACCACAAAAAAAGTTTTAGTAAAATGTATGCCAAATATATTTAATGTTATGTATTATACTCCATATTGTTAATTATCTACCAAAATTTCTGTTGTTTATTTGTCTTTAAATAGGCGTAGTAGTTGGCAGCTATGGATTAATGTCCTTGGACTGGGGCATTTTCCTTACGTTTTTTCTTTAAATAAAAAAAGATGTTTAAAAACGGACCAAGTTGGATCCCTAAGAGTATTGAGGGATTGGTCAATGGGAAATATTTTACGAGAGGAAAAATACATTTTCTGCTTTCACTATAGCTCCATAGGGTTACGAAATTGAATGCAGAGATCTCTGATTTTCTTTACTGATACATTTCAAGGTTGGAAATTTTGGTGATTTGATTTGTAAAAAACGAGATTTACTATTTTCTCTCAGTTCTTTGTAAAAAGGCGTAGTAGTTGGCAGCCATGGATTAATGTCCTTGGACGGCCCACTACTGGGGCATTTTCCTTACGTTTTTTCTTTAAATAAAAAAGATGTTTAAAAACGGACCAAGTGGGATCCCTAAGAGTATTGAGGGATTGGTCAATGGGAAATATTTTACGAGAGGAAAAATACATTTTCTGCTTTCACTATAGCTCCATAGGGTTACGAAATTGAATTCAGAGATCTCTGATTTTCTTTATTGGTACATTTCAAGGTTGGAAATTTTGGTGATTTGGTTTGTAAAAAACGAGATTTACTATTTTCTCTCAGTTCTTTGTAAAAATGCGTAGTAGTTGGCAGCCATGGATTAATGTCCTTGGACGGCCCACTACTGGTGCACTTTTCTTACGTTTTTTCTTTAAATAAAAAAGATGTTTAAAAACGGAACAAGTGGGATCCCTAAGAGTATTCAGGTATTGGTCAATGGGAAATATTTTACGAGAGGAAAAATACATTTTCTGCTTTCACTATAGCTCCATAGGGTTACGAAATTGAATGCAGAGATCTCTGATTTTCTTTACTGGTACATTTCAAGGTTGGAAATTTTGGTGATTTGGTTTGTAAAAAGCGAGATTTACTATTTTCTCTCAGTTCTTTGTAAAAAGGATAGAGAAAAGTCACATATTGATAGTACCTCCTTTAGCAGATTGATTTAATATTAGTTTTTAGAACTTTTAGTAGTAATAAAACAGTTAAATAATAATAGCGCAGTCATAAGGCAGTAATAAAAAATCTACTTAGTTGGCAAAACTGCCTTTATTCTGCTTTTATGGACACTTGATAAATACTATTTTTATTATTAAAATTCTGAAACCAAAATATAATTTAAAACTGTCAGGATTCATGCGCATTTAGAGATTCAGGGGATTTTAAGTGATTTAACACCAGAAATTTCGTAAAGTACTGCCTCTGTATCATATGGTAGAGTTTTGTTATTGTTAAATAAGGCAAATATTACTTTGCAAAAATTATGATAACACTATTTGAGTGTTCTTGAAGGGCACAAAACCAGGTTATGATATTCGGCTATTTTTGAATAAAAAATTAGACTTAACTTTTTCACTATAAATCTAATTTAATAAAAGATTAGGAAGTATATTATCTTACAAATGAAAAGCTAAGATAATAAAAATGTACAATCTACAGATAGAAAAAAACCTACATTTATCAGATTGAACAGAACAAGAAAAGTTATATCTTTATTATAAACGTAATAAAAGCTTTTACGGATGTGAGGAAGATTAAAAACAATTCAACTGGGATTCGAATATTAAATGTACATAAGAATCGATAAAATGTAATTGTTAAAATATGTATGATAACATCTTTAGGATAAAAATCTCTTTAATATAAAATGCATTATTTTAATATATATCAAAGACCAATTCACATTCCCAGTTTTTCATACGTCAAATATTCATGAAAACAATGTTTTTTTTTCTTTTGGTTTAGAAACCATCGTAGAATCGTGAACATTTGATAAAACTGTCACGTTCCTTATGTTTAAAAAGAAAAGATTAATAAAATAACACTATAAATCTTATTTAATAATAGATATATATACTTGTTCATTTTGAAAATGAAGTCTCTGAGAATTGGAATATATAAATTATAGAATAAAAATAATATATTTTATGTATAAACGGATACAGAAAGACACTTTACACTGTTAAAATTTACAGCAAACTGTCCAACAATTAGACTATTTTTATAAAAAACGGTTACGTAATTGCAATTTAACTCTATTGTAATCATAATATTGCCAATAATATTGTCATCTGCGCTTAATAATGTGGCCAAATAACGGCTGTCTTTAAAAACAGTCAAATTGCGGAAATTTTGGTGCAACAGTGTACAAACTCAATATAACATTTTTCAAAATTTTTCTTATACGTGGTTTTGATGGACAAAATAGAAAACTTTTTCAACTGTACATTCGAGATAAATTTTTTTAAAAATTGTGCAGAATTTTTATTAAACGCTATTAAACTAGCTATGCCAATGCCAGAGGAGACCAAGCTTGAATAGCAGACATGTGATGATTAAGTATTTAGTGCCAGAGTAAACAATTATGTTGTTCATAACTTGAAATGGCCTCTTGATATCCAAGTATTGATTTGATAACTTAATCAGTTGAGGGTTAAAGACACTTCTATTCATAAAATACTGAAATGATTGTTTGACACAAAAATTTAGAAACAAATTTATTTCAATATAGATAAAAGGTTTTATTTACGTACTTGATTAAATCAAAATTTTCATTTCAAAATTCTGATGTCAATGTGGCATTTTGCAATTAAAATTGAGTGGGATATATTTTATCCCACTCCCCTTTAAGTTGTAGACTAGTAGGAATGATATACAGCAGTTTGACATTTTAAGCTTATTTTCTGGACAAATGGGGGATGGCAAACTCTGGTGCTTTTTTGGTGCTTCTGGTGCTTTTTTCTGGTGGTTATTGGCTCACAACTAAGCGGTTTCAAAACAATCCAGGCGCATACAAAACATGCGAATGTAAAATTTTAACGTACATAAGTGAAGAAAAATCTTTTGTGAAAAGAAAATACAGAAAAACGCGTTATATTTGCGTTATAACTTTATGCAAATGCTTTTCCGATTCAAAGTATATTCGTTGCAATTTAGTTGGGTCCCAGATACGAAATATACAAAATATTAATAAAATATAATTGTTAAAATGTGCAACATTATTTTTATTATGATTTAAAGAAAGTAAATATTCTCTAACATAAATATATTCCATGAAGCTGTTGCTTTTTTAACATTACTGTTTAATCCTTCTTTGCATGGTGATGCAAATTTACATCACCTTTCATTTAACTTTAAAAAAAAATAAATTAAGTTCCTAGCAACCACTATATTTATGTAGAAATATTAATCCTGTAAAAATTACAAAAAATGTGCCTTTGTATAAGGTTAAAAATCTATCAAAAAATGTCTGGTGTCTAATCCTTAATATAAGAATAAAAAACACAATTATAAAAGAATAAATCATGCAGTTGAGGGTTAAATTGTAAATTCCAGTTTAACCGCTTCCGTGATTAGCCCGTACGTCATACGGGCAGTGTGTTTTGCCAATCTTGATTTGCTCGTACAACGTACAGACATCCATATTTCAATCATGATTTATTATTTTAATCAGTAAATTTTTATTGTAAGCTTTTCATTACTTAATCCGAGGATTTTTCTCTTTCAATTAGGGAAAAAAAATCTGTTTTGAAAAACCAGTGATAGAAGATTAAATATCCTGGGAAAAACATGAAAAAATAGGCATTATTCGAAAGTATTTGTCAGTTTTGTTCCTCTCGGAGCTCTAGTAATACAGATTTCTGTATAGGTAAATTTTGATTATGAATTTAATGCATATAAAGTTTAATGTTTAAACTGTATTTATGTGCTACCCCTCTAGTTATCATGGTAACACTTACACTACCATCAGCAATCGCGATTTAGGGGATAGTTTATTCACACATTCCGTGTGCACAACACGAATTTTTAAAGGGATTTTTTTTTTTTTACTTACCGTAATTACCGACGTATAATCCGCGGATCAAACAATTCTTTTTGGACCCAGAAATATCATTTAGTGAATGAAGACAAATATTTACGGCTATCATATACGCTACATTTCTTTTTTTTTTAATTCTGGGCCTGAAAATAATTGTTTGATTCGCGGATTAAACGCAGGAAATTACGGTAATAAGAGATATTTCGTTGACAAATAGACAAATATTAACAACTTAACCCCTCAAGGGGCAAAGCACTTATGTTCCTAAAATGCTCAAATGGTTGATTGACACCGGGATTCACAAACAATTTTATATGACAGAAAGTAAAACGGGTTTTTTCGCGTACATTGTGAAAAGCAAATCTTAATACCAAAATTCCGGTGCCAATGTGGCATTTGGGAGCTAAAATTAACTGGTATATATAATATACCGGTGCCCTTCAAGGGGTTAATTCCTATACCAGAATACGGTCTAAAAATTTAGCAAACTTCTCTGATTTGCTCACACGTCATACAGGCAACTTGTTTTTGACAATCATGCTTTATTATTCACAAGAGTGAATTTTCATTTTAAATTTTGCATTATTGAATCCGGGAATTATTCTGATTGAATTAGACAAAAATTTCTATTTCGAAATACCGGTGATAAAAGATTTAAAATTCTGTTGCAGCCAGGAAAAAAAGCAGGCATTATTTGAAAGTGTTTTTCAATTTATTAGTGATTAGTTAAGTGAATAAGAGAATAGGTATTCATACGTGAAAATTCCGATAGTAAATTTCGCTTTATGTAACGACTAAATGTCTAATACAAAGTGTCGCAAATATTCATATTTTAAATTTCCATTTTGAATTTGGTGTTTTGTAATAGATATCTACTAAATTAGAAAAACTGGTAGCAGCAAATCGTCGGTACCATCTCAAAATATCCAATATATTAAACAGTATTTCCCGTGGGGTACTTGTTTTAAAGTTAGATATTTTGTTTGGCACTTCTGTTTTGAAATATAGAAATTCGACTTATTTAATGGTATATTAATTAATGTGAACATAATTGGAATTTTACAACTTACAAAAATCTGAATTTTAAATTGTAGTCCACTGGCAATACTGTTTTCATATTGAATAAGTACAGACAATATATGCTACCATGGGCATTAGAGAATATTTAAATTTTCTGTATAAATTCCAGTTCTCTGAATTACCGAATATCTGGAATGTAAACAACCATGGGCGTTAAAGTGTTAATCACACCTTCTATTCATGTTTTTATCAAGCTGTCTCAGAGTTCTCTCAGAGTAGCTATGCAGCCTTTTATGCGAGTAGTTAAGGTTTAAATTGTCACAAAGGTTAATTCGGTTTCCCTTTCATGACGCCAAATATTCACGAAAATTGCATTTATTCTTTCTTTTAGAAAAATAGAATAGAATCGTGAAGCTTTACGAAAACTGCCATATATTGCTATTTACGATAAAGAACAAATGAAAGGAAATTGACACTGCAAGTTTCCTTCAATAGTAGAAATATATGTATTTCCTATTAGATAAAAAGCTATGACAATCAGAATACCTAACCTACAGAAAGAATCGAATATCTTTTGTGAGACCAAATACTGAAAGAATCGTCCTATTCTTGCTATAAGCTTATTCAAAGGCTTCGCTGAATGGAAGCAGATTGCATAGCAATTCAGTTGGGACACAGATATTGAATTTACAAAAGAATCGATATAAGTAACGTTAAAATATGCTAAATACAGCCATAAAATGCGAACAACGTAAGATAAAATAACATTTTTGGTTTTTCACAGGTTTTCGAATAAGTAGTATTATTTAGATCACATCACATTACAAATATGTGTTGTTATACTTATGTATAAAGTCACCCACAATTAATGTACAGAATGTAAACCCAATTTAATATACTTTTCACCAAAAGTAATGAAAAATATACTTTTATATATTTTAACAATAATGTTTTAGTAGAAATCAATTTGTATAATTTTTATCCGGTTTCACATTTTTCAGCATGGCTTCCGCTAAAGCGTCGTAATAAGAAAGGAAAAGCTAAAAGACTGCGGACTGAACTCACGTAATGACCAACGTAGAACTCGCGGTGCGTGGCGCGCGCACTACGTCCGTGGTCCATTATCCTTTTCTCTCTTATTCCGATTCTAGCTGTAGCCAGGTTGAAAGGTTCCGACCCACGTCCAAAACATCCGAGGCCAGGTTGAAAAATCAAATAAATGAAAGCGCATAAATTTAACAGGGAAATTGTTTTAAATTAAGACATCGAAATGAGGGAAGGGTGGTCTCGAGTTTGGATACCAGTATTTTAGAACGGAAAATGTGACTTATCTTATCAGAGATATGAATAAGGCCATGCAAACCTTTCAAAAATAACGGTGGCCAACAATTTAACAGTAACTAGAAATGTGACTTACACGACAAATGCTCATGGAAATACCCATATGTAATATTGATATCAAAAGAGCGTGATTCAACAAAACACAAAAATAGGACATTCCAGTCTAGAAAAGTAATTAGGTTTCAAAGCTCCTGGTGGAAATCAAAAGCTTTTATTTGTTAGAGCGACATTTTTGAAAAGGTTATGTCAAGATTAATATCTTAAGGGAATAAAACATTTTAAAAACAGTTCACATAGAATTTTCATTCCTATGTCTTCTGAGAAGTATAAAATTTTATGTTTTTCGATAAAATTGATATATTTATTTAAGGTTAAGGAAAGAAGTATTTTGAACATTTCCTTTTTTCTGATAATTCTAAACCTTTTTTATCCTTCGTTCATGGTTTTTGTTTCTAATTCTATTAAACATATATAGCTTAGGAATTACATTAAGAAAAACTCTCTTAATTTAAAAAATCTACAAGTATTGGAATTGAAACGTTTATAAATTAAATCTGCATCATTCGGGTCTATAGATTTCTATTAAATTATAATAATTATAAAAATTTCATGAAAATTATTATTGATTATCATGCATCTTGCAGGCCTTGAAGTGGTTAAACTTTTAGCCATCAATAGTTTTTTTTTGTATTATTATAGTGTGTTACCACAAGAATTGCAATGAAAACCTGTCCACGGACCGGGATTCTACGAAATAATGGTGGTAAAATTTTTAATTTAGTCTGTATAAAAAGAGTTAGCTCCGAGGCTTGAATTTGCTCATTGAATCCTAGAACATTACCTTTTAAAAACATCTTACGCATTTCTGTTTTTCAAATGCTTTCTAAGCGTATCAAAAGAATGTCAAAAATTGTTTCCAAGTAATATATTCATGAATCGTTGCTAGTGGGCTACTTTTTTTAATACAGATTATTCTGAAATGATAAAACTGCGTTAAATTTCTCCATGCTTAATATAAAAAAAATAAGTCAAAATTTGTTATTTCAAGAAAGTTATGCTAATAAAGAAATCTTACCTTAACAAGTCGGAAATTGCAAGTTAAACATAGCAAATGAGGTGCGTTCGTACTATATATAAGTTTTTAAAATATCTTGGAAATCAGATCTTGGAGTAATAGTATACAGTACGTCAGATACCGCATAACTATAGGAAACATAATTATAAGAATATTTATTAAACATATAACATATTTATAGGATATATCTTTTGTATGTCCCTATAAATATTATCTACTTTCTATTATGCAAGAATTAACCTTTAGGAAATCTCAAAACCGTATATCAGCTTTTAAAAATGTGAAATAGTTTGATATAATTAATAGACGCTCTAAACAATGTTTCCTCCTATGCCATTATGTAACGGAATACTTTTGTGTGGCCCTATAAAATTATATAAAAATATATACTTTGCACTCCAGATTGTACAGAGAGTATACATTAGTATATACTTCATTGATATATATATCAATTTTATTATGTTCGAAAGGGCGGCGTAACTTTAAAATACACTGGAAATTAATTTTTCAAATTGGCCTGGTAATGCAGCGGTATACATTTAGATGATTTTAGATGAACTATACATCCTATTTTCATTAAATCTGAAATGACTCGACAGATTATGGAACAATTATATATTTAACATTTCAAACGATACGGTTGGGCTGTTTTTGCTTTGATATATGCGAACGGAGAGACAGGCGTACAGACGACGATAGGTGCTACGTATTTATATAATTACGAAAACGCCTAAAAATGTAGCCAACTGGGAATACTGTTTTCAGCTTTTATAATTCGGGGTTCACACACACAAGAGGCTCTGAATACTACTATTTAAAAAAATTGTTTTAATTGACTTTAAAGTTATTAAAATTGAACATTTGAATTGTTAAACTTCTTTAAGGTTAATTAATGTTTGAATTATTAATTTCGTTAAATTCCGTTATTGACGTCAATCACTCTACAAATATGCATTAATAAGAGACAGTTGTAGTACTATTATATGATGTAAGAACATAAAATCAAATATTTATTGCGAAAGCCCCAGAAATGCATTTATATTCGTTAATTAAATACTCAATTAAAAAGGATTATTTCTTTATATTTAATACGCAAAATATCGAGGCGAAAATTTATTGCTCTGTTATTTTCAACAAAAGGAGAAAAAACAAATAAACATCAGATTACGTAACATCTTATATAATTCTGAACATTAATTTCTTTAAATAACTTTTATTCTTAATTTCCGTTTTATTAGAAAAATTACTCGAATGCATTTATCTCGCTAATTATTATTATTTCTTATTATTTCCGTTACCGAACGGTTTACGTATTGCTAAAAATCATGAGAATGAAGAAAATTAATTAATTAACATTAATCATTTTAATGATTTCAAAAAGAAATGAAGATATCACGATGAGAACATAATTTAAAAGATAATATAATGAAAAAAATGTCTGATTTTAAAAAAGTTTTAATAATCTCCATTTATTAATAAAATTGATGAATAGTTTTAAACATAAAAAAGAAATTCTTTAATGTTCCAGATGTGTTACGTAAATACAAATGAAAAAAAAAGTTATTATTTTTTCGGCATCTGTCGTAGTATTAACGCATTATCAACCGGAGGCATATTTTTTTCTCACTGCAAGTGAAATACTTGATACATATAAACATGATTTCACAGATTGTGTATTAAATACTGGTGAACAAGACTTAATTGTTACAACAGCTATGTGAGGGGTTCGGAACTATAGTAGACCAAATTCATTTTGAAAAAAAAAATGAGGTAGTTCATTTAAAAGTCGCATAAAATATGTTTAATCCATTCTAACAGTAAACCAGGTCTGTTTTCACACTCACTTCACATTATTTTCTCTCACTGTTTCGTTTTTTCTCTTCCACATATGGCTATTCCATGGGTTTTTGCAATTATACTATTTTTTAATCAAATGGTAAAAAGTACATTTTAATAAATTTTTTCTGTGCGAATCTGCATTAATCGTAGGTAACATAACTGATAACTGTTATGCTTTTTGACCACCTTTATTTTTGAAAAGTTGGCTTGACCTTATTTAGACCCTATTTCTTTCACGGTTAACCAATTGAATTTCTGTAAAGCTTAATTCCCTTTCGGAAAGTTGAAAAAAAATTGTTTAAATATAAAGAACAGCAATTATACTACTTTTTAATCAAATGGTGAAAAGTACATTTTAATAATTTTTTTCTGTGCGAATCTGCATTAATCGTAGGTGGGATATAATATATTCCATCGCCCATCGACTTTTTCAGTTTTCGTTTCAGATTTTCTTTAAACAATCACTTAAACTTTCGGAGCCGGTTTAAACCGGTTCTGAAATTGAAACTATCGTAATATAAAAAATATATAAGCAAAATCGAAAAAGTAAAAACTAGGCCGGTTGTGGATCGCCCTCAGCTATCTTGTGCAAAAAAATCATGCAAAAATATTAAAATTTGAGCGAGATATTAGAACAGAACGCCCCCATAGACTTTACATTAGCGCTCGGCTTTTACCGCGTGACTAGCTCTTAACCCCTTGAGGGGCAAAGCACTTATGTTCCTAAAATGTTCAAATGATTGATTGACACCGGGATTCACAAACAGATTTATATGATAGAAAGTAAAAGCTGTTTTTCGCGTGCATTGTAAAAAGCAAATCTTAATACTAAAATTCCGGTGCTGATGTGGCAAAAGGGAATAAAAATTAAGTGGTATATATAATATACCGGTGCCCTTCAAGGGGTTAATGAAATTAAGTAGATTTCAAATCACTATCTCATTTAACCCGGGAGAACGCGCGCATTCACGGGTATGAATGGTTTTAACTTTGCCACCAATAAAATCATATTATAGCAGTCACTTTATTTAGACGGAGACAATTCTTACAAATTTTGCGATAAAACAAGTTGAAGATTACTTCAAAAAATTAGTGGTTGCAATTGTAAAAACCATACGCACACAGGATCTTTTAAGCCCTGCGCGCGTCCTCCCGGGTTAATGCCGGACACATTTACTTAACCTTCCTACCCTGTTGAAATTTTACTCAAACTTGATTAAAATATTGCACACCAGAATTTTTATTTAAATCCATTTAACATAGTAATTTAACATAAATATTTGTGTTATTTATTTAATTTACTTTATGAAAAATTTTCTGGATTTAATCGAAAGAAACGCACTATAGGACTGGGTCGATTAGACCCATTCAGGGTAGGAAGGTTAAACAAATTTTCCGGTTCAAAATGAGTTTTTTTTAAGTTAAAAATTCAGCTGGATGCAGGGAATATTGCCTAGAGCAACTAAAATAGTAAACTTGGTACCCTACTTTAACCATGTTTTGTTCTTACGCACGGCGAATTATCCATTTTATTTGATCAGAATATTACATTTTTTATAGCGATATGAAAAAAGTTTATTGCTGTTTATTTAGTATTGCGTAATTTATTACATCATCGATTTCCAAAAGCATTATGATGTCTACTCTTTATATAAAAATTCAAATTCATATATTTGTGTACAAATTCATTGATTCTAAATTTAATTCAATTAAATATTAAATTTGTCAAATCTTTTGCTATACAAAGCCTAAAGTTGCAAAATTTCCGTTTCCCAGATTTTTATTTTAAAAAATATTGAAATAACTGTGTAATACAGTCACTTGTATTAGTTTCATTTCTGCCTGTTTCACATTTATGGGTATCTAATTAGTTATGCAGATGACATAACTATTAAACTGAAAGTAAATCAAAACACTCATGCATTATTAATTTTGCTTTTTAAAACACAGACAAAAACATATTTGTTTAATGAGGAATCCAGATATTAGCATAAAATAATGCAATTTTTAGAGAAAATGGCAAAATAAATTTTATTAAATTACTTATAATGCATAATTCTCTTTCAAAGTTGTCAAAATAATACTTTCACTAGATATATCATTTACTTATTTAATTATTCTAATGTAAGCAGTTTATTTTTTTAATTAGCAGAAATATGTATTGCAGAATGTTTTAAATAGCGGTTTTCATTATATTTTAGAACTATTTTTGAGTGAACAATAAATAAATTGCTGCATTAAAATCTACGAAATAATATTTTTTGAATTACATTTGAGAGACACTGAAATAAATTCTTAAAATTAATTGTATGCTATATAGGGTTGTAGGTTACATATGTTACATCCATCACATAATGTTTTAGAAAATAAGTACTGTTTTGTCAAACAATTTAGTTCTAGATTATATTAAGAAAGTAACTGCCATTTTTTTAATTTAAATTTAAATTTAACCCTCTAATTCACATAGTAAAACACGCTCTTGAAATTCTGTAATTAACGGAATCTAAAATCATAAGAAAAAATTTCAATAATAAATTTCGCTTTATTTAATGGCGGAATATTTAGTATTAACCCAATAATGCCCCAATAATGTTCTTCATTAAAAATGAAATTTTGTGTTTACCACTAGTTTTAAAAGACGAACAACTTTTATCTAAATTTATTGAGGAATTTGTCTCGTAAAAAATAGTGTTT
This sequence comes from Maratus speculifer, assembly GCA_964019185.1. Taxonomy (NCBI): domain Eukaryota; kingdom Metazoa; phylum Arthropoda; class Arachnida; order Araneae; family Salticidae; genus Maratus; species Maratus speculifer. Next base: position 403,018,954 of record OZ025293.1, read on the forward strand.
ATTTATCTTTCTATTTACTGGTGTGAAAGTGCTTTATTGTCCTTTTTTATAATCGTCCCTAAAAAGAAATGCTAATCACTAATGAGTTAAGGGGGCTCAGGTGTTGAAAACTTTTTAAAAAATGGATTTTTTTGTTATCTAGTTTGATTATTCAGTTAATTCTTAACTCAATGCAATAAACCGCATAAAAATATTAGCATTTTTAACGGAGTTATAAGCATTTATGTATCAATACTTACATAGCCGCATCCATATAATTTCAACTTTAAGTCGTGTTTTCTCAAAACTTCATTTTTGACGACTAACACCAAGATTTTAAAAAAACTATTTGATGGAATGGCTTAATTTTTTTTGCATGCATATAACATCATAATCTAGATTATGAATTAAGGATATAACTATCACTTAATAAAAACAGTATTAAAAAATCTCTCAAAGTTAAAAATTTAAAAAAACCCTAAAAAATTCAACTTTTTTTCCATTAAAAATACTCAAAATATTAAACTATCTAAAATATATTAATTCATAATCTAGATAATGATGTTATATGCATGCAAAAAAAAAAAAAAAATAAATAAATAAACCATTCCATCAAATAGTTTTTTTTTTTTAATCTTGGTGTTAGTCGTCAAAAATCAAGTTTTGAGAAAACGCGACTTAAAGTTGAAATTATATGGATGCGGCTATGAAAGTGTTGATACATAAATGCTTATAACTCCGTTAAAAATGCAAATATTTTTATGCTTTTTTGCATTGAGTTAAGAATTAAATGATTAATCAAATTAGATCATAAAAAATCGATTTTTTGGAAAGTTTTCAACCCCAGAGCCCCCTTAAACAAAAGAAAAAAAATATTAATTATTTAGTGTGGATTTGGACTATCTTAATCCTTTGCACTCGAGCGGTTATTCTCACTGATTATTAGTGTTTCACGTAAATAGGTGTTCCAAATGCTCCGGACACCAGTATTTTGAACGTAATTTTCTTCAGCTTATCTAATTGCCGTATAATATATGATAAAATATGGAGAAATACACTGTGAGATATTAGTAGTGTCTAAAACATTAATCGTCCCAATATACGAAGGGCACCATATAACACTAGTGGTGAGTAAGAATGCAACTCGAGTGCAAACGGCTAATTAAAAAATTCATTAAATTGAAAATACAGTTGCTAACATATATGCTACCTTCGGTATTAGAGAGTTGTTGAAAAATGCTTAAAACTAACGCTGATATACTAAGAACGGAAATTCGTAAAATTACACGAAGGTATTTAAGAAACTGGCTGTTTACTTCTCTGTTCTAAAAATTCCGTAATTCAAAGGATATGAACTCATACCAGGAAATTTTAATTATAAATTTTTCAATCCCTTTATAAAGAGGTAAAAATTATGTGTCCCACGTAAATTTAATTACAAAATGTTACAATGGCAACAGTATTGTCAATGGGCTTTGTTGTCTCATTATTTGAGATATTTTAGCTGTCCCCGCTACTTTGAAATAGTAAAACCAAGGCCCCCTTATCATAATATCTAGGCCTCGCATTCAGGAGAAAATCTATTGTTGAAATTGTCCCTATAATTGCCAACTTATTATATGACTTTGTCTCGTAAGTAACGCCACCTGGTGCATACTACTGCTAATAATCCCATAGGAAAAAATGGAAAACATTTCAGTTTCTCACATTAGATGGCGCTACCAACGGGAAAATCATGTAGTTCAGCGCCCTCTGTACTGCGGTCAAAGGAAACTTGGCGAATGACAAGCCTTGATATTATGATAAGTTAGCCTTGAGTAAAACTTGCTACAAATAATGACATATTAGTTAAAAAGAAAATTTTAGAGGCATTTTACCATTTCAGAAAAGTTGTGCAAGTGAAGAAAGTTGAATTAAAAAGAAGTGGCCTACTGGGAGCACTCAATAGCACCAAATTTTGTAACCCCTTAATTATTGCTCCCGTGACTTTCAACGGATATGTTTTATATTCAGATTGTTTAATTTCCACCAGTTTTATAAGATAGTGTGTTTTATTAATTTATTTTTGAATTTATAATGGCATCATTTTTCCTGTCGTTAAAAATGTTTTTTTTTTCAAGTGTTAGCAACGCGCAATTTGAAAATTTAAACCGTAAATTAATGTAACCGTTAAGGGGTAAAAATCGCTTGTAATGTACGCGAAAAAATTGCTTTTACTTATTTCGAAAAAAATTTGCTCGTAAAACCTGGTGTCATTCAATAATTTGAAATATTTAGGAGCTGAAGTAATTTTTAAGAGAAAGGCACAAAAATTTTATAAAGACGAAGATTTTATAAAGATAATTACGTCGAGCTAGTGTTGCTAAAAAGTTACCCAAGTGAACTTACAGAGGCTATAGTTTTCTAACTATTAAATTAAAAATAGTCTAACTTTTAGAATAATTGTATAATAACAAATTCAAAGCTAGGATTTTGAAGGAATTATTAGTGCCAAAAGCTTTCACCGAAAAAACCCACAAAAAGTTCTTCTTATCCTTGAGATTAAGAACTGGCAGGAATAAACCTCAATTTTTTTTTTCTCGTACGTACAGGTTAGGTTTCAGGTTTGAAACGGTTAGTGATTGAATTTTCGGAAAGAGTGGACTACTCATTAAAATGTGTATTCTAAAATCATTTCTAAAAATTACAGGACGAGAATCCGAATTGCTATTACTCCCTTAAGCAGATTACTTTTATATTTTAATAAGATTTTGAAATTTTATAATACAACTTAACATTTGAACTACCGGAAATTTCAGTCAAGTTTTATAAAATATTTAACACCAGAATTTTCATTTTAAACAGTTTAACTTTATTATAGTATAACGTTATTCAGATTTGTTTCTTTTATTTCAAAATCAAATTTCTGGTTTAAAACCGAATGATATTCATATGATAGCCACTCAAATGACAGCTAACGGCAGTTTTAGTGTTAACCGCTTAGCTGATTTGTCCGTTCGTCATACGAACGACATGTTTTGGCCAATCATGATTTGCCCGTACGCATTTTCAGAAAGAATCACGTTTTGAGCAGCAGCCTTGGCGAGTTGGCGAAAGTGAGAACGTTCAGCTAGCTGCATCGCCAAACACAAAATAAACTAAGTTCAAATGTGTCATAAAACATATGATTAATAGAATTATATTTATTACAAGCGAATCTTTACTACTGACTGCTGTTTTTAATTAACTTCTCAATTTCTTCGAACATAGCGAGTTAAGGAAATAATATTTTTGAATTGAGAGAAAAAAGAAAAAAAACTATGTTTAGATGTTCTGTGAAATTTAAAGTATTTTAATCTGAAATCTTTGTTTTAAACTATGTTTTAATCGTAAACAACGGTGAATAACATTTCCTCATATTACAGACTTTGCTTGATAACATTTACGGAAAAACAAATGAACAATAAACGCGAACTCTTTGCAGAAGGAAGGGTTGCTATTCGCTAGGTGTTTGACGTCACAAACAAGAAAGGATGCGTAGCACTGACTTCATCTCCGCGCCAATCGTTGTTCTGGCGATAAGGTGCTCAAAACGTGATTCTTTCTGAAAATGCTGCCCGTACCACGTACGGGCACAGTCATGATTTATCATTCTCACCAGTAAATTTTGAGTGTAAATGTTGCATTATTTTATCCGAACCTTATCCTCCTTCAGATAGTAAAATTTTCTGTTTTGAGAAAACGGTGATAAAAGATTAAAAATTCTGTAAAAAGGCATGAGAAAAATAGGGATTATTTGAGTGTTTTTAAAAACAATATTGACCTGTTAAGTTGTTAAAATAATAGTACCGTAATTTCCGGCGTATAATCCCCGAATGAGACCCTTTAAGAACAGTAATTTTATTTAGTTATCGAAGCGAAATATTTACGCCGATTTAACGAGATACACTTTATTTTAAAAATGTTATGGGTCGAAAAATAATTGTTTAATCCGCGGATTATACGCCGGAAATTACGCAGTAATAAAGCAGCTTTAATTCCAAATAACTGCTCAGTTTTCGAAAATGTGTTTATCCTGCTTTTTCAGACTATAAAGACATACAGTTTTTATGCTTAAATTTCAGAAATTAGAATACAATAAAGAATGCAATATTCTGCTTTTTCGAATATAAAAAAATAAGGAATTTTTGACACTCCGGAAATAATTTTTCTTTGAAAAGAAAAGCTGACCATAAAAATATGCTAACTACACAAAGAAAAGCATATACATCTATCAGATTTAATAGCGAAAGATACATTACCGTCTTGTTATATTCCTAATAAAAGATTTTCATATTTGAAATTAAAAGTATTTCAACTGGGATTTAAATATTAAATGTAGAAAAGTGTCGATATAATGTAATTGTTGAAATATGAATGAACACGTCTTTAGTATAAAAACCTCTTTAATTCAAAAGATACTTTTAAAATATATAGCACTCTGCATTTCATGTATCAAATATATATTCATGAAAAAATTATCTTAACTTTTGAAAACGAGAATAGAATCTGGAATATTTGTGAAAACTATTAATATACACATATGTATATATATATATATATATACACTGGTGTCCAAAATTTAAGCATAATTGGTAATTAACTAATTATTTTTAAGTAATGAAAGAAATATGAATCGGAATGTGCTGAAACTCCAGGTGTGTAAACAAAATAGTACGCGTCACATATTTTCGCGAAGAGTTTTCCCCAAAATCGGACAGGGGACTGTCAACAAATTGAAAAAGAACGAAGATCTTTTGGATAACCCTGTCAAAACTAATGTAGCAAAAGCGTTCAAACTGCACATTATGATTAATTGGCTTATTGTAATGTACTGTGTTAATTTTTACAAGGATAGCATGTATACTCGTAGAGAAATTAAGGTTTTTATAAAAACAGTCCTAAGTTTTTCCAAGTTTTTTGCTTATAATTTGCAGAGTTCTTAATATAAAATAGTATTCTTTTTTGAAAAAATGAGAAACATCATTCTACACGATACCTTGTCATCAGAATTAAAAAATAATAAAAATTGTATGACAAATGAGTAGGTTTACTAAATAATTTTTTACTGCGCATGCGTGAACGCTATTAAAATTTCATTTGCATATTATGTTAGTTAAATGTATAGAGCAACTTTTGTGAAAGTCTCAAAAACATAGCTTAAAAATTCTGAAAATTATCGTTGATGGAATGAGATCAAAATCCTTTATTCCCTAAATGAAGCAAAAAGATGCGGGGCTGTATCCATATTCCATTGTTTAGTGCCTACACAATATTGCACGTACAACTATATTTAGGTAAAACCCCTGATTTTTTTGCTTCCTTTAGGAATAACGGATTTTGAGTTGATTCTATAGGCTCCCATTTTCAGAATTTTCAAGCTATGTTTTTGAAACTTTTACAGAAGTTGCTCTATACATTTAGCTAACACAATATGCAAATGACATTTTGATATCGTTGACACATGCGCAATGAAAAAATATTTACTAAACATACTCATTTTTCATACAATTTTTATTATTTTTAAATTCTTATGACAGGGTATTATGTACAATGATGTTTGTCATATTTTCAGAAAAGAACATTATTTTATAATAAGAACTCTGCAAATTATAAGCAAAAAACTTGGAAAAACTTAGGACTGTTTTTATAAAAACCTTAATTTCTCTACGAGTATACATGCTATCCTTGTAAAAATTAACACAGAACATTACAATAAGCCAATTAATCATAATGTGCAGTTTGAACGCTTTTGCTACATTAGTTTTGACAGGGTTATCCAAAAGATCTTTGTTCTTTTTCAATTTGTTGACGGTCCCCTGTTCGATTTCGGGAAAAACTCTTCGCGAAAATATGTGACGCGTACTATTTTGTTTACACACCTGGAGTTTCAGCACATTCCGATTCATATTTCTTTCATTACTTAAAAATAATTACTTAATTACCAATTATGCTTAAATTTTGGACACCAGTGCATATATATATATATATAAATATATATGTATATATATGTATGTTTATTTAATATTTGAAATTAAACGTAATTATAAGTAATTATAGCAATTAGTCGCATTATAAGTAATTATAAAGTATATTTAAGTTTATAAATGTATAATAATTTTGCAAATGTATATAAGTAAATTAATATTTTATAGTAGACATATACATTTTTTTTTTAGAAAAAAAATCTTTGGTAATAAGTGCATGAAATTTACAGAATGAAAAAAATATTTTTGTAAGATTGGGTAGAGAAAGATAAATTAAATTCTCGCTAAAACTTTTTTAAGCTTTGATATATTGGAAACAAATTGAAATCAATTCAAGTGGGACATAAATACAAAATGTAATATTAACCTTTATTCTTAGTTTGAAAAAGCGCTTTTAGAATAAGACTAATTTCATGCGAATTTCGCTGGTATAAAAATATTTTTATAAAAATTGGTTTTATTAATCAGAATTTTAGAATTTTAAGAAAACTAGACATTTTAATATAAAATTATAATTTTGACTATTAAATTGCTATTGTAGTGTTGAAAATTTACTTTCATCTCTTTGTAACACCTCGAGCTAGTCCTGAAAATTGTAGACCTCATTCTTATTTTTTGAAAACGAGAAGACAATTGTGAAGCATTAGTAAAAAGTACCACATTCTGCTACAATAGAATAATTAAAACATGAAAAATGTTTTACAATGTAAACATTATTTAACAACAAATTAGGTGATATATATACTAATACATATTTTAAAGTAGAGAAATGACAATTGAATATCTATGCTACAGATAGAAAAGATTATTATTAGAACAGGAGAACGATCTGGAATGTAACTTTTAATTTTTATAAAACTGTAATTCACCCTGCCTCTAACCTTTTCCGGCACAATGGTCCTAGTCTGGGCACATCTAATTTTATTTCCACACTTGCAAACGGCAGCAATCTATTTTAATAAAATTTTACTTTCACAATGAAAGCTTAACCCCTTGGGGACGATCGACACGTATACGGGCCGCAAAATGGCTTAAGAATATTTCTTTCCCCCACCAGTAAAATTTTACTGAAAAAAATGCCTTACTAAATTGGAGAATTTTCCCCATTTAACAAGGAACAATTTTCTATTTTAAAAAACCGGTTACAAAACATTAAAAATTTCGTAAAATGCGCCGTCGCGAAGGGGGTTAAATTAAGGACTTTTTAATTTCTATAAAAGTCGTTTGTAAATTCCGGTGCCTATCATTAAATTCTTATATTACGAACAGAATTTGTTTGTGCCGTAAAGCGTTAATAACTCTGAATAATCATAAAAGTATTCTTAATTCTTAAATTTTGTGAACTTGAATAGAATCAGGAAGTTTAAACCTCTTGAGGGGCGGTGAGATATATTTTATCTCACCTAATTTAAACAAGATTCTCATCAGAAACTTAAAAAAAATTATATTTTTAATTTTGAGAGCAAAATGCTAAAAAAATATACTTTTATTATTAAAAAAAAAAACTGACAACTCCAGTGAGAATTCAGTATTAGAGACAGGAAACTGCCAAATTTTGCTAGTTTCAATCCCCGTCTCCTCCACAAAAGAAAAGATCAAACAACTGACACAAAAAGTCACATTTCTTCAATTTGTACTCCTATGCCCAGTCTCACGGGACATCATCTTTATTTGTAAAATTTGTTTTCGGCACTAGTAATAAATGAAAAGAAAATTTATCTTATCCCTTGAGCTCTGATAGTAGAAATTTCTACCACATAATTTTAATTCCGAAACGTCACTATGGCACCAGAAAATTCGACCAAATTTATTTGGAAAAGGTTTCCTACTTTTTTTCGTGTTTATCGTTAACCGGTTTTTTCTTTGTAAAATACTGGTGCCAATGTGACATTTGGAATTTTGAAGAAATTTACACCCCAGAGCTCAAAGGGTTAAATTAGAGCATTTTTGAAATTTTATGCTTGAAGAAAACTTCTTTTTAAAAAGTGGTGTCAATCTAATAAGTATTTTTTTCTTTTTTTAAAGAAGGGATATCTGTTATTAACCCTTTTCAGCACGGCCAAATTCCGTTAGTAAAATAAGAAATTATCGACTGTCACTGGAATTCACATACGATTTTTTAGAAAATAAGAATGCCTTAATTTAAGCTTTCATTATAAAAACAAAAAATGTTTTTAAGTATTACTGGTGCCAATTACAAGTTTGAAATTAAAATTGGGTATCCCGGACTGGTCATAGTGTGTCGGAAAGGGTTAAATAAAGAATGTATCACTATCTTAAATTTGTGTTATGAAATTGACGAATAAACATTAAAATATCCACTAAATTGGAAAACTTGGTGATTGTATAAATGCTGTTATGGACGTTAGAGGGTTAAGAATGACAAAGAAATAAAAGAAAATGACACTGCATGTATTACTGATTAATAGGAAAATATGTATTTATTTATTTATTTATTTATTGGAAACAAAACTTTTACAATCAGAAAATCTATCCTACGGAAAGAAATAGAATATCCTTTGTGAGAAAGAATACAAAAAGATACGTCCCATTTCTGCCATAACCTTATTCAAAGCCTTCAAAGAATGAAAGCAGATTGAAAGCAATTCAGCTCAGACACGAATATTGAATATACAAAAGAACCGATAAAATGGAAAAGTTAAAATATGTTAAATACGGGATATGGATTTCGGAAGTTAAAAGAATTTTTTCAAAGAAAGAGTATTTAAAAAATATGCAAGATTTTATATTAAGTATATAAATATATAAATCAATATCGTAAGATGAAACTAACATTTTCGACTTGGTATTAGCGTAAACAGAATTAATTTTCTAGAAATATGCAATCTATATTTTATTACTTTTGCACACTTATGTACACTTTGCACTCGTATGTACAGTCTGACCGGACATTATCTTTCTTTGCAAAATCTCCATTAAAGTACTAGTAAAAAAGGGAAATGAATTATGCCCTTTTTCTAATTTTTATACTGTTTAACTGAAAGTAATTTCTTTTGAAAAAGTGATGCCGAGTGAATAAAATTTGTGCAAAAAAAAAAAAAAAAAAAAAAAAAAAAAACAACAACTCTGGAGTCGAAAGGGTTAACCGCTTCCTTGATTTCTCAATGCTTAGTACGAGCAATGTGTTTTTGCCGCTCATGATTTAACTGTACCACGTACAAGAAAAAGATTTCAAATCCTGATTTATTATTCTCACCAGTATATTTTATTGTAAATTTTCATTATTTAATTTGTAATTGCGCAAGTTTTTATTATTTAATGGTCAGCCAATTGCAATAGTCGTGACGTCGAAATCGAGCTTGTCACCACTCCCTCAACACTAGACCTGAGCACTGAAATAAAAAAGGCTCCTACCGAGGACAGACTTTTTTTCAGAGTGAATACGGTACCTTGAATTTTAGTATCAGTAATTTTTAAAAGTTTTTTTTACATCCTATTTTTCTGAAACTGTACTAAATTAAGAAACCGTACAGCTGTCTAAATTTAATGGATCATATCTTTCACCCTGAAGAAAAGTGACACATCTCGCTAAAATTCATTTTGCATTTTATTCCACTAATAGGTCTATCATGGGTGCGCCTTGCTATAAAAAAGTTTCAAGAGTCTAGTTATACGGAAAATGGTTTTAATAATCTATACGTCCATTCGTGAAAAAAGAAAGAGGGTGGATTTTGTGGGGTTCGTAAAACTATTCAACACACCAAAGCTCATCTTCCGTCTTCATTCTTAACACAATAACATCCAGAAATTTTACTCGAGTATTACATTAATATTTCACACCCAAATTTCTATTAAAATTATGTAATTGGTTTATTTACCGTAAAACTCCGTAGTTTAACTTATTTCAAGGATAAAATTGTGGCTGAAATTGAAATTTAATCACATGCTTGGAGTCAAATCGACACTTTCCATACGTTTTAGATTTTATCCCTTGGGAACGGGCGACATATATACGTGCCGCAAACAGTCTTGAGAATCCTTGTAATCCCCACCAGTAAAATTTAACTGTAAAATTTTACTTATTTAAACGGAGAATTTTCTGGATATGTTAGGACACAAATTTCTGGATTTAAAAACATGTGATAAAACATTAAAATTTTTATATCTCGTCGCGAAGGGATTAATGGTTTTATGCTTTTATGGATGTTTTCATTCCATCATGCAGAGCTAAGTGCAAAACAGCTTCGTCGCTGCAGGCTGATTTCCGGCTAGGCATTTTGAATTACCACCAGGGAGTTTTAATAGTTATTGTTACTTTATAAGATAACTGTTATTCCATAAATAAAACAAAACAAAATTTTTAATAAGAATTTTCTCGTGTAAATTCAGTATTGAATAGTATAAAATGACCACCAGATACGGTAATACTGGTGCTAACTATCATGTTACAGTAAAATTATATAAATTTTATTTCGCCTCTCCTGTAATATTTACTTTTGCCGAGATGTGTCACTTATCTTCCGATAAGTGATATGTACTTAACACTAGAACCATGACGGGTCATTTTGACCGGCATCAAATGAAAACATGCTGATTCGAAACAGAAATTACTTTTTAAAAATAATTAAGTGTATGTTCTACAACCATAATTAAAGTAATTAAGTTGCATAATCTTAAATAAAATTTCTGATGCGAAATACTTTTCTAAATCTGCAGTAAAATTTCAGGTGGTTAGTGTTAAATCCGCCTTAAGCAGCCGTCATTTTTGTCTCAGTGCTCAGGAAATATATTCAAAGAGCTGTGAGCTGGTCGGTATAGTCTCTAGGTGGAGTTCGAAGTATGCAGATTCTGTCAAGCAATCAAAAATTTGAATTTTAATCTTTATATCTATTCCTCAGCAATTTAGTGATAAAATAAATTCTCTTGACATGAGGGATTATGTTGATTATTATAGAACAACCTGAAGTATTTCAATTTAGATAAGAAATAAAAGTTCAAACGCATTTTTGTACAAAAATGTCTTTTGCTTTTAACTTCAGCATTACACTGATAAAAATCTGCTTCATTTTGCTGCAACGCACTCCACCGCTTATATAGGGTACACGACATTTCGATCCCGCCATTTCGGTCCCGCCGTTTCGGTCCCGAGACATTTCGGTCCCTGGCCATTTCGGTCCCGAGACATTTCGGTCCCAAGACATTTCGGTCCCGAGACAATTCGGTCCGTGGCCGTTTCGGTCCCCAGCAACTTTGATCCTTTGCCATTTCTGTCCCTTGTTATTTCTTTGCTCGCTACCTTATAAGTCGGATTCTAATTGTTGTGGGGCTGCCAAATGGTATAAGTTCAACTTTATTCGGGCCTTTATTTATTTATTTATTTTTAATTCTCCTCCCCTTCTCCCAAGTTTTATAAAAAGTTGAATATAAGAGTCAGATAAATTTAAACTTTTATAACTCGTGATAATCAAATCACGGCGAGCTGAAAATTTTGTTTGATTAAACAACGTGATATAAGTTTAGGGGATATTGTCTTTTGCTTTTAGTATTATTATTATTAATCAGAATAAATATTTAAAATTGTATATTTAATTATTAATTGTTAGTATCAGTATTTTATGTAAACTTCTATAAACTACTATAAACTAAAAAAATATTTTATATAAACTGCTAGAAATATTTTTTTTGGCTGTTTACGTACATTTATAGAACCTTTAAATTAGCATTAATTAAATTATAAAAAAAAACTGTGTTTACTTTTTTCTTCCAATTAATTTAATAATAAATATCTTTAATAATTATAAATATCTTTAATAATTCAATCAGACAATTATAAGTTACAATATATATATATGTATTTCACAAATCACCCGTCTACATGCTCTTCTTTGACAATTCAGAAATGAGATATATTGATTGAAGAAAATTTCTTTTCTTATTATTTTTATAATACAAAGTTGCATCTTATAAATTTGTTTTCATAAGTTACTTTCCATTATTAACATTGCGAAAGCAGTTGTGATTTCATAACTGGATATGATATGAAAAAAAAATTGTTTTTTAAAAATTGCCCCCGCCACTTGTTTTTGTTATTTTTTTATTTAAATTATAGTATTTATTGATTGCATTTTTTTAACAGTCTTCTCACGCCATGAAGACAATTTTTGTGAGTTAATTTTTATTAAAACTGGACCTATTTTATACTAATAAGATGATTATTTTTTTTTTATTTACATAAAATTAATGCAATAATATTTAAAAATATAATAATATAAATATTATATATAAATATCCTAATATAAATATTATGTATAAAATATAATATATAATTTAATAAAATATATTAAATGTAATATAATAATATTTTAAATAATTTTATTTTCAATTTTTAAGTGACAAAACTAAGCTTTTGTTTATTTATTCATTTATTTGTATTACCTTTTCGTTTCTACTTTCACAGAAAAAAATACTAATTCTAATTTTAGTTATTTTTTTAACTATACTAATTGTTTTAAATTTCTGTAATTTTAAATAAACAATAAGTAAACAAGTAAAGGATAAATTTCAGTTTAGAACTACTAGAAAATATAATGATGTATTCAATATAAAATGAATTATGTATTGAGTTTATTTTAAAGTAAAATTCATTATGTAAATTAATAATGTTATTAATTAATAAGTACATTTGATAAAATATTAATTTGATTTTTATATTAAAATTACTGTTTATTAAATTATTGTTTTGATAATTAGGATTACCAATTATCATTAGGATTACCAGTTATAATTAGGATTACCAATTATGATTAGCATTACCATACAAAATTTGTGTGAATTGTAATATTTTGGATAAGAGTTATACACTGATAAAAATCTGCTGCATTTTGCTGCAACGCACTCCCCTTCTTGTATAGAAAACGGTTACTTGGCCGTGAAATGGAGCTTTCTCAATGGTTGGAATAGAGATATTATATATAAGTGGTTCAGTGCGTTGCAGCAAAATGCAGCAGATTTTTATCAGTGTACGTGTATGTGATTGTCGGCCACTAATAATCTCATTATACTAAAATTTTATGGCCTTCAGTTTATAAACTCTGCAATTTTCGCTATAAAATTATGCCTTATTTCACAAAATTTCAGTTTACAGGAGAAGGGACTGAAATTTCTTGGGACCGAAATGTCTTGGGACCGAAGTGTCTCGGGACCGAAATGTCTTGGGACCGAAACGGCGGGACCGAAATGGCAGGACCGAAAAGGCGGGACCGAAACGTCCTGCTTTCGCTTATATATAATATCTCTATTCCAACCAATGAGAAAGCTCCATTTCACGGCCAAGTAACCGTTTTCTATACAAGAAAGGGAGTGCGTTGCAGCAAAATGCAGCAGATTTTTATCAGTGTAGAATATTCTTCGTGTTGACCAGGGATGGCTAACAGTGGCAAGTCCGATGGAATCTTCTTGTTATTGACTACTTTAATCACCGAATCTCAGCGATACACGTAGTTGACTATTTCTTTAAAAAATTATTCTTAGGAGCTATGTCACAGGTTGCCATTTCTGATGCAAACACAAACAAATATTTTACAATGACAATAAAAAAAGCACCCTATTAAAAAAAATTACGTTCAATTGCAAGCATATTTTTTTAATTTCTATGATTACAGTAATCATGCGTTATTACATATCTGCCAATTTGCATGGATTATTCTGAAATTCCATGCAAGGATGGATCCAATTTTGGATGGATGGATTCATTTTGCATTGCAGCAAAATGCAGCAGATTTTTATCAGCGTACGTGTATGTGATTGTCGGCCACTAATAATCTCATTATACTAAAATTTTATGGCCTTCAGTTTAAAAACTCTGCAATTTTCGCTATAAAATTATGCCTTATTTCACAAAATTTCAGTTTACAGGAGAACGGACTGAAATTTCTTGGGACCGAAATGTCTTGGGATTGAAATGTCTTGGGACCGAAATGGCTAGGGACCGAAATGTCTTGGGACCGAAATGTCTTGGGACCGAAGTGTCTCGGGACCGAAATGTCTTGGGACCGAAATGGCAGGACCGAAAAGGCGGGACCGAAACGTCCTGCTTCCGCTTATATATAATATCTCTATTCCAACCAATGAGAAAGCTCCATTTCACGGCCAAGTAACCGTTTTCTATACAAGAAGGGGAGTGCGTTGCAGCAAAATGCAGCAGATTTTTATCAGTGTAGAATATTCTTCGTGTTGACCAGGGATGGCTAACAGTGGCAAGTCCGATGGAATCTTCTTGTTATTGACTACTTTAATCACCGAATCTCAGCGATACACGTAGTTGACTATTTCTTTAAAAAATTATTCTTAGGAGGTATGTGACAGGTTGCCATTTCTGATGCAAACACAAACAAATATTTTACAATGACAATAAAAATAGCACCTTATTAAAAAAAATTACGTTTAATTGCAAGCATATTTTATTAATTTCTATGATTACAGTAATCATGCGTTATTACATATCTGCCAATTTGCATGGATTATTCTGAAATTCCATGCAAGGATGGATCCAATTTTGGATGGATGGATCCATTTTGCATTGCAGCAAAATGCAGCAGATTTTTATCAGTGTACGTGTATGTGATTGTCGGCCACTAATAATCTCATTATACTAAAATTTTATGGCCTTCAGTTTAAAAACTCTGCAATTTTCGCTATAAAATTATGCCTTATTTCACAAAATTTCAGTTTACAGGAGAAGGGACTGAAATTTCTTGGGACCGAAATGTCTTGGGATCGAAATGTCTTGGGACCGAAATGGCTAGGGACCGAAATGTCTTGGGACCGAAATGTCTTGGGACCGAAGTGTCTCGGGACCGAAATGTCTTGGGACAGAAACGGCGGGACCGAAATGGCAGGACCGAAAAGGCGGGACCGAAACGTCCTGCTTCCGCTTATATATAATATCTCTATTCCAACCAATGAGAAAGCTCCATTTCACGGCCAAGTAACCGTTTTCTATACAAGAAGGGGAGTGCGTTGCAGCAAAATGCAGCAGATTTTTACCAGTGTAGAATATTCTTCGTGTTGACCAGGGATGGCTAACAGTGGCAAGTCCGATGGAATCTTCTTGTTATTGACTACTTTAATCACCGAATCTCAGCGATACACGTAGTTGACCATTTCTTTAAAAAATTATTCTTAGGAGGTATGTCACAGGTTGCCATTTCTGATGCAAACACAAACAAATATTTTACAATGACAATAAAAAAAGCACCCTATTAAAAAAAATTACGTTTAATTGCAAGCATATTTTTTTTTATTTCTATGATTACAGTAATCATGCGTTATTACATATCTGCCAATTTGCATGGATTGTTCTGAAATTCCATGCAAGGATGGATCCATGCATAGATTTAATGAAAATCTTAAGCTAACATTGCTTAAATTTCGACCATTCAAGTAGTTTTAATCTTTCATAAAATTTAGTGGTATGAAAAGTCCGTACACGTTGACAACTATGATAATATAAATTTGATTTTTGATATTTTTCTGCATTTAGAAAGTTTGATATTACAAAAACCTTTTTTTTTTTTGCAAAAACACTTGTACCAACCAAGAAAATTAACCGATATATACTTTATGATAAAAACCAAGTTATTAAAAATTTCATGGCAGAAAAAAAAAATATTTTCTTTAAATGATTTTTCTCAAAAAAAAAAATTAAGTTATAGTCTCAAGAAATTTAGAAAGTCATTAGTTAAAAGGGTGTTTCTAAGAAATTTGTATTTCAATTTATTAAATCGCCTATAGTGAATGCAAAGTAAACATTTAAACTTTTGCAAAAGAAATATGTTTTCATAAATATTAATAAGTCTTACTTTCAAATGGACTTTTCATCTCTTAGCTTTTCATTAGCAAAAGTATGTTTTGCTTTCCGGATGAAATATTGAAATATCTTTAGACACATATTTGTTTACAAAATAAGTTCTCAAGATATTTATAATATATCAATTTGTTGGTTGCATCAATTTGTATGACAGAAAATGAAATATTAATAAAAATTTAAATTAAATGAGTAAGTCATTTCTTGGAAGATGTATTGATAAATTATAAAAATTATACGCGTCACAAATAATCATGTTTAAGATTACTTTTATTAATTTCTTCTTTGAAGAATGGAGTTATGAATAAAGATAAGGAGACATATACGGGGTTCGTACTCTGCCATCGAATTACTCAAGGCCTAAGAACACAAAGGTTGACATCATCAGTAATCGATCGATTTCACACTAATGTTGGAATTCACAGCGTAAAAAATTTAATAAAAATTTTATTTTATTAATACGTGAATTATCAATTACTAAGTGTAGAACCAACATTGTGAAAAATGCTATTCCGAGGGTTCCGGGTCCGATACCCGGCTTGGACATTTTTCAAAATGTTGGTTCTACGCTTAGTAAGCAATTGATAATTCCCTTATTAATATTCAATAATTTCAAGCTTAATTTCGAAAATTCTCTTTTATTTTACTTGTGGAATATTTCTCACCTGATTAAAAAAAAACAACTTACTGGTGAAATTTTTAAATCCCCCACCCCCCCCCCCCCCCAAAAAAAAAAAAAAAAAAAAAAAAAACAGCATATCGGAAAGGGTTAACCATACGCACTAAATACGGAGCGCTTTCGTGGATTAAATAGTGAATGTTTTTTAATTTTTTTCCCACAAGATGACGTTTCATGTAACGCAAATATGTATAAAAAATACTAAACATGACCTGCAGTGGCACCTTAAACTGCATAATCTGTGTATGCTCTTTCCAATCTGTTTTATTAATCTTTTTCGACTCCTTTTCGGTGGTCCTCCATCGGGACCAACTAATTCCTATCTTACAAACGACACAGAGAATATTTTAATAAAACTTTGCATTTACAGTCAAAATTTTTAATATCTAAAAATGTTGTCCAAAAATGTCAGTGTCAAACAGTTATTAAATAATCTTATTAAGAGAAAATTACCGTGCTGGAAAGGTTTAATACTTTTCATCGCGTTGTTCATTCGTAGAAACGTCCTATGATAGCTACAAAAAATATCTAGAAATTGCTCGTAGGAACCTGCAAGCACAGTTTGAGCAGCAAATTTTGTACCAGATGAATATAAGCTTCTAATTAAAAAAGATAATCCATTCTAGAAATTTCGTAATTTGTGAATCTCAATTTACATCAAAAATTTTGTTAAAAATTTTTCCAGTTAATTTACTGGCGAAATTTCTGTAGTCAAGTATTGCAAACATTGCTATTAAAAATTTTTGGCATGAATTCGGAAAATCTGAATAAAAAAAATCCTTAAGGGATCATTAACCCCTTCGCGACGGGAGCATTTTGCGAAATTTTTAATGCTTTGTCACCGGTTTTAAAAAACAGAAATTCGTCCCTTCTGAAATCGACAAAATGTTCCGATTGAATGTGGCAATTTTTACAGTATAATTTTACGGGTGAGAATAAACAAAGATTCTTAAGACTTTTTGAAGCACGTATACGTGTCGCTCGTCCCCAAGGGGTTAAATGAGTTTTAGCGTGTAGAGTGGGTTCTGCAGGGATATCACTGGTTCGTTTTTTGAAAACCAATGGAAAATGACCGGGCCAGGGTTCGAACCAGAAATCTCCATTGGCTGAAGTCGCGGATATTCTACTGTCTGAGCGATCCAGGAAGCGTCCGGATGATCTAATGAGATTTATTTCCGAACTAGTACAATCTTGTAAAAATAAACAAGGAGAATTAATTAATTTTAATCCCTAACAGACTGAATTGCACAACTTCCATCAATATATTTTCCTTTTTAAGGGAAGTGAATAAAAGAATTTTTTTCTTTTTTGAGCAATCTTATCGTAATTTCCATGGCACTTTAAGAAAAGGAAACCGATATACCTTTAAAATATTGTAACTTTAACTGTAACAACTTTTGCATGAGTTCTTTAACAACGCTTCAAACTTCCACCAATATATTTTTGGTGAAACTTACTCTTTATTTAAAAGCCAGTTTAATGGAGAGTGGGGATCTTTCAATAAGAAATAATGGCAAAAATTAATATTCATTTTTTATTCAGTGTTTAATTTAGCGGTAACAATTGTGACACGCCGCATTGTGACAACCAAGGCAAATCCAGTCAGTGTCAAATTAGGCAACACCTATAATTATGTCACTTAAAACCTAGGCAAACTCACAACAGTAAAAAAAATATCGAGAATTTTTTTTCCATATTTGTGATAGACATTTTCCAACAATACTGCGTTTGAATGAGACGAAATTATCTTTTGAAGTTAACCAGTGGTAATTTTTCCCGGTGGTAATCAGAAACTATTGATCCGATTAAACGAAACAGTTATCTTGTGACAACCTCCTCAGTTCTTCACTCTCAACTAATAGACAATATGTCTTCGCCTCTTAATTCATAACTCCATTGTGATTTCCAATGATACTGAATTATTTTCATAACTTAGCAAAACAAGTACGCTTCCCTTCAAAGGGTTAACACGGCGTACACAGCAGATGAACAATTTTTGTAGATCATTGCTTTCTTAATAATTACCTGTAACAAAAGAACATTAATGGTTTTCTGATGTATCAGGGCTCCCAAATGGTCCGCGAACTGAACATCAATATTTTTTAACAGAAAATTTCATGATAGGTTTCTACAGAATTTGCGCAAAAGTTAACCTCCAAAGGTGGTTTCCCGGCAAGTTGCAAGAAAAATCTAAAAAGAAAATTTTCCTAAGAAAATTCTGATGTTCAGTTGGCGGACCATTTGGGAGCCCTGATGTATGAAATTGGAGACTAAAACTAAACATGATAAAATAAATCAAACACTGGCATAGTGTTTCATGTAAAGTTTAAGGTACATTTTTACCACTTATTTTTCACTTGAAAGCTTTTTAAAATTTCAAAAATATTGACTGAAATTTAAATATAAAAAAGAAGCATTCTAGGCAATTTAAGGTTAAAAATTTTCGAAATATATAAATAAAAAACTTAATAAATATTTTTCTGAAACTATTTGTGGAGGATATTTCCTTTATCTAAGTAGCCCCTCGGAAAAAAATACACATGATCTCTGCTGACCCATATCCTTCACGAACTGTTGAGTGACAGAGTTTACTTAGTTCACTCCCTTTTATATCTATTCTTCTTGTTTTCAATACTTTCCAGTTTACTCGTTCATAAAACCTATTTTTTTCATTCCCAACACAGAGGTAACGAAGGTCCGAATCACTGAAGCTAGTCGAATATCGAAATAGTCGAACATTGAAACAGGCATTTACACAGACTCCCGGCATGAGATCGCTGACTTCAAAATATGGCCAGTGATCCGGTTTTTGGCAATAAGGTGTTGGTGTTCGTGTTATTTATGATGACGGATTATCTGCACGAGGGATAAAGATCCTTCGGGAAGTGCTCTCCGAGGAGATCTTTCTAAGGGAACCTATCCCGTATTCACGCAAGTTTCGAAGACAACCTTTTAAACTCCGAACGGTTAGACCGACGGGTGTGATTGGGTTCGAACCTGGCACCTCCCGTCTATCAGCTTGGACAGCAGAACCACTTACCCACTGATAGGGCATTTCGACAGTGAGGACCTACCCTGACTAAACTTAGTGATGAAAAACAGTGTGAGCGACGAGGCTTTCTGACGTCCAGAGTTTTGTTGATTCATGATAATGCAAGACTACAGTCTGCCATCCACAACCAAACTATGATTAGAACTTTTTTAGGGGAACAGATTGATCATCCGTACAGTCCATACTTTTTCCATTGTTAACCCTTTCCGGCGCAAGCAAATTCAATTAGTAAAATGAGAAATTGTCGATTGACACCGAAATTTATAAAGGACTTGACTAGACATTAGGAATTCCTTAATTTAAGCTTTCATTGTAAAAGCAAAATTATATTAAGATATTACTGGTGCCTCTTTCAAGTTTGAAATTAAAATTAGATGTTGCCGGCCCGGCAACACTGCGCAAGAAAGGGTTAAAGCTGTGTATCAGAGGCAAGCGTTTCGCCACAGCCACGGTGGTGCAGAAAGCAAACTGGTATTGTTAAAAGAAGGAAAACGATTGGAACACATCTATGACTTAGGCATGTAAATGCTTATGTAATATTATAATTTTTTTTAAACAAATATGAAAACTATGCGTAAAAAAAGAGAATTTAAGGAATTACATAAACAAATTTTTGATAAATCCTCCATGTAATGGTTTATGTTTTACAAGAAATCCGCCCTTAGTTTCGCATAAATTTTGAATAAAGTGCTAACACTAGGTTTGAAAGATTTTATAAGAATAAAATTTATAATCTCCGAATAAACCTTGTATAATGCGTCAGCATACCAGCTTTAAAATGATGCTAATCTATGTTCAATTGATTTTTTATATCCATTTCGAAATTATCTTTAAACATAATTTTTTTAGCATTTCTTTAATTTTTTCATTAGAAAGAAAAAAAAACTTTAATCAAATCCAAACAATTAATTTATTTTCTTTATCTTACAATATTAATAAAATCACACTAGAAAAAACATTAAGAAACAAAATTAATTAACGTTTGGATTTGAATTGTGAAATCCTGCAACAGAAAAAGTTTGAAAAGAAATAGCACTAACTAGTTAATGAGGATTTTAATCAATGAAGTTTATGGATAAATGTGTTCATTACAAAATTCTTATTTCGTCAAAACCAATTAGTACATTATTTTTTTACTTGCATACGTGATAATGAAATAAAAATTACGAGAATAAATGCTATTATTTCTGCGTTAATTAAAAAATTCAGTAATTGAATACACGTTTACATTAAAAACACAAAGCCTCCTTTTTGTATGAATTTTTGATGTACAAAATAAAAATTCTGGCGATATTGAAAATTCTTTATCGATAACGTTGGGAAACATGGCGTTCGATTTTATGAAAGGAGTATCCATAAGGACACGCCTGTAATTCAGAAAGATAGTTATGTTAAATAATGATACATGTATTTTAAAGGTGGTTATAGACTACTAATAACTGCAAAAAGTAAAGATATTTGAAAATGTCAAACATATATAATGTATTTAACCCCTTTGAGGGCGATGGTCCATTTTTGGACCATCTAATTTTAATCCCAAAAATGCTTCATTACCACTATAAAAATGAAATAAAAAATTCATTTTTATCAAGTTCGCAACGAATAGGGTTTGCTTATTTTCATTTTTTTATCCCCTTGAGGGGCAAAGCACTTCTGTTCCTAAAATGTTCAAATGATTGGTTGACACCGGGATTCTAGAACAAATTTATACACTGTTAAAAATTTCCGTTCAATGTTGAACCAACTTATGGAGTAATATGAAAAGAAGCTCCAAAACATGGTATTCCTTATTATTCGAAAGCTCCATGTTATGGAGTAATGTGAAAAACTCCGATATATCTCATTCCTTTCACCAAAAGATGGTGCTACTTACAGCCAATCAAAACACAGATTTCTGCGCATATCTACGGCGCGGCGCTTTTTGCGAAAAACAGAACCAGAAGCAAAACTAATAATAATGGATGCCGATGTTGGACGTTTTCTATTGTAGTTCTAAATTGAAAGTGAGTTTATCAGTTCTTATTTATTAGTTTTTCGTAGCTTATAGTTATTATTATGATTTTAAATCTTTCCTAAATACCGATTAAAAATATAATATTTTATTTATTTAGAAAATAAATGTTACTAAGATTGTTTTAATATTCTTCCCGTCAAATTACATTTTTTGACAAAATTCGATTAGTGTGTTTACATGTTTTGAAGAAATTTTTCTATTGAAAATAAATTTATCGAACGAGTTATCTTTTAAACTAATGCTAGGAAATGTATTACAGTAATCTAAAGTACGTAAATTTAATTTAAAATCCAAATTAGCACAAAGATATCGACCAATATCATTTCTCTGGAAGGACTGTCCCCGCCACCTTATGAATTCAGTACTGTTTGGGGTGAAAAAAAGATGCCCGAAAAAGTTATTTAATACTTTAAATTGGCCTAGACTCATCTCTGTAGTTGGCAAAGTTAATAAATTTGTAGATCAAAAGTCTGAAATATCAATGGAATTTTATTTTAAAATCGCTTTTTATTTATTTCAATATTTAATCTGCAGTTTTACTTTCGATGGCTTTGAAAAGTGTTTATATCAGTGGATGGCATCCCCCCTCCCCGAAAAATTTAAAACTTTGTGTTTTCAATGGTGAGAAAGTCTCCTCCTGCTTTATAATGTCTCCCTGGCAGAGCCGAAACTAGAGGGGGCACTTGCTCAGTGCGTTACCAGAACAGAAGGTGCAGGGAGCGCCAACCAAATTAAGATTTTGTTTGGTGTGTTTGTAATAAGGAATGCATACATGTGTGTATATGGGGGGGGGGCAAAATCCATGTTTGCCCCAGGCACAAAAAAGGCTAGTTTCAGCTTTTCTCCCTGGAGCCACAAAAGTCCCTCCCGAAGAAAAATGCTTGAATTCAGTAATTCAATTTTGAATTACTTATTACTTCAAGTAATGTTGTAAACAAAGTTATTTCAAACACTAATACTTCCAAGTTTTTTTTTTCTCCTTTTTTATAATTGTTATTTTCTAAAGTTCAAAAGCTATTTAAATATCCTATCGAAATAAAGTAATTAAATAACCTCCTTTAAAACAACTATTATTTATTCTTATAATATATTTTATTGATTACTTGGCTGATCCGCTAGGCGCTGTCTGGGCCCGTAATACTGTTCTTAAATGAACCTGAAATTTATACTGCAAAATTTAAAAAAAGTCCCCATCTCGAACCGAGCTCTGCTGCCTATAGTACCATTTATCAGGCATGCTGTGCACACATTGCAAAAAACAGAAAAAAAGCATACCATCATTAGGCGCGAACTCTATTCTTAACAAAATTGTTTTTGATCAAAACTTTGTTAAACAATCTACCCATAGATGTAACAGACAAGAGGGTGGTGAACTCAAGCAAGATATTTAGTGAAATTACTACTCGAAATTAGGAATAAGTACGCTTTTGAAATTTTATACAGTTGAGCTTTGATTTAAGGAATTTGCATCTTTAACGAATATTTTTTCTGTCCTGCCAAAAAGAAAGCTAAAATGCTCTGATTTAATGAATTTTTAGCTTTGATCTAACGAATAATTTTTAGAATTTCTGAAAAAAGAATTTTTTTCTGCTTTTAGTTGTATAATTTTAAAGATTTTAGGTCCAGTAGAATTTAAGATCATTAATTTTGTTACTTCAATTAGTTTTTGAATCACAATGGAAAATCAGATATGCCACTCTAATCTTGAAAAAAAATTCCCTGTATATTCCTTGTATTACAACGCATTTATTCCATGTTGAGTGCAAAAAAATATATGCATGTATGAAGGCTAATTAGAAATGTTTTAATGTTATAATTTGCCATTACCAAATTCCCTGTGTTTTCCAGATTTTTTAGGATTTTTTTTAAAATTCCCTGGATTTTCCCTGTTTTGGGAGGATATTTAAAATTCCTTGTGTTTTCCCGGTTTTCCATGTTCTCCAGGTGGCGTGGCAACCCTGAAAATGTAGTCTGAAATTAGTTAAATATTGTTGTGAAATTTACATAACTAAAAATACTGGGTTATAATAATGAAGAGCTGTTATTTTTTCATTTGAAAGAAATTCTGTAAAGATGTTTATTACTAGCACTACCTAAATTGAATATATCAAGCTATAAAAGTTAGTATACAAGAATTATAAAGTTCACTTTTAAAAAACAAAAAACTTTGGCATATGTAAATCATATATTTGGGCCCATGTTTTTCCTTTTTTTTTGGGGGGGGGGGAGGGTAATATTTGCTTGTAATTTATGTGTTTAAAAATCAAAAGTATAGAATAATGTAAATATTTCATAATTTGTTCAACACAAAAAAGATTTAGTTTTGAGTTTTTAATTGCTATGGCTATGATAATCTGATCAACGTAGGTTATTATAAAAGCTTAGATTTGAAGTATTGTAGATAAATCAATAATAAATAAAACATATTTCTAATAAAAAAAGATCTTACATTTTAAAGAATTTTTGCAATCCCCCCCCCCCATCTCCTGCCATTAATAGGTTTTTGTAACAATAAAATTTGGAACAGATGTTGGTAAGAGAAGTCCATATTTAAAAACTTTATAGCTGATGTGCATGTTAGTAGTATTTTATTATGAAACACTATTGTTTCATTATACATGCATGTAATACTTAATTAATATAGAAAATACAACACTCAGCTGTTAATACCATAGGTCTTAAAATTGCTAACTTGCTACATTATGCAAAAAAATCACCATTTTGGTCTTGAAGAAGGAACTTTGGTGCATTTGTAACGTCTGTACAGTGCTGTAATTGGGCGGGAATGCCGTTCCCAGAAATATTTTGTTTGTTACTATATTAAAAGAAAAAAAAAGTATTGCACATAAGTAAATTTTTTTTCCAATGATATGATAATTATTGTTTTTTATTATAATAACACTTATCAAGTTTATTGATACTGATGATGAACCTAGAGAGTTAAATCCTCTTCTCCAGGAATTTAATCCTTAATCCTTAAACTCTTAAAGCCAGTTCACTTATATTCATAAGCCGTATAGGACCACCTTTTAAAATATTTTTCTACGAACATTATGTGAAGTCTTGGTTGTGACTAGGAAGAATATGAGCAGACAAGACAACTAGCTGTATATCAAAAAGCACAGAAAAACTTCTCTTTATCGGTCTTTATTGGAAAATTCTGGAATTGATATGGTAGTAAATAATATCACATATGGATTCAATTCAATTCAATTTTGATTTCTTGTGGAAATTTTCATAATGAGATTAATTAAATATTTTTAGATGAAGGCTATACAAATACAATACTATAGAAACAAGAATATAATTATAAGTGTTAATTTTCAAAAAATCTGCTTTTGGCTAGATGTTTTGAATTGACTTTTTGTTTAGCAAAAATCAGAGTTGATCCAAAAAGGTGAGTTCCCACAAATATATATATTTTTTTTCCCTACTGCAGCACTGTGTCTGTATCGACTATTCATATGTGTTTTTAACCCATTAACCACCAAGATTATAAGGGTTAAAAATTTTATATAAATGTTACTGGTTAATTACTGAACATATATAGGATTAATACATTAAGTGAAAATAACAAAACTTGTTTAACTTACAAAAATTCAAGTATTGCATTCACTCAATGTCAGCAGAATAAAGCTATTTATGTTTAGCAAGTTCAATTGAACATCTGCAGAGTTTTTTAGATTTTGGCACCAAAGGAATTTTTTAGCATTGTTAGAATTTAGAAAGCAAAAAACACTTTAAAGATATTTATCGTTTACAAATCACTGATTAAAACCAGAAAACATTTTCAAGCATTTAAATATTCCCTGCACTTAAGTTATAAAACAACATCACAAATTTACTGCAGCACCTAAATATTCTATTAGTTGGTTCATTCCAAAAATAAAGCACTCTTTTGTATCCCCAACACTTTGTAAGGTTATATTTCTCATAATTTTGTTAGAAAATTAAATTCAAATATTTGAAAATGTAGTCCAGAAATATTTTTCTTTAATGCAATTCTGAAATTTTGGATAAATCTCATATATTTCTTTGTAAATAGCTTTAATTAAAATTGTCCATGTCCCAACAAAAATTTTTGATTTTTAAAATCATATTTTTTCACCATAGAGGGTAGATATGCCAGTAATGGACACCCTTAAGAAATTTCTTTAAATTTTTTTTTGTTATTAATAGTTATAATTATTATATTCCAATTTTTTTCATGTTATATTAATCTTCCAACAATATTTAACTTATTCAATAGTTATATTTCCCAATAGAAATAAAAATTTAATTTTAAATAATAGAAGTATGCTAAAACACCGAAAAGCCTAGTAATGGGCCACCCTAAAAAAAATAAGATAATTGCTTTTTCAATTGTATTTTGGTCCAGAACTTAATGAAATCATACTAATAAAACAAAATTTTAAAACTTAAGTTAGAAATTCATTACATTAAAGGATTTACAATGGAAAAACATAAAATAAAACATTTAAACTTAAGTTATGAATTTACTATAATGAAGAATTTATAATGTTGAAATAAAACAAAATATTTGTGATATCATTAGGCGTTTATTACATTAAAGAATTTATAATGTAAAGACATAAAACAAAATATTTAAATTTAAAGGATTTTGAAGATAAAGACCTAATGTTTTACTGAAATCAAGTTTAGATAGAATTAGTCGATAAAAAAAGTCACCAATATTCATTCATATCATTATCTAAATGGTGTGCTATGCAAATATGAAATATAAATAACAAATCTTCAATTTTATCATCACTTTCTGATAGTCTAAATTATTCAATACAAAATTTTAGAATCTATTTTAAAAATAAGTGTTCTTGCACTATCCTACCATTTTCAGATAATCCATAGCCCATCAATTTGGCACAGATTTCACAAAATCCTTTTAGAAACGCTTATATGGATATATTATCATCCATGGAACAGTTTTACTATTTGCTGAAAAACATCCCATAACAGCGATTTGTTCATTTTTGTTATTCGGAATTCACATAATACACATCTTTAACAGGTTTTGGTCCCAAAATTTTCCTTGTTTTAGAGCAAGCACAAAAGAAAACTTCAGTTTCATCTGCATTAGAAATTCTCTCTGAATGCTTTAGAATTTAGAAGAAGATATTAGTAATATCTTTTTTCCAAGTATGATTACGTCTCTGAACCAGTTTAAAACAACTTCTTTTATAGTGGCACATTTAGATTTTATCAAATGTATGTTCTACTTATTTTTTGTACCAATTTTCGATGTCTTCTTAAAAACGACTGAATAGAGGTTCAACTATATCTGTATATTATATTTACAGATTTTTTTTAATTGGTAAATACAGTCCAGTAAAAATTCCACTAATTTGCATTCTAATCTTAGATTAGTATGTATTGGCATCATGATGCAAGTTATGCATTGAAATTTCAAAATGTAAGTTTAGTGTTAAGCCATCTGTCTATAGACATGTTTTTTTGCATTTAAAACTGCTGAGTAACTACTATAACTGTTGATACTAAAGTTTATCATTCTAGTATTACTTAAGAGTTCCTTAATCTTCATTTTTCTTTCTCCAGATGAAAGTTCTTATTCAGTACAAGACGTCGGTTAAAGTGCGAAACATAGAACATCCATTAGAATTAAATAGAGAAGTTGAGGAGATTTTCGATCTGAGAAACGGATGTTATTTTTTACAGATCTATGATAATGATTTTAATGAGTACATTGATTTAGAAGATTTTGAAACGGTAAAAGATAAAAGCAAAGTAAAAGTAATTGATTATGTAAATAACTTTACAGAGACAATTCTAGAAAATAATTCAACAGATACAGAGACTATTCATGAAAATTCAGAAATCCAATCTTCTGATGTTGGTGTTGATATTGTATTAGACTTGAAGGTAAATCAGTGGCCAGAGTTTATTAACATACCAACAGAAATTTTTTCAAAGGAACTTCTTAACACTCTAAATAATCAGAAAATCTTGAATTGGGTACAGTCATCAGAACTAACGACCCATCTAGCAAATTATGCATATCAGTATAAAAAGTATCCGAACAAAAGTGAAAGGCTACAAATTTGTACTACTCTTGTAAATAAATTTCCATACTTAAGAAATGATATCGGGTCAGGAACTGGTGGCTGGGAGATCCGAATTTTAAATAAGTTGAAAAAAATCCGGCAATCTGATCCATCTCTAGAAGTTCAGCTTAATCGTGAAAAAAGAAAATCAGAAACTAGTAAAACACCGAAAAATATTAAATTAAATCCACAAAGGGGCGAACTTAATTGGTCACCGGATCATTTTCCTGGAGAAAATGATAATTCACAAAAAATTCATATGCAGATACTACATGAAGAAAGTAAAAAAAGTCCATCTTTTCAGAATCGTAATACAATAACAAGTTTAATGAACTTGACATATTCATTCAGAAGAAATAAGATAAATAACAACATTTCTATCAAACAGTTAATGGATGAATATCCAATTTTTTTTCAAGAGAATGAACAATATAAGGAATTTGAGAGGTTAACTTCCATATGTATAGATGAAGTTTTTTTTGAGGAATCTTCAAGGAGTAGTAAATTGTTGCTGGATATGTTTTTAAAGAAACAATCCAACATAATCATATCAAAACAAAATGAAGTCAAACAAATTTTAAACTATTATGAAGATGAAAATATTGAAAAAATTGATGCTATCAAACAATCTTTGGGACTTTATATATTACCACTGTTGTTGAATGAAAAAATTGAGCATTTTGTGCAAGAGGTAAATTTTCTATTTTTTTTTCTTTAAGTTAATTTTTAAGATATATAATATGAACTTAAAAAATGTTCAGGATTACTTAAAAGGGGTTGAAATAATGGACTAGAGGTGTTGGTAGTTAATTTCATTTGAAAAAACATCTTAGTACTTTCGAGCCTTTATTCCAGGCTCTTCCTCAGAGAAAGTAATCCTGAACATTTTAAAAGTTTGTATTATATATTTTATATTAAAACAAGGCGAAAGTTGCGTTCCGTCATATATTTAATATTTATTAATTTTTAAGTTTCTCTTGATTTCATCCCATTTTTCTCACTGTTTTACTAAATATTAGCATGTCTATTTCAAATAAAGCATTAATAATTCTATTTCATATCTATGAAAAAAAAAAATTGACAGTGAAAATTCATAATTTAGAACCTAAATTTAGAATAGGGATAGAATTAATATTCGATATTCAGCCCTTTTATCGAATATTTGGTTGGCATATTTGTTGGCAAGATGGTGCCTTAATTGGAAATCCAATTGTTTGAGAAATGTGTTTATTAAAGAATGATGGATTATAAAACTCAAAATGTAAAATATCTTATCTGTAAACATTGTTTCATTTTAAAACACTTGAATATTCATCAATGCCTGCAAATTCCATACATGCATAAAAATGCCCTTAAGAAATTCATGATAACTTACTTTCTATTTTCTATAAAGATTAAGTAAGAAATGTAAAAATTTATTCATTAGATGCATTAATTAAAATTCATTTTCAAGGTAAATATCAAATATCACTATTACATATATATCAGTACATCTAGATACAGAACTGATGTCAAACTAGATTCTCAGATGGTGATTTATAAATATTTATTTATTAAAAATAAATGGTAAATATTAAGCAAAATATTTTTTAATTCTATAGTTTTCAATTTTGTATAGTTATTTGAATGATTTTTCGCTTTAATATGTAACATTACTATGTTCTGTATATTGTTTAATTAACATCTTCCTTCATTAATGTTCTTACCAGTTTGTGTGTATGCTTTCAGTGTTTGTTATATAAGTGGAATATTTTATGTGTTGGTTCAAATTATCAAAGTTTTTGTTAAATGTGTACTTTAACCATATCTTTTGTTTTAATGTAATTTTTAACTTAGGGCTTGGAAAATTATTTCAGATCAAGCTCATTCTTAAAAATTTTCAGAAAATGTTCTCATGAATTATAAGAATGTAAGAATATTATTGATTTTGAATGTAAGAAAGGATAAAAGTATCATTTGATTATAAACTTTTTGTAAATTCTTTATATTTTAATCTAAATAACTTTCTAGCCTGACTTATAGAAAATGAATCTGATATACAGTAGACTCCCTCAAATCCGCACAGCTTGGGACCAGAGGTTTTGCGGATTTCTGGTCATTGCTTTGTTTACATTTTTTAAAAAGTAATTTGAATATAATTAATAATGAAATCAGAAGTATAATGAATGCTTACAATATGCTAAAATATTAAATTAAGTAATAAACTAAAATAATAAAAAATTAGATAGTTTTTAAAATGATAAAAATACTAAAAGCAAAGGTCAAATTAATAATAAATAATGTACAACTAAATATTCATTATAGAGATGAAATGTGTTTTTCCTAAATTATTCAATGAAACTTGTCTCATAAAGGTACATTAGTAATTCACATCAAGATCATAAAATAATGAAGCTTTATTTCAGGTTTAGCCAGATTTAATAACTAAAATACCTGGATTAATACATAAATATATTTGGTAAGGTTGTGATTACCAATGATATCAGTAATATCTTTATTTTTTCAGAATAAATTATTCTTTCTTCGTGAAAACACATGAATTCGATAATTTTAGCAAAAATTACAAATTAAAAAATATGTGGAATTGATATAAAACTAAAAAAGTCAAATTTTGCACTTACATCTGAACTGAATGTTTCATTGTTTACATCCGTAAAATATGTGCGGATTTTAGAGAGTTGCAGATTTTAGGAGTGCGGATTTGAGGGAGTCTACTGTATTTTAGAATAAAATAATAAAATGCAATTTTGTAAATTTTTGTGCTTAAATAAGTTTTTAAAATTTAATAATAAATTTAAAAAGTGTATTTCAAAATTGGTAAAATGATTAAGAAGTTCCTATTTAAAAAAAAAAAATGTTTATGAATTAATTTCCTGTAGAAAAAGTTATTCTATTATAATTCAGATGTAAAAGTTGTTTTATTTTAATTATTAGCAGTATCCAGATGTTTGAAAGTTGCAAAAATAAGAAATACGTAAAATTATTTAAAAAAATTTAAATTGACAAATAAATATAAATTTGTTTTTAATTCTTTTTCCTCTTTAAAATTGAAAATTATCTGTATATATATGATCATCATTATACTAAAACAATATTAAAGTTTATACATACCTTATATTTCTGTGTATAAGCCGAGAATTTTTGGATACAGTAATTTCTGGAATAAACGCCGCATCGCGGAAAATCACTCAAAAAAATTTAGAAAATGGTCGTAAATGCCACAGGTGAAATTTCCGCGGTAATTACAGTTAACATGTTAAACAGAAACACATTAATAAGCTGTATTAAGAAATCATAAAAATAAAATTATCAATCAGAAATCAATAAATAAATACAAAATTAATAATATTTAAATACCGTATTTTCAGGAATAAGCGCTGCGACGCATACGAGTTTAAAAGTAAAAATATGCTTAGTGCGGCGCAGCGGATACGGTGATTTTTTTTCCTAACAGTACCGAAAAATACCGTTAATCCGTTCCCCCCCAAACGTGATGAAAAATCATAAAATAATTAGGGAGGGGCGCTTACACAGGATTTTTCCACGATCGTTTCACAAAATTTTCAGGAATGAATCGTGAATCTTTGGATGAATCATGAATTTTGATAATTGAAGCAATACTTGAAAAAAAAATTGGTTTAAAAAAAACGTAAATTCTGTCAAAAAACGCAGAAAAAAGGAGAAATTTGTAAAAAAAAAGAATAAAATCAATTAAAAAAATCTTTAAAACAAAGCACATTTCATCAAAGATTCATGATTCATTCATTTCATCATGATTCATCACTGAATCTTTGGAACGGGGGAAAAAAATCGGATTCAGAACAAATTTTCTGAAAGTTATTGCAGGTGAAGTGCCCGGGCAGGGTTCGAACCGGAGTAAGCGGTCAGTAAGCGAGCAGTAAGCGGTCAGTAAGCGAGCGTCTTATCCGCCGAGCAAAAGGGTACCTCAGTTGCTTCCTGCGAGAAACTCGTTTTACTGACCGTGCAAGATGGTCGCCACAGTACTCCACCCCTAGTGAGAAGAACGTCGCGTTGACGTTCAATGAGCGATATGCACTCGTGTTGCGCTGGCACGTGCCAGATGCGTTGTCGTTGTCGTGCTGCCGCCACATTAAAGAATCGTGAAAAAACACAACTATCGTCAAAGAATTGGGGGGGGGGGGGAACGCTAATATCATCAAAGAACCACAAAAAAGTAAATATCCTCAAATAATCGTGAATTTTGACCAAAAAAATTGCGAAAACAAATGCAAATTTTCTCAAAAATTATGAAAACAAACACACAAAACACGAATGTCTACTAAAAAGCTAATATTGTCCAAAAATCACGATAGTGAATGCGAATATCGTCAAGAATATATCAGCAGTTTTTACATTTTTATATATAACAGATATAGCCAGAATTATTTTCAAGATGCAAAAGTATACCTTGACTTTTTTCAGCAGAGTAAGTTTTGTTTAACTAAAAATGCTAGAAAACATGCTTAAATTGTTCGTACAGAAAAAAATGTGAACTTTATGAATGAAAGAAAGTGAAAGAGCATCTGATCAATAAAACTTGTGTTTTTTTGGTGTCAATCAATGATATGTGAATTTTATCTAACTTTAATTGATGAAATATGCATTTTTTGCGCCAGATCAACAAAATTCGTGATTTTTCTGTGGCCACTTCATCATGGCCACAAGTTGTGCACCCTAATGAAAACGAATGCAAATTTCATTAAAAAGATGCGAAAACAAGCACAAATTTTGTCTAAAGACTGCAAAATTTAATGTACATTATGTCAAAGGGTCATAAAAAAACTTAAAATATTAGTATCAAGAGAGATCCTTCTTCCTCTATTTTTGTCAGAATTTTGTTGTGAATTTCAATTTTTTAAAAAATATTTTGAATCAAACCTGCTAATCAGGGATAAACATTTTTTTTCTTTTGTCGGATCTTAATTTCAAACAAATAATTATAAAAATGAGGGTAGGAGTTTATTTATGTTGTTAGCTACACAAGTACTTAAGCATAGTTGTACTTATATAGCTTGCTACATACGCATGTTGCGTATAACTTTGCTGTTAACAAACAATATAAATTTTTTTTATCTAGTTCATATATTAGCACTTATTTATACTTAACTCGTCTATATTTTGCAATAAAATATTCGATGACATAAATGTATTTACTGGCCCTTGAAAAAATTACTCTCACTAGCCAATAACCGGCTACTAAAAAAATTAACCTACCGGCCAGTGGCCACTAAGCAAAATTCCTTAATTTTACCTTTAATTTATACACCCTGTTAGTTAAAACATAGGCGGTTATTAATTTTTCTTAGTACAATCTACAAATGATTTGTTTTTTACTATAGTAAAAAATTATGTAATTTCCCCCCTTATTGCTACTAAACACATCACTAATATATTTTCTTATGATATAGTGTCCTTTTTTGGAGCTAACGCCCTGCCTTTTTTCCTTCTAAATTATCACTTTAGTAATTAAAGCATAAAAATGCATATTACATACCTAGTTAAAGATTATTTGTTTAATAATTATGATTTCAAAGTACTGTTAAATTTAATATTAAATGCAGTTACTGATCATTTTGATAAATGTCAATATCACTAGTATCTATATATATATTACACTTATGCAGCACAAAAATCGCGGATAATTGTTTAATGGCCAACACTTAAATGAAACGCATTTAAGCCATGGTAAATTGGGTTGATATGCTTTTTTGTTCTTTCGCTGCAATTATAGAGTTTCAAAATATTGTTATTTTTTTTTCCCTCAGGTTTCACTTGATGAAGATGAATTTTCTTCTGTTTATCCGAAAATTTTTGCAATCGGAGGAATGGAAAGCAACAATTTTATGTTAGTTGCTGAAAACATTTGCCTAACACAAGGCCATAATTTTGTTAATATGGTTTGCTTATTATTATCTTTCTACTACACATTAAATATTTCATACCCCAAAGAACTATGTTCCACATTAAAATTTTTACAAAACTTTTTTCTAAAAATAACTGATGCCAATATGCCTCAGAAAATATTTTCTTTATATAAGAAGTTAAATTAGATTTTTTCCTTGTGTATATACTTAAATATATTATCTGTTCTATGTTTTTAAAGTTTTAAATTCTCATATCTCTATAGTATTGTGGTTTTTAATAATATAATTTGCTTTTAATAATTATGTTTTTTGTTTGACATATAATTTGTATCATTATTTTTCTTAATATCATGTAATTGCTTTTGTTATCATATTAGTGCCATTATGCTTTCTTGTGAGAAATGTGCTAAAACATTTTCGAACATTCATATATACTTTTCACATATTCGTAATGTTCATAGATTTGATCCAGATTTTAAATTTATTTGTGGGGTAAATTCATGTCCTGTGACTTTAAACTTTAGTTCCTTAAAGAATCACCTAAATAAGCATGAGAAGTTAAAAGCCAGAAAAAATAACAGGATAACTTGTAAAGTTTGTAATTTTAAAACTTACCTTAAATCAAAATTTATTGCTCATTTTAAATCCAGGGCTCCCAAATGGTCCGCGAACTGAACATCAGTATTTTTTAACAGAAAATTTCATAATACGTTTGAGCTAGAATCATCTTCCAAACGTGGTCTCTTGACAATTTGCAAGAAAAATCTAAAAAGAAAATTTCTCTAAAAAAATTCTGATGTTCAGTTCGCGGACCATTTGGGAGCCCTGTAAATCTCATGATCAGATTGTTTGCCCAGTTAAAAACTGTGAGTCAACATATTCTGTGTATTCTTCTTTCACATCTCATTTATCTAGATTCCATCCTTGTTGTGTTCCAGAGGACTTTAAACCAGAAATTGTAGATAAAACTTCGCATTTATCACACTCAGATGTTCCAAATTTTGATACATATTTTAATTATTCAAATGTAGAATCAAAAGATATTTCGTTATCTGATTATAATAGGAGTGTTGTTTTATTTATTCTAAAAATGCAGGAAGAGTGTTTATTACCTAATTCAACAATAAAAGAATTAATTGATGGAATAACTGGATTGCAACACGAAGCCTTTTCACTATTTCAAAGATCTCTCAGTGAGACTACAGAAAATATCAAAATCAATGACACCATAACTAACCACTCAACAAGTCAGTTGAAAGAAATCTTCGATATCATGAAATCACAACACTTAAGAGCTAAATTCTTAAGGGAACATTTAAAATTAGTTGAACCAATACAATATGAGTTAAAATTAGGTTCTCAAACATCAAATTATCAATATATCCCTATCTTAAAAAACATCATAGTTCTTTGTGAAAATCCTGAAGTTTTAGATTATATCATGTCAAAGCCTGTCAATGAGAATTTCGATATTTTATCCAACATTCATGATGGAATTAAGTTCAAAACTAATCCTATATTCCAAAATGTACCTTGTATTGAAATAATATTATATTTTGATGAATTCATGACTTTTAATCCATTGAGAGGAAATCAAATTAAACATAAATTGGCTGCATTTTATTATACTCTAGGTAATATACCATATCAGTATCGCTCTGAAACAAAAAACATGCAACTAGCTCTCATGTGTTGGTCAGCTGATTTAAAAAAATTTGGCTTTAATGCAATTCTTGAACCCTTCATCAAAGACCTTAAAATATTAGAAGATGAAAGTATTGAAATTTCTGGTGTACCTTGTAAGGTTAAAGGGAGTATTGTGTCAATTGTAGGTGATAATTTAGCAGCTCACCAGATTGGAGGCTATGTTATATGTTTCTCTGGGAATACACGCTGTTGTCGCTTTTGTCTAGCAACTAATGAAGACATGCAAACTATTTTTTCAGATTCTACATTCACAAGGCGCTCGAAAGAGTTGCATAAACATCACTTATCATTGATAGCCATAGATTCAAAATATTCTTCTATTTATGGCTTAAAATTTGAATCTCCCTTAAATTCTTTAAAGTATTTTCATACTTCTACAATGTTACCCCCCGATGCAATGCACGATTTGCTTGAAGGCATAGTTCCAATAGAATTAGGATTAATTTTGGATGTTTTGATTCAAAAGAGATATATAACCTTATCTCAACTAAATAATACAATTAAGAAATCAAAATATGGACTGCATGATTCTCCCAATAAACCCATTGAAATTTCTCATGCTTATTCAAAAGGTATTAAAATGATTGCATCGCGCATTTGGTGTCTTTTAAGGTTTTTACCTTTATTTATTGGTGAATATATTCCTGAAACTGAACCATTGTGGCTTCTCTTGCTAATGTTAAGAGAAATAGTGGATATTGTTCTTGCTCCTAAAATAAATGTGACTTATGTATCATATTTAGCTGATATTATCAAGGATCATCATTCCCTTCTTAAAGATTTGTTCCCAAATTTTATATTTAAACCTAAGTTTCATTATTTGGTACATTATCCAAATCTTATTCTAGAATTTGGACCTTTAGTTTCTCTGTGGTCAATGCGTTTTGAAGCCAAACTTTTATACTTCAAACGTGTATCACAGAGTATTAAAAATAATATAAATTTGCCATATTCTTTATCTAGAAAGCATCAGTATTTACAGTGTTATTATAATTTCGATAGCTTAAGAACCATTGGAAAATCTGATAAAATTATTTGTGCAAAACCCATCAATGTAAAAAGTTATCCCCCTGAAATAGCAGATATACTTAAAGATTATGAGGATTTTTATGTTGTAACCTCTGCAGAAATAAATGGTCTTTTATACAAACCAGGAATGTGTCTTATATCAAGCTTTACAAATGAAGAACCTGTATTTAGTAAAATTATTGTTATATTATGCAAAGAAACTCTAACAAAATTTGTATGTCGCAATTTTACTAGCAGTACCCTTTTTCACATAAAAGCTTTTAAATTAGGTGACTCTATATCTGTAAAAATTTTTGATGCTCATAATTTTATTGACCCATATCCACTCTCATTGTATAGATATAAAAAACAATTTGTTGTAATTCTAAAGTATTTGGTTATAAACTCTAGTGAATATGCACAAGCATAGTTTATAATTGTAGAAATACCATATTTTTCTGTGTATAATCTGCAGATTATCTGTTAACACCCCCCAAAATTTTTAAGTGTGGATTATCTGCAGGTTCACATATGACGTGTACGTTCTAGCGAGAGAGGCCTCCGATTTTTAAAGAATATTTGTCTAGTCTTATAGGAACGTGCTTCTATGAAGGCTACAGGTGCAAAGTTTCTCAACTCATTTTGATCAAAAATTGCAATCTGATCATATGTAGTTGAATCTTTTTTTATTTGTAACTTGGAATATGTATAAATTAAAAATCACGTCTAAAAGAAAATGCGTAAGTTATACAGCTGAATTTAAGCTGCAATGTAATAGAAAAGGCAGAAAAAGTTGATAATAGATCAAATATAATCGATTGCCATAATCAAATATTCGGTTATGGTACAAGAACAAAGAAAAGAATTATTATTGTAAAATAGTTTTGATACCTATTGGAATTTATTATTGGTAACTAGTATTGTCAAGTATTATTGGTAAGATATCGAATACAATTGATCGCCATACTCGAATGTTGATTATGTCAGAAGAACAACAAAATAATTATTAAACTATTGTCAAATATTATTGATACTATCGGTTATTATTTTAACTTGCAGTTATCTTATAATTATGTATTTTATTTTAATTATCATTTAAATAAGACATCTAAATGAATAGAAAGTTTTCTTTTTTAGTATTTTGGAATGTTGAAAACAATGAGCAATCATCTTATAATATTCGCCGGATTATACGCCGGTGCAAATTATCTGCTGAAAATATTTTTTAAAGGGTAAAATTTACAGCTGCAGATTATACGCAGGAAAATACGGTAACTCTGTCTTATCCACACAATTTGGAGTTGAAAGTTTGATGAATCAATAGAATTTAGTAGTTTCTTGATCTTTGTTTTATTTACATATAATTTTTTTAGTCAAGTTGTAGATTAGCAAGCAGTATTTGCAAGAAATGTGCAAAAACAAAATGCTTACAAGAGTTGCTAATTTAATTATATAAATTATTATGTTATATATTATAGGTGGAATAATGATGTGGATATCATTTGTTATTCAATTTTTAAACATTCATACTATAGTTACTTTAGTTTTACTTTATGCTGATTATTTTTTGTGTCCTACAATTAGTTATTATCCCATGGTTTTGAATCAAATAACATAATTTGTGGACTTAAAACATCAAATAAATACTTTGTTTAGGTATAATTGTTGTTAAATTTTGTTTATCTAGCATATGGTATTTTTATTTTGTATAACTTGAACTATTGCTCTTTTTATCATTTTCGAATATAGTTGGGAAATATTTATGAATTGGATTTATTTGGACATCTGTCTGTCTGTCCTCTAACTCGTGTAAATGTACTCATATTACCATGTAATTTATTTATGTTATTGAAATCTACAGTGGTATATTCAGTATTGAAAATGAAGTGTGTGCTAATCATGGTTCATTTACAGGCCCACTCGAAATATTTCATTACATTATGATCTAAATAGAAAAAAAACAAAACCATTGTCGAGTATTTTAATAGTATAACAGTATTTCAAATATAATTAAAATTATATAGATTCTTGAAGTGCACTAGAAGATGCTTAAGTAGAAAATGTGTGCAGGAATCCTACGGGTCAAGAAATTTTAAAACTTTGGCAAAAAGTCAGGGATATGTCAGGGAAATTTTTATGTATTTGAAGAGGTCAGTGAGTTTTTAATTTATCACTTTCCATCTGAATCTCGGTTATTACAAATGAAGAAATTTTAAATTAATTATTCATTCAATCTAAATATTTTAAGTAAGATTTATGCAAACTATATAACAATAGTATAAATTAAAAAATAATTAAAAATAGGAAATTCATATGATGCATACTTTTTTTATGCATTTAATGTTGTTCTAAATCATTGTTTTTCATTATAGAGTTTTAAAAATATATATATAACTTGAATTTATATTGATAAATATTAGGGGAAACAAAAAAGTCAGGTAGTTTTATTTATTTTTTAACAAAATTATATAGGTACTTTAGTGTAGCACTTGCAGTATGTATGCAGGGACATTGAAAAATATTTAATTATATTATAATTTATGAAAAACATTTTGTGAACATGACTTAATGATGTTTAAACTGTTATAAACATAATGAAATTGGTATGACTTTCTATGATACACAAATACATATTTTTTTGCAAAATATTCTGTCCAAATCAGTTATGCTTTATTTACACTATCACACAAAAAAGTTTGGTAATATAATGGTCCGCAGGGAGAAATTGTTCGCAACATTTTTCTGTTATGTCAACACTGTGGCTCTCAATATGTTAAACAACAGCATCATTAATACTCAGTGGAGATCACAGTATTCAGTGTTCCAAATAGTTTTACAGCCTTTTTAATCCCTAACAATTTTTATTTAGTGTATATGAGTTTTAAAACATTTATTCAACTTGTACTGATTACAAACTCCTGTACTTGAACTTTTTACAGCAGTCAGAAATTAAGCTTAAAAATAATATTTATTTAAAACTTTTTTGTGTGTGTATTCTTAAATCAAAAAATAGAAGTAAAACTTTCTAAATTATATTCATCTTAGATTTGAATAACTTTTTATGTCATTTTAAGCATTTAGAAAAATTATGATTTTTTTTTAATCAATTGATTAAAATCATGATTTAAATCATTAATACCTTATAATAAGCAAACCTACATTGTTTCTTAATAACTTCTGAAGAATATAAGTTAATGAACTTGCATTGTGATTGTTATTATATTTTTATACTCATGTATAACTTGTTTTATGTAAGAAAACTTTTTAAAACCCAATATGTTTTGCTGTAAAAAGTATGCAAAAATTACCATAATAATTAAACCATTTTGTGGAAGATATTATAACATGTATAACTGAAGTTTGCTTTTCTAATAAATGTTTACTTTTCAATTGTGTGTTATTTTTTCTTTCAAATTCTATAAAATATTAATGTAGTTTGTGTTAATTATTTATTTTAAAATATAAACATTTGATTTAAGATAATATTTAATTTGTCACCTAGTTGTGTGTATATATATATATATATATATGTGTGTGTGTGTGTGTGTATATATATATATATCAATTTTTAAAATAACACATTACCTTTTACACTGCTTTGTCAGATAGCTGAATATTGATAGTCAGCTGTTGATGTTTAACGTGATCCATTCTGGTAAAAGAAACTTTAAAACAAGTGACAAGCATTGCATATTTTAAAACTAAGTGGTATTGGGTGTGCCTCTTAGACTTTAACTTCACCAGATTTATCCATAGTTTTATTTAAATTGATTTGTATTTTTATATTGTCATTTTAAAAACAAATTTGAAATTTAAAATTTTGTAATTTTCTCAATCCTTTTAGTTATATGTAAATTTGGAGATTTGCATTCTTTTCTTATACCGTGCCTGTTGTAATGAGGCACAATATTATCTTTTGAATAATTAGACACTTCACAGTACTAATATATTTATTCTCAGATTAATTTTATAAATAGCATTCATTCATTAAACAACTATTACTTAATACTATAACTGAGAATTTCTTCCAAGTTTGATGATAATGTATGGGGAAGAAACAATATTATTTATTATCTACATTTTACAAAATTTGATTTTCAATTAATGTTAAGTTTTGATCTACTGTATATATATATTTAAATGGATCTTTTCAGACGATAAATATTTAAAAATAACATTCAAAAATTTTACTGAACTAATTTCAGATTTATTGCCTTTTTAAAAAATGTATTAAAAAAATACTTTTTGATTTTTGTACTAATATATGTCAGTAATAAACATGAAATTTTTAATGCTGCAAACTAAACTTGAAAATATGGGCTACAAATTCCATTTGCATTCATTTTATTTATTTATTTTTTCAGATTTACTCGTTACACTATTTTTTTATTTTATTATAATTCAATTCAATTCTAATTCTTCGTTTTGGTTTATTGTCTTATTGATAAAATCCATTGGTGAATCTTGTCTACTTTTAATGGTATTATATATATATATATATATATTTATTAAATATTGCATTTTCTCTCATCTTGAGAGTATAACGGATTTCATAATTGTGATTGTTTCATTGAAATTTGCTTTTAAAAAGCAAAGAAGACTTCTATTTCACAAAGGTGACAGGTATTGAATTAGTTTGATGGTTTTTGTCA
Organism: Maratus speculifer; assembly: GCA_964019185.1. NCBI lineage: Eukaryota > Metazoa > Arthropoda > Arachnida > Araneae > Salticidae > Maratus > Maratus speculifer. Next base: position 403,059,838 of record OZ025293.1, read on the forward strand.
ACTTAAACGATTCTTTATATTTATAACAGATGTGCATATTTTGAAATACTGAAATTATGTTATTTCAACACAATATTTCCAATAAAAGATATTTAAAAAAAGTATTTAAATGTAATGTTTGTAATTTATGATAAAATAATACTGTTTTTAAAATATAGAAAACATAAGCTTTGTACACATTAATTTATATATTTTTAATTAACACTGAAGTTTTTTCTCAGGTTGTTATACATTGAAAAAAATTATGACTTGTTATATTGATTGTAGAAACATAAATTGTTAGTTAAAAATAAATAAATTAAAAGATATCAAATTTTGTTGATAAATGAATTTCTTTAAATATTCGTGTTATTGTAGGTTTCTTATGAAATTGTGTTCTTAATGAATTATTTGCTAAAATTATGACAAACTAAAGATTTTCACTCATTGTAATTTCAAACAACTGTTATTAATTTTAACTAAACTGTGACTAACTGTGATAAGATTTTTGAACCAAGTAGTTAGACTATTTCTGTAAGATCTTGAATCTGATCGAGAAATAAACTTGTTGGTTACGCTTAACCTTTAGCAGCCATCATCAAATGAATTATATATCATGATTTTTACATAAATATTAATAATACTGCATGATGGATGCTTTTTACTAGATAATATGGATGCTAAGGTGAAAAATTCACCACACATCGGTTAGACATGCAAAAAGAAAAAAATAAAGGTGAGACATATTTCGACAGTCTAACAGTTTTTCTTTGATGTAATGAATGATGAAATTGAAATTTGAAAAAATGAAATTGTTCATGACTCAAAACTTTTTTTGTTGCATGTCTCGTTGGTGTGTGGTGCACCAAATACTATAAATTAGACTTCCTAGATTCTGTTCCAGTGTTGGGATTATTAACTGGAAAAAATATTTAGAAACCTTTGTTTGCTTTTATTGACAGATTTTAAAAACAACTCCAAATACTTAAAAAAAAATTACATTTCACAATATAGATATATATATATATACTTGTGTAGATTTATGTATACAAAAAAAAAAAAATATTTCCAACTAAGCAAGAAAATGCCCAGGCTGAGAATCGAATCTGGGTCCTTATCTTACAGGGCCAATGCTTTATATTTTAAGCTAACTGGGTCAACAATCAACAAGCACCTTCTTCTCAGATAACCTTATGGTAATAACATCTGTTTTTTCATTTAAACAGCTTAACAGAATGAACTAAAGGTAAAGGATATGCAGATAAACTATTTTTTAACACAATTAAACTGATTGGTGAAGTTATACAAATTGAATATTTCGATCTGAGTGAAAAATTTATACTTTTTCAATAATGTGGACATTCTACAATGGGATGATTTCAAGTGTCACATTCAATCCACAGATCATATAGGGAGTACTTGTGACTTAAATTAAAAGTATTTGACTAATGCAAATATGCGCTATCTGCTAATGATAAGTAATCATGTCATTAACATTTTTTTAAATGTAACTTCACTTGAACTGGAATCATGTTATTTTTATCAAAGAAATAAAAAGAAGTCCTCTCTTTTGATTAGTCATCAAATAATTTGTTTATGATAAGGACCACATAAAAATTAAATAGTATGTGTTTAAACTTAAAACTTTATCCGCAGTAAATTACATCTTTTAACATTTCTGTTATTTGATGGACCCCATAAATATCTCTCTTTTGTGGAGAGAGAAAAAATTGAATATTGCTGTAACATCTGTGAATGGAATATTATTAATTTTACTTTGCTGTGTGATGTGCACTGTGGTCGTTGGCAATTAACGTCAGTTTTAATGATTTGTATATTTGAAAATCAAACTTTTTAAAAATTAGTCCTTATCAGGTTATTAGTTTAAAGACAAAAAAGTAAAATAAAAAAATCACTTACAAGTCACTATACTATTGTTAATATAAGAAATCTATACATATAATAAAACAGTAGGACCCGGTGTGTCTGTACATTGAAGATAATTGACAAAAATGGAGTCAGGGCGATAAAAGAAAACCAATGAAACACAAAAAAAATTTTTTTGAATTTTTTGTCTGTCTGTCTGTCTGTCTGTCTGTCTGTCTGTTTGTTCGAGGTTATCTTCGTAACTACTGAATGGATTTTTATGCGGTTTTCACTAATGAAGAATGCACACTCCCGGGCAGTGTATAGGCTTTGTTTCATCAAAATCGGACAACAGACAAAAAAGTAACAAAAAGAAACAAAAGAAACTATTAGGTGCGCTGCTCACGTTTTTTAGTACATAACGTTTTTTAGTACATATAAAATCCAATAGATGCCACTGTGCGATTTTAAAACGCGCTATCGTTATGTTTTCGCCAGTCTACTTAAGTATGAGAAAGTTTCAAGCTGGCTGTCGTTCCATGTGGTTTAGTCGGTAGAACGTCAGTGCGCCATACTGATGGCCCGGGTTCGATTCCCAGCATGGAATTTTTTTTCACTATGTTGGCATTAACGCCTATAAGCAATTAAAAGAATTTGAAATATTGTATTCAAGGCGAATTTTCTCTCTGGGAAAATTTCCTTGCATTAATATGTCAGTGTAATTTTTTTTTTCGATTTAATTTTTTTTTTCGAAACTTTGTTTTTCTTAAAAAATTACAGTAAATATTTGATATTTCCCAACGTTTTTTGAATGATCGACTTGCTTTTTTTTTTAATGTATGTCTGAACCTTATCTAACTACTTCTTCAAGATTTCTTTAGATAAACCGACCAGCGTAGCGGGCGAAGGCCGCTAGTTTAAAAATATGATTCATTACTAAACACATTTTTCAAAATTGTATTTTTGCCAACATAATATTGGTATCAGATACCGACATACTACAATATTTTTTTAACCAGTTTTCAAAATTTTATTTGTCGTTTTCAAAATTTGTTTGAAAATATAAAAACTGAGGGATTTCTTATAAACTTTTTGATGTTACTAATAAACTTATGCATAGTTATGTTTTCAAAATTTCCTGCATTTTATCAAAATCTGCCATGACTGTAAGGAATCACTTAACATTGTACTTAAAAAAAAGAGGGGGGGGGGGGTAATAATCGCTGATTTTTGCCCTCCTCCGACTGCACTGTTTTTTTTTTCCTTATAAATTGTTTTCAGTTTTTTAAAAATATAATTTAAGCTGTACATTTACTGTCTGCGGTTGATTTTTGTTTGAAGATTGTTTTTGTATTATTAAAAGTTGAAAACTACATTTAGTTAACAAATTCTAATTTATTTCAGAAGTTGTAAAATTGATTTTTTCCCCCTGGTATGAAATGTTTATAACGTCATTGTATGATTGTATAAAATATGTAAAAACTTCAATGATGCTATGAACATTACATATTGGAGGAGGGCGGAGGAATGTCATAATTGAAATATATTTAAATTTTCTAAATAATTTTATGTTTCTGATTTTATAAATAATCTTCAAATAAAAAATTAACTGGAAAATGCCTTATTTTTACCCCTTAAATAATGTTAAAGCAGTCAAAAAATCTTATTGGCAAAACAATAGTCAAAGATTATCTACCTACATCTTTTGGTGCTAAGTTGAACCATTATTTGGTGTTTGAGTAGCTGTCACCACAAGATGGTAAAACATTGCTCCAACATTTGGTGCTGAGGTTGAAATATAAGGTGGTAAAAGGTTGAACCATAAATTGGTTAATGGTTCAACCTTTCACCACTTTATGGTTCAACATTTCACCACTTTATGGTTCGACCTTAGCACCAAATGTTGGAACAACATTTTACCATCCTATGGTGGCAGCTACTGCAGCACCATAAATTGGTTCAACCTAGCTCCAAATTTTTAACAGTGTATGATAGTAAGTAAAAGCTGTTTTTCACGTACATTGTAAAAAACAAATCTTAATACTAAAATTCCGATGCCAATGTGGCTTAAGGGAATTAAAATTAAGTGGTATATATAATATACCGGTGCCCTTCAAGGGGTTAATTCTCTGACAGTCTTGTAAAAGGGCAAATTTGTAGTGTTGTTTTCGCTGCATTTTATTTTAAATACTAATAAAACATGATACTTTCAAAACTATGTAAAAATACTTAATCACAAATATTCATCTGAAGTTTGAGATATTAATTGTACAACGCATTAAAAACCCATTAAATCACTAGATTTATGTTATTTTAAATATTGCTCATAATGCAGGAAAACCTGGAGTTTAGTGAACATAATAACACGGGCTTGCCATTACAGGATTTTTCAGTTGTCGATCACTCATTTCTGCATTTTGCGATTGTAAGTACCTTGTTTCTGAAAGAGTTAACACTAGAACTACCGGAATTATGACTCAAGTTTTATAAAAATATTTCATGCCGGAATTTTGATTTAAAACAGCTTAAGTTTATTATTTAATGTTTTTCTTCTTTGTATGTTTTTAACTGATTTTATAATCAAATTTCTGGTTTGAACCGAAACGTAATCAAACGTTAGTTGCCTAAATTACGACTGACGGTAGTTCCAGTGTTTATCATTTAACCCGTTCGCGACGGGAGCCTTTTACGAAATTTTTAATGTTTTCTCACCAGTTTTAAACAACAGAAATTTGTGGCTTATTAAATCGAGAAATTGCTCCGATTAAATAAGGCAAAATTTACGGTATAATTTTACTGGTGGCGATAAAGACGAATTCTTAAGCCTATTTGCGGCACGAATATGTGTCTCTCGTCCCCAGGGAGTTAACAAAATCTTTGTTCATAATCCGTATTTTTGAAAGAACTTTCAAATAATGCCTATTTTTTTTACAGAATTTTTAATCATCTATCACCGATTTTTCAAAACCGAAATGTTCGCACAGTTCAAACAGAAAAATGCCTAGATTAAATAACTCAAAATTTACTGGTGCATAGGTGCCAACCTGACATCGATTATCCGTAATACATGCGTTAAATTGACCCTGGTTTAATGCGTTTCGAACCAGAATTTATTCAAAGAAATGAAATTAAGTATGTTCTAGTCAGGGCTCGAAAAATCTACATGCCCGACATCAGTGTTGTTAGACGGCGACTTTTTAAAAATTCAGATTGGCACCACTTCTTTGGATTGGTAAAATTACGTTTCGTTTAATGACATATTAATCAAGAGGAATTTTATCCTTTAATAAAAGTGGTGCCAATCAAATTTTTAAAAAATCGCCGTCTAACAACACTGATGTCGGGCATGTAGATTTTTCGAGCCCTGGTTCTAGTAACAATCCTGAAATTAAATGAATAAAGATTCACGAAGTATATTTTCTGGTTTGAAATGACGTTAACCTGGATCAAACTAATCCAGGTACTACGGAAGATTAGTTGAAAGTTGGTTGCTATGCTGGTGAGAATAATAAACCATGAGGGGAATATGGATACGTGGTACGAGCAAATCATGATTGTCAAAAACAGTTTGCCCGTATGACGGATAATCAGGGAAGCGGTTAAATACACAGAATATTAGAAAATTTATATATTTTGCGAATAAGAAGTATTTTTATATTTCTGTTAATCATTTAACACTAGAACCGCGAGAAATGTCACTCAAGTTTTATCAAAATATTTCGCTTCAGAATTATTAGATACTACTTAACTTCTTTGTAGGAATTATTTTTTTGGTGCTTATACTTATCTTATGTTATAAAGAGTTTTCTGGTTCGAATCGTCATGTTTTTATTTCATACGGGTCAAAATGACCCGTCACTGCGGTGCTAGTGTTATTTATTTATTTATTTTCCTAGTGTTATTTTATAATATATTTTTCAAATACAACCTCTGTATTGAAAAAAGAAATATTTCTTTTTGATCACAAACTTCAAATATTGATTTTACCTATGATTCAATTTATATTTCGTCTTTTTACTAATAAGTGAATTTTTTATTTAATAACTTTCATTTCTCTTTTTTGTAATAAAATTTTCTCTCATAACATAGGGTGTTTATTTCTTTTGTTAAGTGTCCTAATATTTTCCTGCGTGTGACAGTTCTTTTAAAAATTCTTGCTGAACTTCTTATGTTTTATTGCTATAAATTTATAGGTTCGCCTACTTTGTCAAAAACATTCTTCTCTATCAAGCATCAAGATTATACTCTTCAAACAATTTCTTTCTCTTCACTGATTTATAGCATTTTACAGTACTATATATATATGTATGTATTGTAATATTTTTACTATTCAGTAATTTAAGCCTATTTCTCAAAGAAATTTTCGCTTGGATCATATGCAAACAATACTTATCAATTAATCTTGTGAGAATTGTAGCGTCATTTGTACTCAATGCATTAATCACATTAAATATCATTTACGCATTTTATTCGATTTGAAATAAGATATATATATCCGTTAAATGTTACATAACCATAGATTCTTTAAAGCCTAAAATGCAAAACAGGAACAAAAATGTAATTTATTGTTCATTCTGAGAAAAATGTTCATGCGTATTAAAAAATAAAAAAAAAAACTCTAGAAAGCAGTGAACCTTAATATACGGACACATAAAATTTCTTCAATTTTTCTTATACAAGCATAGAGATAACCAATTTCTATGCTTCATTTCATTTATTGTTCTGTGAATTGTAAACGTTTAGTGTGCATAGTTCGTGTGTTAAAGCGCCCACAAAATTTGCGTCATATACATACAGGTATTCAGAATCACGGTCAAGAGCATTCTACCAGTCAAATAGTGTTGAAAGCTTCTTAAACTGTGAAAATCTGCCAAAATTTGGAACTCGAAAATTTTCCTCGATCCAATAGTTAAAAAAATGAAGAACCACATATAAAGAAAAACAACTTGAACAGGATTTCGATATCCTAATTATTCCTCAAACATCATAACAGGATAAAAGCTTTTCGGTCAATTCTTTTACTGGTTTCCCTTTGTGATAATATTACGTTGTACGACTTTATTAAATTGAAGAATTTTAAAATAAAAATTGTTTTGTGAAATGTACTAAGGTGTTCATTTTATACGTTGTGTAATTGAAGAAACGTAAACATGTCGTTAAAAATTAGAAATATTAGCTAATGAAACAATTGAATCACAAAAGAAATATATTACACAGCAAAAGACTAAATGTAATATTTAACATAATAACTGTAGAAAAATGTGTTTTAGTATAACAAAAAAATTCTTGAAATCTCTATAATAAACTAACTTCTTAAATAAATTCTCATTTAAAGAGTTTCAAATAAACTATTATGTTGAAATCTGCACGGAAATAAGAATTCATTAGATAATATACCCCATTCCTGAATCATTTAACACTAGAACCGCCGGATATTTTACACAAGTTTTACAAAGAGCGTTTCTCACCAGAATTATAATTTTAAACTATTTAACTTATTTAATTAGTCTATTTTCAAGGTACATACTTTTACCATATCTTATGAACAAAATTCTGGTTCGAATCGATTATTATCAATCTGCAAGGGGTCATTTTGACCCCTAATGGCGGTTCTAGTGTTAATTGTAGAAATAAAAGTATTACACTGCTAATAAATAAATGTCATTGTATTATAGTAAATACTCCAACTATCCTGTGTTTGTAAAATAATATATTAGCATAACTGAGAAAAACGTTAACCTTTAGTAATGTAGATATAATATTAACACATTAACGCCCGAATTATTTTCTTCGCTAAAATTTAAATGTTGTATTTCCCACCACTTTTAAAATCAAATTAACTTTTATTTAAATTTATCGAGGATTCTGTCTCGTGAAAGAAGGTATGTATTTATCTTCCTCTTTACTGGTGGGAAAACTGCTTTCTTGCTGTTTTTGTAACCGTCCTCAAAAGAGGACGCTGGGCGTTAATGTGTTAAAAAGTTTTAACATTATACTGGAAATGTCGAAAAATATTCATTTTATTTTTGCATAAAAATTTTAAATTTTATTGGTTTGTATGAAACCTGACCTTTCGAAAGCTACCAGTCATCAAAATTCCGAACTATATTTCGTATAAATCTAAACGTAAGAAAATTTAAGAGAATCTCCCAAAAGAAAATCTCCCAAAATATTTTTATATTATTCGCTGAACTAATCTTAGATAATTCTTGAAAATGGCTACGGGGTGATAAAAAAGAAATTCGACGCAATTCCAGAGTATTTATGAAAAAAGAGAAGAGATAAACATATTTTTTGCTATAAAAACAAATAGTAAAGTATATATTTTTATTTTCAGTGATAGCGTTATTAAGGAAAGTCTCTACAAGCATATTCTAAGTAATATTTTAATGTTATTTTACTGAATGAAACAATAAAAGTAATTTCTATGCATGCAATTTAAATATATATAAATAATTTACAGAAATACTGTAATTTAAGCTTATAAATAATAAAGTTTGAGATTACAGATTAGAGGAGATTAAATCAGGGGTTCAATTGCTGAGCCACCAATGGCTGATTGTAACCTTTAATTTTTTAGTCTTCCTCCTCCTATTTAATGACATAATTTCTGAGATTTAACGCTAGAACCGCCATTAGGGGTCAAAATGACCCCTGGCAGATTGATAATAATTGATTCGAACAAGAATTTTCTTCAAAAGACGTATTAAAAGTATGTAGCACAAAAAATATACTAATTAAATAAATTAAATTGTTTAAAATTATAATTCTGGTGGGAAACACTTTTTGTAAAACTTGTAAAAAATACCCGGCGGTTCTAGTGTTAATTGCGTGTAGAATATTTTTAAATTTAGTAGTGAAAATCAGTCTTTTGTGGCGCAGTGGCTTGCATCAATGGATTAAATAATTAAAAAAACAAGATACAATAACAAAATATTAAAACCGTTTTATTGCAATTAAATCTTTTTTTTTCGTATTCGGCAGTGTATGTTAAAATTATGTTTCTTTTGATAATAATTTCTATTAGTTTTTTTTTTTTTTTTTTTTTTTTTTTTTTTTGACAATTTATTTCAGCCGACCGAAAATCTCAACAAAGCTCTCTTTAATTTGTCGATTGCAAATTTTATGTTTTGCGTGAAAAAAATGTATCAATGTTTTTATTTTGATATAAAATGTTTGGATTTATGGTATTAATGTCTTCGAATTGTTTTTTAATATTTAGTATTTAGAATTAAATTTGTGAAAAAAAATGTATTTTAACAATAAAACAGCCGGGTATTTTACAAAAGTTTTACAAAAAGCGTTTCGCACCAGAATTTTTATTGTAAACTATTTAAATTATTTAATTAGTGTATTTTTTTGTGCTGCCTATATTTAACATATCTTATGAAGTAAATTCTGGTTCGAATCGATTATTATCATTCTGGCAGGGGTCATTTTGACTCCTAATGGCGGTTCTAGTGTTACATGAAGTGAGTGAAAAACGCTTAATTTTAAATTAACCTTCCTACCCTGTTGAAATTTTACTCAAACTTGATTAAAATATTTCACACCAGAATTTTTATTTAAATCCATTTAACATACTTATTCAACTTAAATCTTTGTGTTATTTATTTAATTTACTTTATGAAAAATTTTCTGATTTGAATCGAATGAAACGCACTATAGGACTGGGTCGATTAGACCCATTCAGGGTAGGTTAAATGAATGAAAGTGTTATATAGATTTTTTAAAAAATGAATGCTTGCGCCCGTGTAACGTAAATTTTCCTTTTTATTTATTTATTTATTTAATAATTGGTGAAGTTGTAATTTCGTTCCAAGTAAAAGCTGAACTATTTATACAGCTTTTGCTATTTAACTGATCAATATTTTTGAAAAAAACTTTCTAATTTTGTCTATTTTGCATAATTGAATCAGATAAATGCTTGGGTTAAATAATACAAAATTTACAATAAAAATTTACTGGTGAGAATAATAAATTATGACTGGAGTATGGTTGCCGGTACGACGTACGGGCAAAACTGGGAAGCGGTAAAATGAAAATGAGTTATTCTTCTTCCATAATGCAGGGGTGGCATTCCACAGCAAGGTGGCGAATGTGTGACAGAAAACACCGTCAACTACCAGTATTTTCCTATAGATTTTTTTAACCAAAATACATTTGCTGAATGCCTTTTATGAATGTGTTTCCCCCTTACCACCTTCCCTGCACAGGGAACTCCTTATTGTCCCTATAATTATTTTGAAAACAATATATCTATCGCACCGTAATTTCCAGGGTATAATCCGAGGATAAAACAATTCTTTTTTGTACACAAAAATGTTATTTACTGATTGAAGAGAAATATTTACGGTGATTTAATAAATTGTATTCTTTTCAAAAACTTTCTGTGTCGAAAAATAATTGTTTGATTCGCGGAATTTACGGTACCTTTCTATAGAAAACCTTTTAAAAAATAATCATGTTTAAGGATTCTGGTACAGCCAACATATTTTCCCTATATAATGCGACTCCCTGATAATGAGGCTGGTATGTGGTGGAACTAGATTAAATAAATTCATACTTCAAAACTTTTTTTAAAAGGTCAAATAACTGAGTAAATTGATCATAAGGTTTTTTAAAAAATGCTTTTGAAAGTACATTTTATTCCAATCCGAAGGTGTAAAAATTGAAAATGTGCGATAGTCAGCAGTTTACGAAATTGCAATATAAAAAAATTACAAAACCGAAATTCCATCGTCAAGTCTTGCCATTCACAAAATAACGTCAAAGTTGGGCACTTGTCCTTTACAATATATATAGAGCACACGTGTAAGCAAGTTTAGATTAAAAAGAATTGAAATTTTCAAAATGCAGAAAATATCGTTTTAATTCTTTATCTTTTATTTTACTTTTACAACAAGAATATTTCGCAGGCTTTTATTTAACGTGTCTTGTGTGTGCGTGTGGCTGGTATTTTTTTTTATACTTCCTTTGCTACAAATGAATATAAATAATAATTTTTCGTTATGTGATTTTTTTCCGATGCTAATAAAATCATAGTGTTTAAAAATAACAATATGGAATTTGCCTACATCCCCCAATACCCTTATAGGTAAAAATATTTGTCCAATAAGGGTACGTAAATATCATGAGCTATGTGCAGGGATGTAGTCGTAAAAACAACAGAGGCTATAGGGGAAGATGGGGATACTTGAGGCATTTTTTAAAATTGTAATTTTTTTTTAATTTTTATAATTTTTTAGAACAAAATAAAATATTGAAAAAGAAAATTTGTTATTTTTTCTTCAATTGAAAACCACTTTCAATTAATTTTGAACTATATTTCTATGTCTAATAAATTTTTACTTTTTCTTTTACATCGTGGCTCAAGTATCCCCATGGATGGGATACTTGAGCCAGATGTCCCATTCGCACCAGTATTTTGCAAAGAAAAAAACCTATTTACAATATATGCGAAAAAATGCATTAAACCTTTTTCATATAAATTTGGCCGTATTTTCTGGTGTCGTTGTGACATTTCAGAATTAAAATTATGTGGTAGAAAATTCTACCAGCAGAGCTCAAAGGGTTAATCACCATACTTTCAAAATGGTACCAAGGTATGTGATTTCGCTTTTACAAGTTCAGAACTATAAATATGTTACCATTTTGCCAGTTTTAGAAAGAAAAATTGACCAACTGTAGAGATAATAGGGGTGGCTCAAGTATCCTCTATGCTCAAGTATCTCCACTCTCCCCTACGCTGTAAGCAGAGGGTATACGTTCAAAGCAGATAGTATACCCTAGCGTGTGTATACTGTGACATTCTTGAGTAGCAGAGGGTATACGGTGCTCCTTTAAAATATTCAGAAGGTATACTGCGGATATCCCCGTGTACTTTTCCACTACATCCCTGCATATGTGGTTGCATAAATTACTTCAAACAGAACTTTATTTGATTCAACAGAAGCGGCTGTTATTCGATGGAAAAGTGGCAGGATTTCTGATTGAGAGAACTTTTAGTTCCGTGCCGAATAAATAAATTTCGTTTTGATTCCCAAACAGATTTTGATGAATTTTTTTCTTACCAAGAAATTGAGTTGAAAGTTGTTCATCCAGTTTATTTTTTTATAAAACATAAAAAATCACTCGCAATTTAATTTATTTATTTTTGAAAGAGTTATTTATTTCCACCAATTTTCCTTGTTTATTTCAGTCCCTTTTTAGTAGTTTATGATTCTACTGTTAATTCATTCGTAATTAAGACATTATACAAACCATGAGGGGACTCAACCGCAGTTTTGCGGTTAATACAACATGGGTTACATCGATTATTAATTTTTTATTATTAAAATCTCTCTTTCTAATTGGCTACTAGAAATGCCAAAAAGCATTTTTATGTTAACCCATTAGTGCCTAGCGTCTCTTTTTAGGGAAGATTTTAAAAAAGGCAATAAAGCACTTTTCACACCAGTAAATAGAAAGATAAATAAGTACTATTTTTCACGAGATAAATTCCTCAATAATTTAAGATAAAAGTTATTCGTTTTTAAAAAGTGGTGGGAAACCCAAAATTTCATTTTTAATCATGAAAATAATTTGGGCATTAATGGGTTAAAATAGGAATAAGTTATTGCAAATGTTAAAATAAATATTTAAAAAAAAAAAACTTTTACAATAACCTTGACATGGACAAATAAGTTGCATTTCTATAATGAAGAGAGAATTGCCTGCAACCAAAATCTACGAATAAATCATTTATAAATCAAATATAAATATTTTTTGTTTACGTACATCATAATACTGGTTTCATTGGTTCTTTTATTGGTATTGTCTGAATAACTTTGGATGTATTTATAAAAGTATTTATATATATGTATATATATATATATATATATATATATATATATATATATATATATATATTTAACTTGAGGTGCGATTCATTCAATTCATAGTAAATATTAAGGTTGTATGTGTTATGAAACTATTTAATCTTAATTCCCAAATAACACATTGACACCAGAATTTTGGTAAAAAAAATTCGATTCATTAGATGCGTGAAATATAGAATTTTCTTATTTACAAATAAAGTTGTTTTCATATTCCGTAATCGGAGTCCATTCAATACAGAGAGATTTTTAAAAAATCATGCTTGAAAGTTATTTTAGTATAAAAATATTAAATTGAGATAGTCATTTCAAACACTTTGCAATTGAAAGAAAAATATTTTTTTTCCCAATTGGATTATAGAAAAACTGAAGTTACGGCATCTTTAGAGGTTAGAAAGTTCCAGTAAAATGTGAAATTTATTTGTCAAGCATTTCCACCGTCGATATAATGTCAATGTTTTTGCTTTTTAATATAGATTTTAGTACTATGGCCTTAAAGCTGTTGTAAAATTCTCAAACCGGACAAATAGTTGAAAGGTTAGTGATTCGTTTCAATCAGAATTACAAAGCTTCAAAAGGAAGTGTCAGAAATTATCACCGATTAATTCGCATCGAAGTTCGATATCCAATGAGGATCCATTTAAGAGAGAAAGCATCATCATGATAAAATGATTATTTCCTAACACTATTAGAATAAGTAGTAGGTAACTAATTAATCTTTATTTAATTTTCATAACTGTAATTGCAATGTAAAAAATTGCTGCAGTAATTTTACTCCAACGAAATCTTAAAAGAAAGGAAAAAAAGAAAAGAAAAACCGACCTTTGTCCCTAGATTAACGGAGTTTGCTTTTCGATAAATGGTTTTGTCAGTAAAATGTAAAATTTACGAGATTTGACGGCTTATCTGTAAAAAGTGATATTTTCGCTAAATTTACTGGAGTAATTCAAGGGAAAAAAACCGTAAGGGAAATTCTTCATTAGAATTATCAAAATAAATGAATGAAATAATTAAAAACAAATCTCTGTAAAGTTTGATTATGAATACATAGATTATTATCCAGCATACTTAGATTACTTCAACAAATCTTCACAATTTACTGGAAATTAATTATCACATATACTCGGAAAATTATGATTTCTGTTTCCTTGAAAAGTTTTATAGATTTTTATTTTATACTATACTAGTATAATAACCCCGTCAAAAATGACGAGATTTTCATTTTCATTTTATTTTCATAATAATACAAACAGAATGAAGATCAGGGCCCGATTATGACTAATTGAGGCCCAGGGCAAAGAAAAATTAGGGGGCCCCTTTCTAATCATTGCAACGTTATTCAAATAGAAATGATGATCACTCATATGTGTACCTGTAGTGCATAAACATATTTTCGCATTTTGGATATAAATAGAAAAAATTCTTAGCTCCACCAATTCTAAATTAAATACCTTAATAAATAAAAGTACACTTTTTTTTCCTTTGTACAGAATAAAACTCTTTTTTTAACTTTAGCAATTTGTTGTATTTACTTTAAGGTGAATTTAATAACTTCAGCTTATGGAAGAATTGAAATTGGAAAAAGAATGTAAATGCTTTGTAATTTAATGTATGGATTTGGGGGCCCCTTGAGGTCTGGGGCCCATGGGCAAAGTCCCGATTTGCCCATGCGGTAATGAGGGCCTAAGATTTTAGTATTGAAGAGTTTGCATTCTAGAAAAGCACATTTTAAAAATAACAATAGATTTCTACAAATACAAATGATAAAGTTTTTTTTTTCTTTTTTTACTTGATATTTAGTTTTTGAACAAATTTTAATTTCAAACCAAAAAGCAGTATTTATTACAATAACGATAATAATAATTAGCAAAATGAAACTCAATTTCTGAAGATTTCACAAAGCATTAAAATTAAATATTAAAGTTTTTTAAATTTTAAAATACATTATTTTTATTAAAAGTATGATTTGGCAGTGGCTTTAATCATGGGCATATGATAGACTTTTAGTTCGATGATTTTAGGCATGAATTAAGGAGCTTTGTGTTTTGTTTTTTAAATTTGGATTTGGCGCTATCTATACGCAGTTAATATAAACAAAACAACTTTAAAAAAAAAAAATAGCAGTTTTATTTTGAAATTAGCAAGTTTTTCAAGACAATTCGGGTATTTGCGACTATCTTTCAAGAAAATTTGTTTATTTCCATTGATTTTTCGAGAAAATTTGCATATTTTCCGCGATTTTTTGACAAAATTTGCGTATCGTGATTTTTCGACAAATTTCGCGTATTTTCCCCGATTTTTCGACAGAATTCGCATATTTTCCTTGATCTTTCATCAAAATTCTCGTATTTCTCACGATCTTTCGTTAAGATTCGCCTATTTTCCGCTATTTTTTGACAAAATGTGCGTATTTTCCCCGATTTTTCTACAAAATTTTGATATTTTCCCGGATCTTTCTTCAAAATTCGCGTATTTTCGGACGATTTTTCTGCAAAATTTGAGTATTTTACACGATTTTTCGATAAAATTCGAGTATTTTTCACGATCCTTTGATGAAATTCGAGTATTTTTCCGCAGCCTGTTCACGGAAATCGCGTTTTCCTTGCAATCTTTTGACGAAAATCGCGCCTTGTTCGTGATTCTTTAACAATAATCCTGTCTTTTCCTGCAATCCTTTAACGGAATTTTTTTTCTTTTTTTTTCTGCAATTTTTTGATGGAAATCGCATTATCTCCCGCGATTCTCTGAAAAAAATTATATATTTTTTAACATTTTTTTTTTGTGTGTGTGTGATCGTTTGCAGAAATTTGCTTAATTTGGTCAGTTCGTACTGGCTTTTTTGTTCTATTTCATCCGTCATGTCCTCCCCCCCCCTTAAAATATCAATATAGTTTAATGTATCTTTGCATCGATGTCAGGGGTAGTAAAATTCGTCGCCGAAAAAGCGGAGTTTCGCGTTTCCGCGGAAAAGTAGAAGGTCTCTTCAAAAACAGGTCTGGGAGTCCTTTGTTAGCTCATAGATGGCAGCACTGAAAAGTGTTAGCTGAGAGGAAGACGTCGGTAGCCTTCACTCCATAAAATGAAATCGTACTAACGATAAAAACTTATCAGTTCAAACTTCCGCTGATATCTTTATGTATTATAATTGGGTATCATTAACATGTTTTATATGAAAATATGCTGAACAAACATTATTTCAAGTGGAAGAAATTTTAAAAACATCATTTTAGCACCAATTTTCAGCTAAGCCTAACGTGGCGTTGATCTTCAGTGGATTCCCGAGTGGTATGACCTGGAACCGTTCTTACACTCCCTAAAGACGCAAATTATTATAAGTAGATAGTATGATAAATTTAGTTCAATTACCAAAGCTAAATATCCCTTCAGCAATTTTCGTCAGTAAAAAAAATGTACTTAAATATTTTTGAACAGCTCTTTGTATGATGTACCATATGATTACATATGCGATATAATGCATAAAAAATTAATTAATTTTGAAAAAGCACATCACGACTGAAAACACATTTTCAGAATTTATCGCTCATAGACAGCAATGCAATAAAATGTCTTGTCTGTACCTGTAAATAAATGGTTTGTGTATACCTATGTAATGATAAGATACTATATATGCTTTATTAAGTGCTATAAACGAATTATAATTTCCACTTACATCCTTTTCAGTATCGAATATTCCATGATAAATATCAATAACATAAATACATTAAACGATATTTAGAGAACATTTGCGCGAGTTAGATCGTGGATAGACAAACAGTCGGAAAGAGAAAAAAAAATGAATTCATTATTATATTTTAACGCTGTTGGAAAGTAATAAAATACTTCATGAGTTCCAATTATATTGTAGAAAGTATATGATAGTTTAGTTTTCTTTAATGATAGCGATAATGATTTAATAGTTGTTATAGTTTTCTTTAATGAAAGGCGGTAATTTAGATAACTTAAAAGTTTTAAATATTCTTTAACAACCTTACTAGTGTCATCCGGACCAAAATTGGACAATACAAGTACGTAATATATGTGATTATTCAAAAGCGGAGGATTTTGTCTAATAGTCGGTTATGAAAAACACAGTTTATTTTTATTAAAAAAGCAATGAAACATTGTAAGCGATTGATTCGTTCAATTAAAATTTTACCTATTTTTTAACTAAAACCATGATTAAACAAAAACAAAGTAACTTGTATTTGACTTTCATATAAATACTTCCTAAATAAACATTTATTTTGAGTTTTAACCTCTTGAAAGATGTTGGGCTGCACTATATTCCTCTTAACTTTAATTGCAAATTGCCACAATGATACCGAAATTTTGAAATGAAAATTTTAATTTTTTTTGAAAAAAAATTTATCTGTTGGAAAAAAAATATATTCTTGCTTCAGCGGGTCATTTCAGCATTTTAGAAGTTGTTTTACTCCTCAAAAGTTTAAGAACAAATATTAAAGTTTATTTTACCGTAAAACCCAAGTTATTTTTGTCTTAACATGAAATCTCACTTGAAATTTACAATGAGAGAGAAATATAACAATAAAATAAAATCCTCGTACTTTACTTTTTGAAGAGATTTTATTTGCCTGTTCAAACCAAGGATTTTATTCGCTTAAAATTCTTGGCTTGAAGCCAGATATTTCTTTTCCTGTGTCCTTTCTTCCTTTATAGAATACTTTTTCTTCAGAAGATGCAGTTACCATAAACTACAGAGTGTCTAGAAACTTTTACGCGTTATCAACTTTTGCAATCTGTATGAAGCAAACGCGTCAGACGTTTACGTTCACAAAAATGCTAAATTATATGTAAAGCCTATTCAAAATAATACATTAGACTAAATATTTCATACAAATTTTAATAGTTATCATCTGCATGGAATTATATCAAGTTTGTTTTTAAAATATATATTTCTATTATCGAATATGTTTTGTAAGAAATCAAGATAGAAAGATACTATAAGAATAAGAAAGATAAATGTATGAAGCAAACGCGTCAGACGTTTACGTTCACAAAAATGCTAAATTATATGTAAAGCCTATTCAAAATAATACATTAGACTAAATATTTCATACAAATTTTAATAGTTATCATCTGCATGGAATTATATAAACTTTGTTTTTAAAATATATATTTCTATTATCGAATATGTTTTGTAAGAAATCAAGATAGAAAGATACTATAAGAATAAGAAAGATAAATGTATGAAGCAAACGCGTCAGACGTTTACGTTCACAAAAATGCTAAATTATATGTAAAGCCTATTCAAAATAATACATTAGACTAAATATTTCATACAAATTTTAATAGTTATCATCTGCATGGAATTATATAAACTTTGTTTTTAAAATATATATTTCTATTATCGAATATGTTTTGTAAGAAATCAAGATAGAAATATACTATAAGAATAAGAAAGATAAATGTATGAAGCAAACGCGTCAGACGTTTACGTTCACAAAAATGCTAAATTATATGTAAAGCCTATTCAAAATAATACATTAGACTAAATATTTCATACAAATTTTAATAGTTATCATCTGCATGGAATTATATCAACTTTGTTTTTAAAATATATATTTCTATTATCGAATATGTTTTGTAAGAAATCAAGATAGAAAGATACTATAAGAATAAGAAAGATAAATGTATGAAGCAAACGCGTCAGACGTTTACGTTCACAAAAATGCTAAATTATATGTAAAGCCTATTCAAAATAATACATTAGACTAAATATTTCATACAAATTTTAATAGTTATCATCTGCATGGAATTATATAAACTTTGTTTTTAAAATATATATTTCTATTATCGAATATGTTTTGTAAGAAATCAAGATAGAATGATACTAAAAGAATAAGAAAGATAAATTAGACTATAAATTTCATGCTAATTTGAATAGTTATCATTTCCATCGAGTTATATCATCTTTGTTATATTTTTGTTATCGAATCCCTTTGACAAGAAATCGATACAGAAAGCGACATTGGATTATAAGTAAAAGAAAAACAAGGTTCGCACGCTCTTTCGAATTTCCAAGAAATCTGGCACCACTATTAAAAACAAGAAAAATTACATTTAATTTTTAAACCCCAACATCCATAAACCCCGGGGTTTATGGATGAACGCAAAAATATCGCAAAATTTATTTTGCGATATTTTTCTGCAGTGAAACACTTCTAAAATACTCTTAAAATTTAGTGGTAGAAATGTGCGAACCCTGGAAAAATAAATTGGATTTAGTGTATTAAGTGTTTTAATTGTTTAGCAGAGCTGCCAACTTCTACGCCTATTTAAATCATATAAACATGTATGGAACCACAAAAAATGTTTTAGTAAAATGTCTACCAAATATGTGCAATGTTATGCATTACAGTACATATTCTTAATTACTTACAAAAATTTCTGTTTCTAATATGTTTATTTGACTGTAAATAGGCGTAGTAGTTGGCAGCCATGGTTTAGTGTTATAAATTAGATTTAGAGTATTTCATGCTAATTTAAAAATATATCATTTGCCTTGAATTATATCATCTCTATTTTAAAAATATATGTTTGCATTATCAAAATTATTTTATAAGAAACCTTTATTATGTCGAGTATCCTTTTCTAAATCATTTTGTTAAACGCCATTATTCATATGTGTAATTTTCTATAATATTAAATCTCATGATGTCGTTAACGCATACAGTATAACTTTTGCAAAGACTTTAATTGTAATTCTACCAGTAGTATAAATATTACTAATACGCAATACTTGAGAGAATAGTAAATTAATGATTATTACTATCGTCATCTATCATAACTCATCTCTATCTTGTCCTAAAGATCAAACAGAGATATAAGCTGGTTAAAAAATGATACTTTTTTACTTTGCTAATGCTAGTTTTGTAAATAATTTAAATGTTTAACGCTTACACTACAATCAAGAGTTATAAGTAAAACTAGAGTAGAAAAGAGACGCAAACAGGCAGCATATAATTTGAATAGTAGTAATCCCAGAAAAAAAAAAAAAAAAAAAAAAAAAAAAAAAAAAAAAAAAAACAGACGTGTATGCTGGCTTGATACTTTTACGAAGGAATCTTATACCCGAAGAAGATAGAGGCAGACCAAATTCCGTCATTTAAAATTTACAACTGTATAATTCACATTCTTGACTTTTGAGATTATCACGCATTGTTACAAAATGAAATATTCATTTTTGAGTAATTCATTTTATTTTTCATAGTAAATCCTTTTATCCCTAAAGTAATGTCAATACGGACAAGTAAACTTCTGTTAGAATCCGGTATATCTAATTAGAAAAGCGGTGTATCCTAGAATGAATATTTCATTTTGTCAGTTTTACGTCGTCGTGGCTATTAGGGTATGTAAAATCCTATCATGCATACATAGAGGTATTATCTTAATATATAATTTTATTGTCATAAAATACGTTGAAAACTTTAGTTTATTTTTTAAATATCTTATAAAATATAAATGATGTACAATTAATATTATTTTACTTGAAAAGTAAAAACTTTCATACACATTTATCTAAAGATAATTTACCGATTCTTTACAGAATACGTGACTAGAAATGAAAAAGAAAGCCATTATAAAAGAAAAATATATTTTACTTCTAAAAAATCCATTTGTCAACAGAAAACTAATGTCTATTTCCCTTTAAAACAAAATACTTAAACCTGAAACAGGATGGAGAATAAATCATTTCCATTAAAACACTACATTTTCGCCTCTGTTTGTTTCTTCAGTTGAACCTGGGGTAAACAAAATGTGTAAAATTATTTACAGGGGAGATTACAATATGCGCAATTTTCGTAATCCAATAATTCTTCGGTAGATATCTGGAGATTTACGTATAAGAAGGATATGTATGTTCGTATATTATGAAATTCCGTTGCAAAATATATGTAGTTTTTATGGAACGTAGAGCTACAAATAATGTTATTTTTATTTTTTTTTGCTTTGTGCTTTCAAATTGAATGTATAGATAATTATATCTTGATAAAGTAAAACATTTTTGTTATAAAATTGATGCTACCATTAATAATACATTTTTAAATTTACAACTTTTTGAAAAGCTAATTTCTTTTGCAACATATACCCCATATGTCCTATACTAAGACAATTCATGCTCAAAAATTTTTGAGTGTATGTGATGAATGAAATCAGAAGTAGATAAGCAGGTCGCAAAAGTTACAAAAATATTATTATGAACTATGAATATTTAAAAATAAATTAAAATTTCATGATGGAATCACAAAAAACCGGGATAAATTTCTGTTTTATACTTTTGTTTAGTTTTTAAAAATATATTTTGCAAAGTATAAATGTTTTACAATTAATGTTATTTTGCTTGAAAAGTAAAAACTTTCACATACATTTATCTAAAGATAATTTACCGATTCTTTGCAAAAAAACGTGACTAGAAATGAAAAAGAAAGCCATTATAAAAAAAATATCTTTTTCTTCTAAAAAATACATTTGTCAACGGAAAACTAATGTCTATTTCCCTTTAAAACAAAATACTTAAACCTGAAACAGGATGGAGAATAAATCATTTCCATTAAAACACTGCATTTTCGCCTCTGTTTGTTTCTTCAGTTGAACCTGATGTAAACAAAATGTGTAAAAATATTTACAGGGGAGATTACAATATGCGCAATTTTCGTAATCCAATAATTCTTCGGTAGATATCTGGAGATTTACGTATAAGAAGGATATGTATGTTTGTATATTATGAAATTCCGTTGCAAAATATATGTAGTTTTTATGGAACGTAGAGCTACAATTACTGTTATTTTTAATTTTTTTATGCTTTGTGCTTTCAAATTAAATGTATAGATAATTATATCTTGATAAAGTAACACATTTTTGTTATAAAATCGATGCTACCATAAATAATACATTTTTAAATTTACAACTTTTTGAAAAGCTAATTTCTTTTGCCCCATATGTTTTATACTAAGCCTATTCATGCTCAAAAAATTTTGAGTGTATGTGATGAGTGAAATTAGAAGTAGATAAGCAAGTCTCGAAAGTTACAAAAATATATTTCTCCATCTCTCTTAAATTAGTTGCGACATTTAGGTTGAAAATTTTGTCCCAAATTAGTTGCGACATTTCAAGTAGGCGGAATCATTAATAACTTTCGATGGAGTTTAGTAGATCCACACCAGTAAAATTATACTAGAATGAATATAACGGCGTATACTAGGTGTCGGTTAACTTGAATTTAAAGCATAAGTAAATGAAATGCTAATTTAGAAAATTCTCAGGAGGAAGAAATGAATAATATTGAGTTCAACGTTGTACTGGTTTGATTGAAACGATTTTTGAAAAATTTTAAACTAAGCTGTAATGTCATAAACGCTGCAGCTATTATATTCAATGTGCATCATAATGCTTATCATCCTATCCCGTTTGCAGAAGCAGGCAAAGACGTCAGACGGTAAAAGATGGGGAAACTTAAAATGTGAGTTTACAAAAAAATGTAAATGCGGACGAAAAAAAATGCCTCTTAGCAAAATTAAAGATGTCCCAATAAAACGAAGACAATCATTGCGAAGATTTTCATATGTTGTTATGATTCGTAAATCTATATTACACAGGATTCTCAAGGCTGAAAAAAAATCGGAGCGTATTCTGTCCATCATTAAGTACAGTCTGATAGGGGAAAAAAATCAGCATAAAAAATTAAGCATCCTCGACACAATCTGATTTTGTTTGTAATATGTTTATGCTAAAACATATTTTTCAGAAATGTTGGAATAAAATAATCGTAAATGAGGTCAGGATTGATTAGCTTAAAGATAGTTTTATGTGATTACTGTTAAAAAAGTATTTAAAAATTGGGGCGTTGCTTAACAGCGTGTGAACTGATATTTTTAAAACTAATTAATTACTTATTTATGTAATGATGGAGGGAATGTTAGGTTAGTAAATATTGTTGATTCATAGTATAGCTCTCTAAAAAATGTGCAAATAAAATCATAAAGTCATAAGTATCAATAATCAGTGCAAAAATATTCAACTAATGCAGAAAATGGATGCAGAAAATGGCTACGATGCAGAAAATGGATAACATTTTTAACAGTGTAGCCAATTTTTACACTATACACAGTTAAAAAAACTGACCGATTTGGTGCAGCGTCACTCCACCGCTTTTATAGGAAACGATTGCTTTACTGTGTTATGGAGCATTCTCATTGGCCATAAAGAGATATTCCATAAAAGCTGTGGAGTGACTCTGCAACAAATGGGTCAAATTTTTAACAGTGCACTGTTAAAAATCTGCTGCATTTTGCTGCAACGCCTTCCACCACTTGTATATAATATCTCTATTCCAACCAATGAGAAAGCGCCATTTCACGGCCAAGTAACCGTTTTCTATACAAGCAGGGGAGTGCGTTGCAGCAAAATGCAGCAGATTTTTAACAGTGTGCATATCCTTGGCGCTATAGTTTACAGGAGTGGTACATTGTTCAAAATTTGAAACTTTTGCTGCATCGCCACTCCATCGCTTTTATAGAATATCTCTATTCTGATCGATGAGAATCCTCGATAATGCATTTAAGTAATCGTTTTCTACTTATCTACTATATCGTTTTCGTATATTTATTTTTTCAATCAGCACCAAGGTGCGCACTTTATTAGAAGACGCGCTCTATTAGAGGGCGCATTCTATTAGAATAAATACGGTATATACTTATAGTAAATACACTTTGTTAAAGTACAGGGCCCCAATATTTGACAGGTATGCCAGGCATTTTTGCCATTGATGCCATTTTGCTAAAAACAAAATATAAATAAATGAAAAAAATGGATAAAATATAAATTTGGCATGGTGCAAAAAATTGCCTAATTTAAAATTAAAAATCAAATTTGACAGCCACCAGGGCTAGACACCGTGCATAATTATTCAGTAAATGATTCATTAAAAAATGACAAAAATCAGCATGCCAAAAATTTCAAAAAAATTCATAATTCGTTAAAAAATTAAGTTAAAAATAAGAGAAAAAAAAGCATTCTGTATTTTTTTATGCTTAATCGAATGGTGTAACTGGTTTTTCTCTCCGATGATCAGAAGTACCTTAGATTGATGACTGCTATTCTTTTAATTCATGTTGTAAAAAAACTGTTTTACGTAAAGCTATGAATTTTTGCAGGATTAATAAGCATCGCAAAATCTTTAAAATAAACTTTACCGCAACATTCTATCTGCAATAGAACGTTAGATATACCCATTTATGACCAAGTTTGGAAAATACGCAATTTCAGAAAAACCGCCCAGCAAAATAACGTTTTCTCGATGACTACCCCGGGATAAAAAGTTTGTCTTTTGTTTAAAAAAAAAATTAAGTTTTTATCTTTAGTAGTTTTCGAGAAAAGTGCTGTGACACAAAATTTTTGTCCGATTTTCAGAATACTCTACAATACACCTACAGTATGCCATAAAAAAAAATAATTTTTGTGCTATGTTGTGCTTCTTGGTCAGACGAACATTTTAAAAAAAAATCATCAAAATTGGATAAGTATTTAGTTAGTTCTTGCAAAAAGAAAAATTGAAAAATCCGTGTTTTTGCGGTTTCCTATGCTTAAGCATTATCGCTCAATCATATTATTGTCGCGCGCTGCCGCGCGCACAATTATATGATTATGAACTATGAATATTAAGACAGAAAAAAAAGTTGATGATGGAATGAGAAAAGACCGGGATAAAATTCTGTTTTAGACAGACTTTCCAGGTATACCGTCCATTAAAGAAGATTTTTTTTTCTTTTCGTCTGGATTTAAAAGTTTTCTGTTTAACCCTTTGCGTTCTGATGGTTGAATTTTCTACTACATATTTTTAATTCCGAAATGTCACAATGGCACCGGAACATTTGACGAAATTTCTTTGAAAAAGGTTTAATGCATTTTTTCACGTATATAATAAACCAAATTTTTTCTTTGCAAAGACTGGTGCCAATGTGACATTTGGAATTTTGCAGAAATTCACCAATCGGAGCTCAAAGGGTTAATGGATCCCTTCGTGTTTGACAGTCTTTGATTTTACGTGTTCTGCAGTATTATAGATTGAAATAATGCCAGTAAAACAGAAAAAAATAATACACGGTAAATAGCCTAAAAGTCTTTATAAATGATTCAGATTCATTACCCGCATATCGTCTTCTATTAATTTACAGTTTATCGTTTTATATTTGCATCTGATTTTATGTATATAAAAAGTAAAATACAATTATTCTAACTGTTTTATATCATCTCCTCGTTTTATATATTTCATTTTCAGTTTGGTAATGTGATTTTTAAAGTGACCGAGAGTCATTCTGTCAAAAAAAAAAAAAAAAAAAAAAAAAAAAACAGTTTCTAGTATTTATTCAGGGCCTACATGCTTACAGCGAAGCAAAAAAAAATGCTTTATAATACGTATAAGAATATTAACACTTAAAATTTACGGGTTTTGTATATATATAATTTTATATTTTGTGTGTTAAACTATTTCTCAAAAACATAACCAAAAATAGATTGGGTAGTTTCCGAAAAGCGGGAAGGGTGAAAAGCTCTGAAGCTACAGAACGATCACTGTTGCATCGAGCTTATCATAAGTCTCGATCGGTGTGCCGATGGTGCGACCGCCGCAGAATTCGCAGAGCGTGACTTGAGCATTATGTCCGCGATCCTTTTGCTTTTGGTCTATTGTGCTTGGTCTATTCGCTAGCGGAAGACATAGGAGCAAAGATCCCCGGCCAAGTGCTGAGTGCGAGAACATTTTCCGGAAACTAAGTTGAGAACAATGAATGAATCCGGACAAATCTAAAAAAAAAATTGATTAAATTAAAGACATGGAAAAGCAGGAAGGATGGGTTCGAGGCTCCTAAGCTACCGAACAACCGCTACTGCGTCGAAGTTATTACTAGTCTCGATCGGTTGGTGGGTGGGACGATAGCCGCAGAATTCACAGAAAGAACAATTCCGACTTTCTAGCGGAAGCCAAGCTAAAATGTCTGGACAATCTTCCTAAATACCAGAGAGCGGAATCAGTTTGAAGAAAATTGAATGAAACTGGACAAATTAAAGAAAGAAAATCTATACTAATAAAAGAACAAAACGCTCTGTATGTGTGTGTGTGTCTGCGATGGCTAGGAAAATCTACAGCATGTAAGAGGCTCAAAATTTTTTTGAGAGTAGCCCCAAATCTCTCCTGATGCACATGAGCTTCAGAATTTCGAAATTCCAATTATTAACTGAGTAATTATTTAAATTCCAAAAATCACTCTCATTAAAAAAAAATCGCATTTTTTCCATTTTTCCCCCGTTTATTTGCTTATGGTTGATTGGTTGCATAAAATTTTCGCAAAAATAATTAGAAAAGCTGGGACAGAATTAAAGAAGCATATTTGAGTGTTTAATATTTCCAAAGTAAGAGTTTTTTTCAAAAGACCTTTAAAATTCATAGACTGGCAAAGTGTCAGTTTAACTGAGGATTTTTTATCACAGCTATTGTACGCCATGGAGGAAAAAGTTAGGTGAAGGTGAAGTAAGCCGCTAAAAAGGTTTCCAATATGAAACCATTTATCGCTCAAATTTTAATGACCCAATCAAAAGTAGAAGGAAGATGAATTGAAAGAAATGAATTACAGCTGAAGCACATTTTAAGAAGAAATAATATTTTTTTAAAATGTTCTTTTTTCTATCATATTATTTATTAAAATAAATGTTTGCTTTTAAAATAATTGAAATTGGAAAATTAGAAATAACTAAATGTCAAAATAAAATTATATAAAATATTGAAAACCTTTGATTTTAACTAAAAATTGTATTACTAAAAGTTTTATTTTTTTCAGAACTTTTTAATACTTTATAACGTAGATGAAAAATGTTTATGACTTAACAATATATTAATAATCACATGTCTGTATATAAAATATATTGATGAAAACATTCTTTTTAAATCATGCATGAAATCTTAACCTTCCTACCCTGTTCAAATTTTACTTAATCTTGATAAAAACATTTCACACCAGAATTGTTATCTAAAATATTTAAATATATTTAATTGACTTATTTCTCTGAATCTGTTCTTTGACTTTCTTTATGAAAAAATTTCTGGTTCGAATCGTATAAAACAAATTATAGTTATGGGTCGATTAGACCCATTCAGGGTAGGAAGGTTAAATAGCAAATATTAATTTAAATCTAGATTTCGAAGTGCAGACAAATTTAAGACATTAACGAAACTATGTTAACCTTTCAAGCAAAATCTTAAATGATGCTTCTATATTGATATTTCAAAGTTATGGGATAAAAATATTCAAATAATTCTTGCCAATAATTGATCTATTTGTATTTTTTATGCAGTCCGATTGTGTATTACAGCCAATAATGGCACAAATCGTCATTTTTAAACGAAATTTTAGCCATCTGTTCAAAAACAGTTTAAACGATAAAAAACAAAAATGAGCATATACGGGTTTAAACCAGCTTGAATTAATCGTCGTGTCAAAGCACATGGTTTTGTTGGTGCTTAATTAGACTTAATGTAGCGGGTTTTAGGGATATGTTTTTGGCATTACCCCAAGACATGTTACTTCCACTCTATTAATTTCTCTTTACTCAATGGTTGTACGCAGATTTTTGGCACTTCGAACATTAGAATGTATGAGTGATTAGCTGTGTTGCAGTAAAAAAAGTATACAACACTTTTCTAGTAGGTGTTATATTTAAGTCATTGATTTAATTTAAATGTACTAGATTCAATTTAAAATTTTATTATGGCTTTAATTTGTTTTTAAAACAAAAATAAAATGGCTATTTGGCGTACAATTGTTCAAATCCGCAAACGGCTCATACACCATAATAAATTATCAAATAGCAAAGTAAATTATTTATCAGAAATTGTCATAAAAAGAACAGTAGCAAAACTGGTTATAATCTTAATGTTTAGACTAATTAAAACATAACCCGATCAAAAAAAAAAAACAGACTACATTCCGATTTGTGATAGACAAAATTTTCGTGAGTATAAACCCGACCCGAACCTAAAAATTCTATTTGAAAAAAACTATGGATTTGATAACTGACCCGAACCAAATCTGAATCCCGCAAAGATGTTCAAATGAAGCATAACCCGATCCGAACAAGGAAAAATAATTTTTGTGGGCATGAAACCTGACTCGAACCTAAAAATTTTCTTAAAAAAACCCGAAATATGACCCGAACGAAATCCGAAACCAATAAAAATATTTCAGAGAACTATAACCAGACCCCAGCAAGACAAAATAATTTCTGTTGTCATAAACCCGAACTTAAAAAATTCCATTTGAAAAATCCTGAAATTTGACCCAAACCGCATCTGAATTCGATCAAAATATTCGAAAGAACCATAACGGGATTCGAGTAAGACGAAATAATTTCCGTGAACATGAGCCCGATACGAACCTAAAACTTGAATCGAACCAAATCTGAACCGGACAAAAACATGTCAAAGAACCGCAACCGAATCCAAACACGACAAAAAATTGTCATGGACTTGAGCCCAATTTGAACCCAAAAAATTTCATTGGAAAAATCTGAAAATATGAACTTGACAAAAATATTCCAGTGAAGCATGTCCTAATTCGAACAAGACAGAGTAATGTCCATTAGCACGCAAGAAGACCCGAACCCAAAAGTTCTATTTGAAGAAAAATCCGAAATTTGAATTGAACTAAATCTGAACCTAACAAAAATATTCCAAAGCACTATAACCCGATCCGAGCAAGACAAAATAATTTCCATGGATATAAACCCGACTCGAACCAAAAAAATTCGATTTGAAAAAACCTGAAATTTGACTCAAAAGACATCTGAATCCGACCAAAATATACGAAAGAACCAAAACCTTATACGAATATGACAAAATAATTTCCGTTGACCCCGAATACGACACCGATACCCGATACTAACCTAAAATTTCCATTTGAAAAAATACCGGAAATTGGAATCGAACCAAATCTGAACCTGACAAAAAAATTCCAAAGAACTGTAACCGGATACGAATAAGGCAAAAAATTTCCATAGATATGAACCGAATCTGAACCTTTTAATTTTTTTTTTTTTGAAAAAATCTCGAAATCCGAACTGAACCAAATCTGAACTTGACAAAAATATTCCAGTGAAGCATGTTCTTATTCGAACAAGGCAGAATAATTTCCGTAGACACGCAAGAAGATCCGAACCCTAAAATTCCATTAAAAAAAAGCCGAAATCTGAATTGAACCAAATCTGAACTTGACAAAATATTCCAGTGAAGCATGTTCGTATTCGAACAAGGCAGAATAATTTCCGTGGACACGCAGGAAGACCGAACCCAGAAATTCCATTTGAATACAAAGCCGAAATCAAAATTGAACCAAATCTGATCCCGACAAAAATATTCCAAAGAACCATAACTGGATCCGAGCATGGCAAAATAATTTCCATGGACATGAATTCGACCTGAACATGAAAATACAATTTCAAAAAATAACTGAAATCTAAATCGAACCAAATTTCAACCCGACGAAAATATTCTAAAGAACAGGGGTGCAAAAATCTAGGCGCCAGCAGGCAGACTCTCACTACTAAAATTATTTCGTTAATTTTCGTATTATATTTCGTATAAAACTCTTGAAAGAATGCTATTAAATTTTAAGCGAAGAAAACTTTTAAATTTTAGTGGTGAGAGACTGATAGCTGGCGCCTAGATTTTTGCACCCCTGCTAAAGAACCATAACAAGATCCAAGAAGGCAAAATAATTTCCATGGACATGAACCCAATATATGGTTAGGTAACTAACATTTAGGTTGCGATTAGGTTGCAATTACATTACAGTATGATGTTATGGTTAGATTAAGGATAGGTTACAATAAGGTGACGGCTAGGTTACAATTATGTTATATTTAAGTTACGGTAGGGTACTGTTAAGTCACAGTTAGATTACAGACAGGTTATGGTTACGGTACATAAGTTTACGGTTAGGAATTTGTCCGCAGAGTGAACATTACGCATGCTTTGATGAAAAATACACACTTATTTTTGTTAAATGGCTCTGAAATTATAATGTCATATACAAAACCTTTTAGCTAACATCGACAATCGAGTTCATTCACGGAATGGTCCGATTTAACACTGATATAATTAGCTTGAAATTCAAAATATTTCCTTTGGGATTTCTATGTGAAAAAAAAATAATTAGTTACGTGACTTAACAGTGATTTTTACGGATATACACCAACACTTTCACATAAAAATCACGCAATTGTTGGACACATATACCCTCCCGCGTTTCCCATTGTTCATTTTGAGAATCTTTTGAGCTTAATATGAGTTGTTTTTTAGACCAATTTTTCACACAGGCAGCGGTCACGTATTTCAAACAAAGCATTTCTGCACGTTTCGAATTAATGATAAAATCATACAAATTTCAAGTTCGTTTAATTTGTTAATACGGCCGCTGGGCAACGCCAGGCGGGTCAGCTAGTTATTAAATAAAATACATCGAAAAGAAGGAATCGTGGGGTCGCGGCTCTGAAGCTACCAAACGACCGCTGCTTCATCGGTCTTATTATTAGTTTATCACAGATGCACAAATTTATAATAGCTTTCTACTTTATTGCTATTTAGTTTTCCCTAAAATAAGACAAAGCAGAAATATTTCTCTGTCTCTCATTTGCGTCAGTGTCTCAGCCAGATGGTGTAGGGGGTAAGAAATGAAATGAACATCACTAAAATTGTAAATTTTTGTTCGCATCGATTAATAGATGAAATATCTTTGATAAGTAGCGATAGAAAAATTATGAAATTAGAGATGTCAAGTGTAACTGCACCATTTCCCCTGCAACGCCACTGCCTGATGTTAGCCACAGACAGTGTTGGGAATTTAATTTAACAGTTTCGGGAATGGTGGCCCTTACACAAATATTATTTGGTTGTAGCCACATTTTTTAAGTTACGTATGCGTTCACAGTCACGAATATTCTCCAATAAATAAAGTAAATATTGTTTTTCATTTTTAACGGAACAAAAAAATAAGTTCTGTATGCAGTTTTTGAAGGTTTCCGCAGTTCTTTTCCTCTTCTTCTCTATTTCCGACTTTCTAGCGAAAGCTAGGCTGAAAGTTCTCGACCCACATCCCGTGTGCCATATACTCAAGCGAAAGCAGGTTGAAAAAAATGAATAAAACAGGCCACATTTAAAAAGGAAATTAATTTAATTAAAGACATCGAAAAGTGTGAAGGATAGTCTCTGGGTCAGGCGCTATCAAACGACCGCTGCTGCGTCGAGATTATTATTAGTCTATAACACAGGTACAGCTAAATAAAAACTTTTTGTTTTATAAATAATTATCTCTAATGTAAGACAAGACACAGATATTTCTTTCTGTCCATTACATCACTTTCGTAGACAGAGTCGGAGGGGGGGGGGGAGTTCAAGTGAAATGAACATTAGTAAAATTGTATTTTTTTCGCGTTTATAAATAGCTGATGTATCTATGATTGGTTACAAAATGAAAAAATTTCAAAATTGGATTTGCCAAGTTTATATGCCCCACCCCCCTCTGGCAACGCCACTGCCAAGTGTGATCTAAAGCGGACATTGGAGGCTTAGTTAAACCCCTTGGGTTCAAGTGTGCTTTCTTTCACTTTTCCATTGAAAGATATTAAGTATAAATTTTCATTTTTATTGTTACAATAAATTAATTTTGTATGCAGTTTTTCTGGGTGCATGTGACCCATTGTTCCGAATGGTATAATGTAAAAAAATGTTTCAATTTGAAAACGAAAACACTTGAAGTCGTTGTGAGTTATAACTTTTAAAATTACATTTATGTAATATTGATATCAAAAGAGCGTGATTCAACAAAACACAAAAATAGGACATTCCATTCTTGTAAAGTAATTGGGTTTCAAAGCTCCTTGTGGAAATCAAAAGCTTTCATTTGTTAGAGTAGAAATTTTGGAAAAAGTTATGTCAAGATTAATATCTTAAGGGAATAAAACATTTTAAAAACAGTTCACATAGAATTTTTATTCCTTTGTCTTCTGAGAAGTATAAAATTTTGTGTTTGTCGATAAAATTCATACATTTATTTAAGGTTAAAGAAAGAAGTATTTTGAACATTTCCTTTTTTTCTGAAAATTCAAAACCTTTTTAATCCTTCTTTCATGATTTTTGTTTTTTATTCAATTAAACATATATTGCTTAGGAATTACACTAAAAAATAACTTTCTTAATTTAAAAAATGTCAAGTATTGGAAATGAAATGCTTGCAAGTTAAATCCGCATCATTCTGGTCTAAAGATTTTTATTAAGTTATAATAATTATCAAAATTTCATGAAAATTATTATTGATTATCATGCAACTTGCAGGCCATGAAGTAATGAAACTTTTAGCCATCACTAGTTTAAAAAAATACATATGGCCCTTTATCACAAGAATTGCAATAAAAACCTCTCCACGGACCGGGATTCTACGAAATAATGGTGGTAAAATTTTTAATTTAGTCTGTATAAAAAGAGTTAGCTCCGAGGCTTGAATTTGCTCATAGAATCCTAGAACATTACCTTTTAAAAACATCTTACGCATTTCTGTTTTTCAAATGCTTTCTAAGCGTATCAAAAGAATGTCAAAAATTGTTTCCAAGTAATATATTCATGAATCGTTGCTAGTGGGCTACTTTTTTTAATACAGATTATTCTGAAATGATAAAACTGCGTTTAATTTCTCCATGCTTAATATAAAAAAATAAGTCAAAATTTGTTATTTCAAGAAAGTTATGCTAATAAAGAAATCTTACCTTAACAAGTCGGAAATTGCAAGTTAAACATAGCAAATGAGGTGCGTTCGTACTATATATAAGTTTTTAAAATATCTTGGAAATCGGATCTTGGAGTAATAGTATACAGTACGTCAGATACCGCATAACTATAGGAAACATAATTATACGAATATTTATTAAACATATAACATATTTATAGGATATATCTTTTGTATGTCCCTATAAATATTATCTACTTTCTATTATGCAAGAATTAACCTTTAGGAAATCTCAAAACCGTATATCAGTTTTTAAAAATGTGAAATAGTTTGATATAATTAATAGACGCTCTAAACAATGTTTCCTCCTATGCCATTATGTAACGGAATACTTTTGTGTGGCCCTGTAAAATTATATAAAAATATATACTTTGCGCTCCAGATTGTACAGAGAGTATACATTAGTATATACTTCATTGATATATATCAATTTTATTATGTTCGAAAGGGCGGCGTAACTTTAAAATACACTGGAAATTAATTTTTCAAATTGGCCTGGTAATGCAGCGGTATACATTTAGATGATTTTAGATGAACTATACATCCTATTTTCATTAAATCTGAAATGACTCGACAGATTATGGAACAATTATATATTTAACATTTCAAACGATACGGTTGGGTTGTTTTTGCTTTGATATATGCGAACGGAGAGACAGGCGTACAGACGACGATAGGTGCTACGTATTTATATAATTACGAAAACGCCTAAAAATGTAGCCAACTGGGAATACTGTTTTCAGCTTTTATAATTCGGGGTTCACACGCACAAGATGTTCTGAATACTACTATTTTTTTTTTTTAAATTTTAATTGACTTTAACGTTATTAAAATCGAAGATTTGAATTGTTAAACTTCTTTAAGGTTAACCGAAAGTATATAACATGCTTGAGTTTTTAATTTCGTTAAATTCCGTTATTGACGTCAATCACTCTACAAATATGTATTAATAAGAGACAGTTGTAGTAGTATTATATGATGTAAGAACATAAAATTAAATATTTATTGCGAAAGCCCCAGAAATGCATTTATATTCGTTAATTAAATACTCAATTAAAAAGGATTATTTCTTTTTATTTAATATGCAAAATATAGAGGCGAAAATTTATTGCTCTGTTATTTTCAACAAAAGGAGAAAAAACAAATAAACATCAGATTACGTAACATCTTATATAATTCTGAACATTAATTTCTTTAAATAACTGTTATTCTTAATTTCCGTTTTATTAGAAAAATTACTCGAATGTATTTATCTCGCTAATTATTATTATTTCTTATTATTCCCGTTACCAAAAGTTTTACGTACTGCTTAAAATCATGAGAATGAAGAAAATTAATTAATTAACATTAATCATTTTAATGATTTCAAAAAGAAGTGAAGATATCACGATGAAAACTTAATATAAAAGATAATATAATGAAAAAATGTCTGATTTTAAAAAAGTTGTAATTATCTCCATTTATTAATAAAATTGATGAATAGTTTTAAACATAAACAAGAAATTCTTTAATGTTCTAGATGTGTTACGCATGGCTGCCAACTACTACGCTTATTTAAAATCAAATAAACATGTTAGAAGCAGAAATCTTAGTAAATCAGGAATAATATGTGATGTAATGCATAACATTGAATATATTTGGCATAAATTTTATTAAAATATTTTTGTGGTTCCAAACATGTTTATATGATTTAAATAGGCGTAGAAGTTGGCAGCTCTGGTTACGTAAATACAAATGAAAAAAAAAAATTATTATTTTTTCGGCATCTGTCGTAGTATCATTGACGCATTATCAACCGGAGGCATATTTTTTTCTCACTGCAGGTGAAATACTTGATACATATAAATATGATTTCACAGATTGTGTATTAAATACTGGTGAACAAGACTTAATTGTCACAACACCTATGTGAGGAGTTCACAACTATAGTATACCAAATTCATTTTGAAAAAACAATGAGGTAGTTCATTTAAAAGTCGCATAAAATATGTTTAATCCATTCTAACAGTAAACCAGGTCTGTTTTCTCACTCACTTCACACTGTTGGCCCCACCAGTGGCCGAGAGGTTCAGACCTCTTAACTGGTAGACGGCAGGTGCTGGGTTCGAACCCAATCGCGGCTGTCGGCCTAACCGTTCGGAGTTTTCGTGGTTTTCTTCGAACCTTGCGTGAATACGGGTTAGGTTCCCTTAGAAAGACCCCCACGAAGGCCACTCCCCCCTGGTCCTATATCCCATTAGTGTAGATAATCGAACGACAAAAATAAACCAAACCAAACCACTTCACACTGTTTTCTCTCACTGTTTCGTTTTTTCACTTCCACATATGGCTAGTTCCATGGGTTTTTGTAGTGTAAGTAACAGAACTGATAACTGTTATGCTTTTTGACCACCTTTATTTTTGAAAAGTTGGATTGACCTTATTTAGACCCTGTTTCTTTCACGGTCAAGCAATTGAATTTCTGTAAAGCTTAATTCCCTTTCGGAAAGTTGAAAAAATTTTGTTTAAATATAAAGAACAGCAATTATACTACTCTTTTATCAAACGGTGAAAAGTACATTTTAATAAATTTTTTCTGTGCGAATCTGCATTAATCGTAGGTGGTATACAATATATTCCATCGCGCATCTGGGGGTTAATAAGATTTCTCCGACAAAATAACTCAGACTCTTTTCGTTCTAGGATACGGTAGCCAAAAATTCATAACATGTATCGTAAACAACACATTTTCATGGAAATAGTTTCTCATGGAATCTGTTTACACATTTTTTAACTTTTTGCATTAAAACATATTTAATGCACTTTCTAAATATTCTATTATTTTTTTTTTCAAAATTGTCTACTATGGTTGTGAACTTCTAAACTATCTTTTATTGTTACAATGTTTTATTCTTTCTTTGTTTATCTCATTTATTATCAACTTCCCTCGTCTGCCAGTACGTCATACGGGGCACGTGTTTTAGCCAATCATGATTTGCCCATACTACATATTGGAATCTATATTCCAATCATGATTTGTTATTCTCAACAGTAAATTTTTATTTAAAATTATGCATTATTTAATTAAGTTTTTTTCTTATTTAATTAAGTAAATATTTCTGTACCAACCTTCTACCTCCAGGAATCAAGTTGTTAAGATATTTTGATTAAATTAGAATACCGATAGGATTAATTTATTAGACTTGCTTAAGATTATGTAGAGAAATAAATAAAAATAAATAAAATTTTGTTTCCTTTGTCGGTCCCGTGACTTTTGAAACTACCGTAATTTCGGGTGTATAAGCCACAGATCAAACAATTCTTTTTTGACCCAGAATTTTTTAAGAAACAAATATAACAAGTCAGATCGCCATAAATACTTGTCTTCAATCACTAAATAAGATTTCTGGGTCCAAAAAGAATTGTTTGATTCGCGGCTTATACACCCGAAATTACGGTACTTTCGTAATATACCCCATTGCCCTTCGAGGGATTAAATGATTGCTTTCAAACTACAGCATACATGCCAACCTCCGGCTTTTTAAATATTAAAGTATTATACTACGAACCAATCATTCATTTTATTAATGAAATGAAGTAGATTTCAAATTACTATCTCATTTAATGCTGCACACATTTACTTAACCTTCCTACCCTGTTGAAATTTTACTCAAACTTGATTAAAATATTTCACACGAGAATTTTTATTTAAATCCATTTAACATAGTTATTTAACGCAAATATGTGTGTTATTTATACTTAATATACCTTATGAAAAAATTTCTGGATTTAATCGAAAGAAACGCATTATAGGACTGGGTCGATTAGACCCATTCAGGGTAGGAAAGTTAAACAAATTTTCCGGTTCAAAATGAGTTTTTTTAACCCATTCGTGCCCAGCATCTTTTGCGTAAATTTTATTTGGTTGGCACCACTATTTTTAGAAGATTTAATTTTAGTTCAGTAATCACGAAAATAAATAATAATAAATAATTAAATAAAATAATTATTGCTTTTCTTTTTTACCGATGTCAAAAACAGTGCTGAATGCACCTTTTGAAGCGTCCCTAAAAAGGGACGAGCAACTAAAATAATAAACCTGGTACCCTACTTTAACCATGTCTTATTCTTACGCACGGCGAATTATCAATTTTATTTCATCAGAATATCACATTTTTTATAGCGATATGAAAATAGTTTATTGCTGTTTAGTTAGTATTGCGTAATTTATTACATCATCGATTTCCAAAAGCATTATCAAGTCTACTTTTTATATAAAAATTCAAATTCATATATTTGTGTACAATTTCATTGAGTCTAAATTTAATTCAATTAAATATTAAATTTGAAAAAAATTTTTTATCCAAAGCCTAAAGTTGCAAAATTTTCGTTTCCCAGATTTTTATTTTAAAAATTATTCAAATAACTATGTAATACAGTCACTTGTATTAGTTTCATTTCTCCCTGTTTCACATTTATGGGTATCTAATTAGTTATGCAGATGACATAACTATTAAACTGAAAGTAAATCAAAACACTCATGCATTATTAATTTTGCTTTTTAAAACAACAAAAACATATTTGTTTAATGAGGAATCCAGATATTAGCATAAAATAATGCAATTTTAGAGAAGATGGCAAAATAAATTTTATTAAATCACTTATAATGCAAAATTCTCTTTCAAAGTTGTCAAAATAATACTTTCACTAGATATATCATTTACTGATTCAATTATTCTAATGTAAGCAGTTTATTTTTTTAATTAGCATAAATATGTATTGCAGAATGTTTCAAATAGCTGTTCTCGGATATATTTTAGAATTATGTTTGAGTGAACAATAAATAAATTGCTGCATTAAAATCCACGAAATAATATTTTTTGAATTACATTAGAGAGACATTGAAATAAATTTTTAAAATTAATTGTATGTTATATACGGTTGTAGGTTACATATGTTACATCCATCACATAATGTTTTA
Organism: Maratus speculifer; assembly: GCA_964019185.1. NCBI lineage: Eukaryota > Metazoa > Arthropoda > Arachnida > Araneae > Salticidae > Maratus > Maratus speculifer. Next base: position 403,097,367 of record OZ025293.1, read on the forward strand.
GAAAATAAGTACAGTTTTGTCAAACAATTTAGTTCCAGATTATATTAAGAAAGTAACTGCCATTTTTTTAATTTAAATTTAAATTTAACCCTCTAATTCACATAGTAAAACACGCTCTTGAAATTTCGTAATTAACGGAATCTAAAATCACAAGAAAATATTTCAATAATAAATTTCGCTTTATTTAATGGCGGAATATGTAGTATTAACCCAATAATGCCCCAATAATTTTCTTCATTAAAAATGAAATTTTGTTTTTACCACTATTTTTAAAAGACGAACAACTTTTATCTAAATTTATTGAGGAATTTGTCTCGTGAAAAATAGTGTTATTTATCTTTCTATTTACTGGTGTGAAAGTGCTTTATTGTCCTTTTTTATAATCGTCCCTAAAAAGAAATGCTAAGAACTAATGAGTTAAGGGGGCTCAGGGGTTGAAAACTTTTCAAAAAATCGATTTTTTATGATCTAGTTTGATTATTCAATTATTTTTTAACTCAATGCAAAAAAACCGCATAAAAATATTAGCATTTTTAACGGAGTTATAAGCATTTATGTATCAATACTTACATAGATTTTTGACGACTAGCACCAAGATTAAAAAAACTATTTGATGAAATGGCTTAAATTTTTTTTGCATGCATATAACATCATAATCTAGAATATGAATTAAGGATATATAGTCCAGGCATTTGGTAAAAAATAAATGCAAGTTTTGGTGTAGTTTTGATTTTTGGTTCCCTTTATGTTTTTTGGGTCGCTGAATACGAATCTGGCATTATCCAACAAAAGTTCTCCCCGGAAACACGTTTTTTTTGGCAAAAAACGCGGCTTTTTTTTCGTTTTTTCTATATAACTTCAAAATTATGCATTTTACATAAAAGTCATCAATGCATAAATTAAAGAACACAAAATTTCCTACTTTTTATGTATTTAAAGTTTTTTTCTCTGATCAATGGTTTAGTCGTGAGAGAGCTGCAAAAATAGGTGTGAAAAGCAAAAATTCTGAAAAACGTGAATCACAGCACCGTACATCGATGAAACTTGAAAAACAACCATTTTACACAAAATTTCCCCACTTAATAATACTAAATACACTGGTGTCCAAAATTTAAGCATAATTGGTAATTAAGTAATTATTTTTAAGTAATGAAAGAAATATGAATCGGAATGTGCTGAAACTCCAGGTGTGTAAACAAAATAGTACGCGTCACATATTTTCGCGAAGAGTTTTCCCCAAAATTGAAGAGGGGACCATCAACAAATTGAAAAAGAACGATGATCTTTTGGATAACCCTGTCAAAACTAATGTAGCAAAAGCGTTCAAAACTGCACATTATGATTAATTGGCTTATTGTAATGTACTGTGTTAATTTTTACAAGGATAGCATGTATACTCGTAGAGAAATTAAGGTTTTTGTAAAAACAGTCCTAAGTTTTTTGCTTATAATTTGCAGAGTTCTTAATATAAAATAGTGTTCTTTTTTGAAAAAATGACAAACATCATTGTACACAATACCCTGTCATCAGAATTAAAAAATAATAAAAATTGTATGAGAAATGAGCAGGTTTACTAAATAATTTTTTACTGCGCATGCGTGAACGCTATTAAAATTTCATTTGCATATTATGTTAGTTAAATGTATAGAGCAACTTTTGTGAAAGTCTCAAAAACATAGCTTAAAAATTCTGAAAATTATCGTTGATAGAATGAGATCAAAATCCTTTATTCCCTAAATGAAGCAAAAAGATGAGGGGCTGTATCCATATTCCATTGTTTAGTACCTACACAATATTGCACGTACAACTATATTTAGGTAAAACCCCTGATTTTTTTGCTTCCTTTAGGAATAACGGATTTTGAGTTGATTCTATAGGCTCCCATTTTCAGAATTTTCAAGCTATGTTTTTGAAACTTTTACAGAAGTTGCTCTATACATTTAGCTAACACAATATGCAAATGACATTTTGATATCGTTGACGCATGCGCAATGAAAAATTATTTACTAAACATACTCATTTTTCATACAATTTTTATTATTTTTAAATTCTGATGACAGGGTATTGTGTACAATGATGTTTGTCATATTTTCAGAAAAGAACATTATTTTATAATAAGAACTCTGCAAATTATAAGCAAAAAACTTGGAAAAATTTAGGACTGTTTTTATAAAAACCTTAATTTCTCTACGAGTATACATGCTATCCTTGTAAAAATTGACACAGTACATTACAATAAGCCAATTAATCATAATGTGCAGTTTGAACGCTTTTGCTACATTCGTTTTGACAGGGTTATCCAAAAGATCTTCGTTCTTTTTCAATTTGTTAACGGTCCCCTGTTCGATTTCGGGGAAAACTCTTCGCGAAAATATGTGACGCGTACTATTTTGTTTACACACCTGGAATTTCAGCACATTCCGATTCATATTTCTTTCATTACTTAAAAAAAATTACTTAATTACCAATTATGCTTAAATTTTGGACACCAGTGTATATTATTATTGACTATATTTTATTAATCTGATGTTCATTGTTTCTTTCATAACTAAAAAATAAATAAAAATGAGCATATCTGTGAGCAAAATCTTCATTTGTTATTATAAAATAATAATAGTAATAATGTATTAATTTGATTTTTAAATAATGTAAATAAAATAACTAAAACAGGCTTTAACTGATCCCATCTGCACTTTCCCCCTTGATTGAAGGGGTGCAAGTATGAAATAACGTTGGTCAAGCGCCTACCCCGGCATCCCATGTCCACGTCCAGGGGAATACTAACCCCCCCCCCCCCCCGCTTTTCCAGCAGTCTCGCCTCTGTTAGAAATATGCGTCGCACAGATCGCTAGCTTATCAGAAGGACACATTCCTCTCAGTTTCTATATGCAACTGCTTACTTATAATTTAGTAATTCACTGTTTGAGTCTTCGTGAATATAGTGAACGTCTAAAAGGATTTTGCGCGATATCGCTGACTTTTATGTGTGACTTTCCTTTAGAAGAGGGGTCAGTGAAAGTTAGTCGAGGTATTGCAGCGTTAATCAAGGCAAGTACAGAAAGAAAGGATGGAAAGGCAGTTTTCCTAAAGGGGAAAATCTCAGTAGATGTGCATGTTAAGTGTAGAAAAGCATACGTAAATGAACGGATGATTACTTCTTATCTGAAGAAGATTGAGGAGCAAAGTGGAACAAAGTCCACTTCTCAAATTTTAAGATCATCAACTCCTCAGTTTAATTTTCGAACTAATTGTTTTATATGTGGACTGTGCATTTCGGAAGAGTTCATCGCAACACAAGCGAAAAATCCACCAAGCGAATGCAATATTGTATACAATGTGCGACACATGGGATTCAAAAGTACAATTCTGAAAGCAGCAAGAGCTCGCAATGATGATTATGGGCAGACTATAATTCAGCGCATCGAACCAGTGGATGATTTGATCGCAGTAAATGCTCAATACCACATCAAATGTTTTAAATATATTTATGGGAGGCCGAAGGTCCAAGAACAGTAGAAACGTGGTCCATTTGCCGAGGCAATCGACAGAGCAATGCAAAGTATATTACGATTACCTTGAAAATCATAATGACGAGTGTCAATTCTCCATGGAAGAGCTAATGAAACAGGTTACAGGGAGTTATCAACCTGAACTGTAAAGTTTAACCTCATTGAGAGATATGGAGAGGACATACTGATCACAAAGAATCAGAAAAAAAAGTCCATTGTGTGTTTCAAGAATATAGGAGGGAAGATACTGACTAATGCATGGTATCAGCAAACATGTAAATGTGATCGAGATGAGAGGCTGCGAGTGGTTGAAGCAGCAGCAAAAATTATTTGCGAAGATATCAGATAGAAGATTTGCTTCGGGAAACTGCAACAACATCGCAGTTGTGTGTCAAGACGAAGAGGATGAGCTAGACTTTGAAACCGGTCTGGAAATGGATTGCCCACACAATGAATGAGAGGTCCCAATGGAAGGGGACATAGTCATGCCGCAAGGTATCAAATACTTACTATTAAAAAAAACTTTTATTTATAATATTAATAGTTATAAAAACACCCACTAATTCCATTCGTCTATTTTCTATTTTGTAAATGTCGGTGGAAAACAGGGACCCTCAAATAAAAGAAAGCGGTAAATAGTACTTTTTTTTTAAGTAAATGTACTTACTAATGTACATAATTATTTATAATTAAATTATAATGACTCGTCGTTTTTATTGTTAGCAACTTCATTGTAAAATATAGTCGATCATAATATCTTCAGTATCATTTAAAGTCAATCTTTGCGAAAAATAGCCAGTTTTCATGTTAAATCTAATGTACAGTGCCATAATTCCTATTTTCCAGATTTTTTTTATTGTCACACCCACATTTTGAACTTCAAGAATTTAAGAACTGGAATCCGTGTCAGCTTTTACATGTTAAAGCCTGTGTTAGTTATTTTATTTGCATTATTTAAAAGTCAAATTAAGAAATTATTACTATTATTATTTTATAATAACAAATGAAGATTTTGATCATAAAAATGCTCATTTTTATTTATTTTTTTGCTATGAAAGAAACAATGACCATCAGATTAATAAAATATAGTCAATAATAATATATTTAGTATTATTAAGTGGGGAAAATTTGCGTAAAATGGTTGTTTTTCATGTTTCATCGACGTACGGTGCTGTAATTCACGTTTTTCAGAAATTTTTGCTTTTCACACCCATTTTTGCGGCTCTCTCACGGCTAAACCATTGATCCGAGAAAAAACTTTAAATACATAAAATGTAGGAAATTTAGTGCTCTTTAATTTATGTATTGACGACTTTTATGTGAAATGCATAATTTTGAAGTTATTTAGAAAAAACGAAAAAAAGCCACGTTTTTTGCACGTTTTTTGCCAAAAAAAACGTGTTTCCGGCGAGAAATTTTGTTGGATAATGCCAGATTCGTGTTCAGCGAACCAAAAAAACATAAAGGGAGCCAAAAATCAAAACTACACCAAAACTTGCATTTATTTGTCCTTTTTGAGCACGTAATGCCTGGACTAATAACTATCACTTAATAAAAACAGTATTAAAAAATCTCTCAAAGTTGAAAATTTAAAAAAAACCTAAAAAATTCAACTTTTTTTCCATTAAAAATACCCAAAATATTAAACTATCTAAAATATATTAATTCATAATCTAGATAATGATGTTATATGCATTCAAAAAAAAAATTAAACCATTCTATCAAATAGTTTTTTTAATCTTAGTGTTAGTCGTCAAAAATCAAGTTTTGAGAAGACGCGACTTAAAGTTGAAATTATATGGATGCGGCTATAAAGTGTTGATACATAAATGCTTATAACTTCGTTAAAAATGCAAATATTTTTATGCGGCTTTTTCCATTGAGTTAAGAATTAAATGATTAATCAAATTAGATCATAAAAAAATCGATTTTTTTGAAAAGTTTTCAACTCCTGAGCCCCCTTAAACAAAAGAAAAAAAATATTAATTATTTAGTGTGGATTTGGACTATCTTAATCCTTTGCACTCGAGTGGTTATTCTCACTGACTATTAGTGTTTCGCGTAAATAGGTGTTCCAAATGCTCAGGACACCAGTATTTTGAAAGTAATTTTCTTCAGCTTATCTAATTGCCGTATGATATATGATAAAATATGGAGAAATACACTGTGAGATATTAGTAGTGTCAAAAACATTAATCGTCCCAATATAAGAAGGGCACCATATAACACTAGTGGTGAGTAAGAATGCAACTCGAGTGCAAACGGCTAATTAAAAAATTCATTAAATTGAAAATACAGTTGCTAACATATATGCTACCTTCGGTATTAGAGAGTTGTTGAAAATGCTTAAAACTAACGCTGATATACTAAGAACGGAAATTCGTAAAATTACACGAAGGTATTTAAGAAACTGGCTGTTTACGTCTCTGTTCTAAAAATTCCGTAATTCAAAGGATATGAACTCATACCAGGAAATTTTAATTATAAATTTTTCAATCCCTTTATAAAGAGGTAAGAATTATGTGTCCCACGTAAATTTAATTACAAAATGTTACAATGGCAACAGTATTGTCAATGGGCTTTGTTGTCTCATTATTTGAGATATTTTAGCTGTCCCCGCGACTTTGAAATAGTAAAACCAAGGCCCCCTTATCATAATATCTAGGCCTCGCATTCAGGAGAAAATCTATTGTTGAAATTGTCCCTATAATTGCCAACTTATTATATGACTTTGTCTCGTAAGTAACGCCACCTGGTGCATACTACTGCTAATAATCCCATAGGAAAAAATGGAAAACATTTCAGTTTCTCACATTAGATGGCGCTACCAACGGGAAAATCATGTAGTTCAGCGCCCTCTGTACTGCGGTCAAAGGAAACTTGGCGAATGACAAGCCTTGATATTATGATAAGTTAGCCTTGAGTAAAACTTGCTACAAATAATGACATATTAGTTAAAAAGAAAATTTTAGAGGCATTTTACCATTTCAGAAAAGTTGTGCAAGTGAAGAAAGTTGAATTGAAAAGAAGTGGCCTACTGGGAACACTCAATAGCACCAAATTTTTTAACCCCTTAATTATTGCTCCCGTGACTTTCAACGGATATGTTTTATATTCAGACTGTTTAATTTCCACCAGTTTTATAAGATAGTGTGTTTTTTTAATTTATTTTTGAATTTATAATGGTATCATTTTACCTGTCGTTAAAAATGTTTTTTTTTTCAAGTGTTAGCAACGTGCAATTTGAGAATTTAAACCGTAAATTAATGTAACCGTTAAGGGGTAAAAATCGCTTGTAATGTACGCGAAGAAATTGCTTTTACTTATTTCGAAAAAAAATTGCTCGTAAAACCTGGTGTCATTCAATAATTTGAAATATTTTGAAGCTGAAATAATTTTTAACAGAAAGGCACAAAAATTTTATAAAGACGAAGATTTTATAAAGATAATTACGTCGAGCTAGTGTTGCTAAAAAGTTACCCTAGTGAACTTACAGAGGCTATATTTTTGCAACTATTAAATTAAAAATAGTCTAACTTTTAGAATAATTGTATACCGTAATTTCGGGTGTATAAGCCGCGGATCAAACAATTCTTTTTGGACCCGGAAATCTTATTTAGTGATTGAAGACAAATATTTACGTCGATCTAAGTAGTAACATTTGTTTCTTAAAAAATTCTGGGTCGAAAAAGAATTGTTTAATCCGCGGCTTATACACCCGAAATTACGGTAATAACAAATTCAAAGCATTATTAGTGCCAAAAGCGTTTACCGAAAAAAACCCCACAAAAAGTTCTTCTTATCCTTGAGATTAAGAACTTGCAGGAATAAAACTCTAATTTTTTTTTCTCGTACGTACAGGTTAGGTTTCAGGTTTGAAACGGTTAGTGATTGAATTTTTGAAAAGAGTGGACTACTCATTAAAATGTGTATTCTAAAATCATTTCTAAAAATTACAGGGCGAGAATCCGAATTGCTATTACTCACTTAAGCAGGTTACTTTTATTTTTTTAATAAGATTTTGAAATTTTATAATACAACTTAACATTTGAATTACCGGAAATTTCAGTCAAGTTTTATAAAATATTTAACACCAGAATTTTCATTTTAAACAGTTTAACTTTATTATATAACGTTATTCAGATTTGTTTCTTTTATTTGAAAATCAAATTTCTGGTTTAAAACCGAATGATATTCATATGATAGCCACTCAAATGACAGCTAACGGCAGTTTTAGTGTTAACCGCTTAGCTGATTTGTCCGTTCGTCATACGAACGACATGTTTTGGCCAATCATGATTTGCCCGTACGCATTTTCAGAAAGAATCACGTTTTGAGCAGCAGCCTTGGCGAGTTGGCGAAAGCGAGAACGTTCAGCTAGCTGCATCGCCAAACATAAAATAAACAGGGCTCCCAAATGGTCCGCGAACTGAACATCAGAATTTTTTTTAGAGAAATTTTCTATTTAGATTTTTCTTGCAAATTGTCAAGAAACCACGTTTGGAAGTTGATTCTAGCTCAAGCGTATCATGAAATTTTCTGTTAAAAAATACTGATGTTCAGTTCGCGGACCATTTGGGAGCCCTGAATAAAGTAAGTTCAAATGTGTCATAAAACATATGATTAATAGAATTATATTTATTACAAGCGAATCTTTACTACTGACTGCTGTTTTTAATTAACTTCTCAATTTCTTCGAACATAGCGAGTTAAGAAAATAATATTTTTGAATTGAGAGAAAAAAGAAAAAAAACTATGTTTAGATGTTCTGTGAAATTTAAAGCATTTTAATCTGAAAAAGCTCTTTGTTTTAAACTATGTTTTAATCGTAAACAACGGTGAATAACATTTCCTCATATTATAGACTTTGCTTGATAACATTTACGGAAAAACAAATGAACAATAAGCGCGAACTCTTTGCAGAAGGAAGGGTTGCTATTCGCTAGGTGTTTGACGTCACAAACAAGAAAGGATGCGTAGCACTGACTTCATCTCCGCGCCAATCGTTGTTCTGGCGATAAGGTGCTCAAAACGTGATTCTTTCTGAAAATGCTGCCCGTACCACGTACGGGCACAGTCATGATTTATCATTCTCACCAGTAAATATTGAGTGTAAATGTTGCATTATTTTATCCGAACCTTTTCCTCCTTCAGATAGTAAAATTTTCTGTTTTGAGAAACCGGCGATAAAAGATTAAAAATTCTGTAAAAGGCATGAGAAAAATAGGGATTATTTGAGTGTTTTTAAAAACAATATTGACCTGTTAAGTTGTTAAAATAATAGTACCGTAATTTCCGGCGTATAATCCCCGAATGAGACCCTTTTAGACACAGTAATTTTATTTAGTTATCGAAACGAAATATTCACGCCAATTTAAGGAGATACACTTTATTTTTAAAATTTTATGGGTCGAAAAATAGTTGTTTAATGCGCGGATTATACGCCGGAAATTACGCAGTAATAAAGCAGCTTTAATTCCAAATAGCTGCTGAGTTTTCAAAAATGTGTTTATCCTGCTTTTTCAGACTATAAAGACATGCATTTTTTATGCTTAAATTTCAGAAACTAGAATACAATAAAGAATGCAATATTCTGCTTCTTCGAATATAAAAAAAAAGGAATTTTTGACACTCCGGAAATAATTTTTCTTAGAAAAGAAAAGCTGACCATAAAAATATGCTAACTACACAAAGAAAAGCATATACATCTATCAGACTGAATAGCGAAAGATAAAGTACCGTCTTATTATATTCCTAATAAAAAATTTTCATATTTGAAATTAAAAGTATTTCAACTGGGATTTAAATATTAAATGTAGAAAAGTGTCGATATAATGTAATTGTTAAAATATGAATGAATACGTCTTTAGTATAAAAAACTCTTTAATTCAAACGATACTTTTAAGATATATATCACTCTGCATTTCATGTATCAAATATATATTCATGAAAAAATTATCTTAACTTTTGAAAACGAGAATGGAATCTGGAAGATTTGTGAAAACTATTAATATACACATATGTATATATATACATAACTGTATATATATGTATGGATATTTAATATTTGAAATTAAAAGTAATTATAAGTAATTATAGTAATTAGTAGTATTATAAGTAATTATAAAGTATATTTAAGGTCATAAATATATAATAAATATGCAAATGTATATAAGTAAATTAATATTTTATAATAGACATATACATTTTTTGTTTTTAGAGAAAAATCTTTGGTAATAAGTGCATGAAATTTACAGAATGAAAAAAATATTTTTGTAAGATTGGGTAGAGAAAGATAATTAAAATTCTCTCTAAAACTTTTTTTAAGCTTTGATATATTGGAATCAAATTGAAATCAATTCAAGTGGACATAAATACAAAATGTAATATTGACCTTTATTCTTAGTTTGAAAAAGCGCTTTTAGAATAAGACTAATTTCATGCGAATTTTGGTAGTACAAAAATATTTTTATAAAAATTGGTTTTATTAATCAGAATTTTAGAATATTAAGAAAACTAGACATTTTAATATAAAATTATAATTTTGACTATTAAATAGCTATTGCATGGCTGCCAACTACTACGACTATTTACAGTCAAATAAACATATTAGAAACAGAAATTTTAGTAAATAATTAAGAATATGTACTGTAATATATAACAATGAATATATTTGGCATGCATTTTACTAAAATATTTTTGTGGTTACAAACATGTTTATAAGATTTAAATAGGCGTAGAAGTTGGCAGCTCTGCTATTGTAGTGTTGAAAATTTACTTTCATCTGTTTGCAACACCACGAGTTAGTCCTGAAAATTGTACACTTCATTCTTATTTTTTGAAAACGAGAAGACAATTGTGAAGCATTAGTAAAAAGTACCACATTCTGCAACAATAGAATAATTAAAACATGGAAAATGGTGTCATTAACCCTTTCCAGCACGGCCAAATTCCGTTAGTAAAAAAAGAAATTATCGTCTGTCACCGGAATTCACATACGATTTTTTAGAAACTAAGAATGCTTTAATTTAAGCTTTCATTGTAAAATCAAAAATTGTTTTTAAAAATTACTGGTGCCAATTGCAATTTTGAAAATAAAATTGGGTATCCCGAACTGTTCATAGTTTGTCGGAAAGGACTAAATAAAGAATATATCACTATCTTACATTTGTGTTATGAATTTGACGAATAAACATTAAAATATCCACTAAATTGGAAAACTTGGTGATTGTATAAATGCTGTTATGGAAGTTAGAGGGTTTAGAATGACAAAGAAGTAAAAGAAAATGACACTGAACGTGTTGCTTATTAATAGGAAAATATGTATTTATTTATTTATTTATTGGAAACAAAACTTTTACAATCAGAAAATCTACCCTACCGAAAGAAATAGAATATCCTTTGTGAGAAAGAATACAAAAAGATACGTCCTATTTCTGCCATAACCTTATTCAAAGCTTTCAAAGAATGAAAGCAGATTGAAAGCAATTCAGCTCAGACACGAATATTGAATGTACAAAAGAACCTATAAAATCGAAAAGTTAAAATATGTTAAATACGGGATATGGATTTCGGAAGTTAAAAGAATTTTTTCAAAGAAAGAGTATATAAAAAATATGCAAGATTTTATATTAAGTATATAAATATATAAATCAATATCGTAAAATGAAACTAACATTTTCGACTTGGTATTAGCGTTAACAGAATTAATTTTCTAGAAATATGCAATCTATATTTTATTAACACTTTGCACTCGTATGTACAGTCTGACCGGACATCATCTTTCTTTGCAAAATCTCCATTAAAGTACCAGTAAAAAAGGGAAATGAATTATGCCCTTTTTCTAATTTTTATACTGTTTAACTGAAAGTAATTTCTTTTGAAAAAGTGATGCCGAATGAATAAAATTTGTGCAAAAAAAACAGACAAACTCTGGAGTCGAAAGGGTTAACCGCTTCCTTGAGTTCTCAATGCTTAGTACGAGCAATGTGTTTTTGCCACTCATGATTTAACTGTACCACGTACAAGAAAAAGATTTTAAATCCTGATTTATTATTCTCACCAGTGTATTTTATTGTAAATTTTCATTATTTAATTTGTAATTGCGCAAGTTTTTATTATTTAATGGTCAGCCAATTGCAATAGTCGTGACGTCGAAATCGAGCTTGTCACCACTCCCTCAATACTAGACCTGAGCACTGAAATAAAAAAGGCTCCTACCGAGGACAGACTTTTTTTCAGAGTTAATACGGTACCTTGAATTTTAGTATCAGTAATTTTTAAAAGTTTTTTTACATCCTATTTTTCTGAAACTGTAAGAAATTAAGAAACCGTACAGCTGTCTAAATTTAATGGATCATATCTTTCACCCTGAAGAAAAGTGACACATCTCGCTAAAATTCATTGTGCATTTTATTCCACTAATAGGTCTATCATGGGTGCGCCTTGCTATAAAAAAGTTTCAAGAGTCTAGTTATACGGAAAATGATTTTAATAAGCTATACGTCCATTCGTGAAAAAAGAAAGAGGGTGGATTTTGTGGGGTTCGTAAAACTATTCAACACACCAAAGCTCATCTTCAGTCTTCATTCTTAACACAAGAACATACAGAAATGTTACTCGAGTATTACATTAATATTTCACACCCAAATTTGTATTAAAATTATGTAATTGATTTATTTACCGTAAAACTCCGTAGTTTAACTTATTTCAAGAATAAAATTGTGGCTGAAATTTAAATTTAATCACATGCTTGGAGTCAAATCGACACTTTCCATACGTTCTAGTTTTTATCTTTTGGGAACGGGCAACATATATACGTGCCGCAAAAAGTCTTGAGAATCCTTGTTATCCCCACCAGTAAAATTTAACTGTAAAATTTTACTTATTTAAAAGGAGAATTTTTTGGATATGTTAGGACACAAATCTCTGAATTTAAAAACATGTGATAAAACATTAAAATTTTTATTTATCGTTGCGAAGGGATTAATGGTTTTATGCTTTTATGAAGGTTTTCATAAATGTTTTCATAGATGTGCATGTTTTCATATGCAGAGCTAAGTGCTAAACAGCTTTGTCGCAGCAGGCTGATTTCCGGCTAGGCATTTCGAATTACCGCCAGAAGTGTTAATAGTTATTGTCACTTTATAAGATAACTGATATTCCATAAATAAAACAAAACAAAATTTTTAATAAGAATTTTCTCGTGTAAATTCAGTATTTCTAATAAAATGACCGCCAGATACGGTAATACTGGTGCTAAATATGTTACAGAAAAAATTATAGAAATTTTATTTCGCCTCTCCTGTAATATTTACTTTTGCCGAGATGTGTCACTTATCTTGCGATTAATATAAGTCATATGTACTTAACACTATATCCATGACGGGTCATTTTGACCCGTACCAAATGAAAACATGCTGATTCGAACCAGAAATTATTTTATAAAAATAATTAAGTGTATGTTCTACAAACATAATTAAAGTAATTAAGATGCATAGTCTTAAATAAAATTTCTGATGCGAAATACTTTTCTAAATCTGCAGTAAAATTTTAGGCGGTGAGTGTTGAATCCGCCTTAACCCATTAACGCCCAGCGTCCTTTTTTGAGGACGGTTATAAAAACAGCAAGAAAGCGGTTTTCCCACCAGTAAAGAGGAAGAGAAATATATACTTTATTTCACGAGACAGAATAATCGATAAATTTAGATATAAGTCAATTTGCTTTTAAAAGTGGTGGGAAATACAAAATTTAAATTTTAGCGAAGAAAATAATTTGGGCGTTAATGGGTTAAGCAGCCGTCATTTTTGTCTCAGTGCTCAAGAAATGTATTCAAAGAGCTGTAAGCTGGTCGGTATAGTCTCTAGGTGGAGTTCGAAGTATGAAGATTCTGTCAAGCAATCAAAAATTTGAATTTAAATCTTTATATTTATTCCTCAGCAATTTAGTGATAAAATAAATTCTCTTGACATGAGGGATTATGTTGGTTATTATAGAACAACCTGAAGTATTTCAATTTAGATAAGAAATAAAAATTCAAACACATTTTTGTACAAAAATGTCTTTTGCTTTTAACTTCAGCATTAGAATATTCTTCTTGTTGACCAGGGATGGCTAACTGTGGCAAGTCCGATGGAATCTTTTTGTTATTGACTACTTTAATCACTGAATCTCAGCGATACACGTAGTCGTCTATTTCTTTAAAAAAATTAGTCTTAGGAGGTATGTCACATGTTGCCATTTCTGATACAAACACAAAGAAACATTTTACAATGACAATAAAAAAAGCACCCTATTAAAAAAATTACGTTTAATCGCAAGCATATTTTTTTAAATTACAGTAATCATGTGTTATTACATAGCTGCCAACTTGCATAGATTATTCTGAAATTCCATGCAAGGATGGATCCATGCATAGATTTAATGAAAATCTTAAGCTAACATTGCTTAAATTTCGACCATTCAATTAGTTTTAATCTTTCATAAAATTTAGTGGTATGAAAAAACCTTACAAGTTGGTAGCTATGATAATATAAATTTGAATTTTGATATTTTTCTGCATTTAAAAAGTTTGATATTACAAACCCCCCCCCCCCTTTTTTTTTTTTTTTTTTTTTTTTTTTTTTTTTGCAAAAACACTTGGACTAACCAAGAAAATTAACCGATATATACTTTATGATAAAAACCAAGTTATTAAAAATTTCTTGGTAGAAAAAAAATTATTTTCTTTAAATGATTTTTCTCAAAAAATTTTAAGTTATAGTCTCAACAAATTTAGAAAGTCATTAGTTAAAAGGGTGTTTCTAAGAAATTTGTATTTCAATTTATTAAATCGCCTTTAGTGAATGCAAAGTAAACATTTAAACTTTTGCAAAAGAAATATGTTTTCATAAATATTAATAAGTCTTACTTTCAAATGGACTTTTCATCTCTTAGTTTTTCATTAGCAAAAGTATGTTTTGCTTTCCGGATGAAATATTAAAATATCTTTAGACACATATTTGTTTACAAAATAAGTTCTCAAGATATTTATAATATATCAATTTGTTGGTTACATCAATTTGTTGGTTACATCAATTTGTATGGCAGAAAATGAAATATTAATAAAAATTTAAATTAAATGAGTAAGTCAATTCTTGGAAGATGTATTGATAAATTATAAAAATTATACGCGTCACAAATATTCATGTTTAAGATTACTTTTATTAATTTCTTCTTTGAAGAATGGAGTTATGAATAAAGATAAGGAGACATATACGAGGTTCGTACTCTGCCATCGAATTACTCAAGGCCTAAGAATACAAAGTTTTGCATCATCAGTAATCGATCGATTTCACACTAATGTTGGAATTCACAGCGTAAAAAAATTAATTAAAATTTTATGTTATTAACACGTGAATTATCGATTACTTACTAAGTGTAGAACCAACATTGTGAAAAAAGCTATTCCGAGGGTTCCGGGTCCGAAACCCGGCTTAGACATTTTTCACAATGTTGGCTCTACGCTTAGTAAGCAATTGATAATTCCCTTATTAATATTCAATAATTTCAAGCTTAATTTCGAAAATTCTCTTTTATTTTACTTGTGGAATATTTCTCACCTGATTAAAAAAAATAACTTACTGGTGAAATTTGTAAATCCCCCACCCCCAAAAAAAAAAAAAAACCCAGCATAACGGAAAGGGTTAACCATACGCACTAAATACGGAGCGCTTTCGTGGATTAAATAGTGAATGTTTTTTAATTTTTTTCCCACAAGATGACGTTTCATGTAATGCAAATATGTATAAAAAATACTAAACATGACCTGCAGTGGCACCTTAAACTGCATAATCTGTGTATGCTTTTTCCAATCTGTTTTATTAATCTTTTTCGACTCCTTTTCGGTGGTCCTCCATCGGGACCAACTAATTCCTATCTTACAAACGACACAGAGAATATTTTAATAAAACTTTGCATTTACAGTCAAAATTTTTAATATCTAAAAATGTTGTCCAAAAATGTCAGTGTCAAACAGTTATTAAATAATCTTATTAAGAGAAAATTACCGCGCTGGAAAGGTTTAATACTTTTCATCGCGTTGTTCATTCGTAGAAACGTCCTATGATAGCTACAAAAAATATCTAGAAATTGCTCGTAGGAACCTGCAAGCACAGTTTGAGCAGCAAATTTTGTACCAGATGAATATAAGCTTCTAATTAAAAAAGATAATCCATTCTAGAAATTTCGTAATTTGTGAATCTCAATTTACATCAAAAATTTTGTTAAAAATTTTTCCAGTTAATTTACTGGCGAAATTTCTGTAGTCAAGTATTGCAAACATTGCTATTAAAAATTTTTGGCATGAATTCGGAAAATCTGAATAAAAAAAATCCTTAAGGGATCATTAACCCCTTCGCGACGGGAGCATTTTGCGAAATTTTTAATGCTTTGTCACCGGTTTTAAAAAACAGAAATTCGTCCCTTCTGAAATCGACAAAATGTTCCGATTGAATGTGGCAATTTTTACAGTATAATTTTACGGGTGAGAATAAACAAGGATTCTTAAGCCTTTTTGAAGCACGTATACGTGTCGCTCGTCCCCAAGGGGTTAAATGAGTTTTAGCGTGTAGAGTGGGTTGTGCAGGGATGTCACTGGTTCGTTTTTTGAAAACCAATGGAAAATGACCGGGCCAGGGTTCGAACCAGAAATCTCCATTGGCTGAAGTCGCGGATATTCTACTGTCTGAGCGATCCAGGAAGCGTCCGGATGATCTAATGAGATTTATTTCCGAACTAGTACAATCTTGTAAAAATAAACAAGGAGAATTAATTAATTTTAATCCCTAACAGACTGAATTGCACAACTTCCATCAGTATATTTTCCTTTTTAAGGGAATAAAAGAATCTTTTTCTTTTTTGAGCAATCTTATCGTAATTTCCATGGCACTTTAAGAAAAGGAAACCGATATACCTTTAAAATATTGTAACTTTAACTGTAACAACTTTTGCATGAGTTCTTTAACAACGCTTCAAACTTCCACCAATATATTTTTGGTGAAACTTACTCTTTATTTAAAAGCCAGTTTAATGGAGAGTGGGGATCTTTCAATAAGAAATAATGGCAAAAATTAATATTCATTTTTTATTCAGTGTTTAATTTAGCGGTAACAATTGTGACACGCCACATTGTGACAACCAAGGCAAATCCAGTCAGTGTCAAATTAGGCAACACCTATAATTATGTCACTTAAAACCTAGGCAAACTCACAACAGTAAAAAAAAATATCGAGAATTTTTTTTCCATATTTGTGATAGACATTTTCCAACAATACTGCGTTTGAATGAGACGAAATTATCTTTTGAAGTTAACCAGTGGTAATTTTTCCCGGTGGTAATCAGAAACTATTGATCCGATTAAACGAAACAGTTATCTTGTGACAACCTCCTCAGTTCTTCACTCTCAACTAATAGACAATATGTCTTCGCCTCTTAATTCATAACTCCATTGTGATTTCCAATGATACTGAATTATTTTCATAACTTAGCAAAACAAGTACGCTTCCCTTCAAAGGGTTAACACGGCGTACACAGCAGATGAACAATTTTTGTAGATCATTGCTTTCTTAATAATTACCTGTAACAAAAGAACATTAATGGTTTTCTGATGTATCAGGGCTCCCAAATGGTCCGCGAACTGAACATCAATATTTTTTAACAGAAAATTTCATGATAGGTTTCTACAGAATTTGCGCAAAAGTTAACCTCCAAAGGTGGTTTCCCGGCAAGTTGCAAGAAAAATCTAAAAAGAAAATTTTCCTAAGAAAATTCTGATGTTCAGTTGGCGGACCATTTGGGAGCCCTGATGTATGAAATTGGAGACTAAAACTAAACATGATAAAATAAATCAAACACTGGCATAGTGTTTCATGTAAAGTTTAAGGTACATTTTTACCACTTATTTTTCACTTGAAAGCTTTTTAAAATTTCAAAAATATTGACTGAAATTTAAATATAAAAAAGAAGCATTCTAGGCAATTTAAGGTTAAAAATTTTCGAAATATATAAATAAAAAACTTAATAAATATTTTTCTGAAACTATTTGTGGAGGATATTTCCTTTATCTAAGTAGCCCCTCGGAAAAAAATACACATGATCTCTGCTGACCCATATCCTTCACGAACTGTTGAGTGACAGAGTTTACTTAGTTCACTCCCTTTTATATCTATTCTTCTTGTTTTCAATACTTTCCAGTTTACTCGTTCATAAAACCTATTTTTTTCATTCCCAACACAGAGGTAACGAAGGACCGAATCACTGAAGCTAGTCGAATATTGAAATAGTCGAACATTGAAACAGGCATTTACACAGACTCCCGGCATGAGATCGCTGACTTCAAAATATGGCCAGTGATCCGGTTTTTGGCAATAAGGTGTTGGTGTTCGTGTTATTTATGATGACGGATTATCTGCACGAGGGATAAAGATCCTTGGGGAAGTGCTCTCCGAGGAGATCTTTCTAAGGGAACCTATCCCGTATTCACGCAAGTTTCGAAGACAACCTTTTAAACTCCGAACGGTTAGACCGACGGGTGTGATTGGGTTCGAACCTGGCACCTCCCGTCTATCAGCTTGGACAGCAGAACCACTTACCCACTGATAGGGCATTTCGACAGTGAGGACCTACCCTGACTAAACTTAGTGATGAAAAACAGTGTGAGCGACGAGGCTTTCTGACGTCCAGAGTTTTGTTGATTCATGATAATGCAAGACTACAGTCTGCCATCCACAACCAAACTATGATTAGAACTTTTTTAGGGGAACAGATTGATCATCCGTACAGTCCATACTTTTTCCATTGTTAACCCTTTCCGGCGCAAGCAAATTCAATTAGTAAAATGAGAAATTGTCGATTGACACCGAAATTTATAAAGGACTTGACTAGACATTAGGAATTCCTTAATTTAAGCTTTCATTGTAAAAGCAAAATTATATTAAGATATTACTGGTGCCTCTTTCAAGTTTGAAATTAAAATTAGATGTTGCCGGCCCGGCAACACTGCGCAAGAAAGGGTTAAAGCTGTGTATCAGAGGCAAGCGTTTCGCCACAGCCACGGTGGTGCAGAAAGCAAACTGGTATTGTTAAAAGAAGGAAAACGATTGGAACACATCTATGACTTAGGCATGTAAATGCTTATGTAATATTATAATTTTTTTAAAACAAATATGAAAACCATGCGTAAAAAAAGAGAATTTAAGGAATTACATAAACAAATTTTTGATAAATCCTCCATGTAATGGTTTATGTTTTACAAGAAATCAAACCTTAGTTTCGCATAAATTTTGAATAAAGTGCTAACACTAGGTTTGAAAGATTTTATAAGAATAAAATTTATAATCTCCGATTAAACCTTGTATAATGCGTCAGCATACCAGCTTTAAAATGATGCTAATCTATGTTCAATTGATTTTTTATATCCATTTCGAAATTATCTTTAAACATAATTTTTTTAGCATTTCTTTAATTTTTTCATTAGAAAGAAAAAAAAACTTTAATCAAATCCAAACAATTAATTTATTTTCTTTATCTTACAATATTAATAAAATCACACTAGAAAAAACATTAAGAAACAAAATTAATTAACGTTTGGATTTGAATTGTGAAATCCTGCAACAGAAAAAGTTTGAAAAGAAATAGCACTAACTAGTTAATGAGGATTTTAATCAATGAAGTTTATGGATAAATGTGTTCATTACAAAATTCTTATTTCGTCAAAACCAATTAGTACATTATTTTTTTACTTGCATACGTGATAATGAAATAAAAATTACGAGAATAAATGCTATTATTTCTGCGTTAATTAAAAAATTCAGTAATTGAATACTCGTTTACATTAAAAACATAAAGCCTCCTTTTTGTATGAATTTTTGATGTACAAAATAAAAATTCTGGCGATATTGAAAATTCTTTATCGATAACGTTGGGAAACATGGCGTTCGATTTTATGAAAGGAGTATCCATAAGGACACGCCTGTAATTCAGAAAGATAGTTATGTTAAATAATGATACATGTATTTTAAAGGTGGTTATAGACTACTAATAACTGCAAAAAGTAAAGATATTTGAAAATGTCAAACATATATAATGTATTTAACCCCTTTGAGGGCGATGGTCCATTTTTGGACCATCTAATTTTAATCCCAAAAATGCTTCATTACCACTATAAAAATGAAATAAAAAATTCATTTTTATCAAGTTCGCAACGAATAGGGTTTGCTTATTTTCATTTTTTTATCCCCTTGAGGGGCAAAGCACTTCTGTTCCTAAAATGTTCAAATGATTGGTTGACACCGGGATTCTAGAACAAATTTATACACTGTTAAAAATTTCCGTTCAATGTTGAACCAACTTATGGAGTAATATGAAAAGAAGCTCCAAAACATGGTATTCCTTATTATTCGAAAGCTCCATGTTATGGAGTAATGTGAAAAACTCCGATATATCTCATTCCTTTCACCAAAAGATGGTGCTACTTACAGCCAATCAAAACACAGATTTCTGCGCATATCTACGGCGCGGCGCTTTTTGCGAAAAACAGAACCAGAAGCAAAACTAATAATAATGGATGCCGATGTTGGACGTTTTCTATTGTAGTTCTAAATTGAAAGTAAGTTTATCAGTTCTTATTTATTAGTTTTTCGTAGCTTATAGTTATTATTATGATTTTAAATCTTTCCTAAATACCGATTAAAAATATAATATTTTATTTATTTAGAAAATAAATGTTACTAAGATTGTTTTAATATTCTTCCCGCCAAATTACATTTTTTGACAAAATTCGATTAGTGTGTTTACATGTTTTGAAGAAATTTTTCTATTGAAAATAAATTTATCGAACGAGTTATCTTTTAAACTAATGCTAGGAAATGTATTACAGTAATCTAAAGTACGTAAATTTAATTTAAAATCCAAATTAGCACAAAGATATCGACCAATATCATTTCTCTGGAAGGACTGTCCCCGCCACCTTATGAATTCAGTACTGTTTGGGGTGAAAAAAAGATGCCCGAAAAAGTTATTTAATACTTTAAATTGGCCTAGACTCATCTCTGTAGTTGGCAAAGTTAATAAATTTGTAGATCAAAAGTCTGAAATATCAATGGAATTTTATTTTAAAATCGCTTTTTATTTATTTCAATATTTAATCTGCAGTTTTACTTTCGATGGCTTTGAAAAGTGTTTATATCAGTGGATGGCATCCCCCCTCCCCGAAAAATTTAAAACTTTGTGTTTTCAATGGTGAGAAAGTCTCCTCCTGCTTTATAATGTCTCCCTGGCAGAGCCGAAACTAGAGGGGGCACTTGCTCAGTGCGTTACCAGAACAGAAGGTGCAGGGAGCGCCAACCAAATTAAGATTTTGTTTGGTGTGTTTGTAATAAGGAATGCATACATGTGTGTATTAGGGTGGAGTGAAAAATCGAAAATTGGAATTTTGATTTTGGATAACAGCCAAAAGTTGCCTTTTTGTACCTCTAATACACGTGCAAAATTTCATGAATTTTGAAAAACTTCTTGAGTCCCCTACCAGGCCATTTATATTTTCATTGATTTATACGATAGACTTTTACCATAAATTGTACATTAACAGGATTTTTTGGCAATATTGTTTAATATTTTTATATTTAAAATGTATAGTGTAATTCTTTTTATCATTTTCAAACTTTAAGTCTTTATTTTTAAATATTTGAAACGGTTTATTGAGTTTTAAAAATTGTATGTTGTCATTTTTGCAGTCAAAATGAGTACATGTGTAAGCAAATCGAAGTTTATCATTACTAGAAGTTGGTGATTCTTCAAAACTAAATAAAGGTGTTTAGCCAACAATAGCAGAATGCTATAAAATATTATTATTATACAAAACAATAAATAAAACACATCAGTAATTGTAAAGTTTTGTCAAAACCAGAGGTAAAAAAAAATCCTGAGAGAAATCATCGAAGGCATCAATTACTGTAGTTTCCCAAAGACGTATTGATCAAATTATAGACAAAAAAATTTCTGACTACCAGAAGCTTATTCAATTCCCTAAAATCAAAGGAATTATGAAAAATTGGAGATATATGGAAGAACTATAAGTTACAAACATAATCTCTGATTTTAAAAGTGAAATGAATTGTATTTAGGACACATTACACCATCTTTTGGACCAGAAAAAATCATTGCAGGAAGTATTAAAATATTGCACTGAAAAACATTTAAACCTTGATAAATTTGCGGCAATAGGTTGTGACGGATCAACTGTAAAAAATAAGATAAAAAATCATGCTAATAGATTTTTGAAACTGAGATTTAGTCGTCCGTTTTAGTGGTTAATATGTCAGCTCTCTGCAAACGAATTGCTGCTTGCGATTTTTTATCAAGTCATTGAACTTGATAAACAAAATAAAGGCTCACGAGCTTTTCCTGTTCTAAATGAAAAGTCATTGGATCAATGTGAACAATAGACAGTTGTGGAAATTAAAAAAATATCTGTTCCTATTCCATAGAAATGAACTCTGGAAAGTTAAGTGTACACCAAAATTATCTTTATGACATGTGTCAAACATTTGCGTCTGGCTGTTCCTCAAATCTGGTAAATCGTAATCCTGCAAGAATGTCGCACTCTAAATGATTGAAACTGCCAATTGATTACTTGGTTTGCAGATTGGAAGTCAGAATCCATCCCAAAATCTGAAGATCATGGCTGAATTTGTAATGAAAGTACATTTGTCTATGTTGTTTCACTTCAAGAAAGATTCTTCTTCCAACAATAGAGCTCAAAATGTTTTTTTTTTTTTTTTTTTTTTTTTTTTTTTTTTTTTTTTTTTTTTATAAACAATTAAGTTGCTTTTTTTATTTGAGAGAATATTTAAAGAAAATTATCAATCCCGTTATTCAACAAAACGTATACTTCTGTCACTGAGATGAAAATTTACAGGAACAAAAACTGATAAAAAAAAAAAATGTTGGAGAATTTCGTTTCCGAAGAATATTGAAGATGAAGAATATTATATGTTCTACAATAAGACTGTTTCATATTCTAATATTGAAATTCAGTGTTACAAACTATATAAACATTATTAACTGGAAAGAATGTGAAATCACCCCACATTCTTAAGAGTACCAAGAGAGAAACTGGAAATTCTCAGAAAAAAATCAAAAGTCCCATCTTTTCAATTGAAATATTTCCCTCTTAGATTCAAGTATTTGAAAGATGCGTAAACTTAGTTGTTGAAGTGCCATTAGCGGCTGCGCCCCACCAGTGGCCGAGAGGTTCGGACCTCTCAACTGGTAGACGGCAGGTGTTGGGTTCGAACCCAATCGCGGCTGTCGGCCTAACCGTTCGGAGTTTTCGTGGTTTTCTTCGAACCTTGCGTAAATACGGGTTAGGTTCCCTTAGAAAGACCCCCACGAAGGGCACTTCCCCCTGGTCCTATATCCCTAGCGCAGATAATCGGACGTCAAAAATCAACCAACCAACCAACCATTAGCGGATGCAGTAGTATAAGAAAGAGCTGGATATATATGAGCAAAAACAAATCACGAAAGGTAATACCTAGTTTTGATAACAAAGACCAATATAAATTAGAATGAAATGAAAGATGTTTTACAATACATCGTATATATTCTTTTCATTTAATTACTATATATTCAGAAAACTGCATTTCCTTTATATTTAGAGAACTATCTTTCATGTGCATTCGAAAAATAAAAGTGAAAGCATGTCTAATTATTGTGTTTTCTCTTCTCTGCGACAATACGATTCACATTTTAGAGTTTTGTTCGAGATTCAAAGAGTTAAAACGCAACTATACTTAGATCGTTCACAAGTAATACTTTAAGAAATCATTTTTGTGGGTTATTTTACTGAAATCAGAAATTTAGTTTAAAAAAAATTGATTAATTTACACTACATTGTGAAATCTTTATTTTCACATAAAAAGGGCATAATCTTTAAGAGCTGGTAAGAAACTAAAATAAATTTCAAATGAAATGAAATTTTTTAAAAAAAATTCAGTGTGCCAAAAAGCAACATTTTAGATTTATACAAAGAAAAAATTCTAAAAAAAATTTTTTTTTGGTCATGTACACTACATAGTGAAATCTTGATTTTCACATATAAAGAGTATAATCTTTAAGAGCTGGTAGGAGACTAAAGATGAATTCCAAACGAAAAGAAATTTTAACCTTATATTCAGTGTGCCAAAAGGCAACTTTTTAAACCTATCCAAAGAAAAAATTCCGAAAAAAAATTTTTTTGGTCTTTTTCACTCCACCCTAGTGTGTATATGGGGGGGGCAAAATCCATGTTTGCCCCAGGCACAAAAAAGGCTAGTTTCAGCTTTTCTCCCTGGAGCCACAAAAGTCCCTCCCGAAGAAAAATGCTTGAATTCAGTAATTCAATTTTGAATTACTTATTACTTCAAGTAATGTTGTAAACAAAGTTATTTCAAACACTAATACTTCCAAGTTTTTTTTTTCTCCTTTTTTATAATTGTTATTTTCTAAAGTTCAAAAGCTATTTAAATATCCTATCGAAATAAAGTAATTAAATAACCTCCTTTAAAACAACTATTATTTATTCTTATAATATATTTTATTGATTACTTGGCTGATCCGCTAGGCGCTGTCTGGGCCCGTAATACTGTTCTTAAATGAACCTGAAATTTATACTGCAAAATTTAAAAAAAGTCCCCATCTCGAACCGAGCTCTGCTGCCTATAGTACCATTTATCAGGCATGATGTGCACACATTGCAAAAAACAGAAAAAAAGCATACCATCATTAGGCGCGAACTCTATTCTTAACAAAATTGTTTTTGATCAAAACTTTGTTAAACAATCTACCCATAGATGTAACAGACAAGTGGGTGGTGAACTCAAGCAAGATATTTAGTGAAATTACTACTCGAAATTAGGAATAAGTACGCTTTTGAAATTTTATACAGCTTTGATTTAAGGAATTTGCATATTTAACGAATATTTTTTCTGTCCTGACAAAAAGAAAGCTAAAATGCTCTGATTTAATGAATTTTTAGCTTTGATCTAACGAATAATTTTTAGAATTTCTGAAAAAAGAATTTTTTTCTGCTTTTAGTTGTATAATTTTAAAGATTTTAGGTCCAGTAGAATTTAAGATCATTAATTTTGTTACTTCAATTAGTTTTTGAATCACAATGGAAAATCAGGGATGCCACTCTAATCTTGAAAAAAAATTCCCTGTATTTTCCCTGTATTACAACGCATTTATTCCATGTTGAGTGCAAAAAAATATATGCATGTATGAAGGCTAATTAGAAATGTTTTAATGTTATAATTTGCCATTACCAAATTCCCTGTGTTTTCCAGATTTTTTAGGATTTTTTTTAAAATTCCCTGGATTTTCCCTGTTTTGGGAGGATATTTAAAATTCCTTGTGTTTTCCCGGTTTTCCATGTTCTCCAGGTGGCGTGGCAACCCTGAAAATGTAGTCTGAAATTAGTTAAATATTGTTGTGAAATTTACATAACTAAAAATACTGGGTTATAATAATGAAGAGCTGTTATTTTTTCATTTGAAAGAAATTCTGTAAAGATGTTTATTACTAGCACTACCTAAATTGAATATATCAAGCTATAAAAGTTAGTATACAAGAATTATAAAGTTCACTTTTAAAAAACAAAAAACTTTGGCATATGTAAATCATATATTTGGGCCCATGTTTTTCCTTTTTTTTGGGGGGGGGGGGGAGGGTAATATTTGCTTGTAATTTATGTGTTTAAAAATCAAAAGTATAGAATAATGTAAATATTTCATAATTTGTTCAACACAAAAAAGATTTAGTTTTGAGTTTTTAATTGCTATGGCTATGATAATCTGATCAACGTAGGTTATTATAAAAGCTTAGATTTGAAGTATTGTAGATAAATCAATAATAAATAAAACATATTTCTAATAAAAAAAGATCTTACATTTTAAAGAATTTTTGCAATCCCCCCCCCCCATCTCCTGCCATTAATAGGTTTTTGTAACAATAAAATTTGGAACAGATGTTGGTAAGAGAAGTCCATATTTAAAAACTTTATAGCTGATGTGCATGTTAGTAGTATTTTATTATGAAACACTATTGTTTCATTATACATGCATGTAATACTTAATTAATATAGAAAATACAACACTCAGCTGTTAATACCATAGGTCTTAAAATTGCTAACTTGCTACATTATGCAAAAAAATCACCATTTTGGTCTTGAAGAAGGAACTTTGGTGCATTTGTAACGTCTGTACAGTGCTGTAATTGGGCGGGAATGCCGTTCCCAGAAATATTTTGTTTGTTACTATATTAAAAGAAAAAAAAAGTATTGCACATAAGTAAATTTTTTTTCCAATGATATGATAATTATTGTTTTTTATTATAATAACACTTATCAAGTTTATTGATACTGATGATGAACCTAGAGAGTTAAATCCTCTTCTCCAGGAATTTAATCCTTAATCCTTAAACCCTTAAAGCCAGTTCACTTATATTCATAAGCCGTATAGGACCACCTTTTAAAATATTTTTCTACGAACATTATGTGAAGTCTTGGTTGTGACTAGGAAGAATATGAGCAGACAAGACAACTAGCTGTATATCAAAAAGCACAGAAAAACTTCTCTTTATCGGTCTTTATTGGAAAATTCTGGAATTGATATGGTAGTAAATAATATCACATATGGATTCAATTCAATTCAATTTTGATTTCTTGTGGAAATTTTCATAATGAGATTAATTAAATATTTTTAGATGAAGGCTATACAAATACAATACTATAGAAACAAGAATATAATTATAAGTGTTAATTTTCAAAAAATCTGCTTTTGGCTAGATGTTTTGAATTGACTTTTTGTTTAGCAAAAATCAGAGTTGATCCAAAAAGGTGAGTTCCCACAAATATATATATATTTTTTTTCCCTACTGCAGCACTGTGTCTGTATCGACTATTCATATGTGTTTTTAACCCATTAACCACCAAGATTATAAGGGTTAAAAATTTTATATAAATGTTACTGGTTAATTACTGAACATATATAGGATTAATACATTAAGTGAAAATAACAAAACTTGTTTAACTTACAAAAATTCAAGTATTGCATTCACTCAATGTCAGCAGAATAAAGCTATTTATGTTTAGCAAATTCAATTGAACATCTGCAGAGTTTTTTAGATTTTGGCACCAAAGGAATTTTTTAGCATTGTTAGAATTTAGAAAGCAAAAAACACTTTAAAGATATTTATCGTTTACAAATCACTGATTAAAACCAGAAAACATTTTCAAGCATTTAAATATTCCCTGCACTTAAGTTATAAAACAACATCACAAATTTACTGCAGCACCTAAATATTCTATTAGTTGGTTCATTCCAAAAATAAAGCACTCTTTTGTATCCCCAACACTTTGTAAGGTTATATTTCTCATAATTTTGTTAGAAAATTAAATTCAAATATTTGAAAATGTAGTCCAGAAATATTTTTCTTTAATGCAATTCTGAAATTTTGGATAAATCTCATATATTTCTTTGTAAATAGCTTTAATTAAAATTGTCCATGTCCCAACAAAAATTTTTGATTTTTAAAATCATATTTTTTCACCATAGAGGGTAGATATGCCAGTAATGGACACCCTTAAGAAATTTCTTTAATTTTTTTTTTTTTTTTGTTATTAATAGTTATAATTATTATATTCCAATTTTTTTCATGTTATATTAATCTTCCAACAATATTTAACTTATTCAATAGTTATATTTCCCAATAGAAATAAAAATTTAATTTTAAATAATAGAAGTATGCTAAAACACCGAAAAGCCTAGTAATGGGCCACCCTAAAAAAAAATAAGATAATTGCTTTTTCAATTGTATTTTGGTCCAGAACTTAATGAAATCATACTAATAAAACAAAATTTTAAAACTTAAGTTAGAAATTCATTACATTAAAGGATTTACAATGGAAAAACATAAAATAAAACATTTAAACTTAAGTTATGAATTTACTATAATGAAGAATTTATAATGTTGAAATAAAACAAAATATTTGTGATATCATTAGGCGTTTATTACATTAAAGAATTTATAATGTAAAGACATAAAACAAAATATTTAAATTTAAAGGATTTTGAAGATAAAGACCTAATGTTTTATTGAAATCAAGTTTAGATAGAATTAGTCGATAAAAAAAGTCACCAATATTCATTCATATCATTATCTAAATGGTGTGCTATGCAAATATGAAATATAAATAACAAATCTTCAATTTTATCATCACTTTCTGATAGTCTAAATTATTCAATACAAAATTTTAGAATCTATTTTAAAAATAAGTGTTCTTGCACTATCCTACCATTTTCAGATAATCCATAGCCCATCAATTTGGCACAGATTTCACAAAATCCTTTTAGAAACGCTTATATGGATATATTATCATCCATGGAACAGTTTTACTATTTGCTGAAAAACATCCCATAACAGCGATTTGTTCATTTTTGTTATTCGGAATTCACATAATACACATCTTTAACAGGTTTTGGTCCCAAAATTTTCCTTGTTTTAGAGCAAGCACAAAAGAAAACTTCAGTTTCATCTGCATTAGAAATTCTCTCTGAATGCTTTAGAATTTAGAAGAAGATATTAGTAATATCTTTTTTCCAAGTATGATTACGTCTCTGAACCAGTTTAAAACAACTTCTTTTATAGTGGCGAATTTAGATCTTATCAAATGTATGTTCTACTTATTTTTTGTACCAATTTTCGATGTCTTCTTAAAAACGACTGAATAGAGGTTCAACTATATCTGTATATTATATTTACAGATTTTTTTTAATTGGTAAATACAGTCCAGTAAAAATTCCACTAATTTGCATTCTAATCTTAGATTAGTATGTATTGGCATCATGATGCAAGTTATGCATTGAAATTTCAAAATGTAAGTTTAGTGTTAAGCCATCTGTCTATAGACATGTTTTTTTGCATTTAAAACTGCTGAGTAACTACTATAACTGTTGATACTAAAGTTTATCATTCTAGTATTACTTAAGAGTTCCTTAATCTTCATTTTTCTTTCTCCAGATGAAAGTTCTTATTCAGTACAAGACGTCGGTTAAAGTGCGAAACATAGAACATCCATTAGAATTAAATAGAGAAGTTGAGGAGATTTTCGATCTGAGAAACGGATGTTATTTTTTACAGATCTATGATAATGATTTTAATGAGTACATTGATTTAGAAGATTTTGAAACGGTAAAAGATAAAAGCAAAGTAAAAGTAATTGATTATGTAAATAACTTTACAGAGACAATTCTAGAAAATAATTCAACAGATACAGAGACTATTCATGAAAATTCAGAAATCCAATCTTCTGATGTTGGTGTTGATATTGTATTAGACTTGAAGGTAAATCAGTGGCCAGAGTTTATTAACATACCAACAGAAAATTTTTCAAAGGAACTTCTTAACACTCTAAATAATCAGAAAATCTTGAATTGGGTACAGTCATCAGAACTAACGACCCATCTAGCAAATTATGCATATCAGTATAAAAAGTATCCGAACAAAAGTGAAAGGCTACAAATTTGTACTACTCTTGTAAATAAATTTCCATACTTAAGAAATGATATCGGGTCAGGAACTGGTGGCTGGGAGATCCGAATTTTAAATAAGTTGAAAAAAATCCGGCAATCTGATCCATCTCTAGAAGTTCAGCTTAATCGTGAAAAAAGAAAATCAGAAACTAGTAAAACACCGAAAAATATTAAATTAAATCCACAAAGGGGCGAACTTAATTGGTCACCGGATCATTTTCCTGGAGAAAATGATAATTCACAAAAAATTCATATGCAGATACTACATGAAGAAAGTAAAAAAAGTCCATCTTTTCAGAATCGTAATACAATAACAAGTTTAATGAACTTGACATATTCATTCAGAAGAAATAAGATAAATAACAACATTTCTATCAAACAGTTAATGGATGAATATCCAATTTTTTTTCAAGAGAATGAACAATATAAGGAATTTGAGAGGTTAACTTCCATATGTATAGATGAAGTTTTTTTTGAGGAATCTTCAAGGAGTAGTAAATTGTTGCTGGATATGTTTTTAAAGAAACAATCCAACATAATCATATCAAAACAAAATGAAGTCAAACAAATTTTAAACTATTATGAAGATGAAAATATTGAAAAAATTGATGCTATCAAACAATCTTTGGGACTTTATATATTACCACTGTTGTTGAATGAAAAAATTGAGCATTTTGTGCAAGAGGTAAATTTTCTATTTTTTTTTTTCTTTAAGTTAATTTTTAAGATATATAATATGAACTTAAAAAATGTTCAGGATTACTTAAAAGGGGTTGAAATAATGGACTAGAGGTGTTGGTAGTTAATTTCATTTGAAAAAACATCTTAGTACTTTCGAGCCTTTATTCCAGGCTCTTCCTCAGAGAAAGTAATCCTGAACATTTTAAAAGTTTGTATTATATATTTTATATTAAAACAAGGCGAAAGTTGCGTTCCGTCATATATTTAATATTTATTAATTTTTAAGTTTCTCTTGATTTCATCCCATTTTTCTCACTGTTTTACTAAATATTAGCATGTCTATTTCAAATAAAGCATTAATAATTCTATTTCATATCTATGAAAAAAAAATTGACAGTGAAAATTCATAATTTAGAACCTAAATTTAGAATAGGGATAGAATTAATATTCGATATTCAGCCCTTTTATCGAATATTTGGTTGGCATATTTGTTGGCAAGATGGTGCCTTAATTGGAAATCCAATTGTTTGAGAAATGTGTTTATTAAAGAATGATGGATTATAAAACTCAAAATGTAAAATATCTTATCTGTAAACATTGTTTCATTTTAAAACACTTGAATATTCATCAATGCCTGCAAATTCCATACATGCATAAAAATGCCCTTAAGAAATTCATGATAACTTACTTTCTATTTTCTATAAAGATTAAGTAAGAAATGTAAAAATTTATTCATTAGATGCATTAATTAAAATTCATTTTCAAGGTAAATATCAAATATCACTATTACATATATATCAGTACATCTAGATACAGAACTGATGTCAAACTAGATTCTCAGATGGTGATTTATAAATATTTATTTATTAAAAATAAATGGTAAATATTAAGCAAAATATTTTTTAATTCTATAGTTTTCAATTTTGTATAGTTATTTGAATGATTTTTCGCTTTAATATGTAACATTACTATGTTCTGTATATTGTTTAATTAACATCTTCCTTCATTAATGTTCTTACCAGTTTGTGTGTATGCTTTCAGTGTTTGTTATATAAGTGGAATATTTTATGTGTTGGTTCAAATTATCAAAGTTTTTGTTAAATGTGTACTTTAACCATATCTTTTGTTTTAATGTAATTTTTAACTTAGGGCTTGGAAAATTATTTCAGATCAAGCTCATTCTTAAAAATTTTCAGAAAATGTTCTCATGAATTATAAGAATGTAAGAATATTATTGATTTTGAATGTAAGAAAGGATAAAAGTATCATTTGATTATAAACTTTTTGTAAATTCTTTATATTTTAATCTAAATAACTTTCTAACCTGACTTATAGAAAATGAATCTGATATACAGTAGACTCCCTCAAATCCGCACAGCTTGGGACCAGAGGTTTTGCGGATTTCTGGTCATTGCTTTGTTTACATTTTTTAAAAAGTAATTTGAATATAATTAATAATGAAATCAGAAGTATAATGAATGCTTACAATATGCTAAAATATTAAATTAAGTAATAAACTAAAATAATAAAAAATTAGATAGTTTTTAAAATGATAAAAATACTAAAAGCAAAGGTCAAATTAATAATAAATAATGTACAACTAAATATTCATTATAGAGATGAAATGTGTTTTTCCTAAATTATTCAATGAAACTTGTCTCATAAAGGTACATTAGTAATTCACATCAAGATCATAAAATAATGAAGCTTTATTTCAGGTTTAGCCAGATTTAATAACTAAAATACCTGGATTAATACATAAATATATTTGGTAAGGTTGTGATTACCAATGATATCAGTAATATCTTTATTTTTTCAGAATAAATTATTCTTTCTTCGTGAAAACACATGAATTCGATAATTTTAGCAAAAATTACAAATTAAAAAATATGTGGAATTGATATAAAACTAAAAAAGTCAAATTTTGCACTTACATCTGAACTGAATGTTTCATTGTTTACATCCGTAAAATATGTGCGGATTTTAGAGAGTTGCAGATTTTAGGAGTGCGGATTTGAGGGAGTCTACTGTATTTTAGAATAAAATAATAAAATGCAATTTTGTAAATTTTTGTGCTTAAATAAGTTTTTAAAATTTAATAATAAATTTAAAAAGTGTATTTCAAAATTGGTAAAATGATTAAGAAGTTCCTATTTAAAAAAAAAAAAATGTTTATGAATTAATTTCCTGTAGAAAAAGTTATTCTATTATAATTCAGATGTAAAAGTTGTTTTATTTTAATTATTAGCAGTATCCAGATGTTTGAAAGTTGCAAAAATAAGAAATACGTAAAATTATTAAAAAAAATTTAAATTGACAAATAAATATAAATTTGTTTTTAATTCTTTTTCCTCTTTAAAATTGAAAATTATCTGTATATATATGATCATCATTATACTAAAACAATATTAAAGTTTATACATACCTTATATTTCTGTGTATAAGCCGAGAATTTTTGGATACAGTAATTTCTGGAATAAACGCCGCATCGCGGAAAATCACTCAAAAAAATTTAGAAAATGGTCGTAAATGCCGCAGGTGAAATTTCCGCGGTAATTACAGTTAACATGTTAAACAGAAACACATTAATAAGCTGTATTAAGAAATCATAAAAATAAAATTATCAATCAGAAATCAATAAATAAATACAAAATTAATAATATTTAAATACCGTATTTTCAGGAATAAGCGCTGCGACGCATACGAGTTTAAAAGTAAAAATATGCTTAGTGCGGCGCAGCGGATACGGTGATTTTTTTTCCTAACAGTACCGAAAAATACCGTTAATCCGTTCCCCCCCAAACGTGACGAAAAATCATAAAATAATTAGAGAGGGGCGCTTACACAGGATTTTTCCACGATCGTTTCACAAAATTTTCAGGAATGAATCGTGAATCTTTGGATGAATCATGAATTTTGATAATTGAAGCAATACTTGAAAAAAAAATTGGTTTAAAAAAAAACGTAAATTCTGTCAAAAAACGCAGAAAAAAGGAGAAATTTGTAAAAAAAAAGAATAAAATCAATTAAAAAAATCTTTAAAACAAAGCACATTTCATCAAAGATTCATGATTCATTCATTTCATCATGATTCATCACTGAATCTTTGGAACGGGGGAAAAAATCGGATTCAGAACAAATTTTCTGAAAGTTATTGCAGGTGAAGTGCCCGGGCAGGGTTCGAACCGGAGTAAGCGGTCAGTAAGCGAGCGTCTTATCCGCCGAGCAAAAGGGTACCTCAGTTGCTTCCTGCGAGAAACTCGTTTTACTGACCGTGCAAGATGGTCGCCACAGTACTCCACCCCTAGTGAGAAGAACGTCGCGTTGACGTTCAATGAGCGATATGCACTCGTGTTGCGCTGGCACGTGCCAGATGCGTTGTCGTTGTCGTGCTGCCGCCACATTAAAGAATCGTGAAAAAACACAACTATCGTCAAAGAATTGGGGGGGAACGCTAATATCATCAAAGAACCACAAAAAAGTAAATATCCTCAAATAATCGTGAATTTTGACCAAAAAAATTGCGAAAACAAATGCAAATTTTCTCAAAAATTATGAAAACAAACACACAAAACACGAATGTCTACTAAAAAGCTAATATTGTCCAAAAATCACGATAGTGAATGCGAATATCGTCAAGAATATATCAGCAGTTTTTACATTTTTATATATAACAGATATAGCCAGAATTATTTTCAAGATGCAAAAGTATACCTTGACATTTTTCAGCAGAGTAAGTATTGTTTAACTAAAAATGCTAGAAAACATGCTTAAATTGTTCGTACAGAAAAAAATGTGAACTTTATGAATGAAAGAAAGTGAAAGAGCCATCTGATCAATAAAACTTGTGTTTTTTTGGTGTCAATCAATGATATGTGAATTTTATCTAACTTTAATTGATGAAATATGCATTTTTTGCGCCAGATCAACAAAATTCGTGATTTTTCTGTGGCCACTTCATCATGGCCACAAGTTGTGCACCCTAATGAAAACGAATGCAAATTTCATTAAAAAGATGCGAAAACAAGCACAAATTTTGTCTAAAGACTGCAAAATTTAATGTACATTATGTCAAAGGGTCATAAAAAAAACTTAAAATATTAGTATCAAGAGAGATCCTTCTTCCTCTATTTTTGTCAGAATTTTGTTGTGAATTTCAATTTTTTTAAAAATATTTTGAATCAAACCTGCTAATCAGGGATAAACATTTTTTTTCTTTTGTCGGATCTTAATTTCAAACAAATAATTATAAAAATGAGGGTAGGAGTTTATTTATGTTGTTAGCTACCCAAGTACTTAAGCATAGTTGTACTTATATAGCTTGCTACATACGCATGTTGCATATAACTTTGCTGTTAACAAACAATATAAATTTTTTTTATCTAGTTCATATATTAGCACTTATTTATACTTAACTCGTCTATATTTTGCAATAAAATATTCGATGACATAA
The DNA here is from genome assembly GCA_964019185.1 of Maratus speculifer. Taxonomy (NCBI): domain Eukaryota; kingdom Metazoa; phylum Arthropoda; class Arachnida; order Araneae; family Salticidae; genus Maratus; species Maratus speculifer. The sequence goes on from OZ025293.1 coordinate 403,131,621, forward strand.
ATGTATTTACTGGCCCTTGAAAAAATTACTCTCACTAGCCAATAACCGGCTACTAAAAAAAATTAACCTACCGGCCAGTGGCCACTAAGCAAAATTCCTTAATTTTACCTTTAATTTATACACCCTGTTAGTTAAAACATAGGCGGTTATTAATTTTTCTTAGTACAATCTACAAATGATTTGTTTTTTACTATAGTAAAAAATTATGTAATTTCCCCCCTTATTGCTACTAAACACATCACTAATATATTTTCTTATGATATAGTGTCCTTTTTTGGAGCTAACGCCCTGCCTTTTTTCCTTCTAAATTATCACTTTAGTAATTAAAGCATAAAAATGCATATTACATACCTAGTTAAAGATTATTTGTTTAATAATTATGATTTCAAAGTACTGTTAAATTTAATATTAAATGCAGTTACTGATCATTTTGATAAATGTCAATATCACTAGTATCTATATATATATTACACTTATGCAGCACAAAAATCGCGGATAATTGTTTAATGGCCAACACTTAAATGAAACGCATTTAAGCCATGGTAAATTGGGTTGATTTGCTTTTTTGTTCTTTCGCTGCAATTATAGAGTTTCAAAATATTGTTATTTTTTTTTTCCTCAGGTTTCACTTGATGAAGATGAATTTTCTTCTGTTTATCCGAAAATTTTTGCAATCGGAGGAATGGAAAGCAACAATTTTATGTTAGTTGCTGAAAACATTTGCCTAACACAAGGCCATAATTTTGTTAATATGGTTTGCTTATTATTATCTTTCTACTACACATTAAATATTTCATACCCCAAAGAACTATGTTCCACATTAAAATTTTTACAAAACTTTTTTCTAAAAATAACTGATGCCAATATGCCTCAGAAAATATTTTCTTTATATAAGAAGTTAAATTAGATTTTTTCCTTGTGTATATACTTAAATATATTATCTGTTCTATGTTTTTAAAGTTTTAAATTCTCATATCTCTATAGTATTGTGGTTTTTAATAATATAATTTGCTTTTAATAATTATGTTTTTTGTTTGACATATAATTTGTATCATTATTTTTCTTAATATCATGTAATTGCTTTTGTTATCATATTAGTTCCATTATGCTTTCTTGTGAGAAATGTGCTAAAACATTTTCGAACATTCATATATACTTTTCACATATTCGTAATGTTCATAGATTTGATCCAGATTTTAAATTTATTTGTGGGGTAAATTCATGTCCTGTGACTTTAAACTTTAGTTCCTTAAAGAATCACCTAAATAAGCATGAGAAGTTAAAAGCCAGAAAAAATAACAGGATAACTTGTAAAGTTTGTAATTTTAAAACTTACCTTAAATCAAAATTTATTGCTCATTTTAAATCTCATGATCAGATTGTTTGCCCAGTTAAAAACTGTGAGTCAACATATTCTGTGTATTCTTCTTTCACATCTCATTTATCTAGATTCCATCCTTGTTGTGTTCCAGAGGACTTTAAACCAGAAATTGTAGATAAAACTTCGCATTTATCACACTCAGATGTTCCAAATTTTGATACATATTTTAATTATTCAAATGTAGAATCAAAAGATATTTCGTTATCTGATTATAATAGGAGTGTTGTTTTATTTATTCTAAAAATGCAGGAAGAGTGTTTATTACCTAATTCAACAATAAAAGAATTAATTGATGGAATAACTGGATTGCAACACGAAGCCTTTTCACTATTTCAAAGATCTCTCAGTGAGACTACAGAAAATATCAAAATCAATGACACCATAACTAACCACTCAACAAGTCAGTTGAAAGAAATCTTCGATATCATGAAATCACAACACTTAAGAGCTAAATTCTTAAGGGAACATTTAAAATTAGTTGAACCAATACAATATGAGTTAAAATTAGGTTCTCAAACATCAAATTATCAATATATCCCTATCTTAAAAAACATCATAGTTCTTTGTGAAAATCCTGAAGTTTTAGATTATATCATGTCAAAGCCTGTCAATGAGAATTTCGATATTTTATCCGACATTCATGATGGAATTAAGTTCAAAACTAATCCTATATTCCAAAATGTACCTTGTATTGAAATAATATTATATTTTGATGAATTCATGACTTTTAATCCATTGAGAGGAAATCAAATTAAACATAAATTGGCTGCATTTTATTATACTCTAGGTAATATACCATATCAGTATCGCTCTGAAACAAAAAACATGCAACTAGCTCTCATGTGTTGGTCAGCTGATTTAAAAAAATGTGGCTTTAATGCAATTCTTGAACCCTTCATCAAAGACCTTAAAATATTAGAAGATGAAGGTATTGAAATTTCTGGTGTACCTTGTAAGGTTAAAGGGAGTATTGTGTCAATTGTAGGTGATAATTTAGCAGCTCACCAGATTGGAGGCTATGTTATATGTTTCTCTGGGAATACACGCTGTTGTCGCTTTTGTCTAGCAACTAATGAAGACATGCAAACTATTTTTTCAGATTCTACATTCACAAGGCGCTCGAAAGAGTTGCATAAACATCACTTATCATTGATAGCCATAGATTCAAAATATTCTTCTATTTATGGCTTAAAATTTGAATCTCCCTTAAATTCTTTAAAGTATTTTCATACTTCTACAATGTTACCCCCCGATGCAATGCACGATTTGCTTGAAGGCATAGTTCCAATAGAATTAGGATTAATTTTGGATGTTTTGATTCAAAAGAGATATATAACCTTATCTCAACTAAATAATACAATTAAGAAATCAAAATATGGACTGCATGATTCTCCCAATAAGCCCATTGAAATTTCTCATGCTTATTCAAAAGGTATTAAAATGATTGCATCGCGCATTTGGTGTCTTTTAAGGTTTTTACCTTTATTTATTGGTGAATATATTCCTGAAACTGAACCATTGTGGCTTCTCTTGCTAATGTTAAGAGAAATAGTGGATATTGTTCTTGCTCCTAAAATAAATGTGACTTATGTATCATATTTAGCTGATATTATCAAGGATCATCATTCCCTTCTTAAAGATTTGTTCCCAAATTTTATATTTAAACCTAAGTTTCATTATTTGGTACATTATCCAAATCTTATTGTAGAATTTGGACCTTTAGTTTCTCTGTGGTCAATGCGTTTTGAAGCCAAACATTTATACTTCAAACGTGTATCACAGAGTATTAAAAATAATATAAATTTGCCATATTCTTTATCTAGAAAGCATCAGTATTTACAGTGTTATTATAATTTCGATAGCTTAAGAACCATTGGAAAATCTGATAAAATTATTTGTGCAAAACCCATCAATGTAAAAAGTTATCCCCCTGAAATAGCAGATTTACTTAAAGATTATGAGGATTTTTATGTTGTAACCTCTGCAGAAATAAATGGTCTTTTATACAAACCAGGAATGTGTCTTATATCAAGCTTTACAAATGAAGAACCTGTATTTAGTAAAATTATTGTTATATTATGCAAAGAAACTCTAACAAAATTTGTATGTCGCAATTTTACTAGCAGTACCCTTTTTCACATAAAAGCTTTTAAATTAGGTGACTCTATATCTGTAAAAATTTTTGATGCTCATAATTTTATTGACCCATATCCACTCTCATTGTATAGATATAAAAAAAAATTTGTTGTAATTCTAAAGTATTTGGTTATAAACTCTAGTGAATATGCACAAGCATAGTTTATAATTGTAGAAATACCATATTTTTCTGTGTATAATCTGCAGATTATCTGTTAACACCCCCCAAAATTTTTAAGTGTGGATTATCTGCAGGTTCACATATGACGTGTACGTTCTAGCGAGAGAGGCCTCCGATTTTTAAAGAATATTTGTCTAGTCTTATAGGAACGTGCTTCTATGAAGGCTACAGGTGCAAAGTTTCTCAACTCATTTTGATCAAAAATTGCAATCTGATCATATGTAGTTGAATCTTTTTTTATTTGTAACTTGGAATATGTATAAATTAAAAATCACGTCTAAAAGAAAATGCGTAAGTTATACAGCTGAATTTAAGCTGCAATGTAATAGAAAAGGCAGAAAAAGTTGATAATAGATCAAATATAATCGATTGCCATAATCAAATATTCGGTTATGGTACAAGAACAAAGAAAAGAATTATTATTGTAAAATAGTTTTGATACCTATTGGAATTTATTATTGGTAACTAGTATTGTCAAGTATTATTGGTAAGATATCGAATACAATTGATCGCCATACTCGAATGTTCGATTATGTCAGAAGAACAACAAAATAATTATTAAACTATTGTCAAATATTATTGATACTATCGGTTATTATTTTAACTTGCAGTTATCTTATAATTATGTATTTTATTTTAATTATCATTTAAATAAGACATCTAAATGAATAGAAAGTTTTCTTTTTTAGTATTTTGGAATGTTGAAAACAATGAGCAATCATCTTATAATATTCGCCGGATTATACGCCGGTGCAAATTATCTGCTGAAAATATTTTTTAAAGGGTAAAATTTACAGCTGCAGATTATACGCAGGAAAATACGGTAACTCTGTCTTATCCACACAATTTGGAGTTGAAAGTTTGATGAATCAATAGAAAATTTAGTAGTTTCTTGATCTTTGTTTTATTTACATATAATTTTTTTAGTCAAGTTGTAGATTAGCAAGCAGTATTTGCAAGAAATGTGCAAAAACAAAATGCTTACAAGAGTTGCTAATTTAATTATATAAATTATTATGTTATATATTATAGGTGGAATAATGATGTGGATATCATTTGTTATTCAATTTTTAAACATTCATACTATAGTTACTTTAGTTTTACTTTATGCTGATTATTTTTTGTGTCCTACAATTAGTTATTATCCCATGGTTTTGAATCAAATAACATAATTTGTGGACTTAAAACATCAAATAAATACTTTGTTTAGGTATAATTGTTGTTAAATTTTGTTTATCTAGCATATGGTATTTTTATTTTGTATAACTTGAACTATTGCTCTTTTTATCATTTTCGAATATAGTTGGGAAATATTTATGAATTGGATTTATTTGGACATCTGTCTGTCTGTCCTCTAACTCGTGTAAATGTACTCATATTACCATGTAATTTATTTATGTTATTGAAATCTACAGTGGTATATTCAGTATTGAAAATGAAGTGTGTGCTAATCATGGTTCATTTACAGGCCCACTCGAAATATTTCATTACATTATGATCTAAATAGAAGAAAAACAAAACCATTGTCGAGTATTTTAATAGTATAACAGTATTTCAAATATAATTAAAATTATATAGATTCTTGAAGTGCACTAGAAGATGCTTAAGTAGAAAATGTGTGCAGGAATCCTACGGGTCAAGAAATTTTAAAACTTTGGCAAAAAGTCAGGGATATGTCAGGGAAATTTTTATGTATTTGAAGAGGTCAGTGAGTTTTTAATTTATCACTTTCCATCAGAATCTCGGTTATTACAAATGAAGAAATTTTAAATTAATTATTCATTCAATCTAAATATTTTAAGTAAGATTTATGCAAACTATATAACAATAGTATAAATTAAAAAATAATTAAAAATAGGAAATTCATATGATGCATACTTTTTTTATGCATTTAATGTTGTTCTAAATCATTGTTTTTCATTATAGAGTTTTAAAAATATATATATAACTTGAATTTATATTGATAAATATTAGGGGAAACAAAAAAGTCAGGTAGTTTTATTTATTTTTTAACAAAATTATATAGGTACTTTAGTGTAGCACTTGCAGTATGTATGCAGGGACATTGAAAAATATTTAATTATATTATAATTTATGAAAAACATTTTGTGAACATGACTTAATGATGTTTAAACTGTTATAAACATAATGAAATTGGTATGACTTTCTAAGATACACAAATACATATTTTTTTGCAAAATATTCTGTCCAAATCAGTTATGCTTTATTTACACTATCACACAAAAAAGTTTGGTAATATAATGGTCCGCAGGGAGAAATTGTTCGCAACATTTTTCTGTTATGTCAACACTGTGGCTCTCAATATGTTAAACAACAGCATCATTAATACTCAGTGGAGATCACAGTATTCAGTGTTCCAAATAGTTTTACAGCCTTTTTAATCCCTAACAATTTTTATTTAGTGTATATGAGTTTTAAAACATTTATTCAACTTGTACTGATTACAAACTCCTGTACTTGAACTTTTTACAGCAGTCAGAAATTAAGCTTAAAAATAATATTTATTTAAAACTTTTTTGTGTGTGTATTCTTAAATCAAAAAATAGAAGTAAAACTTTCTAAATTATATTCATCTTAGATTTGAATAACTTTTTATGTCATTTTAAGCATTTAGAAAAATTATGATTTTTTTTAATCAATTGATTAAAATCATGATTTAAATCATTAATACCTTATAATAAGCAAACCTACATTGTTTCTTAATAACTTCTGAAGAATGTAAGTTAATGAACTTGCATTGTGATTGTTATTATATTTTTATACTCATGTATAACTTGTTTTATGTAAGAAAACTTTTTAAAACCCAATATGTTTTGCTGTAAAAAGTATGCAAAAATTACCATAATAATTAAACCATTTTGTGGAAGATATTATAACATGTATAACTGAAGTTTGCTTTTCTAATAAATGTTTACTTTTCAATTGTGTGTTATTTTTTCTTTCAAATTCTATAAAATATTAATGTAGTTTGTGTTAATTATTTATTTTAAAATATAAACATTTGATTTAAGATAATATTTAATTTGTCACCTAGTTGTGTGTATATATATATATATATGTGTGTGTGTGTGTGTGTGTGTGTATATATATCAATTTTTAAAATAACACATTACCTTTTACACTGCTTTGTCAGATAGCTGAATATTGATAGTCAGCTGTTGATGTTTAACGTGATCCATTCTGGTAAAAGAAACTTTAAAACAAGTGACAAGCATTGCATATTTTAAAACTAAGTGGTATTGGGTGTGCCTCTTAGACTTTAACTTCACCAGATTTATCCATAGTTTTATTTAAATTGATTTGTATTTTTATATTGTCATTTTAAAAACAAATTTGAAATTTAAAATTTTGTAATTTTCTCAATCCTTTTAGTTATATGTAAATTTGGAGATTTGCATTCTTTTCTTATACCGTGCCTGTTGTAATGAGGCACAATATTATCTTTTGAATAATTAGACACTTCACAGTACTAATATATTTATTCTCAGATTAATTTTATAAATAGCATTCATTCATTAAACAACTATTACTTAATACTATAACTGAGAATTTCTTCCAAGTTTGATGATAATGTATGGGGAAGAAACAATATTATTTATTATCTACATTTTACAAAATTTGATTTTCAATTAATGTTAAGTTTTGATCTACTGTATATATATATTTAAATGGATCTTTTCAGACGATAAATATTTAAAAATAACATTCAAAAATTTTACTGAACTAATTTCAGATTTATTGCCTTTTTAAAAAATGTGTTAAAAAAATACTTTTTGATTTTTGTACTAATATATGTCAGTAATAAACATGAAATTTTTAATGCTGCAAACTAAACTTGAAAATATGGGCTACAAATTCCATTTGCATTCATTTTATTTATTTATTTTTTCAGATTTACTCGTTACACTATTTTTTTATTTTATTATAATTCAATTCAATTCTAATTCTTCGTTTTGGTTTATTGTTTTATTGATAAAATCCATTGGTGAATCTTGTCTACTTTTAATGGTATTATATATATATATATATATATATATATATATATATATATATATATATATATATTTATTTATTAAATATTGCATTTTCTCTCATCTTGAGAGTATAACGGATTTCATAATTGTGATTGTTTCATTGAAATTTGCTTTTAAAAAGCAAAGAAGACTTCTATTTCACAAAGGTGACAGGTATTGAATTAGTTTGATGGTTTTTGTCAACTTAAACGATTCTTTATATTTATAACAGATGTGCATATTTTGAAATACTGAAATTATGTTATTTCAACACAATATTTCCAATAAAAGATATTTAAAAAAAGTATTTAAATGTAATGTTTGTAATTTATGATAAAATAATACTGTTTTTAAAATATAGAAAACATAAGCTTTGTACACATTAATTTATATATTTTTAATTAACACTGAAGTTTTTTCTCAGGTTGTTATACATTGAAAAAAATTATGACTTGTTATATTGATTGTAGAAACATAAATTGTTAGTTAAAAATAAATAAATTAAAAGATATCAAATTTTGTTGATAAATGAATTTCTTTAAATATTCGTGTTATTGTAGGTTTCTTATGAAATTGTGTTCTTAATGAATTATTTGCTAAAATTATGACAAACTAAAGATTTTCACTCATTGTAATTTCAAACAACTGTTATTAATTTTAACTGAACTGTGACTAACTGTGATAAGATTTTTGAACCAAGTAGTTAGACTATTTCTGTAAGATCTTGAATCTGATCGAGAAATAAACTTGTTGGTTACGCTTAACCTTTAGCAGCCATCATCAAATGAATTATATATCATGATTTTTACATAAATATTAATAATACTGCATGATGGATGCTTTTTACTAGATAATATGGATGCTAAGATGAAAAATTCACCACACATCGGTTAGACATGCAAAAAGAAAAAAATAAAGGTGAGACATATTTCGACAGTCTAACAGTTTTTCTTTGATGTAATGAATGATGAAATTGAAATTTGAAAAAATGAAATTGTTCATGACTCAAAACTTTTTTTGTTGCATGTCTCGTTGGTGTGTGGTGCACCAAATACTATAAATTAGACTTCCTAGATTCTGTTCCAGTGTTGGGATTATTAACTGGAAAAAATATTTAGAAACCTTTGTTTGCTTTTATTGACAGATTTTAAAAACAACTCCAAATACTTAAAAAAAAATTACATTTCACAATATAGATATATATATATATACTTGTGTAGATTTATGTATACAAAAAAAAAAATATTTCCAACTAAGCAAGAAAATGCCCAGGCTGAGAATCGAATCTGGGTCCTTATCTTACAGGGCCAATGCTTTATATTTTAAGCTAACTGGGTCAACAATCAACAAGCACCTTCTTCTCAGATAACCTTATGGTAATAACATCTGTTTTTTCATTTAAACAGCTTAACAGAATGAACTAAAGGTAAAGGATATGCAGATAAACTATTTTTTAACACAATTAAACTGATTGGTGAAGTTATACAAATTGAATATTTCGATCTGAGTGAAAAATTTATACTTTTTCAATAATGTGGACATTCTACAATGGGATGATTTCAAGTGTCACATTCAATCCACAGATCATATAGGGAGTACTTGTGACTTAAATTAAAAGTATTTGACTAATGCAAATATGCGCTATCTGCTAATGATAAGTAATCATGTCATTAACATTTTTTTTAAATGTAACTTCACTTGAACTGGAATCATGTTATTTTTATCAAAGAAATAAAAAGAAGTCCTCTCTTTTGATTAGTCATCAAATAATTTGTTTATGATAAGGACCACATAAAAATTAAATAGTATGTGTTTAAACTTAACACTTTATCCGCAGTAAATTACATCTTTTAACATTTCTGTTATTTGATGGACCCCATAAATATCTCTCTTTTGTGGAGAGAGAAAAAATTGAATATTGCTGTAACATCTGTGAATGGAATATTATTAATTTTACTTTGCTGTGTGATGTGCACTGTGGTCGTTGGCAATTAACGTCAGTTTTAATGATTTGTATATTTGAAAATCAAACTTTTTAAAAATTAGTCCTTATCAGGTTATTAGTTTAAAGACAAAAAAGTAAAATAAAAAAATCACTTGCAAGTCACTATACTATTGTTAATATAAGAAATTTAAAAATATGATTCATTACTAAACACATTTTTCAAAATTGTATTTTTGCCAACATAATATTGGTATCAGATACCGACATACTACAATATTTTTTTAACCAGTTTTCAAAATTTTATTTGTCGTTTTCAAAATTTGTTTGAAAATATAAAAACTGAGGGATTTCTTATAAACTTTTTGATGTTACTAATAAACTTATGCATAGTTATGTTTTCAAAATTTCCTGCATTTTATCAAAATCTGCCATGACTGTAAGGAATCACTTAACATTGTACTTAAAAAAAAGAGGGGGGGGGGTAATAATCGCTGATTTTTGCCCTCCTCCGACTGCACTGTTTTTTTTTTCCTTATAAATTGTTTTCAGTTTTTTAAAAATATAATTTAAGCTGTACATTTACTGTCTGCGGTTGATTTTTGTTTGAAGATTGTTTTTGTATTATTAAAAGTTGAAAACTACATTTAGTTAACAAATTCTAATTTATTTCAGAAGTTGTAAAATTGATTTTTTCCCCCTGGTATGAAATGTTTATAACGTCATTGTATGATTGTATAAAATATGTAAAAACTTCAATGATGCTATGAACATTACATATTGGAGGAGGGCGGAGGAATGTCATAATTGAAATATATTTAAATTTTCTAAATAATTTTATGTTTCTGATTTTATAAATAATCTTCAAATAAAAAATTAACTGGAAAATGCCTTATTTTTACCCCTTAAATAATGTTAAAGCAGTCAAAAAATCTTATTGGCAAAACAATAGTCAAAGATTATCTACCTACATCTTTTGGTGCTAAGTTGAACCATTATTTGGTGTTTGAGTAGCTGTCACCACAAGATGGTAAAACATTGCTCCAACATTTGGTGCTGAGGTTGAACCATAAGGTGGTAAAAGGTTGAACCATAAATTGGTTAATGGTTCAACCTTTCACCACTTTATGGTTCAACATTTCACCACTTTATGGTTCGACCTTAGCACCAAATGTTGGAACAACATTTTACCATCCTATGGTGGCAGCTACTGCAGCACCATAAATTGGTTCAACCTAGCTCCAAATTTTTAACAGTGTATGATAGTAAGTAAAAGCTGTTTTTCACGTACATTGTAAAAAACAAATCTTAATACTAAAATTCCGATGCCAATGTGGCTTAAGGGAATTAAAATTAAGTGGTATATATAATATACCGGTGCCCTTCAAGGGGTTAATTCTCTGACAGTCTTGTAAAAGGGCAAATTTGTAGTGTTGTTTTCGCTGCATTTTATTTTAAATACTAATAAAACATGATACTTTCAAAACTATGTAAAAATACTTAATCACAAATATTCATCTGAAGTTTGAGATATTAATTGTACAACGCATTAAAAACCCATTAAATCACTAGATTTATGTTATTTTAAATATTGCTCATAATGCAGGAAAACCTGGAGTTTAGTGAACATAATAACACGGGCTTGCCATTACAGGATTTTTCAGGTGTCGATCACTCATTTCTGCATTTTGCGATTGTAAGTACCTTGTTTCTGAAAGAGTTAACACTAGAACTACCGGAATTATGACTCAAGTTTTATAAAAATATTTCATGCCGGAATTTTGATTTAAAACAGCTTAAGTTTATTATTTAATGTTTTTCTTCTTTGTATGTTTTTAACTGATTTTATAATCAAATTTCTGGTTTGAACCGAAACGTAATCAAACGTTAGTTGCCTAAATTACGACTGACGGTAGTTCCAGTGTTTATCATTTAACCCGTTCGCGACGGGAGCCTTTTACGAAATTTTTAATGTTTTCTCACCAGTTTTAAACAACAGAAATTTGTGGCTTATTAAATCGAGAAATTGCTCCGATTAAATAAGGCAAAATTTACGGTATAATTTTACTGGTGGCGATAAAGACGAATTCTTAAGCCTATTTGCGGCACGAATATGTGTCGCTCGTCCCCAGGGAGTTAACAAAATCTTTGTTCATAATCCGTATTTTTGAAAGAACTTTCAAATAATGCCTATTTTTTTTACAGAATTTTTAATCATCTATCACCGATTTTTCAAAACCGAAATGTTCGCACAGTTCAAACAGAAAAATGCCTAGATTAAATAACTCAAAATTTACTGGTGCATAGGTGCCAACCTGACATCGATTATCCGTAATACATGCGTTAAATTGTCCCTGGTTTAATGCGTTTCGAACCAGAATTTATTCAAAGAAATGAAATTAAGTATGTTCTAGTCAGGGCTCGAAAAATCTACATGCCCGACATCAGTGTTGTTAGACGGCGACTTTTTAAAAATTCAGATTGGCACCACTTCTTTGGATTGGTAAAATTACGTTTCGTTTAATGACATATTAATCAAGAGGAATTTTATCCTTTAATAAAAGTGGTGCCAATCAAATTTTTAAAAAATCGCCGTCTAACAACACTGATGTCGGGCATGTAGATTTTTCGAGCCCTGGTTCTAGTAACAATCCTGAAATTAAATGAATAAAGATTCACGAAGTATATTTTCTGGTTTGAAATGACGTTAACCTGGATCAAACTAATCCAGGTACTACGGAAGATTAGTTGAAAGTTGGTTGCTATGCTGGTGAGAATAATAAACCATGAGGGGAATATGGATACGTGGTACGAGCAAATCATGATTGTCAAAAACAGTTTGCCCGTATGACGGATAATCAGGGAAGCGGTTAAATACACAGAATATTAGAAAATTTATATATTTTGCGAATAAGAAGTATTTTTATATTTCTGTTAATCATTTAACACTAGAACCGCGAGAAATGTCACTCAAGTTTTATCAAAATATTTCGCTTCAGAATTATTAGATACTACTTAACTTCTTTGTAGGAATTATTTTTTTGGTGCTTATACTTATCTTATGTTATAAAGAGTTTTCTGGTTCGAATCGTCATGTTTTTATTTCATACGGGTCAAAATGACCCGTCACTGCGGTGCTAGTGTTATTTATTTATTTATTTTCCTAGTGTTATTTTATAATATATTTTTCAAATACAACCTCTGTATTGAAAAAAGAAATATTTCTTTTTGATCACAAACTTCAAATATTGATTTTACCTATGATTCAATTTATATTTCGTCTTTTTACTAATAAGTGAATTTTTTATTTAATAACTTTCATTTCTCTTTTTTGTAATAAAATTTTCTCTCATAACATAGGGTGTTTATTTCTTTTGTTAAGTGTCCTAATATTTTCCTGCGTGTGACAGTTCTTTTAAAAATTCTTGCTGAACTTCTTATGTTTTATTGCTATAAATTTATAGGTTCGCCTACTTTGTCAAAAACATTCTTCTCTATCAAGCATCAAGATTATACTCTTCAAACAATTTCTTTCTCTTCACTGATTTATAGCATTTTACAGTACTATATATATATGTATGTATTGTAATATTTTTACTATTCAGTAATTTAAGCCTATTTCTCAAAGAAATTTTCGCTTGGATCATATGCAAACAATACTTATCAATTAATCTTGTGAGAATTGTAGCGTCATTTGTACTCAATGCATTAATCACATTAAATATCATTTACGCATTTTATTCGATTTGAAATAAGATATATATATCCGTTAAATGTTACATAACCATAGATTCTTTAAAGCCTAAAATGCAAAACAGGAACAAAAATGTAATTTATTGTTCATTCTGAGAAAAATGTTCATGCGTATTAAAAAATAAAAAAAAACTCTAGAAAGCAGTGAACCTTAATATACGGACACATAAAATTTCTTCAATTTTTCTTATACAAGCATAGAGATAACCAATTTCTATGCTTCATTTCATTTATTGTTCTGTGAATTGTAAACGTTTAGTGTGCATAGTTCGTGTGTTAAAGCGCCCACAAAATTTGCGTCATATACATACAGGTATTCAGAATCACGGTCAAGAGCATTCTACCAGTCAAATAGTGTTAAAAGCTTCTTAAACTGTGAAAATCTGCCAAAATTTGGAACTCGAAAATTTTCCTCGATCCAATAGTTAAAAAAATGAAGAACCACATATAAAGAAAAACAACTTGAACAGGATTTCGATATCCTAATTATTCCTCAAACATCATAACAGGATAAAAGCTTTTCGGTCAATTCTTTTACTGGTTTCCCTTTGTGATAATATTACGTTGTACGACTTTATTAAATTGAAGAATTTTAAAATAAAAATTGTTTTGTGAAATGTACTAAGGTGTTCATTTTATACGTTGTGTAATTGAAGAAACGTAAACATGTCGTTAAAAATTAGAAATATTAGCTAATGAAACAATTGAATCACAAAAGAAATATATTACACAGCAAAAGACTATATGTAATATTTAACATAATAACTGTAGAAAAATGTGTTTTAGTATAACAAAAAAATTCTTGAAATCTCTATAATAAACTAACTTCTTAAATAAATTCTCATTTAAAGAGTTTCAAATAAACTATTATGTGGAAATCTGCACGGAAATAAGAATTCATTAGATAATATACCCCATTCCTGAATCATTTAACACTAGAACCGCCGGATATTTTACACAAGTTTTACAAAGAGCGTTTCTCACCAGAATTATAATTTTAAACTATTTAACTTATTTAATTAGTCTATTTTCAAGGTACATACTTTTACCATATCTTATGAACAAAATTCTGGTTCGAATCGATTATTATCAATCTGCAAGGGGTCATTTTGACCCCTAATGGCGGTTCTAGTGTTAATTGTAGAAATAAAAGTATTACACTGCTAATAAATAAATGTCATTGTATTATAGTAAATACTCCAACTATCCTGTGTTTGTAAAATAATATATTAGCATAACTGAGAAAAACGTTAACCTTTAGTAATGTAGATATAATATTAACACATTAACGCCCGAATTATTTTCTTCGCTAAAATTTAAATGTTGTATTTCCCACCACTTTTAAAATCAAATTAACTTTTATTTAAATTTATCGAGGATTCTGTCTCGTGAAAGAAGGTATATATTTATCTTCCTCTTTACTGGTGGGAAAACTGCTTTCTTGCTGTTTTTGTAACCGTCCTCAAAAGAGGACGCTGGGCGTTAATGTGTTAAAAAGTTTTAACATTATACTGGAAATGTCGAAAAATATTCATTTTATTTTTGCATAAAAATTTTAAATTTTATTGGTTTGTATGAAACCTGACCTTTCGAAAGCTACCAGTCATCAAAATTCCGAACTATATTTCGTATAAATCTAAACGTAAGAAAATTTAAGAGAATCTCCCAAAAGAAAATCTCCCAAAATATTTTTATATTATTCGCTGAACTAATCTTAGATAATTCTTGAAAATGGCTACGGGGTGATAAAAAAGAAATTCGACGCAATTCCAGAGTATTTATGAAAAAAGAGAAGAGATAAACATATTTTTTGCTATAAAAACAAATAGTAAAGTATATATTTTTATTTTCAGTGATAGCGTTATTAAGGAAAGTCTCTACAAGCATATTCTAAGTAATATTTTAATGTTATTTTACTGAATGAAACAATAAAAGAAATTTCTATGCATGCAATTTAAATATATATAAATAATTTACAGAAATACTGTAATTTAAGCTTATAAATAATAAAGTTTGAGATTACAGATTAGAGGAGATTAAATCAGGGGTTCAATTGCTGAGCCACCAATGGCTGATTGTAACCTTTAATTTTTTAGTCTTCCTCCTCCTATTTAATGACATAATTTCTGAGATTTAACGCTAGAACCGCCATTAGGGGTCAAAATGACCCCTGGCAGATTGATAATAATTGATTCGAACAAGAATTTTCTTCAAAAGACGTATTAAAAGTATGTAGCACAAAAAATATACTAATTAAATAAATTAAATTGTTTAAAATTATAATTCTGGTGGGAAACACTTTTTGTAAAACTTGTATAAAATACCCGGCGGTTCTAGTGTTAATTGCGTGTAGAATATTTTTAAATTTAGTAGTGAAAATCAGTCTTTTGTGGCGCAGTGGCTTGCATCAATGGATTAAATAATTAAAAAAACAAGATACAATAACAAAATATTAAAACCGTTTTATTGCAATTAAATCTTCTTTTTTCGTATTCGGCAGTGTATGTTAAAATTATGTTTCTTTTGATAATAATTTCTATTAGTTTTTTTTTTTTTTTTTTTTTTTTGACAATTTATTTTAGCCGACCGAAAATCTCAACAAAGCTCTCTTTAATTTGTCGATTGCAAATTTTATGTTTTGCGTGAAAAAAATGTATCAATGTTTTTATTTTGATATAAAATGTTTGGATTTATGGTATTAATGTCTTCGAATTGTTTTTTAATATTTAGTATTTAGAATTAAATTTGTGAAAAAAAAATGTATTTTAACAATAAAACAGCCGGGTATTTTACAAAAGTTTTACAAAAAGCGTTTCGCACCAGAATTTTTATTGTAAACTATTTAAATTATTTAATTAGTGTATTTTTTGTGCTGCCTATATTTAACATATCTTATGAAGTAAATTCTGGTTCGAATCGATTATTATCATTCTGGCAGGGGTCATTTTGACTCCTAATGGCGGTTCTAGTGTTACATGAAGTGAGTGAAAAACGCTTAATTTTAAATTAACCTTCCTACCCTGTTGAAATTTTACTCAAACTTGATTAAAATATTTCACACCAGAATTTTTATTTAAATCCATTTAACATACTTATTCAACTTAAATCTTTGTGTTATTTATTTAATTTACTTTATGAAAAATTTTCTGATTTGAATCGAATGAAACGCACTATAGGACTGGGTCGATTAGACCCATTCAGGGTAGGTTAAATGAATGAAAGTGTTATACAGATTTTTTAAAAAATGAATGCTTGCGCCCGTGTAACGTAAATTTTCCTTTTTATTTATTTATTTATTTAATAATTGGTGAAGTTGTAATTTCGTTCCAAGTAAAAGCTGAACTATTTATACAGCTTTTGCTATTTAACTGATCAATATTTTTGAAAAAAACTTTCTACCGTAATTTCGGGTGTATAAGCCGCGGGTCAAACAATTCTTTTTCGACCCAGAATTTTTTAAGAAATAAGTATAATTACTTAGATCGCCGTAAATATTTGTATTCAATCACTAAATAAGATTTCTGGGTCCAAAAAGAATTGTTTGGTCCGCGGCTTATACACCCGAAATTACGGTAATTTTGTCTATTTTGCATAATTGAATCAGATAAATGCTTGGGTTAAATAATACAAAATTTACAATAAAATTTTACTGGTGAGAATAATAAATTATGACTGGAGTATGGTTGCCGGTACGACGTACGGGCAAAACTGGGAAGCGGTTAAATGAAAATGAGTTATTGTTCTTCCATAATGCAGGGGTGGCATTCCATAGAAGGGTGGTGAGTGGTCACAGAAAACACAGTCAACTACCAGTATTTTCCTATAGATTTTTTTAAATCAAAATACAGGTGCTGAATGCCTTTTATGAATGTGTATCCCCCTTACCACCTTCCCTGTACAGGGAAGGTGGTCCCTATAATTATTTTGAAAACAATATATCTATCGTACCGTAATTTCCAGGGTATAATCCGAGGATAAAACAATTCTTTTTTGTACACAAAAATGTTATTTACTGATTGAAGAGAAATATTTACTGTGATTTAATAAATTATATTCTTTTCAAAAACTTTCTGGGTCGAAAAATAATTGTTTGATCCGCGGAATTTACGGTACCTTTCTATAGAAAACCTTTTAAAAAATAATCATGTTTAAGGATTCTGGTACAGCCAACATATTTTCCCTATATAATGCGACTCCCTGATAATGAGGCTGGTATGTGGTGGAACTAGATTAAATAAATTCATACTTCAAAACTTTTTTTAAAAGCTCAAATAACTGAGTAAATTGATCATAAGGTTTTTTAAAAATGCTTTTGAAAGTACATTTTATTCCAACCCGAAGGTGTAAAAGTTGAAAATGTGCGATAGTCAGCAGTTTACAAAAATGCAGTATCAAAAATTACAAAACCGAAATTCCATCGTCAAGTCTTGCCATTCACAAAATAACGTCAAAGTTGGGCACTTTTGTCCCTTACAATATATATAGAGCACACGTGTAAGCAAGTTTAGATTAAAAAGAATTGAAATTTTCAAAATGCAGAAAATATCGTTTTAATTCTTTATCTTTTATTTTATTTTTACAACAAGAATATTTCGCAGGCTTTTATTTAACGTGTCTTGTGTGTGCGTGTGGTTCAAGTCTTGCTAGTATTTCTTTTCACACTTCCTCTGCTACAAATGAATATAAATAATAATTTTTCGTTATGTTAAATTTTTCGATGATAATAAAATCATAGTGTTTAAAAATAACAATATGAAATTTGCCTACGTCATCCAATCCTTATAGGTAAAAATATTTGTCCAATAAGGGTACGTAAATATTATGAGGTATGCGCAGGGATGTAGTCGTAAAAACAACAGAGGATATACGCTGTAAGCAGAGGGTATACGTTCAAGGCAGATAGTTTACCCTAGCGTGCGTATACTCTAACATTCTTGAGTAGTAGGCGGTATACGGTGCTCCTTTAAAATATTCAGAAAGTATACGGCGTATATCCCCGTGTACTTTTGCACTATATTCTTGCATATGTGATTGCATAAATTACTTCAAACAGAACTTTATTTGATTCAACAGAAGCGGCTGTTATTCGATGGAAAAGTGACAGGATTTCTGATTGAGAGAACTTTTAGTTCCGTACCGAATAAATAAATTTCGTTTTGATCCCAAGCAGATTTTGATCAATTCTTTTCTTACCAAGAAATTGAATTGAAAATTGTTTATCCAGTTTATTTTTTTTTATAAAATACTTACAAAAAATTACTCGCAATTTAATTTATTTATTTTTGAAAGAGTTATTTATTTCCATCAATTTTCCTTCATTATTTCTGTCCCTTTTTAGTAGTTTATGATTTTACTGATAATTCATCCGTGATTAAGACATTATACAAACCATGAGGGGACTCAACCGCAGTTTTGCGGTTAATACAACATGGGTTACATCGATTATTAATTTTTTATTATTAAAATCTCTCTTTCTAATTGGCTACTAGAAATGCCAAAAAGCATTTTTATGTTAACCCAATAGTGCCTAGCGTCCCTTTTTAGGGATGATTATAAAAAATCCAATAAAGCACTTTTCACACCAGTAAATAGAAAGATAAATAAGCACTATTTTTCACGAGATAAATTCCTCAATAATTTAAGATAAAAGTTATTCGTTTTTAAAAAGTGGTGGAAAATCCAAAATTTCATTTTTAATGATGAAAATAATTTGGGCATTAATGGGTTAAAATAGGAATAAGTTATTGCAAATGTTAAAATAAATATTAAAAAAAAAATACTTTTACAATAACCATGACATGGACAAATAAGTTGCATTTCTATAATGAAGAGAGAATTGCCTGCAACCAAAATCTACGAACAAACCATTTATAAATCAAATATAAATATTTTTTGTTTACGTACATCATATATACATATATATATATATATATATTTAACTTGAGGTGCGATTCATTCAATTCATAGTAAATATTAACCACTTGAGGGGCGGTTGTATGTGTTATGAAACTATTTAATCTTAATTCCCAAATAACACATTGACACCAGAATTTTGGTAAAAAAAATTCGATTCATTAGATGCGTGAAATATAGAATTTTCTTATTTACAAATAAAGTTGTTTCCATATTCCGTAATCGGTGTCCATTCAATACAGAGAGATTTTTAAAAAATCATGCTTGAAAGTTATTTTAGTATAAAAATATTAAATTGAGATAGTCATTTCAAACACTTTGCAATTGAAAGAAAAATAATTTTTTTTCCAATTGGATGATAGAAAAACTCAAGTTATGGCATCTTTAGAGGTTAAAAAGTTCAAGTAAAATGTGAAATTTATTTGTCAAGCGTTTCCACCGTCGATATAATGTCAATGTTTTTGCTTTTTAATATAGATTTTAGTACTATAGTCTTAAAGCTGTTGTAAAATTCTCAAACCGGACAATTAGATGAAAGGTTAGTGATTCGTTTCAATCAGAATTACAAAGCTTCAAAAGGAAGTGTCAGAAATTATCACCGATTAATTCGCATCGAAGTTCGATATGCAATGAGGATCCATTTAAGAGAGAAAGCATCATCATGATAAAATGATTATTTCCTAACACTATTAGAATAAGTAGTTGGTAACTAATTAATCTTTATTTAATTTTCATAACTGTAATTGCAATGTAAAAAATTACTAAGTAATTTTACTCCAGCGAAATCTTAAAAGAAAGAAAAAAAAGAAAACAAAAACCGACCTTTGTCCCTAGATTAACGGAGTTTGCTTTTCAATAAATGGTTTTGTCAGTAAAATGTAAAATTTACGAGATTTGACGGCTTATCTGTAAAAAGTGACATTTTCGCTAAATTTACTGGAGTAATTCAAGGTAAAATACCGTAAGAGAAATTCTTCATTAGAATTATCAAAATAATATTCTTTCTTGAATGAAATAATGGAAAACAAATCTCTGTAAAGTTTGATTATGAATACAAAAATTAATATCCCGCATATTTAGATTACTTCAACAAAACTTCACCATTTACTGGAAATCAATTATCATATATACTCGGAAGATTATGATTTCTGTTTCCTTGTAAAAGTTTTATAGATTTTGTTTTATACTATGTAGTATGATAAATTTAGTTCAATTACCAAAGCTAAATATCCCTTCAGCAATTTTCGTCAGTAAAAAAAAAAAAAAAAATGTACTTAAATATTTTTGAACAGCTCTTTGTATGACGTACCATATTATTACATATGCGATATAATGCATGAAAAATTAATTAATTTTGAAAAAGCATATCACGACTGAAAACACATTTTCAGAAATTATCGCTCATAGACAGCAATGCAATAAAATTTCTTGTCTGTACCTGTAAATAAATGGTTTGTGTATACCTATGTAATGATAAGATACTATATATGCTTTATTAAGTGCTATAAAAGAATTATAATTTCCACTTACATCCTTTTCAGTATTGAATATGCCATGATAAATATCAATAACATACATACCGTAATTTCGGGTGTATAAGCCGCGGATCAAACAATTCTTTTTCGACCCAGAATTTTTTAAGAAACAAATGTTACTACTTAGATCGACGTAAATATTTGTCTTCAATCACTAAATAAGATTTCTGGGTCCAAAAAGAATTGTTTGATCCGCGGCTTATACACCCGAAATTACGGTACATTAAATGATATTTAGAGCACATTTGCGCGAGTTAGATCGTGGATAGACAAACAGCGGGAAAGAGAAAAAAAATGAAGTCATTATTATTTTTTAACGCTGTTGGAAAGTGATAAAGTACTCCATGAGTTGCAATTATATTGTAGAAAGTATATGAAATTTGTTATAGTTTTTTTTATGAAAGGCGGCAATTTAGATAACTTAAAAGTTTTAAATATTCTTTAACAACCTTACTAGTGCCATCCGGAAAAAAATTGGGCAATACAAGCACGTAATATACGTGATTATTCAAAAGCGGATGATTTTGTCCAATAGTCGGTTATGAAAAACACAATTCATTTTTATTAAAGAAGCAATGAAACATTGTAAGCGATTGATTAAAATTTTACCTATTTTTTAAACTAAAACCATGATTAAACAAAAACAAAGTTTCTTGTATTTGACTTTCATTTAAATACTTCCTAAATAAAGATTTATTTTGAGTTTTAACCTCTTGAAGGATGTTGGGCTGCACTATATTCCTCTTAACTTTAATTGCGAATTGCCACAATAATACCGAAATTTTGAAATGAAAATTTAAATTTTTTTGAGAAAAACTTTTATCTGTTGGGAAAAAAAATATAGTCTGGCTTCATCGGGTCATTTCAGAATTTTAGAAGTTTTTTTTACTCCTCAAAAGTTTAAGAACAAATATTAAAGTTTATTTTACCGTAAAACGCAACTTCTTTTTGTCTTAACATGAAATCTCACTTGAAATTTACAATGAGAGAAAGAGAAATATAACAATAAAATAAAATCCTTATACTTTACTTTTTGAAGAGATTTTATTTGCCACTGTTCAAACCAAGGATTTTATTCGCTTAAAATTCTTGGATTGAAGCCAGGTATTTCTTCTCTAGTGTCCTTTTTTCCTTTATAGAATACTTTTTCTTCAGAAGATGCAGTTACCATAAACTACAGAGTGTCTAGAAACTTGTATGCGTTATTAACTTTTGTAATGTGTATGAAGCAAACGCGTCAGACGTTTACGTTCACAAAAATGCTAAATTATATGTAAAGCCTATTCAAAATAATACATTAGACTAAATATTTCATACAAATTTTAATAGTTATGATCTGCATGGAATTATATCAACTTTGTTTTTAAAATATATATTTCTATTATTGAATATGTTTTGTAAGAAATCAAGATAGAAAGATACTATAAGAATAAGAAAGATAAATTAGACTATAAATTTCATGCTAATTTTAATAGTTATCATTTCCATCAAGTTATATCATCTTTGTTATATTTTTATTATCGAATCCCTTTGGCAAGAAATCGATACAGAAAGCGACATTGGATTATAAGTAAAAGAAAAACAAGGTTCGTACGCCCCTTCGAATTTCCAAGGACTCTGGCATCACTATTAAAAATAAGAAAAATTACATTTAATTTTTAACCCATTCGTGCCCAGCACCTTTTGCGTAAATTTTATTTGGTTGGCACCACTATTTTAGAAGATTTAAGTTTAATTCATTAATCACGAAAATGCATCATCTAAAAAAAATAATGATTGCTTTTCTTTTTTACCGGTGTCAAAAACAGTGCTAAATGAACCTTTTGAAGCGTCCATAAAAAGGGACGCTAGGCACTAATGGGTTAAACCACAACATCCATAAGCTCCACCTTCATTCACAGAATTTGCGATTTTATTCTGCAGTGAAACACTTCTAAAATACTCTTAAAATTTAGTGGTAGAAATGTGCGAACCCTGGAAAAATAAATTAGATTTAGTGTATTAATTGTTCTAATTGTTTAGTGCTATAAATTACATTTAGTGTATTCCATGCTAATTTAAAAATAATATCATTTGCCTTGAATTATATCATCTCTATTTTAAAAATATATGTTTGCATTATCAACATTGTTTTACAAGAAACCTTTATTATGTCGAGTATCCTTTTCTAAATCATTTTGTTAAACGCCATTATTCATATGTGTAATTTTCTATAATATTAAATCTCATGATGTCGTTAACGCATACAGTATAACTTTTGCAAAGACTTTAATTGTAATTCTACCAGTACTATAAATATTACTAATACGTAATACTTGAGAGAATAGTAAATTAAAGATTATTACTATCATCATTTATCATAACTCATTTCTATCTTGTCCTAAAGATCAAACAGGGGTATAAGCTGATTAAAAAATGATACTTTTTTACTTTGCTAATGCTAGTGTTGTAAATAATTTAAATGTTTAATACTTACACTACAATCAAGAGTTATATGTAAAACTGGAGTAAAAAAGAGACGTAAACAGACAGCATATAATTTGAATAGTAGTAATCAAAGAAAAAAAAGTAGAGTATGCTGGCTTGTAATTTTGATACTTTTACGAAGGAATCTTATACCCGAAGAAGATAGTGGCAGACCAATTTCCGTCATTTAAAATGTACAACTGTATATTTCACATTCTTGACTTTTGAGATTATCACGCATTGTTAAAAAATGAAGTACCGTAATTTCGGGTGTATAAGCCGCAGATCAAACAATTCTTTTTCGACCCAGAATTTTTTAAGAAACAAATATAACTAGCTAGATCGCCGTTAATACTTGTCTTCGATCACTAAATAAGATTTCTGGGTCCAAAAAGAATTGTTTGATCCGCGGCTTATACACCCGAAATTACGGTATTCATTTTTGAGTAATTCATTTTATTTTTCATAGTAAATCCTTTTATCCCTAAAGTAATGCGGACAAGGAAACTTCTGTTAGAATCCGGTATATCTAATTAGAAAAGCGGTGTATCTTAGAATGAATATTTCATTTTGTCAGTTTTACGTCGTCGTGGCTATTAGGGTATGTAAAATCCTATCATGCATACATAGATATATTATCTTAATATATAATGTTATTGTAATAAAATATGTTGAAAACTTTGGTTTATTTTTTTAAATATCTTATAAAATATAAATGCTGTACAATTAATATTATTTTACTTGAAAAGTAAAAACTTTCACACACATTTATCTAAAGATAATTTACCGATTCTTTACAGAAAGCGTGACTAGAAATGAAAAAGAAAGCCATTATAAAAGAAAAATATTTTTTTCTTCTAAAAAATCCATTTGTCAACGGAAAACTAATGTCTATTTCCCTTTAAAACAAAATACTTAAACCTGAAACAGGATGGAGAATAAATCATTTCCATTAAAACACTACATTTTTGCCTCTGTTTGTTTCTTATATTCAACCTGAGGTAAACAAAATGAGTAAAAATATTTACAGGGGAGATTACTATATGCGCAATTTTCGTAATCCAATAATTCTTTGGTTGATATCTGGAGATTTACGTATAAGAAGGATATGTATGTTCGTATATTATGAAATTCCGTTGCAAAATATATGTAGTTTTTATGGAACGTAGAGCTACAATTAATGTTATTTTTAATTTTTTTGTGCTTTGTGCTTTCAAATTGAATGTATAGATAATTATATCTTGATAAAGTAACACATTTTTGTTATAAAATTGATGCTACCATTAATAATACATTTTTAAATTTACAACTTTTTGAAAAGCTAATTTCTTTTGCAACATATACCCCATATGTCTTATACTAAGCCAATTCATGCTCAAAAAATTTTGAGTGTATGTGATGAGTGAAATCAGAAGTAGATAAGCAGATCGCAAAAGTTACAAAAATATTATTATGAACTATGAATATTTAAAAAAATA
This sequence comes from Maratus speculifer, assembly GCA_964019185.1. NCBI lineage: Eukaryota > Metazoa > Arthropoda > Arachnida > Araneae > Salticidae > Maratus > Maratus speculifer. The sequence goes on from OZ025293.1 coordinate 403,156,440, forward strand.
AATTAAAATTTCATGATGGAATCACGAAAGACCGGGATAAATTTCTGTTTTATACTTTTGTTTAGTTTTTAAAAATATATTTTGCAAAGTATAAATGTTTTACAATTAATGTTATTTTGCTTGAAAAGTAAAAACTTTCACATACATTTATCTAAATATAATTTACCGATTCTTTGCAAAAAACGTGACTAGAAATGAAAAAGAAAGCCATTATAAAAAAAATATCTTTTTCTTCTAAAAAATACATTTGTCAACGGAAAACTAATGTCTATTTCCCTTTAAAACAAAATACTTAAACCTGAAACAGGATGGAGAATAAATCATTTCCATTAAAACACTGCATTTTCGCCTCTGTTTGTTTCTTCATTTGAACCTGATGTAAACAAAATGTGTAAAAATATTTACAGGGGAGATTACAATATGCGCAATTTTCGTAATCCAATAATTCTTCGGTAGATATCTGGAGATTTACGTATAAGAAGGATATGTATGTTTGTATATTATGAAATTCCGTTGCAAAATATATGTAGTTTTTATGGAACGTAGAGCTACAATTACTGTTATTTTTAATTTTTTTATGCTTTGTGCTTTCAAATTAAATGTATAGATAATTATATCTTGATAAAGTAACACATTTTTGTTATAAAATCGATGCTACCATTAATAATACATTTTTAAATTTACAACTTTTTGAAAAGCTAATTTCTTTTGCCCCATATGTTTTATACTAAGCCTATTCATGCTCAAAAAATTTTGAGTGTATGTGATGAGTGAAATTAGAAGTAGATAAGCAAGTCTCGAAAGTTACAAAAATATATTTCTCCATCTCTCTTAAATTAGTTGCGACATTTAGGTTGAAAATTTTGTCCCAAATTAGTTGCGACATTTCAAGTAGGTGGAATCATTAATAACTTTCGATGGAGTTTAGTAGATCCACACCAGTAAAATTATACTAGAATGAATATAACGGCGTATACTAGGTGTCGGTTAACTTGAATTTAAAGCATAAGTAAATGAAATGATAATTTAGAAAATTCTCAGGAAGAAGAAATGAATAATATTGAGTTCAACGTTGTACTGGTTTGATTGAAACGATTTTTGAAAAATTTTAAACTAAGCTGTAATGTCATAAACGCTGCAGCTATTATATTCAATGTGCATCATAATGTTTATCATCCTATCCCGTTTGCAGAAGCAGGCAAAGACGTCAGACGGTAAAAGATAAAGAAACTTAAAATGTGATTTTACAAAAAATTGTAAATGCGGACGAAAAAAAAATGCCTCTTAGCAAAATTAAAGTTGTCCCAATAAAACGAAGACAATCACTGCGAAGATTTTCATATGTTGTTATGATTCGTAAATCTATATTACACAGGATTCTCAAGGCTGAAAAAAATTCGGAGCGTATTCTGTCCATCATTAAGTACAGTCTGATAGGGGAAAAAATCAGCATAAAAAATTAAGCATCCTCGACACAATCTGATTTTGTTTGTAATATGTTTATGCTAAAATATATTTTTCAGAAATGTTGGAATAAAATAATCGTAAATGAGGTCACGATTGATTAGCTTAAAGATAGTTTTATGTGATTACTGTTAAAAAAGTATTTAACAATTGGGGCGTGGCTTAACAGCGTGTGAACTGATATTTTTAAAACTAATTAATTAATTATTTATGTAATGATGGAGGGAATGTTAGGTTAGTAAATATTGTTGATTCATAGTATAGCTCTCTAAAAAATGTGCAAATAAAATCATAAAGTCATAAGTATCAATAAGCAGTGCAAAAGTATTCAAATGTCGCAACTAATTTGGGACAGAGGAAGTATTATGAACTATGAATATTTAAAAAATAAATAAAGTTTCATGATGGAATCACAAAAAACCGGGATAAATTTCTGTTTTATACTTTTGTATAGTTTTTAAAAATATATTTTGCAAAGTATAAATGTTTTACAATTAATGTTATTTTGTTTGAAAAATAAATACTTTCATCACATATTTATCTAAAGATAATTTACCGATTCTTTACAAAAAAACGTGACTAGAAATGAAAAAGAAACAATTATAAAAAGAAAATAGCATTTTCTTCCAAAAAATCCGTTTGTAAACGGAAAACCAATGTCTATTTCCTTTTAAAACAAAATACTTAAACCTGAAACAGGATGGAGAATAAATCGCATCCACTGAAACACTACATTTTTGCCTCGGTTTTTTTTTTTCAGTTCAACCTGATGTAAACAAAATGTGTAAAAATATTTACAGGAGAGATTACTACATGCGCGATTTTCGTAATCCAATAATTCATCGGTAGATATTGGGAGTTTTATGTATAATAAGTACCGTAATTTCGGGTGTATAAGCCGCTGATCAAACAATTCTTTTTGGACCCAGAAATCTTATTTAGTGATTGAAGACAAATATTTACGGTGATCCAACTAGTTATATTTGTTTCTTAAAAAATTCTGGGTCGAAAAAGAATTGTTTGACCTGCGGTTTATACACCCGAAATTACGGTATATGTATGTTTATACATTATAAAATTTCATTGCAAAAGAGTTGTTGTTTTTATGGAACGCAGAGCTACAATTAATGTCAATTTCAATATTTTTATATATTGTACTTTCAACTTTAATGTATATATAATTATTTCTTGATGAAGTAACACATTTTCTTTGTGTAATTGATATTACCATTAACAGAGGTCGCAGCGTCCCTAAAATTTTCGTACTTTTCTACCAGTATTTTAAATCAAAAATCTTTGTGTCAGACTCCTTTAACATTTATAATAAAATTCTACAATAAGTATCATCGTTTTAAAATTGTGGTAGAAAACAGCGAAAATTTTTGGGACGCTGCGACCCCTGCATTAATAAAATATTTTATATTTTGGAACTTTCTGATAAGCTAAGTTTTTTCTGCAACATATAATCCATATTTATATTACTAAGCCTATTTAAGCTTAAGAAACATGGAGTGTATGTGATGAATGAAATCAGAAGTAGATTAACTGGTCTCGAATCTCGAATGATATAAAAACTAGTGAAAAAGGCTCCAAGGAGCAGTGCAAAAGCAGAATATGATTTTAATTGAGCATTAAAAAGTAATGGACAAGTTTATTTTTTGGAAAAAGTACACAAACATTTAAAAGTAATGAACAAGTTTATTTTATTGAAAAAATGCCCAAGCATTTAAAAGTGATGGACAAGACTTGAAACTGAGTCAAGAACTAGTAAATAATTTGCTCAAGACTTGAAAATGGCTGATCATGCTCTTATGTGACAAGCATATTCAACGTCCCTTTTTTATCCCTGTCTATCTTAGTATAGGCATGTTGGCAGAATCTAACACTGAGCTTTAGAAAAACTCAGTTTTCACAACAAGTATTAGATACAGTGTTGCCGCCAGAAGCGCCATCTATTGTTTATTCTCAAAAAAGTGTTTCTTTTTTAATAGCTTGAATTGTGTTCGAAATGGCAACATAAATTGTTTTTTTAGTAATGTACGAGAGACCGATCTGAGGAGTAGTGTAAACATCGGCTCTCGTATATTTTAAGTGATGTGAAATAAAGTGTATCGTGAAATACAGTCCGCTGAGATATTTTTATTGTGTGTGGTGAACTTTAAATAACTGAGCGAAACGGCGGGTCCATATATTTTTTGGTCCCCCCTTCGATCCGGAAAAATCAGCAGTAAGTGCGTAGCAAGATTCTATTATTTAACTTTCTAGTTTTGATTTACGAATTAAAAAAAAAAAAAAAAAAAAAAAAAAAAAAAAAAAATAGTATTACTGCAATATTAAGAATTAAGAAGAAAAAATGTTTAAATGAAATATTATGCAGCTGTTCGCTGTTATATCTTCAAAACAAAAAGTAGAATAAAAAGAATATTTCGTAAATCAATGTTGCGAAATCGTCTGTGAAGAATAAAAATGAAAATAACGGTTTGAGAAGAATAAAGGGAAAAAAATAAACAAAAAATCTGCTGTAATCAGTTGGATTATATTTTCTTTTTTTGAAGGTATGTGAAATTGATTTATTTATTCATTTATTGTAAAATTGTGTTTATTATCATGTTTAAAAGTGCTAAAAAAGAAGATTATTTAAGGATAGCCTTCGAATTAGGAATTGAAATTTCAGATACTAAATTAACTAATTATGATTTAATGAATTTAATTAAAGAAAATGATAAGTATAAGACAGATACTAAAATGGTTGAAGATATGGCGAGTAATATTATTGAAGAAAGGAAAAGTGATGAAGCGAAGGTTTTAGAGCTTGAGAAATTACGTTTAGAACGTACTAAGTTAGAGCTTGAATTGGCTAAGGCCCAAACAGAGAAAAAAAGTGAAAATGCGAATAATTTTGAGAAAACCGAAAGTATAGAATCTTTAGACTCTCTCATTAAAAGTATAAGAACACTTACAATTAAAATTCCGACGCGACCGGAAGGTTGGGGTTATTTCTTTTCGTCATTGGAAAGAGCTTTTATTTCGAAAAATGTCCCAGAAAAGTATAAATCAGAAATTCTTCTAAATTTATTAGGGGAAAGGGCAACAAATGTTATAACTACATTAAAGATGGGGAATTAGAGGATTATTCTAAAGTAAAAGCTGTAGTACTTAGAGAGTTTGAACCGACTCCTCAAACTTGCTTAGAACATTTTAGGAAAGCACAACGTCAATCTAATGAAACATATGTACAATTTGCATCCCGATTAACAACGAGTTGGGATTATTATTTAAAATTGAGAAATGTGACAGATTTTGAAACTTTAAAACAGTTAGTGATTTCTGATAAAATTTGTCAGACTCTTGATAAGGATGTTATGTGTTTTATAAATGTTAGACAAGGGGATTCTTGGTTTCGACCAATTGAGTTATCACGAGAGATAGATTTATATTATACATCAAAGGGGAAACCCGTAGTTGATGCTGAGTTTTCAAAATTGAATAGTAAAAAATATTATTCCAAACCAGTTTCTAAAGTTTTTCTAACAGATGTTAAAAATTCTAAGTGTATTTTGTCATGCAATGAAAGTCATCCTTTACATAAATGTCCTGTTTATAAAAATATGTCTGTGAGTGATAGAGTTGAGCTAGTAAAGGCAAAAAATCTTTGTTTTAATTGTCTTCTGAACCATAATGTAGTAGATTGTCAATCCAAATTCTCTTGTATTATTTGTCGGGAAAAACATAATGTAACTCTCCATTTCCCTCGAGAACAAAAAATAAATAAAGTTGGCAATCAAGAGGTAATTCCACAGGAAATGAGTCATATAAACAATGGTAGTAATAAATCGAATTTGGATGTTTCGGCTCCAGTATTCCAGCCTTTCCAAACTAATAATCAAAGCAATTTATTTTCAACGACATGTAATTTGGCTAATGAGTTAAAAGCTGTGTTACTTAGTACATTTGTTTGTTTAATAAAAGATGAATTTGGTAATTTTCATGAAGTACGAGGTTTATTAGATGTAGGTGCAAATTCTAATTTTATGAGTAAAGAATTAGTAGATAAACTTAATTTGAAAAGAGAAAAGACTAACATTTCTATTTCAGGTATAAATAATTTATCGCTGAATGTTAGGTCTAGAGTTAACACAACTATTTCAAATAGAGATAAGGATTTTAATTTGAAATTAGATTTTTTGGTCGTTCCGAAAATTACAGAATTTACACCGTCTAGACCACTTGAGACTTCTATTTCATTGTTAAATAACATCAAATTAGCTGATGAAAAATTTAATGTCCCAGGCCCAATTCATTTGCTTTTAGGTGCAGAAAATTTCTATGAATTTTTAAGACCAGGTCAAATTTATCCACAAACATTAAGTACTAAAATTGTGTTACAAAACAGTGTTTTCGGTTATATTGTTAGTGGAAGCCTTCCGGCTAGGGGAGAAAATAATATTCATTGTGGGTTGGTAACAGATAATTTGGAGTTAGAAAGGGTAATTAAAGAATTTTGGGAATTAGAAAACGTAGAGAGAGAGTCTGAGATTTCTAAAACTAAAGAGTCAAACATTTGTGAAGAGCACTTTCTGAAAAATTATTCTAGAACTGAAAACGGACAATATATGGTGAAAATGCCACTAAAGGAAGATCCGTCTTGTCTTGGCGAATCAAAGCAAAAAGCCTTGAAAATTTTAAATTCATTATGGAATCGCTTAGTTAGAGAACCTAAATTTAGTGATCTTTATAAAGCATTTATGGCAGAATATTTGAGCATGGGTCATATGGAGGAAGTAATAGAATCTGAAGAGCCAGAAATTACTTATTACATACCCCATCATTGTGTCTTTCGAGAAGAGTCCAGTAGCACACCATTACGCGTTGTTTTCAACGCAACTTCCCAAACGTCTTCAGGGAAATCGTTAAATGGTTTACAATACAACGGAGGAACAATCCAAGATGAGTTATTTTCTATAATGTTGAGATTCCGAAAGCACCAATTTGTTTTTGTAGCAGACATTAAAAAAATGTATCGTATGATACTAATACATCCGAGTCAAAGAGACTTATTACGAATTTTATTTAAGTCTGATGTGAATGAGCCAGTAAAAGTGTATAGGTTATGCACAGTGACTTACGGCACGACTAGTGCTCCTTTTTTAGCTACCAGAACTTTGATACAGTTAGCAAAAGATGAAGGTAAAGAGTTTCCTTTAGCTGCAAATGTATTGTTGCAAGATACATATATGGATGATATATTAACAGGGGCTGATGATCTTGACACAGCTAAAGAAATTCAACAACAGTTGATATCTTTGCTAAACAGAGGCGGCATGAATCTCCATAAATGGGCCGTAAATAATGTTTCTCTTCTGTGTGATAGTGCAAAAATGGAGCATTCTTTTCTAATGAGACGAAAACTTTGGGGTTACTGTGGAGACCTAAATCAGATAGTTTCGGCTTTAACTTAATTATCGAAAAAAATGATTTATACACCAAACGATCAGTGTTATCTCAAATTGCAAGAATTTTCGACCCTTTGGGGTTGATAGGTCCAATAATTACAAGGGCCAAAGTATTTCTCCAAAAGTTGTGGTTGCTTAAAATAGACTGGTGTGATTATCTCCCTATGAAGGAAAATAAGGAATGGAATGACTTTCTTACTTCCTTAAAAACTGTAAATATGATCAATATTCCTAGATGCATCCTTATTGAACAGTCGATTTGTGTAGAATTACACGGGTTTTCTGACGCATCAGAAATTGCATATGGTGCGGTCATTTACGTAAAATCTACAAATTCTTATGGTGATTCTTCTGTTAAGCTACTCACTAGTAAATCTAGAGTAGCTCCTCTAAAGCATGTCAGTATCCCCCGTTTAGAACTTTCTGCGGCAGTCCTGCTATCTAAGTTGATGAAAAAAGTATTAGGTGCTCTGAAACATGAGGTTTCTAAAACATATTTTTTTCAGATAGCACAATTGTACTTGCATGGCTAAAAAAAGAGTCTAGTGAGCTTAAAACCTTTGTTGCAAACAGGGTTTCGACAATACAAAGTTTAACATCAGTTGAACAATGGCATTATGTACCTTCCAAGCAAAATCCTGCAGACCTTATTTCTAGAGGAATAGATCCCATCAAATTACAACAATGTGAATTGTGGTGGTCCGGTCCTGCATTTCTACAACAACCTGAGGTGATTGAGTGTCCTAACAACATTCCTGCACATGATTTATTTTTGAGTGAACTGAAATCTCCATCAGTAACACAAGTATGTGCTCTAGTGAACTCTGTTGAACCTATAGATATTATTAATAACTGTTCTTCGTTCATTAAACTGCAAAGAATCGTGGCATGGTGTAGACGATTTATACATAACAGCAGAAATCCTTTGTATCATACAACGGGAACATTATCAAGCAGTGAACTATCTCAGTCCTTATTGTGCATTGTAAAGAACATTCAAAGGACTTCATTCGTTAAAGAATTTAACTGTTTAGAGAAAGGTACTTCTATCCCGAACAATAGTAGACTCAAAAACTTAAGCCCATTTTTAGATGCCAATGGTATCATCCGTGTTGGTGGAAGACTTAAAAACAGCAATTTGTCCGAGTACCAAAAACATCCCATAATTATCCCTCCTAATCATAATTTTACTTTTTCTGTTATTAATTATTTTCATGTTTTATATTTTCATGCAGGTGCAGAAACAACATTGTCTTTAATAAGAAACCAGTTTTGGATATTATCTGCAAGAAATATTGTGAGAAAAATTATTTTTAATTGTATGAATTGTAAAAAAATTAATTAAAAAATTTCACAACAACAGATGGCTGATTTGCCAGTAGCGAGAGTGACAGTATCCAGAGCATTTATGCGCACTGGAACAGACTTCTGCGGTCCTTTTGAGGTAAAAAATTCAACAGGTAGGAGTAAACAGGTAACAAAGGTTTTTATTTGTATTTTTGTATGCTTTACTACTAAAGCCTTACATGTTGAAATTGTGAATGATTTGACAAGTGTAGCATTTTTAGCAGCGCTTAAACGCTTTATTGCACGACGAGGCAAACCAGCTGATATTTTCAGTGATAATGGCCGAAATTTTGTTGGTGCGAATAAAGAATTAAGAACTATCCTCAGATCATTATTTAATGGTAAAAATGAAGAGGAAATTGAAAATTATTTAACTAATGAAGGAATTACTTGGCACTTTAATCCCCCCTCAACTCCCCACTTTGGAGGTTTATGGGAGGCAAGTGTTAAATCTCTTAAGTATAATTTAAAGCGTGTTGTAGGTAAAACCATTTTAACTTATGAAGAACTCTTAACTCTTATTGTCCAGATCGAAGCTGTTCTTAATTCTCGTCCCCTCTGTCCGCTTTCAAACGATCCAAATGATATTGAAGCATTGACACCTGCTCATTTTCTTATTGGCTCTTCTTTATTGGCCTTACCTGAATCGAATTATACGGAAATTCCCATGAATAGGTTGAGCAGATGGCAATTAGTGCAAAAATTAACTCAACATCTTTGGAAAAGGTGGTCATCAGAGTATTTAAACAAACTTCTAAATAGACCTAAGTGGCATAAAGGCAGGGTAGAAATAAAAGAAGGAGATTTAGTGCTAGTAAAGGATCCTGATAATTATTGTCCTTTAAAATGGCATTTAGCAAGAATTATTAAAATCCATCCAGGTCAAGATGGTAGAACTAGAGTTGTTACATTAAGAGATAAAAATGGCACCTATAAAAGGCCAGTTACCAAAATTGTTGTTTTGCCTCATGTTAATTCTAATGCCACCACACTGACTACATAATTTCATTTCTTGTATTTATTTTCGTAATTTGTTTTGTGTTATTGAGTATTACATTCTTGTGCTTGTATTTGTAAATTTAATATTTCATTTAGTGCATTTAAAAAAAAAAGTTGTATTGAAATTGTATAGTATTGAATGTTTGCAACATTCAAGGCCCGGCGGTATGTTGCCGCCAGAAGCGCCATCTATTGTTTATTCTCAAAAAAGTGTTTCTTTTTTAATAGCTTGAATTGTGTTCGAAATGGCAACATAAATTGTTTTTTTAGTAATGTTCGAGAGACCGATCTGAGGAGTAGTGTAAACATCGGCTCTCTTATATTTTAAGTGATGTGAAATAAAGTGTATCGTGAAATACAGTCCGCTGAGATATTTTTATTGTGTGTAGTGAACTTTAAATAACTGAGCGAAACGGCGGGTCCATACAGTATCTATATTAAACACATCCTAGCCCCTCTTTAACAAAGCCTTGATATTACTGCTTTGCACTGTATTTACTCTTATCACAACCATTTTTTGCACGCAAACTTATCACTAAAAAACAGTTTTTTTATCTAATCTTTTTTCTAAAAATTTTTAAGCGGATTTTTATTAGCAAAAGATAAAATAGTGCTAAAGTTTTTATATTTTCATAAGTAATCGATAAGTTTATCAAAAGCACTGTATATTTCAAGCAAATTTTGATTTTAATAAAGTTAGAATACCTGATAAGCACGTAACATGTACAACCAAACAGCAACTGCTTTTCCATTTTTTTATGTACTTGGACATAATAAAATTGCCATAAGAGTTACTACTTCAGGGTGAAATGTACTTTACTCTCCTTCACCAAGGCGACTTTTTTTTTAGCGATAAATGTTTCGACATGGCAACGGTGCATTTTCATTTTCTCCACTCGGATCTTCAATATGGCAACCCTAAAGAGTTCTTCGGTTTACGTAATGTACTGATTTCTAAGCCGTTTCTGATTGGACACTTCTTTTTGTTGAATGTTTTCTGATTGGACGAAAGATGAGAACTTAAAAGAGAGCTATTTCTAAGCCGTTTCTGATTGGACGCTTCTTTTTGTGTTGAAAGAGAGGTTTTAAATTTTTGAGTATTGTTATTCCCGCTTAGAAATTGCTTCGTGTAGCACTGTTTTTGGGAGTTGTGTTTTGCATTCAGCGAGTGAGTTTAATTTTTTGCATTTTCCTCTTTTTATATTTAGTGAGATACCGTTCAGTAACTACTATGGAAGTTGTTGATTACAGAAACAATGTTATTGATTGTTTGAATGAGGAAGTAAAGTATTCAAATGGATACTTTACGCTGTTGAAAGTTTGCGGAAAGAAGTATATCTTTGACCAGTCAATCCGGAGCAAAATAGTAATATCCGGAGCAATTTAATCCGGAGCAAAACAGCGGCTCCGGGTAAGTAAAAATTCTCTTTTTTTTTGTCTTTAGATTTGTATTTTATGTGCTTTGTCTCTTGGGCCCGCCACACACCAGTGAAAGGCCGCCACAACCTAAGGAGACGTGCGTCAAAAATCTGTGAAATATGACGCAGTCAAACCGGTTTTTTCTTTGTTATGAGTGTGAAATTGTCGCATGTGCACTGTTAAAAATTTGAAACTTTTGCGACATCGACACTCCACCGCTTTTATAGAAAACGATTACTTCACTGTATTATGGAGTATTCTCATTGGTCAAAATAGAGATATTCTATAATAGCGGTGGAGTGACGATGCAGCAAGTTTCAAATTTTTAACAGTGTGTCATGTTTTTTTAGCTCAATGTATGACAGGTCTGTGGCAGGCCAAACATTGAACGAAAAAACGTACGACATGGACAATTTCACAGTGTTAAGAAAGAAAAAACCGTTTTGATTGCGTCATATTGCACGATTTTTGACGTATGTCTCTGTAGTGTTGGCGGGCCTTGGAGAAAGAAGCTCCGGGAGACAAGACGCAAAAACGCGCCAATTTGGCGATTTTTAAAAATCGCGCCAAGAAGGAGAGTAAACTACATTCGCACCGAAAATTCTACCATCAGAACTCAAAAGGTTAAATGTGCAACGATGGTACTGAAATCTAAAGTATCGATCGCAGCAACATCTGCGGGATTTCCTAATACATTGTTTAGATTAGCAAAAGTTGCGCAGTTTTAGAAAAAAACGCAGATGTCACTGTTATCTTTAGATTTCATCAGCATCGTTGCATATTTAAGCAATACAATATTTTAGCGCATTTTTTAAGTATTACTGAAGTACACCGTTAAAAATTGGACCCATTTGCTGCAGCGTCACTCCACAGCTTTTATAGAATACCTCTTTTTTGACCAATGAGAATGGTCCGTAACACAGTAAAATAACCGTTTTCTATAAAAGCGGTGGAGTGACGATGCAGCAAATGGGTCAAATTTTTAACAGTTGAATCCAATTTCTACACTATACGCTGTTTACAATTTGACCCATTTTCTGCAGCGTCACTCCACAGTTTTTATAGAAACCTCTTTTATGACCAATGAGAATGCTCCATTACACTGTAAAACAACCGTTTTCTATAAAAGCGGTGGAGTGACGATGCAGAAAATGGATAACATTTTTAACAGTGTAGCCAATTTTTACACTATACACAGTTAAAAAAAATTGACCGATTTGGTGCAGCGTCACTCCACCGCTTTTATAGGAAACGATTGCTTTACTGTGTTATGGAGCATTCTCATTGGCCATAAAGAGATATTCCATAAAAGCTGTGGAGTGACTCTGCAACAAATGGGTCAAATTTTTAACAGTGCACTGTTAAAAATCTGCTGCATTTTGCTGCAACGCCTTCCACCACTTGTATATAATATCTTTATTCCAACCAATGAGAAAGCGCCATTTCACGGCCAAGTAACCGTTTTCTATACAAGCAGGGGAGTGCGTTGCAGCAAAATGCAGCAGATTTTTAACAGTGTGCATATCCTTGGCGCTATAGTTTACAGGAGTGGTACATTGTTCAAAATTTGAAACTTTTGCTGCATCGCCACTCCATCGCTTTGATAGAATATCTCTATTTTGATCGATGAGAATCCTCGATAATGCATTTAAGTAATCGTTTTCTACTTATCTACTATATCGTTTTCGTATATTTATTTTTTCAATCAGCACCAAGGTGTGCACTTTATTAGAAGACGCGCTCTATTAGAAGGCGCATTCTATTAGAATAAATACGGTATATACTTATAGTAAATACACTTTGTTAAAGTACAGGGCCCCAATATTTGACAGGTATGCCAGGCATTTTTGCCATTGATGCCATTGTGCTAAACACAAAATATAAATAAATGAAAAAAATGGATAAAATATAAATTTGGCATGGTGCAAATAATTGCCTAATTTAAAATTAAAAATCAAATTTGACAGCCACCAGGGCTAGCAGGGTGCGTAGTCCTCAAGAAACTCAGAGGATTTTTATTCTTTTAGTATCAGAAAATATTTAAAGTACTGGTTGCTACATATGAAAAAGGATTTCTCTTTCGTTAAAGAAAACAAATATCACATTATAAAAATTCTGGTAAAAGGTCCTTACAAGGTGCTTCCAGACTACGCACCCTGGCTAGACACCGTGCATAATTATTCAGTAAATGATTCATTAAAAAATGACAAAAATCAGCATGTCAAAAATTTCAAAAAAATTCATAATTCGTTAAAAAATTAAGTTAAAAATAAGAGAAAAAAAGCATTTTGTATTTTTTTATGCTTAATCGAATGGTGTAACTGGTTTTTCTCTCCGATGATCAGAAGTACCTTAGATTGATGACTGCTATTCTTTTATTTCATGTTGAAAAAAAACTGTTTAACGTAAAGCTATGAATTTTTGCAGGATTAATAAGCATCGCAAAATCTTTAAAATAAACTTTACCGCAACATTCTATCTGCAATAGAACATTAGATATACCCATTTATGACCAAGTTTGGAAAATACGCAATTTCAGAAAAACCGCTCAGCAAAATAACGTTTTCTCGATGACTACCCCGGAATAAAAAGATTGTCTTTTGTTTAAAAAAAAATTAAGTTTTTATCTTTAGTAGTTTTCGAGAAAAGTGCTGTGACACAAAATTTTTGTCCGATTTTCAGAATACTCTACAATACACCTACAGTATGCCATAAAAAAATAATTTTTGTGCTATGTTGTGCTTCTTGGTCAGACGAACATTTAAAAAAAATCATCAAAATTGGATAAGTATTTAGTTAGTTATTGCAAAAAGAAAAATTGAAAAATCCGTGTTTTTGCGGTTTCCTATGCTTAAGCATTATCGCTCAATCATATTATTGTTGCGCGCTGCCGCGCGCACAATTATATGATTATGAACTATGAATATTAAGACAGAAAAAAAAGTTGATGATGGAATGAGAAAAGACCGGGATAAAATTCTGTTTTAGACAGACTTCCCAGGTATACCGTCCATTAAAGGAGATTTTTTTTTCTTTTCGTCTGGATTTAAAAGTTTTCTGTTTAACCCTTTGCGTTCTGATGGTTGAATTTTCTACTACATATTTTTAATTCCGAAATGTCACAATGGCACCGGAACATTTGACGAAATTTCTTTGAAAAAGGTTTAATGCATTTTTTCACGTATATAATAAACCAAATTTTTTCTTTGCAAAGACTGGTGCCAATGTGACATTTGGAATTTTGCAGAAATTCACCAATCGGAGCTCAAAGGGTTAATGGAGCCCTTCGTGTTTGACAGTCTTTGATTTTACGTGTTCTGCAGTATTATAGATTGAAATAATTCCAGTAAAACAGAAAAAAATAATACACGGTAAATAGCCTAAAAGTCTTTATAAATGATTCAGATTCATTACTCGCATATCGTCTTCTATTAATTTACAGTTTATCGTTTTATATTTGCATCTGATTTTATGTATATAAAAAGTAAAATACAATTATTCTAACTGTTTTATATCATCTCCTCGTTTTATATATTTCATTTTCAGTTTGGTAATGTGATTTTTAAAGTGACCGAGAGTCATTCTGTGCAAAAAAAAAAAAAAAAAAAAAAAAGTTTCTAGTATTCATTCAGGGCCTACATGCTTACAGCGAAGCAAAAAAAAAAAAAAATGCTTTATAATACGTATAAGGATATTAACACTTAAAATTTACGGGTTTTGTATATATATAATTTTATATTTTGTGTGTTAAACTATTTCTCAAAAACATAACCAAAAATAGATTGGGTAGTTTCCGAAAAGCGGGAAGGGTGAAGGGCTCTGAAGCTACAGAACGATCACTGTTGCATCGAGCTTATCATAAGTCTCGATCGGTGTGCCGATGGTGCGACCGCCGCAGAATTCGCAGAGCGTGACTTGAGCATTATGTCCGCGATCCTTTTGCTTTTGGTCTATTGTGCTTGGTCTATTCGCTAGCGGAAGACATAGGAGCAAAGATCCCCGGCCAAGTGCTGAGTGCGAGAACATTTTCCGGAAGCTAAGTTGAGAACAATGAATGAATCCGGACAAATCTAAAAAAAAATTGATTAAATTAAAGACATGGAAAAGCAGGAAGGATGGGTTCGAGGCTCCTAAGCTACCGAACAACCGCTACTGCGTCGAAGTTATTACTAATCTCGATCGGTTGGTGGGTGGGACGATAGCCGCAGAATTCACAGAAAGAACAATTCCGACTTTCTAGCGGAAGCCAAGCTAAAATGTCCGGACAATCTTCCTAAATACCAGAGAGCGGAATCAGTTTGAAGAAAATTGAATGAAACTTGACAAATTAAAGAAAGAAAATCTATACTAATAAAAGAACAAAACTCTCTGTATGTGTGTGTGTGTCTGCGATGGCTAGGAAAATCTACAGCATGTAAGAGGCTCAAAATTTTTTTGAGAGTAGCCCCAAATCTCTCCTGATGCACATGAGCTTCAGAATTTCGAAATTCCAATTATTAACTGAGTAATTATTTAAATTCCAAAAATCACTCTCATTAAAAAAAAATCGCATTTTTTCCATTTTTCCCCCGTTTATTTGCTTATGGTTGATTGGTTGCATAAAATTTTCGCAAAAATAATTAGAAAAGCTGGGACAGAATTAAAGAAGCATATTTGAGTGTTTAATATTTCCAAAGTAAGAGTTTTTTTCAAAAGACCTTTAAAATTCATAGACTGGCAAAGTGTCAGTTTAACTGAGGATTTTTTATCACAGCTATTGTACGCCATGGAGGAAAAAGTTAGGTGAAGGTGAAGTAAGCCGCTAAAAAGGTTTCCAATATGAAACCATTTATCGCTCAAATTTTAATGACCCAATCAAAAGTAGGAGGAAGATGAATTGAAAGAAATGAATTACAGCTGAAGCACATTTTAAGAAGAAATAATAATTTTTTAAAATGTTCTTTTTTCTATCATATTATTTATTAAAATAAATGTTTGCTTTTAAAATAATTGAAATTGGAAAATTAGAAATAACTAAATGTCAAAATAAAATTACATAAAATATTGAAAACCTTTGATTTTAACTAAAAATTGTATTACTAAAAGTTTTATTTTTTTCAGAACTTTTTAATACTTTATAACGTAGATGAAAAATGTTTATGACTTAACAATATATTAACCTTCCGTCTACCAGACAAAACACCGATTTATCTACGCAACACCTAATTTTAATTCCAAACTTGCAAACGGCACCAGTAATATTTTAATATAATTTTGCTTTTACAATGAAAGCTTAAATTAAGGAATTCGTAATATCTAGACAAGTCCTTTATAAATTCCGGTGTCAATCGACAATTTCTCATTTTACCATTGACACCAGAAATATTGCTGTCGGGTCCAATGGACCCGTCTGGTAGACGGAAGGTTAATAATCACATGTCTGTATATAAAATATATTGATGAAAACATTCTTTTTAAATCATGCATGAAATCTTAACCTTCCTACCCTGTTCAAATTTTACTTAATCTTGATAAAAACATTTCACACCAGAATTGTTATCTAAAATATTTAAATATATTTAATTGACTTATTTCTCTGAATCTGTCCTTTGACTTTCTTTATGAAAAAATTTCTGGTTCGAATCGTATAAAACAAATTATAGTTATGGGTCGATTAGACCCATTCAGGGTAAGAAGGTTAAATAGCAAATATTAATTTAAATCTAGATTTCGAAGTGCAGACAAATTTAAGACATTAACGAAACTATGTTAACCTTTCAAGCAAAATCTTAAATGATGCTTCTATATTGATATTTCAAAGTTATGGGATAAAAATATTCAAATAATTCTTGCCAATAATTGATCTATTTGTATTTTTATGCAGTCCGATTGTGTATTACAGCCAATAATGGCACAAATCGTCATTTTTAAACGAAATTTTAGCCATCTGTTCAAAAACAGTTTGAACGATAAAAAACAAAAATGAGCATATACGGGTTTAAACCATCTTGAATTAATCGGCGTGTCAAAGCACATGGTTTTGTTGGTGCTTAATTAGACTTAATGTAGCGGGTTTTAGGGATATGTTTTTGGCATTACCCCAAGACATGTTACTTCCACTCTATTAATTTCTCTTTACTCAATGGTTGTACGCAGATTTTTGGTACTTCGAACATTAGAATGTATGAGTGATTAGCTGTGTTGCAGTAAAAAAAGTATACAACACTTTTCTAGTAGGTGTTATATTTAAGTCATTGATTTAATTTAAATGTACTAGATTCAATTTAAAATTTTATTATGGCTTTAATTTGTTTTTAAAACAAAAATAAAATGGCTATTTGGCGTACAATTGTTCAAATCCGCAAACGGCTCATACACCATAATAAATTATCAAATAGCAAGGTAAATTATTTATCAGAAATTGTCATAAAAAGAACAGTAGCAAAACTGGTTATAATCTTAATGTTTAGACTAATTAAAACATAACCCGATCAAAAAAAAAAAAAAAAAAAAAAACAGACTACATTCCGATTTGTGATAGACAAAATTTTCGTGAGTATAAACCCGACCCGAACCTAAAAATTCTATTTGAAAAAAACTATGGATTTGATAACTGACCCGAACCAAATCTGAATCCCGCAAAGATGTTCAAATGAAGCATAACCCGATCCGAACAAGGAAAAATAATTTTTGTGGGCATGAAACCTGACTCGAACCTAAAAATTTTCTTAAAAAAACCCGAAATATGACCCGAACGAAATCCGAAACCAATAAAAATATTTCAGAGAACTATAACCAGATCCCAGCAAGACAAAATAATTTCTGTTGTCTTAAACCCGAACTTAAAAAATTCCATTTGAAAAATCCTGAAATTTGACCCAAACCACATCTGAATTCGATCAAAATATTCGAAAGAACCATAACGGGATTCGAGTAAGACGAAATAATTTCCGTGAACATGAGCCCGATACGAACCTAAAACTTGAATCGAACCAAATCTGAACCGGACAAAAACATGTCAAAGAACCGCAACCGAATCCAAACACGACAAAAAATTGTCATGGACTTGAGCCCAATTTGAACCCAAAAAATTTCATTGGAAAAATCTGAAAATATGAACTTGACAAAAATATTCCAGTGAAGCATGTCCTAATTCGAACAAGACAGAGTAATGTCCATTAGCACGCAAGAAGACCCGAACCCAAAAGTTCTATTTGAAGAAAAATCCGAAATTTGAATTGAACTAAATCTGAACCTAACAAAAATATTCCAAAGCACTATAACCCGATCCGAGCAAGACAAAATAATTTCCATGGATATAAACCCGACTCGAACCAAAAAAATTCGATTTGAAAAAACCTGAAATTTGACTCAAAAGACATCTGAATCCGACCAAAATATACGAAAGAACCAAAACCTTATACGAATATGACAAAATAATTTCCGTTGACCCCGAATACGACACCGATACCCGATACTAACCTAAAATTTCCATTTGAAAAAATACCGGAAATTGGAATCGAACCAAATCTGAACCTGACAAAAAAATTCCAAAGAACTGTAATTGGATACGAATAAGGCAAAAAATTTCCATAGATATGAACCGAATCTGAACCTTTTAATTTTTTTTTTTTTTTTGAAAAAATCTCGAAATCCGAACTGAACCAAATCTGAACTTGACAAAAATATTCCAGTGAAGCATGTTCTTATTCGAACAAGGCAGAATAATTTCCGTAGACACGCAAGAAGATCCGAACCCTAAAATTCCATTAAAAAAAAGCCGAAATCTGAATTGAACCAAATCTGAACTTGACAAAATATTCCAGTGAAGCATGTTCGTATTCAAACAAGGCAGAATAATTTCCGTGGACACGCAGGAAGACCGAACCCAGAAATTCCATTTGAATACAAAGCCGAAATCAAAATTGAACCAAATCTGATCCCGACAAAAATATTCCAAAGAACCATAACTGGATCCGAGCATGGCAAAATAATTTCCATGGACATGAATTCGACCTGAACATGAAAATACAATTTCAAAAAATAACTGAAATCTAAATCGAACCAAATTTCAACCCGACGAAAATATTCTAAAGAACAGGGGTGCAAAAATCTAGACGCCAGCAGGCAGACTCTCACCACTAAAATTATTTCGTTAATTTTCGTATTATATTTCGTATAAAACTCTTGAAAGAATGCTATTAAATTTTAAGCTAAGAAAACTTTTAAATTTTAGTGGTGAGAGACTGATAGCTGGCGCCTAGATTTTTGCACCCCTGCTAAAGAACCATAACAAGATCCAAGAAGGCAAAATAATTTCCATGGACATGAACCCAATATATGGTTAGGTAACTAACATTTAGGTTGCGATTAGGTTGCAATTACATTACAGTATGATGTTATGGTTAGATTAAGGATAGGTTACAATAAGGTGACGGCTAGGTTACAATTATGTTATATTTAAGTTACGGTAGGGTACTGTTAACCCTTTCCGGCGCGGAGTAAGTTTAATTGAAATAATTATCTGCCACCAGAATTTATAAACGAATTTATTAGAGAATACGAACTTGCTTATTTTCAGGCATTTTATCAAAGGAAAATTTTAATTAAATATTCTTGGTGCCAGTAAAATTAAAATTAGGTGTCCTTTTTAAGGGACACCGCGCCGGAAAGGGTTAAGTCACAGTTAGATTACAGACAGGTTATGGTTACGGTACAAAAGTTTACGGTTAGGAATTTGTCCGCAGAGTGAACATTACGCATGCTTTGATGAAAAATACACACTTATTTTTGTTAAATGGCTCGGAAATTATAATGTCATATACAAAACCTTTTAGCTAACATCGACTATCGAGTTCATTCACGGTATGGTCGGATTTAACAGTGATATAATTAGCTTGAAATTCAAAATATTTCCTTTGGGATTTCTATGTGAAAAAAAAATAATTAGTTACGTGACTTAACAGTGATTTTTACGGATATATACCAACACTTTCACATAAAAATCACGCAATTGTTGGACACATATACCCTCCCGCGTTTCCCATTGTTCATTTTGAGAATCTTTTGAGCTTAATATGAGTTGTTTTTTAGACCAATTTTTCACACAGACAGCGGTCACGTATTTCAAACAAAGCATTTCTGCACGTTTCGAATTAATGATAAAATCATACAAATTTCAAGTTCGTTTAATTTGTTAATACGGCCGCCGGGCAACGCCAGGCGGGTCAGCTAGTTATTAAATAAAATACATCGAAAAGAAGGAATCGTGGGGTCGCGGCTCTGAAGCTACCAAACGACCGCTGCTTCATCGGTCTTATTATTAGTTTATCACAGATGCACAAATTTATAATAGCTTTCTACTTTATTGCTATTTAGTTTTCCCTAAAATAAGACAAAGCAGAAATATTTCTCTGACTATCATTTGCGTCAGTGTCTCAGCCAGATGGTGTAGGGGGTAAGAAATGAAATGAACATCACTAAAATTGTAAATTTTTGTTCGCATCGATTAATAGATGAAATATCTTTGATAAGTAGCGATAGAAAAATTATAAAATTAGAGATGTCAAGTGTAACTGCACCATTTCCCCTGCAACGCCACTGCCTGATGTTAGCCACAGACAGTGTTGGGAATTTAATTTAACAGTTTCGGGAATGGTGGCCCTTACACAAATATTATTTGGTTGTAGCCACATTTTTTAAGTTACGTATGCGTTCACAGTCACGAATATTCTCCAATAAATAAAGTAAATATTGTTTTTCATTTTTAACGGAACAAAAAAATAAGTTCTGTATGCAGTTTTTGAAGGTTTCCGCAGTTCTTTTCCTCTTCTTCTCTATTTCCGACTTTCTAGCGAAAGCTAGGCTGAAAGTTCTCGACCCACATCCCGTGTGCCATATACTCAAGCGAAAGCAGGTTGAAAAAATGAATAAAACAGGCCACATTTAAAAAGGAAATTAATTTAATTAAAGACATCGAAAAGTGTGAAGGATAGTCTCTGGGTCAGGCGCTATCAAACGACCGCTGCTGCGTCGAGATTATTATTAGTCTATAACACAGGTACAGCTAAATAAAAACTTTTTGTTTTATAAATAATTATCTCTAATGTAAGACAAGACACAGATATTTCTTTCTGTCCATTACATCACTGGCGTAGACAGAGTCGGAGGGGGGGGGAGTTCAAGTGAAATGAACATTAGTAAAATTGTATTTTTTTCGCGTTTATAAATAGCTGATGTATCTATGATTGGTTACAAAATGAAAAAATTTCAAAATTGGATTTGCCAAGTTTATATGCCCCACCCCCCTCTGGCAACGCCACTGCCAAGTGTGATCTAAAGCGGACATTGGAGGCTTAGTTAAACCCCTTGGGTTCAAGTGTGCTTTCTTTCACTTTTCCATTGAAAGATATTAAGTATAAATTTTCATTTTTATTGTTACAATAAATTAATTTTGTATGCAGTTTTTCTGGGTGCATGTGACCCATTGTTCCGAATGGTATAATGTAAAAAAATGTTTCAATTTGAAAACGAAAACACTTGAAGTCGTTGTGAGTTATAACTTTTAAAATTACATTTATGTAATATTGATATCAAAAGAGCGTGATTCAACAAAACACAAAAATAGGACATTCCATTCTTGTAAAGTAATTGGGTTTCAAAGCTCCTTGTGGAAATCAAAAGCTTTCATTTGTTAGAGTAGAAATTTTGGAAAAAGTTATGTCAAGATTAATATCTTAAGGGAATAAAACATTTTAAAAACAGTTCACATAGAATTTTTATTCCTTTGTCTTCTGAGAAGTATAAAATTTTGTGTTTGTCGATAAAATTCATACATTTATTTAAGGTTAAAGAAAGAAGTATTTTGAACATTTCCTTTTTTTCTGAAAATTCAAAACCTTTTTAATCCTTCTTTCATGATTTTTGTTTTTTATTCAATTAAACATATATTGCTTAGGAATTACACTAAAAAATAACTTTCTTAATTTAAAAAATGTCAAGTATTGGAAATGAAATGCTTGCAAGTTAAATCCGCATCATTCTGGTCTAAAGATTTTTATTAAGTTATAATAATTATAAAAATTTCATGAAAATTATTATTGATTATCATGCAACTTGCAGGCCATGAAGTAATGAAACTTTTAGCCATCACTAGTTTAAAAAAATACATATGGCCCTTTATCACAAGAATTGCAATAAAAACCTCTCCACGGATCGGGGTTCTACGAAGTAATGGTGGTAAAAAATTTAATTCTGTCTCTATAAAAATGGTGAGCTCCTAGGCTTAAATTTGTTCATAGAATCGTAGAACATTACCTTTTAAAAAAGTCTTACACATTACAGTTTTTCATATGCTTTCTAAGCTTATCAAAATAATGTCAAAAATTATTACTAAGTAGTATATTCAGGAAGCGTTGCTAGTGGGCTACTTTTTTTAATACAAATTATTCTGAAATGGTAAAACTGCGTTTAATTTCTTTATACTTAATATAAAAAAATGTCTAAATTTGTCATTTCAGAAAGTTATGCTAATAAAGAAATTTGACTTTAACAAGTCGGAAGTTGCAAGTCAAACATAGAAAATGAGGTGCATTTGTACTATATATAAGCTTTTAAAATATCTTGGAAACAGTACGTCAGATACCGCATAACTATAGTATCATAACTACACGAATCTTTACTAAAGATATATCGTAGCTATAGCATATAAATTTTTTGTTTGTCCCTATAAATACTAGCTGTTTTCTATTATGAAGGAATCAACCTTTAGAAAAAAATCAGAACCGCATATCAGTTTTTTTTTTAAATGTGAAATAATTTGATATAATAAAAATAATCTTAACAATGTTTCCTCCTATGCTTGTATGTAACGGAATACTTTTGTGCGGCCCTGTAAATTTATAAAAAATGTATACTCTGCACTCCAGATTGCACATAGAGTATACAATTGTATATACTTCATTGATATACATCAATTTTATTATGTTCGATAGGGCGGCGTATCATAATTAAAATACACTTGAAAGTAATTTTTCTAAGTGGCTGTAATGTAACGGTATACTTTTGATTGACCCTGTAGATGAACTATACATCCTATTTTCATAAAATCTGAAATTATTCGAGAAATTATGAAACAATTATATATTTTAAATTTCAAACGATTCGGTTCGGCTGTGTTTGTTTTGATATATGCGAACGGACAGACAGACGTACCGATGGACTGAACGACGACTATAGGTGCTCCATATTTTTATAATTACGAACACATCTAAAAATGTAGCCTACTGGAAACACTGTTTCAGGTGTTTCTTTGTAATTTTGGGTTCAAAATGCTCTGAATACAACTATTTTAAAACAATTTTTCCAATTGACTTTAAAGTTACTAAAATTGAACTTTTGAATTGTTAAAGGTCTTTAAGTTTAACCGAAAGTATATAACATATTTGAATTATTAATTGCGTAAAAAATCTGTTATTGACTTCAATTGCTCTACAAATACGTGTTAATAGGAGACAGTTATAGTGCACTGAAAAAAGTGGCTGATCAAATTTGAATAAAAAGTACTCAATTTGAATTACTTCCCATACTCAAAATACCTCCGTTCCTAAAATTCTCAAAACTGAGAAACACCTGTACTCATTTTTGATTCTACGGTTGTGCTCAAATATAATTCCCTATTATCTGCCCCCTGAATTTACAAACTGAAGTAAATGTATGCTTGTATTCGTAGCAATACCTCTTATATCCTACTGGAAACACTGTATTCAGGTGTTTCTTTGTAATTCGGGGTTCAAGATGCTCTGAATACTATTATTTTAAAACAATTGTTTCAATTGACCTTAAAGTTATTAAAATTGAACTTTTGAATTGGTTAACGCTTTTAAGGTTAATCGAAAATATATAACATGTTTTAATTATGAAATGCGTGAAAATCCGTTATTGAGATCAATCTCTCTAGAAATACATATTAAGAGAAGACAGTTATAGTACTATTACATGATGTAAGAATATAAAATGAAAATGTTTATTGCGAAATCCCCAGAAATGCATTTATCTTCATTAATTAAATACTCAATTAAAATTGCTCTTTCTTCATATTTAATATGCAAAATTTATTGCTCTTTTACTTTCAACAAAAGGGGAAGAAACAAATAAATATCAGATTACCTAATATCTTATATAATTCTAAACATTAATTTCTTTAAATAAGTTTCATTTTTAATTTCCGTTTTATTAGAAAAAATTCTAGAATACATTTATCTCACTAATTATTATTATTTTTTTCAATTTCCGTTACCAAAAGGTTTAATTATTGATAAAAATCATGAGAATCAAGAAAATTAATTAATTAACTTTAATCATTTTAATGATTTCAAAAAGAAACGAAGATATCACGATGACAAGGTAATTTAAAATAAAATATAATGAAGAAAATGCCTGACTTTAAAAAAACTGCAATTATCTCCAGTTATTAATAAAAATGATGAGTAGTTCTATACATATACAAGAAATTCTTGGTTATTCTAGATGTATTGCGTAAATAAAAATTTAAAAAAACTATTATTTTTTAGGCATCTCTTGTAGTACAATTAACGCATTATCAACCGGAGACATATTTTTTTTCCTCACTGCAGAAGAAATACTTGATACATATAAATAAGTTTTCACAGGCTGTGAATAAATATTAGTGACCAATACTTAATTGTTACAACACCAATGTGAGGAGTTCACAACTATAGTATACCAAATTCATTTTGAAAACAATGAGGTAGTCCATTTAAAAGGCGCATAAAGTATGTTTAAGACACTCTAACAGTAAACCAAGTCTGTTTTCACACTCACATCAAACACTTTTCACTCTGTTTTCACACTCACATCAAACACTTTTCACTCTGTTTTCACACTCATATCAAACACTTTTCACTCTGTTTTCACACTCACATCAAACACTTTCACTCTGTTTTCACTCACTCGTTTTGTCACTTTCACATATGGCTAGTTCTATGGGTTTTTGTAATGTAACATAGCTGATAACTTATGCTTGCTGACCACCGTTATTTTTGAAAAGTTAGCTTGACCTTACTTAGTTAATACTTTCACGGGCAAGCAATTGAATTTTTGTAATGCTTAATCCCAATCAAAAAGTTGATTAAAAAAAAAATAAGGAACAGCAATTTTACTACTTTTTTATCAAAAGATAAAAAAGTAAATTTTAATATTTTTTTTTTTTTTTTTTTTTTTTTTTTTTGCGAATATGCATTTATCGTAAGTGGGATATAATGTATCCCACCACCCATCAGGGGGTTAATAAAATATCTCCGACAAAATAAGTCAGACTTTATTCGTTCTAGGATACTGGCAGCCAAAAATCATAAAATATGTCGTACACTACGCACTCTCATGGAAATATCCATATATCTTATCTGTTTACACACTTTTTTCTAAACTTTGGGAGAGGTAAAACATATTTAACACAAGAACCGCCATTTGGGTCATTTTGGCCCCCTAACAAATTGAAAACTGCCGATTCGAACCAGAAATTTTTTCATAAGATTTGTTAAATATGTGAAATACAAAACTAAGCTAATTAAATAAGTTAGATAGTTTTCAATAAAAATTCTGGTGTCAAACACTTTTTTATAAAAATTTTTAAAATAGCCGGCGGTTCTAGTGTTAATGCACTTTATAAATGGTCTATTTGTTTTTTCTTTCAAAATTATCTACTAAGGTTGTGAACCTGAAACTATCTTTTATTGTTACAAAGTTTTATTCTTTCTTTGCTCATCTCATTTATTATCCTCTTCCCTGGTCTGTCAGTACATCATACGGATCATGTGTTTTTGCCAATCATGATTTACCCTTACTACATACAGGCATCCATATTCCAATCATGATTTATTATTATCAACTGTAAATTTTTATTTCAAATTATGCGTTATTTAATCTGAGCTTTTTTCTGATTCATTTAAGTAAAAATTTCTGATTTGAGGAAACGTTGATAAAAAAAACAACCCTGTAAAAAACGTGAAAAAGTAGGCATTACCTGAAAGTTTTTTTTTTTCAAAAATATCGATGAATTAAGTGGTTAACACTAGTACTACCTGAAATTTGAGTCAAGTTATACAAAAATATTTCACACCAGATTTTTGATTTAAAACAGTTCCACTTAATTTATTAACGGGTTTGTTTTTTGTATGGTTTAAACTTATTTCATAATCAGATTTCAGGTTTGAACCGACAAGTATTCGTATGGCAGCCGTAAAAATGACAGTTCATAGTAGTTTTAATGTTAATTTAACAATAGAATACATCAGTAAAATTCAGTTAAATAAATAATTGAATTTGTTGAAAATAAAAATCCCGATGTTAAAATGTTTTTATTAAGGTTGTGTAAAATTTCCCGACGTTTCAAAGTTAATCAATTTATAATTTTGCGTAATTATTTAGTCTTGTGTTTTATATATTTATTTATCTATATTTTGCATTGTTTTATTCCTTTTAAAATTTTCTATTATTGTTTTATTTATTTAAAGATTTATTATTTGTTTTCTAGTGACCTCTTTTTTTCATTCTGTGCCTTCTGTTAAGTCTATTTCTACATTCCTTTACTTTCTCTCCTCCTAACTTCATCTTTCCACACAAACACATTGATTATTCTCCTGTACATTTTCCCGTTTACGACACTTTAACCCTTTGAGGGGAAAGAAACTGCGTTTCTGTAATGCTTAAATCCCACAGAAGATTAGGAAAAACTTCATTTCTAAATAAGAAAAACTACTTTTCATTTTCTTCCATTTTAAAGTTATAAAAGTAAATCTCTATTAAATGCTTCTGGTGAAAATCTTAGTTAAACGTAAGTGGGATATATCCGGAGAAAAGTCCCGGGACCGATACTGAAATGGCACTACAGCACAATTTTTCACAAGCATTACAAAGTGCAATCCCTGACTAGCTTTTACTATTATTTTCAGATCAATAGCTTGTTTATTGTTTGATTGATAGAATTTAAATCAAGTCTATTTTACAGTTTTTACGAAAATTGGACGGTTTGAAAAAACAAGTGGTAATCTAAAGCTTCCGTTTAAAGGTTCAACGCCTAATAAAATCAAGATGAAAATTGAAAACCACTGAATAACTCAGCCCCATCATATTCAATGGTTAAAATGTGAATTGGAGAGTCTAAAAAGGGGGCAAACGAGCTTTACCGTAATTTCGGGTGTATAAGCCGCAGACCAAACAATTCTTTTTCGACCCAGAATTTTTTAAGAAACATATATAACTAGCTAGATTGCCGTAAATATTTGTCTTCAATCACTAAATAAGATTTCTGGGTTCAAAAAGAATTGTTTGATCAGTGGCTTATACACCCGAAATTACGGTAGTTATCAGGGTGCGTAGTCCTCAAGAAACTCAGAGGATTTTTATTCTTTTAGTATCAGAAAATATTTAAAGTACTGGTTGCTACATATGAAAAAGGATTTCTCTTTCGTTAAAGAAAACAAATATCACATTATAAAAATTCTGGTAAAAGGTCCTTACAAGGTGCTTCCAGACTACGCACCCTGGTTATGAGACTCGCTCTCGTTGTCCTGTGGAAGTAACTCCTGAAACTGTTGAAAAAATTCACCGAATAGCCCTGGAAAAACGCAGATAAAATTTATTCGAGACAGCAGTGGCTATAAAAATATCAAAAGAAGTACAAAAAATATTTAAACTTATATTTTGGGTTCCCATAAGGCCTTTGTAAGGTTGGTGCCGAGTTTGTCGACACCTGATCAAATGTTGCACCGGAAAATCGTTTCATATAAGAATTTGAGGATCTACCGTGAAAATTGCAAATAATATTTAAGAAAGCTTATAAGTATGGAAAAAAACTTGGATTCAACACTACACTCCTGACAGCTAACTACAGGTAACACAATGGATTACGCCGGACGAGCCAGCTTTAAAAAATTCAATGCCAACTTTGTCAACTAACAAGTTTATGACAGATATTTTTTGAGACGCAATGAGAATTATTTTTATTTATTACTTGTAAATGGTTGAAAGTTTCACTGGCCAGTACTACGCAAATTTTATGCAACATTTGATCTACGAAGTAAAGAAAAAACGAACTCATTTAGCGAAAAAAATCTTGTTTCACCATTAGAATGCTTCAGCCCATGCGTCAGCCATTGCAATTGGAAAAAATCTACGAATTAAGGTTCGAATTGCTTGAATACCCACCTTATTCCCCATATTTAGCACCCAGTGACTATCACCTATTTCCTAACTTCAAAAAATGCATTGATGAACGAAGATTTAAGAGCACAAAGGAGTTTATTTTTGCCATAAACATCTGTTTTGAAGACCTCGAGGAATTATTTTACTAAGATATTTTGATTAAATTAAAACACCGATACGATAGATTTATTAGACTTTCTTAAGATAATGTTGAGAAATAAATAAAAAATACGTGTGGCACTCGGGGACTGCCGCGGTAAAGCTATTGCATAGCATTTTTTATCAACTTATGCAATTATAATTATTTATTTATTTTTTATGTATGCAGTTTTTTTGTCTTTGATATTAATTCAAGTTTTTTCTTTTTCTTTGATATTAATTCAAGTTACACTTTTTGAGCGTGATGACCGATAACAAAACAATTTTTTTTTCCTTTTATTGAATAAATGAGAAGTTAATATCGTTTAAAATATTTTTATTAACTTACAATACATGTAGGTTCATCCGGAAATTTTATCATTGAAACTATATGTTTATGGTAGCTGAAATAAGAAACATAAGTTTGAGACTTGATATCCTCTAAATATCTGAAAAATACCGCGTCAATGTCTGCCGAAGTCTACCGAACGATACCGTGCCGAAGTCTCCTAAACTGAAACGGCGTTAGCCGGAGTTACGGAATTTCTAGATTCTTTCGCCGCGCTCAAAGCCCGCGATTAAAGCTATGCAATAGTTTAATAAAAAACCAAACAAAATTTGGCCGCGCTACGAAAATTAGATGGCGAGTCATAAGCATTTTAATTTTTTCGACCCTCACCATGGGGGGGGGGTCTCCTGTCACCAAAAATTAACACTGTCTCATAATAAGTTACCAAACAATATTTGGCCGCGCTACGAAAATTAGATCACGTGTTATAAGCATTTTAAATTTTTCGACCCTCACCGTGGGGCGGGGGTGGTCTCCTGTCACCAAAAATTAACACTGTCTCATAATAAATTACCAAACAAAATTTGGATGTGCTATGAAAATTAGATCGCGAGTTATAAGCATTTTAAATTTTTCGACCCTCACCGTGAGGGGGTCTCCTGTCACCAAAAGTAACACTGTCTCATAATAAATTACCAAATAAAATTTGGCCGCGCTATTAAAATTAGATTGCAAGTTATAAGCATTTTAAAATTTTCTATCCTCACCTTTGGGGATCTCCTGTCACCAAAAATTAACATTGTCTCATAATAAATTACCAAACAAAATTTGGCCACGCTACGAAAATTAGATCGCAAGTTATAAGCATTTTAATTTTTTCGATCCTCACCATGGGGGGTCTCCTGTCACCAAAAATTAACACTGTCTCATAATAAATTACCAAACAAAATTTGGCCGCGCTACGAAAATTAGATCGCGAGTTATGTGGGGGGGGGGGTGTCCTGTCACCAAAAATTAACACTGTCTTATAATAAATTACCAAACAAAATTTGGCCGCGCTATGAAAATTAGATCGCGAGTTATAAGCATTTTAAATTTTTCGAACGTCACCGTGTGGGGTCTCCTGTCACCAAAAGTAACACTGTCTCATAATAAATTACCAAACAAAATTTGGCCGAGCTACGAAAACTAGATCGCGAGTTATAAGCATTTTAAATTTTTTGACTCTCACCGTGGGGCGGGGGGGGGGTCTCCTGTCACCAAAAATTAACACTGTCTCATAATAAATTACCAAACAAAATTTGGCCGCGCTACGAAAATTAGATCGCGAGTTATGAGGGGGGAGGGTGTCCTGTCACCAAAAATTAACACTGTCTCATAATAAATTACCAAACAAAATTTGGCCGCGCTATGAAAATTAGATCGCGGGTTATAAGCATTTTAAATTTTTCGAACGTCACCGTGGGGGGGTCTCCTGTCACCAAAAGTAACACTGTCTCATAATAAATTACCTAACAAAATTTGGCCGAGCTACGAAAACTAGATCGCGAGTTATAAGCATTTTAAATTTTTCGACCCTCACCGTGGGGCGGGGGGGGGTCTCCTGTCACCAAAAATTAACACTGTCTCATAATAAATTACCAAAAAAAATTTGGCTGTGCTACAAAAATTAGATCGCGAGTTATAAGCATTTTAAAATTTTCGATCCTCACCATTAGGGGTTTCCTGTCACCATATATTAACACTGTCTCATAATAAATTACCAAACAAAATTTTGCCAAGCAACGAAATTTAGATCGCAAGTTATAAGCATTTTAAATTTTTCGATCCTCACCATGGGGCGGGTCTCCAATCACCAAAAGCTACATTATCCACCCTTGTTTTTCTTAAGACGATTCTTTTTTATACACATTCTACAAATTTGGAAAAAAAGAATTATTTATATATTTTTTATTTATGCAGTTTTTTTTTTTTTTTTTTTTTTTTTTTTTTTTTTTTTTTGTCTGATATTAATTTAAGTTTTTTTCTTTTTCTTTGATATTAATTCAAGTTGCACGTTTTGAGCGTGATGAGCAATAAGAAAACAAATTTTTTCTTTTATTGAATAAATGAGAAGTTAATATCGTTTAAAATATTTTTATTATCTTACAATACCTGTAGGTTAATCAGGAACTTTTATCATTGAAACTATATGTTTATAGCAGCTGAAACAAGAAACATAAGTTTGAGACTTGATATCCTCTAAATATCTGAAAAATACCGCGTCAATGTCTGCCAGAGTCTACCGAAGGACACCGTGCCGAAGTCTGCCGAACTGAAACGGCGTTAGCCGAGTGTCAGGTCGTTAGCTGTGTTAGGTTTTTACGCGTTACGGAATTTCTACATTCGGTCGCCGCGCTCAACTCAAAGCCCGCGATAAAAGCTATGCAATAGCTTAATAAAAATAAAATGTTGTTTTCTTTGTTGGGCCCGTGACTTTCAGCCTACTTTCTTAATATATCCCACTGCCCTTCGAAGGATTAAACGATTGCTTTCAATCTTTTTAAGAATTATAGAATTATACTACGAACCAAACTTTTATTTTACTAATAAAATTAAGTAAATTTTGAATGACGATTTCATTTAATGCTAGACACATTTACTTGAACAATTTTTCCGGAACAAAATGAGTTAAAAATTAAGCAGGATGCTGGAAATTTCGCCTAGACCATGGGGAATGATTAATTTTATTTGATCAGAATATAACATTTTTTGAAGTGATATGAAAAGAATTTATTACAGTTTTCTTAGTATTGAGTAGCCTAATTTCCTGCGTATAATCCGCGGATCAAACAATTATTTTTCGACCCAGAATTTGGTTAAAAAGAAATGTAACTTGTCATATCGCCGTAAGTATTTGTCTTCAATTACTAAATAAAATTTCTGGGTCAGAAAAGAATTGTTTCATCCGCGGATTATACGCAGGAAATTAGGTTATTTTATTACATCATCGATTTCTAAAAGCATTATCATGTCTAATCTTTATATAAATATTCAAATTCATATATTTGTGTAAAAATATCTTTTTCAATTTCAGTCAGTATTAATTTTATTCAATTAAATAATAAATTTGTCATATTTTCTATAATCCAAAGTCTAAAATTGCAAACTTTCCGCTTCTCAGATTTTTATAAACAAAATATTGAAATAACTGTCGAAAAAAATTAATTGTATTAGTTTCAATTCTGCCTTTTTCACATTTATGGGTATCTAATTAGTTATGCAGATGACATAACTATTAAACTGAAAGTAAATCAAAACACTCATGCATTATTAATTTTGCTTTTTAAAACACAGACAAAAACACATTTGTTTAATGAGGAATCCAGATATTAGCATAAAATAATGCAATTTCTAGAGAAAATGGCAAAATAAATTTTAATAAATTGCTTATCTTAATACATAATTTTCTTTCAAAGTGTTCAAAAAATTACTTGCACTAAATATATTATTTACTGATTCAATTATTCTAATGTGAACAGTTTATTTTTTTAATTAGCATAAATATGTATTGCAGAATGTTTTAAATAGCTGTCCTTATTATATTTTAGAATTATGTTTAAGATAAGCAAAAAATAAATTGCTACATTAAAATTTACGAAACAATATTTTTTGAATTTCATTAAAGAGACACTAAAATAAATTGTTAAAATCAATTGTATGTTACAAACGGTGGAACCATCACATAATGGTTTAGAAAGTAAACATGTTAAATCATTTTTGTTTGTAAATCGATTTCACGAAAAACTTACACAAAACTACCTTATTTTCTTCAACCAATTTGTATCTCGGTTGTATTTAGAAACTGACTGCCAATTTTTTTTAAATTTAAATTTAACCCTCTAATTCATATACCCTAATTTCCTGCGTATAATCCGCGGATCAAACAATTCTTTTTCGACCCAGAATTTGGTTAAAAAGAAATGTAACTTGTCAGATCGCCGTAAGTATTTGTCTTCAATTACTAAATAAAATTTCTGGGTCAGAAAAGTATTGTTTCATCCGCGGATTATACGCAGGAAATTAGGGTACTAAAACACGTTCTTGAAATTCCGTAATTAACGGAATCTAAACTCATAGGAAAAATTTTCAAAAATAAATATATATTTAACCCTTTCCGGCACGGGCAAAATCTGTTAGTAAAATGAGAAATTATCGAGAGACACGGGAATTCACAAATGATTTTTTTTAATATTTTGAAACCCCTAATTTAAGCTTTAATTGTAAAAGTCAAATTTTAATAAAATATTATTGGTGCCATTTGCAAGTTTGGAATTAAGATTAGCCTTCCCAGGATCGGGCACAGTGTGCAGGAAAGGCTAATGTTGGAATATTTAGTATTAACCCCGTAACTGATTCCTTTTTTAAGTACAATAAATTGAAAATGTTGGTTAACACCAGTTTTTTAAGCTAAATTATTCTTAATATATAGTCTAAACACTTCTGAAAATCAATAGTATGAAATCGTACTTTGAAAAAAATTAGCGGTGTCAAAAAGCTTTAAATGATGAATTAAGCAAATTCGTCTTGCCCGAACGGCGTACGGTCAAATCAATTAAGTGGTTAATGTCCCAATTATTTTCTTCATTAAAAATGAAATTTTGGTTTTTTTTCTCCACTTTTAAAAGAAGAATAACTTTTATCTTAATTTATTGAGGAATTTGTCTCATGAAAAATGTTGCTTATTTAACTTTCTATTTACTGGTGTGAAAGTGCTTTATAGCCCTTTTTTATAATCGTACCTAAAAACGGAAGCTAGGCACTAATGGATAACAACAGAAAAAATACAAATATTAAATATGTAGTGTGAATTTATAATATACTACCTTTGACAATAAAGTTCGGTGAAGGAATTCAGAACGGAAGATCTGGCAACCCTGGCAAACAAAACGCTGCACCTGCATAGTGGCAGGTATTGGCCGTCTGTCCCCACTGTTTTTCAGTTGAGCATCGATTGTGTCTCGTGTACGACGTGATTAGCAAAATGCTTGTTTAGTGTATTGGTTCTCAACTGAAAACAAGAAAATTAACAACAAAATATCATTATTAAGTTTTGGCCTCCGTGGCTGAGTGGTTAAGACATTATGCCGCTAATCGTGAGGTTGTGGGTTCGAATCCCACTGGCTCCATTGCACACACACTTTGTGTGGAGCTGCTGGTTGTACTTCTCTTGTGTTGTAATATTTCCTTGTGTGCTATCTCGTCCCTGTATATTGTCGATGGCTTATAAGCAGGCTTCAAGTCGAGCACACAAGTCAGATGTATGTTGTTCAATAAACAAACAAACAACAAAGTTTTTTTTTAAGCTTCGCAAGACAAGAGAGAAACTCAAGAGGGGTGGTGTAAATTGAATATCCACTATCTTCACCAGATTTCAATCCTCTAGACTTCTTTCTATTCGCAGGACTCAAAATACCCTTGAAATGAAAGGGATTTGACCCTATTGCTGACATCCAGCGAAACTTGACGAAGCTTTTGAACTGCATCCCAAAAGAAGACTTCTTGCAAAGTTTCCAGGACATGTATAGCAGATCTCAGCGGTGCATAGTTATGGAAAAGGATTATTTTGAACGGCAGTATAGTAACTTTTGTTAATATTTCATTTACGTTACAGTTACAGGACTATTCACCGAACTTTATTGTCAGAGGTAGTATTAATCCTTTGGACTCGAGTGGTGATTCTCACTGACTACTAGATTTTCGCGTAAATAGGTGCTCCGAACACCAGTATTTTGAACGTAATTTTCTTCACCTTATCTAAACGTCGTATAATCTGTGATAAAACATGGCGAAATACACTGTGAGATATTAGTGGTGTCGAAAGCATTTGGCGTCCCGATTTACGAGGGGCACCATATAACACTAGCGGTGAGTGAGAATCACCACCGCAAGTGCAAACCACCAGTGTACCCGCCAGTGCAAAGGGTTAATTGTAAAAGCCATTAAATAGAAAATACAGTTGTTAACATATATGCTACCATCGGTATTAAAGAGTTATTGAAAAACGTTTAAACCCTTTGAGCTCTGAATGTAGAATTTTCTACCACATAATTTTAATTCCGAAATGACATAACGGCACCAGAAAATTCGACCAAATTTATTTTTAAAGTGTTTAATGCATTTTTTTTTCCCGCGTATATCGTTAACCATTTTTTTCTTTTCAAAATACTGGTGCTAAAGTGACTTTTGGAATTTTGAAGAAATTTTCCCACCAGAGCTCAAAGGGTTGAAACTAATGCTGATACACTAAGAACAGAAATTTGAAAAATTACACGAAGAAATTTAAGAAACTGACTGCCTACTTCTCTGTTCTAAAAATTCCGTAATACAGAGGATTTGAACTCAAACCAGGAAATTTTAATAATAAATTTCTCAATTTCTTCAAAAGGCGGTAGGCTCATTTTCTTCATACGTCCCACTTAAATTTAATTAACGAATGTCACAAAGGATACAGTTTTGCCAATGGGCTTATTTTTCTTATTAACCACTTAACATTTTGAGCTCTGGGGTGTAAATTTCTTCAAAATTCCAAGTGTTACATTGGCATCAATATTTTGCAAAGAAAAAAATTCTGTTTACCATATACACGAAAAAATTCATTAAACCGTTTTCAAATAAATTTGATCAAATATTCCGGTGCCATTGTGACATTTCCGGATTAAAATTTTGTGGTAGAAAATTCAACCATCAGAGCTCAAAGGGTTAAACTTCGCGCCCGAGACATTCACGGGCTGCAAGCTTCACGGCTTTTTTTTCAGACTTATTTGATTCCCACCAGTTTTATAAAATAGTGTAATTGGTTTTATTCTGGTTTCATTTTACGTGTCAGTAAATAGGGCAAATATATTTTTTTCCAAAAAAGTGGTGGCAATAAAGAATTTGAATTTTTGAACCGTAATTTAATGCGACTATTAAGTGGTTAATCGAGATATTTTAGTGTCCCTGCTTCTTTGAAATAGTACAACTTGCTTCGATTAACGACATATTAGTTAAAGAGAAAATTTTAGAGACATTTTACCATTTCTGAAAAGTAGCGCAAGTGAAGAATGTGGAATTAATAAAAGGTAGCCTACTGGCAACACTCAATGGCACCAAAATTTTTAATCCCTTAACTATTGCTCCCGTGACATTCAACAGATATGTTTTTCATATTCAGATTGTTTGATTCCCACCAGTTTGATATGACAGTGTGTTTTATAAATTTATTTTTGAATTTATCATGGCATCATTTTACCTGTCATTAAAAACGTTATTTCAAAAAGGGGCAGCAATACGAATTTGAAATATTAAACCGTAATTTAATGCAACCGTTAAGAGGTTAAAAAAATCGCTTCAACGTACGCCAAAAAAATGTTTTTAATTATATCGAAACATATTTGTTCGTAAAACCTGGTGACACTAAATAATTTGAAATGTTTAGGAGCTGGGGTAATTTTTAACATTAACGGTCAAAGATTTTATACCGACCAATATTTTATAAAGATAATTACGTCGAGCTAGTGTTGCTAAAAATTACCCAAGTGAACTTAGAGAGGCTATATTTTTGTGAATATTAATTTTAAAAATATGAAGTATAAAAAACAGTAACTTTTGGAGTATTTATTTAATAGCAAATTTTCAAAGGTATGATTTTGAAGGATTTATCAGTGCCAAAAGCAGGGGTGCAAAAATCTAGGCGCCAGCTAGCAGTCTCTCACCACTAAAATTTAAAAGTTTTCTTCGCTTAAAATTTAATAGCATTCTTACAAGAGTTTTATACGAAATATAATACGAAAATTAACGAAATAATTTTAGTGGTGAGAGTCTGCCTGCTGGCGCCTAGATTTTTGCACCCCTGGCCAAAAGCTTTTACAGGAAAAAAAAAATTCAAAAAGTTTTTCTCATGGTATAAATCCATAAGGTTAAGAACTGGCAGGAAGAAACCTCTAATTTTCTATTCTAGTACGTACAGGTTAGGTTTCAGGTTTGAAACGTTTAGTGATTGAACTTTTGAAAACAGTGGTCTACTAATTAAAATGTGTATCCTAAAATCTTTTCTAAAAATTACGGGACGAGAATCCATACTACTAGTGCTCCTCTGAGCAGCTTGCTCTTATTTTTTAATAAGATATTGAAATTTTATAATAAAACTTAACATTTGAACTAACGGAAATTTGAATCAAGTTTTTAAAAATATTTAACACCAGAATTTTCATTTAAAACAATTTAACTTCATTATATAACGTTTTTCTTGTAAACTTATTTCATTATCAAATCTCTGGTTTGAATCGAACGATATTCATATGGTAGCCGCTAAAATGACGGCTCATGGTAGTTTTAGTGTTAAGTGCTTACCTGAATTGTCGGTACGTCATACGGGCCGCATGTTTTTGCAAGTCATGATTTATTATTCTCACCAGTAAATTTTTAGTGTAAATTTTATTATTTCATCCGAGCCCTTTTTTGATTTAAATAGACAATTTTTTCTGTTTTACCACCGGTAATAAAAGGTTACAAATTCTGTAAAAGACATGAGAAAAATAGGCATAATTTATGTTTTTAAAAAAAATATTGATCTATTAAGTTAAAATAATAGTAGTAATAAAGCATTTTTGATTAAAAAAAATCTTCTTAGTTTTCAAAATTGTGTTTATTCTGTTATTTCAGACTATTAATATATACAGGTTTTATGCTTAAATTCGGAAACTAGAATACAATAAATAATGCAATATTCTGCTTTTTCGAATATAGAAAAATAAGAAATTTTTGACACTCCGGAAATAATTTTTCTTAGAAAAGAAAAGCTGACCATAAAAATATGCTAATTGCACAAAGAAAAGCATATACATTTATCAGATTGAATAGGGAAAGATACATTATCTTCTTATTGTAATCCTAATAAAATATTTCCATATTTAAGATTAAAAGCATTTCAACTGGGATTCAAATATTATATGTACAAAAGCGTCGATAAAATGTAATTGTTAAAATATGAATAATCACGTCTTCAGTATAAAGAAATTTTTAATGCAAAAGGTACTTTTTAAATATATATCAAAGTCCAGTTCACTTTGCATATCATATATCAAATATATATTTATGAAAAAATTATCTTAATACGAGAATACGAGAATGGAATCTTGAAGATTTGTGAAAACAACTAAATTCAAATAAAATATACATATATATATATACCGTAATTTCGGGTGTATAAGCCGCGGATCAAACAATTCTTTTTGGACCCAGAAATCTTATTTAGTGATTGAAGACAAATATTTATGGCGATCTAACTAGTTATATTTGTTTCTTAAAAAATTCTGGGTCGAAAAAGAATTGTTTGAACTGCGGCTTATACACCCGAAATTACGGTATATTTAAAGCATATACCGTAATTTCGGGTGTATAAGCCGCAGATCAAACAATTCTTTTTCGACCCAGAATTTTTTAAGAGACAAATGTAACAAGTTAGATCGCCGTAAATATTTATCTTCATTTACTAAATAAGATTTCTGGGTCCAAAAAGAATTGTTTGATCCGCGGCTTATACACCCGAAATTACGGTAAATGTTATTTTATAATAGACATAAGTATTTTTTTAATTTTTAGACAAACAATTTTTTGCAATTATATTGCAAATTAGTGTATGACATTTACAGAATGGAAAAAATTTACTTTTGTAAGATTGGGCAGAGAAAGATACATTAAATTTTCACAAATTTTTTTTCAAAGCTTTGATATATTAGAAAGAAATTGAAATCAATTCAAATGGGACATAAACACAAACTGCACAAAGAACAGATAGAATGTAATTGATAAATTAAATAATAACGTTTATTCTTAGTTTGAAAAAGCGCTTTTAGTATAAAACTAATTTAATGCGGATTGAAATTGTATAAAAATATTTTTATAAAAACTGGTTTTATTAATCAAAATTTTAGAATTTTAAAAAAACTAAACATTTTAATATAACGTAATGTTTAAAATTAACTTTTATCTCCTTGTAACACTTCTATCTTGTCCTGAAAATTATAGACTTCATTCTTATTTTTTAAAAACGAGAAGATATTTGCGAAGCATTATTAAAAAGTACCATATTCTGCTACAATAAAAAAATGAAAAGATGAAATTTTTTTACAATGTAATCATTTTTTAACAATAAATTTGGTGATATATGTACTGATACATACTTTAAAGTAATAAAATGACAATTGAATATCTATATTACAGATACAAAAGAACATTCTTAGAACAGGAGAAAGAGCTAGAACATAACTCTTATTTTTTATCAAACTAAAATTCACCCTGCCTATCGCCATTCCCGGTACAGTGGTCCTCATCTGGGTACATCAAATTTAATTCCACGCTTGCAAAAGGCAGAAACCTATTTTAATAAATTTTGCTTTTACAATGAAAGCTTAAGTAAAGGAGTTTTTAATTTCTAAAAAAAGTCGTTTGCAAATTCCGGTGTCAGTCAATAAAATTTTATATTAGAACAGAATTTGTCTGTGCCGGAAATAGTTAATGACTCTGAATATTCATAAAAGAATTCTTCATTCTTAACTTTTGGGAACTTGAATAGAATCAGACAGCTTTAAGGAAACATCCGCTTTTTGCTAGTTTCAATCCCCCTCCTCCACAAAAAAAAGATAAAAAATTTGACACCTAAAATCACATTTCTTAACTTTGTACTATTATGTCCAGTCTGACGGGACATCTTTCTTTGTAAAATTTGTTTTTGGCACCAGTAATAAAGGAAAAGAAAATTTTCCTCATTAAATAAGAGAATTTTTGAAATTTTATACTTGAAGGAAACTTCTTTTTAAAAAGTTGTGTCTATCTAATGAGTATTTTATCTATATTTAACGACGGGGTAACTGTTACCGTAATTTCCGGCGTATAATCCGTGGATCAAAAAATTCGCTTTGGAACCAGAAATCTTATTTAGTGATTGAAGACAAATATTTACGGCAATCTAAAATGTTACATTTCTTCGAACAAAATTTCTGGGTCGAAAAATGATTGTTTGATCCGCGGATTATACGCCGGAAATTACGGTACTAATTTTATCTGTTACAGAATTTGCGCATGAGAAAACTCACGGGCAAATTCTGTTAGTAAAATATGAAATTATCGACTGTCACCGAAATTCACATATGATTT
The DNA here is from genome assembly GCA_964019185.1 of Maratus speculifer. NCBI lineage: Eukaryota > Metazoa > Arthropoda > Arachnida > Araneae > Salticidae > Maratus > Maratus speculifer. Next base: position 403,195,929 of record OZ025293.1, read on the forward strand.
TTTTATAAATTAAAAATCCCTTGATTTAAGCTTTCAATTTTAAAGCATTTTTTTTTATATTACTGGTGACACTTGCAATTTTGAAATTAAAATTGCGCATCCCGAACTGGGCACAGTGTGCCGGAAAGGGTCAAATAAAGAATATATTACTACCGTAATTTCGGGTGTATAAGTCGCGGATCAAACAATTCTTTTTCGACCCAGAATTTTTTAAGAAACAAATGTTACTACTTAGATCGACGTAAATATTTGTCTTCAATCACTAAATAAGATTTCTGGGTCCAAAAAGAATTGTTTGATCCGCGGCTTATACACCCGAAATTACGGTATCTTAAATTTCCGTTATGAATTTGGAGAATAAAAATTTAAACATGCACTAAATTCCAAAATTTAGTATTTGTATAAATGCTATTACCCGTAAATATTACCCACAAAGTCACATTGTGACTTTGTGACCATCGGTTGTCGATGTGACGTCACGTGACGTCGATATTAAGTCACAGTGACTAAAATGTGAAGTCGTTATGGCCGTTTTAGAGCTATTTTGTGACTTTTCAAAAAGTAGTCACAATGTGACAAATTTGTGAAAAATGTGTCATTTGTGACTAATTTGACATTTAACATTGTGACGAAACTGTGACAAAAGTGATGATATTTAAATTGCCAGAAACATGTTTTTAAAAGTAAATAACATGTTTTGGAGGATATTTATAAATTTCTAAAGATTTTTAAGAAAGTCACATCTCAGTCACAATGTGACGTCACTGAGTGGTGGCATTTTGGTCACAGATGTGATGTGACGAAAGTGACTCACTTTGACGTCACTGTGACGTTACTGTGACCATGCATGCTATTAGGGTATGGACGTTAGAGAGTTAAGAATAACGAAAAAGTGAAAAGAAAATGACTCTGAATGTATTACTGAATTATCGAAAAATATTTATTTATTTATTTAGTTATGTATTATTTTGGGGGTAACAAAACTTTTACAATCAGAAAATCTAAAGAAATAGAATATCCTTTGTGAAAAAGAATACAAAAAGATACGTACCATTTCTGCCATAACCTTATTCAAAGCTTTCAAAGAATGAAAGATTGAAAGCAATTCAGCTCAGACACGAATATTGAACGTACAAAAGAACCTATAAAACGTAAAAGTGAAAATATGTTAAATACGGGATATGGATAGCGGAAGTTAAAAGAATTTTTTTTGAAAGAAAATAGTACTTAACAAATATGCAAGATTTTATAATAAGTATATAAATATATAAATCAATATCTAACATGAAACTAATATTTTCAAGTTGGTACTAGTGTTAACGGAATTAATTTTCTAGAAATATTCAATCTATATTTTGCTAACACTTTGCACTCTTATATACAGTGTGACCGGACATCATCTTTTATTGTAAAATTTCTTTTACGCACTAGTAAATAAAGGGAAATGAATTATGCACTATTTAATTTTTATATTGTGTAATTGAAAGTAAATTCTTTTGAAAAAGTTATGTCAACCAAATAAAATTTGTGTAAAAGACTCTGGACTCGAAAGGATTAACAGCTTCCTTGATTTGCCAGTACATAGTACGAGCAATGTTGCTCGAAGGTTTTTGCCAATCATGATTTACCTGTACCATGTACAGGAAAAAGTTTTCAAATCCAGATTTATTATTCTCACCAGCATATTTTATTGTAAATTTTCATTATTTAATTTGTAATTACGCAATTTTTCATTACTGAATGGTCAGATATTTGCGATAGTCATAACGTAGAATTCGAGCCTGTCACCGCCCCCTGAATACTAGACCTAAGCACTGAAACAAAAAAGGCTCCAACACAGGGCAGATTTTCTTTTCAGAGTGTATACGGTACGTTGAATGTTAGTACCATTTTTTTAAAGATTTTTTTGCTCACTATTTTTCTGAAATTATACTAGTCAAAAGAATCGTTACTGCTGTCTAAATTGAATGGACCATATCGTTCACCCTAAAGAAAAGTGATACAGCTCGCTAAAATTCCTTTTGAATTTTATTTCACGAATAGGTCTATCATGGATGCGTCTTGCTATAAATAAGTTTCGAGTGTGTAGTTATACGAAAAATGATTTTAATACGCTATATGTCCATTCGTGACTAAAGAAGGAGGATGGATTGTGTGGGTAGGTAAAACTATCCAACACTTCAAAACTCGTTTTCCGTCTTCATTTTTAACACTAGAAAGCCTGAAAATTTTATACGAGTATTATATTAATATTTCATACGAGAATTTATGTTCAAAATTATGTAACTGGTTTATTTAACGTAAAACTGCGTATTAAATCTAACTTATTTCAAGGAGAAAATTCTGGCTCAAATTGAAATTTAATTACATGCTTGGAGTCAAATCGACTCTTTCTGGTCATTCTAGTGTTAATCCCTTGGGAACGAGCGACACGTATACGTGCCGCAAAAAGTCCAAAAAGTCTTGAGAATCCTTGTTATCCCCACCATTAAAATTTAAGTGTAAAATTTTACTTTTTTAAACGGGGCATTTTTTTCGATTTCATTAGGCACAAATTTCTATTTTTAGAAACATGGGACAAAAAATCAAAATTTTTATCTCACGTCGCGAAGGGATGAATGGTTTTATGCTTTTATGGATGTTTTCACTTCAGCATGCAGAGTTAAGTGCTAAATTTCATGTTACAGTAAATTTATAGAATTTTTTTTTGCCTATCCTGTAATATTTCCTTTTGTCAGATAATGTGTCACTTATCTTGCGATTGAGCGATATGTACTTTTATCCCCGATATCGCCTTCAGCAGCCGTCATTTTTATGTCAGTGCTCAGGAATACACCCAGAAAAAGGAATTGATTAAAACTACAAAACCTGTTTTCTTTTTAGTATAATTTGGTTGTTTTAAGGGAATTTTTTAGTTATATTAAAAAATTGGTTTTGTTGCTCAGAAAAAAAATATTTTTAACACTCTTATAAAATTTCAACAACATTTCATCAAATATATTTGAGTCTTACTAAAGTGATGTATTTTCAATTTACAATTCCAACCGAATTTTGTTGTTTTTACAAAATTTAAATTGGTGTGCAGTAGCCATAATTCTTTCATGTAGTTTTATTTAATTGACTTATATAGCTATAAAGGATTAACATTATTTTTGTGTAATAAAATCTTTTCAAATTGAGACGGATTAATGACGTTATTATTACGTTATTATGCATTTCAGATGAAAATTATGGATGGAAAACTGCAAAAAAGAAAATCAACAATAGTTTTTTGTTTATTTAAACAAAAATTCCAATCACCCGTATTTAAACGAAAAGACTTGTTGGACCAAACAAATTTTTTTGATTCAACAATCTTTTTTCTGGGTGTAGTATTCAAAGAGCTGAGAGCTGGTCGCTATTGTCTTTAGGTTGAGGTGAAAGTATGGAGATTCTGTCAAACAATCAAAAATTTCTAAACAATTTAGTGATAAAATAAATTCTTTTCTGATGAAAGATTATCTTGGTTACTATATAACAACCAGAAGTATTTCAATTTAGATAAAAAATTATATTTCAAAAGCATCTATGCACAAAAATGTCTTTTGCGTCTAATTTTAGCATTAGAATATTCTTCGTGTTGACCAGGGATGGCTAACTGTGGCAAGCCCGATGAAATCTTATTATTATTAACTTATTTAATCACAGAATCTCAACGATTCACGTAGGCGACTATTTCTTTTAAAAATTAGTTTTAGGAGGCATGCAACAGTTAGCCATTTCTAATGCAAACACATCTTAAAAAAATGTATTCCGCTCAAAAAAAAAAAAAAAAAAAAAAAAAAAAATTACATTTAATTGCATGTATAATTTTTAATTTCTATGATTACTGTAATCTCACGTTATTACATAGCTGCCAACTTGCATGGATTTTTCTAAAAATTCATGCATGGGTTTAATGAAAAAATTGACAAGCTAACATTGCTTAAATTTCGATCATTCGATTAGTTATAATTTTTCATAAAATTTAGTGGTATGAAAAATCCGTACAAGTTGGCAGCTATGTTGTGATAAATTTGAATTTTGATATTTTTCTGCATTTAGAAAGTTTGATATTACAAAAAACTTTTTTTCTCAAAAACTCTTGGACCAACCAAGAAAATTACCCTCATATAATTTATGATAAAAACCAAGTTATTAAAAATTTCTTAGCAGAAAAAAAAATTTCTTTAAATGATTCTTCCAAACAAATTTTAAGTTATAGGCTCAATAAATTTAGAAAGTCATTAGTTAAAAGTGTGTTTGTAAGAAATTTGTATTTCAATTTATTAAATCGCCGTTACTGAATGCAAAGTAAACATTTAAACTTTTGCAAAAGAAATATCTTTTCATAAATATTAATAAGTCTTACTTTCAAATGAACTTTTCATCTCTTAGCTTTTCATTAGCAAAAGTATGTTTTGCTCTCCAAATGAAATATCAAAATATCTTAAGGTACATATTTGGTCACAAAATATTGGTGTAAGTTCTCAAGATATTTATAATATATATTTAGAGGTTGCATCAATTTTTATGGTAGACTATGAAATGCTGTTAAAAATATAAAATAAATGAATATGTCATTTCTCGAAGATGTATTAACCGATTACACACCGAATTAATAGCACAATGTAATGTAATTTTGTATTTCCCATATTACAGCTTCAAATGTTTTTATTTATGCGTACAAATTTAAAAAATAACAAAAGTAAATATTTCTACAATTTTTTTTTTTTTTTTTGGGGGGGGGGTGCTTTCATTTCAGTGTTCGCATTTTGGGATCTCATTATTAACCGGAACATATATAAATATAACAAGTTATTTTCCGCTATATGCTATTGTATATTGTTCTTGAGTATTTTCTCGAATTCCAAAAACATTTAGATTCGGTCAACATTTAGCGTACAAATGTAAGTAAAATAGAAAAAATGATAAAAGCAAATAATATATTTTTTATGCAAATTAATGAATTTGCATTTTTCTTATAGCTGTGATAAATATGGGAACATTGGCGTTAAACAGTTTATAAATTATAAAAATTATTCGCGTCACAAATTAATCATGTTTGAGGTTAGTTTTGTTAATTTCGTGTTTGAAAAGTGGGGTTATACGTAAAGATGAGGAGATACATATGGGGTTCGTCCATTGCCATCGAAATACTCAAGACCTAAAAACACGAGGTGTGACATCATCACTAATCGACCGACTTCACACTAGTGTTGAAATTCACACCGGAAAATTTTTAATAGCAGTTTTCTTTTATTTTACTTGTGAAATATTTATCACCAGTTAAATCATTAATAACTATTTAATCTTTTTGGTGCCAATTTGGAATCCCCAAATAAAAAAACAGCCAGATGCAACAACATTGTGCATTCCGTATCTGGCTGAATTTTTATTTAGGGATTCCAAATTCCCATCAGTAGGTTTAAACAGCTATTAGTGTTTCATAAGATGATAGATATTTCACATATCTAATAAAAGAGTTTATTCAATATTTTCGGGTATGAATTCCCAACGGTCGTGATAAATCTGTCGATTTCTGATGACATCACACAAGGTATCCTGTGGCATTGAGTATCTCGATGAGAGCTGTTCGCACGCTTCAATAACATTCAAGCACATATAATCATAAATCTTATAAAGTAAAACTTCCATTATTTTATAGAAAATTTCCTATCTTGAGATAAAAAGACAAAAACATTACGAAATTTCTGATGCTACTACAACTAAAATTATCTCAATCCCTTGATGCGTATCAACCCGTATATACTGTAAATTCTAATATTTGTGAGTAAAGTAACTGAGGATGATATCAAAAAATGGCAGCTGATATCTTACATCTGATCAATAGTTTCTGATTACTGCCAAAGTAATATTCCACAAGTAACTTTTAAATATAAAATTTCGGATTCAAATAGCAACTCACTGACACAAAATTTCAGTTAGAAATATCGTAAAATGTTATATTTATTTTTAACGATGAGATCTGGTCCAGTTATTATACTTTCGCAGGAGTTTCTTAACGTTATTTCAAAATAGCTGAAACGCAGGAACTATATACTGCCGAATTAAACTTCCACCAGTAAAAGGGGGGCGCCAATACTCATTTACTCAATTTTAGCCCCTATGTTACAGCTAGTTTCAATTTAAGGTCTCATTAATGTACTATTGTGTGAAGATTAATTTGGACAGTATATACTATGTTTAGTATAGCTTCAAAGTACTAGAATAAAAATAAATTAAGATATATCCGTTATAATTTTCTTTCATGTTCTTTAAATAACATACATTTTTTATATTATTTTTTAGATTAATAAAATTGAACCTTATTTTTGAGTGAAATGAAACGTGGCGTACTGAAAATGAAAAAGCACCTCATTTAGAAAGATCCAGCAACACAAAAATGTTTTCAAAAGAATTTTGCAATCCCGGAAATTAAACAGGTTGCATCAAAATTATTTTTATTCATGTATGGAACTTTATTTTACTTGCGGGTTTAATATATAATGAAATTTGAAATCAGATTGATAGCGGAAAACATTACACTGTGATAAAAAAATTAATTCATTCATATATAAAAATACGCTTTCTATGAATTTAATTGCCTTTGTGTTGTAAGAATTAATAAATATATTTATACATTTATTAGAATACATTAACTGAGTTATAGAAATATTAAGCCCAACATGTTTTAACACGTTCCGGCACGGATAACCTCTGTTAGTAAAACGAGAAATTATCAACTGTCACCGGAATTTACAAACGACTTTTTTAGAAATTAAGAATCTTTTAAATTAAGTTTTCATTGTAAAAGCAAAATTTTATTGGCGCAGATTGCAAATTTGGAATTAAATTATGTATCCCGGCCTGGGCACAGTGTGCCGGAAAGGATTAACTATACGCACTGAATACAAAGTACTTTCGTGTATTAAATAGTGAACGCTTTTTAATCTTTTCCCACAAGATTATACAAGATGAAGTGTAATGTAATGCAAATATGTATATATAATTAGAAAGAAACACTAAACATAAATTGCAGAGGCACTTTAAACAGCATAATCTATGTATGCTCTTTCCAATTTGTTTTATTAACCCTTTTTCGACTTTTAGGTGGTCCTCCATCGGACCCAGCTAATTGAATTTCTATCTTACAAACGGCACCCAGAATATTTTAAGAAAATTTTGCTTTTACAGTCAAAATTTTTAATTTCTAATAATGTCGTCTAAAAATGTCGGTGTCAGTCAATTATTTAATAATTTTAATAAGAGAAAATTTCTTTACTGGAAAGGTTTAATACTTTTCATTGCGTTTTTCATTTGTAAAAACATCCAATGATAGATATAAAATATATACAAATGTAGAAATTGTTGGTAGGAATCTGAAAACCCCGTTTAAACAGCAGATTTTGCCCCAGATGAACTCAAAATTCTAATTCAAAGAGAGAATCCATTCTAGAAATTTCGTAATTTGTTGAATTTGAATTTACATTGAAAAATTCTGTTACAAATTTTCCACTTAATTTACTGGCAAAATTTCTGTAATTATGTAATGCAAACATTGTTTTTAAAAACTTTTAGTATGAATTTGAAAAATTTGAATAAGAAAATACTTTAAATTGGAATCATTCAATGGGTATTAGCGGGTAGATTGGGTTCTACAGGGATTTCACTCGTCGGTTTTTTGAAAACCAGAGGAAAATGGCTGGGCCAGGTTTCGAACCAGCGATCTCCATTGGCTGAAGCCGCCAAAGTTCTACTGTCTGAGCGATCTAGGAAAAGTCCGGAGGGACTAATGAGATTTATTTCCCAACTAGCAAAATCTTGAAAAAATGAACAAAGAAAACTAATTTTAATCCCTTACAGACTGAATTGCAAAACATTTCTTCAATATTATTTTCGTTTTATAACGGAAGTCAATAAAAGTATTTATTTTCTTTTCTAAGCAATGACATTTTTAAGAAAGGGGAAAGGATATATCCTTAAAGTAGTGAAGCTTCAACTGTAATAACTTCCGCAGGGGTTCTTTTAAAAAGCGTCAAACTTCCACCAATATAGTTTAGTAGAAGATTTTTCTTTATTTAATCGCCACTTTAATGGAGAAGAAGGGGGTTCAATAAAAAATAATGGCAAAATTTAATATTCATTTTTACTGTTAAGTGTTTACTTTAGCGATAACGGAAACACCACATTGTGGCAAACAAGATAAATCCAGGCACTATCAGTTAAAAAATTAAGCAACACCTGTAATTAGGTCAGTTAAAACCTAAGCCAACTGATATCAGTAAAAAAATATCCAACATTTTTTTACCATACTTGTTATAGACATTTTTCTACAGTAATGCGTTTGACTAAGACGAAATTTTCAATTTAAGTTTACCAGTGGTAATTTCCCCCGGTGGTAATCAGAAACAGTTGATCGATTAAACGAAACAGTTGCCATCTTGTGACAACCTCCTCAGTTCTTCACTCTCAACTAATAGACAATACACTATATGTATTCGCCTCTTAATTCATAACTCCATTGTAATTTCCAATGATACCGAATCCTTTTCACAATATAGCAAAACAATTACATTTATCTTGAAAGGGTTAACACGGCGTACAGAGCGAATGAACAATTTTTGTAGATCATTGCTTTCTTCATAATTACCTGTAACAAAAGAACATTAATGGTTTTCTGATGTATGAAATTAGAGACTAAAACTAAAATTGATAAAATAAATCAAACATTGGCATAATGTTTCATGTGAAGTTTAAGGTAAATTTTTAGTACTAATTTTTCACCTTGAAACAGGATTTGCCCATTTCTGCCTCTACTTTTAAGAATATTTTCAAAGTATTTAACTGTAGAAAAATATCGAAAAATTTGTGAATGAAGTTGGGCTTTGCGAATATTGTTGTTTAAAAATTAAATGTAAATTTTCTTATTTTTAACATTGGTGCCAAAATTCTAAAAAATATATAACGGGTGTGCGAACCTTGATTGAAAGCTTTTTAAAATTTCAAAAATAGTGGCTGAAATTTAAAAATAAAAAAGAAGCATTTTAGGCAATTTAAGGTTAAAAATTTTTTAAATACATAAATAAAAATCTAAATAAATATTTTTCTGAAACTATTTCTGAAGGATATTCGCTTTATCTGTGTAGCCCTTCGTCAATGAAGAAAATACGGATGATCACTCTTAGCCCATATCTTTTATGAACTGTTTAACGACAGAGTTTACTTAGTTCATTCCCTTTTATGCCTAGTCTTCATGTTTTCAATACTTTTTATTTTACTGTTTCCTTAAACCAGTTTTTTTCATTTGCATCACAACGGAAACTAAGGTCGAAATCGGAGAATTTCATCGTACATCGAACGAACATTGAAACGCAGATGAAAACACAGACTCCCGGCATGCATAGATCGTCAAACGGTGCCATTTGTTTTGGTTTTGTTGCATTGTGCTGTTTACACCAACAGTTCAAAATGTTTAACACAGCAGTTTAGCTCGCTGACTGTAAAATTAACCCATTAGTGCCTAGCGTCCCATTTTTGGGACAGTTTTAAAGAATTCAATTAAGCGCCTTTCACACCAGTAAAAAAGAGTATAAATAAATACTTTCTTTCTCCATACAAAGTCCTCAATAAATTAAGATAAAAGTTATTCTTGCTTTAAAAGTGGTGGGAAAATGCAAAATTTGAATTTTAACAAAGAAAATAATTCAGGCACTAATGGGTTAGGCTAGTGATCTGATTTTTAACTATAAGGTATTGGTATTATTTATGATGACTGATTATCTGTACGAGGAATAAAGTCCCTAGTGGGAAGTGCCCTCCGTGGGGTCTTTCTAAGGGAAAATAACTCATATTTACTGAAGATTAAACGATAACCACTAAAACTCGGACCTGTTAGGCCGGCGAGTGCGATTGGGTTCGAACTCCGCACTTCCCGTCTACCAGCTTGGACTACAGAACCACTTAATCACTGATGATGCATTTTGACAGTAAGGACCTACCCTGACTAAACTTAGTGAGGAAAAACTGTGTAAGCGATAAGGCTTTCTGAAATCTTGAGTTTTATTGTTTCATGATAATGCAAGACTATATTCTACCATGCACAACCAAACTATGATTAGATTTTTTTAAGGGAACAGATTGGTCATCCACCGTACAGTCCATACTTTTTCCGTTATTAAAGCTGTTTATTAGCGGCAAGCATTTCACCACAGCTACGATGGTGCAAACTGGTATTGTTGAAAGAAGAAAAATATTTGGAATACATCTATAACTTTAGCATATAAATGCTTAGAAAATATTATATATTTTTAAAGCAAATATGAAAACTATGCGTAAAAATAGAGAATGTAAAGAATTAAAAAAAAGTTTTTAAATAAATCCCCCATGTAATGGTTTATATTTTACAAGAAACCCGACCTTAGTTTGGCATAAAACTTGAATAAAGTGATAACATTAGATTTTATAATAATAAAATTTATAGTCTCCGAATAAAACTTGTATAATGTGTTAACATACCAGCTTTAAAATGATGCTAATAGGTTCCATTGATTTTTTTATATATATTTCGAAATTATCTTTAAATAGAAAATTTGTTTTAGCATTTCTTTAATTTCATCATAAAAAAAGAAAAAAACCTTAATCAAATTCAAACAATTAATTTATTTCCTTTATCTTATAATATTAGTAAAATCATATTAAAAAACATTAAGAAACAAAATTAATTAACGTTTGGATTCGAATTGTGAAATCCTACAAAAGAAAGAGCTTGAAAAGAAATAGCATTAACTAGTTAATGAGGATTTTAATCAATGAAGTTTATGGATAAATGTGTTCATTACAAAATTCTTATTTCGTCAAAACCAATAAGTACATTATTTTTTGCTTGCATATGCGATTATGAAACAATAATTATGAGAATAAACGCTATTATTTCTACGTTAATTAAAAAATTCAATAATTGAGTACACATTTTACAATAAAAAACATAAAACCTCCTTTTTATATGATTTTTTTATGGGCAAAATAAAAATTCTAGCGCTATTTTTAAACATTTATCGAAAAAAATTGGAAAACATGGCGTACGATATTATGAAAGGAGTATCAATTAGGCAACACCTGTAAGTCATAAAGATATTATGTTATATAATGATACATATATTTTAAAGGTAGTTATAGATTGCTAATAACTGCAAAAAAGTAAAGATAGTTAAAAAAGTCATATATATATATATTACACACTGCCCTCCAAAAGTTAAAGGACAACCGGTTTTTTGCATCTAATCTGCAAATGAATCAATATATATAAACAACAAATTTAGAGGAAATGTGCACTAAATTGTTATTTATTAAATGCGATATATAAATTTACTTAAGTTTAACGTATAAATGAAATTACAACAAAAAAAGCACTCATGGTGGAAAATTCTATTCTTGGAGAAATCAGTACATCGCAGTAATATGCAGTTGAATGTGACAAAGAACATAAAAAAACTGGTTTTAAAACGGTATATGTCCACCCCTGTCTTGAATGCATTCGCGGCATGGAATTTCCATGTTCAATTAAATTGTCGGACACTGACACAGGTATCACTGACCAGACATGAAGTAAGCTTTGTTCCAGCTCATTTACTGATCTTGCAGGAGGACTTATAGTCACAACCTGTTTTCCAAGATAGTCCCAAAGATGTTCTATCTCAATTAAGTCTGGAGAGTGAGCTGGCCATTCCATTCTCACCCAAACGTGATCCTCAAGATAATCCTAATCAACCACAGTTCAGTGTAATCTCGCATTATCAACAATCAGAATGACACCATTGGCAATATCTCGCACCAGTCAGAGTTCCTCCATGGAACACATGCAGATCAGTGTGGCCTCCGAGTGAGATCCCTGCCCAAACCATGATTCCACCATTTCTATATCTGTGTGTTTCGACAGTGTTTGGTTGATGGTATTAAGTGCATTGCTCTTTTTACACCAGAAGACGTCTTGAATCGTTCTCCAGTGTTAATCAGGGCTCGTCTGTGAAGAGTACAGAAGCCCACTATTTTCTGCACCAGGAAACATGTTCTCTTGCCCAACATAAGCGGGCCCATCTCTGTCGTCTGTTGAGGGAGATACACACAACTGGTCGACTTGCTTAGAGACCTGAATTGTGAAAAACTCTTCCCACCATAGTAGCGGAGATTCTTTTCCTTGATGTTGCAAAGTGGTCTGCAATGAGTTGTGGCACAATAGTGTCTCTTCTCCTTCGGGCCGAAAGAGCTAGAAACAAGTCTTCTGCAGGTGTTGTAACACGTGGGCGGCCAGGAACATATCGTCTGCTCATAGAATATTCGGATTCATACTGATCCTAGAGTCCTTAAACTACACTGCGAGACACATTGAGCCGTCCAGCAGTATTGGCCTGTCACAGCCCGGCATGTGTTCCGTCCACCTTAATGAATCGGGAAAACGACTTCTTCTAGACACTTCTAGATTCTACTTCTAGTTGTTAACAAAACGGACAACAATAGTTCAAACACAACAAAACTTACACGCGAAATTACGAAAGCTTCATAATTCCATATTTTTTTCTGATTCCTACCTATTCTTTTCTATAAAATAAATGTGGTAGCAATAATTTTTGCGTAAGTTTTTTTATAGCTTATTATTGCCATTCATATAAACTATGAAGTTTAATCCGACTGCTATTTCTTTTCTGTTGAGATTCTAAAAATATGTTGTTCCTTAACTTTTGGTCGCCAGTGTATTTAACACCAGAACTATCAGAAATAGGAGTCAAATTTTATTAAAAAAATATTCCACATCAGAATTTTGATTAAAAATATTTACCTGCATTATTTAACATTTTTCTTCCTTCTTTCTTTTAAACTTATTTTGTAATCAAATTTTTGGTTTGAATCGAAACGTTTTCCTATGGTAGTCGTAAAATTGGTGGCTCACAGTAGTTCTAGTGTAATCTCCTTGAAAGGCGGTGATTCATTTTAGGACTACCTAATTTTAATTCCTAAATGCCCCGTTTGCACCAGATTTTTTGTCTGGAAATTTTCCTATAATCAAATATGCGAAGACAATCTTTTTCCTTATTTCCAAATAAATTTGTTTTTTCTTTCCGTAGTCACTCAATGATTTTAGCATTTTAGGCATTAAGTGCTTTGCTCCCGAATGGGTTAAATATTTGACATAATCGTTGATAGGTTAAACTTAAAAAATTCGTAACCCAATGTAGTAAAAATACTGTAATCACAAAATTAAATTCTACCATTATTTAGACATACAGTATATAAGAAAATTAATTCATTTTGTGTAGGAGACATATTTTTATATTTATTTTAGTTATTGAATTATTTATATTTTATAATATATTTAAAAATACAATCTCTTTATTAAAAAAATCAGATCAGAGTCTTCAAACATTGATTTTAACTATTATTGAATTTATATTTCATCTTTTTACTAATAAGGGAATTTTTCAATGAATGATTTTCGTTTCTCTTTATTTGTGATAAAACTTTCTCGTATAAAATGTGGTATTTATTTATTTTGTTAAGTGTCCTAATATTTTCCTGTATGTGACAGTTCTTTTAAAAATTCCTGGTGAACTCCTTATGTAGGTACTACGGTAAATTTATATGTTCGCCTTCTTTGTCAAAAACATTATTTCATTTTAAGCATCAAGATTGCCCATTCCACATAATTTTCTTTCTTCACTGCTTTATAGCATCTTATAGTACTATATAAATATCTATTTTAATAATTTTACTATTACAATAATTTAAGCGAATTTACGAAAGAGTTTTGTACTGGGATCAAACGCAAACGATACAATAATCTTGTGAGAAATTTCGGTCATTTTGTATTCAGTGTATAAATCGCATTAATTATCTAGTACAAATGATTTTATTGCAATTACAAATGAGGAATATATATTTTTGAAATGTTATTTAATCAAATATTCTTTAAAGCATAAAATGCAAAAAAATGTCATTAATATGTAATGTATTGTCCAATTTGAGAAAAAAGTTCATGCGTATTAAAAAATATATAAAACTGAAGAAAGCAATGAACGTTAATTTAGAGAAATACAAAATATCTTCAAATTTTTCCTTATCCTAAGCATAAACTACTTCTCTGCCGTCATTCCATTTGTCGTTCCGTGAATTGTAAACGTTTATTATACATAGTTCGTGTGTTCAAGCGCCCACAAAATTTTTGACACATACAGACACTCAAAATCACGGACAAGAGTATTCTTAAACCAGACAAATAGTGTTTAAAACATTTTAAATTGTGTAAATATGTGAAAACCCGAAAATTGAAAATCCTCAATCGAATACATATTTTTTGTATAGATTTAAGAAAACACATACAAAAAAGATGCCTCAAGGAATAGCAACTTGAACATAATATCGATATTCTAATTATGCTTCAAAGATTTTAACGGCATAAAGAGCTTTGAAATTTGTACGATTTTATAAGTTTGAACAACTTTAAATTGAAAATACTTGTTTTGTGAAACGTGCTAATGTATTAAAAGCTAATGTATTACTGTAAGTAAAGCCTTTTTTAAGGTATGCAATTAGAGTAACCAAAAATGCTGGTAAAAATTAGAAATACTAGCTAATGAAACAATTGTATCACAAAAAATATATGCTCCCCACAAAAGACTATATGTAAAATTTAAGGTAATAACTTTTTAAAAATATGTTTTAGTTTAACAATCTCTTAAAATCTCTATAATAAATAAACTTCTTAAATAAACTGTTATTTAAAGAGTTTCTAATAAATTATTATGCGAAATGCTGCACAGAAATTTGAATACATTGGATAATCTCCAATTATTTAATTATAGAAATGCAAGTATTACCCATACTAAGAAATAAATGTCACTGTATTATATTAAATGCCCCAACTATCCTGCGTTTGCAAAATAATCTATAAGCATAACAGAGAAAAACTTTAACCATTAGTAATGTACATATAATAGAAAAAATCTTAACGCTAAACTGGAAATGAAGAAAAATGTTCATTTTATTTTTGCATAAAAATTTGAAATTAAATTGTTCTTATATGAAACCTGATCTCCCGAAAGCTACCTAAGTTCCAAACTATATTTCGTATAAATCTTAACGTAAGAAAATTCCAAACAGCTTTACAAAAGAAAATCTCCCAAAATATTTTTAGATTATTCGCTGAACTAATCTTAGATAATTTTTGAAAATCGTTACGGGGCGATAAAAAAGAAATTCGACGCAATTCCAGAGTATTTATGAAAAAAGAGAAGAGCTAAACATATTCTTTTGCTATAAAAACAGATGGTAAATTATATATTTTTATTTTCAGTGATAGCTTTATAAGAAAATCTCTGGAAGCATATTCTAAATAATAGTTTAATGTCGTTATACTAAATTAAACATTAAAAGTAATTTCTTTGCTTACAATTTAAATATATATAAATAATTTTCAGAAATACTGTAATTTAAGATTATGAATAATAAAATTTTAGATTACAGATTAGTAGAGAATAAATCAGGGATGAAAGCACTGCGCCACCAATGGCTGATTGCAACCACTAATTTTTTATAGTCTTCCTCCTCTTATTTAGTGACAGAATTTCAAGGATTTAATAACGTGAAGAATATTATTAAAATTTAGTGGTGAAAATCAGCCTTTTGTGGCGCAGTGCTTGCATCAATGGATTAAATAATCAATATAATAAGATACAATTGCAAACTAATTATTCTTTAAAACATTTTTTTCGCATTCGGAAGTGTATGTTACAATTTTTATTAGTTTATTTTTTGACAATTCTATTTTAGCCGACCGAAAATCTCAATAAAGCTCGCTTTAATTTGTCGATAGCAAAATTTATGTTTAGCGTGAAAAAATAAATCAATGCTTTTATTTTGATATAAAACGTTTTCATTCATGTTATTAATTTCATCGAATTTTTTTTTTAATATTTAGTATTTCTAATTAAGTTTGTGAAAGAAATGTATTTTAAATAAAGTGAGTGAAAAACACTAATCATAAATTAAATGAATGAAAGAGTTTTATATATATATATATATATATTTATATATATATATATATATATATATAAATGAATGCTTGCGCCAGCGTAAGATAAATTTTCCTTTTTCTTTTATTTTTTATATATTTAATAATTGGTGAAGTTGTAATTTCACTCGAGATAACTGCTGAACTATTTATATTGCTTTAGCTACTTGACTGATCAATATTTTTGAAAAAAAAAAACTTTCTAATTTTGTCTATTTCGCATAATTGAATCAGAAAAATGCTCGGATATGATTCAAAATTTACAAGAAAATTATACTGGTGAGAATAATAAATTATGACTGGAGTATGGTTGCCCATTACGACGTACCGACAAAAACGGGAAGCGGTTAAATGAAAATGAGTTATTGTTCTTTCATAATGCAGGGGTGGCATTCTATGGCGAGTGGTCACGTAAAACACAATCAATACAAATGGAAAACTACCAGTATTTTCCGATAGATTTTTTCTTAATCTAAATGCCTTTTTTGAGTGTGTTTTCCCCTTACCATCCCCGCTGTACAGGGAACTTCTTATTGTACCTATAATTATTTTGAAAACAATATATCTATCTTACCGTTATTTCCGGCGTATCAAATCCGCGGATCAAACAATTCTTTTGGGACCCAGAAATATTATTTAGTGATTGAAGACAAATATTTACGGCGATTTAAAAAGTTACATTTTTTGTATAAAATTTCTGGGTCGAAAAATGATTGTTTGATCCGCGGATTATACGCTGGAAATTACGGTAAATTTCTATAGCACATCTTTAAAAAATGATTATGAATATTACTATTCAACACTGGAACCACGGGAAATTCTACTCAAGTTTTATGAAAATATTTCGAATCAGAATTTTTATTTAGAACTATTTAACCAATTTTAACCTATTTATTTATGTTACTTTTGTGTAGAATTTATTAAAAAAAAAAATAAATACACTTTTCTGGTTGGAATCGACATCTATTCAATTGCTACGGATCAATATGACCTGCCACCGCGGTTTTAGTGTTACGAGTTCTCGTACAGTCAAAAAAATTTTCCTTATGTAATGCGGCTCCCTGATAATGAGGATGGCCTGTAATGGAGCCAGATTAGATAAATTCATACTTCAAAACTTGTTTTAAAAGTTCAAATAAATGAGAAAATTAACATAAGGTTTTCAAAAAATTGCATTTGAAAGTACATTTTATTCCAATTGAACGGTGTACAAGATTAAAATGTGCGACAGTCAGCGGTTTAAAAAAAATGCAGTATCAAAAATTGCAAAACCGAAATTTCGTCGTCAAGTCTTGCAATTCACAAAATAACGTCAAAGTTGGACACATTTGTCCTTTACAATATACCGTAATTTCCTGCGTATAATCCGCGGATCAAACAATTATTTTTAGACACAGAATTTTTTAAAAAGAAATGTAACTTGTCAGATCGCCCTAAATATTTGTTTTCAATCACCAGATACTATATATGGGTTCAAAAAGAATTGTTTGATCTGCGGATTATTTAATGACGTAAATTTTGGAGTAATTCACGGCAAAATACCGTAAGTCTAGATTTTTTTAAGCAGTGTATATTATGTATATGTGTACAAAAAACGGAAATTCTTCATTATAATTAACAAAAAATTTTCTTTCTTGAATGAAAGCATTAAAGACAAATCTTTGTGAAGTCTGATTATGAATACATAGATTATTATCCAGCATACTTAGAATACTGCAACAAAACTTCACCATTTACTGGAAATAAATTATCATTTATATTCGGAAAAGTGTAATTTATGTTGCCTTGTATAGATTTTATAGATTTTATTATATACTACATAGTATGATAAAGGGTATAGCCGGGTTTCTTAGGGCTAGTTCCATGGGTTTTGTAGAGTAAGTCACATTACCTTATAATTGCTATGCTTGTTTGCCACCGTTATTTTCGAAAAGTCTGCTTGGCCTTATTCAATTAATGAGAATGTGCCGATAAAATAAATCACATTTTTTCGTACTAAAATACTGGTAGCCAAAAATCGTAGCCTGTGACTTACACTACAAGTACTCATGGAAATAGCCCTTAGTAAAATATGCCCTTGAGCCAACCACGTTGAGTCCTACATGGATCGATAGCCCATAAAAAGAAATTCATTTCTCACCAGTTTTAAGTTTGTATCTCAAGACCATGGAGGGTAATGGCCCTAAATGCTTGTTTTCGAAAAGAGCGCATTGTGACGAAATTACTAAGCGGATTTCAACGAAAAAAAATAAGGGATGTAAAAAACCACCATACGAATGTCTGACAATTTTTTCAGATTTTTTTTAAACAAAAGAACAAATTTTCTAAAATTTTTCCTGTTTTTAAATGTACATTTTAATTAAAAATAAACTGAAATTTCTGAGTGACCACCTTAATTTTTTGCATGAAATACTATGAGACATGATGCATATTCACTATCAATTTCAACTTTCTACGTATGGTGCATCATATTAAAAAAAGGGCAAAATCATATTCCGGCAGGAATGTGGGGCGTGTCTCGGACAAATTTCACGCCTTCTTTTGAAATCTCACATATTAATTCACACGGTATTTTTAAAAGAAGGCGTGAAATTTGTCCGAGACACGGCCCACATTACCACCGGAATATGATTTTGCCCATTTTTTAATATGATGCACCATACGTAGAAAGTTGAAATTGATAGCGAATATGCATCATGTCTCACAGTATTTCATGAAAAAAAATTAAAGTGGTTACTCAGAAATTTCAGTTTATTTTTAATTAAAATGTTCATTTAACACTAGAACCGCCATAATGATAATAGTCGATTCGACCCAGAAATTTCTTCATAAGCTATGTTAAATATATGCAGGAGAAAAGTAGACTAATTAAAAGAGTTAAATAGTTTAAAATTAAAATTCTGGTGCGAAACACTTTTTATAAAACTTTAGTAAAATACCCGGCTGTTTTAGTGTTAAAAACAGAAAAAAATGTTAGAAAACGTGTTCCTTTGGTTAAAAAAAATCTGAAATAATTGTCAAACATTCGTATGGTGGTTTTTTGCATCCCTTATTTTTTTCGTTGAAAACTGCTTAGTAGTTTTGTCACAATGCGCTCTTTACCAAAACAGGCATTTAGGGCCATTAGCCCCCCCCCCCATGGTCTTGAGATACAAACTTAAAACTGGGGAGAAATGAATTTCTTCTTACGGGCTATCGATCTGTAGGACTCGATGTGGTTGACTCAAGGGCATATTTTACTATGAAACCCGGCTATACCCTTTAGTTCAATTACCAAAGATAAATATCTCTTCAGCAATTTTCGTCAATAAAAAAAATTACTTGAATTTTTGTAAGCAGCTCTTTGTATGAGTACCGAACATATGCGATGCAATAGACGAAAATGTAATTAATTTTGAAAATGCGTACCACTACTGTAAACACATTTCCAGAAATTATCGCTCATAGACAGCAATGCAGTAAAATTTCTTGCTTGTTCCTGTAAATAAATGATTTGTGTGTACCTATGTAATGATAAGATACTATATATGCTTTATTAAATACTATAAACGAATTATAAATTCAACTTATTTCTTTTTCTGTATCGATCATGCCATGGTAAATCTCAATAACATGTATACATTAGATGATATTTAGAGCACATTTGCGCGACAGACGCACCAAGAGACGATCAGCTGGACGGAGAAAAAAACTGAAATCATCATCATTTTTTAACGATGTTGGAAAGTGATAAAACATTTGATGACTTGCGATAATATTGTAGAAAGTATATGAAAATTGTTATTGTTTTCTTTAAATGAAAAGTGGTAATTAAGTTTTAAAGTTTTAAATATGCTTTAACAACCTTCCTTGTGTCATCCGGACCCAATTTGGACAATAAAAGTGCGTAATATACGTGATTATTCAAAAGCGGATGATTTTGTCCAATAGTCGGCTATGAAAAATACAATTTCTTTAATAAATAAGCAATGAATCTTTGTAAGCTATTCATTCGTTCAGTTAAAATTTTGCCTATTTCTTTTAACTAAACGCATAATTAAACAAAAACAAAGTTTCTTGTATTTGACATTCATTTAAATATTTCCTAAATAAACATTTATTTTAAGTTTTAACCTTTTTAACCCATTCGTGCCCAGCATCTTTTGCGTAAATTTTATTTGGTTGGCACCACTATTTTTAGAAGATTTGAGTTTAGTTCAGTAATCACGAAAATGCATCATTTAAATAAAATAAATATTGCTTTTCTTTTTTACCGGTGTCAAAACAGTGCTGAATGCACCTTTTGAAACGTCCCTAAAAAGGGACGCTAGGCACTAATGGGTTAAGGGTGGTCGGCTGCAATATATCCCTTTTAACTTTCATTGCAAAATGCCACAGTGATACCAAAATTTTGAAATGAAAATTTTATTTTATCGAGAAAAACTTTTATCTGTAAAAAAAAAGAAAAATATATATATTCTGGTGTCAACGGGTCATTTCAGCATTTTTAGAAGAGAAGTTTTTTACTCCTCAAAAGTTTAAGAACAAAAATTAAAGTTTATTTTACCGTAAAACCCCAAGTTATTTTTGTCTTAACATGAAATCTCACTTGAAATTTACAATGAGAGAGAAATACAACAATAAAATAAAATCTTTATACTTTATTTTTTGAAGAGATTTTATTTTCTACTGTTCAAACCAAGGATTTTATTCGCTTAAAATTCTTGGCTTGAAGCCAGATATTTCGATTTCTGTGTCCTTTTTTCCCTTTATAGAATACTTTTTTTCAGAAGATGCAGTTACCATAAACTACAGAGTGTCTAGAAACTTGCACGCGTTATTAACTTTTGCAATCTGTATGAAGCAAGCGCATCAGAAGGTTACGTTCACAAAAATGTTTAATTATATGTAAAGCCTATTCAAAATAACACATTAGACTAAATATTTCACACAAATTTTAATAGTTATCATCTGCATGGAATTATATCAACTTTGTTTTTAAAATACATATTTATATTACAGGGCTCTCAAATGGTCCGCGAACTGCACACAACCCCTTTTTTAGCAGGAAATTTCATGATAAGTTACAAATTTCATAAAGTTATTAAAATTGAATTTTTGAATTGTTAAACGTCTTTAAGGTTAACCGAGGCTCCGAAATGGTCCGCGAACTAAACATCAGTATTTTTTAACAGAAAATTGCATGATATGTTTCTAAAGAATTTGCGCTAGAATTAACCCATTCGTGCCCAGCATCTTTTGCGTAAATTTTATTTGGTTGGCACCACTATTTTTTGAAGATTTAAGTTTAGTCCATTATTCACGAAAATGCATCATTTAAACAAAATAATTATTGCTCTTCTTTTTTACCGGTGACAAAAACAGTGCTAAATGCACCTTTTGAAGCGTCCCTAAAAAGGAATGCCAGGCACTAATGGGTTAAATTTCAAGGTTGGTTTCTTGGCAACTTTCAAGAAAAAACTAAAAGGAAAATTTCTCCATGAAAATTGTGATGTTCAGTTGGCGGACCATTTGGGAGCCCTGCTATTATCAAATATAATTTGTAAGAAATCAAGATAAAAAGATACAATAAACTAAGATACTACCTTATTTATCTTTCTTATTCTTATAAGAAAGATAAATAAATAGACAATAAATCTCATGCCAATTTTAATAGTTATCATTTGCACCGAGTTATATCATCTTTGCTATGTTTTTATTATCGAATCTCTCTTGCAAGAAATCGATAAAGAAAGCGACATTAAAATATAAGAAAAAGAAAAATAAATTAGATTGTATATTTCATGCTGATTTTAATAAATATCATTTGCCTTGAATTATATCATCTCAATTTAAAATGTTTGCATTATCAAATTTGTTTTGCAAGAAACCTTTATTATATGTGGTATTCTTTTCTAAATCATTTTGTTACCGTTATTTCCGGCATATAATCCGCGGAAAAAACAATTCTTTTTTGACCCAGAAATTATTTATTTAGTAATTGAAGCTAAAAATTTACAGCAATCTTTAAATTTAAATTTGATTATAAAAAAAATCTGGTCTGAAAAATAATTAAAAGATCCGCGGATTATACGCCGGAAATTAGGGTTATACCTATTAATCATATGTGTAATTTTCTATAATATTAAATCTCATGATGTTGTTAACGCATACAGTATAACTTTTGGAAAGACTTCAATTGTAATTCTACAAGTACTGTAAATATCAGTAATATTTAATACTTTTGAGACGAGTAAATTAAAGATTATAACTATCTTGTCCTGAAGATCAAACACAGGGACAAACAAGTAAAAAATATATTTTTTACTTTGCTAATGCTAGTGTTGTAAATAGTTTAACTTACACTAGAATCAGGAGTTATCTGTAAAAGAGGTTCTGACCTCTCAACTGGTAGACGGCAGGTGCTGTCCCCAATCGTGGCTGTCAGCCTAACCGTTCGGAGTTTTCGTGGTTTTCTCCGAACCTTGCGTAAATAAGGGTTAGGTTCCCTTAGAAAGACCCCCACGAAGGGCACCCCCCCTGGTCCTTGTCCCTAGTGTAGATAATCAGACGACAAAAATAAACCAAACCATTCCAAACCTATCTGTAAAACTGGAGTAGAAAAGAGACAGCATATAATTTAAATAGTAATAATTTCAGGAAAAAAACAGAAAATCTGTTGTTTTGTAATTTTGATACTTTTACAAGGGAATCTTATATTCGAAGAAGACAGAGGCGGACCGGTTACGTCATTTAAAATTTACCACTCTATAATTCACATTCTTGACTTTTGAGATTATTACACATTGTTACAAAATGAGGTAATTATTTTTTAGTAGTTCATTTTATTTTTCAGCGTAATCCATTTTATCCCTGAAGTAATGGCAATACGGACAAGAAAAATTTGTGTTAGAATACGGTATATCTAATTAGAATGATGGTGTATCTTAGCATGAATATTTCATTTTGTCAGTTTTCCATCCTCGTGGCTATTAGGGTTTGAAAAATCTTACTTATGCATACATAGAGATGTTATTTTAATATATAATGATATTGTCATAAAAAACGTTGAATATTTTTGTGAAATAAAAAAAATATCTTATAAAGTATAAATGTCGTACAATTAATATTATTTTGCTTGAAAAATAAATGCTGTCACACACATTTATCTAAAGATAATTTACCGATTCTTTACAGAAAACGTGACTTGAAATGAAAAAAAAGCCATTATAAAAGGAAAATATCACTTTCTTCGAAAAAATACGTTTGTCAACGGAAAACTAATGTCTATTTCCTTTTAAAATAAAATACTTATACATGAAACAAGATGGAGTATAAATATCTTCCATTTAAAAACTACATTTTTGCCTCTGTTTGTTTCTTCAATTTAGCCTAAGGTACACAAAATGTATAGAAATATTTGCAGGGGAGATTACTTTATGGCCAATTTTCGTAATCCAATAATTCTTCGGTAGATAGAGGGAGTTTTACTTATAATAGGGATATGTATGTATATATAGTATGAAATTCCTTTGAAAAAGAGTTGTTTTTATTGAATGTAGAGCCACAATTGATATTAATTTTAATATTTTTATGTATTGTGCTTTCAAATTTAATGTACAGATAATTATTTCTGGATGAAGTAATACATTTTCGTCATAAAATTGATGCTACCATTAATAATACATTTTTAAATTTATAACTTTCGGAAAAGCTATTTTTTCTGCAACATATACCCCATATTTCTTATGCTGAGCCTATATAGGCTCAAGAAACATTGAGTGTATGTAAATAAACTAAAACAATTTGTAAAATCACCATAAAATGAAAAATAAAGTAGGACGCGTTCCGAGCTACAACAATATCAGCTCGTCATCAGCTAAACACACATGTGTCCGTAAGGGCACAGAGTTGAGATAAAGTGAAAGAAAGAGGGAGGTGATTGCAAAGCGTGCGATAGGTGGCGCTGGCTGAAAGAACACAGGTGGAAGGGAAAATGTTGCCAAAATAATAAAACAGGAGAAAAAGGTGGAAGAACAATAAAAATTATAACGAAAATAAAATAAAATAAAATAAAAAAGTAAAGTTAAAAATAAATAAAATAAAAAATAAATAATAATAATAATAATAATAATAATTGTAATAATAATAAATAAAATAAATAAATAAGTAAAAATTAATAAATAAATTAAAATAGTATTACTATTAATAAATCTATATAATAGTATATAGTAATAGTATTATATATAGTCTGTATAATAGTATTACTATAAATAATAATACTATTTAAACATATTTATTAATTTTTCTTGTTTTATTTTATTCTTTTATTAATTTTTACTTATTTATATATTTATTTTATGTATTTATTTATTTATTTCAATTATTCATTTATTTTATTTATTATTATCACAATTATTATTATTAATATTATTATTATTATTATTATTATTATTATTTTTTATTTTATTTTTTTTATTTATTTATTATTTTATTTATTTTTAACTGTACTTAATTATTTATTTTTGATTTATTTTATTTTCGTTATTATTTTTAGTGTTTTTCCACATTTTTCTCTTTTTTATTATTTTACCAACACTTTTCCTTTTTACCTGTGCTCTTTCAGCCAGAGCCGCCTGTCGCACTCTTTGTAATCTCCTCCCTTTTTCTTTCATTTTATCTCGACTCTGTGCCCTTACGGACACGTGTTGGTTTAGCTGATGACGAGCTGTTATTGTTGTAGCTCATAACTCGTCCTACTTAATTTTTTCATTTTATGGTGATTTTACAAAGCGTTTTAGTTTATTTATCAATTATCGCCAGTGTTTACGGTGTTTTTTCACCATTGAATGTATGTGATGAGTGAAATCAAAATTAGTTAAACAGGTCTCGAATGTTATAAAAATGTGATTATGAACTATGAGTATTTAAACAGAAAATAAAATTTGATGATGGAATTACAAATGAGCGGGAAAAAATTCTGTTTTAGCCTTTTGTATAATTAAAAGAAATATCTTATAAAGTTTAAATGTTTTACAATTAATGTTATATTGCTTGAAAAATAAATACTTTCACATACATTTATCTAAAGATAATTTACAAATTCTTTACCGAAGACGTGACTAGAAATAAAAAAGAAGCCATTATAAAAGGAAAAAATCATTTTCTTCTAAAAAATCCGTTTGTCAACAGAAAACTAATGTCTATTTCCTTTTAAAACAAAATACCTAATCCTGAAACAGGATGGAAAATAAACCACTACCATTAAAACACTACATTTTCGCCTCTGTTTGTTTTTTCAATTCAACCTGAAGTAAAAAAATGTGTAACAATATTTACAGGAGAGATTACTATATGGGCTATTTTTGTAATCCAATAATTCATCGGTAGTTTTCGGAAGTTTTTACTTGTACAAGGAATATGTATATTTATAGATTATAGAATTTTATTGCAAAATAGTTGTTGTTTTTAATGAAAGTAGAGCTATAATTAATGTTAATTTTAATATTTATATATATTGTGCTTTCAAATTGAATGTATAAATAATTATTTCTTGATGAAGTTACACATTTTCATTAGAAAACTGATACTACCATTAATAATACATTTTTAAATTTACAACTTTCTGAAAAGCTATTTTTTCTGCAACATACACTCCATATTTCTTACACTAAGCCTGTTTAGGCTCACGAAACATTTAGTATATGTAATGAGAGAAATCAGAAGTAGTTAAACAGATATCGGATGTTATAAAAATATGATTATGAACTATGAATATTTAAACAGAAAATAAAATTTGGTAATGGAATCACAAAAGACCAGGATGAAATTCGGTTTTAGACTTTTCTATAATTTTAAAAAATATATCTTATAAAGGATAAATATTATACAATTAATGTCACTTTGCTTGAAAAATAAATACTTTCACACACATTTATCTAAAGATAATTTACCGATTCTTTACAGAAAACCTGACTAGAAATGGAAAAGAAGCCATTAAAAAGAAAAACATCATTTTCTTCTAAAAAATCCGTTTGTCAACCGAAAACTAATGTATATTTCCTTTTAAAACAAAAAGCTTAAACCTTAAAGAGGATGGAGAATGAATCACTTCCATTAAAACACTACATTTTCTCCTCTGTTTGTTTCTTCAGTTCAACCTGAGGTAAACAAAATGTGTAAAAATATTTACAGGGGAGATTACAATATGGGTAACTTTCGTAATCCAATAATTTATCAGTAGATATCGGTAGTTTTTACGTTTATCAGGGATATGTATGTTTATATAATATGAAATTTCATTGCAAAATAGTAGCTTTTATGGAACGCAGAGCTACAATTAATGTAAATTTTAATATTTTTATATAATGAGCTTTCAGCTTTAATGTATATGTAATTATTTCTTGATGAAGTAACACATTTTTTTGTGTAATTGATACTTCTTGAATTGATACTTACTTTCTAACTTGAAGTAAACAAAATGTGTAGAAATATTTACAACGGATGGCAACAATATGGGCAATTTTCGTAATCCAAGAATTCATCGGTAGATATCGGGAGTCTTTACGTGTAAAAGGAATGTGTATACCGGGTGTCCCAAAAATGACTGATGGAATTTAAAATTCAATAACTTGCAAACGGTGAGAGCTATTTAAAAAAATTTTGCAGGAGAGTTATGTATAATGTCAGGAGTTTTTTTTACCGTAATTTTTTATTTTAGTTCGAATTTTAAACAATAGGTGGAGCTGACGGCGATTGAAGGCCAGGTGATCAATGCTGAGTGAAGCGTCGACCTGGCCTTTAATCGCCGTCAGCGCCACCTATTATTTGAAATTCGAACTAAAATAAAAAATTACGGTAAAAAAAAACTCCTGACATTATACATGCACTCCTACAAAAATTTTTGAAATAGCTCTTACCGTTTGCAAGTTATTGAATTTTAAAATCCATCAGTCATTTTTGGGACACCCGGTATTTATATATTATAAAATTTCATTGAAAAATAGTTGTTTTTTTTTATGGAACGTAGAGCTACAATTAATGTTAATATTTTTATTATACATTATACTTTCAACTTAAATGTATATATAATTATTTCTTGATGAAGTGACACATTTTCTCTGTGAAATCGATATTACCATTAATAACATATTTTATATTTTACAGCATTCTGATAAGCTAAGATTTTTCTGAAACATATACTCTATATTTCTGATACTAAGCCTAGTTAGTCTTAAGAAACATGAAGTGTATGTGATGAATGAAATCATAAGTAGATAAATAGGTCTCGAATATCGAATGATATAAAAATATGATGATGAAATATCAATATTAAAACAAAAAAAAAAGTTGATGGTGGAATCACAACAGACACTGCCTCCTCTACAATGCCTTCTCGCTTGTGACGTAGTGTAGGCGGTTTGCCTGACAACGATCGTGTTCTGAGCTTCGTGGCAATTGTGCAGCCAGTAGGGTTAGTGATTTCGCCTCCACTTCATGACGTTTTACGCTTGTCGTCTGCTCAGTGAATAGGCATTGTAGAGGGGGCAGTGCAACAGACCGGGGTAAAATTCTGTTTTAGACAGATTTTTCAGGTATACCGTCCGTAAAAGGTGATTTTTTTCGTTGCAGTATGGACTTAAAAGTGAACTTACTTGACTAAATATGGACTTACTTCCAGTTTAATGAAGCAGTTCGTGCTTGACAGGCTTGGATTTTACGTGTTCTGCAGTATTTAGAATGAAATAATGCCAATAAATCAAAAAAATAATAACACTGTTAATACTCTAGAATCCTTTGTAAATATTTCACATTCCATATTCGCATATCGTTCTCTATTAACTTACAGTTTCCTGTTTTATATTTGACATAAATTTTATGTATATAAAAAGTAAAATACAATTAATGTACAGAGGTATTTGAAATTATTAGAATAATTGTGAAATTTACAATAAAATTTTGTTATATTACAGAAATAACACATTATTTAAAAGATAATGATACATTTAATATTTAGCGTGTATTCCTTTGTCTTTAAATAAGGATTTGAAATGTTATGGCTAACTTTGTATGAGTTTTTGGTATCGTTTTAGTATATTTTGGTCAATGTCATGGTGCCAAATTCCGACGAGTCTTTCTATTAGATCATTCCTGTTTGTGATGATGCATTTTTTTTTTAATTTTTTCTTTACAAGGGTCAAATATTCTTCATGAGATTCATATCTGGACTGTTTCCACATCATAAAAGGGCTTTATATTTTTTCATTCAAAAATTACTCACAGAATAAACTTTGCGGGGAGGAGCTTCATCATGCATGAATATGAAGTCTTCATTTTGGAAACCAGTTTTCTAATTGTAGAATTACTCTTTCTTTAAGCACTTTTTTATACTGATACTGGTCCATTATGCTTTCTACAGTGTATGTACGTCTAGTACCTTTAGAAGACTACAAGTTCCAAACCATTTCTTTAATAGAATGTACCGATTGTGCTTAGCAAATTATGGAAAATTCTTCACCGGTACTTCTCCTGACATATTGACTGCTTTTTTCTGATATCATAAATAATGACTTATCAGAAAAACATACCTAAAAGATAAAAAATTCCTTACGGTATGTAATTTCTACATAAATATTCTTCTAAAAAAATGTTTAATCAAATTTGTAAACAGTTCTGTATTTTTAGTCAGTATGCGAAAAACTTGATTTCAAGAACAGAAACGAACAAATTAAGTTCAACTGGTTAATTAAGGGGAAATTAGTATTTTCTTCTTGCTCAAGCCTTTTCTGGATGGTTTTGTACAACTTTTTCCCAAACAAGTCCCTTTTTTGCCATACTAATTATGATTTTCGTGTTTTTCGAAAATGGTGAGTACTGAGTCCATCTGAGATAAGTTTTTTGCAAAATAGAAAAATCACTTACCATTCCATACACTTGCAAAGAGATTTTAGTTCATGATTAGTTGCTCTTCTGTTAACCTTTAGCAATCTATATTAATTTCTTTTCTGCACTTGGAGTAAATTTACTTTTCCTTCCGCAATTTCATACTCTAGAATTTTAATATTTACATTTGGAGGCCAAGCACCTTTTTATTCAAAATACTCATGCTTGTATTTTTTTTTCATTTTTTAGTGATTTCGCGCTGTGTATAGTTATTTAATTGGATAAGACACAATACCACATCTAGTGTTTTGTTGAGATATCAATTGCTACACCCTTGATCACACAATAATCTTTTGACATTCGAAAATAAGCCACCAATTAGTATAAACTAAGCAAAACAGCAAAAAGATTTGTTTTAAGAATAAAATAATACTGATTCCAACTTCAGAAAAGAAAGAAAACACTAGCAAAAGGGGCAGATAATTTTTAAATTTTATTTTAAATTTGGTTGTTAACCAAACAAATTTGTTATGTAGGGTAAATAATTTCATTACTTTGGACCAAATATTTTTCTTTTTTAAGAAATGGCAACATTTAATAAAATTATATCCTCAAAACTATTCTAAAGGACTGAAAAATTGACTAAATCAACAAATAAAACTGCTTTTCAAGAAGTATATACAATACTAATCTTGCAATATACAGTTTATTGCAATAATCTGGCAATAAATACTTGCAGTATACAATTGCAAGTATATACAATATTAATCAAGAAAAACTGAAAAAATCACAATTCTAATAATTTTTACACCTCTGTAATTCTAATGGTTTTATATTATCTAATCTTTTATTGTACCGTAATTTCGGGTGTATAAGCCGCAGACCAAACAATTCTTTTTCGACCCAGAATTTTTTAAGAAGCAAATATAACTAGTTAGATCGCCGTAAATATTTCTTTTCAATCACTAAATAAGATTTATGGGTCCAAAAAGAATTGTTTGATCCGCGGCTTATACACTCGAAATTACGGTACTTTCATTTTCAATTTAGTAATGTGATTTTCAAAGTGACCAAGAATCGTTTTGTACAAAAAAGGGAAAAAGGTCTGGTATTCATTCAGGACCTAATCCCTATAACGAAGCAAAACTAATTAGCATTTTCGATACCTTAGAATAGCTATTCGAAAATTAACACTTAACGGGTGGATCAGATAAATTTACGTGTTTTGTATACATGTAATTTTGCGATTTGTTTGTTATGTTATTTCTTTAAAAACATAATCAAAATTCACATTTTACAGTTAGAGTACTATGTATAGACATAAAAGAAATCCTTCGATTTGTAGCAATACCATTTTTATATACATTTATTTATAATATAAACAGGAACAGAAAAAAATAATATTGTTAACCGCTTTCCTAATTTGCCCGTACGTCATATAGACAATGTGTTTTTTCCCGTCATGATTTTCCCGTACTGCGTACGGACAAATGATTCCAAGTCATGATTTATTATTCTCAGCTGTAAATTTTTAAAATAAATTTTTCATTATTTATTAGAAGCATTTTTCTGATTCAATTAAACAAAAATTTCTGTTTTGAAAAACCTGTTATAAAAGATTAAAATGTTTGTCAAAAACTCAAAAATAGGCATTATTTTAAAGTTTTATTCAAAAATAATTTAGAGGTTAAGTAATGTAAAATGCAAGTATCACGCCTATAGACGTGCTTTCCTGTTTAACCCTTTGAGGGGCAAACCACTTTTATTTATAAAATTCTGAAATGATTGGTTGACATCAGAATTTAAAAACAGATTTATTTCAAAATAGATAAATGCCTTTTTCTTTACGTACTTGATAAAATTAAAATATTTATTTCAAAATTCTGGTGTCAATGTAGCATTTTTCAATTAAAATTAAGTGTGATAAATTTTAATCCACCTCCCTTCAAGAGATTAAGAGATAAAATTTACCGATGGCATCGAAATACACCGGCCTCCCAAAGTTAAGGTAGAAACATGTTTTTCGAATCTCACCAAAAAAATGGCAGTCAGATTAAACTTTATAGTTTATATGAATGACAATAATAAGCTTGAAAAAACTTACGCAAAAATTACAGCTACCACTTTTATTTTATAGAAAATAATAGTTATGTGTGAATGAGAGAAAAATGTACAACTACGATGCTTTCGTAATTTCGTGCGTAAGTGTTGTTGTATGTGAATTACTGTTGGCCCCTGTGTTCGCAACAACCAGTAGAGACTAGAGGAAATCGTTTGCCTGAATCATTAACCCATTAAGAGTCGCATTAAATTAACCATTTGCGCTGTGGTGGGTAAATGTGTCCAAAATTATCCAAATGTCACGTTGGTACCACTATTTTGCAAAGAAAAAAATCGATTTACGGTGTACATGAGAAAATGCATTAAACCTTCTTCAAATAAATTTCATCGAATATTCCGGTGTCATTGTAACATTTCGGAATTAAAATTAAGTGGTCGAAAATTCAACCATCAGAGCTCAAAGGATTAAGGTTTAAAAATACAAATTCATTATTGCCATCACTTTTTTGAAAATACGTTCTTTTCATTTAATGACAAGTAAAACGATACCAGAATAAAGCCAATTACACTGTTTTATAAGACTGGTAGGAATCAAAATTCCGACTAACAGCCGAGAAACTTACAGCCCGTGAATGTCTCCGGCGCGACGATTAAGTGGTTAAGGCGGCGGGTGATAGGATGGATGGAAATGGGTTCTCAAAAGCTGATACTTCTAGCCCGCTCAATCTGTCTCGCAGTGTAGTCCAACGTCTCCGGGATTAGTATGGACTCTGGGATCAACATTCTGTGTCCAGACGGCATGTTTCAGGCTGTCCACGTGTTACAACACATGCAGAAGATTGGTGGTTTCTAGCTCTTTCAGCCCGAAGGAGAAGTTCACTGCTGTGCCGCAACTCATTGCAGACCACTTTGCAGCACCAGGAACTCCGCTACTACGGTGCAAAGGCGTCTTTACAATGCACGTCTGTATGCAAGGCGAATGGTTGTGTTTGTCCCCCTCAACAGACGACAGAGAAGGGTACGCTTATGTTGAGCAAGAGAAATTTTTACTGGACAAGACTACATTGGGCTTCTGTACTTTCCACAGATTAGTCCAGATTCACACTGGAGAGCGATTCAGGACGTCTTCAGATCTGGAGAGAATAATGTCGATACCATCAATCAAAAACTGTCGAAACACACAGGTATAGAAACGGTGGAATTATGGCTTGGGCAGGGATCTCACTCGGAGGCTACACTGACTTGCATGTGTTCCATGGAGGAACTCTGATAATTGCGAGATATCTGGATGAGATCCTTGATTCATATGTGCATCCATATGCCGGTGCTATTGGCAATGGTTTTATTCTAATGGATGATAATTCGAGACCACACCGAGGTGTGGTTCTTGAGGATTATCTTGAGGATCACGGTTTGGAAAGAATGGAATGGCCAGCTCGCTCTCTAGACTTGAATCAGATAGAACATCTTTGGGACTATTTTGGTGCTCTAAGTTGCGCTATGGTATCGGCTTTAAGTCCTCGTGCAAGGTCATTAAATGTGCTGGAACAAGGCTTGCTCCATGTATGGTCAGCGCTACCTATTTTGGTGTCCGACAATTTAATTGAGAGCATAGAATGTCGATCCTTCTAATGCATTCAAGTCCGGGGTGAACATATTCTGTATTAGCACCAATTTTAAATGTTTATGTCACATTTTACTGCATAATACTGCGATGTACAGATTTCTCCAAGATTGGAGTTTTCCGCAATGAGTGCTTTTTTGTTGTAATTTCATTTATACGTTTAAATTGAGTGAATTTCCATGTCCCATTTAATAGGTAACAGTTTAGCGCACATATCCTCCAAACTTGTTGTTTACAAGCAGCATACGTCAGAAATAAATATTACAAGAGAACATCATGACGTTATATTTAAAATAACTAACACCGGAATAAGTAATAAGGATAACAAAAGTACTAATTGATATTAGGTACGCAGAGGGATTGTGTGTTAAAAAGGCTAACTTTGTGTCTAAGTTATCAACAATGATAGCTTTACTCCTCAAGTCCGTAGGCAACTGAAATAGGGCACTTTAAAATCCTTTTATATTCATTCATTTGCAGATTAGACGCAAAAAACCGACTCTACCTTAACTTTGGGAGGGCAGTGCACTTAAGGCCAGAAGACACCAGTTGCGACATCATCACTACTCCACAGATCACCAGTGTTGGATTTCACATCGGGAATTTTTGAATACCAATTTTATTTTATTTTCGTTGTGGAATATCTATCATATTATTAAACAATAATGAATATTTAAATTTACTGATGAGAATTCGGAATACCTAAATAAATATTTATCCAAATGCGGAATGATTTTTTATTGGGGGATTCTAATTTCTCACCAGTAACTTTACTTAGTAATTATTCTTTATACGATGACATATATTCCACAAATAAAATAAAATAAAATGGCTGTTCAAAAACTTCAGTGTGAATTCCATCACTAGTGAGAAGGCGGCCGATTATGTATAATGTCATTCCTCGATTCTTCTGGACTTGTTTATTTCGAGTGGATCGTATCTACCCTTTCATAGAGTGTTAAAGACAGACCCGGCTGGGACGCCATGCCCATTCGCATTAATTTTACTCTAATGTTTTATATTCATTTATTACATTCAACTGTTTTTTCACATGTTTCATAAATCTGTGAAGGAACTTAACGTATGTTAGAAGTGTCTAAGATCGAAAGCTCTTCGAAAAATTGTATTTTTCAGTTAAAAAAAAACCATTAACTTCTAAAGTACTTCAACAATTTCGATAACTTTATTTAGTAGTAGAATATTCATGTAAGATCATATGTATGGCAGACAGTTAAAAAAGAAAAATGATTAGGTCCCATGAAATACATTTCTGAAAATGGAAAGATCTGAAAATTTGCCTTTGCTCTAAAATATAAAGTTTCAGAGTAGAAAGAAACTTTCTAACATAAGTCTTGAGCATAATCCAGTGAATATGAACTCCAAATTTCGTTAAAATATAACGGTAGTTTCCGGGGAAACGGGTCTGAAATTTCACATATTTCAAATAGGATTTCACGTAGTCTTATGTTCCCTTAAATTGCATGTTTAAAAAATATGACCAGTGCTACAATAATGAAATAAAAACATAATGTGAAATGCAATACATTTTTCATAATAAGAAGGTGATTAAAAATATTCCAAAAAGGAAAAAAATTCTGATAGGTATCTCAGACTTCGTGCAATATTGTGCAAGATTCGTTTTAAGTGATGGATCAAGCAAACTCTTTTTAAAAGTTAAGGGGTTATATTAAAAAATGGATAACGCTTCAGTGACAAAAAAAAAATTGTTTTGAACGGAGCGGATTGTCACATCATGTGTTTGTAAAGCTGTTTAACCTGACAAACAACTCCAGTCGTTAAAAAAATATTGTTCTAAAATTGTGTTTAATTGCAGTAAGCGAAATCTGTCTTTAAGACAATTCTCAAAATAAAAAAAAAAAATCCGCTTAACAGTGCTAAATTTTTGAAATATTTTTCATAATGAAAGCATAAAGATCCGAAGCATGAGTATTAAAGTGCTTTTTCATCTACGGCCAAATACAATTCTTGTCCTTCCTTATACGGCCTTCACAATCGCTCCTTAGCTTCGGAATCTTCAAATGACTACAGTCGAATTTTCAGCCAAAACTACATAAATAAATAAATGTGGCAACCAAACACCTGTAATACAACAACGGGCAAACGGTTTTCTTAAACTACCTTTTCACAATATTCCAAAATTCTTCAAATTTGTAAAAGGAATTATCTATAAAAAAATTACAATCTACCAAACTAAATAAGCGCATCAAATAAAAAGATTTTGAGAATTTAATTTTTAATTAGCAAACACCTAATGTTTTCGATAATGAAAAAAAAATTTCCGATAACCTGCCGCTTTTTTGGGTTGTAAAAATTTTATAGTAAATTTTACTATTGCGAATCACCGCAATCTGCTAATTAAATAAGCCAAAAATTCTGTTATATTTTTCCGGGCAAACAAAATCACATAGTGCATAAAAAATCGTTAGCAGTTATGGATTTACTGGATATATTTTTGTGAAAAACCGACATCATTCTTTTTCAATTTCAAAAAAAAAAAAAAAAAAAAAAAATCAAGTAAAACAATTTAGTGCTTTTAAAATTTCTGAACAAGAAACATTGTATTAAATGTTATTAATTAAAATAATTTATCTTTATTAAACGATTTAAAGAAAATTATAATAGACAACAATAATGTTAAGAAACAACAGTTAATTAAGATTCTTTATTTCATAATAGAGTTCTAATTACAAAAGTGTAAATTGGAGAAATATCAGACTTGACTGGTTAACGCTGGATCTTAATTAATTAAATAATTAAATGTTTTCATTACGAAATTCTATTTTTGTCAAATGCAATTAGTACTTTATTTTCTATTGCTGGGTTTTACGGCTATTGAATAAATATTTTTAGTATAAAGAAAATCTTTTGTGCATTAATTAACTAAGCCCATTATTGAACGCATTGAAATTTCAAAGCTTCATTATCTTTAAAATGTTTTTTTTTTTTTTTTTTTTTTTTTTTTTTTTTTAACGTTCTGCAAAATTTACCAGATTTTTGAACAAGGTTCGAAAATCATTATAAAATTAAGAATAATGAATAAAACTAGAAATTATATTTCCTGAGATTAAGTATTTTTTGTCTCGATTCTTTTATATAATGTAAATACCGATTAGCCGTAAATAAATACATGTATTTGCAGACATTTACTCACATCTACAGTCAGAAAACCATCCAGATTTTTTGACGAGACCCGTATGTGGTACGTAGATTTGTATATATAAAATATATTTGCATGCAAAATTTTAGTTCAGTTAGGAAAGAGTTTAGGTTCAGTTTAGTAGTTTAGAACTGCCTTTAAGCAGTTTCCGCTAAAAAGAAAATGTTGCATAAATTCTTTTATACATTTATTCCTGTATACGAGGTATATAATTCATACACAACAAGTAACGCTAAAAAAGTTAGTTAAATTTAAAATCGCATACCGACATTGGAAACAACCCCAGTAGCCAAACAATATTGGACCAATATTGGCTACATCTTGGAGCAATGTTGGCACATTGGCACAATATTGGCATGAAATATTGCTCCATTATTGGGATGTTTACATTTTGACCTTATTTAGCCATTATTAGCAGCCAATATTGGGGTTTCATTGGAAATATTGCCAATAAAATGCCAATATTGGTTAAATATTGGAATTTCATTGGAAATATTTCCAATGAAACGTCAACATTTGTACAATATTGGCGTTTTATTGGCAATATTTCCAATGAAACCTCAATATTGGCATAATGTTGGCTGGAAATAATGGCTAAATAAGGTCAAAATATAAACATCCCAATATTGGAGAAATATTGACGTTTTATTGGCAATATTTCATATAGATGAAGTATTGGCGCAACGTTGAACCAATATTGGTTTGCTACTAGGAAAACTTTCTGCAGTTCTTAATCAATGACCGTACTGTTATCGCTTCCCTTTGTATATCCCCGATAATGAACCATAAATGCTATGAACAGCGTAATCTACAGTAATAATCTTGCAGTGGAATTCAGCGATTTATATGAATTTAAATATATGAATTTGAAATAAAGCATTGTCCTTAAAATACACTGTAAATGATTTTTACCGACTGATGATAATGTAACGGAATTCTTTTGTGTAGCCCCGTAAATACAGGGGTTGGACAAAAATATGGAAACACCTTTTGAAATGCATGTTTGAAAAGAAAGATTGATTATAATGAACTATGTTGATGGCACTGGAGTTTTTGCCTACTGACGCCACCTATACAACTTCGTAAAATCGCTGCACCGTTCAGTCGTTGTTGGAGCACTGTTATGTGAGGTTATCATTGCATCATGTCAGAGTTAACAGACTTCGAACGTGGACAAATTGTTGGCGCGCGTATGGTGGGTGCTTCCGTAAGCAAGGTAGCGGAGGTTTTTAGTGTTTCAAGAGGTACTGTGGCGAAGATTTATTCCGCATATTTGAAATGCGGAAAAAACATCATCCGCTAAATCACAGCGCGGACGAAACTGTGTGCTGAGTGATCGTGACAGGCGATCATTAAGGAGGATTATCGCGAAAAATAAGCAGTTCACAGCTGCAAAAGTTACTGCTAAAATGAATGTCGTGTTACCGAATCCTGTGAGTACCAAAACAATTAGAAGGGAGCTTCATAAATAGGGAATTGCTGGCCGTGTTGCAATTCAAAAGCCATCCATCAGTAATGCTAATGCCTGTAACAAGAAAAAGTGGTGTTTAAGTCATAAAACCTGGACTATAGAGCAGTGGAAGAGCGTAATATGGTCTGATGAATCTTCTTTCACATTGTTCCCCACTTCTGACCGAGTTTACGTCTGGAGAACGCCATCTCAAGCCTATAATACAGACTGCTTGTTGCCAAGAGTGAAACATGGAGGGGGTTCGGTGATGGTTTGGGCAGCCATATCGTGGTTCTCTTCTGGCCCCATGATAACTCTGTAAGGGCGTATTACTGCTCAGACTTATGTGAACATTTTGGCCGATCAAGTCCATCTAATGGTACAAGCTTTGTTCCCCAATGATTATGGTATCTTCCAAGATGACAACGTCCCCGTTCACTCAGCTCACATTGTCCAGGACTGGTTTTCTGAGCACGAGGATGAATTTTCGCATCTCCCCAGGCCACCAAAGTCATCAGACTTGAATATTATCGAACCTTTGTGGTCTACACTGGAGCGGAAAGTGCGTTCTCGCTATCCACCGCCAACATCGTTATCTGAACTTGCCACCGTTTTGCAGGAAAAATGGTACAATATTCCCTTGGTAAACATACAGAAACTGTATTTATCTATTCCGAGAAGACTGCAAGCAGTTTTGAAAAACAACGGGTACCGTACACAATACTAGGCAAGGAAACGTGTTTTTTTAAAGGTGTTTCCATATTTTTGTCCAACCCCTGTAAACTATCAATGTTACTTACTTCATATTGAGTACTGAACATGTCATTGTAAACATAATAAACGTATATCAGTTGCATGAAAATTCCAGTATATCTTTGGGAGTTAGACCATGGATAGGGGACCAACAGACGGACAGACAGACGACCAGATAAATTGAATTATTAAATAATATTCAACTGCTTTGGAAAGTGTTAAACATATCTTGTATTGACGCATTTCAGAAAATGCGGAACAAGTTATGCAGGAAATAATAATAATAAATCAAGAAAGATGGCATTATTTATAATACTATAATGTAGAATTTCGTATGATTTAAATTTTGAAAAACATATGCGTTAATTTGACATAATACAAAATTTTTACCAGTTTTTTAATAATTATAGGTCTGCCATGAAATAACACCATTTTTTCGTAAGATATTGATTTAAAATGAATTATTATTTTTTCAATATTTGCAAAAAAATCATCTCTAGCACAAATTCATTTTACTCTGTTCTCTCTTAACCCCTTGTGCTCTGATGGTAGAATTTTCTACCACATAATTTTAACCCATTCATGCCCAGCATCTTTTGCGCAAATTTTATTTGGTTGGCACCACTATTTTTAGAAGATTTAAGTTTAGTTTATTAATCACGAAAATGCATCATTTAAATAAAATAATTATTGCTTTTCTTTTATACCGGTGTCAAAAACAGTGCTAAATGCACCTTTTGAAGCGTCCCTAAAAAGGGACGCTAGGCACTAATGGGTTAATTTCAAAATGTCACAGTGGCACTAGAAAATTCGTCCAAATTTATTTGAAAACGGTTTAATGCATTTTTTCTCGTTTATCGTTAACCGGTTTTTTCTTTGCAAAATACTGATGCCAATGTGACATTTGGAATTTTGATGAAATTTATACCGTACTAAGTAGCTATCTAAAAAGTTGATATGGATTTTTTCTTTGATATTTATAGATATTTCTTAGAAAGAAAAAAGTCGTGTTTAAAAAGCGGACCGATTGGAAGTCCTGCACTTTTTTCTTAGTGTTCGAAATAATTCTAAAATCTATGCTTTATTTAACTTGTCATGTTTTAAAATCTGAAGAGCTGGGAGTAAAGTTTTAACACTTCATCTAAAATTAGGGGAAAATTTTAGAAAAATTTTGAAAAGTAAGAAAAAAAAGAGACATCCTTTAACACTGAAAAAAGAAGCTGAAAATATTAATTTCCTGAAGCGATATTTTATATATAAGATTATATCATACGCTCACAAACTTAATATTATGAAGAAGATTTAGGAACCTGGGTGACCAGCAGATCTTAAACGCCATCCATTGGTAAATTTAAAAAAAAATATTTTCATTGCATAACTGGTTTCCACTTACACTTACACTAAAAATAAATATTATGACAAATTAACATAAAATTTTATTTTATTTAATTCAAATGAAATACCATTAACATTAATACAATTTGTTACTAGTGATTTCTTAGGTGACAGCTATTGCAAATGAGCTAATTTTGAAAGGGAGTCAAGTCCACTTTCAAAATAATTGTCTTT
The DNA here is from genome assembly GCA_964019185.1 of Maratus speculifer. Taxonomy (NCBI): domain Eukaryota; kingdom Metazoa; phylum Arthropoda; class Arachnida; order Araneae; family Salticidae; genus Maratus; species Maratus speculifer. The sequence goes on from OZ025293.1 coordinate 403,235,506, forward strand.
TACATAATATAATATTAATCATTTGAGGGGCGGTGATATATTTATGAAATAACATAATTTTAACTTCCAAATGCCACATCCTCAACAGAATTTGGATAAAGACTTTATCTTTTCACCATGTGTGGGAAATACATTTTTTTCATATTTATGAATAAATTTGATTTTACATTCCGGTGTCAAACATACATTTTAACACTTTAACAATCAGATTGCTTTGCTCCCCGAAGGGTTAACAAGGACAAACTGAACATTTTCATGACAACTCCTGTGGTGAAAAGGCAACATTCATGGATCATTGTTTTTTTTTTATACGGCTTCTGGCTTAATTACTGCTTATATTAGTTGTAAGGCCCACAACGAAAAATCATTTTATCATCTTTATTAGAGGAAAAAGGCCTATTACTAAAACAATGCAAGGTTCTCACACTCCTTGGAATTTCCATGGACTCTGGCACCACTATTAAAACTAAGAAAATTTACATTTAATTTTTAAACCATAACATTCGTAACCCCAACCTTGATTCATAGATTTTACGATATTTTTCTGCAGTAAAACACTTGTGCGAATTGTGCGAACCCTGCAATGGTAAATCTGGTTGAGTTATTAACCTACGTGCCATCCATTTATCATGAAAAATTTTAAAGTATTCCCTATCAATACAACGTATTTAATACAAACTTATTACAAGGTTCGCACAGTTCTACCTCTAAATTTTAAAAATATTTTCAAAGTATTTCCCAGCAGAGATATATTGAAAATCTGTGAATGAAAGTGGTGTTTATGAATTCTGTGTTTTCAAAATTAAATGTAAATTTTCTTATTTTTAATAGTGGTGCCAGAGTCCTTAAAAATATAAAGAGTGTGCGAACCTTTGTTATTACTTCATATGTTTTCTTAACCCTTTGAGCTCTGATGGTAGAATTTTCTACAACATAATTTTAATTCCGAAATGTCACAACGACAATATATTTGAAAAAGGTTTAAAGCATTTTTTTTATGTATATCTAAACCGTTTTTTTTTTTTTTGAAAAATACTAGTGCCAATGTCACATTTGGAATTTTGGAGAAATTTTCCCTCCAGAGCACAAAGGGTTAACTGTACAAATTTTCCTATAAAATGAACTTTATTTGTTATTTTATTGTGATTTTTCTAAAGAAGGACGGAATTTTTAAATTAAAAAATGCATTGTAAAAAATACCGATGTTTATCAAACTACTAAAATTTACTATAATCTCAAAATGAAAATATTCGATAATGGCTTCCAAGTCATCCAAAGTTTCGAAATGCTTTCTTTTACTTTTAAAAATATCAGAAAACTACTTATTTTCGAAACTTAGTATAATAATATATAAAAATAAATTTTCATTAGCTGCCCGTAATTTTCGGAAACTTTTTCAAGTAACGTTTACAGTGTATTAATATCATTTTTCCGTACACGGTGAATCGGTTTTTGGTATGTTATCAGACCTCATTAACTCTTTGCGGCGCAGGGCAAATTCATTGCTTAAGTGTTGAAATTAATAATTGACACCGGAATTTGAAAACAGATTTATTTTTAAATAGTGAAAAGCTGCATTTCCTTCAATTAATAAACCGCAATATTTTTTACCGAAATTCCGGTGCCTTTGAGGCGTTTGGTAATTAAAATTAAGTGGTTTCATAGATATACCCCCGCACCGCAAGGGGTTAAATAAACATGGAACTATAAATAAAAAGGAACTAACATATCCTTAAAATAGTGTAGCTACAATTGTAACCGCTTTCGTAAGGGTTTAGTAGCACCAAGGCAATTTTATACGAATAAAATTAAGATGAAAATTTCTTCTTTTTTAAACACTTCATTAATGGTAAATTTTAATAAAAATAATAGCAAAAATTGGCATTTTTTTACTGTTGGTAATTGACTTCGTTGGTTGTAGTACTGCCACACTTTGGCAATCTCCTGTCAGTAGGAGTAAAAAGATGGTGCAAATTGACACCCGTAAAAAGGAATAAAAATTTTTATCTTTATTGTGATAGCCATCTAAAATCAATAAGGCAATTAACCCCTTCAGGAGCAAAGGACGTCTGGTTCTATAATGTCAAAATGATTGATTGACACCGGTATTTATAAACAGTTTTGTTTAAACTAAGTAAACACTTTTCTCTGCATAAGGTTTTTTTTTTTTTTTTTTTTTTTTTGCAATTAATGTTAATTCCTAGATTTAGGTGAGAATGTGTCATTTGTGAATTAAAATTATTCGGTATGTATTATATACTCAATTCAAAGAGTTAAGTAAGTCGAAATTTCCTATTGAGATTTACTGGTAGTTGTTTTCACAGAAGGTAATCAGAAACTCTTGATCGGATTATATAAAAAACATACGAATTGAATATTTCCAACTGAGCGAAAAATTGCCCAGGCCGGGAATCACACCCAGATACTTGGCTTACAAGGCCAATGCTTTAGCTTTTAAGCTAACTGGGCGATAGCCGGCTAGGATTTTTCGCTCATACAACGTTATTGATTTTAATATCTGGTCTGTCATTTCGACAGCTCGGTAGATTTAACCCTCAATTAATCGAACTCCATTGACGATTCATACGTAGATATACTACGATACTGGGTTCGATTCCCCTCCTGGGAAATTTTTCGCTCAGTTGGAAATATTCAATTCGTAGTATATAAAAAACAGCCTTTATTTATTGACGACCTGCTTAGTTATTTCTCTCGCAACTGGTAGACAGTAAACTATATGTCTTCCCCTCTTTATGCATAAATCCATATCTCTAAACATATTCAGCGGCGTAACTAAAATTGTGCATGCAATTGCAACAATTAATGCTAAACTTAATGTTATCCTGTTAATTCTATATATTTTTTTCAGTTTAACATGCTTGTTGAATTTCAAAACTTGTATTTGAGAACACATAGCATCAAAAAATCTCGTTTTGCGGATAGAAAACTGATTATTGTACTGTAACAGCTACTCATATACGTTTCCGAAAATGTTGTTAGCTAATAAACAAATATTTTTATAAATTAGTCTATAAATTTCACAGACAACTTCTTTTTTGAGGTTTTTAAAGATAAAGGGTCAGTTTTCAGATTTGTGGATGATTCTGAAGAGAAGATAACATATGTTCTTTCATGTTTATAGTGCATTTTCGTAGATTAAGAAAAATCTTTCTTTTTTAACAGTGTAGTACATAAAATAAAATATTATTTCTCAGTTTATTATTGGGTAATTCCACGAGAACATGTCGTGTAAGTCACATACTACGATTTTGGATATCAGTATTTTAAAACGAAAAAATGCAACTTATTGTATCAGAGATTTTCCATTAATTGAATAAAGCCATGCAAATCTTTCGAAATTAACAGTGGCCAATAAAGCAGTTTCTAGAAATGGGACTTACACGACAAGTGCTCATAGAAATACCCTATAATAACATTTCATTTAAATAAAATCAATTTGTCATCGAATTCTGCTTTTGAATGTGGGGAAAATGAAATGGCGCGTACTAAAAACATGATTTTTCTATCTAACATTTTCTTCAGGCTAACTACTATTTTACATGAAATATACATGAAATAAAACCACAACATTTTAAAATAAGTTTATTACTGCTAATGGATAGTTTTAAAGTCATTCAAATGTTATCAGTTAATCATCTAGCAATAATATAAACTAGACATAGCCTCCATTCAAAATCCAGCAAGAACATCAAATGGATTTGTCCTACATTCAAAATGAACGGCTCATTTAATGAAAATGTCATTTACTGAAATCAATCAAATATAGTTATTTTGCAGACTATTAAAATAACCATATACTTTAATAGGATTCTTAAATGCCTTTGAAAAATGCTTTAGTATTAGAAGAATAATTAGATAAAACCAAGTCTTGACAAATGCAGTCGCCACAAGCGATTAAGATTTTTTTATTTGGAGACAAAAATAATTTAATTTGTTTTGTTTATTTTATTTAATAAATGATCTAAAATACGTAATTGCATACATGCCAGCCTCCGGCTTTTTAAAAAATCAAACAATCATGCTTCCAACCAGAAATTTATTTCATTAAAGAAATTAAGTAAATTCCAAATGACAAATCTCCTTTAATTCCAAACATTTAATCAAATAAATATTGTGGTTCGAATTATGTTTTCTTAATTTATAAAAAGCCGGAGGTTGGCAACTCTGGTAATTGTTATCTTCAGACATAAATTTTGTAAAAAAATAATTAATTTAAACCAGGTTAAATAGGTTTCTAACCAGAAAATATTTATATACTATCATTAGCTATTTAATTTCCCGTTTCCTCGTAGAATTTCTCTGATATCGTCTAAAATATATCTAGTTGGAAACGTGTTTAACATGTTTAGATTAACTCTCATTTTACTGATATATGTCCAAATTCAACAAGGATGAAAAAGGTATTTTTTCATTTCCCTCACCCCCAACTCGTTAATGGATCTTCCCATTTTCTCGTTCTATTAAATCAATAATTTTATTACAAAAGTATGCCTTATTTTTTTAATCTATAAGTTCACGAAAATTGCATTTCTACAGTTTATTATGTGAACAGCATCTGTTATTGATCTTATTCACTGTGTTAAACGGAAATTCTCAAAAAATGTTGTAAAGATGAAAAATTTTAAGAAATACGATATGGTATTGTAGTTAAATAGAAAATATTTTTAACTTTTGCTTTTAATATGGCTAAAATATTTTGAGTACATGAACATTTTAAACTCACAACATAACTCATTCATTTTAAAGTAATTTTTTTGTGTTTGACTGTCTTTAACACCCCCCCCCCCCACCCGAAAAAAAAGAAAAAAAGAAGAAGAAAAGAAAGGGAAAAATGCTTTTGGTAAGCATAAGATAGTTTCTGTAGCTGTTAACTATTAGTCCAAAAACACTATAGTGATTATTCTAGATGCAGGGGTCGCAGCTTCCCTAAAATTTTCGCGCTTTCCTACCACTATTTTAAAAGGACAATATTTATCGTAAAATTTCATTGTATGTGTTAAAAGAAGTGTTACATGAAGATTTTTGATTTAAAATACTGGTACAAAGGTGCGAAAATTTTAGGGATTGTGCGACCCCTGTAGATGGGCAAGTTTTGAGAACATTGTATTTTTCCTTAACACATAAACTTAACTTTTTGGGCGGTGAGCAAGGAATTTAAAATTACTATCGATGTGGAAAAATCAAAATATTGTTGATGCTTATTTTAGAAAGAATTTGTTAATTAGCTGATATATTATTTAACCCTTAACCCTTTCTTGCGCAGTGTTGCCGGGCCGGCAACACCTAATTTTAATTCCAAACTTGCAAACGGCACCAGTAATATATTAATATAATTTTGATTTTACAATGAAAGCTTAAATTAAGGAATTCGTAATAGCTAGACAAATGCTTTATAAATTCCGGTGTCAATCGAGAATTTCTCATTTTTCTAATAGAATTTGCTTGCGCCGGAAATGGTTAAATTCATAGGATAGAACGCGTTCCAAAAAAATGCGCAATTCAAAGAATCAGAATTCATACCAGAAAACTCTAAATAGTAAATTTTTCTTTATTTAATTACGAATGGTCTGTCATTAAGTGAAGTGAAAATTGCTCTTTTAAATTTCTGGTGAGAACACGGAATATGTGAATAAAACCCCCAATAAATCGGGAACACTTATGGTATCGAAAATGATACAATATGCATTTAAGGGTTAAAAGACAATCAAGAAAACAGCGGCGCGGAAGAACTCGTCGTTGCATGTTTGCAACCTCCTTTTGGAATGCGATTTACTCATTTCTACATTTAACCCTTTGAGAGGATAGCTACTGCGTAATGCTGAATTCCCATCGGAAATTTGGAAAATTTTTGTTTCAAAATAAGTAAGAGCATTTTTACAACATTTTCCTCCAAAGTTAGAAAAGTAAAATTTAGTAAAGTTTTCTGGTGCTAATCTTTATTTATCGTAGGTGTGATATAATATATCCCTCCGCCCCACAACGGGTTAAACTTTGCAAAAGGTCTTTGTTGTGAGGTACCTTTTCAATGCGAGTATATACCTCGCAATTGACCCAGAATTGTTTCTTTTTTAATTTAAATTAATGAGTCAAACAAGCAAACATAATTTTTAAATTTGTAGACTGAAACAGTGTTTAAAAAAACGTTTTCAACAATGAAGTTTAGTGGTATTTTTAATATTTTTGTTTGATTTCTAAATGAAAATCCATAAAAGAAGTAAAAACAATGGTTTAAAGATATTACTTAATTATTATTTTCATTACATTATGCAGAAAAGAACAAAGTTATTCGTAAAAACAAAATGTTGATAGATTTAACGTCTTCAGTCCTGACGCGGCCTGTACCAGCCACTAAATGACTTGCTTCAAATGATTGTAAAAGCTTCTGGAATTCTTAAAAATACTTCTAGACGTTTTTAATAAAAGCATGCATAACATATGCATTGATATAAAATCTGATACATCTTTGAAGAATGTTTTATAGTAATTTTTACCGTAATTTCGAGTGTATAAGCCGCGGATCAAACAATTCTTTTTGGACCCAGAAATCTTATTTAGTCATTGAAGACAAATATTTGCGTCGATCTAAGCAGTAACATTTGTTTCTTAAAAAATTCTGGGTCGAAAAAGAATTGTTTGATCCGCGGCTTATACACCCGAAATTACGGTAATTGATTTTTATTGTCTCTCGAAATATTTGTGTCGGGACTGAAGAGGATAAAGGCATGTTTTATTATAAGGATACAATGAGAATAACTTTGAATTAATATCAAAGCCATAAAAAATAATAATACTTTTACTTAACTTAATAACATTTTACAAACAGCTATAATAGTTAGAATTCAGAAGCAGTTTAACTATGCTCTTTAAATTATATTTTAGGAAAAGATTGTCAGATATACGTTAGCAGGAAACCCTATTTTTAGGGAAACAAATGTTATAAACTTTATTTTTTATTTGTCAAATACGCATATTTGACTAAAAGCATGTTTTGTAATACAAAAAATTGCTATTTCAAAAGTGTCCTTGCTGACGCATTTCCGTTTCTTCGAATCGGTTTATTTTTAAAATATTACTATTGAGGATTTCACATATTTACACTATGTCATGCATAAGCACACAATTTACGAGGGCAATTCGGAAAGTAACCTCCGTTTATGAATTAAAAAAACTAATGAAAGGAAACATGTTTTATTACTTACGTATGAAAGACACGTTGTTCAGCTACTTCTCAACATAATTGCCGTATTAATTAAAACAATTATCATAACAGTAAATCAGCTTTGAAATTCCATCGTCACAGACTTCTGCCACCGGCCTATTCAACTGCGAATATTTTTTAATTCAACTCGCACCACTCTTTCAATCCAAAGAATTTTAACATATTTTTCTATATAATTTGCTGATAAATGTACTACCAAAAATGTTTAAAAAATTGTGGGTCAAGTGAAATATTACGAGAGCAATTCGGAGTGTGTCAATATGAATAAAATAATATGTTAAAATTCTTTGGATTGAAAGAGTGGTGCGAGTTGAACTAAAAAATAATCGCAGTTGATTAGGCCGGAGGCAGAAGTCTGTGACGATGGAATTTCAAAGCTGATTTACCGTTGTGATAATTCTTTTAATTAATACAACAATTATGTTGAGAAGTAGCTGAAGAACGTGTATTTCATACGTAAGTAATAAAACATGTTTCCTTTCATTAGTTTTTTTTAAATTCAAAAATGGAGGTTACTTTCCGAATTGCCCTTGTATATTTAAAGGATCATTTTCATGACTGATTGCTAATACAGAAGCACATTGCCAGGATTTGTATGCTTCAAGGACGTTTTACCAGAATGTTTGTAAAGTGATATTTCCATTATCTAATGAGGAAAATTTTATTTTTAGGTATAGCAATCAGCACTTTACGATTTTTCTGGAGCAAAATCACCAAAAATCCCAGGAATCCTCTGATGCATACGAACCCTGATTGTGAGATATTGATTATTGCAGAAATATATATACCGGGTGTCCCAAAAATGACTGATGGATTTTAAAATTCAATAACTTGCAAACGGTGACAGCTATTTAAAAAATTTTTGCAGGAGGGTTATCTATAATGTCAGGAGTTTTTTTACCGTAATTTTTTATTTTAGTTCGCATCTCAAACAATAGGTGGTGCTGACGACGATTGAAGGCCAGGTCGACGCTTCACTCAGCACTGATCACCTAGCCTTCAATCGCCGTCAGCGCCATCTATTGTTTGAGATGCGAAGTAAAATAAAAAATTACGGTAAAAAAAAAACTCCTGACATTATACATAACCCTACCCTCTTGCAAAAAATTTTTAAATAGCTGTCACCGTTTGCAAGTTATTGAATTTTAAAATCCATCAGTCATTTTTGGGACACTCGGTATACATATATATATATATATATATACAGTATACAATATACCAGCAAAACATAAAATAACCAGGTATTATTGCTCTGTAGCCGGTAATTGTTTGAAAAAAAAATGTAACACCATTTATTATTCATGCGTAGTGAAGCATACGGTTTCGATTTATAATGAAAACAAATAGTTCCTCACGTTTCCAGCCCGGGAATATTTCGCTCTGCTATGGTAATGTATTATGTAAAATGAATGCGTATTCGTCACATGAAACCCTAAACAAAAAATGTTTGTCAAAAAGTAACACGTTTTCTTTAGATAAATGACCCTATAACTGTGTGCGATGAACGACTTTAGCATGCTTAAAATTTGAATTAATCAACATTCGTTCAGTAAAGTTAAACGGCAAAATACAAAATCTCGTGAATAAATATGTTGAAATACAATACTAGAACACAATACTTAAATTATAATTAAATAAAATTATATAATTATAATTAAATAGTAATGATGAAAAATTATCTTTGTTGATGTATATACTTGCAATATGAAGACTTCGTATTGAATAAGTAATAACGTTATAGTGTCTATTTTTGGCAGTTGCTAGTTTGTAAATTAATATTTTCGAAAAATGCTAATAGCTGCTCGAAACTCATAATTTTCATTCAAAACTACACAAAATCTTAAATAGTTTGAAGAAAAAAAATGGCTTAACCTGTTTTCTATATACTGGGCGCAAAGTTGCTTATCCTGGAAGACCGGATTGAAAACTCCTATTATTTTCATTTTTAAACAATTTGCGATACTACTTTGAAACATATAATACTTGAACGCACATATATTTTTTTCTATTTGATGGTCAAAATAACAAATTTATCGGATATACATCTGTTAACCGCTCTCCTTCATTGCGCGTATGTTATACGTGCAACAAGTTTTTGTCAATAATTATTTGTCCGTACCAGGTATGGGCATCCATATTCCAATGTGGATTTATTATTGTCACCAGTAAATTTTTATTGTGAATCTTGTATTGTTTAATCCGAACATTGATTCTAATTCTTGAAGAGAATTTTTGTTTTGAAAAACCGGTGATAACAGATTTAAAATTCTGGAAAAGGCACAACATATAGGGATTATTGTTCCGTTAAGTGGTTAAATACATAATTTTTTTACCTTTATTTTACTTACCATAATTTCTGATTTATAATCCGTGGATAAAACAATTATTTTCGACCGAGAATTTTTTTAAAAATAAAAAGTAACTTTTTAAATCGCGGTAAAAGTTTGGCTTTAATAATTAAATAAAATTTCCGGGTCCAGAATGAATTGATAATGAATTGATCCGCAGATTAGACGCCGGAAATTAAGGTAGTTGTTTATCTATTTATTAAGTTTTTATTTGGTTATGGAATATAACCCGAAATCAAAATTTGAAATATTTATACTGTTTTAAGTACAAACTGGTCACCCTTGAAGCATTCAAGGCCAGAGGAGATGAATTGAGACGTCATGACTAAATCACCGCAATCTCAATAGTGTTGGAATTCGCACTGGAAAATTTTGAATAGCTATTTTCTTTTATTTTACTTGAGGAATGTCTATTATTTCATAAAACAATAATAACTGTTTGAATTTACAGGTAAGAATTCAGAAACCTTAAATAAAAAAACCAGCCAGACGCGGAAAGCCACAGAGTTACTTTTGAGAGTTTTTTATTGAGGGATTTTAAATTCCCGTCAGTAGGTTTAAATATTTATTATTGTTTTAAAGGATGGCACATATTTAGGCATGAGAGTTTTCCAGTTCTTTTCACACCAGTATAATCTTAGAGAAAATGTTATTTTATTCAATCAAAAAATACTGGGATTTAAGAAAACAAAATTTTCTCTAACATTATACTGGTATGCAAAAACGCGGAAAATTCTCATCCCTACATATTCCAAAAACAAAATAAAATAAAATTTTTATTAAAAGATTTCTGGTATGAATTCCAAGACTACTGAGAAGTAAGTTAATCAATGATGACGACACGATTAGTGTCCACTTCTTGAATATTTCAATGGCAGCGATCGGGATGCATTCGATAGAGATAGATTTTTTTAACTTCTTGAAATTAATTGTAAAGAACAGAAAATTGTTTCAAATAAATTTGCATTTGAACGTTGATTTTTTTTTGTTTTGAACGGTGTGGCGGTGTAAAAATTGAGAAAGTGCGATGTTTAAAATCTTAAAAAATGCGAAACTTTTGATTCACGGGTTTCATCATCAGTATGACACAAACGTTTGCTTTACGTACGTTAGATACGTAGTTTTTCAACATTTAAGAAATTCCGAAACATTTTCAGAAATTGACAATCGTTTACATTATACATTCAAGGCTCTAACTCAATATATATATATATTTTTTTTTTTGAAGACTAATTTTTAATTCAAAAACCTTTTAGAGGTTTTTTTTTTTTTTTTTTTTTTTTTTTTTTTTGAAAAAGTTAGAATCCTACTCTGAAAAATGATTATCGTAATTTCGGGCCTATAATCCGCGGAACAAACAATTATTTTTCGACCCAGAAAATTAAAAAAATAAAACGTATCTTCTTAAATCGGCTTAAATATTTGGCTTCTTAGCTAAATAGAATTTCGGGGTCTAAAAAAGAATAATTCTATCCGCAGATTATACGCCGGAAAATACGGTACTTTTGCAAGTATATATTAACCCATAAACGCCCGAATTATTTTCTTCGCTAAAATTTAAATTTTGTATTTCCCACCACTTTTAAAATCAAATTAACTTTTATCTATATTTATCGAGGATTCTGTCTCGTGAAAGAAGGTATATATTTATCTTCCTCTTTACTGGTGGGAAAACCGCTTTCTTGCTGTTTTTGTAACCGTCCTCAAAAGAGGACGCTGGGCGTTAATGGGTTAAAAACCTACCCCGAAGATTACTTCTCTTTCATGTTGAAAAAAACTGCCATGGGTTTTGTTCTTGTGATTCACTTTCATTCAAAATTCTAACCATTTGGATTCTTAAATATTTCTTAATTATATAGCAGTTTTTATCTTATAAAATGCTTTGAGTATCGCTATTTCTGATCAAAACGATATTCCTTGTAGATCACAGTCTTCAAAAACTAATTTTATCTTTGATTCAATTTATATTTCATCTCTTTACTGTTAAATAAGTTTTGGGGGAAATGGATTTCAATTTTCTCTTATATCAGTGAGTTTTCTCGTGTGACATTGATTTAGATTTTTTTTGTTGTTGTTGTTAAAGAACCTAATATTATTTTCTGTTTCTGACAGTTATGTTAACCTTCCTACCCTGTTGAAATTTTACTCAAACTTGATTAAATATTTCACACCAGAATTTTTATTTAAATCCATTTAACATAATTATTTAACTTTGTTTTTTGTGTTATTTATTTAATTTACTTTATGAAAAATTTTCTGGTTTGAATCGCATGAAACGCATTATAGGACTGGGTCGATTAGACCCATTCAGGATAGGAAGGTTAAGAATCTTTGGTTATTTCTAATGCATTTATTGTAGTAACTTCTTCCTTCAAGATCACAGTCTTCAAAAACTAATTTTACCTTTGATTCAATTTATATTTCATCTCTTTACTGTTAAATAAGTTTTGGGGGAAATGGATTTCAATTTTCTTTTATATCAGTGAGTTTTCTCATGTGACATTGATTTAGATTTCTTTTTGTTAAAGAACCTAATATTATTTTCTGTTTTTGACAGTTATGTTAAGAATCTTTTGTTATTTCTAATGCATTTATTGTAGTAACTTCTTCCTTCCAGATCACAGCCTTGAAAAACTAATTTTACCTTTGATTCAATTTATATTTCATCTTTTTACTGTTAAATAAGTTTTGGGGGAAATGGAGTTCAATTTTCTTTTATATCATTGAGTTTTCTCATGTGACATTGATTTAGATTTCTTTTTGTTAAAGAACCTAATATTATTTTCTGTTTCTGACAGTTATGTTAAAAATCTTTGGTTATTTCTAATGCATTTAGTGTAGTAATTTCTTCCTTTCATGATTTTTTTCATTTGTAGCATCGTTTGCTATTGCCAACATTTTCAGTTTTTCTGCCTGATTTAACACTTACCATAATTTCCGGCGTATAATCCGCGGATCAAACAATCATTTTTTTGACCCGGAAATTTTTTTTAAATAAAAATTAACTTTTTAAATCGCGGTAAATATTTGACATCAATAACTAAATAAAATTTCTGGGTCAAAGAGTAATTTTTTGATCCGCGGATTATACGCCGGAAATTACGGTACTTATTGCGCACTTTAAGGGGGTCCGGTACACAAAAATCTAATTGTATTAAAAATTTAATTGTATTAATTCTTTTTGTTTTTTTTTCTGCTTAAAATGACATTTACATCATGCTTATATCTTGATCGGAACTGGAAAAATTATTTTTTTCGTTTTGATTTGTATTCAAAATCAAGCTTTCAAGCTATGGCTGTCATGGAAATGACTTCATTTGAAAATGTATTTATCTGCACGATGTGTTTTTTCACCATTTCTCCTATTTAAATAGTTATAAGTGAAGAACCGTAACAGATGAATTGTTAAAACTTAGAACATGTCTTTTTCAAATGCTTGACTTTACTTTTGATTCAGACAATTTGAAAAAAGTATTTACTTTTGAAAATGAATTTTTTTTTTAAGTTACATCATTTAAAAAAAATATCTTAAAGTCTTTTATAAATTAATATTTTTTTAAATTCTGGAACAAGATTAAAGCATATATATTTCTGATTAATTAAATGAAAAAAATGGAAGTTTTACAAATAATATTTCGAATCATAACGATTTTAAATAACCCCACTTTTTAATAAATTTTAAATTAAAAAACTTTTAGGAAAAATTATAAGAACTTTTATCGTGTGTTTTCTTTACAATTGATATTGATAATTATTAATAAAACACACGCTGTAATACAATAAATAAAATTACTTTAAAATTTGTCCCGGACTTCTTAACCCTTTCCGGCATGGGCAAAATCTGTTAATGAAATGAGAAATTATCGACTGAATTCCCGAACGAATTATTTAGATATTTTGAAATCCTTAATTTAAGCTTTTACCGTAAATGCACAATTTTACTAAAATGTTATTGATGCCAATTGCAAGTTTGGCATTAAAATTAAGTATCCCAGCCCGGACACAGTATGACGGAAATGGTTAAACATATTTATTTTTGTTTACTAATTAAAACGTGGAGCTGTACACTATCAGAGCGTATATGAAAATGCATCTTGGTGATCAGTTCCACTCCAGGTTTTAAAACAATGCATGGATTTCATAGATCGTTTTAGCAACTGCAGATCAAACGCAACAGCGATTTGTGATTAGGCAAGTTCAAATGAGTCTAATTTTTTAGGCAATATAGTGATAATGAGTTATAACACACGATTCCTCACAGCTTTAATAGAGGATAAAGTTATATAATATTTATTTGTATTTAACCCCTTGAGGGGCAAGCAATAATGTCTCTTTAATATTAAATTCACACCGGAAAAATTGAAGAAAATAATTTTGAAGTAAGAAAAGGCACTTTTTCCTCAGTTTCCGCCAAAATTAAAAATATGAAATTTCCTTAACCTCTTCAAACCTGAGGAACATAAATGTGTACCTCCATTCTTTTCCCCATAAAAAATAAACTGTTCGATTTTTTTGCATTTTTAGTTTACTTCTATGCAGCTGAATGTTTCTTGCTTTAAAACAAAACGAATAAATGCCAGCATTGATGAATATTACCTCATAAAATAAAAATTATTTTCATCCGAGTTTCGAAAATACTTTCAAGACGTTGTGGCCAAGAAAGTGAGAAATTTTCATGATTATTTAACTTAAATGCTTTACAGTAAAAAATTTTGAGGATTTGCTGATCATTTACTTGTTTAAAGTTCTTAATTTTGTTAATGCGTAAAGGGTATAGCCGGGTTCATATTAAAATATGCCCTTGAGTCAACCACATCGAGTCCTGCATGGATCGATAGCCCATAAATTGAAATTCATTTCTCCCCAGATTTAAGTTTGTATCTCAAGACCATGGGGGGTAATAGCCCTAAATGCCTGTTTTGGAAAAGATCCCATTGTGACAAAACTACTGAGCAGATTTCAACGAAAATAATAAGGGATATAAAAAACCATCATACAAATGTTTGACAATTTTTTCAGATTTTTACAAAAGAACAAGTTTTATAACATTTTTCTTCTTTTTAAATGAACATTTTAATTAAAAATAAACTGAAATTTCTGAGTGAACACCTTAATTTTTTTTCATGAAATACTATAAAACATGATGCATATACACTATCAATTTCAACTTTCTACGTATAGTGCATCATATTAAAAAAGGGCAAAACCATATTCCGGCAGTAATGTGGGGCGTGTCTCGGACAAATTTCACGCCGTCTTTTCAAATCTCAGATATTAATTCACAAGGTATTTTTAAAAGAAGGCGTGAAATTTGTCCGAGACACGCCCTACATAACCGCCGGAGTATGATTTTGTCCATTTTTAAATATTATGCACCATACGTAGAAAGTTGAAATTGATAGTGAATATGCATCATGTCCCATAGTATTTTATGCAACAAAATTAAGGTGGTCACTCAGAAATTTCCGTTTATTTTTAATTATAATGTACATTTTAAAACAGGAAAAATGTTAGAAAACTTGTTCTGTTGTTTAAAAAAATCGGAAAAAAATGTCAAACATTCGTATGGTAGTTTTTTATATCCCTTATTTTTTCGTTGAAATCTGCTTAGTAGTTTCGTCACAATGCGCTCTTTTCCAAAACAGGCATTTAAGGCCATTACCCCCCATGGTCTTGAGATACAAACTTAAAACTGGGGAGAAATGAATTTCTTTTTATGAGCTATCGATCCATGTAGGACTCGATGTGGTTGACTCAAGGGCATATTTTACTAGGAAACCCGGCTATACCCTTTATATTACTGATAGTCAAAATGATATTTTAAGGAGATTAGTACTTTTTTATCCATATTCGTAAACCTAAATTACCAATCCCCAAAAGTACTGATTTCATAAAAATGACTCTTTCTACCATATATGGTGTCATATCGATCATACAAAAGCAATAAACATGTGACAGTAGAGTTATTTTATGATCAGGTCTGAAGAAGTTAAATGATTCTGGTGAGAATCTAGTTTAAACCAGGTGGGATATATTTTATCCCACCGCCCCTCAAGGGGTTAAAATTAAATTTGTTTGATGAAAAATATAAAGTAATAAAACCATGTTTTCAATAAACACCAATGTTTCAAATATTGTTCAGAGTAAATTTGCACTAGGAGTGGAATTCACGAATTTAAAACATTATTAGTATAATGCATATTTTAGATATTTTTTAGATACGTAAGCGTATCATAAAGTTTTCAATTACAGACGACAATTTTTATATTGTATCCCAGTTTTTTTAAATATACATTACGTAGTGTATTCGTCTTGAAAATGTTCTCGAAAGCTATGTAAAAGATTTTTGTTTAAAAAAAAATGATATTTGTGGTATTAAAAAAATTTCCTTGTTAATGAAACTTTATGATTCCCCTACGCATTGTTGCCAATTTCACTTCTACTTTTATTTTAAAAAGTGGATTTACACCAAAAAATTCAATAAATATTTTAAGATTTATTTTATCTAAGACTTTACTTGATTACTTAAAGTAAAATTTCTTTTTCAAAATGTTTCAGTCTGAATTCGCAATTCCGGGATAACCTCACTCTCAGAAATAAAACTCTCATTTTTGACGATTCAGAAATCCTTGAGCCTTATTTCGTCGTTTTTGACGATCATTTCGTATCAGAATCACGTGACTTTTAACGAAACGTGAACTCTCAAATGTTTGACGAAAATGCTTCTTTAATCATGGCCTGGCCAGACATGATGAATTTTAAGGAAACTGTCGCGGTAGCTGTTTATAGAAGGACCCGATATTGTACCTCCCCAAATCTTGCGATTTTAGCAAGGATATATTTGCTTGTTTAAAACAGTACTTTTTAGCGTTTTTCAGAAAATAATGAGATGTAAGCAATTACTCTTGCTACATTAGTTTTTTTTTTTTTTTTTTTTTTTTTTGGGGGGGGGGGGATGTTTATTACTATTTTTATTTATTTATTTGTAAGTTGTATTTCGTTTTGATTTCATTCGAAAAAAATTTACTTCGTTCTACAAAACCGTTCAAAAAGTAAATTTGATCAATAAAATTTCAAAATTCTGATCTATTTTATATCCAATATCTACTTTTTTCACTCAAATTAAAAATATATAGATATATTTTCTCTCTCCCCTCTATAAACAGTAAATTGTTAAAATATTATCCACCTATTTAAAGTCTCGCTTAAAGTAGTAAAATCTCTCCCAATAAGTACTTCATAATTCGTTATTTCTATTTCTGAGCATCAAACTAACCAGCCCATATTCCCCTAGATGTTATTTAATTAAGCCATATTATAATTATTCATTAACCATTAAAAATCAAAATAATAAATTCGTCTTATTATTTAAAACTTGCAAGATTTATAACAGAATCGATAAAAGTTCGATCACAATTATAAAAATTCAAACACACACTATAATCCACTTTATGCCTTTATAATCATACCTATCTGAGTAATCTGTGGCGTGATCTTAGGGCGTCGGACTGCCACACTGTACGTTATGAGTTCGAACCCCGCGTGTGACATGTCTTTTTTGCTTCTGTCATTGGATACAGGAGCTTCTAAAAAATTCGATAGATGGCAGCACTAGTCCCTTTTTGACGAAATTTTTTGACGATTTGGTATCGTTAAAAGAGTGAGGGAAGTGATTTCATCAATTTGACGAAATATTTGTTCGGAGCATTTCCCAGGAAACGGTTTCGTCAAAAACGAGGAGTATTTCGTGAAATTTGAGTATTCATTTCTGAGTGTGCTTCTCAGTCTTCAAACACATATTACGAAGGACCACAAAACCCTCTTTAAAATTACTATAAAACATTACCAAATGTGTATCAGCCTATAAATCAATGCTTTCAATATATACGCAAATATTAAAGATTTTTAGAAGTAATTCTAACAATTTTAGAAGCATTTAAATTCGTTTAAAGTGTGTTCTTTAGTTTCTCCTCCAGTCTGAAAAGGTTAAACTGAGAACCCTGCCCCCCACGTGTATAAAAATGCATATTTATCACTTATTTTAATTATTTAATTATTACTGCCCAAAGCAAAAATATTTTTTAAATTATACAATAAGGATCTATAATTGATTCTGCCAAGATGGATTGCGATTTTATTTCATAATGTTATTCATTCCATTTCCTTTTACATATACTTAAAACCGTGAGAGGCGGTGGGATATATTTTATCCAACCTAATTTAAATGAGACTCTTGCCAGAAACTTTTAACAAAATTTTATATTTCTTAATTTTGACGGTAAAATGTTGAAAAATTGCCTTTTATTATTTTAAAATAAATTTTTCGCTGAGAGCTCAATATTGCAGACACATTATTGCTTGCTCCTCCAGGAGTTTAATTAGTTCCTCCTTTTGGAAATTATTTTGTTTTCGCAGAAGACAGCTTCATGTCGATAGCTATGTTAGGGCACTCTGCGGAATCTTTTGTTTCCTCCTATTCTTTCTCCCTCTGGTTTGATAAATGCATTGATTTCAGGTATATTTTTTCTAATATTTTTCTAATTTTGTTTTAATTTCTTTTCAAACGATAAATATTTATTGTAGATGAAAATTTTTCATTTTCGCAAACTTAGAAAACTGTAAAGGTTAAAACTATATCCACACTTCTACTCCTTTATTGTTATTCTATAACACTATAATTCCTTTAATGTTTGTTTAAGATGTACTGTTAACCACTTAATCGTCGCCTCCGAGACATTCACAGGCTGCAAGTTTCGTGGCGCTAATAAACCCCATCGAAAGCAGTTACAGTTTCAGCTTCACTACTTTAAGTATATGTCACTTCCTCTTTCTTAACCACTTACCGTAATTTCGGGTGTATAAGCCACAGATCAAACAATTTTTTTTCGACCCAGAATTTTTTAAGAAACAAATGTAACTAGTTAGATCGCCGTAAATATTTTTCTTCAATCACTAACTAAGATTTCTGGGTCCAAAAAGAATTGTTTGATCCGCGACTTATACACCCGAAATTACGGTAATCGTCGCGCCCCAGACATTGACGGACTGCAAGTTTCACGGCTTTTATTCAGAACTGTTTGATTACCACCAGTTTTATGAAATAGTGTAATTGGTTTTATTCTGGTATCGTTTTACTTGTCATTCAATAAGAAGAATATTTTTTTTTTCAAAAAAGTGGTGGGAATAATGAGTGTGATTTTTTAAACCGTAATTTAATGCGACCATTGAGTGGTTAAATAAAAGGTGTATCACCACATCGGTTAAAAATTTTTAGAAAAGATAGATTACACCTAGGAGGTAGAAAATTACATAGCTGAAATGGTTGGAAATATTATCCTGGCGAGGTATTGACGACACAAATACATGAAAGGAAAGACACATGTATGGGGAGAAAACGTGATTATTATTCTTTTTAACGCAAAAATACTGCGTTGAATTTGGCATCAAAACAATGATGTACGAAACTCTCGGTAACAGTATTGAGAAACTTTACCAGCATCGTGACAACTGTTGGAGATTTTCGGGACACGCCTCCCATTTTCGGAACTTTTATACTCTAGAAATGTGCGTCTTTCATTATTGTCCAGAGTCTTTTGCCAAAACACCTTTTTTGAAGACGATCGTTGTGTTTTTGTACTTATTTCATACTGCGGATGTACTCTCTGATGTACTGCGAATTAAAAATAATAAATGTGATTTATCACTCTTGTTTCAGTCTTTCATTTGAGGACCCCAGAAATCAAGGAGTATAAGGTGCAACAATTGAAAAAAATGAAATAAGTGCACAGACGAACTGAAAATATACTTTTTTCTTTCCTTGCAAAGAAATATAAATGACTATGTGCTGTGTTCTAGAGATAAACCACTGTTACCGAATAATAATAAATATTAATTATAAATTTAAAGCAAATTCTACTCTTGTTTTTTTTTTTTTTTTTTTTTTTTTTTTTTTTTTTTTTTTTACATTTATTGAAATAAGAGTTCAAAGGCCACAATGAAATAAGTGGCGGTTTCCTATTTCATCTAAGTCGATTATTATTGATGGTCAAATTTAACGTCAATTATCTTTAAACTCACTTTACTCAAACTCGAATTTTTCTCACCTGTACCCCTTGGCTTCTCAGGTCGTCATTTGTTCTGTTTCATGACGTCAGAAACAAAAAATGTTTCCGACCATACATCCAAATAATATCCAAATTTCACATTGACACCAATATTTTGCCAAGATGAAATTCGATTTTTTAAAATGCATTTTTTTTTTAAATCAAATAAATTTGGTGCAATATTCCGGCGCTGTGACATTTGGAAATTTAAATTAGGTGGGAAAAATTCAACCCCAGAGCTCGAATGGTTAAATGTTAGAATAAAATTTCGAAATCAGTCAACAATTTTCTTAAGCAATGTATAAAAAAGGAAATGGACCAATTATTTAATCATATTATAATAAGAAAATGGAGAAACTCTTCCTCGGAGATGGTTTTCTAGAGCCAATAAAAAATACAACAAATTATTTGAGAGAAATAAAAAGGGAGTGCATACATTTTTTTCTGTGCCTCATATTCTTAGAGTAATTTACTTAATTTAGGGTAAAAGGGTTATGCATGCATATAAAAACACCGGACAAAAATTTGTGGAATGGGACAAAGCATTCTAGTTAAGTCAGAAATCAAAGAAATTGAATAAGTTTAGCGAGAGTTACATAAAAATATTTTGACCATTATTATGAATTTTTAAAACGTTTATAACCTCAGAATAAATTATATATATATTATTATATATATATATAATTATATATATATATTATTATATATTATATATATAATTATATATAAATTATATATATATATATATAATATGATTTCTGAAAAGGTTTTTTTTTCGGTGAAGAAAATATTCATTGTTTCATATACATGGCAGAATTTTTTGAGTCCCTAATTCACAAACAGAAACTTCTATTTAATATGGATGGAATGGATTTAAAATTCAGCAGAGAAATGATAAAAAACTATTAGTTGCTAATGTAGATTACAGATTAAAAACCACCAATCTTTTTCAAATGTTTCAGTAAATTCATCAAATGCGCAATGTTAAACCAAACAATTTGCGGTGCAGCCACTGGCGGCTAATTTTACATTCTGTTCACACCAGTATTTTTATAATATTCAAGAATATTCAATTTTTTCAAAAATATTTATTTTGGAAATACAGTCACACTGCATGTTAAGAATTTTTGCTTTGAAAAAGTGGTGCCAGTTAGAAGTAAGTATAGTCGACTGTGACAATCTTACACCTGGACACTGAACATTTAACCCCTTAAATGACAGTGATCCTTTTTTCAACCACCTTATTTTAATTCCTAAAAGCCGACACCATTATCAAAGAATCGAAAATTTTTCTTTTAATAAATGTATGAAGAAAAGCTGTTACTTATTTAAAAAAGATATTGGTTGAAAATTCTGTTGCCATTCAATCAGTATTTTATTAGTAAAAGTGCTTTCACCTGAAAGGGTAAAATTGTAGCAGTATTTTAATTCCTTAGAAGGCGGTGGTATGTAATAAATCCCACTTAATTTTAATTCCAAAATGCCATATTGACACCAGAATTGAGCAATGAAAAAAAAATTTCATGAAATACGTGAACAAAAGCTGTTACGATTAAAAAAAAAAAAAAATATGTTTTTAAATTCTGGTGTCATTAAATTATTTCCGCATTTTACGAATAGTACATTGACTCTGTGAAGGTTAAAAGGAAAATGAAAATGATTTTTCCCATAAATCATAATATAAAGGTATGATTTTAAGTGTCTCTGTAAATAAATGATAAATGTCATGTAATACATATTCTACAAAAATATATTTTTAGTGTACCTTATTAAAGTATACAAATGTCACTATGTTTTATATGGTGTAATTTTATCAAAATGTACTGTAAATGGTTTTTCCCGTGCACAATGATGTAACCAGATCTATAAATGTTACACATTTTAAACAGCGTTTATAAACAACAAATGTTTAAGAACAAATTTCAGATAGTAAACCTGAATTGCATACGCCAAACCCATAGCAAGTATACTTACTCAAATTAGAGCATGGTCAAGTCGGCGGCCAGACAGACAGACAAAGCAAATTCATAAACGTTTGTCAAATATATTGGAAAGTGTTAAAAAAATTAACAATTAAAAAATTATTTTTCTTCAAACTAAACATACCGCTTCTTTTTTAAAGTTAAATAAATATTTTCATTAAAATAGTGAAGATGCGATGGAATTTCTTAGTCAAATGGGCTGGTTTTCTTACAAGTAAAATTAATTTAATCTTTTTACCTTTTATTTTGAGATATTTAATAATTGTTTATATTGCATTAAATTCAACTCTATTTTTCTTTTCGTCAAATAAAGATTTTACGAAAAGTTGATTTCTTTTTTATTTTATTTATTTTTATTAGATTTCCCATTTTGAATAAAAAGGTTTATTGAAAAAAAAAACGATTTTAAATCCGTATTTGAATTGATTTCATAAGTCTTTTCATATAATCGTAAAGAATTTAATATAAAAATATGCCAAAATATTTCCATTCAAGGAATTGAAATGCTTTTTCCTAAGTACATTTAATCAAATTTCTCTCTATTTTTTTTTCAATGAAATTTTGTTTACGATTGAAGTTATAAAATACAAAAATAAATAATAGTTTCTCTTTTTTATTTTAAAGTATTTAATTTTATATTGCTTGGTTTTGAAATTGACTAAAGAATTTTAAATTTGTGAAATTGGATGAGTTTAAAGCCTTAGAAACCCATAAAGTTTGAAATTTTATTAAGAGGCTGTAGATCAAAAAATTCAATTCAAAATGAAAAAAAAAATCAATGACTCAACGCTACTTTCCGAATACTTTCTTCTATACTGAGAATTCTAGTTAATTTCGTTCAGTTGAACGAGGCGGCCTACAGAAAAGTACTCCATTTATTTTTTTTAACTGCAAGCGTCAAAATTATGTCCAATCGCAAAAAAAAACTGCGAATTATTGCTCCATCTAAACCTCGTTAAAAAAATTATTTCAGTGGAATCAGCTGAAATCAAAATCGAGAACTACAAATTTGAATTTGGCAAAATAACCTCAGCCCTTAAGGTTTAAATACGTGAGCGGTATATTTATCATTCATAATCTGTCATATATCTTATTTGATATTCACATCAGAACCGATGACATCTTTTATTTCGAGACATAACAACGACCCAAAATTTCGAAAATTTGTAGGAATATTTATACATATTTTCCAATGATTGTGTAAAACAAAAATAATCCAAATTTTTTATTGTTAATATTGAATATAAATACATATAAATATCGGAATCACAAAATTATAGTTAAAATAAACTAAAACTGACAAAACTAAAGTTATTTAAATTAAATTTATTTCGATAAGCTTAATATTAAATATTGATTCCTTAAAGTGACATAAAAAAGTGTTTTTTGAAATGATATACAAACGCAAAGAATGAAAAATTGCCAAATAACGAAAATTTCATTATTTTTTACGAACGCTCCGAAATTTTCTTCACAAACATATGTATCCTCACGAGAAGAACATTTTGTAATTCTTTCAGATTTTTTGTGTATATCCGTATGGAGACTTTATTTGTAAGTCTACTATTATTCCCCCATTCAATGTGAACGTAATTTGAAGCATACATCTTCGGAATGAAATGAGAAACAAAGAGGAAAACATTCATATTGTGTATGAATAGTTTTGCAGCATTATTCTTTTTATTTTTACAATTTTGGCACACTTCATGGCTTAGAAAAACAATATATAACGTAATTTCTGGAGCATGATTCACGGATCAAACAGTTATTTTTCTACCCAGAAAAATTTAAAAGTAAAATGTATCTTGTTAAATCGGCGTAAATATTTGGCTTTTATAACTAAATAAAATTTCTGAATCTAAACAGAATTGTGTCATCCACGGATTATGGTATATATCTATACCGTAATTTCCGGTGTATAAGCCGCGGATCAAACAATTATTTTTGGACACAGAAATCTTATTTAGTGATTGATGAGAAATATTTACGGCGATCAAACCAGTTATATATGTTTCTTAAAAAATTCTCGGTCGAAAAAGAATTGCTTGGTCTGCGGCTTATACACCCGAAATTACGGTACATATATACCGTATTTTCGGGTGTATAAGCCGAGGATAAAACAATTCTTTTTGGACCCAGAAATCTTATTTAATGATTGAAGACAAATATTTATGGCGATCTAACTAGTTACATTTTTTTCTTAAAAAATTCTGGGTCAAAAAAGAATTGTTTGATCTGCAGCTTATACACCCGAAATTACGGTAATCATTATTCCGGCTGAAGAGAAGTAATACCGCAAACGTTACTCCACTACTTCAACTACTGTACACTAATTATTCAAATAAAAACTGAACAAATAGCATAAAGGAAATTAGATATATCTGATTAGAAGTACTTAATTTAATGAACCGTAGTGAAATAAGCATTTTTAGAGAAACAGTTTCACTGACTTTCTCTTGTGGAATAATAAATAACATTGATAAAAAAAATCTTCGCATCACTATTTTAAATTAAAATTGAAGAATGTTTCCTTGATTTATTGTATGTTGATTTATTTCATTGAATCAAAGCTACCAAGATTTTTCACTCTTTTGTCCCGGAAAAAAAATTACGATATTTACCCAATTCTTTCCAAACTATTGTTATTTTTTTTTCTTTTTCCAACTTTTACCAAACATTTCTTGTATTTCTTGTAATTATGAATTTTTTCCGGGTATATTTGTCTTTAAGTATGTTACTTAATGATAAACAAAATGTGTCACTTTATTTTGCTTACAAATTAAATGACCAAGAGTAATACATCTAGCTTAAAATGAATTTACAAAACTTGGTATTTTTCAAAGCATATGTTTCACATAATAAGGTAGTTTTGCAAATTTTAGAATAGCTATATTAGTTAAAGTTCGTTAGATATTAAGATAAATCATTCTTGCGCTAATGGTAGAAGGCCGTGTTTACAAATTTTAAGATGAATGATTTTTAACTTTTGAAGCATTAAATGCAAAACTCTATCGAATTTACTACATAGTACTACAGAAAGACTGCAGACATGATATAAAATATGACATTGTCCAGTCATAATGCATCAATTTTTAATAAGTTTCTTAAAACCACCAGTTAAAATTTTACATACAACGTATTTATTGTAGGAAATTTACACAAAGTAATAGGGAAAGATGAATAATGGTTATTGTTATTATAATATTTCAAAACACCTCATGTTCTTTGAGATAAATAATCATTCTTATTTTGTATGAGATAATGCACATTTTATACAACGTGAAATATTGCGTATTAATTCATTGCATTGGAAATTGAATTTGTCTTCAATTCTTTATTAGCATAAATATGTGATAAATCATGAGATTTATCACATGACATACCAAAAAATTCTTACAGAAATCAAGACCTTCTTGAATCAAACATATTCGGAGTTTTAGAAATGCAAATTTTTCCATGAGTTTTTTCTGGTGCTCCGCGGGCACCAGGTTCGATAACCCTGACTTAGCTGATATGTGCTGTGCTTGTTCGCCACCGTTATTTTCAAAAAGATTGTATCAACTTTTTATTTAATAAGATAAGTTAGATAAAAAAGTGACTTTTTTTGCTCTAAGCTACTGGTAGCCGAAATTCGTAGCATGCGACTTACACAATAAGTACTAATGGAACTAACCAGCTGTGAATCTGTCCGACTTTTAGGACTTTTACTAATTTTTCTGAAACGACTTTGGATCAGAAAAAAAACTTCTCCCAATATACCATGTTTCCGATGATTTGATAAGAAAACTTTCTTAATAATAATATAACGGTTGGAAAAAACGTAAATCTTAGATTATGCTTTAAATATTATTTCAATTTATCAGATAAACTAAGAAAAGCAGATAGAAATAATTGAAGCAAAACAAGGACAGTTGCCTACCTGCGAATAACTTTACATCCTTCAGGAAACTTGTTTAAATTAAATCCACATTCACAACCAGACGTGATTTTTAGAAACAAAACCAAATAAGTTCCGCACAGAAACGTGACGTTAATTGAATAAAAGTACAATAACAAAAAATAATCTGTTTCAAGCTGTTTTTTAAACCTTTGAGCTCTGATGGTTCAATTTTCTACCACTTAATTTTAATTCCAAAATGGCACAATGGCACCGGAATATTTGAACAAATTTATTTGAAAAAAATTTAATGCATATTTTCATATATATCACAAACCGAATATTTTCTTTTGTTAATACTGGTGCCAATGTGCCACTTGGAATTTTCAAGAAATTTACTCACCAGAGCTCAAAGGGTTAACTGGGATTAATTAACCCTTTAACGTTCATTGGTTTCGCCACGAAACCACAAAATTTTAATTCCGATACACAACACTGACACCGGTATTTTTATCTAAGAATATCCCTTTTATTTTGTATGTGAAAAATCACGTTTTCTTATTTAGAAATATATTTGTTCTTAATTACCGGAGTCATTCATTTATTTCGACATCTTAGCAATGAAAATGCTATGATCGTTAAAGGGTTAAACCATATTGTTTGATGAATACTTTGAGGTTGGCGAGTACACACTAAAATTTCGGGCTTCGCAGCAGTGTTTTAGCTTTTTAGGATGGAACCAATGGATATTTCAAAGCTACTTTAAATAATAACAAATGCATTAAATCATCAAAGAATATAATCAAAGATATAAATGAATCTGAATTTAAAAATATATCTGAATTTAAAAAATTTAGGCGTGAAATAACATTATAATAGAGAAATTTTTGTTGATCTAATATTATTTAACTTTATTTACAAAGCCACTCAAAAATATGTATGCTTGTGAACAGGGGTGTAAAAATCTAGGTGCCAGCAAGCAGTCTCTCACCTTAACAGTTGGCATCCGTCTTTTTTTTGTAAGAGATATGATTTTTAAAAATTTAGACGCTAAATAACATTATAGGAGACAACATTCCCGTTAACCTAATAATATTTAACACTAGAACCGCCGGGTATTTTATACAAGTTTTACAAAAAGTGTTTCTCACCAGAATTATAATTTTAAACTATTTAACTTATTTAATTAGTATAGTTTGTGGTGCTACATACTTTTAATACGTCTTTTGAAGAAAATTTTGGTTCGAATCCATTATTATCAATCTGGCAGGGGTCATTTTGACCCCTAATGGCGGTTCTAGTGTTAACCTTATTTACAAAGTCACTCAAAAATATATATACTTGTGAACACGAGTGTAAAAATCTAAGCGTCAGCAAGCAGCCCCTCACCTCTAAATTTTAACAATTGTTATCCGACTATTTTTTTTCTTTTTTGTAAGAATGGTAATAAAATTTAGTGGTGGGAGTATGGCCGTATGCGTCTACATTTTACCCGCCTTATTGTGAAAATATGCCGTATGAAATGTATTTCCATGCCTTTAAATTATTTAAATCTCTAGAAAGTTTATTATGTGATTTGAAAAATGAATATAAGATTCAGTTTCTTATTCTGATACACTGATAGAGCTTACAAATCTTTAACTATAGTGAAGATGCTGATATTTATATAAATACGCTCTCTTTTAAAAATCCAATGCTTTACTGATTTTTCGACACAAAATTTAGAAAAAGATAAAAAAATATGTACATTTTACATGTGAACAAAAGAATTTTTAACGCTAGAAGTTACGGAAATTTGAGTCAAATTTTACTACCTCTGACAATAAAGTTCGGTGAATGAATTCAGAAAGGCCGATCTAGCAACGCTGGGGAAACAAAACGCAGCACATGCATAGAGGCAAGTGTTGACCATCTTCCACCCATCGTTGTTCAGTTGAGCGTCGTTTATGTTCTGCGTAAGACGTGTTTTACAAAGTTCTTGTTCAGTGTGTTGGTTCTTAACTGAGAACAGGAAAATTAATGAACAAAGCATCAGTTTAAAGTTTGTTTTTAAGATTTGCAAGATACCGAAAGAAATTCATGAGGGGTGGAGCATATTAAACATCCACCATACTCGCCAGATGTCAATCCTTTAGACTTCTTCCTATTTCCACGACTCAAACTCTCTTTGAAAGAGATTTGACCATATTGCTGACATCAAATGAAACATGACGAAGCTTTTGATCATCGTCCCAAAAGAACACTTCTTGCGAATTTTCCAGGACATGTGTAGCAGATCTCAGCGGTGCATAGTTTTGGGAGGTGACTATTTTAAAGGGTGGTATGGTAACTTCCGTTAATATTTCCTCTACATTAATATCACGAGACAATTCACCGAACTTTATTGTCAGTGGTAGTATAAAAATATTTCACACCAAAATTTTGATTTAGAACAGTTTAACGTTTTTCTTCATATTTCTTAATCAAATGCATTGTTTAATAGTAAAAATATTCCTATGGTAACCGTCTAAATGACGGCTCGTAGTAGTTCTAGTGTTAACAGAGAAAGTATGGCAAATTGTCATCTTTGAATGTCTCGCCCCTGTTGCAAGGGAACCAAGGTTAACTAAGAGTACCAGCGGACATCAATTGACAAAGATATTTTGGAGGAAATAGAAAATTTTCTTCAGAAATTCTTATACAGTAATTTCCGGCGTATAATCCGCGGATCAAAAAATTCTCTTTGGTACCAGAAATCTTATTTAGTGATTGAAGACAAATATTTGCGGCAATCTAAAAAGTTACATTTCTTTGAACAAAATTTCTGGGTCGAAAAATGATTGTTTCATCCGCGGATTATACGCCGAAAATTACGGTACTAAGAAAATCTATTAGTAAAAGCCTTAATGATTTGTATTAATAATTGTATTAATAATCGATAGTAATTTACTGATATTGCTAAAAGGTGTATGCCTTTTAATTAAATAACGACATGGTATAAGATACTTCATTCATAATTGTGAGCATAAAAAAAATATACATATACGTTCCTTTTTTTTTTTGTAGCAACCGGAAAAAAATTATAGCCAAGCTTGTATATAATTTATAAGTTACGTTCTGACTAGGTAACTGCGTAATTTTCATGTGCTCTCGAGACAACCTGTGTCTATAAATGGGTTGTTTTAACTAATATACCATAGATTTTCAAACCTCAAGCGCTTTAGGAAAATAAGTAAAATTCGACTGTAAACAAGTGATTTTTTTTCTCAAATCAAATTCATTTATAGTGGATAATCTATTATTTGAAGAGCTCGCGTAAAAAGGTGTATGCGATAAAAAAGAGTAGATAAAAGTGGTATGTGCATTTTTAAAGAGCACATAGAACCTTATATATGTCAATAACCCTATCTATGTTGTACCCACATAACATATTCATTAACACTAGAACGCCCGGAAGGAGTCGATTCGCCTCCGACCATGTGGTTAAATTTGAATTCGTGCCACAATTCTTTTCTTAAAACATGATGAAATTAAACGACGCAAATTTAAACTAAACAAATAAATAAAATTATTTTGAATAAAAATTCTGTTGTCAAAAATATTATCAAACTTGAGTAAAGTTTCCGGGTGTTGCAGTGTTAATGAAACATTATAGTATTATTAACCACTTAATAGTCGCGCCCGAGACATTCACGGGAGGCAAGTCCCTTACCAGTTTTATAAAATAGTGTAATTGTTTTTATTATGTATCATTTCACTAGTTATTAAACGTGATGAATTTTTTTTTCAAAAAAGTGGTGGGAATAATTATTTTGAATTTTTAAACCGTAATTTAATGCGACCATTAAGGGGTTAACAAATGTCACAGCTCTTCAGTACAGAGGATGAAAAAATATTAGACTACATTTAAAAAGATACTTCCAGTTTGCTACTGAAATTTAATATAGCAGTATGAAATGGGATTTCAGAATTTTTGCATACCAGTAAATTCTTACAAAAAATGTTATTTTAAATAAGTGGAACATTTCTTTAAGATTATACTGGTATGGAAAAATTCGGAATTCTCATCCATAGAATTTGAAAATGTTCATTTAGTATTTGCAGTTCATTTACAGAATCGATCATTATATATGGAATGATTTAATCTTATTTACGATTCCACTGTAGAGTACATTTTAGTAGGATTTTATTTAAAATTTGGAAAAATGTTCGTATTTTACTTGCCGAATATGTATATATTATAATTTAAATTAAATTACTGTATATTGTTAAAATTACAAGGAAATATATATTTTATGTTATCATTTTTACATGCTTTATTAATTTTGTTTTACGATTTATTATTACCGCTTTAGACCCAGAATAATCATGTGCTCGTGTTATTTAATTTACAACAAATAATAATTCGTAGACATTTCGAAATACTCTATATTTTACAGGAATGTTAGTTTAAAAAAATATGACATTATAAAGAAAGTAAATATACATAAATGAAAAAAAAATTAATCAAGATTTGTTTAAATGAATAAGAAACTTCGTTTGAAATGTAGCTAATAAAATCTCCTGAAAAAGTACAAATAAGGATTTTATTCTATTTAATATTTGATTGTAAATTTCAATCCCTCGAAGAAAGCGAAGTGTTTAAAGTCGGAAAGTGCAATAATAATTTCTTCGGATAATACTTTGTTTAATATAACACGAATCTATATATTTTGATTCGTAGTTTCATTATTTATTAAACTAATTTTATTTCAGATTATTTTTAAACACTGTTATTCAAATCGGTAATTTAATTATAACAGATGTAAATTTTCCAAAGTGTGAAAAAAGTCCGGGCAAGGATTCGAACCAGGGATGTATTGGCTGAAGTCGCCAATGCTCTTTATACTGAGCATTCTCGTACGAATTCTGGAGGACTTTTTCACACAAATGACCTCAACGATTACAGAATCTGGTCAGATACTATGGATCAGCGCAACAGAATAAATCGAAGGTCAACACATCCCTGGTTCGAATCCTGGCCCGGACGTTTTTTACCCCTTCGAAAATTTACATGTGTTATAATTAATTTTTACGATTTGAATAATCGTGTTTAAGATTAATCTAATATAATTTCGTGTGCAGCGATTTTCTACAGTTCCAATTATTGACCTTCGGTTTATTCTGTTGAGCTTATCCATAGTATCAGACCAGATTCTGTAATCGTTGAGGTCATTTAGGTGAAAAAGTTCTCCAGAATTCGTCCGGGATGTCTCAGTTGGAAGAGCATAGGCGGCTTCAGCCAATTCATTCCTGGTTCCAATCCTGGCCTGGACTCCCCCCCCCTTGGAAAATTTACATCTGTTATCATTTTATTTCGTTTTTATTCTGAAGATTTTACTAAGAGTCACCTTTTTGAAATTGGCACATATCTAATTTCTAAAGTGCTGCCTTAAATTATAATTTAAAAAATATTTCAGTTCAGGACAAGACTGAGAAACACTTTAAAACTTTAAAACACTTTAAAACATTAAATCACTTTAGCTTTTGATAGTTAAAAACGGTTTTTTTTTTTACTTGTCTTAGCACAGAGAATATTTTTATAAATTGGCCTCATGTAATCCAGGGCCGTATGCAGTTTAATTTTGCAAATTTT
Organism: Maratus speculifer; assembly: GCA_964019185.1. Classification (NCBI taxonomy): domain Eukaryota; kingdom Metazoa; phylum Arthropoda; class Arachnida; order Araneae; family Salticidae; genus Maratus; species Maratus speculifer. The sequence goes on from OZ025293.1 coordinate 403,266,670, forward strand.
ACAAAAATAAATATTTTTGCGTATATGAATATCAAAATGATATGTGAAAAAGTAATGAAACATTGCGGTGTTTAGAAGTAGACGCAAAAAACTGATGGTTTAATCCTTTGTGGTGCAGAGTTTCATTACATGGAATATGGAACATGATTCCGAAATGTCACAACAACCTCAGAATTTTATTTAAAATATTTTCCATTTATTCTGTATTCCGTTTATGCTGTAAAATAATTTTCATCGTAAATACCCGTTGTCATTCAGTCATTTTAACATTTTCGCATAGGAAATGCTCTGTGCCTTAACCCCTTGGGGACGATCAACACGTATACGTGCCACGAAAAGGCTTAAGAATCCTTGGTTATTCACACCAGTATAATTATACTGTAAAATTTGATTTATTTAATTAGAGCATTTTCTCAATTTTTTTTCTCTGCACCAATTTCTGCTTTTAAAAACCGGTGACAATACATTAAAATTTTCGTAAAGGGCTCCCGTCGCGAAGGGGTTAATGGGTTAAAAATTACTTTTCGGCTATTGGTCAGAACACAGAGTACGGAACAGAGAATCAACTTTCATACACTGTAATGGCAACTTGTTTAACATGGAATTACGCATAGACAGTAGCGACACGAGCGGACCACTCTGAAACTACGATCATAACATAAGAGAGGTTGCTAATTCGGCGAAACATCGCTTCCTTGTCGACAAATGATAAGGGGGAAAAAAGAAAAAAAAATAGAGCGACGGCTTGCTGCTTCTTGTTTTGAAATTTATGAAAGAATTATTTTAAACTTGTTCTGAAACAGTCGAAATTCAATTTTATTTTAAAATTAATGCTGTAGTAAAATAATAACAAGAATAATAACAGTAATAATTACGAATAAATATAAGTGCGGAAATCTAAGATCAAATAGCACAAGCACGTGTGCAAAAATAATCAAATCAGCATTCAGCAAGAAGCGCCAAGCAGAATAAGGTTACAGTTAAATAGAAATCACGAGGATAAAAATCGCCATCGTGATGGTTTAGTTTTTAAGTGATCCACTGAGGGCGCTCTTTTCAAGCCGAGGACAGGCTCTGATGTACTCTGTGGACAGAAGGTACATCCTGTACATTTTAAAATAAAATGTTGGATAAAAGTAGAAAAATATTTTAAAAAAAAAACGGAAATTTAACACTAGAACGCCCGGAAGGAGTCGATTCGACTCTAACCATGTGATTAAATTTCCGTTCCAACCAGAAATTTTTTCTTGAAATAAGTTAAATTTAAACCACGCAAATCTGCGTTTATTAAATCAATTAAATAATTTTGAATAAAAATTCTGGTATTTAATATTATTATCAAACTTGAGTGAAATTTCCGGGCGTTCTAGTGTTAACCTCCTGAGGGGCAAGCAACAATGTCTCTGCAATATTGCATTCTCATCGGAATAATCACAATTTTTTATTTTAAAATAGGGGAAGGCAATATTTCACCATTTTGATCCCAAAGTTACAACAATAAAATTTCCTTAAAAGCTTATGGTGCGAATCTTGTTTAAATTAGGGGGAGGGGATAAAATATATCCCTTCAACCTTCATGGGGTAAAGAATTCTATTGTCTAAAATTCAGAGTTAACTTATGCATCGAATTACATTATATATGGAAAATTAAAAATTATCATTATAATGAAAAAGAGGCATAAACGGGAATAAAATATGAATAAATGCAACATGTACCGTAATTTCGGGTGTATAAGCCGCAGATCAAACAATTCTTTTTGGACCCAGAAATCTTATTCAGTGATTGAAGACAAATATTTACGTCGATCTAAGTAGTTACATTTCTTTCTTAAAAAATTCTGGGTCGAAAAAGAATTGTTTGATCCGCGGCTTATGCACCCGAAATTACGGTAATTAAAGAAAAATTGAAATATGCTTAATTTCCTTAAGTACACGTAGAATAATTTTAAAAATACAAAATCAAATATTTATTAACGAAAAAATATTAGAAACTATTTTGATAACTATTGTTCAAGTTTTTAAACATAGAAAATTGGCATATTTTTAAGTATATTTTATTAATTTATAAAAGTCTAATTCTAATGTAATTTTCATTTCATCTACGTATTTATTTTATATGAATCCAATAGGATCGGATATATTTTGCATAAGGGCATACATTACGTTTCAAACGATGTCTTCAATTTTCAATAGTACTGTAATAATATGCGATGGCACAATACTTACCGTAACTACCCATGTATATGCCGCGGCTCAGTAAAGTCTTTTTCAAACCAGAAAATGTATTGAAAAAAAGAAGGCAAATGCCTGCTAAGCACAAGCAACCAATATTTTTTAAAAATTAAATCTGGTAGATAATCGAGTAATTCAAGGTGTGGTGTTTACGAGCGAAATTACGCTAATACCAAACAGAAAAAAAAATCTTTTTGTCTAACCTAATAATCTCAGTTTATTTTGTTAAAAATTAAATTGAAAAAAGTAACAATATTTAAAGTGCTTACTACTTTTATAAATATGAATATTTTTTCTTCAATATTTTTCCCCATCCAGTAGAATACACTATATAAAACTGTGTAAGGATTTATAAACATATGAGATTTTACATTTTATATGATTTTTTCCTATCTTGTATATTAAAAAAGGAAGGAAATCTCAAGAAACTGTTAATTTAAATATTTTTTAAAATATAAGTATAAACTTGAACGCAAATTCTGGGCACAAAAATATTAAATACATCATTGAGAACAAGTAAAAAATTGAAAACTCTATCTAAAATAGCAAAAAAGACTTAGTATTTATCGAACAAGCAAGTTACAAAAATATGAACAGGGGTAAAAATCAATTTCTATTTTTCATTTGTATGGGACAGTGGATTTGTTAACAAAATTTACAATACCTCTCGATATTTATGTCTTATGGGTAAAAATGAGGCGTCAAAATATTTACAATTAAAGGCGCCTTCAGTTAACGTATTTTTATTTTAAAGAAAATCGATATTTTGACGAAGTTCAAATTAGTATGTCTCCTTAATTGATTTCAAACTTATTTTATAAGTTTTAATTTGAATTCAACTTATTTTCAACTTATTTTCTAGATGACTCGCGTAGGTAATAACCTACAACATTTCATTAACCCTTTCAGGGGCAAGGTACATGTCATCACAAAATGTTGAAATAATTCATTGATACCAGTATTCACAGGAAAAATTATTTGTAAACTAGTAAAAGCGTATTTTCGCTCATTCAATAAAGATGAAATTTTCTTTAAAAAATTAGGGTGCCAATCTGACATTTAGGAATTAAAATTAAGTGATGCCGTGGCGGCATCACCACCCTTCAAGGGGTTAACCCTTTAAGATCTGATGGTAGAATTTTCTACCACATAGTTTTAATTCCGAATTGTCACACTGCCACCGGAATATTCAACCAGATTTATTTGAAAAAGGTTTAGTGCACCTTTTTCGAGAATATCTTAAACCGAATTTTTTCTTTGCAAAATACTGGTGCCAATGTGACATTTGGCATTTTGAAGAAATTTAACCACCAGAGCTCAAAGGGTTAACTGATTTAGAGATTTAACCCCTTAATCGTCGCGCCCGAGAGATTCACGGGATGCAAGCTTCACGGCTTTTCTTCAGAATTGTTTGATTTCCACCTGTTTTATAAAATAATGTAATTGGTTTTATTCAGGTACCATTTTACGTGTCATTAAATAAGATTAATTTTTTTTTTTCAAAAAAAGTGGTGGCAATAGTGAATATGAATTTTTCGACCGTAATGTAACGCGACCATTAAGGGGTTAAAGACTTTAACCTAAAAATCTTTCAAAACCAATTTTAGTTAAATTTAACCCCTTAATTCTCGCTCACGTGATATTCAAGGGTGCGAGCTTCACGTCATATGTTCAAAATTGTACGATTCCCACCAGTTTTATGAAAAGTGAAATTGGCTTTATTCTGGTAACGTTTTTCTTGTCATTAAATAAGGTGAATATTTCTTTAACAAAAAAGTTGTATCAGAAATTAATCTGAATTTTTTTAACCGTAATTTAATGCGCAGCTGAAGAGGTTAGATAAGTTTCGAAATATTGTAATGTTACTGCCGAAATTAGCTTTATAGTATTATGCAGTGCAAATAATTACACGTTGCTATATACAGAAATATCTACAGTTAAATAGGCCTCGAATGAAGCAATGATTAAAACTTTAAATTTATTTAATTACCATTTTTTTACTAAAATGACTTTAGCAATAAGTATACAATGTATCTATAAGTGAAAAAATCCATATTATTCTAACCACTTCGAAGGCGGTGGTTCATTTTTTTCGACGACCTAATTTTAACTCCTAAATATACCATTCTCACCAGAATGTTAGAATGCAAAATTCCCATTATTCAAGCTTTTCTTTATTTAGGAATAAATTTGTTTTTAATTTCCGATGTGAGTCACTCATTTCAGTATTTTCCGAATGTAAGTGGGTGATTCTACGATAAGAGGTTCAAAAACATAGAGAATTCGGCCAAAAAGAAAAGTTTGAGTTTGATCAAAAACCTTTAAATTATGATTTGTGTCCCGTTTATTTACCTTTTCATGTAAGGGCAAGTCACTTTATACATATTTTATAACTTTTTCTGGTCAGTGACTCGCTCTCCTGGCAGTTATCTTGCCAGGGGAAATAAGGCAGGGGAGAGACATTTTCATGTAAATTCAAATTTTTTAACTGACTGAATTAGTTTTTAGGTTAATTGTGTATTTCACTTTAATTATTACCGTATTGTTTAATTAGGGCAGTAAATGCAATTGAATTAAGTGAATATTATAAGTTTTATGACTTACCAGGGGAGATACAAGATCACTGTGCGAAACCACTACACCGCACGGTTGCGTCGCAATAACTAAAAATGGTGACGCTTAAATGGGTTGCGCGTTTAGTATTGTCAACTTCAAGCCAATAGATGTCCTTAAGCACTACTTCCAATATAGCCATCCTTGAATTTATATTTGTTTCAGCGGAACGAAATTTGACAGGGGAGAGACACAAAAAAAGCGGGACAAAAGTTAATTTTAAAAATTATTTGAAATTAACAAAATTATTTTATTTTTTATTTTATAATACGTAAGTATAATTACTTAAATTCCAATTAAACAGACTTTAGCTAAGTATCTGGTGGAAAAAATATATGTATTGTTTGAAAGTTAAATTGAAACCGGCAAGGGGACATGCCAGGGGTGGGGACTTTTTTAGACTTTGTAAGAAATTTCAGAAAAATGTCTTTTAATTAGGCATTCAATCGGGATGTTATTTAATAAAGTATATTAAGATGATGCGATTCATTGCAAAAAATAGCAACACATAGAGTAAAAAATCTGTTTTAAACGGATTGCCATACAAATTACCTCTTATCGTAGAATCACCCAAGTACGTTTCCCTTGCAACGCTTAACCATGGAGTTGGTCAAGGTTTGGTCAAGGCAACACTAGATACCGCTAGCTCATTCCTTTCATGACGTCACAAAAGGTGGCTGAATGACATCCAGCGATTGGTACAAAACGATGCGTGCGTCACTTTGGCCCTGTTTGTACCAATCGCAGATAGCGGCCAGCCACTTTTTGTGACGTCGTGATAATGAATGAGCAAGCCCGGTATCTAGTGTAACCCTGGTTTGGTTTGGTTTATTTTTGTCGTCCGATTATCTACGCTAGGGATATAGGACCAGGGGGGAGTGCCCTTCGTGGGGGTCTTTCTAAGCAAACCTAACCCGTATTTACGCAAGGTTCGAAGAAAACCACGAAAACTCCGAACGGTTAGGCCGACAGCTGGACTTGCTAAGAAAATGGAAGCTGTTGTAACTTTGCAATACAACTGTAAGCACGTTATCAGCGGTTCATTACAATCGCCGAAAAATGCCACCAGTAAATTTAAGTGGGAAATTTGACTTTTATATGAGCGCCTCATTGATGGAAATTTCCAATCAACAATAATTTAAAAAAAAATATTTTCATTTTTCATTGGTAGAAGTATATTTAGACGGTAGCAGTTACGTCCCAATGTGATAACTAAGACAATCTCCGGTCAGTGTCATTAAGAAGATTTATGTTACCTGGGCACAATGATACCAGTAAAAATATATTAAAAAAATGGTTACAGTTTTTGTGGGAGAAATTCCCCCCCCCCATGAATAATGCGCTTATACAAGGCTTAATTTCTCTTTCAAGTTTACTGGTGAAGATTTCACCGGCGGTAATCATAAACTGTTCCTTGGATTAAAGTGAAACAGCAATCTTGTGAAAACCTTCTCAGTTAATTCCCTCAGTTAAACCCATCTGATAGTCAATAGAATATGTGTATCTTTCTTTTTATTCAAAACTCCATTATATTGACCAGTCAAGTGCAATTATGACTCGCTTACAGAGGGTTCCAAGCAATAAATATATGAGTTGGTTACTGTGCATTGAATTACACAAATATATCATTAATTGTTCTTGTTTGGCCTTTAAATTTTGATGACGCGTAGAGCACGTCGTTAATGTCTTTAAGATGAGACAAATCTTTCGCATTTTTAGTGGTTAAAATCTCAACTAATTACCGACAATTTCTTACCAAATCTCTCTATCTTCCATCATTTTATAATTCTGAGACAATGGATATTTCCAGCGCTCGCAAATCTTTTGCTGAATGCCCGTGGAATGGAAAAATGCGATATTATAAAAAATATATAAGTTACTTAGAATGATCTGTATATTTTTCCGCTAAAGTATTCATGAACGTCTATCACTCCTAATTTTTGAGTAATGTTAGATTCAGCAGATTCGAAAACAGTGGAGGGGACGTATTTCTGCATTACATTTTCGACACTATCTCTAAAACTAAAACATCTAAAATTTGAGGGAATGTATTTTTGAGTTCGAATACATAAAGGTTTATACAAGATACCCCAAAACGTTATACAGAGAAAAGATTTTATTTTCGAGTAACTTGATTAACCTTTTTACACTTTACCTATACAAATTTGTGAATGGTTGATAATCTATAATTATGTGGGTCAAAAGTATTTGTTACTTCTACTAGTTGAAAGTTTTCACGTTTTATAGTTTGCTAGTAAAATGGCTGCGACAGACAGACACAGGAGGGATGTTAGAATTGTAGCATTTTAACATTTAACCTCTTAACGGGTTTTCCCGTACATGGTACGGGCAAGAAGAGTTTGTTTGCTTCATCACATAAAGCTTTTTGACACCACCAATTGTTTGAAATAAATTTCATACTTTCTAATTGCAGAAATGTTTAGGTTAAATATTACGAATATTTGAGAACACAAAAAAGTGGTGTTACTGCATTATATTTTATTTATTGAACTTAACCACTTAATGGTCGCATTAAATTACGGTTGAAAAATTCAAATTCATTATTGCCACCACTTTTTTGAAAAAAAAATTCATGTTATTGAATGACAAGAAAAATGAACCAGAATAAAACCAATTACACTATTTTATAAAACTGGTGGGAATCAAACAATTTCGGAATAAAAGCCGTGAAACTTGGAGCCCGTGAATGTCTCGGGTGCTACCTGCGACAGTTAAGTGGTTACTAAAGGAATCAGTTAAGATGTTAATCCCTAAAACTATCGAAACTTTACCCACTTTGTTGAACGACTTTTGTCAAACTAACGTCGACTTAAACAAAACTGGGATTCTGGACTCACCGCTTTCGTTGGAGCAAACAATTTTGGGCTACGTCCGCTGTAGTCTTGAATAAAAAAACTTTGAATGTTTGTGATTTATTATTTATTTATTTACTTTTTTTGTTTGGTGTCAGATTAAATTTTATTTTTTAACATTATCGTTTACATTGTGATTCACGACAAGTTTGTATTCTTTCAACTTAATAGTAAATATGGTAGTAGCAAAATATTTAGGCGATTTCTTTCTGTTTTAGAAAAGAATTATCAGCCACAGAAGGATACAAAAACGAATTAAATCATATGAAATTTAATGAAATCCGAGAAGAGAAAATTTACTATATTAGATATTTATGCTGACTGTGAAGGGAGCCTGGTGATATGATGGACAGGAATGATTGTAACCGATGTCTTTTAAATAATGTCAAAAAATAGTCTCAGTACGAATAAAAGCCTACGAAAAATTGTACATAAAATTTCACGAATCATTTAAAGTTTAAAAAATACAAATTTATTATATTCAGGATTCGCACATACGAAAGAGTTTCAAGCACGTTTTACCAGAATTTTTTTAGCGTAATATTAGCTTTATTTAATGAAAATAAATTCTATCTTCAGATATAGCAACCAGTACTGTACGGAAATTTTGGTAGTAAAATATGTGAAAATGCCTTCCATCCCTTGATGCGTTCGTAGTCTGCTAAAAAAAGGAAATCGGGTTAATTTTGCAAATGTTAAAAATTTGCCGAGAACCTCTACACAAACGGAATTGTTCTTTAAGGTGTACATTTTTATGCTTACAGGTTTCTTACTGAATATTTCTAATGCTCCAAGAAAAAGAAAATAGTACAGGCAGACACGCATATACACAAACTTGTGTCTTTATTATAGGTATTTCAAAATTATGATACGAATGTACAGCTCACATGTAATACAAATGCAATTAAATATTTTTATAGAGCAGGGGATAATCTATTATTTCTGATTATTTTAACACTAGATCCGCGGCGACGGGTCATTTTGACCCGTATCATATGCAATAATGTCGATTCAAACCAGAAAACTCTTTATAAAATAAGCTAAATATAAGGTGAGCAAAAATAATTTCTATAAAAAATTTGAACAGTTTTTAATAAAAATTCCAGCCAGAAATATTTTTATAAAACTTGAATGAATTTCTCCGCGGTTCTAGTGTTAACCCCTTGAGGGGCAAAGCACTCATGTTCCTAAAATGTTCAAATGATTGATTGACACCGGGATTCACAAACAAATTTATATGCTAGAAAGTAAAAGCAGTTTTTCGCGTATATTGTAAAAAGAAAATCTTAATACTGAAATTCCGGTGCCAATGTGGCATAAGGGAATTAAAATTAAGTGGTATATATTATATACCGGTGCCTTTCAAGGGGTTAAATAAAGGAAGTGAATTAATTAACAAAGCAAGGCTTTCGTTCGTAATTCAAACTGAATTAGAATTTAAGCGAAGATAATAATGTCAAATCTTGTCAAGACCGTTGCGTAATTTTGGTTTAATCAGCATTAAAAGCTTCCACACAATTCTAAATCTAGTTATTTATAATAATGCTCAAAATTAAATGCAAAGTTAAATATGAAAATGGGTTTCGATAACATTGGTATAACATTTATTTGTGCTAGTTTCCAATACTTATTTGTTTTACCTTTGTAGAGTGGGCAGGATTTCAAACGATTAAGGTCACTTTCTTTTGTTTAATTTATTGTTTTATTATGCGTTAAACTATCAATTTCTTTTTTTCTCTGTCACAGTTGATGTATAAAGAGTTTCCAAATAAGGAAAGCCCCACCAGTGGCCGAGAGGTACGGACCTCTCAACTGGTAGACGGCAGGTGCTGGGTTCGAACCCAATCGCGGCTGTCGGCCTAACCGTTCGAAGTTTTCGTGGTTTTCTTCGAACCTTGCGTAAATACGGGTTAGGTTCCCTTAGAAAGACCCCCACGAAGGGCACTCCCCCCGGTCCTATATCCCTAGTGTAGATAATCGGACGACAAAAAATACAATACAATACACCAAATAAGGAAAACGCGTTACACTAATATTGGCATAATGTGCTGTATAATGTTTCGATGTCTATTTGCTTTACCATTGGAAGAACGATTAAAAACACTTATTTAGACATTTTATTAAGAATTTTTCTTATTTAGTCACCTTATTAAGCAATTTTCTTATTTAAACATTTTATTAAATATTGAAAAATCAAATTCATTTCTTTATAACAGTAGACATACAATAAAATTCGAAAAAATGTCCCTTTTATTTTTAATAATACAATTGTTTATAGTATTCTTTGTTTAACCCTGAAAAACTATAGATGAAAATAATTTTTTATCGAATTGAACGGAGATAAACAAGCAACTCTCCTTTTGCTGTTAAATACGTTTGTATAATGTTTTATAATAAAAATACTGTGGAGATAAAAATTTTAGATTTTTTTTCTCAATTTGCTTTCTTTGGTATATGTTTAGCTTTTTTTTTAATTAAAGTTACAAGAGATTTCAACCAGTGGTTACCTGATTGCAAAATATTGGCAAAAAATTCTTTTATCATTGAAATGTGTAATAAAATTTTGTTACATTTAGTATGTGTTTTTAGATTTCAAGAAACAACACAAAAACATTTTTTGGTATTAAAATATCAATAATATATTCAAATAAAGTTTGAAAATTTATCAAAGGCTTTTTAAAATTCATTAACACATACTTTCGTATAAAGCGTATGCTAATAGTTATTAGCTAAGAAAATTGTTAATAATTTCGCTATTCGAGCAAAATTTTTGAATACTATATTTTGACAGGTTTAAGTACGTAATTAGATTAGGGGAAGATGGGGATACTTGAGCCATTTTTTAAATTTTAATTTTTTAAAATTTTTTAGAATTTCTTAGAACAAAATAAAATATTGAAAATGAAAATTTGATATTTTTTCTTCAATTGAAAACCACTTTCAATTAATTTTGAACTGTTTTTCTATGTCTAATAAATTTTTACTTTTTCTTTTACATTGTGCTCAAGTATCCCCATGGAGGGGATACTTGAGCCAGATGTCACATTCGCACCAGTATTTTGCAAAGAAAAAAACCGATTTACAATATACGCGAAAAAATGCATTAAACCTTTTTCAAATAAATTTGGTCGAATTTTCTGGTGTCGTTGTGACATTTCAGAATTAAAATTTTGTGGTAGAAAATTCTACCAGCAGAGCTCAAAGGGTTAATCACCATACTTTAAAAATGGTACCAAGGTATATGATTTCTTTTTTACATGTTCAGAACTATAAATATGTTACCATGTTGCCAGTTTTAGAAAGAAAAATTGAACAACTGTAGAGATAAAGGGGGTGGCTCAAGTATCCCCTATGCTCAAGTATCCCCACTCTCCCCTACATGGCTATTAAACTTATATTCTGAACTATTTATATTTTTTAACACAATACTGACATGAAGTTTTCTAATTTATGGATGTTTCACCTTATTTAGAGCTCTGTCTAAATACGCGTCTTACTTACATGTTACTTAAAAAATATTTTCATTGTTTTGTTTTTTTAATGAATGCTTATAAATGTGGTTTCTAATCGAAGTCTTTTTAGATGGTACCGATGATATAGCCAGTATGACAGCCCATTTTTTATGAATTTCGAATTCTGAGTTCCAAAAAGACTATCATAAAGTTAACTTAGCTTCCCTAATTCAGGGTCCCAAATGGTCCGCAAGCTGAATATCAATATTTCCTTAGAAAAAAATTTTGTTTTCGATTTTTCTTGTAAATTGCACATAAACCACCTTCTGAGGTTAGTTTTACCACAAACACAGTAGAAATATTATATGAATTTTTCTGTTAAAAAAAATTGGTGTTTAGTTCGCGGACATATGGGAATCCTGCTAATTGTATTACATCAGGAGATTGGAAACTCACATTTTCCCACAATTTGCCTATTGTGATCTAAAGTTTAAATTAAAGATATGTATGCAGGATAAATAATATGTTGAAGACTTAAAAAACTGCGAGTAAAAAATATAATATCGTAATATACGGATTACATTTTATTATAATGCACTAGACATTGTATTGTTAGGCAGAAGTCAGAATGATATATGTTTGCGAGACTGGAACAGTTTAATAGTACAGTTATTATTTCTGTTTATTTTAGTAAAATTTCATTCTGTTCATGGAGATATCTTAAGATTCGATTATATTCGAGAACCAAGATAACACTGACCCACCAGCTGTAACTTGTGTTGAATTTTTTAAAAATAATACTGTACTATATTCAGTAAAGTATAGATTCAGTTTAACTCTCTTATTCCCATGGCAAATTATGTGCTGCATTTCGGAGAATCTGAATTTATAACAGAAAATTTTAGTAGTAGAATATGCTTTATTTAATATCAGAGTTTCTGTTATTAAATATAGCAAATATTGCTACTTTAGATTTCTAGTGTGAATTTGGAATACCCGAATTAAAAAAAAAAATTCCTTCCGGCAATGCCGGGAGGAAGAGGTAGCTTTTATATACCCTAATTTCCTGCCTATAATCCGCGGATCAAACAATTCTTTTTCGACCCAGAAATTTTATTTTGTAAATGAAGGCAAATATTTACGGCGATCTGAGAAGTTATATTTTATTTAATAAAATTTCTGGGTCGAAAAATGATTGATTGATCCGCGGATTATACGCAGGAAATTAGGGTACTTATATATTTATTTATTTATTTTAAGGTAAGTTACATTGTTCAAAAATACTAAGCTCAAATTAGTGGAAATAATCTTATAAAATTAGTGATTTTATAAGATTGAAACTAGTTTTTGTCAAGACTGAATATTAATAGGAATTTTCAGAAATTAGTCATCTTTTATTCAACCTGGTTTTATTTTAAGCGATTTATAGAGTCACCAAATTCCACGATATCATAAAGTGTATGCCATTTTAAAGCAACATTGTGGATCGTTCAGATCAGACCGTTTCAAAATGTCAGCCATAAGCAAAATTTAAAGTGCTATAACTCAGTCATTTTTTAAGATATAGACAAAATAAAAGGTGTTCTGGAATTGTTGTTTTAAGTTCTAACACGTAAAAGAAAAATATTTTTCAATTTTTAATTTTTTCGCATTTACTTTTCAATTTTAAATTTTTTAAAAAAAATTTTGAACAAATTTTGAAAATTTTTTTTAAAAAATTTGAACAGAGGGTGGTTTTGGGGTCTGGGGGTCATGATCGGTGAAAATATACCAAAATTTTCCGGAAGTGCTTTCCTCCGGACGGCTGCAATATGTAGCTTTTTACTTTTTGTAATGAAAGCTACCTAAAAACACGGAAACAGTGGTGGTAGCATATGTGCTAAGATGGGTATTAGAGGAAAATTTGTAATGGTTTAAAAAAATGTATTTATGTAGATTTTACTACAATGAAAAAAATTAGTATTTTCATATTTTCGGCATTTTTTACTTTTAGAAACAAACTCATTGAGCGCTTATCTTTCCTATTTTCTTGGCATAACATTCACATCTACCAACTTCATCGTATGTTCAAGTACCCTTACAATTTAAGTATAGGTGCAGATTCCGAAAATTTTTATGGAGCCAGTACCTCCTAAATCCGACTATTCCAGTCGCCACTAGGGCTTAATTTCTCAGAAACAAAGAATAAATAATGCAAAACAACTCGAATATCATCAAAAGATCGCAGAAGTTAATTTTACAAAAGAGGTGTAAAAAGCGCCGCGAATTTCGTCAAATAATCGTTGCAAAAATGCAATTTTCGTCAAATGATCAAAGAAAATGTGATTTTGGTTAGAGGTTCGCTAAAAAATACGCTATTTTCGTCAGAGGATTGAGAAAAAACATTGAAGTTTTGGTAGAAAATTGCGAAAAATCTCTATTTTTGTCAAATTAAGAAAAAATTCAATAATTAGTAATTAAGAAAAGGAATTTAGGCACCGAAAACTAATCAACAAGTCAAAAAAAATTAGTAGTCACATGGAGACTGGTGACCATAAATTTTCACCAATAAATTTCAGATGTTTTCAAGCAAAAGTAAGGTATACCATGTCAGAGAAGTAAATGGAAGAAAAACGGACACTCAATCGTTCAAAAATAGCTTCCTGAACAGTTTAAAGTTCACTAAAACTGCTATTGATGCTCTAGTCATCAAGGTCAAGGGAAGAATTTAATATTGGTTTCCTAAAAGTTTCTTTGTGAATGCATTCAATTAATGTTTCTTAACCACGTAATGGTCGCATTAAATTACAGTTTAAAAATTCAAATTCATTATTGCCACCACTTTTTTGAAAAAGAAATATTCATCTTATTTAACGACGAGTAAAATGATACCAGAATAAAAACAATTACATTATTTAATAAAACTGGTGGGAATCCTGCAATTCTCAATAAAAGCCGTGAAGCTTGTAGCCCGTGAATTTCTCGGGCACTATGATTAAGTGATTAATTGGGATCGATAACTTTGAAACTTGGTAAAAATTGATACCTCAAAATTACATCGCGGCAAAAACGGTTAATTTAATATTTTCTTTATTATGATTCAATATTTTTTGTCTTTGGGTTGTTTGTCAGTGAATAACCTGGGAAATTTAAAATGTTAAATTGAATTAAGATTTAATTAACTATGAAAGATATAAAACAAAGAAAGCTTTATACTATTATATAGTTAACGAATATTTATATTTCGAAAAATCATGGAACTAATGTTTAACCCACAATACCATTTAACATAATTATTAGGTCCGCCGACAACTGCCATTACGTTGTTTAACCCTTTGACGGTTAAAACACTTTTATTCATAAAATACTAAAATGATTGAATGACACCGGAATTTAAAAACAAATTAATTTCATAATATATAAATGTTTTTTTTACGCTCTTTGTAAAATTAAAATTTTCATTTAAAAATTCCGGTGTCAGTATGGCATTTCGCAATTCAAATTAAGTGGTATTCTGGGCGCGTATACGCGCTCATAACCACGAAAGGGTTAAAGAAAAACAATTATCTTTAAATGAATTGAAAATAATTTGATTGTTTACTGTAAAACCTAATAATAATTACATTCCTTACTACTTCAAATTACGTTTTTTAAGTATATACTTTATTTGTTTCCTCCTTTTACCATAGTGGTTATTAAATAACTTCAGACACTTGCGGTAAAAAAATGCAATTTCTTAAAGAAACAAGCATTAAAAAACAATAATATTGCTTAAAATTTCTTTCGACTGTTTTATTAAATAATTTCTATTCTATGAAAGAAAACTATTACTATTATTGTCATATACTTGTAAAGATTTCTTTAGTTTTCATATTTTAAATTTTGCGTTTTAGTTTAACGAGCAAATGCAGATACTTAAAAAAATGTTTTAGTACTTAACCATGTATCACGCACAAAATATATTAGGGGTTTTACTTTTTTTAATGCAAAGAAATATATGAAATATGTATATTAGATAAACGATGCGGTTTAAATAAAAGCTTTAAGATAAATACATGTTTGGATCTTAAATTTATGATGCAGGAAGATTTCGAAAAGTATAAAGTATGCTTAACCTAGCATTTTTTGAAAAAAAAAAACTATTTTTTCCCCTTTAGACTGTACCATCAGACTTACGGAAGTACAAGAACAATGTATTGCAGAATGTTAGGCAAGGGAATATTTTTGTATATTCTAGAATTTTCATGTACATGTTTTTCATAAATGAACGTATTAAATTTAAAAAGACGGTAAATTTTTAAAAGACTCTTTAAGTATAGACATTTGAAATTTAAAGTTAAAACGGCAGTATAATAAATGGCATAAAACGTTTGCGGAAGATGGATGTATTCTAAGGAAACCCCATGTGTATGAACTATCTTTATTATACCACTATTTATATGAAATAATGCGCGCATTTTTATATTACAGGGTGGTTAAAATTAAAGTATCTCTCTTTGCGACGTCCTAGAGTGAGAAGTAGTGGATGAATTGTCTTCATATTTGGACGATATACATATACGATCATGTGAAATTGAAAGGTGCAAAAACAAATGTTCAAAAAAGGCCACCAAGGGATAATTAGGCGCTGGAATCGGTGTAAGATAAGAAAAATGTAACATGACCAAGGATATAAAAATGTTGGTGCCAAAGGGCTGATTCCCACCAATAACTTTTAATAGTATTATTCTAGATTTTATTAGTATATGCTACGTTAATTTTATTAGCGCTCTTATTAGGCGAAGAATACTAAAAACGGTGGGAATTGTACCATTTTCGCCTCGATTTTAAAACCCTTTAATATTACGCAACCAATAAAATAAAAACCTTCAAATCAGACTGATTTCCTACACTGTCAGAAATATTCGTCTTTATACACTACATTTTGCTTCATTTTCGAACAAATAATTTCTGTACTCCTTGGAGACGTTATTTTTCTGTGAATCGTTCCAGCAAGTCTGTAGAAGACGAATAAATTTCGTTTATTCCCCGCACGCATGCGCATTTGTCTTTTTCGAATTAATTTTCTGTTTTTATTACGAATCGTAAGTTTGCAGATGACAAGCGCGTTCGAAACTTTCCAATAGCAGGTGAAAAAGCAGCAAACATAAGGTGAGCAATATTATTATTATTCTTTGTAGAACTTGGAAAACTAAATCAATGGAATGGAATGGTATGGAAAACTAAATCAAGTTTGCATGTGTTTTTATTTTTATTTTTTTAATTAGATCATGTTTTTAATAGTGCACTAGTGCAATGTCATTTTAAGAACAATGGCGACATGGTCGAATTTAATGAAAGGTATGCCTTTAGTATAACAGTTATAATCAACTTCATTTTTTTAAACAGCTTTGTTTGCTTTTTAGCTGGCATAGTTAAGCATTTTTTATCCTATGCATTAAATTGTATAACTGCGATGTAATTTAATATCAAATATAGCTTATGCTTGTTATTTTCTTAAGAAAACTAGAAATTCCGAATTAAACTTATAATGATAATTACGAGTAATTATAATTTTTGTTACAAAAATATTTTATAACGTGTGACCTTGGTGTTTTCCTGAACTCAAACAAAAAATATTTTCAGAAAAAATTAGTTATTATATGTTTGTTAGCTTACTGGAAGCATTATTAACTATGAAAAAGATATTTTTAATCGTGCAAATATAAGAAATTTCGTTGTTTAAAATGTATGTTATATTAAATTGACTCAATTAAAAGGAAGTTTCTCACTCTCTTTGCGCCAAACTATTTATTTATGTTATATCTGTATTATATTTAACATGTAATCACTAAATTATTTTTTATTTTGCTGTGGAAGTATTAATATATAGAAAATTTCGTTATTTACCAACTAGTAATATGTTTAAAATGTACGTTATAAAAATTGTTTTAAATATTAGAAAGTTTAGCAGCCTTTTTGCGTGAAACTATTTATTTTAAATTAACGACTTAACTTATTTTGATCAAATTTTATATGTATACTCAGTAGGTCTGAGAATAGGTTGTTATCTATTTTTAATACCCCTAAATGATAAGGGTGGCCCACGCCATAAAAATTTCTCCGAAACGGCTTAACTGATTTTGATGAAATTTTCATGCTATGACGTCATAGGAATTAGTGTCCATTTCCATTCATTGTTGGAATGCTTTGCGAATTATGATTTTTGTGGTTTAATATTTTTTACCGTTCATGCGAATGAATCTTCTGCATTTGTTTTCTTTATGAAGTCTGGTAGTTAGTTGTCAACTTAATTTCACTTGAAGTTATCGTAGAATATATGTTTATTAGAATGTAAATTAGAAACAACAACGTTTGATGTTTAAATAAAATATTTGGCACAAATGTCATATCGGTTTTGGTGCGATGTTTTTTTTTTTTTTTTTGTAACAATTTGGAGATAACTTAATTTTTGAATATCAGTTACACACATAAAATTTTAAATTATTTTTTATTATTTGAAAGAGGATATTATAAATAAACAATATATTACATAATAACTATATAGAATAAAACTATTTATGTCATTTTAAAAAAGAAAAAAGAAAATTTTTCAATAAATAAACAACAATAGCCAGGTCACCATGTCAGGCAAAATAATGGCAATTAGGTATCTCGGTGCCTATATTATATTTGGGAAAAAGTTCCTTATCATGCTCTGTTGTTACGACTGGCGAAAAAATCGAAATTGGCAACTAAAAGCCATTTTAGCAATTTACCTGATTTCTCAAGAAGGTTGAAAAACACGATTTTTGGATGGTTTATAAAGATATATTTATTTAATAAACGTTACATATGCCACATGTTAAAATATTCACGATGTTTATATAAATATTTTCATTTATATACATTTTAGATATATTTCAATGTATATGTAATTATACATAGCAGTATACATATATAAATACATAATATATATACCTGTAAATAAATAAATCTATACATGTATTATATACACTTTTATATATATATTATAATTTTATACATTTAATATATTTATTTAAACAAAAGCTATACATTTTTTCCGAAAAAAATATGATAAATGCAAAATAATAAAAAACAAACAAACGACTAAAGTCCATTCCAGTATTAACAAGTTGGAAATTGCACGTGAAGCGTAGCAAATGAGGTGCGTTCGTACGATAACGAAGTTTTAAAAATATCACTCTCATATATCAATCTCATAAAACTGTAAATAATTACAATCAAAATGCGCACCAAACAAGCATTCCATTGCATAATGGTATCATTATGCAATGGAATACTTTTGTGTGGCCTTGTAAATCAATAAAAAATATTCTTTGCATCACAGATTATGCAAAATGTATATTATAATATGTACTTTATAGATGCATATCAGTTTTATTACGCTCGAATGTGTGTAACACTATTAAAATGCATTTGAAACATTTTTCCCCATTAACCGTAATGTAACGGAATATTTTTGATTGTCTTTGTAATTGAACTATGCATCCGATTTTGATAAAATTTGAAATAACTCGCAAAATTATGTAATAATTATGTATTTAAAATTTCAAACGATTAAAATGCATTTGAAACTTTTTCCCCATTGACCGTAATGTAACGGAATCCTTTTGATTGTCCCTGTAATTGATCTATGCATCCTATTTTCATAAAATTTGAAATGACTCGACAAAATTATGTAATAAGTATGTATTTTAAATTTCATACGATTCAGTTGGGTAGTTTTGGCGTTGTTATATGCGGATGGACAGACAGACGGACAGACAAACAGACGGACGGACTTAACGACAACAATAGATGCTACGTATTTACATAATTACGAACGCACCTAAAAAAAGCAACCTCAAAGGCAACCTCATCCATTCATTTAATGTGAAAAAAAATCGATTCAAGTGTAATCAGGTAATTTTGTTTCTCAATTCCTGTAGTCACCCTTAATTTATGATATGAGGGGGGGGGGGTGATTTAATTATATTATGTTAAGGTACAATAACTCATTGATAAAACTTTTATCAATGCTGACACTCCTCATTTCACCTGCATGCAATTCTTGATTAGATCTCATAAGGAAAGAATAGAAATCTGTTGGCTCAAATCAATGTACATATGATAGGAAAATAATGAAAAGATCTTATCCAACAATATCTATGTGTAAAAATTGTTCATATAAATTGCATATTCTTAAATATTTTCCATATTTTTACTGTTTTCTCTTTATTACATTGTGATAATTTTTTTTCAGTCTCTTTGCAGAAATAAATCCCGAGAGAGGATCCAAATGTCCGGAAAAGAAAAAACCTTCGAATAGAAAAGTTGAGTTTGAGCAATAAGCTCATGTCCTTTCAAAATGTTTTCAGCTTACCTGAATGTTAAAATATCAAATTTTAAGTAATCAGCATATAGCAGAACTGCCAATCTTTAAAAATAAAAAAGCATAAAGCATAAAATTGAAATTAATCTGGAGTTTGGTTGGTTGGTTTATTATAACCATTTTTTGAAATTCGTTAAAAGAATGAAGTTTTTTGGTACTTCTAGGTTACCCCGTCGACCAATTTCGCCAAATTATACAAAACGCCAAACTAATAGCCAAATTATACATGTTGACATAATTTTTATTTTAAATAACGAAAAAACAAATAATTAGTAGAATAATAATAAAAAGTCGAAATAAAAAGCACTTTATTTTAAACACGTGAATCGCATTTAATGTCATTGAATGTGACATTCACGATCATCCATTATTTGACATTTAATCTTATAGTTTGGCCATAATTTTTTGATCGACAGGATAACCTAGAAGTACCAGTTTTTTTAACTCACTACATTAATTTTTTTCAAAATTTTTAAAATTTTTAAAAGATTTTTAGAATTTATTCTTTTTTCAGTTTTTTTTTAAATATTTGTAAAAGTAGGCCAGGTTCAAACTTTTTAGCAAGTGCAGTAAATTTTTAAACATTTATTTTCTTTTTGCAATTATTTCACAACAATTTAAATTTAAAATAAATATTACTTTCCTGAACCAATCATTTTTAGTAAACCGGAAAAAGTACTAGAAAGTTGTAATGTAAGTTAAATCTTTTGTTTTTCTCTACCACGATTCTTTTTTTAAAACAGCATTGTTTACTGTGAACTTTTGATGAAATTCACACGAAATTGTTTTCTTTTTTCGATCTTTTGATGATATCTGCATTTTCTATGATAGTTTACAAATTTAACGCATTTACCACCATCTTTTTGATGAAATTTATTTTCTTCTGCGATCAGATGAGGTTTATTTTTCACACGGCCATTTACCAAAATTCATGATAGTTTAGTGCAACATCTTGTGGCCACCAATTAACAAAATTCACTACTCATTTAGATGACTTTTTGACAAAATTTGGAAAACAATATATTTCTTTTAATTCTTACAGGTCAGGACCAAGGGATTTGAGGATTATAGGTCATATTTCTTTGTTTACAGTCTTAATGTGGGATTTATCATCAGATATTGTTAGGACACTGTAAATAAATAACACAGGAATGAAAGAAATGCTTTATTTTAAGTAATATAAAAAAACTATATATATTAGAAATATATTTAAATAATGTATCACAAAATTAATAGAATTGATTTGTACTTATTTTTTAAATCTATCAGACATTGCAGAGATAGTGCTTTACATTATTTACTTTTTGCTCTAATTTAACTTGAGCCTTTTTAAGAATCAGGATTTCATGATCATTAACAAAAGTTTTTCTTAAAAACTGAGATATTTATCCTACAGAGCTAACGCCTCTTTAAAAGCCATTTTAACTTTTATACAGCACACAAATGCGTTTTGAATAAAGTAGTTGAATAGTTATTTACAAGATGCATAAATATATGTCATTCTAAGGAATGCAGAATCCATTAAAAATTTCTTAATTCATCAGATCCAGTTAATTTTTTCTTTTATGATTAAAATGCTCAATATTTTGCTTTACAAAAAACATTTTAACTGTTTACATCTGAAATATATTGCCTATATTATGCAGTTGTGTGTAAAGGAAATTTATATTTTCCCCTTCATAGTCTATCAAAATTCATTTTTTACTTTTGCTCTATTTTTCCTAAACTCGAATGAAATTCGCGATTTTACTCAGCTACTAAGGGAAGATTTGTGTGTTTTCTGAGATTTTTGACAAGATGGCAACAAAATTTTTAAAGAAGAAAATTCTTGTTATAAATACTTACGAAAAAACGATTTATTGGTGGTTAAGAAACATTGAGGATTTTATGTTAAGAACTTTATTGTACAATCCTGTTTTATGTCCAAATTTTTAAAATAACTGTCGTTATTTTAAAATTTCCGGAACAAAATGCTTTAAAATTTTGGAAATTTCACACCAAAATCACTCCTGAAAAATTTTTCATAGACCAAAAATTGCAAATGTAAAAAATGTGTTTGTGATTTTTGCAAAAAAAAAAAAAAAAAAATCATAGTTCAAGACATTCATCATAGCATTGCAGTTTATAATAACTCAAAATTGTAAGAATTAAGGTTTGTTTTCATAGCAGTTGGTAGATCTGCATATAGTTGAAATGTATGTTTTTAGTAAAAAAAAAAAAAAACATACATACAAAAATGTTTTTATTAATTATTCTGTGGCAGGTAATTTACTGTTATTTATAATAGTTACAATACACTCCTCTAATCACATGTTGGGATCAAGGATTTTGTGAATTATAGAATTGTACAGATTATAGGTCATTTCTTTGCTTACATCTTAATATTAGGAATTTATCAACAAATGTAATAATCATACTGCAAATAAATTACACAGAAATCCTTCTATAGTAAAAAAAAATAAATAAATAAAAAAAATGACTCCTGGTATGATGCTGATGTGTAAGGTTTCCGGAAATAACGTGTCCGGGTGGACCACACCTTCCATGAGTCGAATAGACCAACCAGGAAAGGGGCCCGTCTCGGATGGACTTGGAAATGAGTACGCTTCTTTTTTTTTTTTTCCTTATGCTGCTATTTTGGTAGATTTTCCAGGTTTTTATGGATATTTAATGCTCGGTATTTTAATAAGTGCACGTTTATGAGAGGAATTCCAAAATTGAATGTATGGAAAATAAGGTATCGCGAAGCGATTCCATGGGGTATTGGCGAGCGCAGCAAGCAGGGGTAGCCTACAACTTGGAATCGCGAAGCGATTACGTGGGGGGTTGGCGAGCGTAGTGAGCAGGGGGGAGGATCCCCCCTAGTGAAAGAAAGGATTTTTGATATAAAAAAAGATTATATTCAATATCAAGAAACTATTTAAATGATATAACACTAATGGAACAAATTTCTGTTTGCTTTATAGATTTTTGTTTATTGTATCCTGAAGCCTTTAATGATCAGTCTTTCTTGATCGATAACAGAACTTTGTTTTCCTAAAAATCTGAGATTTTTGCTCATGGGATACTTATCACTTCTAAGAAATTTTATCTTTTTATATAGCTAGCGAATGTGTTGAGAATATATCGTATTATTCATAATGTACATAAAATATCTCAGTCTAATGAATGCATTAAAAATTTTTTAATTCATAAGGGCAATCCACTTTTATTATGGTCTGAAAACAGTTACAGTGTGGATTATAAGGGAATGTGGATTAGAGAGAGTGGACTATATCCTGTAAGCTATATCTCAGTGGAATAATATTTTGTAATTTAATGAAATGCTTATTGAATGACATTAAATAAAATCAACTTACAAAGCAAATAAAAAATACTTCTTAGATGTTCAAACCTTAACTGCACAATTTTTTCTAATTTTTTTGTCTTATGCAACCAACTGATATGGACCAAATAAATGTAATTCCATTCTTTGGACTATTCTTGATCAATTACAGTCATCATACTGGCCAAATTTATGGTACACATTGAGAATTATGTTTTTAGGTATGTGCCATATGTGGTACACAGTGCGATGAGGGTTAAACCTAATAGTTGGTCCTATAAGTTTTTAAGTGTGTTGCTTGAACTCAATTTTTATTTGCTTTTTTTACTACATTTATTTGTTGTATGAAGCGTTGGATTAACCGAATGGAACTGCCTAATGTTTTCTCTTCTTGAGCTATAACAATTAGATTGTAATTATACAGGGTGGTCATAAAAAAACTTTGCCGATATACGGAGCTCTAGTGGCCAGTCCGCTCAACCGATCGAAATGAAATTTCAGATATAGCTATTCAGAGGTATGAGCTCGAGAGTCTGTGAACGACAACGAAATGGCCCTCACGGTTACGGTTATAGTTACAGAAACTCGAAAATTTCCAATGGCAACACCCATTTTTTTTCATCGCAAAATGCTCAGCGCATGCGAAAAACCTAAAGAGCGTTGGAACCGTACGTGTATCACAAGAAACGGACATGTTATGCACGCACAAAAAATCGTTCTGGGAATCCTCCCCCCCATGAAAAAAACTCTATCGGGGCGCAAGGAGGAAATTTGCATATGACGCAGAGTCAGTAAACTAATCTCTGATTACAATACAGATCGGAGAAACTAAAACTTTTATTTTTATTAAACATTTTCCACATGGGTGCCATCATAGGCATGGCACTCATGTAAGTAGTTACTGTAGTTATTTTTATTTTAACTAAAACATTTCCTTGTCTTTTTATTGTCTTATAATGGTTTACATTTGATTTGTAGTTTACCATGTATTTTGTATAATAAAAATTTTTACCCTAACCTAAATGTTGCCTTTTAATCATTTACATAAATTGTGTAATATTATTAATAATATATTGGTAATACTTTGACATGCATATTTTTGTGCATAATGTTTATTTTATAAATCAAAAGAAAAATAATGAAACAATACTGTGGGAGTTTTTAAAAAAATCATGAATCCTGATGTGTGATAAGACCAATAATTGACAAAAGCTGAGAGATATATTTAGCTAAGTGTGTTTTATAAAAGAGCTGAATTTTTTAAAATGTATGGATGTACAGCTGGATGGATATATATGTACCACAAAATATAAATTATTAATACTACTCTTAAAATTATTGCTGATTATTCAGAAGGAAGTGTAATTCATATCTTGAAAGTAAAGTTGAATATCTGAAATGTGCAATATTTTGTATAATTTAAAATTTGGTATTAAAATAGATCTAGAATTTAAGAATTCACAGCTTGATTGTGAGGGGGGGGGGTGAAACTTAGAATCTTTATTACAATATACGTTAGCTTCGATTTCATTTTTCTTTTCATAATTTTGAAATAGAAATATTTAAAAAAAATCTAGTTCTATATCATAAAAAAATTTAGAAAAATAAATTAAATGCAAAGTAACATGTTATGATATAGTTGAATAAAGCAGATCGAGACTTTCTAATATTTTTTAAATAAATGATCGTAATGTAATAAGCAAATCTGCATGTAGTATCTTTTTGTTATTGTTTAGACACGGAGAAAAGGAAATTTCTGAAAAAAATCCTTTTTTATTTTCTAGGAAATGAGCTTCTTGTAATATATCTCCCCCCCCCCCCAAAAATAAATAAATAAATAAATAAATAAATAAATAAAAGGTTTATGGATGTTTTTTGATTTCGAATAAAATTTCTTAAACTTTCATATGCTTTAAAATGGAATAACTTCTCAGGAGAAATTTGTTTTTCAATTTTCATCAATAGAATTTAAGGCATTGAAAGGTAAGTGAATGTTTATTCAATGATTGGCAATTTCGTGAATGGATACTAGTATAAGTGAACAGATTCGAAATGAACAAATCATTCCCATTCCTTACTTGGAATAAATTATTAATTATATTCAATATTTTGCTCCATATCTACTCATCTATGAAATATATTTACGATATTTGCAATAGAAAATACAGTAATGCTTTTTTGACGTTACTTTAATGACACCTCAAGAAGGGCAACTTTGTGACATACGTTATTATTATTATTATTATTATTTTTTTTTTTGTTCAGAAATGCATGTAAACAAATGTTATTCAGAAACAACCGAAAATCACTTTTTTCTGTTTTTTGTAAACAAAATAGATATTTCGGGACAAGCCATCAAAATTGGCATTTTGAACCGCTTTTCCCGGCAAAAGCAAAACCAGTCCAGAAAAAAGGGGGGTAGCATGATCGTTACCTAAATATTTATTAATTCGATAGGTAATTAAATTGCAATAAAATGGAAAACTGAGATAAAGCAGGTCTTCCATTTCGACTTCATTTGGTATTAAATTTGAAACACCAAAGATGAGGGCATTTTATGAATGATCTGAATTTTATCAAAACTTTACACATTTTTTGAATGATACCTGCCAATTTCATGTGTTAAAGTGTAGCTCCTTTAGGCTATAAAGAACATCTTTAATGAAATAAAAAGAAACAACTTTTTCACCCAAAACAGAGGAAAACATAGCTGGCATTGCACAAAAAACAGAAGATCCCCCCCCCCCCCTAAAACGGACAAAAACATAACGGACTTCCTTCAAGAAACATAAATTTTCTCTTGTAACGAAGAAAAACGTGACGGACATTCCTTCAAAAGACGGAAAATTTCCCCCCTAAAACAGAGATAAACATAACGGACATTCCTTCAAAAGACAGAAATTTTCTCTCTTGTAACGAAGAAAAGCATGACGGACGTTCATTCAAAAAACAGAAAATTTTCTTCCCTAAAACGAAGAAAAACATGACGTATTTTCCTTCAAAAAACAGAAACTTTTCTTCCCTAAAACGGAGAAAAACATGACGGACGTTTAATCAAAAAACAGAAAATTTTCTTTCCTAAAACGGAGAAAAAAAATAACGGACTTCCTTCAAAAGACGAAAACTTTCTCTCTTTTAACGAAGAAAAACATGACGGATGCTCCTTCAAAAAACAGAAAATTTTCTTCAAGTGACGGGGAAAAAAAAAGACGGATAACCGTCTTTTCACAGAAATTTACTGGCAGCACTGCTGCCAGTACTTTTTCTGTGAATTGACGGAAGTTTTTTTGAGAGTGTATGATTTCTCGATAAATTTTATCTTTGAGGTTACACTAAAGCCAAAAATCACACGTAGCCAAGACAGGTGAACGTAAAGTCCATCTTATAGGAAATGCAACGCTAATAATGCGATCTTCCGTAAAATATCATCGCAGTAATTTTTGTACTTCACGTCCAATGTGAGGTAACGCACCATCTTGTTGGAATGCTGTTGTAGCGAGGCACCCTGGGAGTTCTGGAATGACCACACTTTGCAACATGCCCGATAACGTGCTGCAGTTACCGAACAGGTTTTTGGTCTCTGAGGAATGTTTTCTTAAGTGAAAAATTACCCAGTCAAAGAGGTCGCAGTGATCCACACTGTAACATGCCGAGAATGCAGGGGCATTTGTTAAACATGGCGATGATAACCTGTAGACTAAATACGATAGTTTTGTGTATTCACTGTTCTACACATGTTAAAGTGAAACTCATTGGTCGATAGGATGTTCCATGGCCAATTCTTGTCTATCTCCATTCTTTCCAAGAACGTCAAAACGACTGTTTCACAAAGATCATTATCGCCAGGTTTGAATTGAAAGCGACGAATCTTATTGTGATAGGCCTTGAGTGCCACACGCACGCACCTTCATACAGTCCATATCCGTTTGCGTGTATACAACTCAAACACTGGATGTTCCAGCTTCTTTTGTACTGGCTCGCTCAACAAAAGCTATTGCGATGTCATCCATCACCTGCGGTGTCTTTTTTTTCTTCCTCGGCATGCTTCAATTGCAAAGCTACTAGTTTCCTCAAAGCATTTGACCATACGTAGCAGAACACATGGTGTCACTGGACACGTACGCAAAGATTTCTGCTGTCGGTTCAAACGAAACGCTTTGGCGGTATTATTGTCATTTTGGTAAAAAAGATTTAGCAGTAATCCAGGCTCAGAAAAAGAGAGACATCGTGGCAGTCTCTGAATGTTTCAAACTTATTCACTTTCCTTATTATCTGTTACAGCTCTCCTTTATCCCGCCTCTTATGCAAATATTATTCTCAAGTACTGCGCGAGCAAATAAATAAGCACAGATTACAAGGGGTAGATAATTAATATTTAAAAAAAAAGCTTTACATGCAAATTATTTTACCGATGTGTGAATTGGAATATTCTTATTTTCTCCTAATTAGCATGATTCGAGTAACTAAATTTAAAATAATGTTAATTGCTGATGCCTTGAATTCTGTATTTTATTGAGTGTCATCTTGTCGGGTGTACAAATCATGTCACATATAAAACAATTCCCACCACTACATTTTTAGTATTCTTCGCCTAATAAGAATGCTAATAAAATTAATCGATCATATAACAATAAAATTTTAACAAATAATATTTAAACATCCTAATGGTGAGAATCAGCCCATTGGCACCAAGAAGTTTACATCCTTGGTCATGTTACATTTTCCTTATCTTAAACCGATCGCAGCGCCTTTTTTATCCCCTGGTGGCCTTTGTTTGAATTAATTTTTTTTTTATTGCAACAATCAATTTCCCATGGTCTGATATGTATATGCTCCAAATATTAAAGTTTCTCTTTCTAGGACGTCTCAAACAGGGATACTTTAAATTGAACCACCCTGTATAAAGCTTCTTTTGCTGGCTTTAAAAGGCCGGAAATATTAGTCAACGTTCATAAAAATATTTCAAATCAGAATGTTTATTCAAAACAATTTAAAATTTTTATTTCACGCTCAATTTCTTTGTATCTTTTAAGCATATTTTATAATGAAATTTCTGGTGTGAACCGGAATATATTCATACGTTAGCGTTTAATATGACCGCTCACGGCCATTCTAGTGTTAACCCTTTCAGGAGGCAAAGCACTTATATTCATGATTGAATGACACTGGAATTTATAAACAAATTTATTAAGAAATAAGTTAAACCTTTTCTTAACGCATATGGTAAATTGAAGATTTTTGTTTCAAAAAATCTGGTGTTAATTTGCAATTTGGGAATTAAAATTAAGTGGTCGAAAATGGAATAATACTGGTCTAATATTACAATGTAAATTAAGTATAATTTCCGGCGTATAATCTGTAGATCAAACAATTCTTTTTTGACCCAGAGATCGTATTTAGTGATTGATGACAAATATTTACGGCGATCTAAAAAGTTACATTTCTTTTTAAAAAATTTCTGGGTCGAAAAATAATTGTTTGATCCGTGGACTATACGCCGGAAATGACGGTACTTACTCTGAAACATACTTTTCGTGTTCACGCAGCTCATTCTTGCATTCTTACATCATTCGCAGCTCATTCTTACAAGGATGGTCTCCATTGGCATGCTAAGAATACTTTGAAAAATATATTAATTAAAGTACTTATATATCTAATAAAGGATCAGTCAAATTAAGCGGCGGAATAAAAGTAGAATGTTTGTGAAAATATAAAATAGTTTTGAATATTCCGCGTGAAAAGACGAAAGCGTCGTGAGATTTAGCGAGCAACATTTTTCCTCGCCAAAAGCAAACAATTTTTTTGTAACTGAAAGTTGTTTATAAGTAGATTTTTAGAATGCGTGTAAGTGGTATTTAATGGATTTAACTTAAACTATGAGAAAGTTTAATAGATAGTATATTATTGTATTACATATATATATTTCTTGTTGCGTCAGTTATTTAATTTTAATATTGTAAAAATAATTTTATATGTTAGAAAGTATTTAAGCACATTACAAAATAAAGGCTAGAGGAAAAATGCTGAAATAATACATTTCAATATCGGAGAGGTTTTTGTTTCCATAGCAACAAAATTGAATCAATAGTGCTCAATTATACTTAATTTGGAGATTGAAATAAATTTAATTAATTTAATTTTCGTTTTTATTCATAAAATTTCATTGTTGACTCTCAATAGAAATTTATATAGTTATAACAAACTAAAACCGACAAAACGAAAGTTATATAAATAAATATTTTTAAAAATAGTTCAACATGAAATACTCTTACCTTATAAAGTATTTGACAAGAAAAGTATTTTTTGAAATTTTATTTCGCCACTAACCGGTGATAAATTGCCAAATAAACCAAATGTTCATTATTTTTTTACGAAAGTTCTATCGGGGTTACGCCAAATTTTTTTATAGACATATTTATCCACCTGATAAGAACATTCTGTAATTTTTTCAGAATTTTCTGAGTATGCCCGCATGGAGATTTTCCATGTTAGATTCTCGGAAGTCGGGTTTACTCCTTCAACATGCAACGTTTACTTTTTAACCGTGATCTTGTGATAATCTCCTCAGTTACTTCATTCGCAACTGGTAGAGAATACACTATTATCTCCCCCACTCTTTTTTTAAAACACCATTATAATGACAAACACCATTATACATTTTGGCAGACGAGTAACATAAGATTTCTTAGTCGATCGACGTAAGTAAATGAAATTTTGGTTGGCGATTCAGCCAAACTAAGAGGGAGGTCACAATACCTATGCTGGAAACTGGTAGTTAAAAAAGTACTGCTGGAATAGTATTTTACACTTTATTTAACTAGAGACATTTAACGATCCAGAAAGTCAAAATTTTTTATGTGAATTTCAAATTTCAGATTAAAATTAAAAGCCAAACTGGCAACCCTGTTCCCATTTAAAAGAAATCAGTTTTTTTACGACAACATCTTCAGTTACTTCACTCAAAAGTAGACAGTAATGTATAGATCTCCTTCCTTTAATCCTAATTCCTTTGCTGAGCCTCGCAGAAGGCAATATCTGCTAAAAAATGTTTAACTGAAGAACTTCAGAAAGTTTGCTTGATCCAGTACGTAAATATACTACATGCTTCTATTAAAGCTGTTTGACATTACTATTTTGTTTCATTACAATTTCATATTATTTAGAAACAGAAATATTTAGACTTAACCCATTACTGCCAGAATTATTTTCTTCGTTAAAACTCAAATTTTGCTTTTACCCACCACATTTAAAGCAAGAATAACTTTTATCTTAATTTATCGAGGACTTTGTCTCGAGAAAGAAAGTATTTATTTATACTCATTTTTTACTGGTGTGAAATGCGTTTACTTGAATTTTTTTAAAACTGTCCCAAAAATGGGACACTAGGCACTAATGGGTTAATATTACGAATATTTTAGCTTAAAAGAAAGTGTGTGCATCCCGTATTTTTAATTTATTGTATATAAAAAAAAGAATCAGTTAAGTGGTTAAACGCAGTTTTCTCGAAACAATGTTTTAAAATTCTTTTACCACGATAACTTTTGCACGATTCAAGGAATGTAAAGAGCAATCCTTTATTTAAAAATGTTTACCGTAATTTCCGGCGTATAATCCGCGTATCAAAGAATCATTTTTGCCCCAGATTTTTTTTTAAATAATGTATAACGCATTAGATTGTGGTAAATATTTGGCTCCAATTATTTAATAAAATTTCTGTTTCCGAAAGGAATTGTTTGAGCCGTAGATTATACACCGGAAATAATGGTAATTCTCAGAATTTAAGGTACATGTTTTTTAATACCATAAGGACAACCGATCGGTACACGTGCCGTGATGCGAGATTACGATTGTATGGCAGCATGAATTTTGGTACAGAATGTAATTTCAAAGTAATTTTATGGGTACACTATAACCTTTAAAAATTACACCGCTTTTCAATAACTACCACAGAAATAAGGCAAGGTTGCCCATGCCAATGTGGTTTCCCTGATCACATTCTATCAAGGTTCGCCAGCAAGCAGGGAAGGAGAACTTCCTTTTTCACATTTATTTAATTCTTTATAATAAGTGGTGGTAATCAAATAAGAAAATAATTTTGCTTATTAAAAATCAAAACTTTCATACTATGTTAACCCCTTGAGGGGCGGTGGTTTCATAGATATTCCACTTAATTTTAATTCCCAAACGCCACATTCGCCCCGGAATTTTGTTAAAGAAAATTACGGTTTATTGAATGCGTGAAGTACAGTGTTTTCTTATTTACAAATAAAGTTGTTTTCAAATTCCGGTGTCAGTCATTAATTTCAATACTTAATCAATGAATTTGCCCTGCCCCGCAAAGGGTTAAAAAAATATACACATAAGGATTGTTATTTTAATTAAAGATTTATTTTAACCCTTTAAATGTTTATTTTAAATCTTTCAGAAGCGGGACGCTTCTATTAGAAAAATGCAGAAATGAGTGATTGGTAAATGAAATTTTAAACAGATTTATTTAAAAAAAGTAAAAGGATTAGTTCACGTATTTAATAACAGGAATTTTTTGTTTCAATATTCTGGTGCCAATGTGGCATTTAGGAAAGAAAAATAAGTGTCAAAAAATTAACCACTGCTCCTTGAAGGGGTTAAATAAAGTAAAATTATGTAAACGGCGAGAAAATATGCTTCTTTCTTTCGAGGTAATGAAATATAATTGATTTTCTCATTATGTGTTACATTTTAGAGATGAGTCACTTTTAATAATCAATAACAATCAATAATGATTAATTATAAATTTAAAGAAAATTGGTCCGTAATTTCCGGCGTATAATGTTCCGTTCAAACAAGAAAATTTAAAAAATAAATGTGACTTTGTAGATCGTGATAAATATTTGGATTCAATTACAAAATAAAATTTCTGGGTCAAAAAAAAAATGTTTGATCGCGGATTATACGCCGGAAATTACGGTACTCTACTTTTTTCACAGTGATTGAAAAAAGAGTTCATAGACCACAATGCAACAGGAGGCAGTTCCTTAACCCGTCAGGACGCGCGCAGGGCCTAAAGGGCCCAGAGTACATATGGTTTTTTACAATTGCAATTACAATTTTTTTAAAGTAATCTTCAACTGATTTTATATCAAAATTTGTAAGAATTGTCTTTGTCTTAATAAAGTGTCTGTTATAATTTATTTTTATTGGTGGCAAAGTTAAAATTATTCATTCCCCGGGTAAGCGCGCGTTCTCCCGGGTTAACCCATTAGTGCCTGAATTATTTTCTTCGTTAAAATTCAAATTTTGCATTTTCCCACCACTTTTAAAGCAAGAATAACTTTTATCTCAATTTATTGAGGACTTTGTCTCGAGAAAGAAAGTATTTATGTATTCTCTTTTTTTACTGGTGTGAAAGGTGCTTACTTGAGTTTTTTAAAACTGTCCCAAAAATGGGACTCTAGGCACTAATGGGTTAATTCAATTCAGTAAATTATTATTGTATATTAACATTCAGTAATTCAGTATATTAACATTATCTTTGAAATCAATTTATTCCAAATCGAATTTTTGTCACCTGTCCCCTTGGCTTCTGAGGTTCTCATATATACATACATACCTATATCTGTCTGTCCATCTCTCTCTCACTCTCTTTATGCATATATGGATGATTCTCAAAATAGGGGACAATTTCAAAAGTGAAATCTCAAAAAAATTACTGTTAGCAAAATTTCTGAAAAAAATAGGTGTTGTTAATATAGTATTAGGTATACTTTACATGTAGTCAGCAGAGCTAAATATTTAAAAATTAACTTTAAAAAATAATTAGTATTTTTTGAGCCATGCTAATGACAAAACAAATTGCATGGAATAAATATATTAAGAAATTTCTATTTTCTTCCTGTTTAAATATTTTTTTCTGTATTTATTAGCCTTCCTTTTCAGTATATGGTTTCCATTTTTACATATATACATATAAGGAGAATAAAAACATTACCAAAGACAGACATGCCAACCTCCGGCTTTTTTAAAAATCAAACAATTATACTTCTAACCAGAAATTTACTAAGTCAATGAAATTAAGTAAATTTCGAATGTCCCTCTGAGTTAATCGTAGACATTTCTAATTAAATAAATTTTCTGGTAAAAAGTACGTTTTCATGATTTAAAAAAAGCCGGAGGTTGGCAACTCTGCCAAAGAGCAAACTTTGTTTACATGAGCAACATTCTGACACTAGCAATGTAAGAAGCTGTCTTAGTGATTTTCTGACAGACTTAATGCATATTTTAGGGATAATAAATGTAATACCTAAATTTATATGTAAAATTAAACTTTATAAAAGATGCAATATAAGCAATGATTACATTTATGCACATAAGAGTCTTTAGCATGGACAGAAAAACCATGCTAATGACACTGATATTTGTCCATGCTAATGACAAATTTTAATTTAAATAAGATTATGAGCCATAATATAATCACAATGCAATAGACCTTTCTGGGGCTTTTTAAAACACAAAAGTCCTATGCAAATAATTAAAATAAAAATTTTAATTATAAAATAAACATGAAAATTATTATCCATTCTAATGACATACAATTGATGTACTCCCCTATTATTCAACTTATATTCTTAAAATATACTACATGCTTCTATTTTCAGGCTGGGGTAAAATGGCTACTTGTTGCCATGGAGAAACTTTATATTTTCAAACTATTGTCATATGTGAAAATGAAATTTTGATTAATAAAAAGTTATTATAGTATGACCTTGTTTTGAAAATAGAATATGGAGGACAAACTTTAATTCTTTTTTTATATACTATAATTTTATTTTTAAAAAGAAATTAATTGGATAAATCCTCTCCTTGATTAATTTAAAGAAAGAATAATGTTTGTTTTATTTCATAAACATGATATTAACTCTTAAGAAAGCTAATATATACAAGGCACAGCCAGAGCCTGATTACTAACGGGGCACTCTCTCACCAGAAAAAATTTATAGAAATTTTCGTCTTCTTTAAACGCCCTTTTCATGCAAGATTACTGTCATGAATAAGGAAAAATTCTTTATTTCTTTTTCCTGGTGGGAGAGTGCCCCGTTAGTAATCAGGCCCTGGGCACAGCTGCTGTGGACATCCATGCTAATGACATTTTGAACATTTATTCTGTTATTTTAAGGTGTTTTGAACTAAAAAGTGAGTAATTCTTGAGTGCAAATAATGAATAATATTAAGACAAACATATCTAAGTATAAAAACATGACAGAAAACGTCTCAATTTTTTTTGTATGCTGAAAGACATAAATTGTCCCCTATTTTGAGAATCACCCATATATATATGTATATATATTAGTCACCGTGAAAGACAGAAATTTAAAGATTTAGTACTTTGTCAACATTCACATAGTTGCTTGATTCATGTCCGAAAGATGTGCTAAATAACCTTTTTTGTGACTTCACTGGCAAATATCGTCATTTACCATGTATTAATGTTGAATTTGAATATGTTAGAAATTTACACTTAATTCTCCGTATTTCAGCTGGTTCATTAATTTATATCACTTTCCATTAAAGTTGAAAAGCGTTTATGCATTCAGTTTGTCTGACCGTCGTTCTAATTCCGTAGATATATATTTGGATTATCATGCAATTGGTAAATCTTATTATGGGTGACCTAGGCATGTTTGCTATTGTAGAGTCACCGCAAAAAAAATCTTGACACTTGCAATTTTTGACGTTTTGTTAAATATCTAGAAATATACATAAGGAATTATTCTGAAACTCTTGGTGTGTAAACAAAATAGCACAGGTCATATATTTTCGCGAAGATTTTACCCCGAAATCATATAGGGGACCGTCAACAAAATAAAAAACAACGAAAATCTTTTGGATAACCCTGTCAAAACTAATGTAGCTAAAGTGTTCAAACTGCAGATTATGATTAAGTGGCTTATTGTAATAAACTGTGTTCATTTTTATGAATATAGCATATATACTCGAAGAGAAATGAAGATTTTTATAAAAACAGTCCCAAATTTTTCCAAGTTTTTTGCTTATAATTTGAAGAGTTCTTCATGAAACACAATGTTTTTTTTCAGAAAATATGGGAATCAACATTGTATATAACACTCTAGCAGGTTTACTAAATAATTTTTTACTGCGCATGCGTCAACGCTATTAAAATTTCATTTGCATATTATGCTAGATAAGTGTATAGAGCAACTTTTGTAAAACTTTCAAAAACATAGCTTGAAAATTCTGAATGTTATCTTCTATAGAATCAGCTCAAAATGCGTTATTTCCAAAACGAAGCAAAAAGATGAGGGGCTGTATCCATATTCCATTGATTAGTGTCTACACAATATTGCACGTACACTACTATATTTGGATACATCTCCTTATCGTTTGGCTTTATTTTGGAAATAAAGGATTTATATTTTCTTCTATTGACGATAATTTTCAGAATTTTCAAGATATGTTTTTGAGACTTTCACAAAAATTTGCTCAATATATTTAGGTAACATAATATGTAAATGAAATTTTAATAGTGTTGACGCATGCGCAGTAAAAAAAATTTTAATAAACCTGCTCATTTCTCATACAATTTTTATTATTTTTTAATGCTGATTAATGGGTGTTATGTCCATTGTTGAATCTCATATTTTTGGAAAAGAATATTGTGTTTTATTAAGAGCTCAGCAAATTATAAAAACTTGGAAAAAATAGGAACCGTTTTTATAAAAACCTTAGTTTCTCCACGAGTTTTGAAGCTATATTCATAAAAATCGACAAAGTGTATTACAATAAGCCACTTAATCATAATCTGCAGTTTGAATGCTTTAGCTATATTAGTTTTGACAGGGTTATTCAAAAGATTTCCGTTGTTTTTTTATTTTGTTGGCGGTCCCGTATAGGATTTCGGGGTAAAATCTTGGCGAAAATATATGACGTGTACTATTTTGTTTACGCACCTGGAGTTTCTGAGTAATTCCTCATGTATATTTCTAGATATTTAACAAAACGTCAAAAATCGCAAGTGTCAAGATTTTTTTTTTTTTGCTGTGACTGTATATGAAGTATTTTGAATTAACAGTTCATTTATAGGGGCACACAAAAGTATTCAAATACATAATTTTCTATGGCAACGTTGCCATTTCTCCGGTTTTTTGCACACCACTATTATCTTAGAGAAAATGTTGTTTTGTCAAATTTTACAAATGTTCCAATTAAATAAAAGAACATTTTCTGTATTAAAATAATGGGAACAAAACTTCAGGGGACTTCGCAAGTGATCGTTTACAGAATATTTTAGTGACATTACACTATTTCAAATTTATTGAAAACCAATAAAAATTACTGAATTTCATTATAAGATGATTACGGTAGAATAGGTTTATTCCTAACATTTCCCGTTCGTTTACACGGGTTTACAAAAGGAAACGATTGAAGTAATGCCTAAAAGTAACTCCATCAATATTTACTGGAAATGATTTATAAATTTCAGTATGTGCTTTTAAATTTAACTGTTTTTTAGTTGCATTTGTAATTATATAAGTACATAGCAGCTATAATCGTCGTTTGATCCTCATATAACAGCGAAAAAAAAAAAACGAGTCAATTGAAATTTCAAATACATATTTTGTGCAGAATTTTGTCGAGTCATTCCAAATTTTATGATCATCGGGTGTATAGTTCAAATACCGGGACAGTCAAAATTATTCCATTACATTACGGCCGAAGAGAAAATGCAGCTTCAAGTGGTTTTTACAGATGTTGTACTGTTTGAACATAATGAATTTAATATGCATCTATGAAGAACACTAAAATATACATTTTGTAGACCATACTGTACAAAGAATATTTATTAATCGTTTACAGGACCACACAAAAGAATTTTGATACAGAACGTTATAGAAGGCACTTTATTTGCGGAATATTTTATTATGTTAAACTATTTCACGTGTATTAAAACTGATCTACTTTTCTTAAGTTTACTACAAGTTACCTTCTGTATAATAGAAAATGCAAATATAATAGTTTTTGAGTACTATGCTGTATCGAAATACTGTATATTAGAGACGATTGCTGGAACTTTTTACTTTTGATATAAGATTTGAAGTTTAACATTTTTTTTGCATATTGCGTTGTGTGTATAAGTGGTGTACATCATATACAGGGCTGCACAAGAGAATTCGTATTCATTTCTGAAGATACTAATTCGTTACTGAGCGTTAAAAAAAAGCTTAATAGTGGTTTGTAAATTTGTTTGTAGTGATTTGCATTTTGACGCTGAACATTTTTCAGTGTACTACAATATGTTTACTGGATCGAGATAAAATTACATACAGGCCACGCAAATTACAGAATACATAACCAGCAATGATTTGTAATCGTTGGAAGTGTGATTTCAGTAGTTTTCTGTTCATTTCCGTTAAAAAAATAGGTAAATAGTGGCGTGTTCTTAAAGATAGTCGGTTAAATATAGGGCCGTACAAAATATTTCAGATAGACTTCTGTCAGTTAGTATAAATTGCTGAAAGTCCAATTTCAACGTATTATGCGTTTTTTGCACTATCCAACATTGTTGAAAGTATTTATGATTTCGATTTGGTTAGCCATCTGTCTGTCCGTCTCTACAAACTCAACTTGTGTCAATGTAGTTGAAGTACTTTGCATTTGATACATGTTATTTATATTTATTATACTCAGAGCCTGATTACTAACGGGGCACTCTCCCACCAGTAAAATTTTATGGAAAGTTTCAACTTGTTTAAACGCCTTTTTCATTCGAAATTACTGTCATAAATAAGGGAAAAAATTCTATTTCTTTTTACTGGTAGGATAGTGCCCCGTTGATAATCAGGCCCTGATTATACTGTGTTTTGTATTGAATGTCTGTAGCGGTTGTAGTTCGTTTACACAGACACTCTAAGTGTTCCATCACTTTATGATCTGCGAAGAAATTTCGTAAATATATAAATACGTAGGACCCACTATCGTCCATTCGCTTGTCTATCCGTCCGTGTGTTTGTTCATATGTCCGTACATAACAGTGTAAAAACTACCATATTGAAATTTAATACATATGCTCTTTGCAGGAATTTATTTACTCATTTCAAATTTTATGAAATCTGAATAAAAACTTAAAATTAAACTGTTAAAACTTTTCTTCATTCTATTAAATCTTATTACGGGTAACTAATTTAAAAATATATCATGATAGGTAATGATTTTGTGTCGTCTTGGTGAATTGTCGCATTAAAGATGGAGATCATATTATTATCTTTCACACTAATATATATATCTAGCTATCATATCTATCTATCTATCATACCTATCAATCATATGTATATATACACTCATGTCCATAAATTAAGGATAATTCAGAATCGCATGGAAATCAAACTCTAAGGTAAAAATTTTACTTGCAGAATTATCACACACATCTTAAAGATTAACATGCAAATTCCAGAAAGCCACTAGATGGCGCCGGTAATACGTCACAATAACGAAAGTATGAGAGAGACATATATAAGGAACGGTGGAAAAGAAATAAAAGTGCTAATAATTATTTTCTAAGCCTCTCAGTTGCAAGACTGAACAATTATGAAACAGAGGACACATGTGGATGATATTTTATGTGGTAAAATAATCAGCCGTCTGGAATGTGGGCGTACTCAGGTGGAAGTATTCGATAACTTGGAATTGCCAAAAGTGAAATCTCTAGATTTGGAAACGATTCCAAGATGATGGCAATATCAGTAGACGTTACAGTATAGGTCGACCCCGAGTTACAACCACGAATGAAGACCGTTATTTGGCAGTAACTGCCAAAAGAAGCAGACTAAGCACAGCATCAGACCTGTCTTGCAGCTATCTTCAGCCACGGGTACGACTACTTCAAAACAAACCGTGTACACACTTTTGGGAAATATTGGTCTATATGCTCGCAGACGTAGATGTGGTCCGCTCACGGCAACTTACTGTCACCTGCGGTTAGCTTGGAGTAGAGAACATGCAATATGGACATCGTCACAGTGGGCTTGTGTAAAGCTTTCCGACGAGTCCAGGTTTAGCTTGCAGTTTGATTCACGTCGGACTTTCATATGGAGAACGCCAGACACCGTTGCCACCAAAACAACATCATTGAATGACAACGTTACGATGGTGCAGGATTGCTCGTTTTGGGTGGAATTATACTGGGCTCCAGAACAGGTCTACATGTTCTAACGGGAACCATGGCAGGCCAAATTTATCGGGACATCATTCTGGAACAATATGCTTGTTTGTGTTTAGAGGGGCCATGATATCAGAATTTGTGTTTATGGATGATAAGGCCCGTCTTTACCGAGCAAACATCGTAAATGAATGCCTTTAAGCTGAGAATATTACACGTACGGATTCGTCAACATTTTCGCCTGACATGAATCCGACAGAGAATATATGGGATATGCTTGGCCGACAGGTTGCAGCCCGCCCCATCTCATACCTGTATGCCGGAAATTCAGAGAACAATGCTTGCTGAGTGTTGTAATCTTCCCCAAGATCACCTTGAAATTATTGCTAAAGAATATTTTTAAAGAAATTCAAACGTAAACAATTAATCATGTAGTAATGATATAAAATAGACATTACCCACATTCAAAATATAACAAAAAAAAATTTTTTGTCCTACATTTAAAATCAACGCTTCATTTAACGAATATGTCATTAACTGAAATCTATCAAATATAGTTATATTGCAAACTATTAATCTAACCATATACTATAAATGAATTTGTAAATGCTCTTGAAAAATGTGCTATTTCAAAAATTAATAGATACCGTAAAGTATTCATTCGGAATACCATCGAAGAGCATCAAAAACTGTTGACGGCCAATTTTAATTCACAATTCATTCAAATTTACCCTAAAATGTTAAATATTTGAAAAAAATTATTTAACACTAGAACGCAGGGAAGGTGTCAATTCGACACCGATCACTGGACTGAATGTCGATTTGAACCAGAAAAATCTTCAAGAAATAAGTTATACATCTGTTACAATGAAGTGAGCAAAACAAATAAACTTAATAATTTCTAATTATTTTTCTGGGTTTAAATATGTTTTATAAAGTTGCGTAAAATTTTCCGGCGTTCTAGTGTAAACCCATTAGTGCCTAGCGTCCCATTTTTGGGACAGTTTTAAAAAAAATCAAGTAAGCACATTTCGCACCAGTAAAAATGAGTATAAATAAATACTTTCTTTCTCGAGACAAAGTCCTCGATGAATTAAGATAAAAGTTATTCTTGCTTTAAAAGTGGTGGGAAAATTCAAAATTTGAATTTTAACGAAGAAAATAATTCAGGCACTAATGGGTTAACAAATTTTCTATGCATCGGGTAGAAAGTCGCTTAACACTGAAAGCTCGGCTTGGAAAATCCGGTTATTTTCTTTTATTTTTTCGATAAATTGTGATGCAGTTCTCAGACATATTATGTTTGAAAGTTCATATTTTTCCCCGCGACGTTGTAAAATACATTTTTTTTCTGTTATACATCTATTGACTCTTTGAGAGGCGGTGGTATGTCTATGAAACTACCTAATTTTAATCCCCAAAGGCCATATTGGCACCACTATTTTGTTAAAAATAAATTCGTTTTATTATATGTCTGAATTATAGCCCCCCCCCCTTAAAAATATTTATAAATAAATTTGTTTTTAAATTCCGGTATCATTCATTCCTTCAAACACAATATGAATGGAATTGCTTTGACCTTCAAAGGGTTAAATATGTTTATTCTTTAACTTATCTGTTTATTCATTTACCGATTTCATTTCGTTATGGAATATATTACAGGGTTCTTATGCATGAAGAAATTCACTGGACTTTTTGCACAAGAAATTTTAAAAGTACTGGTCACTGTATCTCAAGATAGATTTTATTTTTAATTAAGGCAATTATTACTTTACGAAAATTCTGGTAGCATATGCTTCAAAGGCATTGGAATGTACGTTGCCTGTATTAGCCAAAATGAAAATCTGAAGTATTTATATTTCATAATTTTCATAATATAAATATTATTGATTTAACCCCTTGGAGGGCGCTGATTGACTGTTGGACCACGTAATTTTAATTCTTAAATGTCACATTGGCGCCATATTTTCGGAGTGAAAATTTGCCTCTTTTACAAGTACGCGAAGAAAAACTTTTACTTATTATCAAAGAAATTTGTATTTAAATTCCGGTGTCATTCAGTGATTTCAGAAATTTACACAGAGAAGTAATTTGCCCTTTAAAGGGTTTAGTCGAAACAGATGGGTATTTCCATGAGCATATGTCGTGTATGCAGGGCTCCCAAATGGTCCGCGAACTGAACATCAGTATTTTTTTAACAGAAAATTTCATAATACGTTTGAGCTAGAATCAACTTCCAAACGTGGTTTCTTGACAATTTGCAAGAAAAATTTAAAAAGAAAATTTCTCTAAAAAAATTCTGATGTTCAGTTCGCGGATTATTTGGGAGCCCCGTGTATATCATATACTACGATTTTGGATAGTAGTATTTTAAAACGGAAAAATGTGACATATATTATTAGAGATATTTCATTAATTGAATAAGGCCATACAAATTTTTCGAAAATAATGGTGGACAACAACTTAACGATTACTAATAATACACGACAAGTACTCATGATAATATCCCGATTAAACTTACCTAATTGATCTGCATGCGATAGAGAGAGAATTTAGAAAAACTTTTAAAGTTAACTTTAAGGCATAACGAATATAATTTTATTTTCAATCAAGTTGCATTTAAGTATGAAATTTTTTCTTTTTTGCGAAATGTGCGATGTTTAAATGCTAATAAAAATGCAAAATTTATTAATCACGAGTTTTATTGTCAATATGACTTAATACTTACATGTAGACATATTTTGACTTTACAAAAAATATTTACCTTTGGAAAATTTTACTAATTTTCATAAAATGACATATTAGGGTTAGTACGCTTCAAGGACTTTTAAGTACCTTTAAATAGAGTTAAAGTAATATTTGCCTTATGTAAAGAAACAAAAATTTTCAAATTTTAGATACAGCGACCAGTACTTAACGATATTACTGGTATTGAAACGTCTAAAATACTATGAATCCATTAATGCGTACTTAAAAAGATTTTTTTTAATCATCCAGGACTCTAACGCAGTTATTTTTGCTTTAGAAAATTGTTTTTGTAATTCAAAATTCTTCTTTTACATTTCTTTTAACCCTTTGAGCTCTGGTGGATAAATTTCTTCAAAATTGAAACTCTCACATTGGCACCAGTATTTTGGAAAGAAAAAATACGGTTTACCAAATACACGAAAACGACGCAATAAACATTTTTCAAGTAAATTTGGTTGAGTATCCCGGGGTCATTTTGACATTTCGCAATTAAAATTAAGTAGTAGAAAATTAAACCAGCAGAGCTAAAGGGGTTAAAAAATTTAGAATACGCCGAAAAATTATGACTTTTAGAATAATTCCAAAAATCTTCCTCAAAGATTATTTTTCTTACATGTTCTAAAATCTATCATGGATACAATTCTTATCAATTACTCTTATTCAAAAATCTAACCATTTGGAGTCTTAAATATTTTCTATTTATATCGTAGCATTTATATTATAGAATGCATTGAGTATCCTCATTTTTGTTTAAAACTATATTCTTTGTAGATCATAGTTTTTAAAAAATAATTTTACCTTTCATTCGATTTCTAGATAATCTTTTTTACTGTTTCGATTTTTTTTATTTCAATGTTTTATTATGTGACATTGATACATATTTCTTTAGTTAAAGAATCCAATATTTTGCTGTTTATAAAAGTTATGTTAAAAATCGGTGGTTAGATGCTCATGACTTTACTGTAGTAAATTTATTAACTTCTTCCTCTTCATGAAAAGTTTTTTTTGTAGCTTTACTTGTTTTTGGCACAAATTTCATTTTCTCAACATTATATGACATTCATCTGTTGCGTACTTTAAACATACCATTGCAATTTGAGATTATTTTCAAATAAGTTGAATTTTGTACAAAATATAATGATAATACAATGTAACACATGATTCTTACGCAGAATTAATTGTGGAATGGAAATGTAGTATTTATTTATATTAAAAATTTATTTTGTCAATGAAATATATAAATTTATAAAATCATGTTTTCAATAAACGCCTAATTGAAGTAGAAAATGTTTTGTATCAAAGACTGAAATATTTGCAATAAAAATTTACTCATCAGAATCTAAGTTTAATTTCTGATTTCAATTTTAAAACTTCCAATTCACATCAGAAATTCTGAAAGAAATTTTTTTACTTTAGGTAATCACGAAACGTCTGTCAATAAGTAAAGTTAACAAAACCATACAGAATTTCTGGTGTCAATGAAAATTTTTAGATTAAAAAAGAGGCCAAAACTGGCTACTCAAGTGAGAATATTAATCCCATAACCTCTTCAGTCCCTGAGTACCTAAATGGGTACATCAGTTTTGTCCCATTTTATTAATGATACTCAAATATAAATGGAATTTCGATAAAAGAATAACATGTTTCGAATTCTAAGATTC
Source organism: Maratus speculifer (assembly GCA_964019185.1). Classification (NCBI taxonomy): domain Eukaryota; kingdom Metazoa; phylum Arthropoda; class Arachnida; order Araneae; family Salticidae; genus Maratus; species Maratus speculifer. The sequence goes on from OZ025293.1 coordinate 403,310,098, forward strand.
TACCTAATGAAAATAAAACAAAAATCTCGCTCAGAAGTCAAACGAGAGAAGAAATAATTCAGTAATAATTAAAAATACTGTAATAATCGCCAGTAGCGAAGAGGTTAAAGGTCTCATTAAATTATGGTTTAAAAATTCAAATTCATTATTCCCACCACTTTTTTGAGAAAAAAATATATTCATCTTATTTATGACATGTAAAATGATACCAGAATAAAACCAATTACACTGTTTTAAAAAACTGGTGGGAATAAAACAATTCTGAATAAAAGCCGTGAAGCTTGCAGCCCGTGAATGCCTCGGGCGCAACAATTAAGTGGTTAAATCATGACTGAAATATGGCTGCCCGTAATTGGCACAGGTAAATCACGTACAGCGCCATGCGTCTGAAGCTAGACAAGATTAAACAATGAAGTTATGAATAAAGGAGGCGACATATAGTGCATTGTCAATCAGTTGCAAGTGAAGTAATTGAGGTGGTTGACATAAGATGGCTGCTGTTTTTTTCTTAATCGGATTCAAAGTTTCTGATTACCGCATATGAAATCTTCCACCAAAAAGCTTAAACAGAAAATTTCTTCTTATTTTAGAGACTTATTGTTGGGAAATTTCTCTCACAAATAAGGTAAAAAAATTCTGCTTATTTTTAATGGTATCAGTTTGCCTAGGTATTATAAACGTTTTATTGACACTGACAGAATATTGTATTGGTTGTTAAAATGCGGCGGAACTATTACTGTCTAATTAAACTTTTACCGGCAAAAATGAGTATCGATTTTTGCTATTTTTTTCGATTGAAACTTTCTATTAACCCTTTCCGGCGCACTACTCTTTAAAGTTGTAATTTAAAGAAAAAAATTAGGCACTCTATTTAGGCCTAGAGGAGTACATAGGTATTGTTTTGTAAAGATTGCAATAACCATTTTATTTATACAGCTGTTGCCGAAGTGGTAACCTCCCATAAGTAAAGCATTGATAAGCGCAGTGAGAAGAGCTTTGCGGTGCAGCGCGTATTACAGTAAAACATTTCACCTATTATTTAAAATCAGTAGATCTTGATCTCTGTGGTGCTGCCATCTAGAATTCATAAGAAAGATTTAAAGTAGCCATTAGAGTAGTTTTTGAAATATTCACGGAGTTTTTGTGTCTCTAAACAGGGGGAACTTTAGGTGTTGCCGACCCGGCAACACTGCGCGTTAAGGGGTTCATGAAGTTTTTAAACGAAGCGAAATTTTCTGCATAAATGTACTGTTGGAAGTTTGCTGTTTTGGTAATGAACCCTTTGCGAAAGCGGTTACAGTTGAAGCTTCATTATTTTTAAGATATGTCAGTTCCTCTTTTTTAATAGTTCCATGGGTTAAACTCGTGAAGAAAATAGACGTTTCAAACATTGTGAGTACTGTCTGGTCTTCCGATATCTACAAAAGTTCATGCGAAACAGGAGAAATTATTATCTGAACAATGTTTGCAGCGTAAACTGATGAGAATATAAATATTTATTTATTTCTTAAATGTGGGCGAAATTATTTCAATTTAAACTATTTTGAAAACTCTTATACATTTTAAAATTCATAAAACAAAACTGCATATTGTAAATTAGGTGTAGCGAACCTACTGCCAGTGGCCAAATTGTCGTCACTATTTGTGAATAGTAATTAATATGCAGAGATTATAATACTAGTGTTTTAAAAAGAAAAAGAAACAGAATATTTAAGAAAAGCTTAATTCTGCTTAAAAAGCTCAAAAAGTGCAAACGTATTTGGATTATAAGTGGAATTTTATCATTTGTTTTCCAGTCTAAATGTTAAAATGTGTATTTTCTTTCAAATATGCTTACGATGTGAAATTTTTATCTGCTTCTGCAAACCTTCTTCGCCACCAGTTTCCACATAAAGAAAGGTTGAAATATAAATTTAATGTGGATGTTTATGCTCGTATTAATTAATTTTATTTCGTGAGATTCTTAAACAAAAACGACGTTTTCGCAAACAGTGATTTGCTGTTGTTGCGGCGCGTCGTTTGTATTCAAGAACTAGGAGCGCAAATATACGTCACTTTCATGTGGCTTTTCTGCATTTTCGGTCTGTTCAGATGCTAATCCGTTTCCTGCTTTTGAATATTTCTTGTTAACCCGGGAGAACGCGCGCTTACAAGGATATGAATGGTTTTAACTTTGTCACCAATAAAATCAAATTAAAAAGTCGCTTTATTCAGACGGAGACAATTCTTCCAAATTTTGTGATAAAATTAGTTGTAAATTACTTTAAAAAAATTAGTGGTTACAAGTTTAAAAACCATACGCACTCCGAGTCTTTTAGGCCCTGCGCGCATCCTCCCGGGTTAAATAGTTTCCAAAAGCGATTTCAAATTCTTCAAAAAAGCGAATATCTATTGATTCAATCTTTGCTGCAAGCTTAAAAATGTAGAGCAATATATAGAAAAACAAATTAAGAAAATGAATAATCTAAAGCAGCGACGAAAAAAATAAGAATAACTAAAACGTAAAAAATTAAAAACAAAACTCATTAAAAAAAATGAAATCAGTTTCTAAAACAACCAGCAAATAAAGCTGAAATAACATAAACCTTAGTCGTATAGAGGTCCATTCCATTCAGATATGAAAAAAAGAATATCTAGGCTTATACGGGAGATTAAAAACAAAAATGTGTTAAAAGAAAACTGAGAAAGGAAAAATTCGGTAAAAGTTGTTGTATCAGTAATCTTTATTTTCTTCTTGTTTTATGAGCCGTTATGCTGTTTAATTTAAATTATTAATTTATTCAATAGTTTAATAATAAACATTCATAATTCCGCGATTGGACCTGAAGCTAAAGTTTAATTGCAGGAAAATACCAGATTATTTTACACAGCTGCACAGCAAACTTTTCCCAGATTTCAAAATTTTCACATACATTTTTGAAATGTATAACGAGTAGAAAAAAAATTTCAAATAATTTAAGCTCCCACACAGAACTGTTTTTTTGCTCAACTGATTTTTTTTGCTCAATTTTGTGTATGGGATGTAGAATTTATATACACCACGGATTGTACAAAATTTCTGTTAAATTATAAAACGCATAATGAATCTAAGAAACTCATGTTTATGGATTATATCTTATAAATAATACTGTAACCAATATAGTTCTTGAGTTCCTGAAAATAATTAGATAAGTACTAATGGCTATTTCCATGAGTACTTGTAGTGTAAGTCACAGGCTACGATTTTTGGCTACCAGTATTATAGAACGAAAAAAATGTGATTAATTTTATTGGCACATTCTCATTAATTGAATAAGGCCAAGCAGACTTTTCGAAAATAACGGTGGCTAACAAGCATAGCAATTAATAAGTTATGTGACTTACACTACAGAACCCATGGAATTAGCCTAGGGACAGTCGAAGGAAAAAATTAATCTACTAACTTCGCAACGAACTATCGTAGAAGAAAGTTACTGGTACCGAATAACTGAAAATAATGTCTATTTTTAAATAATGTATATATATAGTTACTTAGGGGGTTATCTACATATTAAACGAAATCAAACTTCATTTTTTTTTAATCTCAATACTATATTTTAAAAGGATATTTCAAGTCTTGGGGTCAAACGTAAAAGTTGACATCTATGATATTTAAGCAAGTTGGAGCACGTCCATACAGGCAGTTGGACAGAAAGACAAAGCAAAATAAAATACACATGTCCGCTATCTTGGAAAGTGTTAAACTGATTTAAACACAAAAATAATATATAGGGCGAACTGGGGCACATTGATACATGGGCACATTGAAACACCCCCTCTACTGCTCACAGGTTTATAATAGGAAGTTTCACAACAGCTGCAAAAGGTGAAGCTAGTGTACATAACTACGTACAGAACGTCTTGGCATGATTCAGTAGTTTGTTGAAATGGGACGGATAATTTATTGTTTTAGTAGGTCAAAAGTAAATGTGAGTTGTACAACTGAAGTAATATTATACAACTGTTCCAGTATTTTCAACCGGAAAGAATGATCTCCCTGACAAGTAAAGATACTCTTTATCAATTCCTCATTCTGTATTGTTAGGTAAATTATGAAGTGTTCGATTTGAGACTCATTTTATTCAAAATGGCTGTATGGGGCACATTGATATAGTCTATGTCGGGACACATTAATACAGCATAAATCCTTTTCTAGTTCATTTTTTCATTACCTTTTATTTTTTTTTTTAACCATACACTTCTTAATCCAGCCATTTTTCGCCGAAAAATTCTAATGATAGTTTTTATTGAAGTGAAATAGCTCTAACTTTTTACATTAGAACAATTTATAGTATTTATGCAAACAGAAGACATAAGAACTTATCCAGTTGAATTAACAAACGAAAAAGACGGCAGCCAAGCAAATCTAGAATTTATGTTGATTTTGTAGAGCAATAAGTATTTTCGAGATGAGAAATATTAAGTAAGTTACAGAACAGCACAGGATATTTATATTATAAACAGAATTTTTAATATAATTATACTTTATTTTCTGTTTATAAAACGATTTATAAACAGAAAACCTGTTAAGTTTTTCATCTTTCCTAAGAAAGAAGATAATCCTGGGGTTGAATTACCAAATATGACAAAGTTACCACATTCAACAATCAGACAAGGAACAGCCAGAGAATCAAGTCATTATTCATTTAATTTTGATTGCTTTAATATTACTTACAAATGAATTGTGGGTGATTTGAATTTGTATAAATATATATAGAATAGTTTGCTAACTAATTTTCTATGAAAAATATGCATTGGTGTTGTTTTGTCTCCATTTTTCCCAAACGCATCAAAGTGCCCCATGAGATGTATCAATCTGCCCCGGGGATGGGGCACATTGATACAGATGGCTTTTTTATATTTTTTAAATTTCATGAACACTATTATATAAAACAACTATTGTACATTTTTATAACACACTACAGAAGTTTTGCTGACACCACATGGTTAAATAACTTGAAATTTCTACTTTCAGGACACCAAAAAAATTCTTAGAAAAAAACTTTATCAATATGCCCCAGTTCTCCCTATATTTGTTTCAAATACACCGGTTGTTTTTTTAGTTTATTTTGAAGATAATTAATTGATTTCCTTTAATTAAATGAAAGATGCGGTAGAATTTTTATTTCAAACTTTCTCCTTTTCTAACAAATAAAATTAATCCAATTTTTCTACTTCGATTTTGAAAGATTTAATGCTTGTTTATTTATATTGGATGTAAATTTAACGTTATTTTACTTTTCGTTTTTTAAGAAAGATTTTACGAAACATGATTTCGTTTTTACTTATTTTTATCAAAATAAAAGGGTTTATTGAAAAAGAAAATCAATTTTATATCCGTATTTGCATTGATTTCATAAGTCTTTTCATACGATCGTTCGGAATTCCATATAAAAATAAGCCAAAATATATCCGTTCAAGGAATAGGAATGTTTTTGCTTAAGTACATTTAATCTCATTTATTTTCTTTTATATTTTTTCAATGAAATTTTATTTATGATTGACTGTCAAAAAATTAAAAATATAAAATTTTTTTGTTTTATTTTAACGTTTTTAATGTTGTTTATATTGTTTGGTTTTAAAAATTGTTAAATAATTTTTAAAGTTTTAAATTCGATGAGTTTAATGTTTAAAAAATGATTAAATTTCATATTTTGATTAGACAGGGTTCGCACAATTTTACCACTAAAATTTAACAGTATATTCAACGTATTTTACTGAAGAAAAACATTGCGAAATTTATGAGAAAATGTGGTGGTTTGGATTGCTATTTCTTTAATACTAAATATAAATGTTCTTATAATTAATAGTGGTGTCAGAGTCCTTAGAAAATAGCGTGGAAAGGAGTGTGCGAACCCTGTTAGAAGTTGTAGGTGTAAAAAAAGTAAAATGAATCAACGCCAATTCCAGAATACTTTCCCCTACATTCCGGGCTCACACTCGTCCGCGTTTTGAACATCACTTTTATTTAAAGAAGATTTTGTTTAGAAATTTCTTAGAAAAATACTAGGAAGAACATTTTTATCAGGATTGTTGCAGAAACATATCACAAATGTCTTTGGAAAAAAAATTACTGTTTTTACCGGTTTAATAAAACCGGACCAGTGGCAACCCTGTCTAAACGGCAATCAGAAAAATTTCTGTCCCCTTTAATCCCTTGAGCTCTGATGGTAGAATTTTCTACCATATAATTTTAATTTCAAAATATCACAAAGGCACCAGACAATTCAACCAAATTTATTTGAAATACGTTTAATGCATTTTTTCGTGTTTATTGTTAAATGGTTTTTTTCTTTGGAAAATACTGGTGCCAATGTGACATTTGGAATTTTGAAGAAATTTACACCCCCGAGCTCAAAGGGTTAACCGATAGAGTCCGCCTACTAATGCAGTGTTATTGGGTCGTTCGGAAAGACGTGTCCATTTGGGAAAAGTAATTCGCACCGAAGAATTAATTCTAGCATTTAGTTAGTAGATATCCCTCCTCCCCCGATATCTCATTTTCGGTAATCAATGGGCGGAATTTTTCCGGAGCGAATTGATTTTCGTAAACGGGCACAATTTTCCGAACCAACCAATAGATGAAACGCTTGCTTATACGAATTTTTCTAACTGCGATTCCTTTACTTCCTCTAGAAATATTTTCTTTTGAAGACAGCTCAGACAGACAAATATACAAACAAAGATTTGTCTTTATTTTAGATACTTCACAATTTTTATATGAACGTAATACAGTAGAAAACAAATGCACTTAAATATTTAACCGCTTCAGACCTGAGGTACATAAATGTGTACCTCTATTCTTTTCCTTATAAAAACTAAACTGTTCGAATTTTTTGATTTTTAATTCACTTCTATACATCTGAATGTTTTTGCTTTAAAACAAAAGCCAATAAATGTCAGCACTGATTAATATTACCTCATAAAATAAATATTATTTTCATTCGAGTTTCGAAAATACCTTCAAGACATTGTGGCCAAGAGAGTAAGAAATATTCATGATTGTTTAATTTAAATGTTTTACAATGAAAAATTCTGAGTATTTGCTGATCATCTACTTGCTAAAAACCTTAATTTTGTCATTGCGTAAATTTACATTACTGATAGTTAGACGGATGTTCACATCCTTATTTGCAAACCTAAATTACCACTACCCTAAAGTACTGATTTCATAAAAATGGCTTTTTCTGTCATCTATGGTGTCATTTCGATTATGCAAAAGCAATAAATATATATTTGTAGAGTTATTTTATGCTCAAGTCTGAAGAGGATAGATGGAATAAGGGCTAATATATTATTAGTTAAAAATAAATAAAGGCAGTGAATAAATTAACAAAGCAAAGCTTTCTTCCGTAATTCAAACCACGATAATAATGTCAAATCTCGTTTAAAGGCCGTTTTGTAATTCTGGTTTAATCGGTATTAAAAGCTTCCACACAATGCTAAATCTAATTATTTAGAATAATGCTCGAAAATTAAATGCAAAGTTAAATAGGAAAATTTGCTTCGCTAATATTGGCATAAAAAATTGGTGTTACAGTTTCCAATCACTATTTGTTTTAACTTCGTAAATTCGAAAGGATTTCAAATAATTAAAATAACTTTCTCTTGTTTTTTATTTTTATTTATTTATTTTTTTGCGTTCAAATATATATAATTCATTTTTCTTTTTACCACAGTTGACGTATAAAAAGAGCTTCCAAATAAAAAAAAATTTGTTTAGCAAATTTTGGCTTAATATACTCCTATGAGAGTTTTCAATGTTTATTTTCTTTTCTTTATAAAGATGACAGGATTTTAAACGATTAAGATAATTTTCTCTTATTTAATTTGTCCTTTTATTAGGCATTGGAAAATTAAATTATTTTTTTATATAACAGTTGACATATGATTTAACTTCCAAATAATATGACTTTTATTTATTATAATAGAAATTTTTTAAAACTGAAAAATTATTCATGAAAGTAATTTTTTATTATTTTAAATTGGGATTAACATTCAATCCTGCTTTTGCTGAATATCACGATAGTATAATATAGAAATTTTTTCAGTTTACTTTCTTGAGTATTAAATCAAGTGTTTTTATTAACAAATTTACTAGGGATTTCAAATCCGGATATGAAAATTACAGAATATTCGTAAAAAATATTCTATTATTAATGAAACTGCAATACATTTTTTTACATTTAAAGCGTTTTGCTCCTCTGTCGTGTTTGATTCGACATCATCTTTCTTTGCAAAATTTTCGACACCAGTAAAGAAGGAAAAAAAAATTTCTCATTTTATTAAAGCCCTTTTTAATTTTATATGTATAGTGTAATTATAGGTAATCACTTCTTAAAAATGCGTGTCACTCAATAAAATTTTTGTAAGAGACGCCGGAAAAGAAAGGGTTAGTATATATATATTTTTAATTTCCACAAACGTCACTTTCTAACAATTTGTGTATAAAAAATTAATTCATGTACAAATAAGTTCAGAAATATAATAAAAGTAAAGAAATATAATAAATAAAGCGACATTTTCGTATTAGTTGCAAGCTAATAGTTAACAGACTAGGAAACTATTAAAGATTTTCCTATTTAAAACAGTCTTTATGATTCTCATAATTACAGTTACATTTATCATGTTTAAGAGGCTTTTCATAAATGATGTCACACTTTTTTTCAATATTTTAGACAGTTTCCCCCTTTTGTAACATGTCACAGCATATTATATATACCTGCAGCTCAGGAACGAAGTTGTATATTATAAATCATATTTCAAATTTTATTTTTAATCTTTAAGGGTGTATTTCGATTCAAACTGCTTATTTTCCGATTTATTTTTGACTTCATTATTGCTCTCAAATACACGAAACTTTCAATATCTCTTATTTGGAAAGTACACAAGGTGCCGTAATTGTCAATTCTTGGATAAATGCAGAAAATATTGCAAAAAAAGCAATCAAAAACGGCATTTTGAACAGATTTTCCCATAGCGGTAGATCTGTGAACGAAAAAAAGGATCATACTGAGAAGATAATTGTTTATAAATCAAATTCTAATGAATTGAGCGTAAAAATACATCACACGGCACCTTGTACATCTCTTCAAAAATACCCTCAACAAGTTTCATGATTCTACTTTTAAAAATGTGTCTGAAATTGTATCGGAAAATTTCGAGATGTTGAAGGTGGAAAAGTGTTTTTTCGAATACGCCCTTAACTGTGTGTTTTAATGACTATCTTCAGAATAACAATAAAAATTATTTATATATTTATGAAATAAGATTATGATAAGATTAAGATTTACAACAAAAATCATAATTAATATACAATAGTAATACATAATTAATATGAATGAGCAATTACAAATAGTAGTTTTTTGGAATTTGAAATGGAATTTAACAGAATATTTGGCTTTAAATTTTATCTTTTCTTTATGAATACAAAGTTCTTTGATTTCAAAATATTTTTAAAGTTTAATCTGTTGATTTTTAATGTTGTCATTTGAACCAAATATGTGATGTCACATTTCTTCTTACTCCCTCCCACCCCGTTGTGACAAATTGTCACAATTTCATGACCTCCGAACACCTCTCCAAGCGTGACATCATTTATAGACGGCCCCTAAGTGCATAAGTATATTTCTTTTAAATTTATGCTATAATTATATTATTTTATCCTTTCATTTATTTGTTGATGAAATTTTAATTTTCTTATGAAATCTATCTGCAAAAATATTATCCGCAAACAAATGCTGAACTGTTCATGTTCCTTTAAGATAATGTTGAGACTTCAAACGGCGCCCCTCAAGGGGTTAAATGTATGTACATCAAGCTATTCCTGAGAAGGAATCTACATATCTTCAAACATTTGCGAATCTTCATCGAATATTGCGCGAATGAATGGTTTTATGCTTCGATGCATAACACGGACACTGAAAGATATCGCAGAGTTCTGCAGAAGTTCTGCAGAAAAAGAAAAAGAATTTTGCACAATAAGGGATATTCCTCCAACAAACTCGAGTGCGTTGGGTTTGAGACATTTACTTGCGCAGCCCCGTACTTAAAATGTATGTCGGCAATTTAACGATGTATGTTGTTCAAAATCTTCGCAGACATCTGCGATTCAAGGCACCATATTGCTTTCTACTGCCGCAGATCAAACAATTCTTTTTCGACCCAGAATTTTTTAAGAAACAAATATAATTAGTTAGATCGCCGTAAATATTTGCCTTCAATCACTAAATAAGATTTCTGGGTCCAAAAAGAATTATTTTGATCCGCGGTTTATACACCCGAAATTACGGTATTTCATAATAAAATTTCTTGTTTGAATCCAAACATCTTCATATGATAGCAATAAATATGACGGCTCGAAGTATTTCTAGTGTTAATGTTCTTAAAGAATTATATTGCCTTTTAGCATGGTCCAAAAACTTTTTTGAAAATGTTCGTTGGCTATCGTTACACACTAATGGAAATGTGTCAAAAACAATAAATATAAGCTATGTGGTAACAAAACAAAATAAAACATAATATATAGCAGGGAAAATTGAAATTTTAGCGAAATACAATAGCCACTCACATGTCAAAAAGAAAACCTTAAAGTGTATCTAAATAAAAGTAGACGATATCCAAACAAAATCATTAGTTACACTATTACATATACTTTGCGAAATTGTTTTTCAAGCATTCATCCTGTGTTGCTAGTGGGCTACTTTTTTAAAATTCAAATTTCTTGATTGGTACCAGCTTTTTTAAATTGTAAATTTCCATTGCTTTTAGAGTTATTTAATATGTTATTTAAGAAAAAGTATTTTAACATTTTCAAAAAGTGGTGCCGATCAAGAAATCTTAATTTAAAAAAAAGTAGCCTACTGGCAACATTGCATTCATCAAATCGAAATAAAACATTGACAATGTTGTTGAAGTTGTCCTCTACCACCAATGCTCTTTGTCGTGAAATTATTAAATCTTTGATATCTCCATAGTTAGAAGTTTTCGTCACTATAAATCAGTTGTTTAATTTGTCTAAGGAAAAGTGTCTATGATCAAAAACTTTGTTTTCAGTTTCAGGTGGATGCGGCCATCGAAATACTCAAAGCGATATGACTCGAATTGTGACGTCATCCTAAATCGACCGATTTCTTTCCAGAGTTGGAAATCGCACTTCACTGTTAAAAATTTTGCTCTAGTTTGAACCAAATTTTGGTGCTCAGTAGCTGCCACCATAAGATGGTGAAATATCGTACCAGCATTTGGAGCTACCTATTTCAACTTCGTTCCAATTACTGGAACTATACTTCAACAAAAGCTCCAAATATTTGTTCAAGATTTCACCATCTTACAGTAGCTGCCATTGAGCACCAAAATTCGGTTCAAACTAGGACAAGATTTTTAACAGTTTGCAAAAATTGGAATAGTACTATTCTTTTATTTTTGGAATATGTATTATCTTGTAAAACAATGATAGCTATATAAACTTACTGGTGGAAATTCTGAATCCCTAAATAAAAGTTGAGCTAGATGCGCAATGCCACAGTGTTTCCTAATCAAGCTGATTTTTTATTCTAAATTCTCATCAGCAAGTTTAAATAGCTGCTATTGTAACAGATGTAAATTTTCCAAGTGGATGAAATAAACCCGGGCCAGGATTCGAACTAGGGATGTGTTGCTGAAGCCGCTAATGCTCTTCCAACTGAGCCATCCCGCACGAATACTGAACAGCTCAGTTGGAAGAGCATTGGCGGCTTCAGCCAATACATTCCTGGTTCGAATCCTGGCCCGGACTCCAATGCTCATCCAACTGAGCCATCCCGGAACATATTGGAGGACAATTTCACCTAAAAAACTTTAACGGTTACATAATCTGGTCTGATACTTTGGACCAGCTCAACAGAATAAATCGAAGGTCAATGAATGGAACTGCAAAAACGCTGCATAGAAAATTATATCGGATTAATTTATAATACGATTATTCAATAGGTAAATTAATTATAACGGGTGTAAATTTTTCAAATAGGTGAAAAAAGTCCGGGCTAGGATTCGAAGTAGGGATGTGTTGGCTGAAGACGCCAGTGCTCTTCCAACTGAGCCATTCCGAACGAATACTGGAAGATTATTTCACCCAAAAACCGTAACGATCACATAATCTAGTCTGATACTTTGGATCAGCTGAGCAGAATAAATCTAAGATCAAATATTGAACTGCAGATAACGCTGTATACGACATTACATCAGATTAATTTACAACACGATTATTCAATCGGTAAATTAACTATAACAAATGTAAATTTTCCAAGCGGGTAAAAATGTCCGGGCCAAGATTTCCAATTTATAGAAAATGTTCATGAACTTATAAATTAAATTTAAAACACACAAAGAAGAAAAACGTTAAGTAATATAGTTAAACTACATAAGTTAAAAAAATACAACGTTATAATGCACAAATTCCATAAGACACTAACATCCCAAAGAATTATATACGTGGTTTCAAGGATGCTGAATCCCCTTCCTCAGTGATAAAAAACAGGCAGATGAAATTGGTTCAAAAACCCCGGCATGGTTATAGCCCCGAGTATTGGCTGTGGCATGATTGAAAATGTGTTAGCAAAGAGTTTAAATACAAAAAAGAAATGACGTAACTGTACGGAAATAGCTAGAAGTCAGAGCCCACTACCCAGGATTTCTCCACAATTCTGAATGAAAAGGAGTGCTGGCCATATCGTTTACTAAAGTAGAAGTATGTATATGAATATTGTAAGCTTCGTAAAAGTTTACATCTAAAATTGAACTACATTTTTGAATTAATTTTTCATCGTTATAATTAAAGTGATGGTTAAAATTCAAGCAATGTTTAGCTATTGTAGATTTTTCACATTCCTGTCTAGACATAATTACGATGTTCTTTAACCCTTAGAGCTCTGATGGTGGAATTTTCCACCACTTAATTTTAATTCCGAAAGGTCACAATGTTACCGGAATATTTGACCAAACTTTTTGGAAAAAATTTAATGCATTTGTTCTTGTGTCTATGGTAAACCGAATTTTTTCTTTTCAAAATTCTGGTGCCAGTGTGACATTTGGAATTTTGAAAAAATTTACCCACCAGAGCTTAAAGGGTGTCTAATTCTTAGTGCACGCTTCGTCTGCCCAATGTAAGATAGGCCACACTAACAAAAAACTCTGAAATACCCCAGTAATCATGATCGTCAATTGAATCTTTGAGATTAGAAAAAGTGACTTTATTAGTTGGCGAGAAAATAACCTTGAAATTAAATCGATTGAGAATCTGAGAAATTTGTGTGCTGACTTTAAGAAAATAAGGCAATACAACAACAATTTTAAAATCTTTATTTATTAAAGTAGAATAAGAGACAATCAAAGGCTTGGATAAAATACGGTTAATGAAATTTAAACTAAATCCGAGATCGATGGCAATTGCTTTATTTTAGTTAATTTCACAATTAAATAACTCAGAATTTGAACAAATTTTGCGGGCACGGAAAATAAGTGTATTGCACGTTTGTGGTGGTGTGGGGAGGATTGGAATTATAATGAGGGGGCAAACTCACAGCAAAAGGTTTTCAGTAAACTGTTGGCAAAAATTCAGAAGTAATACGAATTACACTGGTGTCCAAAATTTAAGCACAATTGGTAATTACCGTAATTTCGGGTGTATAAGCCGCAGATCAAACAATTCTTTTTCGACCCAGAATTTTTTAAGAAACAAATATAACTAGCTAGATCGCCGTTAATACTTGTCTTCGATCACTAAATAAGATTTCTGGGTCCAAAAAGAATTGTTTGATCCGCGGCTTATACACCCGAAATTACGGTAAGTAATTATTTTTAAGTAATGAAAGAAATATGAATCGGAATGTGCTGAAACTCCAGGTGCGTAAACAAAATAGTACGCGTCACATATTTTCGCGAAGAGTTTCCCCCGAAATCGAACAGGGGACCGTCAACAAATTGAAAAAGAACGAAGATCTTTTGGATAACCCTGTCAAAACTAGTGTAGCAAAAGCGTTCAAACTGCACATTATGATTAATTGGCTTATTGTAATGTACTGTGTTAATTTTTATAAGGATAGCATGTATACTTGTAGAGAAATTAAGGTTTTTATAAAAACAGTCCTAAATTTTTCCAAGTTTTTTGCTCATAATTTGCAGAGTCCTTATTATAAAATAATGTTCTTTTCTGAAAATATGACAAACATCATTGTACACAATACCCTGTCATCAGAATTTAAAAATAATAAAATTTGTATGAAAAATGAGTATGTTTAGTAAATAATTTTTCATTTCGCATGCGTCAACGATATCAAAATGTCATTTGCATATTGTGTTAGCTAAATGTATAGAGCAACTTCTGTAAAGGTTTCAAAAACATAGCCTGAAAATTCTGAAAATGGGAGCCTATAGAATCAACTCAAAATCCGTTATTCCTAAAGGAAGCAAAAAAATCAGGGGTTTTACCTAAATATAGTTGTACGTGCAATATTGTGTAGGCACTAAACAATGGAATATGGATACAGCCCCTCATCTTTTTGCTTCATTTAGGGAATAAAGGATTTTGATCTCATTCTATCAACGATAATTTTCAGAATTTTTAAGCTATGTTTTTGAGACTTTCACAAAAGTTGCTCTATACATTTAACTAACATAATATGCAAATGAAATTTCAATAGCGTTCACGCATGCGGAATTAAAAATTATTTAGTAAACCTGCTCATTTGTCATACAATTTTTATTATTTTTTAATTCTGATGACAGGGTATTGTGTACAATGATGTTTGTCATTTTTTCAAAAAATAACACTATTTTATATTAAGAACTCTGCAAATTATAAGCAAAAAACTTAGGACTGTTTTTATAAAAACCTTAATTTCTCTACGAGTATACATGCTATCCTTGTAAAAATTAACACAGTACATTACAATAAGCCAATTAATCATAATGTGCAGTTTGAACACTTTTGCTACATTAGTTTTGACAGGGTTATCCAAAAGATCTTCGTTCTTTTTCAATTTTTTGACGGTCCCCTGTTCGATTTCGAGGAAAACTCTTCGCGAATATATGTGACGCGTACTATTTTGTTTACACACCTGGAGTTTCAGCACATTCCGATTCATATTTCTTTCATTACTTAAAAATAATTACTTAATTATCAATTATGCTTAAATTTTGGACACCAGTGTACTAAAACATCCAGAAAAGCAAGCCTTTGTTGAGTTTCACAGGGTTCGCACATATCTACCACTAAAATTATACAGTATTTTGAATGTATTTCACCTGCAGAAAAACAGTGCGCAAACTGCAAATCGAGGAGGTGGTTGCGAATTCTGTTTCTTAAAAATTAAGTATAAATTTTCTTATCATTAATAGTGGCGCCGAAGTCCTTACAAAATATAAGGAGTGTGCGAACCCTGTTTCACCTTCAAACGTAATCTGAATGCATGGGTCTATTGAATTGAATAAATCGAGTACAGCGTTAACATTATGGTTGGATAAATAAAGTAAGGCGAAAGAATCACCTACGTAACGAGTATAAAGAGGAAACTGTATTAATGTAAATAATTTTTCTTCAAAATAATGCATATAAATACCACTCAAAACCGGACTTAAACGGTTCCCCATAGCTAAACATTCTGCAATTTTATAAAATTTTCCCTGAAACAGAAAAGTATTTTGAACAAAAAAAAAAAAAAAAAAATCTGAATTACCAGAATTTTAAAATGGAAATTTTAATTTTGTAATGTGCGTGAAGAAAAGGATTTGTATATTTTGAAATAAATCTGTTTTTAAATTCTGGTGAACAAGAACAAAGAAAACAGCTCAAGTGTGGTTTGTAAATTTGTTTGTAGTGTTTTGCATTTTGATGCTGAACAATTAGAATCAGGATAAAATGATATATAGGTCACGCAAATAACAGAATACATAACCGGCAACGATTTGTAATCTCTAGAAGTGTGATTTCAGTAATTTTCTGTGAATTTCCGTCTTAACCCTTTCATTACCATGATATAATACGTTCTGGAAATTCAGCAACTCTCAGAATCCGAATTTACACCAGAAAATCTCAATGATAAATTTCGCTTTCTTTAAATATGGAATGTCTGTTATTGAATAAAACAAGTATTGCTATTTTAATTTTCTGGTGTGAATTTGATATTTCCGAATTAAATATAGAGAAAAAAATAAG
This sequence comes from Maratus speculifer, assembly GCA_964019185.1. Classification (NCBI taxonomy): domain Eukaryota; kingdom Metazoa; phylum Arthropoda; class Arachnida; order Araneae; family Salticidae; genus Maratus; species Maratus speculifer. The sequence continues at coordinate 403,326,308 of OZ025293.1, forward strand.
AAATGTCATGATGCCGTTTGGTCTCATTGGGAATGAAAGGGTTAAACAAAAAAAAATTAGCTAAACAATGGCGCGTATTTAAAGATAGTCGGTTAAATGTTGGTCCGTACAAAATATTTCGATGTGGTTAGCTATCTGTCTGTCCGTCTCTACAAACTCTAACTTGTGTTAATATAGTTGAAGTACTTTGTAATTGATACATGTTATTTAGATTTATTATGCCGTGTTTGTATTGAATGTCTGTAGCGTTTTTAGTTCATTCACACGGACATTCATAAGCATTCCATAATATTATTATCTGTGAAGAAATTTCGTAAATATATAAATACATAGGACCCACAGTCGTCCTTTAGATTGTCTGTCCAACGGTGTGTTTGTCCGTCTGTCCGTACATAACAGTGCAAAAACTTCCAAAAAAATGGCTTGAAATTTATTAGATATACTCTTTGCCGGAATTGAATGGAATTTCACGAAAATTGAATAAAAACTTAAAAATAAATTAATAAAATTTTTCTTCATTCTATTAAGTCTTATTATGGGTAACTAATTTTAAAATATATCATGATAGGTAATGATTCTGTGTTCTCTTGGTGATTTGTCACACTTAAGATGGAGATCATATTATTATCTTTTACACAAATATCTATATCTATATCTATCTATATATATATATATATATAGATAGATAGATAGTTTTTTTTCCTATTAAAAAATTCTATTATTAATAGTGGAAAATCCCTGAAGCGTTTGAACCCTGATTTATAGCCCTATGTGCTTTACACGTATTATGAATATTTTAAATATATTCACTATCTAAACTAAGAAAACAGTTAATTTAATGCGAGTATTTGCTGAATATGTTTCTTAACTATTCCAATTTTCCTGTAAAAAGAATTTTTTTTTTTTGTTTATTCTGTTTTTTCTAAAAAAGATTAAAGTATTAAAATAAAAAGTAGAATATAAAATGAAATATTAATTTTTTGTTTGTTATAAGAATATTCCATTCAAAGAAAATCTGCGTTTTTATCAACACTGCTTTTAGGAATGTATTCACAGTCTGTTGATGAATATTAAATCCCTGTTTTTTTATCTAACATTTATTTTAGACTAAATATTATTGCACATTAAATTTACATAATAAAACCATAAAATATATAAATAAATATATTATTGATAACGACTATTTTTAAAGCTTTTCAAATGTAAACAATTAATCATCTAGTAATAATATAAAATAGACAATCCCCACATTCAAAATATAACAACAAATAGTCTTGTTGTACATTCAAAATCAAAGGTTCATTTAACGAATATGCCATTAAATGAAATCAAATATAGTTATTTTCCAAACTATTAATATAACTCTATACTATGGATGAATATGTAAATGCTTTTGAAAAGTGCGTTATTTCAAAAATTAATAGATGTCATAAAGAATTAATACCGAATCCCATCGAAGATCATCAAAAACAGCTGATGACCACTTCGATTTCATATTTCATTTAAAACTGCCCTAAAATGTTAAATATTTGAAATAAAAAAAGGACTTAACGTATTTTCTATAAACCGGGTAGAATGTTGCTTAACACGGAAAGCTCAGCTTGGAAGGTCCGGTTATTTTATTTTACTTTATGAATAAATTGTGATGCAGTTCTTAAACATATTATATTTAAAAGTACATATTTTTTCCTATTCGACGTTGTAAAATATAATTTTTTTCTTTTATACATTTATTGACTCTTTGAGGGGCGGTGGTGTGACTATGAAACTACCTAATTTAAATCCCAAAGGCCATATTGTCACCAATATTTTGATAAAAATAAATAAGGTTTTTTTTATATGTGTGAATGATAGCCTTTTTAAATATATATATAATTAAATTTGTTTTTAAATTCCGTAAACAATGTAAACAATGGACTTTCTTTGTCCCTCAAAGGGTTAAATATGTTTATTTTTTATTTTTTAACTTATTTGTTTGTTTGTTTACTACGATTTCATTTCGTTATGGAATATATTACTGGGTTCTTATGCATGAAGAGATTCACTGGACTTTAAGTACCAGAAATTTCAAAAGTACTGGTCGCTGTATCTCAAGATAGATTTTATTTTTCATTAAATAAGTCAAATATTGCTTTACGAAATTTCTGGTAGCATGTGTTTCAAAGGCCTTGAAATGTATGTTGCCTGTATTAGCCAAAATGAAAATCCGAAATATTTATATTGATTTAACCCCTTGAAGGGCGCTGATTCATTTTTGGACCACGTAATTTTAATTCTTAACCCTTTGAGCTCTGGGGTGTAAATTTCTTCAAAATTCCAAATGTCACATTGGCACCAGTATTTTGCAAAGAAAAAAAACGGTTAACGATAAGCACGAAAAAATGCATTAAACATTTTTCAAATAAATTTGGCCAAATTTTCTGGTACCGTTGTGACATTTCGGAATTAAAATTATGTGGTGGAAAATTCTACCACCAGAGTTCAAGGGGTTAAATGCCACATTGGCCACGTATTTTTGGATTGAAATTTTTCCTTTTTTACGAGTACGCGAAGAAAAACTTACTTATTATCAAATAAATTTGTTTTTAAATTCCGGTGTCATTCAGTGGTTTCAAAATTTTACACAGAGAAGTGATTTGCTCTTGAAACGGTTTACTGGAAACAGATGGGTATTTCCATGAGCACATGTCGTTAAGTCACATACTACGATTTTGGATACTAGTATTTTAAAACGGAAAAATGTTACATATTTTATTAGATATAATTAATTGATTGAATAAGGCCATGCAAATTTTTCGAAAATAATGGTGGTCAACAGTTTAACAGTTACTATTAATGTGACTTACACGACAAGGGCTCATAAAAATACCCAGATTAAAATTACCTAATTGATCTACATGCGATAAAGAGAGAGTTTTAAAAACTTTTAAAGTTAACTTTAATGCATAAAAAATGTAATTTTATTTTCAATCAAGTTCAGTTAAACATGACTTTTTTGCTTTTTCGACGAAGAAAAAATTAGAAATGTGCGTTATTTAGAAGCTAAATAAATGCGAAATTTATTAATTACGAATTTTTTTGTCAATATGATGTAATACTTACATATAGACATATTTTCACTTCACAATAAAGATATATAGCTTTAAAAAAATTACTAATTTCCATAAAATGATATATTAGGGTTCGTACGCTTCAACGACTTCCAAGCACCTTTAACCAGATTTTTTAAAAGTAATATTTGCCTTATTTGAAGAAACAAAAATTTCTATTTTTAGATACAGCGACCAGTACTTAACCCCTTGAGGGGTGGTCGTTTCATATATATACCACTTAATTTTAATTCCACATTCGCACCGGAAATTTGTTAAAGAAGATTACTATTCATGGAATGCCTGAAGTATAGAGTTTTCTTATTTATAAATAAAGTTGTTTTAAATTCCGGTGTCAGTCTTTAATTTCAATACTTAAGCTATGAATTTGCCCTGCCCCGCAAAGGGTTAACAATATTGCTGGTATTGAAACGTCCAAAATCCCATGAATCCCTTAATGCGTTCTTGAAAATAAATTTTTTCTCCTAAATCTATCCAGAACTCTAACGCCGTCCTTTTTGTTTTCGAAAACTGTTTTTGTAAATCAAATTTCTTCTTTTAGATTTCTTTTAAAATTTTTAGAATACTCCGAAAAATTATTACTTGTACAATAATTCTAATAATCTTACTCAAAAATTATTTTTCTTACATGTTCTAAAATCTATCATTTATGCAATTCTTATGAATTACTCTTATTCAAAAATATAACCATCCGGTGTCCTAAATATTTCTTATTTATATAGTAGATTTTATATTATAAAATGCGTTGAGTATCCCCATTTTTGTTCAAAACTATATTCCCTGCAGATCATAGCTTTTAAAAACTAATTTTACCTTTCATTCGATTTCTGTTTAATCTTTTTACTGTACCGGATTTGTTTTCATTTTCCTTTTATTTCAGTGATTTTTCTTATGTGACTATTATACATATATTTCTTTAGTTAAAGAATCTAATACTTTCCTGTTTATGAAAGCTATGTTACAAATCGTTGGTCATATGCTTATGTTTTTAGAGCAGTAAATTTATTAAATTATTCCTCGTCATGAAAAGTTTTATTTGTATCTTTATTTGCGTTTGGCACAAATTTTATTTTCTCAACATTATTTGACATTCATCTTTTGTTCACTTTAAACATAATTATTTTTTATTATTAGTATAACCCTAGAGTTGTACACTGTCAGTGCGTAACCGAAAATGCACCAGTTCCACTCCAGATTTTAAATTCCCCACTTCGTTTCACTATCCTCACTACTGCAAGTTGAAATAAAGTTCAAATAAGTTTAACTTTGTACAAAATACAATAGCATGTCCACTCTCAACGGTGGCCAATGGCTAATACCTAAACCGTTAGTCATAGACATATTGCTCCAATTGCAAAAATGCTTTAAAAAAAGGTAAAAAATTACTTTGCAAGCGATTTAGATAAAAAAACATTTTATTAAAAAATTACGAAAATTAACTTTTTATACGGTCCCCCGGATCTATTAGTGATAGTAAAAAAATTCCATCACCCTATCAAGCAAGACAAAAAAGGCCCTATTTATCTAGCATTAAAATTGACCGCGTTATGAAACTAACTTTCATGACTTAACCCTTTCCGGCGCAGACAAATTCTAATCGTTAAATGAGAAATTGTTGACTGACACCGGAATTTACAAAAGACTTTTTTAGAAATTAAGATTTCCCTAATTTAAGCTGTCATTGTAAAAGTAAAATTTTACTAAATTACTATTGGTGCCGTTTGCAAGTTTGGAATTAAATTTAGGTGTTGCCGGACTGGTAACACTGCGCCGGAAAGGGTTAAACAGCTTTTCTGTAGCTGAAAACGAATGAGTTGGACTGAGTTTTAAGGGAACGTACACTAGGTGCTTAAAGTATTATAAAGGGCGTCCATTTCCAACGCTGTCGAATAGCTAATTCCTAAATCATATCATAGACGTTTAGTTCCAATTACAAAAATGCTTTAAATAAGATAAAGAAATATTTTTAAAGCAATTTAACTGGAGGTGCTACCACCGTATAAGTTTTACAGTAGTGTTAATTTTTATTAATTAATTTCTAGAATGGTTAAAATAGTTGAAGGCGTGAGTTTTAAAATTCTCTTTATCGAGAAAATAAAATTTTGGGAAATCGCGATTTTATTTTAAAAGAGGTGTGTTATTTTGATAAACTTATTTTTTGCTTAAAACGTTGATATGTAAGTTTCCCTAGTTCAAAATTTATATTCACAATTTAACTCATTTGCAAATATCCGAACGATGTTGAATTTGCACACTTATTTATATCCAATGACATTGTTATATTAATATAATTTTCGGTGCGTACCATTTATTAATTTTATAGGACTACACCAAATTCTGTTAGGTTAAGTAATCTAATAGAATTTTAAATATATGTCATTTTGTAACAATTGAAATTTTTGCTTTTCATAATTTATTTGAACAAACTTTCTGTTATTTTTTTTACTTATATTTTTGGTACAAATTTTGCTTTAATATGTAATCATCAACATAAATTTAAAAATAATATTGTAAAGCTTATTTTACTTTCAATGTTTATTGTTAAATTTTATATCTTGCGTTTCTTTTTATTGCCAGTAAATTTGTGACTGGCCCCTAATTTGCAGCAAAAAATATGCTTCAACTTTAAACAGCTATTATTCGGTTGGTTTTAATCGCAGAGGAATGGGACTTTTTTTGTATTACTTATTAGAGTAGTGGTAAAAATTTACTAAATATTACTTATAGGACGGGGGGACCAGTGTGACCGTTTTTGGATTGTTGTAAGAAATCTGGACTATTGTAGGACTTACAACAAGCTAAATCAAGCTGAAATCTCATGCTAAAAGATAGTTGTCAGTCTATTGATTCGAAATTAACAGATTCTCGTATAGATGGTAGGACCATCGAATTTATTTTTAGCTTGTTGTCAGTCCAAATCTAGCCTGATTTTAGCTTGAAAAAACGGTCACACTGGGGGGGGGACCGTATAAAAATTTAATTTTCGTAATTTTAATATAAAAAGTTTTTGACCTAAATCGCTTGAAAAACAATTCTTCACATTTTTTAAAGCATTTTTGCAATTGGAACTATATGTCTATGACTAACGGTTTAGAAATTAGCCATTGGCCACCGTTGAGAGTGGACAGCCTGTTGTATAGTGATAATAAAATATAACACATGAAACGCCTAATTGAATGAGAAAATGCTTGCATCAAATGCTGCAAGATTTGCAATAAAAAAAATTTTGTCAGAGTCTAAGTTGTAAGTTCGGCTTCTACTTTTAATTTTAAAAGCACGGAAGAAAATTTTTCACTTTATGTAACCACGAAACGTCTCTCAGTAAGTAAAGTAAACAAATTTATACATAATTTCTGGTATCAATGTAAAATTTCAGGTTTTAAAAAGAGGCCAAATCCGCAACCAATTGAGAATAACAAAACATGACTGTAAAAATATGGATACCCGTAAGTGGCACAGGTAAATCAAGGAAGCGGTTGTCTGAAGCTAGACAATGTTAAACTTTTGAAGCAAATAGATGTTTCACACATTACAAGTGAATTCTGTTCTTCCGATATATGCATTCGTTTACGGGACACAGGATAAATTATTATCTGAACAATGCTTGCAGTGTAAACTATTGAGAGTATAAATATTTATTTCGTTGTTAAATCTGGGCAAAATTATTTCAATGTAAACTGTTTAGAAAACTTTTAGACGTTTTAAATTTCATAAAACAGAACTGTTTTTTGTAAATAAGGGAATAGCGAACCTGTTGCCAGTGGCCAAACTGTCATCACTATTTATGAAATGTAATTAATATACCGTAAGCGGGTGTATAAGCCGCGGATCAAACAATTATTTTTCGACCCAGAATTTATTAAGAAACAAATGTTACTACTTAGATCGACGTAAATATTTGTCTTCAATCACTAAATAAGATTTCTGGGTCCAAAAAGAATTGTTTGATCCGCGGCTTATACACCCGAAATTACGGTAATGGTAAAGATTATAAAACTAGTGTTTTAAAAAGAAAAAGAAACAGAATTTTTAAGAAAAACTTAATTCTGCTTTAAAAGCTCGAAACGTACAAACGTATTTGGACTATAAATGGAACGTAAGTGGAATTTTATAATTTTTTTTTCTTTCTTAATGCGAAAATGTGTATTTTCTTTCAAATATGCTTACAATGTGTTATTTTTAATTTGCTTCTGTAAAACTTCATCGCCACCAGTTTCCACATAAAGAAAAGTTGAAATATAAATTTAATGTGGGTGCTTAGGTTCAATTTGACTAATATCTTTGGTGGATTCTCCAACAAAAACGGCGTGTTCGCAAACAGTGATTTGCTGCTGTTGCCACGCGTCGTTTGTAATCAAACAGAGGGAACGTGCGTGTCATGTATCGTTTCTGCGTTTTCGTACTGTTCCGGTGCTAATCCGTTTCCTGCTTCTGAATGTTTGCTAAATAGTTTCCAAAAACAATTTTAAATTCTTTAAAATAAGGGAATAACTGTTGATTCAATCTTTGCTGCAAACTTAAAATTGTAGTATAATAGATAGAAAAACAAAATAGGAAAATGAAAAATCTAAAGCACCGTCAAAAAAAATAAGAATAACTAATGCATAAAAAATCAAACAATAAAACTCATTTAAAAAAATGAAGTCAGTTTCTAAAACAACCTGTAAGTAAAGCTGGAATAACATAAACTTTAGTCGTATAGAGATCCATTCCATTCAGAAAAGAAAAAGGAATAACTAGGCTTATACGGGAGATGAAAATAAAAAATGAGTTAAAAGCAAACTAAAAAGGAAAGATTCGGTAAAATTTGTTGTATCAGTATTTTTTTACTTACTTCTTGTTTTATGAGCCGTTATGCTTTTTACTTTAAATTATTAATTTATTCAATTGATAAATAATAAGCATTCATCTTTCAATTTTATTTATTTCAACTCTTAATGAATTAATTAAAATATGCATATCAATTAAAAGAATATTTTAAGATGAACTGACATGCTTAAAACACATTATCGCATTTAGGACATTGGACGTCTCATTTAGGATTTAACTACTCAAAATGCGACAATGGTATAATTTTAGCTTATATTAAAAAATGAATTCAGTTTTTATGAAATAAATTAGTTCTAAACTAAAGGCACAGTATGCAATAAATTTCTGCTTAATATAATATATATTTATTAAACAAAATAGCAAATATTTCAAAAATGTGACAAAGCTATGAGTAATCGCGTCGCATTTAGCACATTGACCTAACCTCAATTGCGAGTTTGGAATTAAAATTATGTGTATCCAGGCCGCACACACTGCACCAGAAAAGGTTAAATAAACAATACTAAAACCACCAATGAATTTCAAATAGAATTATTCGATAAGAATTGCATGTTTTAAGTATTTTGAACGGTATAGATCAGAGAAATTTCAGATCAGCAATAAAAAAAGATGCGGTTAATATTAGCAAAAAAAACTTCGTCACTGGGCTTAATAGAATACCAGAGAAAAAAGTACGGTTCAATAAATAAAGAATTATTTGCGTTCAATGATAATCACTGATTGGAAGATTACAGGCAGATTTCGCATAAGCATATGTTCAAAACGGTAGGCATAAAAGGTGTGAGAGCAATGTAAATAGGATGTCAGTTTCTAGTACCGCGATCATGGATGGGAGCTGAAGCTACAATCTAATTGCATCCAAGTTACAGATTATTTTACACAGCTGCGCAGCAAATTGTTCCTCTATTTCAAAATTTTCACGGACATTTTTGAAATGCACAACATGATAGAAAAAACTTCTAATAATTTAAACCTCAACACAGAAATGTTTTTGGGTTTATTTGTGCATTTTTGTGTATGGGATGTAGAATTAATAAACACCACTGATTGTAAAAAAATGTATAATGAATCTGAGAAACGCACTTGTGTTGATTATGTCTTACAAATAGTACTGTGACCAATATAGTTCTTGAGCTCCTGTAAACGATTAGATAAATACCAGTTACAGCCCTGGAAAAAAATAAACAACTATACTGATTTCTCAACATACTATTGTAGAAGAAAGTTGCCGGTACAGAATAAGTGGAAATAATGTTTAAATTTAAATAATGGCTACATTTAAATAATGTCTATATTTAAATTATGTATAAATATATATTTTCTTAAAGAACCATCTACATATTAAACGAAACAAAATTTCATCTTTTAATGGCAAGACTCAATTTTAATAATATATTTCAAACCTTGGGTTCAAACAATGTCTAGACATCAAATTTCAAGTACCGTAATTTCGGGTGTATAAGCCGCGGATCAAACAATTCATTTTGGACCCAGAAATCTTATTTAGTAATTGAAGATAAATATTTACGTCGATTTAAGAAGTTACATTTGGTTCTTAAAAAATTCTGAGTCGAAAAAGAATTGTTTGATCCGCGGCTTATACCCCCGAAATTACGGTAATTTGAGTGGCAGGTTTTTGTTTTAAAAACTTCCAAATTTTCGTGCTTCTATATCTCCTGGAATTGTTTTCCTACTGTGATATTTTTCTATGCATCAAGAGTACTAAAATACCCAAACATAGATACATTCAATTTGCCATGTTTATAATTTTGTATGATATGAATTATGAATTATGAAATTAATATTTGAAGAAATTATAAATTGCGCCGTACATTTTTTTATGGATTTAGATTTATTAAAATTTTAGATTTTTCATTCATTAAATTTATTATTTAATTAATATTTAAATTTATTTAGATTTATTAAATTTTTCTTCCAACTGGTTTTTAAATTATGCTTACAAAACGGCAAAATGATGGTTTTACGAAAAAAGTGACTAGATAGTTTAAAAATTCAAGTACTATCCTGCAAACTGGCAGTCTTCAATGATTGCTTGAGGTGCGCCTAAGATGCCTAGATCAAGAAGGGAGCTCTTTCGGCCAACAATTCAATTTTGATACAGACCGTAAAATATGTTCGTTTAAAAATAATTATTTTCCCGGAAACTTATTGTACGAATCGCATGAACAATTTGTTTATAGGATAATTGAAGGGTGTACAGTTTATTTATTCTATTCGATTCGGGTATTGCTATTGAAAAAAAAATCAAAGTTAGGGTTCGTTTTAATATGTATATGACCTCCTATATAAATTTTGTGTACATCATTTAAAAGTTGGCTTTATTTACAATCGTTCGCTGTCAGTAACTTTCTTCTACAATAATTTTTGCAGAGTTAGCAAGAGGAGTTAACTTTTTTCCCACAACTGTAGTTTTCTTTCTACGATAAACATTATATATACATCTGGGCAATGCACACTACTTTATATATTGTTGAACTGTAATACTATTTTATAACCAAATTTAAAATTATTTTCCCAATGCCACATATTGGTGTGAGCATTTATATTGGTGTGAAGGCATTATTTTATGCGTATCTGTAATTGAATTACTACCTATGACAATAAATTTCGGTGAATAGTCCTGTAAAATTAATGTAGATGAAATATTAACAAAAATTACCATACCATCCTTCAAAATAGTTTTCTCCCATAACTATGCACCGCTTCGATCTGCTATACATGCCCTGAGAAATTTGCAAGAAGTCTTCTTTTGGGATGCAGTTCAAAAGCATCGTCACGTTTCGTTGGATGTCAACAATATGGTCAAATCTCTTTCAAAGAGAGTTTGAATGGGGAAAATAGTAAGAAATCTGGAGGATTGAGATCTGGCGAGTATGGTGGATGTTCAGTTTGCACCAAAACTCATGAATTTCTTTTTGGTGTCTTGCAAAGCTTAAAACCAAACATTAAACTGAGATTTGACCATATTGCTGACATCCAACGAAACGTGACGAAGCTTTTGAACTCCATCCCAAAAGAAAACTTCTTGCAATTTTCTCAGGACATGTGTAGCAGATCAAAGCGGCGCATAGTTATGGGAGAAGACTATTTTGAAGGATGGTATGGTAATTTTTGTTAATATTTCATCTACATTAATTTTACAGGACTATTCACCGAACTTTATTGTCAAAGGTAGTATAAAATGGTTCGTGTATGGAATTATGAGAGGAACAAACGTATTCTTAATTAGACAATAACGTAGATGCCAAAATCTCTTAATTATTGCGGAATCTCACCAAAGATGAATATGTTTTCAAGCGGAAAATTTTTTTAACCAAAAATTTCAAAGTGACATCGAAAATGTTCATTCTAGAAAGAAAATTCATTTTTTATATCTATTTTCCGATTTTAGCTTGCAAATTTTGAAATAATTAATTAGGAATAATTAAGATATGTTTGCATCTATGCTATAGTGAAGCTTCAACAGGACCCGATTTCGCAGTGGTTTATTACTACCGAGTAAAATTTCCACCAATAAATGCAAGTGAAAAAATTCTCCTTTTTTAAATGTCTCATGAATAGAAAATTCCATTAAAAATATTGGAAAAAATTGGTGTTTATTTTTTGGGGGTAGGTTTAATTCGGCGGTTTTGGGTTATCTGATTCCTAAAATGTGTAAATCGTTCAAAAGCCGGAATTTTCAGCAATCCAATACTTTATTTTTGTAAACATAGTTATTGAATAGAAGTGTTATTGTCTAGAAATGTAGTTTCTGCGTTGCAAAAATAATTTATGTCATATTGTCATATTTCTTTTTTAGATTGTAAGACATTTTATATGAAATTCATACAGTGAAAAATATTACCTGAACGATAAACCCGAAAAAACTATCTAAAAAACCAATTTACCAGTGACATGCAAAAGAGGGAATAATTACTACTACTTTAAAACATTTCGCAGCTAATGTGTTAATGTATACAAATTTTAGTATGTTTTATATAGTATTCCAAAATACATTGTCAACAATTTTTTCCCATGCACAATGATAATGATACACACATTAAATAGCTTTTCTTAATGTCATTTTAAAGAACTAATATTCTATAATAAACCTCGGTAACGCATACGAAACTCATGCCAAGTATATTTAAGCAAGTTGGAGCACGCTCATACCGACAGCCAGGCAGAAAGACAAAGCAAAATTAAATACACCTGTCAACTATCTTGGAAAGTGTGAAAAAGTTTTAAACACAAAAAGAATATATATATATTTTCAAATATATCGCTTGTTTTTTGTTTTTTCAGTTTCTTTCAAGATAATTATTGATTTTTAAATAAAATGGAATTTGCTATGGAATTTTTATTTCAAACTTGCTGCTTTTCTAACAAGTTCATTACCGTAACTTCGGGTGTATAAGCCGCGGATCAAACAATTCTTTTTGGACCCAGAAATCATATTTAGTGGTTGAAGACAAATACTTACGTCGATCTAAGTAGTTACATTTGTTTCTTAAAAATTTCTGGGTCGAAAAAGAATTGTTTGATCCGCGGCTTATACACCCGAAATTACGGTAATCTAATTTTTTCTACTTCGATTTTGAAAGATTTAATGCTTGTCTATTTATATTGGATGTAAATTTGACATTATTTTACTTTTCGTTTTTTAAGAAAGATATTACGAAAGATAGATTTCGTTTTTACTTATTTTTATTATATCTCGCTTTTTAAATAAAAGGATTTATTGAAAAAGAAAATCAATTTTAAATCCGTATTTGCATTGATTTTATAAGTCTTTTCATACAATCGTTCGGAATTTAATATAAAAATAAGCCAAAATATTTCCATGCAAGGAATAAAAATGCTTTTGCATAAGTATATTTAATCTCATTTCTTTTATTTTTTATTTTTTGTTTGTTTAATGAAATTTTATTTATGATTGACTGTCAAAACGCCGATCCAGTGGCGTGGTCGGTAGCGTCAGCTCCTCCCACACCGCTGGACCCTGGTTCGAATCCAGCTAGCGGCATGGATGTCTGTGTTGTCCCTGTGATGTGTATTAAATGTATGTACTGTATTTCCTGTAATAATAAAGTGTTCTAAATTAGTTACAGTGTATTATGGATCATTCGAAGTAACAGCCACTGTAGCTACAGACCTCAAAGCATTGTTCATTCAAATCAAATCATTCAAATCAGACTGTCAAAACATTATAAATAGAAAATAGTTTTTCTGTTTTATTTTAAATTTTTTAATATTATATTGTTTGATTTTAAAAATTGCTAAATATTGTTTAAACTTTTAAATTCTGCGAATTTAATGTTTAAAAAATGATTAAATTTCAAATTTTGATTAGAGGTTGTAGATGTAGAAAATAGTAGAATGAATCAACGCCAATTCCAGAATAATTTCTCCTATATTCCTACCTTCGTCCACTTTTTGAACATCACTTTTATTTAAAGAAAATTTGACTAATAAATTTGTTTAAAATATACTAGGAAGAACGTTTCTCTAAAGATTGTTGCAGAAATATATCAAAATGTCTTTCAAAAAAAAAAAAATTATGGGTTTAAAAAACCGGACCAGTGGCAGCCTTGTCTATACGGCATTCAGAAAATTTTCTGTCGCCTTTAACCGAATAAACTGGACTGCTAAAGCAGTGTTATTGTGTTTTTCGAAAGTCGTTTCCGTTTGGGAAAAGTAATTCTTACCGAAAAATTTTAGCATTTAATTGGTAGGTATTTTTTTTCGGATATCTAATTTTTAGTAATTAATGGCCTAATTTTCCAGTGCGAATTGATTTTCCCAAACGGATACAATTTTCCGAACCAGCCAATAGATGAAACGCTTGCTTATAAAGATTTTTCTAACTGCGATCGTCAAATAAATGAACAATCTCTTAAAAAATATCAGAAATTGGCACCTCCAAAACATCCGTTCAGAAAATTATTTCGGTGGAATCAGCAGCAATCAATTGTGAGAATTGCACCTACTCTGAGACATCAATGTTTCAATGTACGGGCGGTACATTAATCCATTATAACCTCGCATATTTCTGATTTTTTTCATTGAAAACGGTTGCACGATGGTTTTCAAATGCTAAAAACAGCAAATCCTTCCGGCGATTTGACCATTTTTTCCGGTAACGGTCTAAATATAAAATATGCTTGCATAATTTGAGTTTATTGAAAACACAATTACATGAATGATTACAACACATAAAACGGTTACAATAAAGACACGGTTACAGGAAGTACATGAGTGAACACGATAGTGGTTGAACGCGACAGTGCACACGTAATTGCGTTCACTCATGTATTCAATCACATATTCTCTCGTATCACTCACGCATATATGCTATATATTAAAATTTATCTTACGATGGCGTAACCAGGGTGGGTGCCCCCCAAAAATAACACAGTAAAATTTTCTTTTTTTCATTCATAGTAAAAAATTTTCTGGATAGATAAGTCGAACAGAACATACAAAAATTGCCGGTATTCAGAGCATTTGGGCACGAACCCTGGTTATGCCACTGTCTTAAAGGTTTTTTTTTAACTCTAAAAGAAACACCAATATACAAATATACAGGGTGATTCCTAAATAGTGCTACAAACTTTAACCCCTTGAGCTCTGGTGATAGAAATTTCTACCACACAATTTTAATTCCGAAATGTCACATTGGCACCAGAAAATTCTACCAAATTTATTTGGAAAAGGTTTAATGCATTTTTTTTCCCCCGTGTTTATCATTAACCGTTTTTTCCTTTGCAAAAAACTGGTGCCAATGTAATATTTGGAATTTTGAAGACATTTACACCCCGAGATCTCAAAGGGTTATAGACAATTTGTCATAGGACACTAACAATCATTTATTGCATGGGTATGTGCAGGTGCAAGTAACGCGTTGAGGTAAAAACTCCAGAGGGCCATTTTGGCCCTTACTGTTTGATATATATATTTTTATTTATACAAGAAATTTCTCATGCAAATCTTTTTCTTATTTAAGACCGTCATTTGAAGAATATATAAAAAAATATTTTCTTTGAACATTTCCGGTATCAAAGGGAATTTTTTTAATTAAAAAAAAACAACTCAAAACTGGCAAATCTGTCAAACACAGGAAATGTATGAAAAAAAAAAGAAGTATTTTTTTTATTATTATTCAAAAAAATGATTTCACACCGGAAAATTTCAGAGATGAAGTTTTTCTTTGCGTAATCATGAAATGTCTGTCGTAAAGAAAGAAATCATTCATATGAGAATTTCTTGGTATAAATGAGAAATTTTGAAACAAAGAAAGGGCCATATTGCTCCCCCAGTAATTGTATCTGAGCGCGTCACAAGCGCCATATATTGCGCCATATATTGAGCGCCATATATTGCTACACAATAAACGATTGTTATAGTATCCTGAACTAATCCTAAAAGTTTGTACCATGAATTTATAATCACCCTGTACATACATACATGTGGTGCGTGTGCACAAGTGTTTCGTGGTATATGCGTATTTTATTTTATGTATTTATCCAAAAAGATTTTTGCAAACACAGAAATATCTATATACGTACTATTGCTGGAACAATAGCAAAATCCTATTCAGAAAACTTCATAATGTAAAAATGCATAAAAATTTCCAGTCTTTTAAACTGAAGGTAAGAGTATTTCCTTTACTATACGCATTTTAAGAGCCATTATTTTGAAAATCAGACAACATGTGACAGTTGTATTTTTTATTTACTTGATTTTTTTATATATTGAAGCAGTTCATATTTAAGGAATAATGTGCAATTTTAAAGCCCTGGAAAAATCCCCTCTTTCCTGTAGAAAATTTTCAAAATCAAGGTTGTGAATGCCATTTTCATGAAAAATGAAGTTCCATTACAATATCATTATTGAGTACAATCCCATTATTGTAAAATACTTTAAATTTACGCGTGGGAATTTGGTATCCCTAAATGAAAAGTCAGACAGATATGGATTGCCACAGTGCTGATTTTTTATTGGGTGATTCTAAACTTTCACCAGTAAGTTTAAATACCGTAATTTCGGGTGTATAAGCCGCGGGTCAAACAATTCTTTTTGGACCCAGAAATCTTATTTAGTGATTGGAGACAAATATTTACGGCGATCTAACTAGTTATATTTGTTTTTTAAAAATTTCTGGGTCGAAAAAGAGTTGTTTGAGCTTCGGCTTATACACCCGAAATTACGGTAGTTATTTTTGTTTCATGAGATGAAATATATTCCAAAAATAAAATTAAAGAATTTGCTATTAAATATTTTCCAGTGTTAATTCCAACATTAATGAGAAATCGGTCGATTAGTTATGACGTCACACCTCGTGTCCACTTGTATTGAGTATTTTGATAGCAGCGCTCTGATCCTTTTTGATACAAAATGACACTTCAATTGAATTTTCTTCAATATGCGAACTAGCCCAATGGCTTTACCGAGCTCCAAAATGATAGAATGTGATAGTTTGTCAAAAGCGTTAGAACCGTTTTGTAGATAAAATTAGTTTGACCAATAATGATCGAAAATGTGACCAACTAATTTAATTTTCTCGAACATGTGATATAGCCCCAATTGTCTTCTCATGATCCAGAGCTCCCGCTTGGTCCGCTTTTTGAACACACTTTTATTTAAAGAAAAAATTTATTTATTCGAAGAAAAATATAATTAAGAGCGTTTTTCTTGGAATTGTTGGAGAAACCTACCGCAGATTTCTTTAAAAAAATTAGTGGTTTTCAAAAATGGAGCACAAGGAACTCTAATAATAAGAAACGGCAAAATAAAAAATTTAGTCAAAAACATACGAACCGTTTTTAGATAAAACTAGATGGTACCCGTCAAGATTTGACGATAAACATGTTAAAAGATTAATTAGAATAATGTTAGATTTTCTTAATTAGTTACTTTTAAATAAAGTTTTGAAAACTTGATTTATTTATATGTTATCTACGTGATTCAATCAGATTCAAAGCGTTTCATGGTTCTGTCAGTCTAACCTACTTAAATAATCAACTGAGAGAATTTTAAGCAGAATTTTAAGAATTTTAACAGCGCTTGCTTTTTAGCAGACGGATAACTAACGTTAATTCAACGGATATCATTTTTATTTGTGTGTGACACATTTGTTGTTTATTTTTTTAAGAATGCGATTTGTAAGAATTTCCAAAATTTTTATTCTTACAAATATATCTCTAAAACCCTAAACTGGAAATTGGCTGTTTATATCTAATAATTACTATGTTTTAATTACTTTAAATATTTTTAAAAAAATTATTTTAAAAAAATGTTGAGTGTTTAATTTAATTTAATTATAAAGCATCAAAATAATAATGATAACAGACGAATTAAAATCATATAACTTTCCCTCGTAGTAAAATGCATCATTATCAGTACGGCTCGTCAGGGAGTGTTGCATCAGATTTTGCTTATCGCTAAAATTTAACAGAATCTTTTATATTATTCATTCGACAAACTTGGTTGATTGATTAAAGCTGAAATTTCTGTACAATTTTTACAGGTATGAAAAATTTGATGCCGCACTCCCTAACGAGCCGCTTCTGATCACTATTCAAATAAATTATTTTGCCGAGCGTTGGGATAGATCTCGAGTTCTCTACAAAAGCTCTGAGCTTTAAATTCGTGCCTTAAACCACTGAGATAACCAAACATGCTTCGACATTACTGATCCAAAAATCATCCACTAATTTAAATTTCTCGAACATGTGACAATCACCAATAGTTCTTTTATCTGAAAATGGATGTATGCAAGTTTTAGTCAAAATTGATTGAGGTTTTTTAAATATAATTATTTTCAACCTGATTCATAGTAACCCAAAATGACTCAGTAATAAAGAATTCTCACATATTTTACTTAACCCACTTCTTGTCCTCAAAAACGGTAGGGTGCAAAATTAGGTCAAAACCGTTACAGCCGTTTTTAAGATAAAATTTACTTACTGAGAAAGAAGATTTGCGTGTATCATATTATATGTTCGAATTTATATGAATAACTAAGAGATAAACGTATCGGGAAGTAAAACTATTGCAACTTATACTTTTATTTATAATTTTATTAATTTCGTCTCATTCCATTGCTTCAAAAAAATAAAAGAAAGAAAAAAAGAAAAGAAAAAATATTGTTTCTTTTAATCATTATTCTGACTGCAGGGAAACACTGCCGCAAACGTTACTACACTGATATACACAAATTATTCAAATAAAAGCTAAACAAATAGTGTACAAGAAATTAGATATCTTTGATTACACGCTCTTAATTTAATATACTGTAGTGAAATAAGCATCTTTGGAGAAATAATTTCACTTATTTTCTCTTGTGCATTAATAAATAACTCTGGTAAAAGAAAAATTTTCGCACCTTTAATGTAGCGTGTTAATTGATATAATAATGTATTATTACAGTAATTTTTGAAATATTTTCAACAGTTTAAATTTTAAAAATATTAAGGGAAAACTGTTCTGACTTAATTATTAAAAATCCTTTTTATTCATTTTTTGGTAAATTTAGTAAAAAATGCCAACTATTATATTTTCATCTATTTTGGAATTCCTGAAAAATGTTTGCAAATCTGCGCCAATCATGAACCATTCAAACTCAAACTAACTCCAGTTAAAAACTTTATCTACCGTAATTTACGGCGCATAATCCGCGGATCAAACAATATTTTTTCGTCCCAGAAATTTTATTTAGCAATTTGTGCCAAATATCTATTGCGAGTTAAAAAGTCAGATTTTATTTCCAGAATTTTCTGGGTCGAAAAATAAGTGTTTGATCCGCGGATTATACACCGGAAATTACGGTATCTATCTCCGTATGTATATTGTACCCGCCCCATATCAAACTATCCAACATGAAAACAGTATTTACCAGCGTCCACTTTTTAAAAGTTCAGATTTCTTGGTAAATACCACTTTTCTGGAATCGTAAAATTCCTATTTCTTTTGCCTTAATTATTATTATTATTCATCTAGGTGAAATATAGTGAAATTAATTATTTTGAATATGTGGTGCAAATCAAGAAAGTAGAATTTTAAAAGACAAACAATCACAGTTGCTTTTGAGATGTATATTTTTAACCTCTTCAGTCCCTGAGTACCCAAATGGGTACATCAGTTTTGTCCCATTTTATTAATGATACTCAAATATAAATGAAATTTCGATATAAGAATAATATGTTTCGAATTCTAAGATTCGAGCTAATGAAAATAAAACAAAAATATCGCTCTGAAGTCAAACGAGAGAAGAAATAATTCAGTAATAATTAAAAATACTGTAATAATCGCCAGTACCGAAGAGGTTAAACTCACAGGTTTATCACTGATAATCCATATAGCTCCTCTTGAAATGTTCTCTTTTGAAGACAGCTCAGACAAACAAATATTCAAACAAAGATTTGTCTTTAGATATTTCACAATTTTTACACGAATATATAGGTCACATACAGTAGAAAACAAATACACTTAAATATTTAAATGGAACAGGGGCTAATATATTATTAGTTAAAAAATAAAGTCAGTGAATAAATTAACAAAGCAAGGCTTTCGTCCGTAATTCAGTTTGAATTAGAATTTAGACGACGATAATAATGTCAAATCCTATTTAAAGGCCATTTGGTAATTCTGGTTTAATCAGTATTAAAATCTTCCAGACAATGCTAAATCTATTTATATAGAAAAATGCTCGAAAATTAAATGCAAAGTAAAATATGAAAATTTGTTTCGCTAATATTGGCGTAACAAATTTGTGTTACAGTTTCCAATCATTGTTTTAACTTTGTAAAACTGAAAGGATATCAAATAATTAAAATAACTTTCTCTTGTTATTTTACGCGTTTAAATATCAAATTCATTTTTCTTTTTACCACAGTCGACGCCTAGAGAGCTTCCAAATAAAGAAAATGTTTTTCGTAACATAAAATACTCCTGTTGGAGTTTCCAATATTTATTTTCTTGGCCATTTTGAAGCTGATAGGATTTCAAACGATTAAGGTAATTTTCTCACATTTATTTGGCCATTTTATTAGGCATTGCAAAATTAAATTATTTTTTATATAGCAGTAGATATATGATTAACTTCCAACTTTTATTTTAAATAATAGAATTTTTTCAAAAATATTTTTTTAACACTGAAAAATTATTCATGAGAGTAATTTTTCAACATTTTAAGTAGGGATTAACAGGCAATCCTGCTTTCGCTGTATATCATGATTCCACAATGTTGATTTTTTTTCAGTTTGTTTTTTTTAGTAATAACTCCAGTGTTTTTCTTTTAATAAAGTTACTAGGGATTTCAAACCCGGATATCAACGTTATAGGATATTCGTCAAGAAAAAATATTCTATAATGAATGAAACTGGAATACATTTTTTTTTTTAATTTAACATATACTCCTCTGTCGCATCTGATGTGACATTATCTTTCTTTGCAAAATTTTTGACACCAGTAACGAAGGAAAAAATTCCTTATTTTATTAAAGCCTTTTTTTATTTTATATATATAGTGTAATCATAGGTAACCACGTCTGAAAAAGTCGTGTCACACGATAAAATTTGTGTAAGAGACGCCGGAAAAGAAAGGGTTAGTATATATATTTTTTTAATTTCCACAAACGGCACTTTCTAACAATTTGTGTATAAAAAATTAATTCATGTGCAAATAAGTTCAGAAATATAATAAAAGTAAAGAAATATAATAAATAAAGTGACATTTTCGTATTAGTTGCAATCTAATAGTTAACAGACAAGGAAACTGTTAAAGATTTTGCTATTTACAACAGTGTTTATGATTCTCATAATGACAGTTATATTTATCATGTTTAACCCTTTCCGGCGCACTACTCTTTAAAGCCGGAATTTAAAGAAAAAAAAATAGGCAATCTATTTAGGCCTAGAGGAGTACACAGGTATTGTTTTGTAAAGATTGCACTAACCATTTTAATTATATAGCTGTTGCCGAAGTGGTAACCTCCCATAAGTAAAGCATTGATAAGCGCAGTGAGAAGAGCATTGCTGTGAAGCGCGTATTACAGTAAAACATTTTACCTATTATTTAAAACCAGTAGAGTTTGATCTCTGTGGTGCTGCCATTTAGAGCTCATAAGAAAGATTTAAAGTACCCATTAGAGTAGTTTTTGAAATATTCACGGAGTTTTTGTCTCCAAACAGGGGGAAATTTAGGTGTTGCCGACCCGGCAACACTGCGCGTTAAGGGGTTAAGGGGCTCTTCATAAATGATGCACACATTTTTTCAATATTTTTGACCCCATTCCCCCTTTTGTAACACGTCACAGCATATTATATATACCTGAAACTGAGAAACAAAGTAGTATATTATAGATAATATTTCAAATTTTATTTTTAATCTTCAACTGTGTGTTTTAATGACTATCTTCAGAGTAACAATAAAATTTATGTATTTATGAAATAAGATTAAGATAAGATTAAGATTTACAACAAAAATCATAATTAATATACAATAGTAACACATTATTAATATGAATGAGCAATTACAAATAGTAGTTTTTTGGAATTTGAAATGGAATTTAACAGAATATTTGGCTTTAAATTTTATCTTTTCTTTATGAATACAAAGTTCTTTGATTTCAAAATATTTTTAAAGTTTAATCTGTTGATTTTTAATATTGTTATTTGAACCAAATATGTAATGTCACATTTCTTCTTACTCCCTCCCACCCCGTTGTCACAAATTGTCACAATTTCATGAACTCCGAACACCTCTCCAAGCGTGACATAATATATGGACGGCCCCTAAGTGCATAAGTATATTTCTTTTAAATTTATGCTATAATTATATTATTTTATCCTATCATTTATTTGTTGATGAAATTTTAATTTTCTTATGAAATCTATCTGCAAAAATATTATCCGCAAACAAATGCTGAACTGTTCATGTTCCTTTAAGATAATGTTGAGACTTCAAACGGCGCCCCTCAAGGGGTCAAATTTTATCAAGTGACACACATGAAGCTATTCCTGAGAAGGAATCTACATATCTTCAAACATTTGCGCGTCTTCATCGAATATTGCGCGAATGGATAGTTTTATGCTTCAATGCATGACATTGACACTGAAAGATATCGCTGAAGTTCCGCAGAGAACGACTTTTCGTTCTCTGCGGTTCTCTTTGCATAATGCAAAGGCATTATGCAAAATAAGGGATAGTCATTCGACAAACTCAAGTCACTGTTTGCACTCAAATTCTTACCCTCTGAAGGCCTGTGCGCTCACACAAAAATGGCGGATGTCGGAGGCGGGTTTGTTTCAGCATGTGTGCGGTCCCTTGAATATTCGTACCAATAATATTTAAAAGCTTTTTCCGCTTTATTATTATTTTTTTTTTTTTAGATTATAAAAATCAAAGAGACATTTTATAAAATACTGGTGTCAAAATTTAAGGGACCGTACATACGTTAAAAATAAATCCGTCTCCGACATCCTCCATTTTGTCTGAGTGCGCAGGCCAAGATTTCAGGGGTCGGTGCTCGAGTGCTGTCTGACGTGCGTTGCGTTTCAGACATTTACTTGGCAGCCCGTACATAAAATACATGTCGGCAATTTAAAAATACATACTGTTCAAAATCTTTGCGGAGATCCGCGTTTCAAGCCACCATATTGTTTTCATATGCCAATCTCCAAAGCGTACTCTACTCTCTTAACAGTGCACCCACATTGCTATCAAGGCAACACTAGATACCGGGCTTGCTCATTCCTTTCATGACGTCACAAAAGGTGGCTGAATGACGTCCAGCGATTGGTACAAAACGATGGGTGCGTCACTTTGAGCCTGTTTTTACCAATCACAGATAGCAACCAGCCACCTTTTGTGACGTCGCGATAATGAATGAGCAAGCCCAGTATCTAGTGTAGCCCTGTTGCTATGCAAAATTTGCTTATTTGGGTCTTTTATACCTGCATTTATTTTTCTGACACATAATTTTGAAACACATTGTGTAAGTTAGATGCATATCATAAGCTAAATATATGAATTAATAATTTTAGCGAAATTTATAGTGCAAGATATTCTTATAAAGCTTTGTGAGGGAGTGTCCCTAATAAAGGCACTCTGGTGTTTTGAGTGATATCGCAAAGTTCTAACATGTGTGGCGCCCGCGATCTACAGTTAACTGAAGTTTTTTTTAGTTTTTATGCAAATTTCTAGCTCCGTCTTCAGTTTGCAAAGTATAAAAGCTGTAAGTTGTGAGTTGGAGTGTGTGTGTGGTGTGGTGAGTTGGGAAGAGCCTCCAGCGACAAGTAGTAGAGCGGACGTGTAGAGAGCCTCAGTACAGGATTTCGGTAAGAGTTATTTCAGAGTAATTTCGCACTGTGGTTGCTTAAAATAAAGATATTTGTGCAGCCACGGACTGTTTACTTACAGGTTAGTAAAAGTAGTCTGCGACCTAAAGAGAAGAGACAAATTAGTGATTTGAGCCGGAATTAGTTGTAATGTGAGTAATACCTAAAGTTATTTCTGTTACTAGTGTGTTTAATTGTCCAAAATACCAAACTTTGCTCCACTCCCCGTTCTCCAATTACAGTAAATAAAAGTTTTGCGTTTTTAATTCCACTCAGAATATGTCTTCATTAGACTGACACGTCACAGCTTGAGTAGAAACTCCTTCTATACTACTGTTAAAACCTATCACATAGCTATTGTGATTATTATAACAAGTTCAACAGACAGTGATTAAATGTAGCGTCTAGATTTAGTGAAAGGATTTCTTAGTTTAAAACAATCAAATCCCTGTTTTCTATGGTAATATTTTCTCTCGGAATTTCAAATTATATTTATAGAATTTTTTGGAGAATATATATACAAGATGGTACGTATTTTATTATTTAAATCTATTTACTCCGTCTGACGCTCAACTACATCTTACATCAACTACATCTTACTACATCAACATCTTACTTTCCTAACAATAAATCCTTCACATTCTCATTGTTTATCAAGTTTTCTTTCATATACACCGACACACACAGTATGCATCCACATGTAATCTTCTATATGTCGGGCTTAAATAATGGCATAAAACACTATTGCATTTTCAGCAAAATATACGCTATCACTGTTTGTCTACTGAATTTTATTCATATTTATTCCTCGAGACAACTTTTTTCTAACTATCCTCAAAGGACGTACACGGTTTTCTCATGTATTTTAAAATAAAAATATTGAGTCTGATAGTTCAAAATATTATAAAAAAAGTGTTCTGTGACACTTATACTTAAAAACAAAATAAAAAGCTAACTAGAACTAGAGTTACCGTAATTTCCTGCGCATAATCCGCGGATCAAACATTTTTTAATGACCCAGAAATTTTATTTAGTACATGAAGCCAAATATTTACTGCGGTTTATTTTTAAAAATTCTGGGTAGGATTATGTTGGTTTCATCCACGGATTATACGCAGGAAATTACGGTATTCATTTGTATGAGGAAAAAAAGCAGCCCTTTAAGTTTATGAAAAATGTAATTTATGCGATTTAATATTTTGGATGATCTAACAGTTAAACTAAAATTGGAATGTTTTTAATTTAACAGCATCAGCTTTTATATTTTATTCTAGCGTAAACTCACAAATGTTTGTACATTTCGATTAAGCGAATAAAAAAATTTTGAAAATTCAATTCATTAATTTTGGGAAAAAATGTTTAGTATTGAAATCTAAAGGTTAAATTAGCTTTTTTATAATGAAATGTGAAATCGCAAAGATGAATTTCGTCGTACATTCAATTAAACTATCCTTGAATTACACTGGTGAAAACAATTAAAGGGACAAATGGTTTTTTTGCAATTAAAAAAACCTAACAAAGGATATAAAACCAAACTTGGCCAAAATATCACCCGATACAAGACTAATGCATGGAAAATCAAAAATGGGCGCAACCTGCACCCTAAATAGGGAAAATGGGCAAGTGCCCAGCACAGCAGACGACTGACACTGTCAGTCAGAGGAAAACATGTCTGATACTCTGTCAGTCAGAGGAAAACATTTCTAATAAGGTGTGTGAGCGCCTTTAAAAGCTATACAACTCTTGCATCGGCGTTTCATACTGTTTACCAATGTTTTTATCAATCCCTGTGGCTACCGCATCCACTCTTGCACTAAGGCACCCTTCAGCTCACCAATAGTCGTTAGAGCTGGTCTTCGAGCTGCAATTGATCGCCCAAGGGCGTCACACATGTATTCGATGGGATTAAGGTCAGGGAACATCGCGGGCCACTTCATTCGTTGAATATCACGCGATTCGAGGTATTCGTCTATCAACTGAGCCCTAAGTGGACGGGCGTTATCGTCCGTAAAAATGAAATTTTACCCATTTTCTTGCACCCAAAGTCACACTTAGGGTGCAAGAATCTCATTCCTGTATCGTTGATCTATCAGAGTACCTCTATCAAACACATGGAGGTCGGTACGCCCGTCTGTCATGATACCTGCCCAGACCATCAAACCACCTTTACTATAATGGTCCTTTTCGACAATATTAGAGGGCCGATAATGACTCCCGGGTTCTCTCCATATGAGAACACGTCTCGAGTCACTGTCTAGTATGAATCATGACTCATTACTGAAGAGTACCTACCCCCAATTATCCTCTATCCAAGACAGGTATTTTCGGCATCATGTTAGACGAGCCTCTTTATGGTTCATAAAGAGGCTCGTCTAACATGTCTGACATGATGACGTCTAACATGACAATACTCAAAGGGATGCAGACTACAGGGCGTCTGGCATACAGACCACCTGCATTAAGTCTCTGGGTGACTGTTATCAGTGAAATAGATGTTCTTGTTGCATTATACAGGTGACAAGAGAGTTGTGTCGCTATAGCGGACCTATCTCTTTTAGCTAAATCTCGCAAATAACAGTCTTCAACTGCTGTTGTTGCACTCTAATGGCCTTGAACAGGTCGGAGGACCATTGTTCCTGTCTCTGTGAATTGTTTCCACAGAGTAGAGACCCCACTTCGAGGAACCCGGAGCTCTTTACAACATGTAGCTTGTGATTGGCCGTCCTCGAGTCTTCCAACAATCCGCCATCTTGTTGCATCATCTAGACGATGACGACTAGCTATATTAATGATAGGTTTAAAAAAATTCAAAAAACAAGGATTGGGTGCGTCTACGAGCGTTCAAAACATCCTCACGCTACAAGCATCAGAGAGCAAATGAAGTACCTTTTCACAAAAGCGATCGCAGCGCCACTGCCTTATGGCAATGCAGATCACTGTGCAGCAGGTGTGTCCGTAATGAACTTAATTATCATTTGATACCTTATTTGCGTATTGGCATAACTTATTTTGCTCGTTTTTTTTAAAAATCCATTTGTCCCTTCAATTGTTTTCACCACTGTACCAATTATTCGTCATTTTTACATTACAACTACTAGGAATTTGAGTCAAGTTTTTTTAAATATTTCACACCAGAATTTTGATTTAAATTAGTTTAAATTTATTATTTAAAGGTTTTCTTCTTTGTTGACTCTTAAACTTATTTCATAATAAAATTTCTTATTTGAATCCAAACATCTTCATATGATAGCAATAAATATGACGGCTCGCGGTATTTCTAGTGTTAATGTTCTTAAAGAATTATATTGTCTTTTAGCATGGTCCAAAAACTTTTTTGAAAATGTTGGTTGGCTATCGTTACACACTAATGGAAATGTGTCAAAAACAATAAATATGAGCTATGTGGTAACAAAACAAAATAAAACATAATATATAGCAGGGAAAATTGAAATTTTTGCGAAATACAATAGCCACTCACATGTCAAAAAGAAAACCTTAAAGTGTATCTAAATAAAAGTAGACGATATCAAACAAAATCATTAGTTACACTATTACATATACTTTGCGAGATTGTTTTTCAAGCATTCATCCTGTGCTACCAGTGGGCTACTTTTTTAAAATTCAAATTTCTTGATTGGTACCAGCTTTTTTAAATTGTAAATTTCCATTACTTTTAGAGTTATTTAATATGTTATTTAAGAAGGAGTATTTTAATATTTTCAAAAAGTGGTGCCGATCAAGAAATCTTAATTTAAAAAAAGTAGCCTACTGGCAACATTGCATTCATCAAATCGAAAAAAAACATTGACAATGTTGTTGAAGTTGTCCTCCACCACCAATGCTCTTTGTCGTGAAATTATTAAATCTTTGATATCTCCATAGTTAGAAGTTTTCGTCACTATAAATCAGTTGTTTAATTTGTCTAGGGGGAAGTGCCTATGATCAAAAACTTTGTTTTCAGTTTCAGGTGCATGCGGCCATCGAAATACTCAAGGCCACATGATTCGAATTGTGACGTCATCCCTAATCGACCGATTTCTTTCCAGAGTTGGAAATCGCACTTCACTGTTAAAAATTTTGCTCTAGTTTGAACCAAATTTTGGTGCTCAGTAGCTGCCACCATAAGATGGTGAAATATCGTACCAGCATTTGGAACTACCTATTTCAACTTCGTTCCCATTACTGGAACTATACTTCAACAGAAGCTCCAAATATTTGTTCAAGATTTCACCATCTTACAGTAGCTGCCATTGAGCACCAAAATTCGGTTCAAACTAGGACAAGATTTTTAACAGTTTGAAAAAATTGGAATAGTACTATTCTTTTATTTTTGGAATATCTATTATCTTGTAAAACAATGATAGCTATATAAACTTACTGGTGATAATTCTGAATCCCTAAATAAAAGTTGAGCTAGATGCGCAATGCCACAGTGTTTCCTAATCAAGCTGATTTTTTATTCTAAATTCTCATCAGCAAGTTTAAATAGCTGCTATTGTAACAGATGTAAATTTTCCAAGTGGATGAAATAAACCCGGGCCAGGATTCGAACTAGGGATGTGTTGCTGAAGCCGCTAATGCTCTTCCAACTGAGCCATCCCGCACGAATACTGAACGGCTCAGTTGGAAGAGCATTGGCGGCTTCAGCCAATACATTCCTGGTTCGAATCCTGGCCCGGACTCCAATGCTCATCCAACTGAGCCATCCCGGAACATATTGGAGGACAATTTCACCCAAAAAAATTTAACGGTTACATAATCTGGTCTGATAGTTTGGACCAGCTCAACAGAATAAATCGAAAGTCAATGAATGGAACTGCAAAAACGCTGCATAGAAAATTATATCGGATTAATTTATAATACGATTATTCAATAGGTAAATTAATTACAACGGGTGTAAATTTTTCAAGTAGGTGAAAAAAGTCCGGGCTAGGATTCGAAGTAGGGATGTATTGGCTGAAGACGCCAGTGCTCTTCCAACTTAGCCATTCCGGACGAATAGTGGAAGATTATTTCACCCAAAAACCGTAACGATCACAAAATCTAGTCTGATACTTTGGATCAGCTGAACAGAATAAATCTAAGGTAAAATATTAAACTGCAGATAACGCTGTGTATGACATTACATCAGATTAATTTACAACACGATTATTCAATCGGTAAATTAACTATAACAAATGTAAATTTTCCAAGCGGGTAAAAATGTCCGGGCCAAGATTTCCAATTTATAAAAAAATGTTCATGAACTTATAAAATAAATTTAGAACACACAAAGAAGAAAAACGTTAAGTAACATAGTTAAACTACATAAGTTAAAAAAATACAACGTTATAATGCACAAATTCCATAAAACACAAACATACCAAAGAATTATATACGTGGTTTCAAGGATGCTGGATCCCCTTCCTCAGTGATAAAAAACAGGCAGATGAAATTGGTTCAAAAACCCCGGCATGGTTATAGCCCCGAGTATTGGCTGTGGAATGATTGAAAATGTGTTAGCAAAGAGTTTAAATACAAAAAAGAAATGACGTAACTGTACGGAAATAGCTAGAATTCAGAGCCCACTACCCAGGATTTCTCCACAATTCTGAATGAAAAGGAATGCTGGCCATATCGTTTACTAAAGTAGAAGTATGTATATGAATATTGTAAGCTTCGTAAAAGTTTACATCTAAAATTGAACTACATTTTTGAATTAATTTTTCATCGTTATAATTAAAGTGATGGTTAAAATTCAAGCAATGTTTAGCTATTGTAGATTTTTCACATTCCTGTCTAGACATAATTACGATGTTCTTTAACACTTAGAGCTCTGATGGTGGAATTTTCCACCACTTAATTTTAATTCCGAAATGTCACAATGTTAACGGAATATTTGACCAAACTTTTTGGAAAAAATTTAATGCATTTGTTCTTGTGTCTATGGTAAACCGAATTTTTTCTTTTCAAAATTCTGGTGCCATTGTGACATTTGGAATTTTGAAAAAATTTACCCACTAGATCTTAAAGGGTGTCTAATTCATAGTGCACGCTTCGTCTTCCCAATGTAAGATAGGTCACACTAACAAAAAATTCTGAAATACCCCAGTAATCATGATCGTCAATTGAATCTTTTAGATTAGAAAAAGTGACTTTATTAGTTGGCGAGAAAATAACCTTGAAATTAAATCTATTGACAATCTGAGAAATTTGTGTGCTGACTTTAAGAAAATAAGGTAATACAACAACATTTTTTAAATCTTTATTTATTAAAGTAGAATAAGAAACAATCGGAGGCTTGGATAAAATACGGTTAATGAAATTTAAACTAAATCCTAGATCGATGGCAATTGCTTTATTTTAGTTAATTTCACAATTAAATAACTCAGAATTTGAACAAATTTTGTGGGCTCGGAAAATAAGTGTATTGCACGTTTGTGGTGGTGTGGGGAGGATTGGAATTATAATGAGGGGGCAAACTCACAGCAAAAGGTTTTCGGTAAACTGTTGGCAAAAATTCAGAAGTATTATGAATTACTAAAACATCCAGAAAAGCAAGCCTTTGATGAGTTTCACAGGGTTCGCACAGATCTACCACTAAAATTTTACAGTATTTTGAATGTATTTCACCTGCAGAAAAACAGGGCGCAAACTGCAAATCGAGGAGGTGGTTGCGAATTCTGTTTCTTAAAAATTAAGCATAAATTTTCTTATCATTAATAGTGGCGCCGAAGTCCTTACAAAATATAAGGAGTGTGCGAACCCTGTTTCATCTTCAAACGTAATCTGAATGCATGGGTCTATTGAATTGAATAAATCGAGTACAGCGTTAACATTATGGTTGGATAAATCAAGTAAGGCGAAAGAATCATCTACGTAACGAGTATAAAGAGGAAACTGCATTAATTTAAATAATTTTTCTTCAAAATAATGCATATGCATATCACTCAAAACCGGACTTAAACGGATCCCCATAGCTAAACATTCTGCAATTTTATAAAATTTTCCCTGAAACAGAAAAGTATTTTGAACAAAGAAAAAAAAAAAAATCTGATTTACCAGAATTTTAAAATGGAAATTTTAATTTTGTAATGTACGTGAAGAAAAGGATTTGTATATTTTGAAATAAATCTGTTTTTAAATTCTGGTGAACAAGAACAAAGAAAACAGCTCAAGTGTGGTTTGTAAATTTGTTTGTAGTGTTTTGCATTTTGATGCTGAACAATTAGAATCAGGATAAAATGATATATAGGTCACGCAAATAACAGAATACATAACCGGCAATGATTTGTAATCTCTAGAAGAGTAATTTCAGTAATTTTCTGTGCATTTCCGTCTTGACCCTTTCATTACCATGATATAATACGTTCTGGAAATTCAGCAACTCTCAGAATCCGAATTTACACCAGAAAATCTCAATGATAAATTTCGCTTTCTCTAAATATGGAATGTCTGTTATTGAATAAAACAAGTATTGCTATTTTAATTTTCTGGTGTGAATTTGAAATTTCCGAATGAAATATAGAGAAAAAAATAAGAAATGTCATGATGCCATTAGGACTCATTGGGAATGAAAGGGTTAAACAAAAAAAATTAACTAAACAATGGCGCGTATTTAAAGATAGTCGGTTAAATGTTGGTCCGTACAAAATATTTCGATGTGGTTAGCTATCTGTCTGTCCGTCTCTACAAACTCTAACTTGTGTTAATATAGTTGAAGTACTTTGTAATTGATACATGTTATTTAGATTTATTATGCCGTGTTTTTATTGAATGTCTGTAGCGTTTTTAGTTCATTCACACGGACATTCATAAGCATTCCATAATATTATTATCTGTGAAGAAATTTCGTAAATATATAAATACATAGGACCCACCGTCGTCCTTTAGATTGTCTGTCCAACGGTGTGTTTGTCCGTCTGTCCGTACATAACAGTGCAAAAACTTCCAAAAAAATGGCTTGAAATTTAATAGATATACTCTTTCCATGAATTGAATGGAATTTCATGAAAATTGAATAAAAACTTAAAAATAAATTAATAAAATTTTTCTTCATTCTATTAAGTCTTATTATGGGTAACTAATTTTAAAATATATCATGATAGGTAATGATTCTGTGTTCTCTTGGTGATTTGTCACACTTAAGATGGAGATCATATTATTATCTTTTACACAAATATCTATATCTATATCTATCTATATATATATATATAGATAGATAGATAGATAGATAGATAGATAGATAGTTTTTTTTCCTATTAAAAAATTCTAATATTAATAGTGGAAAATCCCTGAAGCGTTTGAACCCTGATTTATAGCCCTATGTGCTTTACACGTATTATGAATATTTTAAATATATTCACTATCTAAACTAAGAAAACAGTTAATTTAATGCGAGTATTTGCTGAATATGTTTCTTAACTATTCCAATTTTCCTGTAAAAAGAATTTTTTTTTTTGTTTATTCTGTTTTTTCTAAAAAAGATTAAAGTATTAAAATAAAAAGTAGAATATAAAATGAAATATTAATTTTTTGTTTGTTATAAGAATATTCCATTCAAAGAAAATCTGCGTTTTTATCAACACTGCTTTTAGGAATGTATTCACAGTCTGTTGATGAATATTAAATCCCTGTTTTTTTTATCTAACATTTATTTTAGACTAAATATTATTGCACATTAAATTTACATAATAAAACCATAAAATATATAAATAAATATATTATTGATAACGACTATTTTTAAAGCTTTTCAAATGTAAACAATTAATCATCTAGTAATAATATAAAATAGACAATCCCCACATTCAAAATATAACAACAAATAGTCTTGTTGTACATTCAAAATCAACGGTTCATTTAACGAATATGCCATTAAATGAAATCAAATATAGTTATTTTCCAAACTATTAATATAACTCTATACTATGGATGAATATGTAAATGCTTTTGAAAAGTGCGTTATTTCAAAAATTAATAGATGTCATAAAGAATTAATACCGAATCCCATCGAAGATCATCAAAAACAGCTGATGACCACTTCGATTTCATATTTCATTTAAAACTGCCCTAAAATGTTAAATATTTGAAATAAAAAAAGGACTTAACGTATTTTCTATAAACCGGGTAGAAAGTTGCTTAACACGGAAAGCTCAGCTTGGAAGGTCCGGTTATTTTATTTTACTTTATGAATAAATTGTGATGCAGTTCTTAAACATATTATATTTAAAAGTACATATTTTTTCCTATTCGACGTTGTAAAATATAATTTTTTTCTTTTATACATTTATTGACTCTTTGAGGGGCGGTGGTGTGACTATGAAACTACCTAATTTAATTCCCAAAGGCCATATTGTCACCAATATTTTGATAAAAATAAATAAGGTTTTTGTATATGTGTAAATGATAGCCTTTTTAAATATATATATAATTAAATTTGTTTTTTAAATTCCGGTGTCATTCATTCATGTAAACAATGGACTTTCTTTGTCCCTCAAAGGGTTAAATATGTTTCTTTTTTATTTTTTAACTTATTTGTTTGTTTATATACTACGATTTCATTTCGTTATGGAATATATTACTGGGTTCTTATGCATGAAGAGATTCACTGGACTTTAAGTACCAGAAATTTCAAAAGTACTGGTCGCTGTATCTCAAGATAGATTTTATTTTTCATTAAATAAGGCAAATATTGCTTTACGAAATTTCTGGTAGCATGTGTTTCAAAGGTCTTGAAATGTATGTTGCCTGTATTAGCCAAAATGAAAATCCGAAATATTTATATTGATTTAACCCCTTGAAGGGCGCTGATTCATTTTTGGACCACGTAATTTTAATTCTTAACCCTTTGAGCTCTGGGGTGTAAATTTCTTCAAAATTCCAAATGTCACATTGGCACCAGTATTTTGCAAAGAAAAAAACGGTTAACGATAAGCACGAAAAAATGCATTAAACATTTTTCAAGTAAATTTGGCCTAATTTTCTGGTACCGTTGTGACATTTCGGAATTAAAATTATGTGGTTGAAAATTCTACCACCAGAGTTCAAGGGGTTAAATGCCACATTGGCCACATATTTTTGGATTGAAATTTTTCCTTTTTTACGAGTACGCGAAGAAAAACTATGACTTATTATCAAATAAATTTGTTTTTAAATTCCGGTGTCATTCAGTGGTTTCAGAATTTTACACAGAGAAGTGATTTGCTCTTGAAACGGTTTAATGGAAACAGATGGGTATTTCCATGAGCACATGTCGTTAAGTCACATACTACGATTTTTGATACTAGTATTTTAAAACGGAAAAATGTGACATATTTTATTAGAGATATTTAATTAAATGAATAAGGCCATGCAATTTTTTTGAAATTAATGGTGGTCAACAGTTTAACAGTTACTAATTATGTGACTTTTATGACAAGGGCTCATGGAAATACCCAGATTAAATTTACCTAATTGATCTGCATGCGATAGAGAGAGAGAGTTTTAAAAACTTATAAAGTTAAGGCATAAAGAATGTAATTTTATTTTCAATCAAGTTGCATTTAAATATGACTTTTTTGTTCTTTCGATGGAGAAAAAATTAAAAATGTGCGTTATTTAGAAGTTAAAAAAGTGCGAAATTTATTAATCACGAATTGTTTTGTCAATATGACGTAATACTTACATATAGACATATTTTCACTTTACAATAAAGATATATAGCTTTAAAAATTTTTTCTAATTGTCATAAAATTACATATTAGGGTTTGTACGCTTCAACGACTTCTGTCAGGTTCCTAGAAGACATCTGCCCTGAATTAGAAAGGAATAACATTTCCTTATCTGAATATTTTATGTATTGTGGGTTGTGTATCCGTGAAGCTTTCGAAATACCTTTCTTTCTTTTCTTATAATGACAAATGACAGGTGGTTATCCAGGCGCAGGTGTGCGGATGACGCACTCGTTGCTGAATGAAAGTGATGACCACGGGGCATGGCTCAGCTGTCATTTAGTATTTAAGTGATGTGTAAACAGTAGATGTCATGACTCAAGGTTGGTATGCGGAATTGAACCAATGGAGGAACTCTAAGAGGCCCTACTGGGGGAAGGAAGATCCCTGACAAGGTCAACTCTGGACTGAGAGGTTAGACAGTTCTCGCTTGGCGTTGAGACCGATAGGTCGCTCAGGATTTGTGGTCCTGTTGGATAGTGTATATTTTGATCGTGGGACAAGGCGTCCCGGTGGATAGTGTTATAGGCCGAGAAGTGAGGCCTAATACCCTTGTGTATTGAGATTCTGCAGTAATCTCTGATAAAGCGTATCGAACGTGCGTTGAGTGTGAGGAAGAGAGTGTAAGTTGAACGGTACACAACCAACGTTTATTGTAGTTAATTCAATGTTGAACCGGATCATCTATATCCGAGTTGTAATTGTAGATAGTTGTAAATATTGTTTCTCGTGTACATATCTATATCTTAAATAAACTGTTAGTTCAGTTCATTAACAGCGTCAGTGTTATTTTAACCAATCCTCACAGCAGGTGACCGATATCACCCATTAATATCGGTGGTGGCAGCTAAAACTACCTAGGACATTCTTCAAAGTTTTGTGGACTGAGAGGAGCGTCCGACAACTTCCAAGCACCTTTAACCAGATTTATTAAAAGTAATATTTGCCTTATTTGAAGAAAGAAAAATTTCTAATTTTAGATATAGCGATATATTTAACGATATTGCTGGTATTAAAACGTCAAAAATCCCATGAATCCCTTAATGCGTACTTGAAAAACAAATTTCTATCCTAAATATATCCAGAACTCTAACGCCGTCATTTTTTTTCGAAAACTTTTTTTGTAAAGCAAATTTCTTCTTTTAGGTTTCTTTTAAAATTTTTAGAAAACTCCGAAAATTTATTACTTTTACAATAATTCTAATAATCTTCCTCAAAAATTATTTTTCTTACATGTTCTAAAATCTATCATGGATGCAATTCTTATGAATTACTCTTATTCAAAAATAAAACCATTCGGTGTCCTAAATATTTCTTATTTATATAGTAGATTTTATATTTTAAAATGCGTTGAGTATCCCCATTTTTGTCGAAAACTATATTCCCTGCAGATCATAGCTTTTAAAAACTAATTTTACCTTTCATTCGTTTTCTATTTAATTTTTTTTACTGTAATGGAATTATTTTCATTTCCCTTTTATTTCAGTGATTTTTCTTATGTGACTGTTATATATATATATATTTCTTTAGTTAAAGAATCTAATACTTTCCTGTTTATGAAAGCTATGTTACAAATCGTTGGTCATATGTATATGTTTTTACTGCAGTAAATTTATTAAATTATTCCTCTTCATGAAAAGTTTTATTTGTATCTTTACTTGCTTTTGGCACAAACTTTATTTTCTCAACATTATTTGACATTCATCTTTTGTTCACTTTAAACATAATTATTTTTTTATTATTAGTATAACCCTAGAGCTGTACACTGTCAGTGCGTAACCGAAAATGCAGCAGTTACACTCCAGATTTTAAATTCCACACTTTGTTTCACCATCCCAGGGTTCGCACACTCCTTATATTTTGTAAGGACTCTCGCACCACTATTAATGATAAGAAAATTTATATTTAATTTTTAAGATACAGAATTCGCAACCACCTCCTCGATTCGCAATTTTCGCAATATTTTTCTGCGGTGAAATACATTGAAAATATTGTAAAAATTTAGTGGTAGAGCTGTGCGAACCCTGCATCCTCACTACTGCAAGTTGAAATAAAGTTCAAATAAGTTTAACTTTATACAAAAAATAGTGATAATAAAATATGACACATGAAACGCCTAATTGAATCTGAAAATGCTTGCATCAAATACTGCAAGATTTGCAATAAATAATTATTGGTGAGAGTCTAAGTCGTAAGTTTGGCTTCTATTTTCAATGTTAAAAATTCGGAAGAAAATTTTTCTTGAAGATTTTTTTTTTTTTTTTACTTTAGGTAACCACGAAACGTCTGTCAATAAGTAAAGTAAACAAAACAATGCAGAATTTTTGGTATTAATGTAAAATTTCAGATTTGAAAAAGAGGCCAAATCTGCAACCCGAGTGAGAATATTGAAACATGACTGAAATATGGATACCCGTAAGTGGCACAGGTAAATCAGGGAAGTGGCTATCTGAAGCTAAACAAGGTTCAGTGTTTCCCCCAGGAGAAGGGCGCACAGGCCTTCGGGGAAACGTCCACCGGTAAATGTTAGCAGAAGGTTTTTTCTTATTTAAATTCTTAAAGATACAGAATTAATGCCAAAAATAAGGGGAACATTTCTTTTCAAAAATTTACTGGTGGAAGATCAAAAATTTACTGGTCGAAGGCCTGTGCGCCCTTGTCCTGGGGGAAACACTGCAAGGTTAAACTTGTGAAGCAAATAGAGGTTTCACACATTTAAAATATACACATAATCATACATACATACATACAATCATACATACATAAAATCACACATAAAAAATTCGAAAAGTAGAAACGTATTTGGAATATAAGTGGAATTTTGTCATTTGTTTTCCAGACTAAATGTTAAAATGTGTATTTGCTTTAAAATATGCTTACGATATGTTATTTTTAATCTGCTTCTGTAAAACTTCATTCCCACCAGTTTCCACATAAAAAAAAAGTTGAAATATAAGTTTAATGCGGGCTTTTCAGCTTACGTTCGCCGTTTTCTTCGAAAGAGGCTTAAACGAAAACGACGTTTTCGCAAACATTTGTGTGCTGTTGTTGCGACGCGTCGTTTGTAATCAAGCAGTGAGAACGCAAGTGCTCTCTACTTTCATGTCGAGTTTCTGCACTTTCGTACTGTTCGGATGCTAATCCGTTTCCTGCTTTATGATTTTTGTTATATTGTTTCCAAAAACAATTTTAAATTCTTCAAAAAAGCAAATATCTGTTGATTCAATCCTTGCTGCAAGCTTAAAAATGTAGTACAATATATAGAAAAAGAAAAAAAGAAAAACGGAAAATCTAAAGCAGCGTCGAAAAAATAAGAATAACTAAAACGTAAATAATCAAAAACAAAACTCATTAATAAAAAAGGAAGTCAGTTTCTAAAACAACGAGCAAGTAAAGCTGAAATAACGTAAACCTTAGTCGTAGCTCCTGTCCATTCCATTCAGATATGAAAAAAGAATGTCTAGGCTTATACGGGAGATTAAAATCAAAAATGAGTTAAAAGCAAACTGAAAAAGAAAAAATTCGGTAAAATTTGTTGTATCAGTAATTTTTTATTTACCTCTTGTTTTATGAGCCATTATGAGCCGTTATAATTATTAATTTATTCAATTGTTTAATAATAAGCATTCATAATTCAGGGATGGGACCTGAAGCTAAAGTCTAATTGCACGAAAGTACCAGATTATTTTACACAGCTGCACAGCAAATTTTTCTCAGATTTCAAAATTTTCACGAACATTTTTGAAAGTTATAACGCGATAGAAAAAAAAAACTTCTAAGAATTTAAGCTCCCACACAGAAATGATTTCGGATTTTTTTGCTCATTTTTGTGTATGGGATGCAGAATTTATGTACACCACGGATTGTACAAAATTTCTGTTAAGTTATAAAACGCATAATGAATCTAAGAAACGCATGTTTATGGATAATGTCTTATAAATAATACTGTAACCAATATAGTTCTTGAGCTCCTGTAAATGATTAGATAAACACAAGGTACACTCGAGGGAAAAAAGTAAACAACCTACTAACTTCGAACAAAGATCGTAGAAGAAAGTTACTGGTACCGAATTACTGAAAATAATCTCTATTTTTAAATAATGTATATATATAGTTAATTAAGGGGCTATCTACATATTAAACGAAACCAAACTTCATTTTTATTGGCAATACTGTATTTTAATAAGATATTTCAAGTATTGGGATCAAACGTAAAAGTTGGCATCCATAATATTTAAACAAGTTGGAGCACGTCCATACAGACAGTCGGACAGAAAGACAAAGCAAAAAAAAAAAAAAAATACACCTGTCCACTATCTTGGAAAGTGTTAAGCTGATTTAAACACAAAAATAATATATAGGGGGAACTGGGGCATATTGATACATGGGCACATTGATACAACCCCTCTACTGCTCACAGGGTTATTATAGGGAGTTTCACAACAGCTCCAAAAGGTGAATTTAGTGTACATAACTAAGCACAGAACGTCTTAGTATGATTCAGTAGTTTGTACGGGTGATTTATTGTTTTAGTAGGTCAAAAGTAAATTTGAGTTGTACAACTGAAGTAATATTATACAACTGTTCCAGTATTTTCAACCGGAAAGAATGATCTCCCTGACAAGTAAAGCTACTCTTTATCAATTCCTCATTCTTTATTGTTAGGGAAATTATGAAGTGTTGAATTTGAGACTCATTTTATTCAAAATGGCTGTATGGGGCACATTGATACAGCCTATGCCGGGACACATTGATATAACATAAATCCTTTTCTAGTTCATTTTTTCATTACCTTTTATTATTTTTTGTTTTACCATACACTTCTTAATGCAACCCTTTTTCGTCAAAAAATTCTAATTACAGTTTCTATTGAAGTGAAATAGCTCTAACTTTTTATATTAGAACAATTTATAGTACCGTAATTTCGGGTGTACAAGCCGCGGATCAAACAGTTTTTTTGGACCCACAAATCTTATTCAGTGATTGAAGACAAATATTTACGGCGATCTAAGTAGTTATATTTCTTTCTTAAAAAATTCTGGGTCGAAAAAGGATTGTTTGATCTGCGGCTTATACACCCGAAATTCTAATTACTGTTTCTATTGAAGTGAAATAGCTCTAACTTTTTATATTAGAACAATTTATAGTATTTTCGCAAACAGAAGACGTATGAATTTATCCAGTCGAATTAACAAAAAAAGACGGCAACCTAGCAAATCTCGAATTTATAACGATTTTGCAGAAAAATAAGTATTTTCGAGATGAGAAATGTTAAGTAGGAGAAATATGTTGCAGAATAAAACAGGATAATTATATTATAAACAGAATTTTTTATATAATTATACTTTATTTTCTGTTTATAAACCAATTTATAAACAGAAAACCTGTTTTTTCATCTTTCCTAAGACAAAAGATAATGCTGGGGTTGAATTACCAAGTATGACAAAATTACCACATTCAACAATCAGACAAGGAACAGCCAGAGCATTAAGACATTACTCATTTAATTTTGATTGATTTAATATTACTTACAAATAAATTGTGGGTGATTTGAATTTCTATAAATATACAGGGTGATTCCAAATTTTTTTTACAATAAAAGAGGGGTGATAGTACACATAAAGACAAACAATATTAAATAGGAGACCAAGGGTCCCAAACGTTTTCCAAAGGAGATAGCCGAAATTAAAGTTTAGGGACCAAAATTTCAAATAAACATAAAAAACGGAAAAATCGGTCGATTGATTTGCGGTTTTCACTAAAATTATTCTTTATGTCGGCATTTTCTTGAAATTAAATTATAAATATACATTTCAAAAAATGCCGATAGAGGGCGATTTAGACTTTAAAGTAACGAAAAACTATTTTTTGCCGTTATTTTTTGCATCTCATTAAATGTTTTCGTAAGCTTAGACTCAAACTTAAATTTTGAACTCAAAATCTGAAAGTGGGAGTGGTTAAGTAGCACAAACTGAACTGTGTTCAGAAGGTTCAAATTTCAAATGATTATAAAAAAACGGAAAAATTGGTTCATTGATTTGCGGTTTTCACTAAAACTGTTCTTTATGTCGGTATTTTCTTAAAAATAAATTATAAAGATAGATTTCAAAAAAATGTCGATAGAGGGCGCTTTAGACTTTGGAGTAACGAACAACTATTTTTTGCCGTTATTTTTTGCATCTCATTAAATGTTTTCGGAAGCTTAGACTTAAACTTACGTTTTGAGCTCAAAATCTGAATAGTAGGGAGTAGTTAAGTAGCACAAACTGAACTATGTTTAAGGGGGGGGGGGTGTTCAAATTTAAAATAATTATAGAAAATGGAAAAAAAATTGTCGAATTGTTTGCGGTTTAAAATAAAACTTTTCTTTAAGTCAGTATCTTCTTGAAAATAAATTTTAAAGATAAATTTAAAAAAAAATCCATTAGAGGGAGCCTTAAACTTCAAAAAAACAGACAATTAATTTTAACCATTATTTTTTGTTCTAATTAAATGCTTGCAAAAACTTATTAAATATTTTCGGAAGCTTAGATTTAAACTTAAATTTTGAGCTCAAAATCTGAACAATTCGGAGTAGATAAGTAGCGCAAATAGAAGTGTCCTCAGAAGTTGAAATTTAACACCCCCCCTCCTCGAACACAATTTAATTTTTCGCTAATTAAACACTCCCAACGATTAAGAATTTGAGCCTAAAATTTAAGTTTATGCATTTGAAAGCATTTAATGAGATTATTAAAAAAACAGTTAAAAATAATTGTACGCTACTCCAAAGCCTAAGGCGCCCTCTATCGGCATTTTGCGAAATTTATCTTTAAAATTTATTTTGAAGAAAATGCTCATTTAAAAATTAGTTTTAGCATAAACCGCAAACGAATCAACCAAGTTTTCCGTTTTTTATTATCATTTGAAATTTGAACCCTCTGCACACAGTTCAGTTTGTGTACTTAACTACTTTCAACTACTCAGATTTTGAGCTCAAAATTTAAGTTTAAGTCTAAGCTTACGAAAGCATTTAATAAGATGCAAAAAATAACGCCAAAAAAGAGTTGCTCGTTAGTCCAAAGTCTAAAGCGCCCTCTATCGGCATTTTTCGAAAATTATCTTTATAATTTATTTTTAAGAAAATGCCGAAAAAAAGAATAGTTTTAGTGAAAACCGCAAATCAATGAACCAATTTTTCCGTTTTTTATAATCATTTGAAATTTGAACCTTCTGAACACAGTTCAGTTTATGCTACTTAACCACTCCCACTTTCAGATTTTGAGTTCAAAATTTAAGTTTGAGTCTAAGCTTACGAAAAGATTTAATGAGATACAAAAAATACCGGCAAAAAATAGTTGTTCGTTACTCCAAAGTCTAAAGCGTCCCCTATCGGCATTTTTTGAAATTTATCTTTATAATTTAATTTCAAGAAAATGCCGACATAAAGAATAATTTTAGTGAAAACCGCAAATCAATCGACCGATTTTTCCGTTTTTTATGTTTATTTGAAATTTTGGTGCCTAAACTTTAATGGCGGCTATCTCCTTTGGAAAACGTTTTGGACCCTTAGTCTCCTATTTAATATTGTTTGTCTTGATGTGTACTATCACTCCTCTTTTATTGTAAAAAAATTTTGGAATCACCCTGTATATAGAATAGTTTGCTAACTATTTTTCTATGAAAAATATGCATTGGTGTTGTTTTGTCTCCATTTTTCCCAAACGCATCAAAGTGCCCCATGAGGTGTATCAACCTGTCCCGGGGATGGGGCACATTGATACAAATGGCTTTTTATATATTTTTTAAATTGCATGGACAATATTATATAAAACAAAAATTGTACATTTTTATAACACACTACAGAAGGTCTGCTGACACCACATGGCAAAATAACTTGAAATTTCTACTTTCAGGACACCAAAAAAATTCTTAGAAAAAAACTGTATCAATGTACCCCAGTTCCCTCTATATTTTTTTCAAATATACCGCTTGTTTTTTTTTTAGTTTATTTTGAAGATAATTAATAATTTTGCTTTAATTAAATGGAAGATGCGGTAGAACTTTTATTTCAAACTTGCTGCTTTTCTAACAAATAAAATTAATCCAATTTTTCCTACTTCGATTTTTGAAAGATGTAATGTTTGTTTATTTATATTGGATGTGAATTTAACGTTATTTTACTTTTCGTTTTTTTAAGAAAGATTTTACGAAACATGGATTTCGTTTTTACTTATTTTTATCATCTCTCGTTTTTTAAATAAAAGGGTTTATTGAAAAAGAAAATCAATTTTAAATCCGTATTTGCATTGATTTCATAAGACTTTTCATACGATCCTTCGGAATTTCATATAAAAATAAGCCCAAATATCTCCATTCAAGGAATAGGAATGCTTTTGCCTAAGTACATTTAATCTCATTTCTTTTCTTTTTTGTTTTTTTTTCAGTGAATGCAAGCATTTAAATAGTATATATATTTTTAATATCTAACTTTAGTAATCAATGGGCAGAATTCTCCGTGCCAAATGATTTTCCCAAATGGACAAGGGTGCGAATTGATTTTCGTAAACAGACACATTTTTCCGAACCAACCAATCCGTGAAACACGTGCTTATAAGAATTTTTCTAACTGTGAAATTTAAGTAAATGAACAGTCTCTTAAAAAAAATCAGAAATCGGCACCACCTAAAAATCCGATCAGAAATTTCTTTCGGTTGAATCATAAAAATCAATTGTGAGAACTAAAACTAATCAGAATTATTAGTTATCTGAGCCATCAAGGTTTAAATGTACTGGCGGTACATTTATTCATTATAACCTCGCATATTTCTGATAATTTGTTTTTCGTCAAAAATGGTGACACGATAGTTTTTTAATGCTAAAAGTAGCAAAACGTTTGGCGATTTCACCATTTTTTCCGGTAATGGTCTAAATATAAAGTATGCTTGCCCAATTTGCGTTTATTGAAAAACACGGTTACATGATGATTTAAGCAAATTCCCCTTGCCTTAACGGCGTACGGGCGAATCTGTTAAGGGGTTAAGTTTACTACAAGTTACCTTCTGTATAATAGAAAATGCAAAGTATTTACAGGGACACAAAATAGATTTTGAGTGCTATACTGTATCAAAATACTGTATATTAGAGATGATTGCTGGAACATTTTATCTGTGATATAAGATTTAAAGGGTATTTTTTTTTTGCATAACAGGTTGTGTGTATAAGTGGTGTATATCATATACAGGGTGTCCCAGAAGTCATGGGACAAATTTAAGGGGAGGTAGGGGGCATAACAAGGATTCAGAATTGTACAGCAACCTAAGGTCGGAAATGTTTTCCTGGTGCGGTAATGACGACAAAAAACACAAAAAACCGGACACGAATGAGTGGAGAAAACATGTTTATTATCCTTAATACAGCAAAAAACTAAGAAAAAAGAACATTAAAAAGACAACGATCGTCATCTAAACAAGTGTGATGCTCAAAATTACGATCCCGGACCGTGATGCACGGAGCGCATCTAGAAGCGCATGAATGATCTAATGATCTCGAAAACACCTAGAATGCCCTAAACTTCTTCAACACCTGTCACGATGCGTGTAAAAATTTCTACAACACTTCCTAGCATTGTCTCAGTATTTTTGCAGCACTGAAGAATAATTAACATGTTTTCCTTCCCTGTTCGTGTCCTTCTTTTGTGTGTTTTGTGCCGTCATTACTGTGCCAGGAAAACGTTTCTGACCATGGGTTGCTATGCAATTCTGAATTCTTGTGATACCCCCTACCTCCCCTTAAAATCTGTCCCATTACTTTTGGGACACCCTGTATAAGGCTGCGCAAGGGAATTCGTATTCGTTTCTGAAGTTACTGATTCGTTACTGAGCGTGAAAGAAAACACATCTTAAAAGTGGTTTGTAAGTTTGTTTGTAGTGGTGTGTATTTTGACGCTGAACATTATTCAGTGTATTACGATATGTTTATAGAATCGAGATAAAAGTCTATACAGGCCACGCAAATAGCAAAATACATGGCCGGCAATCATTCATAATCTCTGGAAGTGTGATTTTAGTAGTTTTCTCTGCATTTTCGTTCTGCATTAAACAAAAAATTATTAGCTAAAGAGTGGCGTGTATTTAAATATGTCGGTTAAATGTAGGACCGTACAAAATATTTCAGATAGACTTCTGTCAATTAGTATAAATTACTGAAAGTCAAATTTCAACTTAATATGTGTTTTTAGCACTACCCTACATACCGTAATTTCCTGCGTATAATCCGCTAATCAAACAATTATTTTTAGACCTAGAATTATTTTTTAAAAAATATAACTTATCAAATCGCCAATATTTGTCTTCTATCACTAAATAACATTTCTGGGTCCAAAAAGAATTGTTTGATTCGCGGATTATACGCCTGAAATTACGGTAAGTAAAAAAAAAAAATATTTATGATTTCGATTTGGTTAGCCATCTGTCTGTCCGTCTCTACAAACTGTAACTTGTGTTAATATAGTTGAAGTACTTTGTAATTGATACAGGTTGTTTTGATTTATTATGCTGTATTTCGTATTGAATGTCTGTAGCGTTTGTAGTTCATTCGCTTATCTATCA
This sequence comes from Maratus speculifer, assembly GCA_964019185.1. Taxonomy (NCBI): domain Eukaryota; kingdom Metazoa; phylum Arthropoda; class Arachnida; order Araneae; family Salticidae; genus Maratus; species Maratus speculifer. Next base: position 403,370,866 of record OZ025293.1, read on the forward strand.
GTCCGTGTGTTTGTCCGTCTGTACGTACATAACAGTGCAAAAACTACCCATCATAATGGTTTGAAATTTAATACGTATACTCTTTGCAGGAATTTATTTAATCATTTCAAATTTTAGGAAAATTGAATAAAAACTTAAAAATAAATTAATAAAACTTTTCTTCGTTCTATTAAATCTTATTATGGGTAACTAATTCAAAAATATATCGTCATAGGTAATGGCTCTGTGTTGTCTTGGGAATTTGTCACATTTAAGATGGAGGTCATATTAATATTTTTCACACTAATATCTGTCTATCTATCATATGTATCCATAATATATATATATATATATATATATATATATATATATATATATATATATATATATTAAAAAATTCTAATATTAATCCTGGAAAATCTCTGAAACGTTCGATATCTGGTTTATCAAATATACTTTAAATATATACACTATTTAAACTAAGAAAACAATTAATTTCATGCGAGTAGTTGCTGAATATGTTTTTTGAAATTTACCACTTTTCCTGTAAAATGATTTTTTTTTTTCGTTTATTGTATTTTTTACAAAAAAGAATAAAGTTTTAAAATTAAAAATAGAATATAAAATGAAATATGAATTTGTCGTTTTTTTAAGACTATTCCATTCAAAGAAAATACACGTTTCCATCAAACACAGTTTTTAGGAATGTGTCCATAGTCTATTAGTGAATATTAAATCCCAGATTACTTCGATAACATTTATTTTAGACTAAATATTTTTGCATATGAAATTAACATAATAAAACCATACAATGCATAAATCAATATATTATTGCTAACGAATATTTTTAAAGAATTTCAAATGTAAACAACTAATCATCTAGTAATAATATAAAAAAACTTTCCCCACATTCCAATTGTAACAAAAAAAAAGGTTTTGTCCTACATTCCAAATCAACGGTTCATTTAACGAATATGTGATTACCGCAATTTCGAGTGTATAAGCCGCGGATCAAACAATTCTTTTTCGACCCAGAATTTTTTAAGAAACAAATGTTACTACATAGATCGACGTAAATATTTGTCTTAAATCACTAAATAAGATTTCTTGGTCCAAAAAGAATTGTTTGATCCACGACTTATACACCCGAAATTACGGTAACTAAATTTTATCAAATATAGTTACCGTAATTTCGGGTGTATAAGCCGCGGATCAAACAATTCTTTTTGGACCCAGAAATCTTATTTAGTAAATGAAGATAAATATTTACGGCGATCTAACTTGTTACATTTGTCTCTTAAAAAATTCTGGGTCGAAAAAGAATTGTTTGATCTGCGGCTTATACACCCGAAATTACGGTATATTGCAAATTATTAATGTGACCAAACCATATACCATAAATGAATACGTAAATGTTTTTGAAAAATGTCATATTTCAAAAATTAATAGGTACCATAAAGAATTCATACCGAATACTATCGAAGAGCATCAAAAACTGCTGATGGTTAATTCGAATTCATATTTCATTCAAAACTGCCCTAAATTGTTAAATATTTGAAATTCAAGAAAAATATTATTCAACGGGGATGATTCAACACGGGGCAAAATAATGCTTAACACGGAAAGTCCGTCTTGGAATGTACGGTTATTTTATTTTATTTTTTGAATAAAGTGAGATACAGTTTTCAAACATATTAGTTTGAAAGTACATATTTATTCTATTCGAAGTTGTAAAATTTTAAATTCTTCTCTTATACATCTATCGACTCCTTGATGGGCGGTGATATATCTATGAACCTACTTAACCCTTTCCGGCGCAGTGTTACCATTCCGGCAACACCTAATTTTAATTCAAAAACTTACAAACGGACCCAATAATATTTTAGTAAAATTCTGCTTTTACAATGACAGCTTAAATCAGGGAATTCTTAATTTCTAAAAAAGTCTTTTGTTAATTCCAGTGTCAGTCAACAATTTCTCATTTAACGATCAGAATTTGTCTTCGCCGGAAAGGGTAAATTTTAATATCCTCAAAGGCCATATTCACACCACTATTTTGATTTTAAAAAATTCGCTTTATTATATGAGTAAATTATAGCCCCCCCCCCTCCCATTTTTATTGTTTTGTCCCTCAAAGGGTTAAATATGTTTCTTTTTTATTTTTTAACTTATTTGTTTGTTTATTTATTATGATTTCATTTCGTTATGGAATACATTACTGGGTACTTATGTATGAAGAGATTCACTGGACTTCAAGCACCAGAAATTTCAAAAGTATTGGTCACTATATTTCAAGAAAGACTTTATTTTTCATTAAATAAGAAAACTATTACTTTACGAAATTTCTGGTAGCATGTGCTTCAAAGACCTTGAAATGTATTTTGCCTATATTAGCCAAAATGAAAATCCGAAATATTTATATTGATTTAACCCCTTGAAGGGCGCTGATTCATTTTTGGGCCAAGTAATTTTAATTCTTAAATGTCACATTGGCGCCATATTTTCGGATTGAAAATTTTCCTTTTTTACAGGTACGCGAAGAAAAATTTTACTTATTATCAAATAAGTTTGTTTTTAAATTCCGGTTTCATTCAGTGGTTTCGGAATTTTACACAGAGAAGTGATTTGCCCTTGAAAGGTTTTAGTGGAAACAGATGGGTATTTCCATGAGCAAATGTCGTTAAGTCACATACTACGATTTTGGATACTAGTATTTTAAAACGGAAAAATGTGGCATATTGTATTTGAGATATTTCATTAATTTAATAAGGCCATGGAAATGTTTCGAAAGTAATGGTGGGCAACAACTTAACAGTTACTATTAATGTGACATCCACGACAAGTGCTCATGGAAATACCCAGATTAAACTTACCTAACAGATCTGCATGCGATAGAGAGAGAGTTTTAAAAACTTTTAAAGTTAACTTTAAGGCATAAAAATGTAATTTTATTTTCAATCAAGTGGCATTTAAATATGAATTTTTTGCTTTTTTGACGGTGAAATAATTAAAAATGTGCGATGTTTAAACGCTAAAAAAATGCGAAATTTATTATTTACGAGTTTTACTGTTAATATGACGTAATGCTTACATGCAGACATAGGTTGACTTTAAAATAAATATATAACTTTGGAAAATTTTACTAATTTTCATAAAATGACATATTAGGGTTAGTACAATTCAAGGACTTTCAAGTACCTTTAAATAGATTTAAAGTAATATTTGCCTTATGTAAAGAAACAAAAATTTTCAATTTTTAGATACAGCGACCAGTACTTAGCGATATTTCTGGTATTGAAACGTTGAAAATCCCATGAATCCCTTAATGCGTACTTAAAAATATTTATGTTAATCATCCAGGACTCTAACGCAGTTATTTTTGTTTTAGAAAATAGTTTTTGTAATTCAAAATTCTTCTTTTAGATTTCTTTTAACCCTTTGAACTCTGGTGGATAAATTTCTTCAAAATTCAAACTGTCACAATGGCACCAGTATTTTGGAAAGAAAAAGTACGGTTTACCAAATACTCGAAAACGACGCAATAAGCGTTTTTCAAGTAAATTTGGTCGAATATTCCGGTCTCATTGTGATATTTCGCAATTAAAATTAAGTGGTAGAAAATTCAATCATCAGAGCTGAAAGCTTTAAAAAATTTAGAATACTTCGAAAAATTATGACTTTTAGAATAATACCAAAAATCTACCTCAAAGATTATTTTTCTTACAAGTTCTAAAAACTATCATGATACAATTCTTATGAATGACTCTTATTCAAAAACCTAACCATTTGGAGTCTTAATTATTTTCTATTTATATCGTAGCTTTTATATTATAGAATGCATTGAATATCCTCATTTTTGTTCAAAACTATATTCCCTGCAGATCACAGCTTATAAAAACTAATTTTACTTTCCATTCTATTTCCATTTAATCTTTTTACTGAAACGGAATTGGTTTCATTTTCCTTTTACTTCAGTGATTTTTCTTATGTGACTCTGATATATATATTTCTTTTGTTAAAGAATCTAATATTTTCCTGTTAATGAAAGCTATGTTAAAAATCGTCGGTTAGATGCTTATGTTTTTACTGCAATAAATTTATTTACTTCATCCTCTGCATGAAAAGTTTTATTAGTAGCTTTACTTGTTTTTGGCACAAATTTCATTTTCTCAACATTATTTGACATCCATCCTTTGCGCACTTTAAACATATTTATTTTTTTATAATAATTTTAACCCTAGAACTGTACACTGTCATTACGTAACCGGAAATGCATTCTGGGAAGTTCTACTCCAGATTATAAATTCATCACTTCGTTTAACCATCCTCACAGTCCACACTATTGCAATTTGAGATTAGGTAAGTTCAAATAAGTTTAACTTTGTACAAAATATTGTGATCGTAGAAAAATAGTAACAAATGATTTTTACAGAGAATAAATTGAGGAATGGAATTGTAGTATTCATTTGTATTAAAAATTTAGTTTGTTGATGAAAAATATAAATTAATAAAATCACGTTTTCAATAAACGCCAAATTGAATCGGAATATGCTTGTATCAAATACTGCAAGATTTGCAATAAGAATTTGGTGAGAATCTAAGTTGTCAGTTTAGCTTCTGCTTACAGTTTTTAAATTTCGAATTCACATCAGAAATTCTGAACGAAGCATTTTTACTTTAGGTAACCACGAAACGTCTGTCAAAAAGTAAACTAAATAAAACGATACATAATTTCTGGTGTTAATGTAAAATTTCAGATTTTAAAAAAGAGGCCAAATTTGGCAACCGAGGGGAGAATAATAAATCATGACTTCAATATGGATGCCCGTAAGTGGTACACGCAAATCTGGGAAGAGATAAAATAATCACATCCTGTGCCATGCGTCTGCAAGTTAACACTAGAACCGCCGGCTATTTTGTGCAAGTTTTATAAAAAGTGTTTGACACCAGAATTTTTATTTAAAATTATTTTGCTTATTTAATTAGCCTATATTTGTTCTGCACTTATTTAACAAGTTTTATCAGGAAATTTCTGGTTCGAATCTGCTATTTTCAATTTGGCAGGGGTCAAAGTGACCCCTAATGGCGGTTTTAGTGTTAAACTGGTGTAGAATAAAACGTTTCACACATAACCAGTGCTTTCTATTCTTCCGATATCTGCGTTCGTTTACGGGACACAGGATAAATTATTGTCTGAAAAATGCTTGCAGTGTAAACCAGTGAGAGTATAAATATTTATGTCGTTGCTAAATCTGGGCAAAATTATTTCATCATAAACTATTTTGAAAACTGTTAGACGTTTTAAATTTCATTAAACAGAACTTTGTCTTGTAAGTTAGGGGTAGCAAACCTATTGGCAGGTGCCAAACTGGCATCACTATTTATGAATAGTAATTAATATAATGGCAGAGATTATAAAACTAGTTTTTAAAAAAAAAAAAGAAACAGAATATTTAGGAAAAGATTAATTCTGCTTAAAAAGATACAAGAATACTACAAAGAATACACTGTCTAAAAATACATGGGTATTTGGAATATAAGTGGAATTTTATCATTTGTTTTCCAGTCTAAATATTAAAATGTGTATCTGCTTTCAAATATACTTACGATGTGACATTTTTAATCTTCTTCTGTAAAACTTCATTGCCACCAGTTTCCAAATAAAGTAAGGTTGAAATATAAATTTAATGTGGGTGCTTCTCTTCGTTGTATATGAGTTTCAGTGGATCCTTAAACAAAAACGACGTCTTCGCAAGCAGCGATTTGCTGATGTTGCCTCGCGTCGTTTGTATCCAAACAATAGGACCAGAAATGTGCGTGAATTTCATGTAGCGTTTCTGCATTTTCGTACTGTCCGGATGCTAAACTGTTTCCTGCTTTTGAATGTTGTTTTTTAAATAGTTTCCAGAGACTACTTTAAATTCTTCAAAAAAAGCGGATATCTTTTGATATAATCTTTCTTGCAAGCTTAAATATGTAGTACAATATATAGAAAAAAAAATAGGAAAATGAAAATCTAAAGCAGCGTCGAATCCTTTCCATTCAAAAATGAAAAAGGGATATCTAGGTTACGGGAGATGAAAAACAAAAATGAGTTAAAAGCAAACTGAAAAAAGAAAGATTCGGTAACATTTTTTGTATCAGTAGTTTTTTATTTACTTCTTGTTTTATGAGCAGTTATGCTTTTTAATTTAAATCATTAATTTATTCAATTTTTCAATAATAAGCATTTATCTTTCAATTTTTTTATTTCAACTCTTTTTGAAGTAAATAAAATGCATATCAATTAAAAGAATATTTTAAGATGAATTGACATGTATAAAACACATTGTCGCATTTAGGACATTGGACGCCTCATTTAGGACTTAACTACCCTAAATGCGGCAATGGTATAATTTTAGCCTATATTAAAAAATGAATTCAGTTTTTATTAAACAAATTAGTTTTAAACTAAAGGCACAATATTCAATAAATTTTTGCTTCATATAATATATATTTATTTAACAAAATACCAAATACTCCTTAAATGTGGCGAAGCTATGAGGAATCGCGTGGCATTTAGAAACATTGGCAAACATCATTCACAAACAGTAGCGTCCCTTGAATATGGATAGAATAAATATAAATTTACCCTGGAAAGCATAGGAAAAAATATTTGCTAGAAATTTAGCTTACAGACTATCAACCACCGATCGTTTGCAATTTTTTCAAGAAATTCTTTAAATACAAAATGCTAAAAGAACCAATGAATTTAAAATAGAATTATTTGTGAAGAATTGCAAGTTTTAAAGATTTTGAATGGTATAGATACGACAAATTTCAGATTAGCAACCAAGAAAATGCGGTTAATATTAGCAAAAAAAAAAAAAAAAAAAAAAAAAAAAAAAAAAAAAAAAAGCATCATCACTGGGCTTAATAGCATATCAGAGAGAAAAAGTGTGGCGCAATAAATCAAGAATTAATTTCGTTCAATGACAATCACTGATTGGACGAGCAAAGACAACTTTCGCATAGGCATGTGTCCAAAACAGCGGGTATAAAACGTGCGAGAGCATTGTAAATAGGATGTCAGTTTCTAGTACCGCGATTCTACCTGAAGCTACAGTCTAATTGCGCGAAAGTTACAGATTATTTTACACAGTTGCACAGCAAATTGTTCCCATATTTTAAAAATTTCACGGACATTTTTGAAATGTATAACTCGATAGAAAAAAAAAACTTGTAAAAATTTAAGCTCCCACACAAAAATGTTTTTGGATTTTTTTGCATATTTTTCTGTATGGGATGTAGAATTTATGTACACCACGGATTATAGAAATTTTTTTAAGTTATAAAATGTATTATGAATATAAGAAATGCACTTGTATGGATTATGTCTTAAAAATAGTACTGTAACCAATATATTTTTTGAGCTCCTGTAAATGATTATATAAATACTAGGTACAATCGCGGTAAAAAAGTAAACAACCATACTAACTTTTCAACAAACAATCGCAGAAGAAGCTTGCCGTTACCGAATAACTGGGAATAAAGTCTACTTTTAAATAATGTATATGTAATTTTCTTAGATGGCCATCTGCATATTAAACGAAACCAAACTTCTTTTTTTAATGGCAATACTCAATTTTAACAGGATATTTCAAGTCTTGGGTTCAAACTAAGCCTAGACTTCAAATTTCAAGTAATTTGAATGACGGGTTTTTAAATTATAAACATTCAAATTTTCGTGCTTCTATATCTCCTGAAATTATGCTCCTAATGTGCTATTTTTTTATTCATCAATAGTACTAAAATACCCAAACATAGATACATTCAATTTGCCATTTATATATTTTTATGATATGAATTATGAATTAAGAAATTAATATTTGAAGAAATTATAAATTGCGACCTACATTTCTTTGATAGATTTAGATTTATTAAAACCTTAGATTTTTTATTCATTAAATTTATTAGATAATTAGCATTTAAATTTATTTAGATTTAATAATTTTTTCTTCCAACTGATTTTTTAACCCATTCGTGCCCAGCATCTTTTGCGTAAATTTTATTTGGTTGGCACAACTATTTTTAGAAGATTTAAGTTTAGTTCATTAATCACAAAAATGCATCATTTAAATAAAATAATTATTGCTTTTCTTTTTTACCGGTGTAAAAAACAGTGCTGAATGCACCCTTTGGAGCGTCCCTAAAAAGGGACGCTAGGCACTAATGGGTTAATTATGCTTAGACATAGGTGCCAACCTGACATCAATTATCCGTAATACATGCGTTAATTTGACCCTGGTTTAATGAGTTTCGAACCAGAATTTTTTCAAAGAAATGAAAATAAGTATGTTCCAGTAACAATCCTAGAATCAAATAAATAAAGATTCGTGAAATATATTTTCTGGTTTGAAATGACGTTAACCTGGATCAAGCTAATCCAAGTATTACGGAAGATTAGTAGAAAGTTGGCAGCTATGCTTAGAAAACGGCAAAATGATGGTTTTACGAAATAAGTGACTAGATAGTTTGAAACTTCTTATACTAAAATCCAACAATCTGCCTGTCTTCAATGATTGCTTGAGTGGCGCCTAGGATACCTTGATCAAGAAGGGAGCTCTCTCGGCCAATAATTCAGTTTTGATACAAATCCTAAAATATGTTTTGTTCTAAAATAATTATTTTCTCGAAAACTTAATCTACGAATTGCATGGAAATTTGTTTATAGGAGAATTGAAGGGTGTAGATTTCATTTATTCTGTTGGAGTTGGGTGTTGCTATTGAAAAAAAAATACAAATTTAGCGTTTGCTTTAATATGTAGATGATTCCCAATGCAAATTTTACGTACATTATTTAAAAGTTGACTTTATTTACAATCGTTTGATGTCAGTAACTTTCTTCTACAATAATATTTTGCTGAGTTAGCAAGAGGTGCTCACTTTTTACCCCCCCCCCCCCCACAATTATAATTTTCTTTCTACTGTAAGCATCATAATTACATCTGGACAATGCATATCACTTTCATTATTGTTGAACTGTAATATTATTTCATAACCAAATTTAAAAGTATTTTTCCCATACCACATAATGACATTACTTTATGTGTATCTGTAAGTGAATAATAACAGGGTTCGTATATGGAATTAGGAGAGGAACAAACATATTCTTAACTAGACAATAGCGTAGATGCCAAAATCTCTTGATTATTGCAGAATCTGACCGAAGATAATATGTTTTCAATTAAAAAATTTATGTAACCAAAAATTTCAAAGTTAAAATCGAAAATTTGCATCATAGAAAGAAAATACATTTTTATATGAATTTTCCGATTTTAGCATGCAAATTTTGGATCGGACTCCGGAATAATTAAGAAATGTTTGACCCAATTTCGCACTGGTTTATTACTCCTGAGTAAAATTTCCACCAATAAATGTCAGTAAAAAACTTCTTCTTATTTAAATGTCTCATAAATAGAAAATTTTATTGAGAAATGTTGAAAAAAATGGCGATTTTTTTTACTGGGATTTAATTCCGCAGTTTTGGGTTATCTGATTCCTAAAATGTGTACCGTAATTTCCGGCGTATAATCCGCGGACTAAACAATTCTTTTTAGACCCAGAAATCCTATCTAGTGACTGAAGACAAATATTTACGGCGATCTATTAGGTTACATTTTGTTTCAAAAAGTTTCTGGGTCGAAAAACGATTGTTTGATCCGCGGATTATATGGCGGAAATTACGGTAAATCCCTCAAAAATACGGAATTCAAAAATTTTCAGAAATCTAATATTTTATTTTTGTAAACATAATTATTGACAAGAAATTTCGTTGACTAAAGGCGTGGTTTCTGCGTTGCAAAAACATAATTTATGTCACATTGTCCGTATTATTTTAGATTGTAAGACATTTTATATGAAATTAGTACACTGAAAAATATTGTCTGAAGAATAAATCCGAGAAAACTATCTAGAAAATCAATTTACAAGTGACATTCAAAATAGGGAAGAATTACTACTGCTTTAAAACCCAGATAGCACAAAAACATGTCGTCGCTAATGTCTTAATGTATAAAAATTTGAGTATGTTTCATTATGGCGTTCCAAATATTATTCCAAATATCCAAATAGTACTAATATTGTATAATAAACATCAATAACACTTACCAAACTCATGACAATTATATTTAAGCAAGTTGGAGCACGCCCATACCGACTGCCAGATAGAAAGACAAAGCAAACTAAAATACACCTGTCAACTATCTTGGAAAGTGTTAAAATGATTAGAACACAAAAATAATATAATTTTTTTTCAAATATACCTCTTGGTTTGTTTTAGTTTATTTTCAAGATAATTAATTATTTTCTGTTGAATAAATGGAAGATCCAGAGGGACTTTTATTTCAAACTTGCTGCTTTTTTAACAAGTACCCTAATTTCCTGCGTATAATCCGCGGATCAAACAATCATTTTTCAACCCAGAAATTTTATTAAATGAAATGTTACTTCTTAGATCGCCGTAAATATTTGCTTTCAAATACAAAATAAAATTTCTGGGTCGAAAAAGAATTGTTTGATCCGCGGATTATACGCAGGAAATTAGGGTAAAATTAATCTAATTTTTCCTTCTACGATTGTGAAAGATTTAATGCTTGTTTATTTATATTGCATGTAAATTTAACGTTATTTTACTTTTCGTATTTTAAGAAAGATTTTACGAAACATGGATTTCATTTTTACTTATTTTTAAAATATCTCGCTTTTTAAATAAAAGGGTTTATTGACAAAGAAAATAAATTTTAAATCCGTATTTGCATTGATTTCATAAGTCTTTTCATGCGATCGTTTGGAATTTCATATAAAAACAAGCTAAAATATTTTCATCCAAGGAATAGAAATGCTTTTGCCTAAGTACATTTAATCTCATTTCTTTTATTTTTTGTTTTTTCATTGAAACTTTATTTATGATTGATTCTCAAAAAATTCAAAATATAAAATAGTCTTTCTGTTTTATTTTAAAGTTTTTAATATTATATTGTTTGGTTTTGGAAATTGCTGAATTATTTTTAATTTTTTTTTAATTCGATGAGTTTAATATTTAAAAAAATGATTAATTTTCAAATTTTGATTAGAGGTTGTAGATGTAGAAAAAAGTCAAATGAAACAATGTCGCCAAATATAGCTGTATTTGGCAATAAAAAATTGGCTTTCAGAATTTGAATCATTTTTTTACACGTTCTTAATGGGAATCTAGATGAATGGATTAACCAATGACAGTAAAGTTAAAATTGTGATTTGGATTAATGCCATTTCGTTGTAAATGTGTAAATAATATAAAATTTATAAACATGGTACGTTAGTGCATGGTTTTTTATCGCTTGTTTTTTTGTAAATGTACTATCATAAATAAGTGTTTTATAGGAATAATATAGAGTGAAGGGTACAGCGCGAATATCATATGGAATTAAATACAAAATTAGTTTTGAGCGAGCTTTGATCGGGCACTCCCGCCAGTTGTAGAATGAAATGTTTATAACCGCTGTCTTTTAAAGGGGAGATCAGCTACTGCAGCTTAATATTGTTTGTTTTTAATGGAATATTTAAAAAATGGCCCTATAAATGTTTCTTCATAGTAAATATTTTTTTTTAATATATTGTACAAATCTTTGTTTAAGTATTCATTTAAAAGTGTATAAATATACATAATTACGATTTAGTTTAATTAAGAAAAATTGGTTAAAGATTTTCAATGATACACATTTGTTCCATGCAGGATTATAAAAAATATATTCGAAAATCTCCTTAATACATACTTATATGCATAAATATTCTCTTACGTTATCGTATATTAACACCAACCTAAATTAATGATGAAACTCACAGATGAAAATATCTTTTTCAGACAATGAAATCAAAATACGCAAATTCTTTGTTACAATTTTAATAAAAATTTAAAAACAAATAAATACATGCCATGTACTTACATAAAAATATGTAGATGTTATGAAGGTATGAGAGGTGAAAAATTGGCGGTGAGGAGGACCCTATCGACACCTCTATTTTTTTTAAATATTTGTCTGCTTCTCTAATGAGAGAATTTCTGAATTTTAGTTAAGGTGATGAAAACTATAAAAAATTAATGGCGTCAATATACTCCACCTCAGCGCCAATTTTCTACCACTGAATCTATAAGATACAATATGATTCACAATTTTAATTTTTTATGTTTTGGAAATATGATAGTGCAATGTGAAAAATGTCTTAATTGTGTAAAATAAAATTAATCCTTTCCGGAACACTGTTCTCGGTCAGGGATACCTAATTTTAATTTCAAACTTACAAACGGCACAATTTTATTAAAATTTAGCTTTTACAATAAAAGCTTAAATTAAGGGGATTAAAAGTATCTAGAAAATTTGTTTGTGAATTCTGGTGTCAGTCAATAAATTCTAATTTTAGTAACAGATTTTGCCCGTGTCGAAAAGCGTTAATGTTGAAAGTGACAATATTTGGACAGGCATCGGCCTCAACATGTTTAATTATAAAACCGGGATTCATTAAAGTATCATCACATTTATAAACAAATATCGGTTGCAAGTTATTCTTTCATTGTTGGTAATAAAAACATTTATTTTCTAAAAAGGTTTAAGGTATAACAAATTAAACAGGTATTAAATAGGTAAAAAATAGGTAATTTAAACAGGTAAAAGGGTATTAAGTATAAAAACAATTTCGCCATAAGTAATAAAAAATCAGCGTACATAAAAAAGCTTCTAAAATTTCTACATAAAATTTCTGGAAAGATTTACAATTACAAAATTTAATGCATTTTTGCTAAAAAAAATGAAATAGGGTTGATTTTGCGAATGTCAAGAACTCGCCGGAAAAATCTAAACAATCACATTTGCTTTTGAGCTGTACATCTTCAAACTCATAGGTATATCACTTATAATCCCTACAGCTCCTCTCGACATGTTCCCTTTTGAAGACAGCTCAGATATACAAATATACAAATAAAAATATGTCTTTATTTTAGATATTTCACAATTTTGATACGAATGTACAGCTCACATACAGTAGAAAACAAATGCACTTAAATATTCAAATGGAAATAGGGGTAATATATTATTAGTTTAAAAATAAAGGCTGTAAATAAATTAACAAAGCAAGGCTTTCTTCCGTAATTCAGACTGCTTTAGAATTTAGACGACGATAATAATATTAAATCCCGTTTCGTAATTCTAGTTTAATCAGTATTAAAAGCTTCCACACAATGCTAAATCTAGTTATTTGGAATAAGGCTCGAAAATTAAATGGAAAGTTAAACATGAAAATTTGTTTCTCTAATATTGGTATAACAAATTTGTGTTAGTTTCCAATCATTGTCTGTTTTAACATTGTAATTCCAAAAGATTTTCAAAGAATTAAAATAACTTTCTCTTTTTTTGTATGTGTTTAAATATCAAATTGATTTTTTTTTACCGCAGTTGACGTACCCAAGTAGCCAGTTTCGTTATTTAATCGCTGAAAAAACAACAATGCATGTCGTTCAAATCGTTATTCGTTGACATTATAAATTCGAAAATATGTCTCGCTCATTCGATTAGCTTTCAACGGTAAATTTAGCTGCATTTTCAACATAATAACAACCGTCTCGATAACGTTGTTAAATATTGCAATACTATAGCTAAATTTAATTTTTTTTTCCAAAGAGACTTTAATGAGGTATATAACGTTAATAATAAGAGTATGTCTGCAATACTATTTCGTTATTTTCTCTTTTTTCACGGCATTTTAATACCTCAAATACGTTTAAAAATAAGAATAAACCCGCAATACTTTCTTGTTACTTTCATTTTTATTAAATTGCATTTTAATTTCGCAGAAAATTTTTAAAAAATTTCAAGAAAACAGATTTTCAACCTAAATATACGATTAACTCTTTTGTTAATCTTAAAAATAAAACAACAACAACATATAATTCAAGAATTCGGATGATAAAGGTGGTGTATGAAAAATATATATAAATAAGACGACCCTCAACCATTTTAATTTATATTTGGCTTTTATAACTTATTTTTTATTAATCTATTTTCTCATAGTATTCATTGATTGCTTCATTCTAGCACAGGGGTGCACAACCTCTGGCCCGCGGGCCAAAATGATACCACTATTTTTATGCAGAATAATTTTCCTTATAGTAATGACAGAAACTTTGAGATTAAACAAAAGAAACTCCGCTTTTCAAATATTCTGGTGGCAAACGATTTTCTGGTTAAAAAGGTTGTGCACCACTGTTCTAGCATATACTAAATAATAATATATTTTTTAATATCAATTTCTTAGGTACAATTCTTGTTTATTAAATACTTATTTTAATGTTTGTTATTGAGAGTATTTACTCATATATCACTTTTTCAAAATTCATGGAAAAAAAGGAATAGTTTTCGCTTAACTTTTCTTTTTAAATTGCTAACCGGATTAATTGTAGCCTGAATTACAAATAGGATTTAATATATATATGTGTGTGTATTATACATATTTTCCCTCAGGTTTATTGAGTATTGGTAGGCCTTAATTCATGTTTGCTTGTTTATGGATAAATACGAAGATGAAACTACACACTTTATTTTTCTACCAAAGTATTTGGGTTTAAAAATTATTAAAATATAAATACTATAATATGAAATATAAATACTATAATACTATGATTCGTAAAGGTACATCGTTCAATAATAAAATGTGATTAAAATTTAAAATTATTGCATTTAATAAGTATAGGGGAGAGGGGGGCACCTTTGAACATTTTTTTCAGAAAATCACTATATTTCTTACTTGAATTATATTTATTGGGTTTTAAATATTACATAATAAAAACAACGCCTTTTTTCATCATTTGAACCATAAATTAAACATTTTCCAAAGAAATTAAATATGTTGTGCGGATTTAAAAAGTTGAAAGATTTTTGTTCAAACCTGCCGCATGTAGGGGTAACTTAGAACAAGCAAGGGGCACCTTTGAACAAATGAATAAAATATGAAAATATTGAGAGTTTTTATAAAAAGTTGCATAGGTTACAAAAATATATAGTAATATGAATAAAATTAAATAACTACATTTTGTTGAAATTACTAATTTTTTGTTATTTAACCTAACTTAAATCCATCAAAAATGATGTCAAAACTCATTGTTGATAAAACACAAAGTGTCCCTCCAATTGTGTTTGGTTGTGAAAACTTTTTAAAAATATCCTTAAAATACACCAATGTGATAGCTGATGCTTCCTGGGATTTTTTTTTTCATTTGCTATTTTTTAAGTGACCTGATATAAAATTCCGTATTATCCGTTACGGAAAACAGAAATAATGTTTGGAAACCTGTTAAATCATAAATCATTATTTTGTATCCAGGACTTGCAATTATCCAATAAATGAATTTAGATTTGAAACTTCCCCTCACTGATACATAAAGAGGTTGGAGCCTATGTGTGCAGTAAGGGTAATTGTTAGCAGTATAAGTCCATGATCTTTCACATTATTAATTAACCTCTTTTCACATTAAAAAAATTTCAGAAATAATAATATTTAGATACATTAAAAACTCTTTAATTCATAGTTTTAAGTGTTCTCTTTAAATTATTTCAATTATTATTTATCATCAGTTTATTCGGTGTTTTTTCGCAGTTCAATGGTGCCTCATCACATGGAGTTCAACATTACAACGGTTTACTCAATTCATCTGAAGAATTTGAATAAAACAAAGCTTATAAACTAAAGCTAACATCTTTATTTAAGCATTGAACAATAAATTGAAATTTTAGGGATAGAAGTTTCTAAACAAAAATCTCACAACTTTTTTTCTTAAGTTTAGATTCAAGAGCGAGAAAAAAACATATTTGTTTAGACAGTACTGTTCATACAAAATAGTACAGCTTTGTAAAATTATTTCCTGAAAGCAGCAGTAATGTATTACCATATACATTTTTTTTTAAATAATTTATTTGAAGGAAAAGATTTAGTGTTCAACGGTGCCTCCAGATCAAACGTGCCCACCTCTCCACTATATATGGAAAATGTTATAATTACATAAATATGATTACTTACTTTTGCAAGATGAAAAGCATATCTACCAGGAATCCAAGTCCATTTGTAAATATTAAGCAGTAACAGAGCACGCTATCAGCAACGGCGGACGCAAGTAAGTTTTTTCAGGCCAAATTTAGCACCTATTAGGCACAATATTAGACATCTCCAAAAGGCGTGAATTTGGTTCGCCCCGTCAGCAATACCCTAATTTCCTGCGTATAATCCGCGGATCAAACAATCATTTTTCGACCCAGAAATTTTATTAAATAAAATAAAACTTTTCAGATCGCCGTAAATATTTGCCTTCATTTACTAAATAAAATTTCTGGGTCGAAAAAGAATTGTTTGATCCGCGGATTATACGCAGGAAATTAGGGTATGTTAAGTACAAAAGTTAAATATCTTTCCTAATCGGGTTCTAGGTGATAAATATGTAGTTTTTACAAAATATTTTTTTAACACTTTGCGGCGCAGAGTAAATTCATTGCTTAAGTATTGAAATTAATGACTGACAGCGAAATTTGTAAACAACTTTATTTGTAAATAATAAAACGCTATATACCACGCATTCAATAAACCGTACTTTTTTTAAACAAAATTCCGGTGCCAATGTGGCGTTTGGGAATTAAAATTAAGTGGTATATCATTGAAACCACCGTGCCGCAAGGGGTTAAAATTAGAATTGCGATATAGTTTTGAAAGAAATTGTCCAAAAGTGTTCACATAATTAATTCACAACGTAATTGTTGAACAGATTTATCTCATAATAGTCAAAAGTTCTTTTTCACCCATAATATGAGATGGATTTTGAAATAGAAACTTATTGGTGCCGGTTGGAAATTTGGGTATTAAAATTATCTGCTTGCAGACTGCAAACAGCGTTCCTCAAGGGGTTAAAAGTGTGTACATGAAGCGATTCCGGAGTAGGAAACTAAATATCGCCGAATATTTATGAAGTCTTCATCGAATATTGAGCGAATGAATGGTTTTATGCTTCGATGCATGATACGGACCCTGAAAGATATTGCTGAAGTTCTGCAGAAAAGAAAAAGAATTATGCACAATGAGGGATATTCCTTCGACAAACTCGAGTACTGTCTGGAGTGCGTTGGGTTTGAGACATTTACTTGCGCAGCCCCGTACTTAAAATGTATGTCGGCAATTTAACGATGTATGTTGTTCAAAATCTTCGCAGACATCTGCGATTCAAGGCACCATATTGCTTTCTATTGCCAATCACCGGAGCGCACTCTACTCTCTCAACAGTGTATTTTAGCACCCACATTGCTATTGAAAATGTGCTTATTTGCGTCCTTTCTACCTACATTTATATTTCTGACACATAATTTTGAAACACCCTAATGCATGTCATAAGCTAAATATAAAAGTTAATAATTTAAGTTAAATTTATAGTGCAAGATATTTTTATAAAGCTTGAGTAGAAACTCCTTGCTTAATATTATTAAAAACTATCACATAACTACTGTGATTGTTAAACAAGTTCAATAGAGAATGATGAAATGTAACGTATAGGTTTACTGAAAGGATTTCTTTACTTAAAAAATTCAAATCCCTGTTTTCTATGATAATATTTTCTCTTGGAATTTCAAATTATATTTATAGAATTTTTTGGAAAACATATATACGACATAGTACGTACTTTATTATTTAAATGTATTTACTCCGTCTGACTCTCAACTACGATTCATCTTACTTTCCTAACAATAAATCCATCCCATCGTCATTGTTTATCAAGTTTTCTTTCATATACAACGACACACACTGTATGCATGCATATGTAATCGGTTTATATCTCGGGCTTGAATAATGGCATAAATGCCATTGCATTTTCCGCAAAATATACGATATTTTATCACTGTTTGTCTACTGAATTTTATACATATTTATTCCTCGAGACAACTTTTATTCTAACTATCTTCAAACGATGTACATAGGTTTCTGATGTATTTTAACCCTTTGAGCTCTTGTGGGTAAATTTCTTCAAAATTCCAATTGTCGCATTGGCACCAATATTTTTCAAAAAAAGAAAAAAAAAAAAAACCGGTTGACGACATACGCGAAAAAAAAAATGCATTAAACCTTTTCCAAATAAATTTGGTCGAATTTTCTGGTATCGTTGTGACATTTCGGAATTAAAATTATGTGGTAGAAAATTGTACCATCAGAGCTCAAAGAGTTAAACTAGAAATATTAGTTGATAGTTAAAAATATTATAAATAATAATGTGTACTTCGAGACTTATAAACAAAATAAAATGCTAACATGAATTTGAGTTATTCAGATGTATAAGGAAAAAAGGTCCTAATCCATTTAAGTTTAAGAAAAATATAATTTATGCAATTTAATATATTGGAAGATCTAACAGTTAAAAGGAAAACGGAAGGTTTTTACTTTGCCAGTATCTGCTTTTATGTTTTATATTACCGTAGATTCACAAATTTGTATACATTTCGATTAAGTGAATAAAAAATTATTGAAAATTCAATTCATTAATTTTGGCAGAAAAAATGTTTATTATTGATATCTAAAGGTTAAAATTACTAAACTAATCTTTTTGTAATGAAATTTTAAATACCAAAGATGAATTTCATCATACTTTGAATTAAACTCTCTTTGAATTACTAACTATTTATTATTTTAACATTAAAACTACCGGAACTTTGAGGCAAGTTGTTTTCTAATATTTCACACCAGAATTTTGATTTAAATCAGTTTAACTTTACTATGTAAATGTTTTTCGCCTTATTTACTTTTCTTTTTAACTTATTTCAAAATAATATTTCTGGTTTGAAACGAACCATTTTCATACGATAGCAATAAATATGGCGGTTCACGGTATTTCCAGTGTTAATGTTCCGAAAAATGTCATAAAAATTATATTGTCTTTTAGCATGATCCAAAAACTTTTTTCAAAAGTTAGTTGACCACTATTACATACATATAGAAATGTGTCAAAAAACAACACAAATGAGCTATGTGGGAAAAATCAAACTAAAATATAAACAGGGGTGCAAAAAATCTAGGCGCCAGCTAGCAGTCTCTCACCACTAAAATTTAAAAGTTTTCTTCGCTTAAAATTTAATAGCATTCTTGCAAGAGTCTTATACGAAATATAATACGAAAATTAACGAGAAATATAATACGAAAATTAACGAAATAATTTTAGTGGTGAGAGTCTGCCTGCTGGCGCCTAGATTTTTGCACCACAGAATAGAAATATATGGCAAGGAAAATAAAAATTTCAGCGAAATACACCAGCCACTCACATGGAAAAACGAAAACATTAAAGTGTATCTAAAGAAAAGTAGATGATATCCAGACAAAACCATTAGTCACACTATTACATATACTTTCCGAAATTGTTTTTCAAGCATTCGTCAAATCGAAGAAAAACCTTGACAGTGTTCTTGAAATGTCCTCTCCCACCAATGCTTTTTACTGTTAAATTATTAAATCTTTGATATCCCGATAGTTAGAAGTTTTTGTCATTATAAATTAGTTGTTTCATTTGTCTTAGGGGAATCGTCTATGATCAAGAAGTTTGTTTTCAGTTTGCGGCCATCGAAATACTCAAGGCCATATGACTAGAATTGTGACGTCATCACTAATCGACCGATTTCTTGCCAGAGTTGGAAATCGCACTGACAAATTTGGAAAACTACCATTCTTTAATTTGTGGAATATTTATTATCTTATAAAACAATGATAGCTATTTAAACTTACTGGTGATAATTCGGAATCCCTAAATAAAAGTTGAGCTAGATGCGCAATGCCACAGTGTTTCCTAATCAAGCTGATTTTTTATTCTATATTCTCATCAGCAAGTTTAAATATATATTATTCTAACAGATGTAAATATACCAAGTGGGTGAAATAAGTCCGGACCACGATTCGAACCAGGGATGTATTGGTTGAAGCCGCCAATGCTCTTCAAACTGAGAAATCCCGGACGAAGACTGGATGGCTAAGTTGGAAGAGCATTGGCGGTTTCATCCAATACATGCCTGGTTCAAAAAATGGCCCAGAATCCAATGCCCATCCAACTGAGCCATCCCAGACGAATACTGGATGACTATTTATACTACTATAAAATAAACTTTAACGATCACATACCGTAATTTCGGATGTATAACCCGCGGATCAAACAATTCTTTTTCGACCCAGAATTTTTTAAGAAACAAATGTTACTACTTAGATTGACGTAAATATTTGTCTTCAATCACTAAATAAGATTTCTGGGTCCAAAAAGAATTGTTTGATCCGCGGCTTATACACCCGAAATTACGGTAATCTGGTCTCATACTTTGGGTCAGCTGAATAGAATAAATCTAAGGTCAATAAATGGAACCGCAGAAAACGATGCTTAGGAAATTATATCGGATTAATTTATAATACGATTATTCAATATGTAAATTAATTATAAATGATGTAAATTTTCCAAGTTGGTGAAAAAAAACGAGCTATAATTTGAAGCAGGGATGTATTGGCTGAAGACGCCATTACTCTTCCAACCAGTGTTGCCAGTGGGCTACTTTTTAAAAATTCAGATTTCTTGTTTGCACCACGTTTTTGAAAGTGTGAAATTCGTACTATTTAGTACCATATCAATTCAGACAGGCGCAAACAGTATTTTACCATTTAAAAAAAGTGGTGCGAATATGAAAATTTTATTTAAAAAAAGTAGCCGCCTGGCAGCACTGCTTCCAACTGAGCCATCCCGGAGGAATATTGGAGGATTATTTCACCCCAAAACCCTAACGATCACATAATCTGGTCTGATATTTTGGATCAGCTGAATAGAATAAATCGAAGGTCACTGTCTAGAACTGCAGAAAACGCTGTAAACGAAATTACATCAGATTAATTTACAACACGATTATTCAATCGGTAAATTAACTATAAGAGATGTAAATTTTCCGAACGGGTGAAAATGTCCGGGCCAAGATTCCCAATTTATGAAATAAGTTCATGAATTTATAATATAAATTTAAATTACTCAAAGAAGAAAAACGTTAAGAAATAGAGTTAAACTACAAAAGTTAAAAAACTACAACGTTATAACCAGGGGTGCAAAAATCTAGGCGCCAGCAAGCAGTTTCTCACCACAAAATTTATTTAGTTTTTCTTCGTCTAATATTTCGTGTGAAATTCCTGCTGGAATGCTATTAAATTTTGAGCGAAAAAAACTTTAAAATTTTAGTGGTGAGAGACTACCCTCTGGCGCCTAGATTTTTGCACCCCTGGTTATAACGCACAAATTCCATAAAACACGAACCCCCCAAAGCATTGCATACGTCGTTTCAAGGAAGCCTTAATCCCCTTCCTCAATTAAAAAAAAAGATGAAATGGGTTCAAAAAACCTGGCTCGATTAAAGCCCTGAAAATTTGTTAGCAAAGAGTTTAAATATAAAAAAGAAATGACGTAACTGTGCGGAAATAGCTAGAAGTCAGAGCCACTACGCAGGATCTCTACACAATTCTGAAAGAAAAGGAGTGCTGGCCATATCGTTTACTAAAGTAGAAGTATGTTTATGAATATTGTAAGCTTCGTAAAAGTTTACATCTAAAATTGAACAACATTTTTGAATTAATTTTGCATCTTTATAATTAAAGTGATGGTTAAACTTCCAGCAATTTTTAGTTATTGTAGATTTTTCACATTCCTGCCTCAAGCCATAATTACTATGTTCTTTAAGTATAATTCTTAGTGCACGCTTCGTCTGTCCAATGTAAGGTAGGCAACACTGACAAAAAACTCCGTAAATACCCCAGTAATCATGATCGTCAATTGGGTCTTTGAGATTAGAAAACGTGACTTTATTAGTTGGAGAGAAAACACCCTTGAAATTAAATCTATTGAGAATCTGAAAAATTTGTGTGCTGACTTGAAGAAAACAAAGTAATACAACAAATTTTTTAAAATCTTTATTTATTAAAGTAGAATCAGAGACAATCGGAGGCTTGGATATAATACGATTAATGAAATTTGAACTAAATCCGCGATCGATATCAATTGCTTTAATGTAGTAAATTTCACAATTAAATAACTTAGAATTTGAAAAAATTTCGCGGGCACGGAAAATAAGTCTATTGAATGGAGCACATTTCTGGTGGCACATTTCTGGTGGGGAAGGGGGGGGGATGATTGGAATTATAATGCGGGAGCAAAATGTTTTCGGTAAACTGTTGTCAAAAATTCTGAAGTATTACGAATTACTAAAACATCCAGAAAAACAAGCCGTTGTTGAGTTTCAATTTCAAAAGCAAACTGAATGCATGGGTTTATTGAATGAATAAATCGAGTACAGCGATAATTAAAATAGCAAATAAAGCCTTTGTGCATAAATATTTAAAGATAGAAAACCAACGAATATAAATGCACAAATAAAGTATGAAAATGTAGCAAACAGCTGTTTCGAATCTACTAACGAGATTCTTCATCAGTGCAAGACTCAGCGAGCTAGAAAAAGCAAAACTGAGCTAAAGCTCAGCTGAGTTCAGTTTTGCTTTTTCTAGCTCGCTGAGTCTTGCACTGATGAAGAATTTCGTTAGTAGATTCGAAACAGCTGTTTGCTATATTTTCATACTTTATATGTGCATTTATATTCGTTAGCTTTCAATCTTTATACAGCGTTAATAATACGTTTAGATAAATCACGAAAGGCGAAGGAATCCTCTACGTAACGAGTATAAAAAGGAAACTGTATTAATTCAAATATTTTTTCTTCAAAATAATGCATATAAATATCACTCACAACCGGACTTAAAGGGTTCCCCATAGCTGAATATTCTGCCATTTTATAAAATTTTCCCTGAAACACAAAAGTATTTTGAGTCAAACAAATGCTGGTTATAGAGATCAAGTTATCTATTTCATATTGAAAATAATGAAAAACATTTAATCTTTTTTCTAAAACACTCCAAAGCACCTTGTACAGGAACATTAGTGAAAAGAGATTTGACATCAAAAGAAACCATAGTATAGCCTTTTGGATTGCAGTTACGAATTCTATTATCAAACTGAACTGAATTTTTAGACGTATATATATTGTTAAGCATCAGGGGGGAGAACCTGGAAACTAAATGATTTGCAAGTTTGTAGGACGCAGTACCAATATTTGAAACAATAGGACGAAATGGAATATCTGATTTGTGGACTTTAGGTAAAGCATTTAAACGAGCACAGTTTACACAAGAATGAATGCGAGAAAGTTTGTTAGAATCAGCAATGATTGGGGACGAATTCATCGCATATTTTATGTTATTGAGTTCAGGTAGATGTATCTTTTTTAATATTAATGTAAGGATCCTCATTAATTAACTTCATGACATTTTCGACATAGTTGGTTTCATTTAGTACTACTATTTGACCTTCTTTGTCAGATTTAGTTATAATGATATCGGGATTAGATTTAAGTGTTTTGAGGAAATTTTTCATTGAATTATAGAGATTAGTCTGGTCCAGCCTTGCATTAAAATCAACATTATTTTTAATAAGATGGCTTATGGAATCTTTCGGCATTGGAGACAAAGCGCTAAACTTGAAAGCTCTTTCAATTGGAGCAATTAATTTTGGAATCTCAGGTTTTTTAGAAACTGCAAAATTGCTGTTTAGTTTTAGAGCATAAACGTGACTATCATTTAACAGAAATTCCGACATATTAACCACAGTATCACTGTTTACAATAGATAAATTATCTGCGATCCTGGGAACAAAACATTCAGATACCGTAATTTCCTGCGTATAATCCGCGGATCAAACAATTATTTTTCGACCCAGATTTTTTTTTAAATAAAAAATAACTTTTTAGATCGCAGTGAATATTTGGCTTCATTTACTAAATAAAATTTCTGGGTCGAAAAGAATTGTTTGATCCGCGGAATATACGCAGGAAATTACGGAAGTTTTTAAAAATTTCATTGAAAATAAATTAATTGAAAATGGTTCAAAAAAGATCTGCACGTCTCAAAAGAAAAAGATACCAATCCCTACTTAAAACAACTTTGATCGAAGTGGAAAAAACAATATCTTCTAGATTAAAAAAACATTTTATTCATCGAAAAATCCCGATTCACATGCGCCACTAAAAGTGGGTGATGTCTTAATCGAAGGCGATATGAAAAATAAACTTCTCTGGAAACTTGGCAGAATTCAGAGAGCGATTCCAGGTAGAGATAACAACATTCGCTCATATGAAATAAAAACAGCCAACGGAGTGCTAGAAAGATCGGTCCAGCATTTATATCCTTTAGAAATTATAAACTGATGAACATTGATAGACTTTCTTTTTTTATCTCTTTTAGAACTCTAAAAGTTTTCTTTCTTTTTATATACTATTTTTATATATAATATTATTATATACTGTATAATATAATATTTTTATATACTTTACTATTTCATGGCTGCCAACTACTACCCCTATTTAAAGACGAATAAACATATTTGAAACAGAAATTTTAGAAGATAATTATCAGTATGGAATGTAATACATAACACTGAATATATTTGGCATACATTTTACTAAAACATTTTTGTGGTTCCAAACATGTTTATGTGATTTAAATAGGCGTAGAAGTTGGCAGCTCTGCTATTTACTTTAAATGCAGTAATATTTGAAGCTTAATATCAGTAAGTATATTAACTGTTTGAAAAAAAAGGAAAAAAATGTCATTTTTATTGTGTTAATTGAATGTAATATTTTTCATTTTACTATATTGTTTGAATTTTATACTTTTTTGTTTGGAATTAATTGATTTTGTTAGAAATTTTGTTAGATTATTTTGTTTAGAATTAAATGATTTTGTATTTGAAACTGATACTTGTATTTGAATTTTGAAATTGTATCAGATTATTGAACCACTGATATGAAAATTGTATTCGATTATTGAAAATACTGATATGAAAATTTAAATTTCCATAATAGATTTTTATTGATGAACTCTGTAAGAGTTCAGGTGGGGAGTATGAAGTAAAATAATTGCAGTTAGATTGGCGCTACGCGCTATTCAATTTTCTTAACTTCAACTTCCACTTTTAGAACTCTCTGATTTTTGTAAACAGAGTACAGCCGATATGTTGCTTTGATTAGAACGAATTTGTTATGATATAAGATGCGACTATTATAGTCAGAAATAGATATGAAAGTGGATTATTGTGTCTCCCAATGATATAAATTTTTGTAAATAATGTAATTCAGACTGTAAATACTTATTTTTATCTTATTAAACGTTTTAGTTAAAGTAAAGATCAGCGAAGAATTTTCTAGTTTCGATTTTCACTTATGATATGCATTGCGGATTTATTCGATACACGTTTGAATTTAGAATGTTTTTATAGATTATTTATAATTACATATTCGAAATATGATTTACTCGACCTTGATAACTTCGAATGAAACCTTAAGTTGATGATATAACATATATCTATTTTTTTACAATGGTAATCAGCAAAAGAGCATGATGCTCTATACCAAGGCATTTTAAACTTACGCATTAGAATCCGCGCAAACCGTTACAATTTTACTTAGAGTTAAAGTATTTTAAACAAAGTTCTGGTGTGAATTATTTTTAAAAAACTTAATTCAAATATCACGTAGTTTAACCCCCTTGCTGACGGGAGCCTTTTACGAAATATTTAATGTCACCTGTCCTGGTTTAATACTGGTCAGGGAATTTTCAGATCAGAAAAGTCTTCGTCACCAGTATTGTTTTATAGAAAATCTATACTTAAATAACGTTAAGTTTCATACTTTTACTCTACATTTATTTTTCTATAACAAAATACTGATTTTACACCTGGAAAAATCTCTGAAGTGTAGTAATCCTGCCTGTCTTTAAAAACACAAATTTGTGCCTTATTACGGTAGATCGATTAAACAAGGCATATTTTACAGTAAAATATTTCTGGTGAAAATAAACACGTCTTAAGCCTTTTTGAGGCACGTATATGTGTCGCTCGTCACCGAGAGGTTAAAGAATAACATTTTTCTCTAAGGAAATAAAAAATACTTTTATTGTTTAATGAATTGGGTCGTTTGGGAAGTCGTGTCCGGTTTGGAAAATTAATTCAGGCCGAAAAATTCTATCACTTAATTATTAGATATCGTTTCCGATATCGAATGTTTAATAAACAATAGGCAGAATTAAAGGTTACAAATATATTTTCCCAAACGGACACGACCTTCCGAATGACCCAATAAAACCTATTAATGCTCTTATTCCTTCAATTTCAACAGGGTGCGTAGTCATCAAGAAACTCAGATGATTTTAATTCTTTTATATCAGAAATTCCTTAAAGTACTGGTTGTTACATCTGAAAAAGGATTTCTTTTTCGTTAAATAAAACAGATTTTACATTATAAAAATTCTGGTAAAAGGTGCTTACAAGGTGCTTCCAGACTACGCACCCTGTTCAAATCTTATTGAGTATATCTTTTATTTTTTCTTCCCTTTTATCATAGCGTTTCTTAAATAATTACAGACAAGCAAGAAAACTAAGTTTGATTTTTTTAACCCTTTCCGGCAGCGAATTCCGGTAGCGAAATTCTAAAATGAAGGGCAAAAATCACAGTCAAGGGAAATCCAGCCACCTCATTGGTCGTGTGGTAAGAGTGAAAATCATGAACTTGTTTCTCCATTTGAAAAAGAGTCAGAGTAAAGTCATTTTGAAGCGATTGTTACTGTCTGTTCTTATTTACGATTAATCATCAAAATTAACTCTATTAAGATATTTTGATGATATTTTATAAAATGAGAGGGAAAAATTTAGATTATAAATGAAAACAGATAAGATTTACCTAAAAACTGCAGCTACGATTTTTCTACGAAAAAGGAGTAAGGCGACATTTTCCCTACCGCTAAGAGATTGTTTCCTGAAAAAGACACGACTCAATGACCAATGAATTGTTTGGATTTCACCGGACTGTGATTTTGGCCCTCCATTTTAGAATTTCGCTTTCCGGCTCTGTCAAATTCTGTTAGTACAATGGGAAATTATTAACTGTCACTGAAATTTACAAACGACTTTTTTAGAAATGAAGAATCCCCTAATTTAAGCTTTCATTTTAAAAGCAAAATTCTATTAAAATATTGTTAGTGCCTTTTACAAGTTTGGAATTAAAATTAGGTATCCCGGGTCTGGAAACAGTGTGCCAGAAGAGGTTAAAGAAACAACAACAACAACAATATATATATATATATATATATATATATATATATATATATATATATATATATATATATATATATATATATATATATATATATATATTCAATTTCTTTCGCCTCTTTTATTAAATAGTAATTTTTCATTCTTTTAGAAATACTCCCGCTCTTAATTTCATGTTCTTGTAATTAGGAATTCATTTACTTTTCATTATTGAAAGGTTGCGTTTTTGTTTAGCGAGTAAATGGAATCTTTAAAAGAAAATAACATGTATTACACGAAAAATATATTACGTCTATTACATTTTTTCAATACAAAGAAGTATTTGAAAAGTACAGATTCCAAAAATAATGTCCCTTAAAAGCATGCTTTAACATAAATACTTGTTTGGTTCTAAAATTTATCATGCAGAAAACTTTTGAAATAAATAAAGAATACTTAACCAATAATTTTTCCTTTACATTGTAGTATGAGATCAAAATAATAACCCTGTTCATGGCAGTATCTTAGGTAAGGAAATATTTTTGAATATTCTATAATTTTCATGCTGATGTTTTTCATAGAGGATTGTATATAAAAGCAGTAAATTTAAAAAGAATCTTTAAATATGGAACTTTGAAAGTTAAAGTAAAAACGCCAGTATTATAAATAGTATAAGGCTTTTCTGGATGAGTGACTAGTGGTCCGTATATAAAAAGATCCGTATAGTATACGGACTACTATACGGACTATATAGTAGTCCGTATATAATCCGATACTATAGACGGACTCTTTGCCCTGTATAGTAAACCTCCCTCCAAAAAAAAAAAAAAAAAAAAAAAAAAGAGAGAAAAGAAAAGAAATAAAAGCGGATACATTTTAAGCTCCACTATTTGAATTACATGTCAGTTTCTCTTTATTAGTAGTTTCAATGTCACTATTTGGTTAATAATTTCCGGATTGTGTTTGCCCTTTGACATATATCCTCTTTTATAAAAGCACTCCAATCTCAACGCATAAGTTGGAAAGATTTGATGATATAACTGAAGTACCATCTAGATTGTGCCCAGAGAAATGTGCAAGGAAATATATGCAGATAAATTGTTTCCTAATTATAGCTTTCAAGAATTCGCAAGTTATAATTGTTATATACAAAAGG
This sequence comes from Maratus speculifer, assembly GCA_964019185.1. Taxonomy (NCBI): domain Eukaryota; kingdom Metazoa; phylum Arthropoda; class Arachnida; order Araneae; family Salticidae; genus Maratus; species Maratus speculifer. Next base: position 403,399,236 of record OZ025293.1, read on the forward strand.
GAAAAGTGTTTTAACCCCCTTGAAGGGCGGTGGGATAAAATATATCCCACTTAATTTTAATTGAAAAATGCCGCATTTACACCAGAATTTTGAAATGGAAATTTTAATCTTGTTATGTACGTAAAGAAAAAGATTTATATATTTTGAAATAATCTGTTTTTAAATTCTGGTGTCATTCAATCATTTCAAAATTTTATGAATAGAAGTACTTTGCCCCTCAAAGGGTTAAATTAAAATTTCAGTATTTAACACATTTGCTGCCGGTCACTCACTAGCGCGTGAAATTCTCAATTTTTTAACATGGAGGGCGGAGTTATCGGCAGCGAGCGTATTAATGTTTAAAAAAGAATTCAAAGGGAAAACATATGTTTCCATAGTACAACTTTTTTTCAATTTGATAATATATAAATAAATTATTAATTTTCGTAATCATAATAGGAACCTTATCAATAATATATGAAAGAAAATCTAAACCATTCGTGAAATTTCCTTGCTTTCATTTATTTTTTTAGAAGCTCTGTAACATTTTATTTACAAATAATGTGATCTTGCAAAATAGCTGTATATAAATTCATTTTTAGATTTTCTTTATAATTTTCTTATTAAAAAAACTGAAATGTTTAAAAGGTTTACACTTCCATAATGATGAAATACAATAAAATAAGTTTTAATTTAAAATCAGTTTAGATTTTTGGGGACAAAGTTATGAAAGAATTTAAGCTGAAAAATTAAATCTTAAATAAAATTAATGTTTTTAATTTTTTTATCTGATAAAAAACTTCGAAATAAATTCTGAGTATGAAAGAATAAAACAATGTTAAATTTGTAAATCTTTGCTTACCTTGTAAAAAGGCATTGCTAAATGTATTTTACGTTAATTAAAGTTCATTTATGTATAAAAATTAAGGTAGCCAATAAATATGTTTAAATCTTGTTTTTCAAAACTGTTTGGAAAAATAAGAGTTAATATTCATTCAAGGCATAGGTTTATAAAATTTAAATCAAATCATTTGATCTTTCACTAATGACTAATTAAAACAGCATGAAACTTTATAATTTAAGTTCTAATATAATGTAAATGTAATGAATTTAGAAATAAATTTATGAAAGCATGTAATTAAATTGTCTTTATAATTATCTAGAAATGGAAAATAAATGAGTTAAGAATAATAGGATTCATAAGATATTTCTGCACACATTTTTTATATATTCCTTTTGAATATATATGACATTTTCCCAAGATAACATTCGTCTAAAAAATGATAACACATTTCATAGGAGAAAAAACTGTCTTTTTGTGACTATTATTTTTTATAATCATTGAAAACTTTAAAATGCTAGTGCAGAATTAAGAGCATGTAGACAAATGTTATTGTTCAACCGGTATCTTTTATGAATAAACTATATCATATGTTTTTAATTGAGTATCCCATAAATGTCTTTCGAAGATTATTCATAAAAGATGCTGGTACAAACAATAGAATTTATCTTAAATGCTTCGACTCCAGCATACAACTCCTATATAAAACTCCTTTAAAATTACAGTCGTGTCGTACAAACAGAAAAAGTTGAGCGTTGGAAACATTATAAAACAAATACTAACATATTGTTAATATAGTGAAGCTTGAATTGTAACAGCTTTTGTGGTGGTTTTTCTTGCATGTGAAACTTTCTCAAGTTATATATAACTTTTTTTCTTTAACTCGGGAGAACGCGCACTACTTTGCGTTACACGAGAACTCACGACGGGCTTCGTAGGCTCGGAGTGGATTTTTGCCCCCCCCCCCCCCCTCCGAGCGTCTTGAAAATGGGTAAAATTGTAATGTTGCTTTCTCTGCATTTTGTTTTAAATGCTAATAAAATATGATTCTTTCAATATTATATAAAAAAAACTTAATTGCAAATATGAATGTAACCCATGAGAGTATTAATCACTCTTCAATACAATGAAAATTCATTAAATCTATAGAATTATATTACCGTAATTTCGGGTGTATAAGCCGCAGATCAAACAATTCTTTTTCCACCCAGAATTTTTTAAGAAACAAATATAACTAGTTACATCGCCGTAAATATTTGTCTTCAATCACTAAATAAGATTTCTGGGTCCAAAAAGAATTGTTTGATCCGCGGCTTATACACCCGAAATTACGGTATTTAAACATTACTTATATTGCAGTGAAACCTGGAGGTTAGTGTACGGAATATTACGTTCCAAACACTTCGAGGGTAAGAAACCAATAAAATAAATTTTGCTAAGAATAAAATATTTGTATTCACAATGTAGCATTATAAATTGATAAAAAAAATATATATATTTTTAATAGAGAAATTTAAAAAAATTTAACGCATTAGAGCTTCTGCATAAATTTCCCGATTCTAAGTATAAAATATCCTAGAATCGGATATAGCAAATATTTAGAGGTTTTCTTGGGATATATTGAGGAAATGAACATTTCCCTCTAAAAAGTTCTAACTTTTCATTTATAGTCACCGAATTTTCCAAAATTGTATACATGTTGAAAATTTCATAACAATATTCTCAAACATAGATTTTGTTTGGCCAAATTTATCCAGTTCTTTCTAGAATGACGATCATTTATGGCATCGAATAAGTTAATTATGCATATGATAGTAGTAAGCGATTATCTAACATAGTTCTACTAAAAATTTCAAGCCCTGTGCCGTCGATATTCCCAATATTATGAATGTTTACATGTCAATATTTGTGAATGCCCCCTAAATAAAGAAAGACGATAAATAAATATTTACGTAACATTTATCTAACGAGTATCTATATCTCTTTACAATGAACTCTATATAAATGTAGAGTCTTTTCATATAAAATAAAACTCAATGTATCTGCACAAGGAATGAAATTTCACATAATATTTAGTTTAATTCCTGAAAACATAAAAGGTCCAATATTTGATAGATATGCTTATCTTTCTTTATGAAATTATCAAATTTCGTTAGCCAATTTAAAAGATAAGATAATTTTTTAAAGTGACGTTACTTTCTTCTTTAAATTTTCTTTGGAAGCATATTATCATCACGATATTTCTCTTCCTTCCTTTTCAAAATCATTAAAATTATTAAAAGAAATTAATTAATTTTCTTGGTATCTCATAATTTTAAATAGAACTTAAGCCTTTCGTTAGTGGAAGCTTAAAACAATTTTGATTTAAATTTTAAATCTGTTGAAGAAATTTTTCTGGGAAAATAGTTATTAAAAGAAAATTATATTTTAATAAATTAATGCTAGGACTTATATAAGGGATTTAGTATATTAGTCAATGTGTGTTTCCTCGAATTTCTTCGTAATTCATAATTGTCCCAAATTTTTGCTCGCGATATAATGGGAATATTACTAGCTTTTTTAATTAACTTCGATCAGTTTATTTTTGAGACTTTCACATTAAATTGTTTTTATATATTTACATGATATAATGCTACTATTATTGCTTTCGTATGACATCGATTTTTTAAAGGAAAAAAAGTCAGACATGGCTTTTATTATAATTAATAATTCAAACACTTTATATAAATAGAGGTGAGAGTGATCAATTATGTATATTTTTTATATGATTCTTATAATAATAAATTTCTTCAATGAAAAGAAGATCCTAGAATCCCAACATTTATTTATTTATTTATTTATTTATTTGAATATTTTTATAGAAAAAAGGAAATTTGATCTTTTAGATGTAAACCATAATGAACAACGCAAAATATAAATAAAAATTATAATGAACATTTGTGAAAAATTTAACAAGTAAAAGAAAAAAAGAAATTGATGACGAAACAATGGCTACATATATCTCAGTATTTTCTGTAATAAGAGATAAAAAGGTGACTTTTTTTAAATAAATTGTGAAATGAATAACGTATACAGCATAATATCTGCTTCCTATCGCAGGATTTGAGGAGGCAAAGAAGGGTTTCTCTCGGCAAAAATCTATCCCAGAAATTTCCTTAAAATGCAATTAAGTCTAGCTATGAATGAAAAATGTCGTCAAATATTTGAGAGTTTACGTTTCGTTAAAAATACGTGATTTAGATACGAAATTATTGTCAAAAATGACGAAATTCAGTTCAAGGATTACAGAACACTCAAATTTGAGAGTTTTATTTCTGACAATTTGTGTACTTCAGATTTATACATAAGTTTTATTAATTTTATATATAACATTTTAAAAGAAAAATGAATCACAAATAACTCCACAGACACCTTAATGTAACAGGATTATTTGTGTATCTTTCTAAATGAATGGTAAATATCTTTTGCTCCATAATATATAGAAAAGATGCTGTGCATCTCAGTATAGAATTTTCTGCATGTTTGATATAGTGTAACTTTATTAAAGGCTAGTTCTATGGGATTTTGTTGGATAAGCCAAATACACTATATGACCAATGATGACTGGTTACTTACGATTTTAGACGTCTTGTTATATATTTACAAAAATAGTTGAGGAAGTATCCTGAAACTGCAGCGGTGTAAAGAGCAGAATGTAGATCATACATTTACGCGAAGATTTTATTCTGAAACCTCACACTGGACCATCAACAAACTGAAAGATAACGATTGTCTTTTGGATAACCCTGTACACAATACATTGTAGCAAAATCATTCAAGCTGAAGAAAATAGTTAAACGGCTTATTGCAATAAACTCTGTTCATTTTATGAGAATAGTGTGTACACTTGTAGAGAGATTAAATTTTTATAAAAACAATCACAACATTTGCCATGTTTCTTTTTTCTAATTTTCAGAGTTTTAATATAAAGTAATGTTTTTTTCCCCAGAAAATATGACACACAGTTTTGTAGTCAATACACGTAATGGGAATCAATAAGTAATTAAAATGGAGGAAAAATTACAAAATAATGATTTACTACGCTTGTGTCAATGCTATCAAAAGGCAATCTGAATTATATATTAGCTAAATGTAAAGAGCTGAAGTGCAGTGTTGCCAGATGGGCTACTATTTTTAAATTCAGATTCTTGATTGACACCACATTTTAAAAATGACAAAATGTGCTTTATTCAATAACATGGTAATTAAGGTGAAAGCAAAAGGCAATTTACCGTTTCAAGAAAGTGGTGCCAATCAAGAAATCTGAATTTAAAAAAAAGTAGCCCACTGGCAACACTGCTGAAGTGGCCAACATTATTCCTAAAATTCTTTTACTACCATTTCTTAAGAATTATAATTTTTTCCTTTTTAACCCCATAATGGTCACATTAAAGTACAGTTTAAAAATTCAGATTCATTATTCCCACCACTTTTTTGAAAAAAAAAATTCATCTTTTTAAATTGCAAGTAAAATGATACCAGAATGAAACCAATTACACTATTTTATAAAACTGTAGGGAATCAAACAATTCTGAATAAAAGCCGTGAAAATTGCAACCCGTGAATGTCTCGTGCGCCATGATTAAGTGATCAAATTGAAGAACTCTTACCATTAAATAAGTTTTTTCTGTAGATAAATACTGGTGTCGCTGTGGCACGCGTTCCGTAGGTTGATCCGGAGCTCGCCTCGTACTCGGCTTGGGCACGTCTCATCTGTAGTTTCTTTGTCATTATTTATAGCTCCATTAATGAAACACTACAAACAGGGCCGTAGCTAGAAGTAATCAATAGAGGGGAGGGTTGCTCAAGCGAATGTAGGGGGGGGGGGAGGTCATAAATTTTTTTCTGCCTCTCTGACGCAGAAAGCTAAATTAATGCATATTCCCATTGTAGGTACTATGTTTCGAATTAAACTGTTGTAATAACTTCATTTTATGCTAAGAAAAGTATATAATGATGAAAAATTTGAGTGTTTAACTGGTGCAAAATTAAAGCATCATATGTACAAATAGGATGAGGGAATGTTGAAAAACTTATTTTAAATAACAGTTTAGTAATTCTGCAAAACTGTGACAGGGTGTCAAAACTAAATTAGATTTTTGTACAGAATTTCATTTCAATTTTCCGAACAGAAATTCATTTAGAGTCCTTCAAATCTTTTCCAGGGGTCTAAAAATATTTTAAAGGGGGACTGAGCCGCCGATAGCGCCTCCTTAGCAATGGCCCTGGCTCCAAAAGAATTTTCAAAATTTTAATCGTATAGAAGATACCATAGTAAGAAAAAATAAGAATGATAAAAAAAGATATTTATTGAAAAATTATCGAAAAGAAAGAGTTTAATGGTTTAAATTTGTTAATTTCTTGGCAAGACGTCGAAAAAACATTTACAGCTTAAAAAAATTACTTTTCAGCAAATATTGTCTCAATTGTCCTTTCAAAAACATTTCATTGTCGGATACAAACAATGTACAGCTAAATTATAATTTTATCTCGCATTAGTTTATCATTAAATATTTTACAAGGCTTAATAAATGAAATAAAATAACCCCACGAAGTTTAAAGCATATGGACAAAATTATGAATGAAGAATAAAAATATTACACCAGGTTTTTATACTATTGCTGTTTTAATCTTTTATATTTTTGTTATTTTCTTTCACAACATTGCTTACAAAAACAACTCTTTCTTTTTCCATTATTCTGGCTGCATAAAAAAAGAACAGCAATCGTTACAGCATTAACATTCACAAATTATTCAAATAAATGCAAACAACAAGAGTAAAAAATTAAGTCTCGCTGATTAGACGCAATTAACACTAGAACGCCGGGAAATTTTACGCAACTTTTATAAAATATATTTGAAACCAAAAAAATAATTTGAAATTATTTAATTTATTTGTTTTACTCATTTCATTGCAACTGATATATAACTTATTTCTTCAAGATTTTTCTGGTTTGAACCGACCATCATTCCAGTGATCGGTGTCGATTTGACACCTTCCCGGCGTTCTAGTGTTAATTTAATGAACCGTAGTGAAATAAATATTTTTAGAGAAAGAGTTTCACTGACTTACACTTTTGGAATAATAACTAACACAGAAGAAAAAAAAAATCGTAACGCTAACTTAATTTGAAAATGAAGAATGTTTCATTGATTTATTATATAATAGAAACTTTGGGCGTTTATTTAAATTATACACAAAATATAACACTTGCTATTTGCTTGTTTTTAAAATTATATAATCCTTTCTGAGGGGATAGAGAGTGGCGAGTCGTCAGGGGGGAAAAGTCAAACAGGGTACGAACATTTTTGTCTAAAATTCTTTTACCATTACTTCTTAAGAATTATAATTTATTCCTTTTTAAATTGAAGAACTGTTGCAATTAAATAAAGTAGTTTTTCTTTTGTAGATAAATACTGGTAAATATCTTGCCTGCGTTTCGCAGGTTGATCTGGAGTTCGCCTCGTACGCGGGCTGAGCACGTCTCATTTGTAGTCTCTTTGTCATTATTTATAGCTCCATTAATAAAACGATCCAAAAGAACTTTCAAAAACTTAATCGTATGGAAGATACCAAAATAAGATGAATTAAGAATGAAAAAAAAGATATTTATTGAAATATTATCGAGAAGAAAGAGACAAATCGTTTAAATTTCTTAATTTCTTGGCAGAACGTCGTAAAAACCTTTATATCTTATAAACAATTTACTTTTCAGCACATATTGTCTCAATTGTCTTATTAAAAACATTTAATCGTCAAATACAAACAATGTATAACTACAATATCATTTCATCTCTCATTAGTTTATCATTAAATATTTAAGAAGAATGAATAAATAAAGTAAAAAAAAACACGAAATTTAAAGCATATGGATGAAATGATGAATTGGGAATAAAAATGTTACATCAGGTTTTCATAGTATTGCTGTTTTAATCTTTTATAGTTTTCTTATTTTTTTTTCACTACATTGCTAACAAAAACAATTGTTTCTTTTTTTAATTATTCTGGCTGCATAAAAAAATTAACCCATTCGTGCCCACCACCTTTTACGCAAATTTTATTTGGTTGGCACCACTATTTTTAAAAGAATTAAGTTTAGTTCATTAATTACGAAAATGTTTCAATTATATAAAATAAGGATTGCTGTTCTTTTTTACCGGTGTCAAACACCGTGCTACATGCACCTTTTGAAGCGTCCTTAAAAAGGGACGCTAGGCACTAATGAGTTAACCGCAATCGTTAAAGCATTAACATTCCCAAATTATTCAAATAAATGCAAACAAAAAAACTAAAAAAATTGGGTATCTCTGATTAGACAGAATTAATTTAATGAACCATAGTGAAATAAATATTTTTAGAGAAGGAATTTCACTGACTTAATCTTGTGGAATAATAAAAAAACACCGATGAAACAAAATCTTCGTAACGCTAACTTAATTTGAAAATGAAGAATGTTTCCTCGATTTATTATGTAACAGAAACTTTGGGAGTGTTATTTAAAATGTATACATAATATAATACTTTCTATTTGCTTGTTCTTCAAATTAAATAATCCTTTCAGAGGGGGGGGGGGGTGGAGGGTGGCGAGTGGTCACAGGGCAAAAAAAGTCAAAAAGGGTGCGAACATTTTTGTCTAAAATTCTTTTGCATCATTTCTTAAGAATTATAATTTATTCCTTGTTAAATTAAAGAACTGTTGCAATTAGCAAATAAAGTTTTTCTTCTGTAAATAAAAACTGGTATATCTGTTGCACGCGTTCCAAAAGAACTTTGAAAATTATAATCGTAAGGAAGTTACAAAAATAAGAAGAACTAAGAATGAAAAGAAATATTTATCGAAACATTATCGACAAGAAAAAGAGAAATAGTTTAAATTTGTTTATTTCTAGACAGCACGTCGGAAAAATATTCATATTTTATTTAAAAAAAATTACGTTTCAGCAAAGATTGTCCCAGTTGTCCTATTAAAAAGCATTTCATTGTCGTATACAAACAAAATGTATAGCTACAATCTGATTTAATCCCTCATTAGTTTATCATGAAATATTTTAGAAGCATAAATACCGTAATTTCCTGCGTATAATCCGCGGATCAAACAATTATTTTTCGACCCAGAATTTGTTTAAAAAGAAATGTGACTTTTTAGATCGCCGTAATATTTGTCTTCAATCACTAAATAAAATTTCTGGGTCCAAAAAGAATTGTTTGATCCGCGGATTATACGCAGGAAATTGCGGTAAATAAAATAAACCCAACGAAATTTAAAGCATATGGACAAAATGATGAATGAGGAATCAAAATTTTATATCAGGTTTCCACACTAATCCTATTTTAATCTTTTACATTTTTGTTATTTCGATTTACAACATTGCTTACAAAAACAATTGTTTCTTTTTTCATTATTCTGGCTGCATAAAAAAAGAACCTCAATCGTTACAGCATTAACATTCACAAATTATTCAAGTAAATGCAAACAATAGGAACAAAAAAATGGGTATCTCTGATTAGACACAATTAATTTAATGAACCGTAGTGAAATAAGTATTTTTAGAGAAGGAATTTCACTGACTTATTCTTGTGGAATAATAAGTAACACCGATGAAAGAAAATCTTCGTAACACTAACTTAATTTGAAAATGAAGAATGTTTCCTTGATTTATTATGTAATAGAAACTTTGGGAGTATTATTTAAAATATACAAATAAATAACACTTGTATTTGCCTGTTTTTCAAATTAAATAGTTCAGGAAAAGAAATGTCAAAAAGGGTGCCAACATTTTTGTTCGAAAATTCTTTTGCCACCATTTCTTAAGAATTATAATTTATTCCTTTTTAAATTAAAAAACTGTTGCAATTAAATAAAGTAGTTTTTCTGTTGCAGATAAATACTGGTAAATATCTTGCGCGCGTTTCGCAGGTTGGTCTGAAGCTCGCCTCGTACCCGGGCTGACCACATCGCATCTGTAGTCTCTTAGTCATTATTTATAGTTCCATTAATGAAACGCTCGTAACGAGCTTCAAATTTTTAATCGTAAGGAAGATACAAAAATAAGAAGAATTAAGAATGTAAAAAAAATATATTTATTGAAACATTATCGAGAAGAGTAAGAGAAATGTTTTAAATTTGTTAATTTCTTTGCAGGAAATCTGAAAAATATTTATATATAACTGTTTTCATATAACAACAGATTGTACTTTTTCTTCAAAATTTATATTAGTTGTTTTATATACAACAATTTCTTATGAAAATTTACTTTTCAGCAAAGATTGTCTCAATTGTTCTACTAAAAACATTTCATCGTCGGATACAAAAAACGTATAGCTACAATACGATTTCATCTCTCATTAGTTTATCATTAATTTTTTTAGAAGAATAAATAAATGCATAATAAATGCATAATAGTTCTGTTGTTTTTATGGAAATGGTTGTTGCTATCTGCTGATAAGTGATTAAAAATGGTTGGATTCGATGGTTGATTGGAGTGCTTAAAAATGGTTGGATTCGGACACGTAGTTCCATTGCACTTTTTAACGTTCATGACGAAATCTTTCTTTTGATACCACACTTCTCTAAATCCACAACATCTAGGAACGTTCTCTAGCCAGACAAAAATATTAAAAACTATATTTTCTAAGCTAATAAGTTTATTTCGAATTAAAAATGATATTTTTGTGAAAGCATTTTTGCAAAATATATGCAATATTATACTTTTCTATGCTTTATAGATATATTTGCTATCACTCATGCTCAACTACGATGCTTGTTACTTTCCTAACAATAAATGCAGCACATTGTCACTTTTTGTCATCTTTTCTTTATCATACACCCATATCCACTATATGTATGCAAATGAAATCGTTGTATAATATATCAGACTTGAATAATGGTATAAAAATAATATCACTTTTCCTGCAAACTATATTTCTCGCTTCCTGTCTTCTGAATTTTATTCTTATTTATTACTCAAGACACACCAAGGCAATAAAGGAGTTCTTTTGATACAGTTTTGTAGTTCTTTTTATATTTATCCTGGAAATATAATCTCAGTTTTCTTGAGTTTTTGACCAAAAAAAAAAAAATCTCGTAGTTCTTAATATTTCAGACACGAAAATATAATGTGGCACTTCTCCTTAAAATTGAAATAGGAATGCTACCTTGAAATTCAGTTCTTCGTTCAAAGAAAGGGAAAAATAGTGCAATTTTTATTTCCGAAATATTCGCTTTTAATTTGTGAACTGTATTTTTCTCAAAAAGATTGTTTGTAAATTGGATTTGAACTGGATTGTTTCCGATTTCATGGCAACACATTTTATACACACACACACACACATACCGGGTGTACCAAAGATGACTCATGGATTTTAAAATTCAATAACTTGCAAACGGTGATCTATTTAAAAAAATATTAAAAAACTAGCAAACTATTTAAAAAAATTTTGCAGGAAGGTTTTGTACAATGTCAGGAGTTTTTTTACCGTATTTTTTTATTTTAGTTCGCATTTCAAAAAATAGGTGGCGCTGACGGCGATTGAAAGCCAGGTGATCAGTGCTGAGTGAAGCGTCGACCTGGCCTTCAATCGCCGTCAGCGCCACCTATTTTTTGAGATGCGAACTAAAATTAAAAATTACGGTAAAAATAACTCCTGACATTATACATAACTGTCCTGCAAAAATTTTTTAAATAGCTGTCACCGTTTGCAAGTTATTGAATTTTAAAATCCATGAGTCATTTTTGGGACACCCGGTATATAGTGTATAAAAAAAGATCAACGATACAATTGTTTAAAATTTTCGAATATGCGCGATATAAGTTATTTGCAATTGAATCCGTTAATGTTATAGGTAAACGTTGATTATTCAATATTAAAAGTTTCCGCAATTTCCTGCGTATAATCCGCAGATCAAACAATTATTTTTGGATCCAGAAATATTATTTTGTGATTGAAGACAAATTACGGCGATCTAATAAATTACCGTAATTTCGGGTGTATAAGCCGCAGATCAAACAATTCTTTTTCGACCCAGAATTTTTTCAGAAAGAAATATAACTAGTTAGATTGCCGCAAATATTTGTCTTCAATGACTAAACAAGTTTTCTGGGTCCAAAAAGAATTGTTTGAGCCGCGGCTTATACACCCGAAATTACTGTACATTTCTTTTTAATCCGCGGATTGTACGCAGGAAATTATGGTAAATTATTAAACTATATTTTTCATTGACAAATATTGTGTAAAATCTAAAATCTGAATTGTTTATAATTTAAATTAAAGCCTTTTTTAAACATTAAGCTGAGTAAAATGTTTTCTGCTATTTTTTTTAAATTGTAAAATGATAAATACATACGAAGTGATCAAAGTTAATGAAGATAGCAGTTTAAAGCTACAATCGTCTGCCAGCTTTTAATAACTTTTCTATGTCTTCTGCGAAATACTGCGGCATGCGCGAGTCCAGAAAGAGATTGACCTCATTATAACTTCATCATCAGCTTTAAATGTGAAAAATCTGAAAGGGTTATGTCGAGGTTTCATGGTACATATTGCATCAAATCCAACTCCTGCTTATCGAACGTCTATCCGGTCTTCGTACTAACGTGCGGCTGGGCGTTTTCGTGATGAAAGAGAACCACGTGCCTTCTGAACTCGTTTGTTCGCTTTTGATGAATTTTATCAAGGCCTTTAATTAGTTCATGCATATTACACAGCTGATAACTGTCTCCTTTTCAAGTACACTTTGTACAGAAAGCCGCGACAATCCCACCAGATACATAGGACATTCTTGTTAGTTCGGAGACGTCATGTAAACGAGCCAGACGATTCTCCGAGTACTGACTACCGTAATTTCCGGCGTATAATCCGCGGACTAAACAATTCTTTTTGGACCCAGAAATCCTATCTAGTGACTGAAGATAAATATTTACGGCGATGTATTAAGTTACATTTTGTTTTTAAAATTTTCTGGGTCGAAAAATGATTGTTTGATCCGCGGATTATACGTCGGAAATTACGGTACCATCTTTACGGTTTGCATTGTTGTACTACGCATATTTTTCATATGAGGTCACAATTTTGTTGAAAATTTCACTTTGTTCAAATGTATGAGGAGCCAAACAACAGATCATCAACAGTTTATTCTCTTGCGCTTGTCTTTAGCAGTCAAATTTTTAGGCACCCAGTAGTTACACTTATCCGTTATATTTATGCATTTCAGAGCGTTAACTATTGCATTTTGGAAAACGTTGAGGTCTAACGCGTGTTAAAACATTTCTGCCTTGATCAATGGTTTATTCTAACTGCCCACAATCAACTTTAGTAGGGCGACCAGAACGTGGTTCACCTTCATTGTCAAAATTTTTAGATTTAATCTTCCGAAACAAAACTTTGACAGTATCATAAGAGACATATTGGTGCCTTAACTTTCAAACATTTTCCTGCGTAATTCTATTGCTGTGGGATTTTTACGGAATTCATTCTACATAATTGTTCTGACCGCTGACGTGATAGCTCCATTTAAATACTTTTCTGAAGCACAAGATAATAAATTTTTAACAGATTACACAGTCATTTAGTTGTTATGCTCTTCTTTCAAGCACAAGAATTGGTTTGTTGAAAAGCTAACAACCGCACAAATGACAGTTGTTTGCGAGAAGGTATTTGCTCTTGGCGAAAAAGATTTTATTCAACGTAATACTAACCCATTAGTGCCTGGCGTCCCATTTTTGGGACAGTTTTAAAATATTCAAGTAAGCGCATTTCACACCAGTAAAAAAAGAAGGAAAAATAAATACTTTCTTTCTCGAGACAAAGTCCTCGATAAAATGAGATAAAGTTATTCTTGCTTTAAAAGTCGTGGGAAAATGCAAAATTTGAATTTAACCCTTTGAGGGGCAAGCAATTGCGTTCGAGTAATTCTGAAATCCTACCGGAAATTTGCAAAAAAGTTATATCAAAAAGAGGAAAAGCAATTTTACGATTGTTTTCGACCAAAGTTAGAAAAGTAAAATTTAATAACATTTTTCTGGTGTAAATCTTCATCAATCGTAGGTGGTATATAATATATACCACCGCCCCTCAAGGGGTTAAACGAAGAAAATAATCCAGGCATTAATGGTTAATTATACATTAATTCTGTTTAATAAAATTTCATAAAAATAAGCAACTTTTAGTTAGCGTTCATTAGAACTGTGAAAGTAGAACACTCTTCATATCTTTGAGCAGAAATTGTGCAAAAATAGAAAGTTTGATTTGTGTATAGTATTATATAACATTCTATTATTTATACTGAACCACTTGCGAAAAACTGCATGGATCAGCGATGATTTTCCTGCAAGTTACGAGAGTTTAAATTTTGAAAACAAATAACTTTTTGAAACTGTATCGGGGTTCGTACGCTTCAACAGCCTCTTACCGGAATGTTTGTAAAGTAAATTTTATCTTATTTAATGGAAAAAATTCTTTTTTTTTTTTTTTTTTTTTTTTAGATTTAGCTATCAGTACTTTACTCATTTTCTGGTGCAAAACCACCTAAAATCCTGGGAATCCCCTGATGCGTACAAACCTTATGTACCGTAATTTCGGGTGTATAAGCCGCAGGTCAATCAATTCTTTTTCGACCCAGAATTTCTTAAGAAACAAATATAACTAGTTAGATCGCCATAAATATTTGTCTTCAATCACTAAATAAGATTTCTGGGTCCAAAAAGTTTGATCCGCGGCTTATACACCCGAAATTACGGTATTAAATTTTAAAACAATCCTACAAATCTTAAAATATTTCAATAGTGGAGAGAGCAACGCAGATAAAGTATTTCATGTGTATTGGCACACATATACAGATACACACAAGAAAAAAAGTAGAAAAGAACATTCGCAATTTGGTGAGTGTATTGTTCTTTAGCTCGCCAAATGTGTCATTTTCCGACGATTTGCCGCAATGGAGAGTTGGCAGCAAGAAACCATATATAGTAGGATTTTTTCAAGAGAGTAAAAACTTATTTTTACCGCAAAAAGCTCTATGGCAAATTGTGGTGAGTTTAAACAGAAATGACAGACAGTTCTTGTTTGTAAGAAGAAGGATAAAAAAAAATATGTTTACAGGTAAACATGCAAAACTAACACTGTATAATGAACATTGTGCCCATTAATCTTTCATGTAAAAAGTCTGTTAATTTCAAGCGAATAGTTACTTTAGAATTGAAAGCATCATAAAAGCTTATATTTCCTAATAAAATCGTGTTATAAAACAAGTTACAGTTAAGTTTAAAAAATTAATTCGGAAATATTTCCAAAAAATTCAGACAGAAAAAAATGAATTTCTGTCTGAATTTTTTGGAAATATTTCCGAATTAAATTTTTAAACTTAACTGTAACTTGTTTTATAAAAAATGAATTTATTTTTCTTTTAGGGCGTTTCATTTAATGTTAGAAATTTAAATATGTCTGAAGTTTCTAAACATAAAGGAACACTTTTCCGATTCGGTTGTAACTATATAAAGGTTCAATATATATATGCATTGAAAAGCTTTTTGCGAGATCGAGATGTATTTGTCTACAGTGCAAGCTAAATCACAAATGTGCAGTAAAATGAAAATGTTCTGGTTGAATTCGTATCATAGTTTATTTAGGTAAGTATTTGTGTAACATTATGGTTCTTACCTTCTTGGACGGAAAACATTTTCTTTAAAAAAAGTATCAATACATTTTTAATGCATACAGAATTTGATACAAGTATCGATACATATTTATATGTTCCTCGTAAAAAATCTAAAATATGTCTATAAACATTTTTTAAAGAAAGTTTTAAAAAATTCACTTAGCATTGAGCTGTTGATTGTAATGTGAAATATGCTAAAATAAATGAAAGACTTCAAAAACAAATATCCAAGAAATTATTTAATTAATTAATATAAATATATTTTTTTAAATAATTAGAAATTTTCTAATGCACAAGTTCAGTATCATAGCAAATATATAATTAGATAAATACATAACTAATCATATGCAAACTGTTTCTATAAACTCTAAAGTTTATTAATGACAAAAAGAACTATGCATTAATATTAATATTCATTAATTTTACTAGTTATTCATAATTAGCTGGTATGTTGCAAAAATATTTTTTTATTATTAAATGTCGTTATAATTTATCTATAATAAGAAACTTCATAAAGCGTATTATTTATGCAAAATGCATATATTATATTGTATCCGCGAAAATCCTATAACACGCATAATTCCTTGTCCATTTATTTTCCGTTTCACGATAATTATCTAGACAATTTAATCCCATACATTCATTAATTTTCTTTACATTTGCATTATATTAGAATTTAAATTATAAAGTTTTATTTATTTTTAATTAGTCCGGGTAGATAAAACCACTTTATAACATATTGATCTTAAGGAACAATACGTGGTTAATATTAATCATAAACCTTTTTAGCTATTTAAAAAACAACATTTAGAATAATGTCACGTCCTATATTAAATGATATTCATGAGTTAATTCTTATTAATATAAAATATATTAAGAAATGATTTTTTACACAGCAAGAAGCTATATAAAAATTCTATGTTGTTTCAATCATTCTCATTCAGAATTTATTTAGAAGATATTTATTTTGACACATTCGAAACTGTCATTACTTTTTAAAAGTATAAATGATGCCTGCTGAAATTCTTTCAATAATTATGTCTCGAATAAATATATCTTAAAATTACATCTTGTTTTAAACACATTTATAAAATCTGTAAAATCAGATTGCATAAATTATTCAATAGAAGCATATCCTAGTTTACAGAAAAATATGTAAAAAAAAAGCCATTACTATAAGCGAAAACATTTGAAATATATTCGTTGGACTTAACCCTTTGAGCTCTGTTGGTTGAATTTTCTACCACATAATTTAATTAAGAAATGGCAAAATGGCACCGGAATAGCCGACCAAAGTTATTTAAAAATGGTTCAATGTATATTTTGGGGTATATCATAAACCGAATTTTTTCTTTGCAAAATACCTACCAGATTTACCTACGAGAGCTCAAAAAGTTAAACATTTATCGTGTAAATAACTTTACCTCTTTCAGGGGAGCCGTTTGCAGTCTGCAAATTGTAATTTTAATGCACAGACTTCGAATTCACATCAGTAAATTTTTAGTACAGTTTCGATACCATAATATCCATGAAAGAGAGCATTTATATATTTTTAAATATATTTGTTCCTAAATTGTTGTGAATTAATTATTTGATCATTTTTGGAGCAGAAATACTTTGCCTCTGAAAGGATTAATTGATAAATTGTTAATGTTTACGTTTCTAAATTCATTAACACTAGAACAGCCATTAGGGGTGAAAATGACCCCTGCCAGATTGATAAATATCGATTCGAACCAGAATTTTCTTTATAAGATATGTTTAATGTAGACAACTAAAAAATAGACTAATTATATCAGGGTTCGCACAGCTCTACCACTAAAATTTTACAGTATTTTCAATGTATTTCACTGCAGAACAACAGTGCGCAAACTGCAAATCGAGGAGGTGGTTGCGAATTCTGTTTCTTAAAAATTAAGTGTAAATTTTCTTATCATTAATAGTGGTGCTGAAGTCCTTACAAAATATAAGGAGTGTGCGAACCCTGTATATAAGTTAAATAGTTTAAAATAAAAATTTTGGTGAGAAACACATTTTAAAAAACTTGAGTAACCCGGCGGTTCTAGTGTTAAATTACATTTGCATCAGTAAATTAGAAATGTTTATTTATTTCACGTTAAATAAGCAACATTGGCGCAATCTAGGTGGCTGTCCAAAGCCTGTAATATTTCAAGGTTTTCATCTCCTTGATTTATAGCTGAAAAGTTTCTGGTTAGATAAGGTGAAGAGAAGTTTCAAATATCACTAATGTTCAGAGCTCTTTTGCACCCACTCTGGTTACATCCATAAATAACAAAAGGCGACAAATTTGAACTGCTACAGTTTAAGCTGCCCCACTTGCTAATTTTTCATAAAAATCAGTTTCATGCAGCATCGGATTCTTTATTATAGTAGATGCAATAAATTCGTTATCACAGAAAACATTGTCGTTAAAAGGCATGAAACCCATTAACCTTCCTACCCTGAATGGGTCTAATCGACCCATAACTATAATTTAGTTTATACGATTTGAACCAGAACTTTTTTCATAAAGAAAGTTAAATAACAGATTCAGAGAAATAAGTCAATTAAAAATATTGAAATGTTTTAAATAACAATTCTGGTGTGAAATGTTTTTATCAAGCTTGAGCAAATTTTGAACAGGGTAGGAAGGTTAAGTTAACCCTTTGAGCTCTGTTGGTAGAATTTTCTACCACATAGTTTTAATTCCGAAATGTCACATTGGCACCGGAATATTCTACCAGATTTATTTGAAAAAGGTTTAGTGCACTTTTTCGTGAATATCGTAAACCGATTTTTTTTTCTTTGCAAAATACTGGTGCCAATGGGACATTTGGCATTTTGAAGAAATTTACCCACCAGAGCTCAAAGGGTTTAAACAATCATAATATTCTTTTGAAATATTATACTCCCTCTGTCCAAAATTAGTTGCGACATTTGAATACTTTTTTACTGATAATTGTTATTTATGACTTTATGATTTTGTTTGAACATTTTTCAGAGAGCTATACTATCAATCAACAATATTTACGTACCTAACATTCCCTCCATAACTCCATCAATAAGTAATTAATTATTTTAAAAAATCCCGGTTCACACGCTCTTAGGCCACGCCCTATTAAGATTCTTTTAACAGTAATCACATAAAACTGCCTTCAATCTAATCAATCGTGAATACATTTAAGAACATTTTATTCCAACTGTTACTTCTTTTTTCTTTTTTAGTATAAATTCAAGATTCTAGTATAATTTTACTTGTGTCGATCTACTAAACTGCATCAGAAATTATTTATGACTCCACCTAATTGAAATGTAGCAACTAATTTGGAACAAAATTTTCAACCTAAATGTCGCAACTAATTTGGGACAGAGGGAGTAAAATATTTCATGACTGCAGATTCAACAATATTATAACCATCCAATTATTATCAGCTTGATTTAAAAGGATTTACAAGGATTATAAGTAATTATCAAATTCATTAAATCACATTTGCATGAGTAAATTAAATATGCTTATTACAACGTTATTCAACGTTAAATAAGCACCAGTAGCGTAATCTGGGGAGGGGGTTGCCTAAAACCAGTAACATAGTAAGCTTTTCTTCTCTTTGATTGATAGTAGAAAAGTTTCTGGTTAGGTAAGGCGAACAGAACTTTAAAAAATTGCCGGTATTCAGAGCATTTGGGCAGCAACCCTTGTTAATCCACTGAGCACATCGGGGACTGTTTAACCTTCCTACCCTGAATGGGTCTAATCGACCCATAACTATAATTTTTTTTATACGATTCGAATGAGAATTTTTTTAATAAAGAAAGTTAAATAATAGATTCAGAGAAATAAGTCATTTAAATATATTAAAATATTTTAAATAATAATTCTGTGTGAAATATTTTTATCAAGATTGAGTAAAATTTGAACAGGGTAGGAAGGTTAAACTCAGAAGGTGATTGATAAAATATGACTAACCCCTTAACTGCCCCGGGCGTATATATACGTCTTGTTCAAAAAAATGCATATTTCCGAAATTAACAATCGAACAACCACTTTTTTGAGTTAAAAATTTTGCTTTATTAACAATAAAGAAACTTTTACAATTAAATAAAGGGAAGATTATTTTCCAAAATTTGTGGTGGCACTTTTTTTAAGCAAAAACGTTCAAGATTCTTTTCTTAAAGCTTAGGCAGTTAAAAGGTTAAACCCAGTTAAAGGTTATATCCAATGGCACAAGTTTGGTCTCTTATATGCATGAAATTCGATTGAAAGTTTTAGCTTTCAGATTTCTCAAATGCTAGAAATATAGATTTGTCGAGCACTTCTGGGTTTTATTAACCTATATGTAATAGCTGATCAAATTCTGATATAAAAACATCTGATAAAAATTTCTAGTTTTTTTCTTTTTTTTTAATTTTTAAAAAGGAAACTCTTTTCCTGTTAAGTTTTAATTATTGTATTTGTACGGGATTTTTCCTGATCAAATATCAGAATCTGTTTGAACAAAAATATAAATCTAGATTAAATGCGTGAAACGTATCCATATTTAACCCTTTCAAGAGCGGTGGCTAGAGGGTCTAGCCACTTAATTTTAATTAAAAAAGTGGCAAATGACACCAAGAATATTTTAGTAAAATTTTCCTTTTGTAATGAAAGTACAAAATAGCGGATTTATATTTTCTAAGAAATTCGTTTTACTATTCTGGTGTCAGTCAATTATTTCATCATTTTAGGAACAGAAATCTTCGGCCCTTGAAAGGGTTAAGGACGGGTTAGCTATAAGAAGAGATTTATTTACGGAGATATTTTCTTAAGAAAATACCGGTACCGAATAATTTTCTGGCCTGGAAATCCCAATATCCGTACCAACCCTTTATTCAATGAATTTTAATTTCTTTTCTATTACCAATACACTGTAAAAAAGAGAAAAATAATATTTTATCTATCAATGCGATTCATGAAAAAAATTCTTCCGAGTTACTCACGATTTCAGAAACCTCTTCCTTTTTTTCTGAGAGTTTCAAAATGAATAAATTTTCGACATTGGGAGAAGCATTATTGAAATAAAATTTCTTTTTACTGCCCCTTATTTAAAAATAATTACGAAGTAGTTTCTATTTTTTATCAATTTTTAGGTGTCTTCGTAATTATATAAATTTGCAGTTTCTATAGTGGCCCTATGGTCCGTCTGTCCGTATGTTATAAAAAAGAATTTTGGCAATTCATTTTAAATTTTATAAAAATCCAATCAAAAATTTCAGTCGATAGTAATAAAAGTTTTTTTTTCATTCTCTTAAATCCTGTGTTATCAATTATGTGACATCCCATGAAAAAGAATGATTCTAGGTTGTCATGGCAATTGTTCTATTAATTTCTATCCTATGCAGAGTTGGGCAAAATATATCGAAAAATCATTTTCGATACAAAATACAAAATACATTAGTTTTAGAACCTAAAATACAAAATACAAAATACTTTCCGAATTAAAAAAGTTCAAAATACAAAATACATGTATTTTCAAAATACATTTAAAATACAAAATACATTTGAAAAAAAATGTGTTTAAGGTAAGAGGTTTGAACGAGTCGTGTCCAGAACAGTTAGCTGGCCAATTTTAATACATGATACTTGGGTCGGGCCTGACTGGACCTGTTTTTCAGTCGTTCCGGGCATGTTTGGGCCGGATAACTGATTTATTTTTTTAAGGATAGACTCAGATGGGCCTCGTCATCACTCTTTCGAGTCCCGGGCTTTACTTTTTTCTGGTTATTCGAGCCGGCCCTGACTTATTTCTTCCAGACCGGACCAGGATTGAACTCCATTCTTCCTAAAGCACTAGTTGCACTAGTCAAAAATATTAGCATACAGCTGCGATCCAGCTCGTACGAAAATCATTGACTCATCCTGTCTCGGCCGGCCTATGGGAAAAATCAGTAAAATCTGGCCCGACCCAACAAATTTTTCCAAAAAATGTATGTATTTTTAAATTGTTATAATTTTACCATTGAAAATTTTATTTTTTATGAATAGTAAATATATTTGTGGATAATAAAAATAAACCACAGCAAAAAAAGACTCTGAAAATGAATATGTCTGTAAATCCCGTCTTAAATGGGAAATGTATTGATTCATGCAAACTAAATTTAATAACAAGAAAAAATAATATGATATATTTAGTACAAACTGTGTTCCTGCTAAGAAATACACCTGCCTATTGTGTATTTTTTCTCCTATCCTGTGCGAATCCGTCTTAGAAGATTTTAATGTATAGCATTTTTCAGACCACAGAATGAAATTTTCCAAGGCATAGAATGATATTAAGGCTGCTCTCATCTGTTCTGCTCAACAAATGCAAAGGGCTTTGCACATTTACAAATTCCTTTTTTAACGGAAATATATAAAATTGAAAGGCCTGATTATGGAAGCGATTTGGAATCGAATTGAATTTTACATTTTTGATCAATAAATTTTCTATTGATCTATAAGTGATTTCGCTCATGTGACAAGCACGATTTTCACCCCAGTTTGAGTGGTTATTCTTCTTTCGCTAGGAAATTCGGTTCAAAACGCCCACTTTCAAACTGTTTTCTGAAATATCTATTGTGTTTGCAAAAATGGGAAAATGAGTGCGATTAGATAATTTCTGAACAACAACACCTGCTTGTTTCAAACATTTCCCAACAAAAATAAATTAGAACATGTGTCATAAAGTTGCTCTTTTACATTAAAGAACAGTGTTAATTATCACAAAAATATTTGCATAAAATTAAAGATTAATTTCAAAATTAAATATCGCAGTCCAAATTGCTTAAAAAAAAGTCTATAAACATGAAAAAAATGAAATAAGTATTTTTGATCAGAATTATAAGAGGATTTTAAACACATCGACACAGAAATTTATGTTTTCTGTAAATTTAGTCGATCCGGGTTAATCAAGGTTTTGCACGAACAAAGCCTGGTCGAACTTTTTGCTGTTATATCGAGCCGGACTAATTCTGGGATTTTACTTTTTGTATCGGACTGTGTAATATCTTTTTTTCTACGGATTGAAACTTTATACTGGGCCGGGAAAAAATTTTTGTTTTGTGTCTGAATGGGCAAAGCAACTGTTAGGTGTTTTTATAGCACTAGTTAAATTGTTTCAAATCATAAATTATCAAAGTAAAGAAGCAAAAGAAAAAATATGTAAAAAAACCAAATCAATCTATTTCAGAATACGCTTTATAAAATAAACGAAGAATGCTTACAGGTAAAATGTTAAAATGCACACAAAAATATAAATTTTTTCTTGGGTATAATTCAGCTTCATTTTAAGCATAGGAGTAAAGTGTTATCAAAACAGTCTGAAAAACGGTTTCCAAAATTAAAATTATGTTTGGAAATTAGAATTGGCCTTCAAAAGAAAAAAAATCTCAAATTGAGAATTACTTAACTTTGTTTTGGAGAATTTATAATTAAGGATCAATACAGCATGTTTTTAAGGCCGAAACTGAATTTCGGTGATTGGTAGTAATAATTAATAATAATAATACATAACAGAATATGAAGTTTGATGACATTTAGTGCATTCGTTCTTGCTAAAACCCTGCAAATCCTGGAAAATGTAGCATAGCAGAGCCACCTGTCGTACGATTTGCACCAACACTTATTTAGCCACGACTTATATTTACGTCCAACTAAATCTGAAATTTGTTGAAAGTCCGTGTATTACTACTTGAGGTAGAGGTAGTGCAGAAATCGTGAAAAATGTAACATAGCAGCGTCACCACTGTAGCGCAATTCACGCCAAAACATAATCGGCAACAACTTATGTCAACGTCTAAACTGAATCTAAAATTTGATGAAAATCCGAACGTTAGTTCTTGAGACAGTTTCTGCAGAAATCGTGAAAGACACAGTATAGCAACTTTTGGAAGAGTTACACCATTACCTAATGTCTAAAATAACTTATTTAAATGTCTAATTGAATATAAAGTATTATTAAATTCTGTGCATTAATTATTAAGGTAGAGCGCCCACAAAATTTGCATCATACACTGATAAATTAACAAATAAATATTTCCTAAAATCAGTCAGTGTTCAGGATCATCAAAAATATAAATCCGTCGAAAACCTGAACTCGAATTTTTACACGAATTCAGTACTTTTTTCTTGTAAAGATACGGAAAAGTAAAAAGAGTGAGTGATTAAAAATCGAAGTGTCAGTTCAACAGTTAATCTAAGACATATACATAAACACATATATGAAAAGAATTGTATAGCCTCTTTCATTAAAAATTAGTTAGTTATATAACTACCCGCGCTCGGGGCGACCACCCCTTTCATCCCCCCCCCTAATTTCTCATGGCGCTGTCAAAAATACTTTAAATATTCATAATGTAATTTTCCATCATTTATATTGTAAAGATGTATTTTAACATAAGCAAGCTATATTTGTAATAATGATTGCAAATTAAAAATTGCTATTTTTATTTAAACATGAATATACTGCTTTTTCTGAAAGAATAATTTATTGCTATTTGTTTTTGATTAATCTGCAAGTTAAATGTTAAACATTTTGAAAATCTCTGTACGATGAACATTGATATCGGTTGATACATAAATAATCTCGGGATACTCACGATACAGAAATAACTACACAATTAATAATGTATACATTTTTACGCTTATAAATCTGTACAAAATACAAAATAGTGTTTCCATCAATATTTTGTAAATTTTAGTCTAAACAAGTACATGCACTTGCTAAAAAATTATTGAAAATCATAAATATTCTTCTAAAGGGGGGAGAATTTTGTAATTAACCAAATTAACATTCTCATCGATATTAAAATTTTCCGCTGTGAAAATTTCGTTTACAATCGAAACTCCAAATAATCAAACTTTCGTTTCGTACAGCAGTTTTCGTTTTGGTCCGACACCAGTTTATATTTTCAATATGCTATTTTATTTTAAACAGTATAAATAAAACATAAAATCTGTAAAAAAAAAAAAATAATAATAATTGCGAAGTCACGCTAGATAAACATGTATCTCTAGTAAGGACAGGACTATAATAAAAAAAATCCAATATTTGATATACTCAATCGTAAATACAATAATTAAAATCTGAACTGTATATCAATAAATAGAGCTACTTACGTATCAATTCGCTCGCAAATGAATATCACAGGTGACTTAAGATTTACCCTATTTTTGATAAAATAGATACAAAAGGACTAGAAAAATAATGTTTTGATCAATGTATAACGGAGCAAAATTAAAAATCTTACCATTAAATGTATTTTAAAGGTGATTGTTGCTACAAAAGTTCCCCTTTTAATGATAGATCTTGTTTTACACATTTTTCATGCTACTTTTCATACTACAACTGCCGTTATTATCAACAGAAATTATTTAAAAAAATTCCATATAGTATAGAGCAACGTGTTCTGTCGCAATTCAGTAATTCCATTGATACATTATCATTTGAAGCTGAAAAAAAAATCTTTCTCAAGACAAACATTAAATTACGTTTCCTTCCACTATTACATTACTTTTTTTCCTAAGGTTCCTTAAAATCACTAGACACAGCAAAAATATAAATAATTCTTCCTGTTTACCACGCAGTAGTTTTTGTTGTGCTCATATCAACGTTATAATTATAAAACCTGGAACTTTAGAATTGTAACAGTTCAGCAAAAATGACTAAGTAATGCAGAAGCATTCATTCTAATCCTTATCGTATCAGTAGCTCTAAAGTATGTTTGCATTAACTTAGAGAAACGAACCCTATAAGACAAAACAAAGCAGACAGGCTCGTTTTATTATTTTATGAATTTTACATCTGCGGTTTTAACGGAGTAGCTGGAAACCTACATATATTGTATTTTGAATATGTATTTTGAATATGAAATTTATTTTCAAAATACAAAATACTTGAAAAAATCATTTCAAAATACATTATCAAAATACTTTCGTTTAGCTAGGTTAAAATACAAAATACAAAATACAAATGTATTTCAAATACATGTATTTTCGATACTGCCCATCTCTGATCCTATGTAATTATTTCATTGATATCCCATGATAAGTAATGATTAACCCTTTGAGCTCTGATGGTAGAATTTTCTACCGCATAATTTTAATTCCGAAATGTCACAACGGCACCAGAAAATTCGACCAAATTTATTTGAAAAAAGGTTTCATTTTTTTTTTTTTTCGTGTATATCGTTTACCAGTTTTTTTCTTTTCAAAATACTGGTGCCAATGTGACATTTGGGATTTGGAAGAAATTTACCCACCAGAGCTCAAAGGGTTAAAGGTTTCTATGGTGTTTACATACTATTTAAGATGGAGTCATATTATATCCTTATAGTATGATAAACACACAAGTGATCATTTTCCTGTACCACATACAATAACTGCGCCAAAAGGTATATTGTATTGTCACTCTTACGTTTATTAATTGTGTTACGCATATGAAAGTGTTTACTTGAGAACTGATAGCATTCCGGAAACCAATATTTTATGTTAATAAAATTTGTTTTGTTAGCGTGTTTAAAAAACTAATTAATGGATTGGAATACCTTTTGAGGATATTTCCGAAAATTTTACAAAGGAAAAGAGCTTTTAGCAATTCAAATTCTTCGGTAAATGTCGGATGTCTAATAATTTTTATGGTATGCGAAGAAGCAATATTTCGAATTAATACCGGAATGAGCAATCTGATTTATATATTACGCGTAGCAAAATAATCTTTTGTTTCAGAAATCTATATTTAAATATCTAAAATCTATTTTGTATCTAATATGTATATCTAATATCTATTTTGTCAGGATTACATTTATTAATTGTGTTACGCATAGGAAAGTGTTTACTTTAGAACTGATAGCAATTTAGAAACCAATATTTTATGTTAATAAAACAATATTTTAAGCCTTCTGAGAATGTTTTCGAAAATTACAGAAAGAAAAGAAATCTTTTGTTCCTGACATTCTCTCATAATTGCCGGAAATCTAATATTGTTGATGGAATGCGAAAAAACAGTATTTCGAATTGCTATCGTATTGATCAAGCTGATTCGTATATTACACGTAGCAAAAGAATATTTTGTTTTAGAAATCTATATTTAACCCTGTGAGCTCTGGTGGTTGAATTTTCTACCACTTAATTTTAATTCCGACATGTCACAATGGCACCGGAATATTAGACCATATTTATTTGAAAAAGGTTTAATGCATTTTTTCGTGTATATCGCAAACCGAATTTTTTCCTTTCAAAATATTGGTGCCAATGTGACATTTGGAATTTTGAAGAAATTTACCTACCAGAGCAGAAAGGGTTAAATAACTAAAATCTCTGTGTCATCGGAAACTGAAGGTAAAGTGACAGTTTAAGAATCGTGGGTAACTCTACAAGTGTAATTTTATAATTTGGTAATAAATCTTAAAACATGAATGAATATTCATGTTCTTTTTCGGTGTGAATAAGATTCTCAAAATGTGTTAACCTATTAACCGCGAAAACTGTAAAGTACGAGTTTTCAAATTTCTTCTGGAAAGTCTTTTGCCATGAAACATCCAGAAACTTGAGTTATTAAAGTCAACTTGATTTATTAAATCAATCTTTTATATAAGTCAATTTTACTTATTATAAGTAAAACTTTGTTAATTAAAGTCTCAAAGTTTCTTCCAATAAAAAAGACAAAAGTTTAAATTCTAGAATAGTGGTACCTAAGTAATTAATTTAACCATGAGCAATTGTTTTGTTTTTTTAATTTCCAACTGCATGGAACACTTTGGTTTGATGTAAGGGTAACCATAACGGGTAATGGCTAAACGAATAATTTATCATACATGTGTACTTTTACATTATAAATGCTTAGAATAAAAATATTAATACTTTTACACTTTAAATCCACTAAAATAAAAAAAAGAAGTTCCAAAAGCTTAAAATCATAGTAAAGTTTGCAAAATACAACAAATCAAACATAGGTATTCATTGAAATATTTCTGTTGTATTGCTAAAGTATGATACACTTCGATTAAAATAAATAACTATAAAAGCTATAACTATATCCAAGTTTTCCGTGACAATTTCTCAATTCTAGAGAAAACGATAATATAAATCTTTTCTAAATACAGTACATAAAACTGAATAGGACAAAAAGTACAAACCACATCCATTAAGACAATCTATCAGTTGTTTCAACATACTAGTATAACTCTCCTCATAAAAACTGTAACGGATACTAAACACATTTAGAGTAAGAATGTAAATAAAAAGAAAATTTATAGTTACTTATCTCAATTTTAGCTTTTGTTAAAAATGTGATCGAATTTTTTAAAATATTCCTAATTATTCCTTAAAACTAAATCATTTGTTCCCAGTAATTGCATGGATAAATCGTATTTGTGTGGTAAAAATATGTTTAAAATGATAATAAAAGAAACAAAAATAATGTGTTACAAAAAATCTTAAATTTTCCATTTTTTTATATTCAAGGTTGAATGACTTTATGAAAATCCCATCATATCTGGTAATAAGATACAAATATAGTTATAAAATACATAAACTAAGATATAGGAAGATTGTGCCGGAAATAACTCTTGCTTTTTATAATTCGGTTGACTTTTATATCTTTTAAGAGTAATTCTTTCTCAATAAAAATGAACTGTTTATCATTTTCGTCATACTAGAGTGATGCATTTGTCAGGGGTGCAAAAATCTAGGCGCCAGAGGGTAGTCTCTCACCACTAAAATTTTAAAGTTTTTTTCGCTCAAAATTTAATAGCATTCTAGCAAGAATTTTACACTAAATATTAGACGAAGAAAAACGAAATAAATTTTGTGGTGTGAAACTGCCTGCTGGCGCCTAGATTTTTGCACCCCTGCATTTGTGATAATTTTGAAACAAGTTAAACAATTCCATTTGAAATTTTCATATGTACGCAGTTCAACACGCATATACAGCCATTTACTTATTTCACCAGTCAAACCGTCAACTATTTTTCTATAATAACACTTCATTATCACTTCAGATAATTACTGCATTTAAATGAGAAAAGAATAGGACAGTGCATAACTGTTTATACACTATATTGCCATTGATTATTGGACACTTGCGATTTTAGACATTTTACTAAATATCTAGAAAAATACATGTGGAATCATCTCGAAACTCTTAGTGTATAAATATAATAGTATACGTCATACATCTCCGTGAAGATTTTTTACTGAAACTCCATAGGGGACCGTCAACAAATTAAAAAAGAATGAATATCTTTTGAATAACCCTGTCAAAACTAATGTAGCAAAAGCGCTCAAACTCTAGATTATGATTGAATGCCTTATTGTAATACACTGTGTTCATTTTTATGCAAATAGCATGCATACTCGCAGAGTAATTAAGGTTTTTATAAAAATGGTCCCAAATTTTTCCAAGTTTTTTCCTTATAATTTTCAGAGTTCTTAATATAAAATAATATTTTTTTCAGAAAATATAACAAACAACATTGCACACAGTACCCTGTAATCAGAATTAAAAAATAATGAAAATTGTATACAAAATGAGTTGGTTTACTAAATAATTTTTTACTGCGCATGCGTCAACGATATCAAAATTTCATTTGCATATTATGTTAGCTAAATGTATAGAGCAACTTTTGTGAAAGTCACAAAATCATAACTTGACAATTCTGAAAATAATCGTCAATTGAATAAGTTCAAAACCCGTTATTCTCAAAATGAAGCAAAAACAAGAGGGGTTGTATCCATATATTCATTGATTAGTGTCAATATAGAATACACAATACGGGATGTTACGACTACTTTTGGATAAAATCCCTCATTTTTTTGCTTCATTTTGGAAACAACGGATTTTGTCCTTTTTCTATAGACGATTACTTTCAGAATTTTCAAGCTATAATTTTGAGACTTTTACAAAAGTTGCTCTATACATTTAGCTAACATAATATGCAAATGAAATTTTGATATCTTTGACGCATGCGCAGTAAAATATTATTTAGTAAACCTACTCATTTTTCATACAATTTTTATTATTTTTTAATTCTGATTACAGGGTACTGTGTGCAATGTTGTTTGTCATATTTTCTGAAAAAAATATTATTTTATATTAAGAACTCTCAAAATTATAAGGGGAAAACTTAGAAAAATTTCGGGCCATTTTTATAAAAACCTTAATTACTCTGCGAGTATGCATGCTATTTGCATAAAAATGAACACAGTGTATTACAATAAGGCATTCAATCATAATCTAGAGTTTGAGCGCTTTTGCTACATTAGTTTTGACAGGGTTATTCAAAAGATATTCATTATTTTTTAATTTGTTGACGGTCCCCTATGGAGTTTCGGTAAAAAATCTTCACGGAGATGTATGACGTATACTATTATATTTATACACTAAGAGTTTCGAGATGATTCCTCATGTATTTTTCTAGATATTTAGTAAAATGTCTAAAATCGCAAGTGTCCCATAATCAATGGCAATATAGTGTATATATATATTAGAATTTGCTTCCAGGGAACCGTGTCAAACCGAACATTGCAAAATTCGCGGAGCGCGACACGCGCGTTCCATCCGCGGTCCTTTCGCTTTTCTTTTCTTATTCCGATTCTCTAACAAAAGCCAGGATTAAAGATCCCGACATAAGACTTAACCCTTTCCGGCGCAGTGTTACCACTCCGGCAACACATAATTTTAAATCTAAACCTTCAACGGCAGTAATATTTTAGTAAAATTTTACTTTTACAATGACGGCTTAAATCAGGGAATTCTTAATTTCTAAAAACGTCTTTTGTAAATTCCAGTGTCAGTCAACAATTTCTCATTTTACGAACAGAATTTGTCTGCGCCGGAAAGGGTTAAGTGCCGAGACTCTATCTGAAAGCAGGTTTAAAAGAAACATAAAATAAAAAAATGATACCGGACAAATTTATAAGGGAGATTGGTTAAATTAAACATATCAAAATGTGGTAAGGGATGAGTTCGGAATCCTGGATCTACCGAACGATCTTTGGGGATTCGAGATTGTTTGAATATGGTTTGCGCGTTCGTGCAAATACCATGCGATGAAATTACAGAATATAGCTTTCGTGTGTTCAAAAATTTTCGTTCTACAAACTTGGTGAATGTAGAAACCTGTAGATGTATATTTGGTAACGGAAACGTTTTCTTATTGTTGCAGTTTTTTTTTGTGCTCATCTAGTAATGTAAAATTTATATATGAGACACCGAATTATATGCAATCTGTGGTGAATAGTAAACGAACGTTTATTTAATTTTATATTTTTCGGATATCTAGAGAAATATTTGACAAATTCTTTTGAAATTTCAAGAAAATAAAGCACATATTTATCGACAAACCTTTGATCATGAGAGAATTTAGAGCAGGGATAGTAGTTCTGAGTCACAAATTTCTCATTAACACCAATAAATTTTGATAGTATTCGTCGATTTATTTGATTTTAGAAATTCTGATATTTATTAAAGAAAAGTACACTATTAAAATTTTATTGGTGACAATCAGCCATTGTTGCCAGCGATTTCTTCCCTATTTGATGACGAACAGTAAGTAAGATTATGAAAGAATATTTGCACTCCGGACTATCAATCATTTATCATTAATCTATGTTTAGAAAACAATATAAATTCAGCTATTTAATCATATCGCTGATGTATATCTGAAATTCCACAATATGTAACTCTTTCTTTATTATAAGTTATCCTCCTACTAAAATATATACAATGTTTTTATCAATTATACTACGCAGTTAGATTATTTCATAGAGATATTGATATTTTATGAAACATTTAATATATTTATAGTAAACAATGCATTTCGTTCCTATTTAACTTTTACATAATTTCTGAAAGTGTATTTAAATTTGTTTAAATTCTTCAAAGGAGAAACATTAGGAGTTTTTTATTTTTCGGTGAAAATATATGTTCTATTTTTTACACAAATGAGAAAAAATTTGAGCACAACCAACGAAGTTATTTGCTACAATTATAGATAATTTCGAGAATCTTTTTACAGGATGACGCTACGCAAATGGTGAATGCAAGTATAAATAGAAATTAATGCATTTTTGAATCGTTTTAAAGTCATTATATAGTCTGTTACTTTATTTTTAGATTCAACGATCTTTTAATATTAATAATAATAATAAACTTCAGGTTATCCCCCTATTTTTAATATTTATGGCTGCTCATAAGTAGCATTTTCTGAATAACACTTTCACAATACCGGATTTAAATATAATGAAACGAGATTATTTAAAGATTAAACAAAATATCACATATAAATATAGAAAGTAGCCAAAAGCATACATAAATGAATGTAAACAAACTTACTTCTATCCTTCACAATGCTGAGGCATTTAAGCTAACTGAAAACTAACATTTGTATAAATTTTTTACGATAAAAATCCCGACATTATTTCCGGAAAGGAATATCAAAAAGTTTATCGGAACAAAACTCTTAATGCGTTTTGAAGCTTCTGACAATCAAAGAACCCTTTCTGCAGAAATCCCAATCTCCGGAAATTAAATAAGTTGCATCAAAGTATTATTTTCTATATAGCACTCGACTCTACTTACGTTCTTTTTGTTATTTGCAATGCGTTATCAATATTTGTATTTATGAAAGGAAGCATCGTAATATATTTTTAAAAATAAGACTTGACTTATAATGAATATTATTTGTTTGGTTTTTGAAATAGTATACATGAAGCATTTTATAAAATTTTTGTACCGGAATTTGTGATAAATAAAAGTTAAAAGTTATAATGATTTAAAGAAACATTTTCCAATAATAGCCGACATCTCCACTGTTGAAAAATTTTTTTAACCCTTAAATGCTCAGGATATGAACGCGTTCCAAAAAATGCGCAAATCAAAGAATCAGAATTTATACCTGAAAATCTAAATAGTAAATTTCTCTTTATTTAATTACGAATGGTCTGTCATTAAGTGAAGTGAAAATTGCTCTTTTAAATTTCTGGTGAGAATACGGAATATGTGAATAAAACCCCAAATAAATCGGGAACACTTATAGTATCGAAAATCATACAATATGCATTTAAGGGTTAACACGATTATATTGCACATGGAGTTATTAAGTAAGGGGAAATGCCATAGCCTTAAAATCGTGAAGCTTCTACTGTAACCTCTTTCTAAGGGATTCATTACCATCGGGGAAAACTTTCACCATTAAATTTAAAAAGTATATTTTGTCTTCTTTAAACGTTCCACTGATGGAAATTTTCAATCAAAATAATGACGAACTGACATATTCTTAAAATAGTGAGCTTCAACTGTAACCACTTTCGCGTTGATTCCTTCACATCGCGGAAATTTTTCAACTGTACATTTAAGTAGAAAATTTCTCCTTATCTAAACGCCTAATTAATATAAATTTTAAACAAAATAATGACGAAATTTGTTTAAATTTTATATTCCTTTTGAATTGAACCGATTCAAATTTACTTTTGGGAGTTTACCGGCAGTTTTAATGCCGCGTGGTGACAACCAAGTCAAACTACTCGAAGTGTCAGTGAAAAATTTATAATACTTAGGGACACTTACATCAGCAAAAAGAAATTGAACTTTTTTAGGATATTTATGAGAGAAATTTCCCACCAATAAGGAGCGAAATTTTGATGAAATTTTCTATTCAAATTTACTGGTAGAAGTTTTCACCAATACTTATCAGAAACTGTTGAACTGTTAATTAATAGAACCACCGTCATCTTCTTACAACCTCCTCAATTACTTCACTAGAAACTACTAGACAGTGCTACCTCTGTCTCTTTCTTTTTATTTTTAAACCTTTAATTCCAATGAAAGAAAACGTTCTAAAAATTATATAGTTCAGAAAATTTGATTTAACACCAAAAAAAAATTAACCGCTGATTCCGTTTTATTTAGTTACGGAATGTTCTGTTATTAATTAAAGCAAATATTGCTGTTCTAATTTTCTGGTGGGAATTCATATATCCGAATTAAAGTATCTCAAAATATCTCGGGCGGTTTGGGATCAGAGGGTTAGCTCAGAGCTGCCAAGTCTGCGGTGTCAAAATGCACCTTTTGAAGCGTCTCTAAAAAGGGACGCTAGGCACTAATGGGTATAGCTGTCACTGTTTGCAAGTTATTGAATTTTAAAATCCATCATTCATTTTTGGGACCCGGTATATATATATATATATAACTTTCAGATTAATTTTTACTTAGAATAGTTCATTTAAAATTACTTTAGAAATCCTTTTTTTTTAATATATACTTATGGGCATTTCCATGCGAACTTGTTTGTCTGTTACGTACTACGATTTTTAGCTACCAGTATTTTAAAATGAGAAAATGTGACTTAATTTATTGAAGATATATCATCAATTGAATAAGGCGAAGCAAACTTTTAGAAAATAACGGTGGCCAACAAGCATAGCGATTTTCAGTTGTGTAACAGACTAACAAAGGGCATAGCCGGATAAGCACTGGAAACATGCCTTTCAATCAAATTTCTTGATTTTTTCTCCATGTGTGGCTGCTTATCTGACAATGTATTTCCCTTATTATCACCTTTTAAATATTGATATTTTATGAGATAAAAATGTTTTTTCGATTTTTTAAAAACCTCATTTTCTCAAAAACTACCGAACCGAATTATATGCTATTAATTGAGTTTATACAGATGTCAAAGATGAATATCTGGAAATTTTTGTATAATTTTCTGATCGTAAAAAGTGTGTGAAAAAGTGATTAAAAAATTTACAAAAATAAAAATTATATCTTATAGTTGTCCGAAAATTACCATTTTCTTGTAAAAAATTCCTCATTTGTGCCCGCATATTATATAAAAATTTCAAAAGTTTGCGTTGGGTACTTCATATAAATATTTACGAAAATATGTATAAAAAAAATTAAAATTCATTTAAAGGCGTTATTTGGGGCGGAGCTATTTAACTTCGACATCCGAAGACTTTTTGGTACAATGTCATCAGAGAATTAGTCAACTAATAAATTATAGATTTCATTAAGCATATAAACCATAATTTTCAATACTATCGATACTATTTCGATATTGAAAACTGGTGTTTTCCTTTGGAAACAATAGAGAAAAAAAAGTTTTGCCTAGAAAACAACAACATTCTTTGGTATCGAAATGTAACGACTGTTATATAATGATTTTTATTTAAACATTTTCACCACTTTTAAAGAAGGACAATAAGAATAAATAGTTATTCTTTTTACTGCGTTAATATGAATGATTCATAACTAGATTTAAAATTTAATCAGTTTATAAAATTCTGACATATTACCTGGAATGTGTAGTAATAGACAATTTTTTATTTAAGATTTATACTACTAGAATTTTTTTGTTTATCCTTATGGTAGATTACTGAGGCTGTTTAGTTTGAAGATAAATATTACCGAAATATACATAATTTGAGTTAAAAGAAAAAAAAGAAAGGTGATAACATTGGATGATATTTTGTACTGAAAAAAATATTTCTGTAATTTTGAACTGTTTAATATTTAATTAAGTAATTTTTTAATAAATAAATATTAGTTTAAAAAAACAATGGAAAATTTACCAGGAGATTAAAATATTATAAAGACATAGCTATTTTTTTGTGAAATTTTATATGCAAATACATAGTCGTGTTCAGAGATTTAGGCCACACTTTAACCTTTTCGCTACTGGCGATTATTACAGTATTTTTACAGCGATTATTACAGTATTTTTAATTATTACTGAATTATTTCTTTTCTCGTTTGACTTCTGAGCGAGATTTTTGTTTTATTTTCATTAGCTCGAATCTTAGAATTAGAAACATATAATACTTATATCGAAATTTCACTTATATTTGAGTATCATTAACAAAATGGGACAAAACTGATGTACCCATTTGGGTACTCAAGGACTGAAGAGGTTAAAGAACAGTTACTTTTTATGGGGAAAAAAAGCTAACACTTGATAATGTATTACATTATTTTATTCATAAAAATAAATAGTTTTTTTTTTTTCTGTAACCCCTTCTTTCCCCCAAGAAACTTCCACAACAATCATTATTTCGTATTAGCATTCTTACATGACATAGTAAGAAATAAAAATCATTCACTAAAACGAATTTGTTTCCGGTCGCAGAGTTTAGCAATAACATACGCATGCGCGTCTACACGATGCAAAACAGAGCATTTCATTCATGAAGAAGCTTGAAACTATTAACTATAATTTCTGTTTATAAACACTGGTGAGAAACGTTTTTAATTAAATTGTTTCTGATCACTGTCGTTACATTTTGATATTGAAGAATGTAGTTTTGTTTCTATACCAAAAATATTCTTTCCAGTTTTTATATACCACGACAACAACAAATTTTGAAATCGAAACTGTATTGCCAGCGTTGAGAATGATGCGCATGTGCTCATTAAAATTTAAAAACGAGCAATTCTGTAAGTTTATATTCCCAAAATCCTTCAGACATCGAAGATGAGTAGCTCCGCCCCAAATAACGCCTTTAAATGAATTTTAATAATTTTTATACATATTTTCGTAAATATTTATATGAAGTACCCAACGCAAACTTTTGAAATTTTTATATAATATGCGGGCACAAATGAGGAATTTTTTTACACGAAAATGGTAATTTTCGGCCAACTATAATATATAATTTTTATTTTTGTAAATTTTTTAATCACTTTTTCACACACTTTTTACGATCAGAAATTTATACAAAAATTTCCAGATATTCATCTTTGACATCTGTATAAACTCAATTAATAGCATATAATTCGGTTTGGTAGTTTTTGAAAAAATGAGGTTTTTAAAAAATCATAAAAACATTTTTATCTCATAAAATATCGATATTTATAAGGTGATAATAAGGGAAATACATTGTTAGATAAGCAGCCACACATGGGGAAAAAATCAAGAAATTTGATTGAAAGGCATGTTTCCAATGCTTATCCGGCTATGCCCTTTGCATGGAAATGCCCTTATCAGATAATTCATCAAAATATTTCTTTAAGGAATAATTTGTACAACTATTATCAGTTTCCTTTTAATTATTTTATTTGATTGTAATTTAATTATAAAATGTAACGTTTTATTGACTAAATGGATTTTCTCTTTAGTTGTACAAACATTTTTTTAACTCCCAGATATTTCGTTTTGTAGTAACGTTGTTTAGGTTTCCGGAAAGATTTCAGCGGCTGAGTATGGTTCTTATGCTTATACATAAGATACATTTTATGCAAAAAATACGTCGGAGTATCAATTATAAAAAAAGAAGGATATAAATAACTATAAGTTCGAGACGCGGTTAGGAAAAAGGGGAACTCCCATAATTTACTTAACAGACATAGATTAATTAAAATTTCAATCGAATTGTTTAAATGAATCTTAAAAGTCTATACTATTTGCCTCATTATATTCCCAAGTTGATGTTAAATCAGTGACAGTTTCTTTAAAAATATACTGTTTGTATTTAAATATTTTTAATGCTGTTTTTACACTGAATATTCAAAGCCTTTATTTTAATTTTATATTTTCTTTTGGCGATACTTACTTTCAATTTCGTAACCAGTTCTTATATACCCACCAAGTTGCTATTATTATTATAAAATAATATATTATTATATTATTATATTACTAGTTTTATACCAGGATGTAGAGCGGAAATGGCCTCTTAGTCTTGGAAATTTACCCGTTAGTATATTGGCTTTCAAGACTCGATAGCTATTTATTTTGTCACTTTTGTTACTTTGTTGTCCAGTTCATTAGATTTCTACTAATTATGCAGTTTGGATTGGCTTGTACGTTGTCGAAATTCGAAAATAAAAGTAATCAAATAATGGGGAAGGGGGGGGTCATTTTTTTCAGAACTTATACAAGCCACCTGTATATTTAGTGGTCATCGCTATAAGAGTTTTATCTCGTAATTTAGAACCTTTATCATTTGACAAAACTTTCACCTGACTAGGTCAATCCACAGGTGTATTTTATAGGGAACGTGTAGGAGTTTACGTATTTGTTTGCACGACGGATTTTACATGAGTACATTGCCTATCGGCGTTGTTAATAAAGTTATACGGCTTTTATATTAAGCCCAAAACTTTAAGTATCGTAAGGCATACTCCTTAACTAAATAAATGAGTTATTAAACCAATTTTACGTAAATAATGCTTGAAACGAACATCTTTAAATTATATGACGAAGTCTTCCAATGAATTATTGACGTGATTATGTGGCTACAAGTATGTTTTACTCTGCTAAAGTGCAAGGAATATCTTTAACGATAATTATATTGAGGATAATTATATGATTGGGTTACATGATTAAATTTACCTGCTTTTGCTTCAAATTCTCTTAAAATAAGGTTACAACGTATCATCAGAGTCGTATTTACTGAGTATACTCTGTAATCTTAACTCTGTGTTCTAACACTAGAATTACGGCAGGTGTCATTTTTAAACCTAACGAAGTTTTTTCTTCAATAACTTTTCTATTTTTTAACAAATAATTTTATCATATTTTTCACTTTTTCTAAACCAACTTGCTTTACATGTATACAAAAGTTTATCAAAATTGATTACTTATTTTAGCCGTAACAAATGAGTATACCTAGAATTACGGCGAGGTGTCATTTTGACCCCTCCCGAGAAAACTGAAATAGGAGCGTTTTTATCACATTTGTTTAGCGATATTTTGTATGCAAAAGATTTTTGATTTGCATCTGACTGAGAGATAGTAATTAAATAATGGAAAGGGTTGAAAAGCGAGTGCTTCAGTAAACAAACACCTGCCAGTCACGTCTTTCAGAATATTTGGAATACGCTTATTTTGTGAAGCCATGTTTGTGATTGTAATACATGTTTGCTGATACGTTTTACCTTATATTTCGTTTTGCCCTTTATTTCATTTTTCAATGCAGTAATACGCAATATCTTCATACGTTTTTTAGAAATTTTTTATCATTCTAATGGGACTGAAACCGGTAATAATATTACAGAAAAAGAAGCAGGCGATACATACAGCGGTTCGGAATTTATTGCACCAGGTGATGCAGTTTCGCCATCGAGCTCAAGTGAAATCATATGAGCTCAAGTGAGCTCGTTTCAAAAATTCGTGGAGTGAAATTTTTTCTTCTGATGTAAAGAAGCACGATAGCATAACTCTCACATCATTTCAAGGAAAAAGAAATAAGAATGTAATTTTGCTGAGCACTCTTCATTCATCAATAAAATTTGAATTAAATAAAATGAAAACTTGAGATGTAATCCAGCTTTACCTTTCAACAAGTTTGGAGTAGATGTGTTGGGTCAGATGGCGAATAAATATTCTGTAAAAGTACCATCATGCCGCTGGCCAGTGCATGTTTTTTGCAATATTTTAGATTTTGCTGAAATAAATGCATGGGTGCTGCTCAAGAAAATAACAAAAGAAAACATCCGTCGATGAAATTTCTTATTGTGCTTGGCGGAAGAACTTAGAGAAGATGATATTTCTGGTAAAAATAAGCTTGTAGTTTCTCCAACTAATTTTATGTAACAAATCAATTCTGCAGAATCAAAGAAATGGAAGAAATGCCAAAAGAATGAAGTGCAAAGGCAATAAAAATTTTAATATTTGCGACAGTTACAATAAAGCTGTATATGGATACACGGAAAATAAGAAATATAAGCTCGTGGGTTATTTGCTGCGCAGAAGAATGATCCTCCTATACGTAAGATATTTCTTTGTTCATTGTAAAAAAAAGAAACTAAAATGTCTGTATTAATTAGCTTTAAACAGTCATTTTATTTCTTAAATGCATAAAAAATTTCGTAATGTTATTATTTGTATTTCTGAAATGTAACTAAATTGAAACAAGATTTTAAAAAAAATGTAACTGAGGAATTATATACAATTCTTTTATATACGATATAAAATACTATATTCTTTAAAATAAGTAAAAATTATTACAATAAAATTTATTTTAAATGATTTTTTAAAATCATTTAATATTACAAACTGAAATAGCACATTTATTACATAGGGGGTCAAAATGACCCCTCGCCGTAATTCTAGGTATACCAGGAATGCCGTAATTTTAGTGCTAAGTGTTCCATTACATGGAACGTCCAACTTGATCCCTAAATGCCACGGATGCATCAG
Source organism: Maratus speculifer (assembly GCA_964019185.1). Taxonomy (NCBI): domain Eukaryota; kingdom Metazoa; phylum Arthropoda; class Arachnida; order Araneae; family Salticidae; genus Maratus; species Maratus speculifer. Next base: position 403,438,899 of record OZ025293.1, read on the forward strand.
AATTTTGGTACAAATATTTTCTGTTCATTATACATGTGAAATAAATTTTTTTCTTATTTCCAAATAATTTTGTTAATAAACTTCCATGTCATCCATTCATGTAATATTTTTAGCGATTGAAGGGCTTTGCTCCTAAAAGTTTAAGAGTTATATGATCCTTATTTTTTTATATTTTTTATATTATCCATTGGAGCAGCGAGACTGGGTAGGGGGGAAGATAACCGTCTGGATACCACTACTTTCGTAAAGTTCTGCTCTCCTTATTTTGTCGGGAATTTTCTGATAATAATCAAGCGGAAGAAAACTTTACAATATTACTAGTGTCAGGAGTACTTGGACCCCCCCCACCCTCCATGGCTACGCCCCTTGCTGTATCACTTCTGCTATTTCCAACAGATGATATTTTTCACACACTATAACGTCAGATATTCAACACGGCTCTGTAAACGTCTTTGCTATGGTTGAGTCACATTTAAAATAATTAATCTATTTCATTTTGTTTAAATTATGTTTTATTTCGACTTGCAATTCTTTAAATTTTAAAACTTTGTGGTGCTATATTTTGCTAAAATGTAACATTACACCTTTAATAATGGCACAAACGGACACTAGCATGTTTACCTTAAAAGTGGATTGATTTAACAAAAGTTAAACTCGTTTTGATCCAGAAACTATACTTAATGAAATAATGACCTCAGTCCACTTGACTAAATATTTCAAACGAACATTGTTTCAACATGCAGATTTTTTTTAATTATAATTTGCAAGGTTCGCACACTCCTTGGAATTTCCAAGGACTCTGGCACCATTTTAAAAATAAGAAAATTTACATTTAATTTTTAAAACACCACATTCGCAAACTCCACCTTCATTCACAGATTTTACGCTATTTTTCTGCAGTGAAACACTTCGAAAATATTCTTAAAATTTAGTGGTAGAACTGTGCGAACCCTGAGTTTGTTAAAAACAAATCGACCAATTTATCTGATTTGCCATTTGTTTTTCATTATTCTGAAATAAGTATGTATATGTTAAATTAGTAATATATCTAACAAAGAGAGGACCAACTTTGATCATCAGAGATTTTAATTATTTTTATATACCGGGTGTCCCAAAAATGACTGATGGATTTTAAAATTCAATAACTTGCAAACGGTGACAGCTGTTTAAAAAATTTTTGCAGGAGGGTTATGCATAATGTCAGGAGTTTTTTTCGTAATTTTTTATTTTAGTTCGAATTTCAAACAATAGGTGGCGCTGACGGTGATTGAAGGCCAAGTCGACGCTTCACTCAGCACTGATCACCTGGCCGTCGTTCGCCGTCAGCGGTAATTAAAAATTACGGTAAAAAACTCCTGACATTATACATAACCCTCCTGCAAAAAAATTTTAAATAGCTGTCACCGTTTGCAAGTTATTGAATTTTAAAATCCATCAGTCCTTTTTGGGACACCCGGTATGTTAAAGAAAAAGGGTTTCTTTGTCTCGGGTTCAATGGATTTTATACAACACTCTTTAGTCTTTTAGAATCAGGGGGGTCTAATATTATAATATAATTTAAATTATAATTTAGCGTAAACCTCAAAGCGTTGTCATAGCTTGATTGGTACTGCATCGGCATGCTGGCCAGTGGATCCGGGGTCGATACTGGGCCGTGGTTTTTTTTTTTTTTTTTTTTTTTTGCTTTTTTACTTTCTTACAAATATACTTTTAATTATTATGATCATAATTAAAAATTTTAAAATCGTGCATTAATGATAATGTTAACGTGTTTAAATTTGTATTTATCATTTTTTATTTTTAAATTACTATTAAAAATTTCTCATCATTTAAACAGATTTTTTTAAAGTAGCTGCTATTGACTAGGCAATCAAACCCATATCTTGTACAAATTTTCTTTCTTCCAGCATATTATTATCGAACTGTACAATTCTTCTTCCATCGCAACAGAAACAGACGATATTTCAGGTGCTAGATTATTTGTTAAAAATCATTATTTTGTAATAAAATTTACAATACTTTAATGCATTTGAGTGATCACTGTTCAGATTTTCATTGAATTGCATCACTTCAGGATCTTGTGAACAACAGTTTGTTTCTTCCATTTTTACACGTTTATAAATAGTTATAGAATGATACTCACTTTTTCTGTAAAGATTTCAAACAGAAAGCCCTTTCCTGCACCAAACCAAACAAAAAATAAAATAATTAATATCTTCTGTGGCGCCATCTAGTTCTAATGAATTAAATTGTTCAAAAAAATAAGTAAATAAATGAGAAAGAAAAAATAAATGTGTAAACAAATGTATTACAGATTTAAAAACCTTTAATTCAAGTACCCTTTTACAGCAAAATTATGTTGTAATTTAATTCTTATGCCTAATTTTAGCATAATTATATTTCTTACTTAAAAACAGTGTTGTATTATTTACCTTTTTTTGCCTAAGGCAATACGTAAACGTTTCTTTAAAATCACGAATTGGCACAATATCATTGATCTGATAAAGAATACATAAAATGCATTTTAAATGTGATTTTAACCCTTTCAGGGGCGGTGTTTGCAGTCTGCAAACACTTAATATTACTGTTCCAATTTCGAACTGGCACCAGTAAAATTTTAGTACAATTCCGATTTTATAATATGCGCGAAAAACAGCTCTTGATTATTTTCAAATAAGTCTGTTCTTAAATAGTGGTGTGAATCAATTATTTGAACATTTTCGGAGCAGAAATACCTTGCCCCTGAAAGGGTTAAAAGAATTAACAGTTTTATGATGTTTTGAACAACAATATAATTATGAAAAAAATCACCCATTTTGTATAATTCGTAAATAATATGTTTTAAAAGGTTTTAAAAATGGTAATTGACGCACAATTTGCAATTCACAATGATGTTATTAAATCATAAATACAAGTATATTTATAAAACCAAAAACATAGCATGCTGCATGTTCTAGCATGAACCCGAGTTACTGAAATGAAAAGCAGATGCCGTACCAATCAGGCTATGACTCTGCGAATAATTTGTAGCAAAGTAAGTACTTTACGAGCATTATAATATCAGACGCCTTCTGTTAATCGAGAATTACGAAGGCGTTGTATAAAATCCGTTGAACATGAGACTAAGGGTTTATACGCTACAACATATAATAATAATAATCAAAATCTGTGATTATTAAAGTTTATCCTCTCCTTGTAAGTCACAGAAATTCTGACAGAATACTACTGGAATGATGGTGTCATTAATTAGTTGAAAGACTAATTCATAATCGATAAACTTGAACAACAGATTTTAATTTACATTTTAACATTGACAGAACAGCTTAAAATTATTTTTTTTTAATTTCTGAAACGTCTATAAAACAGATTTAATGTTTGATAAGTGTTACGTGCAAATATTTTAGTGTTTTTTTCAGTTATTGGGGTTTTGATACTTTTAAGCGTTCCTTACTTAAAATGTAAAAGCTTATTTAGTGTTTTCCAGCGCATTTAGAGCCCTAATTTAAGCGGGACACCTATGAGAACTTCTTGGAACCCATGTATTTATATTAGCAAACAATACCTTTAAAAACTCAGATCTGTGTTTGAAATGAAATTTGTGCTAAAAAATATTTTCCTTATTTATCAAGTATTATTGAATTATGTCAAAACTCGCATCACAACACAGTCGGGACCAGTTTATTTTATTTATAGTATGTGGGAGTTTTTTAGATTTGTTTTCGTTGCTGTTGTTTGTAATTCCACTTAAGATCGATGTAACCACAGTTTTCGATAATGTATTGCAATATCGTCCAATATATATGACTGCTTCTAAAATGTTTCGGTAAGTTTGAAACCCAATAAAGCTTCGGTAAGTTTTTAAATATTATTTGTATGTCTGTTTCTCCATTAGTATGCAGAGGCTGTTTGTTGATTAAAAAAAAAAAAAAAAAAAGATGTAGATAATGTGTATTACCGTAATTTCGGGTGTATAAGCCGCGGATCAAACAATTCTTTTTGGACCCAGAAATCTTATTTAGTGATTAAAGACAAATATTTACGGCGATCTAAATAGTTGTATTTATTTCTTAAAAAATTCTGGGTCGAAAAAGAATTGTTTGATCTGCGGTTTATACACCCGAAATTACGGTAATTTTCATAGAATATGACTAGTTTCTGTTATAGGAAATTATCTGTGTAAACAAGAAATATGAATAACGTTAAAGATTACTGCTTGGTATTTTGGACGTGAATTTGGAGTTTCAGAGTAAGGAAAAAAAGAAGCAAAACTTGCGAACCTGATTTACACGTAATTTCAAAAAGGCAGAAAAAACTCTTCCTAATACCATAAAATAAAAAATAATCGAGAACTTTTCAAGAGAACTTTGCATTTTACATGCACTAAGAAGAAGGTATTACGAACTTCACTGCGTTATACCCTTGCTCTCAGAGTAGTAGTATGTCTTCCTTGTATCTGAAGTTGAGTGAAAAAATTCTTTCAAAAGTCGATGCGCATTCTTTTACGTTATGAAGCCATTAAAGACTTTTTTATTGCATTTATTTTACTACAGCAGTTGTTCAAAATTCTGATACAATTTTAAACTATAGAGTCATACCATGAATAGTGAAAAATGTTGTACCTGTGATCATATTGTTCCTTTGACCGCCTGTGCTATAGCGCCATCTACCATAATTTCGGGTAGATAAGCCGAAGCTCAAACAATACAGTTTCAACCCAGAAAAATCATTCTGTAATTAAAGATAAATATATACCGCTATACAAAATGTTACTTTTTATTTTTGAAAATTTGTGGGTCAAAATAGAATTCTCTGAGCTGCGGCTTATCTACCCGAAATTACGGTAGTAGCATTTTATGAGTTTTTGGTGTAATTAGTGCATATTTCTTTCATTAGAGGGCTTGTGCAACCTACTGTTTATTATTTACGACAAAGAGGATTCATGTGAATAATATTAATCCATTTCCATCATAAAAATAATTCCATCGTAAAATTATTCGCTTCTTTATGTTCTTTATGTTTCTATATATTATTTTTTCTGCTAAGTTTTTGTTTATAAAATAATTTGACACGGTAGCATATAGACTTTTATATGTATAGTAGGGCTTGTGAAAATGATTATTTTAACCCTAAAACTGAAAATGCTCTCTCATTTGAACAAGCGTGGTATTCTACCTCTGACCATGATCAGACGTTGTTCCTTTCACCGGGTCAATGGTACAGCACTCTTAAATGATTTTCTAAACATTTCAACATTTATAGCTTACTAAAACTCTTTTGAAATTGGCTCATGATATTGGATGATAATGTTTAAGAACTATAAAAATACATTACATTGTCACGCGTTTGAACTTGGCGACATTTGGAAATTCGATAAGATGGGGATAAGTATCTTAAAATCATAGCCCCAAAAAGCAATAAGAAATAAGTTGAAAGGATAATGTCTGCTAAATGGAGAACCAATTATAAACTATAACTACTATTATTAAATCATCCAGAAAAGCATTCCACCGTTTCTTTTTTTCCGGGTTTTGCCGTGTTTTTCAACTTCAATCCATGTATGCTTCATGCAGCGCTTCCGCTATTATCCGCGGCTGCAGATCCATCACGGTGATCAAATCAGAACATATTCTGACAGTTCTTTCAATATTTTCTGAAAATTGTTATTGTAATTTATTACCACTTACCTAATACTTATAGCTAAGATTACCTATAATTACCTAACACTGGATGGCCACTATCGTTAGCATTCGATAATCATGAACCTAACGTTACCATACCAATAATACATTTAGCCAACGCTAGAGGTGTGATACTGATGACGTTTCATCCACCACACTAGCCATAAAATGCAACCCCTTGGTAAAGATCCGTGTTTATGGTGCTCATAAAGTCTTTTATAACCAAGCTGTTAATAATTGTATATTTCTCCAGGAAATGTTGGGAAACCATTTGTAAGCTACATCATTGCTTAACTTGCATGTCTAGCATATTCTATGAAATTCTCCTCACTCAAAAATACTCGTTTGAACTTGGCGACATTTGGAAATTCGATGAGACGGGGATAAGTATCCTAAAGTCATAGTCCCAAAAATCAAAAAGAAATAAGTTGAAAAGATAATGTCTGCTAAAAGGAGAACCAATTATAAACTATGACTACTATTATTAAATCATCCAGAAAAGCGTTCCACCCTTTCTTTTTTTCCGTGTTATTTAACTTCAATCTATGTATGCTTCATGCAGCGCTTCCGCTATTATCCGGGACTGCAGATCTATCACGGTGATCAAATCAGATCATATTCCGACAATTCTTTCAACATTTTCTGAAAATTGTTATTGTAATTTATTACCTCTTACCTAATACTTATAGCTAAGATTACCTATAATTACCTAACACTGGGTAGCCAGTATCGTTAACATTCGATAATCATGAATCTAACGTTACCATACCAATAATACATTTAGCCAACGCTAGATGTGTGATACTGGTGACGTTTCATCCACCACACTAGCCATAAAATGCAACCCCTTGGTAAAGATCCGTGTTTATGGTGCTCATAAAGTCTTTTATAACCAAGCTGTTAATAATTGGATATTTCTCCAGGAAATGTTGGGAAACCATTTGTAAGCTACAACATTGCTGAACATGCATGCCTAGCATATTCTATGAAATTTTCAAACAATATTATGGCGCTTTTTTACGTCATAGTGTTCGTATCTTTTAACAAGAATGTTTTATGTGCCAAACAATTTCTTGCATCTACTGTAACAGACAAACCGATGCTGCATGAAACGGATTTTAATGAACCATTAACGAGTGGGACAGATCAAATTGGCAATGCCATTCCTCAATGCTCAATTCTGTAGCCAAAATATGTAGTCATTTATTATTACACCTGAATGTGCGAGACCTCATCCATACTTGCAAGCAAGATAAATATTAATCTTTTACAGGCCAAATTCAGATCCGGGCATATTTTAAATTATTTTTTACACATTGTGCCTTCTTAATATTTAGTTAACCCCTTGAAGGGCACCGGTACATTATATATACAGGTTAATTTTAATTCCCAAATGCCACATTGGCACCGGAATTTTAGTATTAAGATTTCCTTTTTACAATGTACGCAAAAAAAAACCCAGCTTTTACTTTTCATCATATAAATTTGTTTGTGAATCCCGGTGTCATTCAATCATTTGAACATTTTAAGAACAGAAGTGCTTTGCCCCTCAAGGGGTTAAAGGATATTAGTCATTAATATGATGGAATTTTTTTATACATAATTATCAGAATGTTCTCAACTGGGAACATTGTTCACCCCGGCGGTCATTTTCCAGGTGTCAATGGTCATTTTTATGAATGTTAGGTTGTCAGGTAGTCATAGATGTCAGAGGTACCACTATGTATTGTCTCTTTGATCACAAAGTTATTTTCTAAAAATGAAATTAAAATATTCAAAGTAAAACTAAAAACTTGAAAAATTTACGTTTGATGAACTAGATGATACTATTAAAATAAAACATATAAACTGAATTTAACCTTAATAGTTAAGCTATGAGAATCGAATTTCTAAAAAGGTTTTAAGAAAGAAAACCTTCCTCTACTTGCAGTGTCAGTCACATGCTACGATTTTTTGTTACTAGTACTTTAGAACGAAAAAATGTATTTTATTTTGTCGGAGCTATCTTATTAATTGAGTAAGGCAATGCAAACTTTTCAAAAATAATGATGGCCAACAATGATAGCGGCTAGCCGTGATACGATCTTAGACTACAAAAATTCATGCAACTAGATGTAATAAAAAGCAGTGTTTAACCAAAAAAGAATCCTAAAACTATTTTTTTAATTATTTCTAGTATATAATGAAATGACTCAACTTGTTTACGACGATAAATTTTCAAATACTATTTATATGAATTTCTTTAAACATAACACGCTCATTATACAAAAGAATTTCTTCTATTTATATAGAAAAATACTGAAAATTATTAGTTATTAGTAAAGATAATTACAGCATTTTTGAATTGATATATTTTCCTCATTATATTTTCTTTAAAATAATCTTGTCACCGTGATATCTATGTTTTTTTCTTTTTCAGGTAATTAAAATGATTAAAATTAACTAATTAAGTTTCTTTGTTTCCCATGATTGTTAATGAAATTTAAGCCTTTCAGAAATAGAAGTTTAAAATAATTTTAATTAACTATATAAATATACTATAGTAATTTTTACGATAAAACGAGATTTAATAATAAAATTTTAAGAGCAAAACATTGAAATTTAATTAAGATATAACATATGTGATGCTTGTTTGTCTTCTTGAAAATAAAATAAAAATAAATTTTCGACTCTATGTATTCGGGTGGATCGAAAAGTATAGGAAAATTTTTTTTTAGAAATTACTATCGGCGCGGGGTGCAAAAGTTTCCTTTTATGTATACTAGTTTACAGGATTTTTTTTATTAAAATCTATTTATATCTTCCGGTGCCCCAAGCGCCTTAAAAATAATTAAAAATTGAGTTTTTTATGATTTCTTTTATAAATTTTTTGTTTTATTATTTTTTCTTAATTACTTTTGGCGCGGCGTGCAAAAGTCATCTTTTATCTATCTTAGCTTACATATTTTTTAAAAATAAAATTCATTCATATCTTCCGGTGCCCTAAACGCCCCAAAAAATAGTTTAAAATTGAACTTTTCTTGAAAATTTTTTTTTTGTTTTATTTTATTTTTACTTTATTTTATTTTATTTTACTTTTTGAAATTCATTTGGCACTGGGTTGGAAAGTTGTTATTACAATACTACATAACTCTGCAGTTCCGATATATTTTTTTAATCAGAATCCATTCACATCTTTGATGCATCAATTATAATTAAAAACTGAAATTTTTACAAAAATGTATTAAGAATTATAATTTTCGAAAAATACTTACAAATTTTGAAAACAGTTTAATTAATAACGTATAAGGTTATAAATAAGATTAATTTTACAATAATAAGCGACATATAAATTTAAAAATCAAAGCATTAAATCATAAAAATGACAAAAATCGAACTTACGTAGAGAAAAATTTTACATCCTTCAATTTGGAAATTTACATATTTTTAAAGTTTGTAATCTTTTTTGGTATCAAAGTGTTTTATATGGCTTCTTGATTTTATTGTATTCAATATAAAATCGTATCTCTTTTCTTGTCCAGATACAGTTTCTGATGCCTCAGACACTAGTCGAACGCATCTTTCAACCGCTTGGGTATGGCATAGATATTTTGACCATTCATTTGTTTTTACAACTTTTATCATATTCTCAATTTCTTCGCAAGGCACATTCATCAAAAAATGTTGTTCAAAAAGTCTAACTCGTTGCCAGTCAATAAGTTCAAAATAATCTTTCGCTTTGAAGTTTTTTGGGGTACTTTGAAAATTCTCACTTCTGGTGATTTTCTATTTTTATTTCTAGCATAAATTAGCTTTCGCACTGCTAAAGATCTGATATGCTCTGTGTTATATGTGAGCATTGACAATAGCAAATTTTCAAGGTGGTAAAAAAGAAAAAAAAAAAAAAACCTATTTTGTTGAATAACAGCATATACGATCTTTCTTATATTGGGTTCCAAATATCTAGAATATGTGATAAGTTTCCAAATATGACGCGCTCCTTCAGTTATGGATGGCTTTGTTTTGATATGAAACCTTACCGGTGCATATACCTTTATAATGTATGTTGTAAGAGTAATGAGATTATCAGAAGGATTTTCTGTAGCCACTTACAACCTTAAAATTCTACACGCAGTTGTTAGCCATCTTGAGTGAGAAATTGGACCAGATTTCATTAATGCCAGATCAGAACCACATTCACCACGTGATATTGCTATGTAAATATCATATAAATATTGCTGGTCATTGCTGAGAAATCTTCTATCTATGTTGTCTTCCAAATAATAAAGTATAAAAAGTTTATTTTATACATTTAATAAAATACGATTAACGATTTCTCATCCTCTCGATCTACGTTTTACGTTAGATAAATTATTCTGTAACTGTTAATTTTACTTGTATTTTTTAGCTCAAAATTTGCATGAAACTCGATTTTCGGCAAATAATTAAAAGTTTTGGGGCATTGGAAGAAATTTATCAAAGTCGAAAATTATTTGGATGCATGCTAATATACTATAAAATGCATCTTTTTTATCCCGCTGATAAAATAATTTAAAATAAATTAAAAAAAACAAAAATTAAATTTTTTATAAAATTTCAATTTTTTTACTATTTTGGGAGCGCTTGGGGGCACCGGAAGATATGGATGGATTTAAATGTAAAAAAAAGATTGAACTAATATATATATAAGGCAACTTTCGCAAACTGCGCCAAAAACAATTTTAAAAATATTAAAAAGCGAAAAAAAATTATAAAATTTATAAAAATTTCAATTTGTAACTATTTTTGAGGCGTTTGGGGCACCGGAAGATATGAATGGATTTCAATAAAAAAAACATCTGTGAATTAGTATGCATAAAAGGCAACTTTTGCACCCCGCGCCGATGCGATTATCCGAATTTCGATTTTTCGATCCACCCTACTATGTATGGCATAATCAATATAAATATCAAGAAATGATCCCTTTAGTTTGGGTTTCTGCTTAACACAGAGAAACCTATTTCTGAAGCTTTTGAAATAAACATTTTCCTTTTTTGTTGTTACATCATATAATATTACTATTACCAGGGGTGCAAAAATCTAGGCGCCAACAGGCAGACTCTCACCACTAAAATTATTTCATTAATTTTCGTATTATATTTCGCATAAAACTCTTGTAAGATTGTTATTAAATTTTAAGCGAAGAAAACTTTTAAATTTTAGTGGCGAGAGACTGCTGGCTGGCGCCTAGATTTTTGCTACCCTGACTATTACTATCGCAGTATTAAAGTTATTTGTAGAAAAATTGACGTCAAGCATAGCTGTTAATTTATTTAAAAATTCACACATGTCATTTAAGTTTGGGTTAAAATCATTGAGAATTTATACGAATTCAATTTATCATATTTAATGATTTTAAAGTCACTTAAATCTTCTTCTCTTATTTATCTTCAATTCTTCGTGTTAACCCCTTAACTGCCCCGGCTTATATATAAATCTCGCTCAAATAAATGCATATTTCTGAAATTAATTATCGAACAACCACATTTTCGAGTTAAAATTTTTGCATTATTAACAAAAAGAAACTTTTACCATTAAATAAGAGAAAGACTATTTTCCAAAATTTGTAGTGGCAATGTTTTTTTAGCAGAAAAGTTGAAGATTCTTTTCTTAAAGTTTCGGCAGTTAAGGAGTTAAAAGCAGCTCAAGCTTAGCTGATTATATTAATACAGAACCGATTTTCTGCAATAAAAACTAGCACTGTGATACAAAATGTAAAGATATTTTGTGAAATAATATTGTTATTGCTTTTTTTAAACAATATTTGCATTTGGGAATTTCTTCGTTTTCCTTTAAAAAAATTTTTTTACCAAACTCATTTGTGCAATAATTAAAATTTTACTCCCTCTGTTTCAAATTAGTTGCTACATTTCAAGTAGGAGGAGTCATAAATAACTTTCGATATAGTTTAGTCCATATACACCAGTAAAATTCTACTACAATGAGTATAATGCGATACGTTGGTTGTTTAAGGTAATGTTAAGTGGAATATGAAATATTGGGACTGGAAGTTATGTAACGATGACAGTAAATATGAATAATAATTAAAAAATTACCTTAAAGAATGGACTAAATGATAAAGTACGTAACTCTGTATTGCAATTTTTACTGCAGCATTTGAAAAATGATCAATTAACACTAGAACCGCGGGAAAATTCATTCAATTTTTATAAAAATATTTCTCACCGGAATTTTCAATAAAAACAATTTAAATAATTTATTAAAATTATTTTTGCTCAGCTTAGATTTGGCTTATTTTAAAAAGAGTTTTCTGGTTCGAATTGACATCTCTGCGCATGATACGGGTCAAAATGACCCGTGGCCGCGGTTCTAGTGTTAAGCCATGGTGCTGTTAATGCTACATCAATTAAATTCAATGTTCATCGTAGTACTGTCTCCAGTTTGTGGAAGCTGGCAAAGACATCAAAAATAAGTGATAATGAAATTTACAATGTATGATCGCAAAAAACTGGTAAATGCGGACGAAAAAAAATTTTTTTTCTCAGCAGTTGATAAAAATCAAAGATGTCCCACTAAGACGAAGACAAACATTGGGAAGTTTATCATATGCTGTTGATATTCCTAAATCAACATTACACAGGATTGTCAAGGATGGAAATGATTTGAAGCGTATTACATCAGCCATTAAGCCAAGTCTAACACAAAGAACATGCATGCATGTTTTTTTACAGCATGTTCAAAGTACCGTAATTTCCGGCGTATAATCCGCGGATCAAACAACTATTTTTCGACCCAGAATTTTTTTTTAAAGAAATGCAACTTTTTAGATCGCCGCATTTATTTGTTATCAATCACTAAATAACATTTCTGGGTCCAAAAAGAATTGTTTGATCCGCGGATTATACGCCGGAAATTACGGTAATGGATATTTTTCGGAAATGGTGCATCGTAATAATATCGATGAAAAATGGTTTTATATTACGGAAACTGTTAATTCGTTTTACATCATCCTGGATGAAACTGAACCTTTGAGACACTGCAAAAGCAAAAGGTTTATTACCAAAGTAAGGTTTATGACAAGGGTAGCAAGACCAAGATGGGGTCTAAAAAGAAACGAAATGTTTGATGGAAAAATTGGAATATGACCTTTTCTTTACTCAAAAAATGCAAAAAGAAATTCTAAAAATCGTGCAAAAGGAACTGTTGTGACAAAAGTTGTTGAAAGTGTTAATAAAGAAGAAACCCAAAAAATGATTATAGAAAAAGTTTTGCCGGCAATACGTGAAAAATTTCCAAGTAGCGAAAATCTGAATCCTTTATACATACAGCAGGACTATGCCGAGCCCCATTTGCCAGCAGATGATCCCAGTATCACAAAAGAATGCTTAAAAGATGGATAGAATTTACAATTACAGTGTGAAACTCCAAATAATTCGGATTTAAACGTGCTTGATCTTTTTTTTTTTCAAACGCAATACAATCATTGCAACATCAGATTCCCGTAAATAATAGTGATAATTTAATTGATATTGTTAAAGTCGCTTTCAAAATATAGAAATAGGAAAGCTTGACAATGTATTTTTAAATTTACAAACATGTATGGGAAAACATTACGATGCCAATCGGACGCAACTCGTACTAAATAGCCCATCTCAATAAGGACAGACTTCGTCGTAATTTTTTTTTTCCGCGAAACCTGGTATGTCATCCCGAAGCTGTATTATGTGCAAGCAATTCTTTAACTATGATTTAAATTTTGTTTCTCACAACTCGGTATTTTTATTCTCATTTTTGTCTGCATAAGTAGCATTTATTTTCGACAAATTTGTCGAAGAAAATTTACAGGGTTCACACGCTTTTAAGCCACGTACCACTTCCTTGGGATTAATCAGTATATCAGTCAAAAATAATTTTCTTCCTAGGCTAATTCCAGGAAAAAACTTGTCATGGCTGTCACATACAACGATTTTTGGCTACCAGTATTTTAGATCGGAAAAATGTGACTTATTTTATCAGAGATATCTCATCAGATGAATAGGGCGAAGCAAACTTTTCGAAAATAACGGTGGCCAATAAGCAATAGCGATTTTTAGCTATATGACAAACATGACAAGTTTTCAATGAATTAATCCCTAATGAATTCGCAATTCATTAGATAGAAGATAGTTTTATGTGGTTACTGATGGTAGAATCCTTAAAAATTGGGCGTGGCTTAGGAGCGCGCAAACCTTGTATTTTTAAAACTCATTTTGTTACTGATTTAACACTAGAACCGCCATTAGGGGTCAAAAGGCCCCCTACCAGGATGATAATAGCCGATTCGAACCAGAATTTTCTTCATAAGATATGTTAAATATATTCAGCGCAAAAATAAACCAATTAAATAAGATAAATAGTTTAAAATTAAAATTCTGGTGCGAAACACTTTTTATAAAACTTTTGCAAAATACCCGGCTGTTTTAGTGTTAAGAAAAGACGGGGGGGGGGGAATGTTTTGGTAAGTAAATGATATTGATTGATAGCATATAACCCTGAAGTATCTGAAAAATTTTCAAACAAATCATAAAATCATCATTATCAATAATCAGTACAAAACTATTGAAACGTAGCAACTAATTTGAGACATAGGGAGTATATAAATAGTACTTCTGTATACTGAAAAATATTTGCACAAATCAGACATTTTAAACGAATTTTTTTCTTACATGATTCTCATAGCCTTTCTATCGCCCGGACTCGAGCTTGGGCATTGGTGTAAAAATCTGTGGAACAAAGGGCAATCTCTAACCAGTTAATTTTTTTTTCGCTTAAATTTACGAAAAAAACGAGTAAAATTTGGGGGTGTGAGATTTTTGTGGATAGTAGACTTTTTTATACCCATGAACATAGGTATTCCGTTTAGTAGATGGTTAATTTAGTCGTATATCAACTGCACTGTAAAAAAATACAAAGTTTTTTTTTATTTTGGAAAAAGTAGTCAAATCACTTACAAAAGTATATTCCAAATCAACAAAGATCCTAAAAAGAGTCAGTATATCTTTTCAAACCTTAGAAAACAACTTATTTTCGAATCTCCAAAAATAATTTATAAAAGTAACTTTTTATTTGCTGTTCGTAGTTTTCAGAAACTTTTCGGAGCAAGTGTTACAATGATCTTAATCAGTTCACTCTACAGTGAAAATCCGTTTTTTGGATGCTACTTTTCTCAATTAAACATTTTTCGTTACATAACTAAATTTATACATACAGTCGTAACAAAATAATATTAATGTTAAGGTTATTGTTATTAATTCTGCATGTTTTTTAGACTGTTTCTCGAATATCTAGAGAAGTATTTGATGAAGTAGTCCAAGATCTGCTAGCTAAAAAACCTATGTTGTCGAGCACAAAAACCACTTTAACACTACAACGCCCGGATGGAGTCGATTCGACTCCGATTACATGCCGGAATTGCGGATTAAGGCCGGAATTCCAGCCGGAATTTCTTCTCGAAATAAGTTAAATTCAAATCCCGGAAATTGACGTTAACCCCTTGAGCTCTGATGGTAGTGTTTTCTACCACATAATTTTAATTCCGAAATGTCACAATGGCACCAGAAATTTTGACCAAATTTATTTGAAAAATGTTTATTGCATTTTTTCGCGTTTATCTTTAACAGCTTTTTTTTTTTTTTTTTTTTTTTTTTGCAAAATACTGGTGCCAATGTGACATTTGGAATTTTGAAGAAATTTACACCCCAGAGCTCAAAGGGTTAAATAAATCAATTAAATAATTTTGAAAAAAAAACCGGTGTTAAATATTATTATCAAACTTGTGTAAAATTTCCGGGCGTTCCAGTGTTAATTTATAGAAAAGTAGTAATAGGGGAGTCTAATAATCCATGTCTGTTGGAAGTGAAGTGGTGCATAAGCCAAAAATTAATACCACTATTGCCTTACTCGTAGGTTTATCATTGTTTTTCCAGCTCCCGGTATTACATGTTTTCATACCTTTGGTTGTACAGCAAACATAATGTTAAACCTTCGAGTAAACCACTGGTGGTATTAATTTTTGGCCCCACGTTACTTCCAGCCGACATGGATCATAAGAATTCCCTATTACTACTCTTCCATAAAATAAAGGTTTTTTTTCTTGCGCAATATAACATAGGTTTTTGTGCTGTCGGCTCTTGGACTAAATCTTTTAGAACTTGAAGAATGTGAAGAACATGTCTAACTTCGTATTTTTATGACATATTAAAATGTTGTATCAAATTTGCTTTAATGGTACGGAAAAGTAACGTTTGAGCATCAATGGTTAAAGAACGTGCTATCGAAATTTCTCAGACTTTTTACATTTCATTACAAAACTCAGTATGAATGTTAGTATAACCCGTAAGGCATGGCGACGTTACTGCGACGTCGTTGTGAAGTCACATTGTGACTTTGTGACCATTGATTGTCGATGTGACGTCACGTGATGTCGATGTGAAGTCACAGTGACTGAAATGTGAAGTCGTTATGACCGTTTTAGAGCTCGTTTGTGACAACTTCACTAAGTGGTCACAATGTGACAAATTTGTGAAAAATGTGTCATTTCTGACTACTTTGACATTAACATTGTGACGGAGCTGTGACAAAAGCGACGATATTTAAATTGCCAGAAACGTGTTTTTTAAAGTAAATAACATGTTTTGAAAATATTTTGTAATTTTCTAAAGATTTTAAAAAAAGCCACATCTCAGTCACAATGTGGCGTCACTGAGTGGTGGCATTTTGGTCACAGATGTGATGTCACGAAAGTGACTTACAGTGACGTCACTGTGACTATGCATGCTATGAGGGAAATTGTTATACTGTAAAACTAATGGTGAAAAAGAAACAGTTTCAGAACATTTTTCTAAACCACGACATAGAATGTAAACAAGATAGACACTTATTTTACATTTGCGACAAGTACGTATTGTGCTGTTTAACCCTTTGAGCTCTGGTGGTTAAATTTTCTACCACTCAATTTTAAATGTGAAATGTAACAATGGCACCGGAGTATTCGATCAAATTTATTTGAAAAAGGTTTAATTCATTTTTCGTGTATATGCTAAACCGAATTTTTTCTTTGCAAAATACTGGTGCCAGTGTAACATCTGAAATTCTGAAGAAATTTACCTACCAGAGCTCAAAGGGTTCATTTTTAACGTTGCATATACAAGTTACTGAATATACTTTAATTTTTAAAAAGCATAAATTGTGTTAATCCAATTAATTCCTCTAAAAATTTTTAATACTGTACACGTATGTTTGAACTTTATGTATATGTAAAAATCTTATTAACGTTTGTGATGTTTTTTTTAAAAAATAGTATTTTATTATACTAAACAACATAAAAATATCATTTTATACGTCCGAGAATCCAGTTAGATAGCTAATCGCATTTCGATCAATAATCATTTACTTTGATGCTCTTATTAGCAGAGTAAACTCTTTTTCAATACTTGATAAAAAACCTTTAAAATGCTTATTTCCTTAGCATAAAATGATTAAAGATAGCAGAAAAAAAGAAAATAAAAATCCAAATTTTCTCAGACAACATTTACAGTAGAAGATAACACAATGCATAAATAAGTTTAAAAAACTTATTCATGAATAAAAAAGTTGTAACTCTAAAAGGGAACCAAAATTGGTTGTAGTAGTTTTATTGGTGCTAAAATTACATTGTAAGTATATGGAATAAAATAACATATTTGTTAAAAACCGGCTTTGCAGTGGAAATATTTCAAGTAAAATTACAATATTAAAGAAAAACAGGGTGATTCTAAATTAAGGATGCAAACTTTAATTTTTTTACAGGGTTACACTGTAACCATCATTTATTGTATATGCAGAGCTGCCAACTTCTACGCCTATTTAAATCATATAAACATGCTTAGAACCACAAAAATGTTAAAGTAAAATGTATACCAAATACATTCAATGTTGTGCATTACAAAACATCTTGTTAATCATTTACAAAAATTTCTGTTTTTAACATGTTTATTTGATTTTAAATAGGTGTAGTAGTTGGCAGCCATGTATATGTCCAACGTTGATGTACAACCAGGACGTGGAACGTTGATGTACAACCAGGGGCCCAAATTGGCGTTCTTATTATTTCAAAATTCCATATTAGCACCAGCAAATTCTTTTATTATTTTTCCTTTATTATAGACAAATGTTGCATGATTAGAGAAAGACAAAATTACTTTTTGAAAATTTGCGGTGTGAAATTGATTTTTTTGAATTTAAAAAAGATTTTTCTTTATTTTTATGTATTTCCTGTATTTGACACATTTGGAATATTTGGAAGATTTTTAAATAAAAAAAATTCACACCTGAAATTTTTAGTTAAGATTTTTTTTTGTTTAATCATAACAAGTCTGTCTACAATAAAGAATAAAATAGTATAGGAATTTTCTAGTATGAGAAACTGTGAAATACAAAGTGTCCAGATTGGTTTCCTAGTGGTACCCCAACGAGCCACTTATGCCCATACATTCCTATACAATAAATGATTGTTACAATATTCGTTATCAACCATTAAAGTTTGTACCATGAATTTAGAATCACCTTGTATATACTTTTCAATTTAATTATTAGCACTGACTTCACTAAATAATTCTTACTGATTACAGTGTAATACTGAGAAATATAAAATCTCTAGTGTGAAGAATACAATTTTAGCAAATATTGATATTTGATGTACAGAAAAAATAGATTTTTTTTGTTATTAGAGACACGCCCTCAAATTTAAATTAAAAACTACCGAAATTTTAATCATGTTTTATAAAAAATAATCTACAACAGAATTTTTATTTAAAACTATTTTAATTGTTTATGTCTGGTTTATATATATCTAGTTTCTTTAAAAGTAATTTCTTGTCTCAATAAGTATTTTGAATGTACCTGTCGGTTAACTGCATCTGTTTAGTTTTCAAAGGATCAAGTGTATATAAGTAAATACGCAAATTTATAGAGTCGTGATAATATGTGTGTATGGTAGTGGCGTAGCGGTAATAATATGATGGTGTGTGTATGGTAGTGGTGTAGCGTCTTGAACATTCCGTCTACCAGACAAAACACCCATTTATCTACGGCAACACCTAATTTTAATTCCAAACTTGCAATCGGCACCAGTAATATTTTAATATAATTTTGCTTTTACAATGAAAGCTTAAATTAAGGAATTCGTAATATCTAGACAAGTCCTTTATAAATTCCGGTGTCAATCGACAATTTCTCATTTTACCATCGACACCAGAAATATTGCTGTCGGGTCCAATGGACCCGTCTGGTAGACGGAAGGTTAAATGTTGCATAACTTTACTATCTGAATTATGATGTACTAACTTTGGCCTTCATTAAGTTTTGAACTCGCAGGGCTCGCAGCGTTCTGACAATTTTCCCACTCTTTTACCAGAATCTTTAAACTATAATATTTCTTATAGAATTCTTCTGTAAATGTTAAAGAAATCTGCTACGAAGCTTCTTCATTTAACCCCTTGAGGGGCAAAGCACTTATGTTCCTAAAATGTTCAAATGATTGATTGACACCGGGATTCACAAACAGATTTATATGATAGAAAGTAAAAGCTATATTTCGCGTACATTGTAAAAAGCAAATCTTAATACTAAAATTCCGGTGCCGATGTGGCATAAGGGAATTAAAATTAAGTGGTATATATAATATACCGGTGCCCTTCAAGGGGTTAAAATACTGGAACTGTGAAAAAGGGAAAAGTGTGAAAATTTTAGGAACTATTGCGAGTATCGGATTTTGTATGATTAAATTAAGCCAAATTTAGCGTGTAAAAATAATAGTGATAAAATTATACAGGATGTCCTGAATCTACGTAACATGCGTGTGCATGTAATATTAGAAAGTTATATATAATTGCATAGTCGTAAATTCATCGTTCTTTCAACTGGTCTTTGAATGCAATACTTTTGAATTCATAACTTTTCGTAAAAATGTGTCACGTTCTAGTATTACTTGCGCTCACGGCGTACCGTACAATAAATATATGAATTAATAAATGTTTTATTAAAAGACCCCGTTTCTAAAAGAATAAAAAGACAATGCAAAAAATATTGCTATTCTGTTTAGCTTTTTAATTTTATCCTAATATTTTTTTCTCTCTCAAATTAATTAGGTACTGTTAATAAAAGAGGCGCGTATTTAAACTTTATTTGGCATTTCATAAAACGAAATTCAGCGTAATGATGAGTTTTTGCTTTTACAGTGCAGCTGAATCAAAACCCTTGTTCAAAGTTTAAATCGAGCATTTTGCTAAACACGCATCGAAATGAGGTCGCAAGTTGAGACACGGCCTTGTTCCACCCCACTTTTATTCAAACGAGGTAAACCCGTAGAAATTCGACGAAAGAAAAGTTTTAAAAAAGAACTGTTTCATTGATTTATAATAAATCTACAAATTTAGTTACAGTAAATAAATGCATTTTTTATTTGTCAATCTAACTCTCAAACAAATATTATTTTAAGCTAAAATTAACAAAATAATATTTCTATGAAACTCAGTTGTCCAAATTATTAAAATTAAACTTTATTTACTTATGTAATCAGTAAAATACAATAAAGTTGAGTTATTATGATGAAGTTGTCAATTCAGGCTCTTGTATTTGGTATAAGTGTGAATGAAAATAAAAATTATTCCAAATCGACATGATCACAGACGATATATTTGACGTAGTGTACGCATTTTTTTTTTCAATTTTAAGAGAAAATGAAGTAGTTCTGTTGCCACAATTACAAAATTTGTACTAAAAACTATAAAAATTAATATCTCAAAAATAAATTGAGATACAGCTTTCAAACAAATTGTATTTAAATATATTTTTTTTCTCTATACGACGGTGTAAAAATTAAAAATGTGCAATGTTTAGCAATGTAAAATTTGCAGTAGAAAAAAATTGTAAAATCAAAATTGCATGGGAAATTTTTGCCATTTGCAAAATGGCGTATGCGTTACGCACAGATACGTTTGGCCTTTATAACATACATAAACTTTTGATTAACTTTTAAAGGAGCAGGAGGCGTATTGAGAGATCCACTCAAGGAATCGCGAATCCCATACACAAAAAACAAATCGCAAATCCCATACTTTTTATGTAGTTAATTCTAGTTAATTTAGCCTGTTTTAACAATTCGATGCTTCTTTACCACTATTGTATATTACATTATACAAGTATATCATTAAAAGTTGTTTTCTAGGCTTTAAAAGACGGTGGTAGATAGTGTGCATCGCTCCTGTCATTATGTATGCCAAACCATCCGTGTATTTCACGGCCAATATCTCTTCTAATTACCGATGATTTTTTTTTTCAAAAATCTTTATAAAGAATGCTTTTGCACTTCTGATACTACAGATACCACCGATGTTCGTCAACACTTTATCTGAACGCCCAAAAATCCAAATTGTTGAATAATGGGAAATGTTTTTTTTTCTCAAAAACTATGTGACCTATGATAATCGCTATAATTTTACTCCAAGTTTTACACTAAAGTCTACTACCTCTAATTTTTTTTTTCACAATTTCAGCAGATTGGGAAATAAATGAAGGGAAAATTATTTTTACAGTATATTTTCGATGTTATCTCTGAACCTAAATTATCTAAAATTTAAAGAAACAGATTTTTGAGTTCAGCTTTCATAAGATACCCTGCATTATATACAAAGAAAAGATTTTTTTCAAGTGACTTAATTAGCCACTAAACCTTTAAGTACTATATATATTTGGGAATATTTAAGATCTGTAATCTGAAAATGTGCGGGTCAATAATTTTTATTACTCCCCCTCCCCCCAATGTGAACGTCTTACGTTTCATAAATTACGAGTAAAACAGCTGTGAAAGACAGACAGAAAAAGGGACGCACATGGACACACATACAGACAAACAAAGGAGTTATTGCTTTATTTTCACATATTAAGAATGAAAGCCAAAGAACAAACTCAAGATATCACCCAATTTTCCTGATTTAGGGCTCTTTGCATAAGTGATGCTTTCTTAAAAACATTTGCACAATACTGCATTTAAATATAATTAAATGAAAATGTTTAAAGATTAAAACAAATACCTTTCTTATGTATGGAAAGCAACAAAAAAGCGTGCACAAGTGGAAGTAAACAATTTTACTTCTATCCTTGAACTATGTTGAGACATTTAAGTCAAACTGCAAACTAACCTTTATATGATTTTTTGGACATGAAAATCCCCAGCTTATTTCCGGGAAGGAATATCAAAGAGCTTATCGAAACTAAACTCTTAATGCGTTTTGAAGCATCTAACAATCAATGAACTCCTTTCTGTAGAAATCCCAAAGCCCGGAAATTAAATAAGTTGCATCAAAGTAATAGTTTTTCATATGACACTCGACTCTACTTCCTTTTTGCTATTTTCAATGCTTTAGCAATATTTGTATTTATGAAATAAAGCAGTGTAGTATATTTCTAAAAATAAAAGTTTACGTTTGTTGAACTGAATGTTTATTTGCTTCTTTTTCTAACCCTTTTAGTGCCAAGGAGCGCCGCCGCGCTGCTCTCGCTTGTTGTAAAAAATGCCAGCGTCGCGATAGCGCTCCTTTTGACAGTTCACTTTTGGCGCGCGCAGTATTTTATAAAATGCTATTAAAATTTATTTAATTTATTATCGCCTAGTAGCAGAAATACCAAAATGTAAGTTTTCTAATAGCAAAAGATAAACTGTGAATGAAAGAGATTGTACTTTTATTTCTGCAGTTTTTTCTAAGCTGTGTGAAAAATCTTTTTTTTTTTTTTTTTTTTTGATAAAATTTCGAACATTGGATAAACATAGTGACGGTCGTGTTACCGAGTGTTGTGACGGATGCGGTATCGCGACGCTATCATTTTTCAAGTAGCGCGACGGCGCTTACTGTGCTAAATGAAAATGAATGTTATAGGTGTTTAAAAAAACATTTTCCAATAAGAGCTATCTTCTTTGTTGTTGAAAGGTTTTTGTGAATTTGATTTGTCTGTTCATCGGCCTGTTTGTAAATATATACACTATATTGCCATCGATTATTGGACACTTGCGATTTTAGACATTTTACTAAATATCTAGAAAAGTACATGAGGAATCATCTCGAAACTCTTAGTGTATAAATATAATAGTATACGTCATACATCTCCGTGAAGGTTTTTTACCGAAACTCCATAGGGGACCGTCAACAAATTAAAAAAGAATGAATATCTTTTGAATAACCCTGTCAAAACTAATGTAGCAAAAGCGCTCAAACTCTAGATTATGATTGAATGCCTTATTGTAATACACTGTGTTCATTTTTATGCAAATAGCATGCATACTCGCAGAGTAATTAAGGTTTTTATAAAAATGGTCCCAAATTTTTCCAAGTTTTTCCCTTATAATTTTCAGAGTTCTTAATATAAAATAATATTTTTTTCAGAAAATATGACAAACAACATTGCACACAGTACCCTGTAATCAAAATTAAAAAATAATAAAAATTGTATGAAAAATGAGTAGGTTTACAAAATAATTTTTTACTGCGCATGCGTCAAAGATATTAAAATTTCATTTGCATATTTTGTTAGCCAAATGTATAGAGCAACTTTTGTAAAAGTCTCAAAATCATAGCTTGAAAATTCTAAAAGTAATCGCCTATAGAAAAAGGACAAAATCCGTTGTTTCCAAAATGAAGCAAAAAAATGAGGGATTTTATCCAAATGTAGTAGTACATCCCGTATTGTGTATTCTATATTGACACTATCAATGAATATATGGATACAACCCCTCTTGTTTTTGCTTCATTTTGAGAATAATGGATTTTTAACTTATTCAATTGACGATTATTTTCAGAATTTTCAGGTTATGATTTTGTGACTTTCACAAAAGTTGCTCAATATATTTAGCTAACATAATATGCAAATGAAATTTTGATATCGTTGACGCATGCGCAGTAAAAAATTATTTAGTAAACCAACTCATTTTGTATACAATTTTCATTATTTTTTAATTCTGATTACAGGGTATTGTGTGCAATGTTGTTTGTCATATTTTCTGAAAAAAATATTATTTTATATTAAGAACTCTGAAAATTATAAGGAAAAAAAGTGGAAAAATTTTGAACCATTTTTATAAAAACCTTAATTACTCTGCGAGTATGCATGCTATTTGCATAAAAATGAACAAGGCGTATTACAATAAGGCATTCAATCATAATCTAGAGTTTGAGCGCTTTTGCTTCATTAGTTTTGACAGGGTTATTCAAAAGATATTCATTCTTTTTTAGTTTGTTGACGGTCCCCTATGGCGTTTCGGGAAAAAATCTTCACGGAGATGCATGACTTATACTATTATATTTATACACTAAGAGTTTCGAGATGATTCCTCATGTATTTTTCTAGATATTTAACAAAATGTCTAAAATCGCTAGTGTCCAATAATCAATGGCAATATAGTGTATATCGCTATTTATATTTTCGATATATATTTCTATACATTTTCTGCATGTTTTAAAGCCACTTAAAAGAATTGCCCGTACGTCGTACGGGCAAGAAGAATTTTTTGATTCGTCACTTAAAGCTTATTGACACCAGTAATTTTTTTTAAATACTATTTAATACTATTTAATGGCAGAAATGTTTAGGCTAAATATTATAAATATTTTAGCTACAAAAAGTGGCGTTAATCCATATTTTCAACTTATTGTTCTTAAAAAAAGAATTAGTTAAGTGGTTAATGTGGAACATTTTGTATTAAATAGATGCGTGTAACATATAATATTTGTTACAAGGGCATTGAAAACTACTCCATTAATACTATGGCGTATGTGAACAAACATTCGACGGTACTTTTTAAAGATATTCAAATATATCAAACATAATGAAATTATTTGGCATCATTGAGGTTCATTACAATACGATTTAGGCAATTAGCAATGATCCGCGACAATGAATGATTATCTAGTACATTTGCAGTTCTCAAAAAGTCCCTGTTTTGGGGTGATTTTGCATGTTAATATTGTTAAGAAGACTAAAAGTTTTAATATGCTAAATGTTAAAAAACATACATTTAACCCTTTAACGTTCATTGGTTTCGCCACGAAACCACAAAATTTTAATTCCGATACGCAACACTGACACCGGTATTTTTATCTAAAAATATCCCTTTTATTTTGTATGTGAAAAATCACGTTTTCTTATTTAGAAATATATTTGTTCTTTATTACCGGTGTCATTCATATATTTCGACATCTTAGCAATGAAAATGCTATGATCGTTAAAGGGTTAAAGACCATATACCGTAATTTCGGGTGTATAAGCCGCGGGTCAAACAATTCTTTTTCGACCCAGAATTTTTGAAGAAATAAGTGCAACTACTTAGATCGCCGTAAATATTTGTCTTCAATCACTAAATAAGATTTCTGGGTCCAAAATGAATTGTTTGATCCGCGGCTTATACACCCGAAATTACGGTAAATACTTTTCACGTAGCATCTTACCTTAAAATAGTTTATGATTTCGGTTTGTCTGTCCGATCTCTAACTCGAGAAAATATAGGGGAGACTGGGGTACATATGAATATTGGGCACATGTGAACGTTGCCATTTTCCACTAGTTAATATGTGATTTATTTATTTCAAAACATTATCATAGATAGCGTGTGTAAAGGTATGGTAAAAATTTTGTAAAGCTCTTCGATACTTTGTTTCTCCCCAGGAACCAAAACATTATTTATTGATCTCAGAACATTGTAAAATCTCAGTTCCAATTTGCTAAGATATCAACTTTATTTACTTATTCATTTTTATTTAATTTTAATGTTTTACCACGTGCCATAGATAGTAATAAATATTTTTGATTAAAAAAAATTCTAAAATTGGGAAATGTTAATGATTTGTCATTTTAGTGCTATTGTTAATGTCGGGCACTTGTGTACAGTCTAAATGGAACAGATATGAACAGTTGATAAGTTCCCCAATAATCATTCATTAATTCTGTTCCTTTCAGTTAACATTGTGAGAAATAATGTCTTTTCTAGTACCTATAAATTTCTAAAATATAAAATATCTCCATCATACGAAGTTGATTTTGTAGTGGAACTTCTACAAACACATCTGTTAGCAAATACATAAAAAGCAACAAGCTCGTTTACTTTCAATTATAATTCAAATAAATTTAATGTTTTCTAAAATGGAATAGTGTTATGTATTAATTTATTTAACCGTTTTCAAAACTATTTTTTATGCATCGTTAATACAAAAAGTTTTACGTTATTCAACTTAGCAAATTTTTGTATTTCATTTGTTTCAATCTTGCAGTATTAATTTACTTCCATTTCTTAAACGGCTAAGTTATTTGATGCTTTATATAGTTATAAAATTTAAAAAAAGTAAATTTTTTGAACTTATAGCTACCATAAAATCTCAATTATCAGATTACCCCAAAATCAGATTAATTATCAGATTATTATATTCTGAAATAGGGGGCTATTTCAGAAGGAAAATTAATTAAATTTGGAGGAAACTTATTAAAGGAAAATAAATTTTTATCCATAATTTAGAGGTAAATAAGACAAATCAAGGGGTAAAAATCCTTCGGATTTAGGCAGATTTCCTGAAATCCTCCCTAAAATCCCCCTCAAACAAAACCCCCAAAGCAAAATTTAAATGCTTTAATTATTTTTTCATGTTTATTTTTGTATTTTTTATGTTATTTCAACAATATTTTATCAATCATTTAAGCCCCCCCCCCACACACACACAATCTACTTTTTATTCATTTCATAATCTTAACATATCACCCAAAAACTCGAGAAATATACATCTTTTTATGGTAATTTTAACAGATAGTATAACTAATGAATATGGTAACATATGAATAATATAAGAAACAGGTCAAAGGATATTTTTCCCTTGTGTTCACATGTACCTGACGTGTGTTCACAACTGCCCCATTATTGGGGCACATATGAACATTTTTTTAAATTTATAAAGTATTAAAAATAAAGAGAAGAACTATAAAGATTGATGAAAAAATTACCATGTATAAAAAAAAAAAGTTATGTTTACTACATTGAGTAGTGTTTGTTTATAGAAATTAACCCAGTTATAAGAAAAATCTAGTTTATGGGAACTGTTTACATGTGCCCCAATCTAGCATAGCCCGTAACCCACATAGCATGCATGGTCACAGTGACGTCACAGTGACGTCACTGTGAGTCACTGTGGTCACGTCACATCTGTGACCAAAATACCACCCCTCAGTGACGTCACATTATGACTGAAATGTGACGTCACATCTGTGACCAAAATGCCACACCTCAGTGACGTCACATTGTGACTCAGATGTGACTTTCTTAGAAAAGTTTAGAAAATTACAAAAATTCTTCAAATCATGTTATTTACTGGTAAAAAGACGTGTTTTCTGGCATTTCAGAAGAATATTGTGCAATCGCTGTTATGTCACACGTTACATGCACTGCGTGTAACGTGTACGTCATTTCACATATGTGAGATAAACCTCCCATCATATGAAACTAAGCACCCAGCAGTGAACCTGTCAGTGAAACTTCCATTTAAAGAAATTTCTCGTTACACTTAAATGCTTCGTTATGAAAAAAAATATCGTTGAATAGAAATCCACGAAAATTCATGAAATTTGTATAGTAAACTACAAATAAAAATGGAAATATTATAAAACTGTGTTTTAATTTGGATAGTAATTTTTGTTATGCAATATAACCACATAAGAAAAAATTCATTAGTATAATATCTAAAAAACCACGTAATAAAGGAAGGGAAACAAAAACTGAATCGCAGCGTTCTATTTCTCGTTTTCTCTTGTATTTCAAATCGAAAAATTTAAAAAAATCGGAATATTACTTTGTGGTGATCTCTTATGAAAGATACACCCATAAAAACTTTCGCATATTTTTTAAGTATTCAGAGAATGGACCTATAATATTTTCGTGGAACTAGAATCCCTTTCTTAGCATATCGAAAAATTTTCGCATTTTTTCCTTTTTATTTAAAAGATAAAATAAAAACATAATTTCAATTCATACAATCCGCTGAAATATATTCACCAATCAATCTTAACAACAATCTATCCTTTTGAATATTGTGCACGCACGGAATTGCAACAAATTTTGCCAAGTAGAATTTTTTTTAATATGAATATTAATTTAAATGTTAATTGCGTTCTAAATGAAGGTTCAACAGAAAATTAAAAATGTAGATAATTTCATTAAATATGAGCTTCGTTAACCCTTTCCGGCACAGTGTTCCCGGTCAGGGATACTTAATTTTAATTCCAAACTTGCAAACGGCACCACAAATATTTTAGTAAAATTTCGCTTTTACAAGAAAGGCTTAAATTAGGGATTTCAAAATATCTAAAAATTTCATTTGTGAATTCCGATGTCAGTCGATAATTTCTCATTTTACTAAGAGATTTTGCCCGTGCCGGAAAGGGTTAAATGAAAGTTCCACTCTATTTCGAAACTAATTGAAAGTAAAATAGAAAAGCGTGAAAAAAAATTTAAACTCAAAATTTTAATTAGGGATACTCTCATAAAACTAATGCGCATGCGCATTCAACTTACAAATCTTCGAAGCTGAAACAACCAATAATAACAAAAAATCACCTGCTTAAAAAATATCGTTTGGCAACGACCAGAATAGTTGACACTAGTGTATTTATTCTTTAGAATATTAGGAAGCTTCTCTAGTAGCTTTGTTATGATGTTATGTGTGTATATTTAGTACGTAAGTTGAAATTTTTTAAAAAGTTATGCAGATATGTGATCAGGTGACATTTTATATAAAATGTCGGTCCGAAAAAATACAATGTCAGTGGCGTTTTGTTAATATGAGCGCGCCAATGTCATTGTACTTCATTCGGACATTTCGACTTCGAAATTATCTTCCCAATTTGGATTATCACACTGTAATTAGAGGATAATGCTGATAAGATAAAGGTAAGAAAATTTTATTTTTCCTGCTTTTTGTATAATGATTTCTGTTAATTTCGTAAAAAAACATGTTATAAAAGGAATAAGTATCATATTAATTTAACTTTTTTGAATTCACTTACCTTAGTAAATTCAATAAATTTAACATTTATTTTGTTGAAATACGGAACAGCATGTCAACGATTTGAAAATAGTTAACAATATTATTTTTAAAATGCACTTTAATCACATTTTTTTTAATTACATGGTTAAAATCACATATTAATAAATTAAAAATGTATACATAATCAAAAATTAACGTTATAATTAATATATGAAGGAGTTTGGCGTTGTTTAACTGTTGAAAATAGTGATAAATATACTAATTTATGCACTAATATTGCAAAAACAAATTTTTTAAAACTTTTTTATTGCCTTTCTGAATTTCTCATAATCCCAAAAATTTGATAACTGTAATTCCATGTTATTTATTATTTTAAACCATGTATCTAAAATAATTAAGATATTAATTTTATGATAATAACAATTATTGATTTTAAGCAAGTTGGAAATTGCACGTAAAGCGTAGCAAATGAGGTGCGTTCGTTGATATCGAAGTTTTAAAATATTCAGATCTTGCTGATATAGTAGAGATTACTTTGGATGCAGTATAGTAGTCGAAATCTTTGTGTTCCTGTAAATATGCAGGGAGTAATTTTTATTATACTTCATTAACGTATATCTTATTCATAAAATGTGAAGTAGTTTAATATAATTAAAACACCCCCCAAACAATGTTTCCCCGTATAACATTATTTAGTGGAATACTTTTGTGTGGCCCTGTAATTTAATAATACATATTCTTTGCATCACAGATTGTACAAAATGTATTTTTAGTACATATTTCATAGATTCATGTCAATTCTGTTATATTCAAATGAGTGTAACACCATTAAAATGCATTTGAAACTTTTTTCCCCATTGACCGTAATCTAACGGAATACTTTTGATTGTCCCTGTAAATGATCTATGCATCCGACTTTCATAACATTTGAAATGACTCGACAAAATTACGTAATAATTATATGTTTTAAGTTTCAAACGATTAAAATGCATTTGAAACTTTTTTCCCCATTGACCGTAATGTAACGGAATCCTTTTGATTGTCCCTGTAATTGATCTATCTATCCGATTTTCATAAAATTTGAAATGACTCGACAAAATTATGTTATAATTATGTATTTTAAATTTCAAACGATTCGGTTGGGTAGTTTTTGTGTTGTTATATGCGGACGGACAGACAGACAGACAAACAGACAGACAGACAGACAGACAGACAGACGGACAGACAGACGGACGGACAGACAGACAGACAGACGGACTGAGCGACAACAATAGGTGCTACGTATTTACATAATTACGAACGCACCTAAAAATGAGTAATTATCGCATTATTTTATTAATTTTTGACATCTTAATTGTTAAATGGTGTTGAAAATAACAATTTTGTTTCATCAGTATGTGTTCATTAAATCCTGGTTCTAAATAGTCATAAAAACAATTACATGTACTTTTTTGTGGGATGTACATTACTGAAATTTTTAGTGTTTGATGTATTTCTATTATTTTCAATAAAATTTTGTCTAATATTGGGAAGTGAGACTAAGAATACTTAAATATTATTAATAGATTCATCTAAAACGAAAAAAAAATGAAATCTAATAATTATAACTATTAATAAGGAAACTTTTTAAAAATAAATTCCATAAGGATGTCCTTGAACGGCACATCTACATTATATGACATATACAATATATATATATATGAGTTTAACTACGAATTTAAACCTTGGTGTAATCATACATGCGCACAGGCCACTATAGTAAGGAAATAACTAAGCGTAATACTAGAACTAATTGCCTCATCTTCATTTGTACTCGATTTTCAAATAAAATCTGTATATTACAAATATTGCGCATAAACTTCACGTAGTTTTATCAAAAGATAATTCTATATTATATTTAACAAAATAATTTTAATTGGTAAATTAATCAAACGAATATTAATTTTCCAAAATGAGTAAAAAAATGTTTAGGTTAGGATTCGAACTAGAGACCCTCGATGTATGCTGCCAATGCTCTTCCAACAGAGCAACTTAGCACGCACAATTCACCCGGAGAAATATCATTATATACTCATATGAATAGTATGCATTTATCATACAGGTAGTTTGAAAAAAAATTAAAGTATTATTACATAGGGTTATGTATAATAATGATAAGTATGCGTTCGTATTCACTGTGTGATTTGTGTGCGTCAGATTCTTCCAGGATAGTTAAGTCGACAAAGTCTTGACAATTTGCGCGAAAGACTGCTTAGTTCGAATCCTGACCTGGACACTTTTCAATCAGTTGAAAAATTACAACAAAAGATAATTAAAAGATATATATATTTATAGACATCAGGATTATTGGTCAGAAATATTGGCAAGCTGTACAGTTTTAGATATGTGCTGAGATTTGTGGATATCAAAGCGAGTAAAAGTTTAAAAAAAGACCAAAAAGATTAAACAGTTTGAACAACATACGACTAAATGTGTGTCAGTTATAAATAAAATTGAAGCTAAGCAATTTTCAGCATGTGGCGGGAAAATATATAAATATTTTTGAAAGGTAATATTTTTTAAATTTTGAAAACAACACCAGAGTTGTAAGGCATGTGAGGTAAATCGAATTTTTAACTTTAATTTAGAAGAAAGTCTCCTTACTTCAGGTAACTATTTTTATATATTATACAGTATTTGTTCATAAATTGTCAATATATGATTTTAGGACTCAAACCCTATTTTAACAGGAACATGGCATGGAGTTATATTTTCAGCAGATCCTGTTTCTTTTAAATTGTTAGAGAACCGTTAAGAAAAGTTAAATCGTCACAGAATTATTCACAGTGTTAACGAAAATTTTGTCACAAATGATCTGCAACGTGAGTCTAAAATAATGGGACAAACTTTAAGGGAGGTGGTAGAGCTCACTATAATAAATAATTATGGCATAGAGATGTATGACTGGAAGTGACGCGTTGAAACGCCGCACTAGTCACTGCAAAAGACACAGATTATAATGTTAAGTGTATGGGAGCGCTATTTTCAACTATCTCGCTAAAATTTTATTATTTTCGCATAATTTTTTTCCATAGGATAGCTGAGGACGATCTGCAACTGGGCTGGTTTTTACTCTTTTGATTTTGGTTACAGATTCAAAGAAAAATAATTTAACTTTCAGAACCAGTTTAAACCGGTTCTAAAAGTGAAACTATCTTAATATAAAAAAATATAACCAAAATCGAAAAAGTAAAAGTTAGCCCGGTTGTGGATCGTCCTCAGCTATCCTATGGAAAAAATATCATGTAAAATATTTAAATTTGAGCAAGATATTTGAAAACAACGCCCCCCCCCCATAGCCTTAACATTATCATCCGGGTCTTTTTAGTGACTAGTGTACCGTCTTGACGAGTCACTTCCGGTCATATATTTCTGTGCCATCATTATTTGTTGTAGTGAGTCCTAACCCTCCCCCCCTCAAAGTTTGTTCCATGATTTTGGACTCACCCTGTATTTCACAATTTGGTTACAATGTGACTTGAAAGCATTGTCACTTTCGTCACAGTATTGTCACAATGTTAATGACAAAATCGTCACAAATGACACACTTTTCACAAATTGGTCACATTGTGACGTCACAAAGTGGTCACAATGTGACGTCACAAACAAGCTCTAAAACGGCCATAACGACTTCACATTTTAGTCACTGTGACTTCACATCGACGTCACGTGACGTCACATCGACGGTCACAAAGTCGCAGTGTGACTTCACAACGACGTCACTGTGACGTCACCATGTCTTACGGGAAGGCATGGTGACGTCACTGCGATGTCGTTGTGGAGTCACATTGTGACTTTGTGACCATCGATTGTCGATGTGACGTCACGTGACGTCGATGTGAAGTCACAGTGACTAAAATGTGAAGTCGTTATGGCCGTTTTAGAGCTCGTTTGTGACGTTTCACAAAGTGGTCACAATGTGACAAATTTGTGAAAAATGTGTCATTTGTACTAATTTGACGTTAACATTGTGACGAATCTGTGACACAAGCAACGACACTTAAATTGCCGGAAACATGTTTTTTAAAGTAAATAGCATGTTTTGAAGAATATTTATAATTTTCTAAAAATTTTTAATAAAGTCACATCTCAGTCACAATATGACGTCACTGAGTGATGGCATTTTGGTCACAGATGTTATGTGACCAAAGTGACTCACAGTGACGTCACTGTGACCATGCATGCTATGAGGGAAGTTCTTTGTATCTAAAGATAAAACACAAAGTTCTTCCGTAAGCGATTATTCATTATTATTAAGACTGTTTTTTATTATTTGTGTTTATTGTATTACGCCAGTTGTTCAAAACTCTGACATAATTTCACTCTGCATAAAAAACAGCAGAATTAAATTAAAAAGAATTTCTAAGAAATATTTAAAAAGTTTATTTTTCATATAGAATAAAATCACCCAAATTTACACACACTATTTAGATAAAATTCTTAAAATGTAACACATACAATATACAAAAGAATTTCTTTTATTTATGTATAAAGTTATAAATATATTTAGTAATTAGTAATACTAGCTACACATTTTCAAAATAAGTATTTTTTTCATTACATTTTCCTTTAAATTATCTTAAACTCGATATCTTCGTTTTTTTCTTTTTTTGAAACCGTTAAAATGATTAGAGTTAACTAATTATTACTTTTTTTTTTTTTTGGGGGGGGGGGGGGGGGTGTCATGATTCTTCGTAGAAAATTCGTTCGGATAAATAAATTTAAAATTATTTTAATTAAAAATTTAAATGTATTGTTGTAATGTTTAAATAAAACGGGAATTAAAAGTTAAATTTATATTTAGAACTCTATGTTGAGAATTAATTAAGAGATTACGTAATTTGATGTTTGTTTTTCTATTCTCATTTTATTGAAGATAAGAGAAAAATAAATTTTCGGATCTATATTAAGTTCATTAAATATGAATATCGAGAAATATTTTTTTTTAACTTGATTGTTTAGTTAGCCTAGATACATGAAATTCTGAGGCTTTTGTAATAAATATTTTGCTTTTATGTTCTTACGTCATATATTAATTCAATAATTGTCTTCGCTTTTAGCTATTTGTTGAAGATTTGACATCACGCATTGCTTTAAACGGTATTAATAACTGAAACAAGTTATATAAATTTGGGTTAGTCATAAAGACATCTAGGAATTCAAACGATCAAATTTAATAACTTTAAAGGGCATAGCCGGATAAGCATTGGAAACATGCCTTTCAATCAAATTTCTTGTTTTTTTTCCCATGTGTGGCTACTTATCTGACAATGTGTTTCACCTATTATCACCTTATAAATATTGATATTTTATGAGATAAAAACGTTTTTTCGATTTTTAAAAAACTCCATTTTCTCGAAAACTATTGAACCGAATTAAATGCTATTAATTAAGTTTATATAAGAATCAAAGGTGCATAACTGGGAATTTTTGTATAATTTTCTGATTGTAATAAATGTATAAAAAAGCGATTTAAAATTTTACAAAAATAAAAATAATATGTTATAGTTGTCCGAAAATTACCATTTTCTTGTAAAAAGTTCCTCATATGTGCCCAAATATTATATAAAAATTCTAAAAGTTTGCGTTGGGTACTACATATAAATATTTACAAAATTGTGCATAAAAATTATTAAAATTCATTTAAAGGCGTTATTTGGGGCGGAGCTACTCATCTACGACACCTGAAAAATTTTTGGAATATATACTTACAGGATTGTTGTATTTTAAATTTTAATGAACACATGGGCATCATTCGCAACACTGACGATACTGTTTCGATATCAAAATTTTTTATTGGTGTTCGATAAAACAAATGGGAAAAATATTTTCGGACTAGAAACAAAACTGCATTCTTCGATATCCAAATGTAACGACAATGATCAAATACAATTTAAATTAAAATGTTTTTTACAGTTTTTCTATAGATAAATTAAAGTTAGTAGTTTCAAGGTTTAAAACACACTGGTATGCCCTGTTTACCATCATGCGAAATGCGTAAGTAGTTATTAACTGCCTCGATCAAAAGCTGGTTTATTGTAGTGAATGATTTCTATTTGTCACGATGTCAACTGAAAATGGCAATCCGGAATATAACTGTCGTGGAACTTAATTGGAAACAAAATTGTGGCTACAGAAAAAAAATAAGCTTTTATTTTTATGTATAAAATAATGCAATGCATTATCACGTGTCAGCTGCTTTTCTCTATAAATGTCACTGTTCTTGGAAGTGAAGCCTAAAGCACTGAACACGACTATTTATATATGCATATATATTTATAATATATTCGCAAAGATATAGTTATGTCTTTACTATATTTTAATCTCCTGGTAATTTTTCCACTGTATTTTTGGGCTAAAATTTATTTACGAAAAAAAATATTTTATTTAAAAAAAAAAAAAAAAAAAAAAAAAAAAAAAAAAAAAAAAACATGGTTCGTACGGGTACCGTTATTTCTCATGTCATTTACCAGAATTATTTTATGAAAAAATAAATCTAGTTCAAACATGCGAAATTTCGCTTTATTTAATGGGAGATCTTCTATAAAAAAATACTGGTACCAAAAAATTTCTTGGTCATAAAATTCCAGGATCCGTACGAACCATGAAAAAGAAAAAAAAAAAAAAAAAAAAAAAAAAAACATTTTTATTTTATTTTATTTTCAAGTATTAAACGGTTCAAAATTACAAAAATGTACTTCTTAGTACAAAATATCATAGATGTTGTCAGTATTTTTTTTTATTTCTTTTAACTCATATTACGTACCTTTCGCTAATATTTATCAACAAATAAAACAGCCACAGAAATCTGCCATTAGAATAAACAAAAATTGCTAGTAGCGTATATATTGAATAAAAGGTTGTCTATTACCACACATTATCGATATGTCAGAATTAACAGAACGCATTGTGATTTAATCATAGCTATGTAGCATCCGTATTAATTTTAATACAATATATATATATAATAACGGAACTACTTATTCTTATTATTCTTCGTTAAAAGTGGTGAAAATGTTTCAATAAAAATCATTATAATAACTGGCGTTACATTTCGATATCGAAGAATGTTAGTGTTTTCCAAGCAAAAATATTTCTCTCTACTGTCTCCGAAAGAAAACATGAGTTTTCGATATCGAAATAGTATCGACAGTTTTAAAAATTATAGCCCATATGCTTCATGAAATCTAAAATACATCAATTGACACATCGTTTGTTGACGTTGTTCAAAAAAGTCTTCGGATATCGAAGTTGAGTAGCTCCGCCCCAAATAACGCCTTTAAATGGATTTTAATAATTTTTATACACATTTTTGTAAATATTTATATGTAGTACCCAACGCAAACTTTTGATATTTTTATATAATATTCGGGCACATATGAGGAACTTTTTACAAGAAAATGGTAATTTTTGGACAACTATAAGATATTATTTTTATTTTTGTAAAATTTTAAATAGCTTTTTCACACACTTATTACAATCAAAAAATTATACGAAAATTCCCAGTTATGCAACTTTGTTGCTTATATAAACTCAATTAATTGCATTTAATTCGGTTCAATATTTTTTGAAAAAATAAAGTTTTTAAAAAATTGAAAAAACATTTTTATCTCATAAAATATCAATATTTATAAGGTGAAAATATGGGAAATACATTGACAGATAAGTAGTCACACATGGGGAAAAAGTCAAGAAATTTGATTGAAAGGCATGTTTCCAATGCTTATCCGGCTATGCCCTTTATATGAAGCTCCTTTTCTAATTTATCTTCATCTCTTCGTAATACAAAAGTATTAGAGATAGGAGAATTCAAATCCAGAATGTATTGAAGACATAATGTCTATTCTCTTTTTCTTTTTTCTTATTTTCCAGTTTCCTTATGAAATTTTCCAATTTTACTAAATACATTTACTCAATAATATTATCAAATTTAAATAATACTTATGCCTATCGAAGACTAATGACATTAAACAGGCATATTTGCCAACCTCCCGCTTTTTTTAAATTAACAAAACATACTTTAAACCAGAAAATTTATTTAATAAATAAAAGCATAATGGTTTTGAATAACTGCCACATCGATTGAAAAACATTCAATTTTATAAATTGTCTGGTATACAGTATTTTTTTTTTCGTTTAAAAAAAGGCGGGAGGTTGGCAAGTACGATCTGGTTTGTTAACCAATTAACTCATCAATATTTTTGAATAAACAAAAATTTTTAAATATCCTATTACTTTCATGTCTTTAATCTTTTATCATCGGTTTTCCAAAACAGAAATTATTTCCTAATTGAGTCATAAAACTGCTCAGATTAAATAATGCAAAATTTACTATGAAAATTTTCTGGTGAGAATAATGAAACATGATTGGAATATGAATGCTCTTACGTGTTACGGTAAAAATCATGATTGGCAAAAACACGTTGCCCGTATGACGTACGGGGAAATCAGGGAAGCGGTTGAAGCCATATCCATATTTTTGCTTCTTCTCGGCTAACCTTGGATTGGACAGCGGTACTTTGCTTAGTAGGAAGTCAGTTTATTCTTAAACCAACTGCACTGAAAAACAAGAAAGAAAAGATCAAGTGTCCAAAATGCTTATGAAACCCTTTCCTACTCATTCAGAATAATGTACAGGCAGGTGAGTGGTCAAAGAAAAACAATAGAAAAAGGTAAATACCAGTATTTTGTTATAGATATATTCATCTTTTTTAACCCTTTGCGGCGTAGGGCAAATTCATTGCTTAAGTATTGAAATTAATGACTGACACCGGAATTTGAAAACAACTTTATTTGTAAATAAGAAAACGCTATTTTTTTAAACAAAATTCCGGTGCCAATGTGGCACCTGGGAATTAAAATTAAGTGGTATATCTATGAAACCACTGCGCCGCAAAGGGTTAATAGGTTCGTATTGTTCGAAGTATTTTCTATCAGAAAATGCTTTTAGTGCCCTCTTACTTTGGCTGTGTTTTTTCCGAACCATCCTGATATAAAAAAATTTCAACGTTTCATAACTTGAAATGTGATTGGTAATTGAATGATTTTGAATAGCATAACACATTTGAGAACCCAATTTCAACAATTGCCATCGATAACCGGAAAGTCATCCAAATTTTATGAGCAGCCTTTGTATGATAAATTTGTACTTATTAAATACATGCATGCCAGAATTTAGTTCTGTCGATGTTGACATATGGCCAGAGGGCAACAGAGCTGTTCGAGCTTCCATCGGACTGCACCCAAGGGGTTGGAAGTGAGACTTCTGCAGGAGAGGATGTTCGTCAAAAGCTGTTAGGCAGCACTAAAAATCGCCACCTCCTCAATTTAGATATGTCTCTGAATGGGAGGGAATGTTTCTCCTGGGATCAATACCCACTACTACGACCGTCCACAGGACTTTCAGAACCCCTTTATTTAACTTTCCTACCCTGAATGGGTCTAATCGACCCATATCTATAATTTGTTTTACAAGATTCGCACCAGAAATTTTCTTATAAAGAAAGTTAAGTAACAGATTCAGAGAACTAAGCCAATTAAAAATATTAAAATTTTTAAATAACAATTCTGGTGTGAAATGTTTTTATCAAGATTGAGTAAAATTTGAACAGGGTAGGAAGGTTAACGAGCGCGTACACTGCATACATTTGGTGGGTCTTTGGTGATGTTGAGCATCGAACCCGGGACCTTTCAGTCTAGAGCTTGGTTCTATGACCACTAGTAATTTCTGGCGTATAATCCGTGGATAAAACAATCATTTTTCGACACAGAAAAATTTGAAAATAAAATGTAAGTTTTTTAAATCGCAGTAAATATTTAACTTCAATTATTACTTACAATTTCTGGGTCGAAAAAGAATTGTTTGATCCGCGGATTTTGCGCCGGATATTACGGCAGGCTAATACGGCCTACAATTACTATGTTAAGGATATACCAGAGTTTAAAATTCTCTTTAGCTATTTTGGATAATAAAGAGTACGTGAATTCTATTATATAATTCTGCGTATGCATAAAATTTATATACAACGAGTAACATTCAATAAATTTATTACGTTATAATTAATAATTTTCGTTAAAAAAAAAGACAAGTCACGCCTTTATTTCGCGAAACGTTTTACAACGAGGGTCGTAATTAAAACTATTTATTCAAAGATACAATATTTAATTTTCAGATAAATGAGCAAATTTTTCGTAATTTTACAATGATAATTAGGTCATCCGGAAAATTCTGCGGTTTTTTGATAAATTCGAGATCCGCAAACGCCATATTCCCCGGATTTTTTTTTTTTTTTTTTTTTTTTTTATAATGCACGTAC
The DNA here is from genome assembly GCA_964019185.1 of Maratus speculifer. Taxonomy (NCBI): domain Eukaryota; kingdom Metazoa; phylum Arthropoda; class Arachnida; order Araneae; family Salticidae; genus Maratus; species Maratus speculifer. Next base: position 403,478,001 of record OZ025293.1, read on the forward strand.
AGAAAATTCTTTATTTGTTAATAAATTTGTTCATAATTTCGGGGGTCAACCTATAATTTTCACAATTTCTCAACAGAAGAATACCGCAGAATTTTCCAGATGACCCAATATAAAACGATATTTCCAGTATATATTTTTTATTTGTAAAGAGATTATATCTCGAGAAAGATTTTATATGGCGCCGATAAAAATACAAACACTTCTAAGCTAGACACCCCATCACTTAAAATGTAGCTGACACTACGTCTACGCCACTAGGAGTATTAATGTGGATTACTAAGACTTCCAGTCATGAAAATCCAATCTATGTATATGTATATAAATATACATAAATTTTGACTTTAAATATTTTTGATTTTTAGTTAAATTAATATTTTTAAATTGTTGAATCAAAATTAAAGCTTGTACATTTCTGTTTATTGAAATGACAAAAAAAAATGAAATCCTACAGGTAAGATTTCGAGACTTATTTTAAGTCTCGAAACTTTAAAATAGAAGGTTAAAAGTCTACTTTAACCTTCCTACCCTGTTAAAATTTTACTCAATCTTGATAAAAACATTTCACACCAGAATTGTTATTTAAAATATTTTAATATATTTAATTGACTTATTTCTCTGAATCTATTATTTAACTTTCTTCATGAAAAAAGTTCTGGTTCGAATTGTATAAAACAAATTATAGTTATGTGTCGATTAGACCCATTCAGGGTAGGAAGGTTAAATTTCCCCACATTTTTTTATAAATTTTAAATTAAAGTTTTTTTTAAACTTATGACAAATTTTATTATGTGATTTTGCTTACAAATAATACGATTAACCGCAAGAACAATTTTCAAACTTTTAAATCAATATATAAAAATGATTTTAAAAAGTGTTCTGGAGCCCCTTATAATAATTAATTCCTTAGAACTAATCGTACGAATTTCATGAAAATTTGTACTTATACTAATTCAAAGGCTTATATAATCCTTTAATTCTGTCAAAATTAAATCTTACTCTTAAAAAAGCAAAGTATTGGTTTCTTTTCATGTGTAGATTGCCTCCTAAAAAAAATATTTATGCAACATTTAAAAGTAGACTTTATTTCCAATCTTTTGCTCTCCAGTCACTCTAATAATTTCTTTACACTTAATTTCTTATCTTCATAAAATTGTACTATGTGTTTATTGTTAATAATAAATTGTTAATCATCTATGCTTGCCTTCTAGCAGTTTTTATATTTTAAAGTTTTAAAATATAATTTATTTTATAAGATTTATAATACATTTGTGTCAGTTGGTTACATCTTTTTTAACTATATAAATCTTTACCTGAAATAAGAAAAAATATCTTAATCTGAAAGACACTGAACAGAAATAGAGACTGAAATTTCCAGTTATTTAATTAACCATTGTGTAATCTTACGAGATTCCAGATTGAAGAAATCTAACAAAGTAAATATATTGAGGGTAATTGGGATAAAAATTGGAGTAAATCATTCTTCCAATGATTTTCTTTCAGATCGTTAAAGTTAAATTGAAAGTCAAAGAGAAATTATATAAAAATGTAAATTAAAATTAAAACGAAATAATTTTCTGAAGATCTCTGGAATTTTGCTCTTTGATGATTATATATATTGGTGATTGGTTTTTTAAGATGCTGTTAATTCTCAGTTAAACTCTTTCAGCTGCATAACTACATTTATGCATCCAGGAAAAAAAATTATTATTTATAATAATGCTGCTATTATAGCAGGTTTGTCCGTACAAAATTCATGTTAACCCTTTGAGCTCTGGTGGGTAAATTTGTTCAAAATTCCAAAATGTCACATTGGCACCAGTATTTTGCAAAGAAAAAATCGGTTAATGATATACGCGACCAAAAAACTTGCATTAAAACTTTTTCAAATAAATCTGGTCGAATATTCTGGTGTCGATGTGACATTTCGGAATTAAAATTAAGTGGCAGAAAATTCAACCATCAGAGCTCAAAGGGTTAAACCTAAAACTGTTTACTTGAGAAAAGATCTATATTTTAGAATGTGAAACTACTTAATACACTTTTATAGTGTTCGAAAACTTTTCCGAAAATCATCGTCAACAAATGAAAGTCGCCCAATCCAAAGTTGCGGGTGTGACATTTACACAACTTAAATTAGTCACCAGCAAAAATATTTTTGAGCATTGGTTTCAATTTGTATGAATTTCAATGTAGAACACTTACATATACATTTATCCAAATCTGAAAATTTTCCGATGCATCATTTATTTATATAAAAAAAAAATAATTTCTCCCTGTTGCGGGTATGACACAAAAAGGACATGCATTTTCATCTTTCAGTGCAAAAACGCAAAACTCTGTGAATTATGACAACTGAGTGAATTGATTTTTTTAAATATTAAACAGTAATACTTAAATAATTATTCTATGAAAAAAATAAATTACTTACTCAATTCTTGCTTTTGTAGAAAATATTCAAAATTTTCGTTGCGGGTGTGACGCCCTGTTGCGGGTGTGACTTGTATAGCCAATAAAATAAAGACATACACAAATATTTTCAAAGCAGATTTTTTTAATTAAAGAATTAATCAATATTACAATTATACTATCTGGAGAGGAAAATATCAAACAAATTTGATTTCAAATCTTGAATTTATAATTTCTGGCGGTGGTAGCCTTTTTTTTTTTTTTACAAAATAGCTCTTTTTTTTCCTAGGATACATACCATGATATTATATTTTTGACAAAATATGGTAACAAACAAATTCTCTTGTGATCACTTTCTGAAGTTATTACTACATTAATTGTTCCTACGTCAATAGAAACAACATGATGTATCGGTTGAATGTTGAGCTCCGATTGTGCTTGGTGCCAGCATGCATGAAGCATTTTCACATTATCTTCTGAAATTTCACATTCAGCAAAGTTCTTTTATATTTTTAGGACTTTTTCTATACACATAGCAAAATCTGAAGCTGAATTTATAATTGCAGAGCGTTGCTAGCGTTACCAATTTCTTGGCAACTGCACCAACCCTGTCGACAACTCCTTTACCATAAGATGAAATGCAAAAGGATTGCCATCCTTTACCGTGATTTTTTTTTAAATAGTCTCTTCTTTTCTCTCCTTGCTTTGTCTCTTTCCTTCTCTTTTTGTAGCTATGCTTCATATTTAAAAGGGTTTTCTTTAATCTTTTTTCGATGATATCGTGATCTTTCTGTACTCTTCATTCTCTGCAAAATTTACTTATTTCTTATATAAATTCTTATATAAATTTACATATAATTTGTTCAAATATACATTTGTAATCAATTTTAAGAGACGTTGCGGGTGTGACTTTAATTAAATATCACACCCGCAACAGGGAGATGTCACGCCCGCAACGCTCAATAATTATAATTAAAATATTAATTATTTTTTTTGTGTCTGAAATTCAAAGTATCTTAATAAACTATTTTTGAATATAAAGTTTCATAACTTTAAGTCAAAAATTTTTTCTGTAGAGATATAAATGTAACTTTTTGTTGCGGGTGTGACATAATAATTAAGAGTAATTAAATATGCTTACCTTTTGTAATGAAGATTAGTGAACACTTCTCTGCAGACAAAAACGCTCAATAATAGCTGTCAGGTCATATATATCCAAGTTTGGAGATTTTCAGAATGTTTGTTCATCTGTATAAGACCATGAAATGTAAAGATATTTGCCGCAGTCTATTTTACAAAGTCATAGTGTCACTTTATTAATTAAAATAAGTATGTTAATGACAAAAATGTAATTCTTTTTTGATAAAATATGAAATAGTACACTCTTAACAGTTAATACGCAAAATTTCAATCATATTTAAAGAAATTTAAATTTTCATCCTCATGTCCATTTTTTTGTGGATAGGGCGAAGTGTGTTTTACTGAATGCTTTTTTAAATCTCGAAAAAAAAAATATTTTCTGAATGTTCTAAAGTTAGATTGCTTTTGGGATTTATCAGGAACTTCAAAAAAGCTATTGTATACTTTTATTTGTGCTTATATTACAATTTTCTAGATTAAGATACTTTTGGTTTTTTTTAGGTATATATATTTATTTCAAATACTTTTAATTCTAAATAAAAGACTTATATAAAAAGTAAGTGGAATATATTAATAAAAGGGAAATGTAAAAGAAGCTTAAACACTCAACTGATTTGTGCTTACGACTTGCGGGCAAAAAGAGCAAGCTTGATCTATCACTTAAAGCTTTTTGATACCACTAAATTAAAAAAATACTATTTGATACTATTTAATAGCAGAAATGCTTAAATTAAACATTACTCATATTGCCTGAAAAAAAAATTGTGTTAATCTCATATTTTCAATTTATTGTACCTAAAAAAGGAATCAGTTAAGTAGTTAACGTTGCTGGTCACTCAGCTTACGAATTGCACCGCCGTAATGTTAAATCTATGGGCGTTTGGAGCATTAATATCTTTAATTTCTTTTTTTTCCAGTATTCACTTCTTAAAAAATGTCCTTTTGTTTCTCAGCTCTCTAATTATTTCTAAAATTTTTGCTTAATTTCATATTTTATATTTTAAAAACTGACAAACTCGGAATAAAATTTAAACGCTTCTTATAAAATTAAACGTAGCTTTAAGAGATATCTTGAAAACTGAGAAAAAAAAGACATCCTTAACCCTTTATATGGTTCTTTTTTTCCGTCCAATAAATTGAAAAAAACAGATTCACACCACAATTTATTAAATAAAATATTCGTGACATCTTGTCTAAACATCTCCGCTTTAAATAGGATGAAATCATTTAAAAAATAGTGATGTCAAAAAGTTTTAAATGATGAATTGAGCAAATTCGTCTTGCCCGAACGGCGTACGGGCAAATCATTTAAGGGTTTAAAGAAGGGTATACAGGAAAAGAAAATGAAAAATATTAATTTCTGAAGAGATAATTTGAGTATAAAAATGAATTAAACGCAATTAAACTTACGGGGGGGGATTTAAATTAGATTACGTCGGGAAATTTAAGTGACCAGCAGTGACCAGCATTTTCTAGTGGCCAGCACCCTCAACGGTTGTCGTGTTGCTGCAAATGTGATTATGTAAAATCGTCTTACATATAAAATAGAATTTTGGATAGAATTATGTATTTCTAAAAACGGTGTACAAATTTATTAGTAAATGTTTATCTATAAATATAAACTATTTATAAATGAAAAAATTCGAATAAAAATACTTTGGCATCTGTAAAATTGATCTTTAGAGAAATATTCTTTAATAACATGTTTTCATTTTTTTTTAACTGTAGAATAAAAGAATTACTCTTTTGCAATAAATGAAATAATTTTATTTTTGTTTAAATGATTACAAACTAAAATTATAAGTTGTGTTTATTTTTTAGGTAAACGAAATTGGAGGAAGGTGGAATAATAACAAACAGTGTTAATAAGAGACAATGAAAAAACTCAAATTAATAGTTACTAAAAAGTATAAGACTATATTAAAATACATATTAACTGTTAACCTTCTTTTTAACTATCCAATTAAATATTTGTATTATATTTTCTACAATGTTTTTGTCTTTCGAATTAAACTCTACTTGAAAGTACTCGCCGTAATTCACATCGTTTTCACAATAAAACTTTCTGGAGCTATATTATTTAAATGTACTGATGAATTACTTTTCCTTTAAATAACATACTTATGTTATACTGCATAAACTAAAAATAAATTTTAAATACACGTATTTATTTAAGTTTCCTTTGTCATTTTGACTTAATTATAAAAAACAAGAATATCTTATCTTATTTACATCTTTCTACGTAAGACTGAGAGATTTACTTTCTTGTTTCAATATATGGTTAATTTGCACGTACGTAGTTCGCATCAAACACGTATCTAGAACTCTACATTTAATTTAAAATCAGATAAAGAAACTTTGTTGTTTAATTCGTGAATTAAATTTCTTTTTGCCTTCTGTAAATAAAAAAAATGAAGATTATTTTTTTTTCTTATCACACATGCTATAACAAGATATTTTTCTTAATCGTTTTATAACCCCATTAAGTTTATGAAGAGATAAAAACTTCTTAAACAAACCATAAGAAATATTTGAATTCGCTGAGCCTTTCGAAAGAACCGGGCGCTAAGAATACGTGCATCTACAGGGTGGTTCAAATTAAAGTATCCCTGTTTGCGGCGCCCACGCGAGAGAAGCTGTGGATGAAACGTCTTCATATTTGCAGGGCTATCAAATAGTCCGCTAACTGAACATCAATATTCTTTAACACTAAAACAGCCGGGTATTTTGCAAAAGTTTTATAAAAAGTGTTTCGCACCAGAATTTTAATTTTAAACTATTTATCTTATTTAATTAGTTTATTTTTGCGCTGCATATATTTAACATATCTTATGAAGAAAATTCTGGTTCGAATCGGCTATTATCATCCTGGTAGGGGTCATTTTGACCACTAATGGGGGTTCTAGTGTTAACACTAGAACAACCGGCTTTTTTACTCAAGTTTTATGAAAAGTGTTTCACACCAGAATTTCTATTTATAATTATTTAACTTTTTAAATTAGCATATTTGTGTACTTAACATATCTTATGAAAAAGATTCTGGGTCGAATCGACTATTATGAATTTGGCAGGGGTCAAAATGACCCCTAATGGCGGTTTTAGTGTTAACAGAAAATTTCATATTCGGTTTCTACAGCATTCATGCCAAAACTAACCTCCGAACGAGCTTTCCGTGCGATTTGCAAGAAAAATGTAAAACGAAGATTTTTCTATGAAAATATTGATGTTCAGTTGGCGGACCATTTGGGAGCCCTGTATTTGAAAGATATACATTTCAGACCATGGGAAATAGAATGATTCAAAAGCATTTTTTCGTTCAAACAAAGGCTACCACCCTGTACTATGAAAAGGAACATCTGTATTAGAACCAGCGCAAGGCATGAAAAGGCAGGAAAGGTGACAAGCTGAAGGATCATCCAGTAGGAAAGCAGAAGGCAACAGCCAATCACGGAACAGTATAATCAAAACAAACACAATAAAGAAGGGGAAGAAAGAAGCAAAAAAAAAAACTAAAGAAATTAAAAATAGATTATAATAAATTGAAGGTACACACATATATGAAAGCCCAATTAAAAAAAGAAAAAATATTACCATTTTATTTCTCCTTCTCCTACTTCCCTGTGCCCGTTTTCATTATACTCTTTCGTGATTGGCTGTTGGCTTCTGCTTTTTCTATTGGCTACTTTTTCAGATTGTTACCTTTCCTGCCATTTCATTTCAATCATTCCGCTGCTTTCATAGTAGACGCAAGTCTTCTTTGCGCCTGACAAAGAAAGACTCAGTTCTTTCGAAAGGCCTAGCAAATTCAAGTATTTTTATGGTGTGCTTAAAATGTTTATATCTCTTCATATCAATTCACACCAGTTTCAACTTATTTTCCTCCATTTAGTTTAACTAATTCTTGAAATGCAAGTTTGAAGTCCAGTGTACATAACCAATATGTGGTACAATAAGAGACAGAAGATTTCGAAAAATTTGAAAAATAGATTTGTGATTAAATCTCTAGTTCAAAATTTCTGTTCAAAATGTCAAATCTTGATCAAGTTGTAAAATAAATTATACATTTTAACAAACTCATTTCTCATTTTTAAGAAACTGCTTTATCAGGGTTCGCACATCTCTACCACTAAATTTTTACAGTATTTTCAATGTATTTCACCGCAGAAAAAATATTGCGAAAATTGCGAATCGAGGCGGTGGTTGCGAATTCTGTATCTTAAAAATTAAATATAAATTTTCTTATCGTTAATAGTGGTGCGAGAGTCCTTACAAAATATAAGGAGTGTGCGAACCCTGTTTATCTTTTCTTGCCCTCCTACCTGTGATGTAGGTCACGCGTATTTCAATAAATAAAGTGCATTTAATTTATAAAATAGATAATGTTTTTTTAATTAAATGCACGTGACGTATATTCCAAAATTTTGATTAGAAATTGTCAAATCTTCATGAATATTGTAGAATTTGAGACTTTTATAAGAAAGTTGATTTTCATTTTAACACTAGAACGAACCGCGGGAAAATTCATTCAAGTTTTATAAAAATATTTCTCACCGGTATTTTCATTTAAAACTGTTTAAGTTATGTATGGAAATTGTTTTTGCTCAGCTTATATTTTGCTTATTTTATAAAGAGTTTTCTTGTTCGAATTGACAACTCTGCGTATGATACGGGTCAAAATGACCCGTTGCCGCGGTTCTAGTGTTAATCGCTTCATTTGCTCGTACGATATTCGATGCGTATCATGTCTGCATATCCGATCTTTTGAGCAATATTCTGTTATTTTTGTATTCCTACGTTCTCATAAATTTTATTCTTAAATATTTTCGTAATTATTTTTCATTCGACATTTACAAAGGCGCCAACCTGGCATTAATCTTCCGTAATACGTACGTTAATTTGACCTTGGTTTAATGAATTCTAACCAGAATTTTTTCAAAGAAATAAACTTAAACGTGTACAACTTAGAAACCAGAATTTTTATAAATAAAGATCCATGAAGTAAATTTTCTGGTTCGAAATGAGGTTAACCTAGATAAAATTAATCCAGGTATTACGGAAGGTTAGTTGAAAGTTAGCAGCCACACATTTACATGTTTTTCTTTAAACTTTTGGGCATAGTTTTTTCAGAAAAGAGGCATGATATAAGTCATAGAAATGAAACATTTAACATTCTCTGTCGTCTAAGTTAAATGTAACACAAAAAACTAAAGTCTAATTTCGCTAATAAAATTTAATTAATAATTTACTTTTACCTTCCCAATTAAAATTTATTTCAGAAATTAGGACCACTTAATAATTTCATCACATTAGATTCCACTTATTGAAATAAAGTGCCATTCTAAAGACTCTAAGATATAAATATATTTTTTTTACTTAATAGAAATTAATATTCTTCAAAAGAAACTAATTGAATAAGATATTAATTAACAAATCGTATCAGTACTACAGGTAAAGAAAGAAAGACAATAGCATATTAACAATTTTGCCTGATTAAAATTTTGCTTCAAAATTACACTTCGAATAATCCTTAGCAAAAAGAAAATAATTATAGAGCAATGTTCAAAGGTGTCTGTTTAATGTATAGTTTGAAGAGAAATAAATTTATTTACATATTCTATTTTAAATGCATTATATAGAATTAAAATTCTTATTTCTTAACTGATACCATACATGTGATTATTAAATAGAGTATTTTTATAACGCTCTCTTAATATATATACATATTAAGCGATGTTATATGTTATTTAAATATTTTATTTTTCATACATTATAAGTTATTATGCAGAAAATTTTAATTCTTTTTTTACATATAGCTTTTTTTTTACAATTTTTTTTCACCCAAAGACTCTTGAATGTTGATATATGAAAGAATTATACAGGGTGTCCAACAAATAGCGCCCAAACTCTACACAGCACGATTCCACGTTGGCAGTACATAAAAAAACCTTCAATTAACTGTACCTATACGATACACTGCTTACGAGAAATTACGAAAAAAAAACATGACGTCACAACCAATGCAAGGAATTTTTTTTTTTTATTTGACGCAGCAGTATTCGCAAATCTTTAGAAACAATAACGTTCAAAATATACACTGCGCAAATCGCGCCATGCATGCATGCCCCACTTAATAAAGTTTAGTCATTGTTCAACCCGTATTTAAAAGACTGTATCTTGCAGCCGCATGTATTCTTAACCAGGTTATCATGTATTCCATCATTCAATCATTTCAGGGCGGCATGCGCAGCGAACGTTTTGAACATTATCCTCTAACAATCCATGCAAGTACTGCTGTTGATGTATCCAATACAATGTGTTTCCTTACACTGGCTGTGACGTCATACTTTCTTTTTCGTATTTTTCTCGTAAACTATGGAACATATAGGTAGAGTTCTTTGGGCATTTTTTATGTTCTTCGAATGAGGAATCTCGCTGTGCAGAGTTTGGAAGCTACTGTGGTGTAGCTAAAAGTAAGAAAATAAATACAAATGCTTTCGGAAACTCTGATACGGCGGGAAAGGTATTTTTAAAATAAAGCACCGGCAGTTAGTATAAAATTTAGATAAATGTCTTAAATGATGTCTTAAATTTAAACCATCAACTTGTTTTGAACCGTGGAAAAAAATTATGGCTATAATAGAAAAATTGAAGTACTGAATCTGTTTTTATCAATAAGGTATTAACCCTTTGAGCTCTGCTGGTTGAATTTTCTACCACTTAATTTTAATTCCAATATGTCACAATGGCACCAGCAAATTTGACCAAATTTATTTGAAAAAAGTTTAATGCATTTTTTTCGTGTGTACCGTTAACCGATTTTGTTCTTTTCAAAATACTGGTGCCAATGTGAAATTTGGAATTTTGAAGAAATTTACCCTCCACGGCGCAAAGGATTAAGGTATGTACATTAAGGTATGTGCCTTCCTTAGGAGCACTTATTTTAAAAATATCAGATTTTTATCAAATATTAGTAATTTTAGATAAAACAAGAAATAAAACTGTGAATTCATATAAATTTTTAATGGAATAAAATTAACTTTCCAAATTTAGGCAGTATTTATTCGGGTTTTATAAAAGAATTATGTTAGTGCAAAATGTTAGGGCTATGTCTTTGCTTGTAATTATCACTGAACTAACAATAAGGAATTTCTTGAATTCCAAAAATTTGAATTTGAATTTAAAAGAATGATACAAATAGTCAAAATTGTTCGCAAAAGCAGCGGTTTCACATAGCCACATACCTGAACTTATAAACTTAGCGTAACTCTGAAGAAGATTGCAGGTTTGAAACACGGAACGCTTTCACTGTGAAACTAATACAATTTACGAAAGGTCCTCTTGTCACAATCTCAATGGTTCAATATCTTAAAGAAACAAATATATTCGATGTTTCACTTAGAAGAAGAAGCAACATAGCTACGACATTTTCCGAAATCAGATTATTATATTACACCGACATGAATTTGCATATTACATCAAATCAACTGACATTGATAGAACTTCCATATAAAAGGTATGTTGAAGATAATAATTTAAATAATGTGGACAATATTGCGTCAAGAGAAACCCCCTATAAATTAAAGGAAGCGAGAACAGCTTACATTCAAAATCTCTAGAGTTTAAATAAATGACTATTAGCAAATATTTCATTATTTAACTGTTAATACGCATTTTATGATAATCGTATAAGAAAGGAGAAGTAGCGCACAAATATTTATTAACATAAACTTTCAAAGAAAATGCATATAACAAAGAATTTTACTTCAATGTTATCAACATATATTTATTTTATTTATATTATGTAAAAAATATACTCATAATTTAAAGATTAAATAACAATTATAACACTATAATAATTTAAATTATTATTGCTGCAATGTGTGCAAAGACCATAATTAATCTTCCCCCCCCCCTTAATACTAGGTGCGAGCACTGACACAAAAATGACAACTGTTAAGTAAAGCTTCAATTGTAACTGCTTTTGCAGGGATTCATTACCACCACGGAAAACTTCCATCAGTAAATTTAAGTAGAATATTTCTCTTTATTTAAATGCATCATTGATTAAAAATTTCAATCAAAAATCGTGGCAAAAACTGATATTCTTTTTTACTGGTGGTAGTTAACTCTGGCTGTAGTAACAACGTTAAAAAATCACGAATAGTAATGTGTATTAATGATGCCCAGATGATTCGAAGCCTCCAAAGATACATGAACAGCGCTTAAAAATTAAAATGAAGACGAAATTAAATTTTAAATGTAGATTAAAACGAAAGAAGTCAGAGAGCCAATGAGGTGTTCGTTACAGCTCGACTGTCAACGGTGGAATAATTTTTAATCATATTTAGCAAAATATTTTAAATTTCTTACAGTTTCAAATCGATAATCAATAAAAACTTTAACAAGTACAAAACGATTAAATGTTAGACTGTGACATCACTATAACATCACAAACATACAAAATGGTAACAATCACAAGACGACCAAAAATTGCAACCCCATTTTTTCACATTATACCTGCAAATTACAATATAATTTAAATCACAGTTTCTGTTCCAATATTTCACGTCAAGCAAAATATATCCCACTAAAGTATTTATATTATTCATAATATAAATAAAAAAAAACTTGCTTTATTTAATATTAAATCTTACTGATATTTCAGAATAATAAAAGTATGGAACTGCCAAAAGTTCAATAAAACTATTTAGCTGCATCACAGTTTTATGTTTTATTATAATTTAATTACAGAAAACTTGATTTCCAACATACCGAAATACTGATATTTAGTATTTACGTAAAGTATAACGCAAAGTTCCCCATTGCGCAAACTATCTTCTGATTATAATTAAGAGTAAAAAGTTTATTACCCGCCTTACACAAAAAAAAATAAATAGTTATATTTGTGGAATATTAGTAGAAAGCAGATGTTTTGTTAAATAAAGCGAAGTGTAATATAATTTACTATGCTATTTAATATAACCATCGACATCGTCGTGTAAAAATAATAATAATAATAAAATGAGCAAATTACTTAAATATTCTAACAAGCATGTGAAAAAGCTACTCGAGTTCAAATGGACTAATTTATTCAATTAATCTGCTTCATGCAATTTTCTTTTTAAAAGATTATCATTATTGTTTTTTTCTGTCTTGTAAAATAACTGGCAAATTCGTAATTTCAATTTATTATTTAACACCTTTTTAGAATCTTTTAGAATTTGAAACAAGAATTTTTCATCTATTTGGGAGAACTGTCATTAAAAGTATGAAGCACTCTAAAGTCACCACCCCTTGAATACCGAAAGATTCGTACACGCCTCATATTTCTAAGGATTCAAGGCACCACAAATTAAAATAAAAAAATTAACATTTATTTTTTAAAGTACAGAAATCAGAAAAAGCATTTCTATTCAGATAATTAATAATACTTTACTGCCGTGACACACTTTGAAATTATTCTTAAAATTTAGTGGTAGAAATGTGCGAACCCTGAACTTATAAATATAGAAGGATTTATAAATATAGAAGAGGAGACATATAGTGTATCAGAGCTGCCAAGTCTCCATCTTTTTGGATACCAGAATTTTAATGCAGGATATGTTGTTTAATTTAATTGCAACATTTCGGCGATTTAACCCTTAAATGCATATTGTATCATTTTCGATACCATAAGTGTTCCCGATTTATTGGGGGGGGGGTTATTAACATATTCCGTATTCTCACCAGAAATTTAAAAGAGCAATTTTCACTTTACTTAATGGCAGACCATTCGTAATTAAAGAAAGAAAAATTTAATATTTAGGCCAGGTATGAATTCTGATTCTTTGAATTGCATTTACTTTGGAACGCGTTCTATCCTATGAATTTAAGGGTTAAAATAACAACATTTTCTGTAAAATAATATTGGTGTGCAAAAAGCCGGAGCCTTGGCAATTCTGGTGTATGGTCTATCAGTTGCGAGTGAAGTAACTGAGGAGGTTGTAAGAAGATTACGACGGTTTTTTTAATCCACTCAACAGTTTCTAAAGCCGCCAGTGAAAACTTACACCAGCAAACTTGAATAGAAAATTTCATCTAATACACATGCATTACTGATGGAAAATTTCTCTGAAAAATATGATAAAAATGTTGTTTCTTTTTGATGGTGCTTCTTTTACACAAGTATTATAAATTTTTTGCTGGCACAGACAGTGGGTTACCTTGGTTGTCACAATGTGGAATTAACCCTTTGAGCTCTGGGATGTAAATTTCTTCAAAATTCCAAATGTCACTTGGCACCAGTATTTTGCAAAGAAAAAAAGCTGTTAATGATAAACGCGAAAAAAAAAATGCATTAAACATTTTTCAAATAAATTTGGTCAAAATTTCTGGTGCCATTGTGACATTTCGGAATTAAAATTATGTGGTAGAAAATTCTACCATCAAAGCTCAAGGGGTTAACCCATTAGTGCCAAGCGTCCCATTTTTGGGACTGTTTTAAAAAAATTCAAGCAAGCGCTTTTCACACCATTAAAAGAAGGATAAATAATATTTTCTTTCTCGAGACAAATTCTTCGATAAATTAAGACACAAGTTATTCTTGTTTTAAAAGTGGTGGGAAAGTGCGAAATTTGAATTTTACCATAGAAAATAGTTCAGGCATTAATGGGTTAACACGGTAAACAACCACCGGTAAAAATCACTGTTAGTGTAAAAATCAATATCATTTACCGTAATTTCGCACGTATCCGCCGTAATTCTGATAATTCAATTTCCTCCCAGTATTTACTTTAAATAAAATGTGATTTACTTTTGCTTAGCATTTAGTTCATTTCTTTTTTGGAATAAAATTTACGGTCTGAAAAAGACTTAACTGAGCCATGGCGTATACGCGCGAAATTACAGTATTTCCATGGTATTTGATTGACATTTTTAATGTATTAGGCGTTTAAATAAAGAGAAAATTTCTACTTAAATTTACTGGTGGATGTTTTCTGCGGTGTTAGTGAATCCCTGAGAAAGTGGTTGCTGTTGATGTTTCACTATTTTAAGGATATGTAAATTCCTCTTTCTTAATACACTGCTCAAAACAATTAAAGGATATTTGAAGTTTTATATAAAATAAAGATATAAACGATATATTTTTGCCGAAAATAGAAAAAGAGAATCACAAATGCAATTTTTTCTGGTTTTCAAACTGTGGAGTATGCAAATTTTGAGTTCGACGTCAAAAAAGTCACTTCAGCGGCAGCGAATGAAATTTTACTTTCAACAGGATAAAAGAGAATGAAGACAAGGATGATCGGCATTCTGTGATTGCTTTCTTTCGATGAGTACGATGTCTCAGCGAAATCATTTGACAGATTCAGAAGCATGGAGAATTGTTGGTAGGTTAGAAGGGGGCCAAACTCAAGCCGAAGTAGCGCAAGCCATTGGAGTGTCACAAAGTGTCATTTCCAGGATCTGGAACCGTTTTTTGGAGAGTGGATGTGCAGGCCGAAGACCAGGGCAAGGTCGTAGACGGGCAACAACGCCCAATGAAGATCGGTATTTAGCGTTAACTGCTCGGAGACACCGAAACATGAACGCTGCTCTTCTCCAACAACACCTTCGCTCGGCTACAGGCACCACGATTTGAACTCAGACGGTCCGAAACCGGCTCTATGCTGTAGGTCTGTATGCTCGCCGACCGATGGTATGTGTTTGATTAACATCAAGGCATCGTCGCGACCGCAGGGAGTGGGCAACCGAGCATGGCAACTGGAGTAGAAATGAATGGAGCAATATTCTGTTTTCTGACGAGTCCCGATTTTCTGTGCATCCGGATAATAGGCGTATTTTCATCTGGAGGGACCGTGGCAGTAGGAATAATCCTGCGTTCGTGCACGAAAGTGTCAGATTTGGCGGTGGAGAAGTGTTGGTGTATGGCGGCATCTCCATTGACGGGCGCACTGACCTCTACATCAAACGAGATGGAGCTCTGACTGGTCGCCGATATAGGGATGAGATCCTCAGACCTATTGTAGTCCCTTACGCTGCACCAGTCGGAGATAACTTCATTTGAATGGACGATAACTGCAGGCCACATCGTGCAAACCTGGTGGAGGATTTCCTTTTCGAGGAAGGAATCGTTCGAATGGAATGGCCAGCGTGTTCTCCAGATATGAATCCAATCGAGCACGTTTGGGACGCTCTAGGAAGACGAGTTTCTGGCCGCCAACAACCCCCACATACTCTCCAAGAACTGGAAAGAGCTCTTCTGGAAGAGTGGGGCAGAATACCCCAACTCGTCATTAATAGCCTCATTGAGTCCATGCCTCAAAGGTGTTCAACGTTGCTGGCCGTCCCTGGAAATTATATCCCCTACTGAAAATGATTTTCTTTGAAGTAAACACCTTTTCTTATTCTTTTTTTCTCATATGCACAAATTGTGTTTTTTTCCTTTTGTACACAAATGCGCAATAAAATGCATTTTTTTCTGCCAAACATGTGAAATTTATTCTCATATAACCTATTATGTCTGTCGACCATGTATCAATCAGCTAAAAAGTTTCCCAGATACAAAATCTACCTAAAACTGCAATATCCTTTAATTGTTTTGAGCAGTGTAGTTCCATAGGTAGCATAGATGATATCAACAGTACCGTACTTTCGGGTTTATAAGCCGCGGATCAAACAATTCTTTTTGGACCCAGAAATCTTATTTAGTGATTGAAGACAAATATTTACGTCAATCGAAGTAGTAACATTTGTTTTCAATTTTTGATTTAACAATTTGTTTTAACAATTCTGAATCGAAAAAGAATTGTGTGATCCGCGGCTTATACACCCGAAATTACGGTATTTCAAATTTAGAGGATTTTTTAAATCGGATATTCCCAATTCACACAAAAAATTTATCATACCGTAATTAAGTAAAACGAAATTTATAATTCAAGTTTTTTGGTGTGAAGTTTTCTGAACTGTGCTATTTCTAAAGAGCATTCTACCATGAGAGCTAGGGGGATAATTAGTGTTGTAAGGTTCATTTTCTAACAAATTATGTAAATTGTATTGACTTAGATTAATTAAATTTAAATCCGCATTCTAATGAATTCTGCTAAAATTAATATTTAAAACAACTTTCTCAGGAACATTAAAAGTCTTTGAGAACAGTTCTGAAAAAGAAAAAAAATTAATGAATAAGTATTTTCATAATTGATTATTTTGAAACTTCAAAAATATGCATGCATCTGCTATCTGCACTTTCTCTTTAACTTTAATGCAATGTTAGCTGCCTGATATACATGAAAATGTAACTTGTCCCAGCCTTAATTATTAATTCGACTTTTAATCTATAGGGATGAGATTTCCGCTTTTTTGGACACCAGTAAAATCTTAGAGAAAATGTTGTTATTTTAAATCGCAAAAAAGTTCCGATTTAAGAATATAGCATTTTATCTAAGATTTTACTGGTGTGCAAAAAAGCGGAAATCTCATCCCTGAATCTAATTATCTTCATAACTTAATTGCATAATACTAATTTGGTGATGGGTACCATTACAAAATGTTTGTGTAAGTTTACTATATTAGCGCAATTGTTGAATGTCATTCAGTGTTATTTACAAAAGTTTGTTTTTATTTTTAAAAAAATGATCTTTAAATCTATACGCTATTGTTTTCTTTAAATATATACAAATCTTAAATATTTGCATTAAAATGTATTTTACTTCGAATACTATGCAGAAAAACGTATTTATATTTCCTCATGAAGATAATTAATGGAATAATGAACAGTCTAACCCTCTAATTTCCATGGTAGAATGTGATGGTGGAATGAATTACTAATTCCCTAATTCAGGAAACCTGAATTTGTACCAGAAACTTTGAATAGTAAGTGTAGCTATATTTAAATATAGAATGTCTATTATTAAATAAACTTAAATCGTCCTTGAAAATACAGTATGACTGCATGAAATACTTTTAATGGATGAGAAAAGTATATAACTCTTAGTTATTGTACCAAAGGAGATCGACTGATAAGGACTGTTTTTCGCCCATCCTATACCCGAAAAAAAAGAATTACGATAATTGTACAGTGGCTTTGCATAATTAAAGATATTTATTTTTGTTTAGAATAAACTTTACATGATAAATAAAATAGTAAGTCATGGAAATTATAGCCCGAAAATTTTGTGTTTTGGCTTTTTTCTAATTTTTGTCCGTTTTTGTGTCTTTGAGTTAATTTTTTTAAAAGAAGCACTCAATTAACCCAATTAATTTTGACATGCAATGATACTACTCTTTATAAGCTTTTATATGAGCATTATTTTATTTGGGTTTAGAGTGCGCTTCTACCTATTAAAGAAAAAAATGTGTTATGCGGGAGAAGAAAATGCACTATTATCGGAGAGCGTTCAGATTTGTTTTGCTGTACTCAAAAGTATTTATGTTCTTATAATGTCAATGTTGTTTTCTGAAACTCTTTTTATAAATATTTATTAAAGAAATTTTTAATAAATAATGCTTGAATGTCAGTGCCATTGTTGTAAATCCTGGCGGGAAGCTATTCGTATCTGTTCTAACAGAAAAGTCATATCAATACTTAAATTTTCGAAAAACTGCAATCTAGATTTGTTCTAAGTTGTGCTGTAACTGCAGATAGTATGTATTTTGTTAGCTTCAGTCTCAAAATACTTCTATTTCTTCTTCTGATGTAACTATAAGAGATTACGCATCAACAATTACTGCCGACGGTACAACAAATAAGAAACCAAATATACATTAATCAATTCTTCATTGTCAGAACCGTAACACTTATTATATAATATATGAAGATCAGAATTGTCTCGTTATTGTACGAAAAGCAATTGAAATTTAAGTCTTTATAGAAATTATAATCTATATTTTGTCGGGGAAACGATGCTATAAAACTCATAAATCTTGATTGGTATTCTGTAAATTGCTTCTGCAAGATTTATGCCATGTAAGTCAGAATGCATCGATGTATGAAATATGTATTGAAAGTATTTAACATAATATCAGAAATGTGACAAAGAAGAATATCTCGATTTGGACACACCTGGACACATTTCCCAAATAGACACACAAGTGTTCGAAGCGATATCTATAACATTTGGATAAAAACATAGCTAACCAACATTACACAATAGTGCTGTCAATGTAAAATAGGCGCAAGTATCGTAGAGCACTGGGTGCATGTCGCTTTCGTATTGTGGTTTCTGGCTTACTTGTACCATAAATCAGCCAAAATTAAAAACCAAATATTGAATATGATCATAGAAAACGCCACTGAATGGCCCAGTAGCGATTCAGGTGAAACAACCAAAAGGAAAATAATCAAAAACACATTGTCAAAAGTGTCTGAAATTGTATGGCTATTTTTTTAGTTATTGATTACTTCCAATATTTCATATATTGAAATAATAGCCTTAATAAACTCCATTCATCTTAATTTTGCATTTAGTGTTGTATTTACTATTGATTATTTGGACTAAAACTAGTGATTATGTTCATTAATATACATGGTATTTACTTAAATATATATTTTATTTTCCCATCAATTATTTAACTTTTATTCAAAATACTATTATTTTCTTATTTGTTATGAAGTATACTAATGAAAAAAATGTGTGTCACATCTAGGTGCTGATGGGCGAAAAATGGCCGTTATCAGCCCACCTCCTTTAATTGTGTTTCAATGATAATTAACCCTTTGACCTCTGATGGTAGAATTTTCTACCACATAATTTTAATTCCGAAATGTCACAATGGCACCAGAAATTTTGACAAAATTTATTTGAAAAATGTTTATTGCATTTTTTTGCGTTTGTCATTAACAGCCTTTTTTCTTTGCAAAATACTGGTGCCAATATGACATTTGGCATTTTGAAGAAATTTACACACCCCAGAGCCCAAAGGGTTAATACTGAACGTTCTTTTATCTGAATATCGTCATGAAATTTAACAATAATCCAGAAAATGTAAAAGGAACAAATTGTTAGCACTGTATATTCTGTTTAACATTATAATTTAAAAATTTTGGATATGAAACAATCTTTCTAAACTAATATAAGTCAGTTATATTATATTAAATATTTTAGAATACATTCACAGTGACATTTTCATTTCTGTTGAAACGAGCCTTTGCTGACACGATGTCTTTTTAAGTGTTTTGAGAGATGGATTTTTAATAGAGAGTGAGCGTATAAATGTGACATTTCGTATCTGAAATTCATGTAAAATAGAATTTAACGCGTCAGTATATAAATCAGCCTTTATTAAGCAAAAGGAAAGTTAATTCTCCATAAACTAGACTGTGATGAGATTTTGAAGACATAAATTATGAGGACGACCAAAGTTTTTTTTTTTTAATCAAAAATTAAATTAAATCCACTCATTCACGTATGTCGTATCGTTAATTTGATAGAAAGATGACTGGTGACTATATGAAGATTGTTTGATGAAACGTTAGTAAGAATTATAAAAAGTATTAGATTAAAATGTATAAAATAATTATTAATTTTAATATGGTAAATATCATTTAAATATGTACTAATTTATTTTATTTGAAATAAATACTTTTATTTATTTACAAACTTGACAAATAATCGTCATGTGCTTTCATAACTTTGTAAAATTTAACAATGAACCAACAAATGATAAATGAGATGCAACAAAGTTTATTAAACCTTTTTCTTCTTAAATTAAGAATGTGAAACTTTCTAAATTTTAAAATAATCTAATTGTAATACATTAAGTTGTATATTTTAACATAAATATTTGTGACACGCGTCAGTACATACCATTATATTTTAATAACCCATATACACCATTATATTTTTTTCCTTTTACAACAGTTAATCAATGACACGGCTCTTTTTAAATAATTTAGATTGATAAAGATTTGGCACAGAGCTTGTGAATGTGACATTTCATACCTCAAAATGGATAAAAATTAAATTTTAATACCTTTGTAACCGAATCCGTCTTTCTTTAGTAAATGTAGAATTAAATGTCCATACACTAGAAAGTGGTGCAGTTTTAGACATATGAATTTTTGTTATGCCAAATCCATCACTTTAATAATGAAAATTTTTCTTTATAAATTCCGTCAAAATATAGAGGGGCAGCGTTTTTCATACAATCGTTGCAGAAACTTATCACAAATTTCTTTTCTAAAAAAATATCGGTTTAAAAAAAATGGCAGGATTTGCACAATCATATCACTAAATTTTTACAATGTTTTCAAATTATTTCACTGCAGAAAAAAATTGCAAAACTTGAGAATAAAGGAGGTGGTTGAGAATTCTGCGTCTTAAAAATTAAACGTAAATAAGCGTATCATTAATAGT
This sequence comes from Maratus speculifer, assembly GCA_964019185.1. Classification (NCBI taxonomy): domain Eukaryota; kingdom Metazoa; phylum Arthropoda; class Arachnida; order Araneae; family Salticidae; genus Maratus; species Maratus speculifer. Next base: position 403,498,883 of record OZ025293.1, read on the forward strand.
GGTGTCAAAGTCTTTAAAAAATATAAGGCATGTGCAAATCTTGAACGGAGCAGTGGGATCCCTGTAAATGAATGATATTCACCACTGATAACATTTTGTTTAACCTTTTCCGGCGCAGGCAAATTCTGCTCATAAAATAAGAAATTGTTGATTCACACCGGAATTTAAAAACGACTTTTATAGAAATTGAGAATTCCTAAATTCACGCTTTCATTGTAAAAGCGAAATTTCTATTAAATATTCTTGGTGCGTTTGCAAGTTTGGAATTAAAATTAGGTTTGGTTTGGTTTATTTTTGTCGTCCGATTATCTACACTAGGGATATAGGACCATGGGGGGAGTGCCCTTCGTGGGGGTCTTTCTAAGGGAACCTAACCCGTATTTACGCAAGGTTCGAAGAAAACCACGAAAACTCCGAACGGTTAGGCCGACAGCCGCGATTGGGTTCGAACCCAGCACCTGCCGTCTACCAGTTGAGAGGTCAGAACCTCTCGGCCACTGGTGGGGCGGAATTAAAATTAGGTATTGCCGGAGTGGTAACAGTGCGCCGGAAAGGGTTAACACTAGAGCCGCCGGGTATTTTACTCAAGTTTTATAAAAAGTATTACTCACCAGAATTTTAATTTTAAACAATTTAAATTATTTAGTTATTCTATTTTTCTGCTGGATACATTTAGCATATCTTATGAAGATATTTCTGGTTCCAATCGACTATTATCTATATCTTAGGGGCCATTTTAGCCCTAATGGTGGTTCTAGTGTTAACCATAGCTGCCAACTCTTCCGACCTTTTTGCCAGGAAAAATTTCATAAAAATTTTTGATTTATTTAATCGGCAGACTACGGCGATTTAAAATGGTAAAATTTTCTATAAAATTTTTCCGGGCCAAAAAAGCAGAAGATGTTGGTAGCTATGGTGTTAACCCTTTCCGGCGCAGACAAATTCTGTTAGTAAAATGAGAAATTATCGACTGACACCGGATTTCACAAACGACTTTTTAAAAAATCAAGAACTCCTTAATTTAAGCTTTTATTGTAAAAGCAAGGTTTTATTAAAATATTATTGGTGCCAATTGCAAGTTTGGAATTAAAATTAGGTTTGTCCAGACCGGACACACTGCGCCGGAAAGGGTTAACCCTTTCAGGGGCAAGGTATTTCTGATCCAAAAAAGTTGAACTAATCAATTAACACCACTATTTAGAATCGAATTTATTAGAAAACAGTCAAAAATTCATTTCACGGAAATTATCAGATCTAAACTTTACTAAAATTTCACTGGTGCCAATTCGCAGTTTATAAATTAAAATTAATCGTTTTCAGGCTGCGAACGGCACAACCCAAAAGTGTTAACCCCTTTGCGACAGAAGCCTTTTACAAAATTTTTAATGTTTTGCCGCTGGATTTTAAAACCAGAAATGTATGACTTAACAAATTGAGAAAATGATCGAATTAAATAAGGCAAATTTTACAGTAAAATTTTACTGGTGAGAATAAACAAGGATTCTGAGCAATTTTTGTTCATGTATACGGGTCATTTGTCCTCAATGGATTATAAAATAAAGGAAATATTCCGTTCATTTGATGAAATGATTTTTTCTAGAGAAGCATATATAAGCTACGTTAAAATATTGTTTGCAGTATTTTGTACAAAAATATCAAACTATTTATTAAAAACTACATCAGTTCTTTTCAAAATTAATGTAATATTGTGTAAACATAATATTCATATTTGTGGAGATTTTGACACATTTGTAAAAAGTTTTTTATTCATAACGTGAATAGCTTTCACGTTACCACATTTCCCACAAATCACCAAAATCTTGACAAAAAGCGAAGAAATAGTATACTTAAGCATAGCTGCCAACTCTTCCGATTTTTTGGCCCGGAAAGAAATAATAGAAAATTTTTACTTGTTTAATCGGCAGATTACGGCTATTTGAAACTGTAAATTTTTTTATAAACTATTTCCGGCCGAAATAAGCGGAAGATTTTGGCAACTATACTTATGTTACGAGATATGGGCAATTGTAAGAAATAATTTCTATCTACATATGCAGGGGAGATTTCAAATTTTTTTATTTCATAATTTGGTAGCCAGATGTTATGTAAAATACCAATGTAAGTCCAATTAAATGTTGTCTGAAATTAGAAAGATACAGTGAGCTAACTGATTACAAAATTCCTTATAATAAAGCTTCTTTTAAAAAGTAACTCTCTTTTAGATTGGGCCGCGAAAAAGAAAAAGTTGTTTTTCAAGTCATAATACCGCTGAAAATTTTTATAATTTGGGAGACTGAAAATTTATTTTAAAAAGAAATAAAATTGTTTAATATTTTCCAGTCGCGATATTTGCTGAAATATGAAAAACATTCATGTAACGGCAAAGACAAAAATTCAAATAACAAATACATATGTCCGTTGTAAATGAAAATATCTGTAAGTTTACTAAGAATTTTTCAGGAAACTGGGATGCCTATAGCCTTTCATGTAACTGTGACCTGGATTAAAGGTAGAGTTTTAGTAAGATTACTGAAAGTTTAGTGGATACTTTTATTATCCCTTTGCGGCAAAGGGCACTTCCAATGCAAAAACGTTCAAATGACAAATTGACATCAGAATTTACGTACAAAGGGTATAGCCGGGTTTCATAGTAAAATATGCCCTTGAGTCAACCACATCGAGTCCTGCATGGACCGATAGCCCTTAAAAAGAAATTCATTTCTCCCCAGTTTTAACCCATTAGTGCCTGGCGTCCCATTTTTGGGACAGTTTTAAAAAATTCAATTAAGCGCCTTTCACACCAGTAAAAAAGAGTATAAATAAATACTTTCTTTCTCGATACAAAGTCCTCAATAAATTAAGATAAAAGTTATTCTTGCTTTAAAAGTGGTGGGAAAATGCAAAATTTGAATTTTAACAAAGAAAATAATTCAGGCACTAATGGGTTAAGTTTGTATCTCAAAACTATGAGGGGTAATGACCCTAAACGCCTGTTTTGGAAAAGTGCGCATTGTGACGAAATTACTAGGCAAATTTCAACGAAAAAAATAAGGGATGTAAAAAACCACCGTACGAATGTTTGACAATTTTTTCAGATTTTTTTAAACAAAAGAACAAGTTTTCTAACATTTTTCCTGTTTTTAAATGAACATTTTAATTAAAAATAAATAAAATTTCTGAGTGACCACCTTAAGTTTTTTGCATGAAATACTATGAGACATGATGCATATTCACTATCAATTTCAACTTTCTACGTATGGTGCATCATATTAAAAAAAGGTAAAATCATATTCCGGCGGTATTGTGGGGCGTATCTCTGACAAATTTCACGCCTTCTTTTCAAATCTCACATATTAATTCACACGGTATTTTTAAAAGAAGGCGTAAAATTTGTCCGAGACACACCCCCAAAATCCACCGGAATATGATTTTGCCCTTTTTAATATGTTGCACCATACGTAGAAAGTTGAAATTGATAGTGAATATGCATCATGTCTCATAGCATTTCATGCAAAAAAATTAAGGTGATCACTCAGAAATTTCAGTTTATTTTTAATTAAAATGTACATTTAAAAACAGGAAAAATGCTAGAAAACTTGTTCTTTTGTTTAAAAGAATCTGAAAAAATTGTCAAACATTCGTATGGTGGTTTTTTACATCCCTTATTTTTTTCGTTGAAATCTGCTAAGTAGTTTCGTCACACTACGCTCTTTTCCAGTACAGGCATTTAGGACCATTACCCCCCATGGTCTTGAGATACAAACTTTAAACTAGGGAGAAATGAATTTCTTTTTATGGGCTATCGATCCATTTAGAACTCGATGTGTTTGACTCAAGGACATATTTTAATAAGAAACCCGGCTATACCCTTTATTTGAAATTAAGAAAAAATCTATTTTTCTCCATACGTAATAGACGGTAAATATTTATGCAGAATTCTTGTGTAATTGTGGTATTTTCGAATCGAACTGGTAGTTCCATGTACTGGAACACTGAAACACAAAGGGTTTAGCAACAGATATATGTAGCATTACAAAAAATAATCTTGTAGGCTTATATCCTTTTATTAATAGTTTAGTAAACACACAGATTTCTGCAACTTTACATGTGTAAAATTACAGATATTTTTATGGTGTACGGGGGGAAACTTTTATATTGTATTCACACCGCTATTTTTCAAAAAATACATTTTGAAGTATATTTGTCTTGAAAATTTTATCAAACCGTATGTTGAAGATTTTTCTTTTGAAAAATTTGCGCGAGGTACCATCAAAAATTTTTGCCTGTAACTGAAACTTTGCGATGCCGCAATAGGGTTTATTTTAGGGTGTATTTCTTTTTTCTGGTACGATATAGAAAACTGCTTAACTTTATTTTTTGCATAATATAATGATTAAAATGAAGAGAAGTCAATAAAATATTGCTTTATTCAAATACCACTTAAAAGAAAAGCTATAATTTAAAAATATTTTTAATAACTTTTTGTTACATAATGCTTTCAACACTAATAAAAGCTTGTTGCTATTGCTCCGAACGGAGGGAGAGTAGGGGCAGATAGGAATTCTTATAAACAAATTAAGGGGGGTCAGGGGTTGATCGATACGGAAAAACATGTAAACAGAGCTCTCGTTTCGAGTCCATATAAAAACACAAGTATTCAATGTAATTAATTTAAACTTTCTGATATTTTAAAGATATGTTTGTAGTTTTATAAAATTATAAAATGAAGTACCTCAATGTAATATAATAAGAAATATAGTAAAATATATGTAACACAATTTTTGAAAAAAAAATTGTTATATCACCAACACGAAGATATCTTAACGTTGAATTGACACAAGAACCTAATTTTTGCTTTAAAATGATCCGGAAACTTTACTCTATAGAATGAATTAAGGATATAACTATAACTCAAAAACAACATTATTAAAAAAACTCTTAAATTGAAAAATTGAAAAAACTTCTAAAACTTTTTTTCATTAAAAATACTCAAAATATTAAATTATCTAAACGATATTAATTCATTCTATGGATAGGCTATTTCCATGAGTACTTGTAGTGTAAGTCACAGGCTACGATTTTTGGCTACCAGTATTATAGAACAAAAAAAATGTGATTAATTTTATTGGCACATTCTCATAAGGCCAAGCAGACTTTTCGAAAATAACGGTGGCTAACAAGCATAGCAATTAATAAGTTATGTGACTTACACTACAGAACCCATGGATATAGCCGATAATGATGTTATACGCATGCAAAAAAAATTAAGCCATTCTATCAAATAGTTTTTTTTTAAATCTTGGTGTTAGTCGTCAAAAATCAAGTTTTGAGAAAACGCGACTTAAAGTTGAAATTATATCGGTGCGGCTATGAAAGTGTTGATACATAAATGCTTATAACTCCGTTAAAAAAGCAAATATTTTTATGTGGCTTTTTGCATTGAGTAAAAAATTAATTGACTAATCAAACTAGACCATAAAAAAATCGATTTTTTGAAAAGTTTTCAACCTTTGAACCCTTTTAAATGGACAATATTCTTTCTCTTTTATTTATTTATAAACACAAGCTCCATTTCAAATATACTTCACATATGGTTTCTACAGCCGTGATTATATATACATATGTTGTGTTTGGTTGGTGGGTGAGAAGAAGAGATGGGAGGAGAAACACTTTTTATTTGTTTCTACCCACAACTAGGCCAAAAAAAAAAAAATGATCGTGATAGTGACTGGTACATTACGAAGAATGGAGGCCAGCAAACGACCCAAAAGTGACCATCCTTACTTCACTTAAAATAATAAAAATATTCTTTTAATCTTGAAGATGATAAATTAAATACAAAATTATAAAATATAAATTTGAAGAAAAGGTAAAGTTACCTGTGAAGTCCTTGGCAGATGATGAGTAGTAAATCCAGACACATATACAGGAATTAATACACCAATTAGTTGAAGATTAATATTTATTTATTTATGAAATACTTGTATTTCTTTCATGAAAAAAATCGAATATCTTCTTTATAGAAAACATTTTTGTTTCTCATAAAAATTAAACATTTGTTTTATAGTAAAAACTTTACAAATGAAGATGTATTTTTAAATTGATATATTCCAAACACAACCAACATTCTTCATCATAACACATTTTTTTTTTTGATATATCTTGACAGTATGAACTTGAAAAATTTCTCATAACACACAAAAGGAAAATAACATCATTTTCTTCAAAAAGAAACATCACTTAAATATATGTATGTTTTAAATATGTATATATTATCAGACGAGAATTTTATATAGATATGCACCAATATTTTCGATGGATCGCCCCGTGAATATTCAAATTTATTTGTATGAAGATGGGCCAAATAGCAAATTAAAATGACGAAAGAAATTATAAAGTCAATACGTTATGTAAATATGTAAGATCACTTCTTGAAAGAACATTCTTCAACTCACGAAAGAAAATCTTCACCTCTGCATGCTTTTCAGAGTACGGAGATCACATGAAAAGATTATTGAAGAAACTTGAGCACAAAAAGCAGTTGAAGAAAATTATTAATGATGAGATGATAAAAATAAAATAAATATTTAGAAGACACATGACGACATTCTTCTTTAGTTATAAAGCTAACACGAGATCAACGAACAGAAGATCCATGGTGTGCCCTTATTTACACAATAATTTCGGGATGCCTTTGAAGGGGCCTTGCTCCTGGCGGCCTTAAAAAATCAACCTTTCCTGAAACCATGGCGTGATCATAGCAGCCTGAAATGTTGCCCGTATACAACGGTCTGGAGGGGCGCACGCACACATGCCCCGAAAAATTCCACCCAAAACTTCCAATCATCCGACCGCATTCATTACGGCAGGTGTCTAACAGCGCAACTCACGCAGGTGGCCGAGAGCCCAGGGGAAAAAAAGAAAAGGTTACTGGAATCCCAAAATACGCCAATTTGGCAGCGAGCGAAAGAGGGGGAGGTGACAAAATAAGCCAAGTTACGATGCAAAGTATGGAGAAATATGAATTTATTAAAAAGAGAATTGATAAACACCTAAAGAGGGGAGGCCAAAGCAGGTGGCCCTGTGCTGAATGACTTAAAATACGTCACCTGTGGAAACGAATTTGATAGGCTAGGGGTGTGTCCGAATAAACGGAAGTTCCACCCAAAGAACAAGCGAGAATGTTCTCGAACGATCTCCAAAACCGGAAGGAATGATTTCGAACAGGATTTTACCGGCTTGGAACATTCGAAAGCTAAGTAAGAAAGAAAACATTACAGGCGACGAAATGAAAATACACGAAACCGAAATAAAATTTAAATTGAGAACATTAATAAAAAGGAAGGTGATATGAAATAAAATGGCTAATAAAATTGAATTATACTAAACATATGGGGGGTTATCGAGTAACCACCACATATTACCCAGGGTCCCCCAAAAGAAAATATTGGTGAGATGACAAAAATGACAATTTTCATCGAGACAATATTTTCTAACACATGTACAAATATACTAAATAATTACACAAAATAAATGTATCAGAAATAGTTATAGGAATATAAATAACTGTTTTGCATGATGTTCAAATACTAAAAGAAAAATACTTATTGTTATGATAGTAATCCTTATATGTTAAAGTGGAAGGTATACAAAATTTCTTCCAGAAGTATCTATCATATATTAAAAAAAAATTTAAAGTCTATGTGCAAAACAACAGTCCTTAACTTTGACGAGTCTCTTGTTAGGCTGTGCAAAATGCACTATAACAGTAGAATGCTTTAGCATATGTCAAAATATTTGATTATACAATAATATGTATATCTATATTCTTAGTTGTCAACAAAATGAAACATATTGTAACTGTATATGAATCATACAATAACTATATATAAAATATATGGTTTCAAATAACACATGATAACTTGAATGAATTTGTAAGTTGAAAATTGAACAATAAAAAATATATATATAAATGGTGCAGAGAGATTAGTTAGGCTCTCATAAAAAAATATTTACTTATATCACCACATAGCCTTTTAAGCTTTCAATAAATCTTAAATGAATAACTTTAGTATTATTCAATAACACATTTTCGCAAAAAAATAAAATAATAAGTTGCAAAAAGAATGGCAACAAAAGCATGATATTATTTTTCAATAAAAATATCTTCAAAATGAATATAATAACTTTCAAAGAGAGAATCTTTACACTCTCATAAAGGAATATTCTTGAACATTTTCAATATAAATTGACAATAATTGCATAAATACCTTTAATACTATACTTCATTCAAAATAAACATAAAACATAAGATGTTTAATATTCTGAAAAAGGAAGGAACTTATATGAACATGTCAATCTTATATATGACTTGATAATGTCAACTTACAAAGAAAAATCAATTATGTCAAAATTTTATATAGAAGATATCTTGAACATATTTACATGTAATTTTCAAACATTTTTAAAAAAATTAAGTAAGTGATCACTTTTGCATTTGTCATAAATCAAGAATTTGCTTTATATAAATATATATAATGACTCATTCACCATCTTTGGATCCAAAGTATAAACACACAAAAGTATACAAAAAAAAATATATACTACTTATGGTGAGTCATACACTTTCTATACTTCAACAAGAAGAGAAGAAATATTAGTATGAACAAGTTTATCATGCATTTTCTTGTCTTTTTTTTTTTATCAAACGAGGTTAAATGTTAAAGCATGCATGCATTGTAAAGAGAAGTCACAATAGAGAAAATAATTTGATGAGTACTCATCTTTATGTTTACCTTATATCAATTACAATTTCACCTTTCTTATTAGAATAAAACATTTGTCAAAAATCACTTTAAATGATGACATAATATTATAACAAGAATATAAAAAGACAAATTCTTTCTCCATTTTTTGCATCAACTATTGTAATTAAAGACTTTATAAGATTTAACAGTAGTAGAGTATAGCATACATGAGATTATATGTATGTATTGTAATAATTATGACTTATAGATAGATACAGTAAATAATAAAACTATTGAAAATCATACATACATCAAGAGGATGACTGCTGAATTGTATCAGGGAGAAGAAGACTTAAATAATGAAGAAAAAAAAATAACAACAGCTGCCTGCAGCTTGGAGAAAAGAAAAAAAAATTACATAGTGATTCTTCTTACTGGAGTATCAGTCTGGCTAGCTTAGACTGATTATACTACAAAGCAATAGTCATCCTGAAAAAGGAAAAAGAAAGTTAGTCTATTTCTTATACAGTTTATGATTGCGAGGGCGAAGATCATAATTTTTATATTGAGTGGACTTGTTTTTATCACCAGTATGAGTACCATCAGGAGGAGCTTGTGACAGTACTGACTTACTGGAACATGAAGATGTTTGTTGTGACTTGGAAGAAGAAAGAATTTGAGGAGATGTGTTACATGTAGCATCATGATTTGAAACTTGAATAGAAGAGTGTTGTCTCACAGGAGTGGAGGATGCATTATCAACAGCTGATTGATCATGTGATGCATTTTCAGAAGAAACTGAAGGATGTTGCAGTGCTTCATTTCTCTTTTGAAGCTTCAAGATTCGATTAGTGTGAATCAACATAGGGGAAGCATGACTATTATTGGAATCTTGAATTTGAATGAGCACAGGAGAAATTATTTTCTTCACCACATATGGGCCTTGTATTTTCTTGTTAAACACATTGGGAAATTTTACGTAAACAATGTCATTAACATTGATGTTGGAAAACTTTAATTTTTCTCTGGATTTTTGGTACACCTTTTGTCTAGATGATTCGTTATTCTTGTAAGCTTGATAGTATATTTTTTCAATAACATCCATCAATTTATGAATTTCATATGCAGTATTGAGAATTTTCCATGAAACTTGAGTTTTATAATTGGAATAAATGTCGTTTATCTCTCTTCCAAAATGAAGAAGATTTGGAGAGAATTTTGTAGCTGGATGAGGTGTAGCATTATATATGGATTGGTGAATTTTTAGAGCAGTTGGTATATCACATCCTTGTGAAGCCATTGTGTTCACAGACGATTTTATTTGAGAATTGACTCGTTCGCTTAAACCGTTAGCTTGGGGATGGGCTACAGAACTATGCTCCAATTTAATGCCAAGCTTTTTGTTAAAATATGAAAACATATCACTCGTAAATTGAGAGCCATGATCAGTGAGAGTTAATTCGGGTTTTCCATGAGTGGAAATATAATGCAATAAGGCTTTTGTAACTGACTCAGCACTGATATTATTCAAGGCATATAATTCTAAATGACGAGAGAAATGGTCTATCATGGTCAACACATATTGACGATTTCTCAATGGGCCGAGTAAATCCATAGAGACCTTTTGATTGGGAGCAGTTGGGAGTGGTGCAGGTAGGTATGGAGCAGTGTTTTTTTTATGATTCTTATTTACTAAACAAATTTCACAAGAGTTGACATAATTAATGGTATCAGAAACAAGGGTTTTCCAGGTAAATCTTTTCTTTAAATTAACAATGGTTTTATGAATTCCAGTATGAGTAATATGAGCAATTCTTAAGGCTTTTGCTCTAAGTGACACAGGTAAAACAGCTTTGTGTAGCTCGATATCTTCTGAAGAGAAATGACCATTATAGCAAAGTAACTCATTACTTGGATTAATATAGTAGCCATTTAAACTTTTAGATTTTTTGTTATTTTTAAGATCTTCATAAATTTGTTTAATTTTTGGGTCCTTTTGTTGTTCAGAGAAGATGGTGTGATCAAGAATTTCTAATAATGGATCTTGATTATTATCATTATTAGGAGGTGAAGAATCACTCAGAAGATGACATGTGTGGTGTATTTTGTCAACTAAACCACATGGAAAGTGAGGAATGTCATTAAGTAAATCATTTTGATTATCAACAATAGGTAAAGGTTCTTGTGAAGTAATAAGATCTGGATTATTATTGAGATCTTCAGTAGGAATGTGAGGTGTTCTACTCAGAAAATCTGCTAACACATTCTCTTTGCCTGGTACATGCTGGAATGTGTACGAATATTCTGACAGTTCTAACATCCAACGAGTAGTAATATCAGCAGGTGATGTAGCTTTTTTATAATTATTAAGTGGCTTTGCATCAGACAATAGAATAAAGGGTCGACCAAAAATATAGTATTTAAAAGCAGTTATGCCTTTGTAAATGGCATAGAGTTCCAGTTTGATGGCAGGGTAGTGCCTTTCTGATTGAGATAGAGTTTTGGAATAATAGGAGATGGGTTTAAGTTCACCATCAAATTTTTGCATAAGAACAGCTGAAATTGCTGTCTTTGATGCATCTGTATTAACATAGAACGTTTCATTCCAGTTTGGGAGATTGAGCATAGGTTTATGGAAGAAAATGTCTTGTAATTTTTTAAATGCATTTTCTTGTTCAGATTTCCAAGAAAACTTATTTTTAGGTTTGGTGACTTCAATGAGAGGAGTAATCAATTTAGAAAAATTAGGTATAATTGATCTATAAAATGAACACAAACCGATAAAACTCTTTGTTTGCCTCTTGGTTTTAGGCGTTGGAAAAGAAGTGATTTTTAAAATATTACTTGTAATAGGAAGAATTTTATGATCTGTGAGTTGGAAACCCAAAAAGTTAATGCTTGTTTGCATGAATGCACATTTTTCAGGAGACAGAGTAATGTTATTAGCAATGAGAATGTCTAATAGTTTTGTGAGTTTCATGGACATTTCTTCAAATGAATTAGCACCCACTACAATATCGTCTTGATATGCATAACAGGAATCAATTTGAGATAATTGAATAACAGAGTCGATTAATTGTTGGAAAGTGCTGGCGGCCGTCTTCAGGCCAAATACTAGACGTAAATAGGTAAAAATTCCCCATGGAGTAGTAAAACTAAGTTTATCTTGCATATCTTTAGGTACAGCAATTTGCCAATATGCAGAGGGTAAGTCAAGAGTGGTATAATATTTAAATTTTGACAACTGCACCAATAGATTTTGAATTCTAGGAAGAGGATATGATGATGGGATTATAATCGAATTTAACAATCTTAAATCAAGAGCCAAACGATACTTTTGAGGCTTAGACATATCAGTTCTCTTCTTTTTAACAAGAAGCATGGGACACGCCCAAGATGAATTTGATCTCTCAATAATACCAGCGTTCAACATTTGATTAATTTGGTCAAGAGCTTCTTGCTCGAGTGCTTGTGGTACAGGAAAAGGTAATGTTTTTACTGGATGAGAATTTAACATGGTAAACTGAGGATTGACCAGGTCAGTATGACCTAAAGTGTCAAGAGATTTCGAAAAGGCAAGCGCTTTACTACATAATAATTTTGTTAAAGCTTCCCTTTCATGAGGAGGTAAATGTTTAAGATCAAAGTCATTTGGAGATAATTCTTGAATACGTTTTCTTTTAATCTCTTCAGATGGCAAAATTAAATTACAGTATTCGTTTTCAAATTCTAAATCAAAAGAGTATTCTTCAATATCTTTTTCATCTACATTGATACATTTACCAATAATTGAATTTTTATTTAAATGAATATCGAGCTTTGATATATTCTGACATACAACCAAAAATAAATCATTTTGAATTGAAGATTTTGAGTGCAATGATTGATGTAACACAAGACCTTTATTTTTTAAATTGGGTTTGAAAACAAAATATTCAGATGGAGGATTGAGATACTTAACATGTAAATAAACAAACGAATTAGGAGGTATTAATTCTCTATTAAGTAATTGTACCATGTTGGAATTCACCAAGACCTTATTACCATAATTTAAATGAGTTTGCTTTTCACCAACATAGCTATCATCATTAGTATTCTCAGATGAGAAATTCTTGCTAGGAATATTATTATCATTATTAGACACATAATTCACCATATTACCATAATCAGTTGGAAAATAATTAGGAAAATAAGTAAAATTACCATCAATATAAGGATTATGAAAATTCATAGCAGAATGAGCCATATTATTTGTACACAAACCATTATTTTGAACATTATAATTATAAGGATAGGTTGTATAATTGTTGGACAACTGTAAATTTGAATTATCATACCTTGCACAAGTATTATCAATGTAAGTATCACTCGTTAGATTATTTGACATAGATTCTTCATAATAAGACATTTTGTGTGCATCGAGAGAATATGGTACATTTGAATTCACATAATTATATTCAGAATTCATAAAATAGCAAGTAGGAGATTCATTATAACTTTGAAAAGGAATGTGTTTGTCCTTAATTAGGAAAGACTTAAAACTTGGAGAAATAGTAATAGAATGCTTGTTAATAAACTCAAAGCCAAGTATGGCTTGAAAGTGAACATTTTGAATTTTTGTAAGGTAAAATACATGATGAAAAAAATATTTATCAATTTTAAATGCTATCTCTATGCATCCTTTGAAGAAAACCTTAGAATTTATGGTTGACACGGATACATTCCTGGATAAAAATTTGTAATGAAGCCTGGATTTAATGCTATTAAAGCATTCTTCATCCAAGAGAGATAAACTTGATCCAGTATCTATTAATGTGGAGATTTCATTATGTTGAACATTTATTAGGATGCATGGAAGAACATAAGAGTTGTTAAAAGAACTGCATATGACATGATTTTCTTGTATGTCATCGTTGATTTGAAAATTTTGTTTGGAAGGCAAAGAATTATATGAAGAAGAAGATTTGTTAAATTTAGATGTCATAGGAGAAGTTTGGACAGCTGTGGATGACACTAAAGTGACTGACGAGCGTTTGTCCAATTGTTGATGTTTGTTGTTGTTGTCAAAGTGTACTGACCCTGAATGAGAATTACGGGAGAGAAGGCGGTCAGTAGAACCAGTCTCCCTTATTTGTTTAAATGATAAACATTGTTGTTATTTTCAGAAGAAGAAGAGGTGTGGCCTTTCTTTCTGTAAGGGTGAGACGAAATTTGAGTTGAAGAGTTTTGATTAGAATTACTAATAATGTTTTTGAATTTGTAGCATGAGTCCATACGATGATTAAATTTCCCACAGAACGCACACTGCACAACATCTCGTCTGTGATAAAAGGATGTAGAATTTTTTTTGTGAGAAAACTTATCAAAGGTGGGTTGATAAGGACGATTCCGGTAAAAATTACGTTGATGAATATTATTGTTACGTTTATTTGTAGCCTCTTGTCTCGGTGGAAAAGGCGAAAATGTCCTAGGTCTTCTTTGAAAATTACGAGAAGTATGAGAACTGTCCTTTTGAGTTTGTAAAGGAGAGTAGTTGGTTTGAGAATTGTGATAAATTTTATCCTTCGTATGCTTTATAGGAGTTTTATGAAGAGTATTACTAGAATTATCGTGGACATTTTCAGAATCGATACAATAGGCTTGATTAAAATTCTCATAAGATTTTTTAGGGGGAGAGTCATATATATTTTGAAGAAAAGTTGCTCGTTCAAGAGCTAATTCGAAGGACGTAATATTTTCTTCTAAGATTTTACGTTTGATTTGTTTAGGCAAAGCCTCAAGAAAATGAGTAAACTTTAATGAATTAAGAGCAGAAAGATCCAATTTTGGATAAGCAAGTCGAAGTTGTTTATCCAACCGAAAAGCAAAATTTTTAACTGATTCATTTGAATCTAAGGTCAAGTTCTGTAAAGATTTTAGAGAAACAGATTTTTTTGTGGGTAAGAAATAGTCTATAAATGCCTTTCGAATTTCACTAAAATTAGAGTTCTTGAGCTGTGACTGAGTTTCAAGAAAGAAGAGTAAGGCGGTGCCCTCAAGTTTTGATTTAAAGAGAACAAAAAGTTCCTTGTCTGTAAAGTTATTTAGTTCCTGTAAGTCAGATAATTGATCGAAGAAAAATTCTACAGTCTGAGGGTTACCGTCGAAAGGTTGGATTGCAATATTTAGTTTGGCTTTTGGAGGCATGATGAAAAATTTAATATAAGAGCTCAATATATGACATGATAAATTTGGTTATTGACTGGTCTTGTGATGAATAATATATATATAAATTGACCCGTTATTTAAAATATTGATGACTTTCATATACGTCATAAACCATTTTTATATATTAAAAAAAAAGAAGAAAAATATATACTAACATATTAGTATCATATGAAGAATATAAGACCTAAATATTTTATGTAAATATTTATATATAATATGGCTCAAAACATAAATTATTATATGTATGACAAGAAGAATAATTTATCTTAGCATGAACAATAATTTTTACCAGTACCTCCGTTAAATAATGCATATATATATTAGTTGCAAAATATAGCAAGACAAGAAAAAATATAAATGGAAAAATTATGCTATATATATATCATGCACTGCTCCAGAAAAATATTATTTCAGTATAGAATCAATATGTTGCAATTAATTACTGCACCACTCTCAATAAAATATAATTAATAATATTAATGTATGAAGAAAATAACTTGAAAAATAATGAAGAATTAACTGAAGATAATGACGACAATATGTATAAATATAACAAAAATACGATGGTGGCAAAGGAAAAATGGATGGTCATGGAATGTTGGACACGCTTTGGTCAGTGCACCAAAGAAAATAAGAAATGTTGTGTTTGGTTTGTGGGTGAGAAGAAGAGATGGGAGGAGAAACACTTTTTATTTGTTTCTACCCACAACTAGGCCAAAAAAAAAAATGATCGTGATAGTGACTGGTACATTACGAAGAATGGAGGCCAGCAAACGACCCAAAAGTGACCATCCTTACTTCACTTAAAATAATAAAAATATTCTTTTAATCTTGAAGATGATAAATTAAATACAAAATTATAAAATATAAATTTGAAGAAAAGGTAAAGTTACCTGTGAAGTCCTTGGCAGATGATGAGTAGTAAATCCAGACACATATACAGGAATTAATACACCAATTAGTTGAAGATTAATATTTATTTATTTATGAAATACTTGTATTTCTTTCATGAAAAAAATCGAATATCTTCTTTATAGAAAACATTTTTGTTTCTCATAAAAATTAAACATTTGTTTTATAGTAAAAACTTTACAAATGAAGATGTATTTTTAAATTGATATATTCCAAACACAACCAACATTCTTCATCATAACACATTTTTTTTTTTGATATATCTTGACAGTATGAACTTGAAAAATTTCTCATAACACACAAAAGGAAAATAACATCATTTTCTTCAAAAAGAAACATCACTTAAATATATGTATGTTTTAAATATGTATATATTATCAGACGAGAATTTTATATAGATATGCACCAATATTTTCGATGGATCGCCCCGTGAATATTCAAATTGATTTGTATGAAGATGGGCCAAATAGCAAATTAAAATGACGAAAGAAATTATAAAGTCAATACGTTATGTAAATATGTAAGATCACTTCTTGAAAGAACATTCTTCAACTCACGAAAGAAAATCTTCACCTCTGCATGCTTTTCAGAGTACGGAGATCACATGAAAAGATTATTGAAGAAACTTGAGCACAAAAAGCAGTTGAAGAAAATTATTAATGATGAGATGATAAAAATAAAATAAATATTTAGAAGACACATGACGACATTCTTCTTTAGTTATAAAGCTAACACGAGATCAACGAACAGAAGATCCATGGTGTGCCCTTATTTACACAATAATTTCGGGATGCCTTTGAAGGGGCCTTGCTCCTGGCGGCCTTAAAAAATCAACCTTTCCTGAAACCATGGCGTGATCATAGCAGCCTGAAATGTTGCCCGTATACAACGGTCTGGAGGGGCGCACGCACACATGCCCCGAAAAATTCCACCCAAAACTTCCAATCATCCGACCGCATCCATTACGGCAGGTGTCTAACAGCGCAACTCACGCAGGTGGCCGAGAGCCCAGGGGAAAAAAAGAAAAGGTTACTGGAATCCCAAAATACGCCAATTTGGCAGCGAGCGAAAGAGGGGGAGGTGACAAAATAAGCCAAGTTACGATGCAAAGTATGGAGAAATATGAATTTATTAAAAAGAGAATTGATAAACACCTAAAGAGGGGAGGCCAAAGCAGGTGGCCCTGTGCTGAATGACTTAAAATACGTCACCTGTGGAAACGAATTTGATAGGCTAGGGGTGTGTCCGAATAAACGGAAGTTCCACCCAAAGAACAAGCGAGAATGTTCTCGAACGATCTCCAAAACCGGAAGGAATGATTTCGAACAGGATTTTACCGGCTTGGAACATTCGAAAGCTAAGTAAGAAAGAAAACATTACAGGCGACGAAATGAAAATACACGAAACCGAAATAAAATTTAAATTGAGAACATTAATAAAAAGGAAGGTGATATGAAATAAAATGGCTAATAAAATTGAATTATACTAAACATATGGGGGGTTATCGAGTAACCACCACAACATATATGAGTAAGAATAAGAATGGCAAACGTTGTGGTATCCCATATTTAAGAATTAGAGAAATTTATAATAATTTAGCAGTTTTAAAAATAATTTTGTATTTTCATAAAAATAGATTGAAGACTAAAACAAAATACAGAATATAATTTTCAACTAAAGACTATTATTATAAATAAAAAGAGGCAATTTTTATTAGATCAAAAATGATATTGATATCAAAAGACACCCCCCCCCTCTAAAGATATATTACGATATCACCCCTCTACCTTAAAATGATAACATTATTTATGCCCATCTCCTAACAAAATTTAAGAAATTATGTTTTACGACTTTTTAAATCCAAAACGTCAAACATAATGCACGCTGAACGGGAAAGTGGCAAAAAAATAAGCCATGATGTGGTAATAAAATTGCGAATATGGATAACGTTTCTTGTTTTTCTTATATTATGTCAGGAACATTAAAGTAAAACAACAGCAGGTTAAATGCATTTTCAATGTAGCTTCAGGATAAAAAACACACATATTTACTTTTATTTTGCAGAAAGTAAATTTAGAAATTATGCATCACAACCATAACCATTTTCGTGCAGAGTTATAATAGGTTTAGACACGTCACAGGTGACGCTTTTACTCACGTATGTTTTTTTCTTTCTTTTGGAAATTTAATATGCTTAAATAAAAAACAGGATAGAGAAAAAGAGAATTTTTTGGAGAATATATTTGTACGTTATTTTCTTGAAAATATATGGAAAACATGAAAAAAGAACCTACATATTGAAAGAAAAATATACATAAATAAGAGATTGAATAAAAATTATCTGAATTAGATGAGATTATTATCATTGAGATTATTAATTTCATTTAGATGAAAATACTCTAAAAATTACAACCTCTGACAATAAAGTTCGGTGAATGGATTCAGAAAGGGCTATCTGGCAACACTAGAGAAACAAAACGCAGCAAATACATAGTAGAAGGTGTTGACCAACTTCCATCACCGTTATTCAGTTGAGCGTTGTTTATGTTCTGTGTAAGACGTGCTTTACAAAGTGCTTGTTTAGCGTGTTGGTTCTTAACTGAGAACAGGAAAATTAAAGATTAGTTTAAAACGAACAAAATATTAGTTTAAAAAATTGTTTTGAGCTTCGCAAGACACGAAAGAAGCTCATGAGGGGTGTTTCAAATTTGCTATCCACCATACTCGCCAGATCACAATATCCCTGGCTTTTTCCTATTCTTACAACTCAAACTGAAATGAAAGAGATTTGACGATATTCCTGACATCAAATGAAGCATGACAAAGCTGTTAACTCAATCCCAACAGAAAACTGCTTGCAAAATTTCCAGGAGACGTATAACAGTTATCAGCGATGAATAGTTATGGGAGGTGACAATTCAAAGGAGAGTATGGTAACTTTCTTTAATATTTCTTTCACGTAGATGTTACAGGATTATTCGCCAAACTTTATTGTCAGAGGTTGTATTTTAATACCTTCAGGAGCAATGTATTTATATTTGTAAAATACATAAATGATTGAATAACACGGGGATTTTTAAACAAATTCATTTGGAAATAGATAAAAGCTTTTCTTCAAGTATTTCATAAAATAAATTTTTCAATTTTAAATTCTGGTATTAATGGGCCGTTTAGGAACTAAAATTTGGCGATATAAAAATGGACCGCTGTCCTTGAAGGTGATTTAATGGAACTACACTACTCAAAACAATTAAAGGATATTTGAAGTTTTATATAAAATAAAGATATAAACGAAATTTTTTTTTGCCAAAAATAGAAGAACAGAATTACAAATGCAAATTTTTCTGGTTTTCAAACTGTAGAGCATGCAAATTTTGAGTTCGACGTCAAAAACGTCGCTTCAGCGGCAGCGAATGAAATTTGACTTTCAACTGGATAAAAGAGAATGAAGACAAGGATGATCGGCATTCAGTGATTGCTTTGTTTCGATGAGTACGATGTCTCAGCGAAGTCATTTGACAGATTCAGAAGCTTGGAGAATTGTTGGTAGGTTAGAAGGGGGCCAAACTCAAGCCGAAGTAGCGCAAGTCATTGGAGTGTCACAAAGTGTCATTTCCAGGATCTGGAACCGTTTTTTGGAGAGTGGATGTGCAGGACGAAGACCAGGGCAAGGTCGTAGACGGGCAACAACGCCCAATGAAGATCGGTATTTAGCGTTAACAGCTCGGAGACACCGAAACATGAACGCTACTCTTCCCCAACAACACCTTCGGTCGGCTACAGGCACCACGATTTCAACTCAGACTGTCCGAAACCGGCTCCATGCTGTAGGTCTGTATGCTCGCCGACCGATGGTATGTGTTAGATTAACATCAAGGCATCGTCGCGACCGCAGGGAGTGGGCAACCGAGCATGTCAACTGGAGGAGAAATGAATGGAGCAATATTATGTTTTCTGACGAGTCCCGTTTTTCTGTGTATCCGGATAATAGGCGTATTTTCATCTGGAGGGACCGTGGCAGTAGGAATAATCCTGCGTTCGTGCACGAAAGTGTCAGATTTGGCGGTGGAGGAGTGTTGGTGTATGGTGGAATCTCCATTGACGGGCGCACTGACCTCTACATCATTCGAGATGGAGCTCTGACTGGTCGCCGATATAGGGATGAGATCCTCAGACCAATTGTAGTCCCTTACGCTACAGCAATCGGAGATAACTTCATTTTAATAGACGATAACTGCAGGCCACATCGTGCAAACCTGGTGGAGGATTTCCTTTTCGAGGAAGGAATTGTTCGAATGGAATGGCCAGCGTGTTCTCCGGACATGAATCCAATCGAGCACGTTTGAGACGCTCTAGGAAGACGAGTTTCTGGCTGCCAACAACCCCCACAAACTCTCCAAGAACTGGAAAGAGCTCTTCTAGAAGAGTGGGACAGAATACCCCAACTCGTCATTAATAGCCGCATTGAATCCATGCCTCAAAGGTGTTCAACGTTGCTGGCCACCCGTGGAAACCATACCCCCTACTGAAAATGTTTTTCTTTAAAGAAAACACCTTTTCTTATTCTTTTTTTCTCATATGCACAAATTGTGTTTTTTTCCTTTTGTACACAAATGCGCAATAAAATGCATTTTTTTCTGCCAAACATGTGTAATTTATTCTCATATAACCTACTATGTCTGTTGACCATGTATCAATCAGCTAAAAAGTTTCCCAGATACAAAATCCACCTAAAACTGCAATATCCTTTAATTGTTTTGAGCAGTGTATATCTTCGATCCTTTAATTCAGTTTTAACCACTTAACTGATTTTCCCTTCCGACGTACGGGCAAGAAGGGTTTGCTTGAATCATCACTTGAAGCCTTTTGACAAATCTAATTTTTTTCTATACAATTTCATACTACTTAATGGCAAAAATGTTACGACTAAATTTTATGAATATTTTAGGATAAAAAGTGGTGTTACCATGTTTCCATTTTTTTGTACATAAAAAGAGAATCGGTTAAGTGGTTAAAAAACTTCCGTCGAACTACAGTACCACAAATTCATAATAAACCATATGCGTTTGAATTAAATCATATGCACAATTTAATCACTATTAACTGGGATGTTGGACATTTTTTATTTTTTAACTAACTTAAAATATTTGTTTTTATTTCAAGTAAGCTTTGAGCAAGGACTTTTATTCTAATGTATTACAGTCATATCATAAATGTCTCTCAAGTGTAAATGCAATTTAGAAGAAAATTTAAAGTAGATCCCTTACTCAACTTACAAGCAATATCATTAGAGATAACTTTGAGGCAAATTGAACTGTTAAATTATTTTCGCCGTCAATATTTAGAAAGACCTAGGTTATGATAACAAACCGCAAATTATGAGACTTTGCTAAAACAAATCTGGCAAAAAAAATCAAGAAATCCTGAAGTAAATAAAGGTATTCATTAATTTTTTCCAGTATGAATTTTTCCAGTAATTTTTCCCAGTTTCAGGCTTTCCTTCCCCCCCCCTCTTTTTTTGCGGACGACTTAGGCCGGCAGTGAAAGGAGAGTGGGAAGATTTTTTTTATTATATTTATTTATTTTTTATTATTTATTATTATTAATTTTTATGTATTTATTTATTTTTGACAGTTCGCCTCTTTATTAGGTGTAATAGGACTTTGTCCGTACAAGATGTCGGACCCGCTCTAATGGGGCAGCCCGTGGAGCCAGTTTTTCTCAGTGGAGTACGGTAGAAAGGCGGGTTTTTGTCTCCCTCTGCAACGCTCTCGTCTGCCTTGTTATTTTTCATTCAGCGGTACGACTTAGCTTTTCGGCCATTCTCTGATCATTTTAATTCCCTCAAAATTGCCCCCACTTTCAGCTAAATTCAATACCATCATTTAGGCTGAAAAACATCCAGTCACATTTCGTCTGGTATGATGAGTTCAAGGTGTGCGGCAACAAATCACATAGTTAACCCAATGTGCAATAAACCACAAAGATTATCAACAAAGCACTTAACCTACACAGCCGACCCGGGTACTTGTCTTAGTGATTCGCCACTTTGCTGGCTAAAATTCCATCATGTATGCTAATGGCACCTGGTGCATGTAAAATCCGTCGTGGGTGCAATGTCATCCAAGTTATTTGTGAATTATACCTCTGGAGGTGCCTTGCCAGGTGAAGGTCTCGTCATCTGATCAAGGTACTAAATTACAAGACCATCTTGGGAAGCCATTTGCAGTTCAAATAACAGGATGTAAGATTGAATAACAGGCGAAACAAAGTATGCTGAACGAGAAGCAAGTACTGCAGAAATAATAGCATGCGAAGGAAAGGGATCAGGTTTATTGCCACGTTTAGGCAATTGGGCGGTCATCCGCCCCGATATCAGGTATCTAACCCTTTAAGCTGAGATAACTCGGCAGGTAGGGGCCTGGTCATTGGTTAGAAAGAAAGTGTTATACTGAAATGATTTGTTATTGCTGTTTATTTCATTATTTGAATGAAAGTGAGTATTAATAAAATATTTGTTTTAATTATTTTAATAGTGCATACATTTTTGAAAAATCCTGTCTATTTAAAGATCGTATCTATTTAAAGTTCATTCGATAAATCGAATGAAAAACAATGTGTGATATTGGAAAATCCCGTTTAATACAAGTAAAATGCGAAAAAAATGTTTTTTCTTACCGGGTTTAATTTTTTTTTCAGAAAGTTTATAAGTTTCAAAAATATATTTTTCCATTATCATAAATAAAGCCTCAGGTGAATAGTTTAATCATATTCTATGTTATAATAGTTTAATTGTATATACTGCTTATCATACTACCTGTATACTGAAAATGAAAATTGATGATTAAGACTCTTAATAGCAGAAGCGGGAATGATTATTTTTGGGAAAGCCCGTGCAATCCAATAAAAAGATAAAAAAATTTTCTCTGTACCTGATTCAATTTTCTATTTTAGAGTGAAAAAAAGTTTCAATAATGTATTTCTCTACGCATGTCATGAAAATGCGTTAGTAGAGTAGACATATTTGATATTATTTCACAGTCTCTTGGCAGATAAAACAATATTTTAAAGTGCCATGAAAAAATATATTATTCATATCAAATAAGGAGTACATTACTTTCACCGTTTGCATGGGTTGTAGAAATTTGAAGATTCCTAGAATAGCAGGTATGATGTTAAACAAACAAAAGAGATATGGAAGTGATATATCTTACCTTTTTTATTATGTGTATGAATATTATATGACAAAAATTTAATATCAACTCTATTTCTACCGGTATCAAATGACACGTTTTACTTTTTTGGATTTATTGCTCATTTAGTAGCTGTTTTTGATTAACCATTTAATCGTCATGCCCGAGACATCCACGGGCTAGAAGCTTCACGACTTTTATTCGGAATTGTTTGATTCCCACCAGTAAAATAAAATAGTTATAAAATAGTGTAATTGGTTTTACTCTGGTATCATTCCGTTCGTCATTAAGTAAGATAATTTTTTTTAATGCGGTGGGAATAATGAATTTGAATTTTAAACCGTAATTTAATGTGACCATTAAAGAGTTAACACTAGAACATCCGGAAATTTTATTCAAGTTTGATTATAATATTTTACACCAGAATCCTTTTATTGATTTATTTAACCTAAATCTGTGAGGTTTAAATTTAACTTATTTAAAAAAGAATTCTTTCTCGAATTGAAATTTAATAACATGTTTGGAGATGAATCGAATCCATCCGGGCGTTTTAGTGTCAGTACAAAAAAAATTTTATACATTGAGGACTTCCTTTAATGTTTACTAGCTTTTAAGATGGGAATAAAAATAAGCATAAATCAAAACTTTTAACACTAAAACTTCGGAAAATTTTATTTGCTTTCTAAAAAATATTTCACATCAGAAATTTTATTCAAAACAATTTAACTTATGCATTTAAATTATTTTTACGTAACCTAGATTTACCTTATTTCATAAAGAATTTTCTGGTTTCAATCGACAATCATTAAGTACGGGTCCGAACAACCCGTCACCACGGTTCTAGTGTAAAATATATTATTTGATACCGGTAGAAATAGTGTTAAGCTGCAAAAGGGTGAATTTTATCTAAAATACTAATGTCTAAATCTATTATATGTAATAGATAGTGTGAATTAGAATATACTGTGTGGACATAAATGCGTAGATTTATGTGACAGTGTGCTAATTGCTGTAAAAAAACCGTACATATTCAACAACACTGGAAAAAAATTGTAAAGTTATTAAAATTTTTCTTGGAATCTGGGATACATAGAACTTCTTATGTATCAACAACCCGGGTAACAGACAAAATTTCAGTAAGATTGCTGTCACTTTAGTAGATGCTTTTGTAAAACTACGGAGATCTGTAATTTTACAAAAACTTGTTTTGTAGCTTTATATCTTACCTGTACAATTTATAAATAAAATTTTGTAATCATATCGATTTACGTAGCTTTACATCCCTAGAATTACAGATTCTTTTTTAAATGTATGTTGGAAAGCAATTAAATGCTCAAAGATAAGATATGATATTATTGTAAACTTTTATTTATTTATAATAATCTTCTTTGCCATAAATATACCTACCGTAATTTCGGGTGTATAAGCCGCGGATCAAACAATTCTTTTTGGACCCAGAAATCTTATTTAGTTATTGAAGACAAATATTTACGTCGATCTAAGTAGTAACATTTGTTTCTTAAAAAATTCTGGGTCGAAAAAGAATTGTTTGATCCGCGGCTTATACACCCGAAATTACGGTAATTAATTGATTATTTTTAAGTGCATACGTAAAAAGTATTCAGAGGAGCATTTTTGTTTATAAAAGTATTCTATAAAAATATTTTTATATAATACATTCGGATCTTTTTAAAAGGAAAAATTAAAAATGCTTTTTTTTAATGTTGGTTGTACTAGAAAGAATGAGCAGAAAATTAAAATAAGCATTTTCTCCTAGAAATCTATTTCAGAGTTCCATGGAATGAATAAATTTTGAAAGAAAAAACTTCAAGGATCTTAATAAAGAAATGTCCTTCTCTTAAATTATAACCAAAATGCTTTAAAGAAAAAAACTGCTACTACTTGATTATCCCGTCCACCAAAAACCTATCGCCAAACTATAAAATTAAATGCAAAAAATGGATAATCGTGAATGCCATATTCAATGAGAATAAATACGATACACATGTTTAAAACTTCATTAAGCGATTTTTATTTCGACTTGTTAATTGTATTTTTATCAATATTCTACTAATTATTTGTTTTTTTCGTTATTGTAAAAAGTTGTAAAAAGTAGAACATTCGCTTTTTTCTTCTCTAAAACAAAATTCACGCCTCCTTTAATATGTTATAACAAAATAAATCTAAGTGTATTGCGGAATGATTTTAAAAAATTGTGAACAGAGAAAATTTATATGACATTTGTATGTTAAATTATTTGTAAAATTAAAACAAAATAGCAACAATTGAATATTTTCCTCCTGTTGTAGAATTTACAAAGCACGCCTTTGCATGTTATGAAAATTTGGGCACCCGGAGAAAGATTAAGGTGTAAGAATTCATATAATTTGTTAACATCAACTCACAGCTTAAATATTGGACAAATAAATTCCAGTGTGGCCAAAACCAGGGCATCCACCCTAATATTTAATAAAAGAAACTTATATTTTGATCCAGCAGCAGAATTTTTTTCTGCAGTCTGCAACACAAGTAAAAACTTAAAAACAGTCTCTAGACCAATCCCTCGCATTGCATTATATGCACTCAAACCTCCTAAGTATTTGTGATACATATAAAAGGAAAGTACTTTTAAAAATAAGTTGTCTTTGTTCTCAGATTTTTTAACACCTCATGCATTGTCGGAAAAGGGCTATGGGGGGGGGGGTGTCTCCCTTTTGACAAAATTTGCAAGTCTTACGCGATCTTTTGAAGAGATGTCATTTTTCGTGATCTTTTGATTAAATTTGCATTGTTTCACGCTTTTTTAACGAAATTTGACGCTTTTTCAGATTTTTTGACGAAAACTGCCGTTTTTGCTATCTTTTGATGGTAACTGCCCTTTTTTCGCGATCTTTAGACAAAAATTACTGTTTTTCGCGATCTATGGAAGAAATGTTTTTTTTTTTGACGAAATTTGCCGTTTTTGCGATTTTTTGAAGAAATGTGTCGTTTTTTCATGATTTTTTGAGGAAATTTGCAATCGTTTCGCGATTTTTTAGAAGAACTTCGCCGTTTTTTCGTAATTTTTTTGACAAAAACTGCCGTTTTTGGAGATCTTTTGAAGAAATTTCCCTTTTTTAGCGATCTTTTGAAGAAATTTACATTTTTTCGTGATTTTTTTGTCGTTTATTCGCATTGTTTGAGGAAATTTGCCGTTATTAGTGATGTTTTTGACGAAAACTACCGTTTTTCGCGATCTTTTGACGTAAACTGCCGTTTTGGCGCGATCTTTGAAAAAATTTGTCGTTTTCGCGATCTTTTGACGTAAACTGCCGTTTTGGCGCGATCTTTGAAAAAATTTGTCGTTTTCGCGATCTTTTGAAGAAATTTGCCTTTTTTCATGATTTTTTGACGAAATTTGCCGTTTTTTCGCGATTTTTTAAGGAAATTCTCCGTTGTTTTACAATTTTTTGACGAAAATTGCTGTTTTTTCGCGATCTTTGGACGAAATTCGCGTTTTCTGCGTTCCTTTGACAAATTCACGTGTTTTCTGCGATCTATGACGAAACTGATTTTTTTTTCGAAGTCTATTTGTCGAAATTCGCGATACATTTTATTTCCGAATTTTTAATTGTAGGACCGAAATTTTTTAATTTTTGCTAAATTTTTAACCGTTGAAAAATAGTCTGCGGACATTCTCAAGAATCTGCGACGTACGTCGCAACGTTGTGCCGATTCTGTTCCCGGGTATTTTGATAAACAAGAGCTTTTTATAAGTAAACTTTATATTGAAAAAAAATCTGCTTTGCATAATTTATGAGGTTTAATTATGAGACTTTTTAATGACTAAAATTTTCAATTTTATGATCTTACAAATTAAAACAAACATTTTAAAATCAAGGAGAAATAGTGAAAAAACTAGAAGAAATACTTTATGGAATTATATACTGCGCATTCCATGGTAACTTATGTTATATTCAGAACAATTTACTGCAGTAATTTTAGTAAAATAACACTTAAAAAATATTCAAATGTAAAATTAACATGATGTGTCAATAAAACCTATCTAAGCATCAATTTGGATGAAAATTACCTAAAAAATGATAGTGAAAATTACACTTTATATGATAACTTACATTCCTTTTTCAGTAATGGCAGTTACATGGTAAATAAAACTACCAAAACTTAAGAAATAACACTAAAATGTAGTAATTTTCAACTACATTGGGCTTTGATTAAGTTTAAATAGCAAATCCTATCAAATTTACATTCTGAGTATTTTTTTGTGTGTGTGTGTGTTATATTACTAAAATTACTGAAAATAGTTCAAAATGTAATGTAAGTTACCATGGAACGACCCTACTGTTTATTTGTCAGGTAGAGACTAAAGTAAAATCAAATGGTGATAACTTAATAAGAATTACTTTTCAACTTTTGATTTAGCAAGTAAGTTTTTAAACGCATCCTACATCAATGTTTGAAATTTTCGATCATTTTCAGAAATTAGATTGTAAATATTTAGGTTGTTCGTAAAATCCTGCAACAAACTTTATATCAGAATAATATGGACAAGGCAAAAGAAATTTTAACAAGAAACAATATCGCAATTCATTTAAATGTATTGCATGAGAAACAAGCTGGAACTAAATTTTTTATTCACAACTTTATCACAAATCAAAATATTTTAACGAGTTTTTTCATATTAAATTTGTTTCGGTTAAAAAATGTGATAATATCTTTGAAAATGACTGAACTTTGGTCATTAAATTAAAAATACATGCTATAATTGGTGAGAATAAATTACACAATCGAACACAATAACCACAATAGAACACGAAAATGAAACGAAGTTAGAAATTTAATTTAAAAGATGATTACTAAGAGCAAGCAAAATATTAGTTTGCTTGCTAAACAATTATTCATGCAAAAACTTGTACATACCTGGAAGCTTCTCAATTATAAGGTTAGATGAAGAAGGGTAATGAAACTTCCATGACCAACAAATATTGTCGTTCATCCACATTCGCCCGCCATTTTTTACATATTTGAGTTGAGTTAAACTTGGAGTTATGCTCGTTTTTCCAGTAGAGGGAACTATTCAAAAAATATATTCTCGTAACAGATCGTTCTATTCACGATTCATTTTCTAGTGCGCTTTCCCATATTATCGTTGTGCAACTTATGTAAAAATCTCTGCAAATAAATGCTAACACGATAATTCAGTTTCAGTAACTATAGTCTTGTCTGTGAATCTATTCACAGAAATCAAGTTATAATTTCTCGCAATTCAAACGATTAATTATATTAAAGTACCATTTAATCACCAAAGAAATCAGAGACTATAAATTCTCGGTCATTTTGTCGATTCGGTTTATTTCTCTCCTTTATTCGCATAACACAGACATCTATATTTCTAGTTTAGGGATTTAAAAAATGCTTTCTTATTCATTCTAGTTGAAGGCGGTATATATATTTTTTTCAGTGTATACAAGAAAGAACAAGCAGAAAATTAACATAAGGATTTTCTCCCAGAAACCTATTTCAGAGTTACGGGAATGAATAAATTTTGAAAGAAAAAAACTTCGAGGTTCGTCTTAATGAAGTGTCCTCTCTTAAAATATAACTAAAATGATTCAAAGAGAAAAATCTGCATTTTATTCTCAACAACAGAAGAGAAGCGGAAAATTGATAGGTAGACCTTCAGGTACAATTTTGTTAACTTGCTAATTTTATATTTTATATTTATTATAGGTATTGTGTTCAAGTATTCTGGAAAGCTATATAAAATACAACTTATTTTTTAGGGAAGAATTTTTCTTTGATAATTCCATAAACCCTAATTTTTTTTTTCCAACTTCAACTAACTTTTCGTGATACGATGATTCTGGTTTAATACGTTTCATACAAGATTGAAAGCAAAAAAAAAGTAGATTCCGAGTAAAAAGCTCTAATAAAGTCCCATCAAATAAATTTTCTAATTTGAAATGTAAAAATATGTTACATCTGAATTTTTTAAAACATCGTAAATCATTTCGTATTATTTTGTTATCTCAATAATTCAGTCGGATAATTATATCTAATTTTTTAGAAGCATCTGATTTTTTTCTTTTTTGTTGAAAAGAAATAATTAATTTCTAAATTAAATTTAATCGAACATTAAATAAAATAAATAGTACTTAGAAAATGTTATTTCTCTTTTTTTAGGTAGAGGCATTTTTACTTCTTGTAAGTTCGATTTTCAATTCTTAAATGTATTTTTAAAAAAACAATTTTCTTTAGCTAAATATCTGATTAAGACTTAATTAAAAACCTTTTTCTTCCATTATGTCTTTAATTGAAACTACCTATTTTTTCTTTACATCCAATGATTTTTTCCTCTCGTATAGTTCTTGAATTAAGTTAAAAATGAAGTAAAGTACATTTTGTAAAATCCTCAATGCTATAATAATACTTCTTTTAATGATAAGTTTTCTGGAAGAATATCTTTATCTTCGCTAATCTTTATTAGGATATATATATGTATATATATGTATAAAATTTCTGTTTGCGTTTCTGTGATGTTTGTTTTAAAAATGTTTTACTTTTCAAATTCGCATCATATATTGTATTTTGATTTTGCTAAACGAATTAATGATTAATAATTGACAACATTTAAATAAAATAAACTATATAATAATCACTTATAATCAATTAAACTAAGATATAGTATTATAAAAATACCTTAATTTAGATAACATATGTTTCATCGCACAAACGGCGAAATTTTCAAGAATTTTTTGATAGAAATACTCTCTCAAATATTTTAAAACAAGGACTTCGTAAATAATATCATTAGACTTCATATATAATGATAACCAGTGGAAACATAAAATAAAAACTATAGATATTTATGAGCGTGAATGAATTTCTACTATTGCTACTAAACCTGCATAACTCAAGGGAGAACTCACATGGTAAAAATGTCTCCATCAATTCTTGTATAATGGATGGTGACATCTTCACTGATAAATTATTTTGCTATTTTCAAATCAATCTATAAAGGTTGTTTTCTTCATAATCTCGCCAAAGCTGTAGTTCTCTTGTTTCATTTAATGTCTGTTCTATGTTCTTTGATTTTACTTTTGAATTTACTGCTTGTCACACCCACATAAGTCTGCATTGTTCTATATTATTTAGTTAGAATTAATTCATATGCTCCTGATATCTATGCGATGAAACGTATGTGAATCTAAATACAGGTATTTTTATAACTATTACACTATAAACAAATCTATAAACTTACTAAATTTTTTCTAGGAACCTGGGATGCCTGGTACTTCTTATGTAATTACAATCCGGGGTTACAGATATTTTTTTAGAAAAACTACTCTATATTTAGTAGATTATATCGTAAAGATAAATATTTCTATAGTTTTACAAAAACTAATTTTGTAGACTTATATAATTTTTTGTACAATAAACAAATAAACCTTTATAAGCAAACAGGTTTCAGTAGCTTTACATATGTAGGGTTACATATTCTTTTTACAATGTATGTTAAAAACCATACAATACAGAAAGATTAGATATTAGGTTATTATAAACTTTTGTTTATTTATATTAATATTCTTTTTTATAAATATGCTTATTTATTTATTACATTTAAATGCATACATAAAAAGAACTCAGATGGAGTATTTTTACTTAAAACGTTATAATATAAAACTATTTTTATATAATACACACGCCTCTTTTTTTCAATGAATAATTAAAAATGCTTTTTTTAAAAAAGCTTACATAAGAAAGAATGAGCAGAAAATTAAGATAAACATTTTCTTCCAGAAACCTATTTCAAAGAGACGTGGAATGAATAAATTTTGAAAGAAAAACTTCAAGGAGCTACGTGAAGAAGTGTCCCTCTCTTAAATTATAACTAAAATGCTTCAAAGTGAAAAATGTGCATTTTATGCTTAGCAGCAGAAGAGAGGCCGGAATTTGATAAGAACATCTTCAATTACAATTTTGTTAACTTGTTAAACACAGATTTTATGTTCTTTATGGGAATTCTTTTCGCATATTCCAGTAAGCTTACAAATATATACACAGGGTGCGTAGTCTGGAAGCACCTTGTAAGGACCTTTTACCAGAATTTTTATAATGTAATATTTGCTTTATTTAACGAAAAATAAATCCTTTTTCAGATGTAACAACCAGTACTTTAAAGAATTTCTGATACTAAAAGAATTAAAATCCTCTGAGTTTCTTGATGACTACGCACCCTGATACAACTTCATTATTTTTATTAAGGGAAATTTTTGATTTCATATTTTCGCAGGCTGTATTTTTTTCTTTTCGTTTTTTTGCTTATATAAAAAGGATTGGTTATAGTCAACGGAAAAAAATAATGGAACTAAAATGTAGTGAAAATAATAACGAAATAATAAAATGCAGCATTTATGTGGATTTGAAGTAATACAAATTATTCTATAGAGGCAAATTTTCAACTAATCATTCGTACAGTGTTAGCAATGGGCTAATTTTTAAAAATTCAGATTTCTTGATTGGCACCATGTTTTTTGAAAGTGTGAAATTCGTGCTGCTTAATAACATATTAATTCAGGTGAACAGAAACAGTATTTTACCATTTAAGAAAAGTTGTGCGAATACCAAAATTCGAATTTAAAAAAATGGTCGTCTGACAAGACTGCATTCGTAATTCGTTGGACGAGGTTTAGTACATTTTGAACACGTTTTTCTTAAAAAAAGAAATTAATTAAAATCCGTGTAAAAACCTGTAAAATAATAAAAAAGTATTCATCATATAAAATTTTAGTTGAAATGTAAAGATACTTTAGATATATATTTATTAAAATATCACAATTTATTTCATATTATATTGTTATCTCAATAACTCACTCAGATGATAATATTTAATTTTTTATTAGCATCGCATTTTTTTCTTTTTTGTTTTAAAGAAATAATTAATTTATAAATTAAACCTTTAATCGATAAATAAATAAGATAAATCGTATCTAGAAAATGTTTTACCTCTTTCATTCGGTAGAGGCATTTTTAATTTTCGTAAGTTCGATTTTCAATTCTTAAACACATTTTTAAAAAGCAGTTTTCTTTGCTAAATACAATCTGATTAAGACTTAATTAAAAACCTTTTTCTTCCATTATGTCGTTAATTGAAGCTTCTAATTTTTTCTTTACTTCCAATGACTTTTTCCTCTCGGATATTTCTTGAATTAAGTTAAGAAAGAACTAATCTACATTTTATAAAATTCCCAATGGTATAATAATAATATTTCATTTAATGATAAATTTTCTGGAAAACATCTATATCAAAACCAATCTTTATGACGGTATTTTTTTATATACGTAGAAAATTTTTCTTTGCGATTCTGAAGTAGTTTCAAAAGTAGTATTTTCTTTTTGCTATGCCAAACAATGATTAATAAATGACAACATTTAAATAAAAAAAAGTAGAATATTCATTTATAATGAATTAACCTAAAATAGCAATTTCTAATAGTGATGAAAATTTGTTTATTTAGATCAACATACGCTGGGCCTGATTATCAACGGAGCACATTCCCACATGGAAAAAGAAATAAAAAAAATAATCCTTATTCATGACAGTAATTTTGAATAAAAATGGCGTTTAAATAAGGCAAAAATTCCTATGACATTTTACTCGAGAGAGTGCATCTTATTAATCAGGCTCTGACCGTATGTTTTATCACAGAAATGGCGACATTTTTAAAATAATTTTTGATAGAAATACTTTCGTAAAATATTAAATACCAGAATGCATAATGAAAAAGAGTGGAAACGTAAAACTGGCCTAATGTAGCTTCAGAACCAAAAATCACAAGGGGTATGATTTGGATACTTTGGAGGCCATTCATGCTTAAAACAGCAAATGAGGACATGGGTATCTTTAAATGTTGTCTTCTGGTTTGTTGTGACACAAGATACATAGAGAACAGGCTCTGCATCATGCATGAATGTTTTAGTATTTATTACTTTTCTTTATTGCAATTAAGGGATGTTTTTATCCCTTAAAAAACTGTATATCTGTCACCTGTCACGGAAGCTTTTTGCAATCAACCATCGGAAATTTCCTTGAAGTTAAAAAAGACAATAATGAAAGAAGCTGCAAAGCCGCGTCACATGTTACTTTTAATTTGGCGAAGAGGTTTTTCTACCAATGCATGAGGTTTTTCTTTTGCCCATATGGGAAAATTGTTGCTTGATCCCCTTTCCAGGTACAGAAATGTGTGCCTCGTCTGTCCACAAAATGTTTTAAAGGCAGTCTGCATCATTTCCCATTTTCGCGAAAACCCATTTTGATATATCATGAGGTACAGCAAAACCAGTGTACTTCCATTCGTCTTGAATTTCCACGTATACTAAATTCATCATGTGCTGACGTTGCATATTGAGTATCTGCATCGAGTTTCATCTTATTTACGGCCGCAACCTTCCGCCACTTCTTTGATGATATTCAAATGAGCCCGTTTCCTCAAACCTTTTTACCATAGCCTTCAGATTTGTAATGGTCATCGGTTCTTTTTCAGTTTTAATTGCACGAATTGTAAAGATAGGATAAGAAGCCACAATAAGAAAGCAAAGCAAAACTTGTCCATTCATCCTTTTTTGTAGAATAGCTTAACAAAGCTTTATCACATCAAAGAAATACCATGTCTTAAAATAACAGTTACACATCATATTTTGTAACAAAATTCCTTTTAAAGAGAGGTCGGAGCATATGAGGCAAATTCTATTGTTCTTATCAATATCAATTATCAATAATCTTCAAGAGGTATTTTTATAAGATATACAATAGGAATACATAATGAAGATTATTGATAATTGATACTGATAAGAACAATAAAATTTGTCCTATATTCTCTGACCCCTGTTTTAAATGCAAATTTTTTTAACCTTCGAAAAAGTGTTACGACCCTTCGTCAGCAAGGGGTTAACTGATCAAGTTTTTGGAAAAAAAACTTTCAAATATTACCTACTTTTTCATTCCTTTTACAGAAATTTAAATTTTTCATCACGGATTTTTCAAAACAGAAGTTTCTGCCTAAAATGAATCAGAAAAATGCTTGGATTAAATAATACAAAATTTACAGTAAAAATTTACAGTTGAGAATAATAAATCATGATTGGAATATGAATGCCCGTACCACACACGGGCGAATCATGATTGGCAAAAATCCGTTGTACATATGACGTATGGGCAAATCAGGGAAGCGTTTAAAGAAAACAAGATAAGTATTATTATCATTTAACTAGGCAGCAGTGTACAAATGAACGGATTTAGTTTAATTATTTAGTAAACAAAAAGTATTCTGTAGTCGTAAATGTGCTTTTTGCTTACCCTCAATTTATATTTTTTACTTGTCTAAGAAAGATTGATTTAAGTACTAACAAGTTAATTAACCATTAATATATATTAATACACATTTTAATTATACCAATAATTTGTCAACTACAATTATTTACATTATTACAACCGCAATTTCCCGCGTACACACCGCGGCTTAATAAATTCTTTTTCAAACCAGAAAATTTATTGAAAAAAAGAAGTTAAATGCGTGCTTAGAACGAGGAAGTAACTTTAAAAAAAAGAATTCTGGTGGGAAATCGAGTTACCCAAGGTGCTGCGTTTACGCGCGATATTACGTTACGTTTTAATTATTATAAATACCGTGATTTCGGGTGTATAAGCCGCGGATCAAACAATTCTTTTTGAACCCAGAAAACTTATTTAGTGATTGAAAACAAATTTTTACGGCGATCTGACTAGTTATATTTGTTTCTTAAAAAATTGTGGGTCGAAAAAGAATTGTTTGATCTGAGGCTTATACACCCGAAATTACGGTAAGTTTAATATTATTAAAAACATTAAAAGAATCGCCTTTTTTCTAATCTCAATAGCTTTGTAAAATTTATTAGTAAATTAGGGGATGATAATAGAGAAAAACAAAATACTTTAATACTGTGTTTGTTATTTCGAAAAAATTTCAGAAGTTTAAATTTGAAACTGCATAATTTCAAGATAAATTTACCAGATAACATTGGATTATACATGTTAGCATATATGTATGTGATATATACTCTTATCTAAATTTCTTTTTAAAATAAGTACCGTAATTTCGGGTGTATAAGCCGCGGATCAAACAATTCTTTTTCGACCCAGAATTTTTTAAGAAACAAATGTAACTTCTTTGATCGACGTAAATATTTGTTTTCATTCACTAAATAAGATTTCTGGGTCCAAAAAGAATTGTTTGATCCGCGGCTTATACACCCGAAATTACGGTAGTTGATAACACGCTGTTTTTTAACTAAATTAGATTGATAGAAATTTATACAAAGCATGTAAAACAAACATTTTCTATGTAAGATTAATGTGAGTTTTTGGTAATTATCGTGTCAGTATATAAATGTCAATTAATTTTATAAACAAGTGAAAAGTTTTGTCGCCACATACTGGAAAGTAATGCAGGTTTAAAAAACTTATGAACTAGGGGTATACAAAATGCGTACTATAAAAGTATAAAACCTTTTGCTTATTATAGAATTAAATTAAATCCGTTCATCTTGCATGTTGTTGATTGGAAGAGAAAGATAGATAAGCTATTTTCAAATATTGTTTGAAGGATTTTCAAATAAAATTGAAAAATTAAAATTCGAAATAAAATGTTACTGAAGCTAGTAAATCTGAAATTGTTGATTAAATTTGATTCGAATACATTTACAGAATGAAAGAAACTCTATCTGAATGTTTTTTACAAATATAAAAGATATTATTAAAACATTTGGCATCTAAAATTTTATAAAAGAAGCTGAAAATTGAACTTCAAGCGTAGTAAATGAGGTGCGCTCGTACCATAACGAGGTTTTAAAATTATTCAGATCTTGGTGTAATAGTGTACAATACTTAAATATAGAAGGTAGAATATTCTGCGTGTTCCTGTAAATAGTATCTAATTTCTATTATACAGGAAGCAACTCGCTGTAACCTTGAGCAACGTATATCAACTTCATAAAATGTGAAATAGGTGTAAAAACCCTGTTTTCACCTATACCATTGTGTAACTAAATACTTTTGTGTCGTTCTGTAAATGAATAACAAATATTCTGTGCATAACAGGTTGTACAGAATGTATATTGTAGTACATACCTCATAGATGCATATCTATTCTATTATTTTCGGAAGAATGTAACGTGATTAAAATGCGCTTGAATCTATTTTTCCCATGGATTTAGTGTAACGGAATACTTTGGATTGTTTCTCTAGTTAAACTATGCATCCGCTTTTCATAAAATGTGAAATGACTCCACAAAATTTCCATGTTTGTTCCATGGATTATACGCCGGAAATTACGGTACATATTTCAAATTTCAAACGATTTGGTTTGGTAGATTCTGCTCTGTTATATGCGAACGGACAGACGGACACAGAGGCGGACAAATAGACGGAAAAACAAACAGACTGACAGACATACGGACGGACTAAACGACGATTTACATAAACACATGGTATGTATTAACATAATTACGAACTTTTATCTCTGATGGTATAATTTTCTACCCCTTAATTTTAATTCTGAAATGACACAGTGGCACCTGAATATTTGACCAAATTTGTTCGGAAAAAGGTTTAATGCATTTTTTCGTATGAATACTAAACCTATTTTTGTCTTTGAAAAATACTGGTGCTAATCTGATATTTGAAAATTTGAAAAAAAATACTCACCAGAGATCAAAGGGTTAAACAGCATCTTAACAACAACAGGGTTGCCAGGCTTCAGGGAATTTCTAGATCAAGAAATCCTTCGACATCAGTACTTTCTCACAAATAATATCGCTATAAATAAATCGAAATTTCATGCGTTTAAGGGGGCTCAAGGGTTAAAAACTTTTCAAAAAATCGATTTTTTTATGATCCAGTTTGATTATTCAATTAATTCTTAACTCAATGCAAAAAGCCGCATAAACATATTTGCATTTTTAACGGAGTTATAAGCATTTATGTATCAACACTTTCATAGCCGCATCCATATAATTTTAAGTCGCGTTTTCTCAAAACTTGATTTTTGACGGCTAACACCAAGTTTTAAAAAAAAAACTATTTCATGGAAAGGCTTAATTATTTTTGTATGCGTATAACATCATTATCTATAGAAAGAATTAATATCGTTTAGATAGTTTAATATTTTGAGTATTTTTAATGAAAAAAAAGTTGTATTTTTTAGGAGTTTTTTCAATTTTCAAATTTGAGAGTTTTTTTGATAATGTTGTTTTTGAGTTATAGTTATATCCTTAATTCATTCTATTGAGTAAAGTTTCCGGATCGTTTTAAAGCAAAAATTAGGTTCTTATGTCAATTCAACGTTAAGATATCTTGGTGTTAGTGATATAACACATAATTTTTTTCCCGAAAATTGTGTTACATAAATGTTGATATATTTCTTATTATATTACATTAAAGTACTTCATTTTATAATTTTATAAAACTACAAACATACCTTTAAAATATCAGAAAGTTTAAATTAATTACATTGAATACTTCTATTTTTATATAGACTCGAAGCAAGAGCTCTGTTTCATGTTTTTCCGTATCGATCAACCCCTGAGCCCCATTAATCTAGATCATTCTTTATAATAATTAAAAAAAAACATTTATATTTTGACTGGAAAATTCCATGAAGCGCGACAACCCTGAGAAAAGTTATCCAGCCTCCACTTACGTTAATTTATAATAAATATTTAAAAATATTTAAGCTGAGTAAACCATTTTTTTAAACATATGATAAAAAAATTGTCTTTAACACTTTAACCCTTATCGGCACACTGCGCCCGGTCTGGGATACCTAATTTTAATTTCAAACTTGCAAATGGCACCAGTTTTAATAAAATTGGTTTTGGTAAAATCTTACTTTTACAATAAAAGCTTAAATTAAGGAATTCAAAATATTTAGAAAATTCATTTGTGAATTCCGGTGTCAGTCGATAATTTCTCATTTTACCAACAGATTTTGCCCGTGCCGGAAAGGGTTAATTACCATGATAGTACACGTTCTAGATATTAAGTAATTTACAAAATCTAGCTTCACACCAGAAAATTTGAATGGCTGGTTTCGTTTTACTTAATTAAGGAATGTTCTGTTGTTAATTAAAGCTGAATTAGGATATACGAATTAACGTATCTCAAAATATCTCGGGCGACTTTGGGACCTAGAGGGTTACCGACCATTCCCCGTAAATATTAAAATTTCTAGGCTGCGAATTTTATCAACTGCACCATAGCGCATTCTTATGAAGGCTCTTGTTTGTTTTTGTTTTTTTTTCAGTTTATCGTTTGCTTGCGAACAAAAATGGCGTTTTTATACCAATTTTAAAAACATAAATAATTTTAGTAAAAGTTTATTTTGAAACTTTTTATGATTTTCAGAATTCAACCATTTGTTCAATTTTTTAATAGTTTAATATGAAAGTCTTTTTACATCTAATATTGAAGAAAACTAATTTATATTACTTTGAAATATTCTGCATTTAGTGCAACATGTGTTTCTTTTTAAATTAAATGTAAAGTTCCAAAAATATTTTCCATGCATGTCCCAAATTATCAAATAACCTATGAGAGTTGCATGTTTTTTGTTATCTGATACACGCTGTATATTTCGAAATTACTTTGGGCCCCATAAATTTTTAAATACGTTTAAAGCAAAAAAATTACTTTCTTAAAAAAATGTTCTCAAATGTTAAATTATTTTTGAATTAGTCTCATGGATTGGTGAAGTGACTTAAGTGACATTATTACAGACATAATCCCTTCACGTAAGGAGAATTTTATGAAATTTTTAATGTTTTGTCACCAGTTTTTAAAAACAGAAATTTGTGCCTTATTAAATAGAGAAAATGCTCAGGTTAAATAAGGCAAAATTTACCGGATAATATTACTGGTGGGAATAAACGAAGATTCTTAAGGCTTAATCTTAATTCTTAAGGTTTTCTATCTTTAAACATTTAATTGATTAACCTTCCTACCCTGTTCAAATTTTACTCAATCTTGATAAAAACATGTCACACCAGAATTGTTATTTAAAATATTTTAATATATTTAATTGACTTATTTTTTTAAATCTGTTATTTAACTTTCTTCATGAAAAAAGTTCTGGAACGAATCGTATAAAACAAATTATAGTTATGGGTCGATTAGACTGATTCAGGGTAGGAAGGTTAATATTTTAATAATGACACAGTTTCCGTTATATATAAAGGATATAATATCATTTCTAGCTTATATGTGTTTTATGTTTTTATGATAAATTCACATAAAATATGTGGCTTTGACTGTATTCATGCAAAGGACGTAAAGTATCTGAATTTTAAAAAATCTTCTTAAAACTAACTTTTTTATTTTCTGATGATTTTTTAAATCTATTTGGAAATATTCACGGTATAAATACCTCTTATTGTACAAATTTTTGTTAAATATATAAAATAGTTGTTGAGAAGTAAAATTTTTCTTGTTTTACGCAATCGGCGAAAAAGTAAACAAAGAGACGTGGCCGGATCAGCTGATTGGACAAAAATGCTTGTAACTTCAGTAAAAATGGTCGAAATTAAAAATTTATTTTGCGTTCACATGCAGGGAGTTCATATAATGTTGTTATGCTAAAAATGAAAATTCGACAATTTGATGATTTTTTGTGATTTTGAAAGTCCACTGTGTCCTTAAATATGAGGTTTACATATTAAAGCAAAATATACAACTTGTACTAAAAATATAAATAAAAAAAATAACAGAAATTTTTTTTAATTAATTTATGAAAAGCAACAGTCACAATTCGTTACAAAATGATGCATATTTTAAATTCTATTAGAATACTTATCCTAACGTAATTTAGTCCATAGATTCCCAACCTTTTCTGGACCACCGCCCCCTTTATAAGAGAAAAAATGCCAACGCCCCCCCCTCCCATCATAGTTAATTGTACATAATGTTAAAATATTGTTGCATATTATCTATAGTTTATTTGTCTACATATCTATTAAAAATCCCAAAGTAGAAGTAAATTAAAACGATCATCAAATGTAATAAAAAATTTTTCTTTAAAAATTGAATAATAAACACAAAACCAATAAAAAAATATATAATAATAATAATAATAATAACGAAATGGTTGAGGCTGATAATGTTTTAATATTTTGTTAATGTTGGATTCCAATTTCTTTAATATCAGTCAAATTGTCAGGTTCAAAGATGTCTGTACCTTTTCTTAGACAAAAAATCAGCTATTGCACGGAACCCACTCTCAGCCAAATCTGATGAAGAAAAAGAAATAAAAATTTTATGTACTCCCGCTCATCAGGCTACTCAGGTTTTCCCATAGTTTTACATTTCTGTTTTCAGTTAAGAGTAATAGTGAATCAAATATATCGAAAAACGATTCAGACAAATACCTTTTCAGAGACAAGAACTTCTTTATGAGCCAGCCATTGAATAAAAACATTTGCAAGTTTGACGCAAATTGATAAAGACAATTGCACAGCAAAGTGAAACAATTGTTTCACTTTGTTGTAAAATGATTTTCACTATAAAGGTGGCTAAATACCCTGTCAGTGAATAAATTGCTTCTATTCTTATTGACTGCTCTAATAATGTAATGAAGCACGAAAATGGGTGTTCATTCCAAATATTTGAAACCAAATGCTGATGATGTGTAACAGAATGTACAAAGAGCGCATTTAGCACTGCTTGTTTGAAATGCGTTAATGAAACTCTTCTGATGTCCCGTCGTTGCTGGAACAACATCAGTAGCAAGTGAGAAAATGCTATGAAAACGAATTTATTTCTTTTGGACTAACTTTGTGGTATTAAATATCGATTATCTTTTTGTATCATTTTTCAAAGTTTTAGCAAATAAAGCCTTGACATTTTCTTCTTTTATGAGTTTTTGTTATTTGTTAACGCTAATACATCGAGTTCAATGGAAAATATGCAGGTCTTTAAATAATAACATAATGATATTCCAATGCCAGGGGTCGTACATTTCTGTCAATTTTTCAGGTCAAATATCAGTATTTATTTGTAGAAACATAAATCTAGATTTAACGTACGAAATGACACTTTATTTTTAAGAAGATATTTTCTATGAGAAATTACTGGTGCTGAATATTTTCTTGGTCTTAAAATTTCAGGACATGTACGACCCCTGCAATGCCTTTAGCCATCTATACCTGTTTGTACAGAATTATTACTCAGAATTTTTTCTGGTGATATCCGACGGTTTCTTATCATAAAGAACAATTTTTATTATCTCTCTGACTACCAGAAAGATTAATTTCTCGCCGATTTTGTGCAGTTTTCATACTTTTGCGATTAAGAACTTAATATGAGGCTCGTAATGCGTCATTTTCTTCGTTACAAGATGAATGAAAAAGGTTTGATATACGTAGTTGACTGTTTTAAGATTTTCTTTTCCAGTCTTTGAAAAATAAGACACATCTTTATCCTTTTTATCAGTACGCATTTATTAAAATGCTCCTACAGCCTAGGAGGCTTCATGGTTTCATTAAAAAAACTTTTTGGGAAATTAAGCACATATAGGTAACGATTGGTTTGTAGGAGAGTGCATATATCCATATTTCAAATACTCAATACTGTATTGAAGACATTTCTTCTTCGATTAAGATATTTTGAAACATAAAACTTTTCCTTATCTAAGTTTAAATAAACTTACATTTAACCAAATTTATAAATATAAGTATTATCATCACTTTCACAAAGAATAAACGCATTTTTTGAACTGATTCAAGTAACAGATTTGTTTAAAAATCTCTGTTAAGGAATGTGTCGTCATACTTCAAAATTTTTCAAAATACAGGTTAATAAAAAAAACAAGAATTCTGTTTAAAACTTTTATCCAACCAATTATCGCGAATTTTGTACTTCACAATTTTTGAATTCATAAAGATTTTTAATGCGAGTCATTTGCGATTTTTCATGTTTCGCTGTGATATTTCGACATTCATGAAAGAATTGCAACAACAAAGTTTTTAGCCTAATATAAAAAAATTGCTCTCCGCAATTTTTGCCCTCTTTCGTATTCACGGCGATTTTTTGACAATACTAAAATAAATTCAATCACCACCCCCGCCTCAAATGTACGTTCGCCTGTATAGATTCCGTTCGCCGTATTCCCTTTAAAGATGCAGTTAAAGTTTCTGTTACGGACTGGACAATCAGCTATTTTCTCTATATTACTTCATAAATAGGTAGGTATGCCTTCACCGTCCCCCTTAACTTTCCTAACGCCCCCCATTTTTCTCTAAACTCGCTACTGCCCCCCCGGAAGGCTCCAGCGCCCACTGGGGGGCGGTACCGCCCCCGTTGGGAACCTATGGTGTAATCCTATAAAATAAATAAATGGTAAGCACTTAAAATAGTGTTAATATTGCATTGTCATTTGATATAAATAAATATGCGAATTGAATCTCGATCGAATATTTGGAACTAATTAAAATTTGAATACAAATTTTAAACTAGGAAAACATACATAAGAACGCTTTAAGTAAAATAAAAGCTTATCAAAATAACGCAACTTTTTAAAATAAAATCATGGAAAGAATCAGTTTCATTTCCTTACAAAATAAAACATATGTAAAAATGCAATTGAGGATGTGAATTTTAAAACTCGCCTTATCGCATTTGTTTTTTCGATCAGTCTGTACAAATCTGCTCTAATGAAACTCTACAATCTCCAAATTTATAATGAAAACCAATGGACGCTTTAAAGGTTTTTCACGATTTCCCAAAATTTAATTTTCTCGATAAAGAGAATTTTGAAACTCACGTCTTCAATCATTTTAACCAATCTAGAAGTAACTTAATAAAAATAAACACTACCGTAAAACTTATGTGGTGGCAACACCTTTAGTTAAATTGCTTTAAAAGTATCTGTTTACCTCATCTAAAACATTTTTGTAATTGGAACTACCGTAATTTCCGGCGTATAATCCGCGGATCAAACAATTATTTTTCGACCCAGAATTTTTTTTTAAAGAAATGTAACTTTTTAGATCGCCGCATTTATTTGTTATCAATCACTAAATAACATTTCTGGGTCCAAAAAAAATTGTTTGATCCGCGGATTATACGCCGGAAATTACGGTATATGTCTGTGACAAATGGTTTAAGAAGTAGCCATTGGACCGTTCTGGAAATGGACGCCGTTTATAATGCTTTAAGCGCTTAGTGTACGTTCCCAGTCACCCTCATCCGTTTTCAGTCACAGAAAAGTGGTTTAAGTCATGAAATTTAAAATTTCATAATTCGGTCAATTTTAATGTTAGATGAATGGGGACTTTTCGCTTACATGTTAGAGTAGTGGAAAAAATTTACAAAATATCACTTATAGAACCGGGGGACCGTATAAAAAGTTAAAATTCGTATTTTTTTTTTTTTTTTTTTTTTTTTTTTTTTTTACATAAATTACTTAAAAACAGCTCTTTACCTTTTTTAAAGCATTTTTGCAACTGTAACTATATGTCTATGCCTAACGGTTTAGAAATTAGCCATTGACCACCTTTGAGAGTGGACACCCTGTATAATTTCCCTTTTATTTCTACATGAGATACAAATAATTTTATTGCTGATAACTTTTAGGTTTGTTTAATTATTGCAATTTAACCACTT
This sequence comes from Maratus speculifer, assembly GCA_964019185.1. Lineage (NCBI taxonomy): Eukaryota > Metazoa > Arthropoda > Arachnida > Araneae > Salticidae > Maratus > Maratus speculifer. The sequence continues at coordinate 403,542,631 of OZ025293.1, forward strand.
GAGTGAACACTTTTTTACAAAGAATAAATTGAAAATATTGGACGAGCACCCCTTTTTTAGGCTGAAATATTCATAATATTAAGTTTAAACATTTCAGCCTTTAACCCTTTCCGGCGCAGTGTTACCACTCCGGAAACACCTAATTTTAATTCCAAACTTATAAACGGCATCAATAATATTTTAGTAAAATTTTACTTTTACAAAGACAGCTTAAATCAAGGAAATTTTAATTTCTAAAAAAGTCTTTTGTGAATTCCGGTGTCAGTCAACAATTTCTCATTTTACGAACAGAGTTTGTCTGCGCCGGAAAGGGTTAAATAGTATGAAATTGTACTTAAAAATATAGTAATATTCAAAATATTTAAGTGACTCTTTTTATCAGTACAATATTCGATCAAATCAATGAAATGGTTTTTAAAAAAATATTTTAACAATCATAATCATAGGGTTCCAAATGAGCACCAACTTCGCATCAATAGGATCTTCATCCTTTCCGGCACACTGTGCCCAATCCGGGATACCTAATTTTAATTCTAAACTTGCAAACGACACCAGTAATATTTTAATAACATTTTGCTTTTGTAGTAAAAGATAAAAATAAGGGGTTCTTAATTTCTCAAAAAGTTGTTCCTTAAATCCAGTGTCAGTCGATAATTTCTCATTTTAATAACAGAATTTGCCCGTGCCGGAAGCGTAACTTTTTTCCAAACACCTTAGTCGTTCCAAGCCCAAGCTCGCACTCTGATTGGTTGTTGCTCTCGGCACTGTTTTCATGTAACTTGGAGATAATCATAGTTGGCGTAGCGATAGATGCTTCCGTCGAGGAGTTTGATTTCCTTCCGAATCGAGTACAAAGTAACTTTTCCCGTTTATTAATAAGTAAAGCATTAGCCATTTTATAAAATAACACAACACAAGAGCACAAAATGAAGGAAGAATAAGAATTAGTAGGTTAGGTTTTAGGTTTACTCGTTCACTTACGAGCGAAGTATTTTTCGCCAAGCATGGTTATAGCCAAGTTACGTGAAAACAGTGCCGAGAGCAACAACCAATCAGAGTGCGAGTTTGGGCTTGGAACGACGAAGGTGCTTGTAAAAAAAAATTTCGCGTGCAGGAAAGGGTTAACACTTTGCACTTGTATGTCCAGTGTTACCAGACATAATCATTCTTTCCAATATTTGTTTTTGGCAAACAGTACTAAAGGAAAAAAATGTGGTTTAATTCACTTGCGCACTTTTGATTTTGACTAATTGAAGCAACTTCTTTGAAAAAAGTGCTTCAGACCGAATAAAATTTTTGTAAGAGACGCAGGCGCTAAAAGAGTTAAAAAAAAATTCTTCCTATATTTTTCTTCAAATTGCATATAAACCACCTTTAAAAGTTTACCGTAATTTCGACATATAATCCGCGGATCAAACAATTCTTTTTGGACTCAGAAATCTTATTTAGTGATTGATAACAAGTATTTGCGGCCATCTAAATTGTTACATTTCTTTTTAAAAAAATTCTGGGTCAAAAAACAATTGTTGGGTCCGCGGATCACACGCCGAAAATTACGGTAATTCCTGAGCAATTGCTATAAAAACCTACCATAGAATTTTCTGTTAAAAAATATTGGTGTTCAGTTAGCGGTCTAGTGTTGTAATAAGGCAAATTAATAACATTAATGTTATTTTGTCACTGATTTGGATAAATAAATAAGAGAAAAATAATATTTAAGTTTTATGCAATTCGAAATAGTATTAAAAAGTTATAAGCTAAGGCATTTCAATATACATTTTATTCCATTAATGTTTAACCGCTTAATTTACATACATAATCTTTCACAGTAATTTCTTATGCTTCATGGGCATATTTATTGAAAGAAACACAAAGTATAATAAACAGAAAACATTCGAATAAATATCCAGAAATTTTAACAAGTTTACTTGCTGTTTAACGGGCATAATACAAATGTTTAATTTTAATAGATGATGTATTATTACTTTACCTCTTTTCATAGTTCATTTGATTACTACAAATATCACTGTATACGCCTAATTATTCAGAAAACATTTAATTATACACCGAATAAAGGCATAAATACCTGCTATCATTTAATTACGCCTAATGAACGGTAATCCGTTTAGCATTTTAGGAGATAGTTTTTGTATACTGCAGGTTTATTTTGGTAAGATATAATAGGTACTATTGAAAAATGACAAAAGCTGATTTTTCGATCGATAGCAAAATTAGATTACTATTGATTACTTGGGCATTTTCTTAATGTTTAATGCTATTTTTAATGTTTTTATAAATAGATAGGATATTCAAAAATGAAAATAACAAAAAACACATGTTTGAATTATAAAGGATGTCCATAATTATATCTATACAATTTACAATCCAATTTATTGTTCATAAATTTGTGAAGTTTTATAAAATACATTATGAAAGGACGAGAATTTGTTTAATTGAAATAAAATTTCGCCACGAGAGGAACTTTTTAATGAAATACATATTTAGCGTATATTTATGATGCTTCAAAATTTTATTTATTAATGTTACCTGATCTTTAATGCAGCATTTTCTAACAGGATATCGGTCGTTACATCAACTGGGAATCACAAAGATGGCGCATGCGCATTATGTTGTGGTTTATAATCTGCTAAAATCCCAGATCGAATGTAAACAGCGTTACAGCTTATAATTGGAAAAAAATTCTTTTTAGATAAGTGGCACCGTAGCCTGGTCGGCAAAATACAAAGGCAGTTATTTTTAAGAAAAATGCAGACATTGTGGACAGTATCCCTTTTCCTATTTCAATTATGAAAAAAGCTTGCCGTGAAAAATCTTTGAATATCTGGCAAAAAGAATGGAAAACTAGTGAGAATGGTCGAGATACCTATGAAATTATTAATAAGGTGGACACGAAATACCTCTGCTGTAAGCAAGTCATTCAGTATTATCTAACTGGTCAAGGTAGTTTCCCTAAATTTTTAAACAAACGACCAAATCCTAACTGTGACTGTGGAAAAGTGGAGAATGTGCTACATTACATTTATGCCAGATGTCCATTCATGCCCTACTTTTTCAACTTTGAACAAAGTAAATCGGTGAGATATAACTTATGGCGCACTCTTTTTGATCCAAATAATTATGAAAAACTCAAAGATAACTATAATGTGCTGAATTAAATGTACTCATTTAAAAAATATAAATTTTGAGCACTTTTATATTAGCATTTCACTAGGGGAACTTGATATGGTCAACGTTGAACTCTAAAATATTCCCTTTATAGACTATTACATATTGAATAATAATTATAGATTTGGGATATGACTCATGAGTAGCTGTGCCTTTGACGACTTTTTCAAACTGTATTGTATTTTTAATTTGTGCTTTTTTTAATCTCAATTAGTTATCTAAAGCTATGTTCTCGCTTTTTTTTCTCAATTAGTTATCTTTAGCTGATGGTATTTTACATTCTGTCAGTATTTTTTGTCTACTGGCACCTTTTAACCCTTTGAGCTCTGGGGTGTAAATTTCTTCAAAATTCCAAATGTCACATTGGCACCAGTATTTTGCAAAGAAAAAAAACCGTTTAACGATAAACACGGAAAGAAAATGCATTAAAACTTTTTCAAATAAATTTGGTCGAATTTTCTGGTGTCATTGTGACATTTCGGAATTAAAATTATGTGGTAGAAAATTCTACCAGCAGAGCTCCAAGGGGTTAACTATTATCTTGCTTTGTACTATATTTATTTATTTTATTTTATGTTATTGGTTACTATTAATAGTTAGTTTTCTATTTACAAATGTTTAATCTTATGATTGTTATTAATATTTTTGTATTGTCTCGTTTTTATTTCTTAGCGGTTACCTATAAACCTTCAGTTCCTGTAATATTATTTTTTTTTATATATAAGACGATTCTTGTATGCTATTTTATTTTTATCCCAGATAAGAATATTCTGTTCTCTATTTTAATATATGTCGGTGTCCTGGGCTTGTCACGAGAGAGGTGGTGGTACTGGTTCCCCGCCGGGACATTTAGTTCATAAACCTAACGGTTGCCGTCCCGGCCGGGTGTCTTGTTCCTTGTTCTTTGAGTAAGTTTGAACCGCCCTCCCCCTCAGAAATAAAATGGATATATCTGTTTAAAATAGTATATTATTCATTGAAATAACTGTAAATAATTTTCTATAACAAAAAAATTGGTCTACAAACATTTTTTTTGAACATTTTAGTTAGCAAAACATGCAAGATTTGATAGTTAAAAAAAGCACTTATATGCAACATAACATGCATTTACCTTATATTTTTTGTAAATAAAAATTATTATAATTACAATATGATTGATAAAAATTTCCGTTCGAAAAACAAATCTGATTGACATTACACCAATTTTTAACTCTGGTTTGATTTTCCAGCAGATGGCAAACCAAAGTGCGAATGGGCCAAATTTGTGGTTCCTAGTTGCTGCAACCATTGGCCCTCTTCACGACATCTTCTTATTAGCTCGCGGAACACATTGCGGTTAACTGTAGAACGCACTATCTTCAGATTCCAGATGGTACCAGAAAATGGTGACCCCCATGTGGAATATGCTTGGTTGTAATAAAATTTTTAAAATACTACATAATCGTGTGCTAAATGTGTAACTCGTTAAAAACGCACTCTGATGGCAAAATTTTGTAATAATTTTTAACACTCAACAAATTCTTATATATCCATTGTGTCTGCCACAAAATTTCACAATATTCTGACCAACACTTTCGTTTGTAAACAACTTTATAGTAATCGCTTAGCTATGGACACCCACTACATAAAAATGTCAGTATGAATATCCATAAAATGTAGAACTCTCTAGAGTACCGGGTGATCCATAAGTCAGGACGAGGGACAATGGTATAAAGACACGGGCTTGTTTTTTAAATCGCAAATGCATTTTTTCCTAGTTGGTAATATCGGAATGTTTAAAGTGGCCTAAAACTGTTGCGGAATAAGATTGTTCATTTTCTCTCCTTTTTCATCTTGCCAAAAAGCATACAATAATCTGAATTTGATAAAAGGGAAATTTTTTTGCTTGCGAAAAATGTAGAATCATTGTAAGGAATATAAACAGATCTAAAACAGTAATTAATAATTTCTTAAAGAATTAAAGAGATTATAGCAAAAGGAAGTATACAGATAGACCAATTTCTCTGACTATGCGCCAAAAAGATTGAAATGAGTGTCGAGCTGCCTTAAAAAATGAGTTATTCCAACTTAAAACAGAAATGAATTAACCATGCACAAGCCGAACAATACGTAATGTTCTGCAAAAGAATACCAATGTTAAATATGTTAAATTACATCAACGTCTACCTCTTACAAAACCCCTTGGAAAGCCTAGATTAGAATTTGATTAGAAACATGCTTCTTTCATATTTCGAAAGATGTAATTTTTTTTATAGAAAAAGTTTACTTCGGAAGCACTAGAGAGAATATTCTTCATTATTAGCAGGACAAAGACAAACACAAATTAAAAAGACAAACACAAATTAAAAAGACAAACCACTTTTATAGAAACGTCAATTCGGAAAAGGTTCTGTGACACTTCATCAATTGACAAGTTTTGCAGCCAATAGAGCACATACCAATCTCGTGTATAAAGTCACATGAATTAAAAATCTTATGTGGATATGTTTGCTGAAAATGTATTGCACTTATCACTAGTGGTGATTATTTGTTTTAAAAAGACAATGGAACTTTTAGTGTGTCTCACACATCATTTCCATGATTCGCGGCCAATATTGTCTAACTTTTAAATTGGCCACTAAAAACTCCTGATTTATACATCATAGAGAATCTGAGGCATTTAACTAGAGAGGTGTGTAAGTATAAAATGCAATAGGTAAATATAGACAATGTGATAACATTTATCCAATTAGAGTTGAAAAATATTTCTAAGCAAATTATAATTGAACATCTTGAATTGATGACTGCACGATTAATGACGGTTATTGAAAATGAAGGTGATTTTGTAGAATACTAATTTATTTCGAGAAATACTTTATTATGTCCTTTTAATTTTTTCCATGTTTCACGTCATATATTTCTTTTAATCTTTGTTATATATATATATATATATATATATATATTATCTAATGTTTGCTTATCAGGAGTAGTAAATAATATTTGATTTTGATTTTAGCTGATGATTACTTTAAAACATATTACTTATTTTTCAACGCATTGTTTTAATTTTTTCATGGCTGTATCAAAGTCCGCACGGTTCATGCATTTTCCCGGTAATGTTAGACATATATATATATATATATATAGATAGATAGATAGACAGATAGATAGATAGATATAGATTGATAGATAGAGAGATATAGATAGATAGATAATAGATATATATATATATCAATCTAAAGAACACACACGAGAGCTAATTTCTTAATTTTATATTAAATTTTAAATTTTGTCTTCAATCACCTTGTGTATTAAAACACTTTTCTCTTTCTTCACATCATCATAAAATAAATCAAAATTTAAATTAATATATTAATATATTTCAAACTCACAATACATTTGAATAACATTTCAAGACAGAGTATGATTATCAATTTAAAAAAAATACCTTTTCAAAATATTAAATATCTTGAAAAAAAATAACTATTACACCGAATCTTAAAACATTTACTTTAAATAATTATCCCCACAGTCTATCAATGTACTAAAAATGTGATACATCAGTTTGGAGGAAATTACATATCAAAAGCGATTTTTACCTTCTGTGTAGTGATTACACGTCTATTTAACTTTCTAAATGAAGATAATCAGAAGGTTTATCATAAATCATTGCTTTACGAAGATCCGGCTTTTCCAGAGAATTCCGGAAATTGAATTTGGAACACCGTAATGATTGATTTCGATCCGCCATTATTGGAGGATCAGTAGAAGGATCACAAAATTACAACAAACAGTTTTCAAATAAAGATCGGGGGGGCTTATACAGGTAAAATGGATATATGTCGGAAATTGAATAACGATTCATCATACATTTTTCAAATGAATAAAAGCTAATCCATTTTAGCTAAATCAATTGTTTCTTTGTGGCGTAAAGATTTTTTTAATTTATTTAACAAATGCCAGTTTATAAAATTTTAATATCATACATAGCTGCCAACTTTTACGCATATTTCCTACCACAAAATAGTTATAGTAAATATTGTTATGTTTAATCGTCGAAATCTAATGATTAAACAAATAGAAAATCTATCTACAATTTTAGTGGTAGCAAAAATGCGTAAACGTTGGCAGCTATGTATCATGGCATTTTTATTGCATGGATTTATTGAATTGAGAGTGATCAAACTATACCTAATTTTAACCAATTAAATGATTCTTTTTTTTTACGTACAAATTTAAATTAATATGTTTCTAACGCATAATGTATTTGAATAACAATTCAAAATGCTATACGATTATTAGTTTAAATGAAAATACTTCTTCAGTGTATTAAATCTCTTGAATAAAAATAACTTTTGCACAGAATCTTTAAATATTTACACCGCAGTCTCTTCATAACCTAAAAATGTGATACAACAATTTGAAGGAAATTACCTAGCATAGGCATTTCCAAGCTTCTGTTTAAGGATTACACTACTATTTTTAACTTTCTAAATGAAGGTAATCAGAAGGTTTAACAGAAATCATTGCTTTACGACGATCCGACTTTTCCAGAGAATTCCGGAAATTGAATTAGGAAAGCCGTAATGCTTGATTTCGATCCGGCATTACAGGAAAATCACTAGAAGTATCACAAAATTACGACAATCAATTTTCAAACTAAGATCGGGGTCTTATATAGAAAAAAATTATATATGTATGAAATTGCATAACGATAGATCAGAATATTTTGAAATGAATGAAAGCAAAAAAACATTTCCAACTAAATCCATAATTGTGTTTGTGAAGTACAGAAGTTTTTAATTTATTTAACAAATGCTACATTATAAAATTTTAATATCATGGTATATTTATTGCATGGATTTATAGAATTGAGAGTGATCAAACTATACCTAATTTTAACCGCTTATCCCTTTCCGGTGCAGTTTTACCACTCCGGCAACATCTAATTTTAATTCCAAACTTGCAAACCGCACCAATAATATTTTAGTAAAATTTTACTTTTACAATGACATCTTAAATCAGGGAATTCTTAATTTCTAAAAAAGTCTTATGTAAATTCCGGTGTCAGTCATCAATTTCTCATTTTACGAACAGAATTTGTCTGCGCCGTAAAGGGTTAGCTGATTCCTTTTTTCATACAAATTTAAATTAGTGTATTTCTAACGCATAATGTATTTGAATTACAATTCAAAATGCTATAAGATTATAAGTTTATATGAAAATACTTTTTCAGTGTACTAAATCTCTTGAATAAAAATATTGCACAGAATCTTTAAATATTTACATCGCAGTCTCTCCATATACTAAATATGTGATAAAACAGTTTGAAGGAAATTACCTAGCATAGGAGTTTTCTAGCTTCTAGTTAGGGATTACACCCCTATTTTTAACTTTCTAAATGAAGAAAATCAGAATGTTTATCAGAATTTATTGCTTTACAAAGATCCGGCTTTTCGAGAGAATTCTGGAAAATGAATTAGGAACGTTGTCGTAATGATTTCGATCCGTCATTACAGGAGGATCACTAGAAGTATCACAAAATTACGACAATCAATTTTCTAACAAAGATTGGGGGATTATACTGATAAAATGGATATATGTCTGAAATTGAATATCTATAGATTAGGATTTTTTTCAAATGAATTAAAACTGATAATAAATTTAAACAAAATCAAATATTTCTTTGTCAAGTGAAAATGTTTTTAGTTTATTTAATAAATGCTAGATTATAAAATTTTAATATTTTGCCATTTTTATTACATGACTTTATTGAATTTATAGTGATAAAACTGTACCTAATTTAATTTTTTTAATCAATGTTCACTGGATTCTCTACGGAAGAACATAATTTTAATTTTGATATGCATCATCGACCCCGGAATTCTAATTTTAAAATATCCTTTTTTTATGTATAACCTCTTCAGACCTGAGCATAAAATAACTCTACAAATATATACTTATTGCTTTTGCATAATCGGAATGATACCATAGATGACAGAAATTGTCATTTTTATGAAATCAGTACTTTAGGGGACCGGTAATTTAGGTTTACAAATATGTGCATAAAAGTACTAATCCTCTTGAAACATCAGTTTAACTATCAGTAATACAAATTTATGCAATAACAAAATTAAGGTCTTTAAACAAGTAAATGATCAGCAAATCCTCAAAATTTTTTATTGTAAAGCATTTAAGTTAATTAATCATGAATATTTCTTACTTTCTTGGCCGCAATGTCTTGAAGGTATTTTCGAAATTCTGATGAAAATAATATTTATTTTATGGGGTAATATTCATCATTGCTGACATTTATTGGTTTTGTTTTAAAGCAAAGAACATTCAACCGTATAGAAGTAAAGTAAAAATGCAAAAAAAATCGAACAGTTTAGTTTTTATGAGGAAAAGAATGGAGGTACACATTTATGCACCTCAGGTCTGAAGAGGATAACAGGGTTCGTACGCATCAGGGGATTCGTGGGATTTTAGGTGGTTTTGTACCAGAAAATTAGTAAAGTACTGATTGCTATAGCTGAAAAAAAAATGATTATTTTTTTTCATTGAATAAGGCAAATTTTACTTTACAAACATTGCGGTAAGAGATACCTGAAGCGTACGAACCCTGTATAAGAAAAATCACTTTTTCATATTTACGATTACAATTGTTCGCAATTACAGGATTCAATCATTTACACTCATGTCAATAAATTAAGGATAATTCAGAATCACGTGGAAATCAAATTCTAAAGTAAAAATTTCACTTGCAGAATTGCCAGTGGGCTACTTTTTTTAAATTAAGATTTCTTGCTTGGCACCATTTTTTTAAAACGGTAATAGTACCTTTGTTTTCGACTTATAATTCGTCACTATATAAGGCGCATTTTACCATTACAAAAAAAGTAGTGCAATCAAGAATCTGAATTTAAAAAAGTAGCCCATCTGGCAACACTGATGTGATACAGTATTTTGGAGAAAATTACCTGACATAGGTGATTTCTAGCTTCTGTTTAAAGATTACACCGCTGTTTAACTTTCTAAATGAAGATAATCAGGTTTATCAGAATTTATTGTTTACGAAGATCCTGCTCCAAGAGAAATACGGAAATTGAATTAGGAACACCGTAATGATTTCGAAAAATTGATTCTGAAGTTGAATAATGTTAGATCAGAATTTTTTGAATTGAATATAAGCTAATAATCATTTTTGACTAAATCAATAATTTCTTTGTGGAGTGAAGATTTTTTAATTTTTTTCAACAAATGCCAGTTTATAAAATTTTAATTTCATGCCATTTTTATTGTATGAATTTATTTAATTGAGAGAGATCAAAGTATACCTAAATTTAATCACAGAACTGATCAATAAAATCTTTCAAATCATGCCTTTTTAGGTGCGTTCGTAATTATGTAAATACGTAGCACCTATAGTTGTGGTTCAGTCCGTCCGTCTGTCCATCTGTCTGTCTGTCCGTCTGTCTGTCCGCATGTAACAACGCAAAAACTACCGAACTGAATCGTTTGAAATTTAAAATACATAATTATTACATAATTTTGTCGAGTCATTTCAAATTTTATGAAAATCGGATGAGTAGATAAATTACAGGGACAATCAAAAGGATTCCGTTACATTACGATCAATGGAAGTTTCAAATGCATTTTAATGATTTTACACTCATTTGAACATAATGAAATTGACATGAACCTATCAAGTATATATATATTGAAATGTACATTCTGTAGAATCTGTGATACAAAGAATATTTATTATTAAATTACAGGGCCACACAAAAGTATTCCACTACTTAATGCTATACGGGGAAACATTATTTGGGGCGTGTTTTAATTATATTAAACTATTTCCCATTTTATGAATATCATATACGTTGCTGAGGTGTAATAAAAATTACTACACAAAGATACTCTATCCGAAGTACTGTTATAGATCAGCAAGATCTGAATACAAAAAACTTCGTTATCGTACAGACACACTTTATTTGCTACGCTTCACGTACAATTTCCAACTTGTTTTTCTTCTTTTATAGAATTTTTAATTTTTTATTATTGGCTTTTTAACAGAGATGTTTTTTTCAAGTTGAGTAAAAAAGTCTAGGATTAAATAATGCAAAATCTGCAATAAAAAGTAACTGCTGAGAATAATAAATCATGATTTGAAATTATTCTCCCGTACATTGTACGGGCATATCATGATTGGCAAAAGCACGTTCCCGTACGACGTTTCTGAAAAACGGGAAGAGGTTAAATATACCATTTGTTGTTGCACTGCACCAATCATTCCTGAAATTCTACTTAATCTTGATAATAATATTTCACACTAGAATCTTACTCCAAAATTATTTGATTGAATTATTTAACTTAACCTTTAAATGCATGTTGTATCATTTTCGATACCATAAGCATGGCTGACAACTACTACGCCTATTTAAAGACGAATAAACATATCAGAAACAGAAATTTTAGTAGATAATTAGCAATATGGAGTGTAATACTTAACATTGAATATATTTGGAGTACATTTTACTAAAACTTTTTTTGTGGTTCCAAGCACGTTTATGTGATTTAAATAGGCGTAGAAGTTAGCAGCTCTGCATAAGTGTTCCAGATTTATTGGGGGTTTTATTCACATTCGTTTTCTCACCAGAAATTTAAAAGAGCAATTTTCACTTTGCTTAATGACAGACCATTCGTAATTAAATAAAGAAAAATTAACTATTTAGATTTTTTCTGGTATGAATTCTGGTTCTTTGAATTGCGCATTTTTTGGAACGCGTTCTATCCTAAGCATTTAAGGGTTAAATCTGCATGGTTTAAATTGATCTTATTTCAAGTAAATCGTTTTGTTTGAATTGAAATTTAATCACATGGTCGGAGTCGAATCGACTTCTTTCGGGCATCCAAGTGTTAACCTTTTCCGGCACACTGTGCCAGGTCTGGGATGCTTAATTTTAATTCCAAACTTGCAAAAGGCACCAGTAATATTTTAATATTTTTTTAAAGGTCAAAGCTTAAAATAAGGGATTCCTAATTTATCAAAGTCAGTGGATAATTTCTCATTTTCATAACAGATTTTGTCCGTGCCGGAAAGTGTTACTACGGTAAATTCTCGTAGATAACCAGCAGCTGAAACAATTCGTTTCGACCCAGAAATTTAATTCCTCAATTTAGGATAAATATATACCGCGAAACAAAATGTTACATTTTATTTTTGAAAATTTCTGGGTCGTATAGTAATTGTTTCAGCTGCGTGTTATCTACGGGAAATTACGGCATATTTTTTTTTTCTAAATAAGGTACTATTATAGATTGCTCGTACGCTTTAGGCACTTTCCTTCACCTTTTATCCGTGTTTTGGTGAATTATTCATTGCCTAAATAAAGAAGTGAAAAAAAATATCTTCAGATTTAGCGACCAATACTTTAAGAAATTTCTGGTATTAAAACATCTAAAATCCCGAGAATCCCTTGATGAGTACGAATCCTGTTAACCCTTTCCGGCGCAGACAAGTTCTATTCGTAAAATGAGAAATTGTTGACTGACACCGGAATTTACAAAAGACTTTTTTAGAAATTAAGAATTCCCTGATTTAAGCTGTCATTGTAAAAGTAAAATTTTACTAAAATATTATTGGTGCTGTTTGTATGTTTCGAATTAAAATTAGGTGTTTCCGGAGTGGTAACACTGCGCCGGAAAGGGTTAAAGCATTATTCTACTTTTTTGGTACATCTGATATCTCTAGTACAGTGATTATGAACCTTTCGCACTCAACAAACAATTAGCATCAGGATAAAACAATTCCAAATTTGAATTAATATATTTCAAACGCATAATGTATTTGAAGAACAATTCAAGATGCAGTATGATTATACCGTAACTTCAGGCGTATAATCCACGGTTCAATTAATTATTTTTTGACCCAGAATTTTTTTATAATCAAATGTAACTTTAAAGATCGAGGTAAATATTTGGCTTCAATTACTAAATAAAATTTTTGGGTCTAAAAAGAATCGTTTGTTCCTCGGATTATGCGCTGGAAATTACAGTAAGTTTAAATAAGAATACTTTTTTCAAAATACTAAATCTCTTGAATAAAAATTAATTTAACACGAGATCTTTAAATATTTACACCGCGATTTACCCATATACTAAAAATTTGATGCAACAGTTTAGAGGAAATTACCTAGCATAGACTATTTCTAGCTTCTGTTTAATGATTACTTAAATATTTAACTTTCTAAATGAAGATAATCAGAAGGTTTATCAGAAATCATCACTTTGCGAAGATCCGGCTTTTCCAGAGAATTCCGGAAATTAAATTAGGAACGCCGTAATGATTTCGATCCGTCTTTACTGGAATATCGCTAGAAGGATCACAAAATTAAGACAATCAATTTTCAAACAAAGATCGGGGCTTATACAGATGAAATGGGTATATGTCTGGAATTAAATAACAATAGATCAGAATGTTTAGAAATGAATAAAAGCTAATAATCACTTATTATTAAATCATTTTTTTTTTGGTGGAGTAAACTTGATTTTAGCTAGCATGTTTCTAACTTACAATATATTTGAACAGCAATTTAAAATGCAGAACGATTATAAGTTTAAATGATAATACTTTTCAAAATACAAAATCTCTTGAATAAAAATAACTTTTACTCAGGAAGTTTAAATGTCTACACCGCAGTCTATCAACATTCTTAAAATGTCATACAGCAGTTTGGAGGAAATTAACTATTTTCTTTATTTTATATTAAGATTTAAATTTTGTAGAAGAACCTTTGATCACCCTGTATATTAGAACACTTTTTTCTTTCTTCACATCAGCATATAAACAACTGTAAACAGCGTAATCAACATACATGAGCATATAAAATAAATACAAATTAAAATTGGAATGTTTGAAACTCCCAGTGGATTAAAATAACAATTCAAAATGCGGTACAATTATACATTTAAATGAAAATACTTTTTTGAAATACTAAATCTCTTGAATAAAAATAAATTTTACACAGAATCTTTAAATACTTACACCGCTGTCTATCCATATACTAAAAATGTGATACAGGGGTTTCGAGGAAATTACCTTTAGCAAAAGCGATTTCTAGCTCCTATTTAGTGATTACACCATTTTCTAACTTTCTAAATAAAGATAATCAGAAGGTTTATCAGAATGCATTGCTTTACAGTGATCCGGGTTTTCCAGAGAATTCCGAAAATTGAATTAGGAACGCCGAAATGAATTTCCTGAATAACTATAACTTTTGCACAGAATCTTTAAATATTAATATCATGCAATTTTTATTGCACATATTTATTGAATTGAGAGTGATCAAACAATACCTAATTTTAACCACTTAACTGATTATTTTTTTAAGTACAAAGGGCATAGCCGGATAAGCATTGGAAACATGCCTTTCAATAAAATTTTCTGATTTTTTTCCCCATGTGTGTCAATTTACCTGACAATGTATTTCGCCCATTTTCACCTTATAAATATTGATATTTTATGAGATAAAAATGTTTTTTCGATTTTTTAAAAACTTTATTTTTTCAAAAACTATTAAACCAAATTAAATGCAATTGATTGAGTTTATATAGGCATCAAAGATGCAAAACTGGGAATTTTTGTATAATTTTCTGATTGTAATAAGTGTGTGAAAAAGTGATTTAAAATTTTACAAAAATAAAAATAATATCTTATAGTTGTCCGAAAATTACAATTTTCTTGTAAAAAGTTCCTCATATGTGCCCAAATATTATATGAAAATACCAAAAGTTTGCGTTGGGTACTACATATAAATATTTACAAAAATGTGTATAAAAATTGTTAAAATTCATTTAAAGGCGTTATTTGGAGCGGAGCTACTACACTTCGATATCCGAAGACTTTCTGGAACAATGTCAAAAGACATTGTGTCAATTGATGTATTTTAGATTTCATTAAGCATATAGGCTATAATTGTCAAAACATCCATAGTGTTTCGATATCGAAAACTGATGTTTTGTATTAAAAGTGAATGTGTAATGAAACAGTAGAGAAAAATATTTTTGCTAGGAAAACACAAACATTCTTCGATATCGAAATGTAACGCCAGTTATTATAATAATTTTTATTGAAACATTTTCACCACTTTTAACGAAGGATAATAAGAATAAGTAGTATCGTTATTATTATTTTTTTCGCAAAATTCCACACAGATGTTATATAGGTATGATTAAATCATAATGAGTTCATTAAATTCTGACATATTATTTATAATGTGTGGTAATAGACAACTTTTTGTTCAATATATACGCTACTAGTAATATTTGTTTATTCTATAGGCAGATTTCTGTGGCTGTTTTATTTCTTGATAAATATGGGCGAAAGGTACATAATTTGAGTTAAATAAAAAAAGAATACTGACAACATTCGATTATATTTTGTACAAAGAAGTATACTTCTGTAATTTTGAACCGTTTAACATTTGAAAATAAAATAAAATAAATTTTTTTTTAAAGTTTAAATATTTTTTTCATAAAAAAATTTTGGCCCAAAAACACAGTGGAAAAAATACTAGAATAAAATATTGTAAAGACGTAGCTATTTCTTTGCGAATATATTATAACATATATGCATATATAAATAGTCTTGCTCAGTGCTTTAGGCTTCACATATAAGAGCAGCGACATTTATGGGAGAAAACAGCTGATACGTGATAATGTATTGAATTATTTTATATATAAAAATAAAAACTTAAATTTTTTCGGTAAACACAATTTTATTTCCAAAAAACTTCCACGACAATCGTATGAGAGATTGTCATTTTTAGATGACATCGTAACAATTAGAAACCATTCACTCCAGTAGATCCGTTTCTGATCGCGGCAGTTAACAACTACTTACGCATTTCACATGGTGGTAAACAGGGCATGCCGATGATTTATGAAGCTTGAAACTACTTACTTTAATTTATCTATAGAAAAACTGGTGAAAAACATTTTAATTTAAATTGTTTCTGATCATTGTCGTTATTTTTCGATATCGAATAATGTAGTTTAGTTGCTTGTACGAAAATATTCTTCCCTGTTTTATCCAACACCAATAACGAATTTTTATATGGAAACAGTATCGTCAGTGTTGAGAATGATGCCCACGTGTTCATTAAAATCTAAAATACGACAATTCTGTAAGTGTGTATTCCAAAAATTCTTCAGGTGTCGTAGATGAGTAGCTCTGCCCCAAATAACGCCTTTAAATGAATTTTAACAATTTTTATACCCATTTATGTAAATATTTATATGTAGTACCCAAAGCAAACTTTTGGGATTTTCATATAATATTTGGGCACATATGAGGAACTTTTTACAAGAAAATGGTAATTTTCGGACAACTATAAGATATTATTTTTATTTTTGTGAAATTTTAAATCGCTTTTTCACACATTTATTACAATCAGAAAATTATACAAAAATTTCCAGTTAAGCATCTTTGACGCCTATATAAACTCAATTAATGGGATTTTATTCGGTTCAATAGTTTTTGAGAAAATGAAGTTTTTTAAAAATCAAAAAAAACATTTTTATCTCATAAAATATCAAAATTTATAAGGTAATAATAGGTGAAATACATTGCCAGATAAGTAGTCACACATGGGGAAAAAATCAAGAAGTTTCATTGAAAGGCATGTTTTCAATGCTTATCCGGCTATGCCCTTTAAATTAATATGTTTCAAAAGCGCACTATATTTGAAATACAATTCAATATAGGGTATAAGTTTAAATGAAAATATTTTTCAAAATACTAAAACTCTTGAAGAAAATAACTTTTACACAGAATCTCTAAATATTTATACCGCACTTTATTTATATCCTTAAAATGTTTTACAACAGTTTGGAGAAAATTAACTACCGTAATTTCGGGTGTATAAGCCGCAGATCAAACAATTCTTTTTCGACCCAGAATTTTTTTGGAAACAAATATAACTACTTAGATCACCGTAAATATTTGTCTTCAATCACTAAATAAGATTTCTGGGTCCAAAAAAAAATTGTTTGATCCGCGGCTTGTACACCCGAAATTACGGTATTTCCTTAATTTTATATTAAGTTTAAAGTTTAGTCGAAGAACCTTAAATCACTTTGTATATTAAAACAATTTTCCATTTCTTCACATTAGCATAAAACAAATCGAAATTTAAACTAATATATTTTTAAATTCACAATGTATTTGAATAACAATCTAAGATGCTGTGTATCATTTTAACTGGAAATACTTCTTCAAAATAGAAAATCTCTTGAATAAAAATATCTTTTATACCGGATATTTAAATATTTACACCGCAGTCTATCTGCATCCTAAATATGGGATTTGGAAGGTAATATTTAGCAATTGCACCACTATTTGACTTTCTAAATGATGATAATAAGAAGGTTTATCAGACTTCATTATTTTACGAATGTATGGCTTTTCCAGAGAATTCCGAAAATTAAATTAGAAACGTCATTCCTAATGATTCCAGTAATGATTTCGATTCGTCATTACTGGAAGATCGCGAGAAAGATAAAAAAATTACGACAATCAATTTTCAAAGAAAGATCGGGGGTTTAAAATGGAATTATGTCTGAAATTGAATAAGGGTAGATCAGACTTCTTTGAAATGAATAAAAGATAATAATCATTTTCAAATAAATCAATTATTTCTTTATAAAGAAGTTTTTAATTTATTTAACAAATACTAATTTGTAAAATTTTAATATCCAGCCATTTTTATTGCATGAAATTATTGAATTAACAGAAAGAAAAATATGACTAATTTGAAAGATAGCTTTTGTTGTTACACAAAAACAATCGCAAGTATTTAATGCGTTAATTTACTGTAGATAACCTGCAGCTCATATTATTCTGTTTCGACCCAGGAAATTCATTCAGTGATTTAAGATAAATTCATACTGCGATGCAAATATACCTGCTGGCGCCTAAAATCAATATTTGCCCCCGTTATATACTTAGAAGTACATAACCCGGCTTTTGAACTTTTTTGTACTTTTTCATAACATTTTATTAATCTTATATACGTCGATAGATAATTTGCCGCAATGATCAAAAGTGCATATTTTATTCACATCATATCTGCATACATATTTTATATAAGTATACTAAGTTAACCTCTGCTAATAAAATTCTGCTTAACCCTTTGAGCTCTGATGGTAGAATTTTCTACCACTTAGTTTTAATTCTGAAATGTTACACTGGCACCAGAATATTCGACCAGATTTATTTGAGAAAGATTTAATACTTTTTTTTTCCCCCGTGTATATCCTAAACGAATTTTTTCCTTTACAAAATACTGGTGCCAATGTGACATTTGGAATTTTGTAGAAATTTACCCACCAGAGCTGAAAGGGTTAAATCTTTTTTGATTTGAGATATTTGTTTTGCATATTTATGCTTATATTGCTTTTAATTTACCAACATCGAAACAATTCTTGTCACATATGGATGATTAATTCATTGGTAAAAATCTCTGCAAATATGTTTGCTTATAATTACGTTGATAACAGGATTATAGGCCTTATGAGAAACCTATGAAATACGCCCAAACGCAGTTATCCCTATACTGGAATTCAGTTTCTTCTTATCATAATTTTTTAATGATGGCAATGAATTTTCTTGCTAGCTATGATATATCTGTCTATCTTCTTTATGCTTTTATTAGCTTAATTTATGATCATTCCTAAATTAAAAATTAATATTTTTTTCTATAATTTGACTTTTGTAACAAATCACGATTTTTTTATCATAAAAAATCATCTAATTTTATATTTTTTCGCAGCCTCCTGAATACATCTGCACGTATACGTCTGCAGCGTATATGGAAGGGATTTTAAATAAATATTCTACAGTTTAAATAAATATACTAGTGTTAACTTACATAACATGGTAATATTTTTCTCGCCTACAATTTTTATTTGCCTATCAAAGTGATTCTTGGAAGATTTAAATGCAAAATAACTTATTTACAATCGTAACATATGTCGAAGGATTCGTAGGATTTTCTATACTTTCCAAGATAGTTGAAACGTGTTCATGAGTGTAGTTTGTCTGCCCATCTGTTAGCCATCTATCTGTATGGTTATCTGTAAAAAATACACGTAAAAGAAAGATACATGTAATAAAAAAAAAAATAGATGATCTATAACTTACCCTTCAGTGAAAACTAACACCCATTATTACATTTTTAGACAATATGTTATTTTTCATATATTTACGTGATGGAATGTTAACATCATCTTAACATTTGCCCAATTTGTCTGCTAACACAAGAACTACCGGTTTTATAAAAATGATTCACACCAGATTTTTGATTTAGAAGAGTTTAGCTTTATTATTTAATATTTTTTGTCTTTCTATCTTATAAATTTTTTTCATAATCAAATTTCTAGTTTGAACCGAAACATATTCATATGGTAGCCATCAAAATGACGGCTCAAGGTAGTTCTAGGGTTAAATTATTCCCTACACGTTGAAGTATTTCTCCAAGATGGCTGGAAATTATTTTTCAGATAGGTAGTCCCATGTGTTCAACACGCATATTCACAGTATCCGCAAAGAAACTCTTCGAGAGGGTTGAATTCTGATAGGGATTGGCCGACGCGTTTTCACGTAACTTGGCGATAATTATATTTGGCGAGCGATAGATGCTTCCGTCAAGGAGTTTGATTTCCTTCCGAACCGAGTACAAAGTAACTTTTCTCTTGCAGCATTGCATTGGATGGAACGTATCTTACTGAAAGCTGTACTCTTTAAAAGTTTTTAAACACAAATTTTTACTTTGTACTCGGTTTACTTTGTACTCGGCTCAGAAGGAAATCAAACTCGACGGAAGCGTCTATCGCTACGCCAAGTATAATTATCGCCCTGTTACGTAAAAAAGCGTCGGCCAATCCCTATCAGAATTCAACCCTCCCGAAGAGTTTCTTTGCGGATACTGTGAATATGCGTTCAACAAACGTGCATTGTTTTATCCTACAATAGTAACGCTATCTAAAATATCCAGAGTCGTTAATGAATGTGGGTATGGTGTGAAATATGAGTTGCAAACTTTTTTGACAAATGCAAATTGCATGTGTACACCGAGAATAATGTAATACGTAGAAATATTATTTTATGCATTCATAATCAAAAACAAAATTCATACAAAATATAAATATTTCAGTAAAATGTGATATTTTTCATAATTTTGAGTGGTAGTAATTGCATGCGAGGCAATGATATTTTACAGGTCTAACAATTTATTTGAAATATATGTTTAAATTAATGTTACAATTTTATGAGCTACCGTAATTTCGGGTGTATAAGCCGCAGATCAAACAATTCTTTTTCGACCCAGAATTTTTTAAGAAACAATCATAAGTAGTTAGATCGCCGTAAATATTTGTCTTTAATCACTAAATAAGATTTCTGGGTCCAAAAAGAATTGTTTGATCCGCGGCTTATACACCCGGAATTACGGTAATATAATAAAACGATCATTAAACTATTTGTTTAAAAAAATCTTTAGGTTTTTCTGTTGAAAAAGTTTAAATACCCACTAGCATCATTATTATGGCCTATTTTTGTAGAATCACGAAAATGATGAAGGTGGATTTTTAATTTGTTATCTTTTAAATGGCATACGTATACAGGGTAATTTTAAATTAATGGTACAAACTTTAAGGGTTTGTACAGGACACTGTAATAATCATTTATTGTACAGGAATGTATGAGCGCAAGTAAAGCGTAGAGGTAAAACCACCAGAGAGCCAATTTGGCCCTTTTTTAATTCGAAAATTATTATCCATACCTGAAAAATTCTATACAATTATTTTCTTTATTTAAGACAGATATTTCATTGTTACTGAAGAGTTGTTTACTTAAAGAACAGTTTCTTCTCTGAAAATTTCCAGTATAGAATTAAAACTTTTGACTAATGAAAAAAAATCATATATTTTGTGATTGACAGATTTAAAATTTTTGTAAGATTTTTACTCAAAAATTTCGATTTCATACCGGAAATTTTCAAAGAAAAATTTTTTCTAGTTCAATCATGAAATGTCTGTCTTAAGTAAAGAGAAAAAAAACATAGTAATTTTTTGGTGTGAATTTGAAATTTTAAAAAACAAAAAGGGCTAAAATATAAAATTGGCCCCCTGGTGTTTGTGGCTCAATGTGCTTATTAGCGCGCATACATTCCTATATAATAAATAATTATTACAGTGTCCTGTACCAGCTCTTAAAATTTGTATCATGAATTTATAATCACCCTGTATATACATATTTAAAAATATGAAGTGATGCGACTTTTTTTGAAAATTTTACGAAATATCGTGAATTTAAATAAACTTCTCACACATGGGAACACGCTGAATTCGAAATCTGAATGTCCTATTTCGAAACTTTCGACGTTACTTCTAATGTTTGATTACATAGCGGAGTTATTTGTCACTTACTTAATAATTCGTTGTTTATTTTCTCTATAGATTCCAACTCTTCAAATTGATAGAAATTAGCAAAATTGGACCTCAATCGGCACTGCTGTTGAGATAAACTTCAAGATTATAATTTTTACGTCAACTCCATGTCTTCGAAATTAAAAAATACTACTAAGGTATTTGTACCCTATATGGAGAGGGCTCTCAATATGGACACCCCTAATATTTTTTCGCCATTTAGGAGGAAACTTGTTATTTCGAGATGCGCTGGTCTTAATTACTTGTAAGCTTAAATTCTTATTAGATATGGTAAAATTACATTAAATGTTGAAAAGTGGAGTATTCTAGAAAGCTAATAAAACATATTTTCGATTGCTATTGCATATTTTGCTTAAAATATTTTCCTTATTCATTTGGTACAAGATTTAGTAAAACTACGCCCGGTTCCCAATATGGACAGCTAATGTCCCCATCGACAACAATTGTAAGAAAGAAGTAAATTCAACTTTCCAAGCAATAACTTGAAAAGTCATCAAAGTGGTAAAATCTTTGTTCAACAAGATGCTATTTGAATAATCCCCCCAAAACCTTCCTCCAAAAAACCCTGGCAGAAAAATAAAAAGAAGCTCCCCCCCCAGTAGGATATCTGTTGACGAAATCGTAGGCGCCAATGGTATGACTTCCTCAACAAAAGAGAGCTGGTACTGCTTCTGTTGCAGTATTGATGCTTTTTAAAACATGCGGCCATGCATCACATGTGATAGATATGTTCATAAGGATTATGTGGGACTTACTGCCCATGGTGAAAAAGTTTATATCTGTCCATGCTGTGAGGACTGAGTAATAACAGATGTAAATTCGCAGACAGATGAAATAAAGCTAACCAAAACCAAGAATATTACTTCATAATATTTACTAGTAACTAAGAGGTTTTGCATGGGTCTTCGAAGAGTAAAAACCGAGAATGCCCCCCTTTCTAAAATGCATGTTCTAAAGAAATTTACTGTCCCCCTTCTCCTCGGAATACTTTAAGATACATTTTTTTATTCCCTCTCCTCTAAAATCCCTTGGAAAAGTGGCTCTTCCATACACACTGTGTAGAAAGTCAATAAGGAAACACCTGTCCATAATAGGGACAGGTAGTTCCTTATATGAACACTGGTGAACATTTTTTGTTTTTATCATTTAAATTAAACCAGAATAATTACAAGGTCTCTAATTTTAATAATGATAGTCAATAGTCCAAGAATAGTGGTCACATATTTTTGGAGTCCTATGACTTGTTCATGGGGGTGAAAAAATACGTTTTCCTAAAGGGTGTCCATATTTGGTACAGGTACCTTATATGAAAAGGGACTGTAAAAATATGAGCACGAATTATTTTATCAGAACACATTTTTTCACATATCTTAAAAAAAGCAATTAAACAAAAATATTTTTTTACGTTTATTTAAATGTAATTTTTATTTTCCTTTAGCTTCGAAAAAACAAATCTGTTAAATAAGATATGTATAAAATTATACAATTTAAATGTTTTATCTTCATCATTTTTCATTTTTGTATACCAGTTTTAATTTTAACTACAGTTATCAAGATTTTGACAAAAATAATTAATCACGTAAGCAAATTATAAACTCTGAATACGCTGACACACTGAATTATTACCCTTTGAAAATGTTTCAATTAATTGTGTAACTTAAATAGCTATCTTTCAGTAATTTTCAGAAACTTTCAAGTAAATAAATAGAATTAAGTTCAACTAACAATAGTTTCAAATACTGTTTACAATTTATTTTCCGCTCAAATTGAAACCCTTACAATACCGTCTGATACTTAATTCTAAACAATCTTTTCTAATTGAAGAGGAAGTCTAAATCAATAATAAACTAATAAGGCGGAGTGTTCTATAGCATGAAATTTAAATATATCATTAACGATTATTTGGAAACTGTATTTCAGTATCATTTGGCCTTACGTAAAGTTAAATAATGGATATATGCAGCTCATAGTGAGTACAATTAATTTTATTAAAGTTGTGAATATTTTAAGTGTCATTAACAATAACAATTCAAAACATTTGAAAACAACTATAATTTACATTGTTTTCCAACACGCGCCTAGAATTAACAGAATGGTTAATATTTTAAACATTTATTTGCATTAATCCGACACGTCTGCATAAATGTGAAATATTCTTTATGAAATAGACACTAAAATCTTAAAAAAACTTTAAAATAAAAGGCATCAAATTAAAATGCCGATTTAAAATTTAAATACTATCGAAAAATCATGCGCTAAATATAGATTACGACATAATTTCCAGTGCTTTAAAAAGAATTGAACAAATCTTCAATGTTTAACTCTTTTTAGAACAAATTACTTCAGTTGCTACAATTTTGACAAATAAATCGTTTATAAAATATTGATGCCTAAATTTAGGGCACCGATCATACGTTAAAAAATATCCACTACAGAGCCGCCATTTTTTGTGAGCTTTCAGGCTTAGTAATCAGGGATTGATGGCATTATGTTAAGCGTACAAATTTGGATGTAGTAAAAAAGGATACTTTTTTAATGCTGTGTCAAATACTGCAAAAATACAAGATTACAAAAACGTTAGTAGTAGATTTAAAAATAATCATTGGTTAAATGTTTACTTTTTTTTTTACTTTGTAAGCATATGGGGTAAAATATTCTAATATAGCTAGAAATACATAGTTTTTTTTTTTTTCAAATCGCGATATTTCCAAATATATAGGATAATGAAAAATTACTAAGTGGTTATAAAAATATATAATTAATTTTTTGCTTCCCTATTTTTCGCATAATTACATAGAAGGAGTAGTACGACACCTTGAAGTTTTACCTTTCTACATTATAATCATATTTTGAAGCAATGCTAGGCACTTTCTTTCTGATCCACTACCCTACCGGTTCTCCAAGCGCATCGTCTACAATGTTAGATCCCGATTATCTTTGAATGTATCATCTATTTAACCTCCTCAGTCATGATGTTGCCTGGAGGAGACACTAAATAATATCCTTTAACCCCTTCCGGCACGGGCAAAATCTGTTAGTAAAGTGAGTTATTTTCGACTGACACTGGAATTCACAAACTAATTCTTTCGATATTTTGAAGTCCTTATTTTAGGCTTGTATTGTAAAAGCAAAATTTTACTAAATAAAAGCTTAAATTAGGGGTATATCTAAAAAACTCGTGTGTGAATTCCGGGGTCAGTCGATAATTTCTCATTTTACTAACAGATTTTGCCCGTGCCGGAAAGGGTTAATTTAATTTAAATGCTTCTAGAAATACCAAAATTACTTCTAGGCGTTTTTATTCAATGCGTGGATGCCATATGAATCAATATATAGACTGATACAACTTTGGAGATGTTGTATAGCAATTTTAGACCGGTTTTAGTGGTACCTTGTAATATTTGCCTCAGGACTGACGAGATTATATCTTTCAGCTTCTTATATTTTCCTAATTTTTTCTGCATGTTTAATATCAAGAAATCAAAACATAATCAAATTTGCTAAAGAAGAAACACTGGAAACTAGTTCGTTAATAAGCCATTCAATAACCTTACATATAAAGAAACTCTTTTATAAGATATAATTGAATTTTTATCATATTCAAACATACTTTGGTATTAGTACCGCGACTGATTTTAAAAGTTTTGTCATAAAAAAATCAAATTAATACTATATAAAAGAAAAAAATGTTTTGAGAAAATCTTTCTATGCTTTAGTAATTACATCTTTTATTTTCGCCTCCGTTGTGACAGATTTTTATAGCAAGGCTAAATATTGAAGTTAAGATAACGAATTTTAGAAAAAAAGTTTATTAAGTCTGCACTTTCGTTAATTAACTTCCGTCATTAAATCTTGTACTGGATTTTCATCATAAAATTTAAAGAAAAATAATTGGAAAATTTTAAACTTTTCGGGATTTAATCTGATAAGAAAGTACAAGACTTATTCAACTTAAGTAAAGGTACAATTTGTTCAATACTTTCATACATGCGATTTTAAACATATTTCTTCGCAAAATATTTAGATCCGGATATTGTTCACGCTGCTCGTTAATAAATGACAGTAAGTATTCTTTTTACCCCATTTAATTATTTTCTACCTAGTTATTATATATTATATATATTATATGTAATTCAATGAAAACTGTATTTATTGAAATGATACTAGCTAACAAATTAAATGTTATAATTTTATTAAATTTGTTAATAAATGTGATATTCCAGTTGGAAACCTATATTAATATTAAAGTAGGCAAATAAATGCACAATGTAATCAAAAGCGATACAAAATACAAAAAAAAAAAAAAAAAACTGTCGTTAAAATATGTGAAATTTGCTAACTGTTTAAATAATTACAAAAAAAAGCGTGGAAAGGTATAAAGATCTGAGCTCATATCCCACAAAAAAACAAGAGACTTTAGACTCTCAGAATACTCGCTCTGAGAAAATTGAGCCAGAAGGTTTCATTTTACCTTTAGGCAGCACTGCAATTAGAAACATCTAACATTCGCTAACTGTAGAAAACACTTGCTGCAAAGCATCATATTTTAGTTCAAATTTTAAGTGAACTAATACACTTCATCACTGGTCGGAGCATATGGGACAAATTTTATTGCTCTTACCAGTAACCTTTATCTTCATTATATATTCGAATTACTTATCTTATAAAAATACTTGTGTAAATTACTGATAAAAGGTTCTGGTAAGAACAGTAAATTTTGTCCTATATGCTCCGAGGATTCGCACAACTTTACCACCAAATTTTTACAATAATTTCAATGTATTTCTCTTCAGAAAAATATTGCAAAAATTGCGAATCGAGGAGGTGGTTGCGAATTCTAGTTCTTAAAAACTCAATATAAATTTTCCTATCATTAATAGTGATGCCAGAGTCCTTACAAAATATAAGGAGTGGTCGAATCCTGGCTCCGACCCCTGACTTAATAGATCAAAACATATCATTTCCCGTCAAATGTGTTGATGCAACCCCAACCCCTGGGGACAAGTGACACATACACAAGCCCGAAAAGGCTTAAGAATCCTTGTTTATTCCCACCAGTAAAAGTTTACTGTGAAATTTTCCTTAGTTCATTGGAGTATTTTGGTGTTTTAATGAGGCACAAATTTCTGTTTTTAAAAACCGTTGACAAAACATTTAAAATTTTGTAAACGGGTTTCGTCGCGAAGGGATTAAATCATGGAATCAGGATTGTTAGATTGGCCTCCATTTTTATCCCGAAATTTCGATTTCAGACCGAAATATTTTGTAGTAGAATTTTTAACTTAGGTTATCAAGAAAAGTCTGATATTAAATAAATCTAAAAATATTTTTTGTATTTTCTGGTGTGACTCCGTTTTTTTATATAGATGCAGAGGCCAAACCGGCAACCCTGCGTGGAATTATAAATACAGAGGAATTTTGATGTCATCGAAATGGTAAAGCCTCAACTGTGACCGGTTTCAAAGTAACTCATTTCCACCCGGGTAAAATTCCACCAGTAAATTTGAATAGTTATTTTTTTTTCATTTAAACATATTATTAAAGAGGAATTTCAGTTGTAATTATGGTCAAAAACAGATGTTAATTTTCATTGGTGGAAGTTTACTTCAGCGGCAATCAGGCCCTGTGATTCTAACATATGTGACAAAGTAAATAGCCTTCAGTCAGTGGCAGTGAAAATAATTATAATATCTGGGCCGAATACCACGAGTAAAAGCAAATAGACCATATCTGAACAATTGTTGGCCTGAAAAAACCGCTAGATTATAAGGCATTTTCTACTCAAAATTTATGTGGGAGGTTTCTTCGACAAAAATCAGAAACAATTGATTTAAAATATAAAAATCAGCTGTCCTCTTGTGATAATCTTCTCAGTTACTTCACTCTGAACAAGTAACCTGTTCACTAAATGTCTCCTTCTGTTTATTCTTTACTCCATTATTTATTCTCTATTTTTTACTCCATAGTCTTACATTTGTACGCATGTTTTGCTGTTTCTTATTGCAATATTTAACGGTCTATGACCTGCTGATCAAACAATCATGTTTCGACCCAGAAATTTATTCTTTATTCTTTACTCCATAGTCTTACATTTGTAAGCATGTTTAGCTGTTTCTTATTGCCGTATTTTACGGTCTGTGACCTGCAGATCAAACAATCATGTTTTGACCCAGAAATTTATTCTTTATTCTTTACTCCATAGTTTTACATTTGTAAGCATGTTTTGCTGTTTCTTATTGCCGTATTTTACTGTCTGTGACCTGCAGATCAAACAATCTTGTTTCGACCCATAAATTTATTCTTTACTACATAGTCTTACATTTGTAAGCATGTTTTGTTGTTTCTAATTGCCGTATTTTACGGTCTATGACCAGCAGATCAAACAATCATGTTTCGACCCAGAAATTTTCATTAATAATTAATGTAAAATGTTTTCAAGGATTTAATAAGTTACATTTTATGAAATATGGTATCTGGGTACGTTCATAATTGCTTGATTTACGGATTATAGACCGGAAATTACGTTAATTAAAAATTGATTTTAAACAAATGTGGAGACAATCTAACGCCTCAAATTCTATATCCAAATTTCAATCTGTTCATGCTAATGATACATGATGAAATATGCGTAAAAGAAGCTTTTGTATTTTAGTTGTTGCCTGTTCCATTGTTTAGTGTTTCAATTATTGTTTTAAATACGTCTGAAATAGGAATCTCATAACTTTTGCAACAAATTTGTTTGATGAAAGTGTTGAAACTTTGTGCTACCTTATCTGTACTAAAAACCAACTGTAGTGTATAGAATATAGATTATAATACAGCATTCGAAATTTGGAGTATAATATCAAAATGCGAGTGAGGTAACGTGAAACGACACTCACAGGGCTCCCAAATGGTCCGCCAACTGAACATCAGGATTTTCATAGAGAAATTCTCTTATTAGATTTTTCTCGCAAATTGCCTAAAAACCACCTTTGGAAGTTGATTCTTGCGCAAACTCTGTAAAAACGTATCATGAAATTTTCTGTTAAAAAATACTGATGTTCAGTTCGCGGACCATTTGGGAGCCCTGCACTCAACAATGTGCTTTACAAATATACAATAAATAATGTATCGAATTATTAAAAAAATACTAATAACGTGTCACTTGTTAATTTTCTAAATGGTATATTTCATCGTTTTGAAGTACATCTATTTTAGTCTTTTCCAACAGATTTGTGAATTTTGTTAGCCATTTCAAATGTTTTATATATAACCATAATTTTTAAACTAATATTTGGTTTAAAAAATGGCGTATTTTCAAATCTTGATTGTAAATTTCAATGGCAAATTTGTATTTTTTTTATGAAAAAGGTTTTCGCTTATTATGTATTTTCACCAACAAAAGATACTGATAAATGTGTACTTTCATTAAAAAAAGTATAAAAAAATAAGAAATTTTTATTGAATAAACATTTTATTACAAATAAATTCGAACTTGAAACATAAAAAAATTAAAGCAATTCCTAAAATACTGCGTCTACTAACGATGTATCCCTTTTCATAATTACTTTCAATATTATCTTTTATTTTTATCAACGCAGTTTCATTACATCAAATATATACAAACAAAAAAATAAACAAACTGGATGTAACGCAATTTATCGAAGTATTTATAACGTACCATAATCTAATTTAAGCCGAGCTCATAATTAAAGAATTACTCAACTACTTCGAAAAATTTATTAACCATCTTAAAATACATAATCAATAAGGTTCATTAAGCAGACGTTAATTCTATTTCATACATAGCTTTTACATTCACACAAGAAACAACCGTGTAAGCACGGTTAATAACCTTTCGTAATAAAGAACTTTGCAGTAGATAACAATCTTGTCACCTAGTCGCTAACGATATTTTTGCTGGAAGGCGATCAATACAGCATATTAACCATACTTCGCAATTTTGCGGAAGCTTAAATGCAATAATGAAGCCCCGAAGTTATTTCGGTTATTTCGGTAGTCGGGAGAGTTATATAGAGATAAACCTTTTATGCATCTTTTGTAGCTTTAGTTTCGCTCTTTTTTATTTTCGTTTCGAGCTATCGATTATACGCGAGTAAATAGGTAATCTATTATTCATTTAGAAAGAGTTTTAAATGCTATATTTAGATGGAATGTTTAATTATGATATTTTGTAAAAATAACTTTACCTTTGATATTTAAATCAGTAATTAATATTGCATATAATTGAAATTATTTTAACTATTAAAATATCGCATTCCGCTTTAAAGTTTAACAATCGGGGTGGTTACCTATAGTACCTCTGTATGTTACATGTAGTACCACTGGTTAGATTTAGTATCACTGCGTATCACTACGTACCACTGTAGTTTTTCTTTTCATATCTATATGCTTTGCCGCGGTTGATTTTTATACGATTAAGCTTATCTTTACTTTGTATGATGTATCATAAAATATATATTACATAAATCATACATTTAGCATTATCGATTTACACGCAAAAGGTTTATATACGCTCATATCATACGCTTCGATGTTTTATTTTCTGCCTCTCTTATTTTATTTTATTCATGATGTGTGAATATAATATAGGGCGATCCCCGCCAGTAGTTGACGAAATTAAGTCAGTACTACGGGTTTTTTAATATATTTTCTGTCTTTAATGCTTAGAAGTAAACTAACATGATTTCAACAAATCTTAATAAATGTCCTATACAGGACAAAAATGAAATCTGCTGAAATTAAATAGCGACAAAATCACCGTAATTTCCATCGTATAATCTGCAGATCAAGCAATCCTTTTTCGACCCGGAAAAATTTTTGAAAAAGAAACTGATTAGATCGCCGTAAATATTTGCTTTCCGTTACTAAATAAGATTTCTGGGTCCAAAAAGAATTATTTTATCCGCGGCTTATACGCCGGAAATTACGGTATAAAAGAATTCGTACACATTATTATATTCAGGGAATTTTATGTATTTTAGTACCAGGAATGTCAGAAAGCACAGTTCGCTATATGGCTTTTTTTCTATATTATATTGGGCAAAGCTATCTTTACGAAAATACAGATAATGGTCCTTGAAACGTACGTACCCCGTATAGTTAAAACATGAATATCCTTTTTTACAGGGGCTGATCAAGCAAAATAAATTAATCGAAAATCTAAAAAAAATTCTTTAAATTATCATCTTTAGGCTGTGATAAAAAATAAACCTTATCGAAATATTAGTTTAAATAAGAATGTTGGAAATGGATTATTTTATTTTAACGTAATTTTCTCCAAAAATAAAAAAACCAAGGTTCATGCTTTCTGATATAAAAATTTCCTAAAATGGCTTCGGTTACAGCAGACAGCTGACAACAATGTAATTACAAGTGCACGGGTATATTGAAACAAAAATAATGGGTATGGTGCAACGTATAAAACCATTTCCGTCTGAAATGCCGTAATATTTCAAAAACTTTATCAACTACTGGACTAATCACTCAATGTAGTACAGCTGAACTATGAAAAGATATTCTTTAAGACTACAGTGGAGACTTTAAAATCGCAAAAAATCATCAAATTGTCGAATTTTCATTTACAGTATAATAACATTATATGAACTCCCTGCTATTGAAAACAAAAAGAATTTTTCAATTTCGACTATTTTTACTGGAGTTAGAAGCATTTTTGTTCAATCAGCTGTTTGTGCCAGGACCCTCTGTTTACTTTTTTGCCGATTCACATCCGTAAAATTTAGCCTAGTTTTTAGTTTTACCATACAAAATATTATTATTTTACACTGAAATTATTAATTTTGTTATTTCACAAAACAATACTTTAACTGTAACTTTTAACTGTTTATTTAAGCGTTTGTTTACAATGTATTTAGAGGAATTGCTTTTTGTCCTCAATCTTTTTAGCGCAAATTAAAAAATATTAATATATTTAAAATATTAAAAATATTTAATATATTTAACAAAAATTTGTACAATAAGAGGTATTTATACCATGAATATTTCTAGTAAAATTTGCAAAATTTCATTAGAAAATACAAAATGTTACTTTTGAGAAGATTTTTTAAAATTCAGATACTTCACGTCCTTTACTTGAATTACTGTCGAAGCCACATATTTTATGTGAATTTACCATAAAAACATAAAACACTTACATATAAGCTAGAAATGATATTATATCCCTTAATAGCTGAAACTGTGTCAGTAGGAAAATATTAAGCAACTATAAGTACTGTAGTTACTAAAACGTGTTTTTCTCAGAATGAACATTTTCGTCGTTTTCATGATTTCAAAATGTTCCGTGAAAAATTCTTTATGCCCAATTTTTCTGATTTTTTGTTTAAAATGCTCTTTATGTATGTGTTAACAAATAATACTAGAAATAAATTTTTTTAGACGCATGTAATTTTTTTAAATTTCAGTTATATGAAATTTTTAATGAATTTTTAACGGAAAATACAAAAGAATTAAGTTAAAATCATTTTTTTTAAATGTTTTACAAGTAATATGCTAAAAATGCTTAGTAACATTTGTTAACACACACATAGAAGGCATTTTAAACAAAAAATCAGAAAAATTGGGCATAAAGAATTTTGCATGAAGCATTTTGAAATATTGCCATTTTTGTTAATTTAAAAAAAGAAAAATCTGTATCTCAAAAACTATTGAATATATATATTTTTTAAAATTGTGAAATAAGAGATATATATATTATGATTATTCCCAGAATTTTTTAAAAAAATTCATTGAAAATAAAAATAAAAATAGTTTTGAGAGTCCACTGTAGCCTTAAACTACAACTGCTACAGTCCGATCGCTCTCATTGAAATACTCAAGACCAGAGGACACGAGGTTTGATGCCATTACTAATGGGCCTACTTCCAACTATTGTTGGAATTTACACCGTATAATTTTAAATAACAACTTCCTTTTATTTTATTTGTGGAATAAGCATCATCCTGTCAAACGATAAAAAATTTTCCTAATAAAAAAAAGTAAAAATACAAATTTAGTAACATGCGGTATGCATCTGTGTTATATGATGAAAATGTAGTTTGTTATTCTTTTTTAAATAGTTTTTCAAATATTTGAAAGGAATATTATGTTAAAAAAACTTGATTTTAATTTCAAGCATATTGCATAAAACTGTGTTTTGTTACTTTTAATAATTACTGAGAGCTGGTGTAATTGTTGTTATTGTTACTTTCAGAAATCTAGATCTAGAAATCAGTTATATAACAACTAATAACCTTGTTTAGAAAGAGTAATAAAAATTTCGTGTAATCTAGAAATGCAGAAAAAAGGTAGTTATTATGAAGACATTCTGAACAAACAGCATAATTTTCCTAAAAGTAATTAAACATTATAGCTAATGATGATGTTGTGTCTGGACGATAACGACCGTAATAAAACCCCAAGTACAATGCAATTTTATGACTATTTCTGTCGGATAATGCATTGAAATGTCCATATAACCTATAAGAAATAAAGATACTGCAATAAAACATTTTCAATAAATATTCTACTTTTGTAAATATTTTATGATCCATAAAAATATTTACTTGTGTCTTTTGCAATAATTCAGATATTAATTTCTACTTTCAAGGATATATATACATACAGTGATTAACAAAAGTGATTATAGAGGGAGTAGTTTTGTTTTAAATATGCAAATTTCATAATGGTGAATAGAAAAAAGTTTGTTAATGAATTGAAATAATTAATTAGTAACCTTTGTTACATTATACAGTGAAATACTGAAAAAACCGTTGTTTATACTGAAAAAAATGTTTAAAAAAAACTTAATTTTAATCTCAAAGCCATAGCGCATAAGACTGTGTTTTGTTAACGTCGAAAAATAATTTACACTCAGTGCTGGTGTTAATATTTTCTTGTTATTATTGTTACTTTGAAAAATCTAGATCTAGAAAATGATTACATAACAACTAATTGCCTTGTTTCGAAAGAATAATAAAAATTTGATGTAATGTAGAAATGCAGAAAAAAGTAGTTATTATGAAGAGATTCCGAACAAATAGCATAGTTTTCCTAAAAGTAATTACACATTATGGCTAATAATGTTGTTCTGTCTGGATGATAACGACTGTCATAAAACCTCAAGTACAATGCAATTTTATGACTGTATTTCTGTCGGATATGTCATTGAAACGTTCATCTAATCTTTAAGAAATAAAGATACTGCAATAAAATATTTTCATTAAATATTCTAGTTTTGTAAATATTCTAATGATTCATTAAAACATTAATTGTGTCTTTTACAAAAATTTATATATTAATTTTAACTTTTAAGAATGCATATACAGTTTTCAACAAAAGTGATGATACAGAGAGTAGTTTTTTTTTTTTTTTTTTTTTTGCAAATTTCACCATGGTGAACAGAAATAAAGTTAGTTAATGAATTGATATAATTAATTAGTAGCCTTTGTTACATTATACAGATAAATGCTAATAGAGTTTTCTTTTCGACATACTGAACAATTATTTAAAAAGAAAACTTAATTTTAATCTGAAAGCGAATTACATAAAACTGTGTTTTACTACGTCGAAAAATAATTTATACTCAGATCTGGTGTAATGTTTTATTGTTATTATTGTTGCTTTCAAAAATCTAGATCTAGAAATAGCTTATATAGCAACTAATAGCCTTGTTAAGAAAGAATAATAAAATCTAGATGTAATATATAAATGCAGAAAAAACGTAGTTATCACGAAGGGATTCTGAACAAATAGCATAGTTTTCCTAACAGTAATTACACATTGTGGCTAACGATGATTTTGTG
This sequence comes from Maratus speculifer, assembly GCA_964019185.1. Taxonomy (NCBI): domain Eukaryota; kingdom Metazoa; phylum Arthropoda; class Arachnida; order Araneae; family Salticidae; genus Maratus; species Maratus speculifer. The sequence continues at coordinate 403,577,109 of OZ025293.1, forward strand.
TCTGGATGATAACGACCGTAATAAAACCCCAAGTACAATGTAATTTTTTGACTGTATTTCTGTCGGATAATTCATTAAAACGTTCATATAACGTACTAGAAATAAAGGCACTGCACTAAAATATTTTTATTAAATATTCTTGTTTTGTAAATATGTTATGATTCATAAAAATATTTACTTGTGTGTTTTGCAAAAATTTATGTATTATTTTCTACTTCATATTTACAATTTAAAAAAAACATTTACTCAGAACATAATTTAAAAAACTGAACAAATTTAACAAGTTTTATAGGGGTACTGCTAATTTCTAGATGAAGTACCAGTATTTTTTTATGTAAAAAATAAATGTAGTTCAAACGCGAGAAATTTCGCTTTTATGAAAAAGAAAATTTCCATCTAAAAATACCTATAAGAAAAAATTTATGGACTTCAAATGCCGAAATCAATACGAACCCTGTGTTTAACGGTGAAAAAACACCGAAAACAGTGGCGAGAATTAATAAATAAAACAATGCATTTTGTAAAAATCACCATAAATAAAAAACAAAGCTGGACATGTTCCCAGCTAAAACAAAAACAGCTCGTCATCAAACAATATCGGGAATAAAGATCAGTAACAATTAATACACTTTCTAGAAAGTCTTAATTTTTTCAGCTGTGTATAACTTCTAAAATTTTCTAATACATTTTTTTATTTACTTTCCTGTGGAGTTAGACGTTACTCAAGAACATTTATTAAATCTCTTTGCGTAAAATTCAGTAAAAGAATGTCAAAATGTTTTTAACATTAAGGTTTTCGTTCTTTTTATAACTTTACTTTTTTAAGAATATTTCTCTTTTAAAATGTCGTTTCTATATTCATATTGTGAATCACGAAAACAAAATGTTTGTAAATCTTTTTTTTTAAAATTCTCATATTTTTCAAATCTGTTAGTTTCCTTACCTTATAAAATTTCCAAAAAAGAAAAAAAATACATATGTAAATGGGATATTCTGCAATGTGTCTAACTGTGTTATAAGTTGGCACAAATATGGTAATATTCGTGAGTTACATTTTCTAAGTCTATTTATACAAATAAAAGGAAATAAGCATAGTTTTATTGATCTGAATCTCTATTAGAACATGTTACCTGCTGTTGTTTTACTTTAATAATCCTGACAAAACATAAGAGAAATAACAAACCGTTATCGAAATTTGCATTTTATTTCAACATTATGGTTTATGGTTTTGTCAAATTCTGGCTTCGTATGCATTATTTAGTACTTTTTTTTAAACTGAGTAAAACATCAATGTTTATACATTATTATAATGTTTTGAAATGACTTTTGGTTCAGATATTTAGTTTTACGATTGCTTCAATTAGCCTCCGTATAAAAATTATTTAAATGCTTGAGCAATTTGTCAACTCGAGTCTTTATTAATTATGAAGAATAATCAAATAATTATTGCAATTATAGAACAATCAGCTAAAGTACTTTGTAAAACTTTTTAAATATTAAAAGAATCTATCACAATACAGCTTTGAAATATTTTATTCTTTTTTTTAAGATATTCTTCATTATGAATGCTTCTGAAACAAAATGAAAAAAATTCATTTTGATTTATATGTGCATTTAGCAGCTTATCGATTTTGTAATTTTATAGTAATATTTAATTTTTAAACTTAGTTACCATTATTTTAAATAAACAATCTTCGTACCATATTCATTTAACATCTACAATAGAATCCTATAATAAATATTGTAGTTTTAACAGTTTGGTAGGAAAATGTGGAATTTTTAAGGACGTTGCAAACTCTGCTTTGCGACTAACATTTGAATTACTACTTCAGAAAAGGGACTTTCATGAGTTTACATTGACGTAACTGAAGACCATGTCAAATCGTGGTAACCAAACTGAAGTGTCAGAACAAAAGTGAGCAAATATGTCAGAGTGCATTTGTTTGGTGGGAGAGGAAGTTCAGTGGAAATAAGTTTTGTGACAATCAGTTTGATTCCATGATATAATAAATAACATTTTTATACCGGGTGTCCCAAAAATGACTGATAGACTTTAAAATTCAATAACTTGCAAATGGTGACAGCTATTTAAAAAAATTTTGCACGTGGGTTATGTATAAGGTCGGGAGTTTTTTTTACCGTGACTTTTGATTTTAGTTCGCATCTCAAACAATAGGTGGCACTGACGGCGATTGAAGGCTAGGTCGACGCTTCACTCAGCATTGATCACCTGGCCTTCAATCGCCATCAGCGCCACCTATAGTTTGAGATGCGAACTAAAATGAAAAATTACAGTAAAAAAACTCCTGACATTAAACATAACCCTCCTGCAATTTTTTTTTAAATAGCTGTCACCGTTTGCAAGTTATTGAGTTTTAAAATCCATCAGTCATTTTTGGGGCACCCGGTACATTCATTCCAATTATTTGAGATCGTATTTTCCGGCATATAATCCGCAATTTAAACAAGCATTTTTGTCCCAGAATTTGTTTAAAGTAAAACGTTTTTTTTAGATAATGGTAAATAGTTGCCTTCAATTATAATAAAAACTTCTGGGTACATACAGGATTGTTTGAACTGCGGATTATACATCGGAAATTAAGGTACCGTAATTTTGGGTGTATAAGCCGCAGATCAAACAATTCTTTTTCGACCCAGAATTTTTTAAGAAACAAGTATAACTAGTTAGATCGCCGTAAATATTTGTCTTCAATCACTAAATAAGATTTCTGGGTCCAAAAAGAATTGTTTGATCCGCGGCTTATACACCCGAAATTACGGTAACTTTGGAAACATAAAAAGTTCTAATAACTAATTTCTTTGAACTAATCATTCTTAACAAAGTGTTAAAATGATCAGAATAGGGGTAGCACCGTAATTTCCGGTGTATAATTTGCGTATCAAACAATTCTTTTTTCGACCCATAAATTTTACTTAGCAATTGCAACCAAAAGTTTCTGCGATGTAAAACACTATTTTTTATTTAAAAAAAATTTCTGGGTAGAAAAACGATTGTTTGATACGCGGATTATATGCCGGAAACAGCGGTCTCTTAAACCATTGGGGACGAGCGACACATATACGTGCCGCAAAAAGGCTTAAGAATTTGCTATTTTAATATTAAGCAATTACAACCATTGTAGTTACTAAAACCTGTTATTCTCAGAATGAGCATTTTCGTCGTTTTCATGATTTCAAAATGTTCCATGCGAAATTCTTTATGCCCAATTTTTTCGAATTTTTTTAAATGCTGTCTATATATGTGTTAACAAATGTTACTAGAAATAAACTTGTTTAAACGCTTTCAATAGAAAATTTAATTTGACTATTGCCAATTTAGTGCATCTTTAGAAAAAACAACAATAATAATAAATCACCGCCTAGCACTGAAACATAATGGCAGGAAAAAAGCGTATAAGTTGGCAGCAACGTAAATTATCCATGAATTTGTAGCTAATTTAACTCTGAATCAAGGTACGTAAGGGCACCGTGAGTTTCCCAGGTCAAATACCAGTTTTTGTTTTTTTAATAAAAAAAATAAATCTAGTTCAAACGCGCAAAATTTCGCTTAATTTAAAGAAAAATTTTCTATAAGAAAATATTGGTACAGAAGATGTCCCTGGTTTTGAAATTCCAGGACCCGTACGAACCCTATGAGTATTTTTTTTAAATGCAAGCTTCGAAATTCGAAAATTGCAACAGGTCTTCCTTTAACCCCTTGAAGGACACCGGTATATTATATATACCACTTAATTTTAATTCCCTTATGCCACATCGGCACCGGAATTTTAGTATTAAGATTTGCTTTTTACAATGTACGAGAAAAACAGCTTTTACTTTCTATCATATAAATATGTTTGTGAATCCCGGTGTCAATCAATCATTTGAACATTTTAGGAACATAAGTGCTTTGCCCCTCAAGGGGTTAAATCCCATCATAAATATAATGCTCAAAGTGTGCCATCAAATTGTTTAAATTCTAAAGCTGAATAATTCTAAACCTTGACCTCTGGTGAGCAATTTTTTCCCACTTACCGTAATTTCGCACGTAAAAGCCGCATCTTGGATAACTCGATTTCCTACCAGAATTATTTTCTTAAATGTTACTTGCTTGTGCTTAGCAAGCATTTTACTTCTTTTTTCGATATTTTTTCTGGTTTGAAAAAGACTTTATTAAGCCGCGGCATACACGCGGGAAAATACGGTAATTTGAATCTCGAAATATCATAGTGACACCGAATGATACGACCAAATTTGTTTGAAAATAAATTAATGCATTTTCTCGTGTAAGTAAAATAACAAAAGATTTGTTTGACAAATACCGGTAATAATGTGACATTAGGGTATTTAGAAAAAAAATACCCACCAGAGCTTAAAGGGTTAAGCAGAACAAAATTAAAAACTTGAATGCGAAAATTCGCTAGTCATCTTTTTATTACACACACTTAAGACAGAGCAAGTAATTTTATAATATCTATCATTTATATATGTGTCTCAGTGACGTAACCAGCGTGGGTGGAAACAGTTTGGTTTAAAACCAGAAATACTGTAAGGTTCCCGTCTCCTTTGTTCACAGCAGACAATTTTAAGTTTAAATAAGGTGAACAGAACTTTAAAAACATCACTAGTATTTATAGGACTATAACACCCACCCTGGAACAAAGAAAAAGTTGTATTAACTTTATAGAAATATAAAACATAGAAATATTAACATTATCGGAACAACAAATATAGAATGCTACTAACAGACATCTATTTGCAGATTTATGAATTCTATTCATTATCAGGCGGTCAAAAAGAGAACATCAATTTATGCTTATTTATTCACGTTTATAAAAGCAGATTATTTCATTTTCTTAAGTCGGTATAATAAGCATGATGGAAGTTAGGAAAAATCGAAAGTTATCAGGTTCTGTTTTTGGGATGTCTGTAGTGAAAGCACTAATTTGCGTAAATGAATGAAATGAAAGTAGGCTATTTAGTTACATTTAGTTGATTTAATTAATTCTATATTTTTATCGCATCAAATTGAATTATTACGTATGTTATCAACGAAACTCATTATATCTAAATACATGTTTTTTATAGGTTAAGAAAGGTCTCTGAATTTTCGGTCAGAAAAGTACAAGTATTGATATTTTCCTTGAAACGTAGGAACTATGTAATAATAATCTGATGTTCGATTTTGCATTAAAGAAATTAACCACTAAACTATTTCTTTTTTATATACAATAATTTAAAAATATGGGTAACCCAATATTGTTTAAGCTAAAATATTTGCACTATCCAATCTAAATATTACTGCCATTTAATAGTATGAAATTGTAATAATAAACGAGTGCATTCAAAAAGTTTTAAGTGATGGATCAAGCAAATATTTTTGCCCGTTTGTCGTACGGGCAAATCATTTAAATGTCTAATCTGTTGTATCTCAATGCGAATCTATTACGACTAATATGAAAAATGCGAAATATACTCTTATTTTTATACCACCCAAACACTTTTTCATAATAAAAATCTTTTACCTTAGTGTAATTTTTAACAATAAGTAAAATAAAATTCTTAACTTGAATTAGTAATAAGAACGTCTGATAACTACGGCATCAGTCAAAAACTTGGTAATATACAGTACATTCAAAATATTACATTGTTTATCGGACATAAGGCCATGTAATATAAAAATTATAATTACGTTTCATGTTAACCCCTTAATTGTCGCATTAAATTACAGTTTAAAAATTCAAATTCATTATTGCCACCTTTTTTTTTGAAAAAAATATTCCTCTTATTTAATGACACGTAAAATGCTAGCACAATAAAACCAATTACACTATTTATGAAAGTGGTGAGAATCAGTCAATTCTGAATAAAAGCCTTGAAGCTTGCTGCCCGTGAATATGTTGGACGCGACGATTAAGTGGTTAATCTTCTACTTTGTCTCCTCTCAAGTCAATAAACCGCCTGGAAAGACAGTACAGCTTTGTAAACACCTTTTCAAAGCTTCCACTTTAACACGGTTGAGTTATGATATCAGCTCTCCTAAAAACCCCAATTTTCCCTATCCGGCAGATTAGCCTCACGCCGCACTCCTTTCAAAAGCCAATACATCTTTGTAGAATACACCAAACTGATTAACACTAGAAAGACGGGAAGTTTTATACAAGTTTTATAAAAAATATTTAACACCAGAATTTTTTATTTAAAACTATTTAAGTTATTCAATTTGCCATTCCTTCTTTTGTTGGTTTTATATATATTTTAGGTAGAAATTTAAGGTTCGAACCGAAATATATTTACTTACTAGGGTCCAAATTGGCCCTTCGCCGTCATTCTAGTGTTAAACCCTTAACCCCTTGTAAACGAGCGACACGTATACGTGCCGCAAAAAGGCTTAACACTAGAACCGCGTAGACGGGTCATTTTGACCCGTAGTCAGTGGAAAGATGTTGATTCGAAGCAGATAAGTCTTCTTAAAATAATTTACATATAAGCTGCACAAAAATTATTTAAAATAAATAAGTTAAATAGACTTAAATAAAAATTCTGATGTGAAATATTTTTATAAAACTTGGGTAAAATTTCCCGCGGTTCTAGTGTTAAGAATCCTTGATTATTCGGACCAGTAAAATTTTCCTTTTTTAATCGGAGCATTTTCTCGATTCAATAAGACACAAATTTCTGTTTTTAAAAACAGTTGGCTAAGGATTAAATATTTCGTAATAGGCTCCCGTCGCGAACGTCTTATAAATGAAACTCACAATGAATGATGTCCACACTATTAAAAATAGAAAACAGAATCGTTTTTGCTTTTGATTTCGAATAACGAACTTTCATTTGCTGATTCACTTTCGGACTTGTCCCCTCAGAAATTTGATGTTTCATTTCTAGATCGTTTCATCTCCCGTGAAAACGTTTTGCAGAAAAGTTGGATCCTGATCGACCACGACAATAAAGTATTTTCCGGAGATCATCCTGCATTCTTTTTGTTCGGGATCTGAATGTAAAACAAAAAGCTCATTTATATTACTTTTTTTTCAAATTTTCTGTCAAATTCTGCACTATTTTTTAACGACTGTCCAATTTCTGTTATTGTTATTAGGGAGTCTGGTGTTCTGAAAGCTTTCACGCGCTGAGCATTTTCTCGTTTTTAACATGAACATTGGCAACCGGAATTTTCATCGTCATCGTCGACTCTGTTCCATCTTGAAACCCTGAAATCCTCTCCATTACTTGCGAACTGCACATAGCATCTTAACCATGATTGATTTTATTTTTTAAATTCTATATTAACACGCTTGACTGCGAGGTCTCTTATACAAATTTCATTTGGTTTTCCTCACATTTTTAAAAAGAAGGTACTTTCAAATATATAATATCGAAAACTCTCTAATTATATAAGCCGTAGTATATTTTCCTTTATTTTTAGCGCCAAGAATAAAGTTCTCAGAGAAAGAGGACGTCCAGTTATACTGGATATACATTTGCAAACAGCCCCTTTATATTCCACTATTGCCGTTGTGGCGACATTCTAAAGTCAGCTGTAAACACCATTGTCGCCACTATGGCGACATCACTTTTTTTTACAGAATTTGTTTTTGGTAGCAGGAAGAAATGAAAAAAAATTGCTTTATTTATGCAGACCATTTTTGAAATTGTGCGCATGACGGAAACTTCTTTTAAAAAAGTTGTGCCGAACAAGTAAATTTTGTGCATTGATGCGGAATTTCCGGAAGTCAACAGCAAAATGACGCGGATTTGCTGGTAGCTCATACTTAAACGACCGGATTGCGAAGGATTAAGAGTCCAATGAGTAGTCTCAAAAATAGCATTTTTAAAGGTATGCTGCAGTAAAAAAAATAACTTCAGTAGAGAAACTTTATCGATTCTCAAACTTCCTAATACAAAATGCTCTAAAATATATCAGGTTGGAATGAAAGCTTTAGTTTCATCAAATTTGATTGTCTTGTGTTCTGAATTACTCTCGAACTAAATGATTAGTCCGGTAGCGCTTGGGAAAAAATCACCCACTAAATCAATCTAAATTATTAAATAGTAATTTATTTACTACAAAGTCTTATTTAAAATATAAATTGGATAGTATAGCATTTTTTAGTAGTGGGTTCTGTATCTTGCGCGAATGCTCCGTAAACAAAGGAAGTCTCTGAGAAAGTCAGATTATTGGGTTTGCAGGCCGAAGACTAAACGACTGCACTTTGTTATAGGTACGAGCGTCGCCGTAGACCTCGAACAACTTCCACTCTTTCAGTCCTCACTGTATAAAGAGAATCTCTCTCCGGAACTCTAGCTGAGCTACCTGCTCAGTCCCAGTTCTTTCACACAAACTACCCGTGAGAATAAACACCTTTCGCTCTTTCAGCTAAAAGCATTCCGCGGGCTTGTTTGACAAATTGTAAAAAAAGATATTTCCTGTCTAAACCAAAGTGTTCTCTCGTCAAAGAAAACCTCAACCTGGGTGGCCAAAATACCTAAGACCTAGTACAATACTGAGTTCACAAGTAGGCCATTAAATCTGTAAAGTTGAATTCTTTACACAGTAACAGAGCTGCCAACTACTACGCCTGTTTAAATCGTATAAGTATGTTTGGAATCACAATTTTTTTAAATAAAGTATATGTCAAATATATTCAAAATATTATGTGTTACAGAACATATAGTCAATTATTTACTGAAATTTCTGTTTCTAATATATTTATTTGACTTTAAATAGGACAGCCATGCAGTAATTATAGTCTTGCATAATTTTTTTCTGTTTACGTTCCACGCAAATATTCGAAAACTTCAATTCCGGGAAAAAAATCCATTTCTATTCTTGAAAGAAGCCAGAGTATCTTTCGGTTGGATACTTTGTAAATCAGATGTCTCCTGCTAGCATTTCATTATTTGTACAACAGAATCAAAGTCGCTTAATCAATATGTCTTTGTAAAACTGTCTTTGACAACCAAATTATGTAGATCCATAAAAAATGGAGATACTCAAAAAAATACAAAATAGATTTATCGACATACACATGAGAGCAATTCTGGAGAATACAGAATTTCGCAAATTGACACAAGCGACTTATCCTGCACAGTACGCTTATAAAAGAGTAGCCAGACAAATATCCTAAAGCAATGATTCTAATATGTATCAAACTTATTTAACTCCTCTAAGGTTGGTGGGATAAAATATATCTTACTTAAATTTAACTGGGAAATGTTACATTGACACCAGAATTGAGAAATGAAATTTTCAATTTTATCAAACACGGCAACAGAAGATTTTATCTATTTTAGAATAAATTTGTTTTTAAATTCTGGTGTCGGCCACTCATTTCTGATTTTTAAGCATAGATGTGCTTCGCCTCTCAAAGAGTTAAATGTAATTTTGAATTAAAAAAAGAAAAAAAAAGAGAGAGAGGGAGAGATAATGCGAAGTTGGTCAATAAAATAAGGAAAAATATATTCTAGACTTATAAAAAGAAAAATATATATTCACAGGACGAACTTGTAATTTACCGAAAAGAATAAAATTTCCTTTCTATTGATCACTGAAGTATGTTCGGAAGAAAAAGAATTGTTTATTTACTCTTTTTACAGAAAAAAGAACTAAAGTATCAGAGTATCTAAAACATCGTAAAAATATTTATTCAAAAACATATTTAAACAGAAATAATGAACCGTTTAAATTATTTTTTTCAAAAATTTTTAAAGAAGTAAATTAAGTAAATATTAAATTAAGGCAAATATTTTATTTTTAATTGTAGATAAACAAAAAATCTTTTCATAAATAAGGGGAAAAGATAATATTTCTAAGTTAAAACGATAAAGTTTTAAATGTTATATCATAAAAAATTTAAAAAATTTTCCTGATATCGACAATATCAGTTAAAGTAAAAAAAATAATTTTACAATTTTTAAAAGTATCCATATTTTTACCAAAAAAGCTATTAAAAATAAAATTTTGTACAAAAAAAGTTCCTTCTACCGTGATTCACTTTGTTTAAATTTTATTATTTTTATCATATTTGAAGAAGATACGCAAACTTAAATAAATCTCAAATTTGTACGATTTTGTATGAAATTATATTGTTAAATTAAATATAAGAGTAGCCCAATTGAAAGTGAATTGCTATAATAACTTCACAATTTGAAGCGAAAGATGTCTGCGCATTTTCCTATAGATAGTGCAGAGTTAAGGAATGCATGCGGTATCGTCAGATTCCGCCAGATGTGTGTATGATAGCGTGTGAGCACGTTAAATGACATCTTTCGCATCATGGATACCTGCAAGCAGTGCCAACTCGCTATCGGGTAAATTTTAACAGTGAAAACTGTAAGTTTTAGTGAAATCTATTGTCGAAAGCAAAATGTGTATGGCACGGAGTGTATGTCACCACATCTTCTGTACACCCAAGAAGCTCTGAATCGACGGCAATTTGCCCAAGATAATGAAGTCCAAAATGGCGCTGAAAATTAATTTACAATTTGCCGTTCCTGCAGAGCTTTCTTGAGTAGACCGAAGATGGGGTAACATACACATTTTGCATTCGACGAGAAATTTCACTAGCACTCACATATTCCGCTATTAAAAATTGTACGACCGCGATTTGAGACCATTTGGAGATATCCATCATGCAAGCGATGCCTTTTAACACCCTAACGGTCGCATTAAATTACGGTCTAAAAATTTAAATTCATTATTACCACCACTTTAAAAAAAAATATTCTTCTTATTTAATGACAAGTAAAATGATAGCAAAATAAAAGCAATTGCACTATTTTATAAAACTCGTGGGAATCAAACAGTTCTGAATAAACACCTTGAAGCTTGCAGCCCGTGAATATCTCGGGTGCGACGATTAAGCGGTTAACATTTAGCGGTAATTCCTACGCATCTTGCGACACGTATGCTTTCCCAGCATTCTGCGTCCTGTATAGAAGCATGCGCAGACATCTTTCTCTCAAAGGGTGGTTTTATTACTGTAATGCCACTTTATTTAGGCACCTTTATATGAGGCGTTCAGAAGTCAATCCTATTAACTCTATCAAATAAAAATGCTCATTTTGACATTTTCAGGTACAAAACACTTTTACTCGTAAAAATTGAAGTGATTGACTTGCACCAGAATTTACAGCCGAATTAATTAGAAAACAAATACACACTTTTCTTTGCACACACACACACACACACACATATATATCTATAATAACTCTAAAATTTTGAATTTTTTTTTTTTTTACATCTGGTGTCAATATAGTATTTGGGAATAAAAATAATGTGGTCCAAAAATAAAGCACCGCCCTTCAAGCGATTAAGCATTTAATGTTGTTTATTTCTAATAAAACTACTGTTTTCCCCCCTTTTGATTGTACTCATTAACTGCCTTTATAATCAAGGGTAAGTCATAAGTACTGCATAGATATATAGAAAAACTTTAACCTATCATGTCATTACCTGAATTTCTAAAAAATAGAGATAGTCGGATTGATTTTTGAATGCCCCATGTATTTAGGAGCTTATTAAAAGTTATTATTTTTCTTTTTTTCATATAGGTCATTTCATTGTTTAGTATAAGTTCTGGCAGGCCTTCCAAATTGTCAACGGACTGAACACCAATAATTTTAAACAGAAAGTTCCATAGTAGGTTAATACACAATTTGAGTTAACCCCTTCCGGTATAGAAAAAGTGTGTTCATAACATGATAAAATATTTGACTGACGCAAGAATTTGCAAACAACTTTTTCAGAAATTGAAAACCAGTTAATTTAAATTTTCTATGTAAAAGCATTTTTTAAAATATTCTTTGTAATGTATGTAAGTTTCGAATTAAAATTAGGTGGTCTCTACGTGAGATCACATTGCTGGAGGAGTTAAGAATATACTACTGACTGAAAAATACCCGGATGATAATGATAAGTCTTTGAGGCCGTTCTTTCAAATATTTTTGCATATGGTAGCTGAGGACGATCTGCAACCGGGCTAGTTTTTGCTTTTTCAATTTTGTTTGAGATTTTTTAAAAAATTACTTTAACTTAAGAAACCAGTTAGAACCGGTTACGATATTGAAACTATCATAATATAAAAAATATATAGCCAAAATCGAAAAAGTAAAAATTAGGCCGGTTTTAAATCATCCTCAGCTATCCTATGCAAAAAAAATCATGTAAAAATATTAAAATTTGAGCGAGTTATTTGAAAAGAACGCTCCCGTAGACTTTTAATTATCATCCGGGTTTCTTTCAATCAGTAGTTTTTTTTTGGGGGGGGGGGAGGGGGGCTCTCAACCCCCGAAGCAGATTTGTCTGTAATTTGAAAGAAAAGTTTGAAAGAAAATTTTGCTAAGAAAACATTTGTGATGAATTGCTGGAGCATCCCAGGCTTATTCTTATTGCTTCAAGATTTTATATCTTACTAGCTGACCCGCCCGGCGTTGCCCGGGTCCGTTATAATAATGTTAAACGAACTTGAAATTTTTATGATTTTATCTTCAACTCAAAATATGTGTTAATACACTGTTAAGAATTTGACCCTTTTGCTGCATCGTCACTCCACCGCTTTTATAGAAAATGATTACTTCAGCCTATTTTGGAGCATTGTCATAGGTCAAAAGAGATATATTCTATAAAAGCGGGGGAGTGATGATACAGCAAAAGGGTCCAATTTTTTACAGTGTACATTATATTAAATACGTGCCCCCTGACTGTGTCAAAAATTGGTTTTTAAAAAAAATTATATTTAGCTGCAAAAATACCTAAAATGACTGCAATGGGAAACGCAGGAGGGAATATGTGTCCAACGATTTCGTGTTGATATTTATCCTTAAAATTACTGTTAAGTGACTTAATTAAATACTTTTTTCACATAGATATCCCAAGTGAAATATTTTGAATTTCAAACTAATTATATATCACTCTTAAATCTGACTATACCGTGAATGAAATCGATTCTCGATGATTCGCTAAAAGGTTAGTATATAATATTATAAATTCAGAGCCATTTTACAAAAATAGGTGTATATTTTTTATCAAACATGCGTAATGTTCATTCTATGAACAAAATCCTAACCGTAACCTAATTGTATCGGAATCATAACTTGTCTGTAACTTAGCTGTATCTTAACAGTAACCTAACTGCAAGTTAAATATACCATAAATGTAACTTGGCCGTCACCTAATCATAACCTACCCATAATCTAACCACAACCTAACCGCAACTTAACCTTAACCTAACTGTAACTTAACCATGACCTAACTGTAACCTAACCGGAAAATAAAATAACAAAAGGGTCACCGGAACGTAATTGCAACCTAACTGTTATCTAACCGTAACCAAGTTCTAATTTAACATTAACTATAAACGAAATATTTTAACCATCTCGCGCTAAGTACTTAGTTTCACTTTCCACCGCTACGGAGCGCATTATGTTTTGTAGAACATCCGAATTTTAGGTTCGGATTGGATTCATGTTCATGGAAATTATTTTGTCTTCTTCGGATACGGTTATGATTGTTTGGAATATTTGTGTTCAGTTTAGATTCGGTTCAATTCAGATTTCGTGGGGTTTTTTTTTTCCCTTCAAATGGGATTTTTAAGTTCGGGTCGGGTTGTACTTATATGGAAATTATTTTACCTAGTTCCAATGAGGTTATACTTCACTGAAATATTTTTGTTAGGTTCAGATTAAGTTTGGTTCAAATTTCGGGATTTTTTTTTCTTTTATTTATAAATTTTTTGGTTTGGATTATTTTTTTGTATAAATTTTTTTGTATAAATATTTTTTTATATAAATTTTTTGGAATATTTTTTTCGGGTTCAGATGTCGTTCAATTCAGATTTCGACTTTTTAATGGAATTTTTAGGTTCAGGTTTGTTTGCGCATCAACGGAAATTATTCTGCATTGTTCGAATAAGGATATGCTTCTCTGGAATATTTTTGTCAGATTCAGATTTAGTTCATTTTTTAGGTTCGGATTGGGTTCATGTTCATGGAAATTTTTTTGTCTTGTTCAGGTCCGGGTATGGTTCTGTGGAATATTTTTGTCGATTCGAATTTCAGGTATTTTTTTCAAATGGAATTTTAGGTTCCGATCGGTTTCATGTCTACGAAAATTATTTTCTCTTATTCGAATCCGGTTATGGTTCTTTCGAATATTTTGATCGGATTCAGATGTAGTTTGCATAAAACTTCAGGCTTTTTTTCAAATGGAATTTTTTAGGTTCGAGTCAGGTTTATGTCATGGAAGTTTTTTTGTCTTGCTCTTATCAGGTTATAGTTCTTTGGAATATTTTTATCGATTTCAGGTTTCGTTCTGGTCATTTTTTGGGTTTTTTTCAGAGAAAAATTTTAGGTTCGGGTCGGGTTGCATATACACGAACATTATTTTTCTTTGATCGAATTGGGGTATGCTTCATTTGAATATTTTTGTGGGATTCAGATTTGATTCGGGTCAAATATCAAATCCATAGTTTTTTTTTCAAATGGAATTTTTAGGTTCGGGTCGCGTTTATGCTCATGAAATTTTTGTCTTGCTTGGATCGGAGTATAGTCTGTTTTTTTCTGGTTGGGATCGGGTTATGTGTTAATACGCCTAAACATTATGTTTTGCTACTATTCTTTTAGTGACTATTTTTTATATATAATTTATTTTGCTATTTGATAATTTATTACTGTGTATGAATCGTCTGCCTATTCGAACAATTGTACGTCAAAGAGCCATTTCATTTTTGTTTTAAAAACAAATTAAAGTCTTAATAAAATTTTAACTTAAATAAATGCATTCAAATTTAATCAATGATTTAAAAAAACTGCTAAAAAAGCCTCATATATACATATACATATATTAACTGCAACATAGCCAACCACAAATACATTCTAATGTACGAAGTACCAACGATCTGACGTAATAGCTATGTTCAAAAATCCTAAGTTAAACTGACATTTTGCCAGTCTATGAATTTTAAAGGTCTTTGGGAAAAAAACAGTCACTTTTGAAATGTCAAAATCTCAAATTGGTTTCTTTTATAGAGTAAAAAGAAATTAATAGAGTGGAGGTATTATCTCTGCAGATGATGCTTAAGATGTAACCCTACATTAAGTCCAATTAAGTACCAACAAAAGCACGTGCTTTGACACGCCTATCAATGGACAGTATTCTCGTGACGTCACAGTGGGAATCATGTGGGTAAAAAAGCGGCTGCTAGCGAGTTTGTTTCGTTTTTTCATCATTTGATGAAGCCTAAAAAACAGATAAATGCATGTGTAAAATAATGCAAATTTATTCTGTACGAATAATTTTCGATAAATATTTATATACATACTAATAAAAATCAATATTTGCTTATTAATTAAAATTTAAAATTTTTATTTTATAAATAAAATGAAAAAGATGAATGCAATTGCTTTAAAATAGAGAAAAAAATTCATATATAACTCATACATGTCCCTGAAAAAGTCTAAAACTTCATATAAAAATAAAATATAAGCATAAATTTTCTAATCACAATGCTTTTAAATGGCGCGATTAAGAATGTTATTCCCAAACAGACGAATTCTTGTAGCCTCGAACCAAAAGGGAGAATATGGTCCATTGGCGAAATTTTAAAATGAAGGGCCAAAATCACAGTCAAGTGAAATCCAGCCACCCCATTGGTCGTGTGGTAAGGGTGAAAAGAAAATCAGGAACTTGTTTCTCCATTTGAAAAAGGTGAGGGGGAAAGTATTTTTTAAGCGATTGTTACCGTCTGTTCTTATTTAAGATAAACCATCGAAATTAACTCAATTAAGATATTTTGATGCCATTTTATAAAATGAGAGTGAAAAATTTAGATTATAAATGAAAAGACATAAGATTTACTTCAAAACTGCCGCTACGATTTTTTCTCGGAAAAAGGAGTATGACAACATTTACCCAAGTGCTAAGAGATTGTTCCCTGAAAAGGACGCGGCTCAATGACCTATGAGGTATTTGGATTTCACCGGACTGTGATTTTGGCCCTTCATTTTAAAATTTCGCTATCAATTGAAACAGGTTTAAACCTGTATTTTTTTTTTCTCTCGTTTTTAAAAAAAGAACTAATTTATCGCTTCACCGGTAAAAATTTATTAATTATTTTATCATATGTGTTTTAAATATCAATATAGAAAATTATTTTAACGTTTTGGTTGAAAATATAACATTTTTTTGTTAGTACATTAAAATCGTCTGCAGTCAGAAATTTATATTTTAGATTAATATTTATTACTTAAGTTTTCATACATGATTTTAAAAGAATGTTTTCATCATTATATTTTAAATATTTATTTACATGCAATTATTAAGTCATAAACATTTTTTATCTACGTTATAAAGTATTGAAAATTACATTAATGAAGGAAACTTTTAGTTATACAATTTTTAATTCGTATCAAATGTTTTCAATATCTTATTTAATTTTAATTTGATATATAATTATTGCTAATTTTCCAATTTCCTTCATTTTAAAAGCGAATATTTATTCTAATAAATAATAATAGAACGAAGACTATTTTAAAAATTTGCTATTTCCTCTTGAAATATGCTTCAACTGTAATTAATTTCTTTCAATTCGTCTTATAATACAAAATCTCTTCCACGTCCTTTTGTTTGCCACATTAAATTTGAGCGATAAATGGTTTCATATCGCAAACCTTTTTTGAGCTTACTTCACCTCCACTTATCTTATTCCTCCATGGGATTCTTTAATTCTGCCTCAGCTTTCTTATTACTTCTGCGAAAATTTTTACACAACCAACCAACCGTAAACAAATGAAAGAGAAAAAAATTGGGAAAAAGATGATTTTTTATGAGAGTGACCTCTTGATTTTAATTAATTACTCAGTTAATAATTGGAATTTTGAAATTCTGAAGCTCAGGTGCATCAGGAGAGATATTGGGCTACTCTCAAAAAAATTTTGAGCTTTGTACGTGCTGTAGATTTTGCTAGCCATCGCAGACACACACACAGACACACACACAGACACACACACAGACAGAGCGTTTTGTTCTTTTATTAGTATAGATAAACAAACGTTTTTGCACCCCATATACAAATTTTGTGAAACAATATACATCTAGCTGTAAAAATAACGTTTTTCTCTCTCTTTTTCTTCCGTATTACAAACGAGTTTTATAACATAACAGGGAAATAGTTCTTATCATCGAAACGCTCTAAAAATTCGTCTGGTGTAAATATAACTGTATATAATTCCTATATAAAATTTCGTGCAAAAATATGCATATTTAGTATTGGAGACATAAGAAGAAGCCCAGAGAAACCATTCGGAAGTATCTGCTTGTTAGTTTGCAAAGAAAATGTCTTCTATTTTAATTTTTTGCATATTCACAATTAAAGAATATTTCTGTTAATATTTAAATAATCAATATTTTGACCAATTTCAAGGTATTGTATCCTAATAAAAACAATTTTTCCTTTTACACTTATTTTATATATAAACAGAACTACCATTTACTACTATAGAGTTGTTAAAATAAAAAAAAAGTTTCGTTTTCTTATGTAAACTCTTTTGAAAAGTTTGCAAGTAGAAATCGTACGTACCTAAATTACATACTACTATCATGTGAGAAAGATTGAACTAAATTCTGACAATATAGTTTCTTTTGTGAAAAAGCAAAACAGAGAATAAAACTTCATAAATAAAAATAAAATCAAGTAAGAGTTTTATCCAATCAAGAAAAAAAATCGCGTAAAGTAATTCTATTTGTGTGAAGAAGTAACTTAATTTGTAGAAACGGCAAACCTATATTCGATTTGCGCAAAGAAAAATAATTAACTATGTTGTAAAAGAATCGATATATTTTGTGTAAGGGAGGATAAATGATCAGATCAGAAAGAAAAAAAGATAAAACTTTTCCAATTAATACTGCGTGAAAAGAATATAAACAGTTTTACGTAATAAAATCAATGACATAATTATGGAAATAAAATAAGCTTATATATATATGTATGACAAGAGAAAAAAAATGAAGATTTTATAAATAACTAAACAGGGCTAAACGAGGTCACTTATATATTATTTTTTTATTTCCTGCTTACATATTTATGAAAACAATTTAACGGTTAAAAAGACTAACTTTTATAAATTATTATGATGTGGACGCAGTAGAAATTTATACGAGATATATACAGGTCTGTAATAATAACCATTGATAAAATTTCATTTTAAGGGAAAAACCTTTCAATTCTTCAAAAAAAAAGCCTTTTTTCTGAAAAGTTTTTTTGTGGTGATTTTGTTGATACAGAAATTACATTTCATAGAAAACTGACGCTAACTACCGGTCGCAGACAATACGTAGAGATAAAAGAAAATACCGTAATTTCGTGCAGATAAGCCGCAGCTCAAACAATTCTGTTTCGACCCAGAAATTTTGAAAAATAAAATGTAACATTTTGTATCGCGGTATACGTTTATCTTAAATTACTAAATGGAATTTCTGGGTCGAAAGTGAATTGTTTGAGCTGCGGCTTATCTACACGAAATTACGGTAACATTTATTAAAATCGAGTGTGAGGCCACCCGATTTTTTTAATACTGATGTGCATGTCCTGAAGGAAAAAAGGGTGCTCATTTGTTGTACTGGACCACACACAGTTTCAAATATGTTACAGTTTCAGTTGCGATTTTGCCAAGATCATAACCAAGTTTAAAAATGCATTGCATACATGCAAAAATGTACAACGCAGTCACAAACATTCGCACATATTTCAATATATTTCTTCAATTACTTTAATATCTTATACGCATGTCAAATTTTTACATGTTAATGAACAGTAACTTCGTCATATTCACTATGAAACGCCACTTAAATTATAAATGTTTATTGTGCTAACTGTCCCTTATTTGTCTATTCATCTTGGTCATTCAAATCATTCTTAGGGATTACTATAATAAAAAGGGCCGTAAAAAGGGAAAATTTATAATTTTTTGGCCCAATGGAATTGATTGAAACCAAACCTCCTGTTTTAAAACTAGACGCGTTATCTCTTCGCAACATATTGTTGATTAACTTCCTGCAATATCTATAACCTGCATGTGTCACAATTCCTGTCTTAATTTGCTTATAGAATCCGTTCCAAAACTGTGAGGATATGGATTAGAATTGGACAAAGTATTTTTTTGTAACCCGAATCTTACTGAAATCTAAACATTCCCTGCGACTGCTGTATATAATATATTCTACAAGAGACATCAATTACAATTACTGACTGTGAGATATGTTCATTCACACACACTCATACAAATCATTATTCAATTAGTTTTCTTTCACTAACTACCGTAATTTCGTTTATATAAGCCGCAGCTCAAACAATTCAGTTTCGACCCAGAAATTTTCAAAAATAAAATGTAACATTTTATATCGCGGTATACATTTATCTTAAATTACTAAATGGAATTTCTGGGTCGAAAGTGAATTGTTTGAGCTGCGGCTTATCTACACGAAATTATGGTATTTAGAAACTAAACAAAACCCATTGCTATTTTCCATGCTACATAATGCAAGAGTATTTTCGGTTCCAGTGAAAAATGTGTGCTTCTTGACACGAATGAACAGTTAGCGGTAGCTAATTAACTGAACAACAAAATTTTTAGTAAATATGCAAACTGTTTTTCAGTGTTATCATGTCAGTATGTGATACTGTTTTTGGAAAGAAAAACGCCCTTTCTCTCTGTCCTTTAATTTGTGATTTTTTATAAAGTAAAATGCATTTTAAATATCAAAAGGTGTATATCAGGGCTGAATAATCTAGGCGCCAGCGGGACAATCTGCGAAATTTATTCCCTATTTTTCGTCTAAATTCCCCCCCTCCCTTTTTTTATATGTGAGTGTATGTGTGTGTGTGTGTGTGTGCGCGTGAGAGTTCTAATAAAATTCAATCGCAGAAAATTAATAAAATTTAGTGCTGAGAGACTGCCCATTTGCGCCTAGGTTTTTACACCCTTGATGTATACCATGCGAATAAAAATTACAGTTAGACACAGCTTTCGTTCCTTTTCTTGCTAATTGATTTTACAAGTAAATAACTACTTAAAATCCTAGAAGTATTTCTATAATTCTATTAGTGTTTGTTTGAATCATATTAATCCATGATCGTTCACATTTTCTTTTAGATTGGATATTTATTGCAAGTGGGTGATAAGTCGGTCTAGAGCAGAAATGAGACGATCATATCTCACGGAAAATAGTTTTGAATTCCTGAAATAAATTTAAGTCAACTGTACTTGCGGAACAGAGAACAGCGTCCGTACTTAAATTTTAAATACTGACTTAAATCCAATGGCAATCTAATGATGTTCGGTGGTTACATCATATTTATACTTATTTTACAGGAAAACTCAGAATAATTTGGACAGATAACCGCCAAGACGTTTAAGAAAAGGTTTTAGATTAGATAACACAAGACTGGGATGGTTTTGTTTTTTATATGTATGACTAAATCAAAAAATTATCTTAACTTTACGTCAGGAATTTTCGTAAATGTGAAATTTTCAAAATTAAAAAATAACAAAACATGGATATTATAAAATAAAGGAGATTTATGAGTTTTTTAACTTTTAATACCGTAATTTCGGGTGTATAAGCCGCAGCTCAAACAATTCTTTTTAGACCCAGAAATCTTATTTAGTGATTGAAGAGATATATTTACGGAGATCTGACTAGTTATATTTGTCTTTTAAAATTTCTGGGTCGATAAAGAATTGTTTGAGCTGCGGCTTATACACCCGAAATTACGGTAATTCATTCTTTTGAACTTTTTAGCACTAAATCTATCAATGTCCTTTATTTTTAACAATAATGTTAGGATTTTTTGCAAATCGTAAATGTCAAAGTTAAAATATTGTGAAAATAAGATACTGTAAAACAGATGTAAAACTTTTTTATTTTTTTAACTCTATTTTATTCAATAATTTAATAGATTTTTGGCTTATACTGGTATTTTTACAGATGCACAGCTGAGGGGTCCAAATAGGTGGGTGAATAGGTTTAATTTTAACTTAACTTTTTAACTTTGAAGGAAGTTTTTGAGATTTAATGTTTAAATATATAGGAAAGAACGAGGGATAATCCCTCTTGAATTATGTAAATGGGTATTTATGCAGGATTATTCGATTTGCTTTAAGTTTTGGATATGGGTTCTTTCTGATAACGCGAATCTCTGAATAGTTTTGGGGGTTAAATAGTTATGTATAAAGTATGGATAACTCCTTTTGAACTAAAAAAATACATATTTGGAAAAAATCAACAAACTAAGATTATAACATATTTATTTAGCTCTTTGATAGAAAAAAAACAAAAATAATCTTACTTTTTACTTTTCGACATTGTAAAAAATTAAAAATCTATGAATTTCGAAAAAAGTCTTCATTCAAGTCATTATTTATTCATGTTATGATATTGTCTTTCGCTCACAGACAAAGACATATCTAGATATTCTATCGTACAATTTTAATGATATAACGATACAAATTTATAAAAATCCAAAGCATCCCGAAATGCGTACACTAGCCATAAGTAACTTAAATATTACTTATTCTCATGATCTAAACCTCTTAAGACAAACATATAATATCGGAGTTCGATCTCAAATTTGATTTGAAATTTCTTTTAGAACAAAAATTTTTGTTTTGTCGAATATTCGTTTTGAGCGAAAACTGTAGATTATATGTACGGGATAGAAAAATTATGTTAACAAATATCTTGTTTCTTTCTTTCGGAATTTTCAACATTACTCATAGACTTTGAGCAGTACTGGTTCAAAATTCTAGATCATCTTGAATAGAAAGAAATAATATTTTTCAAAGCCCCCCCCCCCCTTTTTTTGCATTTTTCAATGTCTTTGAACCAGCCAATAACAAATTCAATAATTAAATTAATACGTACTTTTATTTCTCATGATACCATTGTGATTTCCTTATAGTACCTTTTTCTCATAATGCCCAAAGTGACGTTTAGCTAATAATAACAATTCCCCCATAAATAATATTTAATGTTTAATAAGGTTTAATAATGTTAATGCTCTAAAAAATGCTTTGCATTAGCATATGAAAATGTAGATCTTGTACAATATTTGTAACCAATATTGAAAAAAATTACAAACCAATATTAAAACAATATTGCACTAGAATTTATTCAATGTTTGCATTGCAGGTGTAACGAAAATATCACATCAGTAATGTTTTATTGTAAATTTTGCATTATTTAATACTAGCATTTTCCTGATTCAATTAAGTAAAATTTTCTGTTTTGAACAACCGGTAATAAAATATTAAAAACTCTGTAAAAGACACGAAATAAATAGACATTATTTGAAACTATTTTTGAAAAATATTTATCAGTTAAATGGTGAAAGATATATTAGAAAATTTACAATGAAAATCTAATATTGCCGATTTATTCACCTTATGTTGGAAATTTCTGACATTAAATTTCAAGATTGCTAATACACTTACTTTATGTTGGAAATAAATGGAGAAAAATACCTTCTATCATCATTACAGTAAATTTATATAAGCTTTATAACTAGCTTATTGTTCGTAAAATATGTATTACTAGTTTTATTCTAATTAAAACATACAAATATTGAGGCAAGAATTTATGCCAGTAATTATCCAAGATATAAGCCCATTGCAGATTTGTTTATAAAAGAAACTTTTTTAAAAGTGTGTTTTATAGTAGTTTTTTGAGTTTCAAAGATATATTTTATGTGTCTCAGAATCTAGAAATAAAATTTTGCGAAATTCAAAGTCGTCTGATCATAAAATAAAGAAAAAAAACATTAAGGATTTATGACGTGGAAAACGTTGAAAAGGTGAATATAAACAGTCTTTACTGCTGTCCTAGGGAAAGAATTTCGTTTGCTGTATGCAAGAGTAAACAAAAAATAACCTTTTAAAGAAGGTGAATCTTTCGGAAAAATTTATTGTAGTTCCCAGTGAAAATATTTGTTTACATGAATTTTCATATCATCAAAGAATGCATATAAATTTGGCACAAAAAGAATGGGTCAGACAAAAATTAAATAAATAAGCAAGACAGAATATGTATTAACCCTTAACTGCTGTGACAAAAATTGTCTCATAACTACTGAGACCGCTTAATCTGAAGATGAATAAAATGTAAAACTAACTCTCAGAATACTATTTTTGTATTAAACTTTATATACAGGACTATTATAAATAAAATTCCGCTCATCAAAAGTCCTAAAGATAGAAATAGGTCGCCTAACGAAATAAAATTGGACCAGTATCTATAGTTAAACTAAAAGTTATGAGTAAAACTCAGAAACTTGAAAAACTTAGCGGTCTATGAGACAGCTAACAGTAGTTAAGGGTTAAACAGAACAGAAATATCAGTTCAGGACGAGGAAAATATCGACGGTGAGAAAACTGTTTTAGTCTCTGCAAATTGAAAATTAAGATACGAAATCAATTCGCATGATAAATTTTCCAATCAGTATGATTGTGTTAAATTAATAACATGAAAATTAAGAGTCAGTAAAAATCTAGTCAGATGTAGCAATTCCAAAACTTTCTTCTATCTCATACTTGTTAATACTTCAAAATTCATTGTCACAGTGCCAAAATTAAAGGACAATATATGCATATCGTGTAGCATAAAATTTCATGCATTAGTTCTTGAATTAGGATTATTTAGGATATCACGGAAAATACAACATGGAAGAGCATACTGTTGGATGATTTTCACAAAAACGTAATCGGCGATAATATATATGTAAATATACCTGAATCTGAAGTTTGAATTCGTGCATTAGTATTACAGATAGAGGTATATCCGGAAAATTCAGTACAGCAGCACAACCTGTTGTGTGATTCATACCAAAACGTAAACAGAAATAGTTTATATCAAGGATTAACTGAATCTGCACTTTGATAGAGATACGCCTTATACAGCCTTTGAGTAAATCGTAAAGATGCAGCATAGCAGCGTCAATGTTGAGCGATTTACAACAAAAACTAATCAACATCAATTTCTCAAGGGACAACATGAATAAAAATTTTTATTAAATTTTATGCGTTAGTTCTTGAGCAGCGCTCACAATATTTATGTCACATACAGACAGACAAAATCGCAGAGTTACCGAACCACAAGACCACAGACTCACAGACAGACATTTTGTAAAGCCATATATATTTTTAAATCTCTGTCCCCTAACACGTGTAAATCTATCAAAAACCGCAATTCAAAATTTTTCACGAATTTAATACTTTCTTCTTGTAATGAGAGAAGAAAATTAAGAGAAAATAACTGATTTAATCGATAACTACAAAGATGCAGTAATACAGTTTAAAAATCGATTTTCATATAAACTTTCATATAACGAAAAAAGCGATTACCTTAACCAAATATAAAATGTAATAGAAGCCATGGGAAAAACAAAAAAGAGGAAAGCAATATCGATTTCGTCTCAAGTTCAGTTGTCAATAATAAGAATGAAGTTTAACTACAATTCAAGTGAAAATAAGTTTGGAAGACCGTCACATGTCAAAAAAAGTATTTGCTAAAAAATTATAGAGTGTGTAATTGACTTTTTTTCCCACTAGTAACAAAAAACATTTTAAAACATTTTAAATATAAAACTCAACCAAAAAATCTTTTGATATTTTAAAAACGTATGTTTAACTATAAGTTTAAACATTTAACAAATAGTTTTTTTTTTCAAATTTCCGGGATGAAGTAAAACGCGATCAAAAAATATATATGTCAGAGATGCTTGCGTCCATCACAATCATATTAATGGTGATTTAAGATTTTTTGTGAATTATTGTGAAATACATGAAAAATAATTATTTACAAAATCTCGAAGTTAGCGGGTGTTACTGTAAAAAAACAATGTCCAACTTCTTTTGTGTACTGAAAAATCTTTTGCAATGTTATTTACTGCTGCAGGTTCTTATGTATTCATCATCCCCTCCCCCCCCCCCCACACACAAACGTGCATGTGATTTGTGCTCTATGTTGCAGGGATACAAGTGCTACGCAACAAATGGCCCATTGGTACCACAAAATTTTGATAGTATTTCTCGCCTAATTTTATGAAGAAATTTTTGCGATTTAATAAATCTAAGAATACTATTAATTTTGAGTGATGAAAGTAAGCCATTTGGGATCCAGCACTCCGATCGGTATATGTTGTATCAAACAGCAAACTGGAAAAAATCGCTGACACTTTCTACCGTATCGGCTTGCTTCTGTGAGGGTAAAGATTGAAAAAAAACTTTTATAAGATCTTAATTATATCTAGCTCACAACCAGTACTAAAAGCTGCTTTTTAGAATTAACTTAATTATATTTAGTGTTCAGCATTTCCGTATTGTAGATAATAATCTTTATCTGTAGTACAGCTCTCAATAGATTCGATTTTCAACAACTCTCGATTTTGAATACAATCCCCTATCATGGTAAAGATAAATCTCCAAAGAGAAAATCTCCCCGATACATTAAGATTTATTTTAAAATGAAGTTTCGCTTTTTCTTCGGTGTTTTGAAATACCCTGTATGCATTGTGTGTGAAGTAGATTGAAAGAACATTAATTTTTTACCTGTTTTTGTGTGCAATGTGTAATAGCTCTTACAGGGTGCGTAGTAATCAAGAAATTCAGAGTATTTTAATTCTTTTAGTATCAGAAATTCTTTAAAGTACTGGTTGTTACATCTCAAAAAGGATTTATTTTTCGTTAAATAAAACAAATATTACAGTATAAAAATTCTGGTAACCAGGCCTTACAAGGTGCTTCCAGACTACGCACCCTGTCTTCTGTTAAGTATCACAATTGTATAATAGTTACAATGTTTTATAATATTTTAATATTCTTGTTATCTTAACTTTCAAAAAATGCGTGCTGAGTTTACTATACAAAAAAAATATAAATAAATAAATAAAAATAAAAGGATTAATAAATTGATTTCTTATTACATACATGAGTTTCTCTGTTTTCAGTGAAATTATAGTGATGTTTTACACGCAAATTATTAGATGGGAAGACGTGAACGGAACAAAGGCTTACAAAAATAATCCAGTTTTAGATTATACAGAAACTGTATTTTTTCTAATTTTAAAGAAAAAGAATTATAAAGTAATTTCCTTCATATAAGATAAAAAAATCAAATTCTTTACTCAAATCTTCTTCTTTTTCATTTCATTAACACATTCGCTGACGATCACGCGCCAGCGCGTGATATGGCACCGACGGTGAGAGGCCACTCACGCGCCTGCGCGTGACGGGGGGTGATGTCTCAATAGCCAGTCACGCGCTGGTGCAGGAAAATTTTTCACTGATTATTCGTTATAAAAAGTAAATCGGCTTTTGGGAAAAACCCACTTCTGCAGTGCAGCATTAACTATCATCACATCTTCACGTAGGCGGCAGCGAACGTATTAAAAATTAAACATTCAAAGGATTTACATAGAATTTTGCAAACTCTCTTCTTCCAAATTACAGAACATGCTTCGTTCGGGCACCGTTATTTTCCTGGTGATACACGAGCATTTTTTAATAATATATGTATATATATAGGTAGATAAATAGATAGATATCTAAAAAGAAAGACATTTCGTGTATTTACTGGAAGATTTTCTATTAGAAAATACTGATATATAAGAATTTTCATGTCATGAAATTCCAAGAACTGTACGAACATTGTAGAAAACGCATCTACAAGAACATAATACTTAGAATTATGTTTTTTAATATTCCTTTCCATGCATGCTATTAAAATAGTACTTCATATTTATACGTATGTATATAAAACAATATTCTTATTCAATACTTTTCATTAAAATGTAAATGCAGTTTCAATGTAAATAGGATTTACTTTATTATGTTATAGAATATTTTACACTATAAGATAAGAGAAGCAACGAAACAAACATTTTCCTTAAGAATTATCATGTGCCGTTCACACATTCTTTCTCCGTTAAATTAAAGTTTGTTTACCGAAACATGCAAAATATTCATCGTTCTACCCGTTTACTCAACAAAGAATACTACGATTAAAAGAACAATTAAATGAGTTTATTTTAAAGTGCGTGAAATCTTCTTTTGCAATGAAATTATTCAAATATACATTATATTTTAAATGCCATAAATTAACATACGGTGAGCAAAACTTTACATAAAGAATGCAACTGCGGTTTGTAGAGTCTTTACTTCATAGTAATATTTTAAGAAAAAGACACCCATAACATGCTTGATATGAGATAAATGAAATATTTGAAAGAAAAAAGAATTCTTGGTAGTAAACAAATTTATTTTGTTTTACTCATTTCCAGACAAGTATATTTTAATGAAATCTCAAATACAATTAACATTTATTATAATCATTAATGTTATATCAGTAATAATTTTCATGAACCGTAACATCAATTAAAAATGTTAATGTGATTGATTTTTTTAAGGACATAAAGTAGCGTATAATTAGTAATACTGCAGAAATATGTAACATGCATTAACACTAGAATCAGGGCGTTGGGCTAATTTGACCCCTACTAAGGAAATGTAATTCGGTTCGAACAGTAAATTTCTTACAAAAATACGTTAAGAACCAAAGAAAAAACAAGTTAATTGAATACCTTAAACAGTTTAAAATAAAAATTCTGGTGTTAAATATTTTTTATAAAACTTGTGTAAAAATTCCCGTCTTGCTAGTGTTGATTCGTAATAGCCATTTTTAGCACTTTCCAACAAAGTTGAAAAGTGCTTATGCATTCGGTTTGTCTGGCCGTCTGTCCGTCTGGCCGGATGGCCGTCTGTCCGTCTGTCCGTCTGTCCGAGCTCTAACTCCCGTAAATATACTCGGATTGCTATGAAATTTTTATACGTTATTGAGGTTTACCCTAGCACGAACCCTATTGAAAATGAAGTATCTACCATGATTAGTTTATCTACAGGGAGAATCAAAAGTTTCCCATTACATTACGGCCTATGGGGAAAAAATCGTTAATATACTCGGATTGCCATGAAATTTTAGGACGTTATTGGGGTTTACCCTAGCACGAACCCTACTGAAAATGAAGTATCTACCATGATTAGTTTATCTACAGAGATAATCAAAAGTTTCCCATTACATTACGGCTTATGGGGGAAAATCGTTAATATACTCGGATTGCAATGAAATTTTAGGACGTTATTGACGTTTACCCTAGCAAAAGTCCTGTCGAAAATGAAGTTGCTACCATGATTAGTTTATCTACAGGGCGAATCAAAAGTTTCCTATTACATTACGGCCTATGGGGAAAAATCGTTTCAAAGGAATTTTAAAGATGCTATACCCTGTCACACATATTAAAATATGCATTCTATAAAATATAAGGTGAAAATGTAGCTATTATTCATTTACAGGGCCACACAAAAGAATTCCATTAGATAATGGTAAAAGGGAGAATTGTGTGTGACATATTTTAAATATATTAAGCTTTTTCATGTATAATAAAATTGATATATGTCACTGAAGCTTAATATAAATTATACGCTACTGTCTTGCATAATATGAAGTACATAGCATTTACAGGGCCATACAAAAGATTTCAAATAGTATATTCTTTCCGAAGTACCGTATATGTGTCCGATGATGGCTGATGGAGGGATCAAATGCATTTTAATTATGATATTCGCGTTTATATTTCGCTAAATATATGCACATTATATGGTGTGTATAAATGTTATAGTTGATATACAGGGCTACCCAAAAGAGCTCACCAACGTTACTGAATATGAGCGTAAATTATTTAAACGTGGTTCTTAAATAAGCTATGCATTTTTACGCTGAGCTGCTTTCAATTTACTGAGAAATGTTAGCAGAATATAGATAAAGGGATATACAGGGTCACGCAAAGAATTCGGTACATGGACGCCTATGAATGATGATTTATGGGAATGTGATTTCAGTTGTTTTAAAAGTGTTTTAGGTTACAATAAATTTTAGCCTAATGCTGACGTGTAATAAAGGTACAATGTAAACTACAGGGCTGAACAAAAGTATTCAAGTATGTTTCCATCTAATAGTATGAATTGCTGAAAAAGAAATTTTAAGCTACTGGGTATTTTCTTGCTAAGCTAAATTTTCCCATTATATGAACTGACATATGAAATACAGGGCTGTTCTAATGTACTGGAATACATACTTGGGTTTATTTGGCTATACACTATTATTTCCCTAAATAACAAAGTTTTGTTAAAGATTTCATTAAGTATTGGAAAGTGCTTCATAATCTATGCTTAACGCATGATTTTTCTTACTTGTTATTATTAAAATAGCTCAGAAAATTTATATAGTAGAGTCTTCTGTCAGTGTTTTTACTAAATATCTTCATTATTTTTTCTGTTCATTTGACTCTTAGACATATAGTAAAACAAAAAAATATACATATTTTAATGTTCATGGTTTTGATTAAAAAATACAATTTGCATTTAATTATTGGACTGGAGCTTGGAGCAATACAACAGAACGGTGAAATGTTAAAGTGACAACGTTAAACCACCAATTAATTTAAATTATAAACATACAGGTTTCGGTAGCATATAGTACCGTCCTTATTCCTTAGAATGGCGGAAATTTGCTCACGTATATAAGACCAGATGGGGGATTAAAGTTGAAGGTATAAATAATCATAAGGAAAACAGACGACTGCAAGTAATTGCTAATACAAGGTTCGCACACTCCTTGGAATTTCCAAGGACTCTGGCACCACTATTAAAAATAAGAAAATTTACATTTAATTTTTAAACCACAACATTCTCAAACCCCACCTTCATTCACAGATTTTACGATATTTTTCTGCAGTGAAACACTTTGAAAGTATTCTTAAAATTTAGTGGTAGGACTGTGCGAACTCTTTAATGGGAAAATGGATTAGAAATGGAACCCAAGTAGTGAAAAATGCGAAGAGAGAAAAAATAAGGAAAGGGCAGATGACGTCAATGTGGTTGAATTACTGTGGATCAGCATGAAAAACCTGTCCGTTCTTTAACGACTGATACTGTACGGATGAGCTCCGGGAATTTGATTGGTCGAAGTTTGCCAATGTTAAAGTAAGTATGATATGATTGGACTACGTCGTCAAGATGATTTCTACAATGATCGCTATGGCAAAAATGTAGCGGTAGATTGGTTGCAGAAGTGTT
This sequence comes from Maratus speculifer, assembly GCA_964019185.1. NCBI lineage: Eukaryota > Metazoa > Arthropoda > Arachnida > Araneae > Salticidae > Maratus > Maratus speculifer. The sequence continues at coordinate 403,607,289 of OZ025293.1, forward strand.
TGTTTGTAAAAATGTCCTTTCCTTATTGCATCCATTTATCTGTTCTGACCAATTATGTGATTTTAAACAGTTACAGCAGTGACGGCTAATTGGTTACAGTGTTGCCAATGGGCTACTTTTTTAGCTCACAGGCTATCATAGCCTGAGAGCTTATGTGCCCGTCCGTTCTATATGTATGTTCGTACGTAACGCGATAACTCATGATAAAAATATCCGATCCACTTGAAATTTTGTATGTAGGTATATCCTGACAAGGCGCTTCCCTGATTAGTTTTTGGAGTTCATTCGATATGTATAAGAGGGGGAACGGGGGGCTCATGCCCCCCGTTAGTTGATATAGATGGGATTTTCATGCAGAATTAAGTTTTCAAAATTTAGATTAGGATCATTCTGATGAGGCGATTCCGTGACTGTTATTAGGTGTTCATTGATTAAGTATAAATAGGGGGAACAGGGGTTCTAATGCCCCCCCCCGTTAGTTGATATAAATGGGATTTTCATGCAGAATTAAGTTTTCAAAATTTAGATTAGGATCATTCTGATGAGGCGATTCCGTGACTGTTATTAGGTGTTCATTGAATAAGTATAAATAGGGGGAACAGGGGTTCTAATGCCCCCCCCCCAGTTAGTTGATATAAATGGGATTTTCATGCAGAATTAAGTTTTCGTTCAAAATTTAGATTAGGATCATTCTGATGAGGCGATTCAGTGACTGTTATTAGTTGTTCATTGAATAAGTATAAATAGGGGGAACAGGGGTTCTAATGCCCCCCCCCCCCGTTAGTTGATATAAATGGGATTTTAATGCAGAATTAAGTTTTCGTTCAAAATTTAGATTAGGATCATTCTGATGAGGCGATTCCGTGACTGTTATTAGGTGTTCATTGAATAAGTATAAATAGGGGGAACAGGGGTTCTAATGCCCCCCCCCCGTTAGTTGATATAAATGGGATTTTCATGCAGAATTAAGTTTTCGTTCAAAATTTAGATTAGGATCATTCTGATGAGGCGATTCCGTGACTGTTATTAGGTGTTCATTAAATAAGTATAAATAGGGGGAACAGGGGCTCTAATGCCCCCCCCCCCGTTAGTTGATATAAATGGGATTTTCATGCAGAATTAATTTTCGTTCAAAATTTAGATTAGGATCATTCTGATGAGGCGATTCCGTGACTGTTATTAGGTGTTCATTGAATAAGTATAAATAAGGGGAACAGGGGTTCTAATTCCCCTCCCCTTAATTTATATAAATGGGTTTTTCAAGCAGAATTGTCAGATTTCGTTCAAATCTCTGAATAGTTTTGGAAGTTTAATGGTTAAGTATAAAAGAGGGGGATAACTCCTTTTAAATTATATAAATGCTAAATGGGTTTTTATTAAGAATTATCTCATTTGCTCTGAATTTTGGATATAGATTTTTTATATGATAAAGCATGTCTTTGATAGTATAGGAGTTTCAATGATTAAGTATAAAAAAAGAGGAAAGGGGAGAGCTGTTTCCTCTTCTTAATTTTTTTTCGAACGGAATTAACCCTTGAAAATATAAGGCTTTAATGTACAATTAGTATTTGTAGCCTGTGAGCTCAATGCCATCAGTTTAACTGGGCAGTATTCTTTATTTTATTGAATTAATTTATTCTTCCGTTAACAATGAGCCATTGAGTCGAGAATATCAATTTGACCTAGGAACACTCGAAGCGCGAAAATAATTCAATTATATTTTGGAATATTTCAATCATTAAGACTCATAAATTTTCATTTTTTCACCGTAAGAATATATATATATATATATATATATATACAGGGTGTCCGAAAAGTCTGGAAACGGTCGAATAACTAGAAAAATACATATGAGATTAATAAACGTAAAGATACGTGTTAAATATTTTTAAATAAGCTACTCAGTGATACCAAATTTGACCTTCGTAACCGACCCCCTGGGGGTCAGAGGGGTTCCAACTTTGAAATCTTAAATTATAACCCCCATTTTTTATTGCAGATTCGGATTCTACGGACAAAAATACGTAACTTTTGTATTTGATGTTTATTTCGAATCCTCGTTTATCACGGTGTAATTGAGCATATTAAATCGATACATATTTCGGCTTTTCGAACGGGATTTTCCCTAATCGAAACTAATTGGGGAAAATTTATTACATCAAACTGATGACATATGACTCGTCTTTTGCAATAATAGCGTTTCCTGAAAATCACCCGTGCCGATTATTTCGGTAGTGCTACACAGTTAAAAAGTTGATCCATTTGCTGTAGCGTCACTCCACAGCTTTTATAGAATATCTCTTTCATGACCAATGAGAAGGTTCCATAGCACAGTAAAGTACACTGTAAAAAAATTGACACTTTTGCTGCATCATCACTCCACTGCTTTTATAGAAAACGATTACTTTACTGTGTTATGGAGCATTCTCATTGGTCACAAAAGAGATATTCTATAATAGCTGTGGAGTGACGCTGCAGCAAATGGGTCAAATTTTTAACAGTGTAGCACTATTGAAATAATCGCCAAGGGTGATTTTAAGGAAACGCTATTCCTACAAAAGACGAGGAATTTGACGTCAAAAATTCTGCCCAATCAGTTTCGATTAGGGAAAATACCGTTGGAAAAGCGGGAATATGTATCGATTTAATATGCTCGATTACACCGTGATAAACGAGGATTCGAAATAAACATCAAATACAAAAGTTACGTATTTTTGTCCGTAGAATCCGAATCTGCAATAAAAAATGGTGGTTATAATTTAAGATTTCAAAGTTGGACCCCCTCTGACCCCCAGGAGGTCGGTTTCGAAGGTCAAATTTGGTATCACAGAGTAGCTTATTTAAAAATATTTAACACGTATATTTACGTTTTTCAATCTCATATGTATTTCTCGAGTTATTCGGCCGTTTCCAGACTTTTCGGACACCCTGTATATATATATATATATATATATATATATGTGTGTGTGTGCGTGTGTGTGTAAATCTACACTCTGAAAAAATTGGAAAATTACAAAAAAATTTGTAGTAAAATTATAATTCAAGAACTTTTTATTCAATGGAAACAATAAAAATTCGTGTAACAGATACAGATTTGCACTTTAAAATGGAAAAATTTTTAAGGTTACTAGAAAATTTTCGGAAAATCCAATTCCCAGAACTTTTTAAGGAACGGTATGAAGATTTCAGATAAAAATTTAGTAAAATTACGAAAATTTTAGTAAATTATTTTATAAAGTTACAGGTGTCTCTAGTTTTGTTTATAAATTTTGTAGATTGACATCATTTTCTAGTACAGTGTACATATAAAACTTCAGTAAGCTTAATAGACTTCGGTAAATTTAAATGACTAAGGTTGCAGATTTTTTTAAAGTGTAGAAAACTATTTTTTATAAATCTACATAGAATGTTTACTAAAATTTTATTCGTAAACCGTGTGAGGGAGTGTCCCCTTGTAATAAAGTAACTCTGGTGCTTTGGGTGAGATTGTGACGTCAATGTTCTAACATGTGTGGCGCAAAAGCGACATCTATCATTTATGCAACTCTAATTTTCCGGAGTGTGTGTGTGCGCCCTCGATCTACTGTTAATTGCGGTTTTTTTTAGTTTTTATGCAAATTTCTAGCTCCGTCTTCAGTTTGCAAAGTGTAAAAGCTGTAAGTTGTGAGTTGGAGTGTGTGTGGTGTGATGACTTTTGAGAGCCTCCAGCGACGAATAGTAGAGCTGACGTGTGGAAGTAGAGAGCCTCAGTACCGGAGTTCGGTAAGAGTTAGTTCACAGTAGTTTCACACAGTGGTTGTTTAAAATAAAGTTATTAGTGCAGCCACGGGCTATTTATTTACAGGTTAGTAAAGGTAGTCCGCGACCTGAAGAGAAGAGCCGAATCAGTGATTTAAGCCGGACTTCGTAGTAATGTGACTACAAGCTAAAAGGTTTATTCTCATAGTAGTGTGTTTAATGAGGAGTTTGCACACATCGGGAAATCAATCAGCTGCATGTTTTTCTGATAATTACAGACACATACATTCCAAAAATTTCATAAAAAATATATAAAAAATTAGTCAATAGCTTTTAAATTAAGCTTAAAGTTGATAGAAAAACGCGCGACGGGAAAACGCTGCGTGATTGGCTGTGACGTTATAGTTCACGATATCCCAGTTGCAGGCGAAACGAAACAAGCAAGTAAGCGGTTGTGTTTTTATTAGAGCTCCCGATTATACGTTTATACGAGTATACGTATAATGCGTATTATACGAAATACGTATTTGCTATACGTATAATTCGGCATCGGCAGTTATGCGTATTACACGAAACAGCATATACGGTACATCGTATATACGGATTTTACCCAAGCGGTTAAACGTATAAACGTTTAAACGTTTTTCGTTCAATGTATGAATTTTGATGTTTCAATATTTTTTTGCGGATTAGAGACATTGAAAAATATCCGGTATATCCCCATCGCGATTCTTTGTTCAAAAAACTACGATGTGTTTACTTAAATACTACTTGTATGCAGGTACTTAAAAAAATCTGAAAACTTCCTCAGTTTAGATTTTGTTTTTTCCCAAAAAACTAAGTTATTTGTTATAAAATGTCTTACATTAGTTGTGGGTAGAATCAAACTAATCTTTGGAAAATCTGCGACGCAGTACTTAGTTTTTTATATTTTCTTTTATCTTTAGAAGAAGAAAGTATTGGATTCGGGAAAACTTTCGACGGGTTTACACGTTTTAAGGGTAAGAGAGTCCGAAAAACAAGTTTTTACAAAATATCTGCCAGTGAGTTTGTGAGTCTGTGACTTTGTCTGTCTGTATGTGACATGAATTGTGTGGGTGCTCTATATCAAGACCTAATACACAGAATTAAGTAATATATATGGGGGAGAGTGGGGCATATGAAAACATTGCCATTTTTCACTAGTTATTATATGTTTATTATATGTTTTTTTATTTCAAAAAATTACCAAAGATGGGAGCACCTATAGACATATGAAAAAAAAATTTTTGAAACTCTTCGACATTTTGTTTGTCCCCAGGAGCCAAAATACTGCTTACTGGATTCAAAAGTAAAATCTCCAACTTGATAAAAGCATAATTTTATTTATTCATTCTTTTTTTTTCTTTTTTTTTTCTTTATTTAACATATACTATGGATACTAATAAATATTTATGATATTTTTTATTTTTAAAATTGAGAAATGCTAATGATTTGTCATTTTAACTCTTGTGGGAATGTGGGACACTTATGAAGAGTCTAGTTGGGGCAGATCTGAATACGTCATTAAATTGCCCAATAATCATTCAGTGATTCTATTCCTTTTAGTTCACTTTCTGAAAATAATGACAGCTCCTTTATCTATATTTTTATAGAAATAGAAGACATTTCTATCATATAAAGTTTATTTTATGTAATAGAAACTTCTACAAACACAACTGTCAGCAAATACATAAAAAGCAACAAGCTCCTTACGTTCAATTGTAATTTAAATAAATTTCATGTTTTCTAAATTGCAATAAATGATATACATTATTTAATTTAACAGTTTTCAATACTATTTTTTATGCATCATTAATGCAAAAAAATATTACGTTTAACAACTTTGCAAATTTTTCTGTTTCATTTGTTGCAAACTTGTAGTATTAGTTTACTTCCATTTCTAAAACAGCTATTTTATTTGGTGTTTTGAAAATACATATATATATTAAGAAAATAAAAATTTTAAACTTATAACTATCGTGAAATACCGTGAATTATTGACTCCCCCCTTTCTTTTAAAAGCAAAAGAAATTAAATTTGGAAGAAGCTTATATATGTAAAACAATTTTTTATCCTTAATTTACAGTCAAATAAGGCAAATATAGGAATGAGAATCGTTCGCCTTTTGGTAGTTTTCCTATAAATATTATCCAAACGCCCCCTCCCTAAAATCTCCCTCAAACAAAAAACCCTAGGCAAAATTTAAATTCTTTAATTATTTCCTCAAGTTTACTTCTTTAATTTTTGAATTCAATAAACTATTAAGAAAAGTAAGAAGAACTGTAAAGGTAATTTAAAAAAATACCATGTGTAAAAAAAGTTCTGTTAACTATATTGAGTAGTTTTGCTCATTGAAATTAACCCAGTTATGAGAAAAAGCTATGGTTATGTTCACATGTATCCCAGTCTCCCCTACATATTCAGGTAGTTCCTGGTAGAAATTGTTGCTGACTAGTTTTGTATGTAAATCGTTCAACAGGTGGCTCTACTTTGCTGTATTTTATTTACGATTTCTGCAATAACTCTATCTCTAGAATTAATGCACGGATTTTCATCAAACTATAGATTCAGTTAATGCTTGATATGAAGTGATTCTATGTATGTTTTGGTGAGAATGTCAAGATTAAAAAAATGAAATTTCATTATACGTTAACAGACTTAGAAAATATTAACTCCATGGAAAGAATAGCAGTTACACTCGGGTGCAATCTTGAGTGTAAAACAATAAGTGAATAAAGAATTTTTAAATAATTAAAAGGAAAAAACTAAATTTAACAAGAATTCACAATAAATCTGAACCATTTATACTCTCATTCTTTCCTCAAAAAGTGTTTAATTTTGCTGGTTATTTACGGATACAATTTGTATACATTACCTACACAAAATGTAAAATAACGGGGTATCTTGAGCTCATTACCATGAGATGAATAAAAAAAAACTAAATAAATTCAAAGTACAATGTTGCAAAATACTTTTGCAATTCACGGTAATAATTCGCTATTTTGAAAATAGATATTTCACCGTTAGTGAAACGAGATTGGCCAATCAGGAATCTGATATTTTGTGAAATTTTTGCAAACTGTTTTAAAAAACATACGCTTTTTATTGCTTGATCTTGTATATATAAGACATACTATACGGATTCCTGTCATAACGCCACCGATTTCCAAATTATTCTTCATTCAGTGACATAAGACTGATGAAGTCCAATATTTAAATTAGATACGATACGTGGAATATACGTATACATTAAATATACGTATTCTTAAATATACGTTTAAATGATACGCCTTATACGTATCCGAATACGTTTAAACGTATATTTTAAGGTATCCGTATAGCAGAAAAACGTATTATACGGATATACGTATATCGTTTAAACGTATAGCTGCTGTACGTATCCTATCGCGAGCACTAGTTTTTATAAGCTTGTATTTTTCAAGCTTTTAAAATTTTTCTTACATCCAAATTTATTCATTCTTTGTTCTTTAATAGATTTCATCAATCTACCGTATTTATGGAAATAAAATACAATTTTTCGGGCATTAAAGAAAGGTTTCGTTAAAAAAAAAAAAAAAAAAAAAAAAAAAAAAAAATCAGCTACATTTGTCCGTTTCTTTTTAACAAATTGAAAACGTAAATTCTCCTTGTAAAATATTAGTTAAAGTTTTTTTAATGTTACAGTTCGGAAAAATTACACACACATGCAGATATATATATATATTTAACAATAAAAAGCAAAACAATTGTCTTAAATCTGCACCAACGCGATGTGCATATTTGACAGGACCTATCATATCTTTTAAAATATAAAAGATGTTAATTTTTAAATTGCTTTAAAAATTCAATTCTCATAATTGCCACAAATGACATTTTTTTCTTTTCTTTTCTTTCCTTTTTTCTTTCTTTCTTTCTTTCTTTTCTTTTTTTTTTTTTTTTTGTTACATTTCTTATTATTGTAAAACAACCTGCATGGTAAATTCCTACTAGAAAGGTTACTATTTAAAAATAGTAGTTGTTCTGATCTCTAGGTTAGGTATAATTTTGGTCTTCATTTTTTTTTTTACAATACATTTACTATTTACTGAATTTTGAATTAAAAATATATATATTAATTTTTTTCTCTGATCTACAAACTGAAATTTAAATGTACACTTATATGCAAAATAATCTGGCTTCAGGGTCAGATAAGTTTGAATATAAAATAAAAAAAATATTTAAAAAAAATAGAGGTAAACAAAATCAGAGCACAAACACTGGGTGCAACACTGATTTTGGAATCCATCGTGCGCAGACCACAATACTGATGCGTAATTCTAAAAAAATGATCTGTGCAGTTTTCTCTCTGCCCCCTCCCCCACATGTTTGTACATTGTACCATGTCGAAATAATTTTATGCAATAAAGAACAAAAGAATAGTAAAATTATCTTGGATTCCTTCATGTTATTCTACTTTTTCTGGTTGCAATACATTTATAAGTAGCATGTTTATTTGTGCTATTCAATTTTAGATTATTGCTAATAGAAATTTCACAAAAGTTTACTGTTTAGTATTTTTAAATAGAAAAGTGACTGGCAGTTTAAGAAAGTGAGAAGTTATAAAACTGTACTACTGGCAACTGGCCAGTAATGAAAGCTCTTTATTGAATGTTTTGCCCTTTATTAAGGCTGTTTTCAGCTGCTCTGCTGAACAAGCCAAAATATCTTGACACATTTACAAATTATTAATTTGAATGAATTTTTTAACGGAACGATATAAAATTGGAAAGCCTGACTATGGAAGCGATTTGGAATCGAACTATATTTTCCACTTTTTGATAAATAAAAAGTACCTATTGGATTATAAGTAACTTTGATCACGTAACAAACACTATTTTCACCTCTATTTGAGTGGTTATACTTCTTTCTAACAGAAATGTGGTTTTAAAAGCTCACTTTGACAATATTTTCTAAATGATCTATTGCGTTTGCCCCCCTCCCCCCGCAAAAAAGGGAAGATGAGTGCGATTATATAGTTTCTGAACAATAACACTTGCTAGTTTCATGCATTTCCGAACTTAAATAAATTAAAACTTGTGTCATAAAGTTTCCATTTTGGATTTAACAGCTTCCATGGGTTCAAAGAACAAAATCAAGTTTTTTTTTTTTTTTTTTTTTTTTTTTTTTTTTTTTTTTTTTTTAAAGGAGGATTTTGAAAAAAAATATTTCTTTTAATCAATAAAGTGGAATTTTAACTCATTTTTCAATCTAAAAATATATCAATTTCAGGCATGATTACCGAAGCGGTTTGTAATTGAACAATTTTTCATATTTTCATTAAATTATTTATTTAAATCTTGATCTATGAGTGATTGTTGTTTCATTAAAGCAGTCTTTTTTCTTTTCCTGCCTTATAAGGTCTGGAAATTCCTTTCTAAACATTACTTTAACTGCATTTTCTGCCTTTACACCTCCTCTCCTCCCCCCCCCCCCCCCACAAAAAAAAGAAACGTGACATTCACCGTTACTGTATCATTTCCTTTTTTAAAGGAACACCGTATACCCTCTGATTCACAAAAAAGTATTAATTAATATATATATATAATCTGTAGGGTATACCCTCTGCTTTGAGTGTATAATCAACTGCTTAGAAAGTACCCCCCCTTTTTTTTACCACTGCATATAAAATTCATTTGTGGTCATTGTGATAACAGATAAAGGAAAAACACCGGATTTAGAATAATTAAATGCCATGATCCACAAATTAAATCATTGCATCTGTTTCAAGTAAGAAATTTAGACAATGTCTTAATTTGCGTACTTGTACTAATAATTATATAAAATATTAGCAAATATAGATGTTTATAATGAGAGTGTAATGTCAGTCATAATAAATAACGCAATACACATGAGTTTTATAAAGAGAGAAAAAAAATATTAGCATCGATTACTGCGATTTATCATAATCGCAGTAATCAACACCCGAACGCGCATCAACAGATGTGTGTTGTCATGAACGATGACGTCACAACCTGCGGCGTAAGAAAAGTACCGTTTTCGCGACACGGTAAATAGTGCCATGTAAACACCGTTATAAATCAATAATTACAGCTCAAAATCAAAAAAAAATTTCACTGCCCGTCATATCTCTTGGTTTTCTATTGTTTTTAGATAAAATTAGAAAACGTGAAAATTCCTCATTGTCGAAATTACCGAATTTTGCTCCACTCCCCGTTCCCCAACTACAGTAAATAAAAGTTTTGTGTTTTAATTCTACTCAGAATATGTCTTCATTTGACAGACACGTCACAACCGGGATAGTTGATTTTTTGCAGTTACATAATTCTTTTTAGATTTCCCATATTCATAGAAAATTTTTCGTAACCTTAGAGATTTTATTTTATTGATTAATTTCTTTGTTAGTTCTTTTTGAAATGTGAAAAAAATAATTAAATCTTGTGCGAAAATGTGGCGGTACGCCTCCTTAGAATTGTTAAACTCGTTGGCGAGTACACGAATAATCAATCGATGATCGGAAGTCACGTGAACACGAACTTTCTTAATTCTTTCTGGAATGTAACACCGAGCACGCGCTCCATGTTTCACACATTCGCTATCGATCCAGAAATGGCTAAACATATCAAAAATGTGTGAAAGGGATAATGCTTCCTTCCCGTACATGTCTTTTATTATTTCGCGGGGTTTAGTAGCTGTTTTTCTCAATCAAATCCAGGATTTAATATTTATTCTCTATTTCATATCGACTTCGAGAACAAAAATTTAACAATTACGTATTAATGTGTGTTTCAAGATCAACCACTTACGCCTGAAATGTTACCGATGTAGTTGGACATGCACAAATATGTGACCGTCCATGTACAAACATCACCGCGTTCTGAAGCTATCTGGATCTCATACAGTCGTCATGGAAATTATTGGCGACACTTTGTATTTAATGAATACATAAATATTAGTTGTTTATTGGCTAGTTTTATATACTTTTTTATATATAGTTTTATATATTTTTATAAACCTTTAACTGAACTATGAGCTTACTAAAGTTTTAACTGTAGATTGTAAAGAAAAATATGTAAATATAAAATCTAGATTTTGTAAATGTATAGAGATTTGTATTACTGTAGAAAAAAATTCTGTGTTTTACTACAAAAAGTCCTACCACCATTACTGCAATCACAGTTGCTATAAAATTCACAATCTGCTACCATTAAAAATTTTATAAAAATTGGTATAATGAACATTCGATTTTATCTTTAGTTGTTGCATGAATTTGCATTCACAGCATGGGTTATTGAATTTAATTTTGCAGCACCAGTGTTTAAAAATTTACAACACAAACAGCAAGAAAAAAATGCCATATTTTACAACAAAAACTGCTGAGCCCCAGCCCGTTCACTGTCAACAGAGTTGCTGTAAAATTTTACAAGCAGCTGTCTTTAAGAATGCTGTAAAGTTTGATATGAATGGCGTTGCTGTTGGCTTTACTCGATTTTAAACTTCAAGCTCTTGTTTTTTAAGAATTCCGTAAAAATAGCTTAGTTATTGGCTGCGTTCGATTTTACTTCCCTTGTTGCTTGAATTTGCTTTCACTTCATCGGTATCGAATTCAATTACACAGCATTGTTGCTTAAAAAATTACAACATAAAGTGCAAGAAAAATCGCTGTATTTTACAATAAAATTTACTGGCCCTCAAGATGCCGACACAGTTGCTGTAAAATTTAGAAGCTGCTTTTTTAAGAGTGTTGTAATGTCTAGTAAAATGTGTTGATATTACCTCCGTTCAACATTTAGTTCCTTTATTTATTGTTTGAATTCGTTTTCATAACATTGGTTTTTGAATTCAATTTTACTGCAATAATGCTTGAAAAATTAAAACATGAAGAGCAGGAAAAGTCATAACTTTATTTATAGAATATATACTCAAATTGTTTCGATGTCCTTGGATAATTATATGATTTTTTGTTGTCGTTGTTGCATTACATAAAATATTCTACGTATCTCAGTTTCCTAGAATATTCTTAGTAATATTAAATGTTTTTTTACAGCATAAACGTGAATAGTTCACGTTATCATTCCTCTTCTCTCTCTGCCCTAATGATATCGTTATCAGTGTCTAAAAATTATGTTATTTTATTGTAGTTATCTTTCAAATTTAGAGATTTTTAGACGTCTAAGATTGTGGAATAGTGTCAGTGATATTTGGAAATAAAAAATTGAAGCGTTGTATTAAGAAGTAAGAAGAAAATTATATTTATATTAAATTACATTTAAATTATGTTATCTTTTTCTTTTCTCTTCTGAATCTATTTTGTAATATAGAGAGTAAATAAAAGGTGATTTAAAATTCAATATTTAATAAACAAGGAAGGATTCTAAAGCTTTATGAAGGTGCTTAACAATCTTCCCCAATTTATTTAGTACTGAATTTTAAATCGCACTTTATAGTCTCTCTACAAATATAACGCTATCAACTTTTTCACAATTTTGGCCCCTTTCCATCGCTACGATATCATACGTTATCATTCCTTCAACACCCCTCGACTGCTCTAGTAATATAGTTATCTTCTAAAAATTATTTTGCATTTTAATTTTTTTTTAGTTATATACACTATGTTTTTACGTTTATTATTTGCATGCTTTTTGCTTCAAATGAAGAGAAGCCAATAAAATATCACTGTTATGTATATAATAATTTTATGTTAAAGAAAATTTTAAAAAAGATATAGTTATTAGATAAAAGAATTTAATAATATTTTTTTTTTTTTTTTTTTTGTAACATAATGAATTCAGCAGTAAAAATGCTTTCTGGCATTTGCGTCTGTACGGGAAGTGTGTGTGTGGGAGTAGAAACCTTTTATCAACAGACAAGTAGAAAACATTCTCTTTTATTTATTGATAAACAAATGTAACATTTCAAACATACTTTGCCCAAATTTTTCGTATGTATACACATAAGACAGAAGAATGGAAACGCCGAACTTTCAGGTATTCCATATTTTGAAATTAAATAATTTTATTGATTTTAATAATAATTTTGAATTTTTATAACAATAGACATATAACAACTTAATATATTTATAACAACTTAAAAATATATAACTGAGTATTTTCATATAAAAAACACGATGTGAATAAAAAATTGATATAAAGAACGAATTAATAATAGACAGAGAAAATTTTGGTTGGATAAAAAACGATAACGATATCGAGAGACAACCATTCCTCACCTCATAGAGAAATCTTTTGATGTCATATGCCGACCCTCCCCCCCCCATCCTCCCTACAGTGAAAACATCTTATATGCATAGCTCCTTACATCTTGTTTTACGTAATTATTTACATTGTAGTAATTAAAAATTAAAACCTGTACAATTACTAAATTTTTTCTAGGAAACTGGGATTTGTAGAACTTTTTATGCAACGGCAACAATAAAAATCCATATAACAGATACGCGTTTCAAATATAAATGAAAAAATCTGTAAGATTAGCAATAATTGTTTACGGGAACTGGGAGGCCTAGAACTTTTTCTGTAAATACAACCCGGGTTACGGAAAAAATTAAGTAAGATTACAGTATTTTTAGTAGATTCCTTTGTAAAGCTGTTGATTTGTGTAGCTTTATAAAAGCTAATTTCGTAGCTTTACATATATTTCTGTAGAGTGTACATTAATAAAATTTTAGTACGGATACAAATATCAGTAAAAATTAAAGCTGTAGAATTACAATTTTTTAAGTGTATACAACAATATTATTTGTTTTAGAAATCTGTAAAGCTGAAATTTGATATAAAATGTATATAATACCCTGAATACCGAGCAAAATAAAATACATGTATTTTTTTTCAAAAATATATTTTTTTTCAAAAAATAGGCATCAAAAAGGAGGTTTTTAAAGAAATTATTAAATTTAGATTTTTTTTAATTTTGCTGCACAGTACATTCATTTAAATCGATGTTCAGGTCATAACTTTGGTTAAAAAAATTAAAATATTCTACAAGTATGAGGAAAAATATATTATAAAGAACATAAGAGACAAGTATTAATAACTGCTATTAAAACCACAAAAAATAGTTGAAACAAACTAAAATAGTATAAAAATCGAAAATTTCCAACTGAAAGTCGAATTCCAAATTGATCCACACATTGTGCCATTTTGAAGGCAATGTAGTAACTGCTGCCAAAATCCAAAAGCTGAATGAAGATTTTTGATTCATACATTATAATTCCAAACTGCTGTAAGAACACAAAGTAGAATTGACGAAGAACTGCAGACGTCGACACGAGGAAGAACTCATTTTTGTCTTTTTAAAATTTATTTCACACATAAACACACACGAGGACGAGCACGACACAAATTAACAAAAAATAGAATAACATTTTTAGATCACATATTCCACAAAATACCAGAAACGATACTACGCCATCTTACTACACCAACATCTCCGAGCGGACACACTCTCAACTGAAAAATTGTTCTCTTTTTTGGAAATGTTCTTTCCTTTCTTTTAGGACGAGTAGCGCCATCTATCGCAGGCTTAGGAATTTAGTTCTCAGAATTAAGTTCTTTACAGACTCCTCCCCACGGGGGGAAAACTTTTCCGGGCCTTGCCGAGGAAAAGTTTCTTTTTAAAACATAGTTCTGGTAGCACTAGTTCCAAAAACATTTTTAGTACCTTGAACCGGACTTATTCCCACCGTAAAAAAGAATTTAAAAAAATCTATACAAAATAAATTTACAATTACAAGTGATACCTTTTTTAAAAACTAGTTTACACACATATAATATAATAAATTCAAAATTAACTGTTATACAAATAAACATATATACATATTAGCATTCTAATCAATTAGACTTTATAGCTCGACTTAAACTATCAGCATTCCGATGTTGTTTTCCCTTTTTATGAACAATTTCATAATTGAAAGACTGTAAAATCAAAGCCCATCTTAAAAGTCTTGGATTAGTTCCGCTGTTCTTTTCTAACCATACTAAAGGGTTATGGTCTGTCTGGATTTGACATTTTTGATGGCCATCTAAGTAGCATCGTAGTTTTCGCACTGCAAACACAATAGCTGCGCATTCTTTTTCGGTGGTACTAAACTTTCGTTCTCTGTCTGAAAACTTTTTTCTCAAGTACATTATAGGATGTTCTTCATTATTTTCATTCAACTGGGATAAGACTACACCAATTCCCAAATTTGAAGCATCACATTGAAGGATGAAAAGTTTTGTAAAGTCTGGACTATATAAGACAGGACTTTCAGAGAGTTTAACTTTCAGTTCATCAAATGCCTTTTGACAGTCCTCATTCCAGTCTATTGTTGACTTGCGAATCTTTCCTTTTAATAAATTAGTGAGAGGCGTTGCAATTACAGAAAAGTCCGGAATATAATTTCGATAATATCCAGCTAAACCCAAGAAAGATCGGATTTGAGTTTTAGTAGTAGGAACTGGAAACTCTTTTATGGCTTGAACTTTCAGTTCTCCTGGAGTTCAAAGACCTTGACCCACTAAGTGTCCAAGATATTTGACATAAGCTTGGGCGAATTGACATTTGGATGGTTTAATATGCAGTTTTGCTTCACTCAATCTTTTAAAAACTTCTTCTAGGTGTTTTAAATGATCTTCTCAAGTTTGCGAGAAAACCGCCACGTCATCCAGATAAGGCACCGCATATTCTTCACAGTTTTTCAGCAATCCGGCCATAAGTCGGCTAAATTCATATGGAGCATTTTTTAAAACAAAAAGGAGGCGCAACGGTATGTACGTCCCAAAATTTGTCACAAAAGCTGCATATCTTTGAGCACGCTTGGTTAACGGTATTTGCCAGTAACCTCTGGTCAGATCTAAAACTGAAATGTACCTGGCTGAAGACACTTTTTCTACTAACTGTTCAGTGTCGGGCAAAGGATAAAATTTTATTCGAGTCACTTTATTTAACACTAGAATTACCGCGTTTCTTGTATACCTAGAAATACCGGTGTGGGTCATATCTGACCCATGGCTTTTAGAGACGCTATTCATGTTTTATATGGAAGATAAAGATTCAAAATCATTATTTACGATGAAAACAATGATTTTTAATTAATAATTAATACAATCTAGCATTTAGATTATTACATAATATGAAATCTGACAGTAAATGCCACAAAGGATTTTTTTATTTCTAATAAAAAAATGCTTTGAGATTTTGATACTTTTTTAATGATATATATGCATATGATTTATCGATTTAAATTGTGTAATAATGTCCCAGCAGATCAATTAGGTATTCAAACACAATAAATTGAAATATATATCCATATTCGAGATTTTTCTTACTTACACTTTTACGTTTTATATAGTTTACTGTCTAATCAATTCATACAAAATGCCATGTTTTTTTTTTCGTTTTCTTTTTTTTTTGTGTGCATAATACACACACAAGTTATATGCAGTTTCCGCAACACTTTAGCCATCTCTGCTCTTCGCTCAAAATTAATCAAAAACAGACCCATCTCATCAGATTTTTCGTCGAATTTCGGAACAATTTGCGCCAACTGTATCTTTGGCCCGAGATCCATCTTTTTCTCTGAGAAATTGTTCTGTTCAAGAGTTCTTTGCTCTAATTTCTTTAATTCTAGTTCATGTTCACGAACTTCTTTAGCCAAACGCTCTTGCCTTTCTTCTTCACGTATTTTTTCTTCCCTTTCTTCTTGACTTCTTTTTTCTTCTTTTTCTTCCTGTCGTATTTCTTCTTCCCTTGCTTCTCTCTTTTTCCTATCCTCAATTACGTTATTTAATATTCCTTTAACAAAATCTTCACCATAATCGTCTATTTCTAGAATAGCTTTCTTTAGATCCGCGATTTTTAAATTCCCTACATACTTAATGCCAAGCTCACTAGCTACCAGTTGTAGGTCCTCCCTTTTCGATCCCTTTGCTAAATAAGACATCTTCGTTTAAGAGAAATCGAAACAAAATCAGAATGCTGATTCTTTTAAATTTATATAACTCCTAATTTTCCTTTACTTAACTTACTAACAACAATATTTCAAGCAATTTAATTAATAATTCAATTCTAAAACATACTTCAATTAAATCCCCTACTTAGATCTATTATTTCAATCAAATTGAAATCCCAATCACATACGAAAAATTGGCCCATATACAATAACACAATATACCAATTTACTAAAATTCTTAGCAAATTAAACACAAATGCAAATTTTTAAAACAAATTAAATAAGCATATGCAATACTATAAAAATACTATTAAGATAGATATATTTTTTCGAAATTCACAGTTGTATTTCATGTGTAACAGACAAAATTATTTTTAATCAATATATTACACATTGAATATTAAACCAAACAGCATTACGTAAACACCAGAATTTTTCTTAATTCTCAAACTTTTTATGCAAATGTAACAAATTATTTGCGAAAAAAAAGAAATATATATTAAATAATTCTTATAACAATTATATTCTTTACATGAAAAGAATAAACTTTAAAATATTCAACTCAATTTTCTTTTTCAAACGATAATAAATCTTTTATCTAGATATTTTAAAAAGTTTTTATTGTTTTATAAAAACCTAACAAAGAAATCAGAATTATTCTTTTTCCCAATCAACACTTTTATTTTGCTATACTTCTCCTTTCAAAAAAAAAAAAAAAAAAAAAAAAAAAAAAATCACTGCATTTATTTCCGAATTAGGAAACAAAAAACAAAAAATAATTTATTCTACTTTTTAGAATAAACTAAATAACCAAACACAGAAAGAACCTTTCTTCTTTCAATTGGCATTCATCCAATAATCGAATTGGTGTAATGACAACCTTTATTTTTCGAAGTCATTCCGTTCTTGGAATAAAATTTATACCATTTTCACAAATAAAATCACTTTGATTCAAAAGAATTTTACCATCATAATTCTTACTAAAAATTAAATATAACTGTATTTCTTTCTTTTTTTTTCTTTATTTAAGAAATACTTTATCTTTACTTAAAAACAATTATCAATATTCTAAATTATCATAGCATACGAATTCGAAAGTAACACTTTTGCAAGAAATAAAATAATAACAAAAGTAATTTTATACTCTCTTTTTACTATTTGATGGGAATAAGTCACTAATTCTAATACTCTTCGAACCTGAATGTTTTACTGCAATTAATTCGCACTTTTACTAAAGATTGTAATTAATTTACGAAAGTAAAACAAATATTTATTTAATTAAGATTTCTTGATTGGCACCACTTTATAGAAACAGTAAAAATCGTTTTATTTTCGCGTTATTTAATATGTCACTAAATAAGAAGGGTTTTACCATTTCAAAAAAGTGGTGTCAATCAAGAATCTGAATTTAAAAAAAGTAGCCCATCTGGCAACACTGATTGGTTAAAGTTTGGTGTTTATTGGTTCGAAGTGGCAAACGTATTTGTTTTAGTCCCGAATGAATGACTCTTTGTTTTAAAAGATAGCAGATCGTTGCTATAGTGGTCTAAAAATCGCATAAAATGTTTATAACTAGAAAAAATGAAAGTGATAGAGAACATTTGATTAAATTTTTTGAATTTGCATTAAAATTATTTTAAAAAGCAATTATTGATCCAAAATTTTTATAGGCCAGTGTTTTCAAACCAGTGAGGTTTCATTTCAAAAAGACGTATCTAAAAACTGTAGAAGTAAATGATTTTTGCCAATGTTCCACTGTAACGAATGACAGTGAAATATATATTATCTTAAAAGATACAATTTTTTTAAAATACATGTTTATCTGAAAGTTCTAAACTGTGTAAAGTTTAACATTAAAAAAATCATACGCACAAAATTATTAATACGTTTCTTTTACATCTTATACATCATTTGATTAGTTTATCGAATATTTATTGCTTCTCCTGCCAAAGATTACATAACTGAAAACACAAAATATCTTATCTGCAATGTCTGTGTCAAAAATAAGTAAAATGTTATACGGAATATTTTAAGGAAATATTTTAAGAAAACTAACTAAACAACTTTTAACTAAACAGAAGTTATATGTAGCAGTCATCTCATTAAAGATGAACTGACAAAAACATTTATTCAGAAATACATATACACAAACATTTGTAAAAATATTAAACATATTTATAAAATTTTTAAACAAGATTGAAAAATCAGGTATCAGAACGTACATTATCAAAATCGTCAAAGCACTATAAAAAATTTAATAAACTTCATTTTTGTTTTAAAATGAAATGCGATATTTAAATAAACATAAGAAACGCAGTATAAAATCATTTTCACCAATTTCTACCTGCAACCAATAATGCGTGTGAACAACCCAATAAACAATAAGCCAGATGAGACAACACTGGGGCATTTCACATCTGGCTGAATTTTTATTTAGGGCTTCCAAATTCTCACCAGTAAGTTTAAATAGCTATTAATTATTTATAAGGTAATAGATGTCCCACAAAGAAAATGAAGGAAAATTGCTATCAAAGTGTTTGGATGGGAATTCCAACACTAGTGAGAAGTCGGTCGATTAGTGATGACGTCACACTCATATCTACTAGCCTTGGGTATTGCTTTAGTACCGGCAAAGCATACTTGGAGACCAATGAATACAGCATCACCGATGGGATTTAAGGATCACCTACAAAAGATTATCTTTGCTATTCAAGCCAGAAGACAAAGTAACGCAAAACATAAATTATTAGTTAAAATAACATAATATATAGACTTCACTCTTTGTACTCGTATTTATAGTTTGACTGGAAATCATCTTACTTTGCAAAAACTTATTTTTTGCACCACAAGTATCGAAAAATTAAATATGTCTTTTTTAATTAGAATTTTTTTCTATATTATGTCACTGAAAATAAGTTCTTTAACCCTTAAATGCATATTGTATCATTTTCGATACCATAAGTGTTCCCGATTTATTGGGGTGTTTATTCACATATTCCGTATTCTCACCAGAAATTTAAAAGAGCAATTTTCACTTTACTTAATGACAGACCATTCGTAATTAAATAAAGAAAAATTTACTATTTAGATATTTCTGGTATGAATTCTGATTCTTTGAATTGCGCATTTTTTGGAACGCGTTCTATCCTATGCATTTAAGGGTTAAAGAAGAGGTGTCTACCGAACAAAATTTATGTAAGAGACAGCGGAGTCGAAAGGTTTAAAATAATTGGGAAGAAATGTCCCCTTCATTGTGAGTAATGACTGGCTAACTACTTCAAAGACTTCATCATTTAGTCAGCATTGTAAGTTCACACGATGCTACACAAAATGAAAAAAATCAAAGGACACACATACTCTGATACAGTAGTCACTAGAACGAATGTGTGAATTCATTGGTACGGGAAGCGGTTTTTAATGTCATTGTAGTGTTTTTCCGAAATTTAACCCTTTTCGGCGCAGTGTGGCCAGTACGGGCTCACATAATTTTAATTCCAAACTTTCAAACTGCACTAAGAATGTTTTAAAGAAATTTCGCTTTTACGATGAAAGCTTAAATAAAGTAATTCTTAATATCTATAAAAGTTGTTTTTAAATTCCGGTGCAATGAGTAATTTATCATTTTATGATAAGAATTTCCCCTTGCCAGAAAGGGTTAAATGGACCGCCAAGATGTTTTCGGTTGAGCATACGGTTGTTCTTTGCCGAAGTCAACTTGATTATTGACCACCAAGTCCCATATTACCGTAATTTCGGGTGTATAAGCCGCAGATCAAACAATTCTTTTTCGACCCAGAAATTTTTAAAAAATGAATGTTACTAGTTAGATCGCTGTAAATATTTCTGTTCAATCACTAAATAAGATTTCTGGGTCCAAAAAGAATTGTTTGATCCGCGGCTTATACACCCGAAATTACGGTATTTAGAATTCATTAAATGCTGTTTTAAAGATGTACATACTATTAAACATTTAAAAAATACGGAACATCGATAAAAATTCTAACAGACATGAATATTTAAAAAAAATATTTTTTCATAAGCAGTTTTAATAAATCAAGTCTTTAGGAAATTTAGTATGAAAAAGAGTCAAAACCAGCTTCTATTTTTAAGTACATTTTGAGTAACTGTCATTTAACAATTGAACCGCCGTAGTGGTCATTTTTGACAGCTACCAAACAAAACTATTTCGAACCAAACCAGTAATGTCATTCTAAAATAAGTTCAATATGTACTACAAAAGTTGCAAGAAATATTATGATCTGTAAAATTTCTTGAGCACTTAGGTGAAATTTCCGGTGGTTCGAGTGTTAATGATAATGCAAATAGACGTTTCATGTTAGACGGTTACGCTAGACATCCAGTAACACTCGCAAGATAATGTTAAATACATATTTGCATTTTTTGTTTGCTGGTTACCGCTTAACTGGGCGTTTTTCTAAAAATATTTTATGATTTTGTTTGCAGTATTTTTTTTTATGAGGATACTTACAATTTCAGAACCTTCCTGAAGTAAGTGTCCTAAGAATACATTGCAATAAAATTTAAAAAAATCCGAGGATACCTGGTTAGATATCGACCTTATTTTTCCTACCAAAAGAAAAACTTTTAAAATGATAAACAAAAATTTTAAGATGGATATAGTCTATGGTTTAAGACGAGACTCCGAGTGTCCTAGCGTGACTAGCGCTTTCGAATCCATGTGTAGTATCTCTGTGAAGCATATATTAGAGCTTAGTAACACCACAGTCTGAATTGCTGTTCGTGAAAAGCTGTTGCTAATGGGGGTTTTACGATTGTAGCACAGTTGCTTGCTTGGCAATTTCACGTTGAAATTTTTTTTCATTCGCTTGACCAAATGTATTCTAATTACGCTCAAAAATTCTTATGGTTGGAAAACGGAATAAATTTTAACATTAAATAGCATCACTCTTAAAAATAAAACGATTAACTTTGAATTTTTTTATGTTATTATTTATATTTTCTTTCAATATCGAAATCCAGAGTCACTAAAAATAACAAAATCTCGACGGAAGCTATTTCTATAATGCGTCCACGAGTGTTTACGGTCATGAAAACGACAAAACAACATCGGAGGATTCAGCCAAATTGTTGAATTGGAACCTCTAATATATGAAATTCTTTTTAGAGGTCAACATTATAACTCATGTATAAACACATTTTATAGATGAAAATAAAGAATATTTTAACCCCTTAACCTTCCTACCCTGTTCAAATTTTACTCAATCTTGATAAAAACATTTCAGATCAGAATTGTTATTTAAAATATTTTAATATATTAAATTGACTTATTTCTTTAAATCTTTTATTTAACTTTCTTTATGAAAAATTTTCTGGTTCGAATCGTATAATACTAATTCCAGATGTGGGTCGATTAGACCCATTCAGGGTAGGAAGGTTAAAGAGAAACGACACGTATCCGTGTGCAAAAACACTTATTAATCCTTGTTTATCTCGACCAGTAAAATTTTGCTGCAAAATTTGCCTTAATTAATCGAAGCATTTTGTCGATTTAATAAGGTACAAATTTCTGTCTTTAAAAACCGGTAACAAAATATTAAAAATTCAGTAAAAGACTACTATCGTGAAAGGGTTAATAAATTTGGCTAAATTGCTCTGTTGAAATCTATCGAAATACAAAATTCATTATTGCGGTTAGTAGAATTGTGTGTGTATGAGGGCTTTGATCCTCAAAATTCAAAGATAAATCTCAGGATTCCGCTCAATACTAGAAGTTCGTGAGCGGACATTTTGACCGCTACAATATGAATGTAATTCGGTTAAAAGCAGAAATACCATTATGTGAAATGTTTTAAAGAAACAAAGAAGAAAAACATTAAACAAAAAAGTTAGTGTTATAAATCAAAATTGTGGTGTGAAATATTTTTATAAAACTTGACTAAAAATCCTTGTCCCTCTAGAGTTAATCCTTCCATTAGAATCTAAATAATTATGAAAAATTTTATAGCAGCTCCTACTATAACACGTATATGAACGCATTTAAAAGTTAAAATTACAAAATTTCAGGCACGAATCAAATTGGAGTGATTCGTCTTTTGCGGACTAATTTGAGGAATGGCATCTAAAATGCTTGTGACGGGAGAACTGTCTCGTTGATTCCTGGTTATTATGATATTATTCACTAGTATAAGAGAAACTTACTTATGAGTCTAAAACAGATCAAATTTATTTAATACATTTATATTTTCACACTTCACAGAGTAATGATAATCTTAGGTACGCTGCTTACCCAATTACTTTCTTTAAAATCAGAGAGGGTCGATAATAGACGTGGCTTTACAAAAAAATACCAGCCGGAAAAACATTTGCGTATTCCTGGCATCTCTCTTGATTTCTCTTTTTCTTCAAAGTTTTCTTTTCTTAAGCCCCAGCATCCACGGTTAATCCATTATGAATTCCAGAGATGCGCTCAGTATGCTAGTTGAAGGAGCTACGAAAAAATACTAGAGGGCGAAATATTTGCACTTGTCTGGTCCCTATGCTCGTTGCAGTTTCCTTTCGAATTTTTTTTTATCTGAACTCCAGCATCCTCAGTCAATCCCTTTTGAAATTCCAGAGATGTGTTTGGGGGAAACACTTATCGGGCATGTTGTATCACAGAGCGTGTTCAAAAGAAACTTTTTTGCGCGCGCGCGCTCAGAAGATTCTGCTTGGAATAGGTCTTATCGAAGAAGAGAATTTTAAAGTTATTCAATTATTGCATTATTTTTATGGTTCAGGTTGGTAAATACAAATACTATATCCCTTTATCCTTTCAAAACATGATTCTCGTAACAGAAATACATACCTGTGACCACTCAAATAAAATTAAAAGTATTCCGAGAAAGTATCACGTGACCTATTTCATGTAATTAAACCCGATCAGCATTTAAAATAAGACATCCAAACCTGTTCAAAGCTGACGCGCGTTACTAAAAAAAAAAAAAAAAAAAAAAAAAAAAAAAAAAAAAAAAAAAAAAACTGCTGGGCGATTTGATTACGTGATTGTGCATTTCGTGCTTCTGTTTTATTGGTTGTGCTTTTGTTGGTAGGTTGATTGATACAATTTAACAATTCAATTAGGGATCTAAAGATTTTAACTTTTTAACAATTTTTTTTATTATTTATTTAAAAATGATTTATCAGTTGCTTTATATTTTTTTGCGATACTTAAAATGCTGTTATCAAACAAGATTGTGATATAAACATATTATAAGGTTTATTTTTAATCTATTATACGGGATGTATTTCAATGGAATTTGCAATGTTAGTTTGACAATTTTTCAGAAAAGGTTTTAGTATATATAATTCTTATTTAATAATCGCATATTTTACAGAATACTGTAGTATTCTGTAATAATTATAATTATTACAGAATACTAAATTGTTATAATAAAACTTTGATCACTAGTTGTCTAATGATGTAACTTGTTTTTTTGCATAAATGGATACTCCATCCAATGGATACTGGAAGCAAAGAGGGGAAGGAGGACCGCACTATATTCTTAACTGTTTGAAAATATATGAATTTTGGTCATTTTGGCTGATTCTAATCATTTGGCACCTTTTAATAAAAATCCTGATTAGTTTCAGGGGAGGGGGGGAGTCCGGGGCAGTTGCCCTGCTTGCCCCTCATGAGTCGGGCTCTGAGTAAAAACAAGAATATTCTAAAAAGTTATTTTCTAATAACTAAAGTTATTAGAAAAAAACTAGCTTTATTTATTTATTTTATTTTATTTTATTTTGCTATAGCAAATTGTGTTGGTAATACCGCGCGGATAACACCGTGTGGATAACAGACTAAAATGCGCCATAAGATATTAGAAACAAATGGCATTCAAAGTCATGTTAATATAACTCGTAATATAAGCAATGTATTTATATAATATTATCAGGAGAAAATTTATAAACATTCTAATCATACTTTATTCCTTACAAAACTAATATTTTTTAAAGAGATATCTCTTTAAAAAATATACGTGCAGATATTTTTTAGTTAAAAAAATGTACATTATTATATTTTGATTTTTATAATATTTTTATTGTGTATTTTAACACTCTAAAATATGATTTGTATCTTAAACTTTCTTCTAAAGTACTTTTTTTAAAAAAGAAAGAAAGAATGAATGAAAAACATCAAGAAATTATTTTACGCTTATTCCTTTTTTATTTATTTATTTATTTATTTTGGTTGTTGTTATTGTTGTTTATTTGCTTAATATGTATATATATAAATCACTTTGGAACGATACTTAAAATATTAAATTGGCTCAAATGTAAAACTTTCTTCTTAAAATATCATATTTTCTCATATTTAAATAGGTATTTCATTATTGTAATAGAAATACATGTGCTTCTGTATTATTAATATAAAAAATTATCTTTAATAAAAAATCCTATTTATTAATATAAAGCAACCAATTATTAATAAAAAAACAAAAAAAAAACCATAATCACAGTTTATAGACGCGAAAGATTCGAACTCACAATCGCTTATTTTAAGCTCATGAAGGTAACAGATGAAATTTATCATTAGCACCGTCCAATCAAATCCATGATCTGTTCTTAACCTGTATCTGAGCGCACAGGTCTGAGTACTGTGCGCCTGGTTCGGTACTTGAACAGCCGCTATTAGGTTCCACTCCATATCCCTGACTCCTGAGCGCGCGCGCTTGACGCGCGTAACTGCTGAACACGGCCATAATCAGATACATACAGCATAAGAGACACTCAGTGGTCATATTGCTGATAGTCCAAGAGCCGACCATACAAAACCCTAAGTCATCGAGCATAAAGAAATATTCTTTATTTTACTGAAGAGTAGTCATACAGGAATCTAATGATCCATGTCTGCCGGAACCGAAAAGGTGCATAAATTTGATACCGCTAGTGGTTAAGTCGTAGGTTTACCATTGTGTTTGTCGTTCAATCAAAAGCGATAGGCGTAGAGGTCCAGAAGTATCAGGTGTGCTACTTCTGAACAAAGGAAATTATACTCAAAAATTTTAAATTCTTAAAAAGAATTTTAAATGAATTACCTTTACTTTTGTTAATTGTGAAACCTCTGTCATTAAATAACGACAAAATTATTCTTTGAGATTTATGATGTGAATCCGGAATTCCTAATTAATACAGGAAGCCATGTTGATATACAGGGTAGTTAATTATTAACGTCAGGTTTTCAGAGCCCTCTAGCGAGTAAAGTTTTGGGCTAAGCGTAACCAAATTTGATCAGAATACATAATACAGGGTTCGCACACTCCTTATATTTTGTAAGGACTCTGGCACCACTATTAATGATAAGAAAATTTATATCTAGTTTTTGAGAAACAGAATTTGCAACCACCGCCTCGATTCGCGAATTTCGCAATATTTTTCTGCAGTGAAATGCATTGAAAATACTGTAAAAAATTAGTGGTATGTCTGTGCGAACCCTGTAATAGACTATGGGATTTCGAATTCTTAAAAAAATAAAGAAAATAAAAAGTTTAAAAAATCGCCACTAGGGGCAATGCGAGTAAAATGCATTTAATTTGCATAAAATAAGCAATTTTGGTGCACCAAAAGTGTATTATTGTAAATGTTGAATGATTAAATGGCAAAAAATACAGTACAGATCAATTTTATCCTGCTGGAATACTGCCCGAGCGCTGATGGTACCTGCACATTTTTCATCTGTTGTTCGACAATAGCAGTTACAACTTCGTCATCTTGTTATTGACTAGTCACTTTGCGTCCTAGGCCTTGTTGCCGCATAGTTTCAAATCGATGAATCATCTTTTGTAAATTTCTTATGCTCATCGGTTCTTTTGACAAATTCTGTAATCGGTGTAATTCAGGGCGAGCATCATTGCAATTCTCGTTCTGCTGATAACACAGCTTGACTAGCAAAGTATGGTGAGAGTTGATAATGATGAGAACTCTCCCAGCCTTACCTTTTATACTCATGATTGCTAAAAACAACTGATTTTATGCAAATTAATGCATTTTAGTCGGTAAACAACGCTAAAATTGCCCCTAGTGGCGTTTTTTAAAACTTTTTATTTTAATTTTTTTTAAGAATTCGAAATCCCATGGTCTACTATGTATGCTGATCAAATTTGGTTATGTTTTGACCAAACCTTTACTCGCGAGAGGGCACTGAACACCTGACGTTAATAACTAACCACCCTGTACTTTCGGGTCTGAGGAGATTAACCCCTTCAAAGGAGGCGGTTTTTGAATCACCCAATAACACATTTGCACCAGAATACAAGAACAAAAAATTTCCTTGAACAAAAACATTTTACTTATTTTGAAATAAATTTCTATGTAAATTCTGGTGTCAGTCACTCATTTCAGTATTTTACGAATAGAAATGCATTGTCCTTGAAAGGGTTAAACAAGATTTACTTTTCGGTATAAAAATACTGATATCTCAACAGAAAATAACGGTACCTGTACGAACACTGTTCCATCAATTTTTTAATTAATTATTTTTATTTTTTTTACTTACTTGATAGTTAAGAAAAATTGTTCATAGACAAACTTCTTTTACATTTCACCAAATATAGCTCACATTTCCACGATTCTAAGAAGCGTAAATATTTACATTTAAAGAAAATTATGGATTAAGGGATGACATAATGCAGAGATAATAAAAGAAATAAATGCATTCAACTAAAATGAGCATGACAGTTCAGAATAGGGAACAGATAAGAGCACATGTCATAAAGACAAACATGACATGAGATAATGGAGTAAAACGTGCGTGATCTTACTCAAGTTGTAATTGGATAGGTGTGTACTAGAAATGAATTCAAGTATAATATATTCATTTATTCTAATAATAAGTCAGATTTAAATGTTAATCATTCAGCAGAAAAAAAATATTCAAACTAATTTTTATTATTTTTCAAATTGCACTTTATTCACTTAATTGATTCTTTTGTTTATCCACAATAAACTGAAAATATGAGAAAAACATCACCTTTTTTTAAGCTAAAACATCCATTAAATTTAGTCTAAAAATTTCTACCACTAAATGCTAGTATGAAATCGTATGAATTTGAATGATTAACAATTATAATGAATAACATTTAAAGAAAATTGTGGATTAAGGGATGACATAATGCACAGATAATAAAAGTAATAACGGCATTGAACCAAAATGAGCATGACAGATCTGAATAGGGAACAGATAACAGCACATGTCATAAAGACAAACATGACAAGAGATAATGGAGTAAAATGTGCGTGATCTTCCTCCAGTTGTAATTGGATAGGTGTATATTAGAAATGAATTCATGTATAATATATTCATTTATTCTAATAATAAGTCAGATTTAAACGTTACTCATTAACTCTTAAATGCATATTGTATCATTTTCGATACCATAAGTGTTTCCGATTTATTGGGGGTTTTATTCACATATTCCGTATTCTCACCAGAAATTTAAGAGAGCAATTTTCCCTTTACTTAATGGCAGACCATTCGTAATTAAATAAAGAAAAATTTACTATTTAGATTTTTCTGGTATGAATTCTGATTCTTTGAATTGCGCATTTTTTGGAACGCGTTCTATCCTATGCATTTAAGGGTTAAGCAGAAAAGGAATATTGAAACTGGTTTTTATTATTTTTCAAATTGCACTTTAATCACTTAATTGATTCTTTTGAACATGACTAAACCTCTTGTCAAGATGAACCTCTGTCATTGAATAACAATCAAATTATTCTTTGGCATTTAAGGCGTGAATTTGGAATTTCTAATTAATACAGGAAGCCATGTTGATTTACCTTCGGGTCTTAGAAGATTAATCCCTCCAAGGGCGGCGGTTCATTTTTGGATCACCAGATAACACAATTGCACTAGAATACTAGAACAAAAATAATTCCCTTCAACAAAAGCATTTTGCTTATTTTGAAATACATTTCTGTGCAAATTCTGGTGTCAGTCACTCATTTCAGTATTTTACGAATAGAACTGCATTGTCCTTGAAAGGGTTAAAGAAGATTACCTTTTCGGTATAAAAATACTGATATCTCAGTATTGATAGTACTGATATCTCAGTCCTTGAGAGGGTTAACCCGGGAGGACGCGCGCAGGGCCTAAAGGACCCGGAGTGCGTATGGTTTTTACAATTGTAACTACTAATTTTTTTAAGTAATCTTCAACTTATTGTATCGCAAAATTTGTTAGAATTGCCTCCATCTAAATAAAGTGAGTGTTATAATTTGACTTTATTGGTGGCAAAGTTAACCCTTTCCGGCGCAGTGTTACCACTCCGGCAACACCTAATTTTAATTCCAAACTTACAAACGGCACCAATAATATTTTAGTAACATTTTACTCTTACAATGACAGCTTAAATCAGGAAATTCTTAATTTCTAAAAAAGTCTTTTGTAAATTCCGGTGCCAGTCAACAATTTCTCATTTTACGAACAGAATTGGTCTGCGCCGGAAAGGGTTAAAACCTATCATACCCTGGGTGAGCGCGCGTTCTCCCGGGTTAAACATAATTTACTTTCCGGTATAAAAGTACTGATATCTCAACAGAAAATAACGGCACCTGTACGAACTCTTTACCATCAATATTTTAATTACTTAATTTTATTTTGTTTTACTTACTTGATAGTTTAGAAGTATTGTTCACAGACAAACGTTTTTTTTTATATATTTCAGCAAATATAGATCACATTTCCACGATTCTAACAAACGTAAATGTTTAATAACATTTAACGAAAATTATGGATTAAGGAATGACATAATGCACCGATAATAAAAGAAATAAACGCATTGAACCAAATTGGGAAGGACAGTTCTGAATAGCGGACAGATAAGAGCACATGTCATAAAGACAAACATGACACGAGATAATGGAGTAAAATGTGCGTGATCTTCCTCAAGTTGTAATTGGATAGGTGTACATTAGAAATGAACTCATGTATAACATACTCCTTTATTCTAATAATAAGTCAGATTTAAATGTTAATCATTAAGCAGAAAAGGAATATTCAAACTAATTTTTTTTTCAAAATGCTCTTTAATCACTTAAATGATATTTTTGTTTATCTACAGTAAACTGATAATATATTATAAACACCGCTTTTTTTAAGCTAAAATATTCATAAAATTTAATTTAAAAATTTTTACAACTGAATGCTAGTATGAAATCGTATTTAAAAAAAATTAATGGTGTGGAAAAGCTTTAAGTGATCGATCAAACAAAGTCTTCTTGCCCGTCCGACGTACAGGAAAGTCAGTTAAGCGGTTAAATACTTCTTAAGGAGATAATATAATAATTATGGAAAAGATTTAACACACAAGAAACAAAAAATATACATAGAAAAATGAGGCATCTTCTTGAATATTTTTTAAAATACCCCATGCGCATTCATATCACTTAAAATCCGTAATATTTTTTCTGATAATTTATTTTACATACAAATAATACTGTGCATAGTTTTTTAAACTTTTGGAAAAATTGAAGGTAGTTAAATACAGATATGTGATGAAAAATGCTGAAATTTTCAATGTTTTTTTTAAATATTCTCTCTTATCTTTATATTCAAATATATTAAATTATAC
Source organism: Maratus speculifer (assembly GCA_964019185.1). Lineage (NCBI taxonomy): Eukaryota > Metazoa > Arthropoda > Arachnida > Araneae > Salticidae > Maratus > Maratus speculifer. The sequence continues at coordinate 403,637,583 of OZ025293.1, forward strand.
GCATTGTCTTGTTTGTATATGCAAACCAAACTGGCGTAAAATACGTTGAGAACGTAAATTGATATGGAATGCGAATGGAACATTTTAAAATATTCCTGAAATTTTGTTATCTGTTAACAATTTGTTTTTCTAGTTTCTTGTGTGATAAATACATTTCATATTTCATATAATGCGACATTAACAGTATTTAAAGGGCAGTTTGAAAAAAAAAAGAGTTTGAAGTTTTATTGTTCCATTGTCAGATTTTCAATACGAAATTGACAGTAAAAAACCTTATAAATATAATGATAACTGAAGTCAATAAAAAGAGTCTTTTGAATCTGATCAATAAAAAGAGTCTGAATTTATTTTTAAAATTTCTATTGTTATACAAATTTGATTAAGTTTATTATTTCACAAGTAAAAAGGCAAAAATTTCGTCCGAATTCGCCTGTGAATCAAATATTTCGGAATAAAGCCTTCCGATGTTTAAATTACGATGTTTGTTAAAAATAAAAACTTTTTAAAAATGTTTACATATGTGTATTTCCATGAGCACATGTCGTGTAAGCCACATGCTAGGATTTTGGATACCAGTATTTCAGAACGGAAAAATGTGACTTATTTTATGAGATATAATTAATAAATTAAATAAGGCCATCCAAACCTTTCGAAAATAACAGTGGCCAACAACTTAGAAGTTACTAATAATGTGATTTACACGACAAGTGCTCATGTAGGGGAAGATGGGGATACTTGAGCCATTTTTTAAATTTTAATTTTTTAAAAATTTTTAGAATTTCTTAGAACAAAATAAAATATTGAAAATGAAAATTTGATATTTTTTCTTCATTTGAAAACCACTTTCAATTAATTTTGAACTATTTTTCTATGTCTAATAAATTTTTACTTTTTTCTTTTACATTGTGGCTCAAGTATCCCCATGGAGGGGATACTTGAGCCAGATGTCACATTCGCACCAGTATTTTGCAAAGAAAAAAACCGATTTACAATATACGCGAAAAAATGCAGTAAACCTTTTTCAAATAAATTTGGTCGAATTTTCTGGTGTTGTTGTGACATTTCAGAATTAAAATTTTGTGGTAGAAAATTCTACCAGCAGAGCTCAAAGGGTTAATCACCATACTTTAAAAATGGTACCAAGGTATATGATTTCTTTTTTACATGTTCAGAACTATAAATATGTTACCATGTTGCCAGTTTTAGAAAGAAAAATTGAACAACTGTAGAGATAAAGGAGGTGGCTCAGGTATCCCCTATGCTCAAGTATCCCCACTCTCCCCTATATGCCCATATAAACAAATGTAGTCAACCAGCACTAGAAATAGGCAAGCACACATCTGTGAAACATACTTATAGACACTTCATACCAATATTGCACATGTTGCCAAAGTGTAGATGAAAGATTTCTATTTCAGAAAATTGCTCGAGATGGAGTTAAAACTATTAAAACTATTAAAACTATAAAACTATGAGCACTGGAAGAAATTTATTCCAATAGATTTAATTAAAATAACATTAACCTTCCTACCCTGTTGAAATTTTATCCAAACGTGATTAAAATATTTCACACCAGAATTTTTATTTAAATCCATTTAAAATACTTATTTAACTTAAATCTTTGTGTATTTCATTTAATTTACTTTATGAAAAATTTTCTAGTTTGAATCGAATGAAATACATTATAGGATTGGGTTGATTAGACCCATTCAGGGTAGGAAGGTTAAAACAGCTGCCACGTTTTATGAAGTTTTATAAAAAGTATTTCACACCAGAATTTTTATTTAAAACTATTAAACTTATTTAATTATCTTATTTTTAGCACCGGACCCCTTTAACTCTTACAGGGGCAAGGTACTACTGATCCAACGAGCCAGAACTAATCATTTCACACCACAATTCAGAATCAAATTCATTGGAAAATTATAAAAAGCTCTTTTCACTTATATTATCAGATCTAAATTGTACTAAAAATTTACTGGTGCCAGTTCGCAGATCGTGCATTAAAGTTAATAGTTTGCAGACTGCAAACGGCGCCCCTGAAAGGGGTAACATGTCTTTTGAAGAAATGAAGGATACGAGTTTTCCTTACAACTCGAATTCAGTAGAAATAATTTCTTTATATATTCGCAGATAATATGATTATCTGCGTACAGTTATAAAATATAAATTATAAAGCATTTGTGTTAAATAACAACTTATACAGAAATTTATGTCTATCAAGCAATTTTATTTATATAACGTAGGGCTCTCACATGGTCAGCTTTTTTCAGCCATTTTATTTTAAAGAAAATTTTTATTTTTAAATATTGTAGAAACATGACAGGAAAAGCGTTTTTATAGGAATAGTTGCACAAACCTTACCCCGAATTTCTTTTTAAAAAAGCTACTAATTTTAAAAAGCAGACCAGTGGGAACCTTGATATCGAGATAGTAAGTTTTATTGGTATTATTCGTGTATTTGTGATTCTTTTATATTTTCCATATTAAAGGCTCGTACTAAAATTATATATTTTTCGAGGTGAAGGGTGACATATAACCTTTTTTTTAAATGTGTGCATCAATATTTCATTTACTAAAAGAAATTTAAATTTATAGTTTAAAATAATTTTAACTCATTAATGCCCAGATTATTTTCTTCATTAAAAATGAAATTTTAAGTTTCCCTTCACATTTAAAAATCGAATAACTTTTATCTTAATTTATTGAGGAATTTGTCACGTGAAAAATAGTGTTTATTTTTCTTTCTATTTACTAGTGTGAAAATTGCCTTTTACATAATAGTCCCTAAAGAGGGACGCAAGGCACTAATGGGTTAATATTGCTTTCTGCCAAGAAGCGTTATAATGTGGGTATCAAGTCAAACTATCCAATATGAAAACAGCGTTGTCAGTAGGCTAATATTTTTAAATTCAGATTTCTCGAATTGCAACTCTTTTCTGAAATGATAAAATTCCTTTCTTGTCGCCATGGTTAATATGTCAATAAATAAGATTAAATAAGGTGATTTTTATTATTTCAAAATAGTGGTACCAATCAAGAAAACTGAATTTTTAAAAAGTAGCCCACTGGTAACACTGTTTTGAAATTGAATAATCTGACATGGTACCGAATTAGTCTAAGTAGCCTTAAACTCTTCGATCCCTGTGTCCCCAGGTGGGGACCTCAATTTTGTCCCATTTTATTAATAATACTCGAACGCAGTTACAATTTCGATATCAGAATTCGATCAGAATTTCGATATTTTGAAGTCTAAGTTTCGAGTTACCGTAATTTCTGGCGTATAATCCGCGGATCAAATAATTCATTTTCGACCCAGATATTTTATTTAGTAATTGAAGCCAAATATTTACCGCGATCTAAAAAATTAAGTTTTATTATGAAAAAATGATTGTTTGATCCGAGGATTATACGTCGGAAATTACGGTAATACAAATAAAACAAAATCTTACTCTGAAACACAATAGAAATATAAATAATTCTGTAATGATTAATAATATTGCATTAATATTCAATACTGTTTCACAATCTTTTCCAAGATCAACAAGCTCCCACCTTTTTTAACACTAGAACGCCCGGAAATTTTACTCAAGATTTATAATAACATTTCTCACCAGAATTTTTATTCAAAATTATTTAATTGATTTATTTAGCCCAAATCGACATAGATTAAATTTAAATTATTTAAAGAAAAATTTTCTGGTTCGAATTGAAATTTAATGACATGGTTGGAGTCAAATCGACTCCTTTCGGGCGTTCTAGTGTTAAAAATATTTCCAATAATTTTAAGGTTCTATTAAGTTTATTTCTATATTTACACAAATAGTATATTACTTCACTCTTTTAGGAATGAAATTGATAATGAAGGAGCATATTTGGAAATTATATCGTATCAACTACCGATGAAGAGATGATCAACCTGATGAAGCTTCCTGACAAAAGGTATTTGGATGATATCAATTCAAATTGATGCGGACAGTTTTGTCAAAAGATGTTTCTTGTATCATGTATCATAGTAAGCGAGAATAATTGTGCGTTGATAATGTGTAGGGAGAAAATAAGCTTTCTGATATCAAATATTTTATTCTGTCTTAGATGTTATGTATTATAGAGTAATATTATGTAAAACAAAATTAATGTAAAAATTCGATTAATTTAACCCTTAAATGCGGTAAGTTGCTTTTCGGCAACATACTCAATTTAGTTATTTCAAATAATATCGGAATAATATTGAATCTAATTTAATAAAATAATATATACTAATATTTAATCTTATAAAAAATATATAATATTAAATTATTCAAAATATTACTGAATCAATTTCCAGCATGTAAAATCAGCATTCGGATGGGTCCTGGAATTTTTAGATTCTTTGATACCAGTTAAGGCTAAGATTCGCCTGATTGAAGTAGAATATTTTTAAATATAAAAAATACTGGCATTTCACTTGGAAAAATAACAGTACACGTACGAAACCTGACAGAATATACCACTACAATTTTTTAACCCTTAAATCTGTGATGTTTTATTTTGTTTCGAAAAAATTGTATATAATTCTCACAAAGTCATCTTACACAGTAAAAGTAATTAAAAAAATTCAGCAATAAATTTTTCATGCAATACGTCAATCGTTTTTTATGTTACACATCGTAATGTAAGTTGAAACTTAAGTACAGGGATCTCGCTGGTCCATTATTTTTTGAAAACCAGTAATATTTTTGAAAGAAATTTTTCGTAGATTTCTGCACCAATCTCAAAAAATGTGTCTGTAAAAATGTACTTCCTGGTCTCTGTGAAAAAAAAAATAAAATAAAATAAAATAAAATTCCTTAAATAAAACTGGTGTTCAAAAAGCAGACTAAGTGAGATACCAGATCGTATGACTATTTTACGCTAAAATATTGCAAATTGGGGAATACTGCAATTAGTACGAATTTAAATACCTTATTTTACATAATTATTTAATATATAAATCAGAACGCAATTTCCCAATTAATTCCCATGATAGAAAGCATTCTAAAAAGTTACGCAGTTCGGTGAATCTTACTTTACGCCATAAACATTCTGTGGTTAATTTCGCTTTATTTAACCCTTTGAGCTCTGCTGGTTGAATTTTCTACCACTTAATTTTAATTCCAAAATGTCAAAATGGCACCAGAAAATTTGACCAAATTTATTTGAAAAAAGTTTAATGCATTTTTTTTTCGTGCATATCGTTACCCGATTTTGTTCTTTGCAAAATACTGGTACCAATGTGATATTTGGAATTTTGAAGAAATTTACCCTCCAGAACGCAAAGGGTTTTTCAAAAGTGCGGAACTTCTGATATTAATAAATGCAAATATTGCTATTTTAATTTTCTGGTGTGAATAAGGGCTAAGGTCATTAAACAATGTATAAAACTCTAAACACTGTTGTTTGCATATATTCAAAGCTGCGCATTAAAGGGTTAAGAAGAATTTTTTTCAATTGTTCTTATATGCACTTTTTGTTTTGTTTGGGAGGTTGTGAAATATCCTATTTTTCTACATTCATCAAGTAAGATTGCCACATCAAAGTTCTTAAAATTTATGTGTGTTTAATATTATAAAATTTTATTGAGTAAAGTTCTTTTTTCAATTAACCCTTAAATACATATTGTATCATTTTCGCTACCATAAGTGTTCCCGATTTATTGGGGGTTTTATTCACATATTCCGTATTCTCACCAGAAATTTAAAAGAGCAATTTTCACTTTACTTAATGACAGACCATTTGTAATTAAATAAAGAAAAATTTACTATTTAGATTTTCTGGTATGAATTCTGATTTGCGCATTTTTTGGAACGCGTTCTATCCTATACATTTAAGGGTTAATACTTATTAACACTAGAACCGCGGCGACGGGTCATTTTGACCCCATACTTGCCAAAATCCCGCTTTTTTCAATTCAGCACAGTATATTTTAAACCAGAAATTTTATTCAATAAATGAAATTATCATGATTTCAAATGACAACTACATAGAAGGAAGAAACATTTAATTTAATAAATTTTCTGGTTGTATGTACGATTTTCCATTAATAAAAAAGCGGGAGGTTGGCAAGTATGTGACCCGTATCATATTGAGAGATGCCGACTTGAATCAGAAAACTCTTAACCTTCCTACCCTGTTCAAATTTTACTCAATCTTGATAAATTATTTCACACCAGAATTGTTACTTAAAACATTTTAATATTTTTAATTGGCTTAGTTCTCTGAATCTGTTACTTAACTTTCTTTATAAGAAAATTTCTGGTGCGAATCGTGTAAAACAAATTATAGATATGGGTCGATTAGACCCATTCAGGGTAGGAAGGTTAATAAAATAAGCTAAATGTATGCTAAGGAAATATATTTTTAATAAATTACTTAAATAGATTTAAATGAAGATTCTGGTGAGAATTAATTTTATAAAACCTTAATGAATTTTCCCGTGATTCTAGTGTTAACAATGCGTCCAGTCAGCGGTATTTGAAATGCATTAATTATCAAAATTAGGCAAATCCACATCGAAAAAAATTTTTATATGTTGCACAGTATTAATAAGCACTATTAGAATTTCATCCTAAATTCATTGAATATTTCTACTATCAATGACTTATTTAATGTGATGAATCTGAAGTTCCATCTATAGTCACTGAATATTATACATACATAAAGGCATCACAAACTACTTGGGGGCTTCCACCTAATTTGCCGTAGAAAATACGCACTTCTTTCTTTTGAAAGCCATGCAAATATGAATGAATAGCATCCAGATTATCAAAAGTTAGCTTATTTTTCAGCCTTGGAGATAATTTTAAACGAATTCCCTTGTTTCTTCGCAAACGGAAGCCTTGAATTTTTATTGTTCTTCATACAGTCGTTACTGATGTCTGACTTCCAATATCCTTTGTTGTCGTTTTTGTATTTGGAACCATGCAAAAAATTAAACTTTTGGATTGTTTCGAAGGATTTTTTGGCCTTTTTGTAGATTTCATAATAATATAAATAGTTGTGTTCTAGAAACTAAAAATGACAATCTTTGAACGTTTAGCTGAATTTGTCAGCAACAATATAAAGTGCAATTCTAAGATTGTTACGATCTAGAATTTGCCCTAATTCGAAGACAAAGCGTGCTACGGCAATCTGTAAACCATATATTTTGCTAACTAAAGGAATGTGCTCAAAATTTCTTTTATAACAGGGTTCGCACAGCTCTACCACTAAAATTTTACAGTATTTTCAGTGTATTTCACTACAGAAAAATAGTGTGTAATTTGCAAATCGAGGAGGTGGTTGTGAATTCTGTTTTTTAAAATTTAAATATAAATTTTCTTATCATTAATAGTGGTGCCGGAGTCCTTACAATATATAAGGAGTGTGCGAACCCTGTATAGGCTTTCTTAACCCATTAACGCCCAGCGTCCTCTTTTGAGGACGGTTACAAAAACAGCAAGAAAGCGGTTTTCCCACCAGTAAAGAGGAAGATAAATATATACCTTCTTTCACGAGACAGAATCCTCGATAAATTTAGATAAAAGTTAATTTGATTTTAAAAGTGGTGGGAAATACAAAATTTAAATTTTAGCGAAGAAAATAATTCGGGCGTTAATGGGTTAAATGATATGCGAAAATATCCGCCAGTCACATTCCGTAGTTTTAAAAAGTGTTACAGTATTAAAACATTTTATTACGTTCTTATCATTACGCTCCCGCATAAATTTAGCAAAATATTTACATTAATATATATATATATACAATTTTAGGTAGCTTTCATTAGAAAAAGTAAAAAGCTACCTATTGCAGCCGTCCGGAGGAAAGCACTTCCGGAAAATTTTGGTATATTTTCACCGATCATGACCCCCAGACCCCAAAACCACCCTCCATTCAAATGTTGACATATATATATATATATATATATATATCTGATTTTTGTCATGCGATAACTAACGTATTTATGAACCGATTTGAATGAAACATTTTACATACAAATATCTCGACCGAGTTCGTTGGCCAGCATCATCCGCTATCTTGTTTCAAAATGGCGGCCATTTAAAAAATTTTTCAAAATTTTAAAATTTAAAATTCAACGCGAAAAAATTAAAAGTTGAAAAGTATTATTATTTAATATGTTAGATCTTAAAACACGAATTCCAGAACACTTTTTTATTTTGTGTATATCTTTAAAAATGATTGAGTTATAGCACTTTGAATATTTCTGATGGCTGACATTTTGAAACGATCTGATTTTTGTCACGTGATAACACTCGTATTTATAAATCGATTTGGATGTAACTTGGTGTGTACATAGTACTTAATAAAGCCTGTACCGAATTCGTTAACCAGTTCCATCCGCCATCTTGTTTTAAAATGGCTGCCATTTAAATTTTTTTAAAGAAATTTAAAATTTGAAATTAGGTACAAAAAAGTGAAAAATTGAAAAAGATTTTTCTTTTACGCATTTGACCTTGATACAGAGATTCCAAAGCACTTTTTGTTTCGTCTATATCTTAAAAAATGTTTGAGTTATAGTACTTTTAATTTCTAGTGTTGCTCCCATTTTGAAATGATCTGGTTTTCATCACGTGATAACACGCGTATTTATTCACCGATTTGGATGAAACTTGGTGCGTAGATAGGACATACTTATGCCTGGACCGAGTTCGTTGGCCATTTCCAACCACCGTCTTGTTTCAAAATGGCGGAACATTATTTTTTTAATCTAAATTTTAACATTAGGTGCAAAAAGTAAGAAATTGAAAAAGATTTTTCTTTTGTGTTTTGACCTTGATACAAAGATTCCAGATCATTTTTTGCTTCATCTATATCTTGAAAAATGGCTGAGTTTTAGCCCTTTCAATTTCCATTGAGATTGACATTTTGAAACGGTCTGAAATTTGTCACGCGTTAATACACATATTTATAAATTGATTTCGATATAACTCCGTGTGTTCCTGGTACATACCAATGTCTTGACCGAGTTCACGGCCCAGCTTTATCTGCCATCTTGTTTCAAAATGGTGGCCACTTAAATTTGTCAAAAATCTTTTAAATGTATAATGATGTATAAAAAAAAAATTAGAAATTGAAAAAAGGTTCTTTCTAAACTATTTATCTGAATAATGAATTCCGGAGTCTTTTTTGCTTTGTCTTTACCTTGAAAAACGCTTGGTATATAGCAGTTTGAATTTCTAATGTGGGTGACATTTTTTTTTAAAGTCAATTTGCCCGCGACAGCACTCATATATATTAACCGATTTCGATGTGAGTGTGCATGTTCACATGAATTAAGATTTCGATCAAGCTCATTGGTTTTTTTTATTATCCATCATGCTGGTTTAAAATGGATATCGTAGAATTTGGCGACCCTATAAATTGTTTAAAATAAAACCAGGTTCAATAAAAGATGACTAATTTCTGAAAATTCCTATTAATATTCAGTATTGAGAAAAACTAGTATTCAATCTTACATAATCGTGTTCCACTATTTTGAGCTTCATATATTTGATTTATATAACTTAATATAAAGTACATGAAAGCTACCTCTTCCTCCCGGCATTGCCGGAAGGACTTTTTATAAACGATTTCATTCATATTACATGAGTTCTACGCTACAAGAACTTCGAAGCACATTTTTATCAGTATTTCTGTGAAGCAATGTTTGCCTTATTTACTTATTAAATAAAAAAAAGTTATTTTATTACAGGGTGTTTCGCTACCAGACAGACAATCTTTGAGGGGTGATTGTAGACATGCAGACAAATATCATTATTAAATGGGAAACCATGGGGCGCAAACGTCTTCTGTAGGAGCTAGGGGCCATTAAAGTTTAAGGTCCAAAACTTCAAACGATGATAAAAAAACGGAAAAAAGGGTCGATTTGTTTGCGGTTTTTGCTAAAATTTTTCTTTATATCACTAAGGTTTTTATTTTATTTTAAAGGTTACATTCAAAAATTGTCGACAGAGGGCGCTTTAGACTTTAGAGTAACGAACAACTACTTTTTATCGTTATTTTGTGCAAGGGGTTGAAATTATTCTAAAGTTTAGAATTTAACTTAAATTTTAAGCCGAAAATCGGAAAGATTGTGATCGGGTAACTGGCAAAAATTGAACTGTGAAAAGAAGGGGGGATTTTAAACGCTCATAAAAAATGGAAAAACTAATCGATTTTGTTGCGGTTTGCGTGTAAGTTATTCCCTTGGTAATTATTTTACTCAAAATGACGTACAGCTTTAGTGTCCTAATTTTATATAGAGGGCGCTTCCGACACATCTCCGACATTTCAATGGTATTACTCCTGGGTGTTTTACTACCAAACCAACATACTTCCAGAAAGTGTTAGTGATGCAAAGACGACTCGGAATCACAAAGGAATGTTACGTTGGAAATGCTTTTTTTGCGAGTAACGATTAAAGAAGCAGAGAAAAAAGCAACAGAAACAGCAGAGAAAGAGCAACACGTTAATGTGATAGAAAACAGTTTATTTAAAGGTTTTACTAGAAAAAGTGTTTGAAATTACGACCAAAAGTAGTCCGGCAAGTTTGACAGACACTATAGATGGCGCTGAGGTTTCCTTGCGGTAGATGGCGCTAAACTGTAAAGCGTGTGAACAAAGATCACTTTGCAGTGATCATTCGCGAACCGATTCAAAAGGTAGCAGAATGAAGCATTTGAACAACGAACAGCAGGATAAGCCTCTTCCACATTTTACTAATGACGTTTGCCAACACCTCAAAGTAACATATAGACAATGGAGAATAGGTCGTGGTGGCCTGGTACACTGTCCTGCCTGATCACCGGGCCTATCATGTAGTGACCTCTTATGCTGGGGTCAAATGAAAAGTTGGGTGTATGAGACTCCCGTACCATGAGTTGAAGTCCTCGCGGCTAGAATTTCTGTAGCTGTCAGAAAGCTATCAGAGATGCCAGGAATCTTTCAAAGCTTGAAGAATTCCATGCGATGCCGCTGTCGAACATGCCGGACTATTTCTGGTCGTAATGTCGAACACCTTTTCTATTAAAACTTTTAAATAATCTGTTTTCTGTCACATTAATGTGTTGTTCTTTCTCTGCTGTTTCTCTTGCTTTTTTCTCTGCTTCTTTTAACCCTTTAACGATCATAGCATTTTCATTGCTAAGATGTCGAAATAAATGAGTGACACCGGTAATTAAGATCAAATATATTTCTAAATAAGAAAACGTGATTTTTCACATACAAAATAAAAGGGATATTTTTAGATAAAAATACCGGTGTCAGTGTTGCGTATCGGAATTAAAATTTTGTGGTTTCGTGGCGAAACCAATGAACGTTAAAGGGTTAACCGTTACTCGCAAATAAGGCATTTTCAACGTTACATTCATACATGATTCCTAGTCATCTTTGCATCCCTAACACTTCCTGGAAGTATGTTGGTCTTGTAGTAAAACAACCAGGAGTACCACTGAAATGTCGGAGATGTGTCGGAAGCGCCCTCTATCAAAAAATGAGAACACCAAATCTATACGTCATTTTGAATAAAACAAATACCAAGGGAATGACCTACACTCAAACCGCAATAAAATCGATTAGTTTGTCCAATGTTTATGAGGGTTTAAAATTTCCCCCTCTTTTCACAGTTCAATTTTTGCTAGTTACCCGATCCCAATGTTTCCGATTTTGGGCTTAAAATTTAAGTTAAACTCTAAACTTTAGAATAATTTCAACCCCTTGCACAAAATAACGGTAAAAAGTATTTGTTCGTTACTCTAAAGTCTAAAGCACCCTCTATCGACAATTTTTGAATGTAACCTTTAAAATTTTTAAAGAAAACTTAGTGATTTAAAGAATGATTTTAGCGAAAACCGCAGATGAATCGACACTTTTTTCTTTTAATTATCATCGTTTAAAGTTTTAGACCTTAAACTTTAATGTCCCCTAGCTCTTAACGAAGACGTTTGCGCCCCATAGTTTCCCATTTAATAATGTTTGCCTGCGTATCTACTATCATCCCTCAAAGTTTGTCGGTCTGGTAGCGAAACACCCTGTATGTAGCGACCAATACGTTACGAAATTTCTGGTACTAAAATTTCAAAAATATTCTAAATTTACTTGATGCGCAGGAACCCTGTTTAAAAATTCTAATTGTTTCAAAGTGACAAGTACATTTATCTACATATCATCCCAAAACCTATATTATTTCTCTATTTCAGGAATTTAATTCATGACGAAGGTGCAAATTTATCAATCACATCATATCACTACCGATAATGAAACTTCCTCTCAAAAGATACCTAGAAGATAACAATTCAAATTGATGCAGAAAGTTTCGTGTCAAAAGATATTCCTTATACATTACAGAAAGCGTAAACAGTCGTGCTTTGATAATGTCTAGGGAATATATAAGCTCAACACAGATAGTGAACGTTTTATTCTATTTCAGATTTTATGCACTGTAGGATGATCTTTTCTGAAAGCAGAAGTTACGTGGAGATTTAGATTCATTTATATTCGAAACAAATATGATTTTATCTTTCGAAGTGAGAATTTTTTGAATGCTAAGAAATAAAATTCCTAAAATCACCTAAATCCATTATTGCTTACGAACCCTGTTTAAAATGTTTATTTGGATTCATGGTGACAAGTACATTTACGTATATGATATCCCTAGACGGCATGCTGGAATGTCTCAGGAATTTAATTCATAACGATGGATCAAATTAATAAATTATATTGTATCAGTACCATTGATGAAACTTCCTCTCAAATATATGAGAAGATAACGATTTAAATTAATGCGGACAGTTTCGTGTCAAAGAATATTGATCATATATTATAGAAAGCGTGAACAGTTGTACTGTCAAGAGAATAAATAAGCTTCCTGCTACTAGTGAACGTTTTATTGTATCGCACATGTTATGTAGTATAAGATAATCATTTCTGAAAGTAGAAGTAACGTGGATATTTAAATTCATTTAAACACGAAACAAATGTGATTTCATCTCTGGGAGTTATAATTTTTTGAGAGAAAGTGTATTTAACAAAAGTAATACAATCAAGGTGACAAATACATTTATGTATATGTTATTCCTAAATAGTATACTAGTTCTATATTTCAGAAATTTAATTCATAACGAACGAACAAATTAATAAATTATATCGTATCACTACCGATGGTGAAACTTCCTATTAAAAGATAGGTGGAAGATAACAATTCAAAATGATGCGGATAATTTCGTGTCAAAAATATTCCTTATACATTATAGAAATCGTGTACAGTTGTTCTTTTTATAATGTCTAGGGAATAAATAATCTTACCGCTGCTAGCGAACATTTTATTATATCTCAAATATTATGCATTATAAGATAATCTTTTCTCAAAGTAGAAGCAACGTGGATATTTAGATTCATTTAACCCTTTCTTGCGCAGTGTTGCCGGGCCGGCAACACCTAATTTTAATTCCAAACTTGCAAACGGCACCAGTAATATTTTAATACAATTTTGCTTTTACAATGAAAACTTAAATTAAGAAAATCGTAATATCTAGACAAGTCCTTTATAATTTCCGGTGTCATTCGACAATTTCTGATTTTACTAATAGAATTTGCTTGCGCCGGAAAGGGTTAAAAAGGAAACAAATATGAATTCATCTCTGGGAATTAGAATTTTTTTTATGTTAAAAACTAAAACTTATAAAATCTCCTAAACCGACTATTGCTTGCGAACCCTGTTTAAAATGTTTATTTGGTTTCAAGGTAACAAGTACATCTATATATATGCTATCCCTAGACTGTATACAAGTTCCATGTTTCAGGACTTTAATTCTTATTGAAGGAACAAATTAAGAAATTATAACATATCACTACGTTGATGAAAATTCCTCTCAAAATATATGTGGAAGAGTACAATTCAAATTGATGCGGAAAACTTCGTGTCAAAGGATAATCCTCAATTGTAATAGGAAGCGTGAACAGTTGTACTTTGATAATTTCTAAAGAATAAATAAGCTTCCCTCTGCTACAGAACATTTTATTCTATCTCAGATTTTATGCATTATGGACTAATCTTTTCTGAAAGTGGGAGTAACCTGGCGATTTAGATTCAGTTAAACTCGTAACAAATATAAATTCAACTCTAGGAGTTAGAATTTTTTAATGTTAAGAACTGTAACTCCTATAGTCCACTTAATCCTTTATTGCTTACGAACCCTGTTTAAAATGTTTATTTGTGTTCTAGCTAACAAGTACATTTATGTATATGTTATCCCTATACGGTATACTAAATCTATGTTTCAGGAATTTAATCCATAACGAAGGAACAAATTTATAAATTATAGCGTATCACTACCATTGATGAAACTTCCTCTCAAAAGCTACGTGGAAAATAAGAATTGAAATCGATGAAGACAATTTCGTGCCAAACAATATTACTCTTATATTATAGAAAGCGTTGACAAATATGCTTTGATAATGGCTAGGGAATAAATAAGCTTACCACTGATAATGAACATTTTATTCTATTTTGATGTTTGGCATTATATGCTAATCTTTACTGAAAGCAGAAATAACGTGGATATTTTGATTTATTTAAACTCGAAACAAATATGATTTTATCTCTGGGAGTGAGAATTTTTTGAATGTTAAGAAATAAAATTCCTAAAATCCCCTAAATCCATTATTGCTTACGAACCCTGTGTAAAATGTGTATTTCGTTTCAAAGTGAAGAGTACAGTTATGTATATGTTATCCCTAGACGGCATGTTGAATCTATGCTTCAGGAATTTAATTCATAACGATGGAACAAATTAATAAATCATATTGCATCACTACTGCTGATGAAACTTCCTCTCAAATATAGGTGGAAGATAACAATTCAAATTAATGCGAACAGTTTCGGGGGAAAGAATATTCCTCATACATGATAGAAAGCGTGAATAGATGTACTTTGATAATGTCAAGAGAATAAATAAGCTTCTCACTACTAGTGAACATTTTATTCTGTCTCACAAATTACTCATTAAGATAATCTTTTCTGAGAGTAGAAGTAATGTGGATATTTAGATTCATTTAAACACGAAACAAATATGAATTCATCTCTGGGAGTTATAATTTTTTGAGACAAAGTGTATTTAACAAAAATAATACAATGAAGGTGACAAGTACATTTATGTATATATTATTCCTAAACGATATACTAGTTCTATGTTTCAGAAATTTAGTTCATAACGAAGGAACAAATTTATATATTATATCGTATCTCTACCGATAATGAAACATTCCTCTCTAAAGATACGTAGAAGATAACAATTCGAATAGATGCGGACAGTTTCGTGTCAAACGATATTCCTTATACATTATAGAAAGCGTAAACACTCGTGCTCTGATAATGCCTAGGGAATAAATAAGCTTACTGCTGATAGTGAACATTTTGTTCTATTTCAGATGTTATGCATTATAGGATAATATGTTCTGAAAGTAGAAATAACGATCTGCTTTAGATTTACTTAAAATCGAACAAATATGATTTTATCTTTGGGAGTGAGAATTTTTTGAATGTTAAGAAATAAAATTCCTTAAACTTTCCACCCTGAATGGGTCTAATCGACCCATAACTATAATTTGTTTTATACGATTCGAACCAGAAATTTTTTGATAAAGAAAGTTAAATAAAAGATTCAGAGAATTAAGTCAATTAAATATATTTAAATATTTTAGATAGCAATTCTGGTGTGAAATGTTTTTATCAAGATTAATTAAAATTTGAACAGGGTAGGAAGGTTAAATACCCCAAATCCATTAATGCTTACGAACCCTGTTTGAAGTGTTAATTTGGTTTCAAGGTGACAAGTACAGTTCTGTGTATGTTATCCCTAGACGGCATACTGATTCTATGTTTCAGAAATTTAATTCATAGCGATGGAATAAATTAATAAATTATATTGTATCACTACCGTTGACGAAACTTCCTCTGAAATATATGTGGAAGATAACAATTCAAATTGATGCGGACAGTTTCATGAAAAGATTATTCCTCATATATTATATAAAGCGTGAACAGTTGTACTTTGATTATGCCAAGAGAATAAATAAGCTTCCCGCTACTAGTGAACATTTCATTCTGTCTCACAAATTACTCATCAAGATAATCTTTTCTGAGAGCAGAAGTAATGCGGATATTTAGATTCATTTAACACTAGAACTGCGGCGACGGGTCATTTTGACCCGGTTCATATGGAGAGATGTCGATTCGAACCAGAAAATTCTTAATAAAATAAGCTAAACATATGCTGACCAAAAATATTGTCAATAAATAATTTAAACAGTTTTAAATAAAAATTCCGGTGAGAAATATTTTTATAAAATTTGGATGAATTTTCCCGCGGTTCTAGTGTTAAACACGAAACAAATATTAATTCATTTCTGGGAATTATAATTTTTTGAGACAAAGTGTATTTAACTATAGTAAGACAATCAAGGTGGCAAGTACCAGGATTCGCACAGTTCTACCACTAAATTTTAAGAATATTTTCAATGTGTTTCACTGCAGAAAAAATATCGTAAAACCTGTGAATGATTTTGGTGCTTACGAATGTTGTGGTTTAAAAATTAAATATAAATTTTCTTATTTTTAATAGTGGTGCCAGAGTCCTTGGAAATTCCAAGGAGTGTACGAACCGTGCAAGCGACATTTTTTTTTCAAGCACCTTCGTCGTTCCAAGCCCAAACTCGCACTCTGATTGGTTGTTGCTCTCGGCACTGTTTTCACGTAACTTGGCGATAACCATACTTGGCGAAAAATACTTCGCTCGTAAGTGATCGCGTAAACCTAAAACCTAACCTACTCATTCTTATTCTTCCTTCATTTTGTGCTCTTGTGTGTTATTATCTTGTGTTATTTTATAAAATGGCTAATGCTTTACTTATTAATAAACGGGAAAAGTTACTTTGTACTCGGTTTGGAAGGAAATTAAATTCCTCGACGGAAGCATCTACAGCTACGCCAAGTATGATTATCGCCAAGTTACATGAAAACAGTGCCAAAAGCAACAACCAATCAGAGTGCGAACTTGGGCTTGGAACGACGAAGGTGCTCGGAAAAAAAATTACGCACCGTGCAAGTACATTTTTGTGTATCTTATTTCTGAACGGTATTAATTATCTGTAACCGGAATTTAACACTAGAACCGCCAAAAGGGGTCAAAATGACCCTTGCCAGAATGATAACAGTCGATTCGAACCAGAATTTTCTTCATAAGATATGTTAAATATATGTAGCCCAAAAACAGACTAATTAAATAAGTTAAATAGTTTGAAATTAAAATTCTGGTGCGAAACACTTTTTATAAAACTTTAGTAAAATACCCGGCTGTTTTAGTGTTAATTCATAACGAAGGAACAAATTTATAAATTACACCGTATCACTAAAAATGATGAAACTTCATCTCAAAAGATACGTGAAAGATAACAATTCAAATCGATGCGGACAATTTCGTGTCAAAGAATCTTTCTCATATATTATAGAAAGCGTAAACAGTTATGCTTTGATAATGTGTAGGGAATAAATAAGTTTTCCGCTGCTAGCGAAAATTTTATTCTATCTCAGATGTTATACATTATAGGATAATCTTTTCTGAAAGCAGAAGTTACGTGGAGATTTAGATTCATTTAAACTCGAAACAAATATGTGTTCATCTCTGGGAGTTAGATATATTAGCTCGAGAATTGTCATAAAGTATTGGTCGCTATAGCTAAAGATATATTTTTTTTTCATTAAAACAGACAAATATAAGTTTACCGAAATTTTGATAATTGCTGCTTAAAAGTTCTTGAAGTATACATACACTGTTAACACGATATTTCCCTCTTTAACCCTTTTTTTGTTAATTTGTTTTTGCATTAAAAGTTAGTAAAGTGTTCATAACAATATAGCCGGGATGATTATATTATTGAACAAAACATGGAATAATATGTTTATAGAAAGCCTTAGTCGATAATTTTTTATGGAAAATTCAAAATATTTTCTCTGTTCAAAGATAGAAAATTATGTTAGTATTTTCTTTCTATCTTTTTTCATAGTTAAATTATGTCCCTGAATAAATTTAAAATAATTTTTGCACGCATTTTTTTAAAAAATTAAAAAAAAAATCTTTAAACTACAGTTTATTACATTTTGCAAGTTTTGTTGAGTTATTGAAAGAAAATAGTACATTTCACCTTACACTGTTAAAAATCTGTACCATTTGCTGCAGCGTTACTCCATCGCTTTTATTGAAAACAGTTACACCAATGTGTTATAGAGGATTCTCGTTGGTCAGAATAGAGATATTCTATAAAAGCAGTGGAGTGACGCTGCAGCAAATGGTACAGATTTTCAACAGTGTCGTGCCGTGAACTAATATTTCCGCTGAATAATTTGTATGTTTCACTGGAATAAAAGCATTATTTAAATATAATTCTATATACACTGTTAAAAATATGACTATTTTGCTGCATCATCACTCCACTGCTTTTATAGAAAACGACTACTTCTGGCTATCATGGAGCATTCTCATTGGCCAAAAAAGTGATATCCTATAAAAGCGGGGGAGTGACGATGCAGCAAAATGGTCATATTTTTTACAGTGTATATAATCCAGTTTTATAAGATTGAGTAAATAGTTATTGCTACCAAGGATCATATTTACACAGGTATTTAAGTTTTCGTATATTATTTTGGGAAAATCATCCTTTTAAAGATATTTAGAAAGTTTCAAGGGAATAGCACCACAATTTTGTGCTTTTGCTGGGCAGTAGGTTAAAAATGTTAAAAATGATTTTCTATACATTTTCATTTAAGAACAGTATCATGAGTAAATATAGTGTGAAATCGACCGTGCTTTCCTAACCAGGGTTCGCACAGCTGTACCACTAAATTTTACAGTATTTTCAATGTAATTCACTACAGAAAAATAGTGCGTAATTTGCAAATCGAGGAGGTGGTTGCGAATTCTGTTTTTTAAAAAATAAATATAATTTTTCTTATCATTAATAGTGGTGCCAGAGTCCTTACAAAATATAAGGAGTGTGCGAACCCTGCTAACCCGTTATTTATTTTACCGAAGTAATAACAAAAAATAAATAAATAAATAATACTCGAGTAAACTCGCTGTTCCGTGACGTGTCTAATAAGACTCTAGTCTAGAACAAACATGTTTATGTTTGTGACCTATTATTTTAAAATTTATATTCTGAACAAATAACAGAAAATGCGTAATTCATTTATAGAAATCGATATTATAACTGCGTTTCACCTGCTGTTGTCTTAGTTTCACATGTTTATCATATAAAAAAAGAAAAGCTATTGCCTAAATTTACATTTATTTCAACATAATGCCACTTGTTATTGTAGCTTGTGCATTATTTCACTTTTTTTTTTTATAAAGAGACTTTCATCATAAATACTAGGTTCAGACAATTTATGACGTGTTTGTTTCCTTTAGCCTGGCACAAAAGCTTGTTTTCTCTATATGATAAAAAATAAACGAAATAAAAAAACAGCTGATCACCGAGGGAAAGTAAGAGATTGTAATATTCTTTTCTCTGTAATATTTTTTAATTACCAAAAAAGGTGTTATTTCTACATGGTATATGTTATTTTACTATGCATAGCAGGGGCAAAAGAAATCTAGGCACCAGCGAGTAATTTCCTAAAACTAAAATTTAAATGTTTTTTTTTTCACCCAAAGTTTTATAGAGCCGTAGCAAGAAATCTGGTATTATAATACGAAGTTTTAGAAAAAAATACATAAAAAAATGGTGAGATTCTACCTGTTGATGCATGGATTCTTTCACCTCTGATGTATAGACATACTGCTGTTGGCCTTGACATAGCAGGGTATCTATAAAAAAATTGTGGGGTCTTGAAGCAAAATGTTTTAATTCAATCATAAATTTAGGTTAATGTTACACATATACAGGGTGCGTCATAAATTCGTGCAAAATTAAAAAATTCATGCTAAAATATGTAATGCTTGGGAAAAATTTCGGTTTGCGCGAGTATAATCAGAAGCATTTTGGATTTTTTTTCCATATATAATAAAAAAATGATTCCAAAAACATCCAATAGCGGGCGCTCACACACAATATTCTGATGTTTTATTCGAATCAAGCAAACACGAATAGACAATGAAACAAATCACAATAACATGACATTGTGCATTTATAATAAGGTAGTAAAATATGTTCAACATGCGAAACTTTCGCGATGCAATATTTGCGGATTTACCATTCTTGTTGAAAAGTTTAACCATCAGCGCTGGATCTGCTAACAATAGCATGCTGCCGATATCGAATGATGAATCCATCTCCAGCTAGGTGTTTTATTGCTAGACTGATTTGCATAAAAAGCCTCACTAAGACGTGTGAGCGGCCTCTATCGGTTACCTTTGAAATCATTTTTTATTATGTATGGAAAAAAATCCAATTCCGTCTGATCATACAGGGTTCGCACACTCCTTATATTTTGTAAGGACTCTGGCACCACTATTAATGATAAGAAAAATTATATTTATTTTTTAAAAAACAGAATTCGCAACCACCTCCTCGATTTGCAAATTACGCACTATTTTTCTGTAGTGAAATACATTGAAAGTACTGTAAAATTTTAGTGGTACAGCTGTGCGAACCCTGTCATACTCGCACAATCCGAGAATATTTTGAGCATTACTTTTCTTATTTACCCTTAGAGCTCTGGTGGGTAAATTTCTTCAAAATTCCAAATATCACATTGGCACCAGTATTTTACAAATAAAAATTTCACATTAGGATATACACGAAAAAATGTACTAAACCTTTTCCAAATAAATTTGGCCGACTATTCCGGTGCCATTGTGACATTTCAGAATTAAAATTAAGTGGTAGAAAATTCAACCATCAGAGGTCAATGGGTTTAGAATTTTCAGTTTGCACGAATTTATGACACATCCGGTATACTTAAAAATGTATCACTATTTTTATCATTTAGTATATTGTCACGTTTGTGGAATATCACGCATCCAAATGGCAATCAACACCTTCTCATGTCGTTTCCAACGTCTCTGGAGTGCTGATTGCCACACAACTGATTATACTTTACCTAATATCTTGAATTTTCTCAGCGCGAAAAAGATTCTTGAAAAGATCCCCAGAAAAAAAGTCTAATGGGGTCAGATCCATTTCCCGTGTCTTTAACCCTTTACGTGCGTTTAAGCACGTAACCACTAATGAATGGTCCGGAGAAGCATTACTAGCATAGTCACGAAAAAATTCTTCTGTTCCATGGTAACACATAGATTTCCATAAGCCAGATAACACACTTAATTTTAAAAATATCATTCGAATTATCTGTAATTGTAATTATAATTTCTCAATTATAATTACAATTATAACAATGATAATCACAGTATTTACAATTTTGATTACAATGCCAATTGAATTTGAAATTCAGAATATAATTACACATAATCGTAATTATAACTTTCTCAATTACATTTACAATTATATATTGGTAATTATAGCTTTTAAAATTGCGATTGAAATGTTAATTGAATTTCAAATTCAGATTCTAGTCGCATGTAATCGTAATTATATTTTTTCAATTATAATTACAATTATTTAAAGATAATCACAGCATTTATAGTTACGATTGCAATGCTAAATGAATTTCAAATTCAAATTATAATTACGTGGATTCGAAACAACAATCCCTTGCATGCCGTTATATTGTAATGAAATTACAAAGTAATTAGTTTACGAATTTACCCAACTCTGTCCCGTATCACTCACGCGCATCCATATTCCAATTATGATTTATCATTCTTACCAGTAAATATTTAAGGTAATATTTCCATTACTTAATTAGAGCAGCAGTGCACAACCTTTGGCCCGCGGGCCACAAAGATACCACTATTTTTATTCAGAATATTTTTCCTTATAGTTATGACGAAATCTTTACTATTAAATAAAACAAATGACTCTTTTCAAATATTCTGGTGGGAAACAATTTTCTGGCAAAAAGGTTGTGCATCACTGAATTAGAGCATTTTCCTGATTCATTTAGGCACCTGATTCATTTCCTGATTCATTTCGGTTTTGAAAAACCGACGGTAAAAGATTAAAAATTCTGTAAAAGATATGAAAAAAATGGGCATTATTTAGGGTTTTTATAAATATTGATGAGTTAACTTGTTAAAATATATGAGGAGCCCAGAAGCCAAGGGCTACAAGTGACAAAAAGTCGATTTGGAGTAAATTGAGTTTAAAGATAATTGATGTTAAATTGGAACATCAATAACAATTGACTGAATTGAAATAGGAAACATCTGCTTGTTGCATTCTAATCTTTGAACGCTCATTTGAATAACAGTTAAAAAAATAGAGTACAATTTTCTTTAAATGTATAATTAATCAATATTGTTTGTTTTTCGAAAAAAGTGGTTTATCTCTATAACTCCCCAAATAATCAGAAAATGACCTATATTTCTTTACCTGAAATGAAAAAAGCATATTTCCAGATACCCTGTGCACTTAACACAATTTTTTGAATTTTGTCACTTATACCATTTGGCTTCTGGGTTCCTCATAAAATATACAAGAAATATTTAAAAAAGAAGATTTTGTTATAGAGATTTTGTTATAAGATTTATCGTTTGATATCTTGTATTCTGTGTCTCTTAAATTTAATGTTATTGTTTTTCTTCCCTTTGCAAAAGTTTTCATGCGTGGGTATTTCGCTATAGAAATTATAATACAATAGGAAAAATATATAAACGCATTTATCATCAAATGAATGAGTTCTTAATTTACAATGCAACAACTCTAGTATTTTATACCTTAAATATCATAGATTCACATAAGTTGAACAAAGTTTCATAAGACGAATCTAATTTTAGGTTGTATACGATCATTACTTTTTATTGCCGCAATTTCGCGTAGATAACCCGCAGCTGAAACAATTCTGTTTTGAAACAAAAATTTTCAAAAATAAAATGTAATATTTTGCATCGCGAAATATATTTAATATATATTTAATTTACATTACTAAAGGAATTTTCTGACCTGAAACAAAGTTGTTTGAACTGCGGGTTATTTATGGGAAATTACGGTACATTAATTTCCGGCGTATAATCGCAGATCGAACAATCATTTTTCAACCCTGAAAACTTTTAAAATAAAATGTAACTTTTTAGATCGCTGTAAATATTTGGCTTCAATAACTAAATAAAATTTCTGGGTCCGAAAAGAATTGTTTGATCCGCGGATTATACGCCGGAAATTACGGTAATTATTACGGAAGAGTAACATTATGGAACTCCCTTAACCCAAGATAGAAAAATAAAACTATTTTTTAATATCTTAGACTGGAATTCACCAAAAACAAAAGAATAAGAGGATTAAAAAAATTTAAATTTTATTCCCAAAAATTTTAAAAGGAAGTCTCTAGCAGAAAATAATCCTTAGAATTATGATTTTCTAATCTCCTTCTTCATGCCTGCTTGCAAATAAATACTTTATATTTATACGAGTGTATAATAAGCAATATTGAGATGCATCATTTTACATGAAAATGTAAATGTAATCTCAACTTAAAGATTGTTTACCATATTATTTTATACAATATTTTACACTATATGATAATATACAAGTAAAGAAACAAACATTTTCCTTAGAAAATATTATCCTTTCACATATTCATTCTTAGTAGAATTTGAGGATGTTTTCTGAAACTCCATATATGATATTGTTATTAAAAGATAATTAAACGCTTTTATTTTAAATTGTATGAGATCTTGTTTTACAATGAAAGTATTCTAGTATTTTGCAATTTAAATATTTTAAATTTACATTAACTCAGCGAAACTTCCCACGAATTCAAATTCAGTTTGTACACATTATTTTTTTCGGTAATATTTTAAGACAAAGATATATTGTGTAATGTACCTCCCTAATGCTTCCCTAAAATAAGCATTTAGACCCCCGTAGATAAGCATTTTTATTTTTTAAGTAATTAGTTTTGATAACAAATGTAGTATCTTCTTATGACGCTTTCTTACAGAATGTCTTCAATCTCTGTTTTTACTTTAATTTTGGCACATATAAAAGAAAGTTGAAAATTAAAATATTTTTGTTTCCATGGTTTTATGTAAAATAAAATGCAAGTTACATTATCGTTAGCTACACTAATCTATACATGTCATGCAGGTAGATAACTTATTTGCATTGTCCCATGAGGATGGCTTTTTATTTTCAGGTAACAGATCATTGCTACAGTGGTAAAAAATTTAAATAATAACATGATACACTGTAAAAAAAAAATTCAAGAGGTTACTAAAAATTTCTTAGTAAATTTGTATTCCACAGAATTTTTTAGTAACCATTACAAACTTTTTTTTGCAAGTGAAACAAGCATTTCTTTTGTAAACCGAACAAAAGAATTTTTTGTATAACTAACTTAAAAATTTTTAGTATGAGCCACCAAGCAAATTTTAGGAATAGCTCCAAAATTATTTTTAATAACCATTACGTGCCCCCGAAAGGCTGGAGCTTCCTTCGAGCTGCATCTAGACTTCTGAAGCGGAAAATTTCCGTCAAAACCGCAACAGATGTCAGCACCAAACATTCCTACCCGCTCCGACAGGATTTTCATAATCCCTTTATTAACGAGACACTACATACATTCGGGGCGTATTTGGCGGTGGCAAGTTTCGAACCCGGGACCATTCAGTCTGGAGTCCGTTACTACAACCACTATGCTATCAAGGCCACAACAACTGAGTTTTAGTAAGAGCTATTAAAAATATAAAACTATTAACTCTATTCGTTGCTAACTTTTTTCTAGTAATTCTTATAGATTTTTTTGTAACCGACTAAGATTACTAAAAATTTTTTAGTAATTACAAGGATCACTAAAGTTTTTTTAGTAGATCGACCTTTTTTTTACAGTGTATGATGATGAGATAGATAGCATTTAAGTAGATGTTGTTTCAATGTTAAAAAATTTGCAAACATGCTCATTGTCTTGTGAAAAGAGATGTTATCAAACCATTGAGCTTTTATACGTGGTAGAGTCAATAAATTCCCGGAATGGTTGCCTACATTTACGCAGGAGAGGAAATATATCTTATAAGTTGGCAGCACTGATAAGAAAAGCACACAGGCATCTGGAATTCATTCCCGGTACTGTCGGCTTTAGCTGCCGATCTTTTCTGGCAAAGCGTATTTTTTATTCGTAGGATTTTGAAATGTCGACATTAGAGGATCATGCGAACATAAAATTCTTCATTGTGTTACAGAAATTTTCAGACGTTCGAGATTCTGAAGATTGCACACGGAAATGATGCAACTTTTAAAAAAAATGGTTCTGTACGAGTGTACTGAAAAAAAGCCGCAGCAGAAATTCCAGACAATGTCCGTAAAAAATGGACTTTATTACTATATCAACGGACATTAACGATTTTCGCCAATAAAACACAAAAAATTACAGTAGTTGACCGTTTACGTGAAAAAAGTGACACATTCCGTAAATTTGCTGGATAATTCACGGTAAAATACCGAAAATTTACATTTATTTATTTTTTATTTATTTATTTTATTTAATTATTTTTTTTACAGTGTGGTATAAGAATTTTAGTGAGCGCCCACCTCTTCCGCCGCAAATAAAAATGTTGGAGGTGTTTTTCGATTACGAGAGTGCCATTCACTACGACTTTATTCTGTAAGATCAAACTGTCAATAAAGTCTTGTAACATTATACACACGTTGGGTGTCATTTATAACGGTTGGGTGGTCATGGTGGGAATTAAATGCAGACATACTCAGTAATTAAGATAAAAAAAACACAGTTTATTAAAATGATAAGGGCTCAAGGGGAGTGGAGCAAGTCTTAATTTTCCACAACTGAGAATACTACGAAAAAGCTAAACGCATACTCACAGGCTTCGGACTAGCTCAATCGTGGCACCTTCTAATACTTCTCACTATCTCTTGGCTGAGCTGCTAGATAAAACTTAATTAGACAGCCCGTGGCTGTATGTAATTCTTTATTCACTTTCAAATAATCAAAATGTAATTACTATGAATTTTCTTACCACGGCCAACTCTCAAGTCGAATACCGAAACTCCTTTACAACTCACTGGAGGCTCGCTGCTACTTTCAATCTGCTAACACTCTGCTGAATAATATCTCCAGAACACCCGGCTGGCTATTCCCAGTGATTCACTTCGCTATCTAATGTCGATGCCAGAGACACTCACTCGCTGGCTAATGCCAGAGATACTCACTCGCTGGCCAACGCCAGAGACACTCTTACGCCTGGCTTTTATATGCTGCAAACTGAGATACTTCATATTAACATATTACTAATAACCGCGAGCTAACTGCAGAATCCGAAAGAGACACACATACTCTAGAAAGTTAAAGTAAAAGAGAGGATAGATGTCGCTTTTACGCTTACACATGTTAAAATATTGACGTCACGATCTCAGAAATACTAGAGTGCCTTTATGCAAAGATCACTCCCTCACAGTCTGACTGTCAACTATACCTCGAGATTCTTATACGACTACGAGAAACAATAAGGCAAAAACGACCAGAAAAGGGGCAACAAATGATTTGTTTCTTTTGAACAACAATGCTTCATCATCGCACTCTGATTGTGTAAAAGGCCTTTTCGGACATAGCGTTACTACTCTGGAATACACTTCTTATTCTCCCGTCATAGCCTGTTTATTTTCAAGTTTATAGAATTACATGTTTTCCATTTTACATGTTTATAGAAAATCTCTTTTTAAACAAGACAAAATTTTGCAAGTTTTAACTACATTATTTTTTTTTTAAGTACGGGTGGTTCACCTGTAAAATAACTAGACTAGTACAATCCCTGTTACCGTAATTTCCGGCGTATATTCCGCGGGTCAAACAATTATTTTTCGACCCAGAAGTTTTTCAAAAAGGACTGTAACTTTTAAGATCGCCGTAAATATTTGTCATCAATCACTAAATAATATTTCTGGGTCAAAAAAGAATTGTTTGTTCCGCGGATTATATGCCGGATAATACGTAATATTTGATATGCTTTTCGCATCTTTATTTTCTTGACACTGTAGGGTTAAGGGGTTGTTAAAGGTTTGTACTTCCAAGCAAAACATTCCATTGTGGCTCTGCGTAAGAAAACGTAATTTGTTGGATGCATTCATCTTGAAGGCATACAGGTGTTTACAATTGCCCTATTAATTCAAGGCACTCTATCTTGATTACATTTTAAATGTAAACTGATTTAAACATTAATTTAATGTCTTTCAAAATTTTAATCTAAACTCTGAAATCAAATCTGCTCTCTGGTTGGTATTAATCCGTCACTACGGGCGTGGGATTTTTTGACACCCCAAGGTTGCGTAGCGTATTAATGAATTTTACTTTGTCACCAATAACTATAAATGGTAGCCTTCACCTTATTTAGGCGGAGTTATTTGTTCAAAATTCTGCGATAAAATTAGTAGAAAATTACTTTGAAAAAGTAGACGTGAAAATTATAAAATCTATACGCATTCCGGGTTGCAAATAAACAAACACTCAACGTCCCAGCGCCGCGCTTCACGCCAACCCCTCTAGCCAAGCGCTTTGGCGAAAAAATGTTCGACGTGCAACGTGTATGCTACATTCTATTCTAGTACCGTAAAAATCCCCCCCCCCCCCGAAAAAAATGTACTTTTCCTCAAATTTCCTCCAAAAATAAATTGTATGACGCATTTTGCGTCACCAAACCCCTCTCTGGGCACCCCTGAGTGAATTTTCATTCATTTATTATGACCATTTAAAGAAAGGCCAAAGTTATAGAATGGATCTATAAGATTAAATATTTCAATTGTTCACAATATTATACGCATGCATATATTCAGCTTGTGCATTGTTCATATTCAGGTGATAATTTTGTAATGTATTTGTGTAGTGACACTAGATGGTAGTACATGGTATGCATAAAACTTCACGAACAAATGGGAAAAGAAAGGTCAACTTACATACTATTCATAATGCATGTATAATTTTTCAAAAGGTGAAATAAGAATTTTTTAATTCGCACTCGTATTCTTACAAATATTCCATAAACAAGAATACGCGGTCAAATGGATGAAATATGAAAAGTAGAAGCAACTTCGGACTTGCGTGTTCTTTGAAGTTTTTTATCCCCCAAAGCGCTTGGCTACGGATGTTGGCGTGAAACGCTGGGACGTTGAGTGTTTGTTTATTTGCTTTCGGGTCTATCAGGCCATCGCGCGTCCTCGCGGGATAAAACATTTTTAATGCTCTCTTCTCAATCCGATGGTAGTCCTTCAGATACTTCGCAAGCATTTACTATCTCAGAACTCCTAAAATTTCAATGAAGCTTTTGAATATTTTATTGGAGTTTAACCATTGGCACTCCGTTGGCCAGTGCTCAGCTGCGGAGACATCATCTTTCCTTCCAAAATTTGTTTTTGGCACAAGTAATAAAGGAAAATAAAAATTTTTCTTATTTAATCAGAGAATCTTTGAAATTTTCTACTTCAAGGAAATTTTTTTTAAAGTGGTGTTAACCGGATAAAATTTGTGTCAGGAGGCACCAGAGTCTGAAGTGCTAACAAAGGATTCTTTTATAAAGATAATATTACATATTAAAAATATATTTTATTTATAAAACTTTTCATTCTTTATTCTTACATATAGATAAAAATGTTTACTAATAACGCCATATACGTTTAACACAAAGCAGTGGCGTAACTTGGTTGTGTGCCCAAGTGCTCTGAAAACTGCTAATTATTAAAAGTTTTGCTCGTCTTATCAAACCAAAAAAATTCCTGCTATGAATCAAGGAGAAGAAAACCTTACAATATTAATAGTATTGGGCACACACCCATGTTACAACACTGTAAAGGTCTTGGGTCATTCCATGATTTTGTAAAGTAAGTTACCAAGATTATAACTGCGAAATTGTTGTCCACCGTTATTTTCCAAAAGTTTTCTTGTCTTTATTCAATTAAGGGGGCTCAGGGGTTATAAACTTTTCAAAAAATCGATTTTTTTATGATCTAATTTGATTATTCATTTAATTCTTAACTGAATGCAAAAATCCGCATAAAAATATTTGCTTTTTTTAACGGAGTTATAAGCATTTATGTATCAACACTTTCATAGCCGCATCCATATATTTTCAACTTTAAGTCGCGTTTTCTCAAAACTTGATTTTTGATGACTAACACCAAGATTAAAAAAAAACTATTTGATGGAATGGCTTAATTTTTTTGCATGCATATAACATCATTATCTAGATTATGAATTAATATATTTTAGATAGTTTAATATTTTGAGTATTTTTAATGGGAAAAAAGTTGTATTTTTTAGGGGTTTTTTTAAATTTTCAACTTTCAGAGATTTTTTTAATACTGTTTTTATTAAGTGTTAATTATATCCTTAATTCATAATCTAGATTATGATGTTACATGCATGCAAAAAAATAAGCCATTACATCAAGTAGTTTTTTTTTTTATCTTGGTGTTAGTCGTCAAAAATCAAGTTTTGAGAAAACACGACTTAAAGTTGAAATTATATGGATGCGGCTATGTAAGTATTGATACATAAATGCTTATAACTCCGTTAAAAATGCTAATATTTTTATGCGGTTTTTTTGCATTGAGTTAAGAATTAATTGAATAATCAAACTAGATCATAAAAAAATCGATTTTTTTAAAAGTTTTCAACCCCTGAGCCCCCTTAATGAAGTATCCCCGTTAAAATAAGTCTCATTTTTAAAAACGAAAATATTGGTAGAAAAAATCTTATCTTATAACTTACGTTACAGGCATGCATCGAATTACCCTCTTCACCTTTTGCTATTTTGAAAGTAGATTGAGTCACGTATAAGATTTGGCTTTAGTGTCTCTCAATGCTAGATTGAGGAATCCTTTATCCTGTATATGAAGTTTTAAATTGGCGGACATCCGTAATATATAGCCCCACCAGTGGCCGAGAGGTTCGGACCTCTCAACTGGTAGACGGCAGGTGCTGGGTTCGAACCCAATCGCGGCTGTCGGCCTAACCGTTCGGAGTTTTCCGTGGTTTTCTTCGAACCTTGCGTAAATACGGGTTAGGTTCCCTTAGAAAGACCCCCACGGAGGGCACTCCCCCTGGCCCTATATCCCATTAGCGTAGATAATCGGACGACAAAAATCAACCAACCAACCGTAATATATATATATAGATTTTTGTTGTCTACAGGGTGTTCCAGAACTTCGTGTACAAACTTTGAGAGGTAGTAGAGTTCATCGTTTGGAACCATAATTGCATACGAAACCATTGGCGGAAACGTCACCCTCACTTGTTAACCCTTTTGCCTACAGTGGCTAAGAAACTACAAAATTTTTATAAGAGATGTAAGTTTTCCATGTGGGTGAAAAAAGGTCGGGCCAGGATTCGAACAAGGGATGTATTGGCTGCATCCGCCAAAGCTCTTCCAACTGAGCCGACACGAACACTGGCGGACTATTTCACCCAAATAATCTCAACTATCATTTAATCTGGTCTGATACAATGGATCAGTTCAACAGAATAAATCGAAGGTCAATATAAGGAAACTGCAGAAAACGCTGCATACGAAATTATACTAGATTAATTTATGACACGATTTTTCAATCGGTAAATTAATTATAAGATGTGTAAATTTTCCATATGGGTAAAAAAAAGTCCGGACAAGGATTCGAACCAGGGATGTATTGGCCGAAGCCGCCAATGCTCTTCCAAATGAGCCATCCCGGACATGAAGGCACGATTGGCTTCAGCCAGTTCTGGGACATCCTGTATAGCCAATTGTGTACATTACATGATCAAAACGTTTATTTTTCAAAATTCTCATCTCTTTTGTGAATTATTAAGCAGAGTCAGACCTTTTAGAACAAGTCAGTCTCACCATTCCGTAAATTTAATTAGGTGTGCAAACAAAAAACTCATGTGCTCTCATTTTAAATTATTCTGACGATATTCACAATGCAGTTGTATTATTTTATATAAATATAAAATACATTTCTTTTAAAAAGTTTCCAAGGCATTTTTAGAAGTGTAATTATTATCTTACTTATTTTAATCTTATCACATTATCATTAGGAGGCCACTATCTCAAGTCCGTGCCATGAATCTATCAAAAGTGATATTGAAAAACACCGACATCACTGGCGATAAATTTATAAATAAGCTAAAAAATTTTGTAAAATCACCATAAAAAGAAAATTAAACAGGACGCGTTTCGAGCTTCAAAAATACAGCTCGTCTTCAGCTAATCCAAACACGTGTCACAAGCAACAGAGTGGAAATAAAAGTGAAAGAAAGAGGGAGGAGATTATAAAGAGTGCGACAGTTGGCGCTACCTGACAGAGCCAAGTAGGAAGATAAAAGTTAAGATAAAGTTAAAGAAAGAAGGAGGAGCTACAAAGAGTGTTACAGGTGGCGCTGGCTAAAAGAGCCCAGGTGGAAGAGAAAAATAAAAAACAACATAAACAAAAAGCAGGAAGAAAGAAAAAGGACTTACCAATGAACACGTGGAAAGCAGGAACGGTCGGTGTAGAACCCAAATTAGTTAAAAATATTGAAAAACACCGAAATCACTGGCGATAAATTTATAAATAAGCTAAAAAACTTTGTAAAATCACCATAAAAAGAAAATTAAACAGGACGCGTTTCGAGGTACAAAAATACAGCTCGTCTTCAGCTAATCCAAACATGTGTCACAAGGGACAGAATGGAAATAAAAGGGAAAGAAAGAGAGAGGAGATTACAAAGAGTACGACAGGTGGCGCTACCTGACAGAGCCAAGGAGGAAGAGAAAAGTAAAGATAAAGTTAAAGAAAAAAGGAGGAGTTACAAAAAGTGCCACAGGGGGCGCTGGCTAAAAGAGCCCAGGTGGAAGAAAAAATAAAAAACAACATAAACAAAAAGCAGGAAGAAAGAAAAAGTACTTATCAATGAACACGTGGAAAGCAGGAACGGTCGGATTAGAACCCAAATTAGTTAAAAATATTGAAAAACACCAAAATCACTGGCGATAAATTTATAAATAAGCTAAAAAACTTTGTAAAATCACGATAAAAAGAAAATTAAACAGGAGGCGTTTCGAGCTTCAAAAATACAGCTCGTCTTCAGCTAATCCAAACACGTGTCACAAGGGACAGAGTGGAAATAAAAGTGAAAGAAAGAGGGAGGAGATTACAAAGAGTGTGACAGGTGGCGCTACCTGACAGAGCCAAGGAGGAAGAGAAAAGTAAAGATAAAGTTAAAAGATAAAGTTTTTTTCTTCCTGCTTTTTGTTTATGTTGTTGTTTATTTTTCTCTTCCACCTGGGCTCTTTTAGCCAGCGCCACCTGTGGCACTCTTTGTAACTCCTCCTTCTTTCTTTAACTGGTTTGGATTGGACCTGGTTTGGACACGTGTTTGGATTAGCTGAAGACGAGCTGTATTTTGAAGCTCGAAACGCGTCCTGTTTAATTTTCTTTTTATGGTGATTTTACAAAGTTTTTTAGCTTATTTACAAAAGTGATAGTTCAGCTCAGGATATTTTACTTCTTTAAATATTTTTTTAATATTGATGATAAATAAATATAGTATCTCACATTTACTTATTTTTGCTGTTACAAATTTTTATTTATTATTTTTATTGTGATCATTTAAATTCATTCAAACAGCAGTCAATATCCAAAATATTCTCCTTAATAAAGTCATCATACTCAGAATAAATGAAATTAATTTGACAGTGAAAAAGAGATTTCAGAAATCAAAATTGTACAATTTATAAATTCATAATTTACATGTTAAAAAGTTTATTTTCATCTAGTAGTAGAGGAATAAAATCTCTAATGCATAACAAAAACTCATTTTAGTGATATGGTAACATGTAATTTACTATGATCGCTAATACATATCAGGTTTATATGATCTCTATTAAAGTAACATTAATCATCAACGCTTCAAAAGGCGAAGTTGTCAACAAATACGTGTGTTAAGATAGTGGGATAACAGAGAATGTCATAGGTAATTATGCTTAGTTAATATGATTATACAGAATTTCAAATAAATTACTTTGTAAGAATGCATAATATTTTCTATTAAAAATTCTAAGAAAGATTAAATTATAACACGTGATACAGGATTAAGAAACATTTTGGATAAAAATAGATTTTTATCCAAATTTCTCATATTTGTAAATATTTTCATATTTGTATTTTTTCTCATATTTGTAAACATATGAATCATATTAATACAAAAATAACATAGCGGAAAAATCAAGTATCCCAGAGTAGATCATGAAAACTTTTACAACAATATTGCAATTCAAATAAATTTCATCTTTGTTCATACAGTGATATAGGATATCTAAATACTTAGTACATAACTCAAATACATAACTCCGTAAAAGCCCAATAGCAATTGCTGTCCATATCCATTAACCACCTAACTGATTTGCCCGTACGTCGTACGGGCATGAAGAGTTTGCTTGATCCATCACTTAGAACTTTCTGACACCACAAAATTATATGAATACAATATCATACTATTCAATTACTGAAATGTTTGGAGTAAATATTAGGAATATTTTAGCTTAAAATAAGTGGTATTTATACTATATATACAATTTATTGTACCTAAAGAGCGTTGGAACCGTACGTGTATCGCAAGAAACGGATATGTTATGCGCACACAAAAAACCGTTCTGCGAATCCTCCCCCCCCCATAGAAAAAACTCGATTGGGGCGCAAGGAGGAAATTTGCATATGATACAGAGTCAGTACACTAATCTTTGATTACAATACAGATCGGAGAAACTAAAACTTTATATTTTGATTATGCATTTTCCACTTGGGTGCTATCACCATGCAATGTGTTAGCACCCATGTGGAAAATGTGTAATCAAAATAAAAGTTTTCTCCGATGTTTGTTGTAATCAGAGATTAGTGTACTGACTCTGTGTCATATGCAAATTTCCTCCTTGCGCCCCAATCGAGTTTTTTCTATGGGGTGGGGGAGGATTCCCAGAACGGTTTTTTGTGCGTGCATAACATGTCCGTTTCTTGCGATACACATGCGGTTCCAACGCTCTTTGGGGTTTTCGCATGCGCTGAGCATTTTGCGATGAAAAAAATGGGTGTTGCTATTGGAAATTTTCGAGTTTCTGTAACTATAACCGTAACCGTGAGGGCCATTTTGTTGTCGTTCACAGAATCTCGAGCTCATACCTCTGAATAGCTATATCTGAAATTTCATTTCGATCGGTTGAGTGGACTGGCCGCTAGAGCTCCGTATATCGGCAAAGTTTTTTATGACCACCCTGTATATTAATATATTAATACAAAAATAATATTGGAAAAATCAAATATGCCAGAGTAGATGATGAATTTTTTTACATTAATATTGCAATTCAAATAAATTTCATCTTTGTTCATACAGTGAAATAGGATATCTAAATACTTAGTACATAACTCAAATACATAACGCCGTAAAAGCCCAATAGCAATTGCTGTCCATATCCATTAACCACTTAACTGATTTGCCCGTACGTCGAACGGGCATGAAGAGTTTGCTTGATCCATCACTTAGAACTTTCTGACACTACTAAATTATATGAATGCAATATCATACTATTTAATTACAGAAATGTTTGGACTAAATATTAAGAATATTTTAGCTTAAAATAAGTGGTATTTATACTATATATACAATTTATTGTACATAAAAAATTAATCTTTTAAGACTATTTCTTTATTTCTGTTAAGGCTATTCTATATTGAACACCCTGTTTTTTTAAGAACTAAGGGGCGTTGTTTAAAATCCATGTAATCTAAGGCTAAATGGGCTTTGCCCTACGTCATTTATCCAGATAATCAAAATCTGTAATAATCAAGCTTCGTCCGCTCACTTTTAATTAAAACTCGAATGTTCTGACATTGGATGAGTTAAAGTTTTTTAAAATTTATTGGTGTCAATAAGATCCACTTCTGTGCCCAATATCCCCCATTGATATACGCAGCAGCAATTTTTTTAAACAACCACCACACAAACAGAAGTTCGCGTGGATTGCTTGACACAACCATAGAAATCACTCAGAATACAGAACGTTCTTCTCGTTTTTCAAGTATATAACCAAATAATTTTTTAGAATAAGTGGTAGTATCTTAAAATTAAATAAATTCCGTTTGGTTTGGTTTATTTTTGTCGTCCGATTATCTACATTAGGGATATAGGACCAGGGGAGGAGTGCTCTTCGTGAGGGTCTGTCTAAGGGAACCTAACCCGTATTTACGCAACGTTCGAAGAAAACAACGAAAACTCCGAACGGTTAGGCCGACAGCCGCGATTGGGTTCAAACACAGCACCTGCCGTCTATCAGTTAAGAGGTCATAATCTCTCCGCCACTGGTTAGGCCAAATAAATTCGGACAGTGTATCCTTTGATTTTTTTTTTATTACAGTGTGAAAGATTACAGACCAGATACATTTTTCAAATATTTTTTAGGCTATAATGTGTGTATTCATTGGGTTGAAACAAGATCTTAATTTTTATCGTCGGTATTTTCACGTATACAAATATTTTAGCAACGACCATTTACGTTAATGATTTTAACAAATTGCGCTGACAATTCAGTCGCGTAACCAGAGTTGGTGCCCAAGTGTCTGTATACCGGTAATTTTTGAAAGTTCTGTTTGCCTTACCTGACCATAAAATATTCTGCTATGAATCAAAGACGAGTAAACCTTGGATCCTGGAAATCGAGAATCTTGATTTGGGGCACCCACCTGGGTTACTCCACCACAACAGTACTGAATGAAGTACAGAATATGTGGTTATGTTAAATCACGAAAACGTTCCGATTAAACAAAATAACATTTTATATAATATTATACCGGTAAGTAAAAAGTTCAGAGCTGCCAAGTCTCCGGCTTTTTGGATACCAGAATTTTAATACAGAAAATTCAGTTTTATTTAATTGGAACATTTCGGCGATTTAAAATAATAAAATTTTCTGTAAAATAATATTGGTGTACAAAAAGCCGGAGACTTGGCAACTCTGAAAGTTGCAAATCGCATCCCTGCTTAGTTAATTATTACCTTTTCAACACAGAAAAATCCGTTTTTTTGTAATTTTTCAACTAATTACAATATTTAACCCCTTGAGGGTTAAGCATGATGTATCTGTACTATTGTATTTTCATCTGAAAAATCGAAAAAATTGTTTTAAAATAAAAAAAGGCAATTATTCAACATATTGCCGTCAAAGTTAAAAATATAAAATTTCGTTAAATTTTTCTGGTGAGAATATAGATTAAATTACTTGGGGTGAATTACATCCCATCGTCCTTCAAGCAGTTACCGTAATTTCCGGCGTATAATCCGGGGATCAAACAATTCTATTTCCACCGAGAAATTTTATTTAATAATTGAAGCGAAATATTTGCCGCGAGAAATATTTACCTTTTGAAAAGTTACATTTTACTTTAAAATTTTTCTGGGTCGAAAAATGATTGTTTGATGCGCAGATTATACGCCGGAAATTACAGTAAAATATATTTATATTTATAGTATCCCAAAACAATGTATCAGTTTTCGGTTTCAGAAAAGAATTGAACGATCGAATTTTTAAATCATATTGTATCAACTAACCCTGATGAAACTTTCTGATAAAAGACATTTTGAAAATAATTTATATTGATGTGGACAATTTTATATCAAAAGATATTTTTCATGCATTATAGAAAGCAAGAACATTTGTACTTTGATAATGTCCAGGGACTAAATAAACTTACTGTTGGGAACCATTTCATTATCTCTTAGAAGTTTTGCATTACAAAATTATTACTTGTGCGATAGCAGAAGACAAATTTAGAAGGAAGAAATCTGAAAGCATGTTGGAAATTTTCATTTTTTATGACAAAATATATTTATTAAAAATTATGAACATATGCCAAAAATATTTGAGTCTAAAATAATATGTTATTAACCGTTTACACGCCGAATTAATATCGCAATGTAATAATAATTTTGTTTTTCTTATATTACAGCTTCAAATGTTTTAATTTATGAATACAAATTTAGAAAACAGCAAAAAAATATATTTCTGCAGTTTTTTTTTTTTTTTGACTGTTTTCATTTCAGTGTTCTCATTTTGGAACGTGATTATTGATGACAACCTATGCAAATATAACAAATTATCTTTCGCTATATGCTATTGTATATTGTTCTTGAGTATTTCCTCGAATTTCAAAAACATTTAGATCCCTAGCGGTCAAATGTAAGTAATATAGAGAAAACGATAAAAGCAAATAATATACTTTTTATGCAAATTAATGAATTTACATATTCCTTAATACCTGTGGTATATGCTTAAACATAAATATTTTCATTTCAAAAATTAAAATCAAACTTGTATTTTGTAGGAAAAACAGGGACATCGTTATTATGTTGGAAAATATATGTTCTGTATTACAAATATTGCAATGTTCCCATTTGGGAACATTGGCGTTTAAACAGTTAATTGTGGTTTTTAACGTATTATATTAGTATGTTAATATTCAGTGTGGGACAACAATGCAATTATCTCTTAGACGTTTTGCATTACAAAATGATCTTGTGCGATAGCAAAAGACAGATTTAGATTAATTATAACACGGAACAAATCTGAAAGCATATTTAAAATTTTTCATTATTTTTTATGACAAAATATATTTATTAAAAATTATGAATATATGCGGAAAATAATTGAGTCTAACATAATATGTTGTTAATGCGTTAATTAACGTATTACATTAGTATGATGATATTCAGAGTGGAACAAGGCTTTTTAAGGTTTCGTACGGGTCCGTTTATTTTCAAGGTGAAAAAAGGCTTTTTAAG
Source organism: Maratus speculifer (assembly GCA_964019185.1). NCBI lineage: Eukaryota > Metazoa > Arthropoda > Arachnida > Araneae > Salticidae > Maratus > Maratus speculifer. The sequence continues at coordinate 403,675,483 of OZ025293.1, forward strand.
GTTTCGTACGGGTCCGTTTATTTTCAAGGTGAAACAAGGCTTATAAGGTTTCCTACGGGTCCGTTTATTTTTAAAATGAAACAATTATATTTGCACAGAAAAAATCTAGAATAAACGCATGAAATTTCTTCTTGTTTAAAGAACGTAGCGTTTTTCTATTGAAAAAAAAAATTGTATCGATTAATTTCCAAATCGAAAAATTCCAGGACACGTATGAACTCTGTTTTCGTGACAAAAATTTATTACAAATAAATCTAAATATATATTAACACAATTTTTATATTTTTATTCAATTCATAAGAAATATTTTTTAATACTACTAGCATAATTTGTCACTTTTTTTTTATCATATCACAATTTTGATTGCAATTTATTTGGTCAGAGATATTTCAAATGCGTGATTTTCAGTTTCACTTTTAGTTTCAATTTAGTTTCAGTTTCAGTTACAGTTTTGTAAAATCGTATTTCCAGAGCATTATTTTTTTTGCTGCATTACATTAACAAAGGCAAAAAGAAATTCCTAATAAATATTTAAAAATCGTCCGCTACACAAAATAAGAAACATAATTATGCAGTACGAAACTTGTTCACAGAAAACCAGCGTTGTTATCAAATCATTGTTTTTCCAAAATTCACACACTCCTTATATTTTTTAAGGAATCTGTCACCATTATTAAAAATAATAAAATTTAGATGTAATTTTTAAAACACAAAATTCATTACCGCCCCCTGTATTCCCTGATTTTACAATAATTTTCAGCTGTGAAATACTTTGAAAGTATTCTTAAAACTTAGTGGTAGAATTGTTCGAACCCTGTTTTCAGTAACATATTGTTTCTGTTCCGCAGAACATTGGTGGGTATTACCTGGGTGGTACCGGTATGAACCACCAAACCGGTATGGTACCGATATACTATGGATACCGGTAATTTTTGAAAAATATGTTCGATTTATCAAATCAGAGAAGCATATCTATTTGTCAGACTATTGGCACACAGAATAATGTCTTTATAAATTAAGGAGGGGGGGGGGTATAAGCTACCAATTATTTCAATTTTCATACGCTATAAAACTCATTCCTATGCTATAGTATTAACCTTTTGAGCTCTGGGGTGTAAATTTCTTCAAAATTCCAAATGCCACATTGGCACCAGTATTTAGCAAAGAAAAAAAACGGTTAACGGTAAACACGAAAAAATGCATTAAAGCTCTTTCAAGTAAATTTGGTCATATTTTCTGGTGTCATTGTGACATTTTGGAATTAAAATTATGTGGTAGAAAATTCTACCAGCAGATCTCAAGGAGTTAAACAATATCCTAGATTATGAATTTTAAAAATCAAGAAATTTAGGAACAACAACTCGTTTTGAAGATCATAAAAATTTAAATCAAAACTAAAATATAAAAATTAACTATTACATCCATCTAAATTGAGTTTAACCCGGGAAAACGCGCGTCGGGCCTGACAGACCCAGAATGCGTTTGGTTTTTCGAATTATCATCACTATTTTTTTTAAGTTGTCTTTAATTCATTTTAACGCGAAATTTGAAACAATTGTCTGCGACTAAATAAGGTGACGATTAATATTTGAATTTATTGTTTAAAAAATAAAAAACATCCATACCCTGGCTATGTGTCCGTTCTCCTGGATTAAAAATATTTAGATTACAATGTATCATTAAAAGTAAAGTTATAATTAAATGTTGTATAAGATTCAAAGAAAATTTTAAATGAATAGTTGAAATAATGAAGATATACTAAAATAAATGAAAGCGTCATCCATGACAGTTCCGAAATGTGAACAAAAGAAGAGATAAGAGCACATGTCATAGAGACAAACTTGACATCAGATAATCGTTCGAAATGGGACTTGATCTTTCACACCGGTAAACCGATAAGTGTATAATAGAAATGCTTTCAAGAATAATTTACCCTAAAAATAATCCGTCTTAAGTATTACGATATAAAACAAATATTAAAGTTTTTTTTTTACTCCATGCATGTAAAAATGCAAACTGTCGATAGTTTACATCAAAACTAATCAATTTATGATTATAAGTAAATTTATAATTAAATTTTGAATAGCATTTAAAGAAAATTTTAAATGAATAGTGGAAATAATGAATAGATAAAAAAAGAAATGAAAGCATCATCCGTGACAGTTCCGAAATGGGAACGAAGGAAGAGATAAGAGCACATGTCATAGAGACAAACATGACGTCAGATAATGGTTTGAAATGGAACTTGATCTTTCACACCGGTAAACCGATAAGGGTACATTAGAAATGCTTTCAAGAATAATTTACCCTAAGAATAATCCATCTTAAGCATTAGGATGGAAAACAAATATTAAAGATATTTATTTTAATTTTATACATGCTAACAAATTACACATTTACTTTAAGCCTTTGAGTTCTAGTGGGTAAATTTCTTCAAAATTCCAAGTGTTACATTGGCACCAGTATTTAGCAAAGAAAAAAATTGGTTTGCGATATATACGCAAAAAAAAAATGCACTAATCTTTTTCAAATAAATTTGTTCGAATATTTTGTTACCATTGTAGCATTTTCGAATTAAAACTAAGTAGTAGAAAATTCAAATATCCGAGCTCAAAGGGTTAAGGCCCCTGTCCTCGCTCAAGGAAACTCTCGGGAGCTAATGTTATTCCTATGGGGAAGCATTTTTCTAATAACTCTTTGGCATTTCGACTTTTTTTTTTTTTTTTTTTTTTTTTTTTTTTTTTTGCATTGGATAGCTGAGATGCATGTCGACAGCACACCTTTTTTACTTTTTCGATTTTGGTTGCATATATATTTTTTAAAAAGCACTTTCAGTTTTGAAACCGGTTTCGAAATTGAAACTAACTTTGTAAAAAATATCTGCAACCAAAATCGAAAAAGTAAAAAAGGTGCGCTGTCGGCATGCACCTCAGCTATCCAATGCAAAAAATAAAATTATTCAAAAATGTCAAAATTCGAAAGAGTTATTAGAAAAATGCTTCCCCATAGAAATAGCATTAGCTCGCGAGCGTTTCCTCGAGCGAGAACAGGGGCCTTAATAACCGGCTTGGAGATTGAATGCATATTAACCCATTGTACTCGAGAGGTGTTTCGCACTCACCGCTAGAGTTGTCAGGTGACCCTCGTAAATCGGGACGCAAAATGCTTTCGTTACCAGGAATATCTTACAGTTTATTTCACCGTGTTTTATCACAGACGATTTCGCCTTTCGTTCAGTAGTTTCTGGGGAAGGAAATTAAATTAAAATATTAGTGTCCAGAGCATTTGGAACAACTATTACCGCAGTATGCTAGTTGTCAGTGAGAATTACCTCGCGAGTGCAAAGGTTTCATGCTTTTTGCGCGAATAGTAACAACAGGCAGGGCCTGATTATCAACGGGGCACTCTCCTACCAGTAAAAAGAAATAGAATTTTTTCCCTTATTTATGACAGTAATTTCGAATGAAAAAGGCGTTTAAACAAGTTGAAACTTTCCATAAAATTTTACTGGTAGGAGAGTGCCCCGTTAGTAATCAGGCTCTGACAACAGGGCATCTTAACCATTTGTGTTTCAGTATTCAAAAGAGTATGAGACACCCAGTCTGACTAACAAAGACACAGAATTCTGGTATAAATATTTTCCATTTAACCCTTTACCGATGGTACTTATAAGTACCATCAAAATTACTTATTATAAAATTCTTTTAATATGCCAGTTGTAATACTATTTAGAATGATTTACGGATACATTACTTTATCTTGTTCCAAAAGCATTATTGGTTGCACAAAAGAAAAAAAAAATTAAAAGGATGATTTATTTTGCCTATGGCTATTTCCATGCGAATTTGTTTGTCTGTTACACACTACGATTTTTGGCAACCAGTATTTTAGAGCGGAAAAATGTGATTTATTTTTTTGAACATATCTCATCAATTGAATAAGGCAAAGCGAGCTTTTCGAAAACAACGGTGGCGAACAAGCATAGCGATTTTCAGCTGTGTGACAGACAAACAAATTCGCATGGAACTAGCCCTATGCATCTTTTAAACATTCTTGGTGCTAAGGGTGGACGATTTTTCAAGGCGAAAATATTTCTACAATTATATTCTAAGAACATCATATTGGTACATTTTATCATTCTGCAAAATACTAAGAATATAATTAAAAATAAAATATTTGAGTGGGGTTATAAAAATTCCACAAAATCCCTGTAAATTCAAATTTAATTAATCCTTCTAAATTTTTCAATCCTTCTAAAATCCTTCAAATATTTATTAAATGATTATCTAAATCTTTTAAATTAGTTAAAACAATTTGCTTGAATGTAAAAATTTCATGAATTCCTAATGTGGCAGATAAAGGGTTAAAATGTATGCAGAGATCCCACTGGTTCGTTTTTTGATAGCCAGTAATGTTTTTGAAAGAAATACGTCATAGGTTTCTGCAACAATCTTAAGGGAGACCCGAACCCCATTTTCGGCCAAAAATCATCAAAAGTTCAATTTTTTTTTTTTTTCCCCTCAGAAAACGATAAAATACATATTTGCGAATATCCATGCAAAATTTCAGAGCTCGAGGACACTTGGAACAGGTAGAAAATGAGCTTTTTACATTGTACTCACTATAGAGTTTAAAGGACTAGCGGCCATTTAAAACGTGTTTTCCTGAAAATGACTTTTTTTTCATATTTTGCCTAAGTTCAAAGTTCTAAGACTCAGTGGTAAAATCATTTAGAAACAAAGTGTTTATGTTTTTAGAATCTTAAAAAAATTTGCAACAAAAGTAAGGAGAGATATTTTTTTTAACTATTTCTGAAAATTTTACATAAATCGGTAAACATCAAAATTATAACGAATTTAAGGAAATTTACCATGCGTATTTTTTTTTTTTTTTAGCCGATTAAAATAGAAAATTAAAAATATCTCTCCTTAGTTCTTTTCTATGTACTATAACACTATTTAAGAAATTTTAGTAATACCAAAATATTGAAAATTTAATGAGTAGTAGTAATTTTAAAAAGTGTATTTTTCGACAAAAAAAATCATAAAAATCTCCATAAAAAATACACTTTTTAATAAAAAGTGAATTTTTTTGCTGATTATTCCTTACAAGACGATTCTTAAATAGTACACCAAAATTTATTACTTTAAAATCAATAATAAAAATTTTGTGTTTTTTCTTACGGGTCTCCCTTAAGGAAACACTCTTCCTGCTGTCTCTCTACGAAATTCATACATAAAAGAAATCTTTAAATAAAAGTGGTGTTCAAAAACGGACCAAGTGGGAGGCGGAGTATGGAAAAATACCTTTTTTCTCATTTTCAAATCAATTTGTACCTAAATTCTTGTGTCATGCAGCTAATTCAAAATTTTCGCAATGGTTTGTGCTCTTCGCTTGAAAGCGTTAAGGGTGATCCGAACCCCATTTTCGGCCAAAAATCATCCAAAGTTCAAAAATTGTTTATCTCAGAAAACGATAAAATACATATTTGCGAATATCCATGCAAAATTTCAGAACTCGGCGACACTTGGAACAGGTAGCAAATGAGTATTTTTAATTGTAGTCACTATAGAGTTTAAAGGACGAGTGGCCATTTAAAATGTGTTTTCCTGAAAATGACTTTTTTCATATTTTGCCTAAGTTCAAAGTACTAAGGCTGAGTGGTAAAATGATTTAGAAACAAAGTGTTTATGTTTTTAGAATCTTAAAAAAATTTGCAACAAAAGTAAGGAGAGATATTTTTTTTAACTATTTCTGAAAATTTTACATAAATCGGTAAACATGAAAATTATAACGAATTTAAGGAAATTTACCATGCGTATTTTTTTTAGCCGATTAAAATAGAAAATTAAAAATATTTCTCCTTATTTCTTTTCTATATACTATAACACTATTTAAGAAATTTTAGTAATACCAAAATATTGAAAATTGAATGAGGAGTACCGTAATTTCCGGCGTATAATCCGCAGATCAAACAATTCTTTTTTGACCCAGAAACAATTTGAAATAAAATGGGACATTTCAGATCGTGGTAAATATTTAGCTCCAATTACTAAATAAAATTTCTGGGCCGAAAAAGAATTGTTTGATCCGCGGATTATACGCCGGAAATTACGGTAGTAATTTTAAAAAGTGTATTTTTCGACAAAAAAAAATCATAAAAATCCCCATAAAAATACACTTTTTATTAAAAAGTGTATTTTTTTGCTAATTATTCCTTACTAGAAGATTCTTAAATAGTGCAATAAAATTCATTACTTTAAAATCGATAATAAAAATTTTGGATTTTTTCTTACGGGTCTCCCTTAAGGAAACACCCTTCCTGCTGTCTTTCTACGAAATTCATGTATAAAAGAAATCTTTAAATAAAAGTGCTGTCCAAAAACGGACCAAGTTGGAGCCCGGGGTATGGAAAAATACTTTTTTTCTCATTTTCAAATGAATTTGTACCTAAATTCTTGTGTCATGCAGCTAATTCAAAATTTTCGCATTGGTTTGTGCTCTTCGCGGGAAAGCGTTAAAGTCAATTCAAATTTTAAGTTAAAAAAATGATCAACCCTAGGATTTTTTTAATTTATAAAAAAGAGAAATTGTTCAAATGAAAAATTATTTAGTTTTGTTTTATATAATAATTTGACAGAAAAACGTACCAATAATTTTACCATACTTGTTTTTTCAAAAATGTTAAAATATTATTCCTCCTTTCGATTTTTTTATCGTAAATAAAGTCATATATCTTCTTTAGTATATATGACTTATTCATCAACTTTAGTAAAGAAAAAACACATCAAAAATTTAAATTAATTTAAATTACTTAATCGAATCATCCAGGGAATTTTTTATTTAAAATAGTAAATGCAAAATCAAAAATTAAAAAAAAAATTGGGGATGATAAGTAGGGGAGAGTGGGGATACTTGAGCATAGGGGATACTTGAGCCACCCCCTTTATCTCTACAGTTGTTCAATTTTTCTTTCTAAAACTGGCAACATGGTAACATATTTATAGTTCTGAACATGTAAAAAAGAAATCATATACCTTGGTACCATTTTTAAAGTATGGTGATTAACCCTTTGAGCTCTGCTGGTAGAATTTTCTACCACAAAATTTTAATTCTGAAATGTCACAACGACACCAGAAAATTCGACCAAATTTATTTGAAAAAGGTTTAATGCATTTTTTCGCGTATATTGTAAATCGGTTTTTTTCTTTGCAAAATACTGGTGCGAATGTGACATCTGGCTCAAGTATCCCCTCCATGGGGATACTTGAGCCACAATGTAAAAGAAAAAGTAAAAATTTATTAGACATAGAAAAATAGTTCAAAATTAATTGAAAGTGGTTTTCAAATGAAGAAAAAATATCAAATTTTCATTTTCAATATTTTATTTTGTTCTAAGAAATTCTAAAAAATTTTAAAAAATTAAAATTTAAAAAATGGCTCAAGTATCCCCATCTTCCCCTATTATTGATAATAATTAAGATAAAATGCAAATTATGAAAATTATCAGTGTGTTATGAAATATAATTTCCATTGTTGAACTCAGTTGTCTGAATAATACCTAAAGCAGAGAAACATTTTACGGAAGGTGCGGGGGTTCAAACTCGCATCTTCCTGAAAGAACTACAATTTCTATTACTTGCGTGTATTACGGCTTGAGACGGATAGGCCACCGTTCAACTCTTCTAGGAATTAAAGCCAGTTCAAAGCAATTTTGCTATTTTGTTTAACGCCAGAAAACATATTGAAATTCTCATTGTTCTTACCTAAATCTTCCGAATCTTGACTTAACCCTTTCCGGCACGGCAAAACCTCTTAGTAAAATGAGAAATCATCGACTGACACCGGAATTCACAAACGAATTTTATAGATATTCTGATATCCTTAATTTAAGCTTTTATTGTAAAGGCAAAATTTTACTAAAATATTATTGGTGCCGTTTCCAAATTCGGAATTAAAATTAGGTGTCCAAGACCGGCCACAGTGTGCCGGAAAGGGTTAACCTTCCTACCCTGAATGGGTCTAATCGAGCCAGTCCTATAATGCGTTTCATTCGATTGAAACCAGATAATTTATCATAAAGTAAATTGAATAAATAACACAAAGATTTAAATTAAATAAGTATGTTAAATGGATTTAAATAAAAATTCTGGTGTGAAATATTTTAATCAAGTTTGAGTGAAATTTCAACAAGGTAGGAAGGTTAAGCAGGGCTCCCAAATGGTTCGAAAACTGAACATCAGAATTTTCTTAGGAAATTTCTACCTTTAGATTTTTTTGCAAATTGCAAAGAAACTAACTTTAGAAGTTAATTGTAGCGCGAAATCTGTAGAAAGATATCATGAAATTTTCTATTAAAAAGTATTGATGTTCACTTCGCGGACCATTTGGGAGTCCTGCTTAAGATGCCATACTACTGACAGAAAAAGACCCGAATGATAATATAAAGTATATGGGGGCATTCTTTTCAAATATCTCGCTCAAATTTTAATATTTTGAGGTGATTTTTTTTGCATAGGATAGCTGATGTCGATCCACAGCCGGCCTAGTTTTTACTTTATTGATTTTGGTTTTAGATAAAAAAAAAAATACTGCAACTTTCAGAACCGGTTTAGACCGGTTATGCAACTGTGACTATTTTGATATACAAAGAATGTAACCAAAATCGAAAAAGTAAAAACTAGCCCGGTTGTAGATCGTCCTCAGCTTTTCTATGCAAAAAAATCATATAAAAATATTAAAATTTGAGTGAGATATTTGAAAAGATTGACTCATATACTTTACAGAGTCATCCTGGTCTATTTCAGTCAGTAGTTTGGGCTCTTATCCCCTTGTGGCGCAGTGGTTTCGTAGATAAACCACTTAGTTTTAATTCCCAAACGCCACATTAGCCGCGTTTCCAATGCTTTCTTTAATCAAACCGGCTTTTAACGAAGGGGTGATATGCGGGTGTCGTACCTGCTTTCATTTTGCACCCATTTCCATACGCAAGCTTAAAATCTATCCCCCCAAAGAAACCGGAAACTGCGCAACTTTTCGTTCTGACCTTTGATTGGCTAATTGGTGAAATTGAGCATGAACTTCCTGTGTAAACACAAACAGAAGGCTTTTGTTACGTTTGGCGTGTTTAAAACTTATTTTTTTTTCTTTTTTGCTTCTGTTTTCACCTTATTCTTGTTATTGCACACTTTATCGACCTGGAAACAAATGCTAATTTAACATTCTAATGCGAAATGGGTAAAACAAAATAAGTTGTTTTAAAGACTGAATTTTATGGGAAAAGAGAATGTGGAGTTTCGGAAGAGGGGACTTTAGATGAAATTTTAATGAAATGAATGTGAATCCTTAATGAAATTTATGATTAATTGTTTATTTTTGTTATAAAGAAAAAAATAAAACAGAAAATTAAATAATAATAATAAAGTATTTTAAAAATATTTAATTTTATTACTTTGTTGAATGTGTATTGGGGGGGGGGGAATCAGATGATGAAGCAAAATTTCGGAAAAAGAGCAGGAAAATTGCACTTACATAATGTAATAACACTAAAATTTTTACAAACAGCTGCTTTAATTTGCTTCGTATGGTTAATAAAATTTCCAGTGTTTTTTTTTTTATTATTTTTATTTATTTATTTTTTTAACTTTGTTTTGCATATTTTATAATCTACACTGTCAGAAAAATTCGTCAATATACACTAAGTTATCGTTATTTTTTCACAAATAATTTCTGTTCTCCCAGAAAACGTATTTGTTCTGTGAGTTCATTCCGAGCGTCGAAAAATGAGGAAAAGTTTCCGTTTATATCCAGCACGCATGCGCATTGGGTCTGTTAGTAATAAGTTCGAATTTATTTTTAAAATGAAAAACAAAAATATTCTATTGATTAAAATGTCTAATTTAGTTTTAAAAGACAAAAATGTTTTCGAATTTAAAAATAAATAACAATTACTTTCTTTATTCGTTCAAACATTCTCACAAATAGAACATCCATGTTTTTTCTCTAACATTCTACGTAATATATTTAAAATTCTCATTTTTATACTATATTAATACTAAACGTAAAAAAAACCCAGCCACAGTTTCAATAAAGATGAAATCTTTCCGAGATTAACTGCATAATTAAAAGCTTTTTAACGAAATACACCAACCCACACCCATATAAAATGAAGGGTTCTATTTTAACGCACAATCATCATGAGCAGCCGTAGCGCCGTGGATTAGTGTTGGTCTTGTAATCCTGGGGTCCTTGGTTCGATCCCCGCCTCTTCCGCATTGATTTTTTCCAAACTTTTTTCAAGTGACGGATATTTTTCTTCTTTTGACAGAGAAAAAAATAAACAGAAAATCGTCAATATACAGACAATTTCTGGCAGCAGTGCTGCCAGTGCATTTTCTGTGAAAAGACGGAAGTTTTTTTGAGAGTGTAGTTATTTTTAAAACAAATCAGGAAACAGAATATTGATTAGGGGAATAGGGGAAAGAAAGGCTGAATTCCTCCCCATTTAAATAAAAACAATTAAGTTATAGAAGTTGTTAAAGGTTTATCATTTTCAGTTTAAAATGTTAGCTTATTCATATCTGAAAATAAAAGAATTGTAATATTAATTAAATTTATAGTAGTAATGAAACTAATAAATTTGCTGATCGATGGTCTGAAATATTAGTTCTGCAGTTCTGTTTTGAAATTATTTTATTTAGTACTAAAAACATTCAGCCTGCAGTATTGTTTGTTTGATATTTGTAATGCTAGTTAGTACAAGCAGTATATCAAGTAGTTTCGAGGAGTTTAACTGTTAAAAAGAGCAAGAAATACACGAATTTATGCATTAATATTTAAAATTAAAAAAAAAAGTTTCAGAATTTTTTTCTTCTTTTTTTGTATTGTTCTCTAAATCTCTCACGGTCTCAATAATTTTATAAACTATAATTTCCTGACATTTTGTTTTTAAAAATTTGTATCTGAAATTGTTAAAATGTGGATCTTGCGGAAATTACAATAATTAATTTAAAATAAATAATTCTCACAAACATTTTATTAACTCTTGATATCCTAATTGTTAAATTTATTTGGAAATAAGTATTTTGTTTCATTAGTATTCCTTCATTAAAATCTGCTTCTAAATGCAATCATAAAAACATTTATATTAACATTTCTTTCCTTTTTTCGAAGGGGGGGGGGGAGGAGCTGTGTCCGTTTCTGGAATTTTAATTGCTTTGATATATTACTGTTGCTTACAATAAAATGTTGACTAATATTAGAAAATAAGGTACAAAAATGGTTAAATATTGTTGGTAAACAAATAAAATATTGAAAAAAAAATCTGAATATAATAATAATCTAATTATTAGAAAATAGTTTTTAATTAAACTCATTAAAGATATCTATTATTGATACATCTACCCTACATAGCAATATTTAATTTTAAATATGTATAAATTTTGCTTAAAAAAATTAAAAAAAAAAATTAAAATTATCTTTTTTTATAACCAAATTAATTTTATATTATAAATGTAAATGACAATTTCCGTGTATTATTTACATTAATTACATTGTAATAAATAACACATAAAAAATAAAAATTCAACATTTCCTTAGCGTTGTTTAAATTAAATCTCGAACTTCAAGCAGACGAAAACCTAAAGTTAAATTATTACACATGCGCGTGCATTAAGCTTGTGATTCTGTTGCTGCAATGACCGACCAATCAAAGAATGAAACAATGTCAACAACGCGAGAAATATCAATAGCGCTAACGGAAAACGATAAGCAGAAATCACGGTAAATTGTTTATTCGAACTGAATCATGGGTAAAAGGCGGATTACTGACCTAGTCGATTGCAGGTCTGACTTTGGGGAGAAAATGACCTAGGATCGATTCTCCTTCAAACCGGTTTGTGCACTGGAAATGGAGTAGGGGGTAAAATAACCGTTCTGAGGTGTCTTGAAAAACTGCATTGGAAACGGGGCTATTGACAACGGAATTTTGTTTAAAAAAATTGCTGGTTATAGAATGCGTGAAATATAGCGTTTTCTTATTTACAAATAAAGTTGTTTTCAAATTTCGGTGTGAGTCATTATTTTCAATACTTAAGCAATGAATTTTCCCTGCGCCGCAAAGGGTTAAGAATGAGAGTGAACAAAATGGCGCTGACCCTTAACTCTTTCAGGCGAAAAGCACTTCCCTGGCTAAACTGATGAAAATAATGTGCACACCGGAATCTAAAAACAAATTGGTTTTAATAAGAAAATAAATAAAAAGAACATTGCCCAATTAAACTGATAACATTGAGCTCTCAGACTACGCATACTAATTGTACATTACAGTCTTATATTTTCAAGGGTTAATTCCGTTCGAAAAAAATCTAAGGAGGGGGGGAACAGCTCCCACTTTCCCCGTTTTATACTTAATCATTGACCCTCTAAACTGATCAGGGACATGCTTTATCAATAAAAAATTCATATCCAAAATTCAGAGCAAATCGGAAAATTCTTAATAAAAACCCATTTATATAATTTAAGAAGAGTTATCCCCCTCTTTTATGTACATAACCATTAAACTTCCAAAACTATTCAGAGATTTGAACGAAATCTGAAAATTCTGCATGAAAAACCCATTTATATAAATTAAGGGGAGGGGCATTAGAACCCCTATTTCCCCTGTTTATATTTATCCAATGAACACCTAATACCAATCACGGAAGCACTTCATCTGAATGAACCTATATGTAAATTTTGAACAAAAACTAATATTTCTGCATGAAAACCCATTTATATCAATTAAGGGGAGGGGCATGACCCGCCGTCCCCCCTTTTATACATATTGAATGAACTCCAAAAACTAATTAGAGAAGCGCCTTATCAGGATATACCTACATACAAAATTTCAAGTGGTGGTATATTTTTATCATGAGTTATCGCGTTACACACGTATGCACGCACGCACGCACGAACGAACATACATACATACAGAACGGGCGGGCGCATAAGCTCTCAGGCTATGATAGCCTGCGAGCTAAAAAGCTACTTTTCAGATACATAATAACAACTTTTTTATCAAAATTATAGTGTCATTGTGGCATTTGTTATTCAAATTTAAGTAATTTCATAATCCCTTTAACTCCTTGAGCTCTGATGGTAGAATTTTCTACCACATAATTGTAATTCCGAAATGTCCCAACGGCACCGGAAAATTCAAACAAATTTACTTGAAAAAAGTTTAACGCATTTTTTCTTGTATATCGTTAGCCTTTTTTTTTTCTTTGCAAAATACTGGTGCCAAAGTTAGAATTTTGACGATATTTACCCACCAGAGCTCAAAGGGTTAAAGGGCTAAGTATCAATTGAATTTAGCCATATTTACCGTAATTTCTCGCATGCACGCTGCGGCTTAGTTAATTCTTTTCCGTAACAGAAATTTTATTTAAAACAGGATGTTTAATAAATGCTAAGCAAAAGTAAATTACATTGTATTTAAAACAAATTCTGGTAGGAAATCGACTTATCTGAGGCGCGGCGAATATGTGGGAAATTAAGGTAAAAATGAATTTCTTAGAAGCCCTTACAATTTTAAATTGTTTGCATATTCTCAAACTATTCTCAAAAATGAATGTCCGAATAAAGATTCTTTCTGATTTTTTGAAGGTATGACTTTCGAAGGTTTCTGATCCCAACCAGCATGTACCAAAAAATATACAAAATTATTTTCACAGAAATTACATAGAAATTAGAAATCTAAACCATTCTACATTAAAGGGTATTGAAGTGTTGCATATTTTTTCTGCAAGCACGATTCATCTGAGAATCATCTGAATAGCTTCTGAAAATCCGATTTCGAAGAACAATTTATCTGTTACAGGAATTTGATCTTTTAGAGATATTTGATAAATGTTTGGGCGATTTTCAGGGGATTCTAAGCTGTTTTAGAGTATCAGATAAAACGCAATATTAAAAATTTCTAACAAAACACAGTGTCCTATCATACAACTGTTTTCATTGAAAATAAATGCGTAATAGTAATTTAACTTTATTGTACTGTCAGATACGCTGAATAAGTAACCATTAACTTTTAAAACGTTCGAATGAATGGGCAGTTTCATGCGTATTTCTAGCAATGCAATAAAAGAATGTGTTATCTATAAAGTCTAAATAATTATTCTTATGAACTAGAGATTATTTTTTCAAATTTCAAATATACATATGCAAATTTGAAGACACAATATACCACAAAACGCTTTTTAAAATTTCTAGTATACAAAAATCTATGATCTCTTTTATATTTATTTGTAAAATAATATCACAAAGACATGTTTTGTAACCATTCATTAAACATTAAATTTACTTTCAATTTGACAACTAAGCATCTATTTTATTCAAGCTTAAAAAAACATATTTTAAGTGCTTTTAAATACATAACAAATACCGCTTTTTTGTGTAGAATTATCAATCTTTACCAAATATATTTATGTTATTTAGGATTTCTATTGAAGAAAAATGAATGGGATTCTTAAATATACTGAAAAAAAATTAAATGCTTCATATTTTATGTGTTTTTTTTTAAATATCCTTCTTTTTTAATAAATCCATGATTCATAATTATATTTCTTAGAATTGAAAGTTTATTAAAAATGATTTCAGGCTTGAAACGGTTTAATCTTTTATGCTAAAGTTTAAAGAAAATTCTTTTCATTCAACTATTTTTTTCATTTTGTGTAATGTATGTTTGGCTTTCAATTTAATTTTAACGAGCTGGAACATGAGCATTTAACAAATGATTTCCTTCAATCTTTATTCATTTTATAGTTCAATGTATTTGCCTCGTTAAATTTCTACAACCTGAAAAGATAGGCATTCCTATGAGTAAGTTGCGGTTCATTATGTTAAACTAAAAGGGTTTTTTTTTTTTTTTTTTTTTACTTTTCCGCCGGTGAGTTAAAGATGATCCCTATTCAATTTTATAGTGGACTATCGACTCATAATTATTTATTTTTCACAAAACAATACTAAGGAACAATACGATCAGGCATTGCAATTTTTCAACATAAACGCGACTCTCAACAGGGTATTTCCATGAGCATTTGTCGTGTAAGTCACATTATTAGTAACTACTAAGTTGTTGGCTACCGTTATTTTCGAAAGGCTTGAACGGCCTTTTTCAATGAACGAAATATCTCTGATAAAATAAGTCACATTTTTTCCGTTCTGAAATACTGGTATCCAAAATTTTAGTATGTAACTTACACGAAACGTGCTCATGGAAATACCCAACACTAGAATGACGGCGAGGGACCAGTTTGGCGCCTACCAGACGAAAAAATTTTGGTTCAAACCAGAAATCTCTTTTTAAAAAGTTTTAAAGAAACAAATACAAAATGAACTTATTAAAAAACTTCCTCAGTTTTAAATCAAAATTATGGTGTTAAATATTTTTTTTATAAATTTTGAGTAAAAATTCCCGTTTTTTTAGTGTTAACTCTCGTACGCAACTTTCTTTTTACTTTTTTACATATTGCGCTCTTCTACAGCGCTTGCCATTAGGTACGGTACATTCCGCACCACGTTGCAATGATTACATTCAACCAGTAAATTATAGTCATTTCAAATGTAAATAGAAAATAAGAACAATGTATTTATAATATTAAAATACAGAATACATATATATATCTATATACAATTACAGATTAAGAGGAAAACTACAAATTTTACATATGGGTTGTTTGTCAAACTTCAGATTTTTTTTAACCACTTTGACTTGTTTATCTTCGCCAAAACAAATTTATACTATTCTACCCAATGCTAATTTTTGCAGAGGTAAATTTTCATCGTTAAGAAGCACTAATTCACTAACATTTACATTATCTTTTTTTCTGCGATCCATTTGGACCTCTGTTGCAAATTATTAAGATATTGAATACGTCATTTCTTCGAAAATTTTTTTAATATTTTTGTTAGTTTTTTTCAAGTAAGACAACCAATTAAATTTGGCTAAATATAGGATTTAAGGAAGTGCAATTAGGCAATGGGTATGAGTTAACCCATGATACACATCAGTATTTGACGACAAAGGTACGAGCGGTCTCGAATTTAAATTTCCTTCTGTTTGGATAATGAAAGATAGGAATTCATATGTCAACCTGGAACTGCCTAAAACCCCTTTAACATTATATTTGAATACCTTTTCACCATTTTCCCATATTCCAATAAAATTTCGGTGCGCTTGGCGAGAGCAAGTTCCAGTCAATTGAGTCAGTTGACAAAATAATGAACAATTTTTGATAGTTTTTTTAAGTTAGACAATCAATTATCTCTAATCTCGGTTAAATTTGGCTAAAAAATAGGATTTAAGGGTGTGCAATCAGGAAAAAGGCAGGAGTTAACCCATGATTTCTGTATCAAACGAAAGAGGTACAAGCGGGCTCGAAATTAAATTTCCTTCTGTGTGGGAAATGAAAGATAGGAATTCTTCATATGTCAACCTGGAATTGCATAAAACTTTTTTTAAAATGATATTTGAATGCCTTTTCATCATTTTCCCATATTCCAATAAATTTCGCTGCGTTTGGCGGAAGGAAATTCCAGTCAGTTCGCTCAGTTGACAAATAATTTGCAAGTCTCTTGTCTGGCTATAAAACTAAGTTATGTAACTTAGAAATTCTTTATTATCTCCTATAAAATTTGTGACTTTGTCTAAATATAATTCCGAATTCAAACCTCTGCGAGCTACAAATCACTTTTAACATGCACAAAGGATTGCGATGTTAAATCAATCACAATTTCGAGACGAATGGCTTTTGTGACTTAGCATACAAATATACACATATATATTTTGTAGTGTATACCTTTTCTTTGATTTTTATACTTAAGAGCCCACAATAGTCACAGGAAAATTACAGAAAAAGACCCGGATGACCATGTAAAGTCTATGGGAGCGTTCTTTTCTAATATCTCGTTCAAATTTTAATATTTTGACATGATTTTTTTTGCATAAAATAGTTCAGGACGATCCACAACCGGGCTAGTTTTCACTTTTTCGATTTTGGTTATATATTTTTTATATTATGATAGTTTCAGTTTCTAAACCGGTTTTGAAAATTAAAGTAATTTTTTAAAAAAAATCTAAAACCAAAATCGAAAAAGTAAAAACTAGCCCGGTTGTGGATCGTCCTGAACTATTTTATGCAAAAAAAATCATGTCAATAGTCACAGAAAAAGTACACAAAAAGACCCGGATGACCATGTAAAGTCTATGGGAGCGTTCTTTTCTGATATTTCGCTCAAATTTTAATATTTTTGCATGATTTTTTGCACAAGATAGCTGAGGGCGATCCACAACCGGGCTAGTTTTTACTTTTTCGATTTTGGTTATATATTTTTTATATTACGATAGTTTCAGTTTCAGAACCGGTTTAAACCGGTTTCGAAAGTTAAAGTAATTTTTTAAAGAAAATCTGAAACAAAAATTGAAAAAGTAAAAACTAGCCCGGTTGTGGATTGCCCTCAGCTATCTTGTGCAAAAAAATCATGCAAAAATATTGAAATTTGAGCGAGATATTAGAAAAGAACTCTCCCATAGACTTTACATGGTCATCCGGGTCTTTTTGAGTAATCTTTCTGTGACTATTGTGGGCTCTTAAGACTCAACACTAGTCACAGAAAAATTTCCCAGATGATAATGTTTAGTCTATGGGGGCGTTCTTTTCAAATATCACGCTCAAATTTTTATATTTTTACATGTTTTTTCTTCTTTGAATGAGATAGCTGAGGACGATCTACAATCGGGATAGTTTTTACTTTTTCAATTTTGGTTATACATTTTTTGTATTATGATAGGTTTAATTTCTGAACTGTTTAAACCGGTTTTGAAAGGTAAAGTAATTTTCTAAAGGAATCTGAAACCAAAATCAAAAAAGTAAAAACTAGCCTGGTTGTGGATCGTCCTCAGCTATCTTGTGCAAAAAAATCATGTAAAATATTTAGATTTGGGCGAGATATTTGAAAAGAACGCCCCCTCAGACTTTACATTATCATCCGGGTCATTTTTACGGATTTAACTCTAAATCTCTCAATGCAATTGTGCACGACTTTCTTACACTTTGCTTTTTCCTGAATTGGCAAAAACGTTTGCCTCACATAATGTATTAATGAAGTAGGGCCTAAATGAAAATATCACTTATGACATGCCTCTAAAACTAACTTAGTTAATTTACGGCTTTCAGACATAATAATTGGGAATTTGCTGTTGAAACTTAAATTAGAATTTTTTATTCTACCATTCACAGACGCATGCTTATTATTCCATCCCTATATAAAAGATGATTTAAACATTTTATTTTACGTTTATCAGGAACATTCTTTTGGCGAATTAAGCACTCAATTTCCTATGAAAAATCATCATTTTGAGCCACTTTTATAATAAAAATATATCTTTTTAATATTTCCTCAGTTTTAAAAAAGACTCCTTTCTGTCGGATTCTTAAAATTATTTATAAATCAGGGTTCTCACATCTCTACCACTAAATTTTTACAGTATTTTCAATGTCTTTCACTGCAGATAAACGTTGCGAACTTTGCGAATCGAAGAGGTGGTTGTCAAGCAGAGCTCGAAAAATCTACATGCCCGACATAAATTTTCCAGACGGCTGCTTTTTTTTTCTTTGATTGGCACCACTTTTATTAAAGAATAAAATTCTTCTTAAGTAATATACATCTAAGTAAACCGAATTTCACCATTTGAAAAAAGTGGTGTCAGTCTGATTTTTAAAACGTAGACTGTATAGGAACACTGATGTCGGGCATGTATATTTTTCGAGCCCTGTTGTCAAGTCTATTTCTTAAAAATTAAATATAAATTTTCTTATCATTAATAGTGGTGCCAGAGTCCTTACAAAATATAAGGAGTGTGCGAACACTGTAAATCTGAAACGGTACATTATAACATGGAATATAGCAGTTAGTAATATGAAATAACTCTCAAATAAGCTTGAATAAGTTTTTAGCATTTTGAAAAAAAGAAAGAAAAAACACTACGATTTTTCTCGCTTGATCGACAGCAGGGGGTTATATATTTGATTTGAGGATCAAAAAATATACCAGATATCTTTATTCTATTTTTGTTAGTTTCCCTCTCTATATTTTTTCCCAGAAATTCCAGAAAGTTTTTGAATACTATGGAAAAATTGAAAAATAATTTAAATGTGTCTTTGAATGTTTTCATCACATGAAAAAAGGAAATAATTTGTTGTAATTCCTTATTAAAAATAAAAATAAATCATAGGTTTTAACTTAATTTAACGTATTCCTAATTCACTTGCTGAAAACTACGTCGAATTCTAGAGAACAGAGAATTAATTTTATGTTGTCTAACAAAGACTGATTTATTGACAAGCTAAAATATAATTTACTTTAAACCCATGTAAAATATGTCATTTTTACATGCTGTTTATTAAAATACTATCAATATGAAACACTTTGAAAGACAGCAGGTCTAAATATATATATATTTAAAAGGAAATGGGGATAACACGAAATAAAGCATATATTTAAGCTAAAACACATAATTCATTTATATAACAGAAGTATTATTTTAGAGTCATATGTTTTTTTATAATTCTTTTTTTTTATTCTCATAGTTGACCAACACATGTGGGATGAAAATTAATTATTCCTTTTTTAATTTCTTTGCAATTCTTATATAAATATTAATACGTCATAGCTGTCAACTTTTACGCATTTTTCCTACCACAAAAATTGTATAGTAAATATTGTCTTATTTAATCTTCAAAATCTTGCGATTAAACAAGTGGAAAATCTCTGTACAATTTTAGTGGTAGCAAAAATGCGTAAAAGTTGGCAGCTATGAATATATTTAAAAGACCAGGCTGTTATTTTAGTCATCCGCCCTGAGCTTTCTACTGGATTGATTTTGATAGGTATTTCTGTTTTTTTTTATGAAAGCTGATTATTTGTTGTTGTGCCCATTCAGCTATTTTTTTAATTTATTTCCATTTACATGTATTTTATTTTTTATTTAAAAATATTTTCACGATATTTCTTTAAAATGGTAGCAATTCACTTCATATTTTCTCTCCGTAATGAAAAGTTATTTTGCTTCATCACTTTCCACCAATGAAGCGATTGATTTCATAAGTGAATACGTCATCGCATTTAATCGCTTACCTGATTCGCCCACATGTCATACGGGCAATGTGTGTTTGCCAATCAGGATTTGTCTGTGTCACGTACGGGCATCATTTATTATTCTCACCAGTAAACTTTTATTGTAAATTTTGCCTTATTCCCCCCCCCCCTCCCCTCTGAGCATTTTTCTGATTCAATTAGCCAAAAAATTCTATTTTGTAAAACTGGTGGTTAAAGATTAAAAATTTTGTAAAAGACGTGAAAAATAGACAAAATTCGAAAGTTCTTTTCAAAAGTATTGATCGGTTAACCCTTTCCGGCACGGGAAAAATATTTTAGTAAAAAGAGAAATTATCGATTGACACCGGAATTTAGAAACAACTTTTAGAGAAAATAAGAAGCTCTTAATTTATTATTTCACTCTAAAAGCAAAATTTTATTAAAATATTATTGGTGCCGGTTGCAATTATGGAATTAAAATTAGGTATCCCGGACTGGGCACAGTGTGCCAGAAAAAGTTAAGTCGTTAAAAAAGATATTGGTTTTTGTAAAATTTAGCCACCATAAAATTATTACGTATAATTATGTGCTGCTTGAAGTAGAAGAAATAATTATTTGCTGAGAAATAATACCAAGTATTTTATATAAATGAAATAACAGAAGATTATCCATGATAAAAACGAATATCTAAAGCCGAATGGATCTAAGGAGGAAAATGGTATCATCAATTTTAATCCTGTTAACAATATTTCCTTTTCTTATTGTTTTAATGGCTGTGGCGTCAACTTTCGCAAATTTCTTAGATCAGTACAACGTTGGCTGGACATTTATTACTGATAACATACCACAGGATATTTCATCATCTTTGATGCCGCAGGGAGATAGTATATGCATTTGCAAAAGCCTGCAACCACTTTGCAAAAACAGATAAATTAGATGCAAAATTACTAGAAAAATATCTGAATTTATCACAAAAAATGCTTTTGAATACGTGAAAAAACACAACAGAAAAAAAGGAGTAATGTGGCTCAAAAATCATCCATGATTTTCTCCAAATATATAAACTATTATAATTCTCTCAATGATGACGCCATATTCATTGACTTTTATTCCTCCTTCCAAATAGACTGAACGTCTGCTTTTTATTTAAAGATCGTTGGCATACGCAAATGGAAATATTTCTAAAAATCACGTCATATTCTTAGTCACCGAGCCTGAGCTTTCTATTGACCAATTTTTGATAGTTACTTTTTAAGTGAAAATACTTTATTTGTAGATGCTATTTTTTACCAAAATAATCCCATTTTTATATTTTAACTTTAATTTTAAAAGTCTTCTAAGAACATTTTTTCACTGGTGGTAATTGGGATAGTTGGATTGTTGAAGAGAGAAAGTAAGCAATAAGAATTACCCTATAATACAGATGTCATTTTCTTAATACATGACATCTGTATTACTATTTTTTTAACATAGTAAATTTTAAAAAACGTTTGAACTGAAAATGAGGTCACTATTTAAAATAAAGCATTTTTACTCATAAAACTTTTAAATTTCAATAGTTCTTTTCCTTTCGTGCACACAGAGATTGAGATTCTCCTTTCAGATAGATTCAATTGATGAAAATGATGTTATAGTAAAAATGAAATGAGCATTTTATTTTATAAAATTATTTTCCTGTGAGTGCATCTAAAAAAAAATCTGGATTTTGACGGCACTCAGAATACAACTTTAAAATCTTACAACACTGCCTGGGCGTATATACATGCCTTGCTCAAATAAATACATATTTCTGAAATTAACTATCGAAGAACCACTTTTTTTGAGTTATAAAGTTTGCTTTATTATAAAAAAGAAACTTTTACCATTAAATAAAGGGAAGAATATTTTCCAAAATTTGTGGTGTTCATTCTTTTCTAGTAAAAGAATATTTTTTTTTCCAGATTCCTAAAACTACTTCACACCAGAATTTCATTTTAAATTTAATCACTTATTTATTTAAAGTAATTTTATTTTCATCATATATATTACTATTTTTATACAGCATTTTTTGCTTCGAATGGGCATCCATTCATTTGTTGCGGGTCAAAATGACTCGGTTCCGCCGACATAGTGTAAAGGGGTTAAATAAAGAGCTCGAATGTTTGCATGCAGATTACTAACTGGCAAATTTGTCATCCAGTTAGAAAAATGTTTTAAAAATATTGACTTATTATAGTAGCTTTTTTGTTTTTTAAAATAAGTCAATCACGTCTTTTAGACATTTTCATCATCGTATTTGACGGGTTTAGACTCATAATCGATAAAAACTATAAGACACCATTTTCCTGGTCATTGAGAAAAGAGCAATATTTATTATAGTAAATAAAAAATAATACCGTAATTTCCGGCGTATAATCCGCGGACTAAACAATTCTTTTTGGACCCAGAAATCCTATCTAGTGACTGAAGACAATTATTTACGGCGATGCATTAGGTTACATTTTGTTTTAAAAAGTTTCTGGGTCGAAAAATGATTGTTTGATCCGCGGATTATACGCCGGAAATTACGGTACATTTTCTGACGGTACATTTCTTGATATTGAAGTACTGACATAATGCGTTTTTTCTTAAATTTTAAAACTAGCAAGACTTTTCCAAAATATTTAAATATATTTTATTATGATTTAATGTCATCATTATGCACATTTTTTATGAATAAAAAGGGATATTTTTAAATCATACAATATTTTTTATTTTTTATGGAATACATTTATAAATGGCGCAGAAAAGTAAAATTTTTTAAACAGAGATAGAAACGCCACAATTCGTAATTTATTCCGATTTACCTATTCTGGCGTTCCTAACGCTGTTTTTAAGATTTATATAATACTTTTTTTGAGCTTACATAAAATTTCATTTTCAACTAATATCGAAATAAAATTTGCTTTGAATTTTAATAAAATCTGTAGCTTTTTTTGAAAAAAAAAATATGCATAACTGAAAATTGTACGATTTTCGTCACATTTCTGAAAGATATTTCAATTGTAAAATATTCACTAAGCATTTCTCAATGGCAGAATGCTTTGCCATTTTTTTTTCGTGGATAATCTTTAGCATTTCACCGATCGGCGCCAGACCGTGGGATTCAATGCCTTAGAACAAGTTCTTAGCTCTCGCTGTCATTATTGAGCTCAGTAATAACCCCTTGAGGGGCAAAGCACTTATGTTCCTAAAATGCTCAAATGGTTGATTGACACCGGGATTCACAAACAAATTTATATGACAGAAAGTAAAAGGTGTTTTTTGCGTACATTGTAAAAAGCAAATCTTAATACTAAAATTCCGGTGCCAATGTGGCATTTGGGAATTAAAATTAACTGGTATATATAATATACCGGTGCCCTTCAAGGGGATAAAGTTGGAAATTAAGGTTGGCAGTATGAATTTTTTAATTCAGAAATAAACACCAAAAACTCTAAATAGATTTAAAAATAACAGTATTGTGTGATTACTCAAAGTAAAATTCTTCTCTTGTAGGAATTTTGGAATTCAGTTGCTTACCTTCTTTACCCGTAATTGTATGGGCAACATGTTTTTATGATTTGTCCGTACGTGGTACGGACATTCGTACTCCAATCAAAATTTATTATCCCCCCCCCCCCCGACACCTAGTAAGATTTCATGTTAATCTTCGGATTCCGGTGCCTCACACAAATTTTATTCGATTAGCACCACTTTTTTAAAAGAACTTTCCTTGAAGTGGAGAGTTTCAAAAATTCTCCGGTTAAAAAAGGAAAATTTTATTTTCCTTTATTACTGGTGCCAAAAACAAATTTTGGAAGGACAGATAATGTCCCCGCAGCGCAGACAACGGAGTGTCAAGGGTTAAATTTTGCTTTCTTTAATCAGAGATTTTTTTACGATTCAGTTATGCAAAAATTTCTGTTTTGAAAAACCTGTAATAAAGGATTAAAAATTCTGTAAAAGATAACACAAAAAACAGACATTATTTGAAAGTTTTTTCAAAAACATTGATCAGTTAAGTGGTTAAGATGAGTAAATTTGGAACCTGCTGGATTTGCCTAAAAGAACAGTTGGAATTTAAGCAATGATACTGATAATATTTGCATGTTTCGCCGGCTGTTTTATTCGGAAAATACCAACTCGTACCAGAAATTATGAAAAGTAATTTTTGCTTTATTTAATGCAAAAACTTTGCGATTGCCCAAAATGAAATTTTTTCTTTTGGAATTCATAATATGATTTTTGAATTTGTTGATAAAATGACAAAGAATCGTTAAACGAATTTTTTGCCAGGTTTTTCAGCACATAAAAATAAATAGTTAATCTTTTAAATTTTAATAAATAATGCAGGGGCCTTACGATTCAGAGATATTTTTCTGGACAAATATCAGTATTTTGTTTAAGGAAAAATAAATATAGATTAATCCTTTCCGGAGCAGATCAATTTCATTGCTAAAATGATCACATGAATGAATGACTCCGGAATTTATTAACTATTTGGAAAATAGTTGTTGTTCTCAGTAGAGAGTGTGAAATCTGAAGTATATCTGAATCTTTTTATTGGTTGAATTCCTTAACTTATTTTATTTTATTCCTTTTCTGATTGGTCCATGTTCAATATCCAAAAATGGAATAATTCTGTTTTTTTATTCGTTTTCTGATTGGTCTATGCTTAATGTCTAGAAATGGAATACTTCTGTTGCCACGATGACAAAAAAGCATAAAGAACTACAAAAAATCAATAACTTAAAAACAAATTAAGATACAGATTTCAAACTTTTTTTTTATACGATGATGTACAAATTGAAAGTGTGCGATGTTCAAAACTTTAAAAAAATACGGAAAATTGTTAAACTGAAATTTCATTCAATATTTGTTTATGATTGGTTCAGGAATATTAACGTGACTCTAATAGTCCAGGCGTATTAATATGACTTTGTTATTACGTAAACTACGTTTTGATCACCATAAAAAATTATATTATTATTGTTTTTTTTTAATATAGAAATGATTTATAAGACTAAAATTATAGTTTTAGGTAGCTTTCATTAGAAAAAGTAAAAAGCTACCTATTGCAGCCGTCCGGAAGAAAGCACTTCCAGAAAATTTTGGTATATTTTCACCGATCATGACCCCCAGACCCCAAAACCACCCTCCGTTCAAATGTTGACATATATATATATATATATATATATATATATATATATATACATATATATATATATATATATATATATATATATATATATAACCATATATATATATATATGTTACAGGCCAAACTAGATTGGCCAAGGCAAAACCGGTCTATCCTATCGCCCATCGGATACACTAGTTTTTCCTAGGCCAAACCGGTTTATCCTAACGCCCATCGGATAGACTAGTTTTTCCTAGGCCAAACTAGTCTATCCTAACGCCCATAGGACAAACTAGATTTTCCTAGGCCAAACTAGTTTAGCCTAACTCTTAAAGGATATACTAGTTTAGACTGCTGTTTATTGGTCTGAACTAGTTTATCCTAGGCAGATTTAGTTTATCCTAGGCCTATTCAATTTAGCGTGGTTTTATTGAATTCAATGACCGCCTCAACGCCAACATTCTTCTTTGTCCTAGGCTAATCTAGTATATCCTAGGCCAATGTAGTTTTATGTGTTTTTAGCTCACGTGCGCGAAAGCCAGAGAAATAATGGGCTCACAGGTTTTGTATATGCATTTACGCATG
Source organism: Maratus speculifer (assembly GCA_964019185.1). Classification (NCBI taxonomy): domain Eukaryota; kingdom Metazoa; phylum Arthropoda; class Arachnida; order Araneae; family Salticidae; genus Maratus; species Maratus speculifer. Next base: position 403,701,344 of record OZ025293.1, read on the forward strand.
TATGTACGTATGTATGTACGTATATGCGTACGTATGTACGTAACACAATAACTCTTGATTGAGATAACCGATTTGCTTCAAATTTTGGATGTAGATTCATTCTGATAAGGTACTTTTTGATTAATTTTGGGAATTCATTGGATAAGAATAAAGGGATGTAAACAGGAGGCTAATCCCCCACCTTTAATTTAGAGAAATGGATTTATCATGCAGAATTATCAGTTTTCATTTAAAATTTTAGATATAGGATCATTGTGACAAGGCGATTAGTTGTGGATGTTTATTGCTTAAGTCTAAAAGAAAGGGCAATGTAGGTAACACAACATTATTTAGATAAATGGTTTTTGACGCAGAACTGACGAATTTTCTTCAAAGTTTGGATATAAGTTCTTTCTGATAAGGCGGTTCCTTGAATAGTTTTGGGGGTTGAATGGTTAAGTATGAAGGGAAAAAATGAAGGATTACCCTCTTACTTAGGAAAAACTAGTTTATACTAAGGACATTTAGATAAACAATTTGGCTTGGAAAAACTAGTTTATCCAATTGACGTTAGGAGAAAATAGTTTGGCCTATGCTGATCTAATTTGGCTCGAAATCCGGTTTGGCCGGTAAAAAGCATGTCTTTCAAAAGAAAGTATAAATGTGTGTAAAGAATCATTGCTTATAACATCAATACAGAAATTTAACATGCCCACAGTAGAGACTTGATGCATTGGATTATGGTGTTTGCTTATTTTATTTTTTTTTCTGCAGACTCGTGCCAACTGAGATCAGATTTGCATTTATTATTATTGTTATTATTATTATTATTATTATTATTATTATTATTATTATTATTATTATTATTATTATTATTATTATTATTATTATTACATATTCGAGCCAGATCGGAGCTGAACATAATTTGGAATTGAACAGCGTTTTCCATTTTTGAGAAATTAATTACCTGTACACATAAGCTATTCTTGCCACTGCGTCAAGTTTTTCTTTTCCGCAAAGTCGTAAGCGGAAATTCGATTCAAAATATAGCTTTAACAGTATTTTCTCAAAGGTATATCGCTTTTATGAAAAAATGATTAACTCCATTTGATTACATACTTTCTGAGTGAGAATACCTGTTAATTTTATGGATTTCCGAAAATGAATTAGCTCTTAAATGTGTCAGGAAGTAGCTCTTTTGGATTTGAGGAAAGCCTTAAGGAATGACAGAGAAACATATTCACAAATCTACTTTATATTGAACAGTTATAAACAACATCATAACAGTTTCGATAGTTATGATGTTTATAAATCTTCTTTTTTTTCTTTTATTCTAAGCTACATTAAATATTTAATGAATCCCTATTTGAATATTGAAAGTTTTAAGAACCTAAATAATCAATAATACATTGTGCATTTACCATTCTGTGAACACATCGTAATTTAATAATAACACATTGTAAATTTATCCAATAAATATGTATGCAGTATTTTTTAAAGGAATCCTAATTGTATATTAAGTAAAATCTGAATTTTTTGCAGAAATTGAGTAGAGTCAGATTGAGCCGGACAGAGTCTCTTTTCACTGATTTTTGTACAGGCAGGGCTCGGGCTGAACTTTTAATTTTTACACCGGTTCACCGAAAAATAACTTTCCTTCGAGAAGGGCGGGACCCGGGCCTCGAAATTCCGGCCCGTGCAAAACTCTGACAGCATTCTACAACCCTTCAAATAAAATACATTATATAAGGGTGATGACAAAATCACTTTGCACTAGGTTAGCTATGGAGCAGTAGTCGGGATCAATATTAAAAAGAATATTGCCAAATTAAACCTATAGCTTTGCATTCACAGGCTGTTTACACTAATTGTGTATTACAGCCTTATTTTTTTAAAGAATAACACCCTCGAAAAATAAGGTAAGTTGGATTACTTTTTCCATTTCCCTCAATTATACTTAACCATCGAACCCCAAAACTAATCACAGATACGCTTTATAAAATTAAACAATTATCCAAAATTTGAAACAAATCAGATAATTCTGCTCAAAAAACGTTTATCTGATTTAAGGAGGGTAATCTCCCATTCCTCCCTTTATTCTAAATCATTAAACTCTCAAAACAATTCAGGGATTCGCCTTATAAAGAAAAACTATATTCAAAATTTACGGCAAATCGGATAAATCTGCACAAAAATCCATTTATCAAATTTAAGGAAGGAGATATAACGTCCACTACCCCAATAGACTTAACCAAAAGAAAAAAAACCCAAATTAATTAAAGAAGTGCCTGATCAAATGAATTGATGTCGAAAATTTTAAGCAAATAGGTCAATTCTGTATTATAACCAATTTATTTAATTTAAGGAAGGAAATAAATTGTAAGTTTCCCCCTTATACTTAACCGAAGAACCACCAAAATTAATCACTGAAGATCTTCACCAGAATGAACAAATCCAAGATTTGCTGCAAATCGGTTCATTCTGCATGGAAAACCCATTTGCCAAAATTAGGCGGCATCCCCCCGTTCTTCCTGTTGTTCTTATTTAATTAACCTCAAAAACTAATTAGGGAAGCGCTTTACCAGAATGAATTTAATTCTAAAATTTGAGGCAAATCAATGAATTCTGCGTGAAAAAAGCATTTGCATAAATTATGGGGCGTTACCACTATTCCCCCTCCCTTTATACTTAAACAATGAACACCCACAACTAATCATGGAGGCGCTTCAAGAGAATGCTCCTATATCTAAAATTTCAATAAAATATGCTAATAATACACGGAAACCCACTTATTTGAATTAAGGGAAGGGACGAATCAGCATCTCGTTCTCCCCCCCCCCTTATTCTTATCTAATGAACTCCCAAAATTAATCAGAAAAGCTCCTCATAAGAATAAATCTACATTGAAAGTTTGATGCAAATCGAGTATCTCTATTAAGAATTATTGAGTTACGTACTTACGTATCCACATAGATACAGAACCTAAGGGCTCATTAGTTCTCAGGCTTTGATAACCTGATTAGATAAAAACACGTCAAATTACATTATTTCTATCAAGTGTTATCTCGTTCGCACATACATGCGTACATACATGTGCACATACACACATACAGAACCTGTGATCCCATTGTTTCTCTGGCTTTGACGCCCGTGAACTAAAAACACTTAAAACTACATTGGCCTAGGATAAACTAGATGAGCCTAGGACAAACAAGAATGTTGGCGTTGAGGCGGTCATTGAATTCAATAAAATCACGCCAAATTGAATTGGCCTAGGATAAACTAGATCGGCCTAGGATAAACTAGTTCAGACTAGTAAACAGCAGTCTAAACTAGTTTATCCTATAAGAGTTAGGCCAAATTAGTTTGGCCTAGGAAAATCTAGTTTGTCCTATGAGCCTTAGGATAGACTAGTTTGGTCTAGGAAAAACTAGTTTGTCCGATGGGCGTTAGGTTAGACCGGTTAGGCCTAGGAAAAACTAGTTTATCCGATGGGCATTAGGATAGACCGGTTTGGCCTAGGAAAAACTAGTTTATCCGATGGGCGTTAGGATAGACCGGTTTGGCCTAGGCCAACATAGTTTGGCCTAATCGACCGAGTTCGTTAGCCAGCATCATCCGCCACCTTGTTTCAAAATGGCGGCCATTTAAAAATTTTAAAAAATTTTAAATTTAAAATTAAATGCGAAAAAATTAAAACTTAAAAATATTTTTCTTTTATGTGTTATAACTTAAAACAACAATTCCAGAACATTTTTTATTTTGTCTATATCTTAAAATATGATTGAGTTATAACACTTTGAATTTTTTTTTTTTGGTTGACATTTTGAAACGATCTGATTTTTGTCACTCAAAAACAAGAGTATTTATGAATCGATTTGTATGTAACTTGGTGTGTACATAGTAAATTATGAGGCCTTGACCGAGTTTGTTAGCCAGTTCCATCCGCCATCTCGTTTCAAAATGGCGGCCATTTAATTTTTTTTTAATTTAAAATTTAAAAATAGGTACAAAAAAGTGAGAAATTGAAAAAAGATTTTTCTTTTATTCATTTGACCTTGATACAAAGATTCCAGAGCATTTTTTGTTTCGTTTGTATCTGAAAAAATGGCTGAGTTACAGCACTTTTTTAATTTCTAGTGTTGCTCACATTTTAAAATTATCTGATTTTCGTCACGTGATAACACGCGTATTTATAAACCGATTTCGATGAAACTTAGTGCGTACATAGTACATATCGATGTCTGGACCGAGTTCGTGTGCCAGTTTCATCCGCCATCTTGTTTCAAAATGACGAAATATTATTTTTTTTAATTAAATTTTAAAATTAAGTGCAAAAAATAAGAAATTGAAAAAGATTTTTCTTTTGTGTGTTTGACCTTCATACAAAGATTCCAGAGCATCTTTTGTTTCATCTATATCTTAAAAAATGGCTGAGTTATAGCACTTTCAATTTCCAGTGTGGTTAATATTTTGAAATGATCTGAAATTTGTCACGCGATAATACGCATATTTAGAAGCTGATTCGGATATAACTCCGTATGTACATAGTACATATCAATGTCTTGACCGAGTTCACTGTCCAGCTTCATTCGCCATCTTGTTTCAAAATGGCGGCCATTTAAGTTTGTCAAAAATCTTTTAAATGTATAATGTAACAAACCAAAAAAATTGATATTGCAAAAAGGTTCTTTCTAAAGTATTTATCTTAATAATGAATTCCGGAGTATTTTTTGCTTTGTCTTAATCTTAAAGAATTCTTTGTTTTATCCATCATGTTGCTTTGAAATTGAATATACTTCATGATATCGTGGAATTTGGCAGCTCTCTAAATCGTTGAAAATGAAACCAGGTTGAATAAAATACGACTAATTTCTAAATATTCTTATTAGTATTCAGTTTTGACAAAAACTGGCATTCAATCTTATAAAATCGTGTTCCACTAATTTGAGCTTCGTATGTTTGAGTAATATAACTTAATTTAAAATAAATAAATCAATAAATACGTATATGAAAGATACCTCTTCCTCCCGGCATTGCCGGAAGGACTTTTTGAAAATGTTATTTTCCAAATAGTCGTTGTAATTTGTTAAATTACTTTTTTTTTATCAATTTAGGAAAAAAACATTTAACTTTTCGGGTCGTTCCGAAAGTCGTGTCTGTTTAGGAAATTGAATTCGTATTGTAAAATTCTGAATTTTAATTATTAAAAATTAGAAGTCGGACGCAATATGTAACAATTAAATGATAGAATTTTCCGGTGCGAATTAAATTTCCAAAACGGATGCGACTTTTCGAACGACTTAATAATTATTGATAAAAATACTTGCAATAAAATTCTGGAGCAATCATGTTTGGTGTTTGTAATGGAACACCTGAGCAACAAAGTTTTAAACGAACAAAATGGTGAATTTTTGAGAAAGAGATTTTTCCTTCGTCTTGAAAATTTAGAAGGCATACGACCCCTGATACATTAGAAACAAAAAGAAAATATTCGGATGTGACAATCCCAGAACTTTTTTTTATTTCATACATTTTAATACTTCCCAAAAATGAAATATAGCAGCGTCACCGGTAAGGTAATTTACTCCAAAATCTAATCTACAACAACATATTTCAAGTTCTAACTGAATCTGAAATATAATGAAAATCAGTGTTATAGTATTTGATATAGAATCATCGCAGAAACCAAAAAAAAGAACTGAATAGAAGCACCACCTGTTAAATTATGTACTCCAAAACTTAAGAACACTAACTTATATCATGGGCTAACAGAATCTGAAGTTAAAGAAAAATTCGTGCATTACTTCCTGAGATAGAGCTATTGCGATAATAATGCATAATGCCGCTTAGCAGCGCAATCTGTTGAGCTATTTACTCCAAAAAACTAAAGATTACTGATATACATAAGGGACAACAGAATCTGAAATTTTATGAAAATCCGTGCATTATGTCCTGAGATACAGCTATTAAGATAATCATTAATAATACAGCGAAGAAGTGCCAAGTGTTGAACGATCTATTCCAAAATCTGACAAATAATAATTTAAATCAGGAACTTACTGAATCTGAAGTTCGATGAAGATTCGTTCATTAGTACTTGAGACAGAGCTACTTCGATAATGACGAATAATGCACAACAAAAGCGCTCCTGTTTGAGCGATTTGCACCAAAACGTAATCAGCACTATGTCATATGAAGTACTAACTAAATATAAAAGTTTATAAAAATCCGTGTAATAGTTCTTGAGATATGGCTATTGTGGAAATTGTAAATAATGCAGCACAGCAGCGCCATCTATTGAACGATATACACCAAAAACAAATCAGATCTTGTTTATGTCTAGGTCTCACATTATATAAAGTTTTGTGAATTTCCGTGCATTAGTTCTTGAGATAGAGTGCCCGGAAAATTGTTGTCACACACATACAGGCTGACAGACTCACAGATAGACATTTCTAAAAATTTTTATATAAAAATATTCTAAACAAGTAGAAAGCCACAAAAAAATTTTAAAATTTCTCAACAAGTGCACTCACATATACTTCTTCCAATGTCATATCTATGTTAATGTTTTCACTTATTAATAATTATGTAGAAAATTAGTTTATGAGATAATTAGTAACATGAATTTAAATATTAAAACATAACAGCCCCTAAAGTCTCCCAAAAACTCTAAGGCAATTTGCAATTAGTAGTTGCAAGATACGTTTAAAAGTTTTAAACTAAGTATAACGAAAATACCTAACTATGCATTAAGTTACCTTTCTTTAATGCAGCTTAATATCAACATCAGTCACAGTTTCAACTTAAATTTAAAATAAGTAAAATATAGTAGCGACAAATGTTGCATAACTGCTAATATGTGCATTGCTATCATAAATTAAAATAGTCAGACATGACAAAATTTCATTTTGTATCAGTAGCTCTATAACAGACAACAGAAATCGCGTAAGCAAAATGTAACAAAAAACTTATGAGTGAGTTGACTTGTAGAACACATTTCCAAAGGAATCTATACACAACTAAACAGTAGGTGTTTTTCACCTCTAAATATACAAATAATTAGTTTGAAAAACTAATTAATAATTATTAAGACGAAAACCTGTTACATATTCATGCACATTATCTAGTCCCTAAAAAAATCCAGCCGATATGCAATTAGTAATCTTCAAGCTACTTTTTAAAAAGCTTCCAAAAAATTAGACAGAAAATACATATTCATTAAGGTACAATAAATAAAATTGCTGATAATGAATATTAACGTTCAGATGATGTGTTCTGCAATAAGAATAACTTTCATTTGCATTCAAAATAAAACAAATTATCATTACATATGTAGGAGCAAAATAAGCAATGACGGATGTAAGTAAATTACGAAACTGAACATTACTTTTAAATTGAAATTGTATACTCTTTTCAAAAGAGCCTATAAATCGTTCGAATTAATTTTAGTTAATATCAAATGTAACAAAATTTCAGTTTTTACTCAAATTCAGGCAGTGCATATCAGATTTTTCTTAGTTTATTATGTTATAAATTAATAACCTACATTCTGTAACATTTGTTCGGTTCTTTTCATTTTTGATCTGGCCTCTATTTGCCTTATGGAATGCCTAGATTAATGGATTGTGTAGGTAACTGCTCAGCAATAGTCTTCCGATAACCGCAGAACAATGATTTTTGTCTACAATGCTGCACCCGGAAAAAAATTTTGTTGAATCAACGAAAATTTGTTTGATATAACAGATTTTTCGTTTCAATATGGGTCAATGGAATTTTTGTTTGAAAAAACAAAAATATATCGTTGATTTTTTTTCAATTTTTCGTCCACAATTTTCATCCGAAATGCATAACAACCTGATAATAAAGTCATTAATCCGTCTCAATTTGAAAAGTGTTTATTATCCAAAAATTATGTTTGTCCTTATAACTATATAAGTCTATTAAACAAAATTACGTGAGAGAGTTATGGTTACTCGCACCAATTTAAATTTTGCAAAAAGAACAAAATTTTGTTGGAATTACTAATTGAAAAGATGAGACTTTAGTAAAACTCAAATAAAATTGATGAAATTTTGTTAAAATTTTATAAGAGTGTCAACAATATTTTTTTGTCTGAACAACAAAAGCGAGTTTTTACTTTAACTAAATAATTCACTTAAAACAACCAAAATGTAAATAACAAAACATATTTTGTTTTTTTTTAATCATTTGCTTTTTCTGAGTGTGCAGTGCTTTTTGTGACTTACTTTAGTTTTCTCTCGTTTGCAGGTTCTTGGTTTCGCTTTATTAATATTGATTAAAAAAATACAGAAAAAAAACACAGAAGAGAACAGTTGGAGTTGAAATATTTTAGTGTACTACCGTAATTTCCGGGTTATAATTCGCGGATCAAACAAATCTTTGTGGACCCAGAAATTTTATATTGTGATTGAAGACAAATATTTACGACGATCTAAAAAGTTACATTTATTTTTGAAAAATTTCTAGGTCGAAAAATGATTATTTGATTCACGGATTATGCGCCGGAAATTACGGTAGTATAAAGCAATATTACCAGCCAGCTCGTACCGTAATTTCCGACGTATAATCCGCAGATCAAACAATTTTTTTGGATCCAAAAATCTTACTTAGTGATTGAACACAAATATTTACGGCGATCTAAAAAGTTACATTTCTTTTTACGAAATTTCTGGGTCGAAAAATAATTGTTTGAACCGCTGATTATACGCCGGAAATTGCGGTACTTTTTTACTGAAAAGCGTAAGGAAAAAAAAAACCCTTCGAAAAAATGGACTGATAGATGAACTTTATACATATGCTAATACAATGCTAGTAATTAATAACATATGAATCAATATTTGTTACTTTGTATTTAATAGTAAACTACAAGTTCATAAATTAAATCCTTGATTGGCGCCGGTATGTTATATATACCAGCGGTTCCCAAACTTTCTTAGTACGCGACCCACTTTTCATTGAAAAAATCTTCGCGACCCACCTTTTAATCACAAGTAATTTTGCGACCCACCCAAGAAAAGTTGTATATCAGTATAGAAATTTTTGTATGATCTCTATACGCTCGGCTATACTAGCCTACGAAAAACGCAAACTTTTGTACGAAAGATACATTATCAAGAAAAACAAGAATCGGTATTCTCAATGAGTGCAAGTGAGTAGTAATTAAAATAATACACAAATATATAAAGATAGTTAAATAAAACGTTTAATTATTATGAAAACATAACTTTATAGTCAAAGAGATATTTCCTGTTAAAATTGTCGTAGCTTTTTAAACAGATGAAATAAAAGATATATTTTGATGACAAGCCTCCATTCTGCTATAGAGACGTTAACGGACACAACTGTACTTATACCCCTTGGCCTCCACACGTTTCACAGTTTTGGGAAAGAGGTTAAGTAACTGACCCCTATAACTCAGTACATAATGAAAAAATCACTCTTAACTCTTTACCTACAAATAAATAGACATATTTACAGATAGCCTGTGCACTTAACTCAATTTTTTAAATTTTGTCACTTATACCCCTTGGCTTCTGGACTCCTCATATACCATTTAATTTTAATTCCTAAATGCCACAATTGCACCAGAATTTTATAAATATTCTTTATTTTTGTAATGTACGTGAAGAAAATTTTTAATCACTTTATTAAAAAATTGTTCAATCCCGGTGTCAATTGGTCATTTTAAAATTTTAGCAACATGAGCGCTTTTTTTTCTACAAAGGGTTATAAAATAGATCTTTTAGAACATTAAAGTTCTACATAATGCTTTTTGTAAAGTGATTAAATGATGAACTATCACTAGAATTTGCAATTTAATTTGATAGACAATACATTTAAAAAAAAAATCTTTTTTTCCCATGCTTTATAAAAGGAAATTTTCATTAAATGTTGTTGGTGCCAGTATGCTTAAAATAATGTGCCCTTTTTTATGGACGCCGCCCGCTAAAGGGATATGAAGAAGGGATAGTGTGTTAAGTGCATATACCGGGTGTCCCAAAAATGACTGATGGATTTTAAAATTCAATAACTTGCAAACGGTGACAGCTATTTAAAAATTTTTTGCAGGAGGTTTAAGTATAATGTTAGGAGTTTTTTACCGTAATTTTTTATTTTAGTTCGAATTTCAAACAATAGGTGGCGCTGACAGTGATTGAAGGCCAGGTGATTAGAGCTGAGTGAAGCGTCGACCTGGCCTTCACTCGCTGTCAGCGCCACCTATTGTTTGAAATTCAAACTAAAATAAAAAATTACGGTAAAAAAACTCCTGACATTATACATAACCCTCCTACAGAAATTTTTTAAATAGCTGTCACCGTTTGCAAGTTATTGAATTTTAAAATCCATCAGTCATTTTTGGGACACCCGGTATGATGTGTAAAATAAAAGCACATTGCAAAACATGCATACTTACATACGAACAATTTTCCATACATACATACGTACATAAATTGAGCATACAGGCAAAAATAAAAAACGCATACATTAAAATATGTTACTATGTTATTATAATAACTAAACAATGAAAGACTAAATACTTAAACTTAATTAACAAATTGGTATAGATTTAAACTAGTAGGGCTTGTATAAATTCATTAAGAGAAATTAAATAAGTGATGGCTATTTACATGAACACTTTTAGTTAAGTCACATGCTAGGTTATGCTAGAGCTTTTCTCTACTTGTATTTTAGAACATGAAAATGTGAAATTTATTACTGACTGTTACCAATAAATTTTAATAATATTCTTAACTTTATTTTATAACAGAAACGCTGCGATTTACTAAGGCGAATTAATAATGCAAAAATTTGGTGAGTAAAAATCAGTCATGGCGGCATTGCATTCCTGTTTATGTTCCAAAATCATGTTAAGAGCCCACACTGCTGACTGAAAAATACCCGGATGAAATTGTAAAGTCTATGGGGCCGTTTTTTTCAAATATCTCGCTCAAATTTTAATATTTTTACATGATTTATTTTTGCATAGGATAGCTGAAGACGATCCACAACCGGGAAAGTTTTTACTTTTTCGATTTTGGTTATATTTTTTTTATATTAGAATACTTTCAGCTTTATAACAGGTTCAAACCGGATCTGAAAGTTAAAGTTTTTGTTTATTTAATCGGAAACAAAATTGAAAATGAAAAACTAGGCTGGTTGTGAATCGTCCTCAGCTATCCTAAGCAAAAACAAATCGCGTTAAAATATTAAAATTTGAGTGAGATATTTGAAAAAAAAGCCTCCATAGACTTTACATTATCATCCAGGTCTTTTTCTGTCGGTAGTGTGGCGTCTTAAGGGAGACCTATAAGGAAAAAACCCCAAATTTTTATTGTTGATTTTAAAGTAATGAATTTTGGTGTACTATTTCAGAATCTTTTTGTAAGGAATAATTAGCAAAAAAATTCACTTTTTATTAAAAAGTATATTTTTTATGGAGATTTTTATGAATTTTTTTGGTTGAAAAATACGCTTTCTAAAATTACTACTCCTCATTCAATTTTCAATATTTTGGTATTACTAAAATTTCTTAAATAGTATTATAGTATATGGAAAAGACCTAGGGAGAGATATTTTCAATTTTCTATTTTAATCAGCTAAAAAAAAAAAAAAAAAAAAAAAAAAAAAAAAATGAAAATGAAAATGAAAATACGCATGTTAAATTTCTTTAAATTCGTTATAATTTTCATGTTTACCAATTTATGTAAAATTTTCAGAAATAGTTAAAAAAATATCTCTCCTTACTTTTGTTGCAATTTCTTGTAAGATTCTAAAAACATAAACACATTGTTTCTAAATAATTTTACCACTGAGCCTTAGTACTTTGAACTTAGACAATATATGAAAAAAATCATTTTCAGGAAAACACGTTTTAAATGGCAGCTAGTCCTTTAAACTATATAGTGACTACAATTAAAAAAGCTCATTTTCTACCTGTTCCAAGAGTCCCAGAGTTCTGAAATTTTGCATGGATTTTCACAAATATGTATTTTATCGTTTTCTGAGATAATTTTTTTTTTAACTTTTGATGATTTTTGGCCGAAAATGGGGTTCAGGTCTCCCTTAAAGAATGCTATTTTTATTTAACCTCCTCAATCCTGAGAGAAATTTTACGAAAGACCACAAAATCTAGTTTAAAATTATCATGAAACATCTCCAAAGATGCAGAAGTCCGTAGATTTATACTTATGACATGCAAGCATTTATTTAAACAGTCCAGAAACAATTTTAACAATTCTGTATGGATTTAAATTCATTTAAACGGTGTTTTTCAGTATCACATACAGGCGATATCAGGACTGAGGAGGTTAAGAAATATGCTAGCTATATATGGTAACTATTAAGAAAAAAGAACAGACATATACTTAAAATAATGATAATGTAAATGTAATTTTTTTTGTAGGGGTTCATTACCACTGGAAAACATTCCACCAATAAATTTAAGTAGAAAGTTTTTCTCCATTTCACAGTCTCGTTAGTCGAAATTTTCAATAAAAAGTAATTACTAAAACTTATGTTAATCTTTACTCGTACAAATTTATTTCGGCGGTAATAGATCCGCCATACTATAAACACCAAGAAAAACTTTTGTCTGTGCCTTTGAAAATATTATAATACTTGTGCAAAGTGACATAAGTAAGACGAAGTGGAATTTTTTTACCATATATGTGATATAAATATTTTTACCTAGTTTTCATTTTTAACAAAATTATCATCTTCCAGTTGCGAACAATTACAGTAATTTTGGGTGTATAAGCCGCAGATCAAACAATTTTTTTTGGACCCAGAATTTTTTAAGATACTAATATAACTAGTCAGATCGCCGTAAATATTTGTCTTCAATCACTAAATAAGATTTCTTGGTCCAAAATGAATTGTTTTATCCGCGGCTTATACACCCGAAATTACGGTATATTTTTTAATAAAAAAATCAATGCATATATTATATTAATGAGTGCAAACATTGTTAATTGGAATGAGCAATAGTATATTATTATAGTGTTAGCATTTGTGCATTGAAATATGAATAATTCTTTTAAATATTTCAAAACCCTTATAGCACATGTTTCGTTCAATGAATAATTGACAAAATCACTTAAATCACTTCATATTACATACTCCTCCGAAACAATACAATACTTTCATATGTCCGGAATTAATTAATACCGAAGATGCAACTTTGTAAATTATAATATATCATCTATAGCTGACGAAACAAGCTGACAAAAGATACGCAGAATATAATTTAAATGTTCCAGAAAATTTGGCGTCAAGAGATATTATATATGAATTATTCGAACCGAGAACATTTTGCTTCAAATCCTTAGAGACCAAATAATCTTCTGTTAGACAATATTTTATTAGCTTTCAAACAATACGCACTACAGAATGAAGATTTTAAAATACGTAAGTAATATGTTTATTTAGATTAAACTAAACAGATAAATATGAATTTATATTTTTGAGTAGTTTTTCTTTTTATTTATCCAAAGTTATTTGACTAAATCCCTATTATGGGATCCTTAATGTACAAATGCCATCACAAGTACTATAAAAACAATGCATTTCAGTGAACATAAGTACTATAAAAAACAATGCATTGCTTTGAGAAGAACTAATGTAGATTGCTAAATAAATAGTTCCTATATCAACTTCCTCCTTTTAGAGGAGGAAAAGACATATTATAAGACATAAGACATAAAGAAATATTTTAAAATAAATTTTCTCTAATTTCTTTTGGAGAAGAAATATATTTTAATAACATCTATGCGGTATTTCTTATGAGAAATTACTGCAGCTAATAAATTAATTCCATGTATGGTTAACCCTTTGGCGGTTAAAGCACTTCTATTCATAAAATACTAAAATGATTGAATGACACCGGAATTTAAAAACAAATTTATTTCATAATAAATAAATGTTTTTTTTTACGTTCTTTGTAAAATTAAAATTTTCATTTAAAAATTCCGGTGTCAGTATGGCATTTCGCAATTCAAATTAAGTGGTATTCTGGCCGCGTATACGCGCTTATAACCACGAAAGGGTTAATGTTTAGATACGTTAATCCTTACCGGCATACTGTGCCCAATCCGGGATATCTAATTTTAATTCCAAAATTTTAAAAGGCACCAATAATATTTTAATAAAGTTTTCCTTTCACAATGAAAGGATCCTTAATTTCTAAAAAGTTGTTTGTAAATTCCGGTGACAGTCGATTTTTTCTCATTTTATTAACGGAATTCGCCAGTGCCGGAAAGGGTTAAGCACATTGAGATAGGGATTCCAACAAAACAAAAAGAGAAACATTTTAATAAGAAATTTCGTATAATCCATCATTAAATCAATTTAAAATGCATAACAGCAAAATACATTTCATTTGACCACTGCTCACTAAATTATATTAAAAGACAATTTTTTTTTTTTTTTTTTTTTACATAATTTAAGAAAACAGATCACAGCATATCAGTCTAGAAACGAAGCGAGGGCTATCATCAAATATTACATCTAGTACGAAATATCAACTATAGACAGGCAAAATTTTCCTCACAAATATAGTAAACTTTTCAATTCCTTTTTACTTATGTACAGGGTGTGTAAAAAAAATTCAAGACAAATCGCAGAATACAACATTTATTAAACATTTTTGTACAAGGAACTGAAATTCTTCAAGAAAAGACTCTTGTGCATAAACACACCGCTGCCAGATTTTTTTCATTGTTTATACCGTAATTTCGGGTGTATAAGCCGCAGATCAAACAATTCTTTTTCGACCCAGAATTTTTTAAGAAACAAATATAACTAGTCAGATCGCCGTAAATATTTGTCTTCAATCACTAAATAAGATTTCTGGGTCCAAAAAGAATTGTTTGATCCGCGGCTTATACACCCGAAATTACGGTAGTTTTATCCTACGTGCGCTAGGCAGTTAAGAAACCTCGTCCAAGCTGTCTGAATCACTGTTATCGCGTCTTTGCAGGCCTTTCCTGACCCAACTTAACACAAAAGCCTCTAATAGCGAGGTCGGGAGTGTACGTGACGTGCTTTTGCCACGTTAAATTAAGCCAAAACAGCGGTGTGTGATATAGCACATTGTCGTGGTGAACAATACAACGGGGGTGCCACTCCGCACTTTGACTTTTTGTTTTAAGATCGTACTGACAGACTGATGGCTCATCACCAATAATAAATTTTTCCAAGAAATTGGGATTGTCTTGCAAGTGACGCAACCAGTTTTGACGGATGTGAATGACACGCACTCACTCCACTGGTGATCTACTCACTGCAACGTCTCGGAGGCACATGACGCACATGCACACCGTTAGATAACACCCACACTACCTCAACCTGTCGGTAGAATGGATATGCGCGCTCATCTCTACTCAGGAAACAATCAGTCGTAAAAATTTGTGAACACACCCTGTATGTTGGCTATGGTATTATACTCTCTTTCTGAGATAATGACAGGAGGTAGGTTAGGTTGTCACAATAGAACACAATTGACGGATTAGAACGGCCTCACTGCCGCCGAGGCACACTGTCAGTAAAAATGTATATATATATATTTTGATATAGTTATGACTAATAATCTGCATCAATAAGGATTTTAAATCGGAGAAAAATTTCTCTTCAAATTTACTGGTCTAATTTTCGTTTAGCGGCAATTAGCCCCTGTAAAAGAGGTGACTTTGAAAGTTTCAACTTTTTGAGGAACTGTTCATCATTATTCATCTTCGAGGCGTTATTCCTATGTTATAACCAGGGAATATTTTTTTAAATGAAATTAAAGCCAAATATTTATCGCGATTTAATAAGCCAGGCTTTATCAAATAATATTTATAGGTGTAACATGGTTCTTCAGGAATAAGTTTTCCGTCAATTTGCATACAACTATAATTTTGTCAATTTGCATACAACTATAATTTTAGAGAAAAAGTTCCTTTAATCAGAACTTTTTGTGATTTAGAGAAAACAACATTTTCACGAAAATTATACTGGGAATCAAAAAGTCAGAAATCTCATGAATGTTCCTTGATCCGCGATACATTTTTGACGAATTTTTCTTCTAATTCAGACTACAAAATTTCGTAAAATTTCGGTTGTTACATCAAGTTACAGAAAACCGTTTGTGGCATCGATATATTTAACACATTCTCTTACGTTAAAAAAGATATTTTCATCCCGAGAAGCCCGATTAGAGAATAGGGTTTTAACACCATCGCAACGAAAAATTTTTGCTTAATGTTTACTCGTTTACCACCGTTTTTTAAAAACAGAAAATTTTCAGTAGTTGAATCGCGAGATTTCGCTGATTGGATCAGATAATAAAATAACCGGTGAGAATAATGAAGACTTCTAAGCCCCTTAACTCTTTCCGGCACACTGTGCCCGGTCTGGGATACCTAATTTTAAGTCTAAACTTCCAAACGGCACCAATAATATTTTAGTAAAATTTTGGTTTTACAATAAAAGCTCAAATTAGGGGATTCAAAATATCTAAAAAAATCGTTTGTGAATTCCGGTGTCAGTTAATAATTTATCCTTTTACTAACCGATTTTGCCCGTGCCGAAAAGGGTTAACCCTTTCCGGCACACTGTGCCCGATCTGGGATACCTAATTTTAATTCCAAAATTGCAAACGGCACCAATAATATTTTAGTGAAAATTTCCTTTTACAATAAAAGCGCAAATTGAGGAATTCAAAATGTCTAAAAAATTTGTTTGTGAATTCCCCTGTCAGTCGATAATTTCTCATTTTACAACAGATTTTGGCCGTGCCGGAAAGGGTTAAGTGGTGCTGCAGACGATCGACGCTCTAGACCGTCGCCGGCATAAGAGAAAGTACCAGTCAGATGCGCTACAGGCATGGAACATGTTAAAATTCTATAGGCTAGTGTTCCCAATTGGGAACATAAGTTTTAAAAAGTATTAAAAAATTGAAATTAATCAAAATTGACTTGAAAAAATTAGCAGAAATAGTAAAAAGATAATTTGATTTTTTGATATAGAAGTTACATTTCTCTCGTTAATGAGGAAATGTACAGAAAATCATAAAAATGGCCAATGACCACCGGAAAATGATCAGTAATAAAAAGGATTTAGATTTTTCAAATTAAATAGCCTGATTTTTTTAAATCAAAGTTACATTCCTTTCATTTTTTGGAAAATCTACAGAGAATCATAAAAATTACCAATGACCACTGGAAAATGACCACTGGAAGTGACCAGTGTAACCAATTGGGAACATTCTGAAAATTATATATATATATAAATAAATTCAACCATATTAATGACTAATATCCCTTAACTAAAGCATTAGAAGGCATAATGTGCAAAAAAATAATCTAAAATGTGACTGGAACAGAATTTGGCAAGTAAAAGGTTAAGGTCATCCTGCGCAACGAAATAAAAAATGGAGTAGTCGGACGACTCGTTAATTTCCCAAAGTTTACTCAAAACAGGAAATGTATTTACAAGTTGTATAATTCAAGCTATCCCTACGTTATTAGAATGTTCTTATTCTTAAGTATTCCTTGCTATTCTCAGTTATTACAATATCGCCCATTCCTCAGCTATCTGTATGTGCTACATTCTTCTCCCAGAGAGTTTTAGAAATACTTTTTTGTTTTATTTCAAATTACAATTTTTTTATATATCGGTTGCTACATTAAACTACTGAGGAATTTGTTTATTGTCGGCATACTGAAGTCCAAACCCATGCATTAATTTAATTATATGAAAAAAAAAAATGAATAACTCTTTAATTTGCAAAATCGTGTTCAAGAGATGGAATATATTTGCGTTTATTTCGTTTAAAAGATAGCAATAAACAGATTCTTTTAATTATGATCATTTTATTAATCAATTATCTAAGATCGTTAGAAATATAACTTTAGAGACATAATGTTAATTAATTTAAGTTTGTTTACTTGGCTCTGTTCTATTTTTATCTGCTGAACAGATAATGATATTTGTTCATTAATGGCTTATTTTATTAGATTAAGGTTATGAATATAATTTTCGATTAAATAATAATAAAAAAAATCTATTACTTAAAATTAATTGCAGGGAAGAAAGTTAATTTTAATAAATGAGTTCTAATGAGCCTAGAACTTTTAAGTGGTCCTTTTTTTCAGGAGAATAATTTCATTAGAAATATGAAATGGTAGTAATAAAATCTTTAATATCATTCAGACATGAATTTTATTATGCCTAATTTAATTTATAAAAAAGTGTGCAGTTATCTCCGGAAACATTTTTTTTTTAAATTATTCTTTCAGAAAATGTTTTTCATGCTTGTTATGGATTTTTTTTTCATTGATCTGTATCAGTTTCAAAATTTCGGAAATCCTATATACCTTATAATTTTTTTAAACCGTAAAAAATAACAGTTTTCATTTTCTAATAATAATAATAATAATAAAATAAAGAAAAAAACAAATGGTTTTAATTTCTATTCTATAAAAATTAAGAATAGGGAAAAAAATGGGCTAGATAAAAAAAATGTTTTTTTTCGCCACTGTACATTTATTTAATATTTTTTTAATGTTTTATAAAAGGAAAAAAAAACGTTTTTCATCCGCTCTTATATTAGCTTCTCAATAGGTTTAGTTATTCTTTCAGAAAATGTTTTTCATGCTTGTTATGTATTTTTTTTTTCATTAATCTGTATCAGTTTCAAAATTACGCAAATCCTATATACCTTATAATTTTTTTAAACCGTACAAAATAACCGTTTTCATTTTCTAATAATAATAATAATAAAATAAAGAAAAAACAAATGGTTTTAATTTCTATACTATAAAAATTAAGAATAGGTAAAAAATGGCCTGGATAAAAAAAAAATGTTTTTTTTTCGCCACTGTACATTTATTTAATATTTTTTTAAATGTTTTATAAAAGAAAAAAAAACTTTTTTCATCCGCTCTTATATTAGCTTCTCAATAGGTTTAGTTATTTTCACAAGATTAGTAAAAGAATTAATTAAGAAGACCTTACAATATAAGGCTGAAAGGAGTTTTATGTTACACAATTAACAAAGACAGTTTCTAGGGAATTCTCGTCGGTGGTAGATTGAAGAAATTAACAAGGCAGATAAATTTAACTCTCAATGGCTTAAAGATAAAAGCAAATCATTCGTCAAATGCTTTTGTTTCAGATCGTTAAGAAAGAATTGAAAGCCAAACTGAAATTACATAAATAAGAAAATTTGGATTGAATAAAAGTACTTTTCTTCAGATCAGTAGAAATTTACGCTTTGATGATATGTTGCAACAGAAAATAATTTTTCTTTTTTAATAAACGAAACATTCTTATTTAAGTATCATTACTTTTAATTAATAATTTAAGTCGTGTATTTAAAAATAATAATCAAAAATAGCATAAGGAAAATGAGAAAATTTTTAATGAGATTAATTTAAAAAAAGGTTTTAACACGTACAACATTCAGGGGTCCCAAATGGTCAGTGAACTGAGCACTAATACTTTTTAACAAAAAATTAAAACTTAAAGTTGAAGAGAAACTAATTGTAAACAGTTTGCTTTTTACAGGGTTCGCACGGGCGCCATTATTTTCCAGGTGAAATACCAGTATTCTTTTATAGAAAAATATCTCTAGTATAAACGCGCGAAATTTTGCCTTATTTATTTAGGAATTTCTACAAAAGAAAACTGGTTCAGATCAATTTCCTGGTCATGGAATTCTAGGACTCCTACGAAACCTATTTTTACACTCACAAAAAACAACATTGGGCGATTAATTTATAAGTTTTAAAAAAATTATATTTTGTACAACAAAAGTATACACAAAATACTTTGTTTTTCATGAAATTTTTGAACATTTTTAACCTGTTGTGCAGTTTTAACTAAAGAAATCAAAAACATAAAAGATTCTAAAGAAGCAATAAATAACTTTTCTAAATTAAACAGTTTATCCTTCAAAAGCTGTTTTAAGTAAATATTTATTGTTTCAACATTTTACTTTTAAAAATACAGCTTCAAATGTAAAACTTGGACAATATTTTTTTATGGAGGAAGCGGAAGGGAGTTTTCGGGACCACAAAAACAGCCAGCAGAAGCAATCTACAGAAAACAGAATCAATAACAGTTAAAACATTGTACTTACTTGCTTTGATTGAAAATAGAGAAATATCATACGCAATAAGATAAACTATGTTTAAGATGAATTCTATCGGGACCGAGGAAACTTTCTTATTAAAAATATTCCATCTTAGACAAATTTTATTCTATGTCTAGATGTCTATGAGTTAGACTGGTTTCCATCTTACACAGAGTTCTCCTTACAGAGAATTACTGTGTTTTTAAAATTGGTATCAAATGTATAAAAATAATGAAAATATCAAACTTCATGATATTTTGAAAATAAATATTGGATAGACCTCATGATATATATCAAGATATATATCCATTCATATGTATTACCAAACCCTGCTTGTAAGCTCTATAAAATGAATATTTAGTGAGATTTAACGGTATATAACAATAATCGAAGCATACTAATTGAGTAATATATCCATATGGGCAAGAAATGATACAATAATAGAAAGGACGTAGCCAATTTGAAGTGCTACAACAACAGTACCGAACATTAATATGTCCACTAATATAATTATTAATATGTCCACTAAAATAATTCTATTTTAAAATAATTAGATCTTCGTAAACTAATAGTATGAATTTCAATTTATACTTAGGCTAATTGAAGGGTGTAGAAGTTACTTGTGGCGCCAAAATTGTGTCTTGCAATTAAAAAAACAAAACTTTGGTTTTGGTATGTAGATGTCCCCCTTAGCAAATTTTATGTACACCATTTAACCCTTTAACGATCATAGCGTTTTCATTGCTAAGATGTCGAAATAAATGAATGACACCGGTAATTAAGAACAAATATATTTCTAAATAAGAAAACGTGATTTTTCAAATACAAAATAAAAGGGATATTTTTAGATAAAAATACCGGTGTCAGTGTTGCGTATCGGAATTAAAATTTTGTGGTTTCCTGGCGAAACCAATGAACGTTAAAGGGTTAAAAGTAGATGTTATTTCCAATCGTTTGATACCAGTAACTTTATTGTACAATAATTTGTTACAGAGTTAATAGGGGCATTAACGTTTTTCCCCACGGATGTACCGTAATTTCTAGCGTATAATCCGCGGATCAAACAATCATTTTTAGAACCAGAAACTTTTTAAAGCAAAATGTAACTTATTAAATCGCCGTAAATATTTGTCTTCAATCACTGTATAAGATTTCTGGGTCCAAAACGAATTGTTTGATCTGCGGATTATAAGCCGGAAGTTATGGTACAATTAATACTTTCAAAGGCAAAATAATTTTGGAACTAAAATGTTAAAATGATTATTTAACACCAAGATTTACTGGTAGAATTATATGAAAAAAAAATAATCTTTGAATACATTAGGTACAGCAAAATTTAGTTTTAAAATTCTGGATGTGGCATTTAGGTATCAAAATTAAAATGTTCATACTATAATATACTGGCATTCTCCAAGGGACTAATGTAGCTCCTTTTGTAATACTATGAAGATATAACAAAATTATTTTAACTACAGATTTTCTAGTCTGCCTTGATCCAAGGAGCTCACACGTAATGCCAAAAGCACGTGTCACCATTTAATAAAAGAAATTCGCTGCAACTTTACTATGTATTTGACCTTTTTTTCAAAAACTGCAGAATATTCTGAAAGTAAACTTGGGTGCGATTTTATCAAAAATGGTCTTGGATCAAAGGCAAGAATAATTTTTTTCAGTACAATTGATTCTATTAATTATAATTTACGAAAAGTTGCGCATACAACAGGTATACATAACTATTTACGTGAATTGCTAATGCAAAATGCACTAAGAATATTTACACATTAATACACATTTAGAAATATTTAACGCAACTGCTTTTAATGTGTTTATTTTAATTAACATGCAGCGAAAATGAAAAGCATATTTAAACATACAAGAAGAAAAGCAAACAAATATCTTAGATAAGAGTGTTAATTAAACACTTAAAAGAAAATAGTAAGTTAAGCTGAAACGTTATGACATTTATAAGGTTTGATAAATAAATGAAATGTACAGATACATGTGTAGCTTCAAAAGCTACTTCACCAGTACACTAAGGCTTCGTGGTTTTCATTTGTAAGTTTAATGCAACAAATAAAGAAAGTACGTGGTTATTTTTATTGTATCATATATTAAGGTGCCAGCGGTTATGTAAACTGTTTAGTTACAAAATGTTATATCATTTTCATTTATTGAATATTTTCTTTAATCTTCTGCATGACAGAATATTATATTCATTGATTCTTATTAAATACTTACATGTTTTTTTTTACATTTGAAATTGTTAAATATGTCATATGGATGGGACAATTTGTTAATCAAATTCAGTGTGAATTTCCCAAATTATGAATTATAACTTTTTTAGCGTATAAAAAATCGTTGAGTAATTATTTTAATATGACCAAACACAAGAACATAATCAGACTATTCAAACCTCTACTGTATGATTATTTATCTTTTCTTTTTAAAAATAGATTTGATTACTTAATGGGCATGCATTAACCTTCGTACCCTGAATGGGTATGATCGACCCATAACTCTAATTTGTTTTATGCGATTCAAACCAGAACTTTTTTCATAAAGAAAGTTAAATGATAGATTCAGAGAAATAAGTCAATTAAATATATTAAAATGTTTTAAAAAACAATTCTGGTGTGAAATGTTTTTATCACGATTGAGTAAAACTTGAACAGGGTAGGAAGGTTAAAGAAAAATTATCACTCTTATATTTTTCAGTATTTTGGATTTTATTAAATGGTTGCAAAATTACGACACCATGCATTAATCGTATGGATATAACATGTTGCAAAAAAACCTTGCTGTAAGTTAATTAACACCGGAACCGCGGAAAATTTTACGCAAGTTTTATAAAAATACTTCAAAATAGAATTTTTTTATAATACTACTTAACTTATTGATTTAAACAGGGTGCGTAGTCTGGAAGCACCTTGTAAGGACCTTTTACCAGAATTTTTATGATGGGATATTTGTTTTATTTAACGAAAAAGAAATCCTTTTTCAGATGTAGCAACCAGTACTTTAAAGAATTTCTGATACTAAAAGAATTAAAATCCTCTGAGTTTCTTGATGACTACGCACCCTGTTTAAATTATTTTTATGTTGCTTATATTTATCATATTTTATAAGGAATTTTCTGGTTCGAATCGTTATATTCTAATTTGATACGGGTCAAAATGACCCCCCACCGCGGTTCTAGTGTTAAAATAACATAAAAAATCCATCCTTCCGAAAAAGGATTTTTTTGTGAAATTTTGCTTTATAAATAAATATTTTTTGTTAGAAATCCATGAATGGCTAGAAAAAAATGTCATTAAAGGATAAATTAAAATTAGTTCACAAAACTTCAGAATATACGATGATTTTGTAAAAACTTTTCATTACTTTAAAGATAACATTGTTCTTCAGTATCTTGGAGATAAATTTTTATTTCTCCTCCTTTTTACAACTTGAAATACTTACATCACTTGTTACATTTTAACAAAATCATGAGAAAAAGTTGGTTCTTTAATATATAGTACAACTGTAGAAATTATTAGTCTTTTGACGTGTTTAGCGTCGTTGCAAATAACAGTTTAACTCAAAATTTCATTCATGTCAATCGTTTAATTCATTACTCATTCATTTCAAATGAAAAACATTATAAATTACCCAAAATATTTCTCTGTTGAAAAACATATGCATTACAATCTGTACACCATTTATATCTCCCTACACCTTGAACAGAATAAACGTAAAAAAAAGTTGCCACTTTTTACATTGGTTGCCGGTATTATTGTCTGCATATATAAACAAGCAAGAAAAATCTTTCGTTAAGCATAGATTATGAAGCACTTTTCAACGCTTGATGAAATCTTTAACTAAACTTCATTATTTAGGTAAATAAGAATATAAAGCCAAATATATATTCCAGTACTATTGAACAGTCCTGTATTTGATTTGTCAGCTAATATACATACTATATAATGGGAAAGTTTAGCAAAAGATGTCTAGTAGCTTGAAATTTCTCTTTCAGCAATGTATACTAATAGATGAAAACATACTTGAATACTTTGTTCAACCTTGTAGTTTGCCTGGTACCTTTATTACACATCAGTCTTAAGATGAAATTTATTAAAAACTAAAAGACTCATAAAGCAACTGAATTACTTTTTTAAAAATTATCATTCATAGGCTCCAGGTACCCAATTCTCTTATGTGGTCCTGTATATCATCTTATCTATATTCTGCAAACATTTCTTAGTAAATTTAATGCAGTTCAGCGTAAAAATGCACAATTTATTAAGAATCAGCTTTTAGTAATTTATGCTCATATTCAGTAACATTGACGAGTTCTTTTGGATAGCCCTGTATATTAACTGTAGCATTTATACACACCATATAATGTGTATAAATTTAGTGAAACTTATACGCGCAAATAATAATTAAAATTCATTTCATCTATCCATCAGCTATCATCGGATACATATACAGTACTTCGGAAAGAATGTACTATTTGGAATCTTTTGTGTGTCCCTGTAAATACTATGTACTTTATATTAGGGAAGGCAGTATGGTTTAATTTATACTAAGCCTCATTGAGATACATCAATTTTATTATACATGAAACAGCTTAATATATTTAAAATATATCACACACAATTCCCCCTTTTACCATTATCTAATGGAATTCTTTTGTGTGGCCCTGTAAATGAATAGTAGCTACATTTTCACCTTATATTTTATAGAATGCATATTTTAATATGTTTGACAGGGTATAACATCTTTAAAATTCCTTTGAAACGATTTTTCCCCATAGGCCGTTATGTAATGGGAAACTTTTGACTCGCCCTGTAGATAAACTAATCATGGTAGAATCTTCATTTTCAAAAGGGCTTGTGATAGGGTCAACGCCAATAACGTCCTAAAATTTCATGGCAATCCGAGTATATTAACGATTTTCCCCCATAGGCCGTAATGTAATGGGAAACTTTTGATTCGCCCTGTAGCTAAACTAATCATGGTAAAAACTTCATTTTCGATAGGGCTTGTGCTAGGGTAAACATCAACAACGTCCTAAAATTTCATGGCAATCCGAGTATATAACGATTTTTCCCCATAGGCCGTAATGTAATGGAAATTTTTGATTCTCTCTGTAGATAAACTAATCTAGGTAGAAACTTCATTTTCAATAGGATTCGTGCTAGGGTAAAAGTCCATAACGTCCTAAATTTTCATGGCAATCCGAGTATATTTACATTAGTTAGAGCGCGGACAGACAGACGACCAGACAAACCGAATGCATAAGCACTTTTCAACTTTGTTGGAAAGTACTAAAAACACTATAAAAAACATAGAGGTAACAAATAACTAAACATTTTCTAAATGTTCTAAAAATACATCTTATTTTATATAAACTGTACTGATGGTGAAGTACCAACTTTAGTAGAACTTCTGTGCGATGTTTAAAAAAGTGTCCCGTCCTTAATTTTTATACACTAGTGTATGTATTTTAAACATATGTAATTGTTGATATAAAAACTAATTCTGTTTCTGCATAAAATTTCATAAAAGATTTATTTATATTAAAAAAATACATTAGTAAATAAAGGGTGTGTATAGGCAAAGAAATAGTGAATAGGTTGCCAGAAATTATATAGCCAAATTTCCTCCTTTGTCAAGACCCTTAAACGGGAAAAATATCGGGATTTAATTTTTGTATCCGTCTATATAAAGCGCGAAATTTTTCTAGTGTCACGATCTTGGCATACTTTTCAAAGTTTGGCATAATAAGGACCTCAGAAGTATGAATTTTGAGAAAAGATATAAACAACTACGAAAATAAAACTAAAGAACTTTTAAGTTTACTTACATTTTCTATAAACATTTTATTCATGCTTGTTCTTGCTGTTTTTTTATGTACTACACTTTTTTCTGTTTGAATACAAAAACAGTTAAATAGCTTCTGTATATTAAATAAATTCTATAAATGCTAAAAAAATATTTGTTTATATGAAAAGTGAATAAGTTTTCATAAAATATTTTGCCAATTATCATTTTCTCGCCAAGCCATTTTCTCTACCTCGCTAAGTCCCCTATATTGGAAAAAAACATACCACATTTAAATCCGGCTGTTAAGAGATCAGATACTTACAACGCCGTGTTGTGGTGTTTATGTTATAAATAGTATCAGTAAAAAAATGTAAAGACTTACATTTTCATAGGGAAGAATTCCATATCCCAATCCGAATGGCGAAAAAATCGAAAATGGCGAGTAAAAGCCCTTTTAGTAACTTATCGTATTTCTCAAGATGGCGGAAAAAACATGACTTTCAAATAATTTATAAGCATATATAGTACTACTTGGTTAACCCATCAACTAAAAAAGTACCGCCGAACTAACAGATTAAATGCCAATAATGATGATAGAAAATGTCACATTCCTATAATATAAAACTCGTATCACGTGTTTGTTACACCATCAAGTGATTTTTAATATGAGGTTTTATTTGTATTCTTTTTAATGTTATATTAAATTATTTGTTTTTCCTTTATTCAAAAATAAAATTACGTCAATTTGTTACATTTGGCAAAAAGTAATTTCTTTAATTTGTCGAATTGCATTATTTGGCGAAATTTGTTACGGGATAACCAAGTAGTACCGCATATATTTATTTAATAAGCACATATGTCACATATTAGAAAAATATACGATGTACATACAAATATTTGTATATACGCTACTGGCCATTAAAATTGCTACACCATTTGGACGACATGCTACACACATGAAATTTAAACGACATGAAGAAGATGCTGTGATATGAAAATGATTAGCTTTTCAGCGCATTTTGACAAAGCAGGTCCCTGGAGTTTCGAGACAAAAGCCTCCCTATCGGGTAGTAGCATACGTCTCAGTATTTGTCAACCAACGAACCAACCAACAAAGCAGGCGCTGGTAGCGACACCTACAATGTGTTTAAATGAGGAAATTGTTCAGCCGGTTTCTCACACAGAAATTGAATTTGAGCGTTGTTGCCTGGTGAAAAATTGTTGTCGTGACCCGTATAACCCCTTGTGGCGCAGTGGTTTCGTAGATAAACCACTTAATTTTAATTCCCAAATGCCACATTGACACCGGAATTTTGTTTAAAAAAATTGCTGGTTATTGAATGCGTGAAATATAGCGTTTTCTTATTTACAAATAAAGTTGTTTTCAAATTCCGGTGTGAGTCATTATTTTCAATACTTAAACAATGAATTTGCCCTGCCCCGCAAAGGGTTAAGAAGGAAAAATGCATACCAGGACCCATACCTTGTTTCTGACTTTGATAAAGGTCGAATTGTAGCCTACCGGGATTGCAAATCGTATCGCAGTATTGCTGCTCGCGTTGGTCGAGATCCAATGATTGTTCACAGAACATGGAATCAATGGATTCAGGACGATAATACGGAATGGAGTGCCGAATCTCAACGGCTCCGTATCACTAACAGCTGAGAAGACAGGCATGTTATCCGTATGGCCGTAATGGATCATGCAACCACGTTACCACCCTGAGTGAAGAAATTGGGTCATTTGCAAGACAAAAAATGTCTGCACGAACAGTTCGACGACATTTGCAGCAGCATGGACTCTCAACTCGGAAACCATGGCTGTGACTTCCCTTGCCGCTGCGTGATAGACAGGTATGCCTTCAATAGTGTGATCAACGACGAACCTGGGTGCACGAATGACGAGGCATCATTTTTTCGGATGAATCCAGGTTCTATTTACAACATCATCATAGTCGAATCCGTGTTTGAGGCATCGTGGTGAACGCACATTGGAGCGTGTATTCGTCATCGTCATACTGGTCCATAACCAGGCGTGATGGTATGGAGTGCCATTGGATACACATCTTGGTCATCTCTTGTTCGCATTGACGGCACTTTGAACAGTGTACGTTGCATTTATGATATTTTGCGTCCCATGGCTCTACCCTTTATTCGAGGCTTGCGAAACTCTATGATTCAGCAGGCTAATGCTCGACCGCATGTTTCCGGAACTGTAAGGACCTTCCTTGATACGGAAAATTTTCGGCTGTTGCACTCGCCAGCACGTTCCCAATATCTCTCACCAACAGAAAACGTCTGGTCAGTGGTTGCCGAGCGACTGGGTCTTACCATACGCCAGTCACTGCGGTTGATGAACTGTGGCATCGTGTTGTAGTTACATGGGCATATGTACCTGTACATACCATCCAATCTCTGTTTGATTCATTGCCCAGGCGTGTAAGTGCTGTTATTACTGCCCGAGGTGGTTGTTCTGGGTGCTGATTTCTCACGATCTATGCTCCCAAATTTCTTGAAAAATTAATCACTTGTTATTTATATCATAGTGCATTTGTCTAATAAATATCATTTTGTTATCTGCATTTCTTCCTGGTGTAGCAATTTTAATGGCCAGTAGTGTATATATGTACATATACATTTGAGATATATCTCTCTATATATGTAATTATATGCAGATATACATAATATATGCACCTATAAATGTGTATTATATACTTACACTTTTATGATTTTAAATATTTCATATATTTATTGTGTCAAATTAAAACAAAGCTATAAATTTTACTTAAAAATATATGCTAAGTGCAAATAAAAAAAATATACACAAAAAACAATGCCGTGCCAGTAGTGAAAAAGCAATCCAAAATCGCTAAATATCGCAACTATATCGACTCATTAATGGCCAAAAAAAGACAAAAAATCTGAACAACATATGCAACTAGTCCTTTTTATATATTTTATTTTAAATTCCAATACCAAATATTTTGAAAAAAAAACCTCTTAAATACGTGGTGTTTAAATTAAATTGCGATGAAATTTACTATGGGATATTAATGCTTTCCAATGTGAATTTCGGCAAATTAGCCAGCTATTGCCAAATTGGCTTCATGTTGTCACCAAAAGTTTTTCACAATTTGAGCGATTTTGTAGTAACCCTGTTATTGGTATTTTTCAACAATTACTCATGACGTCATTACAATGAAGCGGTCCTACCGGAATTATGAGACACATCCAGACTCTGATTTTATATAAATAGATACTAACAAGGAAGGCCTCCATACGGGCATACTCCGAAAATCTGAAAAAAATACAAAATGTTCTTCTCATGAGGATATATACGTTTATAAAAAATTTGGTGGAACCTCCGTACAGCGTCCGTAAAAAAATGAAAATTTCGTTATTTGGAAATTTATCATCGATTGGCTATAGAATGCAGTTTGAAAAAATACTTATTTACCTCAAATACGCTTTAAGGACAAAAAGTTTCATGTTGAACTTGTTTAGGTAAATATAATTTAAATAACTTTAATTTTGCCAGTTTTAGTTTCTTATAAGTATAATTTTGTTATATCGATATTTATGTGTATTTATATTCAAATTTAACCATAAAATTTGCGATTTAAAACGGAATTCATGATTTAAATTCATTAAAATTAATTTAAAGCTCAATGTCCAACTGAGCATTGTTAAGTCAATTTCGTTGCTATTTTAACATCTGGCTTTTAATTTTGAATACGCTCAAATGTATGAAAATATTTTTTTTCAATATAAATTTTTTTATATATGAAAATATTTTTCCAGTGCTAAATTATAAATTATAGCAGCAAACAATATATATATTCAATACAGGATATGTATATATATGTATGTGTATATAATATATTGAACTCTTTCATTGTTTATGTTTAATTTTATTAAATACTATTTACACGCATTCTAAAAATCCAGCAGTTTTCATTTGCATTAAATCGGTTGCTTTTGGCGAGAAAAAGTGCTGCTTGCCAAATCGCGTGATATTCACGCCAAATATTTGAAAGTTTTTTATTTTTTTACATAATTTCTATTGTGATTCCGCGACTAATTTTGACTGATCCGTTATTACATACATAAGTAGCTTAATTAGCACTTTTTTCAAAAGTTTCTAAAAATGCCCAGTATGGTGACCTTCCTTAAAAGATAATTTTCGTTGTATCATATATTAGGTAGTGAGCGGTTATGTAAACTGTTTAGCTACAAAATGTTGTACTCTCTGCAATTATCGAATGCTATTATTTTTCTGCATAACGAAATGCCAGATTCATTGATTCTTATTCAATACTTGTGTGTCTTGTACATTAGAAATAGTTAAATATTTTCAAGTTGAATCGGACAAATTTTAAATAAAACTCAGTATCAATGCTTTATATTACAAATTATAAATTCAAACTATATTAGTGTATAAGAATTTTAAAACAATCTTGAGTATTTTTCTTAATATGAAAAAAAAGAACATAATCAAACTAATTATGGTGAATATGCAAAGTATTCAACTTTTATTCCCATGGCTGGTAAATCAGAAATTATGAGTTAATTAAGTACTTATAAAGGGTATAGCCGGGTTTCTTAGTAAAATATGCCCTTGAGTCAACTACATCGAGTCCTACATGGATCGCTAGCCCATAAAAATAAATGTATTTCTCCCCAGATTTTTGTTTGTGTCTTAAGACCATGGGGGGTAATGGTCCTAAATGCCTGTTTTGGAAAAGAGCGCATTGTGACGAAAATACTAAGCAGATTTCTACGAAAAAATAAGGGATGTAAAAAACCACCATACGAATATTTGACAATTATTTCAGATTTTTTTTAAACAAAAGAACAAGTTTTCTAACATTTTTACTGTTTTTAAATGTCCATTTTAATTAAAAATAAACCGAAATTTCTGAGTGACCTCCTTAATTTTTTTGTATGAAATACTATGAGACATGATGCATATTCACTATCAATTACAACTTTCTGCGTATGTTGCATCATATTAAAAAAAGGGCAAAATGATATTACGGCGGAAATGTGGGACGTGTCTCGGATAAATTTCACGCCTTCTTTTAAAAATACCGTGTGAATTAATACGTGAGATTTGAAAAGAAGGCGTGAAATTTGTCGAGACACGAACCACAATACCACCGGATTATGATTTTGACTTTTTTTAATATGATGCACCATAAGTAGAAAGTTGAAATTGGTAGTGCATATGCATCATGTCTCATAGTATTTCATGCAAAAAAATTAAGGTGGTCACTCAGAATTTCAGTTTATTTTTAATTAAAATGTTCACTTAAAAGCAGGAAAAATGTTAGAAAACTTGTTCTTTTGTTTAAAAAAATCTGAAAAAATTGTCAAACATTCGTATGATGGTTTTTTACATCCCTTATTTTTTTTGTTGAAATTTGCTTAGTAGTTTCGTCACAATGCGCACCTTTCCAAAACAGGCATTTAGGGTCATTGCCCCCCATCGTCGTGCGATACAAACTTAAAACTGGGGAGATATGAATTTCTTTTTATGGGCTATCGATCCATGTAGGACTCGATGTGGTTGACTCAAGGGCATATTTTACTATGAAACCCGGCAATACCCTTTGTGTAACGCAAGTATTTTTAATATGATGAATATAATATGATATTGTAATACGATGATTAGAATAATACCCGAGTAGCAAACCAATATTGGTCCAACGTTGCGCCAATATTTCATTAATTGGAAATATTGCCAACAAAACGTCAATATTGCTCCAATATTGGGATGTTTACATTTTGCCCTTCTTTAGCCAATATCTGCAGCCAATATTATGTCAATATTGGGGTTTCATTGGAAATATTGCCAATAAAACACCAATATTGTACAAATATTGGCGTTACATTGGAAATATTTCAATGAAATTCTAATATTTAACCAATATTGGCGTTTTATTGGCAATATTTCCAATGAAACCCCAATATTGGCATAATATTGGCAACAGATATTGGCTAAATAAGGGCAAAATTTAAACACCCCAATATTGGAGCAATATTTCATGTCAATATTGCGCCAATAAGCCAATATTGCTCCAAGATGCAGCCAATATTGGTCCAATATTGTTTGGCTACTGGGGTAATATTATGAAGCTGAAGATTGTATTAACTACTAATTAGATTATCTTGAATGCTTCCTCTTGAACTATAAGTAAATATCGCTGGGGATAACAAAGCAACTGTTTCGAAAATAGGTTAAGACATAACATATTTTTTTAAGTTAAATCTTGTCGAGAAAAAACAAGGCACTTTACATTTTAGTGTCAATTCTGTTGAAAAACTGGAAACAAGAAACTAAAGTGTTAATGAGAATTCTAAAGTTGATATTCAAGCTGATTTTGAATTCATGGTACAATTTTTAATAGTTTTACAGGACAACAATGTTGCCAGATGGGCTACTTTTTTTAAATTCAGATTCTTGATTGGTACCACTTTTTACAAATGACGAAATGTGCCTTATTCAATGACATGATAATTAAGGCGAAAACTAAAGGTAATTTACCGTTTCAAAAAAAGTGGTGCCAATCAACAAATCCGAATTATAAAAAAAGTAGCCCACTGGCAACACTGCAGGACACCCTAGCAATCATTAACTGTATAGGAATGTTTGGCCGATAGTGACACGCTGAAGTAAAAACACCAGGGAACTTTTTTGGTAATTTTTTATTTCAAAACTTCATATTAATACCAGAAAATTCCTGTAGTATTCTTATTTTTATTTAAGACACACATTTCATGATTACCTAAAGAAAACATTCTTTGAAAATTCCGGTGTGAAATTGAAAAGTCTGAATTAAAAAATTTCAATACTCTTTCTCTTCATGCATTTCTTTTGTTCGGCAAATTTACTAGTTTTACGAATTTTTTTTTAAATTCAAAATTTTCGATTTCATGCCCGAAGTTTTCAAACAAGAATTCTTCTTCTTGGCGTAATCATGAAATTTATGTTTTAATTAATGGAAAGAATAATATAGGATTTTTTTGGTATGGATGAGAAATTTTAAAATAAAGTAAAAGTGCCAAATTGACCCCCTGCTATTTGTACCTCAAAGCTTCACTTGCGCCCATATATTCCTGTACAATAAATGATTGTTACAGAGCTTTAAACAAACTTCTAATGTTTGTACCATGAATGTATAATCACCCTGTATTTTCATAAGTTGTTCCTCTTTAATTATGAGTGTCACAATATTCATTGTTCTTATTAATATATCGAAGAATTTAAGCGTAGTAGAAGCTCTGATTTTAATTTTGTAGAGCTTCTTAATGGATTCTTCATGATTATAAGGAAATGTTTTGAGGGTTTTATAATTATTTTAACATTATGAGAGTGAATACCTGTTAAAAATACGGGATACAAATTGTCATACGCGAAATATTTGTATGAAATATATATTATGTAAAACATGCCACATATTAAACCCTGGAGGGGCGCAATTTGCAAACGGTTAATTATAATGCATAAATAGCCAACTGGTACCAATATTTTTTAGTACAATTTTGATGTCATAATATACGTGAAGAATCGGTTTTGATTACTTTAAACTGAATTTGTTCGTAAATTGCGGTAGGAATTAATTATTTAAACATTTTTGGAGCACAATTTTCTAGCCCGTGAAGGGGTTAAGCATTCAGATCATTAGTCGAGAGGAGCATTTATCCCGAATAATAGTTTAGACTTATGAAAACCTTTCTTCATCCACCTGTGAGCTGAAACCATATATTTATTGCGGCTGAGAATAATAGATAAAGTGTAGATAGATAATAATAGAGACCAACAGGGCTTCCGTTGAACAGTTTTTTTTGAAAACCAGTAATTTTCCCCAATGAAATTCATGGTAGGTTTCTACAGCAGTTATAAGTAAAACGATATTCCTGGTTTGTTTCTACAAAATTTGTAGAGGAGGTTTTTTAAAAAAATAATCTAGTGTTTAAAAAAAGGACGAAATGGGATCACTGACAAGTTTCGTTGGAATTTTTCTACCAAGAAATTCTTCGGTACCAGTTATTTTTATAAAAACTTTCTGAGTAAACAAGGCGAATTTCGCGTGTTTAACCTAGATTTATTTTTGCATTAAAAAAAGACTGTTTTCGCTCATGGAAAATTTCCAGAAGCGTAATAAACCTGCACTGAGTGCAGATGGTAAATAAAGATTTTGCTGACAAGTTGCTCTTTTCCAAACGCGCATAAATATAGTATAACATTAATTAGTATAACATTAATTAGTATAACATTAATTAGTAACATTAATTAGTAAACATTAATCATGTAACTATCACAAGGCTCACACTGTTCCGTTGTTTTAAAAACCAGTGATTCTTTAGAAAGAAATTGAGCCTAGATTTCTGCAACCAATTAAAAGAAACCGTTCTACTGGCATATTTCTACGAAAATTATAAAGAAGATTTTTTTAATTAAAAAAAAACGGTTTAGTTGTTCAATAAATGGTATTTTAAAAACGTACAAATTGGGGATAATGCACACTAAACTAAAGAGGAAATATAAAATTGGGAATGAAAATCAACAATGTAATTAATTTATCACTCTCGATAAGACAGAAATATACAGATATTACACTGATTTTTTTTATTATAACGTTTTCTTCGGTTTGCCTCTCTGTTATTTTGTGATTTCTTAGTATCGTTCATTTTTCTACAGATAATCAGATCAAATATTAAATTTTACTTTTTTAAAGATTAAATATTCTCTATTCCGCAACGAAAATAAACACACACTTTCAGTATGGCAATTTCTAGATTAAATAAACACACTTCTAATCGCGTCTAATATTACCTTTTATGATTATTTTTTTTTTACTTTTTAAAGCAGGTATTTTAAGGTCATTAAAATAATAAAATAAGTTCATTCTTTAAATTTATATAAAATATCTCTCCCTTCAAAGTAATTTTTGCTGACTTCCATGGTTTGCTACCTTTTTATACAGACGTGTTTAAAAATTTGGACAATTACGGTATATATAAAATATATTTTTTTGCCGGCAACTGTTATATAATTTAATGAAATACAAAGAAAATACTTTTATTTAACCCTTTCGTGGTTATAAGCGCGTATACGCGCCCAGAATACCACTTAATTTGAATTGCGAAATGCCATACTGACACCGGGATTTTTAAATGAAAATTTAAATTTTACAAAGAACGTAAAAAAAAATTTATATATTATGAAATAAATTTGCTTTTAAATTCCGGTGTCATTCAATCATTTTAGTATTTTATGAATAGAAGTGCTTTAACCGTCAAAGGGTTAAATATACGTTGGTTATTTACTCTTTGAACTCTGTTGTTTCCGCTGCGGCGACTATGTAAGGTGAATTGAAATCTCTATTCTTCCGCATCAGCAACATTGTAGGGTAAGTTGAAATCTCTGTTGTGCCGCAGAAGCGCCATTGTAAGGTAAGTTCAAATCGCCGTTGTGGCTGCTGCAGCGGTTCATTGCACGATTTTCTTTTGGCACTAGTAAGAAAGGGAACAAATTTGCCTTATTTACTTACAGTATAGTTGAAATTGTGTACTTAAGTGAAACTTCCTTTAAAAAAGATATGCCAACCGAATAAAATTTGTCCAATGACGCGGAATAGCCCACGATCAAAATAAAGCAGAGTTGCTGGTAGCCCAAACTCAAAATGACGCAGAGTGCAAAGAATTAAATAATGCAATTACTTTGTTATGAAATTACCATATATTAGGTTGTGCCAAACGTTTCTTTAGCTTTGTTGCAAAAAATAGACCAGGAAATTTCGATAAATGCAATATTTTTTAATGCTTGCGTCGATCGACCTTCGTCTATCTTTCTGGTAGTCTAATAACAACATATTTCCAAAACATTTTTGATTTGGGGGCGAAATTCTTACCGAGTTCATTTTCCATGTCGTTCAAAGATTTTATTTTTTTGTAAATAGAAGCGAAAGAAACAAATAATAGTCGAACGGAACAATGTCCTAAAAAGTAGACCCAATTTCTCCAAATAAATGCCAAAACTTTCCAGCTTTAGCGTCAGGAATGGGACCCTTGTCTCAACTGGGTCAGTAATTTTTTCGTTCGTGGTTGCTATAAGGTATCCAAATTTCATCCACGACTACTTTTTAGAAAAAAATGGGTATTTATGATGTTGAAAATGCGATTTACAACCTCGCTAACAGGTCATGAGCAGGTCATCCACTTGCAACTATTTTACCACGCTTTTATTAACTTCACTTGTATGTTTGTGAGTTTCTGAGTTTGTAACTCTCCTTATTTTATGTATGTTCACCTATTACTCCGAAACCATGCAACCGATTAACTTGGTTTTGGTGTTAAATGAAAGATGATGCTCTCGAATTGATACCACTTCTGTTTCATCGAAATTGGTTCAGTACTTTTTTAGTAATTAGGCAAAAACTAATAAAATTAGTGATTTTTCGCTAATTAAAAGTGTTGAATACGTTCACTGAATGGAGTGTAGACAGCATGGCCGAGCGGTCTAAGGCGCCGGATTGAAGCTCTGTTTTTCGAAAGAGATTCTGGGTTTGAACCCCACTCCTGACATTATTTACATCTATGTAAAATTAAAAACAAAATTCCGCATTATAATTTTTATTTTTAACCGGCTTCAGAAAAGGAAGAGGAAGTTATCAATTCGACGCGTATGTATTTTTTTTCTATGTATGTTCACCAACTACTCTGAAACTATCCAACCGATTAATTGGTTTTTGTATTAAATATAAATATAGTTTAAAAAAACTAAAAACCACGCTTTTAAAGTAATCAAACTAAAAAGTGAAAAATAAATATAGTTTAAAAAAACTAAAAAACACGTTTTTTAAGAATATCAAACTAAAAAGTGAAAAATAATTCGTACTATAAGCTGAAAACGAAAATAGATGAAAAATACTATATTACTATAAAATCATTGTTATTATAGAAATCAATTAATAAGCAATAAATAAAATTATCGGGGAAAAAAAAGCGTGGGGTGCTTCTTAATAACTGATAGATGGAGCATGGTAGATGGAGCACCTCAATCTTTTTTTCCACGATAATTTTGTTTATTGCTTATTAATTGATTTCTATAATAACAATGATTTTATAGTAATATAGTATTTTTCATTTATTTTCGTTTTCAGCTTATAGTACGAACTATTTTTCACTTTTTAGTTTGATATACTTAAAAAGCGTGATTTTTAGTTTTTTTAAACTACAGTGAAACCTCCAAATAAGGGACACTCCGAATAAAGGACACCTCTATTTAAAGGACAGAAGTTGATGTCCCATAGATGTCCCTTATTTGAAGTTTTCACTCAGTAAGAAACTCCGAATAAGGGACACCTCTATTTAAGGGACAAAAGTTGCGGTACCATAGGTGTCCCTTATTTGGAGGTTTCACTGTATATTTATTTATATTCTATTCGCATCAATGCTTTTAAAAACACGTTCTGTAGTACTTTTCTTTAGCAAATTTTGTCAAAGTGTAAATAAAAGATTTCTATTTTCAGAAAGTGGCGCCAGCTGAATTTAAAAAAAGAACATTAATTGCATAAAAAGCATTTGGGACAATTCTTGACTGCGAAAAACAAATCCTTTGCGTTCAAATGAGATGTTCTGACGCATCTTCTTTACTCTTCAGTCATTGCTCTATCCGATTACTATTTTCTTTTTGCTCTCAAAAATTCTCTTCACAAAAAATAACTGTTTGAATGGCATTAAATTCTAACAGTATGAAATAGCATAACGTAGTATGATTCAAAACTTCGGGGAAATATTGTAAAAACATTTCTCTGGATAGTTCACAGCACCGAAGTATATCCATCTTCAAATTAGTAACCATGGGCGACGATAAACCTCTGCCAGCGTTCGTAAATCTTCTGGAAACATCGCTGGAAGCCATTTTTGCCACTTCCCATAAGGCTTCTTTCGATGTTCATCGAACCTATAGTGACTAAAAACGACGTCCCTGTAAATGTTTTTCCATTGATGGGAACAGGTAAAAGTCACACGAATCTATGTCCTGTTGATAGAGGAGATGCAGAAGCACATATGTGCGAGTTTTGACGAGGTTGTCCAACGCGTTTATCGTCTTCGATGGATTCTCTGTCCTCTTTAACCTTCCTACCCTGTTGAAATTTTACTCAAACTTGAATAAAATATTTCACACCAGATTTTTTATTAAAATCCATTTCAGATACGTATTTAATTTAAATCTTTGTGTTATCGATTTAATTTACTTTAAGAAAAAATTTCTGGTTTCAATCGAATGAAACGGATTATAGGACTGGGTCGATTAGACCCATTCAGGGTAGGAAGTTTAAAACGCCGATGCCATTCATAAACCTTGTGTCTCAACATTGTAGACTCAATTGTACACCTTTCTTAGCATTTCAAAAGTCTCCATTTGTGTTTCACCCAACTGTTGACAGAATATAATGCTGCAACGCTTTTCAAGAAAAGCCAGCAAAGCGAAGCAAAGATAAATAACTTCGGAAGATAACAACTGCGCGTGCGGGACACATGATATGGACTAAACCAGCATGAGCAAGTAGGGAAGACTTGGGAAAATACATTTTAGACGGTTTTACTTTAGCCACTTGCTTTCGTTGTCAAGAATGGCCGTTTTCCCCAAAATTTTTAATCGTACAACGTATGTACTTCAATAAAGTCTCACCGTTTTCGAAATTTGCTTGAATTATGAAAAATGAAGATGAATGAATGAAAAATGCTCAAAGCAATGAAGAAACTTTTGGGACAACATAATACATTTAGATATTAAGAGCAAATTACTTTTCGTGAGGTCAAAGATTTATCAGTAAAATGATATAAATGAATTTATCAGTTTAAAATTCTACATAATAAATTCTGTCATAGATATTATTCTATTAAACATTTCTGCTTTCACAATATATGTACTATTCTATACACTCTTTTTTTTCTTCAAAAATGAAGAAAATTCATTGCCTCAATTTAAAATTCAGCACACACTACCCTCACTTATTATTTGATCAGCGGATTATACGCCAGAAATTACGGTAATTGGAAAACTTTGGCGATTAAAAAGAGCATCATTTTCACTAAAATATTACTGGTGCACAAAAAGCCGAACACTTGGCAACTCTGCTTATAGTAAACCTCAAAATACATAAACATTTCATGGTAATGTATGAAGGAAGACAGACGTCAAACAAACTGAATTTATAGCCAGTTTTAAACAAGATTGAAAAGTTTTAAAGACAACGAAAGTTCAACAATTTTGGATGTTAATTACGGAACGAGGAATATTAAACTAGTATAGAACCCGCAAACAATCAACTTTTATGATTTACAAATATCACATAACCGGTATTTTCGGTCAGAAGTTTTCTTGATCACAGGCATTCAATTGAAAATGGATCAAGTTGGCAACGTGATAAATTAAAAGTATATATTTAATAACATTTATGTAAAAACTGGTGAGAAACAGATTGTTACATTTCTCTGTTTACATTTACAAAATTTTCGATAGGCTTGAAATAAAATATTCCTGAAATCTTACCAAAAAAGTATGAAAAGTAAAATTCTTATAAATTAAAATTAAAATTAATTTATTATTTATATAAATTAAATTAAGTGGGGTATATTTTATCCAACCACCCTTCCAGGGGTTAGAGCAATTATTTAAAAAAGAAAATACTTTATAAATTGCAATTCTGAAATAAATTTAAAAAAGAATTGGCGAAAGAGATGGTACAAATTATGGAGTTAAGAAGTTATATTTATACTGCCAAGATTTTTCTATTGCATGGTATTAAAAATGTTTGGATCAGAATAAGTCTTCTAAAGATAAAATTCTTCAAAAAATAAAAATAAGTTGACTGTAGTAGTACTATAATAGCATCAGAATCTGAACTAACCAAAATGTGAAAACACCGTGAGAAAATACAATTACCACTGTCCACATTGTCATTGTATGACTTATGAAAATAGTTAAATCTACCAACACGTGTTGAAAACGACCTAAGAATACATCTCAGTTACTTTACAAAAAATGACAAACCTTATGTCACATGAGAGTTTGTGATGTGAAGAAATAGATTCGACATTTTTGGAAACCATTGAAAGCATTACTTTTTCTACATTTACTGTAATTTTCGAAGTAAAATCCCCCAGATCAAAGAAATCTGTTTGGACCCATAAATTTTATTTAGTTTTTGAAACTAAATATTTACCATAATTTAAAGAGTTATATTTTATTGAAAATAATTTCTGGAGAGAAAAATGATTGATTAATCCGCGGATTATACGGTAATTTAATGAATGCGAGGCACAGTCACAACACATATACTCGCTGTGCCAGTGTTGCCAGTGGGCTACTTTTTTTTAAATTCAGATTTCTTGATTGGCACCACTTTTTTGAAACGGTAAATTACCTTTTGTTTTTGCCTTAATTGTTATGTCATTGAATAAAGCACGCTTTGTCATTTGTAAAAAGTGGTGCCAATCAATAATCTGAATTAAAAAAAAGTTGCCCGTCTGGCAACAATGCGCTTTGCAATTATAGTATAACTCGCTGTGTAATTTCCTCAGTTTTTATCGTAATAATGTTGCTAAAATAACTGTTGTGAGAAAAAAAGTGAAAATTAATCAGCGAGATTTAACGAGTGTTTTCACTTTTCATAACATGATTTCTGAATTACTATAAGTGGAATTTCAAACATTATATTAGACTGTATGATAATTACTTTCGTTTTTAGCTCAAAGATTGTCAAAGACCCAGAACAAATGTGTCCGCACGTATTGTAAGTACGTACGCAGAGTGATAACTCTTGAAAGAAATATTCGATTTGCGTCAATTTTTTCTTGTTTCATCCTGTTCAGACTTTTCCCTGATTAGTTTCGGGGATCCAAGGATTAAGGGGTGATAAGGGTGGGGGGGGGGTGATACCGTTTGTTTAGGCAAATCAGTTTTTCATGCAGAATTATTCGATTTGTTTAAAATCTAGTGTGTCAGTTTATTCAGATTCTTTGATCAAATTTGGTAGTTGATTGGCAAATCTTATATGCATAAAGAGGTGAAATTGGCCTACCCACTTAAATTTAGACAGATAGATGTTCATGCACAGTTATTCGATCCAAATCTGATAAGTTCAAAAGGGTTAATGTCTCGGGTCACGGTGATTTGAAATGTTGATCGCATTTAATTTACTAGGGTAATATTAAAATCATAAGAGAAATAACTGATGAATCACCAGATTGCTCTTATTTACTTATTGTGGTAATGCTTTTAAATAAATACATAGAACAACATTTAGCAACAAATTAAAATAATTTTAAAATCCTACAATCAATCACAATCAATTCTACAATCTTGTTTCACAGCTTTCAAACTACATTATCAGTTTTACAATTTAAGATGTGCATAGTAATTTTATCTCTGGTTTAACCGTTTTCGAGATTTAACAGATAAAATTGGAACAAATGTGTAAGATTATTTGACATTTTATGAAAAAACATCCATAATTTATAAATGCTATAGGGTAAAAAAAAAAACCCGTTAACACAAAGAACAATAATAACAGATTTAGATAGCACAGCAAGAAAATAAACGCTATGAAAACGGGGTGATTAAGTGTAACATCCTCTATCTATGAAAATATATCACAGGTTATCTATGAAATTCCACAAAAACAAAATCAAACTTTAGGTCATTAAACATAATATCCTATCATGATTCCATAAAAAAATATTAAACCATATCAAGTTTTTGTAAAGGAAGCATAAAAAAATTAATGGTTAAATTAATCACCAGTCAAGAAACTATTCGTTTTTCCATTTGCTTTTTGTAACTTATCAGCTATGACTAACATAGTAAATGATACATATTTAAAATTACCAATAATATTCTGAATGCAAAATAAAGGGAGAAACTAGTTATTTTGCAAAATAATTATTTATATTTGTCACCATGTATAGGGGAAGATGGGGATACTTGAGCCATTTTTTAAATTTTAATTTTTTAAAATTTTTTAGAATTTCTTAGAACGAAATAAAATATTGAAAATGAAAATTTGATATTTTTTCTTCAATTGAAAACCACTTTCAATTAATTTTGAACTATTTTTCTATGTCTAATAAATTTTTACTTTTTCTTTTACATTGTGGCTCAAGTATCCCCATGGAGGGGATACTTGAGCCAGATGTCACATTCGCACCAGTATTTTGCAAAGAAAAAAACCGATTTACAATATACGCGAAAAAATGCATTAAACCTTTTTCAAATAAATCTGGTCGAATTTTCTGGTGTCGTTGTGACATTTCAGAATTAAAATTTTGTGGTAGAAAATTCTACCAGCAGAGCTCAAAGGGTTAATCACCATACTTTAAAAATGGTACCAAGGTATATGATTTCTTTTTTACATGTTCAGAACTATAAATATGTTACCATGTTGCCAGTTTTAGAAAGAAAAATTTAACAACTGTAGAGATAAAGGGGGTGGCTCAAGTATCCCCTATGCTCAAGTATCCCCACTCTCCCCTACTTTATTTATGAAACGCCGAATTGAAATATTCAGTAAAAAGATTATCTTTAAAACTGATATGTTTTTCAGATAAAATATTATTGATCTGACGTTTAACTATTTCATGAAAAAATACCTCTGTTTCAGAATTGTTCATTCGGAAATATTTAATCATTAGTTTTTTGTTTAAAAGTATATTTAATATCTATTCACAATTTTATAAATTTTGGGTAAAGATTGCAGTCCAATGTAAACTGGTCTGGAATTTTCAATACTTCATTAAGTTTTATTGTAGATATACCGTATCAGAATTGCCATAGGTGAATTTTTTAACCCATTAACCCTTTCCGGCACACTGTGCCCGGTCTGGGATACCTAATTTTAATTCCAAACTTGAAAACGGCACCAGTAAAATTTTAGTAAAATTTTGCTTTTACAATAAAAGCTTAAATTAAGGAATTCAAAATATTTTAAAAATTCGTTTGTGAATTCCGGTGTCAGTCGATAATTTCTCATTTAAGTACAGATTTTGCCCGTGCCGGAAAGGGTTAATGCCTAGCGTCCTTTTTTAGGGAAGTTCATAAAAAAGGCATTAAAGCACTTTTCACACCAGTAAATAGAAAGATAAATAAGCACTATTTTTACGAGACAAATTCCTCAATATAAATAAAAATAAAAGTTATTCGTTTTTTAAAAGTGGTGGGAAACCCAAAATTTCATTTTTAACGAAGAAATAATTTGGGCATTAATGGATTAAAAGAAATATTTTACATACGCTATGATAATATTTGCTAGAGAAATATGTTTTAATCCCTTGAGGGGTGGTGGAATGTCTATGACCATTTAAATCATATAAATACGTTGGAACCAGCAAAAGATTTTAGTAAAATGTGAGGTAAATATATTCATTGGTATGTATTACACCCCGTATTATTAATTATCAACTAAATTTCTTCTTCTAATATGTTTATTCGTCCTTTTCGCAACCTCCCATAAGGTCTCCTGCGATGTTGGTTTCACCGTGTTTAGTTATTATAAACGACGTCCCTGTAAATTTTTTTCATTGATGGGATCAGGTATAAGTCATACAAGGCTATGTGCTGTTGATAGGGGAGATGCAGAAGCACATATTTGCGAGTTTTGACGAGAAATTGTTTTAACAGGTAGTATCGTAGAAGCTAACAGCTGCGCGCGCTGTTAAGTCGCATGATCTTGACATGAGAAAGTAGGGAAGACTTTAGATAGTACATTTCAGACGGTTTTTTTAGGCACTTTCTTTCCTGTCGTTCCCCTAATTTTTAAATCGTATTACGTATATAATACAATAAAATCTCACCGTTTTCGAAATTTTCTTGAGTTATTATCGGTCAAAAAATTTGAACGAACTTTTGCAACAAACTAATAAATTTAGAGATTAAAAGCAAATTACTTTCTGTGTGCTCAAAGATTTCTTATCAGTAAAACGATATAAATGAATGTGTCAATTAAAAATTTTACATAACAAATTTCGTCAGAGTTATTATTTCGTTGTCAAGAATGGCGTCGTCCCCCGAATTTTTAAATCGTACTACGTATATACTACACTAGAATCTCACCGTTTTCGAAATTTCCTTGAGTTATTTTTTGGTAAAAAAAAATATGAAGAAATTTTTGGGACACCCTAATAAATTTAGATATTAAAAGCAAATTACTTTCTGAAAGGTCAAAGATTTCTTATACGTAAAAAGATATAAATAAGTTTATCAGTTTAAAATTCTACATCATAAATTTCGCCAGAGATATTATTCTATTAAATCTCTCTGCTTTCATAATAAATATACTATTCTATACTTCCTTTTTTCTTCAAATATGTAGAAAATTCATTGCCTTAATATAAAATTCTCACACAAACCTCACAATAGAAAATGTATAAATTTTTATTGTTACCATATTTCAAAAGTCATTGTCATACTGATGTGACAACTCAAACGTCTTTTAAACAAGTACTTCAATTTTGTTTTTAAAAAAACACAAGATCAATATTTGTCTGTTGAAAAGAAGGGAGGATAATGAGAAAGGGAGGGGGTGTACGGTAAACTATTTTGAGTTTCTGGTTTGTTTTCTAAAATTTTCATGACTGTAAGGACAGTTGTTGTAAAAAATAAATAACATGTCAAAAAGGCTACCTTGGCCTTACACGGACTAGATTTTCATAAAATCTAGTCTTTTTTAAGTCCGCAGGGTTATATTTTCAAAATATTTCTGTTCTAAACTGTTATGCAATAGTAAAAATTTGGTTCATAAGAATAATTCTAAGACTACGCCCTAGTTTAGTTTACAAAACTTCAGCAATACAGCATTTGAAAATGTGTAAATTTGCTTTTAAATATTTTAAACGGTGTCTCTTTTTAAAATTGCGTTTATGCAAATAT
Source organism: Maratus speculifer (assembly GCA_964019185.1). Taxonomy (NCBI): domain Eukaryota; kingdom Metazoa; phylum Arthropoda; class Arachnida; order Araneae; family Salticidae; genus Maratus; species Maratus speculifer. The sequence goes on from OZ025293.1 coordinate 403,746,214, forward strand.
AAATTCATACTTGCAATATTTATGTAGTGTAAAAACATTTAATTTTTTTTAATTTAACTCTTCAAACACATAGTATTTATTTATCTGCAACCGAATTCTTTTTCTGAATCTGAATTTGTCTTCCAGAGCTTTAAAATATTAGTGACAAAAAATAATTTTCAATTAATGAAAGCAGTCAATACGTAACGAATGATATTTTAGTAGAAACTAGTGTTTTAGTAAGCTTAATGTGAATCATGAAACTCAAATACTAATGAAAATAAATTCAAAATTCATCAACTAACATTGTAAAAAAGTATTATGAAATGATATTAATACACGTAAGTCAAACAGACAGAGATCAGAGATATAAATGTGGCCTTTAAAAAAAGACGTGTGAATCTTAAAATAGATAATATGCACCTTAAAAATTACAGCACTTCTATTCTTAAAATGCTTAAATGATTGCTGGACACCATAATGTAAAAACAAATTTATTTCAAAATAGATAAAAGGATTTCTTCGCGTATTTGATAAAAGTAAAACATTTATTTGAAAATTCTTATGTCAATGAAGCATTTCGCAATTATAGTTAAGTAGAATATATTTTACACCACCGCCCTTCAAATGTTTAAATAGACCGTAATGTAATGCTGATTTCGTGTTCACTATAAATAAACTAAATGCTGCACAAATAAATTTAAATACCGAATCTCATATAGAGAGGTGCCAAATCTCTGGTTTTTGGATACAAGTATTTAAAATATATAGAGAGAGTTTTATTTAATTGGAACACATTGGCGATTTAAAAGAACAGCGTTTCCCTAAAATAATACTGGTGTTCAAAAAGCTGAAGACTTGGCAACTCTGCACATAGCAAACCTCAAAAATACATAAACATTTCATGATAATTTATGCGTATTTACAAGTGTTAGATGACGGAAGACGGACTTCAAACAAACGGAATTTATAGCCAGTTTTTAACAAAATGGAAAAGTTTTAAAGACAACGAATTTTACACAATTCTGGATTTCAATTGCATAACCTGAAGCATTAAACTAGCAACATAGACTCGCTTACAATGAGCTTTTATGATTCACAAATACCACAGAACCGGCATTACCGATCAATGGTCTTCTTGAGCAGAAGAACAATTTAAAATATGTGCTAATTTTACAATGGGATATATTAAAAGTATATATTTAATTACATTTATGTAAAAACTGGTGAGAAACAGATTTTACATTTCTCTGTTTACATTTACAAAAATTTCGCAAGGCTTGAAATAAAATAGACCTGAAATTTTACCAAAAAAAGTATGAAAAGTAAAATTCTTATAAATTTAAATTAGAATTTATTTATTATTTATTTAAATTAAAATTAAGTTGTGGTAAATTTTATCCCACCGCCTTTCAAGGGGTTAAAGCATTGTTTAAAAAAGAAAATGCATTAAAAATTCCAATTCTGAAACAATTTAAAAAAAATGGTTTTGCGAAAAGAATGGTACAAAATATGGTGTTAAGAAGCTATATTTATAGTGCTTGATGAGATTTTTCTACTGAATGAAAATAAAAATGTTCCGATCAGAATATGTCTTCTAAAGATATAATTCTTTAAAAAATAAAAATAAGTTGACTGTAGAAGTACTATAATAGCATCAGAATCTGAATGAACCAAAATGTGAATACACTGTGACCAAATACAATTACCATTGTCCACATTATCGTCCTATGTCTTATGAAAATTGTTAAATCTACCAACGAGAAATGGATACGTCCATTTTTGACGGGTTGAAAATAACACAAGAATATGTCTCGGTTAATTAACAAAAAATCGCAAAGCTTATGTCACATGGGAGTTTATGATGTGACGAAACAAAGATTCGAAATTTCTGAAATCAATTGAAAGCATTACTCTTTATGAATTTACCCTAATTCTCGGCATATAATCTCCGGATCAAACAATTTTGTTTGGACCCATAAATTTTATTTAGTTATTGAAGCCAAATATTTACCACAATTTAAAGATTTACATTTTATTTAAAATAATTTCTGGGTAGAAAAATGATTATTTAATTCGCAGATTAAATGACGTAATTTAATGAATGCGAATCACAGCCACGTCACATATACTGGCTGTGTTATTATGGTAATTTGCTCAATACTTATTAAAATAATGTTGCTAAATTAACTATTGTGAGCAGAAAAGCGAAAATTAATCAGCAAGATTTAACAAGTGTTTTTACTTTTCATGTCACAATTTCTGAATTACTATAAATGATATTTCAAACAGTATATTAGATTGTATGATAGTTACTTTCGTTTTTAGCTAACAGACTGTCAAAGCCTCAGAACAAGTGCGTCCACAGGTTCTGTATGTACGTACGTTGAGCGATAACTTTTGACAAAAATATAAGATTTGCACCAAATTTTCTTGCTTCATTCTGTTCAGGCGCTTCCCTGATTAGGTTTGGGAAATAAATAATTAAAATAAAAGAGGGAAAGCAGAGGATGATACCGTTTATTTAGACAAATCAGTTTTCCATGCAGAATTGTTCGATTTGCTTAAAATCTAGTGTAACATTTATTTCAGATACAGAGCTTCTTTGATCAGATTTGGTGGTTGATTGTCCAAAACGTATATGTATAAAGGTGTGAAATGGGGCTACCCAGTTAAATTTAGATTGATGGGTTTTCATGCATAGTTATTCGATCCAAATCTGATAAGTAGAAAAGGGAGAAAATCTCGGATCGTGGTGCCATAAGATGTTGGTTGCATTTAATTTACTGTGGTATTATTACAATCATAAAAGAAATAACTTGTAAATCACCTGACCATAGCTGCGAACATCTTCCGCTTTCTCGGCCCGGAAAATTTTTAGAGTAAACTTTTTTATTTCAAATCGCCTTAATCTAACAGTTAAATAAGGCGAAAATTTCTATTAAATTTTTCCAGGCCAAGAAATCGGAAGAGTTTGCAGCTATGCACCAGATTGCTTCTATATACTTATTGTGGTGATGATTTTGAATAAATGCATAGAACGGTATTTTGCAACAAATTAAAAGCGATTTAAAATTCTACAATTATTTCACAACTTTCGAACTACACTGATGTCCAAAAGTTAAGCATAATTGGTAATTAAGTAATTATTTTTAAGTAATGAAAGAAATATAAATCAAAATGTGGTGAAACTCCAGGTGTGTAAACAAAATAGTACGCGTCACATATTTTCGCGAAGAGTTTTCCCCGAAATCGAACAGGGGACCGTCAACAAATTGAAAAAGAACGAAGATCTTTTTGATAACCCTGTCAAAACTAATGTAGCAAAAGCGTTCAAACTGCACATTATGATTAATTGGCTTATTGTAATGTACTGTGTTAATTTTTACAAGGATAGCATCTATACTCGTAGAGAAATTAAGGTTTTTATAAAAACAGTCCTAAATTTTTCCAAGCTTTTTGCTTATAATTTGCAGAGTTCTTATTATTAAATAATGTTCTTGTCTGAAAATATGACAAACATCATTGTACATAATACCCTGTCATCAGAATTTAAAAATAGTAAAAATTGTATGAAAAATGAGTATGTTTAGTAAATAATTTTTCATTGCGCATGCGTCAACGATATCAAAATGTCATTTGCATATTGTGTTAGCTAAATGTATAGAGCAACTTCTGTAAAAGTTTCAAAAACATAGCTTGAAAATTCTGAAAATGGGAGCCTATAGAATCAACTCAAAATCCTTTATTCCCTAAATGAAGCAAAAAGATGAGGGGCTGTATCCATATTCCATTGTTTAGTGCCTACACAATATTGCACGTACAACTATATTTAGCTAAAACCCCTCATCTTTTTGCTTTTGAAAATATTAACAATCTTTTGAAACAATCTAATAAATTTAGATATTAAAAGCAAATTACTTTCTGTGTGCTCAAAGATTTCTTATCAGAAAAACGATATAAATGAATGTATCAATTTAAAATTTTACATAATAAATTTCGTCATAGCTATTTTTTCGTTGTCAAGAATGACTGCGTCCCCCGAATATTTAAATCGTACTACGTATGTACTACACTAAAATCTCACCGTTTTCGAAATTTCCTTGAATTATTTTTTAGTCAAAAAATATGAAGAAACTTTTGGGATATCCTAATAAATTTAGATATTAAAAGCAAATTACTTTCTGAGAGGTCAAAGATTTCTTATCCGTAAAACGATATAAATAAGGTTATCAGTTTAAAATTCTACATCATAAATTTCGTCATAGATATTCTATTAAACCTTTTTGCTTTCATAATAAATATACTATTCTATACTTCCTTTTTTTCTTCAAATATGTAGAAAATTCATTGCCTTTAATATGAAATTCTGCACATAAAAACCACACAATCAAAAATGTATTAATTTTTATTGTTATCATATTTCAAAAGTCACTGTCATACTGCTCTGACAACTCAAACGTATTTTAAACAAGTACTTCAATTTTGTTTTTTAAAAAACACAAGTTCAATATTTCTCTGTTGAAAAGATGGAAGGATAATGAGAAAGAGAGGGGAGTGTACGGTAAACTATTTTGAGTTTCTGGTTTGTTTTCTAAATTTTTCATGACTTTAAGCACAGTTATTGTAAAAATAAACAACATGTGAAAAATGCTACCTTGGCCTTACACGGACTAGATTTTCATAAAATCTAGTTTTTTTAAGTCCGCAGAGTTATTTTTTCAAAAAAGTTCTGTTCTAAACTGTTATGCAATAGTAAAAATTTGGTACATAATAATAATTCTAAGCCTACGACCTAGTTTAGTTTGTAAAATTTTAGCAATGCAGCGTCTGAAAGTGTGTAAATTTGTTTTTAAATATTTTAAACAGAGTCTCTTTTTAAATTTGCATTTATGCAAATATAAATTCATACTTGCAATATTTATGTAGTATACAGATATTTAATTTTTTTATTTAACATTTCAAATACATCCCACATAGTGTTTATCTATCTGTAACAGAATTTTTTTCTGAATTTGTCTTCCAGAGCTTTAAAAATATTAGTGACAGAAATAATTTTAAATTGATGAAAACTGTCAGTACGTAACGAATGATATTTTAATAGAAGCTGGTGTTTCAGAAAGCTTAATATGAATCATGAAACTCAAATCCTGACGACAATAAATTCAATATTTATTGAATTCATTTATTTATTCGTAACTCGAAAAGATAGAAATGAGAGATAGAAATTTGTGCCTTTTAAAAAAAGACGAGTGAATTTTTAAAAAGATAAAATGCCTCTTAAAAATTACAGCACTTCTATTCTTAAAAAGCTTAAATGATTGATTGACACGAGAATTTAAAAACAATTTTTTTGAAAATTGATAAAAGGTTTTCTTCTTGTATTTGGTAAAAGTAAAATATTTATTTCAAAATTCTGGAGTCAATGTAGCATCTCGCAATTATAATTAAGTGGGATATATTTTAACCCACCGCCCTTCAAAAAGTTAAATAAAGCGTAATGTAATGCTGTTTTCGTGTTCACTATAAAGAAACTCTAAATGCTGCACGCTTAAATTTAAATACCGAATATCATTTACAGAGGTGCCAAGTCTCCAGCTTTTTGGATACAAGTTTTTAAATACAAAAAATATAGTTTTATTTAATTGGGACACTTTGGCGATTTAAAAAAACAGCGTTTCCTCTAAAATAATACTTGTGTTCAAAAAGCGGAAGACTTGGTAGCTCTGCGTATAGTAAACCTCAAAAATACACAAACATTTCATGGTAATCTATGCTGCATGGTAATCTATAAGTGTTAGATGACAGAAGACAACCGTCAAACTTAATTTATAGGCAGTTTTTAACCTTCCTACCCTGTTCAAATTTTACTCAATCTTGATAAAAACGTTTCACACCAGAATTGTTATTTAAAACTTTTCAATATATTTAATAGGCTTATTTCTCTGAATCTGTTATTTAACTTTCTTTATGAAAAATGTTCTGGTGCGAATCGTATAAAACAAATTATAGATATGGGTCGATTAAACCAATTCAGGGTAGGAAGGTTAACAAGATCAGGGCTGCCACAGGCGACTTATGTTTAATTCTATCTCGCACCACTTTCTTAAAACAGAAATCCATAATACAAACTTAGACAGCATTTGTAAGAGAGATATATTGTGAAATGTATATTAGAGAAATATTGGTGCGAACAGAATTTGAAAATAGTTGTCTGTGGCAACCCTGCAGTATTGAAAAATTTTTAAAGGCAACATTATTTCGAAAATTCTGGATTTCAATTGCTTAACCAGGAATATTAAACCATCACCAAAGACTCACATATAATCGGCTTTTTATAATTCACAAACGTCACATAACCAGCATTACCGGTCAGCGACCTTCTTGATTACAGAATTTATTTTTGATGTGGGGTGTTTACAATGGGATAAATTGAGAAATATATATTTAATTACATTTATGCAAAAACTGGTGAGAAATAGATTGTTACATTTTTCTGTTTACATTTACAAAATTTTCGAAAGGCTTGAAATAAAATAGGCTCGAAATCTCGCCAAAAAAGTATGAAAAAAAATTCTTATAAATTTAAATTAAAATTTATTTATTATTTATTTAAATTAAATTAAGTGGGGTATGTTTTATCCAACCAACCTTCAAGGGGTTAGAGCATAATTTAAAAAAGAAAATACTTTATAAATTCCAGTTCTGAAACAAATTTAAAATAATGTTTTGGCGAAAGGAATGGCACAAATTATGGTGGTAAGAATTTATATTTTTATTGCTTGATGAGATTGTTCTATTGCATGGAATTAAATGTGTTTGGGTCAGAATATGTCTTCTAAAGATATAATTCTTTAAAAAATAAAAATAAATTGACTGTAATAGTACTATAATAGCATCAGAATCTGAATTAACCAAAATGTGCATACACCGTGTCAAAATACAATTACCATTGTGCACATTGCCGTTCTATGACTTATGAAAATAGTTAAATATACCAACGAGAAGTGGATAAATCCACTTTCTGACGGGTTGAAAATGACCTAAGAATACTAATCTAACAAACTAACATGCAATCAGCTTTTATGATTCACAAACACCACATAACCGGTATAACCGGTCAATGTCTTCTTGACCACAGACAAAGTTTTTGACGCTCGATAAGTTTAAAACGGGATACATTAAAAGCATATATTTAGTTCCTTTTATGTAAAAACTGGTGAGAAACAGATTGTTTCATTTCTCTGTTTACATTTGCAACATTTTCGCAAGGCTTGAGATAAAATAGGCCTGAAATTTTTCCAAAATATTATGAAAAGGAAAATTCTTATAAATTAAAATTAAAATTTATTTATTATTTATTTAAATTAATTAAGTGGGTTATATTTTATTCAACCATCCTTCAAGGGGTTAGAGAATTATTTAAAAAAGAAAATACTTCATAATTTCCAGTTCTGAACTAAATTTAAATAAAAATGGTTTGGCGAAAGCAATGGTACTAATTATGGTGTTAGGAAGTTATATTTATATTGCTTGATGAGGTTTTTCAATTGCATGGAATTAAAAATGTTTGGATCAAAATATGTTATCTAAAGCTATGTCTTAAAAAAATTAGTTCACTGTAACTGAAATATAATATCACCAGAATCTCAATTAACCAAAATGTGCATACACCGTGACCAAATAAAATTACCATTGTCCACATTGTCGTTTTATGATATATGAAAATAGTTAAATCTGCCAACGTGAACTGAATACAGCATTTTCTGACGTGTTGAAATAGACATAAAAATACGCTTCGATTACTTTATAGAAAATCACAACGCTTATGTAACCTGAGAGTTTATGATGTGATAAGATAAAGATTTGATATTTTTGGAAACAATTGAAAGCATTATTTTTCTGAATTTACTGTAATTTCCGGCGTATAATCTCCGGATCAAAGAATTATGTTTGGACCCATAAATTTTATTTAGTTATTGAAGCCAAATATTTACCATAATTTAAAGAGTTACATTTTATTTAAAATAACTTTAGGGAAGAATAATAATTGTGTAATTCGCTGATTATACGGTGGAAATTACGATAATTTAATGAATGCGAGCCACATTCACGTCATATGTACTGGCTACATTATGGTAATTTGCTCAATTCTTGTTAAAATAATGTTGTTAAAATATCTATTCTAAGAAAAAAAAAGCTAAAATTAATCAGCGAGATTTATAGAGTATTTTTGCTTTTCATGTCACCAGTTTTAAATTACTATAAATGGAAGTTCAAATGTTATATTAATTGTATGATAATTACTTGCGTTTTTAGCTCACAGACTGTAAAAGCCACGGAACAAATGTGTCCGAAGGTCCTGTATGTATGTAAGTAGAGCGTCAATTTTTTTTCTTGTTTCACTCTGTTCAGGTGCTTCCCTGATTAGTTTTGGGGGTTCAGAGATAAGGATAAAAGAGGGAAAGGGGGTGATGATACCGTATATTTAGACAAAGCAGTTTTTCATGCAGAATTATTCGATTTGCTTAAAATCTAGTGTAACATTTTATTCAGATACAGAGCTTCTTTGATCAGATTTCGTGGTTGTTTGTCCAAATATTACATGTATAAAGAGTTGAAATGGGGCTAACCACTTAAATATAGATAGATAGGCTTTCATGCATAGTTATTCGACCCAAATCAGATAAGTAGAAAAGGGTGAAAGTCACGGATCGCGGTGTTTTGAAATGTTGGTTGCATTTAATTTAGTGTGGTAATATTACTATCATAAAAGAAATAACTTGTAAATCACCAGACCATAGCTGCCAACATCTACCACTTTTTCGGCCTGTAAAATTTTTATAGTAAACTTTTTATTTCAAATCGCTATAATCTGCCGATTAAGTATGGCGAAAATTTCTATTAAATTTTTCCAGGTCAAGAAATCGGAAGAAGTGGCAACTATGCACCAGACTGCTCTTATATACTTATTGTAGTGATGATTTTGAATAAATGCATAGAACGGCATTTAGCAACAAATTAAAAGCGTTTTAAAATTCTACGATTATTTCACAACTATCGAACTACATCATGAGATTTACAATTCAAAATGAGCACAATACTTTTATTTCTAGTTAAACTGTTTTCGAGATTTAGCAGATAAAATTTAATATTTTATCAGAACATGAAACTAATGATAGTAATGTAACGATTTTTTTAAAAATAGAATCTCGCAAAGCAATATGGAACAAATATGTAAGATTATTTTGCATTTTATCAAAAACCATTTATAATTTATAAATGCCATGGGATAACAAAAGCAACCCTTTTCTATTAATATAGTTAACACAAAAATCAATAAGAGCAGATTTAGATAACGCAGCAAGAAAATAAATGCTATGAAAACGGGGAGATTAAGTACAACATCCTCTGTCTATAAAAATATATCACATGTTATCTATGAAATGTCAGAGAAAGAAAATCAAATTTTAGGTCATTAAACATGATATCCTCTCATGCTTTCATAAAAAAATATTAAAGCACATCTAGTATTTGCAAAGGAAGCATAAAAAAATTAATGGTTAAATTAATCATCAGTCAAGAATCTATAAATTCGTTTTTCCATTTGCTTTTTGTAACTTATCAGCTCTGACTTACACAGTAAATGATACATATTTAAATTTACCAATAATATTCTCAATGCAAAAGAAAGGGAAAAACTAGTTATTTTGCAACATAATTATTTTTTATTTGTCACCATATATATTTTATTTATGAAACGCCAGACTGAAATATTCAGTAAAAAAAGTATCTTTACAGGGTTCGCACACTCCTTATATTTTGTAAGGACTCTGGCACCACTATTAATGATAAAAAAATTAAATTCAATTTTGAAGTTACAGATTTCGCTACCCCTTCGTCGATTTGCAATTTTTGCACTAGTTTTCTGCAGTGAAGTACATTGAAAATACTGTAAAAATTTAGTGGTAGAACTGTGCGAACCCTGCTTTAAAAACTAATATGTTTTACAGATTAATTATTATTGATCTGACATTGAAGATTATTTTTTCATGATCTGTTATCTCTGTTTCAGACTTGTTCATTCTGAAATATTTAATCATTGGTTTTGTATTTAAAAATATTTTATATCTATTCACAATTTACAAATTTTGGGTAGAGGTTGCAGTCCAACATAAACAATTCTGGAATTCTCAATACTTCAGGAAATTGTATTGTAGGTATACCGAATCAGAGTTGCCACAGGCGACTTTTTAAAAATAAATACTCCCTCTGTCCCAAATTAGTTGCGACATTTGAATACTTTTGTACTGATTATTGATATTTATGACTTTATGATTTCGTTTCAACATTTTTCAGAGAGCTATACTATCAATCAACAATATTTACATACCTAACATTCCCTCCATAATTCCATAAATAAGTAATTAATTAATTTAAAAAATCCCGGTTCACACGATCTTAAGCCACGCCCCATTCAGATTCTTTTAACAGTAATCACATAAAACTGTCTTCAATCTAATCAATCGAGAATTTATTTAAGAACACTTTATTCAAGCTATTACGTCTTTTTTCTTTTTTAGTATAAATTTAAAATTTTAGTACAATTTTACTGGTGTCGATCTACTAAACTGCATCAGAAATTATTTATGACTCCACCTACTTGAAATGTAGCAACTAATTTGGGACAAACTTTTCAACCTAAATGTCGCAACTAATTTGGGACAGAGGGAGTACTACTTTAAATACTTTTTTAAAGATAAATTTCGAAAAATGCTGATAGAAGGCGCTTTACACTTTGGAGTAACGTACAACTATTTTTAACGGTTATTTTTTCTAATTAAATATTTGTAGAAGCTTACACTTAAATTTTGAGCTCAAAATCTGAATCGTTGGGAGTAATTAAGTAGCTCAAATTTGAACTGTGTTCAACGGGAGGAGGGGATTAAATTTAAATTCCTGAACACAGTTCAATTTGTGTTTCTTAACCCCTTCCAACGACTCAGAATTTCAGCTCAAAATTTAAGTCTAAGCTGTTGCAAGCATTTAATTAGATACAAAAAATAACGGTTAAAAATAGTTGTTGGTTACTCTTAAATTTAAAACGCCCTCTAACGAAATTTTTTTAAAGTTATTTTTAGAATTTATTTTCAAGAAAATACTGACATAAAGAATAGCTTTAGCGAAAACCGCAAACGAATCGGCAAGTTTTTCCGTTTTTTATAATCATTTGAAATTTGAACCTCGCCCCCCCTTGAACACAGTTCAGTTTGCGCTTCTCAGCCACTCCCAACGATTCAGATTTTGAGCTCAAAATTTATGTCTAAGCTTCTAAAAAAAATTTAATGAAAAAAAAAAACCGTCAAAAATAGTTGTTCGTTACTTCAAAGTCTAATGCGTACTCTATCGGCATTTTTTGAAATTTATCTTTAAAATATATTTTCACGAAAATACTTATTTAAAGAATAGTTTAAGCGAAAACCGCAAACGAATCGTCCAATTTTTTCAATTTTTATAATCATTTGAAATTTGAGCCTCTGAAAACAGTTCAGTTTGGGCTACTTAACCACTCCCAACTATTCAAATTTTGAGCTCAAAAATTAAGTCTAGGCTTCCGAAAACATTTTATGAGATGCAAAAAATAGTTGTTCGTTACTTCAAAGTCTAAAGCGCCCTCTGTCGGTATTTTTTGAAATTTATCTTTATAATTTATTTTCAAGAAAATAATGATATAAAGAATAGTTTTAGTGAAAACCGCAAATCAATCGACTAATTTTTCCTTTTTTTATATTTATTTAAAATTTTGGACACTAAACTTTAATGGCGCCTATCTCCTTCGGAAAACGTTTGGGACCCTTAGTTTCCTATTTAATATTGTTTGTCTTGATGTGCACTATCACCCCTTAAAATTTTACCCAAGAGTTTAGATACACTCTGTATGTCTGTTTGACCCCTTTAGGGGCGGTGGTATTTTTATGAAACCACATAATTTTAATTCTCAAACGCGATATTGGCACCAGAATTTTGGAAAAATAAATATTTATATTTATTAAATGCGTGAAATATTGATTTTTTTTCATATTTGTAAATATAGTTATTCATATTCGGTGTTGTTCATAAATCTCATCAGTTAAGCAATGAAAATGCTCTGCACTGCATAGAGGTAAAATGCATTCTAGGGCCTGAAACGTAACTAACTTTTATAAAAATTAGAGTCCAAGAGCCGACCGCACAAAGCTCTATGTCATCGAGCACAAAAATAAATTCTTTATTTTATTGAAGAATAGTAACAGAGGTATCTAATGATAAATGTCTGTCGGAAGTGAAATGGAGCATAAGCCAAAAACTGATACCACTTGTGAATGACTCGTAGGTTTAGAATTGTGTTTATCCTAATTTAAAAAGTATGAAAACATGGAAAACTGGGTGCAAGAAAACACAATGCTAAGCCTACGAGTCAAACACTATTGGTATAAATTTTTGGCTTACGCAACACTTCACTTCCGGCAGACATGGATAATTAGATTTCTCTATTACTACTCTACTATAAAATAAAGGATTCTTTCTTGTTCTCGATGACATAGTGTTTTGTGCGGCCGGATCTTGGTCTATAACAATAACTGGTAATCTGTTAATGTGACCACTGTTCTCTCAGGAACCTCTCCAAGCCAATCGATACTGGCGAGAATCATTCGAACAATACGGCCGTATAAGTTGTACCGTATTTTCCGGTGTATAAGCCGCAGATCAAACAATCCTTTCTCAACCCAGAAAATTTTTAAAATAAAATTTAACTTTTTAGATCGTGGTAAATATTTCTCTTCAATTACTGAACAAATTTTCTGGGTCCAAAAATAATTGTTTGATCTGCGGCTTATATACCGGAAATTACGGTACTAACTTTTCTCCTAGTGATCTCCAAGTAGTCTGTCACATTTAATTTACTGTGGTAATATTACAATCATAAAAGAAATAACTTGTAACTCACTTGACTTCTCTTATATTTTTATTGTGTTGATGATTTTGAATAAATACATAGAACGGCATTTAGCAACAAATTAAAGGAGTTTTAAAATTCTGCAATTGTTTCCCAGCTTCTAAACTACATTATCAGATTTACAATTTAAAATGAGCCAATACTTTTATTTCTAGTTAAACCGTTTTTGAGTTTTAACAGACAAAATTTAATATTTTATCAAAACATGAAACTAATGATAGTAATGTAAAGATTTCTTAAAGATAGAATCTCGCAGAGCAATATGGAACAAATGCTTAGGATTATTTTAAATTTTCTCAAAAACCATTCATAATTTATACATGCCATGGGATAACATAAACAGCTCTTTTCTAATAATATAGTTAACACAAAAAACAATAATAGCAGATTTAGATAACGCAGCAAGAAAATAAATGCTATGAAAACGGGATGATTAAGTATAACATCCTCTATATATGAAAATATATCACATTTTATCTATGAAATTCCAGAGAAAGAAAATCAAATTTTAGGTCATTAAACATAATATCCTCTCATGCTTTCGTAAAAAAATATCAAATCATATCTAGTTCTTGTAAAGAAGCATAAAAAATTTAATGGTTAAATTAATCATCAGTCAAGAATCTATAAATTGTTTTTTCCATTTGATTTTCGTAACTTATCAGCTCTGACTTACATAGTAAATGACACATATTTAAAATTACCAATAATATTCTGAATGCAAAAGAAAGGGAGAAACTAGTTATTTTGCAACATAAGCATTTTTATTTGCCACCATATATAGTTTTTTCATGAAATTCTGGATTGAAATATTTACCGTAATTTCGGGTGTATAAGCCGCAGATAAAACAATTCTTTTTGGACCCAGAAACTTTATTTAGTGATTGAAGACATATATTTACGGCGATTTAACTAGTTATATTTTTTTCGTAAAAAATTCTGGGTCGAAAAAGAATTGTTTGATCTGCGGCTTATACACCCGAAATTACGGTAGTAAATAATTATCTTTAAAAACGAATATGTTTTTCAGATGAAATATTGTTGATATGATGTTTAACAATTTTTTCATGAAAAAAATCTCTGTTTCATAATTGTTCATTCTGAAATATTTAATCATTGGTTTTTTATTTAAAAATATCTAATATGTGTTCACAATTTTATTAATTTTGGGTAGAGGTTGTAGTCCAAAATAAACTGTACTGGAATTCTCAATACTTAGGAAGTTGTATTGTAGATATATCGTATCAGAGTTGCCACAGACGACTTTTTTAAAATAAATATTTTACAAACGCTTTGATAATATTTGCGACAGAAATATGTTTTAACCCCTTGAGGGGCGGTTATATGTCTATGAAACCACTTAGTTTTAATTCTTTAACGCCACATTGGGACCAGAATATTTTGGTAGAAAAGATTTCTGTTTATGAAATGCGTGATATATATATATTTTTTCTTATTCATAAATATAGCTGTTTTAAATTTTCGGTGTCGTTCATAAATTTCCTCCATTAAGCAAAGAAAATACTCTGCCCCACAAAAAGTTATCGTAATTTCGCGCGTATACGCCGCGACTCAATTAAGTCTTTTTCAGATCGGAAATTTTATTGGAAAAAAAGTGAAATAAATGCTAAGCAAACATAAGTCACATTTTATTTAAAATAAATTCTGGAGGAAATCGACTTATCTGAGGTTCGGCGAATACGCGCGAAATTACGGTAAAATGTATTCTGGGGCCTGAAATGTAACTAACACTCACAAAAATTACAATATCTGGTAATCTGTTAACGTGACCGCCGTTACTCAAAAACCCTTCTGATCCAATTTATCCCAGCGAAAATTATTCGAAGAAGACGCCCATATACCGGGTGTCCCAAAAAAGACTGATGGATTTTAAAATTCAATAACTTTCAAACGGTGACAGCTATTTAAAAAACTTTTGCAGGAGGGTTATGTATAATGTCAGGAGTTTTTTTACCGTATTTTTTTATTTTAGTTCGCATCTCAAACAATAGGTGGCGCTGATGGCGATTGAAGTCCTGGTCGACGCTTGACTCAGCACTGATCACCTGGCCTTCAATCGCCGTCAGCGCCACCTATTGTTTGAGATGAGAACTAAAATAAAAAATTACGGTAAAAAAACTCCTGACATTATACATAACCCTCCTGCAAATTTTTTTTAAATAGCTGTCACCGTTTGTAAGTTATTGAATTTTAAAATCCATCAGTCATTTTTGGGACACCCGGTAAGTTGTACTAACTTTTCTCCTTCTGTAAACTGCATCAGTTTTAATATCTTTGAAGATGTTTTATTTTATCATAAATAGAGTATTTGTAAAAATGAGTATGTTTGTGCATAACTAATACTTTAGGAGTGCCCCGGAATTTTTAAAACTCGTTCACGCAGTTTTTAGCACTTTCCAACAAAGTTGAAAAGTGCTTATGCATTCGGTTTGTCTGGCCGTCTGTCCGTCTGTCCGTCTGTCCGTCTGTCCGTCTGTCCGTCTGTCCGCGCTCTAACTTCCGTAAATATACTCGGATTGCTATGAAATTTTTATACGTTATTGAGATTTACCCTAGCACGAACCCTATTGAAAATGAAGTATCTACCATGATTAGTTTATCTACAGAGAGAATCAAAAGTTTCCCATTACATTACGGCCTATGGGGAAAAATCGTTAATATACTCGGATTGCCATGAAATTTTAGGACGTTATTGACGTTTACCCCAGCATGAACCCTATTGAAAATGAAGTTTCTATTATGATTAGTTTATGTACAGGGTGAATCAAAAATTTTCCATTACATTACGGCCCAAGGGGGAAAATCCTTAATATATTCGGATTGCCATGAAATTTTAGGACGTTATTGACGTTTACCCTAGCACAAGTCCTATCGAAAATGAAGTTTCTACCATGATTAGTTTATCTACAGGGCGAATCAAAAGTTTCCTATTACATTACGGCCTATGGGGAAAAATTGTTTCAAAGAAATTTTAAAGATGTTATACCCTGTCAAACATATTAAAATATGCATTCTATAAAATATAAGGTGAAAATGTATCTATTACTCATATACAGGGCCACACAAAAGAATTCCATTAGATAATGGTAAAAGGGGAGATTGTGTGTGGCATATTTTAAATATATTAAGCTTTTTCATGTATAATAAAATTGATATATGTCACTGAAGCTTAATATAAATTATACGCTACTGTCTTGCATAATATGAAGTACATAGCATTTACAGGGCCATATAAAAGATTTCAAATAGTATATTCTTTCCGAAGTACCGTATATGTGTCCGATGATGGCTGATGGAGGGATGAAATGCATTTTAATTATGATATTCGCGTTTATATTTCGCTA
Source organism: Maratus speculifer (assembly GCA_964019185.1). Classification (NCBI taxonomy): domain Eukaryota; kingdom Metazoa; phylum Arthropoda; class Arachnida; order Araneae; family Salticidae; genus Maratus; species Maratus speculifer. Next base: position 403,762,555 of record OZ025293.1, read on the forward strand.
AATATGTGCACATTATATGGTGTGTATAAATGTTATAGTTGATATACAGGGCTACCCAAAAGAGCTCACCAACGTTACTGAATATGAGCGTAAATTATTTAAACGTGGTTCTTAAATAAGCTATGCATTTTTACGCTGAGCTGCATTCAATTTACTGAGAAATGTTTGCAGAATATAGATAAAGGGATATACAGGGCCACGCGAAGAATTCGGTACATGGACGCCTATGAATGATGATTTATGAGAATGTGATTTCTGTTGTGTTAAAAGTGTTTTAGTTTAAAATAAATATTAGCCTAATGCTGACTTGTAATAAAGGTACAATGTAAACTACAGGGCTGAACAAAAGTATTCAAGTTTCTTTCCATCTAATAGTATGAATTGCTGAAAAAGAAATTTCAAGCTACTGGGTATTTTCTTGCTAAGCTAAATTTTCCCATTATATGAACTGACATATGAAATACAGGGCTGTTCTAATGTACTGGAATAAATATTTGGGTATATTTCCCTAAATAACAAAGTTTTGTTAAAGATTTCATTAAGTGTTGGAAAGTGCTTCATAATCTATGCTTAACGCATGATTTTTCTTACTTGTTTTCCTATGGAATATATTTTATCATATTGGTGAAATTTCATGAATCGTCTGAAAGACTTGACGTACAGCAAACCAAGCATTTGAGAGAAATGGGGATCACGTCAGTTCTATTTTCTATATGTTAGAGATAGTGGCTTTTTTCTCAACATTATCATGCTTAACTCATATTATTATTAAAGTTACTGTATATAAAATATATCAATATTATAATTAAGCATATTTTGATCATTTCTGTATAAGATTATATACAAGGCAATGAAGCTAATAGAATTGCATTTTTCGTGCCACCATTTTGGAAACAAAATATTCAGTTAAGGTTTTCGCAAACAAAAGCAGCTTTTTATTTATCTGGAATTATAAGCGATGACAAAAAATATACTAGCCTAATTTCGTTAATTTACTTTGAAAGCTTATATTATGTTAGTGATCCTATATACAGTGCTCCACAGCAGAAAAAATATGATGCCTTAAAGCGCAGGCTTATTACAGATTTCGCAACCTCTAATGGAAAACGCTTAAAAAAAACATCTGAATCAATTGTAGTTGGGAGACAGTAAACCGTTTACATTACTCCGAGAAATGAGCGACACGCTTGCAAGCAAACTCAATGAAGACTTTTTGCGGAGATTACAAACGAATATTCAAACTATCTTATTGGCAGCGAACGAAAATGTACCTGAATTTGCAGCTGTATCCGAAACGATATATGAAATTACAGCCGATAGCACACAGGTATATTCTGTTGCAAAATGAGAACCAGTTGCGGCAATAGTCCAGCTTTCTATTTTAGTCATGCAAAAACAAATTGAGAATTTGGTACTGTGTGTCGAAAAACTTTCCGAAGAAAAAGGATCGAAGGTTCACATCCCTAAGCGAATCTACAAATGGAAGCCGAAATCCAGCTTATGCTAATAATCAAAATTATTTCTACTATCATAATAGGTTTGGTCGTTTTACTAGGCAGTGTAGGCAGCCTTGTTCGTTCCCCCAGTCCAGGGCTCCCAAATGGTCCGCCAACTGAACATCAATATTTTCTTAGAAACACTTTCTTTTTATATTTTTCTTGCAAATTTGCGCAGAAGCCACCTTCGGAGCTTAATTTTAGCACAAAAGCTGTAGAAACTTGTCGACATTCGCTAGCTAAAACTAATAACCGCCTCTGCGTATATGACAGTGCTACAGGTCTGAAATTTTTAATGGATACCAATAGTGATGTTTCACACATACCAATCAAAATAAACTAACCTGTTTACCAACACATTGCTGACACCTTAGAATCATACGCTGCAAATGAATTATAAATAAAAACATTCGGTTCTAAATTGTTGAAGTTGAATTTCCGCTTACGCTATGTTTTCAAATGGAATTTTATTGTTGCTGAGGTCTCTGCACCCATCATCGGAACAGACTTTGTGAAACATTTTAACTTATTTTTTTGATATTAGGAATAAAAACTTATCTATGGGATAACAAAGACAAGCACGTCGGGTAGTTTTGATATTTCCCAAGAAGGAGCAATAAAAGTCATTGTAGAAAATTCTCGTTAAAATGCCTTCTTAAGATCTTATCGCGATATTCTTACCTCAAATCCAAATTTGTCTAGGCCAAACATATTGAAACACTTAGGCCGCCAGTTCATAGTCGCCCCAAAAAATTACATCCAAAAACTCTCGATTCCCGTAAAAATGAATTTAAATTAATGATTGAGAAGGATATTTGTCTCTCGACCAAGAGCCCCTGGTTTTCGACCCTTCATGTTGTGACTAAATCCACAGATAGTATACGTCCTTTTGGCGATTATAGGCGCTTCTTCTCTGCTCTCCATGGCAAAACTATTTTTGTAAATTAGAATTTAAATTAAATTAGATTTTTTTTAATTATATATTTTTAAATTAGATATTTTTTGGACTTACCATGTGATTACAATAAATGAAGATGCTATCCCGATGGTTGGTTGATTGGTTGATTTTTGTCGTCCGATAATCTAAGCTAATGGGATATAGGACCAGAGGGAGTGCCCTCCGTGGGGGTCTTTCTAAGGGAACCTAACCCGTATTTACGCAAGGTTCGAAGAAAACCACGGAAAACTCCGAACGGTTAGGCCGACAGCCGCGATTGGGTTCGACCCAGCACCTGCCGTCTACCAGTTGAGAGGTCCGAACCTCTCGGCCACTGGTGGGGCGATGCTATCCCGAAAACAGCAATAACAGGGGTCGCAGCGTTCCAAAATTTTCACACTTTCGTACCAGAATTTTAAAGCGATAATATTTATTCTAGAATTTCATTGTAGGTGTTAGAGGAATCTGACATGAAAATTTTTAAATTAAAATACTGGTAGAAAAGTGCGAAAATTTTAGGGATGCTGCGACCCCTGCAATAATAACACATTTTGACTTGTTCGAATTTCCCTTTTTTTAAATTTTGGTCTCTGCACCGCCGCCAAAAGTTTTCAACTATTTGTCAATGAAGTTTTGATGGGTTTAGCATTTTGCTTTGCATACTTGGATGACATTTTAGTTTTCTCTGATAATGAAGACCAGTGAAGAAAAGCATTTGAAGCAACGATTTCAGAGACTCAACGACACGGGATACAATTAAATACATCTAAAAAAAACTTCGGATTCTCTGAACTCTCATTTTTAAGTCACTTAGTTTCAAAGGATGGGACTAAAACCTTTTCTTGAAAAGGTTCTCACAACATCATAAAAAACTCCCTCTCTCGTATTGCAGTCATAAAAATGCCTTCTCCGAATGTTCAAATAAGTCTTAATAATGTACGGGCAGATGATTCTAAATTACAGAATTTATTGAATGAAAGCACTCCCGTGAAACTTCGTAAAGTTTCTCTACCAGACGGCGAGCTTTTTTGCGACTTTTCAACATCATCATGAGGCTTACATTAAGGTTATCATAAGGCCTTACGTTTCAAGAATACTACGTTTTGAGGTATTCAAATCACTGCATAATCTGTCCCATCAAGGAATAAAGGTTACAACAAGACTGATTACTAGTAGATTCGTGTGACCTGAAGTGAATAGGGATTGTAGAAACGGGTCTCGTGCTTGTATTGCAGACAGAAGAACTAAAGTGCAACGTCATATCTCCAGTCATCTGGGCTCCTTTACAACCCCAAATGAAAGAATGTTCAACATCTCAACATGCACTTAATAAGACCTTTGCCACCATCTCAAGGATGCTGCTAAGCTTTGACATTGATAGACCGGTTCATGCTTCGGCCCAAGATTATTTCCATAGCTGAGATCACAGCAGAAACGGTTGCACGGACATTTGTTTCTGCCTGGTAGAAAGGAGAAATCTCCTTTCATAGACCCTATATACATGAGTTATTTCCATGCGAATTTGTCATAGTTGTCTCATACTACGATTTTTGCTACCAGTATTTTAGAACGAAAAAATGCGACTTTTTTTATCGAAGATATGTTATCAATTGAAAAAGGAGAAGCAAAGTTTTCGAAAATAACGGTGGCCAACAAGCATAGCGATTTTAAGCTATGTGACAGACATGAAAATTTCGCATGGAATTAGTCCATAATTACCGACCAATGTCGACAATTTGAAGCGGAACTACATTAGAACATTAGCGGAACTACTAGAAGCATTTTCTGGCGTATAATCCGCGGATCAAACTATTAATTTTCAACCCAGAATTTATTTTAACAAAATGTAACGTTGTTAATCACCGTAAATATTTGGTCCCTAACACTAAATAAAATTTTTATCATTTACAAAAATTACAATTTCTGGCAACATGTTAACGTGTCCGCCATTACTCAGGAACCTCTCCATTCCAATCGAGCCTGGCGAGACTTATTCGAACAAGACGCCTATGAAAAATTTACTAAGTATTCTCCCAGTTTAAACTGCATCAGTTGTAATATTCTGAAAATTTGTTATTTTATCATAAATAGAGCATTAGTAAAAAAGAGTATGTTTGTGTGTTAACCATTTCCGGCGCAGTGTTACCACTCCGGCAACACCTAATTTCAATTCCAAATATACAAACGGCACCAATAATATTTTAGTAAATTTTTACTTTTACAAAATACAGCTTAAATCTGCGCGTTCTTAATTTGTAAAAAAGTCTTTTGTAAATTCCGGTGTCTCTAAACAATTTCTCATTTTACGAACAGAACTTGACTGCGCCGTAAAGGGTTAAAAAACACTTTAGTATATTTAAAAAATAGTAGTGCGAACAGAATATTAAAATAGTCACCTGTGGCAGTGGACCTTATGGAGTTTTATGACATTTAATTTATGTTTCAAATTCTTCATATAAATTGCGCAAAAAATGTGCAAAACATTTTAATTCGCAAGCTGAACTTTTAAAACTGTACTCCAGTTGTTATATACGTAGGAAAAGATTGAAATGTGAACAAGTTTTATTTTGAGATAGGGCCAACAATATATCCATTATTTTTAAAATGTTAAAATGTTAATTTAACATTTACATGTTATCTATCTAGAAAAAGTAAAAATGCATAATATATACTATAAATTTTAGAAAAAAATACTTAAAAAGATGTGACATTTGTATTTTTTTTAATTATGGTAAAATATAGTGTCCAAAATAACATAAAATAACAATAATTACAATCAACGTTTAACCCACAATACACAAACACACAGCACATACGTATACGTTTCGCGAGCACCAGGGCTCGCTTCCTCAGTGTATAAAATTTAAAATGTTAAAAACAGAAACCCCCCCCCCTTCTGTTTTTAACATTTTAAATTTTATACACTGAGGAAGCGAGCCCTGGTGCTCGCGAAACGTATACGTATGTACTGTGTGTTTGTGTATTGTGTGTTAAACGTTGATTGTAATTATTGTAATTTACACACAAGGTTTTAGCTATTATCCAAAATAACATGTCCAAAAAAATCTCAAAAACAGTCGATAATCGTAAAAATGATGCATTTCAATTTTATACGCAATAATCGTGTACAGATAAATCTTTTCTTGCACCTGGATATTTTGCGTGTGCTATCATTTGATAAAGAAAAGTGCATTACGTTTCTTCTATTGTGTGAGTACTAAAAATTTCCTCACAAAAAGTGCAGGCCTACTGTCATACAAATACATAAGGCCCCACATTAGTCACTGAAAAGGACCCGGACGATAATGTTAAGTCTATGGGGGCGTTCTTTTCGCATAACTCTCTGAAATTTCAATATTTTTTACATGACTTTTTTGCATAGGATAGCTGAGGACGATCTGCAACCGGGGTAGTTTTTACTTTTTCAATTTTAGTTTCAGATTTAGAAAAAAATACTTTAGCATTTGAAACCGGTTAGAACCGATTCTGAAATTGAAACCATCATAATATAAATAACATGTAACCAAAATCGAAAAAGTAAAAACTAGCCCGGTTTTAAATTATCCTCAGCTGTTCTACCCAAAAAATCATGTAAAAATATTAAAATTTGAGCGAGATATTAGAAAAGAAAGCTCCATATATTTAACATTATCATCCGGGTCTTTTTCAGTGACTAGTGTTGCGTCTTAAGGTCAGAGGGCACGAAGTGTAACTTCATAACTAATTGATTGACTTCTCATAAGTGATGGAATTCACACGAAAAAATTTTCAATAGCAAATTTCTTTTTTTATTTGTAGAATATCTATTATAAAACAATAATTATAGAAACTTACTGGCTACTGTTCGATATCCCTAAAGAATATCTATCATCTTATAAAACAATAATAACTATTTAATTTTACTGGTGATAATTCGAAATCTCTAAATAAAAATTCAGCAAGACGCAGAATGCCACAGTGTTGCCTCATTATGGTTATCTTTTTGAGGAGATTAAACATTCTCATCAGTAAGCAAGGTTCGCACACTCCTTGGAATTTTCATGGACTCTGGCACCACTATTAAAAAAATGAAAATTTACATTTAATTTTTAAACCACAACATACGCAAGCCCCACCTTCATTTACAGATTTTACGATATTTTTCTGCAGTGAAACACATCGAAAATATTCTTAAAATTTAGTGGTAGAAATGTGCGAACCCTGGCAAGTATTATTGTTTTATAGGATGATAGACATTCCACAAGTAAAATAAAAGAAAATTGCAATCGGAAATTTTTCTGTGTCAATTCCAACACTAGTGATAAGTCAGTCGATTAGTGATAATGTCAAACCACGTGTGTCTCTGGCCTTAAGTATTTCGATGACAGCTGCAAGTCGCATCTGTTTACATAGATTAATTTTATGCTGCAGTAACCAGATCCTATAGTCAAATTGATATTTACTATTTTTCTAACGGAGTTAGAATATTGAATCTGAGTAGATCCCATTTCGTAATTTTTGTTTGCCTATTTCTAGATGCAAAATATTTTTTTCTGCTTAGCCCCGATCTGCAATTTGACCAAGTTAACTTGTTCCAGTGTGGTAAGCCCATAACAAGACATGCCTCTGAGGATTTCAAACCTCAGCTGTCAATGTTTATGAAAAACAGTTGTCACTGTATAGATATCAAATGGGCTCGGTTGCGAAGATGAACCCGCAAATAAGATCGTTTACACACATGGCGCACTAGATTGATTGGAGCTTTAACACTAGAACCGCGGTGACGGGTCACTTTGACCCGTACCAAATGAATACATGCTGATTCGAACCAGAAATTACTTTATAAAAATAGTTAAGTATATGTTTCACAGACATAATTAAAGTATTTAGGTTACATAGACTTAAATGAAATTTCTGATGCGAAATATTTTTCTAAATCTACAGTAAAATTTCCCGCGGTTCTAGTGTTAAGGTTAGCTACTGTCATATCTTCTCTAAATGACTGACTTCCCATTAGTTTTGAAAATCAAACCGGAAATTTTTGAATAGCAATTTTATTTTAATCTATTTGTGGAATATTTATTATCTTGTGAAACAATGATAAGTACAGGGTGGGGCTTAAAGATCTCCCCATTTTAAGAGGTCAATAAAAATATACAGCACACTGAAAACAAATATTTTACATTTACATTCAGAAAGAATAATTTTTACCATTTATTAATTTTATAATCTGTAACAATTTTCGCTATTAATTTTGAGGTTTTGTTGCAAGAAAAATTATATCGTCACATGCAGCAGCATGTGACTTCTTCATGTGGGGTTACCTAAAGGCTAAAGTTTATACACATAAACCTAACAAGGATGGTCTCCATTGGGGGCATACTCAGAATTTTTTGAAAAAAATACGAATTAAACTACTCATGTAGGTAATAAAGGATCAGTGAAAATTAGCGGCGGAATTACATTATTAGATATGTAAAAAAATAAAATAGTTTGGAATAATTGGCGTGAAAAGCTGAAAGCGACGCGGGTTTTGGCGTACAGTGCATTTCCTCGCCAAAAGCAGACGATTTTAACGAATCTGAAAATTGATTTCAATTGACTCCACTGTTAAAAATCTGCAGCATTTACTGCAACGTCACTCCACTACTTTTAAAGAATATCTCTCTTCTGACCAATGAGAATGCTCCATAGCACCGTGAATTGGCCGTGTCATACACTGTTAAAAATCTGCTGCATTTTGTTGCAGCGCACTCCTCCGCTTGTATATAATATCTCTATTCCAACCAATGAGAAAGCTCCATTTCACGGCCAAGTAACCGTTTTCTATACAAGCAAGGGAGTGCGTTGCAACAAAATGCAGCAGATTTTTAACAGTGTATTTTTCAATTTGGAACAATTTTAATCAATTTAAATTGTGTTTTAAATGATCAAATATATTAATTTCATTTTGTTTAAGTATGTATAAACGTATGTGACAAAATTACACTTAAAGTAAAGTAAAAATGCAAAACTAAAATTACTTAAACTAAACTTATTTAAATAAATTGAACATAGAAAGTTTTTTCTTTAAAAAGTATTCGAAGCGTAAAAGCGTATTTTTCAAACTTTCGTTTTTTCGCCAACCGGAGATAAATCGCCAAATAAACGAAATTTTTATTATTTTTTTACGGACGTTATAAGGAGATTCCGCCGAAATGTTTTTTATAAACATGTATAACTATATGAGAAGAACATTCTGTATTTTTTTCAGATTTTTCTGAGTATGCCCGTATGGAGACCTTCCTTGTAAGTCCTAATACACTCGACAAACTGAAGGATGCTATTCGATTTGAAATCGCCGCAATTCTTCCAGCAATGGTGGAAAAGGGAACTCTGAATTTTCGGGAGAGACTTCACAAGTGTATAGAGATCGAAGGAAAACATTTAGACTATATCATTTTTCGTACAACAAAATCTCAAAATTAATAGCAAAAATTGTTACAGATTGTGAAAATGAATAAATAGCAAACATTATTTTTTTCCGAATGTAAACATAAAATTTTTATTTTCAATGTCCTATATATTTGTATTGGCCTCTTAAAATGGGGAGATCTTTATGCCCCATCTCGTATATAAACTTACTGGAGATTATTTGGAATCCCCTAATAAAAGATCAGTCAGCAACACTGTGGCGTTCTGCATCTTACTGAATTTTCTTAGGGATATTTTATTCTCACCAGTAAGTTTAAATAGTTATTATTGTTTTACGAAATTATATATACATATTCGACAAATAAAAAATTCGTATTTAAAATTTGCGGTATGAATTCCAACACAAGTAAGAAGTCGGCCGATTAGTGATGACGCCACACTTTGTGTCCCGTGACCTTGAGTATATCGATGGCAGAGGCATAGCCAGTTGAAAGCTATCTTGCTTAAAAACAGACCCTCTTAACACTAGAACCGCCAATAGGGGGTCAAAATGACTCCTGTCAAATTGATTATAGTCGATTCGCACCAGAATTTTATTCATAAGATATGTTAAAGTTAAGCAGCAGAAATATGGCCTTATTAAATAAGTTAAATAGTTTAAAATTAAAATTCTGGTGAGAATTACCTTTATAAAACTTGAGTAAAATACCCGGCGGTCCTAGTTTTAACACATCTTTAGACCAAGTATATAACCTATCCTTTATCAGTTAAAGCAAGATATCCTTTGATAACGGATATCAAAATGAGTTAACCAATATCAGTGACGGGATAACTACAAAAAATGCAGTACTTATGATTAAAATATACAGAAATTCAATACACCACAATGTACGGCGTATACGCCGCATCTCAGATAAGTCTATTTCCGACCAGTATTTGTTTTAACCCTTTCTTGCGCAGTGTTGCCGGGCCGGCAACACCTAATTTTAATTCCAAACTGTCAAACGGCACCAGAAATATCTTAATATAATTTTTCTCTTACAATGAAAGCTTAAATTAAGGAATTCTTAATATGTAGACAAGTCCTTTATAAATTCCGGTGTCAATCGACAATTTCTCATTTTACTAATAGAATTTGCTTGCGCCGGAAAGTGTTAAACAAAACGTAAGTTGCTGTTGCTTAGCATTTATTTGACTTCATCTTTTAAATAAAATTTCCGGTGCGAAAAAGAATTAATTAAGCCGTATACGTAGAAAATTACGGAAGCCGACCTGAAAGAGTTTAGCGATTTGGAAACATGTATTGTTGCTGTTGTTTTAATGGCAGCAATGTATCAGCTTACCTTTTTTCTATCTTATTCGTAACTTAAATCTGATTGCTTCATGTCATTGCTCTCGACAGCAGAACTTAGCTGTTTTATATTCACCGCTAGCTTGTTTTCAGATCCTAGCCTATATGTGGACTATTTGTCTGTCGAAGTACTTGTTTGAAAGAAACTGAATTTATAGCCAGTTTTTAATAAGATTGAAAAGTTTTAAAGACTACAAAGTTCAACAATTTCGGATTTTAATCGCGGAACGAGGTATATTAAACCAGTATTCAACTCGCCAACAATCAGCTTTTATGATTTACAAATACCACATAACCGGTATTATCGGTCAGTGATCTCCTTGAACACAGAATCATGTTTCGATGCGTTGTAAGACTATAAAGGGATAGATTAAAAGTATATATTTATTTACATTTCTGTAAAAACTGGTGAGAAACAGATTGTTACATTTCTCTGTTTACATTTACCAAATTTTCGGAAGGTTTGAAATAAAATAGGCCTGAAGTCATACCAAAAAATGTATGAAAAGAAAAATTCTTATAAATTTAAATTAAAATTTATTTATTATTTATTTAAATTAAATTAATTGGAGTGTATTTTATCCAACCACCCTTCAAGGGGTAAGAGCATTATTAAAAAAAGAAAATACTTTATAAATTCCAATTGTGAAACAAATAAAAAAATGTTTTGGCGAAAGGAATGGCACAAATTATGGTTGTAAGAAGTTATATTTTTACTGCTTGATGAGATTGTTCTATTGCATGGAATTAAAAATGTTTGGTCAGAATATGTCATCTAACGATATAATTCTATAAAAAATAAAAATAAATTGACTGTAGTAGTACTATAATAGCATCAGAATCTGAATTAACCAAAATGTGAATATACCGTGACAAAATACAATTACCATTGTCCACATTGTCGTTCTATGACTTATGAAAATAGTTAAATCTAACAACGAAAAGTGGATACATCCACTTTCAACGGGTTGAAAATGACCTAAGAATACCAATCTCGGTTACTTTACAAAAAATCACAAACCTTGTGTGACATGAGAGTAAAAGATGAATTAGCAGCACTGAAAGCATTACTCTTTCTGAATTTAGCATAATTCCCGGGAATATAACCTCCGGATCAAGCAATTTTGTTTGGACCCATAAATTTTATTTAGTTATTGAAGCCAAATAGTTACCACAATTTAAAGAGATACATTTTATTTAAAATAATTTCTGGGTAGAAAAATAATTGTGTAATCCGCGGAATATACGATGGAAATTACGGTAATTTAACCCATTAGTGCCTAGCGTCTCTTTTTAGGGACGCTTCAAAAGGTGCATTCAGCACTGTTTTTGACACCGGTAAAAAAGAAAAGAATTAATTATTTTATTTAAATGATGCATTTTCGTGATTAATGAGCTAAACTTAAATCTTCTAAAAATAGTGGTGCCAACCAAATAAAATTTACGCAAAAGATGCTGGGCACGAATGGGTTAATAAATGCGAGCCACACCCAGGTCAAAATTTATGCTTGTACCAACAACAAAAATATGCTAGTTAATGCTAGGTATTGCTATGTCTGCTAGATTTCCATGCTATTATATGCTAGCTAGCATCACATGCTATATCGCTAGTTTGCACAACAAAAGGCTGACAAGCTATATGCAAGCATGTCATGCTTATTTCCAGCAAAGTGGGCCAATACACACCATGAATTGCTGGAAATTCTTCTGGAACCAGTAATGTTTATTGCTAGTTTATGTTATTTTATTTGTTGGGTTATAGCACTTGGTGCTTGTCTAGCAAACAAATACCAGCGTGAATTTCGACCTGGGCAGTCTCATCATATATATTGGCTGTGTTATTATGGCAATTTGCTGAACTGTTATTAACTCTTTGAGCTCTATTGGTTGAACTTTCTACCATTCAATTTTAATTCCAAAATTCCACAATGGTACCGAAATATTCGAACAAATTTATATGAAAAAGATATAATGCATTTTTCGTATATATCGCAAACAAAATTTTTTCTTTGCTAAATACTGGTGCCAATTTGACACTTGGGATTTTGAACAAATTTACCCACCAGAGCACAAAGGGTTAAAATAATGTTACTAAAATAACTATTGTGAGAAAAAAAGCAAAAATTAATCAGCGAGATTTAACGAATGTTTTTACTTTTCATGCTACGATTTCTGAATTACTATAAATAGAATTTCAAACATTATATTAGATTGTATGGTAATTACTTTCGTTTTTAGCTCACAGACTGTAAAAGCGTCAGAACAAATATGTCTGTAGATTCAGTATAAACATACTTAGAGTGATAACTCTCAACAGAAATATCCGATTTGCGTCAATTTTTATTCCTGTTTCATTTTGTTCAGGAGCTACCCTGATTAGTTTTGTGGGTTCAAGGATTAACCCATTAATGCCCAAACTATTTTCTTCATTTAAAATGAAATTTTGGGTTTCCCACCACTTTTAAAAGACGAATAACTTTTATCTTAATTTATTGAGGAATTTGTCTCGTGAAAAATACAGCTTATTTATCTTTCTATTTACTGGTGTGAAAAGTGCTTTATTGCCTTTTTTAAAAACGTCCATAAAAAGGGACACTAGGCACTAATGGGTTAAGATAAAAGAGGGAAAGGGGGGATGATTCCGTTTATTTAGACAAATCATTTTTTCATGCAGGATTATTTGATTTGTTTAAAATCTAGTGTACCTGTTTATTCAGATACGGAGCTTCTTTGATAAGATTTTATGGTTTATTGTACAAATCTTATATGTATAAAGGGGTGAAATGGGGCTACCCACTTATATTTAGATACATGGGTTTTCATTTACAGTTATTCGATCCAAATCTGATACGTACAAAAGGATGAAAGACTCGGGTCACGGTGCTTTGAAATGTTCGTCGCATTTAATTTACTATGGTAATATTACAATCATAAAAGAAATATCTTGTAAAACACCAGACTGCTCTTATATAGTTATTGTGGTGATGATTTTGAATAAATGCACAGAACGGCATTTAGCAACAATTTACAATCATCTAATCTGCAATCAATCATAATCTATTCTACAATCTTGTTTCACACCTTTCAAACTACATTATCAGATTTACAATTTAAAATAAGCACAATACTTTTATTTCTAGTTAAACAGTTTTTGAGTTTTAACAGATAAAATTGGAACAATTATGTAAGATTTTTTTACATTTTATCAAAAACCATTTATAATTTATAAATGCTATGGGGTAGCAAAAAAACCCTTTTCTAATAATATAGTTAACACAAACCACAATAAGAGCAGATTTAGATAACACAGCAAGAAAATATACGCCATGAAAACGGGGTGATTAAGTATAACATCCTCTATCTATGAAAATATATCACATGCTGTCTATGAAATGCCTGAGAAAGAAAACCAAATTTTAGGTCATTAAGCATAATATACTCTCATACTTTCATAAAAAAATATTAAAGCATATCTAGTTTTTGTAAAAAAAAAGCATAAAAAGTTAACGGTTAAATTAATCATCAGTCAAGAATCTATAAATTCGTTTTTACATTTGCTTTTTGTAACTTATCAGCTCTGACTTTCATAGTAAATGGTACATATTTAAAATTAACAATACTATTCTGAATGCAAGAGAAAGGGAGAAACTAGTAATTTTGAAACATAATTATTTTTTATTTGTCACCATGTATAATTTATTTATGAAACGCCGGATTGAAATGTTCAGTAAAAAGATTATCTTTAAAAAATAATATGTTTTTCAGATTAAATATTATTGATATGACGTTTAACGATCTTTTTTCATGAAAAAGTATCTCGGTTTCAGAATTGTTCATCCTGAATTATTTAATAATTGGCTCTTTATTTAAAAATATTTAATATATATGCACAATTTTATTAATTTTGGGTAGAGATTGCAGTCCAACTTAAACTGTTCTGGCAATTCTCAATACTTCAGGAAGTTGTATTGTAGCTATACCGTATCAGAGTTGTTACAGGGGACTTTTTTAAAATAAATATTTTTAATACGCTTTGATAATATTTGCAAGCGAAATATGTTTTAACCCCTTGAGGGGCGGTGGTATGTCTATGAAATCACTAATTTTTAATGCCCAAAATCCACATTGGCACCAGAATTTTGGTTAAAATGGTTTCGTTTTATTAAAGTTGTGAAATATAGATTTTTTCTTATTTATAAATACAGTTGTTTTAATTTCCGGTGTCATTCATAAATTTAATCAATAAAGCAATGAAAATGCCCTGCACCGCAAAGAGTTAAAATGTATTCCAGGGCCTGGGCAGTAAGTAACATTTACAAAAATTACAATCTCTTGTAATCTGTTAACCTTTTATCTACCGAATTATTTATCAAGAAAAGCTTCACATGTTAATTATAATTGTCTTATTTAATATCTGAAGATATACTGGATTTTTTAAATAATAATAATGTGAAATTTAGAAGTGTTTTTTCATTAAAACTGATTAAATATATCGTTAGTTATAACTTTTTTCTAAAATATTTACAAAAATAATCAAATTAATTAACCAAAAATATTCTTATGGAAATATTACTATTTTTTATAAAAGAAATGTGTTAAAATGTATCATGAGCCTCTCTGTAAATGGAAAGGCTTTTACCCTCGAAAATATTTCATATAACTTTTTTTAAATAAAAAAAGATATAAATATGAAAATGATTAAGAAAACTATATCTTTTTAAAAATATTTAACTTCGACAGTTTTTCTATTCTATGTAAATTAGATCGAATAAACTATATTGCGCAGTAAGAAAAAGAACTTTTATTAATAAACTGATTAAATGCGTATTTTTATTAAATTTTTTACAAAGGTACTTATAAATACCGTCGGTAGATAAAGGGTTAACGTGAGCGCCGTTACTCAAGTACCTCTCCAATCCAATCGATCCTAGCGAGAATTATTCGAAAAAGACGTCCATATAAGTTGTAATAACTTTTCTCCTAGTGTAAACTGCATCAGTTGTGACACCTCTGAAGATGTATTATTTTATCATCAAAAGAGTATTAGAAAAAAATGAGTATGTTTCTGCGTTACCTAATATTTTAGTGGTGTCCCGGAATTTTTAAAATTCGTTCACGCAGCTTTTGTGTTCCTATGGAAAATATTTTATCATATTAGTGATATTTGATGAATCGTGTAAAAGGCTTGGCGTACAGCAACCTAGCATCTGAGAGAAATGGAGATCAGATCAGTTCTATTTTCTGTATACTCGAGAGAGTGGTCTTTTTTTTAAACTATATCATGCATAATTCGTTTTATTATTAAGATTACTGTATATAAAACATATTAATATTATAATTGAGCATAATTTGAACATTTATGTATAACAGGGCATGCATGGCAATGAAGCTAATAAATTTGCACTTCGCGCGTCACCGTTTTGGAAACAAAATATTCAGATAAGTTTTTCACTAAGATAAGCCACTTTTCAATTATCTGGAATTACAAACGATGACACTAAATATGCTAGTCTCATTTCGTTAATTGACTCTGAAAGCTGAAATTATGTTACCGATAGTACATACAGTCCTCCACAGCAGAATAAATATGATAAATTAAAGCGCAGGCTTATTACAGATTTCGCAACCTCTGATGTAAACGCTAAAAAACTTCTGAATGAATTGCAGTTGGGAGACAGTAAACCGTCTACATTACTCCGATAAATGCGTGACCTGCCTGCAGGCAAACTCAATGAATATTTTTTGCGGAGATTACAACCGAATATTCAAACCATCTTATTGGCAGCGAACGAAAATTTACCTGAACTCGCGGCTTTATCCGACACGATATACGAAATTACAGCCAATAGCACACAGGTATATTCTGTTGCAAAATCAGAACCAGTTGCGGCAATAGTCCAGCCATCTATTTTAGACATTCAAAAACATATCGAGAAGTTGATATAGTGTGTCGTATTGTTGACGACAGAAGGAAAAAGTCAATCTTATTCAAAAGATCGAAGGTTCACACCCCGAAGCCAGTCAACCAATGAAAGCCGAAATCCAGCTTATGCCAATAATAAAATTACTTCTACTATCATAATCGGTTTGGTCATTTTGCTGGGCAGTGCAGGTAGCCTTGCTCATTCTCCCAGTAGGAAAACATGTAAGTGCTAAGAACATGTACGCTAATGGCACTTGGTGCATGTAAAATCCGTCGTGGGTGCAAAGTCCTCCACATTACCTGTGAATTATACTTCTGCAGGTGCCTTGCCACTTGAAGGTCTCGTCATCTGATCAAGGTTCTAAATTACGAGACTAACTTGTGTAGTCAATTGCAGTACAACACTATATAACGTTAAGCAACCAACAAAACAAAGTATGCTCAAACGAGAAGCAAGTACTGCAGATATGATGACGTGCAAAGCGAAGGAATAAGGTTTAATGCCGCTACGTGGCAATAAGGCGGTCACCCTCCATGATACCAGGTATCTAACCTGTTAAGCTGAGGTAATTCGGCAGGTAGGGGTCTGGTCATAGGTTAGAAAGAAAGGAAAGAGAAAGTGCTAAGACTCAAACATGTACTGTGGGTATTGGCGACGTTCGGTAGCTAAAACTAATAACCGCCTTTGCGTGTATGACAGTGCTACAGATCTGAAATTTTTAATGGATACCAGTAGTGATGTTTCAAGCATACCAATAAAAATCAACCTGTTTACCAACACATCTTTGATACCTTAAAATTATACGTTGCAAATCAATCAAAAATAAAAGCCTTCTGCTCTAAATTGTTGCAGTTGAATTTAGGCTTACACTATGTTTTCAAGTGGAATTTTATAGTTCATGAGGTTTCTGCAGCCATCATCCGAACAAACTTCTTGAAACATTTTAACTTAATTGTTGATATTAGGAATAAAAAACTTATCTATGGGATAACAAAGACAGGGCCCTCAAGTACTTTTGATAATTCTCAAAAAGGGACAGTTAAAGTCATTATAGAAAATTCTTATTATCACGCCTTGTTAAAATCATCCAGATATTATTGCCCGAAATCCCAAATTTGGCAAGGCCAAACATATTGAGACAGTTGGGCCGCCATTTCATAGTCATCCTAGAAAATTACATCCAAAAACTTTCGATAACGTTAAAAATGAATTTGAATTAATGATTTAAAATGATATTTGTCGCTCATCCAAGACCGCCTGTCTTCGCCCCTTCATATTGTGTAATATACCGCTGGCCACACAAAATGCAACACCCTGAAGGAATCCTGCAAATCATGTGAAATTTACATCATGCGTTTGAGGCGATGAAATATGCAAATCATTAGCATTGCAGTGCAAACGCACATTACGGGCGACCGTAGCGCCACTCGCAAGTGCTTTATAAAGGGAGAACAAATTTGCGATTTGAAGTACAGCATTTGTTTTTTGTTCATTTTTTGCATAAATCTGTTTACCTATGAATAGTGGAAGACATCCAGCGTCTTTTGACAAAGTTTCTGAATTCGACCGAAGAAGACTAGTAGCCTGTAAGGATTGGGGATTATCCTTCAGACAAATCGGTCAGCATGTTGGTCGAAACCAAGCAACTGTAATGCAGATCTGTAATCTCTGGATGCAGGAGAGAATGACAGACCTACGGGACCGATCGTACCCACCTCGTTGCATTACCACCCCTAAAATCAGGCGGATTGTGCTCATGACAGTGATGGACCGCGCAGCCACATTATGAACCATAGCACAACAGATTCATACTGCTACGCATCATTCGGTGTCCACTCATACCATTCGACGCCGTTTGCAGTTAATGTGTTAATAATGTTAATAATTTAATATTCGCGAGGCTTCCATTGCTTCGCTTATCTTCGACTGGAAACCACAGACGTTTGCGAAGTAAATGGTGCGAGGAGCGGCACACATGGACAACGGAATGGAATGACATTGAGCTTACGGACGAATCCCGATTCTGCCTGCAGCATCACGATGTTCGGATTTGAGTTTGGCGACGCTGTGATGAGAGGCTGCTGAACTGTTGCGTTTTGCATCGCCGTACTGGTCTTACACCCGGTATCATGATTTGGGGTGGCATTGGATTTCACTGCTGCAACCCTCTAGTACGCTACATTTTTACCGCTACATTTATCAGCCAGCGCTAAATCTCTGAGAGGTTGGAACACGTGGTCCTCCCGTACATTCAGCGCTTCTCATCAGCCGTTTCCCAACACAATAAAGCACGATCACACGTGGCTCGCAATGTTCAAGAATTCTCCTTTACCCATCAGATTGAAATGCTTTCTTGGCCTGCTAATTCTTCAGATCTATCGCATATCGAAAACGTGCGGTTGGTGCTTTTACAGCTACTGGCGAAGAATACACCACCTGTTGCTGTACCAAATAAAATATGGCAATATGTGGAAGCCGTATCCCGCATGGACTGTTGTGCCCCAAAGAGACATTAAAAGCCTCTTTGATTCTATGCCGTGGCGTGTGGCAGCAGTTATAGCTAACAATGGCGGCTACACTAAATACTGATTTTATCATCATCCACAAGTAACAAGAGGCTGTAATTTTAATCGTTTGATCTTTGTACAACATGTTATCTTTCAAATAAATTTCGCTGTGATATATCTGGTCCTTCTTGGTGTTGCATTTTGTGTGGTCAGTAGTGTAATTAAAATATATCACGCAATCTCTGTGATTCGACGACAATGTGATCTGAAAAGAAAGTAGGAAAGATTCGTTCTTAGATTCGGATGACCGTATTTTAAAATAATCCAATCAGAGCTGTGACTACAGTTGTGTTTATTTCCGTTTTCAGATCAATGAAGATTCTATGGATAGGCAATGGACTATGCTTTGAATTCGCGTTAAAATAGAGTATTCTGGTTTAAGATAAGAAAATTGCAATTCGGGAAGGACTATATCTTGGACACCAACAGTAATTTGCAAGAAAACATAAATGTTTGAAAGCATTATGCTAAACCCAGTTTCCTTGAAAATTTTCCTGTTAACCCTTTGAGCTCTGATGGTTGAAGTTTCTACCAATTTGTTTTAGTTCCGAAATGTCATGGTGAACCGGAATATTTAACTAAATTTATTTGGAAAAAGTTTAATGCATTTTTTTTCGTGTATATTGTAAACCGAATTTTTTCGTTGCAAAAAAAACCAGTGCCAATATGGCATTTGGATTTTTGAACAAATTTACCCACTAGAGCTCAGAGGGTTAAGGTATTGGTTTTTCCCTGTCAAATTTAATCTAATACATTTCATTTTATGTTCTTCAAACATTCAATCCTCTTTAAAATATAGACATTTCACTTGAATGCGTATTTAATTAGCGAACAAAGTTCTGATTTGCTTTGTCTGTTAAGTTTGCTAATTAGGTAATAGTCAAGTTTTGAGTTGTGCTGTCTGACATTTTGCTGACTTTAAAATCTCTTGATATTCCCTTTGTGTTGAAAATAAATTAAGCGAATTCTATAACTGAAAAGTTGTTAAAAACAAGAAGAAATATTTTAAACAACATTGCGTGTACATAAGTTAATTAAGTTAAACCTGTTGAAGCGTACAGAAAGAAAATATTTTGAATCTATTATGTTGTATAAATATGTGCGATGAGTAAACACGGAAAGTACTTTTTAAAAGGATTTAGTATACTCCGGAAAATTTTCAGTGAATACATTTATCACTTTACAAAATAAGACAAAGCTTGGCATTAAAAAAATGTGTGTTTGTAATAAGGTTTATTTACCATGATCTGGAATATATATAAATATAAATATAAATATATAACCATTATACATTACTACAATTCAAAATAAACAATCAATATAATATAACCCAAATTTAAAACAAATATAAACAAGACAAGATGACTTAGCATTATAGGAAGAAATACGAATATATTGGAAACAGCGGTACTTGGTTCGTTTTCAAGGGTGATACGCAGTAGACACTAGAATTGAGATTTATTTCTGATAAGGAATCAGGAATAATATATATATATATATATATCTAAGAAAATTGATGAAATAAAAAGTTAGTTATTCGAAAAGGTGAAAGAAATACTGCTGTCCCGTAAAAAGTACCTGACAACGTATTTCTAAAATTTATTTTTTTAATTATGCATGATATGCTTGTGCACGATCGTAAATTTCACATAACATTTTAAGATCCCAAATGGATTTTTCAAAGATTGTTGCGCAAGGTTATTTTTATGGTTTTGTTCATCTGGCGAAATTCGATTCACCTCTATTCTTTGTCTGTGCGTCACAGAATAAATAAACATTAAAATATAAGTCAGAGACTTCAAATTTTGTGTACTTACAGCTGAATATCTCGTGTCGCACGACAAATCATAAAATATTGAAAAAAAATTAAACTGATTTTATCAATGTCATCCTTCTACAATTTTTGTCTATACAAAAAATGTATAAGCGATAAATTTCAAATTTTGTATACTTACAGCTGAACATCTCTTGTCACACGACAAATAATAAAATTTCGAAGAAGTCTACTATTTTTCATTAATTTTTTCAGTGTCATCCGTTCATTTTTGCAATTTAAATTTTAAAAGAGAACTTTAACTTGAACATCTTTCGGGTAAACATCATAGCTTGAAGATAAAACATCTCTCTAGTAAATTGGAGGTTCTTAGTTCGAATCCCGGTGCTTGAACTTCGAATTTTGTTACAAAAAGGGATTTAAAAAAATGAAATTTCGCTTTTTTTGCCTATTTAAAGGATTAAATTATTTTTGTTAGCATTGGCATTTAGAATATTTTTAATTAAATTTTCTTTCTATTTTAAAAAATATTGCGATTTATTAATGATTTAGCATTTTAAATTTCGTTAAACATTTATTTTTCGTTTTTAGAGATTTAAAATTTTATTTATATTTTCACTAATTTTTCCTAATTTCGGTTTTTTTAAAAAAATTGGAATTTTAGATTTTATTTAAATAATTTGATTTGAATATTTTTAATTTGATTAAAATAAATTATTTTCTTTTATAATTATTTTAAAATTCAATTTATTGGTACTGCTATCTATGTAAGAATGTTATAATTATAAATCAACAATTTAAATTTATTAATTAAAGGAGAAGTTGTTTTTAAATAAATATTAAACGAAATGCTCTGTGAGATCACATATAACCTTTTGTTTTTTATTTGTATCTTATGTAGTATATATGTATTTATATGTAGCTGACTGCCAAGTCTGTCTTGAATAGTTTCATAAAATTTCAATTTTTAAAAACACGTTTTGATGCATTAAATCAAAAGTAAAATAGTAGACAAATTATCAAAAATAGATATGAAAATTGTGCTAGAAGTCTATCTTATGAATGTGGTTTGGGGTAAGCTAATAAGAGGAAATATTTTTTTCATCAAAATATCTCGAGGCTAATTTTTATAAAGCCAAAAAAAATCCGAATTTTTAAGAATTTTTTTCAATTTTTTTGTTTATAACTCAAAAGTTTTAAAATTTTTGTGTGCCGTACTAAATCAAAAATGCATAAATAAATTTTCTATAAATTTCATCATAAAAGCTCTGAACTCCTAAGCGCACTATACCTTTCTGAAAATGACACTTTTTTTCTAACTTTGTGAAAAACCGCAAAAAACAACACTTGACACATTTTTTATACGTTATATCTTCTTTAATGTAACTTATTTTCATTACAGTTATTTGCATGATAGCAATAATAATTAATTACAACGGCAATATTGTAAAAAAAAAATGACAACGTCGCAATTTGTTTTGTATTTGGAACTTAAGTGGAGAATGTATTTGCATAAATGTAAGTAAAAAGACTGATAGTAACAATTTAAATGTATTTAGTAACGCCTGGAGCGTTTGTGAGTTGGTGGGAGCGTTTGTCTGAGCGTTTGTGAGTTTGATTTGTCAATCTCAGCTTGAGGAGAAAATGAGCAGGTTGTTTGCTCATCAACAGCACTCATCTTCTTTGAAATTGTTGCGACATCAAAGTCATCAAAGTGGTTTGATCAATGGTTTCCCAGGCATTTGCTTCATCCTCTTCGTTCAGGGTAAATATTGTCCACATAATCGCAGATGACGCAGTTACAGTTATTACAGAATGGCGACCATTTGAGTAATTTTGCCAAAATCATGCTCTGTTGCACCCTTTTTTATAGCTACATGAAACAATATGCAGCAAGGATTCAGGTTCTGAGTTTTGGCACAGTTGGATAGGCTGAAAAAGTCAATCAGATCTGCGAATCCAAATTCATTCTTCAGGGGAGGGTGGGGGTTGTTTCTTAACCCTTTAATTCCCATGCCAGAACACGTTCTAGAAATTATGTAGTTCATTTCACACCAGAAAAATTCAATGGCTAATTTCGTTTTATTTAAATATGGAATGTTCTGTTATTGATTAAAGCAAATATTGTTGTTTTAATTTTCTGGTGGGAACTGAAATATACGAATTAAAGATCGGTGGTTTAAGACCTAAACCACTGGGGAGCAAAGGGTTAACGAGGCTTGTACCTAATGATAACATCGAAGGAAATGATCCTGCCAAGGCTCCAAATGGTCCGCGAACTGAACACCAATATTTTTTAACAGAAAATGTCATAGTAGGTTTCTACAGCATTTGTGCTAAAAGTAACTGCCGAAGGCGATTTTTGCGAAATTTGCAAGAAAAATATAAAATGAATTTTTTTCTAAAAAAATATTGATATTCAGTTGGCGGACCATTTGGGAGCCCTATCCTGCGCTTGCCTCTTGCTTTGGCAAGCCTTAAAAAATCAAGTGTGCTTTTATTGACAGGTTTAACAAATAATGGATCCTGAAAGTGTTCAACCAAAAGGTTAACCCATTCCTGTGCAGAGCAGTTCCAATACTAAAATACATAAATAAATTACACCAGAACTTACGAATATATTTATTTGGAAATAAGATCTTGATCAGGTTTTGGTCTTTGTTTCCTAGTTCACGCAAAATAACTTCAGCAACAAATCTTTACATTTCGCACAAATCAGCCTTCATGAAGTACACGGCTCTGAACCATGAACTAATTGTGGAACAGCAGAGCAAGTCTATAACCGTCTCATTTGCAAATGTACACCGAAGTTTAACGTTACCAGCGCCATCTATCGGATGTTTTTAGAGCTTTTTTATTACTGTCTTTATAAAAAACAAGTAAGAAAAATCATGCGTTAAGCATAGATTATGAAGCACTTTCCAACACTTAATGAAATCTTTAACAAAACTTTGTTATTTAGGGAAATAATAGTGTATAGCCAAATATACCCAAGTATGTATTCCAGTACATTAGAACAGCCCTGTATTTCATATGTCAGTTCATATAATGGGAAAATTTAGCTTAGCAAGAAAATACCCAGTAGCTTAAAATTTCTTTTTCAGCAATTCATACTATTAGATGAAAACATACTTGAATACTTTTGTTCAGCCCTGCAGTTTACATTGTACCTTTATTACACGTCAGCATTAGGCTAAAATTTATTGTAAACTAAAACACTTTTAAAACAACTGAAATCACATTCTCATAAATCATCATTCATAGGCGTCCATGTACCGAATTCTTTGCGTGGCCCTGTATATCCCTTTATCTATATTCAGCTAACATTTCTCAGTAAATTGAAAGCAGCTCAGCGTAAAAATGCATAGCTTATTTAAGAACCACGTTTAAATAATTTACGCTCATATTCAGTAACGTTGGTGAGCTCTTTTGGGTAGCCCTGTATATCAACTATAACATTTATACACACCATATAATGTGCATATATTTAGCGAAATATTAACGCGAATATCATAATTAAAGTGCATTTGATCCCTCCATCAGCCATCATCGGACACATATACGGTACTTCGGAAAGAATATATTATTTGAAATCTTTTGTATGGCCCTGTAAATGCTATGTACTTCATATTATGCAAGACAGTAGCATATAATTTATATTAAGCTTCAGTGACATACATCAATTTTTTTATACATGAAAAAGCTTAATATATTTAAAATATGTCACACACAATTCCCCCTTTTACCATTATCTAATGGAATTCTTTTGTGTGGCCCTGTAAATGAATAATAGCTACATTTTCACCTTATATTTTATAGAATGCATATTTTAATATGTGTGACAGGGTATAACATCTTTAAAATTCCTTTGAAACGATTTTTCCACATAGGCCGTAATGTAATAGGAAACTTTTGATTCGCCCTGTAGATAAACTAATCATGGTAGCAACTTCATTTTCGATAGGGCTTTTGCTAGGGTAAACGTCAATAACGTCCTAAAATTTCATTGCAATCCGAGTATATTAACGATTTTCCCCCATAGACCGTAATGTAATGGGAAACTTTTGATTATCTCTGTAGTTAAACTAATCATTGTAGATAATTCATTTTCAGTAGGGTTCGTGCTAGGGTAAACCCCAATAACGTCCTAAAATTTCATGGCAATCCGAGTATATTAACGATTTTTCCCCATAGGCCGTAATGTAATGGGAAACTTTTGATTCGCCCTGTAGATAGATTAATCATGGTAGAAACTTCATTTTCAATAGGACTTTTGCTAGGGTAAACGTCATTAACGTCCTAAAATGTCATGGCAATCCGAGTATATTAACGATTTTTTCCCCATAGGCCGTAATGTAATGGGAAACTTTTGATTCTCTCTGTAGATAAACTAATCATGGTAGATACTTCATTTTCAATAGGGTTCGTGCTAGGGTAAACCTCAATAACGTATAAAAATTTCATAGCAATCCGAGTATATTTACGGAAGTTAGAGCTCGGACAGACGGACAGACGGCCATCCGGCCAGACGGACAGACGGACAGACGGCCAGACAAACCGAATGCATAAGCACTTTTCAACTTTGTTGGAAAGTGCTAAAAAAGATTCGGTGATCTATAGACGCTAACCATGCAAGCCGTTTTTTATTTCGGTTATTATCGAACTTTTATGAATTTTTTAAGTTTCTACGGACATTTTTCCCAGCCGGTACAGTAATCTCTTAAAATTCGCGAGTTTTGATTACTCGCAAAATAGAAAATACAGAAAATTTCAACATTCGCAAATACTTCGCGCCACTTTTTGTTTAAAAATCTTTTACATACGCCTTGGCAACATTTGCACAAACAAACAAATAGTTCAACAGAAAATGTATTTTTTTTAAGTGGTGTGAGCAAAATATAAAAATAGTCGCCTGTGGTAGATTTGCGGTCACGATTTCGACATTTATGGAGATTTCCGGGAACCTATATCTCGCAAATGTTTAAAAGATTACTGTGTAGTAAAAAAGAGAAAATCGATGTACTCATATCAGGAATGAGATTTCCGACCTTTCGCACCAGCAGTATGATTTTAGAAAAAACGATGTTCTGTTATCTGGAAAAATGTTTCGATTAAAAAAAATAACATTTCATCGAAGATTATTCTGGTATGAAATTGTGTGAAGAACATTGTTGTATCAAATGTGAAACTACGTTTTTCCAATTTTGAAATATCAGGTATAATAAAACATAAACTATAGAAAAATTTTGTAATTTGTATTGTTTTATTTCATACATAGCCGAAATCATGTTTATTAATGTATATATTAAATAATGAGCAGTATCTTCAATAAATTCAAATGCTTTAAATATTCGATTTCGATATATTGTTAATACTTTTGTCCTGTTGCTTTTTAACTTCTTCGGTTCAGAAGTATCAGATGTGATACTTCTGAAACAAGGAGGTTATATTAAGAAAGTCCAAATTTTTAAAGGAAAGGGTATAGCCGGGCTTCTAAGTAAAATACGCCCTTCAGTCAACCACATCGAGTCCTACATCAATCGATAGCAATTGAAAAGAAATATATTTCTCCCCACTTTCAAACTTATATATCAAGTCCATGGGGGGGGGGGGTTATGACCTTTAGTACCCGTTTTATTATTAATGTTGTATGTTTATTAATGTATATATTAAATAATGAGCATCACCTTCAATAAATTAAAATGTTTGAAATATTCGATTTCAATATATTGTTAATACTTTTGTCATGTTGCTTTTTAACTTATTCGGTTCAGAAGTATCACTGTCAGATGTGATACTTCTGAAGCAAGGAGGTTATATTAAGAAAGTCCAAATTTTTAAAGGAAAGGGTATAGCCAGGTTTCTAAGTAAAATATGCCCTTGAATCAACCACATCGAGTCCTACATCAATCGATAGCAATTGAAAAGAAATACATTTCTCACCAGTTTCAACCTTATTTTCAAGTCCATGGGGGGGGGGGGGGGAGTTATGACCTTTAGTACCCGTTTTGAATAAGGGCATATTCTGCCGAAACTACTGGTCGGATTTCAACGAAAAAATTGAATGTGCAATTTTATTATACGAATACTGGATGATTTTTTCAGAATTTTTTCAACAAAATTACGAGTTCTATAAATGTTTTCTTCTTTTTAATTGAACATTTTAATTAAAAATCTATTGAAATATTTGAATGACCACCTTAATATTTTTGCATTAAATACTATGAGATGTGATGTATATTCACTATTAATTTCAACTTTCTACGTAGGGTGCATCATATTTAAAAAAAGACAAAATCATATTCCGGCGATGATGGGGGGCGTGTCTCGCACGAATCTCACATTAAGTCTACCTGAAATTTTTGTGGTATAATGCTATTTCACGCCTTCTTTTTAAATCAGCGTTTGAACTAATATGCTAACTAATATGTTTGAACTAACACGCCCCCTCCCCGCCCAATTCCCGCCGGAATATGATTTTGTCTTTTTTTTAATATGATGCACCCTACGTACAAAGTTGAAATTGATAGTGAATATACATCAGATCTCACAGTATTTCATGCAAGAAAAATAAGGTGGTCACTCAAATATTTCAATAGATTTTTAATTAAAATGTTAAATAAAAAATAAGAAAAGTTTTATAGAACTCGTACTTTTGTTAAAAAAAATTCTGAAAAAATCATCTAGTATTCGTATAATAATATTACGCTTCCGTTTTTTTCGTTGAAATCCGTCAAGTAGTTTCGGCACAATGTGCCCTTTTTAAAAACTGGTAAAGGTTATAACCTCCCCCATGGACTTGACATATAAGCTTCAAACTGGGGAGAAATGAATTTCTTTTTATGTGCAATCGATTGATGTAGGACTCGATGTGGTTGACTCAAGGGCATATTTTACTAAGAAACCCGGCTTTAGACTTTACAAAATAAGCTTTTTTTTAAATATATATCAACCGACTTTAAAAATAGCGCTAAAAGAATTAAATACCATAATTTCGGGTGTATAAGCCGCGGATAAACAATTCTTTTTGGACCCAGAAATCTTATTTAGTGATTAAAGACAAATATTTACGGCGATCTAACTAGTTATATTTGTAACTTAAAAAATTCTGGGTCGAAAAAGAATTGCTTGATCTGCGGCTTATACACCCGAAATTACGGTAATTCTTTAAAATTCTCTAGTGACAAAATGTTATCAAATAAGCACACATCGGATATCAGGTACCGTCATAAAAACGGTTAAATTTAATACATATATTTAATATCCACCAAACATATATTTTAGAGAGAATATTTTTTACAAAAGATGAATTTACATATTTTTGATTTAATTTATGAATATATACATATAAAAAGTAATGAATTACTTTTTGAAGTCGGTGTCAACTGTCTTAAATATAAGAATTGAGAATACATTGTGCCTAGTATCATAACTAAAATGGTGATGATCATTATCAGTTGTGACCGTTTGGCACCGATTTCAATAAGTAATTCACTGCTTTTTATATGTATATATTCATAAATTAAATCATAAATATGTAAATTCATCTCTTGTAAAAAATATTCTCTCTAAAATATATGTTACGTGGATATTCAATTATATATTAAATTTAACCGTTTTTATACCTGTACCTGATATCCGATATGTGTTTATTGGATAATGTTTTGTCATTAGAGAATTTTAAAGACTTTATAAATTCTTTTTAGCGCTATTTTTGAAGTCGGTTGGTATACATATATATTGTTGAAAAAGCTTATTTTATTTCCTACTTTTTAGTTATTCATACTGTAATACTTATTTATGCGTACTGGGATATGGTATCGCTTTGCAATACGTTGAATACCCTAAGACATGGTGACGTCACTGTGACGTCGTTGTGAAGTCACATTGAGACTTTGTGACCGTCGATCTGAAGTCACAGTGACTAAAATGTGAAGTCGTTATGGCCGTTTTAGAGCTCGTTTGTGACGTTACATTGTGACCACATTGTGAAGTCACGGTGTGACCAAAATGTGAAAAATGTGCCATTTGTGACAAAATTGTCTTTGAAACTGTGACTATTCTGTGACGATAGTGACAAGATTGTGAAGACACTTTGTAACATTTTTGTGAATATTTAGTGATCTGTGACGGTTTTGTTACTATGTGACGGTGGCTACATTGCCAGTGTTGTATGTTACGCTGAGACACAATTATACAGTTATGAACTTAATATATAGTGTAAAATCATTTACATCTTTTACAAAACTTTATTATATTTTGGCAATATATCTCAATTCAAACTTGAGAGCTGTTATAAAAAGAAAGCACCAGAAGAAAGTTATACTGAATCAAACTGCAATGCCATACAGATTTTAATCTTTGTTACATTTTTTTTCCGGTTGCAATAAATGGGAATATTTAAGACAATTGAATATTCGATCTATATCACAATTATTTGAAATTTAGCTACTTGTTTTTTAAAAAGCATCAAAATTATGAAAGAAACATTTCTGTTTAACCCTTTAAGCGGCCTTCAGATTTTTTCGTGAATATTTAATGATTCCTTAAATATTAGCAATTAAAACATATTTTGTTTTGATAAAGTCTGTATGGCATTGTAGTTTGATTCAGAAACTTTCATTTTATAGCATGTCTCAAGTTTTAATTGAGATATATCGTCAAAATATAATACAGTTTTGTAAGAGATGTAAATGATTTTACACTATATATCAATGTTCATAACTGTATAATTGTGTCTCAGTGTAACATTACAACACTGGCAATGTAGCCACTATCACAAAGTTAGTAACAAAATCGTCACAGATCACAAAATATTCACAAAAATGTCTCAAAGTATCTTCACAATCTTGTCACTATCGTCACAGATTATTTTATTCACTGCAAATGCGATTATTGTATTCGCTGCAAAAAAAAAAAAAAAAAAAAAAAAAGTACATTAATATAAATTTTGTATATTAAATACCGTAAGGCTCCACAATAGTAACTGAAAAAGACCCGGATGAAAATGTAAAGTCTATGGGTATGTTCTTTTTAAATATCTCACTCAAATTTATATATTTTTATATGTTTTTAGGTGCGTTCGTAATTATGTAAATACGTAGCACCTATTGTTGTCGCTCAGTCCGTCCGTCTGTCTGTCCGTCTGTCCGTCTGTCTGTCCGTCTGTCCGTCTGTCTGTCCGCATATAACAACGCAAAAACTACCCAACCGAATCGTTTGAAATTTAAAATACATAATTATAACATAATTTTGTCGAGTCATTTCAAATTTTATGAAAATCGGATGGATAGATCAATTACAGGGACAATCAAAAGGATTCCGTTACATTACGGTCAATAAGGAAAAAAGTTTCAAATGCATTTTAATCGTTTGAAATTTAAAATACATAATTATAACATAATTTTGTCGAGTTATTTCAAATTTTATGAAAATCGGATGAATAGATCAATTACAGGGACAATCAAAAGAATTCCGTTACATTACGGTCAATAGGGAAAAAAGTTTCAAATGCATTTTAATCATTTGAAATTTAAAACACATAATTATTGAGTAATTTTGTCGAGTCATTTCAAATGTTATGAAAATCGGATGCATAGATCATTTACAGGGACAATCAAAAGTATTCCGTTACATTACGGTCAATGGGGGAAAAGTTTCAAATGCATTTTAATGATGTTACACTCATTCGAACATAATAGAATTGGCATGAATCTATGAAATATATACTAAAATATGCATTCTGTACAATCTGTGATGCAAAGAATTTTTATTATTAAATTACAGGGCCACACAAAAGTATTCCACTACATAATGCTATACGGGGAAACATTGTTTGGGACGTGTTTTAATTATATTCAACTATTTCACATTTTATGAATAAGATATACGTTGCTGAGGTGTAATAAAAATTACTTCCTGCATATTTACAGAAACGTGAAGATTTCGACTACTATACTGTATCCGGAGTACGCTCTACTATATCAGCAAGATCTGAATATTTTTAAAACTTCGTTATCGTACGAACGCACCTCATTTGCTACGTTCACGTGCAATTTCCAACTTGTTTCTTCATAGGATAGCTGAGGACGATCTACAACCGGCCTAGTTTTTACTTTTTCGATTTTGCTTATATATTTTTTATATTATGATGGTTTCAATTCAGAACCGGTTGAAACCGGTTTATTATAAAGCACAATCATATTGATTGTGCTTTAGAATTGCTCTTATTGATTGATTAACTTCTAAATTTTCATTCCGACTTATAGTTGTTATACTTTGAAAATAATCCAATAAGAATGTTTATCAACTGATACGTTTTCACCCACTATGATTATTTCTTTTATAAATTTTATAACATATGTTAGTTTGAAAAATGCATTAAACAATTATTATTATTATTATTGTTGTTGCATATTCACGATTTCTTTTAATAGTTCTTTTTGTTACCCTATTTCTTATAAATTTATCTTCAGAGCAGATGCAAGTTTTAAAAAATAAAACTATGTCATGTTTCATAACATTCCTTGATACAAAATTTTTAAAAGTATATTTCCCAATAATTTTATTCTAAAAAAAGGATTTCTTTATTAAATATTTTAATTAGCATTAAATATTTAGTAATTATATAAACGATTGATTATAATACTCTTCCATATGCTGCTATATATATGAAAACATGTTGTTTTAAACAGATATTCTAAATAAAGAAACAAATTGGATTAAAATGCAACTAAAATCACTAATTCTAATAACCTGAACATATCCAGATTATTGATGGTGAAGTTTTCTATATAAACAAAATAAATAATGAATTAGACTATTAAGTTTATAAAACATTTATGTTTTAAACATGTTTTTGAAAAGCTAACTAAAATCGTTCTAATAATAATAATGATAAAGCAAACAGCAAAAAGAAAAAAAATCATACCTATGTTTTGTTGACTTTTTTTCTACCCAAATTGCTTTTTGCCGATCATGTTAAGTTCAATATTAATTATTGTGACACAGACTGGAATCATTTTCACCAAGTCAGCGCCACAATAATTCTCTTGAACTCATTTTTTGCTTGATGTAGCAGCTAAAAATTG
Source organism: Maratus speculifer (assembly GCA_964019185.1). NCBI lineage: Eukaryota > Metazoa > Arthropoda > Arachnida > Araneae > Salticidae > Maratus > Maratus speculifer. The sequence goes on from OZ025293.1 coordinate 403,794,087, forward strand.
CTCTTGAGGATTTTCTTGTTTAAATTTTTAAATCCGTTTCAATACGCGCGCATAACTGCTATATACTCTCCAGTAAACTTATTTCTGGCACCTTAGAACTTTATTTTATTCTACGGTAAAAAGTCGTCTGCAGACGATCATGAATTTTGTAATGCGCATGACCGTTTATTTCATTTTGTAAACAACAGATTTGGAAGTTAAATACACAATAATTTAATAAGAGTGTCTCTGGCTAAACTTTTTTATTTAATGAATTTGGTAATTTAATTTATCTTTTACTTTTGTCAGTTTCAAAACAATTAAAGTCAAAAATTATTCATAAACCTTTTATTTTATTTTATTTTATTTTATTTGTAAATAATATTAACAATTAAAGTTTATTAGATAAATCATAGTTTAAATTTTTTAAATGTGTAAAAGTAAATTTAATGGTGATAATATATTTTTTTAAGTAAAGTTATCAAACGTAGTAAATACACATCTTCTTAAAAAAATAAAAAAGTGTTACAGAGAATGAAAATTTTTTCTTTGTCAATCTGTAATTTTTCTCGTATTAATTATCTGTAGGAAAAAAAATCTTGTAAAATAACTTTTTTTAAAAACATACTTCTAAAACAAAAATTGCAAGAAGATTTTTGCCGTAAAAGTTAAGTTCAATATTAATTATTGTGATACAGACTGGAATCATTTTTACCAAGTCAGCGCCACAATAATTCTCTTGAACTCAATTTTTATTTGTTATATCAGCTAAAAATTGCTTCAAGAATTGATTCAAAAGTTTTTTAAGTTCATGTTTTTGTCACATTGCGATTTTAAAATGTGGTCGTATTATGTCACATATTTGTGACGAACGTTACACGAAGTGCCATCGCAGTGACGTAATTTTTTTTTTATTGCCAAAACAAAACATAATTTCACATTAAGTGTCATGTTTTAGAGACTTTTTGTAATTAGTTTAAGTTTTCCAAGATATTCACATCTAAGTCACAATGCGACGTCACAGAGCGGTGGTATTTTGGTCACAGATGTGATGTGACCACAGAGACTTGCAGTGACGTCACTGTGACCATGCATGCTATGTGGGTAATTGATGAACTTTCCTGGGCTTTGATGTATTCAATTTTTTGGTCAATTTCCTATTTCATTTTTAGCTATTCGAGAGCAACTTACAATGTCGGCTAGTATCGTTGTGGATCTTAAGGTTTTTAGGATGTGGTAACTCATTTAAATAAGGTCTCGCTCTTCGAAAAGTTGCTGCATTCATTGACATCCACATCAATTCTTACGGACCTCGAAAAAGGGTATCGAAAAGCTGTAAGTCAAGTAAAGTGATCTTACGCATCACCCAGGTAAAAATTCATGCTTGTACCTGCAACAAAAATATTCTAGTTATTGCTAAGTATTGCTATGTCTGCTAGATTTCCATGCTATTAATATGCTATCTAGCATCACATGCTATATCACTAGTTTGCGCAACAAAAGCATGACAAGCTATATGCAAGCATTTCATGCTTATTTCCAGCAACGTGGGCCAATACACACCAGTACTTTCTGGAAATTCTGTTGGAACCAGCAAATAGTAATGCTAGTTTATGTTATTTCACTTGCTGGGTTATAGCACTTGGTGCTTGTCTGACAAACAAATACCAGCATGAAATCGACCTGGGCACATAGCGGTAAAGTGCTTTCTTACATATGAGGTCCCCAGAAGCCAAGGGGTATAAGTGACAAAATTGAAAAAAATAAACTAAATACACATACGACCTAAAAATATGCTTTTTTCATTTCAGGTAAAGAAATATAAGTGATTTTCTTATTATTTGCTGAGTTATAGAGGCAAACCACTTTTTTCGAAAAACAAACAATATTGATTAATTATACATTTAAAGAAAATTGTACTTTATTTTTTAACAGTTATTGAAATAAGAGTTCAAAGATCAGAATGCAACAAGCAGAAATTTCCTATTTCAATTCGCTCAATTGTTATTGATGTTCCAATTTAACATCAATTATCTTTAAACTCAATTTACTCCAAATCGAAATTTTGTCACTTGTACCCCTTGGCTTCTGGGGTCCTCATATATAATCACCGCAAAATGACTCCAAATGTCAATGAATAATAAAGTGTTTTTCTAGTACAGTCAAAATTATTCACCCTTCAGTCAGAAAAAGCACAGTTAGAGTTTCTCTACGAGTATACATGCTATCCGCCTAAAAATGAACACAGTTTATTACAATAAGCCATTTAATCACAATCTGCAGTTTGAACGCTTTTTCTACATTAGTTTTGATAGGGTTATTCAAAAGATATTCGTTCTTTTTCTATTTGTTGATGGTCCCCTATTGGATTTTGAAAAAAAAAATCTTTTCGAAAATTTATTATCTGTATTATTTTATTTATACATCAGGAGATTCTGAGTCATTCCTCATGTATATTTCTTGATATTTGACAAAACGTCTGAAATCGCAAATGTCAAGATTTCTTTTGCTGTGAATGTAGTAGCGTAAAAAGCTATAAGTTATGAATCAATCAAACTCTTCTTGAACGTACGACGTACGGAAAAATCAGTTTAGTGGTTAATTGGTAGTAAACTTTAAAATTGGGGGGGGGGGGGTCAAAAGGGACACGGTAAACAACGACTTATATTTAAACACATCTATGGTCTAAAAAAAGTTAAATGAATTTCTTAATTTTGAATATATTTAGACTGAAGCTATTTTGAGAATGCGACATATTTAATATTGAGTACTTCTTACTAAATTTGAAAAACCAATATATTTCTCTTTTAAGATATCGCGCCCGCATGACGTACGAAAATTTTTGATTACCTATATGAAACAAAAATTAAATTACGGAAATTTATTTAATGCAGAAAAATGGAGCCAAATTTGATGATCAAACCAAAGGTTAAATCGTGGTCTGTGATAACAAAGTTTCCTATGTTACATAATAAAACTTTCACGAAATGTAATTGTATATATTCTAAGAAAGATGAAGTTCTTTAAAATCTTAAAGTAAATTTAAAACAGTGTAAAATTTTCCGAAATACAAATGAAATTTAAAAATATTTTTACAAATAGTATGTTCAGGAAAAATCTCATTATAGACTTATGCAACTAATGACAATGGAATAATTAACTAACTACCTTTTCAATAAGCCATGTTTCATTATCATTCGGTCGTGCTTTTTTCTCAAACAGAGCATAATGAACCAGTAATTGAATAATAAATATATGCAAGGATGTAATTTGAATATTTAATGATTTTGCTATTATTAAGAAACATCGTTGTTTAGTTTTCCACAAGAATATTGTGAAACGTATGTAATAGGTCCTTTCAGATATTCTAAAAGCCAATTCCAATTTTAGAATCCTATTGCAAAAGCGCAATTATTTTGTTCTTATCTTTGCATAGGAATATTAATCATTCTTCTCTATAAAGTTGTTTATATACGATTTCAAAATTCCTAATTAAATGAATAACCTTTACATTAGAACGCAATTACTTTTTTACTTTTATATTATAAAAGATAGAAGCGTACATATAAATAAAGTTAAACTATTTATCCTTGTTGCTATATATTTTCATGTTTTAGGTAAAACATGATGTTAAAAACTAAAACGAAAGAAAAGAGGAATGTACACTACATATTTAATTAAAATAATATCATCATATCGTTATAGAAATATTTGGAAGACGTTTTATTATATGTAGTGTTTTTTATATTATTATTAAAATTGAAATTTTTTTAATTCCTGTTTTATAAAATGGAGTTTCAAATTGCAAATTGTTTTTCACTGCGACACAGTTCTGTAAACAGATACCACATATGAAAAAAGTATGCGAAAACAAGTTTGGACCAGTGTGGAAGTAGATAAAACAAGTTTTATGTCCTTTCCAAATAAACCTTTTTTTATGGACTTGGTCTAATATGATGATGAGCTTCTCAAATACTAGATCTTCACTGCTACATTTTTCTTTATATTTTTTTGTTATATTTACGGATTTCCTAGTACTTGTGGTTTTATTTGACCTCAGTTGTTCTTTGTTTTGAAATTTTTAATGTTTCAAACGAGAAAAAGGAATAGGTTATACTTCTTATATGAAATAAAACAGACATTTGGTAGGAGGGAATCAAATATAATAAAATTAAAATTCTGGTTCGTATCCTGCAAAACTAAGAATGTATTATAACTTGGTGCTAGAAGAGTTCACAGCATCGTTTTACAGTATACATTTTTGATATAATATATTCGCATTTGATAAAATATATTTTTCCCTACCGTTTAAAATACAAGTGGCCATTTGTGGCCCACTCTTTACCACTAAAATTCTATAGTAATCACTGCCTTAACAAATCACTGCCTTAACAAATCATCGAATGTCTGCAATTCAAGAAGCAGACTATTTCTTTTAAACATTAGTGGTATCTTGCATGCACTAGTTGGTCAGCCCTGATTTAGTGATGGACGATTCTGGAAATTTTGAGAATCGATTAAAATCGACATCGTATAAAACAACATCGATCATAATAAGAATCGATTTCTCAGTTCTGGAATCGATACTAGAATCGATATTTCGATATTCAAATTCACGCAGAGAAGCTCCAAATTAGTAATTCCAAAACTTAGACAATCAGCAGGACCATAATTACCGCCTTTCACCTCCCCCATTCCCATTTAGGGAGGCATAGAATTAAACTATTGCACATTTTAGAGTCGGTTAATAAGAATTTTAAATTTTAAAATGATTGTCACTTATGGTTGTCACTTACACAAAAACTTTGACAAATTTGAGAGACATAACTCAACTAATAACAACACTGAGTAACTTGGCATTAAACCGAGGATAAAGAGTGCCAAGAGCGTGTAACTAGGATGGGGAACAAGGAGTATAGACAAAATAAAACTTTTTTTTTTCTAATGCCAACCAAATGTTACACGAGATAGTTTGGAAGAACAAAAAATATGCCCCACACCCAGGGGGGCAGGTAAACCCCATTCTTAACGGAAGGGCGACTTTGCCCAAATGTATCTTTTGTCGAAGTTTCAAAATGAGGATTTACAATAAAATAGAACGAGAATTGGACATTTTAAAAATTGCTTGCATACTTTGAACGGCCCATTTAGTTAAGATTGGCGAGGAAAGAGAGGGGGGGGCGAGGAATTAGAACGGACGAACTTGAAAAAAAAAACATAATAAACTAATAACCCCAAATAACTGAGCTTCTAAGCAAAAATATAGTGTTTAACTTAGTGTTGAATTCATGGGGTGGAACGCGGGGAACATGCACTCTTTGAAGCTATAAAAAGTGTCAAGAGCATGTAACTAGGTGGAGAGAGGGGTAGTAACAGAAAAAGTCGAGGAGATAAAAGCTTTATAACGATATGTTACATGAGATGGTGTGGAAGAAACAAAAAATATGCCCCCCCATCCAGGGGGACAAGGTAAATCCCGAACGGACAGAAAGGTGACCCCGGCCCAAATGTATCTTTTGTTGAGATTTCAAAATATGGATTTATAACAAAATAGAACGAGGAATACACTTTTTTAAAATCGCAGTCATAATTTGAAATTAAGATTGGTGAGGAAGGGAGGGGAGTTAGGACGGGCGAACATGAAAAAAAAAATAAAAAAAATAGTGGCATTCCGAGAGTGCCGACAGAAGTGAAAGCTTGAACAATTACGTGTGTATTTTTTGAATCGTTAGGATATATAATTTTGAAAACGTCAGGAAATACTTTTAAATAAATATAAAAAAAAGGTTCTATAATATTAAAGAACATATCAATATCTATAAAAAACCGCTCGATACCATATGCCCAGCTATTATAGTTAACTCACTATAACTACTTTCTCACATTTTAAAACGCGATAAATACACCAACCAAAATTAGACCATACTATCGATACCTTAAACCTTATCCAAATAAATCATTTTGTATTCATGCCTGTTACAATATCTGTAGATTACTTTTTGAATTATTCAAATCAGACATTCCATTCAAAAGATATTACGAATTTAAAGATGACAATCTAAAGAAATAATAGCGCTGCTGAGCACTCGGTGGCCAATTAGCTTAGGGATTAAGTGTGCAATCAAAAGATTGCGGGTTCGAACCCCAGTTTCGCTGATATGTATCAATGTTTTTTTTTCTTTTTTTTTTTTTTTTCGAAGACGTTTGAAAAATTAAAATTTTAACCCTTTATGGGTCCGTAACGTGACCTAAAATGATGGAAGAAAGTTTCTTATTCTAGATTTGTAATGTATGAAGTATAAGTTTTCAATAGACATATTGTATGAACAAATGAAAAAATCCCCCTCCTCCCCCCCAAAAAGGGTCCTATAGGGAAAACCGTGAAACTGTAATTGAAAAAAGAACGGCGAGAAATGGTTAGCTATACTAGAATTTTTCTCCCCACTGTAACTCCTACAGAAGCAAAGTTATAGCCTTTTAAAGATTGAAATGAAGTGAAGAAATAAGCAAAATTAGGGGAGTGATCGACAGAAGGGGGGGTCCACAACTGTGGGGGTGCCATATAGCTTAAACTTTTAAGTTAAAAAGGGTAAAGAATTAAATGAGCGAAATTTTAATGTGTATATTGGGGGAGGGTGCAAGCCCCCCTCAACATTTTTTTGTTTCTTTGAAGAAACAAAAAAATATGCCCCCCGGCGGGGCGGAGATAAACCCCAAACGGGTGGAAAGGCGATCCCTTATTTATCTTTTGTCAAGCATTTAAAATGCGGATCAAAAAAAAAAAAAAAAAAAAAAAAAAAAAAAAAAAAAAAAAAACGAGAATTGGACATTTCTAAAATTGTATGCATATTTCGAACGGCTCTGTAAGTTAAAACTGACGCGCAAGCGTGTGGGGGGGGGGAGATTAGAAGAGACGAGCATGAAAAATAAAACATAATAAACTAACACTTCAAATAACTGGACTTCTAAACAAAAATATAATGATTTAACCTAGTGTCGAATTAATGGGGTGGCCCACAGAAGTTATGAGATTTTATGCGTTTTAATGCACAAATTGCAATTTCCCCTATCTTACAGAGCTGCAAAACACGATGCCTTCCTCCGGAGTCGCAGAAAAATACCTGCATTCAACACTGATTTAGCCTAGAGAAAAAAAAATCAATTCTTATACGTAATTTTACATCAATACTACCATTAAAACAATAAAATTGGAAAAATCGATTCGATCTGAAACGTGGGTCGATTTAAAGTAAATAAAAAAAATACAATTCTATTGGTATCTAAGAATCTTCCAAAATGCGCTTTCAATTTTAGTAAATCAAAATGAAATCGATTCCAAAGATCGAAATCGAATCTAAAGATCGACATCGAATCTAAAGATCGAAATCGAATCTAAAGATCGACATCGAATCTAAAGATCGACATCGAATCTAAAGACCGATCTTACGGGCAGAATCGATTTTACATTTTTACTTTCTTTTGTAACTTTACAAGAAGAGAGTATTAGATTTGTGAAAAATTTTGACTTCCCGTTTTTGATGGATTTATATATTTTAGAAGGTCTTTAACACGATTTCATGGTTTTTAAGAAATATCTGTCTGCGTGTGTGTCTGTCACTCTGTGAGTCTGTACGCGACAAAAATTTCTGACCGTTCTATCTCAAGAACAAATGCACGGAATTCCACAAAACTTTAGATTTAGTTTGACCTTGATATAAACTGAATCTAATTAATTTTTGGTGCATATAGCCTAACAGGTGGCGCTGCTATGCTGCATTTTTTGCGATTTGCGCAACAGCAATATCTGAATAACGAATGAACAGATTTTCATCACATTTTAGATCCAGTTAGTCCTTGACATGAATTGATGTTTTTTGCATTTTGATGTATAGCTTCTCAGATGGCGCTACTATACTGAATTTTTCACAATTTCCACTCAGCGCCATGTGAAAGGGGGGGGGGGGCGAAAGGAAGCGGTCGTTCCGAGCACGGAAATTTAGGGGGCGCCAAATTTTTACTACTAACATCACTTCTAGCCTATTACAACAAAAAGTTATTAGGAGGGGGGAGCTAAATTGGAACTTTGAACCGGGCGCAGTTCTCTTTTCGCACGCCCCTGTTTCTATTTTAGCTTTATCTCAAGAACTAATGCATGGACTTTCATAAAAAATTAGATTTCATTAGTCCTTGATATTATTTGATGCTAATTACATTTTGGTGGAAATCGCTTAACAGATGGCGCTGCTATACTGCATTATTCATGATTAACGCAACAGCGCTATCTCAAGAACGAATTTTCATCTCAATTCAGATTGAGTAAATCCCTGACATAGATTAGCGTTGTTTAGTTCTTGATGTAAATTGCCCTAAAGGTGGCGCTGATATGCTGCAATTTTCATGATTTCGCAATAGCTTTATCTCGCGCTTTCATGGATTTTCATCAAAAATTCAGATTCAGCTGGTACCTGATAAAAATTGATCCTGATCAATTTTTGGTGTACATCACTCAACAAAAAACGCTATTTTGCAGAGGGAGGGGGGGGTGTTCTGAGGTTTCTTTAATTCTTCTATCTTAGAAATTAATTCACTGAAATTTTGGAATTGGCACACCCGACTATTTTATCTTCGACTTTTGAAGGAAAATGAAAATTATATTACCTTCAGAGAAATCGATTTAAAATTTTAAAGTATCGATTAAATTGAGTTGGCCGTAGTATCGATTAAATCGATTTAAAAAAATCAAAATCGCCCTTCACTACCTTGATTTATCACAAGGCATTTTAGTTAAAAAATAAGAAAAATATAAATGTTCCACAGTGTTTCTTTTTCAGAGGTATTGCTTACATACAGGGTTTTTTTAACCCTTTCCGGCGCAGGCAAATTCTAATCGTAAAATGAGAAATTGTTGACTGACACCGGAATTTACAAAAGACTTTTTTAGAAATTAAGAATTACCTAATTTAAGCTGTCATTGTAAAAGTAAAATTTTACTAACATATTATTGGTGCCGTTTGTAAGTTTGGAATTAAAATTAGGTGTTGCCGGAGTGATAACACTGTGCCGGAAAGGGTTAACTGTTTTTTAACGCTATTCAGAGCAGCAGGTAGCTCGTTCTAATAACTAGAATGACACAAAATTTTATAAATGGACTAATAAGAGCACGGGAAAAAAGATTCCAACCAAAAACAAAAAAATAATAATAAATAGTTCCAATCACCGATAGTGGGCAAATTTGGCGCTGTACATGCAATGAAAACACCAGAAGCAGACAAAATTAATAATTTATACAAAGTGCCATGTTTTATTCATCATATTAACTTCCCCGTTGAGTAATTCAACCACATTCAATGTGACCACCATTCTCTTGCATCAGACCTTGCATTCTTTGTACAACATTTTCGACGGCCGAGCATAACATGTCACGTGGAATTGCCCTTACTGGTGATTGGAACAATTTTTTCTTGGAATCTTTTTTCCCTTGGTTTCATCAGTCCCCTTATAAATTTTAAAGCCGTCCCGGTTATTGAAATTAGCTATAGAGAGATCTAAATAGCGTCAGTTTAAAACAAAACATCCCGTATTATTATAATAGTGTAAAATTATTTTTGATGTTACACTTACTTCATGACAGAGTTCAAAAACACATGTTACATGTGCGGTCGACTACTAAAATCAATATTAATAAACCTTTGTAACCTCTATATTCCAGAAATAGAAACACTGAAATAACAAACAAAAGATTAAAGACAAACAAATGTTCTTTAATATAATTCATGCACAATTATTACAATGAAACTTTTGTAAATTAACATTTAAATAAATACAATGATACTTGAACTTATGCATTTATTTGACTTTAGAAATTTATTCTCAAATCTTAGTTACAACTTTAAATAAATGATATATGTAATTTTTAATTTTGTTTCATTGAATGTCTTTCTAGCTACGATTTTTTCTTTCAGACTAAGAATTAGAATAATAAGATCGGTGAAAATTTATTCATAATCAATGTCATTTTTTTCATTACGAATGAATGCATTTACATTATTTTTCAGATAATCTTATTGTAACCAAGCACTTTTCATCAGTTTGTTAGGAGAGAAAGATAGTTACACTTGAAATTATGACTCTGGATATTTATAATTATTTCGTTTCACTTCGCTATCCTCTTTCGAATACACTTGAAAATCAATGTGCAAGTAATTTAGTTCGAAAAAATGGCCATTGATTTCTTTTCAAATAAATAATTTAATTCAATTATACCCATATTAAAATTAAATGTTTATATCTCGTTTTGATAGAATGTGAATTTGGAGAAATATACTTTTATTTTTTTCTTCATTTTTAAAAGCATAATTTTATTATTTATGTTCAATCACGTACTTCAACGTGAAAAAAAAAATACCGAAAGAACTCCTGTTTTACACTTAAGAGCACACACTAGTCACTCGGTAAAAGCCGAGAGCAAATGTAAAGTTTCGAATATCTCGCGGAAATTTTAATATTTTTGCATGATTTTTTTTGCACAAGATAGCTGAGGACGATCCACAATCGGCTTAGTTTTTATTTTTTTCAGTTTTCGTTTCAGATTTTCTTTAAAAAATTACTTAAACTTTCGGAACCGGTTTAAACCGGTTCTGAAATTGAAACTATCGTAATATAAAAAATATATAAGCAAAATCGGAAAAGTAAAAACTAGGTTGTGGATCGCCCTCAGCTATCTTGTGCAAAACAATCATGCAAAAATATTAAAATTTGAGCGAGATATTAGAAAAGAACGCTCCTATAGACTTTACATTAGCGCTCGGCTTTTACCGCGTGACTAGTGTACGCTCTTAAGATTTACCGCATCTGAAAACAACTTCAACTATTGCGATTAAAAACGCACTACAACTTTCACAGCTTAGAATATTTTATTCGTCATATGTTAATCCTTACCGGTTCAAACTAATTCCATTGTTGAAAATTATTTAGAAATAAGTAAAACATTTTATTCACATACAATCCATGAGCTAAAAAGAGTTTTTAAATTATTAGTTCAGTTGTTGTATCTTAGCATTAAAATTCCGAGGGATACAATTTTTCCATCATGCCTGAAAGGTTTAAACTTTGCAATTTAGCTACTTCTTACTATTATCAGTAGTAAAAATTGACACAAAGGTGGACCCTACAAACACCACTAAACATTAACAGTATTTTTCGGTATATATAGTGATAGAATTTCAATTTTTTTTCTAAAATGTAGGGTACTAAAAAAAATTAGTGGTGTCAATAGGATCCATCTCTCTACCAATGTATTATTCGATACTATGCATACACTGCAACTTACATACATATGAATATGTATTGTTTACCTACAGCTATATATATACAAGTATGCTTTTGTATAATAAACCCGTTTATATCTAGCCTCAATAAGGGAAATATTAACTAGAAAGTTCGGAAGTTTTATAAAAATATTTCACACCAGAGTTTTAATTTAATATACTTTAACGTTGTTATTTAGGGCTGTTCGTCTTCGTATCCTTTAAACTTATTTTATGATTAAATGTCTGGTTTAAATAACCGAAATGTATTCTTATGATAGCGGGAAAAAAAATGAAGTCTCATGGACATTCTAAAGTTAAGGCAAATGATCTTGCATATTCTTACAACCCTCATAGCATGCATAGTCACAGTGGCGTCACTGTGAGTCACTTTGGTCACAACACATCATTGACCAAAATACCACCACTCAGTGATGTCACATTGTAACTGAGGCGTGACTTTTTTAAAAATCCTTAGAAAATTACAAAAATTCTTCAAAACATGTTATTTACTTTTAAAAACATGTTTCTGGCAATTTAAATATCGTCGCTTTTGTCTCAGTTCGGTCACAGTGTTAATGTCAAAGTAGTCACAAATGACACATTTTTCACAAATTAGACACATTGAAACCACTTTGTGAAGTGGTGACAACCCGTAAGACATGGTGACGTCACGGTGACGTCGTTGTGAAGTCACAGTGACTAAAATGTGAAGTCGTTATGGCCGTTTTAGAGCTTGTTTGTGACGTCACATTGTGACCACTTTGTGACGTCACAATGTGACCAATTTGTGAAAATTGTGTCATTTGTGACGATTTTGTCATTAACATTGTGACGAAAGTGACAATGCTTTCAAGTCACATTGTGACTAAATTGTGAAATACAGGGTGAGTCCAAAATCATGGAACAAACTTTGAGGGGGAGGTAGGACTCACTATAACAAATAATGATGGCACAGAAATATATGACCGGAAGTGACCCGTCAAGACGCTACACTAGTCACCAAAAAAAGACCCGGATGATAATGTTAAGTCTATGGGGGGGGGGCGTTGTTTTCAAATATCTTGCTCAAATTTCAATATTTTACATGATATTTTTTCCATAGGATAGCTGAGGACGATCCACAACCGGGCTAATTTTTACTTATTCGATTTTGGTTATATATTTTTTTTTATATTACAATAGTTTCAGTTTTAGAACCTGTTTAAACTGGTTCTGAAAGTTAAAGTATGTTTCTTTTAATCTGTAACCAGAATCAAAAAAGTAAAAACCAGCCCAGTTGCAGGTCGTCCTCAGCTATCATATGGAAAAAAATATGCGAAAAATAATGCGACCTCCCTTAAAGTTTGTCCCATTATTTTAGACTCACGCTGCAGATCATTTGTGACAAAACTTTCGTTAACACTGTGATGATTCTGTGACGATTTAACTTTTCTTAACGATTCTCTAACAATTTAAAAGAAACAGGATCTGATGAAACTATAACTCCATGCCATGTTCCTGTTAAAATAGGGTTTGAGTCCTAAAATCATATCTTGACAATTTATGAACAAATACTGTATAATACCGTAATTTCGGGTGTATAAGCCGCAGATCAAACAATTCTTTTTCGACCCAGAAATTTTTAAGAAACAAATATTACTAGGTAGATCGCCGTAAATATTTGTCTTCAATCACTAAATAAGATTTCTGGGTCCAAAAAGAATTGTTTGATCCGCGGCTTATACACCCGAAATTACGGTATATAAAAATAGTTACCTGCACTAAGGAGACTTTCTTCTAAATTAAAGTTAAAAATTCGATTTACCTCACGTGCCTTACAACTCTGGTGTTGTTTTCAAAATTTGAAAAATATTACCTTTCAAAAATATTTATATATTTTTCTCCACATGCTGAAAATTGCATAGCTTCAATTTTATTTATAACTGACACACATTTTGTAGTATGTTGTTCAAACTGTTTAATCTTTTTGAACTTTTTTTTAAAACTTTTACTCCCTTTAATATCCACAAATCCCAGCACATATCTAAAACTGTACAGCTTGCCAATATTTCTGACCAATAATCCTGATGTCTATAAGTATATAGGGTGGATGCTCCAGTTTTGGCCACATTAAGAGAAAAGTTTAAATGGAAATTTCATAGTTTTGGACTGAATAAAGCATATTAAATCGCAATAACAGTATTCTTTAGTAAATTTAGTTGTCTTTCTGTTAATTATAATAACTTTCTATCAAATATTTTATATTGTGAGTAACAACTCGTGTAACAACTTTCAATTTGCACCAGTTTTGGCCACCCCTGTACCAGTTTTGGCCACCCTAATATCTTGTAATTTTGCAAACATTTTAATTGATAATAAGTAAAAATAAAGCATTTTTGTGCAAAATCTGTTTTACCACACACATATTTGTTTGCTGTATAAAAAAGATTTGCATTTTTTTAAATGAAATCATAAAAACATCAAATAAAATATACTTAAGCTGATTTTAACTGAACACTTAAATTTAAAAACAAAAAATATATTTAATTCATAAAAAAGACTTATAGGACATAAAAAGCTTATTTTAACATTTTGCATATTTTCATTTATATATATCATATGTTATACTATACCAATATTTACAGTTATAAGACTAGAATCTTGAAATTATTCCATTTTTTCATGAAATAGTATTTTGACAATCTCTAAAATCCATTTTTTTTCAATTGATTTTTAACTTTAATTCCTCGTACTTAGCTGCCTGTCAGCCTAATCATTTGGAGTTAGTTTTCTTGAAACCTTAGATTTCCTTGTGTAAATATGGACTAGGATCTTAGAAAGACCTTCACAGAGGGCATCCCCCTTCTCTCATACAGATAAATGGCCATCATAAATAGCACAACCCTATTACTTGAGATTCAAAAATAGTAAAAACTGGTCTCCATTCTGTAAACTTGTGTTGCAAGGTAGAACGAGATACTACAAAACTTAACCATCTTGAAAAGCTGACAATGAATTTTGAAAAGCCATAATTTTACTTCCTATCTTATAACCGTGTTTAATCTAGACCATTTTTAAGAGTACAGAATTTTCTTTTTTAAACTTGTTAAAATGAATCCTATTTATAGTGTAAAGATTTTCACATTATTTGTTATTTCTAAATTCATGTGCTTGAAATTTTGCAAAAGTTATGCAACTTCCTCATTTTGTTTTGAAAAAAATAGAAGAAGCCGCTAAATCATGCTGTAATTTTATTGAACTTTTAAATTTATAAGTCATAAAAGATTTCTAAATATATTTCTGAAATTTTCACTATAATTAGTCTTGTAGCCAAAAGTGGAGCATAATGTTGTGCCCTTTTTGGCCACACCATGGCCATAACTGGTACACATAGCAAATTTAAAGTACCAGTTTTGGCCACCCCTACTTTAAGCTGTAAAAATAAATAATTTAGATATGAAATTACAACAGAGAGAAAGCCTACTTCATATAGCTCCATAGCAATTTGTTTCAGAACAAATAAAGTTCGATAAATGCCTAATATTGAAAGATTATGAAAACTTGTTACCTAAGCAAAAACCTTAATATATGTGAGTGCACACTATAGTTTTACACATTTTTTTTTTTTTTTTGCAAGTCATTTTTTATCAAAAAATAAACAAATGGGATTGGAAATGATAAAAGAGTGTTAGATTAAGGAGTAAGAATGCATATAATTTGTTAAAATGAATTTACAGCCTAAATAGAGGGTAAATCATTCCAGTGTGGCCAAAACTTGTGCAGTTGCCAAAACTGGAGCATCCATCCTATATCTTTTAATTATCTTTTGTTGTAATTTTCCAACTGATTGAAAAAGTGTCCAGGTCAGGATTCGAACTAAGGAGTTCGACTGAACTATCCTGGAAGAATCTGACGCACACAATTCATACAGTGAATACGAACGCATACTTATCATTATTATACATAACCCTATATAATAATTCTTTAATTTTTTTTTCAAACTACTCGTATGATAAATGCATACTATTCGTATGAGTATATAATGATATTTCTCTTGGTCAATCGTGCGTGCTAAGTTGCTCTGTTGGAAGAGCATTGGCAGCATACATCGAGGGTCTCTAGTTCGAATCCTAACCTAAACACTTTTTTACTCATTTTGGAAAATTAATATTCGTTTGATTAATTTACCAATTAAAATCATTCTGTTAAAAATAATATAGAATTATCTTTTGATAAAACTACGTGAAGTTTATGCGCAATATTCGTAATATACAGATTTTATTTGAAAATCGAGTACAAATGAAGATGAGGCAATTAGTTCTAGTATTACGCTTAGTTATTTTCTTACTATAGTGGCCTGTGCGCATGTATGATTACACCATGGTTTAATTTCGTAGTTCATAGGAGTCGTAGTTCAGTGGAGGTGTCACTCATATACAGTGAAACCTCCAAATAAGGGGCACCTATGGGACCGGAACTTTTGTCCCTTAAATAGAGGTGTCCCTTATTCGGAGTTTTTATATTATTTTTAATTAACCGTTCTGAAGGATATAAAAATAGCAAAGCATTAAAGATGATGCCCCTTAAATGACCCGAAGAGTGTAAATTATGTTAATAAGACATAAGGAAGAAAAGAGAATTAATTAAAATTTTCAGTTAATTACTATATCATTAAATGATTTGTAGAATTATTGATTTGTATTTTTTATGCAAACTTTGTACATGCTGCAAAAAGTATAAAAACATTTGAAAGAATTTTACTTGAAGTAACAGTCAAAAAGAATTGTTTTTCAAATTTCAATTTTTCTGTATAAAAATTTCAAATGTTCATTTACCATACTTATAAATTTTAGTTCTTCATTACCAGCAGTATTTACCAAAGAAGAAAAAAAATATTCAACTGTTTTGTGTATTTTAAGGCAACAAATCTCTCAACTGTTCTACTTAGCAAGCGGAAAATGTTTTGGCGCATTTACAAATTCTTTTTTTAATTGAAATGTATAAAATTGGAATGCTTGACTATGGAAGCGATTTGCAATTGAACTGAATTTTCAATTTTCAAAAAAATAAATTACCTTTTAGTAATAAGTGATTTTGATCATGTGACAAAAACCTTTTTTACCCTTTCTTGAGTAGTTATTTTTCTTTCGCGTGGAAATTCGGTTCAAAATGCGCCCATTGATATTTTCTGAAAAATCTATTGCCTTTGAAAAAAAAGAAAAAAAAAAAGAAAGAAAGAAAAGAAAAGAAAAGAAAAAATTGGTTGATTACTTATTTTCTGAACAACAACACTAGCTAGTTTCGGGCATTTTCGGATAAAAGTTAACTAAAGCATATGTCTTCAAAGTTTAAAAGTTGCCTTTGTTGGATTTGAGAACAGATTAAAAGCATATGTAAATTTCTTTATTTCACAATTTTCTTTCCCCACTTTCAGAATCATCCTCACGAGTTTCATCATTACTTTCAATGCGGATAAAAGCACTAATGTTGAATCAGAATTGAGGGTAAATAAATGGCCATTAATAGTGTCATATGCCTCTGTATCAACATTAGAGGTCTGCACGGGCCGGAATTTCCAGGCCCGGCCCAGCCCGTTGTAAAACTCAAAAGTTCGGCCCGGGCCCGGCCCGTTTAAATTTTTATATTTTAGGCCCGGTCCGTACAAAAATCAGCGAAAACAGGCCCGGCCCGTCCCCTTTTGGCCCGTTACAATTTCTACGATTTCTAAAAAATTCAGATTTTTATCATATAACTAAGATTCCTTTAAAGAATACTGCATACATATCTATGGAATGATTTTACAATATATTTTACAGAAAATACACATTAACAACATTAATGATTACTTAGATTCTTAGGCTTTTAACATTCGAATAAAGATTCATTAAAAAATTAATATGGCTTAGAATAAAAGAAAATAGAAAGAAAGCTAAAAACATCGTTAATTTTGAAGCTGTTTAATAAAAGAAGATTTATAAATATATTTCTATATCATTTTATTATAGATTTGAAATCCAAATTCATTCTTAAATTCAAAGAAGCTCCTTTCTGATACATTTCTAAATTCATTTTTTTCCCCCAGAAACCCATAAGATTAGCAGATATCTTTATTCAGAAACTATATAATCGAATGGCGTTATCCATTTTTTGATACAAGCAATTTAAGAATACTGCAAACAAATAAAATACTGTCATAATTAACGTTTTGAATAGAATTTCCGGAAGCAATAGCAAGGGAAGGGAGAAAAACTGCAATCATTTGAGAAACTATTATATCTCAACAAGGTTATACAAGTATTTTATTTACCAAAAATGAAAAACGCTATTCGATTCCAAATCCTTTCAATAGTTAGGCTTATCACTTTTATACTTTTACAATTTAAAATTAATCAGAAAATGTGTCAAACTTTTGCATTATTGAAAAATTAATTTAAAAATCATCAAGAAGTATACATCCGAAGACTAAGCTAACATAAGTTCTTTATCGCTGTTAAACATTTAAAAATCATGTTTATGTTTTCTGCCAATAATTAAGTCTAGTACCGGTCCGGCCAGTCTATATGTAGAAAAACAATGCAAGCGCGATCTCGGACCGGCATGAGTCAGCTAAAAATATTAAAACGGGTTACACATAATGTAATTCTCCGATGCCGATACACTGTGCATTTTTATATTGACGCTGTCAAACTAGTATGGCCACATTTATACTTATTCTCGTTAAAACCATTTTCGTTCAAAATAGCTCATATTTTATCGTTACTGCATAAATCTTGAGAACGGGCCGGCAGGCCCGAAATTTTTTTTTATCGGCCCGGCCCGGCCCGTCTGGCCCGTTCAATTTTTTTGCCGGCCCGGCCGTTTATGTTGTTTGTCGGCCCAGCCCGGCCCGGCCCGTTGAAAAAACTATTCTAAATCTGCCGGCCCGCGGGCCGGGCCGGGTACGGGCCACGGGCCAGGCCCGGGCCCGTGCAGACCTCTAATCAACATGCCTGTATGTCTGTTTGATAAGTTCACAAAAATCTTCATTTTAATTTTCATCACAGACTACGTCATTATCTGAAATTCAAAAACCAATCTCTTTGATCTCATTTTGAAGTGTCCCATAAATCGAGTGTCCCTTATTCAGAGGTAAATACATTACACGTCCTATACCAAGGGACTGGGACCGGAAGTTTTGTCCCTTAAATAGAGGTGTCCCTTATTCGGAGTGTCCCTTATTTGGAGTTTTCACTGTATATATATTGTATATGTCATATAGTATAGATGTGCCGGTAAAGGACATCCTTAAGGAATTTTTTTTTTAAAGTTTCATTATTAATAGTTATAATTATTAGATTTCATTTTTTTTTGTATTAGATGAATCTATTAATAATATTTAAGTATTCTCAGTCTCACTTCCCAATATTAGACAAAATTTTATTGAAAATAATAGAAATACATCAAACACTAAAAATTTCAGCAATGTACATCCCACAAAAGTGTACATGTAATTGTTTTTCTGACTATTTAGAACCAGGATTTAATGAACACATACTAATGAAACAAAATTGTTATTTTCAACACAATTTAACAATTAAGATATCAAAAATTAATAAAATAATGAGATAATTACTGATTTTTTAAAATCAATAATTGTTATTACCACAAAATCAATATCTTAATTATTTTAAATACATGGTTTAAAATAATAAATGTCATGGAATTACAGTTATCAAATTTTTGGGATTATGAGAAATTCAGAAAGGTAATAAAAAGTTTTACAAAAGTATTTTTGCAATATTAGTGCATAAATTAGTATATTTATCACTATTTTCAACAATTAAACAACCCCAAACTCCTTTATGGCTAATTCCATGGGTTCTGTAGTGTAAGTCACATAACTTATTAATTGCTATGCTTGTTAGCCACCGTTATTTTCGAAAAGTTTTCTTGGCCTTATTCAATTAATGAGAATGTGCCAATAAAATTAATCACATTTTTTTTGTTCTATAATACTGGTAGTCAAAAATCGTAGCCTGTGACTTACACTACAAGTACTCATGGAAATAGCCTTATATATTAATTATAACGTTAACTTTTGATTATGTGTATATTTTTTAAGTTATTAAAATGTGATTTTAACCATGTAATTAAAAAAATGTGATTAAAGTGCATTTTAAAAATAATATTATTAACTGTTTTCAAATCGTTGACATGCTGTTCCGTATTTCAACAAAATAAATGTTAAATTTATTGAATTTACTAAGGTAAGTGAATTCAAAAAAGTTAAATTAATATGATACTTATTCCTTTTATAACATGTTTTTTACGAAATTAACAGAAATCATTATAATAAAAGCAGGAAAAATAACATTTTCTTACCTCTTTCTTATCGGCATTATCCTCTAATTCCAGTTTCATAATCCAAATAGGGAAGATAATTTCGAAGTCGGAATGTCCGAATGAAGTACAATGACATTGGCGCGCTCATATTAACGAAACGCCACTGAGATTGTATTTTTTCGGACCGACATTTTATATAAAATGTCACCTGATCACATTTCTGCATAACTTTTTAAAAATTTTCAACTTACGTACTAAATATACACACATAACATCATAACAAAGTTACTAGAGCAGCTGCATAATATTCTAAAGAATAAATACACTAGTGTCAACTATTCTGGTCGTTGCCAAACGATATTTTTTAAGCAGGTGATTTTTTGTTATTATTGGTTGTTTGAGCTTCGAAGATTTATAAGTTGAATGCGCATGCGCATTAGTTTTATGAGGGTATCCCTAATTAAAATTTTGAGCTAAAAAAATTTTTTCACGCATTTCTATTTTACTTTTAATTAGTTTCAAAATACAGTGGAACATTTAACGAAGCCCATATTTAATGAAATTATCTACTTTTTTATTTTTCTGTTGAACCTTCATTTAGAACGCAATTAACATTTAAATTAATATTAATATTAAAAAAATTCTACTTAGCAAAATTTGTTGCACTTCCGTGCGTGCACAGTATTCAAAAGGATAGATTGCTGTTAAGATTGATTGGTGAATATATTTCAGCGGATTGTATAAATTGAAATTAAGTATTTATTTCATCTTTTAAATAAAAAGGGAAAAATGCGAAAATTTTTCGATATGCTAAGAAAGGGATTCTAGTTCCACGAAAATATTATAGGTCCATTCTCTGAATACTTAAAAAAGATGAGAAAGTTTTTATGAGTGTATCTTTCATAAGAGATCGCACACAAAGTAATATTCCAATTTTTTTTTTTTAATTTTTCGATTTGAAATACAAGAGAAAACGAGAAATAGAGCGCTGCGATTCAGTTTTTGTTTCCCTTCCTTTATTACATGGTTTTTTAGATATTATACTAATGATTTTTTTTATGTGGCTATATTGCATAACAAAAATTACTATCCAAATTAAAACACAGTTTTATAATATTTCCATTTTTATTTGTAGCTCACAATACAAATTTCATGAATTTTCGTGGGTTTCTATTCAACGATATTTTTTTCATAACGAAGCATTTAAGTGTAACGAGAAATTTCCTTAAATGGAAGTTTCACTGATAGGTTCTTTGCTGGGTGCTTAGTTTCATATAATGGGAGGCTTATCTCACATATGTGATATGACGTACACGTTACACGCAGTGCATGTAACGTGTGATAGAACAGCGATTGCACAATATTCTTCTGAAATGCCAAAAAACACGTTTTTTGCCAGTAAATAACATGGTTTGAAGAATTTTTGAAATTTTCTAAAGTTTTCTAAGAAAGTCACATCTGAGTCACAATGTGACGTCACTGAGTGGTGGTAATTTGGTCACAGATGTGATGTGACCACAGTGACTCGCAGTGACGTCATTGTGACCATGCATGCTATGAGGGATCTTTTGAAGAATTTTTGTATATATTTTTTAATTTTCTAAGAAAGTCACATTTCAGTCACAATGTGACGTCACTGAAGGGTGGCATTTTGGTCATCGGTGTGACGTCACATTTCAGTCACAATGTGAAGTCACTGAGCGGTGGCATTTTGGTCACAGATGTGACGTGACCACAGTGACTCACAGTGAATTCACAGTGACGTCACTGTGACAATGCATGCTATGTGGGAAAACAGCTCTATAACGGCCATAACGACTTCACATTTCAGTCACTGTGACTTCACATCGACGATCGATGGTCACAAAGTCACAATGTGACTTCACAACGACGTCGCAGTGACGTCACCATGCCTTACGGGAACAGTGCAGCTTCGATTTTAACCGTTTTCGTAGGATTTCTTTATATCGGCAGAAAATTTACACTAATAAATTTAAAAAGAGAATTTCTTTTTATTTAAACATTGAAAGTGAAGATTAATATACAAAATATTGGCAAAAACTAATATCTGTTTTTACTGGTGAAAGTTCCATTCAGGGGTAGTAGTTTCGTCACATTGTGGCAACAAAGAAAACCTATCGCCTGTGCCAATGAAAAAATGCACCAGTAAAAAGAACTGGATATTTTTCACCATATTTGTGAAGGAAATTTCCCTTTAAGCCATCCCCCGCTGGTGTTGCGTTCGCGCACACGATGATAACAGTGGTGTAATTTGGGTGGGTTCAAAAAACTAGTACAGCTACAAGGTTTTCATCTCCTTGATTTATCGCTGAAAATTTTCTGACTAGATAAGGTGAACAGAACTTGCAAAAGTTACTAGTATTCGAAGCACTTGGACATCCACCCTGATTACGTCACTGGATAAAAATTCCGATCAACCAATAAAACCGGATATGGAGGAAGTTTCCATTAAGTTATGACTTGGAAGACAGCTGTATTTTAACACTTTGCGGCGCAGGACAAATTCATTGCTTAAGTGTTGATATTAACGACTGGCACCGGAATTTGAAAACAACTTTTTTTATAAATTAGATAAAAGCTTTGTTTCCCGCATTCAATAAATCGTATATATTTTTACCAAACTTCCTGTGCTAATATGGCGTTAAAAAGTTAAAATTAAATGGTTTCATAGCTATACCATCGCGCCGCAAGGGGTTAATATGCTGATAGAATTCTGTCTAATTGTAGAATTTTCGTCGTCAATTTCATAAGAGGTGGTCTGTGCAACCGACTCCCGATCTATAAGCAGGTTTAAGAAAAAATGGAAAACGACCATTTTAAACGAATATTGTTGTTGATATTATGAAAAAAATCACAAGTTATTCTGGAGTTAAGCACCACGTGTTTTTAAGTGGTTGCGACTCGGGTATTCCAAATAACAGTTGTTTACTGTAACACAAGGCTGCCAACTACTACGCCTATTTAAAGTCAAATAAACATGTTAGAGGCAGAAATTTTAGTAAATGATAAACAATATATATTTTAATGCATAACATTGAATCTATTTGGCATAAATTTTATTAAAATATTTTTGCGGTTCCAAACATGATACATGATTTAAATAGGCGTAGAAGTTGGCAGCTCTGGTAACATAGGGGGCGTAAGCTTCAGGCAATTTTTAGAGTCAAATATCAGTATTTTCAAGCGATAAATAAGAGTTTATTAAGAAGAGATTTTCTATAAAAAAATACTGTACCGAAGAATTTCCAAAATTTCTGGAAAAATACCACCTTTAGTAACACGAATTAAATTAAGTAACCCTAATCAAGAGATAGCATATGAACGGGTTCTTTCAAAATACAATAGGATAACTTTGATTTTGCAATGAATTTGTAAGTCAACAAACATTTTCAGTGTTTCTTAAACATATAGAAATGTAATTTTGAAGGAAATAATACAAAAAAAGCGTATCCAATGTGGGAAAAAAATTATGTGAGCGTTTTATGTTTTGAGAAAACCTTTAGAAAAACGCATACTTCATTAAACATACATTTATATACACAATAACAAACTTTTTAACTTTCTAGTAGTAATTCCAAACTTATAGACAATGAAGATTAGTCATTAGAAAGCATATTTAATAATATGAGTGATCATAAATAGATAATAATTTTATTTTAAAAATTGCAAAAATTTACAATCTTTAACTATAATTACATTTCTTAGAAGAATAAACAAATGTCTAAAGCAAACCTTTCTTTCCCATCACATAATATTCTCACATCTGTAAAACACGCGCAATACTGCTCTGACATTACGTTTTTTGATATAAAATATGAGTATATTAAAATATTATCCCCTTACGATAGACACTTCTTACATAATTCTTGTAGATAAGGGATTTAACGAATGTGTTTCACCTATAAAAATACTGTTAGACAACAGACATAATCCTTGTGAGATTTATATTCGAAATACCATAATGTATTTTCTCACAAAAATAAAAGTGCGTTTCAAAAGAGAATAATATGAATAAATCCACGAAAAATGTATAGCTAGTTATATTTCTCATTAATAAATCGCTTTTTAAATATAAAAACAAGCATTTCTATTTTTACTCAATACAACAACACGTTTTAGTACTGTTTACTGATATGTTGAAAAAAACCTAAATTTGAACGCTTAATTTACATTTAACCACTTAATCGTCGCGCCCGAGACATTCATGGGCTGCAAGCTTCACGGCTTTTATTCAGAATTGTTCAATTCTCTCCGGTTTCATAAAATAGTGTAATTGGTTTTATTCTGGTATCGTCTTACTGGTCATAAAAAAAAGATGAATATATATTTTTTTAAGCGATAGGTATAACAGGGTGCGTAGTCTGGAAGGACCTTGTAAGCACCTTTTACCAGAATTTTTATAATGTAACATTTATTTTATTTAACGAAAAAGAAATACTTTTTCAGATCTAACAACCAGTACTTTAAAGAATTTCTGATGCTAAAATAATTAAAATCCTCTGAGTTTGTTGATGACTACGCACCCTGTATAATGAATCTGAATTTTTAAACCATAATTTAACCCTTCGAGCTGTGGTGCTTGAATTTTCTACTATATAATTTTAATTCCGAAATGTCACAATCGCACCGGAATATTTAACACTAGAACGCCCGGAAATTCTACTCAAGTTTGAAAATAATATTTCTCACCAGAATTTTTATTCAAAATTATTTAATTGATTTATTTAACGTAAATTTGCGTGGATTAGATTTAAAATATTTCAAGAAAATTTTTCTGGGTCGAATTGAAATTTAGTTACATGATTGGAGTCGAATCGACTCCATCCGGGCGTTCTAGTGTTAACGAAATTTATTTTTAAAAGATTTAATGCATTTTTTCGTGTATATCGTAAACGGAATTTTATCTTTGCAAAATACTGATGCCAATGTAACATTTGGAATTTTTGAAGAAAATTACTCTCCAGAGCTCAAAAGGTTAATGCGACCATTAACCCTTAAATGCATAGGATAGAACGCGTTCCAAAAAATGCGCAATTCAAAGAATCAGAATTTATACCTGAAAAATCTAAATAGTAATTTTTTCTTTATTTAATTACGAATGGTCTGTCATTAAGTAAAGTGAAAATTGCTCTTTTAAATTTCTGGTGAGAATACGGAATATATGATTAACCCCCCCCCCCCCCCCCCCAATAAATCGGGAATACTTATGGTATCGAAAATGATACAATATGCAATTAAGGGTTAAGGAGTTAATTGAGCGTAAATTTTTGGCCATTGCACCGTGATTTGTAGCTAGAATTTTACATTTACGATTTGATAACATCTCAGGATACGTTATGTAACTCAAAACCAATTTTTTTTTTTTATACAGTAGGCGTAATTAGAATAACCCTAGTTTTCATACATATTTCTAATGTTTCAGAGATTGGTGATTTCTGGGGATCGAGATTTTATGCGCTGATAATTAGTTGCACAAAACTCTTGATAACATGTCAGGATACGTTGTGTAACTCAAAACCAAATTTTTTATACAGTAAGCGTAATTAGAATCATCCTGGCTTTCATTCGTATTCCTAATGTTTCACACATTGTTGATTTCTGGTGATTGGGAGTTTATGCGCTGATAATTATTTGCAAAAAACATACAAATGCACAAACATATTCATTTTATACGCACAAAAAATTAAATACAGGTGTTTTACTGCCAGACCGACAAACTTGCAATAAGTGTTAGGGATCACAGAGATGAGCCCGAATCCCATAGATATGCATGTTCCAAAATTCCGTAGTTCCGAGTTATTCTCTTAAGAGGCGGTGGTTCAATTTTGGACCACCTAATTTTAATTTTTAAATGCCATATTGACACCAGATTTTGGGACAAAGGTTTTCCTTTTCTTAATTACGGAAAGAAAAGCTTTTATTTATTTCCAAATATTTTTTTTTAATTCTGTGTCAGTCAATGATTTCAGCATTTGACACATAGAACTTTGCTCTTCAATGGATTAAGGTACAAAGAACGGTGTCAGTGGTTAACTTTTTAAAATTGAAATTTTAATTGTAACCATGTAGCTATGTTAACCTTCCTACCCTGTTGAAAATTGCTCAAACTTGATTAAAAACATTTGACACCAGAATTTTTATTAAAATCTATTTTACCTATTTATTTCACTTAGTTCTCTGAATCTATTATTTAACTAACTTAGTGTATAAAGAAATTTCTGGTTAAAATCGAGAAAAATATGTGAATAAATCGAAATAAAATAATCGAATAAATCGACCCTGAAACGGGTCGATTCGACCCTTTCAGAGTAGGAAGGTTAATATGTCCGTTATTATCCAGACCATTGTTGGGTTCGTATATAATGCAAATAATTATTATACCGACATAACTCGGCGTACAGGACTATCTGTCCCAAGCGACTTTCATTTATCCTACTCGCACCGTTATTTCTTTTTAATGTACGGTAACTTCCGGCATGTTATCCACATCTGAAACGATTCTGTTTCGTCTCAGAAAAATTATTCAGAAATTACAGGTAAGCATATACCGCGATAAAAGTAGCTACATTTTATTTATGAAAGTTTCTGTATCGAAATATATGATTGCTTCATTGTACGCCTTAAATTATGGTACAATTTTTAACATGATTTTATTAGCTTCGGCTGTATGTTCGTATGTACATATGTATGTAACGGAATCTTTGAACGTTATTTTCATCCACTTTACGACAGGTTTAATTGAAACTCTGCACACTTATTGAGAACCGATGACAATTCAACAATTTGAAAAGTCGCCACTTAAAAGGATGAAATCAAACAAGCTGGATAAACGGATGAAAAGCAATTTGAAAAATGAACAGTCATTTGACACCCTTAGACACATGAGAATCACTGAAACACATATGAAAATCGTAACTATGCTACCGAAAAAAAATTTTGAACTTTTTAGTTCGACCAAGTATAAAAGCGTGTGTTTTAGTTTTTAATACTATTTAGCAATTATTATTTATTCTGCTAATGTTGACAAACTGAATGGCAAAGATTTTTGTTTTTATAAAGTGGTGTGAAATAGAATGATAAAAAAAATCAATTCACCCCTTCACTGATTCCTTTTTTTACGTACAATAAATTGAAAATGTGTGTTAACATCAGTTTTTTAAGGGTGTATTCGAAAAAACGCTTTTCCACCGTCAACAGCTCGAAATTTTCCGATACAATTTTAGACACATTTTTAACAGTAGAAGCATGAAACTTGCTGAGGGGATTTTTGAAGAGATCTGTAAGGTGCAGTGTGAAGTCTTTTTAGGTTCAATTCATTAGAATTTGATTTATGAACAATTACTTTCTCAGTATGACCCATTTTTTCGTTCCCAGACCTCCCGCTTAGGAAAAATCGGTTCAAATTGCCGTTTTTTGATTGCTTTTTTGCAATATTTTCTGTATTTATCAAAGAATCGACAATCACGGCACCTTGTGTAGTTTCTACATAAGAGAATCTGCGAGTTTGATGCGCTTTGGAGCAAAAGTGAATTCAAAAATAAATAGGAAAATAAGCAGTTTGAATTGAAATACACCCTTAAGCTTAAATATTCGTAATATTTAGTGTGAACATTTCTGAAATTAAATAGTATGAAATCGTACTTAAAAAAAAATAGAGGTATCAAAAAGCTCTAAATGATGAATTAATCAAATTCCTCTTGCCCGAACGGCGTACGGGCAAATCTGTTAAGTGGTTAAATATAATGAAAACAATGACGGTTTTTTTTCAAAAAGTAATTCTAATGGAAACGGTTAAAGAATGATGAGATTTCTGCATATTTTTTTTTTACTTTTTGAGTAGTAAATTAAAAAAAAATGACAATCTCTAAACAAACTCTTAAATAGAGCAAATTACATTTATAAATGTTTTTCATATAAAACTAGGGCTAGGTCAGTTTTGATATTTTCCATAAAGTATGTTGAAATCATTTCTATAATTCTAGCTAAAAATTTACGAAAAATCGAAAAATATAATTAAAATGAGCAAAAGTGATAGTAAAACTTCAAATGAAAACAAACTCACTAAACCCGTAAGACATGGTGACATCACTCCAACGTCGTTGTGAAGTCACATTGTGACTTTGTGACCATCGATTGTCGATGTGATGTCCCAGTGACTAAAATGTGAAGTCGTTATGGCCGTTTTAGAGCATTTTTGTGACGTCACATTGTGACCACTTTGTGATGTCACAGTGTGACCAATTTGTGAAAAGTGTGTCATTTGTGACGACTTTGACATTAACTTTGTGACGAAACTGTGACAAAAGCGACGATATTTAAATTGCCAGAAAATTTTTTTTAAAGTAAATAACATGTTTTGAAGAATATTTGTAATTTTCTAAAAATTTTTAAGAAAGTCACATCTCAGTCACAAGGTGACGTCACTGAGTGGTGGAATTTTCGTCACAGATGTGATGTGACCAAAGTGACTCACAGTGACGTCATTAAGACGTCACTGTGACCATGCATGCCATGAGGGAAGGTTGAAACTGGCTGACATCTTTTTTTTTATTCGATTTTATTTCCGATTTTTTCCTCAAGAAAATATTCTAATAATATCATTACAAATGTATGAAATAAAACACTGATCTGTGAATGGATGTGTTTAATATAGGATTCGCACGCTCTTTATAATTTTTAAGGACTCCGGCACCACTCTCAGGGGTCGTAGCATCCCAAAAATTTACGAATTTTTCTACCACTATTTTTAAACAAAAATATTCGTATCAGATTCCTTCAACATCTGTAATGAAATTCTACAATAAATACTATCGTTTTAAAATTGTGGCGGGAAAAAGTGAAAACTTTAGGGACGCTGCGACCCCGGCACTAGTAGTGATAAGAAAATTTATATTTAAATTTAAGAAACAGAATTCTCAACACAACTACCTTTATTCGTAGATTTCGCGGTATTTCGCTGCAATGAAATACTTTGAAAATACTCTTAAAATTTAGTGGTAAAATTGTGCGAACCCTGTAAAAATTAACCCATTAAAGCCTAGCGTCCCTTTTTAGGGACAATTATAGAAAAGGCAATAAAGCACTTTTCACATCAGTAAATAAAAAGATACATAAGCGCTTTTTCTCACAAGTCAAATTCCTCAATAAATTATGATGAAAGTTAATCCTCTTTAAAAAGTGGTGGGAAACCCAAAATTGGGCATTAATGGGTTAAAATGTGATAATATAAACACAATTTTAGTGAAATAATTTTCCAATTACAAATATAATATTTTCCATAACTATAAGCAGACGCATGTTAGAAGAGAGATCGATGGAAGAACAAAAACATTTTCATTACAGTTTTGAAGAATGTTTAAATTATAGTAAAGCGAACAGAGTCAGATCTAATTAGTAGATACATGATAAATAATGTTTTCTCATAACAAAGTTTTCCTTCTTTACTAAACGACTCTTTCATGAAACGAAAGATTAAAGATTGGGAAAAAGCACAATGTTCCTTATAATCTCAAAAGTAAATTTCACAAATGTAATTTAATAATATTTTTACAAACAAAGAATACTTAGTATGTTCAGTAGTTACAATCTCATTGAAGACTTGCGAAACTAATGACAGCGAAATAATTAACTTACATTCACAATAAGCCGTATTTTGTTTTCATTTACTTACGCTTTTTTGTCATAAGCTCTGCATAATGAATAGTAATTGATTAGCAAATACATGGGAAGAAGTAATTTGAATATTTAATGATTTTTCTATTAATTAGAACGTTAGTAGATAATGTTACATTTTTTAACCCCTTGATGCGCGGTGATGCCGCTATGCATACTTGCCAACCTCCCGCATTTTTTTAAATAAAAAAACGTACTATCCATCAGAAAATTTATTAAATAAATTTTTTCTTCCTCCGATGTGCATGTTATTCCAAACCTACATGCTTTCGTTTATTAAAAAATTTTCTGGTTTAAAGCATGTTTTGTTAATATATAAAAAGAGGGAGCTTGGCAAGTGAATTGATAATTTTAACCCATTAACGCCCGAATTATTTTCTTTGCTAAAATTTAAATTTTGTGTTTCCCACCACTTTCAAAATCAAATTAACTTTTATCTAAATTTATCGAGGATTCTTTCTCGTGAAAGAAGGTATATATTTATCTTCCTCTTTTCTGATGGGAAAACCGCTTTCTTGCTGTTTTTGTAACCGTCCTCAAACGAGGACGCTGGGAGTTAATGGGTTAAATAATGATTTAAAATATGATAATATAAACATAATTTATGTTTAAATAATTTTCCGATTACAGACATAATATTTTATATAAATGTAAACAGACACATGTTAGAAGGGAGATCGTTGGAAGAACAAAAACACTTTCATTACATGTTTCGAAACAATGTTTAAATTATAGTAAACGAACAGAGTCAAATCTAATTAGTAAATACATGATAGTGTTTTCTCGTAACAAAGTTTCCTCCGTTACTTAAGGACTCTTTCATGAGACGAAAGATTAAAGATTGGGAAAAAGTACAATGTTCTTATAATCTCAAAAGTAAATTCCAAACAGCGTAAACTTTTCCGAGTACAAATGTAATTTAATAATATTTTTACAAACAAAGGATACTTAGTATGTTCAGTAGTTAAAATCTCATTGAAGACACACGAAACTAATGACAGCAAAATAATTAATTTACATCCACAATAAGCCATATTTTGTTTTCTTTAACTTATTTCTTTATTTTTTTTACATAAGTTCTGCATAATGAATAGTAATTGAATAACAAATACATTCGAAGAAGTAATTTGAATATTTAATGATTTTTCTATTAATTAGAATGTTAGTAGATAATGTTACATTTTTAACCCCTTGAAGAGTGGTGATGCCGTTATGCAAACTTGCCAACCTCATTCTTTTTTTTATATGAAGAAATATACTTTACACCAGAAAATTTATTAAATAAAATTTTTCTTGCTCCGATGTGCATGTTATTCGAAACCTAGATGCTTTCATTTAAAAAAAAAAAAATTTCTGGTTTAACCCTTTAACGATCATAGCATTTTCATTGCTAAGATGTCGAAATAAATGAACGACACCGGTAATTAAGAACAAATATATTTCTAAATAAGAAAACGTGATTTTTCACATACAAAATAAAAGGGATTTTTTTAGATAAAAATACCGGTGTCAGTGTTGCGTACCGGAATTAAAATTGTGTGCTTTCGTGGCGAAACCAATGAATGTTAAAGGGTTAAAACATGTTTCGTTAATTTATAAAAAGTGGGGGGTTGGCATGTATGCGTTATGGCCTCACATAATTTTAACAACTTAATGCGTGCAAAATTTTTGGAAAATGACCTTCAAAAATCCTCGTTTTTTTATTGCCCGATTTTATTACTTATAGAATTTCGAGGTCATTAATTATAGAAACAGGGTATTTTTTTAATTTAACCCTTTTAACTGCGTTAGTACCTTTATGAAATCCCTTAATTTAAATACCCAAAAGTTCATCGACCCCAGAATTTTAAATAAAAAAAATTTTTTTTACTAAATATGTGAAATTTCGCTTTATAAATACATCTGTATATTCTAATAAAATCTTTAGAAATGCATGAAATAAAATATTAAATGATTGATCTGTGAATGGATGTGTTTAATAATTAAAATATGATAATATAAACATAATTTACTTAAAATATTTTTACGATTACAAACATACTACTTTCCATAATTGTAAGCAGACACATGTTAGAAGAGAGATCATTGGAAGAACAAAAACACTTTCATTACATGTTTCGAAACAATGTTTAAATTATAGTAAAGCGAACAGAGTCAGATCTAATTAGCAAATGCATGATAAATAATGTTTTATCATAACAAAGTTTTCCTTCGTAACTTAAGGACTCTTTCATGAAACGAAAAGTTAAAGATTGGGAAAAAGTACAATGTTCCTTATAATCTCAAAAGTAAATGGCAAACAGCGTAAACATTTCGGAGTACAAAAGTAATTTAATAATATTTTTACAAACAAAGGATACTTAGTATGTTCAGTAGTTAAAATCTCATTAAAGACTTGCGAAACTAATGACAACGAAATAATTGACTTACATTCACAAAAAGCCGTATTTTGTTTTCATTTACTTATGCTTTTTTCATAAGCTCTGCATAATTAATAGTAATTGAACAGCAAATACAACCGAAGAAGTAACTTGAATATTTAATGGTTTTTCTATTAATGAGAATGTTAGTATATAATGTTACATTTTTTAACCCCTTCAAGAGTGGTGATGCCGTTATGGCATCAGATAATTTTACGAACTTAATAGGCGCGTAATTTTGGGAAAAGTCTTCATAAATCGTTGATTTTATTATTGCCCGATTTTATTACTCATAGGATTCCGAGCTCATTAATAATAGAAACAGAGTATTTTTTTTTCATTTAATCCTTTCAACGGCATTGATTAGTTTATAAAATTCATTAATTTTAATACCCAAAAGTCACCAATTCAAGAATTTTAAATAAAAAAATTTCCTTTGCTAAACATGTAAAATTTTGTTTTTTTATTTATAAATAAATCTGTATATTCTAATAGAATAATTACAAATGCATGAAATAGAATATCGAATGATTGATATGTGAATGGATGTTCATAATAATTAAAATCTGATAGTATAAACATAATTTACGTGGAATAATTTCCCTATTATAGATATAATATTTTCCATAATTGTAAGCAGACACATGTTAGAAGAAAGATCATTGGAAGAACAAAAACATTTTCATTTAATGTTTCCAAACAATGTTTAAATTATAGTAAAGCGAACATAGTCAGATCTAATTAGTAAATACATGATAAATACTGTTTCTCATAACAAAGTTTTCCATCCTTACTTTAAAACTCTTTCGTGAAACGAAAGATTAAAGATTGGGAAAAAGTACAACGTTCCTTATAATCTCAAAAGTAAATTTCTAACAGTGTAAACTTTTATGAGTACAAATGTAATTTAATAATATTTTTACAAACAATGGATACGTAGTATGTTCAGTAAGTTAAAATCTCCTTGAAGACTTGCGAAACTAATGACAGCGAAATAATTAACTTACATTCACAATAAGCCGTTTTTTGTTTTCATTTGCTTATGCTTTTTTGTCATAAGCTCTGCATAATGAATAGTAATTGTATAGGAAATACATGCAAGGAAGTAATTTGAATATTTAATAATGTCTCTAATAATTAGAATGTTAGTAGATAATGTTACATTTTTTAACCCCTTGATTAACGGTGATGCTGTTATGTATACTTGCCAACCTCCCGTTTTATTTTAAATGAAGAAACATACTTTACACCAGAAAATTTATTAAATAAAATTTTTCTTGCTCCGATGTGCATGTTTTTCGAAACATATATGCTTTCATTTATTAATTTTTTTCTCTGGTTTAAAGCATGTTTTGTTAATTTAGAAAATGCGGGAGGTTGACATGTATGCGCTATGGCATCACATAATTTTAACAACTTAATCGGCACATAATTTTGTGTAAATGCCTTCAAAGATCGTCGTTTTTTTATTGCCCGATTTTACTACACATAGAATTTAGAGCTCAATAATAATAGAAACAGAGTATTCTTTTTAATTTAACTCTTTCAGCGGCGTTGATTTGTTTATACAATCTCTTAATTTTAATACCCAAAAGTTCATTGACTCACGAATTTTAAATAAAAAAAATTCCTTTACTAAATATGTGAAATTCGGCTTTTTTTATTTATAAATAAATCTGTATATTCTAATAAAATCATTACAAATGTATGAAATAAAACATTGAATGATTGATCAGTGAATGGATGTGTTAAATCATAGCTACCAATATTTACGTATTTTTGCTACCACTAAAATTGTACAGAGATTTTCCATTTGTCTAATCATAAGATTTCAACGATAAAATAAGACAATATTTACTGTAAAATTTTTGTGTCAGGAAAACCGCAAAAAAGTTGGAAGCTATGGTTTAAAAATTAAAATCAAGGTTCCTACACTCCTTGGAATTTCCCAGGACTCTGGCACCACTATTAAAAATAAGAAAATTTACATTTAATTTTTTAACCACAAAATTCATCATCCCCATCTTCATTCACATATTTTACGATATTTTTCTGCAGTGATACACTTTGAAAATATTCTTAAAATTTAGTGGTAGAACTGTGCGAACCCTGAAAATGTGATAATATAAACATAATTTACGTGAAATAATTTTCCGATTACCAATACCGTAATTTCCGGTGTATAAGCCGCGGATCAAACAATTCTTTTTGGACCCAGAAATCGTATTTAGTGATTGAACACTAGTATTTACGGCGATCTAAGAAGTTATATTTGTTCCTTAAAAAATTCTGGGTCGAAAAAGAATTGTTTGATCCGCGGCTTATACACCCGAAATTACGGTATAATATTTTCCATAACTGTAAGCAGACACATGTTAGAAGGGAGATCGTTGGAAGAACAAAAACACTTTCATTACATATTTCGAAACAATGTTTAAATTATAGTAAAACGAACAGAGTCAGATCTCATTACTGAATGCATGATAAATAGTGTTTTCTCATAACAAAATTTCCTTCGTTACTTAAGGACTCTTTCATGAAAGAAAGATTAAAGATTGGGAAAAAGTACAATGTTCCTTATAATCTGAAAAGTAAATTTCAAACAGCGATAACTTTTCGGAGTACAAATGTATAATTTAATAATATTTTTACAAACAAAGGATACTTAGTATTTTCCGTAATTAAAATCTCATTGAAGACTTGCGAAACTAATGACAGCGAAATAATTGACTTACATTTACAATAAGCCGTATTTTGTTTCCTTTAACTTATGTTTTTTTTTTTCATAAGCTCTGCCTAATGAATAGTAATTGAACAGCAAATACATCCGAAGAAGTAATTTGAATGTTTAATGGTTTTTCTATTAATTAGAATGTTAGTAGATAATGATACATTTTTAACCCCTTGAGGAGCGATGATGACGTTATGATATCACATAATTTTAACAATTTAATCGACGCATAGTTTGGGGAAAATGTCTTAAAAAAATGTCGTTTATTTATTGCCCAATTTTATTACTCAAAGAATTCCGAGCTCATTAATAAAAGAAACAAAGTAGTTTTTTTGTATTTAACCTTTTAAACGGCAGTGGTTAGTTTATGAAATCGCTTAATTTTAATACCCAATATACCAAATTACATATGTTACACATAGATTGTTCCCGGCATTTTTGAGAAAATGGTTCAGAAATCAAGAGGCTCCGAAAGTTCTACTTTCGTCATTTACGAAAAAATTTCACAGGGAAATTCTATGTGCATAAGTTTTCCTTTTGATTCCTTATGAATTCACCAAGCTTCTACAAATCCCATATTGACATCCAATAACCATCAAAATTTCTTCCCTGTTTGGGGGATAAATACTCAAAAACCAGTCAGGAAAAACGAATCTTTCCTGTTTTATCAAAATAGATCCAATATTATGCACTTTACATGGAAGTCGACAATACATATTTTAAATAAAGCGTCATCTGATAATAAATGGGTAATACCGCCCAGTGCTAATATTATTTGTAATTATGAAGGAATCCGCGAAATGGCAAACACTGGTTCTGCACAGAAGGGCTCTGAGTCATCTGAATTACAAAGAACAGCTAAAAGTTAATTTCTTCCATTTGTAGACTTTATTCCTGAAAAAAGCACGTAAGGGTCAACACCCGATCTAAAATTTGGAAGGTATGTTCTGTTGACTAGCGGAAAGCATTTTTTTCTTTAAAATCGAAATATATCATATGAAGAAAATAGACAAACCTGACAAAATAACGAAATATATCTTTTATAAAAAAGACAAAAATACAACTTTTATAAAAAAGAAGATATCTAATAAAGTAAAAAACATATTTTGAAAGTAACAATTCGAAGAAAATTTTGCCCAGAATGAAAATAAAATTATTTCCAAATCTTTTATGCCGATTATTTTTGCGTGCATAATAAAAACACCGTATTGGATCTTCCTAATTTCGAGATGTTCATCAGGCCTTAAAAACTAACAAAAGCGCCATTGTTCCCGTTACGGTAGCAACTCGTTCCTTCATGAATTGTAATCGATCTATTATATTCATTAATAAACAAAAACCTTTTCATTAAATGTTTCCAAACAATGTTTAAATTATTGTAAAGCGACAATAGTCAGATCTAATTAGTAAATACATAATAAGTAATGTTATCTCATAACAAAATTTTCCTTCATTACTTAAAGACTTTTTCATGAAACGAAAGATTAAAGATTAGGAAAAAGTACAACGTTCCTTATAATCTCAAAAGTAAATTTCTAACAGCGTAAACTTTTCTGAGTACAAATGTAATTTAATAATAATATTTTTACAAACAAAGGATACTTAGTATGTTCACAAGTTACAATCCCATTGAAGACTTGCGAAACTAATGACAGCGAAATGATTAACTTACATTCACAATAAGCCGTTTTTTGTTTTCATTTGCTTATGCTTTTTTGTCATAAGCTCTGCATAATGGATAGTAATTGAATAGGAAATACATGCAAGGAAGTAATTTGAATATTTAATAATTTTTCTATTAATTAGAATGTTAGTAGATAATGTTACATTTTTTAACCCCTTGATTAGCGGTGATGCTGTTATGTATACTTTCCAACCTCCCGTTTTTTTTAACTGAAGAAACATACTTTAGACCAGAAAATTTATTAAATAAAATTTTTCTTGCTCCGATGTGCATGTTTTTCGAAACATATATGCTTTCATTCATTAAAAATATCTTTCTGGTTTAAGGCATGTTTTGTTAATTTATAAAATGCATTAGGTTGACATGTATGCGCTATGGCATCACATAATATTAACAACTTAATCGGCACATAATTTTGGGAAAATGCCTTCGAAGATTTTCGTTTTTTTATTACCCGATTTTACTACATATAGAATTCGGAGCTCATTCATAATAGAAACAGAGTATTCTTTTTATTTTAACCCTTTAAGCGGCGTAGATTTGCTTATACTATCTCTTAATTTTAATACCCAAAAGTTCATCGACTCACGAATTTAAAAAAAAAATCCTTTAATAAATATGTGAAATTTGGCTTTTTTATTTATAAATAATTCTGTATATTCTAATAAAATCATTACAAATGTATGAAATAAAACATTGAATGATTGATCAGTGAACGGACGTGTTAAATCATAGCTGCCAACTTTTACGCATTTTTGCTACCACTAAAATTGTACAGAGGTTTTCCATTTGTCTAATCATAAGATTTCAACGCTAAAATAAGACAATATTTACTGTAAAATTTTTGTGTTAGGAAAACCGCATAAAAGTTGGCAGCTATGGTTTAATAATTAAAATGTGATAATATAAACATAATTTATGTGAAATAATTTTCCGATTACAGACATAATATTTTCCATAATTGTAAGCAGACACATGTTAGAAGGGGGATCGTTGGAAGAACAAAAACACTTTCATTACATGTTTCGAAACAATGTTTAAACTATAGCAAAGCGAACAGAGTCAGATCTAATTAGCAAATACATGATAAATACTGTTTTCTCATAACAAAGTTTCCTTCGTTACTTAAGGACTCTTTCATGAAACGAAAGATTAAAGATTGGGAAAAAGTACAATGTTCCTTATAATCTCAAAAGTAAATTTCAAACAGCTTTAACTTTTCGGAGTACAAATGTATAATTTAATAATATTTTTACAAACAAAGGATACTTAGTATTTTCAGTAATTAAAATCTCATTGAAGACTTGCGAAACTAATGACAGCGAAATAATTGACTTACATTCACAATAAGCCGTATTTTGTTTTCTTTAACTTATGATTTATTTTTCATAAGCTCTGCATAATGAATAGTAATTGAAATGCAAATACATCCGAAGAAGTAATTTGAATGTTTAATGGTTTTTCTATTACTTAGAATGTTAGTAGATAATGATACATTTTTAACCCCTTGAAGAGCGATGATGACGTTATGATATCACATAATTTTAATAATTTAATCGACGCATAGTTTGGGGAAAATGCCTTCAAAAAATGTCGTTTATTTATTGCCCAATTTTATTATTCAAAGAATTCCGAGCTCATTAATAAAAGAAACAAAGTAGTTTTTTTTTATTTAACCTTTTAAACGGCAGTGGTTAGTTTATGAAATCTTAATTTTAATACCCAATATACCAAATTACATATGTTACACATAGATTGTTTCCCAGCATTTTTGAGAAAATGTGTCAGAAATCAAGAGGGCCCTGAAAGTTCTACTTTCATCAATGACGAAAAAATTCCACAGTGAAATTCTATGTGCATAAGTTTTCCTTTTGATTCCTTATGAATTCACCAAGCTTCTACAAATCCTATATTTAGTGTGGTGACATTCAATAACCACCAAAATTTCTTCCCTGTTTGGGCGATAAATACTCAAAAATCAGTCAGAAAAAACGATTATTTCCTGTTTTTTCAAAATAGATCCAATATTATGCACTTTACATGGAAGTCGACAATACATATTTTAAATAAAGCGTCCTCTGATAATAAATGGGTAATACCGCCCATTGCTAATATTATTTGTAATTATGAAGGAATCCGCGAAATGACAAACACTGGTTCTGCACAGAAGGGCTCTGTGTCATACGAATTACAAAGAACAGCTAAAAGTTAATTTCTTCCATTTGTAAACTTTATTCCTGAAAGAAGCACGTAAGGGTCAACACCCGATCTAAAATTTGTAAGGTATGTTCTGTTGACTAGCGGAAAGCATTTTTTTTCTTTAAAATCGAAATATATCATATGAAGAAAATAGACAAACCTGACAAAATAACAAAATATATCTTTTATAAAAAAGACAAAAATACAACTTTTATAAAAAAGAAGATATCTAATAAAGTAAAAAACATATTTTGAAAGTAACAATTCGAAGAAAATTTTGCCCAGAATGAAAATAAAATTATTTCCAAATCTTTTATGCCGATTATTTTTGCGTGCATAATAAAAACACCGTATTGAATCTTCCTAATTTCGAGAGGTCCATCAGGCCTTAAAAACTAACAAAAGCGTCATTGTTCCCGTTACGGTAGCAACTCGTTCCTTCATGAATTGTAATCGATCTATTATATTCATTAATAAACAAAAACCTTTTCATTAAATGTTTCCAAACAATGTTTAAATTATTGCAAAGCGACAATAGTCAGATCTAATTAGTAAATACATAATAAGTAATGTTATCTCATAACAAAATTTTCCTTCATTACTTAAAGACTTTTTCATGAAACGAAAGATTAAAGATTAGGAAAAAGTACAACGTTCCTTATAATCTCAAAAGTAAATTTCTAACAGCGTAAACTTTTCTGAGTACAAATGTAATTTAATAATAATATTTTTACAAACAAAGGATACTTAGTATGTTCACAAGTTACAATCCCATTGAAGACTTGCGAAACTAATGACAGCGAAATGATTAACTTACATTCACAATAAGCCGTTTTTTGTTTTCATTTGCTTATGCTTTTTTGTCATAAGCTCTGCATAATGGATAGTAATTGAATAGGAAATACATGCAAGGAAGTAATTTGAATATTTAATAATTTTTCTATTAATTAGAATGTTAGTAGATAATGTTACATTTTTTAACCCCTTGATTAGCGGTGATGCTGTTATGTATACTTTCCAACCTCCCGTTTTTTTTTAACTGAAGAAACATACTTTAGACCAGAAAATTTATTAAATAAAATTTTTCTTGCTCCGATGTGCATGTTTTTCGAAACATATATGCTTTCATTCATTAAAAATTTCTTTCTGGTTTAAGGCATGTTTTGTTAATTTAGAAAATGCATTAGGTTGACATGTATGCGCTATGGCATCACATAATATTAACAACTTAATCGGCACATAATTTTGGGAAAATGCCTTCGAAGATTTTCGTTTTTTTATTACCCGATTTTACTACATACAGAATTCGGAGCTCATTCATAATAGAAACAGAGTATTCTTTTTATTTTAACCCTTTAAGCGGCGTTGATTTGCTTATACTATCTCTTAATTTTAATACCCAAAAGTTCATCGACTCACGAATTTAAAAAAAAAATCCTTTAATAAATATGTGAAATTTGGCTTTTTTATTTATAAATAATTCTGTATATTCTAATAAAATCATTACAAATGTATGAAATAAAACATTGAATGATTGATCAGTGAACGGACGTGTTAAATCATAGCTGCCAACTTTTACGCATTTTTGCTACCACTAAAATTGTACAGAGGTTTTCCATTTGTCTAATCATAAGATTTCAACGCTAAAATAAGACAATATTTACTGTAAAATTTTTGTGTTAGGAAAACCGCATAAAAGTTGGCAGCTATGGTTTAATAATTAAAATGTGATAATATAAACATAATTTATGTGAAATAATTTTCCGATTACAGACATAATATTTTCCATAATTGTAAGCAGACACATGTTAGAAGGGGGATCGTTGGAAGAACAAAAACACTTTCATTACATGTTTCGAAACAATGTTTAAACTATAGCAAAGCGAACAGAGTCCGATCTAATTAGCAAATACATGATAAATACTGTTTTCTCATAACAAAGTTTCATTCGTTACTTAAGGACTCTTTCATGAAACGAAAGATTAAAGATTGGGAAAAAGTACAATGTTCCTTATAATCTCAAAAGTAAATTTCAAACAGCGTTAACATTTCGGAGTACAAATGCATAATTTAATAATATTTTTACAAACAAAGGATATTTAGTATTTTCAGTAATTAAAATCTCATTGAAGACTTGCGAAACTAATGACAGCGAAATAATTGACTTACATTCACAATAAACCGTATTTTGTTTTCTTTAACTTATGTTTTTTTTTTTCATAAGCTCCGCATAATGAATAGTAATTGAACAGCAAATGCATCCGAAGAAGTAATTTGAATATTTAATGGTTTTCTGTTAATTAGAATGTTAGTAGATAATGTTACATTTTTAACACCTTGAAGATCGATGATGATATCACATGATATGATGATGATATCACATATTCATGACATCACATATATCATGATATTATGATATCACATAATTAATGATACATTTTTAACCCCTTGAAGAGCGATGATGACGTTATGATATCACATAATTTTAACAATTTAATCGACGCATAGTTTGGGGAAAATGCCTTCAAAAAATGTCGTTTATTTATTGCCCAATTTTATTACTCATAGAATTCCGAGCTCATTAATAATAGAAACAGAGTTTTTTTTATTTAACCCTTTCAACGGCAGTATTACTTTATGAAATCTCTTAATTTTAATACCAAATATACCCCATTACATATGTTACACATAGATTGTTTCCCAGCATTTTTGAGAAAATGGTTCAGAAATCAAGAGGGTCCCGAAAGTTCTACTTTCATCAATGACGAAAAAAATTCACAATGAAATTCTATGTGCATAAGTTTTCCTTTTTATTCCTTATGAATTCACCAAGCTTCTACAAATCCCATATTTAGTGTGGTGACATCAAATAACCACCAAAATTTCTTCCCTGTTTGGGCGACAAATACTCAAAAACCAGTAAAAAACGAATCTTTCCTGTTTTTTTTTTTTTTCAAAATAGATCCAATATTATGCACTTTACATGGAAGTCGACAATACATATGCTAAATAAAGTGTCATGTGATAATAAATGGGTAATACAGCTCAGTGCTAATATTATTTGTAATTATGAAGGAATCCGCGAAAGGGCAAACACTGGTTCAGCGCAGAAGGGCTCTGAGTCATCTGAATCACAAAGAACAGCTAAAAGTTAATTTCTTTTATTTGTAGACATTATTCCTGAAAGAAGCACGTAAGAGTCAACAACCGATCTAAAATTTTAAGGTATGTTCTGTTGACTAACGGAAAGCATCTTTTCCTTAAAATCGAAATAGTTCATATGAAGAAAATAGACAAACCTGACAAAATAACAAAATACATCTTTTATAAAAAAGACAAAAATACAACTTTTGTAAAAAAGAAGATAGCTAATAAAGTGAAAAACATATTTTGAGAGTAACAATTCGAAGAAAAGTTTGCAGAGAATGAAAATAAAATTATTTCCAAATCTTTTTTGCCGATTATTTTTGCGTGCATAATAAAAACACCGTATTGGATCTACCTAATTTCGAGAGGTCCATCTGGCCTTAAAAACTAACGTTCCCGCTACGGGAGCAACTCGTTCCTTCATGAATTGTGATCGATATATTATATTCATTAATTAAGGATTCATGCAGTATTAGACAAAAGACATTTATAAACATACATTAAAAGATAGAAGCTATGATGTACAGGCACATAAGCTGGCTCGAATGATGTGCAATCTAAAAGTTTCATTTTATTTCTTTAAGACCAGAAGATTTTATGTAGAAATGAAAAAAATGGTGGTTTCTCTTGGCTAACCGGGTCATATCTTTTCTTCGAACAGGGTTTGTACACTACAAGAACTATCAAAAAATTTTACCTACTTTTTTGTAAAGTGATATGTTCCTTCGTTAATCGCTTACCTTGTTTGCTCGTACGTCGTACGAGCAACGTGTATTTTCCAACCATGATTTGCCCGTACCACGTACGGGCATCCGCATTTCAATTATAATTTATTATTCCATCAGTAAATTTATTATTCCATCAGTAAATTTTTATTTTAAATTTTGCATTATTACTTAATCCAAACATATTTCTGATTCAATTAGGCAAAAAGTTTTGTTTTCAAAAGCCGGTGATGATTTATGCATTGAAATGACGTGATATCTAATTTACTATCACTTGCAATAGAGAATGAATTACGTGTATCAAAAAATTGTCGGAAGCAGCCAGAATTATATACCAAAAAGAATTTTTTTTGAAACGGCCGTTAGAACCTTATTATTCTCAGGTGACGATATTTTTTTTATCCGATATTAGGCTATTCGAAGGGAGGATCCACGTAATTCTATAATTGTAGACTTGCAATTCCACTTAGCCCTATGATCTCTGGTGGGTAAATTTCTTCAAAATTCCAAATTTCACATTGGCACCAGTATTTTGCAAAGAACAAAACTGGTTAACGATATACACGGAAAAAAAAATGCATTAAACCTTTTTCAAATAAAATTGGTCGAATTTTTCTGGTGCCGTTGTGACATTTCGTAATTAAAATTATGTGGTAGAAAATTCTACCATCAGAGTTCAAAGGGTTAAATCGCACAAAAGCGGAAAATTCTCTGTAGAACCACCTACACAGTTGTGTAGGTCAGGTCATAAGTATGTTTTCAAACCAAAAAATTTAACTTTGTGTCATAAATTTTAATTGACTTTTGCTAGAAATGCATGAAACAATAGATGTTGTTCAGAAACTAAATGATCAAACTGTTCTTTGTTTTTTTGCAAACGCAAAAGATATTTCAGAAAATATTGTCAAAGTGGTCACTTTGAACCGAATGCCGCGTGAAAGT
The DNA here is from genome assembly GCA_964019185.1 of Maratus speculifer. Classification (NCBI taxonomy): domain Eukaryota; kingdom Metazoa; phylum Arthropoda; class Arachnida; order Araneae; family Salticidae; genus Maratus; species Maratus speculifer. The sequence continues at coordinate 403,837,217 of OZ025293.1, forward strand.
TGTATAACCACTCAAGTAAAGGCGTAAAACACCTTTGTAATGTTATCAAAATCGCTTATAAATCAATAGGTAATTTATTTATCGAAAAATGGAAAAAGCTGTCCATTTTCAAATCGCTTCCATATTGAGGAATTCCTATTTTATATCGTTTCGTTAAAAAATGATAGCAAATGTGTCAAAACTTTTTGCGTTATTTGAGCAGAGAAGTTAAGAACTGCCTTAGGGATATCAAAAAGCTGGGACTGTATATCAGCAATAACGAAGCGAAAATTGATTCCCAAGTGGTCCAGTGTGTATGAATTATTGGAATATACAGACCAATTTCGCATATCCTCAAAGAAAATAATCCATTGGTGTGAGATCACATAAGCATGGAGGCCAGTTAACAGATTCATTATACCCAGGAAAAGGTTTTGTTGAATCAACAAAAATTTTTTTGGTCCAACAAATCTTTTCGTTTAAATATTGGTCAATGGAAATTTGTTTGAATAAACAAATATATATATATATATATACTGCAATTTTCACCCAAAATGCATAATAACGTAATTATAAAGTTATTAATCCGTCTCAATTTGAAAAAAAAAAAATATTATTCAAAAATTATGTTAATTCTTTATAGATATATAAGTCAATTAAACAAAATTACGCGAGAGAGTTATGGCTACTGCACACCAATTTAAATTTTTCAAAAACAGCAAAATTTTGCTGGAACTACAAATTGAAAATACAAGACTTTAGCAAGACTGAAATAAAATTGATGAAATTTTGTTAAAATTTTATAAGCGTGTTTATGAAATGTTTTTTTTTTTTTTTTTTTTTTTTTTTTGTCTGAGCAACAAAACTCGCTTAAAACAACCAAAATGTACTCAACAGAACATGTTTTGTTGTTTTAATCAATTCCTTTTTTTTATATGTATGGCGTAATGGATCTGTGAACTGGACTTTATCTATGAATTGGATTACGCAAAATTATGCGCTCACCGAATGTCTTCCGCAATAAATTCAGGGGAATTTACATAGTTTGCAAGCGTTTTTTTTCTGGCGTAAGTTTAGTACAGGTGAAATGGCAAAACATTCTGAAGACAAATTATCTGTCAGTCGAAACTTGGTTGTGATTAGAAACAGGTTTCCAATTTCAAAGCCACATCTTTAAAAAATCAGGTGTTAAAGTAAAAATCAATGACTAATAACTATACTTTCTTCCGTTTTCGTCCATTTTTAGAAGCATTATTTACCCTTTGCACTCGAGAGGTGTGTCTCACTGACTACTAGCCTTCCCTATAAATAGATGCTCCAAATGCTCTAAACAAAGTTATTTTAAATTAATTTTTCTTTGCCTTATATTTAATGGCCGAATAGTCTGCGATGAAAGTTATAAAAATGAACTAAAAGGTTTTAGTGGTGTCCAAAGCATTTCGTCGCCTGAGAATAATCAGGTTCTAAAAAAAAGGTTTCTGAAAAAAAAAATGACTTACTGATATAGAAAGGTTCTATTTATATCTATGAAGGCATTTTTGCATCAATGTTGATGTTATATATAATTTATATATAACATTACAATTACATTATGAGAATATTTTAATCTTAAAATGCCTTCAGTGATACAAATAGAACATTTCTATATGAATAAGTCATTTTTTTCAAAAGCACCAATAGAACCTTATTATTCTCAGGTGACCATTTGGCATCCCTATATGAGGGACGCCTGACAACACTAATGATGAGTGGAAGTCACCTTTCGAGTCCAAATGGTTAATAAAAGTTTGTACATAAATTAACTTATATATAGTGGCGTAGCAAGAGGGGGAGGAGGTCCAAATGCCCTTGACACCACTAACTTCATAAAGCTTTCGTAGGCTTATATAATCAGTGGTTTCCAGCTATTAGTCAAGGCGAAAAAATATAACAATTTTAGTGGGTTGAAGCACATCTGCCCCCTCCCTGCATTCACGCTACGCCATCTGTGTTGCCAGATGGGCTACTTTTTTAAAATTCAGATTCTTGATTGGTGGCAATTTTTTGAAATGGTAAAATACACCTCATCCAATGATATATTAACATGGCTGCCAACTACTAGGTCTATTTAAAGACGAATAAATATATCAGAAACAGAAATTTTAGTAGATAATTAACAATATGGAGTGTAATACATGACATTGAATATATTAGGCATGCATGTTACTACAACTTTTTTGGGGTTCCAAACATGTTTATGCGATTTAAATAGGCGTAGAAGTTGGCAGCTCAGTATTAATTAAGGCGAAAACAAAGGAATTCAGTCGATTAAAAAAATGGTGCCAATTAAGAAATTTGAATTTTAAAAAAATAGCCCATTGGCAACACTGTACGCCATTGCTTGTACAATCTTATTTTACGCTTATCCCTCTCAGGGTTGCCACTGTCGATTATTTTATCATTCAATTTCGCACCAATTTTTCGAAAAAGAAATCTTTTACATGTTTTGACAGTATTTGATAGCGAAACATAATACAAAATGTGTTTTTTAAAATAGTTGTGTAACACAATACAAAAAAAGTCGCTTGTTGTAGCCCTACATTCTGCATGAATTTGAATATATAGTTTAACCCTTTGAGCTCTGATGGTAGAATTTTCTACCACATAATTTTAATTCCGAAATGTCACATCAACACCAGAACATTCGACCAAATTTATTTTAAAAATGTTTACTGCATTGTTTCGTGTATATCGTTAACCGGCTTTTTTCTTTGCAAAATACTGGTGCCAATGTGACATTTGGAATTTTGAAAACATTTACCCACCAGAGCTCAAAGGGTTAAATAGTAGAACAGTATCAGTGAATCTTCAATATATTACTACGTATTCTTTTGAAAAGTTCTCATCTTATTTTTTTTAAAGACATATCACTTAAGATTTCAATATTTTTTATAATACTGTTTCTATAGCATAAATTAAATATTTCCAGAGGAAAATTGACCATGCGTGGCATATTTATGAGCGAAATATGTACGCTGGTTGTCCACCCGATTATTTTAACCTCTTCAGACCTGAGTATAAAATAACTCTATAAATATATATTTATTGCTTTTGCAGAATCGAAATGACACCATAGATGACACATAATGTCATTTTTATGAAATCAATAACTTTGGGGACTGGTAATTTAGGTTTATAAATATGAATATAAAAGTACTAATTCCCTTAAAACATCAGTTTAATTATCAGAAATATAAATTTACGCAATAACAAAATTAAGGTCTTTAATCAAGTAAATGATCAGAAAGCCCTCAACATTTTTCATTGTACATCATTTAAGTCAAATAATCATGAATATTTCTTACTTTCTTAGCCACAATGACTTGAAGGTATTTTCAAAACTCGTATGAAAATAATATATATTTTATAAGGTAATATTAATCAGTGCTGACATTTATTGGTTTTGTTTTAAAGCAAAAAACATTCAACTGTATAAATGTAAAGTCAAAATGCAAAAATTTCAAATAGTTTAGTTTTTATGAGGAAAAGAATAGAGGTACACATACATGTACCTCAGGTCTGAAGAGGTTAACCCTTTAACGTTCATTGGTTTCGCCACGAAACCACAAAATGTTAATTCCGATATGCAACACTGACACCGGTATTTGTATCTAAAAATATCCCTTTTATTATGTATGAGAAAAATCACGTTTTCTTATTTAGAAATGTATTTGTTCTTATTTACCGGTGTCAACCATTTATTTCGACATCTTAGCAATGAAAATGCTTTGATTGTTAAAGGGTTAAACGGGGGAGTATTTGGCCCTGTCAGCCAGGAATTTTGGTTCGATTCAAGGCCTGGGAGTATTTTCGATCAGTTAGAAATATTCAATTCGCATGATAACTTTGCCAGTCAGTTTGATTATGTTCAACTAATAGTTTTTATACGTGTGAAAATTATCATAATATGGTTCATTACATTGAACAAAATACCGTAATTTCGGGTGTATAAGCCGACAATTCTTTTTCGACCCAGAAAATTTTAAGAAACAAATGTAACTACTTAGATCGACGTAAATATTTGTCTTCAATCACTAAATAAGATTTCTGGGTCCAAAAAGAATTGTTTGATCCGCGGCTTATACACCCGAAATTACGGTACATATAGAAAGAGACAGCAAAAATTTCGAAGCTTACTCTAATCTTGGATATATTTTGGTCGGTTGTATTATCAGCACGGGGGATATAAGCCCTAACGGGAGGGCGCCCTTCATGGGTATCTTTCTAAAGGTACTTAACCTGTAATTACTCAAGGAAATCAAAGGTTCGAAGAAAACTACGGAAAACACCGAACGATTAGGCCGACAGTCGCAAAAGGGTTCGAACCCACCAATAGCCCTCTATCAGATTTGAGAGTAGAACCTCTCGGCCACTGGTGGGGCGGTTATATTTTGAGCGGCATTTTTGTTTAGGTTAACCCGTTGAGCTATGATGGTAGAATTTTCTACCACATAATTTTAATTCCGAAATGTCACATCAACACCAGAAAAATCGACCAAATTTATTTGACAAAGGTTTAATGCATTGTTTCGTGTATATCGTTAACCGGCTTTTTTCTTTGCAAAATACTGGTGCCAATGTGACATTTGGAATTTTGAAGACATTTACCCACCAGAGCTCAAAGGGTTAACGCATTTATATTATTATGATTAAAATCATAGTCATCACAACTTTTATTAAAATGTTTAATATATATAGAGTCTACATCGGGTCTTTCAGGTCTGGTGATTCTGTCCTACTTAGGCAATAAATAAATATAATATAATATATATATCCGGTACAGCACTTCAAATAAATCTTATGCATAGATCAAAGCACTGATACTTCTTTCCGTAGATTATTTAAACAAAATTTCAAACATGTTAATACCGTTATATCGTTTTGTATAAAAATATGTTTTGTTTTACTTTTCAAGAGATAATTTATTAGGTAGAAAAGTATATAAAGAATTTATAAGAAAGTGCAGCATTCTTCACGAAATATAAATCTCTTGAGGATTATGGCTTTTGTCTAGACAGCATTTTTATCGAAACAGTGCATACGCGAAATCCTTTTAATACAAGAAACTAGTTAGAAGTGCCCATACTAAAATGATAATATTTTGTTGCATTTGTATTGGGAAGTGTTTCGTCACGGCAATGTGTTATTTTACATTACTGTGATAAAATATTGTTGTAGAAGAATCAATTTATTCAGTACAATTATTTACTCTTCCTGGAAATGCTACTAATTTTTAATAAGCTGGGAAAGCAAAAAATATTATTTCTAATAAGAATATTAAATTTTTCTGATATTCAGCAAAAATCAGTCAAAAACTAGAAGTCGAAAATTTTTCGCAATCTTATACATTCTCCTTGTAAAGATAGAAGAAAGTAATAAGGAGAAGTTTAGGTATATTGTTTACATTAAAATTAAGGAATTTAAGGAATGTCTTAACAGATATAGCAATAGCAGAAATATTTGTGAAACTTGCTACCATAATTGCAATGTAAAAAGTACTCAGGCAAAAAATAAATAAATAAATAAATAAAATAAAAAATTCAGATTTAGCTGTACTAAATATTTTTATAAAATACCCTTATAATTTAATAAACAAGGTGTTGCATACACCGTAATTTCCGGCGCATAATCCGCAGATCAAACAATTCTTTTCCGATCGAGAAATTTTATTTAATAATTGGATTAAAAAATTTATAACAATCTAAAAAGTTATATATAATTAAAAAAAAAAAATTCTGTGTCAAAAAGGATTCTTTGATCCGCGGACTATACGCCAGAAATTACGGTACTATTTTACATATAACCTAGCTGCCAAATTTTACGCATTTTTCCGACGACAAAAATTTTTTAGTAAATATTTTCGCATTTAATTGTCGAAATCTTAAGATTAGACACGTGGAAAATCTCTGTACGATTTTAGTGGTCGCAAAAATGCGTAAAAGTTGGCAGCTATGATATAAGTATTTCTTCGTGAAATAAACATATAAATAAAATTGAGACACAAAATATATCATTTCTTTAAAAAAAAATGCAAATAATATCTAGACATTATTTCGATCAGTTGGAAATATTCAGTTTGCATGATAACTTTGCTAGTCAATTTAATAGTGTTTAAATAATAGTTTTTCTAATTGTGTAAATTCTCAAAATATGGTTCATTGCATTGAATCAAATACATATAGAAAGAGACAACAATATTTTCATGGCTCACAGGTATCTTGATTATCTTTTGAGGGGTAATTTTGTTTTGTTAGACACAATTAGAGTATTATGATCAAAATCGAAGCTATAACCTTGGTAATTAAAATAAATAAAAAGAATATTGCCCAGTTAAACTGATGGCATTGAGCTCACAGGCTACGCAGTACGCATACTAATTGTACATTACAGCCTTGTATTTTCGTTGATTCCGTTCGAAAAAAAAATTAAGAAGGGGAAACAGCTCTCCCCTTTCTCCTTTTTTATACTTAATCATTGAACCTCCTAAACTATCAAGGACATGCTTCATCATATAAAAAATCTATATCCAAAATTCAGAGCAAATCGAATAATTCTTAATGAAAACCCATTTAGCATTTATATAATTTAAGAGGAGTTATTCCCCTCTTTTATACTTAACCATTAAACTTCCAAAACTATTCAGAGATTAGAACGAAATATGACAATTCTGCTTGAAAAATCCATTTATACAAGTTAAGGGGAGGGGCATTAGAACCCCCGTTCCCCCTGTTTATACTTATTCAATGAACACCTAATAACAATCACGGAATCGCCTCATCAGAATGATCCCATATCTAAATTTTGAACGAAAACTGTTAATTCTGCATGAAAATCCCGTTTCTATCAATTAAGGGGACCGGCATGAGCCCCCATTCCCCCTCTTATACATATCGAATGAACTCCAAAAACTAATCAGGGAAGCGCCTTATCAGGATATACCTATACAAAAAATTTCAAGTGGATCCGATATTTTTATCATGAGTTATCGCGTTACGCACGAACGTACGAACGAACGTACATACAGAACGGACGGGCACATAAGCTCTCAGGCTATGATAGCCTGTGAGCTAAAAAAGGTACCGTAATTTCCGGCGTATAATTCGCAGATAAACAATCATTTTTAGACACAGAAACTTTTGAAAATGAAAGGTAATTTATCAGATCACCGTATATATTTGTCTTCAATCACTAAATAGGTTTGTGGGTCCAAAAAGAATTGTTTGATCTGTGGAATATACGCCGGATTTTATGATTGTATCTCGTAAGCATTTCAATTAAACATTGTAAGTAATTTAAAGCTCTGATACTTCTTTTCTTACATTATTTAAAAACTATTCAAATATGTTAGCACTGTTATACATTTTTATATAAAAATATGATTCGTTTTTCATTCTCATAAGGGAATTTACTAGGGAGAAAGGTATCTAACTACTGATTTATTCATATTTATCTTGTTCAAAATATGGTTTCGTTTTTTTCCTGTGATACGGGAAACTATGAAAAAGTATGCTATTCTTCACGAAATATATATCTTTTGGGGATTATGGCTTTTGTATAGATACTTTTTTATAGAAACAGCGCATACGCCAAATCCTTTTAATACAAGAAAAGAGTTAGAAGTGCCCGTACTAACATGATAATATTCTATCGAAATTGTATTGAGAAGTGTTTCGCCACGGTAATTTGTCTTTTTACATTGCTGGGATAAAATATTATGGTACAAAAAAAACTTTTATTTAGTGCAATTATTTAGTCTTACTGGAAATGCAATTAACTCTTAATAATATCAATGATTGGGAAACTAAAAATAGCATTAGTAAGAGGAATATTACAAAATTTTCAGAAATCTACCAAATCTGCCAAAAGAAACCTGCCAAAAAGCGAAGTCGAAATTTTTCGGCAATACAATCCTTTCTTCTTTCAAAGCTATAACAAGATAATCAGAAAAAAATTGTTTACATTAAAAGAAAAATTAAGAAATGTTTAAAAATAGTGCAGCAATAGTAGAAATATTTATGAACCCTGCAGTTATAATTGTAGTGTAAAATTTCTTTTTAAAATATGGTTCATTATACAGGGTGTATCTAAACTACTGGGCAAAACTTTAAGGGGTGATAGTACGCATCAAGACAAATAATATTAAATGGGAAACTAAGGGTCCCGAACGTCTTCCGAAGGAGATAGGCGTCATCAAAGTTTAGGGTCAAAAATTTGAAATGATTATAAAAAACGGAAAAATTGGTTGATTCGTTTGCGGTTTTCACAAAAACTAGTCTTTATGTCAGTATTGTCTTGAAAATAAATTATAAAAATAAATTTCAAAAAATGCCGATAGAGGGCGCTTTAGACTTTGGAGTAACGAACAACTATTTTTACCGGTATTTTTTGCATCTCATTAAATTTTTTTAGAAGTTTAGACATAAACTTAAATTTTGAACTCAAAATCTGTGGTTAAGTAGCGCATACTGAACTGTGTTCAATGGAAGTGGGTAGGTTCAAATTTCAAATGATTATAAAAACAGAATAATTGGTCAATTGATTTGCGGTTTTCACTAAAACTATTCTTTGTGTCAGTATTGTCTTGAAAATAAATTATAAACATAAATTTCAAAAAATGTCGATAGAGGGCGCTTTAGACTTTGGAGTAACGTACAAGTATTTTTTACCGCTATTTTTTGCATCTCATTAAATTTTTTTGATACTTAGACATAAACTTAAATTTTGTTCTGAAAATCTGAATCGTTGAGAGTGGTTAAGTAGCGCTAACTGAACTGTGTTCATTGGGGGTGGGAAGGTTCAAATTTCAAATAATTATACAAAACGGAAAAATTGGTCGATTCGTTTGCGGTTTTCTCTAAAACCATTCTTTGTGTCAGTATTTCCTTGAAAATAAATTTTAAAGATAAATTTCAAAAAATTCCGTTAAAGGGCGCCTTAACCTTTAGAGTAACCAACAACAATTTTTAACTGTTACTTTTTGTATCTAATTAAATGCTTGCAAAAGCTTAGACTTAAATTTTGTGCTCAAATTCTAAATCGTTGGAAGGAGTTAATTCTCTGAAGCGCAAACTGAACTGTGTTCAGGAGTTGAAATGTTACCCTGCCCTCCCTACGAACACAGTTCAATTTTTCGCTACTTAATTACTCACAACGATTCAGATTTTGAGCTCAAAATTTAAGTCTAAGCTTTTAAAACTTTAGATAAAAAAAAATAACGATTAAAAATAGTTGTTGGTTATTCTAGAGTTTAAGGCGCCCTCTAACGGAATTTTTTGAAATTTATCTTTAAAATTTATTTTCAAGGAAATACTAACATAAAGAAAGGTTTTAGAGAAAACCGCAAACGAATCGACCAATTTTTCCGTTTTTTTATAATCATTTGAAATTTGAACCTCCCCACCCCCATTGAACACAGTTCAGTTTGCGCTACTTACCGACTCTCAACGATTCAGATTTTCAGCTCAAAATTTAAGTTTATGTCTAATCTTCTAAAAAAATTTAATGAGATGCAAAAAATAACTGTAAAAAATAGTTGTATGTTACTCCAAGGTCTAAAGCGCCCTCTATCGACATTTTTTTAAATTTATCTATATAATTTATTTCCAAAACAAAACTGACATAAAGAATAATTTTAGTGAAAACCGCAAATCAATTGACAAATTTTTCTGTTTTTTATAATCATTTGAAATTTGAACCTACCCACTCCCATTGAACACAGTTCAGTTTGCGCTACTTAACCACAGATTTTTAGCTCAAAATTTAAGTTTATTTCTAAACTTCTAAAAAAATTTAATGAGATGCAAAAAACAACGGTGAAAAATAGTTATTCGTTACTCCAAAGTCTAAAGCGCCCTCTATCGGCATTTTTTGAAATTTATCTTTATAATTTATTTTCAAGAAAATACTGACATAAAGAATACTTTTCGTAAAAACCGCAAACGAATCGACCAATTTTTCTATTTTTTATAATCATTTGAAATTTTGGACCCTAAACTTTGATGGCGCCTATCTCCTTCGGAAGACGTTTGGGACCCTTAGTTTCCCATTTAATATTATTTGTCTTGAAGTGTACTATCACCCCCTAAAGTTTTGCCCAGTAGTTTAGATACACCCTGTATTTAATAAAATTTTTATAAAAAGAGGCTACAATACATTCAAAGTTCACTGGTATATTGATTATCTTTTGAGTAGGTATTTCGTTTCATTAGACGCATTTATAGTACTTTGTTGAAAATCATAGTTACCACATATTTTATAAAAAAATAAAATATATATCCGGTACAGAATTTCTTCTAAATATTACACATATATCAAAACTCTCATACTCAAGGTTCGTACACTCCTTGGAATTTCCAAGGACTCTGACACCACTATTAAAAATAAGAAAATTTACATTTAATTTTTAAACCACAAAATTCAAAATCCCCACCTTCATTCACATATTTTACGATATTTTTCTGCAGTGATACACTTTGAAAATATACTTAAAAATTAGTGGTAGAATTGTGCGAACCCTGCTCATACTGCTTTTCTTAACACTAGAACGCCCAGAAATTTTACTTATGTTTCATAAAAATATTTCACACCAGAATTTTTATTCAAAATTATTCAACTGATTTATTTAACGTAAACCTGCGTGTTTGAAATTTAACTTATTTCAACAAAAAATGTCTGGCTCAAATTGAAATTTAATTACATGGTTGGAGTCGAATCGACTCCTTTCGGGCGTTCTAGTGTTAAATTATTTAAAAATATTAAAATATGTTAATACTGCTATATCTTTTTGTATAAAAATATATTTTGTTTTTATTCTAAAAAAATTTCATTCGGGAGAAAAATATCTAACTACTCAATTATTCATAGATTTATTCATAATTCCCTTCTTCCAAATATACTTCTGTTTATTTTCTGTGATACTGGTAACTATGAGAAAGTACACTATTCTTTACGAAATATAAATCGCTTGAGATTTATGGCTTTTGTCTAGACAGCATTTTTATCGAAGCAGCTCATAGGTGCCCATACAAAAATGATAATATTCTAATACATTTACTGGGAAAAGTTTCGACACGGTAATATGTCTTTTTACATTGTGGCACAGAAAATAAATTTTTATTCTGAAAGATTATTTACTCTTCCAGGAAATGCGACTAACATTTCGTAACATCAATGACAAGGGAATTAAAAATATTATTAGTAATGAGATTATTAAAAAGGTTTAAAATATTTAGTACAAATCCGTCGAAAACCGGAAGTCGAAATTTTATCGTCAATCCAACATTTTTTTTTCTTTTTTTTTTTTAAAGATAGAAAAAAGTAATAATGAGAAATATATAGCTACCATTTACAATAAAATATATTCAAGGAATTATTTTAAATAGATGTGGAAATAGTAGTAATATTTAGGAACCTTGCGACCAAAACTGTAGTAAAAAATTTTTCATGCAAAAAAAATTCAGATTTACCTATACTACATTTTTTATAAAAATTAATTTCTAATAATTAAAAATATGCATTTCCGTTTAATAAAGAATGTTTTGCATATTCAATGTCATATATAAAAATTTCTTTGTAAAATAGACATGAAAAAAACAGACTCGTAAAGTATTTTAGTTTAAAAAATATTAACTAGAATTTTTTTCTTTCAGTTGGAAATATTCAATTTCTATGATAATTTTACTAGTTTGTTTTGATTGTCTTCAAATAACAGTTTTTCTACCAATGCAAATTATCAAAATAATATTTCATTGAATAATATACATATATAAAGAGGCAACAAGACTTTCAAAGCTCAATGGTATTATGATTACCTTTTGAGTGGTAATTTTGTTGTATTAGACGCACTTATATTATGACAAAAATCGTCGTTTTTACTCGTTTTATTCAAAATAAAATATATAATCGGTACAGCATTCTACTCTATTTTATACACAGATCAAAGCTGTGATATTTCCGTTCTTACTTTATTTAAAAACTATTCAAATATGTTAAAACTGTTATAACATCTTGTTTAAAGATATGTTTTGTTTTCTTTTTCTAAAAGGGAATTTATTAGGGAGAAAAATATGTAACTGCTCACTTATTCTCGGATTTATTCATATTTCTCTTCTTCCAAATGTACTCCTGTTATTCATTTTACGATATTGGTAACTAAGAGAAAGTACACAATTCTTCACGAAATATAAATCTCTTGAGGATTATGGCTTTTGTCTAGACAGCATTTTCTCGAAACACCGCATACGCCAAACCTTTTTAATACAAGAAACGAATATGAGGTGACCATGCTAAAAGATAATATTTAATGCATTTGTATTGGTACGTGTTTCGCCCTGGTAATAATATGTCTTTTTACATTGCTGGGATAAAATATTGAGGTAGAAAAGTCATTTTTATTCAGTACAGTTATTTACTTTACCTGGGAATGCAGTTAATTTTTAGTATGACCAATGATTGGGAAAGTAAAAATATTATTAATAATAAAAATAATAGAAGGTTTTGAAAAATTTAGTGTAAATTCGTCGAAAACCGGAAGTCGAAATTTTTCGCCAATCCAATACTTTATTCTTATAAATATAGAAGAAAGTAATAATGGGAAAAATATATCTATTGTTTATATTAAAGGAAACTTTAAGGGATTTTTAAAACAGATGTAGCACTAATAGAAAAATTTATGAACCTTGCGGACATAGTTGTACGTTTTAAATTTTCAGGCAGAAGAATAATTTCAGATGTATGCATATTAAAATTGTTATAAAATGCCTATATAATATTTAAAAATATGCCTTTCTGTTTATTTAAAAATGTGTTGCATATACCTTTATGTATAAATATTTCTTCGTAAAACAAACATATAAATAAAACTGAAACGTAAAGTATTTTAATTCTTTTTTTTTTTTTTAAATAGCATCTAGACATGTTTTTTTCTCATTTGGAAATATTCAGTTTGTATGATACTTTACTGGTCAGTTTTAATTATGTTCAAATTATAGTTTTTCTACTAGAATAAATCATCAAAATATGGTTTATTACATTGAATAAAATATGTAGAGAAAGAGGCAACAATACTGTCAAAGCTCAAAGGTATCTTTATTATCTTTTCAATGGTAATCTTGTTTTATTTGACGCCCTTAGAGTATAATGATAAAAATCGTGGTTATCACACTTTTTTATGAAAAAAAAATATACATCAGGTTCAGCATTTCTGCTAAACATTATACATATATCAATGCACTGATGCATCGTTTCATAGATTACTTTAACCCTTTAACGTTCATTGGTTTCGCCACGAAACCACAAAATTTTAATTCCGATGTGCAACACTGAAACCGGTATTTTTATCTAAAAATATCCCTTTTATTATGTATGTGAAAAATCACGTTTTCTTATTTAGAAATATATCTCTTCTTAATTACCGGTGTCATTCATTTATTTCGACATCTTGGCAATGAAAATGCTTTGATCGTTAAAGGGTTAAAACTATTCAAATAAGTTGATACTGTTATATCCTTTTGTATAAAAGTACCGTAATTTCGGACATATAAGCCGCGGGTCAAACAATTCTTTTTCGACCCAGAATTTTTTAAGAAATAAGTGTTACTACTTAAATCGCCCTAAATATTTGTCTTCAATCACTAAATAAGATTTCTGGGTCCATAAAGAATTATTTGATCCGCGGCTTAAACACCCGAAATTACGGTATGTTTTGCTTTTAATCTCAAAAGGGAATGTCTTATGATGAAAAATATCTAGCTACTCACTTATTCATGGATTTATTCATATTTCACTTCTTCCAAATATTCTTCCGTTTCTTTTTTCTATGATATGGGTAAGTATGAGAAAGTATACTATTCTTCACGAAATATAAATCTCATGGGGATTATAGCTTTTGTCTAGACAATATTTTTATCGATATAGTGCATTCGCCAAATCTTTTTAATACAAGAAACGAGTTAGAGGTTGTCCATATTAAAATCAGAATATTCTAATGCATTTCTATTGGGAAGTGTTTCGCCACGATAATATGTCCTTTTTGCATTGCTGTGATAAAATAGTGATGCAGAAATTTTTTTATTCAATACAATTATTTAGTCTTCCTGGTAATGCAACTAACTTTTAATAATATCAATGAATCGTAAAGTAAAACTATTATTAGTAATAAGAATATTAATAAGTTTTCAAATATTTAGCATAAATCGGTCAGAAGTCAAAATTTTTGAGCAATGCAATGCTTTATTCTTGCAAAGATATAAGAAATTAATATTGAGAAATAAATATCTATTGTTTACATTAACACTAGAGCTGCCGTGAGCCGCTATTTTAATGGCTACTGATAATATGTTTCGGTTCAAACCAAAATATTATTATGAAATAAGCATACCCCAATTCCTTTAAAAACAAGGAAAGAGTAAGATTGCCCAGACTAAACTGCTAACATTCTAATGCATTCGCATTGGGAAGCACGTCGCCTTATTAAAGTATCTTTTTCATTGCTAATAAAATTTTGGGGTAGAATTTAAATTTATTCAGTACAATTTGATGAGCATGAGTTTGAGCAATGTAATATTTCTTAAGCATATTTTTAATCGATATAATTTTGATCAATTTATTTAACAACTATTTATAGGGTTCGTACGGGTACCGTTTTTCCCCCCAAAAATACTAGTATCTTTTCATAAAAAATGAAATTTCAACATATTTAGAGTGATTTTACATTAAAAAAATACTGTTCCTGGAAAATTCCCTGGTCTTGAAATTCTAAGACCCGTACAAACCCTGATTATTATACAGGGTGTCCCAGAACTTCGTGTACAAACTTTGAGGGGTGGTAGAGAACATCATTTGGAACCACAATTACATAGGAAAGCATGGGCGGAAACCCCACCCTCACTTGTTAAACCTTTCACAGAAAGTGGTTTGTCTATGAAGACACAAAATTTTTAATGCAAAAAGAACATTGGCACCAGAATTTTAATATGATTTTTCCATTTATTACGTATGTGAAATGCCTCTCTTTTCCTCTTTGCAAATACATTTTTTCCGAAATTTCTGATTTCATTCACATTTTTCTACATTTTAGTAATGGAATGTAGTGGAATGCAGTAATGGAATGTAGTCCGAGGAAAGCTTAAAGAAACACAAAGACACAATTATGACACAATGCAGAAAGCAGTGTAGGACGATTTATTACACAGAAAACAGTACAAAAATTATTTAATTTTAAATTAAATTTTAATTTATGTCTCTTTAAAATCAAGTATGATAGTAGCTGTTAGAAATTGCTAAAATGTGGAAAAATATGAATGACATCAGAAATTGCGGGAAAATGTATTTGCAAAGAAGAAAAGAGAGACATTTCATATGCATAATAAATGGAAAAATCATATTAAAATTCTGGGGTCAATGTTAATTTTGTATTAAAAATTTTGTAGCTTCATAGGTAAACCACTGTCTGTGAAAGGGTTAATAAGTGAGCGTGACGTTTCCGTCCATGTTTTCCTATGTAATAGTGTTTCCAAACGATGTTCTCTACCATTCCTCAAAGTTTGTATACGAAGTTTTGGGACACCCTGTATACTCTGATTTTTGTGATGCCCTGGATACTCTGATCCCTGTATACACTGTATGCTCTGATACTGCGATATTTTGCGATTGACAGTTTTTTTCGCTATATTGATTTTGATTACGTATAGCAGGGCTTCTTAATCTTTTTCCTTCCAGGTAAACCACTCTTATGCTTTACATTTCGGAATACCCCATTTCTGATTAACACGCTTCTTTTTCCCCCTTCTACTTAACTAGATAATGCAAACATGCTTTTTTTAGCACGTTCGCTGCCGCTTACGTGAAGATGTGATGATAGTTAATGCAACACTGTAGAAGTGGGTTTTTCGAAGAAGCCGATTTACTTTTTATAAGAAAGAATCAGTGAAAGATTTTCCCGCGCCAGCTCGTGACTGGCTATTGGACATCACCCCGCATCACGCGCTGGCGCGTGAGTGGCCCCTTATCATTGGTGCCTTATCACGCGCTGGCGCGTCTGTGGCAGCGAACGTGTTAAATTCTAAATCACCTCATTCTAATTACATAATAAATCGACACAAATTACGTTGTCATTTCTAGCATTTTTGTCCCTTTATTAACAGTTTTTGTGAATTCCACCATTACCGTCATTATTTTCACGTACACCCAGCAGGCTCTCTACGTATCCCCAAGCGTACACGAACCCCACATTTGGAACCGCTGATGTAGAAGATCTCCAAAGTTAAAGAAAGTAATTTCAAACAAGAACTATAAACTAATCTTTATGGATTAATAGCTCTACGAAAATAATAGCAATCTAAACGCAGAAAATTGCATTGAGATTGTCGAATGTATACAGTAAGTAAAATCTAACAAAATGCTATAACATCAGTTAGAAAATATAAAAAAAACTTAAGCAATTATGAGCCCAAAAGAAATAATATCTTATTAATCAAAGACGTTCCGATAAATCTCTTTAATGTAATAGACTCATAATCATTATTGCCAGTGGGCTACTTTTTAAAAATTTAGAATTTTTGATTGGCGCCACTTTTTTAAAATGGTGCACCTTTCTCTTGTTTTCGCCTTGTTTAAACTGTCATTAAATAAGGGGAACTTTCAAAAATATTTTGGCTGTAACGGAATTTGAATTTCAGAAAGATAACCCGCTGGCAACTCTGCTCTTGATCCAAAGCGGCATTTAATTTTCGAAACCGTTCTTATTCTTCTTTAATATAAACCAGAAGTAAAATTTTAATAAATGCTCTTTCTTATGAAAAAAATCTATTTGATAGTACAAAACAAGCTATAACTAATGTTTCTTTCTGGTTCAGAACAGGAATCTACATCAAAACAAAATTAAAAGGATCATAATAGTAGTGCTATACTGTGTAACATATATTTTTAAAAGCGAAACCAGTATTAAATAAAATTTAACTTATCACTAACATAGGTGTTAACCTTAATGTTTTTCAAAAAGTTTATTTTAAAAAGAAAAATATTTTATATGTTTAATTTTAGATTTTCTTTCATTAATTGAGATAACTTTTTTTGTTAAAAATTGCAGCATGCAGGGCTGCCACAGGCGACACCACAATTTTTTAAAAATGTATGTTTTAGTAAGTGTTATGTACAAATGTTATCAAAACGCATGTAAAAGAGTTTTCTTTTGAAAAACTGGTGCGAATTATAATTAAAAAACAGTCGCCTGTGGTCGCCTGAATATGATAAACAAGTAAAATATGCTAGCTATGCATAATTGCCAAGTCTCCGGTTTTTTGCACATCACTATCGTCTTACAGAAAATATTCTTCTTTAACTCTTTCCATGGCAAGGCATTTGTATTCGTAAAATGTTGAAATAATTTATTGACACCAGTATTTACAAGAAATTTTATTTGTAAACTAATAAAAGTGTATTTTTGCGTTCTTAATAAAAGTAAAATTTTTCTAAAAATTTTTTTGGTGCCAGTGTGACAATTTTGAATTACGATATAGGTGTTGTCATTTGCCATAACCGCCCTTTAACCCTTTCTGGCACACTGTGCCCGGTCTGGGACACCTAATTTTAATTCCAAACTTGCAAATGGCACCAATAATATTTTAGTAAAATTTTTCTTTTACAGTAAAAGCTTAAATTAAGGAATTCAAAGTATCTAAAAAATGTGTTTCTGAATTCCGGTGTCAGTCGATAATTTCTCATTTTACTAACAGATTTTCCCGTGCCGGAAAGGGTTAAGGAGTTAAATCGACGAAATATCCCGTGAAATAAAACAACATTTTCTGTGTTAAAATACTTATATCCAAAAATCGAAACTTGGAAGCTATGCATCTTGACTGGAAAGAAGCAAAACATTAAAAAATATTTTTCTTTTTTCGAAATATTCATTTTAGAATTTAGCTTTAAAAATAATACCGTCCGAAAATAAAATTAATATAGTGTATGACAAAACGCACATTTTAAAAATGGATATTAATACTTTTAATTAAAAGATTAGTTTGCTGTCTATAAATGTACTGAACAGTAAGTATCAAATCGAACGAAAAATCTCGTTCATCTCAAATTCATAATTTTCGAATGTAACAACTCCATTTCACCCCCGGATAAACTAATTGAAATGTATTTAGTTACAATGAGATTTTCCAAAGAATAAATCTTAAAGTATTCATGCACTAATGAACACAAATAGGATTTCATCCATTATGAATAAATTCTTATCCATGCTTATCATTATAATCCTTATTTTTTAAAAGAATAAAGAAAAAGAAAACTTAGCTTATAACTCATGCAACGAAGCTGAAGGGAGAATGACATAATACATTAATTTAAAGGTTCAACTTGTGAATTAGTTTTGAACAGGAATGATTGTGGAATTTCAAGTAACGACACATTTATGGAGATATTTATTTAGAAAAGTTTCCGGGTAACAATGGTGTAGGTATTATGTTACATTACATTCGTTTTTCTTATTTCTTCGTGGGTTATTTAAGCGCTAATATTTCTGCGATATAGCAGTTCTAAAATGTATTCAATTTTTACTCTATCATTCAAAAATACTTGTAAACTTAACTCTTAGTATATTCTCAACTAATTAAAGTTAAAAGGGTTCGCGCGGTTTAGGCATTTTTCCAGAATTGTTACCAGTATTTTTTCGGCAAAAGAAATCTAAGTTAAGTGGGCTAAATTTTGCCCTTCTTTATGGAGAGATTTTCAAATAGAAAATAATAGTCCGAAACTCTTTCTGGTATGCAAAAATTCTAGGCGCCGTACGACCCTTGTGTTAAGTAAATTAAATGCTGAATTTAAAGCATTGCTTTATAAAAACCATTTAAAAAGTGACGAAAAGTGATACTTAAATTTTATTGATAGCTTTATAAATGATTCAAAAATCCCTAATATTAAACATAAAGGGAAACTTTTAGAATCTTGTAACAATGATTTTTAGTTTTATTAATATATTTTACTGGAATTTCTTTCAGCTCTGTTACTCATGGTAGCATTTTTAATGTTCCCGACTAAGCATTTATTTATTCGGATACTATCCGCAATCAAACTAGTAATTTAAAATAGAATTATTGTTTATAATCAGGGTTCGCACAATTCTACCACTAAATTTTAAAAATATTTTCAAACTGCTTCACTGCAGAAAATTATCGTAAAATCGGTGAATGAAGGTGGGGGTTACGAATTTTGTCGTTTAAAAGATAAATGTAAATTTTCTTATTTTTAATAGTGGTGCCAGAGTCCTTGGAAATTCCAAGGAGTGTGCGAACCATGATAATAATGGTAGAACATGAAACTATTAAGAAAGGGGGACTTACATGTCTTTAAATTAGAGAAATTTTCATCTGTAACCGATTTCGCAGAGGTTTTATTACCGCTAGGACAAAACTCACCAATTATTTTAAGTAGATTTTTTTCCTTGACTCATTAGCTTTAAAAATGGAATGTTTCTAACAAAATCAATAACAGAAGCTGATATTCATTTTCACTTGCGGAAGTTTACTTCAGCAGTATTAGTTCCACCCTATTGAGATAATCAATACCACTTCTTGCCAATGCCAGGGAAAACTTGATACCTGGGCAAACTAACCCCATTAAAAAAATAGAACCTTTTTACTATATTTGTAAGGAAAATGTCCCAATGAATGAATGAGGCGCTTAATTAAAACAAAACTTTCTATTAAAGTGCACTGGTAAATATTTTAACGCTAGAAGGACCGGAATATTCAGTAAAGTTTTGTAAAAATATTTCGCCCCAGAATTATGATTTAGAATAATTTAACATTTTTATGGATCGCTTTTCTACTTTGTTTATTTTAAACTTATTTTATAATGAATTTTCTGGTTTGAACTCCGAAATGACTCTCATTGCGCCTCAACATGTTAGATATCAAAGAATTTTTCTGCGTGTTATAAAGGATATAAAGCTCGCACTTGATCCCTTTTTTAACACCATTCTCAGCTTTAAAAAAATAAAACTTTAATAATTTCGTAGAAACAAACCAGGAAAAGTGATTTCCTTATAATTCTTGCAGAAACATACCACAAAATTACTGTCTTAATGACTGATATATAATAATGAATTATTTTCAAAAAACGGACAAGTGAGAGCCCTTAAGATATTGAACCACATTTAAATCTTTTTATTATAAACTAAATTTACATTACATTCTGTGCGTTCTGTGTAAGGGTTTGATGAAATATTAAGTCAAACAACAAAAATAACTTTCAATAATTTAGCAGATTTTTTAATTTCTTTTAACTGTTCTTACATTGAACAGAAAATTTTATTGTAAATTATGCCTTATTTAATCCGAGATTTTTTTCTTATTCAAATAGGCATAAATTTCTTTTTGAAAAATCAATGATAAAAGATTAAAAATTCTGTAAAAGACATGAAAAAATAGAAAGTATTTGAAGGGTTTTTTTTATATTATGTTCAGTTAAATGGTTAAAATGCCTTTCCCGTGAATTGAAAAACACAAAAATTTATCACATATGCCGAAAAGTTCTGCAAGTATGTGATGAAACCGCAGTCGTGAAATGTCAAAGTAAATGTAGAAAAACACAATATTTAAAATATACATTGATATGGAAAAAATGGATAATAAAAATTAAAAATCTTAATTTTGAAAGTTTTAATATATAATTTGTAAGCATGGTGAAATTGATTCTTAAGAGCACCAGATATGTGAAACAAGGGTTTTAACTGAATATTGCCCATAAGTCGTGCAGCCTATGTGTTTTTGTCAATTATGATTTGCTTTTACCACGCACTGGCATTCATGTTCCAATCATGATTCTTTTTCTCACCAGTAAATTTTTATCGTAAATTTTACATTATTAAATCCGAGACTTTTTCTGATTCAATTTGGCAAAAATTTCTGTTTTCAAAAACCAGTGGTAAAATATTAAAAATTCTGTAAAATACTAGGAAAAATAGATATTATTTGAAAGTTTCATTTTTTTAAATATTCATCAGTTAAAGTGGTTAATCCTTTACAGTGTAGTGTTCTTAAAAATGACACATAACTTTAATTTTATTGGCACGAAAAATATTTTATTAAAATTGGCTTTTTATAACATATCTGAAAATAAGCAAGTTCCTATTTTCTAACACATTAGTTTATAAATTCTGGTGCAAGTTAATTATTTAAAACAGATTTACTTCTCGCCGGAAATGATTAAAATCAATCTTAGAAAGTTAAGAGATATAATTTGTTTAAAGTAATTTCAGGAAATGTGCACATAAATGCTATTTTAAAGTCCTACTAAAAAGCGCATTTTCAAATAACACAAGTCCAAAAAAACCCACAATTTTTGAGTTTTCAAAATTATTTTGTTATAATTGTCATGTCATTATTTTGTCAAATAAAATGCACTTTTATGTTCAAAATATCATTTTTATGCAGATAAGATATCAATTTTGCATTTCGTTTTCCATAACTTCTGCGATTTTTTTTTTTTTTTTTTTTTTTTTTTTTTTGTACAAAAATTGAAAAGATAATATTGCGAAATAAATGAAATGCGAAATAAAACGAATTTTCTGAAGCGAAAAAAATTCAAAAAATATATGAAATTTCGCCATCAATCATTTCATGTTGGATCTCAAAAGCTACAATTTTCAATTTCTTTTATACTTTTCAAACTTGTTATTTCTTGATAATTTTTCCTATTTTTCTCTTTTTATTTTTTATCATCATGATTATTTTACATTCTTTTGGTATCTCGTATTTTCCCACATAACTATTTCATTCTTGTAAAAGTTTGCGTTTCTGACATAAATTAAACTATACAGGGTCGGTACAGGTCCTGAAATTTTCAGAAAAAGAAATTCTTCCGTACCTGTTTAAAAAATCACTGATTCAATAAAGCCAAATTTTTCGTGTTCGATCTAGATGAATTTATATATATATGTGTGTGTGTGTGTGTGTGACATTTTAAAGTTAGGGGGACACAAAAATCATCGCCGGGTTTCATTTTTCTCCGCACAGAAGTCATGGCCAGCGAGAAAAAAACAAAATAAATAAATGTATAAGATCCAATAAGTCACTCCTTGGCTGCTGCAAGTTCACTTTATTAAACTGTAGCTATAATAGAGAGAAAAGTTCCTTTTGCAGACGATCTTTTACCGAAACATCAAAAAAAAAAAAAAAAAAAAAATATTCCATCAATTACTACATCCAACCGTACTCAGGGAAGAGAGAACCCAAAAATTCTTCTTCTTACCACCTCTCGAAGCTTTCTCTTTTAAATCTAAAAAGAAAATTCTAGAACATTCTTTTAGTCTCAAACCATCATTCTTTTATGTAAACATAACTCATACCCAGAGTCGAGATTAATATTTGACAGACAACATTTTTATTTAAAAAAATATTATTTAACCAATTTATAATCGACTCAGAATTTTAAATATCTTAGGCAGACGATTTTTATAGACGATTAGGCTAATGACAGACGACCGATTTTTTCGACGCTTTGGCTTTCGAGCGAAAAATAAACACCTGCGCTGCCTCATTCACACGGACGTGACCTTTCCGTCAAAATAAGCAGACGATATTGTCACTAGGCATAATAGAAATCTTTTGATTCGATGTTTATTAGATGGATCTTTTGAAGGAAATAAAATATTCTGTAATTTTTTATCAATTATTCAAGAAAATTGAAAAAATATATATACACAGATGGTACTGGATGCATCCTGTGAGAAGTGATAGATTATTTACCGGATCCAAAATTAAATTACAGGAAATATTCTTTAATACATCTGATGTCAAATGAAAAATACAGATGACTGCGAATATTATTAATGTTTATAATTGTTATTCAACTTTCATTTAGATAATATTTCTTATTATTATTAAATAAATTTAAAAAAAAAAACTAAATTGATTAAAAAAATGTTGCTACAGTACATGGTAGCAAAACAAGCATCTTAGTTCTATAAATGAAATGTAGGACCGAAAAATTTTCAAAGTGTGAAATTTTCGTTACATTAATCAAGAAGCATATGCTGTCGTCCCATGAGCAAAAGGTAGATTCTTTTTCTCCTTTTAGGGCTGTACATCCATATAAAAGTTTGTCACTTTTTTTTTTTTTTTTGGTAATTTTGGACCCTCTCCCCTCTTACGATATTATATACTATCATTCCCCGAACACCCTCTCCCCTCTTACGATATTATATACTATCATTCCCCGAACACCCTCTTCCTCAGTAATGGTATCTTCGATGGTATCAATGTGTAAAAATTTCTTTGATTTTTTGGATTGTTTTTCTTTTGTTTGGAATAATGGTTACACTTATTTTTCGCATAATTTACTGATTTAGATGTAGAGAAAGCTATAAAATGTCACTTTATATATGAAATAACTGCATATCAAACAACACTTAAAATAAATAGTTAATATTTAAAAGTGTTTTAAAATAGCTTTAAAGCTTTTTGTTACATACCTTCAACAGTAATAGTGTCTTTTTATAATTGTTCTCGGACAAGGTGGGGCAGGCAGAACTTCGAAAGGCGGACATAACAAAACAGACGGAGAAGTTTTTCTTTAACCCCTTGAAGGGCACCGGTATATTATATATACCACTTAATTTTAATTCCCTTATGCCACATCGGCACCGGAATTTTAGTACTAAGATTTGCTTTTTACAATGTACGCGAAAAACAGCTTTTACTTTCTATCATATAAATCTGTTTGTGAATACCGGTGTCAATCAATCATATGAACATTTTAGGAACATAAGTGCTTTGCCCCTCAAGGGGTTAACTTATAAACACAAGTATCGTTTAACCCCTTGAGGGGCACCGGTATATATTATATACCACCTACGACTGATGAAGATTCACACCAGAAAAATATTATTAAATTTCACTTTTCTAACTTTGGTGGAAAACAGTCGTGAAATTGCTTTTCCTCTTTTTGATATAACTTTTTTACAAATTTCCGGTGGGAGTTCAGAATTACTCGAACGCAATTGCTTGCCCCTCAAAGGGTTAAAACAAAACATCGTGTACAGTTTGTCGAACAGCGAATCAATATATGCATACACATATGACAGAATAATAGTAATGCTAAACGTTGGGGTATTCCATATTTTGCAATTATATAAATTTATAATCATTTAATTATTTTAATAACATTGCATTTGCATAAAAATAGACAACAGTTTAATAAAAGATAAAATACTATTTTGATGTGAAGACCAAGTTACAAATAAAAAAAGAATTATTTTTTCTTATTGGGTCAAAAATGATAACGATATCAAAAGACAAACCAAAACCTGTTAGCCCTGTTTCTGTTGTTCTGTTCTGTTAGCACTGCTTCTGTGCTAGATTAAAGCGCATTTTAATCTAGTGAAAAAGTTTCACATTTTTTATTATTTTTCATTTTTAAAATACATTTAAAATTTAATAAATATAATTGTTATTAATGTAGTGTAAAGTTCATCAAGGCTGATAAACATACAATATTAAAAACTAAAAACAAATTTCTTCCCATGGTATTTACGAAAACTGGTTGGATGTGCCAATCCCAAAACTTTCTTCTATTTCATACATGCATTTTAATATTTTAAAAAAAAGTTACTCATTTTAATGCTTTAATAATTTTAATTCAATACCCTACCAACTTTGATTTTCATCTTAAATTTCTGCTTCAATCAATTAATCGGAGTAAAAACGAATTTCCGTCTCTGCACGAGCCGATGGACAATAGAATGAAAGGCAGATTTTTTTTTTCAAATTCAGGGAGGACCTACTTGCCTTACCAAGAAAAAATCATATACAAAATGTTTAGTTCACTTCTAGAACTAACTTCATACACAATATTGAAAATGGCATAAAATTCGGTATTGTAGCGCCCCGTTCCGGCGGATTTTTTTCAGATTCAGAGCGATCCAACTAGCCATAGCCATACACTTACACAAAAAATTTCTTTCAATTCGATGCATAACTTCATGTACTTTTGGTCGGTGCAATATTGAAAATGGCACAAAAATCGCGATTGCAGCGCCCCTTTCCGGCGGATATTTTTCAAATTCAGGGAGGACCAACTAGCCATAGTCATGCACATACACAAAAAATTTGGGTCAATTCGATGCATAACTCCATATACTTTTGGTCGGTACAATAGTGAAAATGGCACAAACATCGCAATTGCAGCGCCCCTTTCCGGCGGATATTTTTCAAATTCAGGGAGGACCAACTAGCCATAGTCATACACATACACAAAAAATTTGGGTCAATTCGATTCATAACTCCATATACTTTTGGTCGGTACAATAGTGAAAATGGCACAAACATCGCAATTGCAGCGCCCCCTTCCGGCGGAATATTTCAAAACTGAAGGAGGACCTGCTTGCCACAGCCAAAAACACTCACAAAAAATTTGGTTCAATTCTATGCATAACTTCATACACTTTTTGATGGTAGAATGGCGACATACAGACAGACACACGGACAGACAGACATTTTGTAAAAACAGGTTTTTTTGAAATCTCTGACCCCTAAAACGTGTAAATCCGTCGAAAACCGGAAGTCGAAAAAAAATTTCGATTACAATACTTTCTTCTATTGAAGATAGAAGAAAGTAGAAAGAAAAACGCTCAAAAATTATATATTGACAATTTTGAAAAGTGAAATATTTCCAAATTTGTCGCCATATGTAAATAGCCTTTTAACATTTTACTAGATTATATTAACTTAGTTGCCACTCAAAATTTAGCAAAAAAAAAAACTATGATAATAATCTATATATATATATATTACGCTATCGTATGAGACACAAAAATCGTGATTATTCGTTAATTGCTTAATGGCAACGTCCAAATTAAACCCATCTTATTGATTACTGTGCAAAAGTCCTTTGTTAAGACTTAGACTGTGGTAAATTAGATTTGTATATGTTTTGTTCCTTCGCTGCAATTATGAAGCTTTAAAATATCATTATTTTTACTTTTTCTGTTCTTTTTTACATAAAAAAATAAATAAAAGTCATGAATTTTAAAGTTTTCAGTTTCAAATTAAAGTTATATATTGTAAATGAAATGAGTTTAATTAATATATTATTATATTATATAATATACGATATATTATTATATAATATAATACAATATATAAATAATTAATGAAATACGAAAAAAATGCCACGGGTACAATATTTGTCGATTTATTATCTGCGCCAGGCTAGCATAAAAATACTGAGCTCTTGATTTATCAGCACAGATGTCATATATGCAGCACATTGCGCGTTATTTTTCTGACGCCAATTTGACGAAAATTTCGTTTTCAAATACCAGCTACATACATATTTTTAACTAATTTCTATTATTTTAAAAAGGAAATAATAATAAATAAAGTTTAGATAATAATAATAGAATAAAACAATTTGTATCATTTAAAAAAAGAAAATAAAAGTAAACAAGCAGTTTATTAATAAATAAATAACAATAGCCGGGTTACCGTCTGAGGCGCATATAATTGCTACTTTGTTGCAGTCGCGCCAGTGCATATGATATCTGCATCTATTTCTCAGGGCGGAATCTTCTAATTTGGCAAAAAAATTGAGTAATTTAAAATAAATTATGTATAAAAGCAATATGATTTAATGCTTAATATACATTTAAGGGAGACCAAACTGGTCGCCAAGAGCGGCTAGTAAAAAAAGAAAGAAGGGGAAAAAAGAAAAGGAAAAATCTATTTTTACCAAACTTAAATGTATTTGCTTCAAAAATATAAATGAAGCTTCTTAAAACTGGTACTTTCACAAAATTGTGTTCCATGAAAACATACTAATCATAAATTATTCTAATGTTGTTAGATTTAAAAATTTGTAATTTAAAAAGCAAACAAATTCCTCAGAAAGAAAAAAAAATAGAAGAAGAATTTAAAGAAGTTATTATTGAAAAAATGCTTGTTTCGAATTAATATAAATAGGTTTCATATCGTTACAAAGTGTTACTTTTTACAAACATAAAATAAATCCCCCCAAAATATAATAAATTTCGCAAAAATACTTTTTGTTTTTCTCAAAATGCTTCCCTTCCCCCCAAAACCTGCATCGATTCTTGACTACGCTATCACAACAAAAGCTCGGGAATCTTGGAAAGAAAATAAAAAATCAGCGTTAAAAACAACT
Organism: Maratus speculifer; assembly: GCA_964019185.1. Classification (NCBI taxonomy): domain Eukaryota; kingdom Metazoa; phylum Arthropoda; class Arachnida; order Araneae; family Salticidae; genus Maratus; species Maratus speculifer. Next base: position 403,864,397 of record OZ025293.1, read on the forward strand.
CTCGTCTGAACAAGATCTAATAAACAGAAACCACCAGACACAAGCAGCTGGCCAACGGCTTGGGGGAAACGCGTGGCTTCGACGTGAGTCTTTGCGTATGTTTGAACGCAATAGTACCGCGTCGCCCGTCTGACAAGAAGAGGAGATAGTAATGCTCTCAATAGCGGGCGTCGTTTTGTCTGTTTTTGAAAATCGTCCTTGTGGCATTACCCTTAATTTTAGGAGAAAAAGAAAAGAAATGAATTTATTGATATGCACACTATCAAATGTTGACTGAGGGAAAATAAATAAATAGATAAAATAAAATAATGATATTTTTTGAAAGGTATGGTTTTGGAATAAATTTAATAAGACTTTCTTAAAAAGGGTTAATAAAAATGTAGAAAAATGAGTTTTATTTGGAATATTAAGAAATAAAGTTTAATTAAGAATATTTTTAATTTAGAGCCATCTTTTTAAATTTACGCATACTGGAATAAATGTTTTTAAGGCGAATTAAGAATTTATATCGTTTCCACAAAGATTAATAGATTAGATCTAGAAACAAGATTTTAATTTACCGTAATTTCGGGTGTATAAGCCGCGGATCAAACAATTCTTTTTGGACCCAGAAATCTTATTTAGTGATTGAAGACAAATATTTACGACGATCTAACTAGTTATATTTGTTTCTTAAAAAATTCTGGGTCGAAAAGGAATTGTTTGATCTGCGGCTTATACACCCGAAATTACGGTAATAAGTTGAAGTAAGTACGGAATATTATTATAAGAAAATTAAGATAGTATAAAGGTTAGTTTTGGCGAAAAAAAATAAAATTTGTAATATATATATTACAAATATATATATATATATATATTTGTAATATATATATATATTACAAATATATATTATTATTATATATATATATATATATAATACAACTTCAGAAGCCAAGAGGTACAAGTGATAAAATTTCGATTTCGAGTAAATTGAATTTAAAGATAATTGACTTTACATTTGAAATTCAATAATGGTTGACTGAGGATATAGAAGACTAATATAGGAAACTGCCGCTGGTTTCGTTGTGTTCTCTGAATTCTTATTTCAATAACTGTAAAAAAAATTATGTACAATTTTCTTTAAATCTATAATTAATCAATATTGATTATTATTCGCTTAAAGTGGTTATCTCTAGAAAAGAGCACATATTAGAAGGTTTCTTATATTTTAATACCTGAAAATAAATAAAAAATAATATTTACAGGTCATCTGTGCAATTACTTCAGTTTTGTCAATTTTTTCACTTCTAAACTTTGGTTTCTTGGTTTCTCGAATTTTACTGATATTTCACCTGGAAAATAATGGAACCCTGACGAACACTGGTTGTAATCTCTATGAAAAGCAATCCCGTATATTTCCACTCGCAGATGTCAAATTCACATTATTTTCAGGATAAAATATCTTTTCAATTTTTATTAGTTTTAACCCTTGGCACTCCGTTTTCCCCGCTGCGGAGACATCATCTTTCCTTTGAAAATTTGTTTTTGGCACCAGTAATAAAGCAAAATAAAATTTTCCTTATTTAATCAGAGAATTTTTGAAATTGTCTACTTCAAGGAAAGTTCTTTTTAAAAAGTTTTGCTAATCGAATAAAATTTGTGTAAGAGGCTTGTCTATAAGGGTTAAAACCACGATTTATAAATAAGAAAAAAGTTAAAAATCTACCAAAATCAAAGAAAAAAGTTCCAGATATATTTGTATGCACTGAAAACAGTATTCCAAGTACTCATTCACGTGAGTCCACTTAGAAAAACAAAATTTAACTTTCTTTGTTAGATTATTTAAAAAAAGCTGATTTTCTTCAAGACAGCTTCAATTGACTGTTCTTTATTTTGTGTAATGGAAATTACGTAAACAAATATTCTGAAAAAATATCTATTAATACATTCCACAACATAGAAGTATAGATTCATGATTCTCAATTTGAAAATTTTGTGAAATTTCCAAACTCTTGAACATTTGTACTTTCACTAAAAGCTCTTTTCCACGGGAAATAACGGGGGCGAACAAGCATAGCGATTTTTAGCTGTGTGACAGATATAACAAGTTTTCATGGAATTAACCATTGTGGCTTTTTTGTCGAAATAGACCCGAACACATTTGCAGGTTAAAGTGTCATTTCCTGTCTTCTGATATAAAATTTAATACCCTGTCTGATATCAATACAAAATTTATGTTCCTTGAGGAACAAATGAAGTTTAAAAACTGTTTGCTTCAACGTGTTTATCAATCGTTTCACTATAATATTATCCATTTTTATATTTTTGAATATAGTTGTATCCATAATATTAGTGAAGAACAATCTCTGCTTAAAAAAAGCCTCCTTGAAAGCGGCGGTGACAGCCTTAGATACCTTTTTTTAGAATAAAGAGAAATTATTTTTTATATGTTTAACACTAGAACCCCGAGAAATTTCACTCATGTGTTATTAAAACATTTTACATCTGAACTTTTATTTTAAACAGTTACTTGTTAAATCTTTCTATTTAAGTTATGTTTGTGCATTTTATATTTAACTTATTTTATAAAGATTTTTCTAGTTCGAATCGACATCCATTCATTTTGATGACCCGTCACCGTGGTTGTAATGTTAAGGATATAGTTTTGCCCTTACGATTAGGTCTTTTTACAATAAAAATGCGTATCTGCTTATTATTTATATCAAATTTCATAAAAATGCATACTTACGTTCCCAAGTACCCAGAAGTTGGATAAACATTCACTGCTAAAAAAATAAACATTTCTGGTTCCAGCAAAATTAATAAAAATATAACAATGTCTTAGAATCGTCCACTAATTTAACAAGCGTTTTTTTGTCTTTAAAGAACTCGAATACGGAAGAGACTGCGATATTTAAAGAGCGCATTTTTGAGAGAAAAAGATAAATAGTAATCTAATGTTTTATTATTAATTTATTCAAGTATATTTTTATATTTTAAAAATCATTTAGATGTTATTTTATTTAAATATTATTTTATATATTTATTGTTTTTTATTATTTTAGTAGTAGAAAAATATGAATATAGCATAAAAAAGTAATGCAACATAGTATAATACATATTTTTGAAAATATTTTATTAATTAAAAAAACCTTGCTATTATCAAAACTTGGAATTCGTAACGACAATTTCAATAATCAAAACTTAAAATATATTTTACGAAGAACTACATAAGAATTGATATAAATTGCACAGAAATAAACAAAACTTTTATTCATAACAGAAAATGTAAATAAATACTTTATCTCTATTTAATTAGTTCTATTTTCAAAGGTGTTTACGAAACTAAAATTCTGCATCACTTGAAATGTTTTTGAGACCTCTGTAACTTAACTTAGCATAAGTATCATGAACACGTCATAAAACTTGTCTTCGATTTATGCATATAGTCCTCAAATTCAATGCTTTATTAAAGTAACTCGAATTCTCCTTAAATTGCAAAAGACATTTCAGCTAAAATTTAAGTTATCCAAAGTTTTAAATGTTTAAAAATTTTAATATAAGAAAATGAAAATTCATGTTTCCATTTTGAAGTGTGTGGATGTGTTATAGAATATTTTTCTTAAATGTTTAAAGACATATATATCAAGCAAATTATTTTATTTCATTTAGTTCAGTTTCTCAGATTTAATAGCGCATGTGCCAATAATTAATCAATTAACCCTCTGAGTTCTGGTAGATAAATTTCTTCGAAATTCCAAGTATCATATTTGCACTATTTTGCAAAGAAAAAATTCGGTTTACGAAATTCACGAAAAAATGCTTTAAACCTTTTTCAAATAAATCTAGTTGAATATTCCGGTGCTAGTGTGGCATTTAGGAATTAAAACTAATTGGTAGAAAATTCTACCATCAGAGCTCAAAGGGCTAACTGATCAATATATACCGTAATTTCCCGCGTATACGCCGCGGCTTAGTAAAGTCTTTTTTCAAACCAGAAAATTTATTGGAAAAAAGAAGGCAAATGCATGCTAAGGAGAAGGAATTAATTTTTTTTTAATTAATTGTGGTGGGAAATCGAGTTATTCAAGGTGCGGCGTTTACACGCGAAATTACTTATATTTCATGGCTTTTAGAGAATTTTTAATCTTTTATTACTGGTTTTTCAAAAGAGAAGTTTTTCTCTAATTGAATCAGAAAAATGTTTAAATAATGCAAAAATTTAGAGAACAATAAATCACGACTAGAATATTGATGCCCGTAAATGGCACGGGCAAATCATGATTGGTAGAAACACGTTACGTATATGACGCTGCACAGAAAAATCGAGGAAACGGTTAAAAGCCTCTATTTTAAAGTCGTCAGTTGACAAAACTAGTATTCTGAATGATCTGAAATTTTGTGGACGACATGATAAAAGTAAGGTAATAAATTTGAGCAAAAAATGTAGAAAACAATTTTACCGTCAGATGGAATTTTTAAAAAATTGAACATTTACTGCATAAATACATCTATGATAGTTTATTACAACTAAACATTTTCTACTTGTTCTACATGCCGGTTATCATTTTCAGATACCACTTGGAATCGTTAGATATCATGTTTCACAGTTGACCTCAGTGTTTTCTTGGTTTTGCTAAGTTCATGCAAAATACTGTCTTTAACACTTTCCGGCACGTGCAAATTCTAATAGTAAAATAAGAAATTATCGACTGGCACCGGAATTTACATACATCTTTAGAAATTAAGAACACCTTGATTTAAGCTTTCATAGTAAATGCAAAATTTAATTAAAATATTATTTGTGCCAATTGCTTGTTTGGAATTAAAGTTAGGTATCCCAGGACTGGGCACACTGTACCAGAAAGGGTTAAACCCTTTGAGAGGCAACGTACTTATATTCGGAAAGGTCTCAAATGAGTGCTCGGCATCAGAATTTACAAACAGAATTATTTCAAAATAACCAAAAGCTGTTGTTTACATTCGTATATAACAGATTTTCTTTCGAATATTCTGGTGCAAATGAGACATTAATGTATTAAAATTATGTGATCCAAAAATGAACCACCTCCTTTCAAGAGGTTAAGTTGATGTAAAGATAATGAATAAAGTTTGTAAACTATCTTAAATGCATGAGAAGTGCATAATTAATTAGAAAACGCCCTCTTTTTGCAAAATTTTAAACTATTTTTTTTTTCGCTTAAATCAATTTCCATATTTTTATATGGAAATTGAACACGAAATTTTACAACTTCTTCAAGTCTGTATTCAAATCAAGTTTCGTCTCTAGACAACATTAAAGTAGGATAGCTTAGTTTTCAGCAACTTGTATAATTTATTTTCGCTTGAATGAGAAATAAATATTGAATAAGATACTAATTTGAATGCAGCTACAAATGAAATTCGTATTACAATGTGAAAAGTAAAGATACTCTCTTAAAAAGTCAGCCACAAAATAGCTCAAGTTGAGCTGAAATCCACTCATCTCACGTTTTGAAAGGCAGCTTCTCGAAAAGAGTTGAAATAACTCGAGTTACGAGCTGTTTTTAACCAATTTAAATGATGTTGAGCTACTTAAATAAGCAATTTAAATCAAGAAGATTCAATCGTTTGAAAAACATCAGCTCTTTTCTGAGAAGCCAAATCAGCTCTTTCGTTTTAAGAGTGTACATTATCCTAATCAGACCCGAATGTAAATTGACATGGTCAACTATTTTAATTAGAAATTCAGAATTCACACCAAAAATCCCAAACAATAATTTGATATTTATTTAATGATAGAGATTTCATCCTTAACTAAAGAAAAATATTTTTTTTTTAATTTCTCATAAGAATTTGGATTTTCTGCTTATAATCTCCCATATTCAAAATGTATCACATATGATATTTCTAAACCGGACAGGTTATATGCGAAATATATAACTTTTTTTTTGTTGTTCTTTTGAAGTTTTTGATAAATCTCACTGTTTAAAATAAATTCTGAAAATCATTTTATTTCAAATGGAGTGAAAGAAATATATATTTTTCATTTCCGTAAGGTGGAATTTTAGAATTTTTTTTCATTTAAAAATTTGATATAGGTTCGACGGTTTTTTCTCTTGCTTTATTTAGGTTTCTAATGCTTCAAATTCCATTTATTTGAAAAAGTTCACTTTTAAAGAATTTTAAATAAAAAAAATAACAAAATTTTTAAATAACAAAAGTTCGCATTACTGTGCTATAAGAATCTTTTTATTGATAGTTTACGTGCAGTATATTAAACTAGAAAAAACTAGTTCAGCCTTAATGTTTTAGTTGAAATAACAAATCTATAATGCGTAAATCCTATGGGATTAATAACTAAAATAAAAATATGTTCAGAATGTTGTTCTGGAAACTTGAAATTATGTTTTCGATGGGAATTTATGTTGACGTGTTTTGCAAAAGTTTCTCTTTCTCTAATATGCAATATACAGGGCTTCCACTGATCAGCTTCTTGAAAACCAGTAATTTCTCAGAAAAAAAATTATTGGTCCGTTTCTGAAACATTTGCTAGAATACCGCCGTTCTAGATAAGTTTCCACTAAATGTATAACGAATATACTTGATAAAAAAATAGAGGTGTTCAAAAAGTAGACCTAGTGGGATTCCTTAATAACGCACACCTCCACATACAGGACTTTGAGTTTAATAACTGTGCAATGAAATAAATACTGTTAAAGAATTGAAAACTAATTTTTATCCTTCTTCTATAGACAATTCATTGTAGTGATAGCGCGATTGTGTTTCTACCATGTTCTATGTGATTTTTTTTCTTTGTATTTAACCCTTTGAGCTCTGGGGTGTAAATTTCTTCAAAATTCCAAATATCACATTGGCACCAGTATTTTGCAAAGAAAAAAATCGGTTAACGATAAACTCGAAAAAATGCATTAAACCTTTTTCAAATAAATTTGATAAAATTTTCTGGTGCGATTGTGACATTTCGGAATTAAAATTATGTGGTAGAAAATTCTACCATCAGAGCTCAAGGGATTAACAAAAGATCTAACATATCACAATTCTATATAATACTATTTAACTTTACTTTTTAGTTTTAACACAAGAACTACCGGAAATTTAAGTCTAGTTTTAGAAAAAGTATTTCATACCATTGATTTCGAACAATTTAATATTTAACGTTTTTCTTCTTTGTGTCGTTTGAACTTATTTCACAATCAAATTTCTAATTTGAACTGAAACATTTCACATAGTATCTATTGAAATGACAGCTTACGGTAGTTCTTGTTTTAAATAACTCAGTTATTGTCTATAATATAAATCTTACTGATTTAACTCCTTGAAGGGCACCGGTATATTATATATACCACTTAATTTTAATTCCCTTATGCCACATTGGCACCGGAATTTTAGTATTAACATTTGCTTTTTACAATGTACGCGAAAAACATCTTTTGTTTTCTATCATATAAATTTGTTTGTAAATTCCGATATCAATCAAACATTTGAACATTTTATGAACATAAGTGCTTTGCCCCTCAAGGGGTTAACTACTTCCCTCATTTGCCCGTACGCCATGCAAGCAGTGTGTTTTTGCCATTCATGATTTGTCCGTACCACGCAACGATATTTCAAACGTGATTCATTATTATCATCAGTAAATTTTTATAGCAAATTTTGGTTTATTTAATTCGAGCATTTTTCTGATTCGAATAGCAGGGCTCCCAAATGGTCCGCGAACTGAACACCAATATTTTTCAGCAGAAAATGATACAGTACGTTTCTACAACATATGCGCTAAAACTAATCTCCGAACGCGGTTTATGCGCAATTTGCTAGAAAAATATAAAACAAAAATCTCTCTAAGAAAATATTGATGTTCAGTTGGCGGACCATTTGGGAGCCCTGGAATAGCCAAAAATTTCTGTTTTGAAAAACTTTTGATAAAAGATTAGAAATTCTGAGCGCCTTTAGAAGCGCCTCATAATAGGGATGAGATTTCCGCGTTTTTGAACACCAGTATTAATTTAGAGAAAATGTTGTTCTTTAAACCTCAAAACTGTTCCGATTAAACGACACTATATTTTCTCTAACAAAATACTGATGTGAAGAAACGCGGAAATCTCATCCCTATCATAAGGCGTGAAAAAATAGGCATTATTTGAATTTTTTTATTTAAATTATTAATCAGTTAATGTTTAAAATAAAATCAGAAACGCATAAGGCATTAGAAATATTGTAATGGAAAACAAGTCTCTTCGTGTGAAAGTATATTGTTGTATTTTTTAAAATTCTATTTCCGTTATAAAGATTATTAATCGGTTCATTTTATAACAATTTATGTACATTAACTATGAGATAAACAATCTTTCTGGATTTAAATTTAATTTTTGTATTAACGCTTTAGGTATTTATATGCATCACGATTGTTTTTATGTAAATTTTCTAATTATAATATCTTCCCATATCACTCGAATCGATAGGTAAATTTTGTAAATATATGCTGATGTTGCACTAGATGTATGTTATAACTATATACTTATTGATCAAAAACAGCACCATTTACAAAGGGAGTTTGTATATTCAGTGCGCATAAAAAATGCTTTTACTAAAATTATATAAGAATACTTAAAACATTTTATGAAGTAAACACAACTTTAGTTTCATATCAGTAAATTCATTATATATCGCAAATTTAAATAATAAATTGTTGCTTGTCTGATTTTTGGTTTATACAGTTCTGTTTAACTTTAAAAATTTCTTAGACCATTGTAATTTAATCCAACATACGTATCTTTCTCATGTCGTAAAACCAGCCGTTGAGATATGCATCTAGGCTCCAAACTGAAATGCTTTATTCAAGTAGTCCAATGTCCCTTTTTATCACAAAAAGCTTTTACACAAAGTAAAAATTTTTGGAAGCTTGAAATTCATTTTTTAAATCCTCAAAATAAAAAAGGTGAATATTGTGTTTATATCGTGAAGCATATAACGTGTGCTTTTGTAATATTTTTCACCTGTCTTAATAAGCATAATAGATGATGCAAATTATTTCATTTTATTTAATTAGATTTTTTATCTTTAATAATACATACATTTTAAAGATCACGACTGTAAATACAATAAAAAAAAAAATGTTTTATTTCGATGTTAACACTATTGTGTTGATGAACATGATAGGGAAAGTTTTACATATTTATACATTGTCAGTTTATATATTTCACATATTTTAATCCTTGGAACTGCTGTGCCTCTTACACAAATTTTATACGATAAGCACCACTTTTTAAAAAGAACTTTCCTTGAAGTAGACAATTAAAAAAAATTTCTGATTAAATAAGAAAAATTTTATTTTCCTTTATTACTGTTGCCAAAAACATATTTTGGAAAGAAATATGATGTCTCCACAGCGGAGACATCGTAGTGGCAAGAATTAACCCCTTGAAGGGCACCGGTATATGTTATGTACCACATAATTTTAATTCCCAAATGCCACATTGACACCAAAATTTAAGAATCAACTTTTGTTTCATATGATATACTCGAAGAAAAGCTTTTACTTTGTTTCATATAAAATTGTTTATAAATACCGGTGTCAATCAATCGTATTTACATTTTAGTAACAGAAGTGCTTTGCCCCTCAAGGGGTTAAAAGTCAGTAAAAAATAAAGTGGCTGGCGTCTGAAAATTCACTTTATAGGAAAATGTCTTTAAAGATTAAAAAGTATTTAACTGTATTGAAATGCACCACAAAAATGTTTATATACATGTGTAAGTGCAAAGAAAAACAATAATAAAAACTGCATATATACAGGAAAAAAGCTTTTTACTTTCTTCTATCTTTACAAGAAGAAAGTATTGGATTCATGAAAATTTTCGACTTCCGGTTTTCGACGGATTTATACGTTTTAGAAGGTCCTGAACACGTTTTGACTATTTTTAGAAAATGTCTGTCTGTGAGTCTGTCCGTCTGTCTGTCTGTCTGTCTGTCTGTCTGTCTGTCTGTATGTGACAAAAAATTTGTGGGCGCTCTATCTCAAGAACTAATGCTCGAAATTTCATAAAATTTTATATTCAGTTAGACCTTGATATGAATTAGTTCCTATTGGTTTTTGGTGAAAATTGACCTGCAGGTGGCGCTGCTATACTACGTTTTTCATGATTTTCAAGATTGCTATATCTCAAGAACTAATGCACAGAATTTCACCAAACTTCAGATTCTGTACCCCCTTGATATACATAGACGCTGATTAAGTTTTGGTGTAAATTGGCCAGCAGGTGGCGCTGCTATGCCACGTTTTTCATGATTTTCATGATAGCTATATCTCAAGAACTAATGCACAGAATTTCACCAAACTTCAGATTCCGCGATACCTTGAGATACATAGCCGCTGATAAGGTTTTGGTGTGAACTGCCCTATAGGTGGCGCTGCTATGCTACATTTTGCACGATTTTTGCGATAGCTATATCTCAAGAACTAATGCAGAGAACTTCATCAAATTTTAGATTCTGTTACACTAGAATATATAACATAATTAGACGCTGATTACATTTTGGTATTAACCTTGCAACAGGTGGTGCAGCTATGCTGCATTTTACACGATTTTTCCGATAGCTATATCTCAACAACCAACGCACAGAATTTCATCAAACTTCAGATTTTGTTACAAAATGACATGTAACATTACACGATGATTACGTTTTGTTATAAATCCTTCAACTGATGGTGCTGCTGTGCTATATTTTACACGGTTTTTTTTAAAACTAGCTATATCTCAAGAATTAATGCACAGAATTTCATCAAACTTCAGATTCTTTTACACCATAACATAATTAGACGCTTTTTTACGTTTTGGCATAAATTGTCCAAGATATGGTGTTGCTGTGCTACGTTTTGCAAATTTTTTGTTATAACTATATCTCAAGAACTAATGGACGAAATCCCATTAAATTTCAGATTCTGTTAGGTCTTGACAAAAATAGATGCTTATTAGGTTTTAGTATAAATTATCCAACATGAGGCACTACTAAGTTCATTTTCTCAGAATGTTAATTAAATTTTGCGTTTTAGGCTTTTCGGATACCAGAATCTCATTAGGCTAGGTCAAATGTTCGAGGAAATTTGATAGCGGGTAACTATGGGGTCACCACGTTTTTTTTAAAATATTAAAATATACTTATGAGATAGAAGAAAGTTTTGGGATTGACACATCCAACTAGTTTTTTTTTGGTACAATGTACACCATATTTTAGCAGATGGTTTGACATTGATTATTTGAAAGTAGTTCCAGTTACAGTATTGCAGTAGATTTCAGGGAAGAAATAGTTTATAAATGCGTGGTTGTTTGATTTAAAATGTGTTTAGAATCCCAATATCCATAAAAGTTGGCAATATTGTTGTAATTTGAAGAAAAAATTATTTTTAATTTTTATTTTATAATCTGACAAGAATTTAATTTTTTTAAGAAACATTCCAATCTTTAAAATTTATTCAGCAACACGATTACTATTTAAAAAAACCTTCTGTTTTTTAAATAAACGATATTCTTTATGCTAGTTTGGGGTCACAATATATGTTAACCTTCGAAATTATAATTTTAGTTCTCGGTGTAAAATTATAGAAGCGGAAAGAGGCAAAATTGAGCCCCCCCCTTACACACACAATATATATATATTTTTTAAATTGATATTTAACTAGGCCTCATATGGGCCTTGTTATTTTCTAGAAGAAATAGCATTAGTTTTTGTTAAAAATTGTTCTAGCTCAGGCGTGCGAAATTTCGTGTTCTTTAAGAAGTTTTATAGGAATTTCCAATTCTGGAAATTTCATGATATGTACGAACCCTGTTAAACAAAGTAGGAAATTCAACATATAAAGAAAAAAAAACATATAGATGTGTTTTTGTAATATTTTTCATCTAACTTAATATTCATAATAGATGATACAAATTATTTCATTTTATTTAATTACATTTTTTATCTTTAATAATACATAAATTTTAAAGAACACGATTGTAAATACAATAAATGTAAAAAGTATTTTATTTCGATGTTTAACACTAAAACTGCGGGAAATTTTAAAGTAGATTTAGAAAAATGTTTCACATCAGAAATTTTATTTAAAACTATGTAACTTAATTACTTTAATTATGTTTGCGGAACAGATACTTAACTATTTCTATAAAGTAATTTCTGGTTCAAATCAGCATGTATTCCTTTGGTACGGGTCAAAATGACCCGTCACCGCGGGCCTAGTGTTAACACTATTGTGTTGATGAACATGATAGGGAAAAATTTACATATTTATACATTGCCAGTTTATATATTTGACATATTTTAAAAATAAGTAAAAAATAAAGTGCCTGGAGTCTGTGAATTCAATATAAAGAAAAAAGACTTTCAAGATTAAAAAGTGTTTAACTGTATTGAAATGAATTACAAAAATGGACCGTACATGTCCATGTACTTATGTAAGTTCAAACAAAATCAACAATAAAAACTGCAAACAAACAGAAAATTTTTTTTTTCTTTTTTGTGGTAGAATGTACACCATATTTTACAATTTGTTTGACATTGATTACACTAGTTTACAAAATTAAACTTTTTGTCTGTTGCCGCGAATTTTGTGGTTGATAATGTATTGGGTTGGAAACTAAGTTCCCGCAGTTTTTTTAAATAGAAGTTTTCTATCAGAATCTATATTTTGTTTTCTGGATACTAGAGCTAATTTGTGTTGAAACTCAGATCTATTAAATGGAGTGTCAAGTTGAGAAAAAGGAACATTTTCGACTCCTCTTTCTCTTTGCTTTCAATCAAGGTTGTAAGGCCGCAAAAGCTGCTCGTGACATTTGTGCTGTGTAGGGCGAGGGTGCGATAGCTGAAAGAACCGCCCATGATTGGTATGCCAAGTTCAAAAATGGAAATTTTGATATCAAAGACGCACCTCGTTCTGGCCGTCCAGTTGAGTTCGATGAGGTGCGATTAAACCAACATTTGCACGAAAATTCGCGTCAAACGACAAGAGAACTGGCAAAGAAAATGAAATTCTCCCACACTTCTATAGTGAAGCATCTTCACTCGATGGGAAAAGTTCAGAAGTTTGGAGCATGGGTTCCGCATGTTTTAAGTGACAACAACAAGAATCAACGAGCCGCAACCTCCGCTGGTTTGCTTGCTCGTCACCACTCAACTCATGGAAACAAGCAACGATTTCTTTACCGAATCGTTACTGGCGATGCAAAATGGTGCCTGTACATTAATATGAAGCAACGCAAGGAATGACTCAGCCCTGGTAAATTACCAACACCGCGTGTAAAACAAGATCTTCACCCACGTAAAACGATGTTGTGTGTATGGTGGGACTGGGAAGGCATTATCCATTACGAACTGCTTGAACGGAACCAAACAGTCAACGCGGAACTCTATGTTCGACAAATGGAACGACTCAACGTAGCTATTCAAGAGAAAAGACCTAATCGGCAGCATGGAGTCCTTTCGCTGCACGACAACGCCCGCCCTCATATCGCCAATATGACCAAGGAAGCCATTCAAACGCATGGCTGGGAAGTACTGCCGCACCCGCCGTACTCTCCTGATTTGGCCCCAACGGATTTCCATCTCTTTCGATCTCTATCAAACGCTATACGCGGAGTTTCGTTCAATACTGATGCAGACTTGAAAGCTTGGTTGGATGAATTTTTCGAGTCGAAACCAGGGGATTTCTACCAACGAGGTATTGAAAATCTTGTTGAACGTTGGGAAGAAGTTGTAAACAACAAGGGAGAATACATTGTTAATTATTTGTTATTTTTTATTGAAAAATAAACTTTGAAATATTTTTTAAACAACGGCGGAAACTTAGTTGCCAACCCAGTTGGCATTCCATAGTTGACATTCCATTTAAACCCTTTCGACTCGGGTGTCACTTACACAAATTTTATTTGGTTTACACCACTTTTAAAAAAAAGTTTCCTTCAAGTACACAATTTCAAAAATGCTGTAATTAAATAAGGCAAATTTTATTTTCCTTTATTACTGGTGCCAAAAACAAATTTTGCAAAGAAAGATGATGTCGAGTCAGACTGGACATACGAATGCAAAGAGTTAATGATCTGAAATTTAACATAAATTAACTCGATCAAAAAAAATGTAAACTTGGCAGAACAAAAACGTATTTAAAAACACGGCGGGAACTTCGTTGCCAACCCACTTGCTACTTTATCGCTGACATTACATTTTAACAATCAGCATTTTAACATGAATTAGGTCGATCAAAAAACAGAGTATAGATTCCGGTAGAGAAATTGTCTTTAAACAAACGGCGGGAACTTAGTTTCCAACCCAATATTTATGGCTTGTTTTTGTCAAATCTAACCAAAAAAATCTTTTGAGCAGCTCGAGTTACTTTGTTTTTTATTTTTATCTTTTAAGCATAGATATTAATCGTTAACAGGCGTATTTTACTGTGTTAAGATTAGTTTCTCAAGTTTTTGCGTTATGAGTAGTTCAAGGAGACGTTGTTTAAACAATCCAGATCATTTTTGCTATATATGCGGCGAATATGTGTTTAACAATTGTAGAAAAGTTATATTAGAGTTGGTGAAAAATCCCTGTTTTGAGTTTTTTGGGATGCTCTTGGATAAAAATGAGAAGTCTTGGGCTCCCAATTGTGTTTGTAAATCGTCTGTGGAATATGTAAGATTATGGAAAATTGATAAAAGAAGTGCCTTTAAATTTGGAACACCAACTATTTGGCGAGAACCACGAAATCATCTCGTAGACTATTATTTTTCTAGCGTGAACGTAAACGGTTTAAACTCTAAAAATCGAGCTAAATGTCAGTACCCAAGTACTGGTTGTGTTCAACATCGTATACCTGACTCTCCAGAGTCTAAAAATATATCTGAACCATCAGAACAAGACATTGAAGGACCAATCTCATGACAAAATATTGTGGATTTTCAAGGTATGTCAAATCAGCCAAAATGCTTTCCCAAAATGAGTTAGATGATCTTGTAAAAGATTTAAATCTTTTTAAACAAGCTTCAGAATCGTTAGTATCAAGACTAAAAGAAACAAAATGCTTTACTCAGATATTAAAATAAGTTTTACGGAAAGAAAAAATCTGACAATTATATTGAACTTGTACAAGACCTTCTGCTACAATTAAAAAATATGGGGTGCAATATGAGCATAAAACTTCATTTCCTCAGACGACACCTGGATAGGTTTCCGGAAAATTCAGGAGATATGGGCGAATAGCAGGGAGAGCGTATAAATCAGGACTTGCGCGTCATGGAAGAGTTCTATCTTGGATTCATGGATAAGATTGTGATGTCTGACTGTCGTTGGTGTCTGATACGTCATTTTCTAAAGTCTACACATCGGAGAAGAGCTTTAAAACGAAGATTTTTAGAATTCAATGATTAATTATTTTTTTAGTAAAGTTTTACTTAGTAAATACATGCTTTTTTTTCTGTTAAATACCTACACAGCTGAAACTCAGAAACTAGAGCTGATTAAAATATTTTAATTATATTTTTGAAAATAGCATATCATATGTAGTCAGCAACAGCTAAATTTTTTTCGGCAACAGATGTACTGTAAACTAGTATTATTTGAAAGTAATTCCTGTTAAAAATAGCTCAGAAATATTGCAGTAGATTTCACAAAATAAATAGTTTATAAATGCGTGAGCGTTTGATTTAAAATGTGTTTAGAATTCCATTACCCATAAAAGTTTATCATATTATTTGTTATAACTTGAATGAAAAATGATTTTTTATTTTTTCAGTTATAGTTTGCCAAAAATTTTATTTTCGTTTATTTATTTATTTATTTAACAAACATTTTAATCCTTAAAGTTTATTTAGTAAAACATATCTACGATTTAAAAAAAAACTTTTCTTTTTTTTAATAAACGAAATATTTTTGTGCTAGTTTGGGGTCACATTATCAGTTAGCCATTGAAATTTTAATTTTAGTTCTCGGTGTAAAAATACAGAAGCGCAAAGAAGCAAAGATGATCCCACACCCCTCCCAATATGTATTTTTAAATTAATATTTAATTAGGGTTCGTATGAGTCTCGTTATTTCCCATAAGAAATAGCAATATTTTTTGTACAAAAATAGTTTTAGTTCAAGCATGCGAAATTTGAATTCTTTAAGACGCTTTCTATTTGAAAATACTGGTACTGTGGAATTTCCAGTTCTAGCAATTTCATGATATGTACGAACAATGTTAAACAAAATAGGAACTTCAACATGTGATTTGTTTAACATAAATCGATTTTGAAAAGCTTCACATATGCGAATCTAAAACTACAGCTCATTACAGCAAATACTTTTTAATATGCTGTAATTTCCGGCGTATAATCCGTGGATTAAACAATCACTTTTCGACCCAGAAATTTTTTTTAATGTAAACTTTCCCATCGCGGTAAATATTTGGCTTCAATTACTAAATAAAATTTCTGGGTGGAAAAAGTATTGTTTGACCAGAGGATTATATGTCGGAAATTACAGCATGTTTAAATGAGTAAAATTGCGTGTGAGGAAATAATATCAGCTTGTTCATAAAGCAGCATATATTGCACGAATTTTATATGGTCGGCATCAATTTTTTTACCAATACTTTCTCTTGTAGTCTAACATTATTGTCGAGAAAACTGTACAAAATATTTTTTTTTAATGTAAAATGGCATGAAAATAATATAAAAATACTCGTCAGTTTCAGCCTGGCTAATATAGCGTCCGATAAAGATTAAGAACAAAGTTACATTTGGCTCTTATAGACTTTATCTATGGTGCCTTCAATAAATTTAATTTTTAGATATCAATCACGAAATCATTTGGTGAAGTTGTTTGAATGTAGTATAGAGATATAGTATTTGAAATTCCTAATATTAAAGGCATTTTTAATATTTTTCCAAAATAAACTGCAATACGGGATTTTTTTTACTTTCTTATATTTTTACAAGAAGAAAGTAGTGGAATGAGGAAAATATTGACTTCAGGTTTTCAAGGGATTTATACGTTTTAGAAAGTTCTGAAAACAATTCGGCGGTTTTTAGAAATGGTCTGTCACTTTATGAGTCTGTTACAAAAAGTTTTGTGCACTCTACCTCAAGAACTAATGCACATAATTTCACAAATCTTTTGATTCTGTTACATCTTAATATAAACTGGTGCTGATTACTTTTTGGTGTAAATCGTCGAAAAGGGGCGCTGCTATACTGTGCTCATCACGATTTCTGCAATACTTGTATTGCAAACGCTAAAGCATGGATTTTCATAAAAATTAAGAATTTGTGACTCCTTGATATAAATTTGAATTGAAAACTATTTGATGGAAATTTACCAACAGGTGGTACTGCTATGTTACGTTAATAATGATTAATGCAATAGTTATAACTCAAGAAGGAATGCAAATTTTTGTCAAACTTTAGATTCACTTAGTTTCTGATATACATTAGAGCTATATTTTTTAAAGATTTCTGAAATAAATCTATCTTTAAAACTAATGCATGGATTTTCATCAAACTTCAAATCAAGTTAAAAGATGACATAAGTTATTTATAGTTAGATTTTCGTGTAAATCACTGAAATGTTGATATTCTGCATTTTTCATTCTCAGTATTAACATGTACCCGATAGAAGAAAGTTTTGGGATTATCACATTCGACTAATTAAACGTAACTGAAAAACTACTGAAGTGCAATTTTAAATTCACATGTTTGAAGCATCTGGAAATCGATATCTGCAAAAATGTATAGATTCCCTTTCATATATATTCCCTATATATATCCCTTTTATATATTAATTTAGAAATACCAATTTTTTGTAATATATATATATATATATATATATATATATATTATAAATTCGTTTATCTGTATATCCAAAACAAGAGATAATGAAGGTTTTTCTTAGTGATAGTCTTATTCAGTGGGTTATTGCATATACCGTAATTTCGGGTGTATAAGCCGCAGATCAAACAATTCTTTTTCGACCCAGAATTTTTTAAGAAACAAATATAACTAATTAGATCGCCGTAAATATTTGTCTTCAATCACTAAATAAGATTTTTGGGTCCAAAAAGAATTGTTTGATCCGCGGCTTATACATCCGAAATTACGGTAGATTTGGAAATATTAACTTCATTGACAACTTTAGTTTTGTATACACTGACGGAAAAAAAATCCCAACACCAAGAAAAACTTATTGTAGAGTAATGAAATTTGGACAGTGCATTTGTCTAGTTAACATGTTTAATTGATTAGATTTTCGAGATCACAGGTTACTTTAAGGTCAATAAAATGCGTCTCAAATGTGAAATGCCGTTACATTAACAGTCGCTATAACCTCCAGAATTTCGAATGCAAGTCTGCAAATGTGCATGCACTGTGTCATACACGTGTCGAATGTCACTTTGCGGTATGGAGTTCCATGCTTGTTGTACAATCTGTGTCAATACGTGATGTTCAATTCTGGCTGGGGATGACACTGGAATTCTCATCCAATGATATCCCATACGTGCTCAATGGGAGACAGATCTGGTGATCTCGCTGGCCAAGGTAACATGTCGGCACTCTGTAGTGCGTGTTGCGTTACAACAGCGGCATGAGGGCGAGCATTATCCTGCTAAAAACTCCCCTTGAATGTTTTTCTTGAATGGCAGAACTACAGGCTGAATTACGAGACTGACGTGCACATTTGCAGTCAGTGTGCTTCGGAGAACCCCGAGAGTGCTTCTGCTGTCATAGGAAATTGCTCCCTATACCATGACCTCAGATTGTAGGTCCAGTGTGTTTAGGCCGCAGACAGTTTGGTTGCAGACGTTCCCCTGGCCTCCTTCTGACCAGCACATGGCCATCATTGGCACCAAGGCAGAACCTGCTTTCATCAGAAAACACAACAAATCTCTACTCCATCCTCCATTGAGCTCTGGCTTGGCACCATTGACGTTGCAAGCGGCAATGACTTTGAGTCAGTGGAATGCATGCCTTGCATCGAGCTGTCCTTGAAGTAACCGATTTCTAACAGTTCGTTGTGTCACTGTGGCACCAACTGCAGCTCGAATTTCTGTCGTAGACGCAGTACGATGCGCCACAGCCGTACGCCGAATACGACGGTTTTCCCTCTCAGTAGTGCCACGTGTTCACCCGGAACCTGGTCTTCTTGTGGTAGTACCATCCCTTGACCACTGCTCCCAACAATCATGCACAGTGGATACATTCCGTCCAAGTCTTTCTGCAAAATCGCGGAAAGAAAATCCACTTTCTCGTAGCCCTACTTTACGAACTCTTTCCAACTCGGGAGCTGATGAAAATAGCTTCTTCGTCTTCTTAAAGGCATTCATGATCAACCTCAACTCAATTCGTCAAATTTTGAAGATAAATAATGCTCACGAACTTTACAGCACTCATTTAAAGCAAACCTGATTTTAAAGTTGTGAGTGGAGCTACTAGCGCCACACTTATGTGCGAAGCATGAAATTTAAATCAATGTCATCTTTCAGATGTATAAACACGCCTACAAAATTTCATTTGGCTAACACAAGTCTTTATTGGTGTTGGGATTTTTTTTCCGCCAGTGTAGTATACTTAACGTAGCAAAACCGTCAAATAACAGATAGGGTTTGATATTACTGAATTTAACCGCCTCTCTTATTTGCAAGTACGTGATAAGGACAACGTGTTTTTACGTCATGATTTGCTTGTACGAAGTAGGGGGAACTGGGACACATTGATACAGTTTTTTTTTTCTGTCCAGTTTTTTTTCTGTCCTACAATTTTTTTTTGTGTCCAGAAAGTTGACATTTCAAGTTATTTTTCCATTTGGTGTCAGCAAAACTTGCGTAGTGTGTTATAAAAATGTACAATTATTGTTTTATATAATATTTTTCATGTAATTAAAAAAAAAAGTCAATTGTGTCAATGTGCCCCATCCCCGGGGCAGATGGATATACCTGACGGGGCACTTTGATATGTTTGGGAAGAACGGAGTCAAAATTATGCATATTTTTCATAGAAAATTAGTTAGCGAACCATTCTATATTTATTTATAGAAATTCAAATCACCCACAATTTATTTGTAAGTAATATTAAAGCAATCAAAATTAAATGAATAATGACTTAATGTTCTGGCCGTTCCTTGTCTGATTGTTCGTTGTGTTAACTTTGTCATATCTGGTACTTTAACCCCAGCATTATCTTCTTTCTTAGGAAAGATGAAAAAATTACCAGATTTTCTGTTTATAAATCGGTTTACAAACAGAAAATAAAGTATAATTACGAGGGCAATTCGGAAAGTAACCTCCGTTTATGAATTTTTAAAAAACTAACGAAAGGAAACACGTTTTATTACTTACGTATGAAAGGCACGTTCTTCTCAACATAATTGCCGTATTAATTAAAACAATTATCATAACGGTAAATCAGCTTTGAAATTCCATCGTCACAGACTTCTGCCGCCGGCGTATTTAACTGCGATTATTTTTAAATTCAACTCACACCACTTTTTCAATCTAAAGAATTTTAACATATTCTTTTATTCATATTCACAAATCCTGAATAGCTCTCGCAATATTTTGCTTGACCCACTATTTTTTAAAACATTTTGGTAGTACATTTATCAGCAAATTATATAGAAAAATATGTTAAAATTTTCTGGATTGAAAGAGTGGTGCGAGTTTAATTTAAAAATAATCGCAATTGAATAGGCCGGCGGCAGAAGTCTTTGACGATGGAATTTCAAAGCTGATTTACCGTTATGATAATTGTAATAATTAATACGGCAATTGTGTTGAAAAGTAGCTGAAGAACGTGTCTTTCATACGTAAGTAATAAAACATGGTTCCTTTCGTTAGTTTTTTTCTAATACATAAACGGAGGTTACTTTCCGAATTACCCTCGTATATTAAAAATTCTCTTTATAATATAATCATCCTTTGCTGTTCCGCAGCTCGTTTCTCTTACATAACATTTCTCACCTCGAAAATACTTTTTTTCTCTGGAAAATCGATATACGAGATTTGCCAGGCTGCCATCTTTTTTTTTTTTGTTAGATCGAGTAGCACTAGATGTTGGATAAAATCGTACGTCTTCTGTTTGCAAAAATACTATAAAATGTTCTAATATAAAAAATAGAGCTATTTTACTTCAATAAAAACTAATATTAGAAATTTTTGGCGTAAAATGGTTGGATTAAGGAGTGTATGGTAAAAAAAATAATAATAAAAGGTAATGAAAAAATGAAGAAGAAAAGGATTTATGTTGTATCATTGTGCCCCGACGTAGACTGTATCAATGTGCCCCATACAGCCATTTTGAATAAAATGAGTCTCAAATCCAACACTTCATAATTTACCTAACAATAAAGAATGAGGAACTGATAAAGAGTAGCTTTATTTGCTAAGGAGAGTATTTTTTCGGTTGAAAATGCTGGAACAGTTGTATAATACGATTTCAATTGTACAGCTCAAATTTACTTTTGATCTACAACAACAATAAGTCACCCGTCCCATTTCAATAAACTACTGAATCATGCCTGTGTGTAGCTGTGAACACTAGCTTCACCTATTGGAGCTGTTGTGAAACTTCCTACAATGACACTGTGAGCAGTAGAGGGGGTGTATCAATGTGTCCCAGTTCCCCCTATAGGTATCCATATTCGAATAATGATTTAACCCTTTGAGGGGCACAGCTCTTCTATTCTTAAAGTGCTGAAAAGAATAAGTGCCACGAGAATTTAAAAAAATAAATTTATTTCAAAATAATTAAAAGCGTTTTTCATATACATGATAATATTAAAAATTTCATTTCAAAATTTTGGTGTCAATGTGACATTTCACAATTAAAATTAAGTGGGATATATTTTATCCCGCCGCCCTTCAAGTGGTTAAACATATACTTGCGAGATGTTATAAAAGAAAAATAATAATTAGTTCCCACCACTTTTTTCATAAGTTTAATTGGATGCATGCTGTTAAACACAAACTGTCGCATGGAATGAAATTCCTATACCTAGCTTGCCTTGGAGATCCGGAAGACCGCTGTACATGTGCTATGCCAGGCATGCGGTGGTTAATTAACCATTACTGCGTCGGTTTACCACAAAAAGTGCTTGCTTGGAAACTCTATTATTCTCGTTATGTGCCACGGATTTGGTCATTATGGTCGCTGTATCTGCTCAAGAACTGTCCAAAGAATAAAATAACAGTTATTTCCGCCTTGTCAGATAGCTGTACTAGGGGAAAAATTGAATTTGTTCTTCGGAAACAAAAAAAAATCAATAAAACTATTAAGGAAAAAATATTTTTATTATTTTTACTCAATGCTTAAAAATATTAATTTGAAGAAGCCTGCAGTGTGTTAAGTATATAAAATTAAGTCCATTTAATTGCAAAATATAGTAATACAATATTTATAAAACCTAATAGTGTACACAGGTTGTAAGCCATAAAATATTAAATCTTAGCTGGAAATTTTAAATTTAATTTTTATACTATTTTTCCACTTTTTATACCGATGTATACATTTCTTTTTATAAAAATAGAAAACAATCATGCAGAGAAGTTTTAAAACCAAAGCTGAGTTGATGTGAATTACACAAAAGGAAGTACCGTAATTTCGGGTGTATAAGCCGCAGATCAAACAATTCTTTTTCGACCCAGAATTTTTTAAGAAACAAATATAACTAGTTAGATCGCCGTAAATATTTGCCTTCAATCACTAAATAAGATTTCTGGCTCCAAAAAGAATTGTTTGATCTGCGGCTTATACACCCGAAATTACGGTACCTCGATAGGGTAGCGAGTGGTCAGGGAAAAACACAGTCAAAAAATAGAGGGCACTACCAGTATTTTCTTACATAAAATACCTTTAGTAGTACAAAGAGATTAAAGAAGGCAAATTTCCCTTTAACAAAATTCTGGTATAACACCTTTTTTGAATGTATTTATCCATGATCTCTTGCCACTCTGGGTTACATTTTTCGTCATTAGTTTATGTTCAATAAGAAATACGCTGCTTAAGTTAAAAATAAATCTTTATTTTGTATTTCGACAAGTTTACGTGATTCATGAAAGGCAGTGATTTCAATTATTTGTTTCATAATACAGATTATGAAGTATTTCATCTATACAAACATTAAATTTCACTAATATTGTATTTTACATTTGATCAATTATACAGGAAACATTGTCCTTTCAGAATGAATGACTTTATCCTCATGTAACAAGTAGTAGTTATCCGTGTCCTCTTAGAAAACGCAAGCTGAAGTGAAATGTTCGCCGTTTCTTATGTACATTTGTTCAACTTGATTTTCACTCTTCTTTTTCCTAGTTTACACATTTACACTTTAAAATCCAAAAGCTTATTTAAAGCTTTAAGTCTAATATAAAACTGAGTAAAATGACTTCTCTGGACTAGAAAACGTTTGATTCCTTCAAGACAGCGATTACAAGGAATGTTAGATACAAGCAGATGAGATAGATTCCATATGCTTTCTTTGTCTGGAATCGACAAACGATCATCATGACAACTGTTGATATAAGACTTATTGCCAATGCAGAAAATAAAATCGTCGTTAGTCCAGTGTACGTGAGCTGGAAAATAATTAATTATTATTAATATTAGGTAAACCATTTCTATAAAAAGTAATAAAATCTCATTTTATAAATTACAATATGTAAACGTTTTTTTAGCCTTACAATTTATCACCTGAAAAAAAAAATATATCAGTGTTTTTGAAAAAAATTGACTTATCGATGCAGATAGTTTCTACTTGTATCACATCATTTTAGCATCAAAATGATGTGATATACAACTTACATATGACCTTACAAGCATAATATGACATTTTATAAATCGAGAAATGCCTTAATCGATACAAATAGAACCTTTCTATATCGACAAGTGAATTTTTTCAAAAACACACATTGAACCTTATTATTCTCAGGTGACATATTGTCGCGAACTGAGATATCCATTCAGTGAGCAGCAGGCTTCACAGCAATACAAGCATTATTTAAATTAATGTGATTCTACATATATAATGCAGTTTTAAAAGATTTTGTTATGGATTGTGTTTGTTTTTGTTTTGTTACTCTCACGGCTTATGTTTCTAAATGCTATTTCTATAGGCTTATATTTCTAATTTTGTACTTAAGAATAGCTCAATGTGTAATTAATCTCATATAAAGACAGTTATCTATTGTTATATAATTCACACAATTACACTAGGTAACAAATTTTCAAAAGAACTCTTTTTCTGATTTGAGAATTTTGGTTCCTGTTTAATCGAGCAGCACGTATATAGAAAAAAGTAGTTATACCTCTGAAACTTTGCTTTTTTGCTGTCACAGTGGTATTTACATAGCCGTCATTAGGGTGGAGCGAAAAAAATTTTTTTTTGAAAATCAAAAACGGGTAGGTGCCAAAAGTTGCCTTTATACTAGTACATTAACTGCGTGAAATTTTACCGCTGAAAAAAAATGGCTTGAGTCTGCGCTTTTGCTCCAAAAATCGAAATTTTGAGTAAAATTTGTCATTTTTTGACATTTTTTCAAAAAAATTAAAAAATTCCTACAGAGCTAGTTAGTATTTAAAAGTGTTGCTTAGACCATTAGATTTATCTGCTTAACATATTTAAACTATAAAACAATATATGTAGTCTGTATAATTGGAGCAAATCTGACAACTTTTTGTGAAAAATCAGCGTTAACCTCTCTATTGGAGCATACGACGAAATGTTCTTTTGAATGCATTTCATACCTAACTGCTTTCAAAACTACTGTGTATATAACTCATAGAGGTGGTTGCATTATCCCACCCGTCTCAACCACCCAATCATCTAGGCCCAGTGTTTTATTTATGTATTGAATTGTTACTTTTTTCCTGAAGACGAGTATAAGTTTTTTATATATCAAAGTAATTTATCTCTTCTTTGTATTCACTGACTTTGGATGATTTGGATTGCTGGTGTGACCTGCTGCACGTATATTTTTATACCATGTATAACAGAAGAGAAGCTGAGTAATGTATTGGGTATGTTCTTAATTGAACCTATTCAGCAATCTGTTATCTTCATTAAATTTTCATGCAATTAATACATTATGATTGGAAGTTCTGTTACCACAGCATTTTTTCAATCAATTACATTTTATATATAATGATTTTCCTAAAAATTGATTGTATGAATTCAATTTTTAGTATGTCATCATTTACTGTACTTATTATATTGAATATATTTTGAGAAGCTGGCTGCTTAATATTATGACGATCGTCACAGAGGATTGCAAACAAAATTTGCGTGTAAAACAACAATATTTCTAAAGAAGTTTTAGTAAGGTTCATGTCGTTTCCTATGTTGTTCCATAGTCTAGTAATTTCTAATAAGATTTTAGATCTATTATTTAGGTGTGTAGTACATTTGGTATGAAACATCCCGCGGTATAAACTTGGATTATACATTTTGTGAGTGAACATATAGACGCTGATTGACAATCTGTGCTTAAGCGTAAAGCGGAAAATTTTATTAACTTTATGAGCTGTCTTTTGTGTGAGATGTTTTCTAAACTCCTATTCCCCATTCTTTCTGATAAATAGCTTTCCTTATGAATTAGCTTTGCAATCTCTGACAGAAATTTCTAGTCTGTTCTGAGCATCTTTTTCCCAATTTGAGAAAATAATTTTTCAAAATTATTCTCTATTTTATATATAAAAAAAATTGCAATAGAAAGTGAATAGTACGTAGACAAAGATTTTCCTTATTGATCCAGTGAATCCATGTAGCTTAGAACGTTTTATATCGACTTCTCTAATAATTGGCGCAGAGGAAATTCACTGGAGTTGAAGTAGCGAATGATTCAATATTATACATAATTCTAAGCTTACCCCATGCAAAATGGTTCACAGTGACAAATAAAATTCTTCTAATTTTAAATGAGCACTTATAGTCGATTAGAATCCGTACATTCCCTCATAAAGTACTATGCATTATATGTTTGTGCCCAGGACATTTCACCATCAAATGTTGTCCACTCATAAAAAGAGGATCTAAAAGTTAATAGGAAATTACCTGGATACCAAAACACTTAGAAAACTGCATAAAACTAATGCAAAAAAAAAAAAAAAAAAAAAAAGTTATTTACAACAGCGGTTGCTTTACACATGGAGAACAAATTTTCATTGCAATTCTCGCTGATGATCACCATTACATTAAACAGCTCGCTTCTCAACGTATAAAAAATGCAAAAGTAGAATAAATGATGGCATACTTATAGTTGAAATATCTGAAATCATCTTTGAAGCAAATCATTACGTAAAAAAAATACAATTGACTGAAAAAATGTTGTGGTAACAGAACTTCCAATCACTATTCATCAACTGAATGTAAGTTTGATAAATATAATAGATGGCCGAATAGATCCCTTTAATAGATTCCCGTGCATTACCCTGCTTGTCATTTTTTTGTATAAACTGTAAAAATATACCTGAAGATACTTACAGGAGCATGTGGATGCAAATAACAGATGAACAAGGTGGAAGCATCGAAAACATGCCAAATTTTTATAAAGAAAATCAGAAATCAATGTATAAATAAAACACTGTACTAAGATGATTGAATAGTTAGGCCGGGTGGTATAGGAAATATAGCCACCTCCACGACGCATGTCCAAGGTAGTTTTGAAAACAAGAGCTGTATTAAAAACAACAATTCGTTGTATGACCCAATAGAGTGGTATTGCTGTTTTCTTACTAAAAGTTGCCTGTTTTGCTCCAGCTATAGGGAATAAACATATTGTTTTATAGTTTAAATATGTTAAGCAGATAAATATAAAGGTCTAAGCAACACTTTTAAATACTAACCAGCTCAGTAGGAATTTTTTTATTTTTTTGAAAAAATGTCAAAAAATGGTAAATTTTACCCAAAATTTCGATTTTTGGAGCAAAAGCGCAGACTCAAGCCATTTTTTTTCAGAGGTAAAATTTCACGCAGTTGATGTACTAGTATAAAGGCAACTTTTGGCACCTACCCGTTTTTGATTTTCAAAAAAAAATTTTTTTCGCTCCACCCTAGCCGTCATCTTTTACTTTTTTGGCAATATATTTTTATATATTTTTCCTAATGTGATATAATCGTTGAAAACACGTGCACTGCTATACACTGCTAAAAATGTTATGCTAGTTTGAACCAAGTTTTTGTGCTCAATAGCTGCTGCTGTAAGATAGTGCAATCTTGAGCCAATATTTGGAGCTTCTGTTGAAAAATTGTTCCAATAGTTGAAACTAGGTTGAAATACGAAGCTTCAAATCTTGGTGCGAGATTTTACCACCTTACTGTGTCAGCTATTGAGCACCAAAATTTGGTTCAAACTACAGCAAAAATTTTAACAGTGAACTAATTACTGTCTGCTGCATATGTCTGATGTTTATACAGATTTCTTTTTTAGTTTTCAAGGTACCCAGTCAGTGAGATTTTTCCCATAACTGATTCCTTAACACTAGAACCACCGTAAATTTTACCCAGCTGTTCTGAAAATATTACACAACTCGGACTCCATTTAAAAATTTTTAGCTTACCGTAATTTCGGGTGTATAAGCCGCGGATCAAACAATTCTTTTTGGACCCAGAAATCTTATTTAGTGATTGAAGACAAATATTTACGGCGATCTAACTAGTTATATTTGTTTCTTAAAAATTTCTGGGTCGAAAAAGAAATTTTTGATCTGCGGCTTATACACCCGAAATTACGGTATTTATTTAACTTATTTCGATGTGGTACATATTCAAGGTTCGCACACTCCTTGGAATTTCCAAGGACTCTGGCACCACTATTAAAAATAAGAAAATTTACATTTAATTTTTGTCTTTATTAACACCGCAACCAATAACAAATAAATAAAAAAGTAAAATTTCTTGAATTGTGTATTAATTTTTTTTTGTCAAAATCATTTCAAATATTGTAGATGAACTAAAACCGATTATTTATTTTAACAATACTTCGGAACGAAATTTATAATATATAAGTGATTTTAGATTAATATACATGTGTAATAATACATGTGTAACAAAATGTGTTCAATGATTATCTAATCTCTAGACAGGAATAATAGATACATGCTCGGTGCTTTTAAAATTTATACATTTTCTAGAATAGGGTTTGCAAAATAGTCCTTTTCTATGCTCAGTACAAAGCGTAGAATAATGAACACTTTCAAGTTATTGAAAATATCATATAAATATGCCCGTTATTAAGTATCATAAAGAATTATTAGAATCCGAAATAATGCACTCCAGTGTAGGATATATTTTGCGTTGTATATGAAATATATATAGAATAATCCGAAGTCTAGCAATTGTTAGGAACTCTCAGCTTGGAATTAATACAGAATTTAATGTTAAGCTTAAAGAACAATATGTTTTCCCGCTATGAATATTATATATTCAAATAGAACCGCTGAAATTCGTTTCGTTATCTTCAAAATTATTGATGTGCATTTAAATACTGTACAACGACAAAAGTAAACTTTAAATAAAAGAGAAGGATGAGTTGTTAAAAAAATAGCAGTATTTATGTACCAAAATATATGAATTTTTTCACTTCAATTTATTCAACGGCTGCAGAAATTAAGAAATATTTTGGTTGCTCCTACCAATAATCTCATAATATACCAATAACCTTCATAAAAGTTTTTTTAAACTAATGTGACAAATGAAATATCATAACAAGTGATGTAAAAAAATAGGACTTCTTTCGCTTGAATTTTATTACCATTTTTAGAAAAAAATGACGAAATATTAACTGTTAAACTAGTGAAAACTGTTAAAATATAGTGGTGAAATTCTGCCCGATAGCACTTAGATTTTTACACCCCGGATCATAACGATAAATTTGTAAAAAAAGTGGTATCAGCAAAATTTTTTTGTGCCTTCTTCACAGTTACCGTGTATATATAAGGTATCTAAAAAAAGACGAAATTATATGGCACTGAGCGATTATTTCTAACCCCACACGTGAATTATGGCATTGAATTGGATAACGCAATTTTCGCGAACAAAATCCGGTCGGCGATTTGAGTCAGGTAAAATTGACGCTAAAGTTTTTTGAGCTTCGAGTTTGGTTAGGTTTGAATTAAAATGTAACAGTTTGGGTTGACATTAAATATTATTAATTATAGGCTAATTTTAACGAACATCTGGTTGGGTTTCCAGCTGATTTTAAGCAGTACATTGGAATTCGTTTCGGGCACAATCCGGCTGTTCTGGGAGTAACTGTTACGTTCAGTCGCGAAAAAAAATATAAATATATAATGGGTGCAAATGCAGCTTTATCAATTTATATACTAGAGATTTTTTTAACCCCTTCGAGACGGGACCCTTTTATGGAATATTTAATGTTTTGTCACCAGTTTTCAAAAACAAAAATTTGTACCTTATTAAATCGAGAAATTACTCCGACTAAATAGGGCAAATTTATCAGTAAAATTTTACTGGTGGGGGTAAATAGGGATTCTTGAGCCTTTTTGCGGACCACCGGTGGTACGCGCCGGCGTGAACGTGTTAGCCTTTTCATGACGGGAAACTTTTACGAAATTTTTTTTGTTTGTCACCGGTTTTTAGCTCACAGGCTATCATAGCCTGAGAGCTTATGTGCCGTTCGTACGTTCGTAAGTGCGTACGTGCGTAACGCGATAACTCATGATAAAAATATCGGATCCACTTGAAATTTTGTATATAGGTATATCCTGATAAGGCGCTTCCCTGATTAGTTTTTGGAGTTCATTCGATATGTATAAGAGGAGGGAACGGGGGGCTCATGCCCCTCCCCTTAATCGATAGAAACGGGATTTTCATGCAGAATTAACAGTTTTTGTTCAAAATTTAGATATAGGATCATTCTGATGAGGCGATTCCGTGACTGTTATTAGGTGTTCATTGAATAAGTATAAACAGCGGGAATGGGGGGCTCATGCCCCTCCCCTTAATTGATATAAACGGGATTTTCATGCAGAATTAACAGTTTTCGTTCAAAATTTAGATATAGGATCATTCTGATGAGGCGAGTTCGTGGATGTTATTAGGTGTTCATTGAATAAGTATAAACAGGGGGAACGGGGGTTCTAATGCCCCTCCCCTTAACTTGTATAAATGGATTTTTCAAGCAGAATTGTCAGATTTCGTTCAAATATCTGAATAGTTTTGGAAGTTTAATGGTTAAGTATAAAAGAGGGGAATAACTCCTCTTAAATTATATAAATGCTAAATGGGTTTTTATTAAGAATTATCCGATTTGCTCTGAATTTTGGATATAGATTTTTTATATGATAAAGCATGTCCTTGATAAATTTGGAGGTTCAATGATTAAGTATAAAAAAGGAGAAAGGGGATAGCTGTTTCCCCTTCTTATTTTTTTTTCGAACGGAATTAACGAAAATACAAGGCTGTAATGTACAATTAGTATGCGTAGCCTGTGAGCTTAATGCCATCAGTTTAACTGGGTAATATTCTTTTTATTAAATACAGAAGTTCGTGTATTATTAAATCGAGAAATTTCTCCGATTAAATAAAGCAAATTTTGCAGTAAAATTTTACTGGTGAGGATAAACAAGGATTCTTAAGCCTTTTAAGCACGTATAGGTGTCGCTCATCCCCAAGGGGTTAATTATTAGCACTAAAAAGAAAATTTTAGTCAAGTTTTATAAAAATATTTCACATCAGAATTTTGATTTAAAACAGTTTAACATTTTTATTTAACCATAGCTGCCAACTTTTACGCATTTTTCCGACCACAAAAATTTTATAGTAAATATTGTCTTATTTAATCGTCGAAATCTTATGAATAAACAAATGGAAAATTTCTGTACAATTTTAGTGGTAGCAAAAATGCTTAAAAGTTGGCAGCTATGATTTAACCTTTTTTTTTTTCTTAGTATCATTTAAATGTATTTCCTAATGAAACTTCTCGTTGGAACCGACATATATTCGTACAATAGTAGTCAAAATGACTGTTTACAAACATTCCAGTGTTAAAATATTTTAGGTTTCAAATTTAGTTCTAATTTCTTTTTCAGAAAGATATATTTCCATGTAATATGGTACATTCAACTCATTTTTTATTAACACGTTCACTGCCACGGCAATTTTCAGAAATGTGGCCTAAAATGACAATTTGATTTAATAACACTATATTATTAAAAATTCTCACCAGTATTTTTCTAATATAAATACTAAAGTCAATTTCTCTTGCAAATATTGTTAAAGGATGTGTCAAGCATTTCTATTTCTTAAAAGTGGTGCTGTTTAGAAAAAATAGAATTAACACATTGACTGTCGACTACGAGACAACTCGTAATTGGCTTCTTTGAAAAGAACGCAACCTACGAGTTATCTCGCAGTCGGCAGTCAACGTGTTAAATTAAAAATGCATTTTATTAAACAATTAAAAGTATTTCTATAAAGTTTTCAATATAAATAAATCTGCGTTTCTCTTTAAAAAATACAATAGAGTCTAGAATATCAGTTTTCTAAATTCTTTTTACCATTGTTTTACCATTAAATTTAGCATCTTCACTTGAAGTTTCTAAAATTTTTAATTCGTGTTTGAATTTACTTTAAAAAAGTTGTTTTAATCCCATATTTTCAGCTTTTCGTAAGTATAAAAACGAATCAGTTAAATGGTTAAATGTGCGCTTAGTGTGCATTCGTAACTTCGATTAAAATTGTTTTTGAAAGCATGTACATAGTGGAAAAAAGGTTTTTTGATGCAATTTCTTACACTAGTTGATGCTTATAAAAAGGCTCCGATGTCCTAACACTTTAACGGGCAAATCACTTCGATTCTTAAAAAGCTGAAATGATTGGTTGAATTTAAAAACATATTTATTTCCAAATAGATATTTTTTTTCTTTACATACTTGAAAAAATTATAATTTTAAATTCAAAATTATGCTGTCGATGTGGCATTTCGCAATTAAAATTAGGTGGAGTATATTTTATCCCACTGCCCTTCAAGGAGTTAAACAATTACCATTTGTACTTCTCTCAGTTATCTAAAATACAAGCACAGATCCAACCTTTCTGAATTATTCCGAAGTCTTACACGACACACACTTGTTTAAATCTGAAAAGTGTATTAACCCCTTGCGGAGCGGTGGTATATCTATGAAACCACTTAGTTTTAATTCCCAAACGCTACATTGGCACCGGAATTTTGATTATAAAAATTCAGTTTATTGAATTCCTGCAAAATAGCCTTTTCATAATTACAAATAAAGTTGTTTTCAAATTCCGGTGTCAGGCATCAATTTCATCACTTAAGCAAGGAGTTTGCTCTGTGCCGCAAAGGGTTAAGAAAAATTTGTAATAATTTTCTGCGATTAAATAAGCAAAGAATAATTTTTTGAAAACAGTAGTATTCAACAGTTATTATATTACACAAAAACAGGGTAAAAATTCAATAAAAATTCAGTTTATGGAATTGCTGCAAACGAGCTTTTTTCTTAATTGCATATAAAGTTGTTGTTTTTTCAAATTCCGGTATCAGGCATCATTTTCGGCACTTAAGGCGCAACACTAAGCACATAAAAAGACCCGGGTGATAATGTAAAGTCTATGGGGGCGTTCTTTTCAAATACCTCGCTCAAATTTTAATATTTTTGCATGATTTTTTTTGCACAAGATAGCTGAGGACGATCCACAACCGGCCTAGGTTTTACTTTTTCAGTTTTAGTTTCGGATTTTTTTTAAATTACTTTAATTTTCGAAACCCGTTTAAACCGGTTCTGAAATTGAAACTATCGTAATATAAAAAATATATAAGCAAAATCAAAAAATAAAAACTAGGCCGGTTGTAGATCGTCCTTAGCTATCTTGTGCCAAAAGTTGATGAAAAAATATTAAAATTTGAGCGAGATATTTGAAAAATACGCTCCCATATGCTTTACATTATCATCCGGGATTTTTTCTATGCCTAGTGTGGGGCCTTAACCCTTTCCGGTACACTGTGCCCGGTCCGGGATACCTAATTTTAATTCCAAACTTGCAAACGGCACCAATAATATTTTAGTTTTTTCTTTTACTATAAAAGCTTAAATTAAGGCCTTCAAACTGTCTAAGAAATTCGTTTGTGGACTCCGGTGTCAGTCCGTAATTTCACAATTTACTAATAGATTTTGCCCGTGCCGGAAAATATTAAGCAAGGAGTTTGCTCTGCGCCACAAAGGGTTAAGAGAGGTGTCTTTGGTTCTGACAGGTACGGTAATTATTCCATTACAAAATTATTTAAGAAAATTTCTGGGTGGATTCATATTTTTCAAAGACCATACTCCGGAATAATTAAGAGATGCTGACATATATGTATAAGAGGTATAATAATTTTTACAAAACAGACAGAAGTTAGATATATAATATACTGTCAGATACATAATAATTTTTCAGATAAAATTTAAAGAATGTTTATTCCAAGGAAATTTTTTAAACACCATAGAAATTTATACTCACGTCCATATTTCCATCACTTTGATCAGCTAATTTAATAATAGATGGCACACCTACTCCAAGAAGCAAAGCTAGAAGTCTGTTAAGATATATTCTATAGTTCATGGCATGCTTAATTTATTTGTTAATACGTTTCATAAATATATTTCTTAAAATATTATTTCTTAATGTATTTTTGAAATCATTACTGAATTAAAAAATATAAATTTAGAAGTTTTGGTGACATTATCAAAATTGCTTCAGTCTAAATATAATAAAATAATTTAGAATACATTTCTTTATAATAGTTTTTATGAAAAAATGAAACTGGAAAACAAATTAAATGTACGTATTTTTTTAAATTTTGAAAAGCTCTATCAAAACTATTTTTAAAAAACTTTATTTGCATTATAGCAGCCGCAGGTGCATTTATGTATCATTTATAAATCCATTGTTGAAAAATTCTAAACTCTCCGCAGAAAGTTTGAATAGTAATTTTTGGTTACATAAATAATAGGAATTTGTTAATAAAATATTGTAAAATTATTGTTAAAAATTTTCGTGGGTGAACTCGAAATTTCTGAATTTTAAAAAAAATGCCAAATTTGGAAACAGTCTTTGGCCTGTATAGTTTTAATTACCGTAATTTTCGGCGTATAATCCGCGGGACAAACAATTCTTTTTGGACCAGAAATTTTATTTAGCGATTGAATCAAATATTTACGGCGATCTAAGAAGTTAACTTTCTTTTTGAAAAAATTCTGGATCAGAAATATATTGTTTCATCCACGGATTATACGTGGGAAACTGCGGTACCTGACAAAAGGAAAGTAGAATTTACCAAGGTTCGCACACTCCTTAGAATTTCCAAGCAGTGTTGCCAGTGGGAAACTCGTTTAAAATTCAGATTTCTTCATTGGCACCACTTTTTTGAAACGGTAAAGTAACTTTTGTTTTCGCTTAACTGTTATGCCATTGAGTAAGGCACATTATATCATTTGTAAAAAGTGGTGCCAATCAAGAATCGGAATTTTAAAAAAGTAGCCCATCTGGTAACACTGTTTCCAAGGGCTCTGGCATCACTATTAAAAATAAGAAAATTTACATTTAATTTTTAAACCACAACATTCGTAACCCCCACCTTCATTCACAGATTTTACGATATTTTTCTGCAATGAAACACTTCGAAAATATTCTTAAAATTCAGTGGTAGAACTATGCGAAACCTGTTTACTTTTGATGCGATATTTTTACACGACTTACCGTAATTTCGGGTGTATAAGTCGCAGATCAAACAATTCTTTTTCGACACAGAATTTTTTAAGAAACAAATATAACTAGTTAGATCGCCGTAAATATTTGTCTTCAATTACTAAATAAGATTTCTGGGTCCAAAAAGAATTGTTTCAGCCGCGGCTTATACACCCGAAATTACGGTAAATTAAATCCTGAAATGGGACAATGATACTAGAGTTTTAAATTTAAATTTTGATTAAATAAAATTGCTCATATAAACTTGAATAGCACCTCTATTTCACGACCTTACAGGATTTGCAAGCTTCAAGGGCTTTCAAGCACCTTTTACCAGAGTTTTCGAATTTTCGTAAAGCAACAGTTGGCTTACTTAATAATAAAATAAAATCTATCATCGAATATAGCGCCCACTGCTTGTTTTTACCGAAAGTAATATGTCATTAAGTAAGTTAAATAAGGAAAATTTTGCAATTTCAAAAATTTACTGAAAAAAAAATCTGAAATTTAAAAAGTAATTCACTGGTAACACTGTTTTAATATTGGATTAGTTTGATATGGTACAGACGATATCATCCCCGTTCTAAAATATTAGGTTGATCAAAAAATTCAGAAAATTTTAATTTAATAGTTACCATAATTTGTATCGTATATAGGAGTATTTGTGGTACATCTATGGTACTTCCAGAAAATCCAGAACGATGACAGAAAGTCGTGGTCTATGACAAGGCCTGATTTCTAACGAGGCACTCTGTCACCAGTAAAATGTTACAGAAATTTTCGCTTAGTTCAAATGTCCTTTTCAGTCAAAATTACTGTCATCAATAAATATTTTTTATTTCTTTTTCTTTGAACTAGTGTGCCGCGTCGATAATCAGCCCCTGGACTATGACAGTCTCTACTTTAAAGGAATTGTCCTTGTTGCTTTTGCTGTTGCCTTGTTTGTCTTTTGCGTATAACAACGCAAGTTTCACATATTTCCCAGAAGTTTTTGCTCAACCTAGTAATTGATTCGCCTTGTTTTTGCCTTAAATCTTATGTCATAAAATTAGGCAAATAATTCGAATTTTAAAAGTATAAAAATTTGGTGCCTATCAAGAAATGTGAATTTTTAACCCGGGAGAACGCGCGCTTATCCAGGGTATGAATAGTTTTAACTTTGTCACCAATAAAATCAAACTAAACAGTTGCTTTATTTAGACTGAAACAATTCTTTACAAATCTTGCAATAAAATAAGTTGAAGATTACTTTTAAAAAATTAGTGGTTGCAATTGTAAAAACCATACGCACTCCGGGTCTTTTAGGCCCTGCGCGCGTCCTCCCGGGTTAAAAATAGCACGTTGGCAAAATCGTTTTCATTTTGGATGGTATGGCAACGGGTTTGATTTGATATGGTAACGACAATATCATTTCCGTTCAGAAATAATCTGCTATCTTGGCTTATAAAATCGTAGTTCAAGTCAAATTTTGTCTGTGTCATAGACCAAATTTACTCCATCCCACACCTTCTGCATTTTAACGAATTTAAACTCTTCTTGTTAGATAACGTAACGAGTTTTTAATTTCAAATCCGTAAAATAAATCTACTTTGTCTTGTGTCCTATTTCACAGTTTACCCTGACTTTTAAACGGTATTTATGTGTATAAATGAAATGTGTCTCTAAATTTGGCGTTAATATTAGAATTCTTAAAAAAAAAAATAAGCATGGAATAATGAGAAGTTTAAACTGAAACACGTGTATCTGCATGTAATGCGTCTTTCATACATATTGTATTTATAAATTTAATTTAAAATTATAGAGTGATATAATTCAATATTTTGCTGATTGGTTTTAGGTTCTAACATAGCATGAAGTCATTTAAATAATTGAATTATCGACTTCTGTGTGGTAACAAAAGTACTATCGTTTAATTGATAACAAAGGCATTTACCTTAGTTTCTCTGTGTAGTGGATTTATATTTTATATATATATATATATATATATATATATATATATATATATGTATATATATATATTTATTATATATATATATATATATAATATATATAATATATATATATATTATATATATTATTATATCATATATATATATATATAATTAACCGGATTGTATATATCATCATCTATGTTTTATTACATATCCTGAAATATTGTAAAATGTTTACCAAACAGATCATCAGTCTATTTTTTAAATTTTCCTAATTGTTACACTTTTCCACAGTTTCAATATTAGACTTTACTAGTGTGAATATTATGTAGTTTTATTATATCAGTTAATTGCTTGTCGAACAAAAAAGAATTTTCACGGAAACATAAAGAAAAAGATTGCCATGCTTCAGGGAATTTTCCAGTCTAAATATCATTTAAAAAAACTATACATAAAATAACCGCACGAAATTGAACCGCATTTAAAAATAATTTCTCTGTTAAAAAGTACTGGTGCCGAAGAAATTCCTGGTCTGGAAATTCCCTGAATCGTAGCAATCCTGAAGAAGACTTCTATGATGGTTATACTTTGTTAACTTTAGATAAAACATCCACAATTTAAAAAAATAAAAATCTGTTGATTTTACGGAAAAGAACTGCCATCGAAGACCTCTAGTCAATACGTCACCTAAGAATAATAAGGTTCTATCTGCGTTTTTGAAAAAATCGACTTATCCATATAGAAATGTTCTATTTGTATCTATGAAAGTATTTCTGGATTAAAATAATGTAATAATATGATAGTAATGTCATATATAAATTATATATAACATCATTTTGATGCAAAAATGCCTTCATAGATACAAATAGAACTTTTCTATATAGATAAGTCAATGTCCTCAAAATCACAGATAGAACCTTATTATTCTCAGTTGAAGAATAGATGTTTATTTTAGGGAAATTTATTATGACTTTGTGGGAAACATCTGTAAGTAACAGAAAGTTCTTAGTAAACAGACTTTATTCCGTAAAATAAACGATTTTGTCCTGACAGATAGCTTTTTCTGTAGTATCAAGAATTTTTTTTTTTTAAGTTTAAAAATTATACAAATATATTTTTTGTAAATATTTCTTGAATAAAACATTCAATTATTCAAAAAATAATTAAAAATCCGTTTTAAAATTTTATTTTTGGAAAAAAGGATACTCAAAAAGGGTGCTCCGAAGCAAGCAGCAATGCCCATTCTAGGAAAACCTTTGCGAGCGACTGCAAGATTTGATAAGAAATCTAAAAGGAAATAAATATATAAAAGATATTAATATAATCAATAGAATATATAAATTGAAGCGATTAATAAATAATAAAATTAAGAATTATCGTTACAACAGATCGATACAAAAGTAACTAATTAGATGGAATACTCTAATTACACTGCTGCACCACTCTATCGTTCAGCAGTTAGTTTGCATCAAGTTATTTAACCCTTTCAATGGCAAATATCTTCTACTCATAAAAAACTGAAACGTTTGACTTTTACCAGAATTTTCAACGATATTTGTTAGGAATTGAGTATAAACGTTTTCTTTATAAAAAGAAAATTTTCATTCCTTAATTCTGACATGAATATGGCATATGGGATTTTAAATAAGGTGGTAAAATTTTTTTTTTCTTAATTATGGCGTGAATATGGCATTTAGGGTTTTAAATATGGCGGTTAAAAATGAACCACTTAACATGCTGGCTGTCATGTAAAAGAGATTGTCGTTAATGTTCATCTTTGAATGACCTAATTCTGGGTTTGCATTGTTGTGCGCCTGTTTTTTTTTTTTTTTTTTTTTTACACGTCACCACTATTTAAAAACAATAATCATCATAGGATATACCTTTAACACTTTTAAGGGCACTGGTCCCAATGGCATGGCAGCCTAACGTCATAAGAATATTTTGATAACTCTTTTCTTTTATGAAAACAGTTTATAAAAACGATTGAATTTTATCAAGAAATTCATTTGAAATTCTGGTGTCAAACAATCATTTCTTCATTTTTAAAACTGAATTTTTCCGTCCTTCAAAGTATTAAAATGAGCCAGGGTTATTGATCACAAATGTTATTGTTTTGACATAATCAAAAGTAGAAAATTTTAGAATCAATGCGATCCCTGCTTAATCCTTTTACTGGCAAATCATTTCCGTTGTGGAAGTCTCGAGTTGATAGAGTAACACCAGGATTTACAAATAAAGTTATTTTTTAAATAAACAAATGTTTCATAAATGTGTTATAATTATTTTTTTCAAAAATTCTGATGCAATTCCTGCATTTGGGAAGTACAAATCCCATTAACCTTGTAAATGTTATACATCTCTCTGATTTTAATAGCGTAATTTACTTCTTAATCCTCTCTAGCACCTAAGTAATATATCATCGTGTTGTACTCAATGAACATCATTCAGATCAGTAGCTTTTAGTAGAATGATTTCTAAACAAATGTTGCCGGTGGAGTTATTTTTTCGTAATTCAGATTTCGTGGAACTAGTTTTTTGAAATGGTTCAATACGCCTTATTTAATGATATATTAATTAATGCGAAAACAAAGATAATTTCTCCATTTAAAAAAAGCTAATTTTTAAAAATGTTGCCTTAAATTTTAGAAAGTAGTAGAAATTTAGTTGTAGAAATTTTTAAAAATGTATTTCTATAATATGCTGAAATGATTGATCGACACAAGAATTTTAAAACAAATTTATTTCTAAATAAATTAATGCTCTTTTTCATGTAAATGATAAAATGAAAATTTTCACTTCAGAATTCTGGTGTCAATGTGGCATTTCGAAATTAAAATTAGGTGGGATATATTCTGTCCCACCGCCCTTCAATATGGGTTAACACCTGAACTGTGTTGCCCGAACTGGATTCTGGCAAGAACATTTTACTTGCTTTGTTACTAAAAGCTTTTTGAAACAACTAATCTGCAAGTGTAAATTTATCTTTACTAATAGTCATTTATTTTTCGATTCAGTGAGGTAAATGTTTTAGTATGGAAGAGGTTG
This sequence comes from Maratus speculifer, assembly GCA_964019185.1. Taxonomy (NCBI): domain Eukaryota; kingdom Metazoa; phylum Arthropoda; class Arachnida; order Araneae; family Salticidae; genus Maratus; species Maratus speculifer. Next base: position 403,904,069 of record OZ025293.1, read on the forward strand.
TGTACAGCCCCTATTTTGAATTTACGGTATCAAAAAAATGTAATAGTTAAGGGATTAAAATGCTTTTCAAGTATAAGAGAAAATCATTTGCATTTTTTTCAAAATGCCGCTTAAGCACTTAAGTGATTAACCCGTGCGTCGTAAAAGTAAGGAGAGTAAGCTTAATTTATCATTTTAATCGTTTTGAAATCATTATTTTTTTTAATTACAATTTTATACTATTTAATAGAATAAATATTTACACATAATAATTCTTACAGTTAAGAATACTTCAGCTTTTAAAAAGTGGTGTTTGTCTCATATTTTCAATTTATTGTATGTAAAAAAGAATCAATTAAATGTTTGCACAACATCTTTAGGCATATAAAGAATTTTTTATATTTTTACAAATTTACTTAATAAAGATTTCGATAATAACCTTTAATATTTGTTTTTAAAATGATTCGAATTTTTTGTAGAACTCAGAGCTGAATTTGAAATTTTCACAAACAGAAAAAAAAATCTCGTTTTCTTTTTATCTCAATATCGTCATTTCGACGATAAGAAAAAAGAAACAGCAATCAGTTGCAAGAGGTAAGCAGTTATGCGGAAAAATGGAAGATACCAGTGTTAAAGATGGAAGATATATATAATAATATGGTAAAATAACAAGAAAAATATATAAAACACATAAACGAAAATAAAAAAATAGTATATGTCCACCTTAGACTTAAAAAGATTTACGAAGAAAATCGTAGGGGAAGATGGGGATACTTGAGCCATTTTTTAAATTTTAATTTTTTAAATTTTTTTAGAATTTCTTAGAACAAAATAAAATATTGAAAATGAAAATTTGATATTTTTTCTTCATTTGAAAACCACTTTCAATTAATTTTGAACTATTTTTCTATGTCTAATAAATTTTTACTTTTTCTTTTACATTGTGGCTCAAGTATCCCCATGGAGGGGATACTTGAGCCAGATGTCACATTCGCACCAGTATTTTGCAAAGAAAAAAACCGATTTACAATATACGCGAAAAAATGCATTAAACCTTTTTCAAATAAATTTGGTCGAATTTTCTGGTGTCGTTGTGACATTTCAGAATTAAAATTTTGTGGTAGAAAATTCTACCAGCAGAGCTCAAAGGGTTAATCACCATACTTTAAAAATGGTACCAAGGTATATGATTTCTTTTTTACATGTTCAGAACTATAAATATGTTACCATGTTGCCAGTTTTAGAAAGAAAAATTGAACAACTGTAGAGATAAAGGGGGTGGCTCAAGTATCCCCTATGCTCAAGTATCCCCACTCTCCCCTATATCTCATAATTTGTTTCTGCATGAAGAAAATTGTTTGTAAAGTTGTATCTTTTCAAATTCCTTTGAGAGGTAAAAACTTGAAAGCTATGAGAAAGGAAATGAAAAAGCGATATTGTATCTGAAGATAAAAATGCGAATATTTGAATAGATGGTGTATTTTTCAAAGGATAATTTTCTTGCAAGAATAATGATATGACAATTATAGTCAGACAGTTTCAGAAGACATGTTTTTATTTTATGGCTTTGTATTGTTTCGAAAATTTTGAAGGTCGATACTTTAATAAAGAATTTTTCCGGAATTTATTTTTTCACGAATATCATACCCTAAAATGTTAAGACATAAATTCCTCTTTGCTCATTTATTCTCAAATTAATAAAATCAGATTTATCATGATGAAAAATGATAAAGTATTTTCTACAATTTTCAGTAATTTCCCATAGTATAATGTATATTTCATATCATTTTAATACAACGTATTTGTATTATGTTTCCTAAAGAGTCCTCTCTACAAAAAGATTTTAGGTTTTCCAAAAATTTCTCCGTAAACTATTGGGTCGTTCGGAAAGTCGCGTCCGTTTGGGAAAATCCATTAGTACCTGAAAATTCTGTCCATTAAATACTAAACATCATGTATCGGAAACAATATAATAATTCAATCATAGAATTTTTCGGTACGAATTAATTTTTCCAAACGAACACAACTTTCTGAAAGACCCAATGTTGACAATTTTTTATTTAAGTAAAAAAAAATGTATTATGTACTTAAACAATAAGAATTCTTGAAAAGTTAAACTATATATTTTTTAATATTTTCCAATGAATAGTTTCGATTCCACTTATTAGTATCCAGCTGCCATCATATTAAACAAGTTGGAAACTGCAAGTCAGACGTAGCAAATGAGATGCGTTCGTACTATAACGAAGTTTTTAAAATATACAGTACTTCGAATAAAATACAGTATCCGAATTTTTTCGTGTGTCCATGTAAATACTAAAGGTTTTCTATAATACAGGAATTAACTTGTAGCAAACCTCAGCAACGTATATAAATTTCATAAAATGGAAATATATAAATATAATTAAAACGCACCCCAAAAAAATTTCCCCTATACCATCATGTAATGAAATACTTTAGTATGGCCCTGTATATTAATAAAAAATATTCTTTGCATCACAGAATGTACATTTTAGTATATATTTCATACATGCATATGAATTGTAATTATGTTCGACAGAGTATAAAATCATTAAAATGGACTTGAAACTACTTTTATCCCATTGGCCGTAGTATAACGGAATAATTTTGATTGGCCTGTAATTAAATTATTCATCCGATTTTCTCAAAATTTGAAATGACTTGATAAAATTATTCAACATTTATATATTTGAATTTTCAAGTGATTCGGTTAAGTGGTTTTTGCTCTGTTGTATGCGGACAAACGGACGGACTGAACGTCATTACAAACCCACCTAAAATTACAAAATGACAGTTTTCAGTTCTGTAAGAAAATATCAAAGCTTAAGCATCCACAACAGTGACTGAAAAAGACCCGGATGATAATGTAAAGTCTATGGGAGAGTTCTTTTCAAATATTTCGCTCAAATTTTAATATTTTTAAAAGACTTTTTTTTGCATAGGATAGCTGAGGACGATCTACAACCGGCCTAGATTTTACTTTTTTGATTTTGCTTATATATTTTTTATATTATGATAGTTTCAATTTCAGAACCGGCTGAAACCGGTTATGAAATTTAAAGTATTTTTTTTTTTTTTAATCCGAAACCAAAATCGAAAAAGTAAAAACTAGGCCAGCTGTAGATCGTGTTCTGCTATCCTATGCAAAAAATCATGAAAAAATATTAAAATTTGAGCGAGATATTAGAAAAGAACGCTCCCATAGACTTTACATTATCATACGGGTCTTTTTCTGTGACTAGTGGTTGCGTCTTAAGAGATGTAAGCAGAAGTACAATTTGTCAGAGGGATTTTCCAAATTTTTTATTTAAACTCAAATTTGGAACCTCATATCAGATGCAGGGAAGCGAGGGAATAAAAAAATAAATTAGATGTATTATATCCTTACCTAGTAAACAGTTGCCCCACGCTAGAATAGTCAGTCCGAGGATTGATTCGCTTAAATTGAAAGCAACTCCAACAGCCTAATAAAAATAAAAAAAAAATAAAACAGATTATTACTTTCATAAATATTACTACACATTATGTATAAACAGGTAAAGCTATAGCTGCCAAAATTCATGCTATTTTAGTACCGCTAAAATTTCAAGGAACGTTTTCCACCTATTAACCTATTTAATCTGCAAAACGTGCACTTAACCGCTTCTGAATGTTTGAACTTCTCTGATTCTTGTTTTTCTTTGCATACAATAAATTGAAAATGTGGGATAAACACCACTTTTTTAAGCCAAAATATTCGTAATGTATAGTCTAAACATTTCTGCAATTAAATAGTAAGAAAGTGTTACTAAAAAATAGTGGTGTCAAAAAGCTTTAAGTGATGGATCAATGAAACAGTTCTTGCTCGTATGTCGTACGGGCAAATCGTTAAGACGTGGTATAAGCCAAACAAGAATTCAACTTTTAGTTGTAAAACAAAAGTCCAAAGTTGGCAACTATTTTAAAAGTGTGACGTCATCAATAATCGACCGACTTCTCACTAGTGTTGGAATTCATTCTGTAAAAATTTGAATAGGAATTTCCTTTTATTTTATATGTGGTATATTTATCATCTTGTCAAAGAATAATAGCTATTTAAACTTAATGGCGAGAATTCGGGATCCTATATAAGAATTCAGGCCGATGCGCAATGCCACAGTGTTGCCTCATCTCCCTGATTTTTTATTGAGAAGGGGGGGGGGTGAACATTCTCACCAGTAAGCTTAAAGAGTTATTATTTTTTTATATGACAAGTATTCCAGAAGTAAAATAAAAGAAATTTACTACTGTAATTTCCTGCGTATAATCCGCGGATCAATTCTTTTTCGACCCAGAAATTTTATTTAGTAATCGAAGTCAAATATTTACTGCGATCTAGGAAGTTACATTTTTGGGTTAATAAATTTCTGGGTCAAAAATGATTGTTTGATCCGCGGATTATACGCAGGAAATTACGGTACTCAAAATTTCCCGGTATGAAATCCAACGCTAGTGAAAAGTCGGTTGATTACTGATGACGACATATCTCGTGATGCAAGGCTAATGAAAAAGACAGGCTACCACGATGCATTCCTATTATGATTTGTTACAGACTGCTGGAGTCACGTGATCCACGAATGCACCAATAAAGGTGTACGAACAGAGCATACTACGTCATTTTAGCGGTCTGTAAAAAAAGATAACTAGGATGCACTGCTGCGGTAATCTGTCTTTTTCGTTAGCTTCGTCGTGACGCAAGACTAACGACAAAGAAAGGTTACCGGGGATCTTTATGCATGTTTTTTTTTTACAAACCGTTGGAATCACATGCTGCTCGAGTACACCAATGCATGTGTACGAAAAGAGTATTACGTCACTCTCGCGATCTATAGAAAATGCATGTGGAATGCATTGCGGTGGCCTGGCTTTTTTGTTAGCCTCGTTGTGATCTCTGGTCTAGTATTTCGATGGCTGCTGACTGATGCAGAAACGAAAAAGGGTTTTAGTGTTACGTTACCACTATTTCCGATTAATAACATATACCTTGATTTTCCGCGTATACGCCACAGTTTAGTAAAGTCTTTTTCAAACCAGAAATTTTTTTCAAAAAAAAGAAGTCAAATGCGTGCTAAGCACATACAAGAAACATTTTTTTTTAATAAATTCTGATACGAAATCGAGTTATTCAAGGTGCGGCGTTTACTCGCGAAATTATGGTAATTCTTTCTAAAGGTAACATTCATGAAAATTTATAAATTTTGTGGATATATTCATTTATCATTATATTTTTATTATGAGTAGCAACGTTAGAAAAAAAATATTGTTCAAAAGTTCAAAATAGGTGGTTTTCAAAGTGCACGAGTAAAGTGTACTTAAACATATGCCAAAGTGTGCTCAAATAGTTTTATGTTTTTGTTCATTTTACCAAAATCCAATTTGCTATCCTGCTATTAAACAACATTAACTCAAGAGAGAACAACAATCAATTTAACTCTAGAATAATTTCTTCTGTAAATCTGACAGCTGCTGGTACTAAAGGGACGATTAGAGGATCTCTTCATTACTGAAGCAACTTAACCCTTTAAGCAGCCTATCCGGGTTTTTCCGTCATGTAACTTTCAGAAACAATAGCTGATTTAATACAAAATCATTATTAAAATTAATTTTTTGAAGTGAAGAAGATAAATAAATAAGTAAGTTTGTAAAATAAAAAATTCATTCCAATTTCTTTTGTAGTTATTATTTTATGAATTGTTAAACATGAATGGAATATTTTGCAGGCCACTTAAAGGGTTGAAAACATTCGCGATCTTAGATTAACCCTGACAATTTAGCATTTTCTTTTAGATAGCATAAGAGTTTCGGAACACATAAACCTGAGAGTGACAATTAAAATACCCTAGAGACAAACAAACGGAATTTTCTCAAATAGACATTTATTAGAAATAGTGCTTTTATATAGTCTTTCAATTAAACCCTTAATGGTCGCATTAAATTACAGTTTAAAAATTCAAATTCATTACTGCCACTACTTTTTTGAAAAAAGCACCCATCATTAATTACAAGTAAAATGATACCAGAATAAAACCAATTACACTATTTTATAAAACTGGTGGGAATCAAACAAGTCTGAATAAAAGCCGTGAAGCTTGCAGCTCGTGAATGTCTCGGGCGCGACGATTAAGTGGTTAAGAGAAGGTACACCTTTTAAATTTAGTACTGCATATATATTTAAAATAATAGACAAATGAAGTATGAAAGTTTTTGTGGTAGTTATACGAAAGAATATGGGTAACCGTAATTTTGTCTAAATTTAGAAATTTACTATTTTTTAAAAGTTTAAATTCAATCGCAATTTAACCCTTTATGAGAACGTGGAAAGAATGCGTCCCACTTAATTTTTATTCCCAAGAGCTACAATAGTTGTTAGCTTAACCACAATTCAATGCGCTATCCTTCTATTTAAACAACATTAACTCAAGAGAGAACAACAATCAGTTTAACTCTAGAATAATTTCTTTTGAGAATCTGACAGCTGCTGGTACTAAAGGAACGGTTAGACGATCTCTTCATTACTGCAGCACCTTAATGAAAACATTCGAGATCTTAGATTAACCCTGACAGTTTGGCATTTCCTTTTGGCATAGATGTCAACCTCCGGCTTTTTATCAATCAAAGAAACATACTTTGAACTAGAAATTTATTTAGTGAGCAATAGCCAATATATTGCAAGTTAGAACAATATTTAATACAATATACATTTAATTAAAACAATTTTCCGGTTCTAAGTAAGTTTACTTGATTTATAAAAAGCCGGAGGTTGGCAAGTATGTTTGGGGTAACATGAGAGTTTCGGAACACATAAACCTGAGAGTAACAATTCACAATACCCTAGAGACAAATAAACAGAATTTTCTCAATTTTAACATTAATTAGAAATATTGCTTTTATATAATCTTTCAATTAAGAGAAGATATACCTTTTAAATTTATTACTGCTTGTATATTTAAAATAATAGACAAATGAAATATGAAAGTTCTTGTGGCAGTTCTACGAAGAAATTTAGTATTTCGATGACAGCGGATTGATGCATAAACGAAAAAGTGTTCCATTGTTACATTAACACTGTTTCCGAATAATAACATATAATTCATGCTAAAAATAAAATTCATGAAAATTTATAAATCATACGGTCAATGTCATTTATTTATCATTATATTTTTATTATGAGTAGAAACGTTAGAAAAAAAATTATTGTTCAAAAGTTCAAAATAGGCGATTTTCAAAGTTTACTGGTAAAGTGTACATATACTTATGTCAAAGGGAACTCAAATATTTTAATGTTTTTGTTAGCTTAACCAAAATCCAATTTACTATCCTTCTATTAAGCAACATTAACTGAGGAAAGAACAACAATTAATTTAACTCTAGAATAATTTCTTTTGTGAATCTCACAGCTGCTGGTACTAAGGGGGTGGTTAGAGAATCTCTTCATTACTGCAGCACCTTAATGAAAACATCCGAGATCTTAGATTAACCCTGGCAGTTTGGCATTTCCTTTTGGATAACATGAGAGTTTCGGAACACATAAACCTAAGAGTGACAATTCACATACCCTGGAGATCGGAATTTTCTCGAATAAACATTAATTAGAAGTAATGCTTTTATATCAGGGTTCTCACAATCTTACCACTAAAATTTAACAGTATATTCAAAGTATTTTACTGAAGAATAACATACCGGAGTTTGAGAGAAAATGTGGTGGTTAGGAATTTTTTTCCATTAAAATTAACCCATTAGTGCCTAGCGTTCCATTTTTGGGATAGTTTAAAAAAATTCAATTAAGTGCTTATCACTCCAGTAAAAAGGAGAATAAATAATTACTTTCTTTATCGAGACAAATTCCCTGATAAATTAAGATAAAAGTTATTCTTATTTTAAAAATGGTGGGAAAATTCAAAATTGAATTTTACTAAATTCAAGAAAATAATTCAGGCATTAATGGGTTTAATATAAATTTTCTTATAATTAATAGTGTTATGAGAGTCCTAAAAAAATATAAGGTTTGTGCGAACCCTGATATAGTCTTTCAATTAAAAGAAGATATACGTTTTAAATTTATTACTGCATATATATTTAAAATAATAGACAAATGAAGTATGAAAGTTTTGGTAGTAGTTATACGAAGGAATATGGGTAAAGTGTACTTAAACTTATCTCAAAGTGTGCTCAAATATTTTAATGTTTTTGTTAGCTTAACCAAAATTCAATGTGCTATCTTTCTATTAAACAACATGAACTCAAGCGAGAACAACAATCAGTTTAACTCTAGAATAATTTCTTTTGAGAATCTGACAGCTGCTGGTACTAAAGGAACGGTTAGAGGATCTCTTCATTACTGCAGCACCTTAATGAAAACATTCGAGATCTTAGATTAACCCTGACAGTTTGGCATTTCCTTTTGGATAACATGAAAGTTTCGGAACACATAAACCTAAGAGTGACAATTCACATACCCTAGAGACATATAAACAGAATTTTCTCAGATAAACATTAATTAGAAATAGTGCTTTAATATATCTTTCAATTAAAAGCAGACATGGCTTTTAAATTTAATGCTGCATAGTACTTAAAATAATAGACAAATAAAGTATGAGAGTTTTTGTTGTAGTTATACGAAGGAATATGGGTAACCGTACTTTTGTCTAAATTTAGAAATTTAATATTTTATGAAAATTTAAATTCAGTCGCAATTTAACCCTTTACGGCATACTGTGCCCGGTCTGGGATACCTAATTTTAATTCCAAACTTACAATCGGCACCAGTAATATTTTACTAAAATTTTGCTTTTACAATAAAAGCTTAAATTAGGGGTTTCAAAATATCGAAAAAATTCGTTTGTGAATTCCGGTGTCAGTCGATGATTTCTCATTCTACTAACAGATTTTACCCGTGCCGGAAAGGGTTAACCCTTTATGCGAACGTAGAAAGTATAAGTCCCACTTAATTTTAATCCCCAAAAGCTACAGTGGTTGTTAGCTTAGCCAAAATTCAATGTGCTATCCTTCTATAAAACAACATTAACTCATGAGAGAACAACAATCAATTTAACTCTAGAATAATTTCTTTTGCGAATCTGGCAGCTGCTGGTACTAAAGAGGAGGTTAGAGGATTTCTTCATTACTGCAGCAGCTTAATGAAAGCATTCGAGATCTTAGATTTACCCTGAAAGTTTGTTATTTCTTTTTGGATAACATGAGAGTTTCGGAACACATAAATCTAAGAGTGGCAATTCATATATACCCTAGAGACAATTAATCGGAATTTTCTCAAATAAACATTAATAAGAAATAGTGCTAAACAATTTATAAAATCCATTAGATTTTTTAACTTTCCTACCCTGTTCGAATTTTACTTAATTTTGATAAAAACATTTCACACCAGAATTGTTATTTAAAATGTTTAAATATATTTAATTGACTTGTTTATCTGAATCTATTATTTAACTTTCTTTATGAAAAAAGTTCTGGTTCGAATTGTATAAAACAAATTATAGTTATGGGTCGATTAGACCCATTCAGGATAGGAAGGTTAAATCAATAGATTTTAAGAACTTTACCTTTTATATAAACATTTTAATAAAAATTTTATAGAAAATAATACCTAAGTTATGGTTAGTATTAATGAATAAATTCATCGTGAAAGCTTGAATGGGATTAACCAAGTTGGAAATTATTTTTAGATCATGACATATTTTAATATATTTTTTTTTTACAATAGAGCGCGTGGTTTTTTATTCTTTATATCTCATTGTCGTGTGTCATTTGTATTGACCGTGAAATGATTTGAATTATTTTTATTTTTATTATGACTATGCATCTTATTAGACGGATCCGAAACATGTCAAAATTATTTCTTTTTAATTTTGTAACACCTCTCTCAATTAATATAAATTTTTCTTAAAAGAAATAGTGCTTTTATACAGTTTTTCAATTAAGAGAAGATATACCTTTTAAATTTAGTACTGCATATATATTTAAAATAATAAACAAATGAAGTATGAAAGTTTTTGTGGTAGTCATATGAAGGAATATGGGTAACCGTAATTTTGTATAAATTTAGAAATTTATTATTTTATAAAAGTTTAAATTCAATAGCAATTTAACCTTTATAAGAACGTTGAAAGTATACGTCCCACTTAATTTTAATTACCAAAAGCTATAATGGTACTAGAGTTTTAAAAAAATGCCTTTTTAATGTACTCGAAAATAAAACCTTTAACTGTTTTGGAACAAATTTGTCCTTAAAAGTTAATATCACCCATTTATTCCAAGATTTTAGCAATTCAAGGAATATTCCTTAGGAAGTGGTTCATTTTGGTACACCTAATTTTCATTTTTAAATGTTGCATTGGCGTCAGAATATTAACCCATTCGTGTCCACCACCTTTTGCGCAAATTTTATCCTATTTTAAAAGGAATTAAGTTCATTAATTACGAAAATGTTTCAATTAAATAAAATAAAGATTGCTGTTCTTTTTTACCGGTGTCAAAAACAGTGCTACATGCACCTTTTGAAGCTTCCCTAAAAAGGGACGCTAGGCACTGATGGGTTAAAATGAATTTTTTTCATTTTTTAAGTATGTGAAAAAAAAGCTTTTGCTTATTTTGAAATAAATATGGTTTTGAATTCTGGTATTAATTCCTCATTCTTGCATTTCACAATTAGAAGTAACTTGCCCTTCAAAGAATTAATGTGAGTAAATTTATTTTAAAATGCGGTCCTTATTTCTATTAAAAAAAAAAAAAAAAAGCAGAACTGTTGCAAAGAAAGTTTTGTCAAAAAAAAGGAAAAGAAAAAAGAAAGAAAGAAAGAAAAAAGATTATTGTACACGTCTAATTATGGACGCTCAAAACGCTTTCTGTGTGTCATTTAGATTTTACGGTTTTTATACAAAGTTTTATTATTTCATTATATAAAAAGCATGCTTAAATTTTTTAATGTTTTTGTCAGTTTGCCTCAAATGCAGCGTGCTCTTATTCTATATAATAATGTTAATTTTAAACGGAAAAACAACAATTTTTCACTTCATCGCATTGTTTTTTTAATTATTAATTTTATGAGTGAAATCTGAGAACTATAGATACTAAAAAATGCTTAGAGAATATCTTCATTACGGTTGTATCTTAATGTAAACAATCATGATCCTACAATATCCCCGAGAGTTTGACATTTTCTTTTTCATAACAAGAATCTTTTCAAACTGATAAACCGAAGACTGACAATTTTCTTAATTTAAAGACAAGTAAAGTTAATTTTCTAAAAGAAACGTTCTTTAAGAAAATATCTAAGGCTGTTTCCATGAGATCATGTACTGTAATTCACTTTTTTTCTATTTTCAGTTACCAGTAAATTAAATCGGAAAAAGTAACTTATTTTATCGGAGATATCTCATTAATTATAAAAAGCCAAGCAAACTCTTTAAAAATAACGGTGACCAACAATCTCAACAGCTGTCAGCAACGGTACTGTCAGACAAAAACTCATGAAATTACACCATAATAGTTATACTTTTGTCTAGATTTCAAAAATTGGCATATGTTGAAAAGTATAAAATTTAATGCATTTTAAATTTATTTATCATTTCTTTTGACATGAAAACATAAAATTATTTTAAAATACATATCTTATAACGATAAACAGCAGAAATGTCGCAAATATTTTTTACCGAAATGCCAAAAAAAAAGAATTTTCAAAGTGTAAAATTACTCGTGTACTCGTGTATGTCAAATTTATAACTAGTTCCTTTATTTCGTTTTAATTAAAATGCAACTTTAACCCTTTGAGCTCCGATGATTGAATTTTCTACCACATAATTTTAATTTCGAAATATTAGAGTGGCACTGGAATATACGACTAAATTTATTTGAAAAAGTTTAATGCATATTTTTTCAAGTTTATTGTAAACCGATTTTTTTCTTTGTAAAATACTGGTGCTAATGTGACACTTCGAATGTTGAAGAAATTTACCCTTTAGAGCTCAAAGGATTATGAGGCCCTTTGGACTCCGGCGTCTATACACACATTTTATTTGCGTTGCACCCCTTTTCTAAAAGAAGTTCCCTCCAAGCGTACAGTTTCAATAATGCTTTGATTAAATAAGGCAAATTTTATTTTTCTTTATTACTGGTACGAAAAACAAATTTTACAAGAAAATATGGTGTCACAGCAGCAGGGATAACGGAGTGCAAACGGTTAATCTTGCTAAAAATCTAATTCGTAAAAATGAAATAATAATAATAATATAATTTATCATTATATTCTGATAAAAATAGAAACTTTCAAAACAAATTATTGTCAAAACTCAAAAAGCCGAAAATTCGCGATTGCCAAAATGTACAACCAAAGTGTATTTAAACTTACGCCAATGTATGCTCTAATATTTTAACATTTCAGATAGTTTAACTAACATGTATCCTGCTATTCAACTATTAAGACTTTAACTCAAGAAGAAACAACATTCCTTTTAACTCCAGAATAATTTCATTGGAAATTATTTCGAATGGTTGAAATCTGAGAGCTTCTGAATACTTAAAGAATGGCTGAAGAATCTTTTCATTACAGCTGCCCCCCCTCCCTACCTTAATGAAACAATCGAGATGTTAAAATAACCCTGACAGTTTGATGTTCCTTTTAGATAAGGTGAGACCTTCTGAATAGATAAACTTTGGAGTGACAATTTTCAGAGACTAGAGTCAAATAAAATGAATTTTCTCAAATAAACATTACTTTGAGATCGTGTGTATAGAGTGTTTAAACTAGAAAAGATATTTTTGTTTATATAAATGGTTTTTAAAATGTCAAAAAGATGCGGGTGATGTACAGAATGAATGATGTTCCTACTCCGATGAATCTTTCTTAACCCTTTCCGGCGCAGACAAATTCTGTTCGTAAAATGAGAAATTGTTGACTGACACCGGAATTTACAAAAGACTTTTTTAGATTTTAAGGATTCCCTGATTAAAGCTGTCATTGTAAAAGTAAAATTTTACTAAAATATTATTGGTGCCGTTTGTAAGATTGGGATTAAAATTAGATGTTGCCGGAGTGGTAACACTGCGCCGGAAAGGGTTAAATGCGCTAAAAGATAGTGTCAAACTTTTTTATATCAATTCAATCAATTATTACCAGAAATTTTGTAAACATAAAAAAAGCTAGTTGCTATCCCACATTGTATTTTTAACAAAAAAAGAGTTTTTATGTTACGTTGTTCTCAAATTTATTCTAATTAAAATATATTTTTCGCATGCAAAATATCTGGTCGAAATTTAATTTAAACTAGCGAGCTACGCCCGCTAGCTGGGCCACCTTTTCCAAACGAACCTCGGTATTAAGCAGTATATAATAAGCAAAAAAATTCATTTAATAAGAAAGTCTTGGTGTTCGAATCCTCAAGCACAAAAAAAAAGTAAATTAAAGAGCCATGGTCCTGTTAAAAATATGTGATTTCGCATGGTGGGCCACGTACACTTGAAAAAAAAAGATTGTGGATCGAAGCCATGGTCGCTTCGCGCCCATAGTCCCGTTAAAAATATTTGGTTTTGCACGGTGGGCACTAAGCGCCCATAAGACATTTTTTCGTATTTTTTAGTTCATCAGAAGCAGATTTTTACGCAGATTCTGAATATGTAATCAGTTTTTTCTACTTTAAAAACTGTCTGCATGATGGTTTAAGAAAAAACGCGCAAAAAAGGGAGAAAAAGAGGTTTTCGACTGCTTCTTCTTTTAGCCAAAGGGGAAAAGTTCAGGTTCTTCACCGCAAGGTGGCGCAGTGTTCCGCCTCAGAGCTCCGTTTGAGCACCGTTTGGGATTTGAGACATTTTTCGTTCCGATTCCCAAGGGGTTTTTAATTCATAACTTTTTTAATTTTGGTCCCACGGTCTCGAAAATGCCCGAAATGACTTCCCCGGAATTTTTCCAGTCGAAAGACACCTCTCGCAACTTCCAACTCGCCCGCGTTGCGAAGTTTAATCGGCTTCAAGCAGACAGAGGCGCACGGATTTTATTAGTATAGATAAAAGTTCGGCTGATCATCCATTCTACTCATTGCTACCGTAATTTCCGGCGTATAACTCGCGGATCAGACAATCATTTTTCGACCCAGAAACTCTTTAAAACGAAATATAACTTATTAGATCGCCGTAAATATTTGCCTTCAATCACTAAATAGGATTTCTGGGTCCAAAAATGATTGTCTGATCTGCGGATTATACACCGGAAATTATGGTAATTGTACTAAACGGTTTTTTTTTCAACCATTACAGTGACGTAACCAGGGTGGGCGCACAAGCGCTCTGAATAGTGGTATTTTTTTAAAGTTCTGTTTGGCTTATCTAACCAGAAAATTATCTGCTATAAATCAAGGATAAGAAAATCGTACAATATTACCGTGATTTCCGGTGTATAATCCGCTGATCAAACAATACTTTTTGGGCCCAGAAATCATATTCCCACCGATAACTGCCCCACCAGTGCCCGAGAGGTTCTGACCTCAAACTGGTAGACGGTAGGTGCTGGGTTCGAACCCAATCGCGACCGTCGGCCTAACCGTTCGGAGTTTTCCGTGGTTTTCTTCGAACCTTGCGTAAATACGGGTTAGGTTCCCTTAGAAAGACCCCCACGGAGGGCAACCCACCCCTTAGGGCCCATGTCCCATAGCGTAGATAATTGGCCGACATACATACAAAACAAACAAACAAACATTGACAGATAACAAATATTTACGGCGATCTCTATTAATCCTTGGCACTCCGTTTTCCCCGCTGCGGAAACATCATCTTTCCTTGCAAAATTCGTTTTTGTCACCAGTAATAAAGGAAAATAAAATTTGCCTTATTTAATCAGAGCATTTTTGAAATTGTTTACTTGAAGGAAACTTCTTTTAAAAAAGTGGTGTTGGCCAAATAAAATTTGTGTAAAAGACGCCGAAGTCCGAAGGGTTAAGTTACATTTCACTTTTAAAAATTTCTGGGTCGAAAAATGATTGTTTGATCCACGGATTATACGCCAGAAATTACGGGGCACCCACCCTGGTTACACCCCTGCATTAAAAGTAAAATGATACTCACTTGAAGTAACACAACTATTTCATTAGCTATACAGTAAATCCAAACGACAGCAACTCCAAAGCCAATGTATGCAAACGCAGTATGAAATCGAGGAGTAACTTCGGGTACAGTAAAATAATAAATAACTCCTGCTAATATAGCACCAAATATTCCAACTAGAACTCCTGCTGGAAGTACTCCGCCAATCATAACTGTACCATCTGCGAAATTAAGATGAAAATATTGTTATTAAATCTTATTTTAGCATTTATACAAAGGATACAAAATAGAATTCATACAAAATACAGACTTTATACAAAAATAACATGAATTTGTGTACAGCATATTAACCCTTTGAGCTCTGATGGGCGAATGTCTCCCCACTTAATTTTAATCTTCAAATGTCACAATGTCATTGAAATATTCGAACAAATTTATTTGAAAAGAAATTAATGGAGTGAACCTGTGAAATCGAATCTATTGTTTGCAAAATACTGATGCCAATGTGGTATTTGGGTATTTTGAAGAAATCCATCCCACCTACCAGAGCTGTAACTGTTAACATTTTATACAGAAATACACAATATACTAATATAAACAGACGCAGTACGAAATTCAAAGTAATTACAAGTAATTGGAGTACATCCGTGCGGTTTGTTTACTTCTGCCTATGTCAGAAATTTTTACTAAAATAAATAAAATACATAGCTCAAAGTTTAGCCATGAGATGACACTGTGGCTGAAAAACGAAAAGGGACAAAGCATCAAATATAGAAACCAAAGGCAAAAGCGTCTAAATGGCAGGCGCCCTTTAACCCTTTAACTGACAAAACATTCTCATTGATAAGATGTTTAAATAAATGAATGACACCGGTAATTGCGAATAAATACATTTATAAATAAGAAAAGTGATTTTTCACATACATAAGAAAATGAATTTTTAATTATTTTTTTTTTCAAAACCTTTTTATTTTTGTTTCGAGCAGCGGGGCCTTCTTTTTCAATAACTAATCCACACATTTCCATTATCTTTCAATTAAAATGAAAATAATCGTTTTTCATAAGCTTTAATCACCGAGAAGTATAATCGTGGATGGTTATTATTGTTATTATTGTTATTATTATTATTATTCGAGATCGCAAAACATTAAAAAATGAGCGAAAAATATGTCCTTATTTGGTAAAACAGTGATTTTGTGATAAAAGTTAACATTTTAAAAGTAAATATTTGTATAAGCTCCGTGTTTTAGTAGCTTGAGACTGGAGAAAAATGGCCACCCGATTGTTAGTTCACGGTGCGTATCTACAAGCAATCTCCGTCACTCAAGATGTATTATTATTTTTCTACGGATAAAAGTTAAATATTCAACTGAAATATCAATAAATAAAATTTTAAAAAGCCTTTTTTTCCATTGTAACCATAAACAAATGATAAAAATCACGTGAATTTTAAACCACAATAAGGGTTGTATACATTAGTTATTACAAACAGTCTGCCACAACAATTTCAGTTTAGAAACTTACTATTTAATATTTAAGTCTCACAATTTGTTGTCACAACATTTAACCATATATTTATTTCTTCAAGTAAATTTGACAATAAATTCTGCTAAAGAAACTACTACCTTCCCTTGGAACAAAATAACGAAAATAAGCTTAAATTATGCATTAACTCGGAACATTTTTGGCTAAATGAAATAGTTCATACCTTTCGAAAAGAGCGTGACATTAAAATTACATGATTTTCGAAAGTGAGTTTTATTGCTGTCATGCATAAAAAATAAATAAACGTTTTCCTTCGTGAATACGTTTGTTTCAAAAGAGTAACTAATTAAATGCTAGAAATCTTTTTTTTTTTTTTTTTTTTTTTTTTTATGAATCACGTTTTAGATGGCTTTTTAGATAATGTCATTGATGAAATATTTTTAAATAATCAAATTATAAAATTGTAAAGATTTTTTTGTAGTGAAATTTTTTTGTGAATAATTTAAAATCAAATTTCAAAGTTTAGATGTTATTTGCATTATTATTATTTCACTGCTAAAAACTATAAAAAAAATCTCTATGAATTTGGCCTAGATAATAACAAACGATTTTTGAAAAAGAAAATACATTCAGTTTTCAGTTATGAGCTTAATACAGTAAAATCTCGTTACCACGAACCATTGGAAACTTTGATTAAATTCGACATGGCGATTTTTTTAAATATTGTTTATAAGTAAATATCTTTGTAATAAAATATACGGGAATGCGATTTTTTAATAATTCAAATAATTTTCGTTAAACTGGAAAATTCGCTAAAGTAACTTCCATTGTAACAAGATTCTACTTTATACAAAAAATGCGTTTAAGAAAAAAAATAAATAATATTTGTTAAATTGAAAAACTCGTTAAAGTGAGTTCCATTGTAACAAGATTCTACTATATACAAAAATGCGATTTTTTTTAAATCAAATTAAATAGTATTCGTTAAACTGCAAAACTAGTTAAGGTGGCTTTGGTTGTAACAGGATTCTACTGTATAAAAGAAATGACATCTATATGCAATATTTCATTATTGCATAAAAAATACGATTGCGCTGTAAAATAATCTAAATTTCATGATTTATATTTGGCAATAGTGTGATATATTTGAAAAGTAATTTCTAAAAATTATACAATATCGTCTTTAATTACATAACATATTATGTAAAAACAAACTTTAACACCTTAAAAAATCCCGAATTATTATTGTTGCTATTATTAAGTTAAAGCACGAAAAAATTCTCTTTGTTTTTCTCATTTCACCACAAAATAGAGAAAATTACCTCTTTGAAGTTCGTATTATCTGAAATACTCCAATGTGAAGCTCATCTCGTCAAATCACGGGACAGTTCCGGTAACTGTGTGCGCAGGTATTTTTCGTATCCGAATCTGAATTTTTACTTTTATCCTTTTACCTTCAAAACACGAATAAAGCACGAAAACTCTCCGCATTTTTTTAATCTGTTATGTATGTCCCATTTCTTCCGCATATCTGGAAGAAGACTAACAAAATTTTCAAATTGTCTGAAAATTAACCCATTAAAGCACAGCAGTACAATATGGTACCAGAAAAAATACAACAATTTTCTTGTTTTAATATCTCTGTTTTTGAATGAAAGCAATATCATTATTTGATGACCTAAACTTTGTGATAAAATCAGATAAAAACCCCTATGAAGAGATAAAAAACTTCTTAAACACCTCATAAAAAACTGTGTATTTCTTTAACATGTGCAAAGAAGATGTGTTCTACAATAAAAACAGCGGCACGACTGAAATGAAAAGGTGAGGAAGGGATCAAGCTGAAGGAACAGCTAATAGGAAAGCAGAAGGCAACATCCAATCACGGAAAAACGACAAAGAAGTCGACCACAAGTAAGGTGGAGTGACGAAATCAGAAAAGTGACCGGTGTAAATTGGATGACGAACGCACTAGACAGGAAACATTTGAAAAATAGGGGGGATACCTACATCCAGCACCGGATGGAAAGCTTTTGATTATGATGATGTTGATGATGTATATGTACAGTTATACACGCACATACACACATATGCGCGAGTAAAATTTTGCGTTAATACAATTGATATAACTGTGAGACAGACAGACACATGAGTGATTTTATAGTGGCTTCGGTTTCACATTTTATGAACTGAATTCTTAAATCTATCAAATATTTACTTTCCGAAACAAATTCAGCCTATGTCATTTAATTTTCCAATAAATAAATAAATGAATAAATTCATGGGAATTAAATTTAAGTACTCACTATTTCCAGAGAAAATAAACATAGCCTAATGTGAAATATTTGCAATACCACCGCTTCAAATTGCGGCTTTTATCCGAGCATCCAGTTAAACTAATCTTAATTTATCGAGTTAAAATTTTATTTTTTTTCTTTTATGATTAACTATATGAATTGTAAACAAAATCAAGTGATGAAACTTGACACAATTTTTTAAATTTAAATTTTAGAATTTATGAAAAAAGTGGAGTATTTTATATATGTTATAACTCGAAATATTATTTATAGAATTTCAATTTATTTTCATTTAAATGACTAAAATATATAAGTTTTATTCTTGTTTCAGAATTTTTTTAAATATTAGTTTATATAAAAATTAAAAATAGTTAAAGTAAAAAAATAAATAAATAAATCATTTAACTTAAAAAAAACAATATTTTCAAAAGTAAATATTTTGATTTTTAAACTTGCTGAATCAAAATTAAAGTAAAACAATTGAAAAATACGTATTCCAAGTTTGAACCATTTATCTCCAATGATTTTTGACTTATAAAATTTAAACGGTAGACATGGCAAAAAAAAAACCCACCGTGAAGAAAAACGCATTTTCATATGAAGCCATTTCCATTACAACCATTGCTTGAGAGCTAAATTTTGAAAATTATCCAATTATCCAAATCCTTTTCCAATTATGATTGAAACATGATTAAAATGTAATTTTAAACCAAAATAATAATAATAATAATAATGCTTTTTTTTTTCTTTTAACAAAAAATTTGAAAATTTTTGTGTCTTATTAGACTTCTTTACGCGTATAATATATTTTCGAAATCATTTTAAATCAAAATTTAGTAAATTAATGAATTTGTAATTAAAAAATTATATTATTTAATACAATTTTAACGCAATTTTATGCATAAGTTAAACATTAATTTGAGATTCTAAACCATTAATACGGTTTAAATAAATATGACAGGAAAAACTACCGTAATTTCGGGTGTATAAGCCGCGGATCAAACAATTCTTTTTGGACCCAGAAATCTTATTTAGTGATTGTAGACACATATTTACGGCGATCTAACTAGTTATATTTGTTTCTTAAAAACTTCTGGGTCGAAAAAGAATTGTTTGATCTGCGGCTTATACACCCGAAAATACGGTAATTGTATCAAAAGAAAAAAAAATAACCAGTAGAAATCTGAATTTGATTCATCAGTATAATTCCCTACTCAACTAAAAATATGCAATGAATTTTGAAATATTTTTTTTTCTTTTGAAAATTATGAGTTAATTTAAATTTATTGAGTTGAATTATTAGTATTATTTATAATTACCATCATCATTATTTATTATTATTATTGAATATCATCATTAATTCGATTATTGTTATTATTATTATTATTATTATTATTATTATAATTATTGAATATTAATACTAATTTTATTATTATTACTGTTAAAAATTATATTTTTTTATTAGTAGTAGTAGAAGTAGAGGCATAATTATAATTATTATTATTACTATTATTATTATTATTATTAGTAGTGGTAGTAGTGGTAGTAGTAGTAGTAGTAGTAGTAGTAGTAGTAGTAGTAGTAGTAGTAGTAGTTCTAATAGTAGCAGTAGTTGTAATAGCAATATTATGGTTGTTATTATTATTAGTAGTAGTTATAGTTGTAGAAGTAGTAGTAGAAGTAGTAATAAGAGTTATAGCAGTTGCAGTAGTAGTAGTAGATATATTTTTAGTAGAGCTATTTCTTATGTGTAACTATTATTATTTATTATACTTCTTACTATTATATATTTTTATTAATGATTTTTATTAATAATTTGAAAGTAGAATTAATTCGATAATTATGTTTAATATAAGTAAATTAAAATAAAAATATTTATTTAAGCTTGATATATTTATTTCATTTTTAGTGCAAAACATTTGTCCCAAATTTCTTACATGTTAAAAATTAAAAAACATTCTGAAAAATTATCTGCACAATAATACATTAGTTACTTATTTTAGCTTTAATCCTTACAGGCCCGGAGTAAATTTGTTTGAAATAATTAACTTACACTAGAGTTTTAAAACGAATTAATTAGAAAATAAGAAATTGCTTATTTTCAAGAATGTTAAAAAAAAGGAAAATTTTAACTACCGTAATTTCGGGTGTATAAGCCGCAGATAAAACAATTCTTTTTCGACCCAGAATTTTTTAAGAAACAAATATAACTAGTTAGATCACCGTAAATATTTGTCTTCAATCACTAAGTAACATTTCTGGGTCCAAAAAGAATTGTTTGATCCGTGGCTTATACACCCGAAATTACGGTAAATATTCTACGTGCCAGTAAAATAATAATTAGGTGTCCTTTTTTAAAGACACCGCAGGAATAATTCTGTTTGTAAATTGATGAAACAATAAACTGCTACCAGAATTTACAAACGAATTTATTGGAAAATAAAAAAAGTCTAGTTTTCCCGTAATTTAAAAAAGAAAAATCTTAATTAAATATTCTTGGTACAAGTAAGCATAAAATTGGGTTAATTTTTTGTGGATACCGCCCGCTAAAATTTAAACCTTTTAATTAATGAAAGAAAAATTATAATAAATACTTTTAACCCATTAGTGCCTAATGTCCCATTTTTGGGACAGATTAAAAAAAAAATCAAGCAAGCGCTTTTCACACCAGTAAAAAGGGAGAATAGAAAAATATGCAATGAGTCATAAGAGATAAATCGAGCTAAAAGTTATTCTTCTATTAAAAAGTGGTGGGAATTGCACAATTTAAATTTTAAGGAAGAAAATAATTCAGGCATTAATGGGTTAATGAGTGGCGTAGCGTATTGCGATGGGTAATCATTTTACTGCCAGTACTGTTATACAGAAAATTAAGTTTAATTTAACGTTATACGATTAAACAGTAAAATTTTCGCATACAATAATACTGGTAATAAAATGATTGAGCCTCACCCCCCCTCTCCCTAAAGCTACGTGGCAGCTATTGATGATGACACTTGATGATTTAATTTTTAACCTTTTCGACTCCGGCGTGTCTTACACAGATTTAATTCGTTCCGCAACAATTTTTCAAAAAAAGTTACTTTCAAATAAATAATATCAAAAAGGGGTTTAATTAAATAAGTAATATTTTCTTTTCTTTTATTACTGGTGCCAAAAACAAATTTTGCAGAAAAAAGTGAGATTCAGTCAAACTGGAGACACGAAAGCAAAGGGTTAATAAGCACTATATTGCGTGATTTTCGGCGTATAATTCGCGATTCTAATAAATATTTTTCGACCGAGAAATTTTATTGAGAATTTAAAGCCAAATATTTATTGCGATCAAAAAAGTTACACTTAATTTTAAAAAAATTCTGGGTCGGAAAATGATTGTTTGATCCGCCGATTATACAATCATTTTTCGACCCAAAATTTTTTTATATGTGATACCTATACTATTTGTATCAAAAATATACGTGTTAAAAATAAAAAACGTCTTACACTTGTTTGCAAATATTTTTTCTTTGTATATTGCTTCTCAGATACTATTTAAGGATTATTATAAAATACTATACTCCTATAAATGACACTGTTTTTTTTTTTAAATACTCTTGATTGATGAAATTTCAATAGAATTTATTTAGTAACAACTGATCAATGAAATCAGTCGAATTATATTTGCTAAGGGGAAAAAATAACAATAATAGTAATAGAATAAAGCTAACAGCATGTAACTTTGTTCTAAATTGCTTTCTTCTATTTTAGTTTTTTTTTTTTTTTTTTTTTTTTCTAATAAGAAACTATATTTAGTATTCTTATTTTTGCTTTGGAAAAAACGAAAATATGAATAATGTATTTGAGAAAAGTTTTCTGGGATGTTTTAATATGTATCAGAACTACGCCAATAGATGGCAGCACATAATATCGTCTTCAGTAAGAAGCTTAGCGACTACGTAAAAAGAACTATCTGGAATAAAGCACATTCCAATTTCATAAATATTCGAAAAAGACCGAAATAAAGTTACTTTACCATAAAGAGTAATTAAAAAATAACAATCAGAAAAAAACGACATTTTTATTAATTTGTAAGATTTCGTAACCTGAGAATGGTTTTCACTAATGGAAACTATAACTAAATTGGTAATTAAAGTAAACTCGATTGCCACTTTCTCTTATTACATTCACGTTTTCCATTTGAATTCAATCGTCAAGAGAAAGCAGAGAATTCTCATTGCTTATCCCTGCAATTTAAAATTTTATGAACCACGGTTTCTTTTTCTATCGAGATTTTGGAAAATAATAATAATAATATCCATTTTTCTCTTGTGAACTGAAATACTTGACACTAGAACCACCGGAAATTTGAGTCAAGTTTTATACAGTAGCGTAGCTATGTTTTTTGGCGCCCGGGGCCAGCAAGAAATTTTGCGCCCCCACCCCAATATAGATATATAACAATTTCTCTCAATTTGGCGCCCCTAGGCCTCGGCGCCCGGGGCGGATGCCCCCCTTGCCCCCCCCCCCCCCGTTAGCTACGCCACTGGTTTTATAAAAATATTTTACACCAGAATTTTCAATTAAAACAATTTAAGGTTATTTAACGGTTTTTCTTTCTTTTCCATAATTTTAACACTTTTCGCACTCGGGGTAAACACAGATTTTAGCGATCTCCTCCTATCTGGTCGCGCACAGTACAAGTTATCCATTTCATGTACACTAAAAATAAGTCATGTAATAATAATTAATACAAAAGCAAGAATTATGTAAACAACGCTCCACATGATTAAAATTAACTTGAGCTTTAAGAATCTACATTAGTTACTTGAAGAAACTGGAAAGCTAATGTTAAACTTATGGGAAGGTTCGATCTAAAATTTCTCGCATGCATAGAAATATTTTTAAATTATTTTTTTCATGCTTAGAATAGCTGATGTTGAAATCAAACGGGTTACTTTTTAGATTTTGATTGCAGATTAATTTTATACAGTTACTTCCATTTTCAACACTGGTTCCGAAACGTAAAAAAGTATAGCAACGCTAAATATTAATCTCAGTTATACTAAGAAAAAAAAAATATTTTAAAATGTTAAAATGCAAGCAAGAAATTGGAAAATAACACTTCCATGTGTTTAATATTAGAGTGCGAGTTTCTTTTTATTACACATGTATGGGTGATTCTCAAAATAGGGGACAATTTCAAAAGTGAAATCTTAAAAAAATTACTGTTAGCAAAATTTCTGAAAAAATAGGTGTTGTTAATATAGTATTAGGTATACTTTACAAGTAGTCAGCAGAGCTAAATATTTAAAAATTAACTTAAAAAAAATAATTAGTATTTTTTGAGCCGTGCTAATGGCAAAACAAATTGCATGGAATAAATATATTAAGAAATTTTTATTTTCTTCCTGTTTAAATATTTTTTTCTCTATATTTATTAGCCTTCCTTTTCAGCAAATGGTTTCCATTTTTACATATATACATATAAGGAGAATAAAAACATTACCAAGGAGCAAACTTTGTTTACATGAGCAACATTCTGACACTAACAATGTAAGAAGCTGTCTAAGTGATTTCTGAGAGATTTAATGCATATTTTAGGGATAATAAATGTAATACCTAAATTTATATGTAAAATTAAACTTTGTAAAAGATACAATATAAGCAATGATTACATTTATGCACATAGGAGTCTTTAGCATGGACAGAAAAACCATGCTAATGACACTGATATTTGTCCATGCTAATGACAAATTTTAATTTAAATAAGATTATAAGCCATAATATAATCACAATGCAATAGTCCTTTCTGGGGCTTTTTAAAACACAAAAGTTCTATGCAAATAAGTAAAATAAAAATTTTAATTTTAAAATAAACATGAAAATTATTATCCATTCTAATGACATACAATTGGTGTACGCCCCTAATATTCAACTTCTATTCTTAAAATACAATACATGCTTCTATTTTCAGGCTGGGATAAAATGGCTACTTGTTGCCATGGAGAAACTTTATATTTTCAAACTATTGTCATGTGTGAAAATGAAATTTTGATTAATAACCAGCTGTTATAGTATGACCTTGTTTTGAAAATAGAATATGGAGGACAAACTTTAATTCTTTTTTTATATACTATAATTTTATTTTTAAAAAGAAATTTATTGGTTAAATCCTTTCCTTGATTAATTTAAAGAAAGAATAACATTTGTTTTATTTTATAAACATGATATTAACTCTTGAAAAAGCTAGTATATACAAGGTACAGCTGCAGTGGACATCCATGCTAATGACATTTTGAACATTTATTCTGTTATTTTAAGGTGTTTTAACTAAAAAGTGAGTAATTCTTGAGTGCAAATAATGAATAATATTAAGACAAACATATCTAAATATAAAAACATGACAGAAAACCTCTCAATTTTTTTTGTATGCCGAAAAACATAAATTGTCCCCTATTTTGAGAATCATCCGTATGCATACATTTTTGTATGAAATTACAAACAAAATGTTCATTTGGCGCCCCTTCGCCTTTTGTTCTAGTCCCGAGGCTCATGCCTTCTTTACAGCCCCCCTCCCCTAGTTACAGCCCTGAGGGAAATATTTTAGAGATCCTGTTGGGATATTGTTCTTTTTTTTTACATTAAAAAGCACAAAATCTCAAATTTTCCCGTGGGAATGGTTCAATAGAGTTTATCTCCTACCAGCCATTCCCCCACTGAATTCAACACTGATTTAAACAATAAGAGAAGAATGAACTAAGAAATTTTTATCAACGGCATCCCCTTCCTTGACTTTATGTGGGCTCTGACCTTTTGAACCTTCGTCGGCCTGAAACCCATTAACAATATAAACACAATCTTTGATTGAATATTGGTCCGTTTTAAAACAATCAGATGAAAAAAGCAACGAAAACGATATCCAGATTCTGTAAATAAATAGTCTTTAAGCCACTGTTTAAGTAAAACAATAGTGGGACGTAATGAAATACCGATCGGCAAACATGGAAGTTGGGATTTGGATAGCATTATTTAAAAATAGTCATTTTCAAAGAATTTAAATGATTAATTTAACGAATAAATAATACAAGAGTTCCTACATTTGAAAATAGTGGTACAAATAACCTTCCGCCCATATCTGGAACTCCAATTGAGTGACACTTTGTAAGTTACAAAATACTATAAGGTCATCAGGAAAATTCTGAGGTTTTTTTTAAATTATTATTATTTTTTAATTATTTTTTTTATAATGTTCGAATTAAAAAATGCCACATTTTCACAAGAATTTTTGTTACAAACGTTTGTTTTTTATAACTTACGTATACAAAAAAAAAAAAAACTGTTTTATTTATTGCGTAATTAATCTGTTCATAATTTCTGGTGTTACTCAATTATTTAAACTGAAGGATACCGCAGAATTTTCCAGATGGCCCAATATTTAACCCTTTCCGGCACACTATGCCCGGTCTGGGATACTTGTTTTCAATTCTAAACTTACAAAAAGCACCAATAATATTTTAGTAAAATTTAGCTTTTGGGATAAAAGCCTAAATTAAGGGATTCAAAATACTTAAAATATTCGTTTGTGAATTCCAGTGTCAGTCAATAATTTCTCAATTTACTGTCAGAATTTACCCGTGCGGGAAAGGGTTAAAGACATAAACTGTACAAATCGACGAGGGATTTTCTAATTAAATTACGTATCCAAACAAATCAAAATTCCAGCCACCTAATAATTATACAAGACATAGTAAAAATAGAAAAAGGGTTATAAATATTTTAAAAATAGAAATGAAGACTTACGTTTGATGCCAAAAATTATGAATAGTGGTCCTGTAACCAAGTGAAGACAGTTTAAGACTCGACACCAGTTATCTCGAGGACTTTTGTAATCAACAACTGGAGTAGTAATCAGGAAAACGAAAAGAATAGGTGCCTGAAAAAAAAAAAAAATTTTAAGTTACACAGGTGATTTTATAAATCAATCATTGTTCGATCGCAATCTAAAACCAGTTCAATTTGGCAATCCCAAAATTCTCTTTTTTCTATACGCGTTAATAATTCAAAATTCGTTACCGCAGTGCCAAAATTAACCCTGGCGCCACGAAATTATTATAAAAGTAGAGAAAAAAAAATTTCTAACTTTTATTGCTTCGAAAATACCACTATATGGAGTACAAAAAGTTTTTAATTTTTTATTTTATTTATTTATTTTATTTTATTGTAATGATGCGCTAGGTAATTTTTTTTTTTTTTTTTTTTTTTGCTCAAAAATTCGAAAGAAATACGGTAATATGCTTTCTTTAGAATGTAAATTAGTATTTGCAGTTTCTTTACAGAGAAACACAAAATACTTCCATTACATTGTGATCTACTGAGAAAAATTATTTGCAATATGTTTTAAAGATGTTACACTATTTCAAATATAATAAAATCGATATACTTTACTGCGTACTATATGTAAATTATATCTTTTTATATATATTATTGTGTGCTTATAAATTACCGTTTTCTAGGGTTACTCGAAACAACTGGTCGAAGGACTGAAATTTATAAGAAGCTTTTGAGTGTACGATTTCAACGGTGATATGGAGGTTAAAACTTAGCTAAACTTTGGTTTATCACGAGGTACGTAGACCATGTACACAACTGCACTAACGAATTCGCACACGTTAAATATTATAGACGAAAATTACTGAAAATGCATTTTTACTGCGTTATAGATACATATTTTTTATGTTTATTAAACTACCTCATTTCATTATATATCAAGAAAATTATCTCTTAACAATATTCCGATAGTATTGGAAAATGTTTCATATTCTATGCCGCAATGTATGTTTTTTCTATCATCTTTAAATCATTAGTTCCTAGCGTCCCTTTTTAAGGACGATTACAAAAAAAAAAAAAAAAAAAAAAAAAAAAGGCAAGAAAGCACTTTTCACAGCAGTAAATAGAAAGATAAATAAGCACTATATTTTAAAAGACAAACTCCTCAATTAATTAACCCATTCGTACCCACCACCTTTTGCGCAAATTTTATTCGGTTGGCACCACTATTTTTAAAAGAATTAAGTTTAGTTCATTAATTACGAAAATGTTTCAATTAAATAAAATAAAGATTGCTGTTCTTTTTTACCGGTGTCAAAAACAGTGCTACATGCACCTTTTGAAGCGTCCCTAGAAAGGGATGCTAGGCACTAATGGGTTAAGATAAAAGCTGTTCTTACTTTAAAAGTGTCGGGAAACCCAAAATTTCTTTTTTATTGAAGAAAATAATTTGGGTATTAATGGGTTAAATTTTACCTTTAGTATATCGAGACATCTTTCCATGATAGATTGTTTTGACCATTCTTGTAAATTCACCGGGCACACCTTCTCGAGAAAATCTGACCATTGATTGACGGGTTCGGGTGGACGAACTTTCTCTTCAGTCTTTGGATCTGGATAGTAACTGCAGCCTGGCGCACACTCCGTAGTGCTTCCACTTCGTTGGATAATTTTAAGTTCGGTTTCTTCATAACCTAAAGTAAGATACGAGTTAATGTCTGTATAATAATTAAACACATGAATTTTCCCATTGCTAACTTAGCGTAGAACCAACTTAGTGAGAAATGCCCAAGCCGGGGATCGAACCCGGAAGCATGTTCAGAAAGAATCATGTTTTGAGCACCAGCCTTGGCGAGTTGGCGAAAACGAGAACGTTCAGCTAGCTGCATCGCCAAACACAAAATAAACTAAGTTCAAATGTGTCATAAAACATATCATTAATAAAATTATATTTATTACAAGAGAATCTTTACTACTGTTTTTAATTAATTTCTCAATTTCTTCGAAAATAGCGAGTTAAGAAAATAAAATAAATTGAGAGAAAAAAAAACTGTTTAGATGTTCTTTGAAATTTAAAGCATTTTAATCTGAAAAAGCTCTTTGTTTTAAACTGTGTTTTAATCGTAAACGACGGTGAATAACATTTCCTCATATTATAGTCTTTGTTTGATAACATTTACCAAAAAAAAAAAAATGAACAATAAGCGTGATCTCTTTGCAGAAGGAAGGGTTGCTATTAGCTAGGCGTTTGACGTCACAAACAAGCAAGGGTGCTTAGCATTGACTTCATCTCCGCGCTAATCGTTGTTCTAGCGATAAGGTGCTCAAAACGTGATTCTTTCTGAAAATGCAACCCGGATCCCATTGGATAGCGCTACAAGTGCTCTACCATTTAAGCCATAAATCGTCCAAGTAGCTTAAATGGTAGAGAACTTGGAGCGCTATTCCAAGGGTTCCGGGTTCGATCCCCGGCTTGGACATTTTTCACTAAGTTGGTTCTACGCTTAGTTAGCAGTGTGAAAATTCACGTGTTTAAATATTAAAGAATTTCAAACGTAATTTAATTGCTAAAAATTAATTGAAAAATTAATTAAAATTAAAATCTGTATAATATTTTTGTTTAGTATAGAAAATATGGTATTTCTTTGTTATATCGGCCAAGCACCAGAGACTAAATCGCCAAACGACGAAGATTTTTCGCCAAATTATAAGACATAAATGACATCGCAATGATATTACTCTTTCATATTTGCTAACTATTCTTCAGTAAAATCTGAATTGATTCAATTTGGGTTAACCACGTTCGAACTCAAAGCACCGTTTATACCTATTTTCGACAATACAATGTTTATTGCCGCACTCAGCTATGAGCATTTGTCTTTCGCACATGCCAACCTCCGATTTCTTTTCTCTAAAATGTAGAATAATTGAACCTTGTTTTATAGCATTCGAACTGGAAGAACCGTTTATAGTATTTTCTTTAATTAAATGTATAATTGCGCTCTTAGAAACCAACATAAGTTTTTCCTACTTGGAATCTATTCTTCTGTGTAATGCGAATTAATTTAATTCAATTTAATCCATTTGAAACCAGAAAACTTATTTGATGATTATTTATCTATTTATTCATACCTGGAATATTTGTCTGTAAAATGTAGAATAATTGAACCTAGTTTAATCACATTCGAACTGGAAGAACCGTTTATCATATTTCCTTTAATAAAATATTTAATGGCGCTCCCAGAAACCAACATTAGTTTTCCATACTTACAAACTGTTCTTCCGTATAATGTGAATTAAATTAACCCTGATTAACCCATTTGAAACCAGAAAATGTATTTGATGATTATATATCTATTTATTCATAGCTTAAAACATTTAAGCCTTTTTTTATTAAAACTAAAGTTTAATATTTTTTTTTCATATTTAATCGTTAAACTACAATTTAAAATGTTAAAAAATTTCTTTTAC
The DNA here is from genome assembly GCA_964019185.1 of Maratus speculifer. Classification (NCBI taxonomy): domain Eukaryota; kingdom Metazoa; phylum Arthropoda; class Arachnida; order Araneae; family Salticidae; genus Maratus; species Maratus speculifer. The sequence continues at coordinate 403,934,194 of OZ025293.1, forward strand.
ATTTGTGTAGTAAGAAAAAAACGTAAAAGCTCGTAGCTACGTACTTATTTACTTTCCTGTTTCTGCTTAGAACTTATTTGATTTCATTTCTTGACAAAATATTTTGGTACGAAACATGTTTAACCCTTTTGTAGACTATGAGATGTATATTTCCCCAGTGTTGCCAGATGGGCTACTTTTTTTAAATGCAGATTCTTGATTGGCACCACTTTTTACAAATGATAAAATGTGCTTTATTCAATGACATAACAATCAAGGCAAAAACAAAAGGTAATTTACCGTTTCAAGAAAGTGGTGCCAATCAACAAATCTGAATTTAAAAAAAGTAGCCCACTGGCAACACTGTATTTTCCACTTATATTTTATTCCCGACTGTCGAATTCGTTGCAGAAATTTTGACAAAAAATTACCTCACATAATACGCGCGAAGAAAAGCATCTATTTCCTTTTAAAAATGAATTCTCGATAAATTCTGGTAGAAGTAAATCTCTTCACTATTTTTGAAACAGAATCATATTGTCCACGAAAGGATTAATCTGTGACAGATTAACCTACATTTTGCAGAATATTAGTGCAAGGTTAATAAGTATGGTCTTTTATTATCTATTCTTTTATATCCAGCGTTTTTAGGACTAAATTTATATTTTATTTTTGATAAAATATGAATGAAGTGAAGAAAACTGATACTGTTCATAAATAAGTTTTATTTTTCAACAATCATCTGAGGAGATAATTTCAGTAATATTAACACTATAACTACCGTAAGCCTTCATTTTAAGGGCTATCATATGAAAATGTTTTCGTTCAAACTAGAAATTTGATTATGAAATAAGTTTAAAAGACAGAAAGATGAAAAACGTTAAATAGTAAAGTTAAACTGTTTAAAATCAAAATTCTGGTGTGAAATATTTTTACAAAGCTTCACTGAAATTTCCGGTACTTCAAGTGTTAAGGCTACAGTGGACTTTCAAAATCGCAAAAAAATCATCAAATTGTCGAATTTTCATTTTTAGCATAATAACATTATATGAACTCCCTGCTATTGAACACAAAAAGAATTTTTGAATTTCGACTATTTTTACTGGAGTTAGAAGCATTTTTGTCCAATCAGCTGATTGTGCCACGCCCCTTTGTTTATTTTTTTTCCGATTCATATCCGTAAAATTTAGCCTAGTTTTTAGTTTTACCATACAAAATGTTATTATTTTGCACTGAAATTATTAATTTTGTGATTTCGCAAAACAATACTTTAACTGTAACATTTAACTGTTTCTTTAAGCGTTTGTTTATAATGTATTTAGAGGAATTGCTTTTTGTCCCCAATCTTTTTAGCGTAAATTAAAAAATATTAATATATTTAAAATATTAAAAATATTTAATATAATTTGTACAACAAAATTTGTATAACAAAAATTTGTACAATAAGATGTATTTATACCATTTTCTGTTTTTCTCAGAATGAATATTTTCGTCGTTTTCATGATTTCAAAATGTTCCATGCGAAATTCTTTATGCCCAATTTTTCTGAATTTTTGTTTAAAATGCTCTTTATGTATGTGTTAATAAATGTTACTAGAAATAAATTTTTTAGACGCAAGTAATTTTTTTTAATTTTAGTTATATGAAATTTTTAATGATTTTTTAACGGAAAATACAAAAGAATTGTGTTAATATCAATTTTTTTAAATGTTTTACAAGTAATATGCTAAAAATGCTTAGTAACATTTGTTAACACATACACAGAGAGAATTTTAAACAAAAAATCAGAAAAATTGGGCATAAAGAATTTCGCATGGAACATTTTGAAATATTGCCATTTTTTGTTAATTTAAAAAAAGAAAAATCTGTATTTCAAAAACTATTGAATATATTTTTTAAAAAATTGTGAAATAAGAGATATATATATTATGATTATTTCCAGTAATTTTTAAAAAAATTCATTGAAAATTTAAAAAATTAGTTTTGAGAGTCCACTGTAGCCTTAAGCAGGGTAAATTTCAAAAATTTATATATTCTCATATCTTTAATTCAATTCCAATTTATCTTAAAATTTTTTGCTTGTTTATTTGATTTTCAGTCGATGAATTTAAATGATTTGAATTATATGCTTCTGAAAAAATTTTAAAGGAATATTTCGTTTTCAATAATTACTAAGAAAACTTCAAACATATGTGAAATGTCGTATCGATGCAAAGTTTTATAATTTGGAACTCGAAATTTTGTAATCAACTTTTGAAAGTTTTTTCAATACTATTCATTTTTTCAATACGTATTTCAAATGAATACAGCTATTTATTGAAAATAATTGAATCATGGCTCTTGAAAATATTCATAAAACAGAAATAAAACATGCATTGATTGGATTTGTACAGTATGGATAATATTAAGCTTCTTATAATGCAAAGTTGTTACGTAAGTAAATAAATTATATTACTACTATGACCATATTGAACAATATATATATTATTGTGCATTAATTTAATTACATTATTTTTTCTGGCACAAACAAATATATTAAGATGGTTTTGAAAACTGGGTGTTTATTTCTTGTAATGTTCAGTGTTAATCATAGTTGCTAAGACTCCGTCTTTTTTTATACCAATATTTTATTACAGAAAATATTGTTTTATTTAATTGGAATATTCTGCTGATCTAAAAGGACAACGTTTTCGATAAGATAATACTGGTGTGAAAAAAGCCAGAGACTTAGCAACTCTGGTGTTAATTGACCTCATACGTCATACGGACAACGTTTTTTTGGCCAATCATGATTTGTTCGTACCACATACGGGTAAATGATTTGAGATCATGAATTATTATTCTCACCAGTAAATTTTTATTGTAAATTTTGCATAATTTAATCCAAGAATGTATTTGGTACAATAAGGGAAAATTTTTTGCATTTATTGGATTTCTACAGTATGGATAATATTATGCTTATTATGATGCAGAGTTATTACGTAAGTAAATAAATTAGATTACTCTTATGACCATATTCAACTTTACCTATATTCTCTTGCTTTACTTTAAATACATTACTTTTTATGACACACAAAAAAATTATCCTGTTAACAGGGTTCGCACAGTTCTACCACTAAATTTTAAGAATATTTTCGAAGTGTTTCACTGCAGAAAAATATCGTGAAATCTGTGAATGAAGGTTTGGATTACGAATGTTGTGGTTTAAAAATAAAATGTTTTTTTTTTTTTTTAACAGTGGTGCCAGAGTCCTTGGAAAATCCAAGGAGTGTGCGAACTGTGCTGTTAAGTATCATGACAATCCAGTAAATTTTTATTGTCAATTTATGCATAATTTAATCCGAGCATTTTTTGGTTCAATTAGGGAAAAATTTCTGTTTTGAAAAACCGGTGATAAAAAATTAAAAATTCTATAAAAGTAGCAAAAAATAAGCATTATTTAAAAGTTTTTTTTTTCCTCAAAAATATAGGTCAGTTAAGTGGTTAATTTTCTTTAAGAACTTACAAAACAATAGAAAAAAACCAAATTACGCTTTCTCATCGTTACACAAGCTATTTTTACATTTAGTTGTAATTGTACGAAACAAAATACGTTATTATTTTTGTGCACTTAAAGTTTGATTTAACCCCTTGAAGGGCGGTGATGCCGCCACGGCATCACCTAATTTTAATTCCTGAATGTCACATTGGCACCCGAATTTTTTAAAGAGAATTTCAGCTTTATGAAATGAGCGAAAATACACCTTTACTAGTTTACAAATAAATTTTCTTGTGAATACTGGTGTCAGTGGATTACTTCAACATTTTATGAAGACATGTATCTTGCCCCTGAAAGGGTTAATAAAAGAAAATCCAAAATTATTACTTACTTGGTGGGGGTGCTTCAATACCAGGTAAGGAAATGGCAAAAACTTCATTATCATAACAATAATGGTGCAGAGTATTTCGTCTTCTGTCTTCTTCCCAATTATATTTGAAAAAGGCTGTAAAGATGGAAATATAATAAACGAAATGTTTTTTTCAGGTTATCAATGTTACATTTAATGTGATATTCCCGTTTCACTAATCAATATTTACTTGTACACAAATTTGAAAGCTTGGTCAAACATTAATTTTTATTAATTTTCAAAACTGTAGCATTGTTTGTAATTCGTTTTCTTGATTCATAAATTTTCTCTTTTATATTCTTTTACATGATTTATATTTGTAATGTACTTTTGTAATATAAAATATGAGACAAAATTGGCATTTAAGAATTAAAATCAAGTGGTCCTAAAATGAGCCACTAATTTTCAAGGGGCTGAGGAAATAAACTAAATATTCAACAACCTATAAAAACAGAGGTAATAATATATCCTAATACAAATATAGTTTCCGATTCACAGCCCTCAGAATACTAAACCTTTGCGTTGAAACAATAAAGTAAGTTTTACGTAGGAGGATGTTTTTAAGTGTTTGTATGTGTCCTTATATCTAAATACCAGTCAGTTTTTAAAATACACTTATACTTATTTTTTAAGATTTAATAATAGGGAATAATACTTTAATGCATTAATGCAATGTATTTGCGGCTTCAGCTCTGGCTAAATTCTTTCATTTATTTATTTATTTTAATATTTTAGTACAGGTGACTGGGACGGACAGTATGATCTACAGACTTGGTTTTTCTGAGGGGTTCCTCATAGGCAATCAAATGCTTTAAGACATGCTGGTATCTAAATCCCAGGGCTCCCAAATGGTCCGCAAACTGAACATCAGAATTTCTTTAGAGAAATTTTCTTTTTAGATTTTTCTTACAAATTGTCAAGAAACCACGTTTGAAAGTTGATTCTAGCTCAAACGTATTATGAAATTTTCTGTTAAAAAATACTGATGTTCAGTTCGCGGACCATTTGGGAGCCCTGAAATCCAAGGAACCATAGGAAACACTAAAAAATTCGCTTAAGATATTTTCAATTTAAATGTCAGTGTGTAGGCCTAGTATCCAGAGATCTGCTTGCGATTCTTCAATCCTGTGAGGATAGGATGATGTTTTCAGATATTTGAAACTATGAAGATACATTATCAATGTTTACCTGTTAAAACAACTCCATAAGCTTCAGGATTGTCATAGTCAGCAGCTCTTGTGCCTTTGATTTTCACACCTTTTTCAGCAGCAGCCGCTTCTAAAGCAGATAGTAACAGAGATGATCTTTAGTATCACATTGTAATAATGGTAAAAAATATCAAAATGGAATTATAAATAAATAAGATGAGGGATTTCATGCTGTTACCTGCTACATTAGTGCTGAACGTTCCCGACTTATATTATAGTCTTGATACTGGAAGCTCCAAAGACAAGCACGCGTGGCTCGCCCAAGGGAGCTGCTACGAAATATAATTTCGAATGAAGGGGTCGTTTAATCTGAATCTGCAAGATAATGCTCATCAGGGCAAGAAACATATAAAATTATCCTACGAAGACTGACATTACGTCGCTCGTACGTAATTTTCAGATACATACATATAGGTGATCTTAAGGGTTTTTTTTTAAAGAATAGTGTTTCTATACAGTGTAAGTTTTACATAAAATTTTTATTTACATAAAGAGATCAATGTATTTTATTTTGTTGAAACACTGGCGTACTGCATAATAAGAAGAAAAATGAAATGAAACACAAGTTAACAAATGATGAACAATCTATGTAAATAATTATTTTTTTTTAATTAAGAAAAATTTCTAAGCATACAGAAATAATTACTCACTATTTTTTTAAGTCCAGTTATGCATTACTTATGAATTAAGTGTTTTTTAGATTGTTTTTTGTAGGTTGACACTACGTCCCTTCTATGAAATTTTAAAATCTGATGATAAACGCTGCTGACAATCAGATTTTTTAACCAATTGTTATTTCCAATTTTGTAAACTCATACAAGATGCCAAGCACAATAAAATTTATATTTAGATAAACAAATCAATACACTTCTAAACTACTACTAACAAAACACAAGTTTAAAAAATACTTAATAATCAGTGTGAATATCTCAATGAAATAGTTTCTCAAATCAATAATGACCTCTAAACATACATAAATCATTAACCATGTTATTTTTAAAAGTCGGTAATGCATTACTTATAAATTCAGCGACTTTTTCTTGGATTTGTGATAAAAACTATAACTGCATTTCAAAATGTTTCTGGAAATCATCCAAAAATCTTTTCTAGATGTTATCAGAATTGAATATGCATTTTCAATTTTAAAATAATTAGTTACTCTTCATAAGAATTAACTATACTGTGAATAATATTTTTGTTAAAGTACATCTCTTATTATCATTGATACGAGATATTAAGAACAACATATGACACTTTTTAGAATCATTCAAAGCATAAACACTTACGAAACTGCAAAGAAATAAAATAGAATTTTTTTGCAATACTAAATATATTTTTTATTTAATTTCAATAAATTTCAGCAAATTTTTCAAACAGATACAACTTAGTATTTTATTTTATTTCCATTTAGAGGGCTTGGAGGACTCATACACGTCCGTTTTTTTTTTTAGATACCAGTATTTACAAAGAATATTTGCCGAAATAGGTTTCTATAAAATCTTTAAGAAAAGATAAAAAAATAAAATAAAAAGAAGATAATTGTTTGAAAAACGTGGTATTCCAAAAACGAACTTAGTAGGACCCTTAAACTTAACACACACACACACACATGTAAATATTATACCAGTTATTTTTATAAGTTTTTATTTTGTAACAAAGATAGCCAGTTCGGCCTTTTTTTATTCAGAAATTCCGAATTTATTTAGGAAATTACAAAAGAAAAGTTTCACTTTGTGTAATCGCGAAATACATGGCAATAAATAAAACAAGAATTGCTATTAGGATTTTCTGAATAAAAAAGGAAACAATATGCCATCCCTATTTGCAATCTTAATTAAATGCGAAAAGCACTATATCAGATCATTCTGATTGATTTATTTTTCAAATTGGGAAATCCTAATTGACAATCTAAATAGCCATTACATTTATTTTTTAAACGTAACATTTAATTTCCGATATAATCCAGAGTACTTAATTTTGATTTATTATGATACTGATATAAGTTTGCTAATGTAACTCAAATTTTCATAATTAAGTAGTGGCTATCGATTTCCAAAATCTAAAACGACGGATTCTAAGCCAAGCGATAATCTACTAAATAGCTTATAATTACGCTGAACAACACTGGCAGACGGGGATTTCATAAAATCCATAATGCATGATGAAAACATTAAATCAAAAGGATTAAACGTATTATTGATAATGGATATGTGGCAATTAGCTTACAATGGTTCTATAATGAAACTTCTTATTAAAGCCATATAAATAGAGGGTGATTAAAAATTCATGGTACAAATTTTAAGAGTTGATATAGGGGACTGTAATAATCATTTATTGTATAGGAATGTATGGATACAATATTATGCGGTAAGGTACAAACACCAGGGAACCCAATTTGGCCTTTTTTTAAATATTTAAATTTCTTATTCATACCTGAAAATTCCTATAATATTCTTTCTTTTATTTAAGACAGACATTTCATGACAATCTAAACAAAAAATTCTGTTTTGAAAATCTCTCGTATGAAATGGAAATTTTTTAACAAAAAAATCCTTTTCTATTTATTTTCATGTATTTACTGCATTCAGCAAATTTGCCAATATTGCGTTTTTTTTTTTTTTTTTTTTTTTTTTTTTTTGAAACAACCAACGAAGGTGCTTTCTGTACAAATTGCAAGAAAAATCTAAAAAGAAAATTTCTCTTCGAAAATACTGGTGTTCAGTTGGCGGACCATTTAGGAGCCCTGCCAGTGGATACCCTGTCATTATTGTTCATTTATGAAAAAATAAATTATCATAAAATAAAATAGCATTTATTCAAATATAAAACATTTTATCATAAGATTTCACATCGTGTAAGTTAAAATAATCAATTTAAATAATTACTTGGACAAACTATTTAACGAGAATATTACACTGCACACATCATTGCAATTTCAGACGCATTTTAGCATAACATGTGTTATTTGTTATTGAAATTTTGTTTCGGTAAATGCTAAATAATTAACAAAACTAATTTAGAATTACAGAATCATGAAGAGGCTAACATTTTAAATAAATTAAATCTTTCTAAGACCTCATTTCTAACTTTGAAACTTTAATTTCGGAGAAAGTTTATTTGTTTCTAAAGGTGATTTAATGCGTATACAAACTTCGTCTGCAAACAACAAATATGGCAACAACTTAAAGAAAAAACAGAAAGAAAACAGACATTTCTAGAATAATTTATATGTCTACAACATATTGTCTGTACGTATACACGCTATAGGAAAAAAATTAAAATTGGAATTACCCGAAAAAATTAAGAAAGATATTAGTAAATATAAAATTATTATCTATAAATTAAAAGAACTTAAATAACATTAATAAATTTATGAAAATGTTGAAAGTGATGCATATTTACCTGCTGCTTTATCAGACATTTGCAAATGCTTTTGATGAATGTATCGACTTAAAACAACGACCACAATGTACAAAACGTATAACAAAACAAAGCCTGAAAATAAATATTACGTATGCTTTAAGTTAAAACATCTGTTTTGAAAAACTGATTATAAAATATTGAAGATTTTTCAAAAGACATGAAAAAAATAAGCATTATTTGAAAGTTTTTTCAAAAATATTGATCTGTTAAGTTGTTAAAGCAGAGGTATAAAAATCAAAGCGCAAATGGGCAGACTCTCACTAGTAAATTTCAGTCGATATTTTTCCTCTAATGTTATATTTAATTTTTTTTTACAAATGCTAAAAAATTTTAACCCTCTAAGCGTTTGTCCCGTAATATTCCGTACACTAAGCTCCAGGTTTCACCGCAATATAAGCAATGTTTAAGATATTATAATTCTATAAATTTAATGAATTTTCAAAGCATTGAAGAATGATTAAGACGCTCAAGGATTACATTTATATTGCTAAATAAGATTTTTTATGCAATATTGAAAGAATCATATTTTATTAGCATTTAAAACAAAATGCAGAGAAAACACAACTTTACAATTTTACCCATTTGCAAGTGAAAAAAACTGATAAAGAACAATAGTGAGGAACTGCCCACTGGCACCTAGATTTTTACACCCTTGGATTAAAGTACAATAAAGCAAAACACGTTAATTCTGCGTGTTGATTCATTTTAATTCATGGTTAATTCTGTTAATCGGAGGATCTTTCTGAAAATAATTTTCTCATTCCTCGTGTTAAAATGACTCTTGAATTATTCAGCAGTGGTTACTCTCCAAATGTTCAATGTGTTGTTTACATTAGCGGATTCATTTTACTCTTCAAAATAACCCTACTTGCAGCGTAAAAGCGAGATGCGCATTTTTGCCGATCCCACCGAAGCTAGCATAGGGAAGAAAAATATGGGCTTCTGAGTGGTCGAAAAATTGTTTGCAAATAGATCATCCTGAATGCTAATGTACGTATTAGGAGCGTATATGGGTATATCATTAAAATAATAATAAGAAGAAATTGCATTTTTTTAAAAAGTAATATAGGACAATTCAATTTGATGCCGTAAAATGAAAATATATTGTTTCTAAATAAATTGTTCTGATTGTGTATATGTGAGCATACCATGCTAAAAAAATAGAAAGAAGAAATTAAAATTCTATTTTTATTATTTTCTGTAAGTAATACAGAACAATTGTTAAACATCCTGATTAACTTCTTTAATTATAAATTCCGAATTATCTACTTCTTTATCTATTAATAAGTATGTAAAAACAGAAGAAAAATCCAGCTTTCAAAAGCTTTTCAAACAGAAATTGATGATTAAATAAACGTAAACTTAAAAATGAAGGAAAGCAAAATTATTCAACCACTCAGAAGTTCGTATTTTTCTCCCCTATGCTAGCTTCGGTGGGATCGGCAAAAATGCAAGCGGCACTAGAACTTAGCCGTACACAACATCATGTATTTCACATCGTAGGAGTGCACACCTGATTGAAGCTTTTGAAATTGATACCTAAAGGATTCTATTGATAATAAAAAATACATAATACACAAAACTTTATGTAATGGAGTTTTCCGAGAAGAAAAATGTGTATCGAAGCAAATATTTGTTTAAAATGTTCTTAAAACTTTGGGGACGAGCGACACGTATACGTTCCGCAAATAGGCTTAAGAGTCCTTGTTTATCTCCACCAGTAAAATTATGCAGTAAAAATTGCCTTATTTAATCGGAGCATTTTCTCGATTTATTAAGACATAAATTTGTATTATTAAAAACCGGTAACAAAACATTAAAAATTTCGTAAAAGGCTCCCGTTGCAAAGGGGTTAACAGAGATGTATTTCTTTATCTTACTCATAATATCATTTTTTAATTTAATATGAGTAAAACTGATATTTCTCAGATAGATTGGCACATATTTTGCTAATTTATATTTCGCTATCCATTAATTAAAAATCTATAACTCATTCCACTTTTCGATTTATAAATCTGAATTTACACGTAAAAATGTAAACTCTTGTTGTTGAAGTCTGGAAAGTTTGGCTTAGTTGTGATCAAGAGCGAATTTTCAAAAGTAGTTTTGTGAAAATAATATCCTATAGAATAAAGCAGCGTATAGTTTTCCTTTCTCACTCATAAAAATCAAAGATTTTGCATATGTTTATGCACCGTTTTTAAAAAACAGAAACCCTTTCCTAATCGAATCGGGAAAATGCGCGGTTTAAATAAGACAATATTTACAATAATATTTTATTGGTAAGAATAATCAAGGGTTCTGAGCACCTTACGTGGCACGTTTACCAGTCGCTCGTCACAAAGGGATTAAAAATATTTCCATAAAATGATGCAATGAATATAAACATCCCATTAGTCAAGTTTCACTACGGGCTATTTCCATGAATACTTGTAGTGTAAGTCACAGGCTACGATTTCTGGCTACCAGTATTATAGAACGAAAAAAAATGTGATTAATTTTATTGGCACATTCTCATTAATTGAATAAGGCCAAGCAGACTTTTCGAAAATAACGGTGGCTAACAAGTATAGCAATTAATAAGTTATGTGACTTACACTACAGAACCCATGGAATTAGCCTACGATAAAGATTGTTTACATTTATAGATAGTCCTTGGCAACAAAACAGCACCGAAAACTGACGATATGGAACAATTTAAAAAACAACCCTGTAAAAAATCATAAAATAAAGCAATAAACAAACTCATAAAATAAAACAATAAACAGGACGCGTTTCGAACTGAAAATATTAAGTAAACACGTGTTTCTATGTGGACAAAGTCATAAAAGCAATTAATGTTTATTTATTATTATTAGTATTATTATTTTACAAAATTTTATCATTTTAATAGTTTTCTGGCAAATTCTGCTTTTTAAATGAGGTATAATTTCAGCACTCTTTCTACATTATAATCTTTTTCGTAGTTTTTGAGCTAATTTTTCGATTAAATACCTCAATGACGGCAAACTTCCGTATCAGAAAGCCCACTACGTAGGGGGAACTGGGGTACATTGATACAGTTTTTTTCTAAGATTTTTTTTGGTGTCAAGAAAGTAGAAAATTCAAGTTTTTTTTCCATGAGGTGACAGCAAAACTTGTGTAGTATGTTATAAAAATGTACAATCATTGTTTTATGTAGTATTTTTGCATGTAATTTTAAAAAAATCAAAAAAAGTCATTTGTATCAATGTGCCCCATCCCCGGGGCAGATTGATACGTTTAAGAAAAATGACGACAAAATAATACCAATGCATATTTTTCATAAAAAATGAGTTAGAAAACCATTTTATATTTATTTATAAAAATTCAAATCACCCACAATTTATTTTTAAGCAATATTAAAGCAATCAAAATTAAACATATTATGACTTGATGTTCTGTCTGTTTCTTGTCTGATTGTTGGCTGTGGTAACTTTGTCATATCTAGCACTTCAACCCCAGCATTATCCTCTTTCTTATGAAAAATGAAAAAATTACCAGTTTTTCTGTTTATAAATAGGTTCATAAACAGAAAATAAAGGATAATTATATTAAAAATTCTGTTTATAATATAAGTATCATTTTCTGTTCTGCAGTTTGTTTCTCTTACTTAATATTTCTCATGTCGAAAATACTTTTTTCTCTGGAGAATCGATATAAATTCGAGATTTGCCAGAATGCCGTCCTTTTCTTTTATTAGTTCTACTAGCACTAGATGCTGGGTAAGTTCCTACGTCTTCTGTTTTCAAAAAAACTATAAAATGCTCTAATATAAAGAAATTAGAGCTATTTCACTTCAATAAAAACTAATAGAAATTTTTCGTGAAAAAAAGGTTGGATTAAGGAGTGTATGGTAAAAAAAATAATAAAAGATAATGAAAATATGAACTATTAAAGGATTTAGGCTGTATCAATGTGCCCCGTCATAAACTGTATCAATGTGCCCCATACAGCGATTTTGAATAAAATGAGTCTCAAATCCAACACTTCACAATATATCTAACAATAAATAATGAGGACCTGATAAAGAGTAGCAGTACTTACCAGGGAGAGTATTCATTTTGGTTGAAAATACTGGAACAGTTGTATAATAGCATTTCAATTGTACAACTCAAATTTACTTTTGAACAACAAAAACAATAAATCATCCGTCCCATTTCATCAAACTGCTGAATCATTCCAAGATTTTCTGTATGTAGTTGAATACACTAGCATCACCTTTTGGAGCTGTTGTGAAACTTCCTGTAATGACCCTGTGAGCGGTAGAGGGGGTGTATCAATGTGCCCCATGTATCAATGTACCCCAGTTCCCCCTACACCTTTTTGAAAAACAACATTTATATACAATCCAAGATTTCGACCAAAGACAATAAATACAATTAAAGATTTGGAACATTTTCTCAAAACGGGTATTGTGTCACTTATCACCTTTACTATTTGAGCTCTTCATATAGTCTCACATTTTTTGCTATTATTTTATATACTGATTAAAAAATTTATACATTTTTATATTATCGATTTTTCAAAATCGGAATTTATATGCTATAAAAATAAAGCAAACTTATTTTATAAAAGTATTAAAGTTTTAATTAATTTTTATGTACAGCTAATTTTAATGACATATCTTAGGTAAATAGACGTTAAAATATCCCACGGAAATGAAATAGCATTTTTCTTTCTTTTCTTTTTTCTTTCTTTTTTACTTTCTTTTTCTTTTTTTTTTACTTTACGTCAATAAGAATCAAAATTATTACTCATTATTTTTGTTTTTCTCATATATTCTCACATTTTTCGATATTATTTTATATACTAATTAAAAATGCATAATTTTTTCGATTTTTCAATTTTTCGGAATTAATATATATATAAAAGCAAACCATTTTTTTTTAGTTTTAAATTTTTATATAATTTAGATTCACAACTATTTCTAATGATATATCTTCAATAGCTTTAAGTTAAAAGAACCCACGGAATTGACACAGCATTTTTTTTCTTTCTTTCTTTATTTTTTTTTTTTATTTATTTATTTTTTTTTTTTTTTACTTTACGTCAATAAGAATCAAAATTGTTACTCATTATTTTTGTTTTTCTCATATATGCTCACATTTTTCGATATTATTTTATATACTAATTAAAATTCATGATTTTTTCGATTTTCAATTTTTTCAAAATCGGAATTCATATATAAAAATAAAGCAAAACAACTTTTTAGTTTTAAATATTTATTTAATTTTGATTCACAGCTAATTTTAGTGACATATCTTCAGTAGCTTTACGTTAAAATATCTCACGGAATTCAAACAGCATTTTTTTGTAACATTACGTCAATAAGAATCAAAATTATTACTCATTATTTTTGTTTTTCTCATATATTCTCATATTTCTCGATATTATTTTATATACTAATTAAAAATGCATAATTTTTTCGATTTTTTAAAAATCAGAAATAATATATAAAAATAAAGCAAACCCTTTTTCCAGTTTAAAATTTTTATGTAATTTTGATTCACAGCTAATTTTAATGACATATCTTCAATAGCTTTACGTTAAAAAAACCCACGAAATTGACACAGCATTTTTTTTCTTTCTTTCTTTATTTTTTTTTAACTTTATGTCAAAGAATCAAAATTGTTTGCCATTATTTTTGTTTTTCTCATATATTCTCACATTTTCAATAGCTTTATGCTAATTAAAATTGCATTATTCTTTCGATTTTCCATTTTTTGAAAATCGGAATTAATATATAAAAATAAAGCAAACCATTTTTTTTTTTAGTTTTATATTTTTATGTAATTTTTATTCACAACTAATTTTAATGACATGTCTTCAATAGCTTTACGTTAAAATATTCCACGGAAATAAAACAACAAAATAAAACAGCATCTTTTTTTTTTTTTTTTTTTTTTTTTTTTTTTTTTTTTTTTTTTTATCTATTTGCCAATAATAATCAAAATTATTACTCATGTATTCTCACTCATCAATATTATTTTATATACTAGTTAAAATTGTATAAATCTTTTGATTTTCATTTTTTTTAATTCGGAATTAATAGATAAAAATAAAGCAAACCATTTTTTTCAGTTTTAATTTTTATGTAATTTTGATTAACAACAAATGTTAATGACATATCTTCAATAGCTTTATGTTAAAATATCCCACGGAATTCAAACAGCATTTTTTTGTAACATTACGTCAATAAAAATCAAAATTATTACTCATTATTTTTGTTTTTCTCATATATTCTCATATTTCTCGATATTATTTTATATACTAATTAAAAATGCATAATTTTTTCGATTTTTTAAAAATCAGAAATAATATATAAAAATAAAGCAAACCCTTTTTCCAGTTTAAAATTTTTATGTAACTTTGATTCACAGCTAATGTTAACGACATATCTTCAATAGCTTTACGTTAAAAAAACCCACGGAATTGACACAGCATTTTTTTCTTTCTTTCTTTCTTTTTTTTACTTTATGTCAAAGAATCAAAATTGTTTGCGCCCCACCAGTGGCCGAGAGGTACGGACCTCTCAACTGGTAGACGGCAGGTGCTGGGTTCGAACCCAATCGCGGCTGTCGGCCTAACCGTTCGGAGTTTTCCGTGGTTTTCTTCGAACCTTGCGTAAATACGGGTTAGGTTCCCTTAGAAAGACCCCCACGGAGGGCACTCCCCCTGGTCCTATATCCCATTAGCGTAGATAATCGGACGACAAAAATCAACCAACCAACCAAAATTGTTTGCCATTATTTTTGTTTTTCTCATATATTCTCACATTTTCAATAGCTTTATGCTAATTAAAATTGCATTATTCTTTCGATTTTCGATTTTTTGAAAATCGGAATTAATATATAAAAATAAAGGAAACCATTTTTTTTTAGTTTTAATTTTTTATGTAATTTTTATTCACAGCTAATTTTAATGACATGTCTTCAATAGCTTTACGTTAAAATATCCCACGGAAATAAAACAACAAAATAAAACAGCATCTTTTTTTTTTTTTTTTTTTTTTTTTTTTTTTAACTATTTGCCAATAATAATCAAAATTATTACTCATGTATTCACACTCATCAATATTATTTTATATACTAGTTAAAATTGTATAAATCTTTTGATTTTCAATTTTTTTGAATTCGGAATTAATAGATAAAAATAAAGCAAACCATTTTTTTTTCAGTTTTAATTTTTATGTAATTTTGATTAACAACAAATGTTAATGACATATCTTCAATAGCTTTACGTTAAAATATCCCACTGTAATAAAAAAGTATTTTGTTTTAACTTTTCGTGAATAAGAATCAAAATTATTACTCATGTATTCATACTCATAAAAATTATTTCATATACTAATTAAAAATGCATAAATTTCTCTATTTTCAATTTTTTCAAAATCGGAATTAATATATAAAAATAAAGCAAACAATTTTTTTTTTAATTTTTATGTAATTTTGATTCACAACTAATTTTAATGACATATCTTCAATAGCTTTACATTAAAATACCCCACGGAAATGAAACAGCATTTTTTTCTTAACATTACGTCAATAAGAATCAAAATTATTACTCATGTTATTGTTTTTCTTGTACGCACTTAAACCATATCGTCATAAAATGACGCAAGAATTCTAAAAAGCCCTTAAATCAAGTTGCATTGTAAAGATAAATGAAGCATTCAAGTAGTCATTGACAATATCTCTAAAACTTACCCACGGCGTGATAAATGTAGATTTTTCTGGAATAAAACAAATAAAACGCTGATCCGGCAGCCGTCATGTAAAAGAAAACGTCTCGCAGAAAAGGCCTCTTCATCATTCCGAAATTCTGCGTTATGAAAATGGATCCAGCTACAACAGTTGTTACAAATATTCCTCCACCTATAATTATAATAAGTATATTACATTTAGAACACTGGATCATTAACCCTTTGAGGGGCACAGCACTTCTATATTTAAAATTCTGAAACAATTGATTGACACCAGAATTTAAAAAGCAAGTTTATTTCTAAAGAGATAAAAACTTTTCTTCTCGTTTTTGATAAATTTAAAATTTTTATTTCAAATTTCTGGTGTCAATATAGAGTTTCGAAATTAAAATTAACTGGGATAAATTTTATGTCACCGCCCTTCAAAGGGTTAACACAAGAGCTTAAAGAAACCTTACTCAAGTTTAGTAGAAATAGTTCACACCAGAATTTCTATTTAAAATCATTTAATTAATTTACTTAAAGGTTTAATTATTTACTGCGCGGTTTAAAAATAGTCTATTAAAAAAAAAAAAAAAAAAAAAAAAATCTGGTTCCAATTGACATTTAAACTTATAATTGGAGTCGAATCGAGTCCGTCTGGGCGTTCTACTGTTAAACATTCAAAGCAAGTTTTGGAAAAGCCTTTAAACCCTAGATATATCAATAGTATTAAAGGAGTTTGGCAACAGTAAATTGATCAAAACACTGCCGATACATAAAAAAGCACTAATTTTAATAGCAATTTTACATGGTACTTCCTCTGTCGATATGCAATGGCTTACATAAGAAGGGTGTGTGTGTGTGTGGGGGGGGGTTAAGTAACCACTCATTTCAAACAGAAATTCTCACCTTATATAACACAAAAATATGAGAAGAAAGAGCCATTACCCAAAATTTTGCAACAGTAAAGTTAATAAAAAAAAGTGTTTAGAAAAATATCTTTTCAGTTCATTTCTTTTTTATATATTCTTCTAAAAATATTTAAGAAAATTTGTTTATTAAGGTATAGGATTACTCATTATTAAACCCATACATCCCATAGATTAATCGATATAATATGGCTCACACAAGAAAGGGGGGAGGCAAACTACCACTAATTTCAAATAGAAATTCCCATCTTATGTACCCCAAATTTATGAAAAGAAAGAGTTATTGCAAAAAAGTAAATAAATAAATAAATAAAATAAAAAAATAAAAACAAAGTTATTATAATGACTTGAACTGAAAAATACAAACGTGTTAAAAAAAATCTCTTTTTAGTACATTTCTTTTTTATACATTCTTCTAAAAATATTTAAGAAAATTTGTTTAATAAGGTAAAAGTGTCTCTAATTTCTCTAAGTTTAAAATAAAAATGATTATTTTCTATTTTTATAAACTTGTTTCATTATGTTAATTAAAATTATTCAAAATATGTTTGCGATATTTGTTGCTGCATATAACGTAGGGTTTCGTATTTATTTATTTTTTTTTTTTTTCAATTTACCAAAAATATTAAACATGACTTTCAACAGCATTGACGAAATCGGCGCAAAGCCGTTTGAAATAATTTTCGAGTGTTACGACTTTCTGTAATCGGGTACAGGCCAAGGTTGTCTAATGGTTAAATCTTTGACTAACAGACACAGGGCTCCGGGTTCGAATCTCGACTCAGGTTGTGGCAATCCTCTTTAAATAGATGTCCCAGTCTGTCTAACCCTCGTACTCAAATTATTACTCTATTGTCTACAAAATTCCAAATCAACAAATCAAAATTTTTGTAAGTTTACGCTAATATCATAAGTTAGATTTTTCTTACGGATTTGTCATTCAAAAATTGTTTCAATTAAAGTGTCCATTGCATAGGATTACTTATTGTAAATCCCATAGATTGTACATAAACGCATTAATCATTAATAACAGCATAAAATTAATTAATAATAATCACATAGTTTATACTGCAGCGCATTAATCATTAATAACTAAATAGAATTAACGGTCAAGCATCAGACTAGAAAATATAATCAAGTTTCATATCACATAATACATATTTAACGAAGTAAATTGAATTTTGAAACATTGTCGTGTACGTTTGGATTTAGAAATTCTCACCTAACAACCATTAGTATTTAGGCGAAATAATCAGTAAGATATTGGATTAAACAATGCATATTTTATCTTATTTATTTCTAAGTGTTTATTTATTTTATTTTTTATTCTTAATTCACACCAATTTCCTTAGGACAGCTATTGATAATTTTAGAATAAATTATATTTTTTCATATGTTCATATTTTAATAGATAGAATAGTTCTTAAGTACTTTCAACTAAATATATTTTTATTTTATGTATACTACGAGGGCTATTATTAAAGTAAGGGCCGTTTATGAATTTTGAAAAAAAAAAAAAAAAAAAACATTTTTTGTTACGGTAATTTAGGGTAGATAAGCCGCAGCTCAAACAATTCATTTTCAACCCAGAAAAATCAATCAGTAATTAAAGATAAATATATACTACGATACAAAATGTTTCTTTTTATTTTTGAAAATTTCTGGTTCAAAACAGAATTGTTTGAGCTGCGCCTTATCTACCCGAAATTACGGTACTTACATTTGAAGGGCAAGTTATGCAACTACTTCTCAACATAATCGCCGTATAAAATAACACATTTATCATAATGTACAGCAGCTTTTTTATTCAGTAGTTCTTTTAACAGTTTATTAGCTTAAAAGAAATGAACTGTTAATTCCATCTGTATAAAATTTTTGCCGCCCAATCCAACATTGGGACTGTTTAAATATATCTCTCACCAGTCTCTCAAAACGGAATTTTTCAACGCTCATTTTGATAACATGTCCAAGACAAATATAAATCAAACTTATTATTTTAACCTTCCTACCCTGAATGGGTCTAATCGACCCATAGCTGTATTTTTTTTGTACACGATTCGAACCAGAACTTTTTTTAAAAAAGAAAGTTAAATAACAGATTAAGACACAGAGCTGCCAACTTCTACGCCTTTTTAAATCATATATATGTGTTTGAGACCACAAATGTTTTTTAGCAAAATGTATCTCAAATTTATGCAATGATAAGTATTATGCTACGTATTGTCAATTATTTGATAAAATTTCTGTTTTAGGAGTAGGGGGAACTGGGGTACATTGATACTTGGGGCACATTGATACACCCCCTGTACAGCACACAGGGTCATTACAGGAAGTTTCACAACAGCTCCAAAAGGGGACACTAGTGAAATTAACAACATACAGAAAGTTTTGGAATGATTCAATAGTTTGATGAAATGGGATGGGTGATTAATTGTTTTTGTAGGTCAAAAGTAAATTTGAGTTGTACAATTGAAATGGTATTATACAACTGTTCCAGTATTTTCAACCGAAAAGAATACCCTCCCTGGCAAGTAAAGCTAATCTTTATCAGTTCCTCATTCTTTATTGTTAGATAAATTATGATGTGTTGGATTTGCGACTCATTTTATTTAAAATGGCTGCATGGGGCACAATGATACAGTCTTTGTCGGGGCACATTGATACAACCTAAATCCTTTTCCAGTTCATTTTTTCATTACCTTTTATTTTTATTTTTACCATACACTCCTTAATTCAACCATTTTTCGTCAAAAATTTCTACTATTAGTTTTTATTGAAGCGAAATAGCTCTAATTTCTTTATATTAGAACATTTTATAGTATTTTTGCAAACAGAAGACGTACAAACTTATACAATATCTAGTGCTAGTATAATTAACAAAAGAAATGGACGGCAGCCTGGCAAATCTCAAATTTATATCGATTCTCCAGAGAAAAAAAGTATTTTCGACATGAGAAATGTTAAGTAAGAGAAACAAGCTGCAGAACAGTACATGATAGTTATATTATAAACATGGCTGACAATTACTACGCCTATTTACAGAGGAATAAACATATTAGAAACAGAAATTTTAGCAGATTATTAAGAATATGGAGTGTAATATATAACATTGAATATATTTCGCATACATTTTACTAAAACTTTTTTTTTGGTTCCAAACAAGTTTATGTGATTTAAATAGGCGTAGAAGTTGGCAGCTCTGTATAAATATAATTTTTAATATAATTATCCTTTATTTTCTGTTTGTAAACCGATTTATAAACAGAAAACCTGGTAATTCTTTCACCATTCCTAAGAAAGAAGAGAATTCTGGGGTTGAAGTGCCAGATATGACAAAGTTACCACAGCCAACAAACAGACAAGGAACAGCCAGAACATCAGGTCATTATACATTTCATTTTGATTGCTTTAATATCGCTTACAAATAAATTGTGTGCGATTTTAATGTCTATAAATATATATAAAATGGTTTGCTAACTATTTTTCTGCGAAAAATATGCATTGGTGTTATTTTGTCTCCATTTTTCCCAGACGTTTCAAAGTGTATCAATCTGCCCCGGGGATGGGGCACTTTGATACAAATTACTTTTTTTGATTTTTTAAAAATTACATGCAAAAATAATATGTAAAACAACGATTGTACATTTTTGTAACACACTACACAGGCTTTGCTGACATCACATAGAAAAATAACTTGAAATTTCTGCTTTCTAGACACCAAAAATATTTTTTGAAAAAAGCTGTATCAATGTCCCCCAGTTCCCCCTATTTATTTAAATTTGAATAGGAGTAGAAGTTGGCAGCCTTGAAGACAAATAAGTTAATTAAATAGATTAAAATGGTTTAAATAATAATTCTGGTGTAAAATGTTTTTATCAAGATTGAGTAACATTTGAACAGGGTAGGAAGGTTAAATATAGGTGTCAATAGAATACAAAAATAGTCGGCAGTGGCTGCCACCTAATGATTATTTTTTTTCTTTTACTAGCATCATTACTTTTAAAATATAAATGTACAGGATATTTCTTTTGGACATGTTATCAAAATGAGCGTTACAAAATTCTGATTTCATCCCAATGTTGAATAGGTTAGCGGCAAAATTTTATTCAGATGGAATTAACAAGTTACTGAATATTATGGTAAATGCATTAATTTATACCGAGAATACATTGCGATGTAGCTCCATAATATGCCTTTCAAACGTAAGTAATGAAAAATGTTTCATTTCAATTTTTTTATTCATAAATGTACCTTACTTTAAAAATAGCTTACGTATATTTCATAATTTCAATACTAGATGTCTTTTAGGCGAAGAATTTCTTTATCTCTCTCATAATAAAAGAAAAACATAAAATATAATTTCTTTTTTCAAAGCATTCACAAATTTAAACGGGGTTAATGAAAAACATTTGCATAATTTCATTTTTTTCTTTCAGTGTAAACTTATACTATACATTCCGACTCAGTTTTATATTATAATTTAAAATGTACGGAGGTTTTGCTTTTTAAACTTCTTAAATGTTTGTAAGAAGTTACTCGTCTGAAAAAAAAGTCATAGTCTGTATTTTATTTTTAGAACCAACTAAATCCTTACAGTTTAATTAAGAAGAATGTAATGCAAATGAAATTGAACTACACTGAAAAATGATCTCAATTAATTATATTATAACCAGGTGAGAAAATATACAAAAACATCTTTCGTGTTTCTCAGAGTTCTGGAGAACTTTTTTTTTTTTTAATTTTAAGAAAATTCAGAACTTTTATATTTTCGCAACTGAAGGAAGAATTTATAAAAATTAGTTTATTTTTCTGCCAATGAATTTTTGAACAGTTTTCGAATACTTTTTATTGTGCATAGTAGAACCCCCAATCATCCAAAATTTCAGTTAATTCACGTATGAAATATTCAGATATTAGATAGTGCAGTTGAACCCCAATCATCCAAAATTTCAGTCAATTCACGTATTAAATATTCAGGTATTAGATAGTGCAGTAGAACCCCAATCATCAAAAATTTCAGGTAATTCACGTATTAAATATTCATTAAATATCCAAAATTTCAGTTAATTCGCTCGAATTTTTTAGAATCTTTTATATTCAAAAATATTTTGGGTTACAGGATGAATGTGAGAAAAAAATAATAATGCAAATAGTTATTCATTGGTCTATTACAAACAAAATCGCATCATAAATGACAGGAAAATTTATTTTCTGTAATTGATCCTTTAGGCTCATAGTAATTTGGGTTCAAAAATATGGATCTTTTACTACAAATCCCCTTAAAACACTAATTTAATAACCACTAGCCTAAATTAACGCAATCACAAATTTAAGAGTTTTAAACGAGTAAGAAATCTAAACATCTTCAAAAAATTTATTGAAAAGATTTCAGTTAAACACTTATGAAAATTTATAATTTTCTTGGTCACATTCTCTTTTGGGCATTTCTAGGCATTTTGCGGACTCTGGTGAAAATATCATCTATTTTAGGCTTCTATTATTCAGCTTAGATGCTGCTATAAAGTCGTTTCCTTTCAAAAAAAAAAAAAAAAAAAAAAAACGGACATTTTGCTTTTTATAAATAAAAGAACAGAGGTCCCCAAATGGGCACCCAGGAACCTAAGAAAATAAACAAAAAAAATGGCTGTAAAGCTTGTTTTAAATTTGTTAAACAGTATAAAAAATATTTTTATTTTTGTAGAAACCCAAAACAAACCCCAATTTTTAATAGGTCAAGTTCCAATTTAAATGAAATTAATTCATTTTGTAAAGCAAATGAAATAATATGCCCCAAAAATGAAAAAAAAAATAACTACTAAAGTTTCAGGGTTCGCACACCATTACCACTAAATTTTTACAGTATTTTCAATGTATTTTACTGAAGAAAAGTATTGCGAAAATTGCGAATCGAGGAGGTGTTTGCGAATTGTGTTTCTTAAAAATTAAATATAAAATTCCTTATTATTAATAGTGGTGCCAGAGTCCTTACAAAATATAAGGAGTGTGCGAACCCTGTAAAGTTTGAAATAGCTCATTTTTATAAAGTCATCAACGGAGCATTTAGAGTAATTCAAAACAATATATATATATATATATATATATATAACCATTAGATAATACTACAAATCAACATCAATTTCTGGAAAAACTTGTTAATGCCAAATTATGTATTGATCAAATAATCTTAAGAAATACATGTATTAAAAATAATATATTTTCCCACAAAATGTATATATGTGTAAAATTAATGTATGTACATGATACCCTTGCAAACTTCCGACTTAACTTACGTAAATGTGAGTTAATTTAAATCAGGATAAACACGTTTCGAAACAGAATTTCTTTTAATGAATTTATGTCAAACAAGTTTCGTGTCGATTCTGAAAATTAAATGCTAATGATACGTCAAAAATATTTTCTGGTAAGAAACTTGTTTAACCTGTTTAAATTAAGTCATATTATACGGAAGTTAAGTCATAATTGGCAAGTATGACACGATTCAATTTGTCTAAAGAAATGGACATAATACGAAGCATATTTTGAAAATATTTGTCGTAGTTATAGAGTTAAAGAATTTTATTTTGTTATTATCAGAACCTATCTTATAAATATCTAGTTTTAAAACTCGAAAGTTTGAAAAAAACTTTCCTTATTTTTTTGTAATACAGCCTAAAAGTTACTTAATATAACCTATAATTAGATTTGAACGAAAAAAAAATACCATGGATCTTACCAATCAAACCTTCAGTACTACTATTTCTAGACAATATTTTTGATGGTACATTTTTACGACATTGCAAAAATAATCAAATATGAATTTTTTTTCTTGGAAATAATTATATAAAAAAGACTGGTTTGCCCTACAGAAGTTTTATCTATAAATATTTTACTCATAAAAAGAATCATCAATTGAAATCATAAAATAAGCATCAATAAGGTTTTAAAAAATCTAATAGCAACTTACCTCGAAAACACGCATAAATTTCCCTTACTAGAAGCAAGACTTAATAACAAAAAAAATTACTTACCAATTACAGTTTGATTTTATGATAAGTTTCAGGTTATCATAGCTTAATCTTATGATCAGCAATGTTTAATCTTATGATCAGCTTTTAATTTAAGACCAGCATATGATATGTTTCAGGATAATATAATTTTACTAAACATTTAAAACTCACCAATAAGTCCTCCTATAACCATTTCGTTCTTTCCTTGTTGTATACCAGCCATTGCAGAAAAGATATCCGGCGAACCATTGCCAAATGCGAGCAGTGTAACACCCTAAAGTTTAGTTAAGGATTATATTTCTAAGTTTCTAAACAAAAAAAAAAAAAAAAAAGAACAATTCTATCATGCACCAAATTGCCCCCCCCCCGTTCCCCTCAACACACACTTCTCTGGGACAGAGAGCGAAATAATATTCTCTTATAACCGGATTAAGTGGCTTGTCCCTGTCCGAGAAGACACTCCCAAGCTAATGCTATTCCTATGGGGAGGCATTTTTCTAATAACTCGTTCGCATTTTGACATTTTTAAATAATTTTATTGCATTGGATAGCTAAGGTCCCTCTCAAGATCGCTCCTTGACTACCTTTTCGATTTAGGTTCCATATATTTTTTATAAAGTTACTTTCACTTCCAAAACCGGTTCAGAAAGTGGAAGTAAATTTATAGAAAATACCTACGACCAAAATCGAAAAAGTAATCAAGAAGCGATCTTGAGACGGACCTCAGCTATCCAGTGCAATATATATATATATATATATATATATGTCAAAATGCGAAAGCGTTATTAGAAAAATGCCTCCCCATAGGAAAGCATTAGCTCGCGAGTGTCTTCGCGGACAGGGACAGGACCCTTAAGAGCACACACTAGTCACGCGGTAGAAGCCGAACGCTAATGATAAGTCTATGGGAGCGTTCTTTTCAAATATCTCGCTCAAATTTTAATATTTTTACATGATTTTTTTTTTGCATAGGATAGCTGAGGACGATCCACAACCGGCCTAGTTTTTACTTTTTGGATTTTGCTTATATATTTTTTATATTATGATAGTTTCAATTTCAGAACCGGTTTAAACCGGTTTTGAAAGTTAAAGTAATTTAAAAAAAATCTGAAACCAAAATTGAAAAAGTAAAAACTAGGCCGGTTGTGGATCGTCCTCAGCTATCCTATGCAAAAAAAAAATCATGTAAAAATATTAAAATTTGAGCGAGATATTTGAAAAGAACGCTCCCATAGACTTATCATTAGCGTTCGGCTTTTACCGCGTGACTAGTGTGTGCTCTTAAGGCTTCTCTTCTCAAATGCTCCACTCAACAAGCACAAAACGTTTTGACACATTTAAAATTATTTTTTTTAACAGAAAGATATAAAATTGGAAGACCCGACTAAGGAAGCGATGTGGAATTTAGCCCTTTTCGGAGCGCAGTAAATCTGTTTAAAATAAACAATTTACACCAGAATTTAAAAACGAATTTATTAGAAAATAGGAACGTGCTTATTTTAAAGTACGTTATAAAAAGAAAATATTAATTACCATAATTTCCGAGTATAATCCGCAGATCAAACAATCATCTCTCGACCCAGAAAAATTTATTAATAGAATGTAAATTTTTAGATCGCAGTAAATATTTGGCTTTAATTACTAAATAAAATTTCTGGGTCGTAAAAGAATAGTTTGATCCGCGGACTATCCGCCGGAAATTACGGTAGTTGTTCCTGGTACCCCAATTTCCGGCGTATAATCCGCGGATCAAACGATTCTTTTACGACCCAAAAATTGTAAGTAGTAATTGAAGCCAAATATTTACTGCGATTTAAAAAGTTACATTTTATTTTAAATTTTTTCTGGCTCGAAAAGTGGTTGTTTGATCCGCGGATTATAAGTCGGAAATTAAGGTACCAGAGAAATTAAAATTAGGTGTCTTTTTCTAAGGACACCGTACCGGAAAGCGTTCACACTAGAACCACCATTAGGTGCCATTATGACCCCTGCCAAATTGAAAATAGCCGATTCACACCAGAAACTTCTTAATAAGATTTGTTAAATATGTGCAACGCAAAAATAGGCTAATTAAATAAGTTAAATAGATTTAAATAAAAGTTCTGGTGTCAAGCACTTTTTATAAAACTTGAATAAGTAACCGGCGGTTCTAGTGTTAAAAAAATAAATAAAAGTTCGAAAATGCACAAAAATTGAAGCAAAATTTCAATTTAACTCTAACGCTCATATTCACCAAGGACTTCAACCCCAAGTTATACCGAAAACCTCGGTCGAAAGCTCAAACGATGCTCATCTCTAATCGCAATTGGGCGCCTTTATGATAATAACCAATCGAATGCTATTGTGAATTTCATTTGAGCATTCGACCCAGGTTTTCTAGGTTGAGGTAGATGGTGAATAAGAGCATAAAATCTTCAAAACAATTAACCATCACCTGTATATCTATTGGGAATGTTTTTTCTAACCTAAACTTCGTTTTGCTTTTGATTACCAGACTATAGAAAAATAAATATAAATAAACATTATTCTTACATTAAAAAATATTTAACAAAACAATTATTAAACAAGAATATTTAGGCTTTAGAAAAAATTACATTAAAAATTGATTTTTGTTTTAAAATTGCAGGGAGGAATCGAATTTCCGTCGAATTTCGACGAAAATAAATGTTTAAGAAGAAACTGTTTCATTGATTTATAATGTATCTACAAAATTAGCTACAGTAAAATGGTCAGTCTAACTCTCAAACAAATATTATTTAAAGCCAAGGTTCGCACACTCCTTGGGATTTCCAAGGACTCTGGCACCACTATTAAAAAAAAGAAAATTTATATTTAATTTTTAAACCACAGCATTCGTAACCCCCACCTTCATTCACAGATTTTAAGATATTTTTCTGCAGTAAAGCACTTCGAAAATATTCTTAAATATTAGTGGTAGAACTGTGCGAACCCTGTTTAAAGCTAAAATTAAAAAAAAAGTACTATTTGTATAAAAATCAGTTTTCCAAATTACCGTAATTTCGGGTGTATAAGCCGCGGCTCAAACAATTTTTTTTGGACCCAGAAATCTTATTTAATGATTAAACACAAATATTTACGGCTATCTAAATAGTAACATTCATTTATTAAAAAAATCCTGGGTCGAAAAAGAATTGTTTGAACCGCGGCTTATACACCCGAAATTACGGTATTAAAATTAAACTTTAATCGCATTTGTAAAAATATAATAATGAAACAAAATATGATAAAGATCAGTTATAAAGATGAAGTTATCAATTAAATATGTAGGATTCAAATATTCAATATTTCAAATTGACACGACCTTAGAATTTCACGTGAAATCTAAACCCGTCGTAATTTTCATCTTCTGAAAATTTACATGCGCACATTTCAATTTTTATACATTTTAAGAGAAAATGGCGTATTTCGTTGACAAAATTATAAAATTCGCATTAAAAAGTAAAAAAAAAAAAATGTCAAAAATAAATTGAGGTACAGCTTTCAAACAAATTGCATTGAAAAGTATATATCTTTCTCTATACAATGGTGTAAAAATTGAAAATGTGCGATGTTTAGAAGTATAAAATTTGCAGTAACGAAAATTGCAAAACCGAACTGCATGTGAAAGTGTTGCCATTCGCAAAATGACGTATGCGTTACGCACAGATATATTTGACCTTTATAATATCAATACATCTCTGAACAACAGCAAAAAAAATTGATTTTTTAGCATTAAATACTGTAAATATAAAACTTCTGCATAAATGTTTTAGTTATATTTTTAATGACAATTTTAAAGCATTTTCAACCACACGGTGTATATAAAATTCAGAAAAAGACAATTTAATATAAATAAAATATAAGTAAAATATTTCAATATAATTTGAATATATAAAGGATACAGCTACATTCTGAGACATCTTTAGAGTTTTTGATATAATGAACAGTGAAGGACAGAGGCTGGAAAAGAAAATATAAAGATACTTATAAAATGCATAAAATTCCAAAATTTACTTAAATAAAAAGTTCTAGAATAAAAGCAAGTTTCTATTTTTCAGAGATTATCTTTAATGTTAAAAGAAATATGCGAGGATTTTCCAGTGAAGAAAGTTTTAAAATGGGTAGCAGAATGTGCAGAAGCTTTTAAGCTCCTGTTTAAAAGACGATGTAATGAGATAAATGGATTTAAGTGTCTTACTTAAAATTTTTCTTAAAACTATATTTTAGGTGGAGTTTCTAAAAATATTTTTAAATTTTAGAGTCTCTCAACAAGGCGTGTTATTTTAATTACAAAAGTTTTGAAATGATTTAAATTTATTGGACTGTGATTATTCCATATCTGCATATTTTTTCGCTTTTATTTTCTTCCCACTATACCGTAATTTCCGGCGTATAACCCGCGGATCAAACAATTCTTTTTCAAACCAGAAATTGTGAGTAGTAATTGAAGCCAAATAATTACTGCGATTTAAAAAGTTACATTTTATTTTTGATTTTTTCTGGGTCAAAAAAATGATTATTTGATTCGCAGATTATACGCCAGAAATTACGGTGATTGGACAGAAATATTTCCTAGATGAAATATGACATTTTTTTTTCTTTTCTCAAATAGTTATACAAAAAGTCTAAAACTTTCCAGCATTGTTGTTTGTCACTGTTCAGCTTTACTAACTGCAGAAGTCGCAGCTTCTATAATTTTTCATATTTGCTGACAGTATTTCCAATGTAAAGCTTTGAAATGAACTCTTTTAACCTCTTAATTGTTACATATTTTCGACAACGTAATTTAAAAATAAAGGCTAAACACCATTTTCTCCATACTAAAACATTTGACTTACTGAAACGAAAAATATCTAACAACCAATAAAGATAAATTTACAGTTAAAAATTAGTACATCAAAATGCTTTTATTAGCGGAGCAAACAAAATGTTCTGGCCCGAATCCAGTTCGGGAACGCAATTAAGGGGTTAATTTGTGCAAACTGAATCCACGATAATAATTATATTGGGTCCCCCCTCGCTGTAAAATTGTTATCTTATTGGTTTTTAACCCCTTCAAGTTCGGTTATTCATTTTTGGATCACCGAATTTTAATTCCTAAATGCCACATTCGCACCAGAATACTGAAACGAAATGTTTCCTTTTATTAATAACGTGGACAAAAACCTTTGCTTATTTTCAAATAAATTTCTTTGCGAATTTTGGTTTCACTCACTCATTTCAGTATTTTACGAATCGAAGTACCTTGCAACTGAAAGGGTTAAAAAAAAGTGATATTGAAAGTTAATTATTTAAGACAAGGGTAAAATCAGAAGTTTTTTTTAATATACAATTTAAATGAACCTATTTTCTTTATAATAATTTACAGTATACTTTAAAAATTTGTCGATAAATATATATTACTTCCCTATATCACAAGATATAGATTTCTTTAACAAAAAAAGAAAAAAAAATAGAAAAACACTCTCAAAAGTAAACTATTAATTGGAAGATTTTCTTTCTGTTAAAAAGAGTGCAATTTTCACTTTACTTACAGTGGCCAAACAGTATCACGTAACAATATTGCCCACCTTGAAGTCACGTGAGGTTGCTAATTTAGGCCAAAAAATTAATTTGCTGAGAGTATCTTATGACTAAATTTTACTTTGAGTGACATCCATTACGCTTTTAGATTTCATGTATAGCTTCAAATTTATATTGACTTTTGACAATATATGTGAGCTCAAGACGAAAAGTTAACCCTTTGCGGGGCAAGGCAAATTCATTGCTTAAGTATTGAAATTAGTGACTGACACCGTAATTCGAAAACAACTTTATTTTTAAATAAGAAAACGCTATACTTCACGCATCCAATAAACCGTAATTTTCTTTAACAAAATTCCGGTGCGAATGTGGTGTTTGGGAATTAAAATTAGGTGGTATATCTATGAAACCACCGCCCCTCAAGGGTGTTAACAGTGTTCAAATTTCTTATTAGAAAATAGAATGAAAAAACATTCTAATTTGACGACAATCTTCTCCTGACATATTCGCATAAATCCAGATAACGCCTACGATTTTCCTTTTCCTGCACAGGCAAATTCTGTTCGTAAAATGACAAATTATTTTTGACACCGGAATTTTTTAGTAACTAAGACCTCATGGCACCACTGTCAGCCAGAGAAGCTGTATGAGGATAATGTGGGGTCTAACAAGGGCACCACCAAACATGGTGCACACAGATTTTGATGATTTCAAAGTATGTTGTAGAGGTCATACTGCTAATTATTCAGCTGAAAGGATTCTTTCAAATGGGCCTTGGTTTTTGAGAAATTGGGGCGTCAAAGTTCAGCGTATACTTCAAATACTTATTAGTACGAACGCCGCATATGAATCAGTGGCGTCGTGGTAACTTACGTGCCTGCAAGTCGAAAGGTTGCGAGTTCGAATCAGTCATTGGCGTTTAGTTATATATTTTTGTATTTTTACACGTTACAAATTTTAAGTATTTTTATTATAAAATTGCTACAGCTTTTGATATTTTCTTAATAAATTACATTTACATTTTTAAATTTTTTCATGAAAATTTATTTTTTTTTCTGCAATTTTTAAACGAATATTTCTATTGACAAAACTACAAAACTAGTTTACGCCTAGAATTTTTTTTTTATTAATTATTATTCGCGTTTTTTATTTTAAGCACAATCCTGAAATAATGATTTTTTTTTCCTCTCGCTTTTTTATTTTATAGCATTCTAAATGAAAACTTGCCTTTTTTTGTATATGTATAAATAATACAAAATAATTTTCGGGTGCAATTTTTTAAACGTCTTTAGTATTAGATTATTCAAGTAATGCCTATCTTCGAAAAAGTAATAAAATATTAATGCAGTAATGTTTAAATGCAAGTTGTTACCAGTTATCCAAGTTTTCAATTTTCCAGTTTTCTGTAAATACATTTATCTCCAAAGTTCAACATGAAAATAAGTTATCGTTTGCACAAATAAGAAATGACAGATTACATCTATTTT
This sequence comes from Maratus speculifer, assembly GCA_964019185.1. NCBI lineage: Eukaryota > Metazoa > Arthropoda > Arachnida > Araneae > Salticidae > Maratus > Maratus speculifer. Next base: position 403,965,342 of record OZ025293.1, read on the forward strand.
TTTTTATCAAATCGAAACACCCTTTCCGTAATTCAACTGAAATACGAAATAGACGATGGGACGAGGCCTCAAAATATGCTTAAAAATGAGATTCCTTTTGCCATCTCATAGGACTACGTAAATTTGTTGTTAAAATATTTTAACATCCATATTTTATCGAAAATAGCAATGTTCCCACATTGAAACTTGCACATTACTATAAAATACAGAAATATACTCGGAACTATATCTTTTAACCACTTTGCAGCCATTTTTAGAATCGGCACTAGATGGCGCCACCAAAATCTATTAAAAAGAAACAAAGATACAACAAAACAACTTTTAAATCACAATACATGCCTTTTTATTTTATATTGTGTCTAAAAAGATATTAATTCTGAGCTAAATAAGCATATTTTATTTACATTCATATGGGTTTATATCCTGTGTAGATTTTGAAACGAGAAATTATAAAAAATAATATAATTGCTTACAAACAGATAGGATGTCAAACGTATGTCTGTGTTATGAAAAATGTATAAATATTAGATTTTCCCAGAATATTCAAATTTCCATATCAAAAAATTTTTTCCTAGCAGAAGCGCGTAATTTTTTATGTTCTGTTTACTGAGATAAAATTTATAATACATATAAAAATACTTTTTTTAATCGTCTGCTTTCCTCCGTAATTATCAGAATAAATGAAGATTTCTTTTTATTGGTCTTATTTTTTCACTTTTACAAATGATGATTAAACCTTTTTTTTTTTTTAACTTTTAATATATTTTTAAACATATTTATCACGAATTGAGTATTTTAGTAATATAAATTATATTAAATGCAGTATTAAATTATCTAAAAATCCAAGTACAATATTCTGTAATACACATTTGAAATGAAAAAAAAGTGACTGATTAATCTAAAAATATTAATATTTAAAGTAGTGGAGATTTTTAAATATTGAAATTTTCTTATACTTTTTCAAAATTTTAATTAAATACAAATTTTTATTTATTTGTTGCAAAATGTACTTTTAGTTGAACCCTGAAGTGCAGTCAGTTCACCATATTTTGAAAAAATAATAAAAAAAAATGTTGACAAAGTAAACTGTCCTCTTTAGAAAATATCAAAAGGTTCAAAGCTGTAGAATTTTCAATTCTGCTTATAATTTGCGAAGTGTAAAAAAACATGAAAATAAATAAAAGGCCGAGGACTGATTCGAACCCGCAATCTTTCGACTTGCAGGCTTGTACGTTACCATGACGCCACTGATTCATATGCGGCGTTCGTACTAATAAGTATTTGAAATATACGCTGAACTTTGACCCCCAATTTCTCAAAAACTAAGGCCCATTTGAAAGAATCCTTTCAGCTGAATAATTAGTAGTATGACCCCTACAACATACTTTGAAATCATCAAAATCTGTGCGCACCATGTTTGGTGGTGCCCTTGTAAGTATCTCATGTTGTCATTAAAATACTGTTTAATTTTACAAAGACGAAACTGTCAAGAAAACACCGTTATGACAGCACTAGTGGTAAGTGCACTGAGAAAAATATGTAGTTCTGGCATCTACAATCTAAATTGTGGCTCTAGAAAAAATAGTTCAATGTCATCCTTATAAATTCTAGTTCCGTTTGCTTGAGAGTTGTAGTGTCTCCTACTAGAATTCAAGAACTTTTTCCTGTATTTTCCATGTTAAACTCACATAAAAATCTCTTCAAATTGATGCGAACACAAGAGGTTTAATTTGGTAACTATAATTCTTGTTTACGAAACCATTCCCGAAATCAGGCGATAATTTCTCGTTACTGAAACGATTCAATATCAGTTCGTCACTTAGAAAACAAGAAACTAGAAAATCTAGGTCATTTCGCTTATTCAGCTTAATTGAATAAGCAATTTGCATAGTTCGGACATCTATAGTTCTAGTTTAGGTATTTAGAAAATGATTAACTATTCATTGTAGGTGAAGGCGGTATATTTTTAGGTGCGTTCGTAATTATGTAAATACGTAACACTTATAGTGGTCGTTCAGTCCGTCTGTCTGTCCGTCTGTCTGTCTGTCCGCATATAACAACGCAAAAACTACCCAACCGAATAGTTTGAAATTTAAATTACATAAATATCACATTATTTTGTCGAGTTATTTCAAATTTTATGAAAATCGGATGCATAGATCAATTACAGGGGCAATCAAAAGTATTCCATTACATTACGGTCAATGGGGGGGGAGGGGGAAGTTTCAAATGCATTTTAATCGTTTGAAATTTAAAATACATAATTATTATATAATTTTGTTAAGTTGTTTCAAATTTTTTGATAATCGGGTGCATAGATCAATTACAGGGGCAATCAAAAGTATTCAATTACATTATGGTCAATAGGGAAAAAGTTTCAAATGTATTTTATACGTTTGAAATTTAAAATGCATAATTATTACATAATTTTGTCGAGTTATTTCACATTTTATGAAAATCGGATGCATAGATCACTTACAGGAACAATCAAAAGTATTCCGTTTCATTACGGTCAATGGGGAAAAATGTTTCAAGTGCGTTTTAATGGTGTTACAGTCATTCGAACTTAATAAAATTTATTTGAAACTATAAAGTGCATATTATAATATACATTTTACATAATTTGTGGTGCAAAGAACATTTGTTATTTATTTACAAGGCCGCACAAAGGTATTCCATTACATAATGGTACAGAGAGAACATTGTTTGATGAGCGTTTTATTTGTAATTCACTATTTACAATTTTATGATCTTGATATATGAGAGTAATATTTTAAAAACTTCGTTATCGTACGAACGCACCTCATTTGCTACGCTTAACGTGCAATTTCCAACTTGTTTTTTCTCAGTGTGAGAGTCACTTCTCGAGTGAAAAGGTTTAAATATAGTAAAAATTCTGTCACAAACAGCGGGCACTCTTGCTTAGCAGATACCATTTTTACCCCCAGCAGAAATGTATTTCTACATTTTATCTATGAATAATGGGTAAATTCCGTGCTCCCGACAGGTCCGCTTTCAGCTCCTTTTATTATACCGTAATTTCGCGCGTATCCGCCGAACCTCAGATAAATTAATTTCATCACAGAATTTACTTTAAATAAAATGTGACTTACTTTTGCCTATCATATATTTGATTTCTTTTTTACAATAAAATTCCCTGTCTGATAAAGACTTAACTGGGCAGCAGCGTGTGCATGCGAAATTACGGTACATCAATACACATATTTAATTTTTATTTTATTTTATTAATGATTCCTAAGATACAGGATTAAAACCAGTAAAATATTTCATAAGAAAGTTACTTAGTCTGGATAATTTTGCTTAAAAATAATGGATCACATAACATTTTTAAAAGTACTTACAAGTCATTTGCTGTTATTCCCAGACCTGCAAACAAAACTAAAAGCCATACCACCTGCAGGAAATAACATATCATTAATTATACAAAAAGTTAAGAATTTTTAAGAAGAAAATATTCTTCTAAAAGTATGAAGTTACAAATAAAAAAGAAATATTTAAGGTCACAGATGGTATAGTGAGAGTTGGGAAGAAGTTTATTTATCGTAAAGTTTATAATGTAGTATATATTTTACAAGGAGGTTTGTAAGTAAGTTACATAAAAGAAAAGTATACTTCAGTTTCTATTTAATACAAAAAATGCTTGTTATGTGCATAGTTTTATTCGGTATATCTGCTTATTTTCTACTTCATTCTGCTTAAATGTCTGTAGATGTAAATACTACAGGTATACATTTTTTAAATGATCCTAATTTTTTATAGTAATTTACAGTATACTAAAAGTGCATGTCGACAAAAAAATTGCTTCATTTTATCTCAGGAAATAGATTTCTTTAACAAAAGAGAAAATGGAAAAAACACTCTGAAAGGTTTAAAAAAAAATATTTGGATTAACGACTTAAAGTCGTACATATATGTTAAAATATATTATTTTAAAATAATAATAAGAATCACATTTCATATGTTTGAAGAATATATGAATTTAACCAGTAAGTGAATGTATTTCTGGAAGAAAGACTTATTTTAGAAAATTTACAGAGTTTAGTTTTGTTTATTTATTTTTTTTTTTTCAAAAGAACCTCTTTCGAAGTTGATGATTATCCAGTTAAAAAAATGTCAATTATGTAATATAAAATTTGTTTACTTTCAATAAAAAAGGAAACAATAAATAAAAAAAATATGAATTAAATATTTCCAACTGAGCGCAAAATTATGACTGAACGAAAAAGCTGAGGGAATTTATCTACGTACCCATTGTTCTGTGGAGTTCCTTTACCTGCGGTCTATTCTGCTGAGATGTCGAAATGACAGACCATGCGTTATGACCTACAAGGTTATCTGAGCGGAAAATGCCCACCGGTTGTCGTGTCTAGCAAGATTAAACGCATTGGCCTTGTAAGCCAAATATCTGTGTTCGATTCCCGATCTGGGCAATTTTTCGCTCAGTTGGAAACATTTAATTCGTATGGTAACTTTATCAATTAGTTTGATTGATTTAAAAATGCAAATAAAAAATATTTTTCATACCCACGTGGGTAAAAAGCTAGTTAGGTACCAGGGCTCGAAAAATCTACATGCCCGACATCAGTGTTGTTAGACGGCGACGTTTTAAAAATTTGATTGGCACCACTTTTATTAAAGGATAAAATTCCTCTTGATTAATATGTCATTAAACGAAACGTAATTTTACCAATCCAAAGAAGTGGTGCCAATCTGAATTTTTAAAAAGTCGCCGTCTAACAACACTGATGTCGGGCATGTAGATTTTTCGAGCCCTGTTAGGTACCTAACTAGTTTTGATTACAGGATTATATTTGAGACATAGGCGAATGCTATCATCGACCTTACACATACTTATCAAACTGCCTGAACTGATGTGTTTGTGGGAGTGTCGCAAGGTTAAATTACTGGTGAATATTTTTACAGTGTATTCGCAGCAATATAAAAAAAAACATTTCGTAGTATAATTCTATTGCAATTGTTCTCAAAGTATACATAATATTTCTTGTTTTGAAAAAAATGGTACGAAAGAGAATTAAACAATAGTCGTCTGTTGCAGATTGTAATTAAATATTTGCGATACCTCGTGGGGGCAGTGTTGCCAGTGGGCTACTTTTTTTAATTAAGATTTCTTGATTGGCACCACTTTTTTGAAACAGTAAAATTAAGTTTGTTTTCACCTTTATTAATCCGCCATTAAATAAGGCACATTTTACCATTACAAAAAAGTGGGGCCAATCAAGAATCTGAATTTTAAAAAAGTAGCCCATCTGGCAACACTGCGTGGGGGTATCGACACATTAAACATCTTGGATTTTTCTTGAAGAATATTTGACTGCCATACAATTTTAAAATGTTACAGAACTTCTGAATTATCCAACTATACTGATATCTAATACCTAATAACTCATTTTGTACAGATTATGTTAAGTTTTAAGATATTTTATATTAAATCCGTACATTGAAACGTATTTACTGATGCATAAGCCGGGGAAACCTATTGAGGAAACCAATTTACAAAAGACTTGTAAGATGAAGGATCTTCTATGGTTTTAAAAAAGAAATATTTCATAAAAACATATTAATAAACATGTGTTAATGATACAGCAAAGTTATATTTTTGTTAATCGTTTTATAAAAACTTACACTCATGGCTACAACGGAGGTGACTCCCTCTGGTCCATAAAGGCAATACATGTGTTCTGTGTAGCTTATGTAACCCATCTCCTGACTCTGAACACATGAATTAAACTTTGCTACAAACTCACACCGGCATTCTGCAGCCACTTCATTGACTTCTCGACACTGAAAAGAAACAAGAAAAATTTTATAAGGCAAATTCAATTGTTTTATGCAGGGTTCGTACGGCTCCTGGACTTTTCTCATCAGGAAATTCTTCGGCATAAGTACTTTCTTATACGAAACCTGTGATTCAATAAAGCGAAATTCCGCACCTCATAGTACGCATGGTCACAGTAATTTCACAATGACGTCACTGTGGTCACATCACATGACCAAAATGCCACCACTCAGTGACGTCATATTGTGACTGAGATGAGACTTTCTTAAAAATCTTTAGAAAATAACAAAAATTCTTCAAAACGTGTTATTTACTTTAAAAAACACTTTTGTCACAACGTCGCTTTTGTCACAGTTTCGTCACGATGTTAATGTCAAAGTAATCCCAAATGACATATTTTTCACAAAATGGTCACAATGTTACGTCACAAACGAGCTCTAAAACGGCCATAACGACTTCACATCGACGTCATGTGACGTCACATCGACGATTGATGGTTACAAAGTCACAGTGTGACTTTACAACGACGTCGCAGTGAAGTCACCATGCCTTTGTTTGAACGAGATTTATTTTTTAACCCCTTGCAGAGCAGTGGTATACCTCAGTGTTGCCAGATGGGCTACTTTTTTAAAATTCTGATTCTTGATTGGCCCCACTTTTTTGTAATGGTAAAATGTGCCTTATTTAATGGCGGATAAATAAAGGCGAAAACAAACTTAATTTTACTGTTTCAAAAAAGTGGTGCCAATCAAGAAATCTTAATTAAAAAAAATGTAGCCCACTGGCAACACTGGTATACCTATGAAATCACTTAAATTTAATTCCTAAGGCCACATTGGCACCGAAATTTTGGTAAAAAAAAATTTACGGCTTTTTGAATGTGTGAGATGTAGCCCTTTTTTCTTATTTAGAAGTAAAAATGTTTTCAAATTCCGGTGACAATCATTAATTTCAACATTTAAGCAATGAATTTGCCGTGCGCCGCAAAGGGTTAGTAAAAAAAAGTAATGGCATTTCACCTGGAAAATAACGGTACTCGTACAAACACTGTTATAGAGTCTAATTTTTTTTTTTAACTTTCTTCAAAAAAATATATAAAAATATAATTTAATTAAATATTTCTGGTGCAAATCTTGATTAAAATTAGGTGGGATAAAATACATATGTAACCACATTCAAAGAAAAAAAATGTTTCGGGATAGTTATCATGCTGAAATTGTAACAAACTTTCAATAATTTTCAACATTTCTTTCTTCTCTTTATTTCTTTTTTTTCTTTTTTTTTTCTTTTTGTTTTGTAACAATTTTTTAATAGGAATGTCTAATTTATATATTATATTTGGCTTTTCCCGCTAATTGTACGTAATTTCCAACTGTTATACTTTTTTGCACTGCAAAAATTTTACGGTATATTTTACCTTTTTTAGTCGCCATAGTTTGCATTTTTAAAAATATAAAAAATTCTATTGAATTATCGTGTCAGAAAAAAACTATAAGAGTTGTCAACTTTGCTATTGCTTTAGAATAAAAACAAGGATATATACAGTTAAATAGTTTAGGGCCTATGAAAGCTAAAAAATGGAAAACCAATTGTTAATTTCATTTGTAATGGTTTCAAAAATAAATTTCAATTAGCGTTCTAAAAATAGTTCAAAAACTACTGAGTGTAATGAGCTTTAATCTTTTATTGCCTGTTTGTAGATTCAATAAATCGATTTCTGTATGAAGAATTATTGATTAAAATAATTAAAAAATTGAATAAAAATTGTTACATGATATTCACTTTTCTTTCGAAAATAATTTTAAATATTTATATATCTTCGGGTTTTGCAGTTATTGAAATATAATTTAATGTCAGTAGTTTCAATATTCCCCTTTGACATCCTATTGTATCAAATACTATTTAAAAAAATCAAATATGGTGTTAAATTGGTATTTATCATAAGGATTTTAGAATTTGTGACAATTTTTGTAGGATATCACCCCTCTGTTTAATTTTGTAAAATAAATTTGAACAATGCGTTATTTCAGTCAAATTGCTGTTTTCGTTTGTTTTAAATAATATGAGACAACTTGGTGATTAAAAATTATAGGTGTTTTCTTTTAGTTTTATAAGACTGTACATTTTACAAACTCGGTACTCATTTTACTTGAAAGAAAGTACTTTTTTAAAAATAGTATTAAATGGGAAAATTGTACAACAACAATGATGAAATATTTTTTAATTCAGAGTTGAATAGCCACGTTTGCGTCACTGTAATCTAAAACAAATTTTCAGAAGCAAGAAATCAATAATTTATCTAAATGATTACTGGTTACAGTCGTGTTCCAGAACATGCATCTGCTTCTAATCAATAACATTCTTTAATTAACGCGTGAGTTATTTAACAGTAATTAATGAAAAAGAAATAATTACAGTCGAAATATTGAATATTTGTAATTAAAAAGAATGGTGTCAGTTAAAATGATTTATTTTAGCGTAGCATAGAAGTACTCAGAGCCTGATTACTAACGGGGCACTCTCCCACCAGGAAAAAGAAATTAAAAAAATGTCCTTATTCATGACAGTAATTTTGAATGAAAAGTTCGTTTAAACAAGGGAAAAATTTCTATAACATTTTACTGGTGTGAGAGTGCCCCGTTAGTGATCAGGCCCTGGAAGTACTGTAATCTAGTGGGGGAAATATAGAAGCTCAGTGGCGTAGCCAAGGAGGCGTGGGTTCGAACAGCTCTGAATACCAGAAATATTTTAAAGTTTTCTTCGTTTTCATTAAAAGCAGAAAATTCTCCGATTGGATACAGTGAACAAAACTTTGCAAAATTAGAGTTACCCAAACCGTTTGGACAGACTCCCTGGCTTAACGCTACGCCACTAAAACGGCATCGGAAAATGTAAGACAAATGTGTATTGTAAAATCATTAAAACTTCCCACATTTTCAATATTTTCAAAATTTCCTTATCATTTATGTGCTTTTAGTTTTAAAATTTATGTACGCCTTTCATACCCTGTTATATACTTTTATGAAAACACTGAAAAAGTCGTTGATGCGTTTATACAAGGTGATTTTAAATTCATGGTACAAATTTTAAGGACTGATACAGGACACTGTAACAATTATTTATTGTATAAGAATGTATAGGAGCAAGTGACGCGCTGAGTTAAAAATGCCACAAGGCCAATTTGGTCCTTTTTAAAATTCAAAATTTCTTATGCACACCAGAATATAACGATGCCACTTTTTTTCTTTATTTAAGACAGGCATTTTATGATAACATGAAAAAATTCTTCTTTGAAAACTACCGAGTGAAATCGAAATTTTTGAATTAAAATACCTCCCATTTCTATTTCTACAGGCTATTTCCATGCGAACTTGTAATGTCTGTCACACAGCTGAAAATCGTTATGCTTGTTGGCCATCGTTATGCAGAGCTGCCAACTTCTACGCCTATTTAAATCTTATAAACATGTTTCGAACCACAAAAATGTTTTAGTAAAATGTATAGCAAATGTATGCAGTGTTATGCATTACAGTACATATTCTTAATTATTTACTAAAATTTCTGTTTCTAATATGTTTATTTGACTGTAAATAGGCGTAGTAGTTGGCAGCCATGGTTATGGCTTGTTTCCTTATATGCCATTATGTAACGGAAAACTTTTATGTGGCCCTATAAATAAATAAAAATATTCTTTGCACCATAAATTGTACAGAATGTATATTTTAGTATATACTTCGTAGATAGATATAAATTTATTTATGTTCAATTCACCTTAAATTTGTACAGAATGTATATTTTAGATTATACTTCGTAGATATACAGTGGTGGCCAAAATTGTGGACACTTTAGGTACCTTTCATTACAAAAAGTAAAAAAAACTACCCATTGTTACCGTGCGGGTAAAGCCCATCGGTAAATTTTGCTATATTTTTGTCCATCATGACTCCTTGATCCTAAAACCACCCTCCGTTGAAATGTTGACTTACATATATATACTATATATCGTCGGCACCATATCAAACTATCCAATATGAAAATAGAGGGTTACATTTTATAAAATCAAATTTATTGATTTCCACCACTCTTTTAAAATTTTAAAATTCCCCTTGATTTTTAACTAAATAAAATGCCTTCTAATAAGGTTAAAAAGACGAACTTTACTACAGTGCGTGTCAAAAGTTTAAGCACAATAGCAATTTCACAATAAAACTTTAAATATTAACTTTATTTCAATATCTGTCTTGTATATGTTAATAATATCTATTTTAACACCATATTCATTGAAATTAACTTTGAAATTTTATTTCAATCCATGGAGTTTAAGAATAGAACAAAAATAACCGTGTCAAAAGTTTAAGCCCAAAATCGTTTTTATGCAAATTTTACATTCTGACGTAAGCGGTTGAACACACAAACAATTTCTGGGTGCTTAAGAAGCAGCCAGTTGCTGTTTTTGAGTTAGTACAAAATGCCTAAGTCGAAAGAATTTTCAGAGGAATGGAGGATAAAAATCTGAAATATCAGAGCAAAATGTACCGTAATTTCGGGTGTATAAGCCGCGATTCAAACAATTCTTTTTCGACCCAGAATTTTTTAAGAAATAAGTGTAACTACTTAGATCGCCGGAAATATTTGTCTTCAATCACTAAATAAGATTTCTGGGTCAAAAAAGAATTGTTTGATCCGCGGCTTATACACCCGAAATTACGGTAAGTCTGTTTCTGAAATTCCAAGTGGGCATTTCCATGCGAATTTGTTAGTCTGTTACACATCTGAAAATCGCCATACTTGTTGGACACCGTTATTTTCGAAAGGTTTGCTTCGCCTTATTCAATTGATGATACATCTTCGATAAACTAAGTCACATTTTCTTGCTTTAAAATACTGGTAGCCAAAAATCGTGGTATGTAACAGACAAACAAGTTCGCATGGAAATGCCCATGTTTATTAAAATGATCAAAACGAGGTATTCATAGCTGCCAACTTTCAACTAATCTTCCGTAATACCTAGATTAATTTGATCCAGGTTTACCTCATTTCGAACCAGAAAATGTTTTTGACGAATCTTTATATATTTAATTCCAGGTTTTCTTAGTTGAATGTACTTAATTTCAATTCTTTGAAAAAATTCTGCTTCGAAATTCATTAAACCAGGGTTAATTTAACGCACGCATTACGGAAGATTAATGTCAGATTGTCACCTATGGGTATTTATCAAATTTTGGCTCGTTGTAATGATTTCAAACGAAAATTTCGTTCAGGAAGGCCGCGAGTGACTAGTTTACGCGAAGATAGCCGCATCAGAAATTTAAGTCGAAAAAAGTGTCTGTTTTGAAATGGCCGGCAATTAGTCCTGATTCAAAACCCTATACAAAATATGTGGGGTATTTTCACTCATAATGTTTATCCAAATGAAAAACCGTATTCTTCAGTTAAAGATTTGAAAGGTGCCATTGAGAACGCTTGGTTTAAAATTGAACCAGAAACCATACAGAACCTCATTTTATCTATGGAGGACCGTATATTTAAAGTAATTCAGCAGAAAGGAGCAATAATCAAGTATTAATTTATTTTTTAATACTTGTTCTGCTAAAGACAAAAAACTGATGTGCTGAAACTTTTGACATACTCATTTTTGTTGTTTTGATAAATTTTATTATTTAAGATAAATTTTGTAGTACAAATCTGTTAACTATCTTTTTAAAACTACAATTTGTAGGTTATGTGAAAATGAAAGTAACTTTCACTCATTAATAAAATTTTAATTGGAAATTTTCTGTTGTGCTTAAACTTTTGACACGCACTGTATTTAAAAAAAGTGGTGCCGATCAAGAAATTTGAATTTTAAAAAAGCAACCCACAATTTTTACATTGGATACTTTGACATGGCACCGACGATATATAGCTATATCCATATATACCGTAATTTCGGGTGTATAAGCCGCAGATCAAACAATTCTTTTTCGACCCAGAATTTTTTTAGAAACAAATATAACTAGTTAAATCGCCGTAAATATTTGTCTTCAATCATAAAATAAGATTTCTGGGTCCAAAAGAATTGTTTGATCCGCGGCTTATACACCCGAAATTACGGTATATAGATATATATATGTGTGAATTTTGTTACGCCGAAACTCTCAAATTTATGAACTAATTTGGATGAATTTTTTTTTTTTATGTGCATAATAGGAGTACTAATGTCTCGACCGAGTTGTTGGCTAGCTTCATTCACCATCTTGTTTCAAAATGGCGGCCATTTGATTCTTTTGAAAAATTTGTGTTTTATAACTTTGTATACTTATAGAAAAATTTCCGTTTCGCAAAAATGCCTACTCTCATCTTAAACAGAATGTTAGAAACATCAAAAGACATTTTAAACTGATACACAATGTAAGTGAACAACATAGGTCATTTTAAAGAAAAAGTTAGAAAACAAAAATTTTCATAAGTGTCCACAAATTCAAATGGCCTCCATTTCGAAACAAGATGGCAGTTGAACTTGCCAACGAACTCGGTCGAGACATTAGTATTTCACCTATGCACATAAAGAATTTCATTCAAATTGGTTCATAAATTCGAGAATTACAGCACGAAAAAATTCAGACATCTACAGTGGCGGTCAAATATTTCCGGCCAGCAAAAGTTTTCAGTTAATTTGTAAATATACCCGTGTGAAGAGGAATCTAGAAGTGATATTTATACATTTTATTGACATAATAGTTAGGAACTTACTTTTAGAAGAACATGTAAATATCAATAAATTTAACTGACAAAATTAAGTATAAAGGAAAACGCATGTTCTCAAAAGTTTCCGGCCACCTTCACAAGTTTGCAAAAAAGTAGTATTGTAATAGAAATTTACAGTGATCAACAAGATTTACGATTAGTATTTTATCGTATTACTATTTTATTAGCTTTAGCAATAAGTACTGCGGTGCAGCAACGTGACATTCATACAATCAACGGTTAAGGATCGTCTATGGTACGTTTTTTCCCCATTTCTTGCAATTTTGACCAAACTTCGGCTGAGTTGGAATATTTATAGTTCCGCAGACTTTTGTCAACTTCTTTTCAAAGATTTTCTATTGGATTCATGCTAGGCGCTTGGGCTGACCATTTCAAAAACGAAATTTTTTGTACGAAAACCATTACTTATCGAGGTTTGCAAACATTATTTATGTCGTTATCATGTTAAGAAAAATAGAGGTGACCAAATTTTTTTCTCTAATAAGGCAGAAAATAGTCTTGCAAGATATCCTTATACATTGTATAATTTACCTGGCTGTGGATTTCAAATAACGGACCGACACTTTTTGAGGAAAATACTCCCCACGGCATAACGTGTCCTCCGCCATGCTTCATTGTAGGAATAACATAGATCGAATCATATCTTTTGTTGTTAGGTCATCGGACGTTGTGTCTCCCATCACTTCCAAAACTGTCTCGAATTCGATTGATGGAAAAACAGAACTTTTTTCCAGTTTTCACTTGACCAGACTTTGTGTTATTTGGAAAATGAAAGTAGGGTACGTCGGTTTTTTTTTTCCTCTAAAAATTTTTTTAACACCGACTCTTCCATAAAGTTCTGTATCACGTCAGCTTCATAACACGGTAGACTAACTTATTTCAGCAATATTTTCATTCCGTAAATCGCAGTATATTTCAACGGAGTTTTCATGCGGATTATCAATGGTTTTTCTCCTGAAAATTCTGTCCTCAGGAATAGTAATTTTCCGGGGTCTCCTGGACCTCTGAATGTCCTGAAAGCCATAACCATCTTTATATAATTTTGTAAATATTGTTTACAGTCGATTTTACCGATCGACTGTAAATAAGTTGACTCAGACGAAAATCTAGTATCTCACATATCCGAAGCTGCTGCACATGTGCGGGAAATGGATGACATCTTTAGAAGTGTACGCCAGTCGTTCCATCGACACTGCGAAGCATGTGTCACAATTGGTGGGCGCAATTTTTTGTAATATTAGTGTATGCATTATTATTATTTACTTGTAAACTACTTTGCAAATAAAAATTTTATCTTTTTTATTCATGTATTTCTTTTGATAAATTTGCCAGTTTTGCGTTTTTTTTTTTTTTTTTTTTTTTTTTTTTTTTTTTTTTTAAATATTAGTGTATGCATTTTTATTATTTACTTGTGAGCTACATTGTAAATAAAATTTTATCTTTTTTATTCATGTATTTCGTTTGAAAAATTTGCCAGTTTTGCGGGGTTTTTTTTTAATTCAAAAATTTCGATTTTATACCAAAAATCTTCAAAGAAGAATTTTATTAAATAATTATAAAATGTCAAGAATATAATAGCATACAAATTTCCTGGTATGAATGAGAAATTTTGAAAAGTAAAAAAGGGGGTCTAATTGCCCCCTTTTGTTTTTACCTTAATGCGTCACTTGCTCTCATATTTTTCTATACAATAAATGATTGTTACTGTGAGCTCTACCTACCCTTAAAGTTTGTACCATGAGTTTAGAAACACTCTGTATATATATATATATATATATATATATATATATAGTATATATATATATCAGTCAACGTTTCAACGGAGAGTGGTTTTGGGAACTATGGGTCACGATCGACGAAAATGTAGCAAAATTTCCAAAAGTGCTTTCCTCCGGAAGGCTGCTAGTTTATAGGCTAATATACAGTTTTTTTTTTTACTTTTAAAGCTAGATAAAAGTGTCCATAATTTTGGATACCACTATATATATATTTTTTATCTTCAAAATAGTGTAACATCATTAAAATGCACTTGAAACTATTTTTTTCCATAAGCCGTAATGTAACGGAATCCTTTTGATTGTCCCTATAATTGAACGATTCATCCAATTTTTCTAAAATTTGAAATGACTCGACAAAATTATGCAACAATTAGATATTTTAAATTTCAAACGATTCAGAAGGGTTTTATGTTGTTATATGCGGACGGACGAATTGAACGACCACTATATTGGCTACGTAATTACGAATGCATCTAAAAATGAAAATTAGAAATAAAAATTTTCAAGCGTAAACTCAAAATTTTGAAAAAAAAAGAAAGGAAATGCGAAATTTGACAACAGTATTTGTGCACTGTCTAGTGTTAACCCCTTGAGGGGCAAAGCACTTCTGTTCCTAAAATGTTCAAATGATTGATTGACACCGGGATTTATAAACATATTTATATAACAGTAAGTAAAATCGGTTTTTCACGTACATTGTAAAAAACAAAACTTAATACTAAAATTCCGGTGCCAATGTGGCTTAAGGGAATTAAAATTAAGTGGTATATATAATATACCGGTGCCCTTCAAGGGGTTAAATGTTTTTATCACTATAAGTTTCTGAACATACAATCAAAAATGCGTGCAATGTTACCACAAATTTTTATCAGGATATTTCGCCTTATTTAATCATATGTAAGTATTACAAAATCTAGAATGAAACGACGGCGTTACAGTAACTGCGGTTTGAACATGAAACAGAAAATTTTCTGTCGTAATTTCCGTCTTGCAATCCTCGGATCGAACTATCATTTTTCGACATAGAAATTTTATTTAATAGTTGACGTTTAATATTTACCCAGGATTCTGGCTGTCACTCATCCTTGCGCCAAATTTTGATGAAATGCTCTATTTTTCGAGTAAAAAAACAATCAGACTTGCCGAATTGCGAGTGCTCAACTTCTGTTGTTTCTGTGTGCGTGCTAATATATCTAAATTTTTATTCGCGATGTTAAACGGTTGGATATAGCTTTACATG
This sequence comes from Maratus speculifer, assembly GCA_964019185.1. Lineage (NCBI taxonomy): Eukaryota > Metazoa > Arthropoda > Arachnida > Araneae > Salticidae > Maratus > Maratus speculifer. The sequence continues at coordinate 403,980,925 of OZ025293.1, forward strand.
TTCGGTCGTACCGTGCCATTTCCATGGTTTTATTTGAGGAAGCACTAAACCCCACACCACTTCAATATAGCAACAGTAAAAGAGAAAAATTATTACGCGATATATATATATTTATCTATTGCCAGTTTATGAATATGTATGTATTACCGGTATTATACCGGTAAATCACAAGAAAGTTACTCGCATAAAGCTCCAAATAGCGAAAATTTTGCAGCAATGCGGCGATGAAATAAACAATTTACCATATTATTTATTAATTATAAGAAAACTAATCATTGGCCATTCAAATTTTTTCTATCGAATCATAAACTTAACCTAATTTTCACATCGTTAAATCAGCGATAGCTCATTTTTATTTAGACCTCTAAAGGTATGTCTGAAATATTTATACATTTAGAACTAGGAAACATCTAGAATTTACTTATTTAATACAGATATCTGTATAATCAAATTTAAGTTTTGTAAGCAATTACAAATAATTAGGTTATTCTAGAATATTTGGAAGAAAAGAATACAATAAGGCGTTAAAGATTATTTTTTAGTGTTTCACAAATAATCTATTTTGCTAACATTTCGTTTTATTTGGAGACTGTTTTTTATTTATTATTCGCCAAATTTTGAATATTGGTCAAAAACCAGAGAAAACCCTGTATTTACTGTGATTTGATAAGTTAGTACTGTGTCATAACTCTAGTGTCCGATTATCATTTTTTATCCGAGATTACATTTTTTTTTATTGCAGACATTGAGTAAATATAATATTTCTAAATAAAATACGCTAATAATTGCTTGTTTGATGCAAAAAAGTTGCAGTACAAATTCACTTTTGCAAATAGCTATCATGTGAAAATTTTACACCTTACAAATTAATAGGAAAAAACCCTTCTTTTTTCATTTTTTACAGCTATACGATGTTTTAAAAATGATATTTAAGATAATACATATATATATAAATTGTTGACTGTCAATAAAAATCAAATTATCATCATAAATGCTCTTGATTCATCAGAATCCTTAATTTACTCAATCATAAATCGTTTAAACCGAACTCGATCGTAAATTTTAGTCTTGTTATGGAAATGCCAGTTAAAATTTTCACGTTTTAAAAACTTCACCCCCCCCCTTTTTTTTTTGCTTCTAAAAATATTTCTTCTTATTTATGCCCCCACTAATTTTTTTGAAATTGCTGAATTTAAAAATATGTTATTTTTTTATTTGAAATAAATAATTTTATCTGAATATTTTTAATTTAATTTTTAAATAATTTTAAAGTTAAATGTATCGGTGTGGCTATTTATTTAAGAATTTGATAATAATAAATCAACAATTTTGATTAATTAATATAAGGATAAGGGTTTTAAAAGCCGTATTAAACGAAACCCTCTGTGCGATTTACGATCATACTTACCCACTTTTTAACATTCACGTCAGGATTTTTCGCAAATCATTAATTTCAAACTTAACAGTTCATAGTTAAAAGTGACCCCCCCCCCCTCTCATTGATCCTCTGAGCTGTTTAACTGAAAGGAATCCTAGTATCAGCCAAAAAAACTGAATAAATTGTTCAGTTAAATTGAAACAAAAAGAAAATTACATCTATTTTAAAGTATTAGGTTATTGATATTTTTTCTACTTATTAACTTTAAAATTTACAATTTGCGAAAAGTTCTAACGTGATTTATTAAAATGAAGGCCATTTTCAGATTGAGATCTAAAAAAGTACTTAAAAATCTTTTATCAAAACTTAAAAACAATCCATCTCATCTAATTTTTTATATCAAATTTTCGCTGTTTTATTTATTTATTTATTTATTGATTTATTGATGTTCAAAATTTACGATTGGAGAAATGTCCTGGCGTGATGATTCAATCTAAAGGTCACTTTCGGATTCAGGACTGAAAATTTCGTAAAAACCCATTATTAAAAGTTAAAACCGCCGTAGGCCTATGTTATATTTGATAAAACCTGTCAAAACGAAATTTTAAGACAACATTTATTCAGATTTCTCTGTTATTAGAAGCGAAGGTAAATACTACTGAAACATAAAAGATATAAATCTTCATCATATGTTTATCTTTTTTAATTACTCTATAGTTTTAATCATCCTATAGAAGTAATGTGTTGTAAAAAAGGAAATGTGTGAACGTTTTATTCTTTTGAAAGAGACCAAACTTCTTATTTTCAGAACATCTTAGCGAAAAAATAAATAATAATAAACTTAAATAGGTAAATCCTCAAGCTTCACCATTTTATCCCGAAAGAACTGATAAACCACAAGATTGTGCAAGAATCCTTAGAAATAATTCCAGAGTAAAATAGTAAAATCGTAACAAAGAAACTCGAAAAATATATTTTATAGACACATAAAAACATAAAATGACTGCATTTAATTCAAAAGGACAATATATATTCCAGATATCAAAGCAAGTAAGTCTTTCACCACAAAATTGATAAGAATAATCTATTATGTTGATATTGCTAAAGAAAGATGATACTTTTCGAGTTCCTTTTTTTGTGTATGGATTAATCGCTTATTTACGGAAGCCTGTATAGAAAACGTTTTTCTTCGGGGCTATTGAGGCAAAACTCGTAGATTAATTTTATACATTAAATCGTATGTATAACATAATTATGCTTTCGACGTAAAAATTATGGTACGTCGAAATACATACAGTAAAATTATACTCCCTCTGTCCCAAATTAGTTGCGACATTTGAATACTTTTGTACTGATTATTGATATTTATGACTTTATGATTTTGTTTAAACATTTTTCAGAGAGCTATACTATCAATCAACAATGTTTACGTACCTAACATTCCTTCCATCATTCAATAAATGAGTAATTAATTAGTTTATAAAATCCCGGTTCACACGCTCTTAAGCCACGCCCCATTTTTAAAGACGTTTTAAACAGTAATTATATAAAACTATCTTCAAGCTAATCAATCGTGCCAATAAATTCGTTTACGAACATTATATTCCAACATTTCTGAAAAGTATCACTTAGCATATACATGCTGCAAACAAAATCGAATTCTGTCGAACTTATTTTTTCCTATTAGACTGTGCTTAAGAGCCCACAATAGTCACAGAAAAAGTGCTCAAAAAGACCCGGATGATAATGTAAAGTCTATGGGAGCGTTCTTTTCTAATATCTCGCTGAAATTTTAATATTTTTAAATGATTTTTTTGCACAAGATAGTTGAGGGCAAACCATAACCGGGCTAGTTTTTACTTTTTCGATTTTGGTTATATATTTTTTATATTACGATAGTTTCAGTTTCAGAACCGGTTTAAACCGGTTTCGAAAGTTAAAGTAATATTTTAAAGAAAATCTGAAACAAAAATTGAAAAAGTAAAAACTAGCCCGGTTGTGGATTGCCCTCAGCTATCTTGTGCTAAAAAATCATGCAAAAATATTAAAATTTGAGCGAGATATTCGAAAAGAACGCTCCCATAGACTTTACATAATCATCCGGGTCTTTTTGCGTACTTTTTCTGTGACTATTGTGGGCTCTTAATGGTGGATGAAATACTCTCCAAAGTGTTTTCCAACTGGAGAATCCTGTGTAATATTGATTTACGGATTATAACAGCATATGATAATCTTCGCATTGATTGTCTTCGTTTAATTGGAACATCTTTTGTTTTGCTCAGCGGCATTTTTTTTTTTCGTCCGCACTTAACGCTCAGTTTATAATTTTTCAAATATCGTTTCAAACATTTCAGTACTCCGTTGCGTCTAATATTATTCATTTCTTTCTGCAGATCTAAATTATTATTTCTTTTACTTTAAATTTACCATTCTCTTTAAATTTGAGTTAACATCGCTTCTGACACCTAGTATACACTGTTATATTATTCTAGTATAATTTTACTGATGTCGATCTACTAAACTGCATTGGAAGTTATTTATGACTCCGCCTACTTGAAATGTAGCAACAAATTTGGGACAAGATTTTCAACCTAAATGTCGCAACTAATTTGGGACAGAGGGAGTATTTGATAAGACGAATACCTACCTAAATGGAAGTTTAAGATTCCGCAGACACATATTTCACGGCTATTAAAAACTATTTTTTTTCTTTTTTTTACAAGTTACATAATTATAACTGCTATATTTCACGCTTTTTACTTACCATTAAAATTTTAAAAGAATTTTTGATTTAGTTAATTACAAAATTCACTTATTAAAAAAAGGAAAAAAGTTCTTTGAAAATTTATGGTGTGAAAAGAAGCGTAAAAGTTGTCAGCCACGCATTATACTTTTAACACTAGAACGCCCGGAAATTTTACACAAGTTTTGTAGAAATATTTCACACCAGATGTAGTGTAGATCTGTATTTTAAAGTATTGCCACCAGGTTCTTTTCAAAAAATTGCATTCGCTAGAGTTGTAGGCTGTGATCAATAAAATAAATGCCTTTTGAGAACTTTGTTTATTTAAAGTAGAGTTATAAAAATTAAATCATTTCTTAATGAAATAATTAGGGATGGTGCCTGTAAGCATTTTTTAAGATACCTTCTTTACATGTCTGAGTCCGTGAAGGGAGAGAGAGGCAATTGAATTTTCTCATTCAGAATTCACACATTGGCATCTTAGAATTGGCGAAAGGAGCATATGAAAAGTGAATGATATCATAACCATGAAATTTTCTGTTACGCTTTAAACAATTAAGATGATTTTGAATTTAATGCAGGGCAACCAGAAATGGGTAGTCCTAAAAAAATACGCCAAAAAGAATTCGCGCCAACATCGTACGTTATATGTCTGTTTTGGGAGAATGTTATCAATAGACAAAATACAGAGCATGTACATGAAAAGTTTTTATGTAATAAAGAAGTTAGGCTCAACATTACGCAGAGAGAAAATGAAATTTTACTGACCGCAAACACATTCGATCTTTATTCTTTCTTTTATTATTTTAGCGAAGCCGAAAATTCATCTAAAGGAACTCTTTATCTGAGAATCGTTTTACTGATACAGCAGATGTTACATGTTTTCTTTCTTTACTTTTTAACGGAAAGTTATTGTGGGATTGAAATAAGACACAAAGATAAAATAGATATTTAATTAAAAATTAGTTTTAACTGTAATTTAGAAAAATGTAAAATTTAAGAAAACTATATGTGATTCTACATCACACCAGAATTCTAATTTAAAACAATTTAATTAATTTATTTAACGTGATTCTGCGTGGTTTAAATTTAACCTATTTTATATAAAAAAAAATTCTGGGTCCAATTGGTATTTATTCTTATGCTCGGAATCGAACCGTCTTCTTCCGGGCGTTCTAGTGTTAATAATCTTACAGAAATAATGTTTAGTAAAAAAAAAAAAAAAAAAAAAAAAAAAAAAAAGTAAACGTTTTATACCTATGGAAAATTCGTAAGAGTTGAGATGATCTTTCCGCATTTTTGCACACAGAAAATATTATTCTATTTAACCCTTTCCGGCGCAGACAAATTCTGTTCGTAAAATGAGAAATTGTTGACTGACACCGGAATTTACAAAAGACTTTTTTAGAAATTAAGAATTCCCTGGTTAAAGTTGTCATTATAAAATGAAAATTTTACAAAAATATTATTGGTGCCGTTCGTAAGTTTGGAATTAAAATTAGGTGTTGCCGGGGTGGTAACACTGCGCCGGAAAGGGTTAATCTGAACATTTTTGTGATTTAACAGAAAGCATTTTTTCTAAGAAAATACTGGTGTGCAAAACATAGAAATCTCATCCCTCTAAAAATAGCATTTCCTTTTTTTTTTCCTTAAAATCTTAGCAAAGAACTTTTGTTTTCTAACAAATTTACAAACTTGACCATTTTTCCCTAAGAGAAGTGATAAAATACAGGAAAATTATAAACGAATCCCCATTAATAGTTTTCAAGTGAAATAGTAATTTTAAATACAGAAACTTGAAAAAAGAAATTTTACACAGTCTAGAAAAATACAAGCAAAAACGTTTTCATTTACATTCAAAAGAAAAAATATATTCTAGATGTCAATTGCAAGTAAGTCTTTCAAAACAAAATTAAAAACAATAATGTATTGTGTTGTTATAGTGTCAAAAAAACTTAAATCTTTTTAAAATTCTTCGTCTCCAGATGCATTTAAAACGCGTTTTCTAAAGTCTCTCTAGGAAACATTTTTCTTTAGGTTTATCGAGTCAAAATTGATGGATTAATAGAAACTTTATATGTTACAATAAGTGCAGGGATGCAAGCGGTGAGCCAAAAAATGGCTGATTTTAACCCATTCGTGCCCAGCATCTTTTGCGTAAATTTTATTTGGTTGGCACCACTATTTTTAGAAGATTTAAATTTAATTCATTAATCACGAAAATGCATCATTTAAATAAAATAATTATTGCTTTTCTTTTTTACCGGTGTCAAAAACAGTGCTGAATGCACCTTTTGAAGCGTCCCTAAAAAGGGACGCTAGGCACTAATGGGTTAACCACTAAAAATAATTCTTCATTTTATTAAATCTGAGAAATCTTGCCCTTAAATAAGACGAAAAATACTTTTAAAATTTAGTGGTACCAATCTGTCATTTCTGGCGCAGGGCTTTCATCTCTGAATATACTGGGTGTCCCAGAATTTCCGAGTACAAACTTTGAGGGGTGGTAGAAAACATCGTTTGAAACCATAATTGCATAGGAAAGCATGAGCGAAAACCTCACCCTCACTTGTTAAACCTTTCACATACAGTGGCTAAGAAACTACAAAATTTTTAATAGAAAATTAACACTGATACTAGTATTTTAATATGATTTTTTTCATTTCTTATGTATGTGAAATGTCTCTCTTTTCTTCTTTGAAAATACATTTTTCCGCAATGTCTGATGTCATTCATATTTTTCCACATTTAAGTAATTTATAATAGCTACTATGATACTTGATTTTAAAGAAACATAATTTTAAATTTTATTTGAAATTAAATCATTTCTTGTACTTTTTTTTTCTGTGCAATAAAGCGTTCTACACTGCTTTCTGCATTATGTCATAACTGTGTCTTTGTGTTTCTTTTTCATGGACATGATTTTTATGGACAAAGCACTTCCATTGCTGAAATGTGGAAAAAATAGGAATGACATCAGAAATCGCGGAAAAAATGTATTTGCAAAGAAGAAAAGAGAAACATAATTCACGTACAAAACAAATGGAAAAATCATATTAAAATTTTGGTACCGATGTTCATTTTGAATTAAAAATTTTGTCGTTTCAGAGAGAAATTACAGTCTGTGAAACGGCTAACAAGTGAAAGTGACGTTTCCTCCCATGCTTTCCTATGTAATTGTGGTTCTAAACGATGTTCTCTACCACCCCTCAAGGTATGTACACGAAGTTCTGGAGCACCCTGTATATTAAATTTGAAGATTTTTATATTCCGGACCCTCTTAACCTTCCTACCCTGTTGAAATTTTACTGAAACTTGATTAAAACATTTCACACCAGAATTTTTATTTAAATCCGTTTAACATACTTATTTAACTTAAATCTTTGCGTTTTTTTATTTAATTTACTTTATGAAAAATTTTCTGGTTTGAATCGAATGAAGCGCATTATAGGATTGGGTCGATTAGACCCATTCAGGGTAGGAAGGTTAAAGGAACAGTGCGTAGTAAAATAGAGTATACGCGATATGCGGCAATTTTATTTTCCTGAAAAAATTTATTAGAGTGAAACTTCCGATTTTCTGAGTGAATCTTGGCAAAGACCTTTTTTTCCAAATAAATCCTCAAACTGGACCATTTTATTTGAAAAATCATAGGGAGATTGTAAAAGAATCCTCAAAAATACTTTTCGGACAAAAAAAGTAATTCTCAATGGATAAACTCTGAAAAAGATATTTTATACAGTGTGAAAAAAAAAAAAAAATGGCGTAACCAGAGTCGGTGTTCCAAACCAGTAATATTTTTCTTCTGCTTGATTCATAGCATAAAAATTTCTGGTTATACAATAAGAGCAGAAATTTCAAAATTACCGATATTTAGAGCAATTGGGACATCCACCCTGACATAAAATAAGAAAAGGCCTTCATTTACTTTAAATTGAATAAATATATTATTGTTATCAAGGAAGCTAAATCTTTTACAACAAAATTGATAAGAATTGGTTGATATTTAAACAAAAATTTTACTTTTTCCGTGGCCCTCCCACTAGTCTTTTTTCTTTAAACCAGTATTTAAAAAAAAATAAAAGCTCATGATAAGTTTTTACAAAAATAACAAGATAAACGTTTTCGTGGCAAGTTTCGACGAAAATTATAATGAATATTTTTCTTTGAGAAGAAAGTAATACGCAAAAAGCAGATTCAGTGGAAACCGTGTTAATTCATTGATTACTGCAAATTTTATGCATTAAATCCTGTGTATAACGGTAAATGCTTTAAATAGAAAAAATACTGATGGTTCGTCAAAATAAATACCATACAATTATATTTCGTAAGATGTAAACTTGTGTAAAAGGAATTTGTCGCTGATTTCAACAATGCCATTTACACAGGATTCCCGTGATTAGAAATAAGAGAAAGAGTACCGTAATTTCGGGTGTATAAGCCGCAGATCAAACAATTCTTTTTCGACCCAGAATTTTTTTGGAAACAAATATAACTAGTTAGATCGCCGGAAATATTTGTTTTCAATCACTAGATAAGATTTCTGTGTCCAAAAAGAATTGTTTGATCAGCGGCTTATACAATCGAAATTACGGTACGTATGGGTAAAACAGAGGAGCGGTTAGAAAAATAGCCTAAACCAGGGTTCGTACAGCTGTACCACTAAATTTTTACAGCATTTTCAATGTATTGAACTAAAGAAAAATTTTTCGAAAATTGCGAGTCGAGGTGGTGTTTGCGAATTCTGTGTCTTAAAAACTAAATGTAAATTATCTTATCGTTAATAGTGGTGTCAGAGTCCTTACAAAATATAAGGAGTGTGCGAACCCTGTAAACTTTTTGGGCGTGACGCTTAACCCTTTCAGGGGAAAACATTTTCAATGATAATGTGTTGAAATAATCGTTTTGAACCGGAATTTAGTCGGTCCCGCCACTTCGGCCCCGCCGTTTCGGTCCCTGGCCATTTAGGTCCGGAGACATTTCGATCCCGGACTATTTCGGTCCCGAGACAATTCGGGCTATAGTCATTTCGGCCCCTTGTTATTTCTTTGCTCGCTAGCTTATAAGTCGGATTATAATTGTTGTGGGCCTGTTAAATGGTATAAGTTCAACATTATTCGGTCCTTTTTTTAATTCTCTCCCTTCCTCCCCCTAAGTTTTATAAAAAAGTTGAATAAAAGTGTCCGATAAATTTAAACTTTTATTACACAGCGAGCTGAAAATTTTGTTTGATTAAACAATGTAATATAAGATTAAGGGATATTGTATTTTGCTTTTAGTATTATCATTATTAATGCGAAAAAATATTTTAAATTTTATTATTAATTATTAGTATCAGTATTTTATATAAACTTCTATAAACTACTATAAAATAAAAAGTATTTTATATATGCTGCCATAAATATTTTTTTGGCTGTTTACGGGCATTTTTTTAGAACCTTTAAATTTTTTAAATTAATTTAAAAAAAAAACTGCGCTTAATTATTTTTTTCCAAGTAGTTTAATAATAAATTTCTTTGATAATTCAATTAGACAGTTATAAGTTATATGCATATTTCCTCAAATCCCCCATCTACACCCTCTCCTTTGATAATTCAGAAATGCGATATATTTCTTGAAGAAATTTTTTTTTCTTATTATTTTTATAATACAAAGTTTCATCTTATAAACTTGTTTTCATAAGTTACTTTCCATTATTAATATTGCGAAAGCAATAGTGATTTCGTAACTAGGCATGGGCATGCTATGAAAAAAAATTGTTTTAAAAAATTTGCATCCGCCACTTTTTTTTTCATATATATATATATATATATATACATATATATAATAGTATTTGTTGATTGCATTTTTTAACAGTCTTCTCACGCCATGAAGATAATTTTTGTGAGATAATTTTATTGAAACTAGGCCTATTTCATTCTAATAAGATGATTATTTTTTTTATTTACATAGAATTAATATAATAATATTTTTAAATATAATAATAGAAATATTATACATAAATTATGATGTAAAATTTAATAAAATATATTAAAATGTAACATAATAATATTTTAAATAATTTTATTTTCAATTTTTAAGTGACAAAACTAACCTTTTATTTACTTATTTATTTATTCATTTGTATTACCTTTTCGCTCCTACTTTCCCAGAAAAAAAAAATAATTCTTATTTTATTTTTATTTTTAACTATACTAATTGTTTTAAATTTCTGTAATTTTAAATATACAATAAATAAACAAGTAAAAGATAAATTTCAGTTTAGAACTACTAGGCAACATAATGATGTATTGAATATAAAATGGATTATGTATTGAGTTTATTTTAAGATAAAATTAATTATGTAAATTAATAATGTTATTAATTAATAAATATATTTGATAAAATATTAATTTGATTTTTATATTAAAATTACTAACTGTTTTGAGAATTAAAATTATAAATTATTATTAAGATTACCAATTATGACTAGGATTACCATACAAAATTTGTGTGAATTATAATATTTTTAATAAGAGTTATACGTGTGTGCGGATTTCGGGCACTTATAATCGCATTATACTAAAATTTTATGGCCTTCAGATTAAAAATTCTGCAATGTTCCCTATAAAATTATGTCTTATTTCACAAAATTTCAGTTTGCAGGAGAAGGGACCGAAATGGCTAGGGACCGAAATGTCTTGGCCCGAAATATCTTGGGACCGAAACGGCGGTACCGAAATGGCAGGACCGAAATGGCGGGGCCGAAACGTCCTGCTTCCCGGCGTATAATATACGCGGATAAAACAATTCTTTTTCGACCCAGAAATTTTACTTATTAATTTAAGCCAAATACTTACCGCGATCTAAATATTAAATTTTATTTTTTTTAATTTTCTAAGTCAAAAAATGATTGTTTGATGAGGAAATTATACGCCAGAAATTACGATAATTGGAAATAAGAGAAAAGGTCTATATTTTTCATACATATGAAATGGAAATTATTTTATCAAATCTTTGGTGCCATTGTGGTGTTGGGGAATTAAAATTAAGTAGTTTCATAAGCATACAACACTGCTGTGATTTTTAAGGGGAGACAGTACGTTTGAAACAATCTCTTCAATTTTAAGTAATATTGTAATATATGTGGCGGCACAATACTTAATACTAAAAATTAAAAAAAAATCTTTTAGTTTAGCCCACTTTTATAAAATTTTATTTTTTTTAAATAACATTTTAAAATTCCCTTTTATATATATTTTTAAATATGAGTATTTTTCTTCAATTTTTTTTCACATTCATTAGAGTATGCCACACAAAGCTGTGCATGGATTCTTAGATGTATGCGATTTTACATTAACTTCATTATTTATTTATTTTTTGTACATTAAAAGTGAAGGAAATTCAACAAAATCCTCTGAGTTAAATTTAAAAAAAATTAAATCCAGGTACAAAAATATTAAATACAACAAGGAAAACAGTTAAAAAAATTCACATCTTTATCTTAATTAGCAAAAAAAACCTTGGCATTTGTCGAACAAGCAAGTTATAAAAGTATGAACAATTAAAAAGTCAGTTTAAATTTTTCATTTGTATGGGTAACTGTGCTCGATCTATTAACAAAATTTACAATATCTCACTTTACAGTATATACACGTATAGGTAAAAATGAGATGTCAAAATGTTCACAATTAAAGAAGCTTTCATTTAACATTAAAAATTGAAAATCGATATTTTGACCTATTTCATGGTACTGTGTCCTTTTAAGGGAATAATGAGGTGTCTATTGATTCTGTGTAACTATTAATTAACTCCTTTAATTAATGTAAATTCTGGTTTTTGTTTGGTTTGAGTAAATCGGAAGGTTTAGTTATGAAATGTATACTGTATTTTTTAAAGACAGAGAGAGAAATAAGTCTCATTCAATAAATAACTAGAAAATATGTGTAAAATAATTCTACTTTATATTTATAAAGGAAAATGAATAAAAAGATTAAATCAGGGTTTAAGGTGTCTCACTTTAGTTTGATTTGATTTAAAATTGCTTTGAGGCCTATAGCTGCTATGGCTGTCGCCTTCATTGATCCATTATATGCAATAACAGAGACCATTCAGAACAATTTTTATTACACATATCCATTACATAATTTATTACACTACAAAGGGACAACACACCATCTATATCCGTACCCGGATTCGAACCAGGACCCCTCAGTGTGGCAGCAGCTGTCGCAATTGACTATGCCACTGGAGCGACCTCACTGAAGTTAAAGTAGAAACTTAGGATGTAAACATTCGTATTACGTTATTATGGTTCATATCGGTGTTATGGTACCTGGTGATATTAGGACAGATTGAAAGCAGACATGAGATTAAACACAAATGATTGCGCGCACAACCACAATAAATGTAATTGCGGCTTCTGAATGGCTGAAAACAAAAGGACTTGCATGGAAAAGCGAAGAGTTAAGCTGACACACCCTAATACCAACTTACGATCGATCACAGGAACGCCCATCCGAAGACCGTAAGACTTAAAATAGGGAAACACCGCAATCCCAGCCTAAATATGGTTATTTTTCATCAATTTTTTCCTATTATTGTCACATATTGAATTTGTATTCATTTTTGAGAATTATTTATTAAAAAAGTCTTATATAGTTTGGTATATTTCTACTCAGAATTTAACAGTGTATAATATGTAAAGTCGATCTGACATGGATTAACACCAAATCGGAAATAAAATAAAAATATTTTTCTTTCTCCTAAATATGCGATAAAATAAAATGTACCTTTGACATTCCTTTGTATACGATGTGTTACGACTGATAAAGTTCTTGATTTTTAAGTTACAATCTCTATAATCTTTTGCTTTCTATCATAAGAAAAATGATAAATACTAAAATCAACTGATAAATATATATATATGTATATACTTCTTATTTTCTTTATTAAACATTTAACTGATTTTTTTTCTACGTACTATAAATTGAAAATATGGGACAAACACTATTTTTTTAATTTAAAACATTCATAATATTTAGTCAAAAAACATTTGTGCCATTTAATAGTATACAATTTTAATTAATAAAATTAGTGGTATCAAAAAGCTTTCAGTGATAATACAAGCAAATTCTTCTTGCTGTACTGGGAAATCAGTTAAATGGTTAACACTAAACTACCGTGAGACGTCATTTTGTTATAACATACATATGTTTCGGTTGAAACCAGAAATTTGATCATGAAATAACCTGTAAAGCATGGTGACGTCACTACAACGTCGTTGTGAAGACACATTGTGACTTTGTGACCATCGATTGTCGATGTGACGTCACGTGACGTCGATGTGAAGTCAGAGTGACTAAAATGTAAAGTCGTTACGGCCGTTTTAGAGCTCTTTTGTGACGTTTCACAAAGTGGTCACAATGTGACAAATTTGTGAAAAATGTGTCATTTGTGACTAATTTGACATTAACATTGTGACGGAACTGTGACAAAAGCGACGATATTTAAATTGCCAGAAACATGTTTTTTTAAAGTAATTAACATGCTTTGAAGGATATTTATAAATTTCTAAAGATTTTTAAGAAAGTCACACCTCAGTCCCAATGTGACGTCACTGAGTGGTGGCATTTTGGTCACAGATGTGATGTGACCAATGTGACTCACAGTGACGTCACTGTGGTCATGCATGCTATTAGGGAAGTTTAACCCCTTGAGCTCTGCTGGTAGAAATTTCTACCACATAATTTTAATTCTGAAATGTCATATTGGCACCAGAAAATTATACCAAATTTATTTGAAAAAGGTTTAATGCATTTTTTCGTGTTTATCGTTAACCAGTTTTTTTTCTTTGCAAAATACCGGTGCCAGTGTGACATTTGGAATTTTGAAGAAATTTACACCCCCAGAGCTCAAAGGGTTAAAAGATACAAAGAAGAAGAAAAGATAATAACGTTAAACGGTTTTCAATTAAAATTATGACTCAAATTTCGTGTATTTTTAGTGATAATGCTTTAATAATTACAATCTTAAAAGAATTACTGATGGATTTTTTCGCTAAAAATAAAAACGTCAAGATTTTTTTTTTAAAGTTTATAAACGCATTTTGAATTTTACATTTAAGATTCTCTTAACCATTAAATTAATGAAATAGATTATATTCAACTATACTGCAAAAATAATACACATAAGAGATTTCAAATGTTAAAAAAGTTTAAAGAAACAAATTTTAGCTTTATAAGTTTTTATTTGAACAGGTTTTACACATTCTTAAAGCTCCCAACACTATCACGGTTTGTACGGGTGCTGTTAGATTTCTATGTTTTCCAATGAAATACCAGTATTTTTTATATAAAAAATAAATCTAGTTCAAACGCACGAAACTTCACCTTATTTAAACATAATTTTTCTGCAAGAAAATACTGGTACCGAAAAATTTCCTTGTTTTGAAATTCCAGGACCTGTACGAACACTGACTATTTCAAAAAACAATATTCACTTGGGAGAAAATTATTAAAAAATATTATTAATGAAATTATTTTTTCATTGTTATTGTTATTCTTATTAATATTTCATTAATTAAAATTAATGAATTGAACAGTAACTACATTGGTACTTAGAAGTATCCATATTTACAAATAGAATACTTAGCCTTATTTAATTGCAAAAAATTGTATTAATTTTCTGCGTTTAATAAGTTTACGCTTAAAAATCAGAAATAAAGGAACTCGAAAGTAAGGTTTATGTGTTGCTTAGATTATATTAACAACTTACTGTGAAATGACGATTGTAGCTCGTAATGAATTTTCCGTCTAAAAAAGTAAAATGACGAACTACAGTCGTCTTCAGAATAGAATTATTTAAAATAATTTTTAGTGCGAGAAACTTTGTAAATTTTAAATTAAAAGTAAATTTAGCAGTAAATCTATCCCAGTATAGGGGAAGATGGGGATACTTGAGCCATTTTTTAAATTTTAATTTTTTAAAATTTTTTAGAATTTCTTAGAACAAAATAAAATATTGAAAATGAAAATTTGATATTTTTTCTTCATTTGAAAACCACTTTCAATTAATTTTGAACTATTTTTCTATGTCTAATAAATTTTTACTTTTTCTTTTACATTGTGGCTCAAGTATCCCCATGGAGGGGATACTTGAGCCAGATGTCACATTCGCACCAGTATTTTGCAAAGAAAAAAACCGATTTACAATATACGCGAAAAAATGCATTAAACCTTTTTCAAATAAATTTGGTCGAATTTTCTGGTGTCGTTGTGACATTTCAGAATTAAAATTTTGTGGTAGAAAATTCTACCAGCAGAGCTCAAAGGGTTAATCACCATACTTTAAAAATGGTACCAAGGTATATGATTTCTTTTTTACATGTTCAGAACTATAAATATGTTACCATGTTGCCAGTTTTAGAAAGAAAAATTGAACAACTGTAGAGATAAAGGGGGTGGCTCAAGTATCCCCTATGCTCAAGTATCCCCACTCTCCCCTAAACTACATTTTTTATTAACTAAATGTGCAAACCATAAAATGCAGCATATCTAAACATACCAACTACCCATTATTTAACCCGTATCTTTATAGTAACATTATAAGTTTATTATAGATACGTAAACTATACGTTAAATATTTCGTCCGAACCAGAAATTTCTCTAAGAAATAACTAAATTAAATCACGTAGAAATGAGTTAAATACAAAATTAAATAGATTAAAAAAAATTCTGGTGTGAATAATTTTATAAAACATAAAATTTCTGGCATGTTTACTGGTAAAAAAAAAAAAATCGCGCAATTTTTCAAGGTTAAATTTTACTGAAAAGTACATTTGCCAGCTATTACAGTATTTTTTTACCAGTAACCTGTAGTAGATTTTGATCGATAGTTTTAGGTAAAACTTACTATGAAATTTCAGTGGTAGCAAAAATCCGCACAAATTAGCAGTTATGGGAAAGGGCTAATAACAAAAAATGAATAATGCTGATACTAATTTATTTAAATTAAAAAACAATTCTTACCTCGGTGTTATTGTCTGTGTACATATAAGAACCATTCTTTGTCAACCATGCATTCCCAAAGGAACAGTTAGGAGCTACTCCAGAATCATTTGCTGAAAGAAAAAAATCTCCAAAAAGCCACGGTTCCGCCATGGTGTATCAACGAAAATGTTCAGTGTCAAAAGTTTTTAAATACCTATCGACTCGTCGGTCTAGAGAAGCTATTTTACTATAACTAAACACGGATCTTCTTCGATATTTTCGGATGAAAAATTTTGGGTTTAAGATATATTTCCGTTTACCACCTATTTCCAACCGTCTACGGTAACGACGAACTAAGTGCTTATTCTTGGTAGTGGTTGCCCAACACGCGTTCGGTGAATACATCACATGAGGATAGATTTAGTATGGCCGAATCTGTGCGAAACATGGGTTTATATAAGAATTTTTGTACCCATAATGCCTCCCGAATTTTGCTAATTTTTTTTTCTTATTCCGTTATCAGAGCTGGAAGCCAAGGGTTTCGAGTGATCTGACGTATTTTTTTATTGGACGACATACTTGACAAACATCTATTATCATACAAAAAAAAGACCGCCCTCAAATGTCGAAGTTTGAACAAAGCTCGCGTCATTTTTTTTTTCTTTTTTCTTTTTTTACGATTCTTAGTATCTCAATTTTTTATCTTTTTGGCAGATTCCTAAATTAGATCACATTGTGTGAGCTTGTGCCACGTGCATTTTGATATAAGTTTGATGAGATTTTATAATAATAATGACTGATATTTGTTTGTCTACCTGCTACTTTCAAAAGCGAAGAAAACTATATGTGTAAAGCTATATACCTCAAAAGAAGTTGTTGTATTTTTGATTGCATTTTCTTAATTTAAATTTTTTAGAGATTTCTAAAATTTGTTTTGCGTATCGCGACAAATTTTCCATGTTAGTAATAGGTGTGCTATGGTGTTATTTATGACGACCTATTATCTGCACGAGTGATATAAGCCTCAGGGGGAGTGCCCACTGTGGGGGTCTTTCTAAGGGACCCTAAATCTTATTTATAGAAAATTCGAAGAAAACCACGGAAAACTCCGAACGGTTAGGCCGACGACCATGATTGTATTCGAACCCAGCACTTCCCGTCCACCAGTTTTGAGAGCTCAAACTCTCAGCCACTGGCGGGGTCATTAATATTGTGAATGCGGTTTCAATCTTTAGGCCGATACAGAAAATAATTTTCTCTTTTAACCCTTTCCTGCACACTGTGCTCAGTCTGTGATACCTAATTTTAATTCCAAACTTGCAAATGACACCAATAATATTTTAGTAAAATTTTGTTTTCATAACAAAAGCTTAAATTAAGGAATTCAAAATACCGTAATTTCGGGTGTATAAGCCGCCGATCAAACAATTCTTTTTCGACCCAAAAATCTTATTTAGTGATTGAAGACAAATATTTACGGCGATCTAACTAGTTATATTTGTTTCTTAAAAAATTCTGGGTCGAAAAAGAATTGTTTTGCCCGCGGATTATACACCCGAAATTAAGGTATCTAAAAAATTCGTTTGTGAATTCCGGTGTCAATCGATAATTTCTCATTTTACTACAGATTTTGCCCGTGCCGGAAAGGGTTAACCCTCTAGGCGTCCTGCATTCCTTACATTAATTTTATTAGGTCGGCAACACTTTTTCAAAAGAAGTTAATTTCAATTACAAAATATCAAAAATTCTGTTACTAAATAAGGCATATTTTATTTCCATTTATTACTCGTGACCAAAACAAATTTTGCTAAGAAAGATTATTCCCAGTCAGACTGGACATACGAGTGCAAAGGGTTAAATAAAATTCATACAAAATTCATACAGCGATTTTTTAATTTTTCGCGAATTTTTTCATGCAACGTTCTACTTTGTCTTGCGTTTCGAAACGATTTTTTGAAATTCGTAAAAGGAATCGATTTAAAATTTTTACTCTTATGTAGTGTTGTACTCTGCATTTTTCGAATTTTTCGCAGATTTTTTTTTGCGATTTTTTGCGTTTTCGTGCTATTTACTGCAATTTTTACGTACTGGTAAAATGAATATCCGCTTTCAGTCTTTTAATCCATTGCGATCTTTTAATATATACGCAAATTTTTTAAGTGAGTTTTACTAATTATCGCCTTTTGTGTCAATTTTTTGAAATTTGGTCCACTGACTGATTAAATTCAAATTGGAATAATGTAAAAATAATTCCTATAGCAACGAGAGCGACGATGTTGAAAATTTTAATTACATCTGCATCGAAATCAAAACTTACAAAAAGCAAGTTTTGCTTAATTCAAAACCGAAACTTGCTTAGACAAAATGTATGATCCGAATTCATTGAGAAACACAACCCCATGCTCTTCAACCCCTTAACCCATAGCTGCCAACATCTTCCGCTTTTTTGGCCCGGAAAAATTTTACAGTAAATTTTACTATTTCAAATCGCGGTAATCTGCTAATTAAATAAGGCGAAAATTTCTATTAAATTTTTCCGGGTCAAAAAATCCGAAGAGTTGGCAGCCATGCCTTAACCCCTTGGGGACGAGTGACACGTATACGTGCCGCAAAAAGGCTTAAGAAAACTTGCTTATTCCCACCGGTAAAATTACACTGTAAAATTTGTCTTATGCAATCGGAGCATTTTCTCGATTTGTCAGGAAACAAATTTCTGTTTTTTAAAACCGGTGACAAAACATTAAAAATTTCGTAAAAGGGCTCCCGTCGCGAAGGAGTTAATTGATTTGCCGTATGCCGTATGATAGTGCCGTATGATATGCCGTAGATAAAGAAGAGTTTGCTTGATCTATCATGCACTTAAAAGCTTTTTCATACCGATAACTTTTTAATTATACCTTTCTACTATTAAATGACAGACATTTTTTGAAGAAATATTAAGAATATTTCAGATTTAAAAATTGGTGTTTATTGTATTAAAAAAAATTACTTAAGGAGACACAGTACCTTGAAATTGGTCTAAATATTAATTTCTATTTCTTAAAAAAAAAGAAAATTAAAAAACAATAAATATTAATTGAAATTTTCTTTGACTGTTAATATTTTTACACCTCATTTTTACCTAAAAGATTATTGTATCGCGAGATATTGTAAATTTTATTACTAGACTCAGCGCAATTACCCATACAAATGAAAATTAATTTGATTTTTCTCCCAGTTCATATTTTCGTACCTTGCTTATTCAAAAAATACTATGGTTTTTTTATAATTTATATAACGGTTTGATTTTTTTTCTTTTTGCTTGTTCTCCGTGATGTATTTTTAAAATCCTATACATCTAAAATTCCATGCACAGTTTTATATAGTATATTCTAATGAATGGGGAAATGTAATTGAAGCTAAAATATTCATATTTAACAAAGAAGGGGGGGGGTTATTAAAAAGATTAATTTTTTAAGTTAAAGTTTAGTAAAATCGGCTGTTTTCCAAGAATTTTTTTTATTTTTATTTAATTTTTAGAATTAAGTATTTTGAATTGAAGAGATGATTTCGAAGGTACTTTGACCCTAAAAGCTGTTAATTCGAAGTTCATTTGGGGAAAAAAAAAAAATACGGCTAGCGAAGCTCCATTCATAACAAAGTATATCACTCTTAATATTAGAACATATTGATGATTATTTAACATTTATGTATTTTATTTTCAATGTATGAGTATCTGGCATTGTATAATGTAAACAAGGCTGTTAACCTTCTGTGGAAGAGAAAAATTCTATTCATAAAATTGATAAGAGCACTAACGTACATTACAATTTACAAACAAACAAACCACCAAACCAAAGCGTGTTGTTTTTCATTGTTAAAGCAAAATTTTTTAAAAATATTCTTAGTGCCGCTTTCAATATTGGAATTGGATTTGAGCGGATTTTTTCCGCTTAAGATGTCCAGAATCCGTGATTATTCTCATCAGTAAATTTTTATTGAAAATTTTGCCTTATTTAATCCGAGCATTTTCGCGATTTTCCCTTATGAAAAATTTGCCATTTGCAAAAACCGACCACAAAAGATTAAAAATTCTGTAAAAGACGGTCTTCTCGAGAGGTTAAATATATACGAAAAATATTTTTCTGTGCTTTACAAGTTTCATAAATAGATGCTTTCCGCACTGTCAAAAATTCAGCTTTAAAAGACTAATGTATTGGGTCGTTTGGAAAGTCATGTCCATTTCGGAAAATTAATTCGTACTTAAAAATTTCTATTCGTTAATTATTACATATTGTTTCCGATATCTAACGTTTAATAATTAATTGTCAGACTTTTCCGGTATAAACTGATTTTCTCAGACAGACACGACTTTCTGAATGATCCACTAACATTGATGATAAAGAAAATAAAAAGTGACTATTTTTTTGCTTCGGAAATACTATAATATAGTTTTATTTTTTCAGAAGTGTTGTTTTCATGATATAACGTTCTATTTCATATTTTTCACCACTGTGTATGGTCTTCAATTTTTTTTTATAATTTTTCTGAGCTTTGTATTACAATAACTGATACATGCGGATGACAATCATTGTAAATGCCAAGTTAAAAATTAAATACAGACATTTTTAATTTCATATGATTTTTTACTATACATCTAAATCATCAACGAAACAAAATTTTCGAAGGGATACATGTCTCGTCAAAAGTGGTTGAAAGATAACAAAAGAAAAGATATCCGAGATAAGTATTCTTTGTTAAAATTACGGCTTATGCAAGTATTTTGTTCGTCAAGTTGGAAAGTATTAACTTATTTTCAATAACTTTACGCTATACAAATTCTGATTATTTCCTAGATTAAAAAAAAGCAATTATCTTTTATCATTATCAAATAGCTACTGAATTTTATGCTTTTTCGTTACCACTAAAATTTAAAATTGATGTTGTCTACTTTAACCCGGGAGAAATGGTTTGAACTTCGTCACCAAAATAATCTAATTATAACCGTCATTATATTTAGGCGTAGACAATCCTTACAAATTTTGCAATAAAATAAGTTGAAGATTACTTTTAAAAGATAAGTGGTTACAATTGCAAAAATCATACGCACTGCGGGTCAAAAAGACCCGGCGCGTGTACTCCCGGGTTAACAGCAGATTTTGTTAATTAACTCAAGCAAATATTTTGCTCAATTTTCTCAGAAATGCATAAAATTTGACCGCTATGCTATTTACTCTAAAAGTCGGAAATCTTTGGATGTCCATAAGAAAAATATAAATTTTCTTAATACCTAATCGCTGGTACGAAATTGTACTAGAGAATACCACACACTCATCGTGCTTCTAAAAAAATCTTATAAAAATATGAAATTAAGACATGTAATTCGCCGCGTGATTTTTTTTTTATTTTACATAATTTTGAAATCTTCTATAACTTACAAGTAATTAATTAGAACATTTAGAAAAATTAAAGTGAGGAATAATATCGAGGATCATGTCTAATGTCCGTCTCTTATGAAGTCTAATGTAAGCAGGACATTATTTCGGGTTTTAACCCATTAGTGCCTAGCGTCCCATTTTTGGGACAGTTTTAAAAAATTCAAGTAAACGCATTTCACACCAGTAAAAAACGAGTATAAATAAACACTTTCTTTCTCGGGACAAAGTCCTCGATAAATTAAGATAAAAGTTATTCTTGCTTTAAATGTGGTGGGAAAAAGCAAAATTTGAGTTTTAACGAAGAAAATAAATCAGGCAGTAATGGGTTAAGTGCCAGTATGTTCGTAAAATAAATTTGTGCTAGATTTTTACAACACTTGAAACAAACAAACAAAAAAACAATAACAAAAAAAAAACATTTCGGCTAGGTGTCTAAAAATTTGTTAGTCAAATATGAAAAAGGTTTCTGTCTCAGAAAATGTGGTAACGGGGCTCGAAATAATTAAGGAATATCAATAAAATATGCTTCATGTTAATTCAAAAGAATTAACATGAAGGAAGATAAGAAGAAAAAAAGAAGGTATTTTATTGAAAGTTGATTTGGTAGTTCCTCAATGTCATCGTTACCTTTAATTTAACGGGATTAACATTCGCTGCACATGAACATGCATTATTTTTCAGCTTCTTTTTGTACGTGTAAAACGCAGTGCACGTAAGTGATTTGAAGTGTAGTTTCAAGGACTGTATCGGTAATTAGATAATAAAGAATACTGCCCAGTTAAACGGATGGCATTGAGCTCACAGGCTACAAATACTAATTGTACATTAAAGCCTTATATTTTCAAGGGTTAATTCCGTTCGAAAAAAAATTAAGAAGGGGAAACAGCTCTCCCCTTTCCTCTTTTTTTATACTTAATCATTGAACCTCCTATACTATCAAAGACATGCTTTATCATATAAAAAATCTATATCCAAAATTCAGAGCAAATGAGATAATTCTTAATAAAAACCCATTTAGCACTTACATAATTTAAAAGGAGTTATCCCCCTCTTTTATACTTAACCATTAAACTTCCAAAACTATTCAGAGATTTGAACGAAATCTGAAAATTCTGCTTGAAAAAACCCATTTATATAAATTAAGGGGGGGGGGCATTAGAACCCTGTCCCCCTTTTTATACTTATTCAATGAACACGTAATAACAGTCACGGAATCGCCTCATCAGAATGATCCTAATCTAAATTTTGAACGAAAACTTAATTCTGCATGAAAATCCCATTTATATCAATTAAGGGGAGGGGCATTAGTCCATCGTTCCCCCTCTTGTACATATCGAATGAACTCCAAAAACTAATCAGGGAAGCGCCTTGTCAGGATATACCTACATACAAAATTTCAAGTGGATCGGATATTTTTATCACGAGTTATCGCGTTACGCACGAACGAACATAAAGAACGGACGGGCACATAAGCTCTCAGGCTATGATAGCCTGTGAGCTAAACATTTCTCTTTTAGTCGATGGAACATGTCATCCAGAAAACATTTAACCGATTGTGAAAAATGGCGATAGAGAGGATGGAAATTAAACAGACACTGCCAGGAGTCTCTAAAGAATTAAAAATAACTCAGAGTGCTGTCATGTGTCTATAAATAGCTTCAAAAAACGAGTAATGAGTACAGATAACCAGGTCAAGGACATAAACTGCAACAGCAGACTCTCTGAACCGTTATTTGTCAAGCACTGCTAAAAGAAATAGACAAATGATGTCAATACAGACTGCAAAGGAGTTTGCTGGAAAAAACAGGAACTAGACAATCCAGATTTAATGTGAGTGACAAGCCAATGGTGTCACCAGCGTTGGGTGTCCAAGTGCTCTGAATACCAGTATTTTCGAAAGTTCTGTTCACCATATCTAACCAGAATATTTTCTGCTGTGAATCAAGAGGAAGAATCCTACTTTATTTTTATGAAGCTTTAATTACATTTTTCTTTTAAAAAAAGTTAAAAAAAGTTTTACTTTATTATTTAAATTCTTTCGAAAATTTTGGTGCTATCTCAACATTTAACCCCTTAACCCTTTCCGGCACGGGCAAAATCTGCAGTAAAATTAGAAATTATCGACTGGCACCGGAATTCAACGTTTTAGATACTTGTGAATGTTTTAGATACTTTGAATTCTTTAATTTAAGCCTTTATAGTAAAAGCAAAATTTTACTAAAATATTACTGGTGCCGATTGCAAGTTTGGAATTAAAATTAGGTATCCCAGACCGGGCACAGTGTGCCGGAAAGGGTTAAATGGTTAATTCTTTTCCGCTCCATAAATTGAAAATAGTGGAATTTAAAGTGTTTCACTGCAGAAAAAAAATCGTAAAATCTGTGAATGAGGGTGGTACTTACGAATGTTGTGGTATAAAAATTAAATGTAAATTTTCGTATTAAATTTTCCAGCAAACTAGTTACATAGGGGTATTTCCACGAGCATTTGTCGTGTAAGTCACATTTCTAGTAACTGCTAAATTCTTGGCCACTATTATTTTCGAAATTTGCATGGCTTTATACAATTAATGAAATATCTCTTATAAAATAAGTGACATTTTCCGTTCTAAAATACTGGTGTCCAAAATCGTAGTATGTGACTTACACGACATGTGCTCATTGAATTACCCGTAGTTGAAGTACTGCCGATCTGCTATTTTTTTAAAATTCTGATCACGCTTTCGAAATCGTACAATTTGGTTTGATTCTCATATTTTCTTCTTTATTTCAATGAACACTATATATCCATCTAAGAAAGTAGTGGCAATCAACCAATCTGACTATCTTAAAAGTAGTTAAGTGACAACATTACCATTTGGGACAATTCTTACGTCACACGACGCCACATTACTGGATGTGCTATTAGAGATTTTAACCTCTTAATGGTCGCATTAAATTATCGTTTAAAAATTCAAATTCATTATTGCCACCATTTTTTGAAAAAAAAATGTATTCGTCATACTTATTGACAAATAAAAATGATACCAGAATAAAGCCAATAACATTATTTTATAAAACTGGTGGGAATCAAACAATTCTGAATAAAAGCTGTGAAGGTTGCAGCCCGTGAATGTCACGGGCACGGCGGTTAAGTGGTTAAATCATAGTGTAAACAGATTACAATGCAAGCCAGCCAATGTTAAAGGAATTGCAACGTTCTTTAATATTTTTTGGTTTTATTTGCAGTAACTTTATTTTATTCTATTAATTTATTTCTTTTTAATAGGATATCTCGGAATGGGTTTCCGATAAAGTTCCGAAAAGTCCCCAGGAAAAAAGAAATGCAAACTAAATCAGAAAAATACAAAGTGTCTTGGTTCGATATCGACCTCAAAAATCCTATGTAGAATAATCATTTTAAAATATCGATATGTAAAGAAAGAATTTCTCACCTAAAACGATGCCTTGATATAAGACACAAAAATGGCGGCAATCTTAGGCTTATTTTATTCAGCGTCTGTACAGTTCTTTCAATTTGAATACCAGTAATTTTAAAAAGATTTTTACGCTTTATTTTTTTAATATTGAATATATCAATGAAATATTTTGAAAAATGCAGATATCTAAGTTCAACGGACCGTTCAAATGCTTAAAAAACCATCTGCTGTCGCCACCATTTTTGTATCAGCTTTCAGACCTAGTACTGAGATGGTGATGAATTTGTAAAGAGCACCGTTTTTATTTCAGCATTATATCGCAAGTATCGTGAAGTCACTGACGCAGGCTGTAAATCTCCTTGATCAGGAAATAAATCTGTATTAAAAATTTCTTAACTAGTAATTGTTACTATTTTTTAATTGCAACACTTTAAAAAAATTCATCTATACTATACCCAGACTAAGGCAGTTCCGAAAAAAGCTACCGCATTAAGAGGGAAACGACCCCTAAATTTAGACACAAGTATTTCATAAAAGATTTCCTTGACCTTGTTTAATCCTCGTAGAATAAAAAATAAAAACTCTTAAATATTATTTGTTCCAAAATACTTGGAATTATAAAGACGCTGAAAAAAAAATCCGCTTTCGGCAGTCGCAATTTTTGTGTTGGCACTCTGGCCTAGTATTAAGGGGCGGTGTTGAATTCACACTAAAATTTTTGAAATTTTCTGTTTAGAAATAAAAGAATGGAATCTCCAAGCAAATTTTCACTAAAGTTTAAAACTAAAATTTCACAGAATAATTCTAGTACAAATCTGGATTAAAATGAATTGGGATTAAAATATATCCCTGTAGGGATTCAAGGAGTTAAGGATTGTTATCACAGGGTTCTTACGTATATGGAATTTTAAAACCAAGTAATTCTTCTGTACCAGTATATTTTTTTTATAAAAAATCTATCCACAAATAGGTCGAAATTTCCCATGTTCGAGTTGAATTTTTTTAATAGAATAAATAGTGATACGTCACCTGGGTAATAAAGGTACGCGTACGAACCCTGTACCAATCATACCACCAATTCCCAAGCACTCGTGATTTTCAATTTCGGAAGATAAAAAATTTCTTTCCTTTTCAATGTCTGCCTCTTTCATTTTTATTTATGAAAATATTTAGAAAATATACTGTTATTTTAAGTGTTAAAATGTTATCGCCAACTCGTCTGCTTCTCTTCAATTTTAACCGTTTAAAGGGCAAAGCATTTCTATTCTTAAAATGCTGAAATAACTCATTGACACCAGAATTTTAAAACATATTTATTTCGAAATATATAAATGTGTTCTTCACATACCTGAAAAAAAATTATAATTTCTTTTCATAATTCTGATGTCATTGGGGCATTTCGCAATTAAAATTAAGTGGGATATATTTTATACCACCGCCTTTCAAGGGGTTAATAATTAAAATAAAAAAATAAATACATATTTGTTAAATAATAATATATACCGATCACACAGAAACAAATCAGAAAAACTTTAAATTCCAAAATATCTTTGAAAAATAATTTAGGCTTTACAGGTATAACATGAGAAAGGGGGGAGAGGTTCCAATCGCACTGATTAGAAGCATTACCCCTAAAGTTTATGATAGGCCCCTAACAATCCTGAAAATCTCTGGGATATTTTAATTTCACGCAAAAACAAATTAGATACTGCAAACAAATTAGAACGATTAGAAAAACGCTTCCGTTGTTTGATAGTTTCTGTTTTTGACATATTTCTTTATAATTCAGAAATAAGGTGAAGATCGGAAAGCTTTCATAAAGATAAGGATTTTTCGGCAACCTTATCTTTAATATTATATTTCGCTTCTAGATTGTTCTTGACCTCGTTCAAGATGTTTTTTTCAGCAAACCGCAAACATATAAATATTTCGTTAATCCACACCTCAAAAGATTTCTATAAACTAGCTGCCCTTGGCGACCAGTTAAGCATATGCCTCCCTTAAACGCATATTAACTATTAACACTAGAACCGCCAAAAGGGGTCAAAATGACCCTTGCCAGAATGATAACAGTCGATTCGAACCAGAATTTTCTTCATAAGATATGTTAAATATAAGTAGCACAAAAACAGACTAATTAAATAAGTTAAATAGTTTGAAATTAAAATTCTGGTGCGAAACACTTTTTTTAAAACTTTAGTAAAATATCCGGCTGTTTTAGTGTTAAATCATATTGCTTTTATTCATAATTTATTTTAATTCTTCAATTTTTTTTCCAAATTAGAAGATTCTGCTAAAAAACTAGGCGCAGATGACATATACGCACCACATTGGCACAATTGCAACAAAAAGGCAAATATATGCCTCACATGATAACCCGGCAATTGTTATTTATTCTTTAATCAAATGTTTATTTACCTTTTTTATGATATAAATTGTTTTGTTCTATAATTATTAATTAAACTTTTTTATTTATTAATTCCCTTTTAAAATAAGCAAGAGTTAATATATATATATGTAACTGGTATTGAAAACGAAGTTTTCGCAAAATTGGCATCAGAAAAAAATCGTGGTGCGTATGACATCTGTGCCGCCAAATGAAGCACCCTGTATTCTTATGCTAACTTGGCGCATTGCCAAATATTTTACCTGTGGCATTTTTTTTTTGTATTTTATTGATTTAATTTTAATCATATTTAATAATATAATCCTTTCACTCGTTTCATTTATAATAACGTAACTTTAATTTGAAACTGAAACGTTTAAAATTCATGATTTTTATTCATCATAAAGATATTATGAGACTCCATAATTGCAGCAAATGGGCGTTGCCATTAAACAATTAACAAATAACCGTGATTTTTATGCCACATACGTCAACGTAATATACATATAGAAGTTTTATTTTACTTTAATCCGGTAACACTCGCACGTGCAAGTACTCCACGATCTTTATTTTGTCGCCAAGATTTAAAAAAAAAGGTGACATTCTAACCACGGACAATTGTTAAAATTCTGGAAAAAAAGATAATAATTCGAATATTCTTCCAAAATAATGGTGAAAAATATAAAATTATAAGCACCCAGTATATATCCAGGTTAATTCTACAAGTTTTAACGCTCTATTCAGGATGACGAGTTGTCAGGGAAAAAACAGTTAAAGAAATAAAAGGAATGACCAGTATTTTCTTATGAAAAATACTTCCAGTAATTAATGAATGAGTATTAATGAATGAATATTAATGAATTTCTGATGAACCAAATTCGACAAATTGCATAAAACTCTTAAGTACTCAAGTAGCACCGAATTGCGTAAAATAAACATATCTTATAACTCCAAAAAATGATAATCATATTAACTAAAAATTTACCTATTGGATTAAGAGTCTCATTTGCAATTAAAATATATTTTTGAATTGAAATTTGAATGAAATACAGGGTCACGAAAAATCGAAGAATGTAGAAAACAGGATTACAAATATCTCGGCAACTAATAATCCGATCAACTTCGTTCTTTATGCAAAATTTGTATAATTTTGTTGTCTTTTATTTCCATTCCTTAAAATAAAAAAAATGTTTATATACCTTTCATCAGAACGAATTTTTCGAGAGTCCGAAAAAAATAGTTCAGTATAATCGATGTTTCAGATATTAAATAGGCTTAGTTTCATTATTACATACTACGTACATACCGAATTTCAAATCTCTATCTCAATTTGTTCGTGTGATAGAGCGCTTACAGACAGACAGACACACTGACGGTCGGACAGCATGTTTTTTTCTTTTATAAATATGTTTTTTCAGAATCTACAGTATCTGAAAAGAGTAAATCCTTCAAAAAAAATTTTTTTCGATTTTCAATACGATTGCAAGACTTACACTATACTACGCATGATGGGTAAATAAAACCGGAGTGCAAAAATCTAGACGCCACTGGGCAGTCTCTTACCACTAAAATTTATTCGTTTTCTTTCGTCTAATATTTTGTTTTAATATTTCTTAAAAATGTTAATAAAATATAAACTAAGAAAATTTTAAATTTTAGTGGTGATAGACTATTTACTGGTATTTAGACTTTTACACCCCTAACTAAAAACATTATAATTCTCATTATGTGCCAAGAATTTGGCCAGTATGGTCTCTCTTCCTGATCAAAAACATCCAAAGAATGACGACTTATTTTGCCCATGTCAGGTAGCTACACTAGACAAAAAATTAGAATTTTTTTCTTCGGAGACAAAATAAATTTCCACCACACAAATTAAGGTAAGATTTGCTTTCGTTAGCTTTTCTGACTACTTGTGAACATAGCAGACCATAAAATACACTAGCGTATCTTTCCTGCGCTATTCCTTACGGGAACGATGCATAGGGCTTAAGTCTATTTTAAATGCGTGATGGGGGGGTCAGAGAAATTTTCCTAATCAAACCGCAGTAGTAATTTACAAACAAGAACTTATTTACCGTAATTTCGGGTGTATAAGCCGCGGCTCAAACAATTCTTTTTGGACTCAGAAATCTTATTTAGTGATTGAACACAAATATTTACGGCGATCTAAGTAGTAACATTCATTTTTAAAATAATTCTGGGTCGAAAAAGAGTTGTTTGATCCGCGGCTTATACACCCGAAATTACGGTATAATAAAGAAATTATTTTACGCGCAAAAGTATAATTACGCAAATATTTATGTTTTCATTTGCTTAATATTTATATACAGAGCTGCCAACTTCTACGCCTTTTTAAATCATATATATATGTTTGAAACCACAAATGTTTTTTTAGTAAAATGTATCTCAAATTTATGCAATGATAAGTATTATGCTACGTATTGTTAATTATTTGATAAAATTTCTGTTTTATGAGTATTTATTTGACTTTGAATAGGCATAGAAGTTGGCAGCCTTGTATATTGATTACTCTGAAACGATACTTTGAATATTAATAGGCGTTCAAATGTAAAACTTTCATCGTGAATTATCTCATTTTCTCGCATTTAAATAATTATTTTATTATTATAATACAAATATATGTTCTTCTGTATTATTAAGATAAAAATATATCAAAAATATCTTATTTATGACATAATTAATAAATACAATATTTTATAATTTTAATTACGTACATATATCACAAACCAAAAACCACCAAATTTTAGCTGAAATTTTTGAATTTATTTTTTTATATTATTTCCCCCATTATTAGACCAATATATAAATTTCAAGTATTTTTTCTTAAAAAAAATGTGCAGTAAAGAGCAACACTACTAAAAATATATTATTAGAAATACTTATAAAACCAAAGCTCACACTCATTTTAACCTCGTATAGTTGCAAAATATAGCTATACAATATTTTTTAGCTTTAATTATGTACATATAGCAAAGAACCCTAAAATAACATATTTTAACTGAAATTTTGATTTTTTTCCCACATTATTAGACCGAAACATAGATTTCAAATATTTTTTTCACAAAAAGAAATGTCGTACGGTAAAGGGTTAAAACTACCACGAATGTATTATTACAAATACTCATAAAACAAACGCGTACACTGAATTTAAGCTGGTTTAGTCGCAAAATATAGCTATACAATAATTTTTAATTTCAATTATGTACGAATAGAAAAGATCGTAAAATACCATATTTTAGCTGAAATTTAATTTTTTTAATATTTTCACCATTATTAGACCTATACATAGATTTCAAATAATTTTTTCGCAAAAAAAAAAATATCGTGAAGTAGAGGGTTAAAATTACTAAGAATATATTACTACAAATGCTTATAAAAAAACCAAAGCTCACGCTTAATTTAATCTCTTGTAGTTGCAAAATATAGCTATGAAACATTTTATAACTTTAATTATGTACATATATCAAAGACCATAAGATAGCAAATTTTAGCTGACATTTTGATTTTTTCGCCATTTTCAGGCCAAAACTTAAATGTCAAATAATTAAAAAAAAACTCGCGCAGTAAGGAGTTAAAACTACAAAGAATATATTATTAAAATATAAAACCAACGCTCACATTTAATTTAACCTCGTTAGTTGCAAAATATAGCTATACAATATTTTTTAACTTTAATTGTGTACATATAGGCAATGACCATAAAATTCCAAATTATAGCTGTATTTTTAATTTTGATTTTTTTTTTAAATATTTTCCCCATTATTAGACCGATAAATAGATTTCAAATAATTTTTTCAAATATATATATATATACGAGGGTAATTCGGAAAGTAACCTCCGTTTATGAATTTAAAAAAATCTAACGAAAGGAAACATGTTTTATTACTCACGTATGAAAGACAAGTTCTTCAGCTACTTCTCAACATAATTTCCATATTAATTAAAACAATTGTCATAAAGGTAAATCAGCTTTGAATTTCCATCGTCACAGACTCCTGCCGCCGGCCTATTCAACTGCGATTATTTTTAAATTCAACTCGCACCACACTTTCAATCCAAAGAATTTTAACATATTCTTTTATTCATATTGACAAATTTCGTATTGCTCTCGTAAAATTTTACTTGGCCCACTATTTTTTAAAACATTTTTAGTAGTGCGTTTATCAGAAAATTATATAGAAAAATATGTTATAATTCTTTGGATTGAAAGAGTGGTGCAAATTGAATTTTAAAATAATCGCAGTTGAATAGGCCGGCGGCAGAACTTTGTGACGATGGAATTTCAAAGCTGATTTACCGTTATGATAATTGTTTTAATTAATACGGCAATTGTGTTGAGAAGTAGCTGAAGAACGTGTCTTTTATACGTAAGTAATAAAACATGTTTCCTTTCATTAGTTTTTTTTTTTTTTTTTAATTCATAAACGGAGGTTACTCTCCGAATTTCCCTCGTATATATATATATATATATAACCTCTTATTGTATTACAATATGAACCATTTGAATTTAATAAAAAAAAAAAACATATTTAACATGAGGTAAAAATTAAATAAATAAATAAAATGAATACAAATGGAATTTGTAGAACCAAAGCAGAATTGTCAAGCCCCAAATACTTTGGAACTACAAATGAAGTGTGTGGTTTCATCTTCGCATTAGCCATGAAAAAGCAAAATAATACGAATTTGAGGCTACCAACACACATAAAACCAAAATTAAATGAAGAAATAACATTAAAAACAAGGTGCAACAAAATTTCTAAATTGGATAGAAAAATGAAAAGGGGAAAAAATTTAAATAATTATCGTAGACATATGATAATAATAAATTAATAAATTAATTAAAAGCAGAGAAATGTGATAACAGAAAAAAACCATACACCATAGATTACCCTATTAAGATTTAAAACAAAAACATTTAATTTGACTATGCTAAGCTAAACACACTATCTTAATTTAAGATGATATAAGATTTAAAAATGGCTAATTAATATATATACCCTATACAGTTAGTGTTATAGGTTTTTCATTTATTAAAAGTTAAGTGCAATTTAATAATGTAAATTAATAAAATTATATTAATATACCGTAAATTCGGGTGTATAAGCCGCAGATCAAACAGTTCTTTTTCGACCCAGAATTTTTTAAGAAACAAATATAACTAGTTTGATCGCCATAAATATTTGTCTTCAATCACTAAATAAGATTTCTGGGTCCAAAAAGAATTGTTTGATCCGCGGCTTATACATCCGAAATTACGGTAATTGATATAACTATACAATTATCCATACATTAGTGTTAATTAAACTTCCATTAGAATATGTTTTCCAATTTAAGAGCCCACAATAGTCACAGAAAATTTACACAAAAAGACCCGGATGATCATGTAAAGTCTATGGGAGCGTTCTTTTCGAACATCTCTCTCAAATTTTAATATTTTTGCATGATTCTTTTGCACAAGATAGCTGAGGACGATCTACAACCGGCTTAGTTTTTACTTTTTCAGTTTTGGTTTCAGATTTTTTTTTTTAAATTTACTTTAACTTTCGAAAACGGTTTAAACCGGTTCTGAAACTGAAACTATCGTAATATAAAAAATATAAAAGCAAAATCGAAAAAGTAAAAACTAGGCCGGTTGTGGATCGTCCTCAGCTATCTTGTGCAAAAAAAAATCATGCAAAAATATTAAAATTTCAGCGAGATATTCGAAAAGAATGCTCCCATAGACTTTACATGATCATCCGGGTCTTTTTGTGTAAATTTTCTGTGACTATTGTGGGCTCTTAACAAATGCATTTCCCACTCTTAATTATTTTATATATATATATTTCTATATATATCGTGCAGTAAAGGGTTAAAACTACTAAGAATGTATTATTACACATGCTTATAAAAGAAAAACTCACGCTTAATTTAACCTCGAGTAGTTGCAAAATATAGCTGTATAATATTTTATAATTTTTGTTGTGTACATGTAAGCACAGACTGTAAAATACCAAACATTAGATGAAGTTTTGATATTTTTTGTGTTATTTTTCCTATTATTAGACCGATAGATAGTTTTCAAATATTTTTTTCAGAAAAATAAAAGTAAAAAAAGAATCATGAAGTAAAGGATTAACCCTTTTAACGTTCATTGGTTTCTCCACGAAACCACAAAATTTTAATTCCGATATGCTACAACGACACTGGAATTTTAGTATAAAAAATACATTTTATTATGCATGTGAAAAATTACTTTTTCTTATTTACAAATATATTTGTTCACAATTACCGGTGTCTTTCATTTATTTCAATATATTAGCAATGAAAATGCTTTGAACGTTAAAGGGTTAAACCTCCAAAGAATATATTGTTACAGATATTTATAAAACGAAAGCTCAAAATTGATTTAATCTGATTACTGCTGTAAATAATGACAAAATTATGGTTGATTTCCAAAACTACAACTGTGATAAATAATTGTTATTTGCATATGTGAACTGTTAGTACCAATAGAAAGTTTATTGCAGAATTTACCGAAAAAATACAGTATTGCATGGCTGCCAACTACTACGCATATTTACAGTCAAATAAACATATTAGAAACAGAAATTTTAGAAAATTATTAAGAATATCAATTGTAATGCATAACATTGAATATATTTGGTAGACATTTTACTAAAACATTTTTTGTGGTTCCAAACATGTTTATGCGATTTAAATAGGCGTAGAAGTTGGCAGCTCTGGTATTGTGTTGCATAGATATAGTTGCATTGTAAACCGTTTACAAGAGACGTGAAAGAATCAGTAAAGTTATGCAATGTACGTGGACATCGTTACACTTCTGACGTGCCTTGTACCTTTCAAGCTCAAAATCGAGGAATGCGTGAATCAGTCTTTTTTTTTTTTTTCAGCTAGGATAGAATAAACATACCTCTCTGAACTAAAAAATCACGTGCGTGTAGAAACGTTTCATATTGGTACGCTCATGTTTTATGGAATAACACACAATAAAATGATTTTAACCAAAACGTAACATATGAACTACTTGTATATATTGGTGAAAGTGTATTGAATGTAATGAATATAAATTTTGTGAAATAATTCATCTTTTCAGTTGTAAAACAAATCGTATGCATATTTTCTATAATACACACACACACACACACACACACATAAAAAAAAAAAAAAAAAAAAAAAAAAAAAAAAAAAAAAAAAAAAAAAACATGATTTTTACAAAAATGTGGAGAGATTTATCCCAGACGTGTAGTAATACAATAATAAAAAGAATATTGCCCAGTTAAACTGATGGCATTGAGCTCACAGTCTACTCATATTAATTGTACATTACAGCCTTATATTTTCAAAGGTTAATTCCGTTCGAAAAAATATTAAGGAGGGGGGATCAGCTCCCCCCTTTCCCCTTTTTATACTTAATCATTGAACCCTCAGGGACATGCTTTATCATATAAAAAATCCATATCCAAAATTTAGAGCAAATCTTAAAATTCTTAATAAAAACCCATTTATATAATTTAAGAAGAGTTATCCTTCTCTTTTATATACTTAACCATTAAATTTCCAAAACTACTCAGAGATTTGAACGAAATTTGACAATTCTGCGTGAAAAACCCATTTATATAAATTAAGGGGAATGGCATTAGAACCCCCATTTCCCCTGTTTATATTTATCCAATGAACACCTAATACCAATCACGGAAGCGATTTATCAGAATGATCCTATGTGTAAATTTAAACAAAAACTAATATTTCTGCATGAAAAACTCATTCATATCAATTAAGGGGAGGGTCACGAGCCCCCCGTCCCCCCTCTTATACATATCGAATGAACTTTAAAAACTAATCAGGGAAGCGCCTTATCAGGATATACCTATATACAAAATTTCAAGTGGATGGGATATTTTTATCATGAGTTATCGCGTTACGTACGTACGCACATACATACAGAACGGGCGGGCACATATGCTCTCAGGCTATGATAGCCTGTGAGCTAAAAACGGACGTGTGAGATAACGGATTAAATGAAGCAAGGATTACAACTATGTAAAAGTGGTAGATATTCTTAATTTAAAAAATGCATCGCACGCTCGGTTCAAAACAAAAGCAGATTAAAAAACAAATTGGCGTGTCTGTCTCTATTTTCCAAAACAAATTACAAAAACACAATAGATTTAAGCTTGCATTAATATCCGTTCACCGAAAAGAAAAATGTATATTTGTCAAGGCCAATAAAAAGATTCTAGTGATATGATAAAACTTTTTAACCCTTTTTTTTTATCAAAGACTACAATAAAATTTCATGAGTGCACAGTGGCAGTGGGCAGTAAAGCAATCATATCAAAGTAATTGTCATTCAGAGGTTTGCATTGCCGATAAGCTTCTATTTGAAAAGATATGTGTTCAGAAAACACTGATGCGAACAAACCTTTCGTCCCCATTTTATGGGTTCAATTAATCTTTTCTTTTCTTTTTATCGTCCTTAAATGTCAAGATTATACAGATATAGCTTTTTAATGTAGATTATTATCTATAAATATTTGCGAATAATAAAGATTTGCATACGCACATCAAATTGATAGCTGACTGAAGGGGGTCCGGGATGCATTCTAAAGTAATTTTTATTTATGAATATAAAATTTCGAAATTTTTAGAGATGGTTAAACATATTATTTTAAACAAAATCGCATGATAAAAATTCTCATAATTTTAAAAGAAATTAAAATTTAAAAAAAGGTTTGGTAGTTTAAAATTGTTATAACTCGAAATATTATTTGTAGAATTTCATTTTTTTTATTCAAATAAATATAAATATATAAATATTAATTTTAATTCAGCATTTTATTTAAATATTAATTTAAATAAAAAATAAAAATATTTAAACTTTTTTTTAAGTTTAACTTAAAAATACCATATTTTCAAAAATAAATATTTCTTTCAAATTTGCTGAATAAAAAATAAAGTAAAACAATTGAAAAATACATTTTCGGATTTTGAAAAATTTACCTTAATGGTTCTTAAGTTATCATAAATGTAATGTTAAGTAACCGGCAAAACAAAGTATGCTCAAACGAGAAGCAAGTATTGAAAATATTATGACATGTGAAGCGAAGAAATCAGGTTTATTGCCGCTATTCGGCGATAAGGCAATCAACCGCCCCTATACTAGGTATCGAATTCGTTAAGCTGGAGTAACTCGACAGGTAGACGCCAGATCATCGGTTAGAAAGAAAAGTTATCACAAATTAAATACAAAAAATGGCTAAAAAACATCATGAAGAAAAACACATTTTCTTGGTCTACTGTTTTAAAATTCTGATTTTTTTTATTGGTTTTACACCAGTTTTTTTAAATTGTAAAATTCTCCTAATTTTTGCCTTAATTAACGAGTTATTTAACCCATTAACGCCCGAATTATTTTTTTTGCTAAAATTTAAATTTTGTAATTCCCACCACTTTTAAAATCAAATTAGCTTTTATCTAAATTTATCGAGGATTCTATCTCGTGAAAGAAGGTAAATATTTATCTTCCTCTTTACTGGTGGGAAAACTGCTTTCTTGCTGTTTTTGTAACCGTCCTCAAAAGAGGACGCTGGGCGTTAATGAGTTAATAAGGAAATTTTCACCATTTTCGAAAAGTTGTGCCAATTAAAAAATCTTAGTTAAAAATCGAAACAACATTATTTTGCAACATTACTTTGTACCATAACTCGCAACTACGGCATTTTGGATCCTGCATCAGTGTTGCCAGTGGGCTACTTTTTTAAAATTCAGATTTTTTGATTGGCACCACCTTTTTTGAAACTGTAAATTATCTTTTGTTTTTGCCTTAATTGTTATGTCATTGAATAAAACACGTTTTATCTTTTGTAAAAAGTGGTGTCAATCAAGAATGTGAATTTAAAAAAAGTAGCCCATCTGGCAACAATGTTCTGCATTACTATGTGATTCAGAGCGTCTGTGTGCCTCCTACATCTCCTGCGTGTTTGTGGTAAAATATCCTGTAAACTATTAAAATAGCAAATAAAGCCTTTGTGCAAAAATGTTTAAAGATAAAAAACCAACGATTATAAATGCACAAATAAAGTAAGAAAAGGTAGCAAACAGCCGTTTCGAATCTACTATGGAGATTCTTCATCAGTGCAAAACTCAGCGAGCAAGAAAAAGGCTCAGTTTTGCTTTTTCTAGCTCGCTGAGTTTTGCACTGATGAAGAATCTCCATAGTAGATTGGAAACGGCTGTTTGATACCTTTTCTTACTTTATTTGTGCATTTATAATCGTTGGTTTTTTATCTTTAAAAATATCCTGTAAACTAGCCTGCAAAAGCTAAGGAACAGTGACTGGATGTTTCCGAAAGCACATGTTTTGTCGATTATCTATCTATGTTCTGAAAGAATTGCCTTTGATCTTCGAGGATGAAAAGAATAATATTTATTTCAGTAACTATTTAGTTGCGGGAAAAAATTAAAGGGGGAGCGGCAGTAAATTTAATAATTAATTATTATTTGCGTTCGCTGATGTAACAGAAAATTCTCAGTGATTTGTCACCATAGCAAATGACTTTTGAAAATGACGCTAATAATATACTCCCTCACTGTAGATACGTTATGAAGAGTTTGTAACACATTGTTGACGGGATATGTGAATTTACACCGTCGTAATTTTGTAATTACAATACTATGCATATGAAATCTTAACTAAAAAGTTAACAAAAATATTTTATCTGCTCGAATTTTTTTTTTTTTAAATGCAGATAATAATGGTTTTGTTTTTAATGTAAGATTTCATATGCATAGTATTGTAATTACAAAATTACTAGTATTGCCTATGTTTTTGGTGAAATAATGTAAAGCACTAATAGCAAAAATACGACCCATGAGCTGAATTATCGTAATTTCCTGCGTATAATCCGCGGATCAAACAGTTATTTTTAGACCCAGAATTTTTTTTTCAAGAAATGTAACTTATCAGATCGCCGTAAATATTTGTCTCCAAACACTATATATTTTTCGGTCCAAAAATAATTGTTTGATCTGCGGATTATACGCAGGAAATTACGGTAATTCAGCTCATGGGTCGTATTTTTGTTATTACTGCTTTACATTATTTCACCAAAAACATATGCAATACTCGTAATTTTCTAATTACAATACTATGCATATGAAATCTTACATTAAAAACAAAATCATTATTATCTGCATTTTTTTATAAAAAAAAATTCGAGCTGATAAAATATTTTTTTAACTTTTTCCGCATAGAAAAATTCTGTTCGTAAAATGATAAAGTGACTTTTTGACATCAGAATTTAAAAGCTAATATCTTTGAGAATCATGTTCTTCTTAACTTTCATTACAAAATCAAAATTTTATTAGAATATTTTTGTGACGTTTGTAAGTTTGGAATTAAAATTAGTTGCTCTACTGGAAGAGCATGGAGCTAGGAACAAAGAGGTGGAGACATATAGTGTATTGTCTAGCAGTTGCGAGTGAAGTAACTAAGGAGGATGTCACAAGATGAAGACTGTTTATTTTAATCGGATCAACAGTTTCTGATTACCGCTGGTGAAAACTTTCACCAGATAATTTCGTTAGTAAATCTCGTCTTTTTTTAAATGCATTATTAACGGAAATTTCATTCACAAGTATGGTTATAATTTTCTGTTTCTTTTTTGCTGGTTTAAATTTGGCTAGGTATAATAATCTTTTCACATTCCCTGATTGGAGGTGGTCTTGGTTGTCACAATGTGGCGGTACTATTAACTCCAAAGTGAACTTCAACCAGTAAAAAGAAACAGCACTTTTTGCCATTAATTTTTACTGGTAACTTCTATTTATGAAGCGTTTAAATAAGTAAAAATTTTCTATATAAATTTATTGGTGAGATTTTAAGGTGATGGGCATGACCGTCATGAAGAAGCGGTTACAGTTAAGATTCACTATTTTAAGGATATGTCAGTTTTTTTAAATAATTGCATATGTAAGACCACTGTGCTTTAAAGGATTAAATATTGCACGTGTAATTATAACGCCCATATTCGGGGATTTCTGTTTAATCCCCTGTGGCGTGGTGGTATATCTGTGAAACAACTTAATTTTAATTCCCAAACGCCACAATTTCACCGGAAATTTGATTAAAAAAACTTTAGGATTATCAAATGCATGAAATGTTGCTGTTTCTTATTTACCAATAAAGTTGTCTTCAAATTCCGGTGTCAGTCATTAATTTCAACACATAAGCAAGGAATTTGCTCAGCTGCGCAAAGGGTTAATGTGAAAGTATAGACTCCACCAACGTATTACCGTTAATACCTACGTATAATCCGCGGATCAAACAATTACTTTTAGACCAAGAATTTTTTTTATAAAGAAATGTAACTTATCAGATCGCCGTAAATATTTGTCTTCAATTACTACATAATATTTCTGGGTCCAAAAAGAATTGTCTGATCCGGGGATTATCCGCCGGAAATCACGGGATTATTAATTTCGATAAAAAAATTTTTTTATTGATATATATATCAGGGTTCGCACAGTCCTTATATTTTGTAAGGACTTCGACACCACTATTAATGATAAGAAAATTTATACTTAATTTTTAAGAAACAGAATTCGCAACTACCTCCTAGATTTGCAGTTTGCGCACTAATTTTCTGCAGTGAAAATGCATTGAAAATACTGTAAAATTTTAGTGGTAGAGCTGTGCAAACCCTGATATATATATATATATATATATATATATATATATATATATTAAATGTATCTCTAGTAATACGCATAGGCGGAGCTTTTTGTTTCAAAACAAAAATATAGCCCCCATTAATGTTATAATAATATTTATTTTTATTTTGTTATTTATTGAAAATCTATCTAACCCTCTAAGCGTCTGGAAAGTAATATTCCGTGTACTAAGCTCCAATTTTCACTGCAATATAAGCAATATTTAAAAAACCATAATTCTATAGATTTAATGAATTTTCAATGCATCAAAGAATGATTCACACTCTGGAGGATTACGTTCATGCTTATAATAATTTTTTTTTATATATAATATTGAAAGAATCATATATTCTTAACATTTAAAACAAAATGTTGAGAAAACAACATTACAATTTTACCCTTTTGCAAGACTCTTGGAGGGCTAGATTTAGTAGTTGCTTAGATGATATGTTTTTATTTTAAAATTTAAATAAATAAACTTAATAAAATAAAAATGGCATTGCTCCAAATTCGCCATTTATATAAGATGGGTGATTATAGTGTCTGAGTAGCACGAGATAGATGATGTTTCGAATTTTAGATGGGCGGAACTGCACTGTTATCAATCTTTCTCTTAGAGAGACTAACAAATGAGATTTACTGCATAACTCTTTCCTTTCTCCAGCGTGCGCAGTTGGTGAATATAAAATATCAGTAGCACATTGCTTTAAAAAAGAAAATAAAAATGGCTTTGCACAAGACCATCCATTTTTAAGAAATTGGGTGATTACACTGTCTGGGAAGTGTTGAAATATCTGAAAATTCAAATTTTCAAATTGGCGAGACTATATAGTGTTATCAATCTTTCTTAGAGACATGCTAATAAATGTGATTTTGATGTTTAACTTTTTTATAAGTGTGCAACTACTGAATAAGAATATTATACGAAATATAATGCTTACGCTCATCATAGTAATTTAATTTATTCTGTAGAAAAAATATTTTAAACGTAAATTATAACGCTCATACGCGGGGATTACTGTTTAAAATCAAAATGTATCCTCCACCAACGTATTATTATTAATTTCGATAAAAATATTTTTTTCTTTGATATATATATTTTTAAATGTATCTAGCTTTTTGTTTTAAAACGAAAATATAGCCTTCATTAATGTTATAATAATATGTATATTTATTTTGTTATTTATTGAAAATCTCTCTAGAATTAGTAGTTTCTTAGATGATATGGTTTCATCTTAAAATTTAAATAAATAAACTTAATAAAATAAAAATGCTCCAAATTGATGACTATATACTGTTATTAATCTTTCTTAGACACGTGCTAATAAATGTGATTTTGATGTTTTACTTTCTTATAAGTGTGAAACTACTGAATAAGAAAATTACACGAAATATAATGCTTACGCTCATCATAGTAATTTAACCTATTCTGCAAAAAAAAAAAAAAAATATTTTAAACGTAAATTATTAGAAAAGAATAATTTTAAAGTAAAATAGTATGTTTTGAGCAAAATTTTAAAATGTTTTATAAATTTATAAAATTGTAATTCACAAAATAAATCAGAGTTGCCAAGTCTCCGAATTTTTGTATCCAGTGTATTTTATAGAAAATGCTCTTTCAGTCAAGAAATTGCTTTTCTATAAGATTAAATTCACACTAGAATTTTTGAAAAAAATTTCGTTCAAAATAAAAAGCACTTTTTAACGTTTTCTCTAAAAATGTATCCAAATTCGTAATTTATTGGTGATTATAGTGTCTGAGCAGCGCGAGATAGATGATGTTTTGAAGTTTTAGATGGGCGGAACTGCAGTATTATCAATCTTTCTCTTAGAGAGACTAACAAATGAGATTCAGTGCATAATTCTTTCCTTTCTCTAGCGTGAGTAATTGGTGAATAAAAAATATAAGAAGCACATCGCTTTTAAAAAAGAAAATAAAAATGACTTTGCACAAGACCATCCATTTTTAAGAAATTGGGTGATTATACTGTCTGGGATGTGTTGAAATATCTGTAGATTTAAATTTTCAAATTGACGAGACTATATAGTGTTAACAATCTTTCATAGAGACGTGCTAATCAAATGTGATTTTGATATTTTACTTTTTTTATAAATGTGCAACTACTGAATAAGAAAATTACACGAAATATAATGTTTACGCTCATTATAGTAATTTAACTTATTCTGTAGAAGAATTATTTCAAACGTAAATTATTAGAAAGGAATAATTCTAATGTAAAATAGCTTGTTATGAACAAAATTTTTAAATGTTCAATTTTCAGAAATTCATAAAATTGAAATTCACATAATAAATCCGTAGTTGCCGAGTCTCCAGATTTTTGTACACAGTTTATTTTATAGAAAATGTTCTTTAAGCACTTTAAGGTGAAGTAATTGCTTTTCTATAAGGTTAAATTCTCACAAAGACATGCAGTTTCTCTTTTTTAATAAATGCATGTGCAAGAGCACTATGCTTTAAAGGATAAAAAAATGCATATGCTATTTCAACTCCCGTACTCGGGGATTTCTGTTTAAAATTGAAATTTAGCCTCCACCAACGTATTACTATTAATTTAGAAAAAAATTTTTCTTTTCATTGATATATATATATATATATATATATATATATTTAAATGTATCTAGAGTAATGCCCATAAACGGGCTTTTTGTTTTAAAACCAAAATATAGACCCCATTAACCCTTTAACGTTCACTGGTTTCTTCACGGAGCCACAAAATTTTAATTCCGATCTGCAACAGCGACACCGAAATTTTAATTTTAAAAAATCCATTTTATTCTCTATGTGCGAAAAAATGACTTTTTCTTATTTACAAGTATATTTGTTCACAATTACCGGTAACATTCATTTATTTCAATATTTTAGCAATTTAAATGCTGCGTTAGTTAAAGAGTTAACCCTTTCCGGCGCAGTGTGCCCTGTGCGGGCACACCAAATTTTAATTCCAAACTTGCTAACGGCACCAATAATATTTTAGTGAAAATTTCATTTTACAATAAAAGCCTGGAAGGGGGTCAGGGCAATAGTCAACGACCTCCTCATCCGCATGCTAGATCGGGATCTTGGTCGCCAAAGGTCGGGTCGCCGTACCAGAGCTTCTCGCGGTCACATACGGCTATTGAACGCAAATCGTCCAGTTCGTCGTGCATGATTTTCAGGTTTGCGATAAATTTCGCGAACCTGCTAGGTAATGTACGTTCTAATTAATTCTAGTTTGTAGTGTGTATAATTTTGCTTGTAGTAATGTATATATGTATATAGTAATGTATATACCGTAATTTCGGGCAGTGTTGCCCGTGGGCTACTTTTTTTAAATTCGAATTTGTTGATTGGCACCAGTTTTTTGAAACGGTAAATTACCTTTTGTATTCGCCTTAATTATCATGTCAATGAATAAGGCACATTTTATGATTTGTAAAAAGTGGTGCCAATCAAGAATCTGAATTTATAAAAAGTAGCCCATCTGGCAACACTGATTTCGGGTGTATAAGCCGCGGATCAAACAATTCTTTTTGGGCCCAGAAACCTTATTTAGTGATTGAAGACAAATACTTACGTCGATCTGTTACATTTGTTTCTTAAAAATTTCTGGGTCGAAAAAGAGTTGTTTGATCCGCGGCTTATACACCCAAAATTACGGTATGTTTGTAGTAATGTATTTATGTAGTGCTAATTATATGTACGCCTAGACTGGGCGGCTCCTTTAGCCGCCGCGAGGGGTTTTCTCGGCCCTCGAGGTTTCAGTTACGATAGCCCCTAGTCACCAACCCTGTGTCCGGACGTAGCAGGTGCACCCTAAGGGATGTTCGTAAATCATAATGTGCAGGGTTTGGGGGCGATAAACCCTAGAGCGAGTCCGTGTCTTTGCGGGCAGGAGGGCATTTCCCCGTCCTCCTAGGGTCTTGCTAGGGGCACCTTCCATCCACGGCTAACCAACATAAATGTATTTCCTATTATAGCGATTTCATCTTGTGGGGCCTGCCGTACAGTAATTTTGCATCCGGCGTCCCATGGCATTGGGTCACTGGTTTCGGCGCTCTTGTGGGCGTCGTCATCCTGGGACTCCTCATGGTTCATTGGGTGCAAATCCCAGGTGTCCGTTCATCATTGAGGTTGTTTGTTTGTTTGTTTGTTTATTGAACAACATACATCTGACTTGTGTGCTCGACATGAAGCCTGCTTATAAGCCATCGTCAATATACAGTTACGAGGTAGCACATAAGGAAATATTAGAACACAAGAGAAGTACAACCAGGAGCTCCACACAAAGAGTGTGTGCA
Source organism: Maratus speculifer (assembly GCA_964019185.1). Lineage (NCBI taxonomy): Eukaryota > Metazoa > Arthropoda > Arachnida > Araneae > Salticidae > Maratus > Maratus speculifer. Next base: position 404,025,276 of record OZ025293.1, read on the forward strand.
ATGGAGCCAGTGGGATTTGAACCCACAACCTCACAATCAGCGGCGTGATGTCTTAACCACTCAGCCACGGAGGCCCATCATTGAGGTAACGCAATGGGCTGGGAAGCTGTCGCTTTCGGCCGCTTCATCAAGATTTGGGAACGGCGGTCGGCCTCCGGGCTGGCCGTTAGACCGTATGCATCGCATGGCCAGGGGGACGGATAGGGACCGGGAGTAGTAGCCGCCTAGCGGTTTGCGAATCCCGACCCTAGTCGAAAGAGCTGTATGGGGCTGACAGGGCCTGGGGACGGCTGTGAAGCACTCCATCTTTTACAACAAAAGCCTAAATTAAGGACGTCAAACTATCTAAAAAATTCGTTTGTGGATTCCGGTGTCAATCGATAATTTCTCGTTCTACTAATATATTTTGTCCGTGCCGGAAAAGGTTAAAGGATAAATGTTATAATAATATTTATTTTTATTTTTTTTGCGTATTGAAAATCTATCTGGAATTAGTAGTTACTTAAATGATATGTTTTTATTTTAAAATTTAAATAAATAAACTTAATAAAATAAAAATGGCATTGCTCCAAATTCGCCATTTATATAAGATGGGTGATAATAGTGTCTGAGTAGCCCGAGATGGATAATATTTGAAATTTTAGATGGGCGGAACTGCAGTGTTATCAATCTTTCTCTTAGAGAGACAAACAAATGAGATTTATTAAAAACACTTTACTTTCTCTAGCGTGCGCGGTTAGTGAATAAAAAATATCAGAAGCACATTGCTTCAAGACCATCCATTTTTAAGAAATTGGGTGATTACACTGTCTGGGAAGTGTTGAAACAGCTGAAGATTTAAAATTTCAAATAGGCGAGACTATACAGTGTTATCAATCTTTCTTAGAGACGTGCTAATAAATGTGATTTTGATGTTTTATTTTTTTATAAGTGTTCAGCTACTGAGTAAGAAAATTATACAAAATATAATGCTTACACTCATCACAATAACTTAACTTATTCTACAGAGAAATTATTTTCAGCGTAAATTATTATAAAAAAAATAATTTTAAAGTAAAACAGTTTATTTGAGAAATTTCACTTTAAAAGTATTTGGAGAAATTCACAAAATTGAAATTTAAATCTTATTCGGTAAATCAGAGTTGCCAAACCTCCGGCTTTTTATATACCAGGATTTTTATAGAAAATGTTTTTTTTATACTTTAAGGGCCAAGTATTTGCGTTTCTTTAAAGTTAAATTTCCACCAGAATTTCTAAAATAATTTGTTTCAAAATGTGTAAAAGCTTTTAGCACTTTTTTTCCCACCAAAATTATAACAAGTAGAAAATTGCACGTGAACGTAGCAAATGAGGTGCGTTAACGAAGTTTTAAATATATTGAGATCTTGCTGATATAGTAGAGCGTACTCCAGATACAGTATAGTAGTCGAAATCTTTACGTTTCTGTAAATATGCAGGAAGTAATTTTTATTACACCTCAGCAACGTATATCTTATTCATAAAATGTGAAATAGTTGAATATGATTAAAACACGTCCCAAACAATGTTTCCCTGTATAGCATTATGTAGTGGAAGACTTTTGTGTGGCCCTGTAATTTAATAATAAAAATTCTTTGCATCACAGACTGTACAGAATGCATATTTTAGTATATATTTCATAGATTCATGCCAGTTCTATTATGTTCGAATGAGTGTAACATCATTAAATGCATTTGAAACTTTTCCCCCCATTGACCGTAATGTAACGGAATCCTTTTGATTGTCCCTGTAATTGATCTATGCATCCGATTTCCATAACATTTGAAATGACTCGACAAAATTATGTTATAATTATGTATTTTAAATTTCAAACTATTCGGTTGGGTAGTTTTTGCGTTGTTATATGTGGACAGACGGACAGACAGACAGACGGACGGACTGAGCGACAACAATAGGAGCTACCTATTTACATAATTACCAACGCACCTAAAAATGAATTCACCTTATCTAATGGCAGACTTATCCGTTGCGATTAAATATGGATAAACAAACAATACGAAATTAATGGTGTTAGTTCGAGCATTTGGATCTCTGAATTACGCAGGGCACCTGGCAATACTACTGTAGGATCTCACGAAAGTCCTATTTCTAAATAGGGGATTGCAGACGTAGCTATAACGGAATCCATGTATTTGTTAAAGGATCGAAGTATTCAGCGGAAAGAATGCGAAAGGCAATAAATTTCTCTAAATCATGCCTAAGTTAAATAAGGAGATATGGAGTTTCGAAATAAATGCGATTGGAAATTTTGCATATCTGATGAATTTTAATCAAAAGCGATTTAGATTGCAATAAATATGTCTTGAGGGTTTAGTATCTGTTTCGAGTTTACGATAAAACTGAAGCAATCACTGTTTGTATCACTGGTTTCAGTTTTCGACATAGGTCTGTGTCATGATTAGGGGTAAAAATTTCAGACCACCACTATAGTTTAATTGTTACTCGGAAAATTATAATGTTATGCTTGCGTCATAATATTTAATAGCTGAAATGTCAGTAAAATAGAGTAAGTCGCCCTTAAGAAAATATGACAGGAATTTTTTTAATTATTATTTAGGTGGAGGAGGGTTTTTTCAACCAAAATTTTAGAAAGATTTAAAAATAATTCGAGGTGAAGAACAGAAAAGATGGAGATGGGTTTTGTTGACGAAACATTATTTTTAACACTAGAACCGCCAAAAGGGGTCAAAATGACCCTTGCCAGAATGATAACAGTCGATTCGAACCAGAATTTTCTTCATAAGATATGTTAAATATAAGTAGCACAAAAACAGACTAATTAAATAAGTTAAATATTTTGAAATTAAAATTCTGGTGCGAAACACTTTTTTTAAAACTTTAGTAAAATACCCGGCTGTTTTAGTGTTAATAACAGGGTTCTTTTTTAGTGTCCATGCGCAAGAATGTGGGTTTCCTTCTATGCTGCCGCAAAATAGTAAAATTTCGGTTTTATACAGAATAATGAAATTCGATGAATTGTACCTTTAAAAGGAATGTTCTTCATATGGCTGCCACAGCCAACTATTTTTATGTTCTGTTCGCATTACTATTTTTTAAAAATACATTTTGAAATGTAGATCCCTTGAAATTTTGTTGAAGCTTATGGGTTTTTTTTTCTTTTAAGTGGAGCGAAACTGAATTTAAAAATAGAAATCCGAGGCAGCCCTGAAATTTTCATCCATATTTCTGGCAACATATTAATTTGAAAAAAGTTGTTTAATCCTTTAACGTTCATTGGTTTCGCCACGAAACCACAAAATTTTAATTCCGATACGCAACACGGACACCGGTATTTTTATCGAAAAATATCCCTTTTATTTTGTATGTGAAAAATCACGTTTTCCTATTTAGAAATATATTTGTTCTTAATTACCGGTGTCAGCCATTTATTTCGACATCTTAGCAATGAAAATGCTATGATCGTTAAAGGGTTAAGCCTCTAATGCCCATTGTAGCATGTATGCGACCACAACTCTTTTCAATTTAGCGAATTTTTTAAATTCGGATATTCCAAATTCATACCACAAATTTTAAACAGCAACGTTTGTTTGGGGGGGGGGGGAGTCGTGACGCACTTTAAAATAATTTTTATTTATGGAATGAAAAGTTTGATTTTTTTTTTCTGCTAGTTAACAATATTTTTTGTAAACAAAATCACATTATATAACTTCTCATATTTTTAAATTTTAAATTAAGCATTTAAAAAAAAAAAAAAAGTGGGGTAATTTAAAATCGTTGTAACTCCAAATATTATTTCTAGAATTTCGATTTGTTTTCATTTATATAAACAGAAACGTGTAAGTTTTAATTTTGATTCAGAATTTTTTAAAAGATTAATTTAAATAAAAATTAAAAATATTTAAAGAAAGTTTCGATAAAAAAATCATTTTTTCAAAAGTCAATATTTTTTAAAAAAATTTTCAGAGTGAAATTTAAAATAAAATAAAAAAACATGTTCCAAGTCTGGACCATTTATCTTTAACTGTTCTTGACTTATAATAATTTAAATAGGAGAAATAGTGAAAAAATCCATCAAGAAAAACGCAATTTCACAAGAACTCCTTTCCGTAGCAACCCTTGATTGAAAGCTAAATTTTTAAAGCAAATGAAAACGAAAAAATTAATATTTACTGTACCAATTAAGACAGAAACTTGATTTAAACGGCCTTTTAAGCCAAACAAATCAACCAATTTATAAATATGTAATATGAACATTTTTTGTGTCCCAGACTCCTTAATCTTTTAAGTGTCTAGCATAATTTTTCTTATTTTTATAATGATTTATAGAATAACAGTTATCAAAAACATTGGGATGAGGAATTATATTTAATGTCCTAACATATTCTATATTTTATTTTCACTAGAAAAAAATAACATTAATGTTACTTTTTCGTTAATTCAGCCTTTGAATTCAAGAATTATGTGACGAAAAAAGAAAATTAGGATTCTTAAAGGAATAATAACATAGATTCTGTCTTTAAATAATGGAAAATTTATTATTTAATTTTTCTTGTATAGTTCAGATTCTCTGAATTACAAAACTTCTAAAACGCATTCTACAATAAAAATTAGAGGATTAACAAAACAAAAAAAGTAAGGCATTCTTAGTACCCACAAACTTTATGAATGTTAAATTATAACCTATATAAATTTTTCTGTGTATTCTTTAATATTAATACTAATAAATTAAGGGGAAAAATACTTGAGACATAGTGTTGATAAGTTGTTTTTTTAACCCATTAACGCCCGAATTATTTTCTATGCTAAAATTTAAATTTTGTATTTCCCACCACTTTTAAAATCAAATTAACTTTTATCTAATTTTATCGAGGATTTTGTCTCGTGAAAGAAGGTATATATTTATCTTCCTCTTTACTGGTAGTAAAACCACTTTCTTGCTGTTTTTGTAACCGTCCTCAAATGAGGACGCTGGGCGTTAATGGGTTAATTCATTAATTAGTAAATGTTTTTATCTTTATTACTTTTTCTATCTGTTTAACCTTCCTACCCTGTCAACATATTACTTAATCTTGATTAAAAACATTTCACACCAGAATTGTTATTTAAAACATTTTAATATATTTAATTGACTTATTTTTGTGAATCTATTATTTAACTTTCTTTATGAAAAATGTTCTGGTTAGAATCGTATAAAACAAATTATAATTATGGGTCGATTAGACCCATTCAGGATAGGAAAGATAGCCTTTTAACTCTATTGCCGAACTGGATTCGGGCAAGTACACTTTGCCTGCTTCGTTAGTAAATGCTGTTTATAACTCTAATTTGTAACTGTAATATTATCTTTATTGATTGTCAGATATTTTTGATTAAGTAAGGCAAATATTTTAGTATGTAAAAAGTTGTCCTTTTCCCCTATTTTTAATTTATGCTGTCAAAAAAAAAGTAACAGTTATGGGATTAAGAACGCTCAATATTTCGAACTTGGAAACATATACTTATGATTGATTAAATATTATTAAATTTACCTGAATTATAATACTGAATTATTATATTGTTTATGTAAAATATATATAAATATTTCCGAATTAAAAAGAAAAGAATTCAGTGCATAGGAGTTCGTCGGATGAACTATATACTTCACAAACGTATTTATGTAATATTTGATAACATTGTTCTGAAATTTGTCCTTCAAGAAAAGACGATAAAAATATGATAGCATCTCAGATAATTTCACCACTGAAGATCAATTTCTGCGACTTTAAATATTAATTATCTGATCCACAGATCCATTTAGATCACTTAGTAAAATTCAGCGAACAGCCCTCGAAATATTTGGCCTACCAGATGAAACGAAAATGGAGGCTATCGCAGGCAGATTTCTTTATTCCCCTGACCGCCTAGCAAAAGGGCAAAAATGTAATGGTGTTTTCTCCTTAATTCATTTTAAACGTTAATAAAAAAGGGATATTCTAATATGGATAATTTTTTTGTAACGTACATGCTTATAAGCCTTAAAAGTATCAATCATAACTTATATTCTTAAAACTGGATTATATTTGTAGAATTGTATTAATTTAAATAAGGCTTCAATTGCAGTGAAACCTGCAACCTAGTGAACGGATATATCCGATCGAGGCAGTGGGAAGGTTAAGGGTGTATTCGAAAAAACGCTTTTCCACCTTCAGCAATTCGAAATTTTCCGATACAATTTCAGACACATTTTTATAAGTAGAAACATGAAATTTGCTGACGGGATTTTTGAAGGGATGTATAAGGTGTGTGATGTCTTTTTACGCTCAATTCATTAGAATTTGATTTATAAGCAATTAACTTTTCAGGAAGACCCTTTTTTTCTTTCCCAGATGTCCCACTTCGGAAAAATCGGTTCAAATTGCCGTTTTTGATTGCTTTTTTTGTAATATTTTTGTGCACTTATCAAAGCATTGACCTTCACGGCACCTTGTGTACTTTCTAAATAAGAAAATCTGCGAGTTTCATGTGTTTGAAAGCAAAAGTGAATTCAAAAATAAATCGGAAAACAAGCAGTTTGATCGAAATACACCCTTAATGGCGTTGTTAATAAATAGGCGCAGAGATATAGTGTAAAATGTACCAGTTGCGAATGAAGTAAGTGGGGACGTTGTGAAAGATGGTCACTGATTTCTGACAACGGATAAAGAGTTTCTGATTATATCTCTGACAGTCTTTCAAAAGGGCAAATTTGTAATGTTGTTTTCTTTGATTTTTATTTTAAATGCTAATAAAACATGATTCTATCAACATTATATAAAAATACTTGATTACAAACATGAATATGAATCTTGAGAGTATCAATCACCGTACAATGTGTTAAAAATCCCGTGAATCATTAGATTTATATTACTTTAACCTCTTCAGTCCTGAGGAAAATATTACGAGGGACCACAAATCGGATTTACACTTACTATACAATATTCCCAAAGATGCACCTCTCTATGTATCGGTTCTTCTTATAATATACAAGCATTTATTCAAAAAGTCTATAGATAGTTTTAACAATTCTAGAAGCATTTAAATTAATTTAAAGGACATTATTTAGTGTCACCTACAGGCGAAATCCGGATTGAGGAGGTTATATATTGTCCATATTGCAGAAAAAGATGGAGCTTACAAGGAAGGTCTTTATACGGGTATACTGAAAAAAATCTGAAAAAATTACAAAATGCTCTTCTCATGAGGATATATACGTTTATGAAAGAAATTTTGGTGAAACCTCGATAGAACGTCCATAAAAAAAATAATGAAATTTTCGCTTATTTTGTGCTTTATCACCGACTGGCGATGAAACACAATCTAAAAAATATGCTTTTATGTCGAACACTCTTTAACACTTTCGCACAGTGTTGCCGGACCGGCAACACCTAATTTTAATTCGAAACTTGCAAACGGCCACAGTAATATTTTAATATAATTTTGCTTTTACAATGAAAGCTTAAATTAAGGAATTCGAAATATCTAGACAAGTCCTTTATAAATTCCGGTGTCAATCGACAATTTCTCATTTTACTAATAGAATTTGCTTGCGCCGGAAAGGGTTAACCTTTTCGCGAAGAGAATCGTTTGCTTAATTTTTAATCTTTTGTCAACAGTTTTTGTAATTGAATCACAAAAATGCTGTGATCAAATAAGGTATACTTTAAAATAAAAAATAACTTGTGGGAATAATGAAGGATTCTAAGTGACAATTAACAAGCAATTTTCAGATGCATTAGACATCAGGATTGCCAGATGGGCTACTTTTTTTAAATTCAGATTCTTCATTGGCACCACTTTTTATAAATAATAAAATGTGCCTTATTCAATGACTTGATAATTAAAGCAAAAACAAAAGGTGATAAACTGTTTCCAAAAAGTGGTGTCAATCAAGAAATCTGAATTTTAAAAAAGTAGCCTTTTGGCAACACTGTTAGACATGTTTGATACGGGTCAGAGAGATTTTCAGACCAGAAAATTCTTCTATACCAGTATTTTATTATAGGAAATCCGGCTTTTTTTAGGCTTTTTAGCTAGATGTATTATGTCGTAAGAAAATATTTCAATTTGACCTGGAAATTTCCTTGAAGTACAGCCATACTGATTAGAATCTTTTGCTTTTGGCAAGGCAAAATCCTGCCTGCCAAATCTCGTATCACTTTCCTGTTTTCGCTCCAAATATCCGAAAGTATTTTATTTTTTACAGACTTTCTACTGAAATTTCGACGATAAATTTAACTGATCCTTTATTACATACGTAAGTAGTACAAGTACCATTTTTTTCACATATTTTGAGTATGCCCAGTAAGGAGGCCTTCCTTGTTAGCGAATGTATTAACATGGGTCTGTTAGTGAAAGGGCCGTCGCTGGAGTAAACTTCTACCATAAAATTTTGATTAGTAAATTTCGCATTACTTTAGCGGCTTATTCATGAAAAGTTTTTCTCATAAATATGGTAAACATTTCCATACGTTTTAGGGGTGGAATTTTCCTAAAATATTACAATATCCTTCACTGACACTGACAAGACATTGTTTAGGTCTTCACAATAGGGCTGACAACCACCAAAATAAGTTTTCACCAGTAAAAATGAACGTCTAATTTTTGACATAACTATATCTGAAATTCTGCATCAATAAGGTGTTTGAATAAAGAGAATAAAGAGAAAAGTTCTATTCAAATTTACTGGGAGGAGATTGTCCCGGCGGTAAAGAGCCACTGTGAAACTGTTTAGAGTTGAGGATACGTCGATTCTTCATTATTTATATTTACATTTTTTTACGTTTCCGCACAGAACCTTTCATATATATATCCCAGAATTTTCTAAAAATACTCTTTGCCTAATTTAAACGATGAAAAATAAGGCAGAATGTATTTTTGAAAACAATGCCATTGAAAGCTAACACTGACAAGAGGTGGACTTAATTGTAACAATATGGTGAAACTATTAGCGCTGCTGGAGTTAATCACCAATAAAAATTACTAATACTTTCTGACATTAATTTATACTGACATTTCCTATTAATAAGGCGTTTGAATAAAGAGAAAAATTCAACTTCAATTTACTGGTGAGTATTTGCCATGGCCTTTAATGAACCCCTATGAAATGAACCCCTTAATGAACCCCTACAATTGAATCTTTTACAATGTAAGGATTGTCAGTTCCTCTTACTTAATATATCCACGAGTCATATAAATGAGTTAATATCTGATACTTAATATTTTGAGTCATAGGAATGGGTTTTTACCAATGAATTTATCCGGAGTTTTATCAGATTTTTATCGTCTTTTCGAGAAGAAGAAATCCCCAAATAATGTTATCGAATATTTCTTAAGATTGTGAAGTATCCAAATGTTATTGTCAAGATTGACCTTAGTAACGCAAAAAAAGGAAAAAAAAGTCTTGGGTTTCGGTTTGTTTTTGTGTTTATGCTGACGAGCTTAGTGATTTGTCAGCTGTACTTGGAAAGAAATTTCTGTTGTGTGTGATTTTATGTGTGCGATTGCATCTTCGTACTTTGTTGACAGACAATTTTCTTGAAATCGACTTTTTATTTTGCTTTTTTGTTACCAATATTTTTCAATAATAATTTCCACATTTTTTAAATGAATATTTCTTCTATGAAAAATGGACATTTTTTTATCCATAAACAACTGTGAGAAAAGGTGTAAGCTATGAAAAGACAAATATAGTATTTGTTATGGGTTAACAATGCTGAGTTTTATATTGGCGACTATTTTCTTCACACCTCCACATAAAATTACATGATTGCCATGCATTAAAATGTTCTCTCTTTCTATCTGAGTCCATTAACCTTTTAACCCTTTGAGCTCTGGTGGGTAAATTTCTTCAAAATTCTAAAAAAAAAAAAAAAAAAAAAAAAAAAAAAAAAAAAAAAAAAATCCATCACTTTTTCAAATAAATTTGGTTGAATATTCTGGTGTCAGTGTAACATTTCGAAATTAAAATTAAGTGGTAGAAAATTCAAACATCAGAGCTCAAAGAGTTAATAGTTTCTTTTTTAAGCCATAAACTAAAAATAACTGGACACCACTTTTTTCTTGTACTTAAATATTTGGATTATATAATCAAAAATATCTCTCAATTAATAAAGGGAAGATTACAGTTAAAATTGAATGGTACCCAAAAATTCTTAGTAACAAAGATAGCAAAGCTTCTTTCCCGTGTGGTGTTCGGACAAAACTCTTAGTAGTTAATGGTCTTAGTCAGTGGATGATCTTAGTAAGCAGTCAAACTTCAAGTTGCAGGAAGCGTGTCACTATTATTTCCGAATAGTAATCTTTGTCTTCTTCAATCACATCAAAATCATAAAGCATATTAGAAACCATTGGTACGAAACGAAAGAAATATTTAATGCCATTTTTATAAACGAATAGTTTTTAGGAAAATTAACCCTTTTATTACGGATTTTGGATCGTGGAACTACGAATAAAGAGGAAATGGCATACTCTCAAAACTATAAACTTTCACTGTAATCAGTTTCACACTTACTCTTTACAACCGGGGCAATATTCCTCCAGTAAATTTGAATTAGGCAAGTTCCATATGTACTTGTAGTGTAAATCCCATCTTACGATTTTTGGCTACCAATATTTTAGAAAAGAAAAATGTGTTGTTTTTTTTTTAATTTGTAGCTATCTCATAAACTGAATAAGGCTAAGAAAACTTTTCTCAAATAATGCTGGCCACTAAGCATTGAAATTATCTATGTGACTTACACTACAGAAACCCATGGATTTAACCAATTTATTTTTTCCTTATTTAAACGCCTTATTTACGCGGAATTTTTAGACTCAAATATGGCCAAAAACAGATATTTATTTTTAATTGTGGAAGTTTACTTATGATGTAATCAGATCCGCGTGTCCGCCATATTGTAAAAACCTAAACAACCTCCTGTCACACTAAGATGTAATGATACCCACGCAAACTCCCACCAGTAAAAATGATTAGAATTTTTTAAGATATTTGTGAAAGACATTGTTCAGAAATAAAACGTTAAAATAAGAAAAAATTCTCCATTCAAAATTTACTGGTGTAAGTTTGCTTTGGCCTTAATCACAAACTATTGATCCGATTAAAAATTTCAGCCGCCATCTTGTGACAAGTACCTCAGTTACTTCTTTCTTTTTTTTTCTTCAGTTATTTTTAACCCGGGAGAATACGCTCTTACATAGGGTAGAAATGGTTTTAACTTTGTCATCAATAAAATCAAATTATAACCGTCATTTTATTTAGACGGAGACAATCCTTACAAATTTTGCGATAAAATAAGTTGAAGATTACTTTTAAAAGATAAGTAGTTACAATTGCAAAAATCATACGCACTCCGGGTCAAAAAGACCCAGCGCGTGTACTCCCGGGATATGACCATTTGGTTAAAAATTTCTATCGTACGAGGAGTTTTGGCAAAAAATATGTAACTTTTTTCATTCGTTATTTCTTTCTTTTTTGTTTATAATCTCCAAGTAATATAGAAATGCCGCAGTCTGCGGTATTAACTTTTTTAATGAACGTTTAATTTTTATATGTTAATGTTACATAGTTATCGTTAATATTTTTAATCCATACTTATGTACTGCAGTGTTAAAAATCTGAAGAATGAGTTAAAGCTTTTAAGATGGAATTGTAAACAGAATAATGCGTTATAAACAAGTTTTCTTCATAACAACTGTAAATGTTATATATTCTTTTCTTATATTAACCCATTCGTGCCCAGCATCTTTTGCGTAAATTTTATTTGGTTGGCACCACCATTTTTATAAGATTTAAATTTAGTTCATTAATCACGAAAATGCATCATTTAAATAAAATAATTATTGCTTTTCTTTTTTACCGGGGTCAAAAACAGTGCTGAATGCACCTTTTGAAGCGTCCCTAAAAAGGGACGCTAGGCACTAATGGGTTAATTTTATATCTTGTGTAAATATTATCAACACGTTTTTTAGTTTAAAATAGCATTCCTAGGCGGCTTCTTTTTCACACATTTTGCTATGTGTTAATTCATTTACATGTTAATAAACGTAGAAATTTATATGTTTATAGACGTTACAACCATTCTTTAACCCTTTCCGGCACCAGCAAACTCTGTTAGTAAACTGAGACATTATCGACTGTAACCTTTTCTAGAAATATTTTGAGAGCTAAGAAAAAAGAGACAACTTTAACCCTTACATGGTCAGTGAGAATTTGCTTTTTAATTCTTTTTTATTTGAAACGGACAGATTCGTAGCGGAAAATCTGATAGAATTTTTTGCTTTTTTAGTGCACGTGATAAAACGTTTCTTTTTAACACTTTTCAACAAAGTTGAAAAGTATTTATACATTCAGTTTGTCTGTCAGACTGTCCATGCTCTAACTCCCGTAAATATACTAGGATTTTCATGCAATTGGTAAACCTTATTTAGGGTCCTTTAGGCATGTTTAGTATTGTATATGAAGTATCTGGGATTAAAAGTTCATTTACAGGGGCACACAGAAGAATGCCATTATATTATAGTGTATGTTGGAAAATTCGCTTGAAGAGCATTTTAATGACATTACAACAATAGTAAATTTATTAAAATTGATAGAAATCACTGAATTTCACTACGATTACGTTAGAACAGGACATTCATAGCATTTTTAAATCCATTTACATGGACACACAAAAGAAATCGATTACAATACTGTCTTTGAGTAATAGTTTCTGTAAATGAGTTTTCAATTTCAACACGCGCTTTAAAATTTAACTGTATTTAAGATTCGTTCGTAATATTATAAATATGTAGCACATATAGTCGTCATCTGATCCGTCTGTCTGTCTGCTATAACAGAACAGAAATGACTCAACCGAATCCTTTACATTTGTTGCAGAATTTTGTTGGGTAATTTCAAATTTGAATAAAATAGAATATGTAGATTAAATACAGGGACAGCCAAAATAATTTCCCTACATTACGGCCGTTGGGATAAAATAGATTCAAGTGTTTTTTAATTGTGTTACATCTCTCGAAACATAATGAAATTTATATGAATTTAACCCTTTCCAGCACGGGCAAAATCTGTTGGTAAAATGAGAACTTATCCACTGACACCGGAATTCATAAACGAATTTTTTAGATATTTTGAATTCCTTAATTTAAGGTTTTATTGTAAAAGCAAAATTTTACTAAAATATTATTGGTGCCGATTGCAAGTTTGGAATTAAAATTAGGTATCCCAGATCGGGAATAGTGTGCCGGAAAGGGTTAAAAAGGGCCTTAAAACACACATTTTGTAGAATATGCTGCACAAAGAATACTTTTTATTCATTTACAGGGCACCACAAAAGAATGCTTCTATTTAATGATACAGGGGGAGACATTACTTGTAATGTATTTTAATTATGTTAAACTATTTCACATGTAATAAAATTGCTATACATTGCTTAGAATAAAAGGTTTACTAACAAGTTACTTCCTGTATAATAAAAAATGGTTTCGATGTCGTTGAATTATAAATAATATTTTAACTTATTAAAATTAAGTTTCGTTACGTCATTGTGAATGTATTGGAAAAGTTTTCATAATCTATTCTTGACGCATGATTTTTTTTCTTTATTGTTTTATTTTCATATCAGTTTGTCTTTAAACAGTTTTGTTTGTGGCAGTCTATATTTTCAATATTTTCAACATTAAAGAGAGGAAAATAAGTTTAAAATATTAATTTGCTGAGGAAATATTTTTAATGTAATGCTTCAAATAGAATGCATCATAGAACGCAATACATAGAATGCATCAAATGTTCATAGACTTAGCATTACAGAAGAACGCAATGCATAGAATGCATCATATGTTCATAGACTTAGCATTACAGAAGAACGCAATGCATAGAATGCATCATATGTTCACAGACTTAGCATTACAGAGGACAATTCGGAAACTGGCTGACCAGCAGCTTTAAGCTACAAGGACGATACTCAGACTCGTATCGCTGACTCTTAAATATCAGTAAGACTAGAACCACAGCACAAGACAGAAAAATCTTGCTGAGCACGCCACCCTGTGATAAACATGAGATGAAATAAAGTGCAGCATAGGTAAACACATTCATATGTAAACACAATTCATTTTCAATTAATTTGAAGCAGTGAAACTGAACCCCAAATTATTGAATGTTAAATACCCGAAATTTCTCATGTGGTAGCACATTGGAGCGTTATTTGAAGAATCCTGGTTTGATTTCCTTCTTGGACATTTTTTGCTGTGTTAGTTTATAATGTGAAATTTTTCAAGTATTTAATATTCAATCAGTCAGGCGTAATGTCACTGTTAAAAATTAACTGAAATGTTAATTATACTTACATGATTTGTTTAATTTACGTATAATATTTTTTAGCGAAATAGACTATATTTATCAATCTGAAATCAAATAAAAATGCGTTATTAGATGAACACTTATTGTAATAACACCCGGATTGAATATGCAAGGCAAAGGTCAAACATGATAATAAAAAAAACAATGCATGAACTTTGAGTCAAGGAAAATGCTGAATTATAAGAAAAGAAAGCAGATTGATAACCTTTTATTAAAAAAAGAGCATTAATATAAAGACATACGAAATTAAAATTAAATATTTAAAGGAAATCCTTCGTTATGATGTATTCTTCATGCAAGGATTTTAGTGAACAATTATAAATTTATTTTCTGTTAAATTTAGCGCCATTTTATAATGAAATAAATTGAAATAGTGGTTCGCCAGAGTCCTCTCAATACAACATTTTCATAACGTCTTCGTGTAATAAATTAAAATTAGAAGGACCATGAGGGGTCATTTTGACACACTAAAATATAAATATATTTCATATATACAATTTCAGCCCTTTATATGTAACGAAGGAAATGTAAATTATTATTATAGAGCTTTTAATAGTTCAAAAGAACGTTGATATCTAACAATTTGAATTTAAATTATTAGGTAATAACTATGTTTAAAAAAGGTGAACAAACATGGCTTCCAATTCTCTTTTTTTAAATAAAAATATTACCAAAGAAAAAAAAAATCCATGGTATGTTTTTTCCATGGTATATTTCTATTTTAAAGACTTAAAAAAATTAAATAGAAACAATCTTCGTCGTTGGTTTCTACAAAATGTGGAAGATAAATCAAATGAACTATAAAGAAAGAGGAATTGACATATTCCTAAAATTGCGAAGTTTCAACTGTAATCCGCTTTTGGAGGAGTTCATCACCGCCGGGAGAAAAATCCATCCCATATTTAGTTAGAAATTTTCTCTTTAACCCATTGCCGGAAATCAAACGATTATTTTACGACCCAGATAACTCTGAAAATAGATGCTGACTTTTAAATCGTAATAGATATTTGGCACCAAATGCTAAATAAAATTTCTGGGTCGAAAAAGAATTGTTTGATCCGCGGATTAAGCGCCGGAAATTACGGTAGCACCTCCCATGAACCTTTGAGGAACAAGTATTTGGGTTCGTGTAACGCTGAATTCTCAGTGGAAATTTGAAAAAAAAAATGATTTCAAAGTAACTTTCTAGTTTTATTAGCACGAAGAATATTTAATTAAACTTTACTTTTTATTACATACCCGGAAATAAACAAGTTCATATTTTCTAATAAATTCTTTTATAAATTCTGGTGGAAAATAATTATTTCAAAAAGACTTACTCCGCACCGGAAAAAGTTAACCCCTTGAGGTGCAATATTTGCGATTGTGTACCGTAATTTCCGGCGGATAATCCGCGGATCAAACAAATCTTTTTCGACCCAGAAATTTTATTCAGCAATTGGTTCCAAATATCTATTGCGATTTAAAAAGTCAGATTTTATTTTCAGATATTTCTGGGTCGAAAAAGAATTGTTTGATCCGCGGATTATACGCCGGAAATTACGATAATGCTGAATTTCTTCTGCAAATTAAGAAATAAAAATTTCAAAATAATGAACATAAATTTTCAGCTATTTTCTCTCAAATTTTTAAATAAAAATTTTTTGGTGCTTATCTTAATTACACTCTGTAGGAATATAGTCTATCCCATTGCTCCTGCAGGTGTTAACCCCTTGAGGGACAAAGCACTTCTGCTACTAAAATGTTAAAATGATTGATTGACACCGGTATTTATAAACAATTTTATATGAAACAAAGTAAAAGCTTTTCTTCGAGTATATCATATGAAACAAAAGTTGACTCTAAAATTTTGGTGTCAATGCGGCATTTGGGAATTAAAATTAAGTGGTATATAACATATACCGGTGCCCTTCAAGGGGTTAAAGGTCGCTTCTTAAAATTTCTCTTTCGGTAGAAATGTTTATTTGTTTGAAAAAACAAATATTTTGATTCATTGGAATGAAGTGTTTCTCTTCTTATGGTAAATCTGTTTACCAACTTGATATATAAAAAAGATAACAATTTCTGATTCGTCAAAACTATGCAGCTTTCGTGGGTGTGAACAGTAATTTGGGGTCAATTATATATGTTTAGCAGGGCTATAAAAATATTTATCAGCAAAAAATACCCGCTTGCTTGCGGAGATGAAAAACTTTATCTCTTTTCAAAGCCGATTTTTTTGTTTCAACTTACCGAGCATCCAGCTGTTGTTATTATATGACTCCGCTGCAAAAGACATAGCATAGTTATCTACAATTTAAAACCGTTTCAGATAAAAAGAGAAAATTTCGAGCTGAGGTATTTGAGATGCTTCTATCACTGATTATAAATTCTTAGATATCACACTATCATCTTTCTTTGACCGTAAAAGTGACAGACATTAATATGAATAAGAATATGAATAGATTAACTGACAGGCAAAGGGGGCACAAACCTAGGTCCCTAAAATTTAATGGATTTAAAATCAATAGATAAATATCTGTAAAAAATATTTTAGAATATTTCGTTATTTGCATGGTGTTATCGTATCATTTAATAAGAATTTTGAACCTGCCAAACTTATTTAAATTTATATGCATTTACGAAGTGCACTAAAATATGAATCATTCTGCAAAATATGCAGCGAAAAGAATAGTTATTATTCATCTTTTAGTATAAATTGCTGAAAGAGAAATTTCAACCAATTAGCCTCTTCCTTGCTAAAGTAAATTACCTCATTATATAGAATATATATCAAACGAGAAATTAAATACCGGGATGTTCAAGAGTCTTGGAATACATATTTGGCTATGGACAGTAACACCCTATTTCCCTAACATACGAAGTTTGTCAACGATTTCAGGAAGTATATGAAAGTGTTACACAATCTAAGCTTCAGATAAAAAGAAAAAAATTCGAGCTGAGGTATTTGAGATGCTTCTATGTATGAATATAAATTGTTAGATATCACTATCATCTTTCTTTGACCGTAAAAGTGACACACATTAATATGAATAAGAATATGGTTAGATTAACTAAGAGGCAAAGGGGGCACAAACCCAGGTCCCTAAAATTTAAGGGATTTAAAATCAATAGATAAATATCTGTAAAAAATATTTTAGAATATTTCGTTATTTGCATGGTGCTATCTTATACACTTCAGAACTGAAAGTAAATGAACCACTTTACTGATTTTCCCTACGTCGTCGTATGGGCATGAAGAGTTTGCTTGATTTATCACTTATAGCTTTTTGACATCAATAAATTATTTATAACTAAATAAATAAACAACGTTCAAAAGCACAAATACCATAAAATAAAAGATGTTAAAAGATGTTAAAAGCATTCATGTTTCGGGACTTCTTAAGTCCCATCATCAGTGCTAAAAGTGAAAAATTTAAAAGAATGTCACATCGCAAAATAAAATAAATCTTGTAACTGAGCTCGCCCTTAGGCGAACCGACTAGGAAAAGTCGCAAAGCGACAGTAAAAATAAGCAGGCACGCGCACCCAGAGGAGACCAATCATACGTCACATCTTACTGGAACGAGTCCAAATCAGAGAGAACAGGAGGGGGGAAGGGGAGTGAAGTTACAGGAATGGAAACCAGACATCAGAATATCTTGGAGTACTGGACATGTCATTCACTAAATTATTAGAATTTTTCCATATATGATAAGCTTCCCAAAAGTCTAAATCATAAACAGATGAACAATATTGTATTATTGAGGCTTCGGAAAATTTGAAGTTATGACTATTGGACCAACAATGGCTGGCGATAGCGGAACGTTTTATATCACAATTTCTAACGTTAGCACTGTGCTCTCCCACACGCTTTTTTAAGGTACGCTTCGTCTGACCGATGTACATTTTATCGCATTCGCAAGAAATCTTATAAATACCCCAATGTGAAAAATAATCTATTGGATCTTTGAGATTAGAGAATTTAATTTTATTGAAAGGAGTAAAGGTTATTTTAAAATCAAATTTTGACAAAATTTTGGAAATTTGATGACTGATTTTTGGAAAATATGGAAGAGTAATTAAATTAACATTGCGGTCTGAGTTGAAGTTCGAAGGAGTACGTTTTTTTATTAATTTGTTATGAATGGAATCAACGATTTTAATTGGGAAACCCCGATCAATGGCAATGGATTTGATATGGTTTAATTCTGCTTTAAGTAAACTATCAGAGGAGCAAATATTTAAGGCCCGGTGTACATAAGTGTTAAAGGCAGCTAATTTCTGATTGGGGGGGGTGAAATGAAAGGCGATGGGGGGGGCAAAGATATAGCGAATGGTTTACGATAGACAGTTGTGTGAAAAAGGTTATTTTCGCGGGAAACCAAAACATCCAGGAAAGGTAACTGATTGTTATTCTCAAATTCGTAGATAAATTGAATATGGTCATCTATTGAGTTCATAACTGTAAGAATATTAGTAAGATCAAGTATATCAGAATCCAGCAACGCAAAACAGTCATCTACGTAACGGATATAAAATGGAAAAGTTTTTTGAAAAGTTTTAATTCGAAATAATGCATATAAAAGTCGCTAAGGATAGGACTGAGGGGGAGCCCATGGATAAACCATCAGTCATTCGATAAAATTTACCATAGAAAATAAATGTGTTTTGAGAGAGACAAATGCTAGTAAGGTGGATCAGTTCATCAATTTCGAAGTTTGTATAATGAAATTCCCGCAAACGCGATTCAAGACACTTTAGAGCACCTTGAACAGGTACAAGGGTAAACAAGGATTTAACATCAATAGAAACCATTTTAATGTTTTGTGCGCTATTGAAATTACGAATCTTCCTATAAATTAGCAAAATATCTTACCTCTATTTTCTCCCCTCTACTCTCTAACAATATTCATACTTGCAGGAACTCTTATGAGTTTGTCAATAAACTTCGTAATTTCAATAGCGCACAAAACATTAAAATGGTTTCTTTTGATGTTAAATCCTTGTTTACCACTGTACCAGTTCAAGGTGCTCTAAAGTGTCTTGAATCGCGTTTGCGGGAATTTCATTATACAAACTTCGAAATTGATGAACTGATCCACCTTACTAGCATTTGTCTCTCTCAAAACACATTTATTTTCAATGGTAAATTTTATCGAATTACAGATGGTTTATCCATGGGTCCCCCCCTCAGTCCTATCCTTAGCGACTTTTATATGCATTATTTCGAATTAAAACTTTTCAAAAAACTTACTTTTCCATTTTATATCCGTTACGTAGATGACTGTTTTGCGTTGCTGGACTCTGATATACTTGATCTTATACAGCAACGCAAAACAGTCATCTACGTAACGGATATAAAATGGAAAAGTAAGTTTTTTGAAAAGTTTTAATTCGAAATAATGCATTTAAAAGTCGCTAAGGATAGGACTGAGGGGGGAACCCATGGATAAACCATCTGTAATTCGATAAAATTTACCATTGAAAATAAATGTGTTTTGAGAGAGACAAATGCTAGTAAGGTGGATCAGTTCATCAATTTCGAAGTTTGTATAATGAAATTCCCGCAAACGCGATTCAAGACACTTTAGAGCACCTTGAACTGGTACAGTGGTTAAACCATCTGTAATTCGATAAAATTTACCATTGAAAATAAATGTGTTTTGAGAGAGACAAATGCTAGTAAGGTGGATCAGTTCATCAATTTCGAAGTTTGTATAATGAAATTCCCGCAAACGCGATTCAAGACACTTTAGAGCACCTTGAACTGGTACAGTGGTAAACAAGGATTTAACATCAAAAGAAACCATTTTAATGTTTTGTGCGCTATTGAAATTACGAAGTTTATTGACAAACTCATAAGAGTTCCTGCAAGTATGAATATTGTTAGAGAGTAGAGGGGAGAAAATAGAGGTAAGATATTTTGCTAATTTATAGGAAGATTCGTAATTTCAATAGCGCACAAAACATTAAAATGGTTTCTATTGATGTTAAATCCTTGTTTACCAATGTACCAGTTCAAGGTGCTCTAAAGTGTCTTGAATCGCGTTTGCGGGAATTTCATTATACAAACTTCGAAATTGATGAACTGATCCACCTTACTAGCATTTGTCTCTCTCAAAACACATTTATTTTCTATGGTAAATTTTATCGAATGACTGATGGTTTATCCATGGGCTCCCCCTCAGTCTTATCCTTAGCGACTTTTATATGCATTATTTCGAATTAAAACTTTTCAAAAAACTTACTTTTCCATTTTATATCCGTTACGTAGACGACTGTTTTGCGTTACTGGATTCTGATATACTTGATCTTACTAATATTCTTACAGTTATGAACTCAATAGATGACCATATTCAATTTACCTACGAATTTGAGAATAACAATCAGTTACCTTTCCTGGATGTTTTGGTTGCCCGCGAAAATAACCTTTTTCACACAACTGTCTATCGTAAACCATTCGCTGTATCTTTCCCCCCCCCATCGCCTTTCATTTCACCCCCCCAATCAGAAATTAGCTGCCTTTAACACTTATGTACACCGGGCCTTAAATATTTGCTCCTCTGATAGTTTACTTAAAGCAGAATTAAACCATATCAAATCCATTGCCATTGATCGGGGTTTCCCAATTAAAATCGTTGATTCCATTCATAACAAATTAATAAAAAAACGTACTCCTTCGAACTTCAACTCAGACCGCAATGTTAATTTAATTACTCTTAAATATTTTCCAAAAATCAGTCATCAAATTTCCAAAAAAATTTTGTCAAAATTTGATTTTAAACTAACCTTTACTCCTTTCAATAAAATTAAATTCTCTAATCCCAAAGATCCAATAGATTATTTTTCACATTGGGGTATTTATAAGATTTCTTGCGAATGCGATAAAATGTACATCGGTCAGACGAAGTGTACCTTAAAAAAGCGTGTGGGAGAACACAGTGCTAACGTTAGAAATTGTGATATAAAACGTTCCGCTATCGCCAGCCATTGTTGGTCCAATAGTCATAACTTCAAATTTTCCGAAGCCTCAATAATACAATATTGTTCATCTGTTTATGATTTAGACTTTTGGGAAGCTTATCATATATGGAAAAATTCTAATAATTTAGTGAATGACATGTCCAGTACGCCAAGATTTTCTGATGTCTGGTTTCCATTCCTGTAACTTCACTCCCCTTCCCCCCCTCCTGTTCTCTCTGATTTGGACTCGTTCCAGTAAGATGTGACGTATGATTGGTCTCCTCTGGGTGCGCGTGCCTGCTTATTTTTACTGTCGCTTTGCGACGTTTCCTAGTCAGTTCGCCTAAGGGCGAGCTCAGTTACAAGACTTATTTTATTTTGCGATGTGACATTCTTTTATATTTTACACTTTTAGCACTGATGATGGGACTTAAGAAGTCCCGAAACATGTATGCATTTAACATCTTTTAACATCTTTTATTTTATGGTATTTGTGCTTTTGAACGTTGTTTATTTATCTAGTTATATATAAGCACAAAGTACAATCCTCCCCCCTTCTAATAAATTATTTAGATTGAACTTTATACTATTTAATGGCAGAAATGTGTTTACTAAATATTGTATAGTCGAGTCTCTCTACATCGAAACTCCATACATCTAATTTCTCTATATAACGAATTTTTAGTAGGAACGGTCCCTTTTTCTCATGATTACATTAAAAACAGTCTCTATATACCGAAATAGCTATCTCCATATAACGAATTTTGCCATAAAATATTCTTTATTTGTCCAATTTCTAATAAGCTTCAAAATCCCATGAAAGGATTTTCCCATCACTTATTCCTGATTTATTGTCCACAGCTGAGTTTTTTATATTACTTCTCTACTTTGAATTTCCTTGTACTTAACTTACCTTATACCTTACCTTCAGGGCCTGATTACTAACGGGGCACTCTCTCACCAGCAAAATGTTATAGAAATTTTCGTCTTAATTAAGCGCCCTTTTCATTCAAAATTACTGTCATAAATAAGGAAAAGATTTTTATTTGTTTTTCCTGGTGTGAGTGTGCCCCGTTGATAATCAGGCCCTGCTTACCTTGTACTTGTACGTAAGGCCAACCAATTCACACTCCCCCCTTCCCACGCACCTTCCAATAATAGCAGTCTTCCTCCCAGTTTAAAATTACTGTAAGTTTTCCTTATGAGATTTTCATTAAGATTTCAAATAAATGTCTGTTCTCTTTTTTGAAACTGTTTAAATAATTAAGAATTAGAATATTAGGTTGATATTTATATTTAAACATTTCAAATTCTTAATTAAACTTATCAAAAATAATATTTGTTCCCAAATTTACACATTAAATAGGAATTTTAACGTCATTCTCTATACAACGAATTTCTCTATGTAACGAATTTTTTACTTGAACCATGAATTTCATTATATAGAGACTCGTCTGTATTTTAGCTTAAAAAAAGTGGTGTTCATCCCATATTTTCAATTTATTGTACACAAAAAAAAATCCGTTATGCGATTGTTCCTGTTCCGGAACATAAATAGCTCCAAATTTTCTTTAAAAAAGGGGGGTGGGGGTGTAAATTTTTTTAATGCTTAAAATGACGTATAAAATATGTTTCTATTTTTATTAGAAGATGAAATATAATTTTTGGGGGATTTGGTTTCTGATAAATAAATTGAGAGGAATTGAAAGGAAAAAATTAAAATAAATTGAAATATTAAGAATTATATTCCAAGTTATAACGATTTTAAATTACCCCACCTTTTTTAAAAATTTAAAATTTAACCACTGATTGAATGACCGTTCAATAAATTGAAAATATGGATTAACACCGAAGTTTTAATCTAAATATTCGTAATATTTATTCGAAACATTTCTGCTTTTAATGACTACGAAATTGCACTTAAAATATAGTGTTTTCAAAAAGCTTTAAGTAATGGATCAAGCAAAATCTTCATGCCCGTATGAAACACGGGTAAATCAATTAGGTGGTAAAAGTTTTTTTTTTTTTTTTTAAAGAGAAGTTTTATTACGAGATTTTGTTTACAAGACTCAATAAATAAAAATTTCTTTAACCTTTCTACCCTGAATGGGTCTAATCGACCCAGTCCTGTAATGCGTTTCATTCGATTCAAACCAGAAAAATTTTCATAAAGTAAATTAAATAAATAACACAAAGATTTAAGTTAAATGAGTATGTTAAATTAATCTAAATAAAAATTCTGGTGTGAAATATTTTAATCAAGTTTGAGTAAAATTTCAACAGGGTAGGAAGGTTAAAATGGTAATTAATTAGATATTCCAAATTTACACCAGATATCCAAAAGGATAATTTGATCTGTATTTATTGACAGAGATTTCATGATTCACTTAATTAAAAATAATTCACTTAAAATTTCTGGTAAGAACTTGGAATTTCTGAATATAAACTCCTACGTTCAAAAGTATCACATGTGATATTTCAGAACACATGCAGATAAAATAATAATAAAATGTGAATAGTAAATCGCGATTTTTTTCATTTTTATTTTGAGAGTATGCTCTTTTCTTGCGAACTGGTTAAGCGACTCACACAATTCATTAGTTTTATTGCGAAATTTCACATTTATAAAAGATTTTTTTGAAAGAAGCATCTGTAACTTATATAATCACAAAACTTCTGTCATTAAACAAAGAAAAACATAGTATTTTAAATTTCTAGCGTGAATTCAAAAGAGACCAACTGATAAACATGCTTTTAACATACGTGGGGGCATGGCTCAAAATATCTACATGTCCTTCATCAGTGTTGTCAGGCAAGTTACATTTTTTTTGGCACAATTTATATTAAAACATAAATTTCCACTTGAATAGTAGGACATTAACCCTTTGAGATCTGATGGGTGAGCTTTCTACCACGTAATTTAAATCTCGAAATGTCACATTCATACCGTAATATGCAACCAAATTTATCTATAAATAGATTAATGCATTTTTTCGTGCATATTATAAGCCGAATCTTTTGATTAAAAAAGTACTGGTGTCAATGTGACTTTTAGGCATTTTGGAGAAATTCAGACGCAGAGCTCAAAAGGTTAAATAAAACGAATTTTACCTTTCCAAAAAATTGGTGCCAATCTGAATTAAAAAAAGTAACCAATGATGGCAACATTGATGTCAGGCATTTAAATTTTTCGAGCCATTGTGGGGTGTATCGCAAAGTTTCAATTACAAGCGAATTTTATATTCTATTTACCAACATTTAACACGTTCGCGGCCGATTACATAAAAATGTGATGATAGTTAATGCCGCACTGTAGAAGTGGGTTTTTCCCAGAAGCCGATTTTTTTTGTAACAAAGAATCAGTGAAAGATTTTTCCACGCAAGTGCGTGACTGGCTATTGGACATCACCCCACATCACGCGATAGCGCGTGAGTGGCCCCTTAACGTTGGCGCCACATTACGCGCTATCGCGTGAGCGACAGAGAACGTGTTAAAAAATACATAATGCTTGTATATTTCTCTTGCAAATATTCACAAGGCGTATGTCAAAGATTTTTGTTTTGAAAAAGTGATAAGTAGTAGCATTAAAAAATATTATCATGTAGTTGAATCCTATACGTAGATACCAACGTCTCTTAATTATTCTGGAGTCTGATCGAAGAAAAATATGTTACTAACCCGAAATTATATTTCAGCAAAACTTTCAAAACGAAATCTAAAATGTATTTTATAGAAAGAAGACCTATTTCCTTATATATATACCTTCCAGTTTGAAACATGCTTGTCTTTTTTATCAGACTCCAGAATAGTTCAGAGATGTTATGCTTTTAACAGTATTCTCCAATCTTACCCATTTTAAAAGGTCCTGTGAGTCCGCTACAATTTTTAATTCGATTGCTACCAAGTTTTTTAAATAGTGCAATTCGCCTTATTTCTCTACTACTTAATATGTCACTAAATAAAACGTAAAATACTATATTTAACTTTTGACCCTTGAGGGAAGATGGGATATATTATACCCCAACTAATTTAAACAAAATTCACCCTAAACCTTTTAACTAAATGTTACATTTTTAACTTTTATGAAAATACTGAAAAATTCCCTTTCCCTACTTTAAAAGCAAAATCATTCCGGTGACGAATCCCTATTACAAAGACAATTGTTTGACCCTCAAAGGATTAAAGCCAGTATATTAATACAGAAAATTTCGTTTTACTTAATTGGAACATTTCAGCGATTTAACAGAACCAAATTTTCTCAAATATAACAGTGGTGTGCAAAAAGCCTAAGGCCTTGACAACTCTTTAAACTTATATAAAGATAGAAAACCAACGATTATAAATGCACAAATAAAAAAAGAAAATGGGAGCAAACAGCTGTTTCGAATCTACTAACGAGATTCTTCTTCAGTGCAAAAACTCAACGAGCTAGACAAAGCAAAACTGAGTGAAATGAGCGAAACTTGACAACTCTTGTTATAGCAATCTGATTTTTTTTTAAAGTAGGAACGAGCGACCTTTTTATGTGCAACTTAACCAGTTAATCGTCACATTAAATTGCGGTTTCGAAATTCAAATTCATTATTGCCACATTTTTTTCGAAAAAAATGTTTATCTATTTAATGACAAATAAATTAATACTAGAATAAAACCAATGGCACTATTTTATAAAACTGTTAGGAATCAAACAATTTTGAATAAAAACCGTAAAACTTGCAGCCCGTGAATGTCTCGGGCGCGACGATTAAGTGGTTAAGTCGATCAGAATTTTTCTTTATTCTCACCAGTTATTTTTTGATGTGAAATTTACCTTATCTAATCAAAGCATTTCCGCGATTCAATTTCAGAAAAAATTATATTTTTAAAGATTTCTGGTAAAAGATTAAAATTTTAAGAAAAAGGGCTATCGTTTCGAAGTTGTTCAAAGTTAACCAATTAATCCTCACGCCCCAGACATTCACGGGCTTCAAACATCACGGATTTTATTCAGAATTGTTTGATTCCAACCGGTTTTATAAAATTCTGTAATTGGTTGTATTCTGGTATCATTTTACTTAGCATTAATTAAGATGAATATATTCATTTTCAAAAAAGTGGTGGCAATAATGAATTTGAATTTTTAAACCGTCATTTAATGGGACCATTAAGGGGTCAACTATGTGAACCTAAAATGTATTCTCCCCTGTTCATTGTAATTACTAACCCTATTGCTGCGCAGCCAGCGACTTCCTCGGGCGAGCATTTTTTTCCACTTTACCTTCCTACTCTGTAGAAATTTTACTTAAAGTTGATTAAAATATGACACACCAGAATTTTTATTTAAATCCACTGAACATACTTAGTGTCTCACATAAGTGAAGGGACACTTGTGTTTCACAAAAGGAAACTAATCAAATAAATAAAAAAAACATGTGCACATTTTTTTGTGGGTGTGTTTTATACTTAAATTTAGTGAAGATTATTACATAACATACATTTTGTCAAAATATTAAAATATTAATTTAATAAAAATACAAATGTTTAGAACGGAGCAAAAAATAGCTCACATAAGTGATGGGACACCATTATATATGCAACAAAAATCGTCTGAAATAAGCAATAAAAATATTTTTGGGGGTTTTATTTTTACTTAAAGCAGTTGGCAATAATTTATAAAATCGACTGCAGTATTTCTCTCCAGTTTGTTTTGGAATTTTTGTGTTTTTTAGCTCTGTGTAGCCATGAATGCTAAACGAAAAGAAACTTCGCCTGAAATTCGAAAATTAGTTATTAATTTGCATATTGAACGTGGAAAATCTATTAGAAAAACTGCTGAAACAGTTAACTTGAGTCGTTCAACAGTTTTCAATATCATTAAACGATATAAAAAGAATCATATGATTCAGAATAAAAGAAGACCAGGCCGACCATCCATGCTATCCAATGGAATAAAGCGAATTTTCGTTCGAAATATTTAAAAAAATCCAAGAAATAGTGCTTCAAAAGTTGCTGCTGATTTACAAGCATTATATGGAATAATTGTTAATCCTGAGACTATTAGAAGGGTAATTCGATCTGCTGGATATCACGGTAGAGTAGCCAGGAAAAAATTCTTCGTAAGTGAAAAGAATAGAAAACTCAGACTAGCTTTCGCAAAATCCAACATAAATAAGAATTCTGATTACTGGAATAAAGTTATATTTGCTGATGAGAGTAAATTTAATATATTTGGTTCTGACGGTGGAATCTTGGTGTGAAGAAATCCCAGGGAAGAATTTCGCAAACAGAACTTGGTACCAATAGTAGAACATGGTGGAGGAGGAGTTATGGTATGAGGGTGAATGTCGTCCGCTGGAGTTGGTAATCTTGTTTTTATTGACAGTATAATGGATCACTACAAGTATATTGATATTTTAAAGCAAAATTTGAAATCTTCAGCACGAAAATTGAACCTTCATAACGATTTGAAATTCTACCAGGACAATGACCTCAAGCACACTGCTCTGAACGTTAGACTCTGGCTGCTATATAACTGTCCTGAAATAATAAAAACACCACCACAATCTCCAGACTTAAATCCCATAGAGAATATTTGGCAAGAATTGGAATCAAGAATTCGCAAACACACCATTTCTTCAAAACAAGAACTAAAATCGGTGCTTCAAGAAGAATGGGGTAAAATTACTCCAGAAATCACAAACAAATTAGTCGAATCTATCCCAAAAAGATTAAATCATGTTTTAAAAGTAAAAGGAAATCCAACAAAATATTAAAACCTTTTAAAAAGTAAAATTTTTGGATAAATATTTGATGGAAAAGTAAATGTCCCATCACTTATGTGAGCCATTTTTTGCTCCGTTCTGAACAATTGTATTTTTACTAAATTAATATTTTAATATTTTGACAAAATGTATGTTATGTAATAATTGTTACTAACTTTAAATATGAAACACACCCAAAAAATTTTTGCACATGTTTGTTTATTTATTTTATTGCAGTTTCTTTTTATAAAGCACAAGTGTCCCATCACTTTTATGAGACACTGTATTTAACCTAAATCTTTTTGTTATTTATTTCATTTACTTGATGAAATGTTTTCTGGTTTTAATCGATTGAAACGCATTATAGGACTGGGTCGATTAGACCAATTCAGGGTAAAAGTTTAATTAACCCTCATTGAGTATTTCCACCAATTATTTTTTGCGTAAGCTTTGTCTTATTTAATCAGAGCATTTTTCCCGATAAAAATATAAATTTTTTTTTTTATTTATTTTTTTTAATTTATTTATTTATTTATTTATTTATTTATTGTAGAACTGGTGATAAAACATTAAGATTTCTATGAAAGACGATCATCACGAAGGAATAAAGGACGCGGCGGGAAAAGGGTTAATGTATTCTGCATAGTTGAAGATCTCTGCGTTTTTTATAACATAAACTCATTTTGTAAGAAAAAAATAATTAAAATGTGTAATAAGTTTATCTAATTTAGTGTAACACATACTTTGCTTCAGTCATTAACCACTTAACCATTTGAGCTCTGATTGTGAAATTTTCTACCACTTAATTTTAATGGCGAAATGTGACAATGGCACCGGAAAAACACACACGATTTACTTTAAAAAGGTTTAATGCATTTTTTCGTGCCTAAGGTAGACCAAATTTTTACTTTGCAGAGAAATGATATTTCTCTGTAAATGCACTATCAATAATAATATACTATCGATTACCAGCATGTACAACATTGTCGGTCTGTCAGACCGCTCATAATAGTACCATAAATAAAAGGAAAAATTAACTTTCAGAGTACTATTTGCGTACTAAACATTGTATACAGGACTATTATAAATAAATTTGAGCTCATCAAAAATCTTAGATATAATAATAGGTCTCCAAACGAATCAAAATAGCACCAGCATCTATAGTTAAACTAAAAATTAGGAGTTAAACTCCTAAACTTGAAAATCTTAGCGTTCTCTGAGACCGCTAACAGTAGTTAAGGGTTAACAAAGTACTGGTATTCAACCTCTTTCGACAGTGTTCTTCCATGACCACTTTCAACTCTGTTAGGGATATTTCTTTGTGGAGTTTTCCTATTCAATTTTACATTTATTTCGCTTCGCAAATTTCGCACTCTTTTCAACATATGCTTCGAAAAAGCAATCGAAGAAACACAAGACGATTTCGAATAATATTTAAATTTAGATAAATTTAGACTTCCACCACTTTTTACACATTTATGGCTGAATACATACATTGGAATAAGATGTAAATCAATATAGCATTTAATTTGACATGAATGGGTCATGAAGACTATCTGAGCTGTGTTTGCCGCTCGTGTAGTGTTTTCGTAAAAAGTTTCTGCGCTTTTTTTGCTGTTAGAAGGCAGACAATTGTGTTATTTTTTCTAGTCTGTTATCCCATTGTATCTACGACCTGGGTTGCCAGATTAGGCCTCTCTTTCAAATCTGAAATTTTACGTTCACACCAGAAATTCGGTATAGTTTTGCTCTCTTTACTTCTCTTTGCTCTCTGTCAGGTCTGGGCAATTTTTCGATCAGTCCGAAATATTTAATCAGTATGAGAAATTTACCAATCAGTTTGATTGTGTTAAAATAATAGTATATCTACGTACCCATCGTTATATGGAGATCCTTTACCTGCGGTTTAATCTGTCGAGTTGTCTGAATAGGAAACCAGAATTTACGACCAACAAGGTTATATGCGCTAGATATTCCCGCCGGCTATCGCCCAGTTAGCTTAACCCTTTCCAACACGGGCAAAATCTGCAGTAAAATTAGAAATTATCGACTGGCACCGGAATTCACCAACGAATGTTTTAGATACTTTGAATTCCTTAATTTAAGCCTTTATTATAAAAGCAAAATTTTACTAAAATATTAATGGTGCGGTTTGCAAGTTTGGAATTAAAATTAGGTATCCCAGACCGGGCACAGTGTGCCGGAAAGGGTTAAACGGTAAAGCATTGGCCCTGTAAGCCGAGTATCTGGATTCGATTCTCGGCTGGGCAATTTTACGCTCAGTTGAAAATATTCAATTCGTACGATAAATTTACCTATCAGTTTGATTGTGTTAAAATAATAGCATATGGTATATTGTTTATCAGTTACGAGTAAAGTAACTGAAGAGCAATCTCTTCAGTTAGTCTCAGTCAGCTCTCTCAGTCTCTCTTCAGTCGCTGTCACAAGATGACAGCTGTCTCTTTTAATCGGATCAGCAGTTTCTGATTACCGCTGCACCGGTTAAAACCTCCACTAATTAACTTGAATAGAAAATTTTGACATACTTTAAAACCTTATTGTTGGGAAATTTCTCGCATAAATATGGTAAAAAATTAGATCTAAATTTACCAGTGTCAGTTTTCCCAGGTATTATAATATTTTAACTGATTCTGATTGGAGTTTTTCTTGGTTTTCAAAATGTGGGGCACTTCTACCGCCAAAATTAACCCCATCAGTAAAAATGAATATCAGTTTTTATTATCATTTTTTATTACAATTTTACCCCCACTATCGTGGCAATTAAATGAAAAAAAATCTGCTTAAATTTCGTAGTGATAACCCGCGGTGGTAATAAGCCACTGTGAAAGCGGTTATAATTTATGCTGTACTATTTTAAATTTTTGTGTTTCGTGTTCCAGTACATGTAACACCCAACAAGTTTCCAAAGTTTCACAATGAGATGAGAATTCTGGTATAAATATTTTCCGTTACACATGAAAAAAATAGCTTTTTCTTACTTTCAAATGGATTTATATTCAAATTTCCTTGTTATTTTGTATATTGAACATTTTTCGAAATAAAATGCACTGCGCCTACAGGGTTAAGGGTATGTCAGTTCCTCTTTGTTATCCACTTAACTGATTCTTCTTTTTATAAACAATTAATTGTAAATATAGGATTTCTGTGTTCAAAGTTAACCACTTAATCCTCACGCCCCAGACATTCACGGGCTGCAAGCATCACGGCTTTTATTCAGAGTTGTTTGATTCCCACCAGTTTTATAAAATAGTGTAATTGGTTGTATTCTCGTATCATTTTAATTGGCATTCATTAAGATGAATATATTTATTTTCAAAAAAGTGTTGGTAATAATGAATTTGAATTTTTAAACAGTAATTTAATGCGACCATTAAGGGGTCAACTATGTTCTGGAACCTAAAATGTATTTTTCCCTGTTTATTGTGATTACTAACCCTCTTACTGAGCAGCCAGCAACATCCTCGAGCTTTCATTTTTTTCCGTTTAATTAACCATCATTGAGTATTTTCACCAATTATTTTTTAGCGTAAGCTTTGTCTTATTTAATCAGAGCATTTTTCCCGATAAAATTAAAAAAAAAATATTTATTTTTTTTTAATTTATTTATTTATTTATTTATTTATTTGTAGAACTGGTGATAAAAGATTAAGATTTCTATGAAAGACGATCATCACGAAGGAATAAATGACGCGGTTGGAGGGTTAATGTATTTTGCATAGTGTCGAACTCTACGTTTTTTATAATAACATAAACACATTTTGTAAGAAAAAAATAATTAAAATGTGTAATAAGTTTATCTAATTTATTGTAACACATACTTTGCTTCAGTCCACTTAAACACTTGAGCTGTGAAGGTGAAAGGAGGTGATTCAATAAGGGCCATTTTTCGCCCATCAGCACCTAGTCGTGACATAAAATTTTTTCATTAGTATACCTCATAAAAAATAAGAAAATAATAATGTCTTGGATGAAAATTTAATATTTGATGAGAAAAAAATATATATATTTAAGTTACTATTATGTGTTTTAATGAGCATAAACACAATTGCCATTAGTTTTAATCCGTATAATCAATAGTAAATACAACAATAAGTGTAAAATTAAGATAAAAGGAGCTTACTAAGATTATTATTTCAATACATGAAAATCGGAAATAATAAATAACAAATAATAATAATAATGATCATACAATTTCAGACGGACCATGTGTTTTAGATTATTTTCGTTATCGATTGCTTCACCAGAATCAGTAATGGACCATCCAGCGGCCGCGTCTTGTACAGTATATGAACAAATTCGATATTTGGTTTTTTAATTTTCATTGAGCGATTACAATTGTATTGTAAGCCAGAAACCATAATATGAGAACAACATGCACCCACCACTCTACGACACTCTCGCGTACTTTACACTGACAGTACTATTATTTATAATATTTCGCTCCAATGTTTCTATCCAATTATTATAGTTTTTAGAAATTGTGTGCTTAAAAATCAAATTTGGGTTACGAGAGGTGTCCCTTAGCATCATCTGTTGAAAACTCTTGCTGCTTAACCCATTAGTACCTAGCGTCCCATTTTTGGGACAGTTTTAAAAAATTCAAGAAAGCGCATTTCACACCAGTAAAAAAAGAGTATAAATAAATAATTTCTTTCTCGAGACAAAGACCACGATAAATTAAGATAAAAGTTATTCTTGCTTTAAAAGTGGTGGGAAAATGCAAAATTTGAATTTTAACGAAGAAAATAATTCAGGCACTAATGGGTTAATTAAGAATCTTGGCATTTCATGTTCAATACCAAATTTCTGCAGAAGTTCCAAACAATCCCAATAAAATCTATCAATACTCTCAACATCATTTGGCTTCAGCCACTCTCCGATATTATATGAATTTTTTTTTTATTTGTTTGTAAGTATGTTAGCGTAATTGTTATTTGTTTCCGCGAAGTAAGGAACGAAGACATTCAAAGTGTAATTTGAATTAATTACGAATACCATATACTTAACAAAACGTCTTCCTTTGTATAGTCAGAAGGAATGTCTCTGAAAGAAATAGTTCACACTCTTCTGGATATAAACGTACGTGCTATCGAAAGCAGTCATCACATTATCATTGTTGTCATCCGGAATAAACAATCTTCCTGCTAAAGGCCTCGTATATTTTTCAATAACTTATGTTCTGGTGATGTGTTCCATTCAACAGTGTTTTTGAACAACGTTCTCAATCAAGGCCTGGTTTTCATATTTTACAGAAGATATTATTTTTCTTATATTAAATAATGTAGACAGAACACAATGATAGAGGCCAGTTCTAAGTTTTACAAGTAACATTGCAAAGAAAGTACGAGATGGCCTCTTTATTGAGGAACGTATTTAGGACTTTACAATTTAAAGATATCGTTAAAATCAGAAATAAATATACCCATGAGAATATAATAATAGATTTCGGAAAAGTGTCCCGGTGTATCAAAATCCAGGCCTTCTTTGCTACATTTCTGATATTGGTTTAAATATTTTCATGCGTCGCATTTCATACATCGATGTATTCTCATTTACACGACTTAAATCTTGCAGAGTCAATTTACCGATCAAGTAATATGAGTTTTACAGCATTGTTTTCGCGACAAAATACAGGGTGTCCCTAAAAAAATGGTATATACGCTAGGGGGTGATAGAACACATCAAGAGGAGTAATAGTAAATGGGAAACCAAGGGTCCCAAACGTTTCCCAAAGGAGATAGCCGCCATTAAAGTTTGGGGTACAAAATTTCAAATACACATAAAAAACGGAAAAATTGGTCGATTGATCTGCGGTTTTCACTAAAATTATTCTTTATGTTGGTATTTTCTTGAAAATAAATTATAAAGATAAATTTCGAAAAATGCCGATAGAGGGCACTTTAGACTTTGAAGTAATGAAAAACTATTTTTTGCCGTGATTTTTTGCATCTTATTAAATGGTTTCGTAAGCTTAGACTTAAACTTAAATTTTGAGCTCAAAATCTGAATAGTTGGAAGCGGTTAAGTAGCACAAACTTATCTGTGTTCAGAGGGTTTAAATTTCAAATGATTATAAAAAAAACGGAAAAATAGGTCGATTCATTTGTGGTTTTCACTAAAACTATTCTTTATGTCGGTATTTATTGAAAATGAATTATAAAGATAAATTTAAAAAAATGCCGATAGAGGGCGCTTTAGACTTTGGATTAACGAAATAATCCATCCTAATACTATTTTTTGCCGTTATTTTTTGCATCTCATTAAATGGTTTCGTAGGCTTAGATTTAAACTTAAATTTTGAGCTCAAAATCTGAATAGTTGCGAGTGGTTAAGTAGCACAAACTGAACTGTGTTCAGAAGGTTTAAATTTTAAACGAAACGGAAAACTATAAAAAAACAGAAAAATTAGTCGATTCGTTTGCGGCTTTTGCTAAAACTACTCTTTAAATCAGTGTTTTCTTGAAAATAAATTTTAAAGATAAATTTCACAAAATGCCGATAGAGGGCGCCTTAGAATTGGAGTAGCGTACAACTATTTTTAACCGTTATTTTTTTAAATCTCATTAAATGCTTTCAAATGCTTAGATTTAAATTTTGAGATCAAATTCTGAGTCGTTGCGAGTGTTTAAGTAGCGCAAAAGTGAACTGTGTTCGAGGGGGGGGGGGTATATTTCAACTCCTGAATGTACTTCAGTTTGCGCTTCTTAACCCCTCCCAACGATTCAAATTTGAGTTCAAAATTTAAGTTTCAATCTAAGATTTCGAAAACATTTAACAAGTTTTGGAAAGCATTTAATTAGATACAAAAAATAACGTTTAAAATTAGTTGTTGGTTACTCTGAAGTTTAAGGCGCCCTCTAACGGAATTTTTTGAAATTTATCTTTATAATACATTTTCAATAAAATACCGACATAAAGAATAGTTTTAGTGAAAACCGCAAATCAATCGACCAATTTTTCCGTTTTTTATAATTATATGAAATTTAAACCCTCTGAACACAGTTAAGTTTGTGCTACTTAACCGCTTCCAACTATAAAGATTTTGAGCTCAAAATTTAAGTTTAAGTCTAAGCTTACGAAAACATTTAATTAGATGCAAAAAATAACGTAAAAAGTAGTTGTTCGTTACTCCAAAGTTTAAAGCGCCCTCTATCGACATTTTTTGAAATTTATCTTTATAATGCATTTTCAATAAAATACCAACATAAAGAATAGATTTAGTGAAAACCGCAAATCAATCGACCAATTTTTCCGTTTTTTATAATCATTTGAAATTTAAACCCTCTGAACACAGTTAAGTTTGTGCTACTTAACCGCTTAAAACTATTCAGATTTTGAGCTCAAAATTTAAGTTTAAGTCTAAGCTTACGAAACCATTTATAGAGATGCAAAATATCACGGCAAAAAATAGTTTTTCATTACTTCAAAGTCTAAAGCGCCCTCTATCGGCATTTTTCAAAATTTATCTTTATAATTTATTTTCAAGAAAATACCAACATAAAGAATAATTTTAGTGAAAACCGCAAATCAATCGACCAATTTTTCCGTTTTTTATGTGTATTTGAAATTTTGGACCCCAAACCTTAATGGCGGCTATCTCCTTTGGAAAACGTTTGGGACCCTTGGTATCCTATTTACTATTACTCGTCTTGATGTGTTCTATCACCCCTTAGCGTATATACCATTTGTTTAGGGACACCCTGTATAGATGTAAGTCTCTATAAAGGCTTGAGTTTCAATAGCTTTTGCTACAATAACGGGGAAATTTTTACCTTTACATACTATACAACAAGTGTTAGAATTGTGAAAATGAGATATTTATAAAAGTATAATAGGTTTCTTATTTGTGGTCTCATCGACAGTAATCGTTATGCATAATCTCTTATTGTTACATCAAAAGAAGAAATAGAAGTATTTAGAGCATGGAGAGCACGAAATACATATAATTTGTATTTAGAGCACTATTTAGAATCACTCTGTAAATCTCAGTTTTTCGGACATCTAAGTATCAATATAACTTTTCTGTTAGAACAGATACCAAAAGTTTTCTGCGATACTTTACAATTATGACATTGGTATCCAAGTATTATTTATTAGTAATTTCTTTAATAAATATTTACAAAAACATTGACGTCTGAACAACGTTAATACTTTTTAAGTACGGCGAAAGACGTCTGAACGCGCTCCGATAGTAGTGCATTTGATACTCTCACATGATGCATTTTTTTCTTTTACAGGTAGAAGCGCACACTGAAACCAAATAAAATAATGAAATAAATAAATAACCTAAACAAAAGTTTATAAAAAGTAGAATCAGTGCATGTCAAATTTAATTGGGTTCATTGAGCGCCTCTTAGTAAAAAATTATCTCAAAAACGCAAAAAACGTCAAAAATGCAAAAAAAGCCAAAACACTCTACATTCGGGCTATGATTTCCAGGACTTACTATTTTATTTATCACGTAAAACTTATATTAAACAAAACTACATATCTTTACCTATACGAAGCCACAGAACAATCATCTGAAATCGAAACTTTTTTTTCCGGGTATATGATGGGCAGAAAATAGCCCTTATTGACCCACCTCCTTTTCTACCACTTAATTTCAATGGCGAAGTGTGACAATGCCACCGGAATTACACACAGGATTTACATAAAAAAGGTTTAATGCATTTTTTCGTGCATAACATAGACCAAATTTTTACTTTGCAGAATATTGGTGTCAATACGACATTTCGAATTTCGAAGAAATTCACCCACCAGAGTTAAAAGGTTTAACTGATTTATCCGTACATCATACGGACAAGATGAGTTTGCTTGATCCACTACTTAAAGCCTTTTAGTATTAGCAATTTTTTTAATTACAAATTCATTGTATTTAGAGGCCGAAATGATTAGTCTAAATATTAAGAATATTTTAACGTGAAAAGGTGGTGCTGATCCCATATTTACAATTTATTGTATGTAAAAAAGAATCAGTTTAATGGTTAATTATTTTTTTTAATTCCATGATATATTAAATCACTTAATAAGTGTAGAATTTTACAGCCTTGTTCCTACCATTGTGTAATGTTCTATTGCCTAATATAATAAAAAAATGCGTTTTTTATGTAATTAAAGATGACTAACAATCACAAAGCGAAATCCGCCCGTCTTTGGAATCCATCGTCTCTTCACAATTTCAAAAAGCATTCGCCACCTTGAGAGGGATATTTGTTTTGTGGAGTTTCCCTATTCACATTTACATTCGTTTTTCTTCGCAAATTTCACACACTTTTCAACATATGCTTCTAAAAAGTAATCCAAAAAGCATAAGAATACATCACGAATTTGAATAATATTTAAATTTAGATAAATTTAGATTTCCACCACTTTTTATATATTTATAACTGAATACATACATTGGAACTGCATGTAAACCGGTGTAATCTCTCCGTTTTTTCAGATGGGTCAAGAAGACTATATGAGTTGTTATTTGCTGCTCGTGTAGTGTTTTAATGAAAAAATTCTGGGGCTTTTTTTCTGTTAAAATGCAGCCAATCTTTTTGTGTTTTTCAAATCTGTTAACCCATTGTGTCTACAACATGGGTTGCAAGATTTGGCCTCTTTTTTAAATCTGGAATTTTACATTCACACCAGAAATTCTGCATGGTTTTGTTCTCTTTACTTAATGACAGACGTATCGTGATTCCGAAAAGTAAAATTTTTCTTTCAGATTTTCTTACGTGAATTCGAAGTTTTAAATTAAAAATAGAGGCCAAACTGACAACCCAGTCTACGACGCTACTCTCTTTCAGCAGTTGTACTAATGTAGTTTTATATAAAGAGCAGGAGACATATGGTATATTATACGAATTGAATATTTCCAACTGAGCGAAAAATTGCCCATGCCGGGAATCGAAATTAGATACATGGCTTACAGGGCCAATGTTTTACAGTTTTAGCTAACTGGGCGATAGCCGGAGGTAATTTGGTCGTAACATCTGGTCTGTCATTTAGACAGCTCGACAGAATAAACCGCAGGTAAAGGAACTCCATATAATGATGGGTACGTAAATATACTGTTATTTTAACACAATCAAACTGATTGGTAAATTTATCATACGAATTGAATATTTCAATTGAGCGAAAAATTGCCCATGCGGGGACTCGAACCCAGATACTTGGCTTACTGGGCCAATGCCTTAACTTTTAAGCTAACTGGGCGATAGACGGCGGGAATGTCTCGCTCAGATAACCTTATTGGTCATAAGATTTGGTCTGTCATGGCCTGGGCAGTTTTTTGCTCGGTTGGAAATATTCAGTTGGTATGATAAATTTACGAATCAGTTTATTTTGTTAAAATAATAGTATATCTTCGTACCCATCGTTATATGGAGTTCCTTTACCTGCGGTTTATTCTGTCGAGCTGTCTAAATGACAGACCAGATGCTACGACCAACAGGATTATCTGAACAAGAAATTCCCGCCTGCTATAGCCCAGTTAGCTTAAGCGGTAAAGCACTGGCCCTGTTAGCCAAGTACCTGGGTTCGGTTCCCAGCCTGGGCAATTTTTCGCTCAGTTGAAAATATTCAATTCGTATGATAAGTTTACAAATCAGTTTGATTGTGTTAAAATAATAGCATATGGCATATTGTTTATCAGATACGAGTGAAGTAACTGAAGAGTAATCTCTTCAATCAGTCTCTTCTGTCACAAGATGACAGCTGTCTATTTTAATCGGATCAGTAGTTTCTGATTACCACAGCGCCGGTGAGAAGCTCCACTAAATAAACTTGAATAGAAAATTTTGACTTACTTTAAAACCCTATTGTTGGGAATTTTCTCGCACAAATATGGTAAAAAATTATTTTCCTTTTACTAGTGTCACTTTGCCCAGGTATTATAATATTTTCACTGATTCTGATTGGAGTTTGTCTTATTGTCAAAATGTGGCGGACTTCTACCGCCAAAATAACCCCATCAGTAAAAATGAATATCAGTTTTCATTATAATTTTTTATTACAATTTTACCTCCATTATCGTGGCAATTACATAAAAAAAAATTCTGCTTAAATTTCGTGGTGATAACCCGCGGTGGTAATGAGCCCCTGTGAAAGCGGTTATAATTTATGCTGTACTATTTTAAATTTTTGTGTTTCGTGTTCCAGTACATGTAACACCCAACAAGTTTCGAAAGTTTCACAATGAGATGAGAATTCTGGTATAAATATTTTCCGTTACACATGAAAAAATAGCTTTTTCTTACTTTCAAATGAATTTATATTTAAATTTCCTGATTATTTAGTCTATTGAACATTTTTGGAAATAAAATGCACTGTTCCTGGCAGGGTTAAGGATATGTCAGTTCCTCTTTGCTAACCACATAACTGATTCTTCTTTTTACAAACAATTAATTGTAAATATGGGATATCCCTGTTCAAAGTTAACCACTTAATCCTCACGTCCCAAACATTCACGGGCTGCAATTTTCACGGCTTTTATTCAGAGTTGTTTGATTCCCACCAGTTTTATAAAATAGTGTAATTGGTTGTATTCTGGTATCATTTTAATTGGCATTAATTAAGATGAATATATTTATTTTCAAAAAAGTGTTGGCAATAATGAATTTGAATTTTTAAACCGTAATTTAATGTGACCATTAAGGGGTCAACTATGTTCTGGAACCTAAAATATATTTTCCCTTGTTCATTGTGATTACTAACCCTCTTGCTGCGCAGCCAGCGACTTCCTCAGGCGATCACTTTTTTCCGTTTAATTAACCCTCATTGAGTATTTCCACCAATTCTTTTTTGCGTAAGCTTTGTCTTATTTAATCAAAGCATTTTTCCCGATAAAATTATAAAAAAACTTATTTATTATTATTTTTTAATTAATCAATTAATTTTTTTGTAGAACCGGTGATAAAAGATTAAGATTTCTATGAAAGACGATCATCACGAAGGAATAAATGACGCGGCGGGAGGGTTAATGTATCTTGCATAGTTGTCGAACTCTACGTTTTTTATAATAACATAAACTCATTTTTTAAGAAAAAATTGTTTAAAATGTGTAATTAGTTTATCTAATTTAGTGTAACACATACTTTGCTTCAGTCATTAACCACTTAACCATTTGAGCTCTGATGGTGAAATTTTCTACCACTTAATTTTAATGGCGAAATGTGACAATGGCACCGGAATAACACACAGGATTTACTTTAAAAAGGTTTAATGCATTTTTTCGTGCATAACGTAGACCAAATTTTTACTTTTCAGAATACTGGTGTCAATACGACATTTCGAATTTTGAAGAAATTCACCCACCAGAGTTCAAAGGTTTAACTGATTTACCCGTGCATCGTACGGACAAGAAGAGTTTGCTTGATTCATCACTTAAAGATTTTTCATATTAGCAATTTTTTTAAAATTACAAATTCATTGTGTTTAGAGGCAGAAATGATTTGACTAAATATTAAGAATATTTTAACGTAAAAAAGTGATGTTGATCCCATATTTACAATTTATTGTATATAAAAAAGGAATCAGTTAATTGGCTAATTATTGATTATCAGGGAATTAAGTGAATTAATTCCCTGATATTTAATTCACTTAATAAGTGCAGAATTTTGCAGCCATGTTCTTACCATTGTGTACATGTTCTATTGCCTAATATAATAAAAAAGTGCTTTTTTATGTAATTAAAGTTGACTAACAATTACATTCCGAAATCCGCCCGTCTTTGGAATCCGTCGTCTCTTTCACAAATTTTATTCAGTTGGCACAACTTTTTGAAAAGAAGATAACAGTACACAATTTCATACAAGACAGATAGAAGTATACAATTTCAAAAAAGCTTTGACTAAATAAGGAAAAAAAATATTTTCCTTTACTAATTCTCCTTTTCCCTTACTAATGCTTCACTAATCCTTTCCAATTTTTGCAAGGAAGGTTTATAAAAACAAATATGGCACCGCAAGTCACCGCATGTCACCGTAGCGGCTAGAAAGGAGCGCAAAGGGCTATATTTTATCGGGATATACGTTACTAGTCAATGGATAATCTAAACAGATATTACACTATCGAAAATTAAAAGGATCACTAATCGCTATCGATAACCTAAAGGATCGCTAAAACACTATCAATAATCGATAATCTCACGATTAAAAATCTACACTATCGATTACTAGCATGTACTGCAATTGATATTATTATATACAGACAGGGTTATACAGAGAATGAATATTACTGCACTGATCTCAAGCTAGTGTTCCGTTCTTCCAAAAGATATGCTCACCCTCTGCATAAGAATACGCAAAATTACTCGTGGTTAACATTAGAGCACATAATATTACGGATATATTTTTATTGTCCTACATATCTAGTCTAAAATATTCAATATTTCAGGAGAAATAATTATCAGTTATCTTTTGGCATATCATAATTCTGAAAAAATAAATCTTTGTAGTCTATTTCAAATTTTGAGGATGTCCAGAGGCATATATTAGGATTTTCTCCAAAAGAGTTTAATATTACATTTGTGAATAAACCGCATTGTATTTATCTGTTTATGTTGCAGAATGGTAAATAGTCACACAAATACACAATAAAAAAAGAGGAACCACCAGCATTTTCTTATAGAAAGTACTTCAAATAATGCAAAGGCATTAAAGAAGGCGATTTTCTCTTTAAAAATTAACTGCTGTCACAAAAATTGTTTCATAACTACTGTGAGCGTTCTGTCAGACCGCTTAGTCTAAATATAAATAAAATGAAAAGTTAACTCTCAGAATACTACTTGTGTACTAAACTTTATATACACTCTTATTATAAATAAAATTCAGCTCATCAAAAGTCCTAGACATGGTAATAGGTCTCCAAACGAAACAAAATAGGACCAGTATCTATAGTTAAGCTAAAAATTAGGAGTTAAACTCCTAAACTTGAAAAATTCAGCGGTCTCTGAGACCGCTAACAGTAGTTAAGGGTTAAAAAAGTACTGGTATTCAACCTCTATTGACAGTGTTCTTCCATGACCACTTTCTACCCTGTAAGGGATATTTTTTTGGGGAGTTTTTCTATTCACTTTTACATTTATTTTTCTTCGCAAATTTCGCACTCTTTTCAACATATGCTTCAAAAAAGCAATCGAATAAACACAAGACTATATCACGATTTTGTATAATATTTAAATTTAGATAAATTTAGATTTGCACCACTTTTTACACATTTATGACTGAATACATACATTGAAACAAGATGTTTATCAATGTGGCTTATCTTTGGTTAATAGTTCTTGAAGACTCTATAAGTTGTGTATGCAGCTCGTGTAGTGTTTTCATTAAAAGTTTCTTTTTTTTGCTGTTAGAGGGCACCAATTGTTTTATTTTTTCTAGTCTGTTTTCCCATTGTATCTACGACCTGGGTTGCCAGATTAAGCCACTCTTTCAAATCTGAAATTTTACGTTCACACCAGAAATTCTGTATAGTTTTCCTCTCTTCACTTAGTGACAGATGGTTCGTGAGTACCAAAAGTAAAAATCCTTCTCTCAGATTTTCTTATGTTAACTTAAAATTTTAAATTAAAAATAGTGGTAAAGTTAGCAACCCATTCTACGACGTTACTCTCACTCAGCAGCTGCAGCAATGTAGTTATAAATAAAGAGCATGAGACATATAGTATATTATACGAATTGAATATTTCAAACTGAGCGAAAAATTGCCCAGGCCGGGAATCGAACCCAGATATGTGGCTTACAGGGCCACTGCTTTACCATTTAAGCTAACTGGGCGATAGCCGGTGGGAATTTCTCGCTCAGAAATCCTTGTTGTTCGTAACATCTGTCTGTCAGGTCTGGGCAATTTTTCGATCAGTCCGAAATATTTAATTGGTATGATAAATTTACCAATCAGTTTGATTGTGTTAAAATAATGGTATATCTACGTACCCATCGTTATATGGAGTTCATTTAAGTGCGGTTTATTCTCTCGAGCTGTCTAAATAAGAAACCAGAAGCTACGACCAACAAGGTTATATGCGCTAGATATTGGGGATAACCTATGGATAACCTATCGTACGATTGGTTTACCAATCAGTTTGATTGTGTTAAAATAATAGCGTATGGCATATAGTTTATCAGTTACGAGTGAAGTAACTGAAGAGCAATCTCTTCAATCAGAGCAGTCTCTTCTGTCACAAGATGACAGCTGTCTCTTTTAATCGGATCAGCAGTTTCTGATTACCACAGCGCCGATGAAAATCTCCACTAATAAACTTGAATAGAAAATTTTGACTTACTTTAAAACCCTATTATTGAGAAATTTCTCTCACAAAAATGTTAAAAAAATATAT
The DNA here is from genome assembly GCA_964019185.1 of Maratus speculifer. Classification (NCBI taxonomy): domain Eukaryota; kingdom Metazoa; phylum Arthropoda; class Arachnida; order Araneae; family Salticidae; genus Maratus; species Maratus speculifer. The sequence continues at coordinate 404,068,688 of OZ025293.1, forward strand.
TTCCTTTTACTAGTGTCAGTTTGCCCAGATATTTTAATATTTTCACTGATACTGACTGGAGTTTGTTTTGGTAGTCAAAATGTGTCGAAATTCTACCGTCAAAATAAATTCCATCAGTAAAAATGAATATCAGTTTTTATTATCATTTATTATTAAAATTTTACCCCCATTATCGGGGCAATTAAATAAAAAAAATCTGCTTAAATTTGTAGTGATAACCCGCGGTGGTAATGAGACCCTGTGAAAGCGGTTATAATTTAAACTGTACTATTTTAAGTTTTTGTGTTTCGTGTTCCAGTACACGTAACACCCAACAAGTTTCCAAAGTTTCACAATGAGATGAGAATTCTGGTATAAATATTTTCCGTTGCACATGAAAAAATAGCTGTTTCTTACTTTCAAAGGAATTTATATTTAAATTTCCATGTTATTATGTATATTGAGCATTTTTCGAAATAAAATGCACTGCTCCTACATTTTTAAGGGTATGTCTGTTCCTCTTTGTTAACCCATTGAGGGGCGCTGTTTGCAGTCTGCAAACGGTTAATTTTAATGCCCGAATTACCAATTAGCACCAGCAATTTTTTATTATAAAATCAGTCTGATAATATAGGTGAAAAAGGGCTTTTGATTATTATCAGAAAAATTTGTTCGACAATTGCGGTATGAATTATTTATTTGAACACTATTGAATCAGATAGGCCTTGCCCTTGAAAGGGTTAACCACTTAACTGATTCTTCTTTTTACAAACAATTAATTGTAAATATGGGATTTCTGTGTTCAAAGTTAACCACTTAATCCTTACGCCCCAGACATTCACGGGCTGCACGCATCACGGCTTTTATTCAGAATTGTTTGATTCCAACAGGTTTTATAAAATAGTGTAATTGGTTGTATTCTGGTATCATTTTACTTGGCATTAATTAAGGTGAATATATTTATTTTCAAAAAGGTGTTGGCAATAATGAATTTGAATTTTTAAACCGTAATTTAATGCGACCGTCAAGGGGTCAACTATGTTCTGGAACCTAAAATGTATTTTCACTTGTTCATTGTGATTACTAACCCTCTTGCTGCGCATCTAGCGACTTCCTCGGGCAATCATTGTTTTTTCGTTTAATTAACCATCATTGAGTATTTCCACCAATTATTTTTTAGTGTAAGCTTTGTCTTATTTAATCAGAGCATTTTTCCCGATAAAATTATAGATTTTTTTTTCTAGAACCGGTGATAAAAATTACGATTTCTATGAAAGACGATCATCACGAAGGAATAAAGGACGCGGCGGGAGGATTAATGTATTTTGCATAGTTGTCGAACTCTACGTTTTTTATAATAACATAAACACATTTTGTAAGAAAAAATAATTAAAATGTGTAATGATTTTATCTAATTTAGTGTAAGACATAATTTGCTTCAGTCATTAACCACTTAACCATTTCAACTGTAAAGGTGAAATTTTCTACCACTCAATTTTAATGGTGAAGTGTGACAATGGCACTGGAATAACACACAGGATTTACCTAAAAAAGGTTTAATGCATTTTTTCGTGCATAACGCAGACCGAATTTTTACTTTGCAGATTGTTGGTGTCAATACGGCATTTCGAATTTTGAAGAAATATACCCACCAGAGATCAAATTTTAGACTGATTTACCAGTACATCGTACGGACAAAAAGAGTTTGCTTGATTCATCACTTAAAGCTTTTTGGTATTAGCAATTTTTTTAAATACAAATTCATTGTATTTAGAGGCAGAAATGATTTGACTAAATATTAAGATTATTTTAACGTAAAAAAGTGGTGTTGATCCGATATTTACAATTTATTGTATATAAAAAAAAAGAATCAGTTTAATGGCTAATTATCTTTTTGAATTCCATGATATTTAATTCACTTGATAAGTGTAGAATTTTGCAGCCATGTTCCTACCATTGCGTACATGTTCTACTGCCTAATATAATTAAAAAATGCTTTTTTTATTTAATTAAAGTTGACTAACAATTACATAGAGAAATTAAACCCTGTGGAATCCGGCGTCTCTTACATAAATTTTATTCGGTCGGTACAACTTTCTTAAAAGAAGTTACCTTTAAGTACGCAATTTCAAAAATACTCTGACTAAATAAGGAAAAAAATGTTTTTCTTTATTAATTCCCGATTTCTTTTACTAATCCTTCAGTAATCTTTTAAAATGTTTGCAAGGAAGCTTTATAAAAACAAATTTGGCAAAGAAAGGTAATGTCAGCACAGCGGCGACAAAGGAGCGCAAAGGGTTATATACTATAGGGATAATATACCAGCGTTGAATTCAGGAGGTGGCCCGGAAGGGGGGGGGTCATTTCTCCCGGATCAATGAAGTGTCCCCCCTCGAAAAATTTGAAATTTTGCGTTTTCATTGGTCAAAAAGTGCAATTTTCCGCCCGGAGCTACTCAAGTCCTTCCCGAAGAAAAGTGTCTGAATTTAACACTGTAATATACTATACTATGGATGGTCTAAACGGATACTATACTATGGATAATCTAAAGTTATACTATACTATCGATTACCAGTATGTACTGCAATTGTTATTATTATATACAGACAGGGTTATATAGAGAATGAATATTATTGCTCTGATCTCAAACTTGTGTTCCGTTCTTCTAAAATGTTAGCTCACCATCTGTCTAAGAGTACGCAAAATTACTCGTGATTAACATTAGTGCGCATAATAATAGGGATATATTTTTATTGTCATACAAATCTAGTCTAAAATATTTAATATTTCAGGAGAAGTAGTTATAAGTTATCATTTTGCCTATCGTAATTCTGATAAAAAAAAACAAATCTTTGTAGTCTATTGCAAGTTTTGAGGATATCCAAACGCATATATTAGGATTCCCCCCCCCCCCCAAAAAAAAAAAAATATTGCATTTCTGAATAAATCGCACTTTATTTATCTGTTTATGTTGCAGGGTGGCAAATGGTCAGGGAAAACACAATAAATAAAAGAGCAACCACCAGCATTTTCCTATAGAAAATATTTTTAATAACATAAAGGCATTAAAGAAAGCGATTTTCTCTTTAACAAAGTACGGGTATTCAACTTTTTTTGACAGCGTTCTTCCTTGACCACTCGCCATCCTGTGTGGGATATTTGTCTTGTGGAGTTTTCCTATTCACATTTACATTTGTTTTTCTTCGCAAATTTCGCACTATTTTCAACATATGCTTCTAGGAAGTAATACGAATATATCACAATTTTTAATAATATTTAAATTTAAGTAAATTTAGATTTCCACCACTTTTTACATATTTATAACTGAATACATACATTAGAATTGCATGTTAGCCAATGAATTATAAGATCTCTGATAGATAGGTCAAGAGGACTGTGTGAGCTGTGTTATGCAGTTCATATAGTGTTTATTAAAAGGATTCTGCGATTTTCTTACTGTTAGAAGGCAGCCATCATTTTGTTATTCAAATCTGTTAACCCATGTATCTACGACCTGGGTTGCCAGATATCGCCTCTCTTTTAAATCTGAAATTTTACGTTCACATCAGAAATTCTGTATGGTTTTGTTCTCTTTACTTAATGACAGACGTTTCGTGATTTCCAAAAGAAAAAAATCTTCTTTCAGATTTTCTTATGTGAATTCGAAGTTTTAAATTAAAAACAGTGGCGAAATTGGCAACCCAGTCTACGACGTTACTCTCACTCAGCAGTTGAGGTATAATGCAGTTATAAATAAAGAGCAGGAGACATATCCCGTAAGACATGGTGACGTCACGGTGACGTCGTTGTGAAGTCACATTGTGACTTTGTGACAGTCGATGTGACGTCACATGACGTCGATGTGAAGTCACAGTGACTAAAATGTGAAGTCGTTATGGCCGTTTTAGAGCTCGTTTGTGACGTCACATTGTGACCACTTTGTGAAGTCACGGTGTGACCCAAATGTAAAAAATGTGTCATTTGTGACAAAATTATCTTTGAAACTGTGACTATTCTGTGACGATAGTGACAAGATTGTGAAGACACTTTGTGACATTTTTGTGAATATTTTGTGATCTGTAACGATTTTGTTACTAACTTTGTGACAGTGGCTACATTGCCAGTGTTGTATTATTACACTGGGACACAATTATACAGTTATGAACATCGATATATAGTGTAAAATCATTTACATCTTTTACAAAACTTTATTATATTTTGGCAATATATTTTAACTCAAACTTGAGAGCTGCTATAAAATAAAACTACCAAAAGAAAGTTACTGAATCAAACTGCAATGCCATACAGATTTTAATCTTTGTTACATATTTTTTTTCTGTTGCAATAAATGGGAATATTTAAGACAAATGAATATTCGATCTATCACAATTATTTGAAATTTAGCTATTTGTTTTTTAAAAAGAAGTAAAATTATGAAAGAAACATTTCTGTTTAACCCTTTAAGCAGCCTTCAGATTTTTTCGTGAATATTTAATGATTCATTAAATATTAGCAATCAAAACATATTTTGTTTTGATAAAGTCTGTATGGCACTGCAGTTTGATTCAGAAACTTTCTTTTTATAGCATCTCTCAAGTTTTAATTGAGATATATCGTCAAAATATAATAAAGTTTTGTAAAGGATGTAAATGATTTTACACTATATATCAATGTTCATAACTGTATAATTGTGCCTCAGTGTAACATTACAACACTGGCAATGTAGCCACCATCACAAACTTAGTAACAAAATCGTCACAGATCACAAAATATTCACAAAAATGTCACAAAGTGTCTTCACAATCTTGTCACTATCGTCACAAATTATTTTATTCACTGCAAATGTGATTATTTTATTCACAGCAAAAAAAAAAAAAAGACAATATAAATTTTGTATTAAATCAGCCCGCAAGGCTCCACGATACTCACTGAAAAAGACCCGGATGATAATGTAAAGTCTATGGCTATTATCTTTTTAAATATCTCGCTCAAATTTTAATTTTTTTATGTTTTTTTCTTCATAGGATAGCTGAGGACAATTTAAAACCGGCCTAGTTTTTACTTTTTCGATTTTTCTTACATACTTTTTATATTATGATGGTTTGAATTTCAGAAACAGGTTTAAACCGGTTGTGAAATTTAAAGTATTTTTTTTTTAAATCCGAAACCAATATTGAAAAAGTAAAAACTAGACTGGTTGTGGATCGTCCTCAGCTATCCTATGAAAAAAAATTCATGTAAAAGTATTAAAATTTGATCGAGATATTTGAAACGAGTGCTCCCATAGAATTTACATTATCATCCGGGTCTTTTTCTGTGACTAGTGTTGCGCCTTAAATTCTATAATTATGGGACTGAAAAACACGGTCAGGGCACTTAAAGGGTGTAGAAACATATATGATAAATAAATTGACACAGTTTTTAAATCAAACAACTATTTTAAAGGCTATTTAATTTTGAAACTGCAAATGCTCAAATGTTGTTTTAGATACTAAAAAAATAAATTCAAACATAAAAATAATAAATTATGCATATTTGTTAAACTTGTGATAAGCAGAAAATGACGTACTTCTCATCAATATTCTCAATATACAAATACAAAAATTATAAAATATACAAACTTACTTTTGCAACTATCTATTCCTAGCTATCTCTAGCTTTTTAATTTTACAAAATTTACGAAGTTTAAGTTTACATTTTATTAACAATGATCTAAAACTAGTTCATTGATAAACATAAGTTTAGTATGAAAACAAATATAACTCGTACCAATAATATAAGTATGTTGAGAATTCTAAAAATTATATTTTGGAAACAATTGCTATGTTGGGAGATAGTAACAATAAATTTAAGCTCACTGTAAAAGTAATTGGCTTTTGGAAATGTTGCAGATATTTAAAAGGGGTAATTTTACATCAAAATTTGCCTGCATTAAAAACATGTTTTAAAAAACCTAATTGATTAAAATAACTTTAATAATTGATTGCCAAATTATATCTTTTTTTAAAAATATATACACATTATATAATGACATAATTAAATAATTTGTTTTTTGTCAATTCTAGCATGTACAATTTAAATACTAAATTTGATTATTTAAATTTTCAGTTATGTCAAAATATTTCATGCACTATAAACATTACTGAAACTGTCTACATTGGGTGTTCATTATTGGAAAATGACTATTAACTATCTCAGCAATGAACAATCCTCTTAAAACCTTAAAAATAAAGGACATTTTTTAAATGATCATTAGTATATAAAATTCAAATTTTGCTATTACTATTCAAACGAAAAAATTCAAATTTTGTAAGAAAATAAAGAATATATAAATTTATTAAATAAAGGCAGCTCCTAGCAAATTCATTAAGATTTTCGCTGAAAAACAGTGGAACTTTGAAACATTATTTTCTGCTTCCTGATTGGTTTAATTAAAAAATGTCAAAAATAACCCAGATTGTAATACATGCTAAGGGAAATTATAAAAAATAATTAAAAGCAAAATATTTATTAGTTATTGTATTATGTACCAAAAAACATGAATGGGGGTTAATTTCTGGATGGTTGTTTATTGCTAGCACACCTACACTCTGAAAATTCCCCATAAACATAAAATAAAACCACAAACACGTTAAATAAAATTATCAATGTTTTATTTACAAGATTAGAGGGTAATTATAAATAAGAAAGCCATTTTAATCATGATGTATATTAATAGTGCATATACCGTAATTTCGGGTGTATAAGCAGCGGATCAAACAATTCTTTTTGGACCCAGAAATCTTATTTAGTGATTGAAGACAAATATTTACGTCGATCTAAGTAGTAATATTTGTTTCTTAAAAAATTCTGGGTCGAAAAAGAATTGTTTGATCCGCGGCTTATACACCCGAAATTACGGTAATAGATATTTTAAAATTTAGTGTTATTTCTAAATCACAATCATATTTTAACTCTTATTGATTGATTAACTTCTAAATATTCGTTCAGACTTATAGTTGTTATACTTTGAAAATATTCCAATAAGAATGTTTATCAACTGAGACGTTTTCACCCACTATGATTACTTCTTTTATAAATTTTATAACATTTCTTAGGTTGAAAAATACATTAAACTATTATTATTATTATTATTATTTCATATTCACAATTTCTTTTAATAATACTTTTTGTTACCCTATTTCTTATAAATTTCTCCTCAGAGCAGATCCAATTAAAAAAAAAAAAAAAAAAAAAAAAAAACTATGCCATGTTTCATAACATTCCTTGATACAAAAATTTTAAAAGTATGTTTACAAAAAATTTTATTCTAAAAAAAAGATTTCTTTATTAAATATTTTAATTAGCATTAGTAATTATATAAATGATTGATTATAATACTCTTCCATATGCTGCTATATTTATGGAAGCATGCTGTTTTAACCAAAAATTCTAAATAAAGAAACAAATTAGATTAAAATGCAATTAAAATCACTAATTTTAATAACCTGATTCAAATTATTGATGGTGAAGTTTTCTATATAAACAAAATAAATAATGTATTAGACTATTAAGTTTATAAAACATTTACGTTTTTAACATGTTTTTGAAAAGCTAACTAAAGTCGTTCTAATAATAACAATAATGATAAAGCAAACAGGAAAAAGAAAAAAAAATCATACCTATGTTTTGTTGACTTTTTCTATCCAAATTGCTTTTTGCCGATCATGTTAAGTTCAATATTAATTATTGTGACACAGACTGGAATCATTTTCACCAAGCCAGCGCCACAATAATTCTCTTGAACTCATTTTTTGCTTGATATATCAGCTAAAAATTGCTCTTGATGATTTTCTTGTTTAAATTTTTAAATCCGTTTCAATACGCGCACATAACTGCTATATGCTCTCCATTAAACTTATTTCTGGCACCTTAGAACTTTATATATTCTCCGGTAAAAAGTCGTCTGCAGACGATCTTGATATTTTTAATGCGCATGACCGTTTATTTCATTTTGTAAACAACAGATTTGGAAGGTAAATATGCAATGATTTAATAAGAGAATCTCTAGTTAAACTTTTTTATTCAATGAATTTGATATTTATCTTTTACATTTGTCAGTTTCAAAACATTAAAGTTAAAAATTATTCATAAACCTTTTTTTATTTTATTTTGTAAATAATATTAACAATTAGAGTTTATTAGATAAAGCATAGTTTAAATTTTTAAAATGTGTAAAGGTAAATTTAATGGTAATAATATATTTTTTTAAGTATAGTTATCAAACGTAGGAAATACACATCTTCTTTTAAAAAAAAATGTGTTCTAGAGAATGAAAAGTTTTTCTTTGTCAATCTGTAATTTTTTTTCATATTAATTATCTATAAGAAAAAAAAAATCTTGTAAAATAACTTTTTAAAAAACATACTTCTAAAACAAAAATTGCAAGAAGATTATTGCCGTACAAGTTAAGTTATTATTATTGTGATACATTAATTATAAATAGATAATTATAGTGATACATTAGTTAAAATTATTGTGATATATTAATTATAAATAGAAGTTTTCTTATACGTCCATGAAAAACATTTAAAAAATGCATTAAAATATTTAATTGCTATAAAGGACGTCGAATACTAATAAAAACATTAAAAGATCTTAATAATTTTTACATGTTACGATTAAATTTACTCAATCATCATCAGAAAAACAAAATACAAATAAACACAAAGATGGAAAAATCCAAACATGTAAAAATTCAATCATTCAAACATTCAAACAATCAATCGAAACATGTAAAAATTAAGATCTTTTAATGTTTTTATTAGTATTTGACGTCTTTTATAGCAATTAAATATTTTAGTGCATTTTTTAAATATTGTGATACAGACTGGAATCATTTTTAGCAACTCAGCGCCACGATAATTCTCTTGAACTCAATTTTTATCTGATATATCAGCTAAAAATTGCTTCAGGAATTGATTCAAAAGTTTTTTAAGTTCATGTTTTTGTCACATTGCGATTTTAAAATGTAGTGTTATTATGTCACATATTTGTGACGAACGTTACATGAAGTGACATCACAGTGACGTAATTTTTTTATATTGCTAAAACAAAACAAAATTTTACATTAAATGTCATGTTTTAAAGACTTTTTGTAATTATTTTATGTTTTCCAAGATGTTCACATCTAAGTCACAATGCGACGTCACAGAGTGGTGGCATTTTGGTCACAGATGTGATGTGACCACAGTGACTTGCAGTGACGTCACTGTGACCATGCATGCTATGTGGGATGGTATATTACGCAAATTGAATAATTCCAACTGAGCGAAAATTTGCACAGGCCGGGAATCGAACCCAGATACTTGGCTTTTACAGGGTCAAGGCTTTACCGTTTACGCTAACTGAGCGATAGCTGGCCGGTATTTCTTGTTCAGATAACCTTGTTGATCGTAACATCTGGTCTGTCATTTAGACAGTTCGACAGAATAAACCGCAGGTAAAGGAACTCCATATAATGTTGGGTACGTAGATATACTATTATTTTAACACAATCAAACTGATTCATAAATTTATCACACGAATCTAATATTTCCAGCTGAGCTAAAAATTGCCCAGGCCGGGAATCGAACCCAGATACTGGGCTTACAGGGACAATGCTTTACCATCTAAGCTAACTGGACGATAGCTTGTAGGAATTTCTCGCTCAGAAAACCTTGTTGGTCGTAACATCTGGTCTGTCATGGCCTGGGCAATTTTTCGCTCAATTGGAAATATTCAGTTCGTATGATAAATTTATCAATCAGTTCAAATGGTTTAAAATGATGGTATATCTACGTACCCATCGTTAAATGGACTTCCTTTACCTGCAGCTCATTCTATCGAGCTGTCTAAATTACAGACCAGATGTTACGACCAACAAGGTTATCTGAGCAAGAAAATCCCGCCGCCTATCGCCCAGTTTGCTTAATCCTTTCCGGCGCAGTGTGCTCGGTCTGGATACACATAATTTTAATTCCAAACTTGCAATTGGCACTAATAATATTTTAATAAAATCGTGCTTTCAAGATAAAAGCTTCAATTAAGTTCTTGATTTCTTAAAAATAGTTTGTAAATTCCGGTGTCAGTCGATAATTTCTCATTTTATTAACAGAATTTGTCCTCGCGCCGGAAAGGGTTAAACTATAAAGCATTGGCCCTGAAAGCCAAGTATCTGGGTTCGATTCCCGGCATGGGCAATTTTTCGCTCAGTTGAAAATATTTCATTCGTATGCTATATTTACCACTCAGTTTGATGGTGTTAAAATAATAGTATATGGTATATTGTTTATGAGTGACAAATTAAGTACATGAAGAGATTTTCACTAAATTACAGCTGTCTCTTTTAATCGGATCAGCAGTTTCTGATTACCGCCGCGCCGGTGAAAATCTCCGAAACTTGAATAGAAAATTTTGACTTACTTTAAAACCTTATTGTTGGCAAGTTTCTCTCGCAAATATGGCAAAAAATTATATTTCCTTTTTACTAGTATCAATCTGCCCAGGTGTTATAACATTTTCACTGATATTGACTGTATTTTGTCTTGGTTGTCAAAATAAACTCCACCAGAAAAAATGAATATCTGTTTTTATTTTTATTTTTTATTAAAATTTTACCCAATCAGCGCAGCGTTTAAATAAAAAAAAATCTGTCTAAATTTATTAGCGGTAGACCGCGGTGGTAATAAGCCCCAGCGAAATCGGTTATTATTGATGCTGTACTATTTTAACTTTTTGTGTTTCGTATTCCAGTACATGTAACACCCAACAAGTTCCCGAAGTTTCATAATGAGATGAGAATTCTGGTATAAATATTTTTCGTTACATATGAAAAAATAGCTTTTTCTTACTTTCAAATAAATTTATAATTAAATTCCCTTGTTATTCTGTCTTTTCATCATTTTCGGTAATGAAATGCAGGGCACATTGCAAGGTAAAGGGTATGTCAGTTACTCTTTGTTAATCACTTAACCAATTCTTTTTTATACATACAATTAATTGTAAATATGGGATGAACACCACTTTTTTTAAGCTAAAAATTTCTTATTATTCAGTCTATACATTTCTACCTTAAAAAAGTATGCAATTCTAATTAAAAAATAGTGGAGCCAAAAAGCTTCAAATGATTGATGTAGTAAACTGTTATCGCCCATGCGACGTACGAAAAAATTAGTTAACCCTTTAAGGGGCAACGTACTTCTATTTGCAAAATGCTGGATTGAGTGGTTGACACCAGAAATTACAAATTATTTATAACATATAGACATTTTTACGAAATTTTACACAAGTTTCCGAAAACTTGACAAGGAACATTAGAAAACAGTAGGGGAAGATGGGGATACTTGAGCCATTTTTTTAATTTTAATTTTTTTAAATTTTTTAGAATTTCTTAGAACAAAATAAAATATTAAAAATGAAAATTTGATATTTTTTCTTCAATTGAAAACCACTTTCAATTAATTTTGAACTATTTTTCTATGTCTAATAAATTTTTACTTTTTCTTTTACATTGTGGCTCAAGTATCCCCATGGAGGGGATACTTGAGCCAGATGTCACATTCGCACCAGTATTTTGCAAAGAAAAAAACCGATTTACAATATACGCGAAAAAATGCATTAAACCTTTTTCAAATAAATTTGGTCGAATTTTCTGGTGTCGTTGTGACATTTCAGAATTAAAATTTTGTGGTAGAAAATTCTACCAGCAGAGCTCAAAGGGTTAATCACCATACTTTAAAAATGGTACCAAGGTATATGATTTCTTTTTTACATGTTCAGAACTATAAATATGTTACCATGTTGCCAGTTTTAGAAAGAAAAATTGAACAACTGTAGAGATAAAGGGGGTGGCTCAAGTATCCCCTATGCTCAAGTATCCCCACTCTCCCCTATACTGCAAATATTTCACCATTTCAAGGGCGAAATTTGAATTTGAAAACTGGCATGTGGCACCAAGAATATTTTAATAAAATTTTCTTTTTGTGATGAAAGTGCAAAATTGAGGGGGTTTATTTTCTAAGAAAATCGTTTGAATATTCTGTTGTCAGTCAATTATTTCATTATTTTACGAACAGAGAAGGTGTTACTGTTCGGATAAATAACAGACGTCGGAGTCGAAAGGGTTAATATTAAGGGACATCACCATTTTTAACATCGTATTTGATCCGTATACAAGTCTGTATACAAGTTTCGTACATATCTTATAATTTTAAGGACTCTACCACCACTATTAATGATGAGAAAAATTATATTTAATTTTTATAAAACAGAATTTACAGTCGCCACTTTTATTCACAATTTTCGTAATATTTTTCTGCAGTGAAATGCTTTGAAAATACTGGAAGAATTAAGTGGTACATTCGTACGAACCCTGGTACAGGGCAAATAAAAGATACTTTTTACACAGCTTGGCAAGTGATCAGGGAAAAACACTGTCAAGAAAGGTGTTTAATACCAGCATTCTGTTAGAGAAATTCATTTTATTTGATCCCTTTATATTATTCTAAGTATTTACTATATGAAAACACTACTATATATCTCTTTTTTGTTATTGTGATTTTTCCTAATCATTCGCCGCCCTGAAATAGCTATCTTATAAACTTTTGCACTACACACACAAATTTCAACCATTTATTAGCAATTCTACGCTACTCTTACATATTCGAAATATGTGGGGACCTCTTAGAAAGTATGTTTATTTCTTAGGTGTACATTAATTTTTGTATTTGTAGTTTTCATTAGTTAGTAAACGTTTTATGTCAGCGTATAGATTTCAGTGGATTTGTGGTTAAACTTAGTACGTCTTCGTATAGATGTCGGCAGTGTGTAAAAATTGTATTTTATTTATGTAAGATCGTCAAGAAATTGCATAAATATGAGGTCATTCGATATCGGAATTGTCCTAATCATTTTTTATTTCCTTTCGCAATTTTTTTTGTATTTTTGAAACCTTGAGTGACATTCGGACATATTATATCTCACCTATTCTTAATGAAGATTTATGCGAGTAACTTTTAAATAAATATTACTTTTATAGCTTTAATGGGAAAATTCTGTAAAATCGCTTAACATGTTTTGAAGTATTTTATAACTCTGATGTAAATTTTACATTGCAGAAATACAAGAACCTGAACCCTGAAAGTGTAAAGATTTACCATAATTTCTCGCGTATACGCCGCAGCTCAGGTAATTCGATTTCCTGCCAGAATTTGTTTTAAATAAATTGTGTCTTTCGTTGGCTTAACGTTTATTTGACTTCATTCATTAAAAATTTCCGTATGAAAAACCCTTAACTAAGCCGCGGGAAATTACGACACTTCTGAAAATGAAAACTGAAAAAAGTAAAATTCGTTTTCTACCAGATTTTGCAAAGAAATAATTGGATACATACATCTAAATTATTGCGCGTTACAATTTCCATAGAACTTGATCGTTTTAATCAAGAATACCACCAATTCTGTATTATCAGGATATGTGGTGGTTTTTGAAAAGCAGCGCTATATTCTTTGAAACTGGTTGTTGGTATAGCAAGTCTGGTTACCAGATTGAAGCGCCGGCATTGTTGCAATATGCGGGATTTCACACTTATTGGATTAACCCTTTCCGGTGAAGACAAATTCTGTTAGTAAAATGAGAAATTATCGACTGGCACCGGAATTCACAAATGACTTTTTAAGAGATCAAGAACTCCGTAATTTAAGCTTTCATTGTAAAAGCGAGAGTTTATTAAAATATTACTGGTGCAAAATGCAAGTTTGGAATTAAAATTGGGTGTTGCCAGACCGGCAACACTGCGCCGGAAAGGGTTAAGGCTACCATATTAGCAGTGTTGGCGCTCTTAACACTTTGTAGAGCGGTGCAAGATCTATGAAAGCATTTATTTTTATTTTCCCAAACGCCACATTGGCACCGGAATTTTGGTAGAGAAAATTTCGAATGCGTGAAATATAGCTTTTTCTTATTTAGAAATAAAGTTGTTTTCAAATTCCGTTGCCACTCACTAAATTCAATACTTAAGCAATGAATTTGCTCTGCGACGCAAATAGTTAATCAATACGAGAACATAAATGCATACGAACATACACCCACAAACAATATACGGTGTTTGTTTTTAGCAAAAGTAAAAAAGGAAACTAATATTTGAATTCCAATATTTGATTATTGCATGCAAGCGCTGCGCCAGAAATGACTGATTGTTTCCACAAAACTTTTTCAGAACTTCTCGCCTTTGTTTAGTACAAGATATCTAAGATTTGATACATCAAAGAATACTATTAAATTTTAGTGGTTAAAGTCAACCATTTTTGGGGCAGCGCTTGCGTCCCAGGATTTCTTAAGTTAACCGATTCCGTGGTTTGCCCGTACTTCATACTGGTAACATGTTTTTGCCAATGATGAATTATTATTCTCACCAGTAATTTTTATTGAAAAATCTGGGTTTTTTAAATCTGAGCATTTTTCTAATTCGATTAGGCAAAAATTTGTGTTTTGAATAATCTGTGATGGCAGATTAAATATTCTATAAAAGAACATGATAAAACTAGGTATTTTTTGAATTTTTTTTTTAAATGTTTATCAGTTAAATGATTAACGCATTTTCGTGATTATTGAAGTAAAATGAGCTTTTATTTAAAAAACAAAATGGTGCCGACTAAGTAAAATTTGCGTAAAATCCACAGGTCCCAAAATGGTTAACACACTTATTAGCTTGACACAACCTTTTTTTAGAAACACATTTACTTGTACATTGACAACATGTGCATGAGATATTTACTAAAAAAATACTTTTAAAAAAGGTGATGCAAATATAATACAAAAACGGAATTATATATTTAAAATACAGTCCATTAAGACATTAAGTTTTAAGACTTTAAAATATAGTTGAAAAGCACTTATGAATTCCGTTTGTCTGTTTGATCCCTTGAAGTCCTGTGGTATATAATATGCACCACTTAATTTTAATTCCCAAATGCCACATTGGCACCAGAATTTATGAATTATATTTTCCTTTGTGCAGGGTATGCGAAGAAAAACTTTCGTTTACTTTGTTCTTTTTTTATTCCAGTATCACTCAATAATTTTATCTTTTCGCAACATAAGTGCGTTGTCCCTGAAAGCATTAATGTCTGTGTTTCTACTTATTGTAACTATACTCATATTGTCATGAAATTTTTGTATGTTTTGGAGGTTTACTGGTCCTGAAAGGAAGAGGATCCGGAATCCTGAAAGGAATATACCATAATTCCCGGCGCGGATCAAACAATTCTTTTTGGACCCAGAAATTTCACTTTGTGATTGAAGACAAATTGTTACGGCTATCTAAGAAGTTACATTCTATTTTGAAAATTTTCTGGGTCGAAAAATGATTGTTTGATTCGCGGATTATACGACGGGAAATTACGGTACTTCCAGAAATGTAGACTGAGAAAATTAACAATTAGTTTTCTACCAGATTTTATGAAGAAATAATTGGATACATACATCTAAATTATCGTGCGGAAGAATGCATAGCGCACTTAATAGCCCTTTTGGACCAAGGGTACCGCTGAATCTGTATTAATCTGGTTATGTGGTGTTTTATGAAAAGCAAAGCTGCGTTCGTTGAAACTGGTTTGTTGATGTATCAACACTAGTTATGAGATTGAAGCGCCGGGATTTTTTCAAGACGCGCGATTTCACGCTTATTAGATTAACACTAGAACCGCGATTAGGGGTCAAAATGACTTCTGTCAGTTTGATTATAGTCGATTCGAACCAGAATTTTCTTCATAAGATATGTTAAAGGTAAGCAGAAGAAAAATGGCCTAATTAGATAAATAGTTTAAAATTAAAATTCTGGTGAGAATTACCTTTATAAAACTTGAGTAAAATACCCGGCGGTTCTAGTGTTAAGGCCGTCGTATTAACAGTGTTGGCACTCTTAACACTTTCTGGCGCGGTGGAAGATCTATGAAACTATCTACTTCTATTTTCCCAAACGCCACATTGACACCGGAATTTTGGTAAAAAAAATTTCGGTTTATTGAATGCGTGAAATATAGCTTTTTCTTATTTAGAAATAAAGTTGTTTTCAAATTCCGGTGTCACTTATTAAATTCAATACTTAAGCAATGAATTTGCTCTGCGTCGCAAAGAGTTAACCTTTTCCGGCACGAGCAAAATCTGCTAGCAAAAGGAGAATTAACAACTGTCAACGGAATTCATAAACGATTTTTTTAAATATTTTGAAACTCCTAATTTAAACTTTTATTGTAAAAACAAAACTTTACTAAAATGTTATTGGTGCCGATTGCAAGTTTGGAATTAAGGGGGCTCAGGGGTGGAAATATTTCCAAAAAATCGATTTTTTTTATGATTTAGTTTCATTATTCAATTAATTCTGAACTCAATGCAAAAAGCCGCATAAAAATATTTGCATTTTTAACGGAGTTACAATCATTTATGTATCAACACTTTCATAGCCGCACCCATAGAATTTCAACTTTAAGTCGCGTTTTCTCAAAACTTGATTTTTGACGACTAACACCAAGATTTAAAAAAAAACTATTTGATGGAATGACTTAAATATTTTTTTCATGCATATAACATCATTATCTATAGAATGAATTAATATAGTTTAGATAGTTTAATATTTTAAGTATTTTTAATGAAAAAAAAGTTGTATTTTTTAGGGTTTTTTTAAATATTTACGTTTGAGAGTTTTTTAATAAAGTTTTTTTCGAGTGATTGTTATATCCTTAATTCATTCTATAGAGTAAAGTTTCCTGATCATTTTAAAGCAAAAATTAGGTTCTTAAGTCAATTCAACGTTAAGATATCTTGGTGTTGGTGATATAACACATAATTTTTTTTTCGAAAATTGTATTACATAAATTTTTCTATATTTCTTATAATATTACATTGAAACACTTCATTTTATAATTTTATATGACTACAAACATACCTTTAAAATATCAGAAAGTTTAAATTAATTACACGGGATACTTCTGTTTTCATATGGACTCTGAGCGAGAGCTCTGTTTGCATGTTTTTTCTGTATCGATCAACCCCTGATCCCCCTTAAAATTAGGTATCCTAGACCGGGAACAGTGTGCCGGAAAGGGTTAAACAATACGAGAACATGAATACATACTGGCATGCACCCACAAACAATATACGTTATTTGTTTTTCGCAAAAGTAAAAAAGGCAACTAATATTTGAATTTCATGGATGAAAGCGCTGCGCCAAAAATGACTGATTGTTTCCACAAAACTTTTTAAGAATTTCTCGCCTTATTTAAGCTCAAGATATCTAAGAATGAGTACATCAAAGAATACTATTAAATTCTAGAGGATAAAGTCAGCCATTCTTGGCTCAGCGCTTGCATCCCAGGATTTCTTAAGTTAACCGATTCCGTGATTTTCCCGTACTTCATACGGGTAACATGTTTTTGCCAATAATGAATTATTATTCTCACCAATAATTTTTATTTAAAACTTTTTTTTAAATCTGAGTATTTTTCTAATTCGATTAGGAAAAAATTGGTGTTCGGAATAACCGGTGATTAGAGATTTAATATTCTGTAAACGGACATGATCAAAAATAGGCAGTATTTGAAATTTTTTTCCAAAAACGTTTATCAGCTAATTAGCTAAAGCATTTTCTTGATTATTAATGAAAAATGAGCCTTTAACCATTTCCGGCGCAGGCAAATTCTGCTCATAAAATATGAAATTGTGGATTGACACCGGAATCTAAAAACGACTTATATAGAAATTAAGAATTCCCAAATTCATGCTGTGATTGTAAAAGCGAAATTTCTATAAAATATTCTTGGTGCCGTTTGCAAGTTTGAAATTAAAATTAGGTGTTGCCGGAGTGGTAACACTGCGCCGGAAAGGGTTAAAAAAAAGTGTTGCCGACCAAATAAAATTCGTGTGAAATGCACTGATCCCGAAAGGGTTAGCCAACTTATTAGTTTGACACAACCTTTTTTTAGAAACATTTTTACTTGTACATTGAAAACATGTGCATGAGAAATTTACTACAAAAGATACTTTAAAAATACGTAATGCAAATATAATGTAAAAACGGAATTATGTGTTTAAAGATACATTCCATTAAGGTTTAAGGCTTTCCAATATAGTTAAAAAGTAGTTATGAATTTCGTTTGTCTTCTTAACCCCTTGCAGGCTCGCGGTATATAATATGTGCCATTTAATATTCATTCTTAAATGCCATATTGGCACCAGAATTTCAGAACTGCATTTTGCTTTGTATAGAATATGCAAAGAAGAGGTTTTTACTTACTTTTATCTATTTTTTTATAAGTTCCAGTGTCACACAACAATTTTAAGTTTTTTGTAACATAAGTAGGTTGTCCCTGAAACGATTTCCGTCTTTGTTCCGACTCCTTGTAACTATACTCATATTGTCATGAAATTTTTATATGTTATTGAGATTTACTGTAGAACGTTTGCTGTGAAAAATTAAGTATGAAGCGTTTAGAGTTCACTTACAGGTAAATATAAAAATATCGTTACATTGTGGTATATTAAAGGAAAATCGTTTTCGCCTTCCTAACGTATATATATTTTAACCTTTTGCCCTACACACATAAATTTTAACCTTATATTAGCAATTCTACGCTATTCTTACATTTTTGAAATAATATGTGGGGAAGTCTTAGAATGTATGTTTATTTCTTGTATGTACATTAGTTTTTGTATTTGTAGTTTTCATTGGTCGACTGTAGAACGTTTGGTATGAAAAATGAAGTATGAAGCATTTAGAGTTTATTTACAGGGACATATAAAAATATCGTTACATTGTCGTATATTAAATAAATTTTTTTCACCTTCCTGACGTATATATATTTTAACCTTTTGCACTACACACACAAATTTCAACCATATATTAGCAATTCTACGCTATTATTACATTTTCGAAATAACATGTGGGGAACGCTAAGAATGTACGTTTATTTCTTGTATGTACATTAGTTTTTGTATTTGTAGTTTTCATTAGCTGTCAATGTATTTGTAGTTAAAAGTTGTATGTCATCCTATAGGATTCACTGGATTTGTGGCTAAACTTAGTACGTCTTCGTTTATGTGTCGGCAATGTGTAAAAATTATATTTTATTCATGTAAAATCGTCAAGCAGTTACATAAAAATGAAGTCATTCGATATCGGAATTGTCCTATTCATTTCTTTTATTTAATTCAATTGGCAAGATTTCTTGTCTTTTTAACTCCTTGAGTGGGATTGGGATATAATATATTTCACCTAATGAAGATTTGCGCGAGTAACTTTTAAATAAATTTTACTTTTATAGCATTGATAAAAAATGCTATAAAATTGCTTTAACATATTTTGAAGTTTGTTTTTTTTTCTAAAACTCTGGTGTAAATTTTACATTCCACAAATACAAGTACTTGAAGCCTGAAAGGTTAAAGATCTACTTCCGAAAATGAAGTATGAGAAATATAATCATTACTTTTCTACCAGATTTTATAAAGAAATAATTGAATACATACATCTAAATTATCACATGAGATAATGGTAATCACGCTTCATAGCTCTTCTGGATCAAGAACACCACGTGATCTTTATTAATCTGGTTATGTGGTGGATTTAAAAAGCAAAACCTGCACTATCTGAAACTGGTTGTTGATGAAGGAAGACTGGATACGAGGTTGAAGCGCCGGCATTGTTGCAAGATGCGTGATTTCACACTTCTTGGATTAAGACCGCCGTATTGGCAGTGTTGGCGCTGTTAACACTTACTGGCACACTGTGTTCGGTCTCGGATACCTAATTATTATTTCCAAACTTGCAAATGACACTAATGTTTTACTAAAATTTTGCTTTTATAATAAAAGATTAAATTAAGGATTTCAAAATAACTATACTAACTCTTACTAATATATTTTACTCGTAATGGAAAGAGTTAAAATATGGGAACATGAATGCATATAGGCATGCACCCACAAACAATATACGGTCATTGTGTTTCTCTAAAGTAAAAAAGGAAACTGATATTTGAATTCCATGGATGCAAGCGCAGCGCCAGAAATGACTGATTGTTTCCACAAGAATTTTTAAATATTTCTCGTCTTATTTAAGTACAAGATTTCAAGGACTGAGTACATGAAAGAATACTATTGAATTTTAGTAGTTAAAGTCAGCTATTTTTGTCGCAGTGGATCTTGTGGATCAAGAATACCACTAAATCTGTGTTAATCTGTGTCTAATTATGTGGTGGTTTTTGAAAAGTAAAGCTGAATTCTTTGAAACTGGTTGTTGATGTATCAAGACTGGTTACGAGAGTGAAGCGCCAGCATTGTTGCAAGACGCGCGATATCGCGCTTATTGGATTAAGGTCATCGTATTAGCAGTGGTGGCGCTCATAACCCTTTCTGGCACACTGTACCCAGTCTGGGATACCGAATTTTAATTACAAACTTACAAGTGACAAAAATAGTATTTTAATAAAATTTTGATTTCATAATAAAAGCTTAAATTAAGTATTTCAAAATATCTAAAGAAATCGTTTGTGAACTCCAGTGTCAGTCAGTAATTTTTCATCTTACTAACAAATTTTACTCTTCCTGGAAAGGGTTAAAATACGGGAACATGAATGCAAAAAGGCATGCTCCCACAAACAATAACGGTATTTGTTTTGCGCAAAAGTAAAAAAGGAAACTAATATTTGAATTCCATAGGTGCAAGCGCTGAGCCAGAAATGACCGATTTGTCCCACAAAAAATTTTAAGTATTTCTCGCCTTATTTAAGTTAAAGATTTCTAAGGTTGAGTACATCAAAGAATACTATTAAATTTTAGTGGTTAAAGTCAGCAATTTTTGTCGCAGCGCTTGCATCTCAGGATTTCTTAACACATTGACGGACAATAAGAACAAGTTCCCAAAGTTTAATTCCCAAAGAGCACAGTGGCACCAGAATGTTTGTAAAAAAAACTTCTATTTATTAAATTCGTAAAATTTAGCTTTTTTCTTATTTATAAATACAATTATTTTCAAATCCCGGTGTCAATCATTAATTTGAACACTTAAAATTTTCGCTTTGACGGCTATAGACGCAAGTGTCCGTCAACGTGTTAAGTTAACCGATTCCGTGGTTTGTCCAAACTTCATACAGGCAAAATGTTTTTGCCAATCATGAATTATTATTCTCACCAGTAATTTTTATTGAAATTTTTTTTTAAAATCAGAGCTTTTTTCTAATTCGATTAGGCAAAAATTTGTGTTCTAAATAACCGGTGATTACAGATTAAAAATTCTGTAAAAAAACATGACAAAAATAGGCACTATTTGAAATTTTTTCTCAAAAACCTTAGTCAGCTAAGTAGCTAAATCATTTTCGTGATTATTCGATAAAAATGAGATTTTTCGTTAAAAAAAGTAGTGCAGACTAAGTAAAATTCGTGTGAAATCTATTGGTCCCGAAAGGTTTAACCAACTTAGTCTGACACAACATTTTTTTAGAAACACTTTTAGAAACGCTGACGACATGTGCATGAGAAATTTACTACAAAAAATGCTTTTAAAATAGGTGATGCAAATATAATACAAAAACGGAATTATATATTTAAAAATACATTCCATTAACCCCTTGAGGGGCACCGGTATATATTATATACCACCTACGACTGATGAAGATTCACACCAGAAAAATATTATTAAATTTCACTTTTCTAACTTTGGTGGAAAACAGTCGTGAAATTGCTTTTCCTCTTTTTGATATAACTTTTTTACAAATTTCCGGTGGGAGTTCAGAATTACTCGAACGCAATTGCTTGCCCCTCAAAGGGTTAAGACATTAAGTTTTAGGACTTTACAATATAGTTGAAAAGTACTTATGAATTCCATTTGTCTGTTTAATCTCTTGAAAACCTGCGGAATTAATATGTACTACTTCAATTTAATTCCCAAATGCCACACTATCATCAGAATTTAAAAATTGTACTTTGCTTTGTACAGAATAAACGAAGAAAAAAACATTCACTTTCTTTTTTCTATATTTTTTTCATATTCCAGTGTCACTCAATAATTTTGACTTTATTGCAACATATAACTTCGTTTTCCCTGAAAGCGTTCACGTCTTTTTTCCGACCTCTTGTAACTATATTCATATTGTCATAAAATTTTTATACGTTTTTGAGGTTTACTGTAGAAGGTTTGATACAAAAAATGAAGCATTGTTTTTACAGTTTTAGCTTTTAGAGCTTTTAGAGAGGCTCCCGTCACGAAGGGGTTAATCCTTTGTAGAGAGGGCACTTTTATTTCTTAACACTTTTAGAGGCGACGTTTGCAGTCTGCAAACAGTTAATTTTACTGTTCCATTTGCGAACTGACAAGTTTTTAGTACAACTTTGATCTCATATCATACGTGAAAAAGTACTCCTGTTTATTTTCAAATAAATCTGCTTTTTCATTGCGGTGTGAATGAATTATTTGAAAAAATTTGGAGCAGAAATATCTTGCCCCTAAAAGAGTTAAATGTTGAAATTAATGAATTTCAACTGAAGACTTTATTTACAAATAAGAACTAGTTGGATGTGTCAATCCCAAAACTTTCTTCTATCTCATAAGTACATTTTGATATTTAAAAAAAAAACGTGGTGACCCCAAAGTTATCCACTATTGAATTTCCTCGAACATTTGACCTAGCCTAATGCGATTCTGGTATCCGTAAAGCCTAAAACGCAAAATTTAATTAATATTCTGAGAAAATGAGCTTAGTAGTGCCTCATGTTGGGTAATTTATACTAAAACCTAATAAGCATCTATTTATGTCAAGACCTAACAGAATCTGAAATTTGATGGAATTTCGTCCATTAGTTCTTGAGATATAGTTATAACAAAAATTTTGAAAAACGTAGCACAGCAACACCATATCTTGGACAACTTATGCCAAAACGTAAAAAAGCGTCTAATTATGTTATGGTGTAAAAGAATCTGAAGTTTGATGAAATTCTGTGCATTAGTTCTTGAGATATAGCTAGTTTAAAAAAACAGTGTAAAATATAGCACAGCAGCACCATCAGTTGAAGGATTTATAACAAAACGTAATCATCGTGTAATTATGTTATATGTCATTTTGTAACAAAATCTGAAGTTTGATGAAATCCTGTGGGCTGGTTGTTGAGATATAGCTATCGGAAAAATCGTGCAAAATGCAGCATAGCTGCACCACCTATTGCAAGGTTAATACCAAAATGGAATCAGCGTCTAATTATGTTATATATTCTAGTGTAACAGAATCTAAAATTTGATGAAGTTCTCTGGATTAGTTCTTGAGATATAGCTATCGCAAAAATCGTGCCAAATGTAGCATAGCAGCGCCACCTATAAGGCAGTTCACACCAAAACCTTATCAGCGGCTATGTATCTCAAGGTATCGCGGATTCTGAAGTTTGTTGAAATTCTGTGCGTTAGTTCTTGAGATATAGCAATCTTGAAAATCATGAAAAACGTAGTATAGCAGCGTCACCTGCAGGCCAATTTTCACCAAAAACCAATAGGCACTAATTCATATCAAGGTCTAACTTAATATAAAATTTTATTAAATTTCGAGCATTAGTTCTTGAGATAGAGCGCCCACAAATTTTTTGTCACATACAGACAGACACACAGACAGACAGACAGACAGACAGACAGACAGACAGACAGACAGACGGACAGACTCACAGACAGACATTTTCTAAAAACAGTCAAAACGTGTTCAGGACCTTCTAAAACGTATAAATCCGTCGAAAACCGGAAGTCGAAAATTTTCATGAATCCAATACTTTCTTCTTGTAAAGATAGAAGAAAGTAAAAAGCAGTATTAGACGCTTATAATAAACCGAAATTATTTTTAACACAATTCTGGTGCCAGTATCGCATGTAGGAATTAAAATTAAGCGTTTTCATAGATATTAGAAAATAACCACATTTAAAGTAACGTATTTATATATCAATAACGGCTTTTCAAAATTTTCGGTATTCATTAACACAATTCATACGCTTTCGTTAAAACACTCCAAAACTCCCGTATTCCTTGAGGTGTAATAATCCTGATTGAAATTAATGGTCATTATGTATTAACACTAAAATTACCGTCAGCGGACATTTTATCGGATATCATATGGACATATTTCGATTTAAACCAGAAATTTGATTATGAAATAAGTTTAAAAAAATAAAAGCAAAGAAGAAAAAACGTTAACTTTTTGAGGGGCAAAACATTTTGTAAAAATGCTGTAAATGTAAAATGTATTGTTGAAATGCTGAAAAGATTGATGGACACCAGAATTTTAAAACAAATTTATTTCAAAATAAGTTAAAGTTCTTCTTCATGTAAATGTCAAAATTAAAATTTTCATTTCAGAATTCTGGTGCCACTGTGGCATTTCTCAATACTCTGTGATATATATCATCCCACCGCCCTTCAAGGAATTAAATAATACAGTTAAACTGTTTTTAATCAAAATTATGGAATAAAATATTTTTATAAAACTTAATTTAAGTTTTCGGTATTTTTAATGTTAATATAGGGTTATGTAAGCATTAAAGACATCAGGAGATTTTAGGAGTTTAGTACCAGAACTTTGGTAAAATACTGGCCGCTATATTTGAATGTAGAACCTTTTTTTTTCTTAAATTAAAAAAAGAAAATTTCTTCACAATAATTCCAGTTAAAGTGTTTATAAGTCTTGAACACATATGATCCCTTAATAAAACAATTAAAATAATTTGTGAATAATATTGTAATTGAATATTTTGTATATATCTTTCAAAAGTACAACAATTTCCGGCTTATAATCCGCGGAACATATATATATATATATATTACACAGAATTCTTATTTAGTGACGAAAAATATTTACGGCTATACAGTTCAAATAAGTTAAATTAAGAAAAAAATTCTCTGTCGAAAAAAGGATTGTTTGATTGCCGGAAATTAAGCTAATTTATAAATATTTCGTGTGCGCAAGCGTGTGTACTATGTATTATTCAGTTTTGTGAAACAAAAACATACAGAACCATGCTTGAAAAAAAAATCAAACTGTCTCTGAGAGATGAAAAATATAGTACCCATTATAAGTTACATTTTCTTTCCAAATATGATTTCCGTTTTTGGATTAGAGATCGTATACACAATACAATTCGAACAAGCATTTTTAGTAACTATAATACTCACTTTTGAAAATTTTTTGGAGTTCCTTGTATAAACGTCGCGCAAAGAATTTTATGGTTTATGCACGTCTTAACCTTCTGATCTCTGGTGGGTGAATTTCTTCAAAATTGCAAATGTCACATTGGCACCAGCATTTTGTAAAGAAAAAAAAATCGTCGAACATATACACAAAAAAAAAAAAAAAAATGCATTAAACCTTTTTTCAAATACATTTTGTTGAATATTCTGGTGCCAATGTGACATTTCGGAATTAAAGTTAAGTAGTAGAAAATTAACCATGAGAGCTCAAAAGGTTAACCTTATGCATTCGAGAAGTGATTCTCACAGACCACGTATACCCCGCGTAAATGGATTCTCTAAATATTCTGGTCTCCAGTAATTTACAATAATTTTCTTCGCCTTATTGAAAGGCCGAATAATCTGTGATAAAAGATAACAAAATTAACTGTAAGATATTAGTGATGTCCAAAGCATCTGACGTCTCAGTTTAACCCTTTCCGTCGCAGACAAGTTCTGTTCGTAAAATGACAAAATTGTTGACTGACACCGGAATTTACAAAAGAATTTTCTAGAAATTAAGAACTCCCTGATTTAAGCTGTCATTGTAAAAGTAAAATTTTACTAAAATACTATTGGTGCCGTTTGTATGTTTGGAATTAAAATTAGGTGTTGCCGGAGTGGTAACACTGCGCCGGAAAGGGTTAAACGGGACACTTGAAAAATCTACTGGTGAGTGAGAGAG
Organism: Maratus speculifer; assembly: GCA_964019185.1. Lineage (NCBI taxonomy): Eukaryota > Metazoa > Arthropoda > Arachnida > Araneae > Salticidae > Maratus > Maratus speculifer. The sequence continues at coordinate 404,094,614 of OZ025293.1, forward strand.
TTCAAAGGGTTAATATTAATAGAATTTAAAAACAACTGTGATAGCTGTTTAGCTATAGATTTAGAAAATAAAAAAAATATTTTAGGGGTAAAAATAATAGGGGGATACTGAGCCCACTAAAAAGAATCTGTAGAAAACCTGTAGGTAATTGCCCCAAAAATCTGTAGAAATTCTATAGGTATTTGGCCCATTCTGCAGGCATTTTTAAGATTATCTTAGAAAATTCTACAGATATTTCTAAAGTAAAACTAAATCTGTAAATTTTTTTCACATTTCTATAAAATTTCTGAAGAAAATGGAGATTTCTTCAGTTAATCCTAAGATTATTTTTAGTGCGGAGTAACAAGAAAAAAAAATATATAAAGAATTTAAAGAAAATGATATACATATTAATACATACTTATTAAGTTGAAGATTTTTCCGCTCATTTTTGAAGAACTTAATTTCTATGAAAGGAAAAGATAAAAGATTTAATTCGACACGCAGGTTGTCCGTTTGGAGTTATTTTATTCGAAATTCTGAAAGAAATTGTTTTGTGGTCTATAATCATTAAATGTCTGTCACTAGAGGATGAAAAATTACTATTCGGAATTTTCGGTATAAATTAGAACATAATATTTATAAAGAGAAATATTAATTTGAAGATTTTTCGAATCATTTTTGAAGGTTTTGACTTCCATCAAGGAAAATATAACATGATTTAATTCGACACGAAGGGTTGTCAGTTTGTGTTATTTTTTTCGAAATTCTGAAACAAATTATTTCATGGCTTGTCATAAAATGTCTGTAATTAGGTAATGAAAAATTACTATTCGGATTTTTCAGTATAAATTCATAATTTATTAATTAAAAAAATTGGCAAATCAATTTGACAGCATAAAAGAGAATTTATTTCTAACACCTTAAAAATGATGGCAAGTGTGAAGGGTGAAAGCAAATGGTTTTTTATGATGTTGAATTATTTTAATGAAAAAACCAGCATCGATCATAATTCAAAGATTTTTTTGTAACTAAAATTATTCATAATTAAGTATTTTTATATTTATAAATATCTTTTAATTAAAAAACACGCAGAAAAATTTCAAGAATTTACAGTATTTCATTAAAAACCAAAAAGGCTCTGTATTAAGAGATAAACTAAGGTTTTTGTAATATATACAATATAAATTTGAAAATGACTCATAAACCATTAATTTCTGAATGTATTGTTTAACTTAAATAAGCATCATCATTTATTTATCATCGTGTATAACCTCATTATTTTTAACAGCTGCTAAAAATATTTTTATAGCTTTATTTTAATGTTGAATTCTTGTAAAACTGTCCGAGAATATATATATAAATGAACCCATTTGATTGATGAACTTTCCTAATTAACTAATTATTTTGATATTTTGCAATTTTTCTGACGTATTAAACTAGGGATGCACAACCTGTGGCCCGCGGGCCAAACTGATACCACTAATTTTATGCAGAGTAATTTTCCATATAATAATGACAGAAACTTTGCTATGAAGTAAAGTAAACGTCACTTTTCAAATATTCTGGTGGCAAACGATTTTCTGGCAAAAAGGTTGTGCATCACTATATTAAACATATAATTCCGAAGATGTTATAAAAGTAAATATGGAAAAATAACGATCAATTAATTTTTAACTTCCACCACTTTTTCCGTAAGTTTAATTGAATACGTTTCCAAATGTCGCCCAGTTCGTTAGTTGTATCATCATCGCCAGGATCAAGCAAACCACAAGACTTATGTTATGTCTGTCATGTGGTGGTTATATAAGAGCAGGGAGTTAGCGTGCGAATTACTGACTCTGTCTTTCTAATACTTGCATTGATGCTGGAGATTTTGAAAAATGTTGCGGGCAGCTGATGCAAATCAGAGACCCATTTTAATTTTTTTTATGAAAATTAAACATTAATTAAGTAAAATAAAATTTGAATGTGGAGTATTAAAAATTTTATATCGAAAGTTTTACGCATTAATGTTTTATACGTATACAGAAAAAATAAAATAAAAAGTGACATGTTGCTAAATCATAACCACCAGTATAAAAGTAACACCCCTGGGAACCCTTAATGAAAATAACTCACCATACATCAGATTTCCAAGCTTTTTTGAATATGAAATTATTCATAAACCCGTATTTTTAAAATTAGAAAAAAGTTTTAATAAAAAAAAATACGCAGAAAAAATATCAAGAATGTACTGCATTTTATAAAAATAAAAATAAAAACATTTCATTATGACTATGTATTAATATACATAGTACTCAGTTTATCTTTGTATTACTATACATACATAGATAAACAGAGGTTTGTGTCACACTTACAATATAAATTTGAAAATCTCAAATAAACTATTAATTTCTGAATATATTATTTTAACATAAATAAGCATCATCATTTTTATTATCGTGTACAAACTCAGAGTTGCCAGTGGGCTGCTTTTTTAAAATTCATATTTCTTGTTTGACACCACTTTTTTGAAATGGAAATTACATTTTGTTTTCGCCTTAAATATCATGCCATTGAATAAGGCACATTTAATTATTTGTAAAAAAACGGTTCTGAATTTTAAAAAAAAAGTAGCCCATCTGGCAACAATGTACAAACTCATTATTTTTCTTGGCCGCTAAAAGATTTTATATAGTTATGTTTTAATGTTGTAGTTCTGTAAAACTGCGAAGGAATTTACATTTGAATGAGAGTTTTCGACTGAGAAATTTTCCTAATTAATTGTTTATTTATTTATTTTGTACTTTTTCTGACCTATTAAACATACACTTGCAAAGATGTTATAAAAGTAAATCGGGAAATATGACAATCAATTATTTTTAAACTTATACCTCTTTTTTATGAATGTAATTGAATACGTTTTTCTTAATTGTCACCTCGGGTTTTTGTTAGTTGAAGCTAAGTCTTGGATCATGTAAGCCACTAGACTTATTTTATGTAGGTCAAGTGGTAGTCATATAAGAACAAATCAGATTTCGTGTGTATTACTAGCACTATAATTGTAAGGATAGTTCCGATATTGGAACGCTAGCATAGTTGCAACATGGAACAGTTAAAAAAGAGAAAGTGACGTATCCTTATATCTGGAAGCGCCGAGAGCAACTCAGAATAACTGATACCACTTATGACTAACGCGAATTGAACCAGAAATGGATTCGAAAAGAATTTAAATATGTGCACCATGCAAAAAAAAAATGTTAAGTAGATTATTTAAAATGCTTTAAAAGAAATTCTTGTATACAACTTTTTATAAAACTTGAATGTAATTTGCGGCGCATCTGATCTTAATAAAGTAAAGCTTCAAATGTAATCGCTTTCTCATGGGAATAATTATTGCCGCGGAAAAATTTCACCAGCAAATTTATGGAGATTTTTTTTTCTTAATTAAAAGACTCATTGCAGTAAATTTTTGATCAAAATTAATGGTAAAAAATTTTATATATTTTTACTGGGTGAAGTTTACTTTGGCGGTATTAAATTTTCCATAATGCAGTGGTTGCACCGTCCCTAAAATTTTGACACTTTCCTACCACAATTTAAAAATGATAATATTTATTGTAGAATTTCATTGTAGATGTTAAAGGAATCTGAGATTTTTGATTTAAAATACTGGTAGAAAAGTGCGAAATTTTTAGGGACGCTCCGACCTCCGATATTGTAAAAGCGAAAACAACCTTCTGTGCGTGTCTGTGAAAAGATTGTAATGGTAGTCAAGCTGACATCTGTAAAAGAATATTTAAACCAGTATAGTCACAGAAATTTCCGACCAATAAGAAGTTTAAATAAGATGAAATTATCTACTGCCGTTTACTGGTCGACGATTTCACCGACGGTAATAAACAACTGTTGATCCGATAAAAGTATGCAGCTGTCATCCTGTGGCAAACTCGTCAGTCAGTTCATTTGCATCTGCTACAGAATCCACTATATGAAAAAAAAAAGAAATACAGAAATAAAAAACGAATTTTATAGCGGATTATTTGCGTTTGCACGACACCCTAAATTTAGACACCGGTTTATTCCGAAGGTTTATCTTGACTTATCCAATCGCAAAAAAAAAAAAAAAAAAAAAAATGCTGAAAGTACTAAAAAAATATTGATATTAAAATTCAAGGAACAGTAGAAATGCTGAAAAAAATTCGCCTACAATAGCAACCATTTTACAATCAGTGCTCAGATCTACAGTTCAGGAGGATAGGAGGATGTGTAATGTCTATTCATTGCAGCAATATCAATTACAATTATTAATTATTCTATTAATAATTGTAATTGAATTGTAACCTTAATTATAATTTTAATTAATAATTGTAATTGTAATTGATTAGTCTATCAACCCTTTGCGGTGCGGAGCACTATTATTTCTAAAGTGTTGAAATTAATGATTGACATCGGAATTTGGAAACAACTTTAGTTATAATTAAGAAAAAAAGCTTTAATACACTCATCTAATAAATATGAATTATTAAAAAAAAATTCTGGTGTCAATGTCGCCTACCGGAATTAAAATTAATTGGTTTCGTAGATATACCCCAGCCCATCAAGGGGTTCATTAGAAAATTACAACACTTGCAGTAACGTATTTAAATCCCGATAAAAGTCGGCTTTTCAAAATTTTCCGTATTCATTGACAGGTTTCGTATGCCTCAAGGAATTTCATGCATCTTTTCTCGAAATTTCATTAAACTCTCAAAAACTCCAGAATCCCTTGAGGTGTACGAATCCTGATTGAAATTAATAGTCATTATGTATTAACACTAGAACTGTCGTCAGCCGAGATTTTGATGGCTATCATATGAATGTATTTCGATTGAAACCAGAAATTTGATTATGAAATAAGTTTTAAAAAAAGCAAAGAAGTAAAACGTTAATCTTTTGAGGGGCAAACATTTGTATTCTGAAAATGCTGAAGTGATTGATCGATATTAGAATTTTTAAACGAATTTATTTCAAGATAAATTAAAGTTCTTTTTAATATAAATGCTAAAATTAAAATTAAAATTTCAGAATTCTGCTGTCAAAGTGGCATTTCGCAATAAAAATTAGGTGGGATATATTTTATCCCACAGCCCGTCAAGGGGTTAAATAATAAAGTTAAACTGTTTTAAATCAAAATTATGGAGTAAAATATTTTTATAAAACTTGACTCAAATTTCCGGTATTTTTAGTGGTAATATAGGGTTTGTAAGCAGTAAAGTATTGAGTAGATTTTAGGTGTTTAGTACCAGAACTTTCGTAAGATACTGGTAACTATATTTGAATGTACACCTTTTTTTTCAATAAACAACACGAATATTTCTTCATAATAATTCCGATTAAAATGTTTATAAGTCCTGAATAGGTACGAACCCTTAACCCCTTCGCGACGGGATCCCCTTTTATGAAAATTTTAGTGTATTGTCACCGGTTTTTTAAAACAGAAATTTCTACCTCATTGGATCGGGAAAATGTTCCGAAAAAAAAAAGGTAAATTTCAAAGAAAAATTTTACTGGTGGGCATAAACAAGGATTCTTAAGCCTTTCTGCGGCACGTCTATGTGTCGCTCGTGCCCACCCTAATAGCTTGCATTCACACATTAACGTCACAGTGACATCAAAGTGAGTCACTTTCGTCACCACATCTGTGACCAAAATGCCACCACTCAGGGACGTTACATTGTAACTGAGATGTGACTTTCTTAAAAATCTTTAGAAATTTATAAATATCCTCCAAAACATGTTATTTACTTTTAAAAACATGTTTCTGGCAATTTAAATGTGATCACTTTTGTCACAGTTTCGTCACAATGTTAAATGTCAAATTAGTCACAAATGACATATTTTTCACAAATTTGTCACATTGTGACCCCTTTGTGAAACGTCACAAACCCTCATAGCATGCATGGTCACAGTGACGTCACAATGACTTCACGGTGAGTCACTTTGGTCACATCACATCTGTGACCAAAATGCCACCAGTCAGTGACGTCACATAGTGACCGAGATGTGACTTTCTTAAAAATTTTTAGAAAATTACAAATATTCTTCAAAACATGTTATTTACTTTAAAAAACATGTTTCTAGGAATTTAAATATCGTCGCGTTTGTCACAGTTTCGTCACAATGTTAATGTCAAAGTAGTCACAAATGACACACTTTTCACAAATTGGTCACATTGTAACGTCACAAAGTGGCACAATGTGACGTCACGAAAATGCTCTAAAACGGCCATAACGACTTCACGTTTTAGTCACTGTGACTTCACATCGACGTCACGTGACGTCACATCGACAATCGATGGTCACAAAGTCACGATGTGACTTCACAACGACGTTGCAGTGACGTCACCATGTCTTACGGGAAAGAACTCTAAAACGGCCATAACGACTTCACATTTTAGTCACTGTGACTTCACATCGACGTCACTTTACGTCACATCGACAATCGATGGTCACAAAGTCACAATGTGACTTCACAACGACGTTGCAGTGACGCACCATGCTTTAAGAGCCCACAATAGTCACAGAAAAACTACTCAAAAAGACCCGGATGATCATGTAAAGTCTATGGGAGCGTTCTTTTCTAATATCTCGCTCAAATTTTAATATTTTTGCATGATTTTTTTGCACAAGATAGCTGAGGGCAATCCACAACCGGGCTAGTTTTTACATTTTCAATTTTTGTTTCAGATTTTCTTTAAAAAATTACTTTAACTTTCGAAACCGATTTAAACCGGTTCTGAAACTGAAACTATCGTAATATAAAAAGTATATAACCAAAATCGAAAAAGTAAAAACTAGCCCGGTTGTGGATTGCCCTCAGCTATCTTGTGCAAAAATATCATGCAAAAATATTAAAATTTGAGCGAGATATTAGAAAAGAACGCTCCCATAGACTTTACATGATCATCCGGGTCTTTTTGTGTACTTTTCCTGTGACTATTGTGGGCTCTTAAGGGCAAGGGGTTCCCGTAAGACATGGTGACGTCACTGCAACGTCGTTGTGAAGTCACATTGTGACTTTGAGACCATCGATTGTCGATGTGACGTCACGTGACGTCGATGTGAAGTCACAGTGACTAAAATGTGAAGTCGTTATCGTCGTTTTAGAGCTTTTTCGTGACGCCACATTGTGACCACTTTCTGACGTCACAATGTGACCAATTTGTGAAAACTGTGTCATTTGTGACTATTTTGACATTAACATTGTGACGAACTGTAAAAATTTTTTAGAAAGTCACATCTTAGTCAGAATGTGACGTCATTGAGGTGTGGCATTTTCGTCACAGATATGATGTGACTAAAGTAACTCACAGTGACGTCATTGTGACGTCACTGTGACCATGCATGCTATGAGGGTTAATAAAAAAATTAAAATAATTTGTAGACAATAATGTAATTGAATATTTTGTACATAACTTTGAAAAGTACCGCAATTTCCGGCTTATAATCCGCGGAACATAAATATACATACATACCTATATATATATATATATATATATATATACCCAGCATTCTTATTTATTGATTGAAGGAAAGCATTTACGGCTGTCCAATAAGTTATCATTAAAAAAAACTGGGTCGAAAAAATGATTGTCTGATCGTTGTAATTTAAGCTAATTTATAAATATTTTGTGTGCGTGGAGTTATTTCATTCGAAATTCTGAAAGAAATTATTTTGTGGTATGTAATTATTAAAAGTCTGCTACTAAAGCAGGAAAAATTAATATTTAGAATTTTCGGTATAAATTAGAACATAATATTCATGTATAGAAATATTAATTTGAAGATCTTTCGGTTCATTTTCAAAGGTTTTGATTTCTATGAAGGAAAATGACAACAGGGTTTAATTCGCCACGAAGGGTTATCAGATTTGTGTTATTTTATTCGAAAGTCTCACACAACTTTTTACGGCTTGTATTCATGTAATGTCTTTAATTAGGTAATAAAAAATTTCTACTCGGAGTTTTTGGCATAAAAAGGATTCGCACATTTCTACCACTAAATTTTAAGAATATTTTCGATGTGTTTCACTGCAGAAAAATATCGTAAAATCTGTGAATGAAGGTGGGGGTTGCGAATGTTGTGGTTTAAAAATTAAATGTAATTTTTCTCTTTTTTAATAGTGGTGCTAGAGTACTTGGAAATTCCAAGTAGTGTGCGATTCTTGTTAAATTTATAATTTATTAATTTAAAAAAAATGGCAAATCAGTTTGACAGCGTAAAAGATATCTTTCCAACACCCCAAAAGTGATGGGTGAAAGGAAATTGTGGTTTTTGATGATGTTGAATTTTTTAAATATAAAAACAAGCACCGATCATAATTCAAAGCTTTTTTGTATATATCTAAGTATTTTTATATTTTTAAATATGTTTTCATTAAAAAGCACGCTAAAAAAATTTCATGAATTTACAGTAATGCATAAAAAAAATTCAATATGACTATGTATTAACAGATAAACTAATGTTTTTGTCATATTTAAAATATAAATTTGAAAATCCCTCATAAAACATTCATTTCTGAAAGTATTGTTTTAACTTAAAGAGGCATCATCATTATATCATCGTGTATAACCTCATTATTTTTCACGGCTGCTAAAAATATTTTATATAGCGATATTTTAATGTTGGATTTCTGTAAAACTGTCCATGAATATATATGTGAATGAGTGATTTCGATTGAGGAACTTTTCTAATTAATTAATTATTTATTTATTTTGCAACTTTTCTGACCTATTAAACATATACTTCCCACATAGCATGCATGTTCACAGTGACGTCACAATGACGTCACTGTGAGTCACTTTGGTCACATCACATCTGTGACGAAAATGCCACCACTCAGTGACGTCACATTGTGACTAAGATGTGACTTTCTAAAAAAATTTTCACAGTTCGTCACCATGTTAATGTCAAAGTAGTCACAAATGACACACTTTTCACAAAGTGGTCACAATGTGACGTCACAAAAAAGCCCTAAAACGGCCATAACGACTTCACATTTTAGTCACTGTGACTTCACATCGACGTCACGTGACGTCACATCGACAATCGCTGGTCACAAAGTCACATTGTGACTTCACAACGACGTTGCAGTGACGTCACCATGTCCTACGGGTTGCGAAGATGTTATGAAAGTAAATCGGGAAAAGTAACAATCAATTAATTTTTAACTTCTACCACTTTTTACATAAATTTAATTGAATACGTACTTCTCAAATGTCGCCCAGTTAGTGACTACGGTGCTTTCAGACTGGATCAAGCAAACCACTAGATTATTATTATGGTCTCACGTGGTGTTTATTTCTGAGCAAAGCTGGTTCCGTGTTAATTACTGACGCTGTCATTCTAAGGTATGAATCGATACCGGAGTGCGATGTTGAAAAAGAAGTGTGTGTAGTTTACAATTCGCTTACAGGGACACACAAAATATTGCATAATTTACTGTCTATGGGAGGAGAAAATCGCTTTGGATGCATTTTATAAATCATACAATATTTCAAACATCGTGAGATTCATAAAAATCACAATAGTTGACTATAACATTGTTCCATTGGAGAGGTAACAAGTAGCATTCACGAAGGTTTATGAGTTTTGCGTTATTTTATTCGAAATTTTATCAAACAAATTATTTCATGGCTTGTATTCATGGAATGTCTGTAATTAGGCAATGAGAAATTACTATTCGGAATTTTCGGTACAAATACATAATTTATTAATTTTAGAAAATGGCAAATCAGTTTGACATAGTAAAAGATAATTTCTTTCCAACAGTTCAAAACTAATGGTAAGTGCAAACGGTGAAAGCCAAATGTTGTTTTCAACAATGATGAATTCTTTTAATGAAAAAACCAGCATCGATAATAATTCAAAGCTTTTTTGCGTATAAACATATTCATATTTAAGTATTTTCATAATTATAAACATGTTTCAATTAAAAAACACTCAGAAACATTTCAAGAGATTACTGTTTGTCTTAAAAAATAAAGACACTTAAATATGACTATGCATTAGGAGATAAACAAAGGTTTTTTATCACATTTATAATATAAATATGAAAATTACCCATAAAAAATTAATTTCTGAAAATGTAGTTCTAATTTAAAGACGCATCATCATTTTTATCATCATGTTCAACATCATTGTTTTTGACGGGTGCTAAAATATTTTATATAGCGATATCTTATTGTTGCATTTCTGTAAAACTGTCACCGAATATACAATTGAATGAGTGTATTCGATTGAGGAACTTTCCTAATTAATTATTCAGTTACATATTTTGCACTTTTTCTGACCTATTAAGAATATACTTGCGAAAATGTGTAAAATTATATCGGGAAAAATAACAATCAATCAATTTTAAACTTACACCACTTTTTACATGAATTTCATTGAATATATAGAATACATATTCCTCATATGTGGCCGAAGTTGGTGTGACGCAGTCAGTATCAGTGCAATCAAGAAAAATATTGTCCTTGTGCTATGTTGGTGATCTTATTCCCTGGTTCAAGTTAAACTGCTTATAAAAATAAATTATTGTGTAAAATGATTTTTTCTTTATAAAACTTGACTCATATTGCGGGTATTTTTAGTGTTAACCCCTTGTGGTCTGATGGTAGAATTTCCTACTACATAATTTATATTCCGAAATGTCACAATTTCAAAAAAAAATTCGACCAAAATTATTTGAAATGTGCTTAAGAGCCCACAATAGTCACAGAAAAAGTACGCAAAAAGACCCGGATGATTATGTAAAGTCTATGGGAGCATTCTTTTCTAATATCTCGCTCAAATTTTAATGTTTTTACATGCTTTTTTTTGCATAGGCTAGCTTAGGACGATCTACAACCGAGCTAGTTTTTACTTTTTCGATTTTGCTCATATATGTTTTATATTATGATAGTTTCAATTTCAGAACCGGTTTAAACCGTTTTTGAAAGTTAAAATATTTTGAAAAAAAAAATCTGAAACCAAAATCGAAAAAGTAAAAACTAGCCCGGTTGTAGATCGTCCTGAGCTAGCCTATGAAAAAAAAAATCATGTAAAAACTTTAAAATTTGAGCGAGATATTAGAAAAGCACGCTCCCATAGACTTAACATAATCATCCGGGTCTTTTTGCGTACTTTTTCTGTGACTATTGTGGGCTCTTAATGTATTTTTTCGTATTTATCGTTAACCGGTGTTTTTCTTTGCAAAATACCGTAATTTCGGGTGTATAAGCCGCGGATCAAACAATTCTTTTCGGACCCAGAAATCTTATTTAGTGATTGAAGACAAATATTTACAGCGATCTAAGTAGTTACACATATTTCTTAAAAAATTCCGGGTCCAAAAAGGATTGCTTGACCCGCGGCTTATACACCCGAAATTACGGTACTGGTGCTAATTTTGAAGAGATTTACATCCCAGAGCTCAAAGGGTTAATACAGGGTATTTAAGCATTAAAGAATTCCGGAGAATTTACGTGTCTATAACTTTCCTAAAATACTGGTCACTAAATTTGAACGTAGAACTTTTTTTAAATAAAGAAAATGAATATTTCTTCAAAATAATTTTGAAAAAGTGCTTATAAGTTCTGAAAACGAAACATTTGTGTAATAAAACAATAAAAATAATTTGTAAATAACAATGTAATTAAATATTTTTCACAATTCTTTGAAAAGTTTAACAATAATTCTTAAACCCCAAAATCTTAGTTAGCAATTAACGAAAATACTTATTACTATCTAATAAGTGACATTTATTTAAAAAAAAATTCTGGGTCGAAAAAAGACTGTTTAATCTACGGATTATACGCCGGAAACTAAGGTAAATTATAAATATTTTCTGTGCGCATGTGTGTATATCACATACTATTCAGTCGCGGGAAACAGAAACGAACAGAATCATGCATTTTTAAAAATCCACATTGTCACTAAGAGATGAAAAAGATAGTACTAACTAGGTCTTACGTTTCCTTTCCATGTATGATTTCAGTTTTTCGTTAGAGATCGATACACAATACAAATCGGACAAGTTTTTTTCTTTTTTATAATGGTAATATTTACTTTGACAATTTTTTGCTGTTCCTTGTATAAAAATTGCGCAAAAAAGTTTCTCGTTTCTGCACGTCTTAACCCTTTGTACTCGAGATGTGATTCTCACTGCCACTTGCGCCCCGCTTATGTGAGGGACAATTGTCAGTGATCTAAATGCTCTGGACACCACTATTTTAATGTCATTTTCTTCGCCTTATCAGTTGCCAAATAATCTGTGATAAAAGATATCGAAATAAACTGTAAGACATTAGTGGTGTTGAAAGCATTTGAATTCCCCATATTTGTGTGTGTGTTATTTATGACGGCCGATTATCTGCACGAAGAATTTGGGACCTTGTGGGGAGTGCCCTCCGTCGGGGTCTTTCTAAGGAAACCTAACTCGTATTTGCGCAAGTTGATACAAGTTTCGAAGAAAACCCAGATAATCTCGAAGCGCTTAGGCCGACGGGCGGGATAAAGTGCGATCCCAGAACTTTTTGTCTACCAGCTTCGAGAACACAACCTTTCAGCCACTGCTGGGGCCATTTCGCGTCCCTATTTATGAGGGACATCTGACAACAGTAGTGGCTACTGAGAGTCCCCTCAGGAGTGCAAAGAATTAGTATTTACACTAAAACTAACGGAAATAAGATTCAAGTTTTATAGGAAAATATTTCAGATCAGAATTTTGATTTTAAGCAGTTTATCATTAGTATTTAGAGTATTTCTTCTTTGTTTCATTATATCGTATTTCAGAATAAGATTTCTATTTTGAATCGAAACGTATTCATATGGTGGCTATCAAAATGATGGCCCTCGATAGTTCTAGTATTAACACATTCGCTGCCGATCACGTGCCAGTGCGTGATATGGCGCCAACGTTAAGGGGCCACTCACGCGCAGCGCGTGATGTGGGGGAATGTCCAATAGCCAGTCACGTGCTGGCGCGGGAAAATCTTTCACTGATTCTTTGTTATAAAGAGTATATCGGCTTCTGGGAAAAACCCACTTTTACAGTTCGGCATTAATTATCATCACATCTTCACGTAAGTGGCAGCGAACTTATTAAATCAAATGTGTTAACTGTTTATCAATAAAATAAGAGAAATAAGATTAATATTTTAGCGGTGATTAAAAGAGAGTGCTCTGAATTAGTAAAATGAAAAAATATAGATATTTTAAACAAAATAATCTGAATTTATGTACCGGAATTTCACGCATAAACGCCGCACCTTTGATAATTCGATTCCAAACCAGATTTAATTTTTTAAAACATATTCCTTTCTTGTGCTTAGCACACATTTGATTTCTTTTTTTCAATAACCTCCTGGTTCGTAAAAGACTTTACTAAGCCGCTGCGTATAGGCGGGAAATTACGGTAAATATTAATTTGAAGATTTTTGTGTTCATTTTCGAAGATTTTACCTTCTACGAGGGAAAACGCTAACAGGATTTAATTCGACACTTAGGGTTGTCAGTTTGGTGTTATTTTATTCGAATTTCCGAAAGAGTTTTTTTATGGTCTGTAATCATGAAAAGTTAGTGCTATAATGGAAAGTCCGAACAGTAATCATGAAAAATTACTGTTCGGAATTTACAGAACAAATTAAAAAATGATATAAATTTACATAAATGTTAACAGCTTCCCTCCTTTGTCCGTACGTCATATGGCAACGTGTTTTTGCATCATAATTTGCCTATCAGACGTACGGGCATCCATATTCCAATCATAATTTATTAGTCTCACCAGTAAATTTTTATTCTAAATTATGCATTGTGTAATTCGAGCATTTTTTTTTTTTGTTTTATTTAGGCTAATTTTCTGTCTTGAAAAATTGGTGAGAAAATATTAAAAATTCCGTAAAATCATGAAAGTTATTTTTTTCAAAAATAATGAGCAAATATCCGGTTAATTTGAAGATTTTTCTATTCATTTTCGAAGGTTTTATTTTTTATTAAGAAAAGCGATAATAGGATTTAATTCGATACGCAGTTTGATGATATTTTATGTGAAAATCCGGAATAGATTATTTTATGGTTTTTATTTATAAAATGTCTATCATGCAAATGATCATGAAAAATTACAATTCAGAATTTTTGATATAAATTATATAATACTAAAATTTATATAAATATTAATTTGAACATTTTCCAGCTCATTTTCGAAGGTTTAAATTTTTATGAAAGGAAACGATAACAGGATTATTTCGACACACAGGGTTGTCAGTTTGGTGTTCTTTTATTCGGAATTCGGAAAGAAAGTATTTTGTCTTATAATTTTGGAGTGTCTGTCATTAGATCATGAAAAATATTTATTCGGAATTTTTAATTTTTTAATTTAAAAAACGGCAAATCTGACGGTTAAAGGAGAATTTCTTTTCAACACCTCAAAAGTAATGGTAAGAATGATTGGTGAAAGCAAATTGTTGTTTTCGATGATGTTTATATCTATTAATGAAAAAAAAAACATACATCATAATTCAAAGCTTTTTTGTATATAAAAATATTCATAACTGTGTACTGTTATATGTATAAATATATTTTAATATAATAGTATTTCATAAAAAAAATCAATATGGCTATGTATTAAGAGATAAACTAAGGCTTTTGTCACATTTACAATATAAATTTGAAAATCACTCATAAACCATTGATTTCTAAATATAATGTTTTAACTTACAGACACATCATATTTATCATCATGTTCAACCTGAATATTTTTCACGGGTGCTAAAATATTATATATAGTGATAGCTTCATGTTGCATTTGTGTAAAACTGTCAATGAATATGCAATTGAAAGAGTGTATTCGATTGAGGAACATTCCTAATTAATTATTTAGTTATATATTTGCACTTTATCTCACCTATTAAACACACATTTGCGAAAATGTTATAAAAGTGTTTTGGGAAAAATAACAATCAATTAATTTTATACTTACACCACTTTTTACATGAATTTCATTGAATACATATTTCTCAAATGTCGGCGAATTTGTTGTGCTTCACCGATATTTGGGCAATCAAGAAAGACCCTGACCATGTGCTGTGATGGTCGTGTTGTTTTCTTGTTCAAGTTAAACTCACTTTAAATCGAAGTTATAATGTATAATCAGTGTTCGCACACTCATTATATTTTGTAAGGACTCTGGTACCACTATTAAAGGTAAGAAAATTTATATTTAATTTTTAAGAAACAGAATTCGAAACCACCAGCTTGATTTGCAATTTTAGCACTATTTTTCAGCCGTAAAGTACATTGAAAATTCTGTAAAAATTTAATGGTAGAGCTGTGCGAACCCTGATAATACTTTCTTATAAAACGTGACTTAAATTCCCTGAGCTTTTGGTGTTAATATAAGGTTTGTAATCATTAAATAATTCCGTAGAATGTACGTGTCTTGAACTTTCGTAAAATGCTGGCCACCAAATTTGAACGTAGAATTTTTTTTTCAATAAAGAATATGAATATTTCTTCATAATAATTCTGGTTAAGATGCTTAAAAGTCCTGAAAACGTAAGATCTCTGTAATAAAACAATTAAAATAATTTGTAAATAACAATGTAATTGAATATTTTGCACAATTCTTGGAAAAGTCAAACAATTCTTTTTTTACTCTGAAATCTTATTTAGTAATTAACGAAAACTACTTACGGCTATGTAACAAGTTACCTTTCTTTTAAAAAGATTTCTGGGTCAAAAAATGATTGTTTAATCCGCGGATTATACGCCGAAAATTAAGGTAAGTTATAAATCTATCGTGTGCGCAAGCGTGTGTACCACATAATATTTAGTCGCGGGAAACAAAAACATACCGAACCATGCTTTTTTTAAAATCCACATTGTCCCTAAGAGATGAAAAAGAAGGACTTACGTTACCTCTTCAAATATGATTTTAGTTTTTCATTAGAGAACGTATACACAATACAAATCGGACAAGCTTTTTCTTCTTTTTTATAATATATTATGATACTCACTTTTGAAATTTTTTTTCACTTTCTTGTATAAAACTCGCACAAATATTTGTGTGGTTTATACACGTCTTAACCCTTTGTACTCGTGAGGTGATTCTCAATGACCACTGGTATCCCCGCGTTAATGGATGATCCAAATGCTCTGGACAACACTATTTTAAAGTAACTTTCTTCACTTTATTTATTGTAAAATAATCTTTTATAGAAGAAAGTAAAATAAACTTTATGACATTACTGGTGGCGAAAGCATTTAGCCTCTTTGGGTTTATTTATGACGGCCAATTTTCTGCAAGTGGGATATGGGCCTTTCGAAAGAGTGCCCTCCGTGGCGGGTCTTCGTAAGAGAACCGAATTCGGATATAAGCAAGGTTACCAAAGTTTCGAAGAAAATCCCGATACACTCCGAACGGTTAGGACGACCGGCGCGATAAATTTCGAACCCAGAACGTCCTGTCTACCAGCTTCGTGAGCATTCACCTTTCAGCCACTGGTAGGGCTATTTGGCATCCCCATTTATGAGCGAAAGCTGACAACAATAGTGATGAGTTAGTCACCTCTTGAATGCAAAGACTTAGTATTTACACTAAAACTAACGGAAATAAGGTTAAAGTTTTATAAGAAAATATTTGAGATCAGAATTTTTATTTAAAACAGTTTAACATTATTACTTAACGTTTTTCCACTTTGAATCTTTTTATCTCATTTTATAATCAAATTTCAGGTTTGAACCGAATCATATTCATATAGTATTCATCAAAGGGATGGACCTTGATAGTTCTAGTGTTAAAACTAATATGTTAACTGTTTGTGTATAAAAAAAGAAAAATAAAATTAATATTTTAGCGGTAATTAAAAAAGGGTGGACTGAATAAGTCAAATGAAAAAATAGATATATTTTAAACAAAATAATATAAAGGGCATAGCCGGTTAAGCATTGGAAACATGCCTTTCAATTAAATTTCTTGATTTTTTTCCCAGGTGTATCTGCGTATCTGACAATGTATTTCCCCTATTATCAGCTTATAAATATTAATATTTTAAGAGATAAAAATGTTTATTAGATTTTTTAAAAACCTCATTTTCTCAAAAACTACTGCACCGAATCACATGTGATTTATTGAGTTTATATAGACATTAAAGATGCATAACTGGTAAGTTTTGTATAAATTTCTGATTGTAAAATGTGTGTGAAAAACCGATTAAACGTTTTTGAACGATAAAAATCATACTTTATTGTTGTCGGAAAATTACCATTTTCTAGTAAAAAAATTCATCATATGTGCCCATATATTATATATAAAAGCTGTAAGTTTGTGTTGGGTACTACATATAAATATTTACAAAAGTATGTATAAAATAATTTAAAATTCATTTAAAGGCGTTACTTAGGGGGGAGCTACGCAACTTTGAAATCCGAAGAATCTTTGGAACAATGTCAAAAAATGTGTCAACTGATGTATTTTAGATTTCATTAATAGTGTAGGTCATAATTTTCAACTCAGTCCATATTTTTTCGATATCGGAAACTGATGGTTTCTATCGAAGACAATATTCTGAAAAATATTTTCAATTGGAAAACAACAACACTCTTCGATATCTAAATGTTACGACAGTTACTACAATGATTTTTATTCGAACATTCTCACCACATTTAATGAAGGGTAATATGAGTAAGTAGTACAGTTTATTTTTCTTAGCAAAGTAAATCAAATATGAATATTGCATAGTTGAATTGGGAGCATAAAGCACTTTCTTATATCTGAGATATCATCAGGATTGGATGGTAACAGACAAGTTTTAATAAAGAGATATGCTAATAATTTGTTTTTCTAATAACAGATTTCTAAAGCTATGTAATCCGAAGATAATTATTACCGAAGAGTTCACAATGTGAGTTAAAAGAAAAAAAAGAAAGCTGACATCACTGGATGATATTTTGTATTAAAAAATATATTTCTACAATTTTGAACCGCTTTATGTTTGATGAGATAAAAATGCTTTTTAAATAAATATAGTGCAAAAAAGCAGTAGAAAAATTAACAGAAGATAAAATATTGTAAAGACACAGCTAATTTTATGCGAATACATTATAATCGTATATGTAAATACATAGTCGGTTTCAGTGCTTTAGGCCTCAATGTCAAGACCAGTGACTTTTATGAGGAAAAAAAACAGCTGACACTTGATATATATTACATTATTTTAAACATAAAAATTAATTTTTTTTCTGTAACCACGAGTTTTTTAAAGAAACTTCCTTAACAATCACATTTCGAATTATCATTCTTGGATACATCATAAGAAATAGAAATCATTCACTACATTAAATTTCTTTCTGATCGCGGCGGTTAACCATTACTTAGACATAAACATTTAACATGAGGGTAATCAGGGCCTATCGCTCGGTTAAAAAGCTTGAAACTACTAACTATAATTTCTCTTTATAAAAACTGATGAAAGCCATTTTCATTTAAATTGGCTGTGATCACTGTTGTTACATTTCGATATCGAAGAATGTAGTTAGTTTCTATGACAAAAATATTCTTCCTTGTTTTTGCATGTGACACCAAAAAAAATTTTGTTATCGAAACAGAATCGTCAGAGTCGAGAATGATGCTCATGCGTTTATTAAAATTTAAAATACACCAATTCTGTAAGTATACATTCCAAAGATTCTTCAGATTTCAAAGTTGCGTAGCTCCGCCCAAAGTAACGCCTTTAATTGAATTTTAATTAATTTTATACATACTTTTGTAAATATTTATATGTAGTACCCAACGCAAACTTACAACTTTTACATATAATATATGTGCACATTTGAGGATTTTTATACTAAAAAATGGTAATTTTCCTACATCTATAAGATATGATTTTTATCTTTCAAAAAATTTTAATCGCTTTTTCACACACTTTTTATAATCAGAAAATTATGCAAAACCTACCAGTTATGCTTTAATGTCTATATATACTCAATAAATCACATGTAATTCGGTACAGTAGTTTTTGAGAAAATGATGTTTTTAAAAAATCAAAAAAACATTTTTATCTCGTAAAATATCAATATTTATAAGCTAATAATAGGGGAAATAGATTGCCAGATATGTAGATACACCTGGAAAAAAAATCAAGAAATTTGATTGAAAGGCATGTTTTCAATGCTTATCCGGCTATGCCCTTTAGATAATTTTTTTGCTCGTTTCCGAAGATTTTACAGGATATAATTCCCAGTATTGTAAACTAATTTTCTTCATCTTATCTATTGCCGAATAATCAATGATAAAACATGGCGAAAGAAATTGTAAGACATTAGTGGTGTCCAAAGCATTTGGTACCCCCGTGTGTTGTTTATGATGGCCCATTATCTGTACGAAGGAAATGGGCCATTCGGGAGAGCGCCTTTAGTGGGGGGAGGGGTCTTTCTGAGGGAATCTGACCCTTATTTACGCAAAGTTACTCAAAGTTCGAAGAAAACCACAGAAAACTCTGAACGGTTAGACCGACTGGCGTGATTGGGTTCCAACCTAGCACCTCCCGTCTACCAGCTTCGTGAACTTATGCTCTCAGAGACTGGTGGGCAGTGTGACCGTTTTTTCAAACTAAAAGCAAGTTAGATTTGGACTGACAACAAGCTAAAAATAAATTCGATGGTCCTGCCATCTATCGATGGTCAGTATACCAATAAACTGACAACTATCTTTTAGCCTGAGTTTTTAGCTTGATTTAGCTCATTGTAAGTCCTACAACAGTCCAGATTTTTTACACCAATCCAAAAACGGACACACTGCTGGTGGGGTCATTTTGCGTCCCTGAACACCTAGACGCCTGTCTTGATGTCTAATTTGGCGTCATGGCGCCCCTTTGGCGTTCCTTTACGACACCTGACAATACTAGTGGTGAAAGAGTGTCTCCTCTTGCATGTTAAGGGTTAGTATCAACACTAAAACTGCCGGAAATATGAGTCAAGTTTTATAAAAGTATTTCACATTTTAATTTGAAACAGTTTAACATTATTATTTATCGTTTCTCTTCTTTTTATCTTTTAATCTTATTTCATAATCATATTTCTGGTTTCAGCGGAAACATATTCATATAGTAGCCGTCAAAATGACGACCCTGGATAGTTCTAGTTTTCAAAGTATTTAAAAACAAATGTGTTAGCTGTGTATCAATAAGTTCAGAAAAATAAAGTTAATATTTTAGACGTAAGACTATATGTGGGTACATTGAATTAGTAACAGGGAAAAAATATAAATAAGTTAAATAAAAATATAAATTTATATAAGTGTTAATTTTCAAGATTTTTTGCTCATTTTCGAAGATTTATGGTCTACGAAGGTAAAAGATAACAGGATTTAATTCGACACGTAAGTTTATCTGTTTGGTATTATTTTATTCAGAATTCTGAAAAAAAATTAAGGTCATGAAAAGCCCGAACTGTAGTGGAAATTCCGAACAGTAATCACGAAACATTACTGTTCCGAATACCCGGTATAAATAAGAAAGTAATACTATAAATTTATATAAATACTAACCGCTTCCCTGACTTGTCCGTACGTCATACAGGCAACGTGTTTTTGCATCATAATTTGCCCATGCCACGTACGGGTATCCATATTCCAATTATGAATTATTATTGTCACTAGTAAATTTTTATAATAAATTTTGCATTCGAGCATTTTTCTGATTCGATTAAGCAAATATTTCTGATTTGAAAAACTGGTGATAAAAGACCAATCTGTTACCAATCTATTATTTGCAAAAATGTTGATGAGTTAAGCAATTACTTTGAAGATTTCTTCTATTCATTTTTCGAAGGTTTTATTTTCTATGAAGAAAACTGAAACAGGATTTAGTTCGACACGCAGTGTTATCAGTTTGAGTTACTTTATTTGAAAATCCGAAAGCCATTATTGAATGGTGTGCAGTGTTTCCCCCAGGACCAGGGCGCACAGGCCTTCGACCAGTAAATTTTTGATCTTCCACCAGTAGATTTTTGAAAAGAAAAGTTCCCCTTATTTCTGGCATTAATTCTATATCTTTAAGAATTTAAATACGAAAAAACCTTCTGCTAACATTTACCGGTGGACGTTTCCCCGAAGGCCTGTGCGCCCTTCTCCTGGGGGAAACACTGATGGTGTGTATTTATGAAATTTCTATCATTAGAACATGAAAAATTACTGCTCGGAATTTTATGAAAGAAAATATTTTGTGGTTTATAATCGTGGACTCATTAGATCGTGAAATATTACTATTCAGAATTTTCGGTATAAATTCATAATTTATGAATTAAAGAAAATAGCAAATATTTTTGACAGCGTGATTGAGAATTTTTTTCAACACTTCAAAAGTAATGGTAAGAATGATGGGTGAATGCAAATTGTTGTTTTCGACGATGTTGATATCTTTTAAGCCTTAACCCTTAAATGCATAGGATAGAACGCGTTCCAAAAAATGCGCAATTAAAAGAATCAGAATTCATACCAGAAAAATCTAAATAGTAAATTTTTCTTTATTTAATTACGAATGGTCTGTCATTAAGTAAAGTGAAAATTGCTCTTTTAAATTTCTGGTGAGAATACGAAATATGTGAATACCCCCCCCCCCCCCAATAAATCGGGAACACTAATGGTATCGAAAATGATACAATATGCATTTAAGGGTTAAATGCATAGGATAGAACGCGTTCCAAAAATGCGCAATTCAAAGAATCAGAATTCATACCTGATAAATCTAAATAGTAAATTTTTCTTTATTTAATTACGAATGGTCTGTCATTAAGTAAAGTGAAAATTGCTCTTTTAAATTTCTGGTGAGAATACGAAATATGTGAATAAAACCCCCCAATAAATCGGGAACACTTATGGTATCGAAAATGATACAATAGGCACTTAAGGTTTAACCCTTTCCGGCGTAGTGTGCCCGGTCTGGACACACCTAATTTTAATTTCAAACTTGCAATTCACACCAATAATATTTTAATAAAATCTTGCTTTTACAATTAAAGCATAAATTAAGGAGTTTTTTGATTTTTTAAAATGTCGTTTGTAAATTCCGGTGTCATTCGATAATTTCTCATTTTACTAACAGAATTTGTCCTCTCCGGAAATGGTTAATGAAAAAAACTGCCATACATCATATTTCAGAGCTTTTTTATACTTGCAATTAATCACAACTAACTATTTTATATAATTATAAATATATTTTAATTAAAAAGCACACAGATAAAATTCAAAAATTTAATGTGTTTCATAAAAAAATCATTTCAATGTGACTATATATTAAGAGATAAACTAAGGTTTTTTTTATCTCATTTAGAAAATGAGATTGAAATTCTCTCATAAACTATTAATTTTTGAATATATTGTTTTAACTTAAAGACATATCGTTATTTTTATCATCGTGTACAATGTAATTATTTTTCACGGCCGCTAAATATTTATACACAGCAATATTTTAATGTTGCATTTCTGTAAAACTGTCAATGAATTTACATATGAATGAGAGTTTTCGATTGAGGAACTTTCCTAATTAATAATTCAATTATAAATTTTGCACTTTTTTCCGACCTATTAAAAACATACTTGCGAAGGTTTTACAAAGGTAAATTGGGAAAAATTACAATCAATTAATTTTAAACTTCCACCACATTCTACATAAATTTAATTGAATACATACCTCCTAAATATCGCTTAGTTATTTACCGTCACTTACTATCCTCTGGATCAAGAAAGCCACTACACTGGTGTTGACAACGTGGTGGTTATTTAACCCGCGCCACGAAATTAATTTCGCCACGAAACAACAAAATTTTAATTCCGATACGCAACACTGACACCGGTATTCTTATCTAAAAATGTCCCTTTTATTATGCATGTGAAAAATCACGTTTTCTTATTTAGAAATATATTTGTTCTTAATTACCGGTGTCATTCATTTATTTCGACATCTTAGCAATAAAAATGCTTTGATCGTTAAAGGGTTAAAGGCAAAATTGGTGTCATCCGAAATATTCACGCTGTCATCATAAAATTCCAAATTGGAAACCAAGCATAGTTGCAACATGCAACTATTAACTCTTTCTGGCACGGGCAAAATCTGTTAGTAAAATGAGAAATTATCGACCGACACCGGAATTCACAAACGATTTTTTTAGAAATTTTGAAACTCCTAATTTAAGCCTTTATTGTAAAAGCAAAATTTTATTAATTCAATCTTGCACACACACACACACACACACATATATATATATGTATATAAGTGTTACAAAGCAACAGTAGCAGGTTGTTTGTAAGTTTTATTTAATATTTTTCATTTCTAAATAAATCGTTTTTTGTAAAACATTTATTTTACTTACTGAAAGTGTTAAAAATTATTAAATATCAAGATGGTTAGGCTTGTTTTTCTATTATAACAAAATGTTTCATAGATTGATATTTAACAGCCTGGTAAGTATTTTTTTGTCATGTTATATCATTTTAAAAGCTAAAAACAGGATATTAACTATTCATTATTTACATTTAAATATTTTTTTTCCAATTAAAATGTCACACAATATACATCATTTTTTGAATGAATATATAAAATAACATCAAATTCCATGTATGTGAATTTCAAAAAGTTTCATGCGAAAGTTATTTTTTTATTAATTTTTAAAGAATTTTTGACAAGCGTTAGGCTTAACTGCGCGAAATCCTCCGGCCCAGAAGGTGAAATCGAATTTCCCCGCTCCGTCCTCAGATGCGCACTTCAAAATGCGCGCGCCGTCACGAACGGGTTAATATATTATTAGTGCCGGAGTTAAAATCAGGTATTCCAGACCGGGCACAGTGTGCTGGAAAGGGTTAACACTACAACACCCAGAAATTAAACTCAATTTTGATAATAATGTTTCTCAGTAGTATTTTTATTCAAAAATATTTAATTGATTTATTTACAGTAAATCTGCGTGGAATAAATTAAAATTGTTTCAAGAAAAATTTTCTATTTCGAATAGAAATTTTATCATACGGTTGGATTTGAATCGACTGCCTTCGGGCATTCCAGTGTTAAGACACCACATCCCTAATTGCATGCATGGTCACAGTGACGTCACTGTGAGTCACTTTGGTCACATCACATCTGTGACCAAAATGCCACCACTCAGTGACGTCACATTCTGACTGAGATGTGACTTTCTTAAAAATCTTTAAAAAATTATAAATATCCTTCAAAACATGTTATTAACCGTAATTTCGGGTGTATAAGCCGCGGATCAAACAATTCTTTTTGGACCCAGAAATCTTATTTAGTGATTGAAGACAAATATTTACGGCGATCTGACTAGTTATATTTGTTTTATAAAACATTCTGGGTCGAAAAAGAATTGTTTGAGCTGCGGCTTATACACCCGAAATTACGGTACTTTAAAAAACATGTTTATGGCAATTTAAATATCGTTGCTTTTGTCACAGTTTCGTCACAATGTTAAAGTCAAATTAGTCACAAATGACACATTTTTCACAAATTTGTCACATTGTGACCACTTTGTGAAACGTCACAAAAGAGCTCTAAAACGGCCATATCGACTTCACATTTTAGTCACTATGACTTCACATCGACAATCGATGATCACAAAGTCACAATGTGACTTCACAAAGACGTTGCAGTGACGTCACCATGCTTTACGGGTTAATTCATCAGCGACACAAAATGCTTTTCTAATTATACGAATTTTATCTGATAAAAAAATATTTTAGGCCTAGAACTTACAATTATCTTTTATAATGATTTTTGTAAATGATCATTTGTTCTACTAGAAATTTCTCAAAGGTATTCAAATCACTTCTGCATTTTCAAACTACAATTTTTATTATTACAATTAAATCTGCACTTTATAATGTGCGTGAAGGTCACACAACTGTTTATTCGAATTTCAAATTTTTGTTTTAGAGGAATGTTTTTTTTAAGTTACTTTATAAGATGCTTTATTCTGCAGAAAATTAATATGAAAATAATTAGTGATTGACAAATAAAAAACTTTTCATCCTCTATAAGCCCCCTTTTTTATTAAGAAGATACTATGTATTTTTGCATGTGATACAAACTTTATTTTTAAATTTTTTTCTTTATTATTAGCATTAAATCTATCATTTTTACTCTCTAAAAACAATATTTTATCTAATGAACTCTAATTGTGAATATTATTATTTATAAAAAACAGTTTTACAATTTAACTTGAATTGTTTTGAAACTAGTAAAAATAAAAGGTAAAAATACATTAAAAAATTCTTTAAATAAAAAAAAAATTAATTAAAGACACATTCATAAAACTATTGCGTATTTAAGTTCCTAAAATATTGTATAGAAAAAGAAAAAAGAAAACGGCCATGCGCGTGGAAAGTTAAAATCGTCTGCAAACGAAAGAATCACGTAGTAAGAAACTTATTCCGTGGTTTTTTACTCCGTGGAAAGAATAAATAAACGTAAACAGAAATATTTTAAATTGATGATAGACGCAAGAAGTTAGTTGGATGGAATTTATGGCAGTTGTGGGTAGTTTCGTATCGATACGGATTTGACAATTTAAACAAGAATGTCTACTAGAGCTCTTCCGTGCGGCAAAATATAAGTCCGAGATAATTAATGGGTCTTTGACTGTGAAAATGATTTGGTCTTTGCCACTTTAATTATTATCGGATTTAGTTTGTGCGGCAAAAAGAATAACTAGAATGAATGACTTCGATGGAAAAAAAGGTATGAAAAAATATTTTTCATTGTTGCTTTTTAATTATTATTGTTCTTCGAACAATTTTAATTAACTACTCAAAAACATGCTATAAAACATTAATTCTCCATTAACTTTATAAAGTCTAATACATTCATTATTTATTTTGTTGACGTAGAAAACTTGATTATTAATAATTTGGATTAGGTTGTTAAAGGTAGTGATTTTAACTGCATTTTAATCTGTGTTGTTTCCTTATTTAAAATATCTGGTTAAAATAATATGTTTAAATAAACATAAAATCTTATATTTTTTAATAGAGAAGCTTTTAATAGAATAAAATTATTTGCAAACATCTTTTTTTAATTTTTGTATTAAGTAATCTTCTGAAACATTACATAATTTTATTTAAAAAATTACATATATTCAGATAAGGAATTTATAAGAGAACGAGAAAAACAATTAAAAGAAATCGTAGATGTTTCATATTAAAAAAATAATTATTGTTTAATGTGTTTTTTAAACTGTGCAATGTTATAAAATTTCTAAATGGATAGTGGGTGAAAACATTTCAGTTGTAAATATTCTTATTGGAATGTTTTCAGAAAGAACTAGAAGTCTGAATGAAAATTTGGAAATTACGCAATCAATAAGAATTTAAACATGATTGTATTTAAAACAAATAACGCAAATACTTAAACGGTATGAAGCTAGAAAGTAATAACTGTATTTTATTATTTATTATTCATTCTAGACACTTTTATTATTTCCTTCCCTGAATGATTTTACAGAGGTAAATTTCACAATATCCATTATATGTAGTATTAGTATACATCGTGATTAACACTAGAACTAACAACACTTTTACTCAAGTTTGATAATAATATTTTTCACCAGAAATTTTATTCAACATTATTTAATTGATTTATTTAAAGTAAATCCTCGTGGTTTGGATTTAACTTATTTCTGGAAAAATTTCTGGCTCGAATTGAAATTTAATCGCATGGTCAGAGTCGAATCGACTCCTTCCGGGCGTTCTAGTGTTAAAGTGGGTCTCTTATTTATAATTACTCTCTAATATTATAAATAAAATATTAATAATTACAATTAACGTATTTGTTGTTCTATTTTATCGTTGGAATTTTATTAGGTAGATGTGTTTGTGATGGACAGCCTTCCAGTAATGGATAGCCCCTTAATGTTTTTTGTTCATTAATATACTAATAAATATTTAGCTTTATTTATTTTTATAATTCATCTTTGCATGTTTTAATAATATTTTAATATTTATAGAAGATAGTATTTGAAGATAGTTTGTGATTATTTTTTGATTTGTGACAAATTTGTAACAAACTTTGTGACGGTGGCAGCATTGTCAATATTGTGAAGTCACACTGGGACACAATTATACAGTTATGAACATTGTTATGTAGTGTAAAATCACTTACATCTATAATTTTATCATACTTTGCGATACATCTCAATTAAAACTTGGGAGCAGCTATAAAAAGAATGTACCAAAAGAAAGTTACTGAATCAAAATTTAATGCCATGCAGATTTTAATCTTTGTTACGAATATATATATATATATATATATATACCCTCATAGCATGCATGTTCACAGTGACGTCACAATGACGTCACTGTGAGTCACTCTGGTCACATCACATCTGTGACGAAAATGCCACCACTCAGTGACGTCACAATGTGACTAAGATGTGACTTTCTAAAAATATTTTCACAGTTCGTCACAATGTTAATGTCAAAGTAGTCACAAATGACACACTTTTCACAAATTGGTCACATTGTGACGTCACAAAGTGGTCACATTGTTACGTCACAAAAAAGCTCTAAAACGGCCATAACTACTTCACATTTTAGTCACTGTGACTTCACATCGATGTCACGTGACATCACATCGACAATCGATGGTCACAAAGTCACAATGTGACTTCTCAACGACGTTGCAGTGACGTCACCATGTCTTACGGGTATATATATATATATATATATATATATATATATATATATACCGTAATTTCGGGTGTATAAGCCGCGGATCAAACAATTCTTTTTGGACCCAGAAATCTTATTTAGTGATTGAAGACAAATATTTACGTCGATCTAAGTACTAACATTTGTTTCTTAAAAAAATCTGGGTCGAAAAAGAATTGTTTGATCCGCGGCTTATACACCCGAAATTACGGTATATATACAGGGTGTCCCATAAGTAATGGGACAAACTTTAAGGGGAGGTAGGGCACATCATAACGATTCAGAATTACATAGGAACCCATGTTCCCAAACGTCATTTTAACCCTTTAAGAGTCAGTTTTATTTGTCGATTTTTCCACATATGTGGGCGTGGCTTTTGAATGTCGAATTTTCAACAAGTGTATTTTATATGCTAATAGTTAAACAAAAAGAATATAAAAAATGAAAATGCTGCTTCTACTCGACGTATTTAACACACCGATTGTATTAATATACAATTAAGTATAGAATTTTAAAATGTCGGAACATAGAAGATTTTAAAAATGTACAGTAGGCGGAGTTATCATAGGAAGGCGAGAATAAATACTTTAAGAAATAAGTATCCACACCGGAAATTGTATTCCAGAATTTGTAGGACAGGAAATTTATAATGCGTTTAATCTTTAGACTTTGCTTTTCTTTCCACAGTAGCCTTGCAGAAATTACGCTGATTGGAATTGTCACCACCCGCTGAAGAGTATGCAACGTTTCACCAATAATGAACTGGCGGATATGCACTTCATATATGGCTTGGCCGAGGGAAATGCAAGGGCTGCACAAAGATTATATTGCGAAAGGTTTCCACAGAGAGTTGCACCGGACCGCCGAATATTTGCTTATTTACATTACAATTTAAGTAATTATGGTTCACTTCGAGGTGATAGGAGTAATGTGGGACGGCCACGACTGTCTCGAACTCCAAGTATGGAACAAAATGTGTTGGATATCGTTGGTAGCAATCCAAGTACCAGCGTACGAAACATCGCTGCTGCCATACGAGGATCTCGAAGTACAGTTCATCGTGTTTTGCGACTTGAAGGATTACACCCGTACCATCTGCAAAGAGTACCATCATTGCTTCCTACAGATTATCCTGCACGTAAAAGTTTTGCAAGTTGGTATCTCGACCAATGTCGTCTAGATCCTCATTTCCCATCCAAAGTTTTATTTACGGATGAGGCATATTTCACTCGAGATGGTGTATTCAACCATCACAATACGCATTTATGGTCTGATGAGAATCCCCAAGGAATGAGACCACATGCTGCCCAACATCGTTTTTCAGTGAATGTTTGGGCTGGTATTGTTGGCGACTTCTTAGTTGGGCCTTATTTGTTGCCAGCGCCTCTGACATCTAGAGATTACCTTATTTTTTTGCAAGAGATGCTACCAAGGTTACTTGACCCAGTACCACGTGATATGTGGTTTCAACATGATGGGGCACCTCCGCATTATGGAAGATGTGTTCGTCAGCATTTGAATCAGGCGTTTGGTCATCGATGGATTGGGCGTGGTGGACCGGTTATCTGGCCACCACGCTCTCCTGATTTAAGCAGCATCGATTTCTTTCTGTGGGGTGCATTGAAAGGTGCTGTTTACGCAACACCGATTGATACAGACATGGATCTGGTTGCGAGAATCGCCTGCGCTGCTGCAGATATTAAAGAAAATCCAGGTGTGTTTGAGCGAGTCCGCCAGTCCATGGTCCGACGTTGTAACGCTTGCATCACTAGTAATGGTGGAAACTTTGAACACCTTTTATGACATTCTTACATGTCACTTACCAAAGTACGTATAATATTTATGACCAATAAATATTTGAGATGATCTCAGTCTTGTGTCTCTTTCTTTAAGTATTTTTGATTTATTTAAAACTCCGCCTATTATAAGTTGTTTCTACATTCTAATATTTTACATTTTCATGGTTATTATTCTTACTAATACAATCAGCGCTCTAAATATTCGAATAGATGCAGCGATATTATACTTCACAATTTTTTCGTCAAACTATTATCATAGAATATCTTTTTTAAATTTAACATACATAAACCACGCCCACATGTGTCAAAAAATAGCCAAACACAGTTAAATTTTACATGGTTAAAATGACGTTTGGGGACATAGGTTCCTATGTAATTCTGAATCGTTATGATGTGCCCTACCTCCCCTTAAAGTTTGTCCCATTACTTATGGGACACCCTGTATAATGGGTATGAACAAGGATTGGTTCCGAAAAAGTTTTCAACATTTGTGCCCCCGAAAAGTATGTTAAATAGATAGTTTAAAAAAATTCTTTAAAAAAATTCAGGTGAACATCAATTTGTGAAACTTGAGAAAAAATCCCAATCTTTCTAGTGTAAGATAACATAAAGGTTCAATTGTAATCGCTTTGTCTTGGGGTTAATTACCCCCGCGGCAAACTTTCACCAGTATATTTATGTAGATCTTTATTAAAGCCTCATTGGTGTAAAATATTAACTAAAAAATGGAGAAAACTGTTAAACGTTTTTACTGAGTGAAGTTTACATTGGCGGTATTAGTTTTTCGATATTGTGACACCCAAAACAACCTCCTGTCAGTGTCTGTGAAATGATAATAATATCTAGTCAAGCTGACATCAGTAAAAAGAATGGAATATTTTAACCTGGTTTGTGACAAAAATTTCCCTACAATAAGGAGTTTAAATAAGATGAAATTTTTTATTGCTGTCTACTAATCAAGGTTTCATTGACTGTAAAAAGAACCTGTTGGTCCGATTAAAATAAGCAGCCGTCATTTTGTAAAAACCTTCTCAGCTACTTCATTTGCATCTGTAAGAGAAAATATTATATGTCCCCACCTTTTAATGAATAATTCCGTTAATTTCAAAATGGGCTTTTTAACACTTTGCAACATTGTCGTAAAGTAGCCATCAATTCAATTTTTTCTTTTCTCTGCCATCTCACACTTATAAATATGCTGCGATTGCCATAAAATTTGTATATGTTTTTGAGGTTTAATATAGAACATTCAGTATTGAAAAAGAAGTATGTATCGTTTACAGTTCGCTTACAAAGACACAGAAAATTGTCTGTAATTCAATGCCTATGGGTGGGTGAAATCATTTTCGGTGAATTTTATTGATGTTACAATATTTCAAATATTATGAAATTCATAAAATCAGCGCGATGGACTAAACATTCGTTTTTTGGAAACACAACAAGTTGCAATTTTAATTCTTTTGCAGGGAAACACAAACATTTTCCATTACTTTATAACGTGTGGGAAAATATCATTTCCTGTGTAATTTAAAGCTATTATAATGATTTTAACGTAACAAAATCATTGACTTACTATTCATATTTTTTATATGTACAGTTCATAGTAGTTACCATTCTGTTAAAATTGTTCTAGTAAGTTTTTGTCATATTTAGATATGACATGGAAAATATAGTGCAGTCGTTGATTTCCCCTTTTGATCAAATTTTCGCTTTTTTTCAGAAATATTAGTGAGTATTATGAGTATCATCGCAGTGGACTATAAAATATTTCATAAACATAATAAAAAAAACTTTTTAAAACATGCTTCAAGCACTGCTCCTGGCAAACATTAACCTCCTCAATCCTGTGACAAATATAAAGTGAAAGCACAAAAGCCAGTTTAAAAATGCTGTAAAATATCTCCAAAGATGCATTACGCTATATATCGATACTTTATGCTATACACACATTTATTAAAAGTTCAAAATTTAACAATTCTAGAAGGATTTAAATTAACTTAAAGGGTATTCTGTAGTGTCTCCTGCTGGCAACATCAGGAAAGTGGAGGTTCCCGGATTCGCGCGTGCGCCATACATAATTTTGCCAATCATGATTTATTACTCTAACCAGTAAACTTTTATTGTAAATTTTGAAATTTTTAATTTGAGCATTGTTCTGATTCAATTAAGAAAAAAATTGTTTTGAAAAACTGTGACAAAAGATAAAAATTCTGTTAACCCCTTGAGGGGCAAAGCCCTTCTGTTGCTAAAATGTTCAAATGATTGATTGACACCGGGATTCATAAACAAACTTATATGATAGTAAGCAAAAGCTGTTTTTCACGTAAATTGTAAAAAACAAAACTTAATACTAAAATTCCGGTGCCAATGTGGCTTAAGGGAATTAAAATTAAGTGGTATATATAATATACCGGTGCCCTTCAAGGGGTTAAAGACGTGAAAAAATAAGCATTATTAGAATGTTTTTTCAAAAAGGTTGATCTGTTAAGAGGTTAAAACATTATTCTGCTTACTCATGATGTCGTCTGGAGGCGACGTCAAAAACATCCTTTTAATTAAATTAATTCATTCTAGAATTGTAAAAATTAGATCTACACATTTTAACAGATTTATCCATATTAGACTGATGCATCTTTGGATACCCCTAAGGCATGGTGACGTCACTGCGACGTCGTTGCAAAGTCACACTGTGACTTTGTGACCATCGATTGCCGATGTGAAGTCACAGTGAATAAAATGTGAAGTTGTTATGGCCGTTTTAGAGCTTGTTTGTGACGTCACATTGTGAGCACTCTGTGAAGTCACGGTGTGACAAATTTGTGAAATATGTATCATTTGTGACTATTTTGACATTGACATCGTGACGAAACTGTGACAAAAGTGTTTTTTAAAGTAAAGAACATGTTTTGAAGAATTTTTGTAATTTTCTAAAGATTTTTAAGAAAGTCACATCTCGGTCACAATGTGACGTCACTGAGTTGTGGCATTTTGGTCACAGATGTGATGTGACCACAGAGACTCATGCATGCTGTGAGGGTATGTTTCACGTAAGACATAGTGATGTCCCGGCGACGTCGTTGTGAAGTCACACTGTGACTTTGTGACCGTCGATGTGAAGTCAAAGTGACTAGAATGTGAAGTCGTTATGACTGTTGTAGAGCTCATTTGTGACGTCACATTCTGATCACTTTGTGAAGTCACGGAGTGACACGTTTGTGAAAACTGTGCCATTTGCGACTGTTATGGCAATAGCATTGGGACAAAACTGTAATGAAAGCGACAAAGCTTTCAAATGACATTATGACAAATTTGTGAAATACAGGGTGAGTCTAAAATCAAGGGACAAACTTTGAATTTTGGCCTCCCCCTATTTGTGTGTTATTTATGACGGCCGATTATTTTCACGAATGATATTGTCCCTTGGGGGGGATTACCCTCCATGGGCGTCTTTCTAAGGGAACCTAACTTGTATTTACGCAATGTTACCCAAGGTTCGTAGAAAACCAAGATAATCTCCGACCGGTTAGGCCGACGGACTCGATTATACTCAAACCCAGCATCTCCCGTTTTCCAGCTTCAAGAGTATAATTTCTCAGCCACTGATTGGGCCTTTGACGACCCATATACAAGGGGCACCTGATAACACTAGAGGTGAGTGAGAGTCCCCTCTCCAGTGCAAAGGGTTAGTATTAACACTAAAACTATCCGAAATATGAGTCAGGTTTAATAAAAAGAATATTTCACACCAGAAGTTTTATTTAAAACAAATTTAAATTGAGATTTTATGGTTTTCCTCTTCGTATCTTTTAATCTTATTTAATAATCAAATTTCTGGTTTGAACCGAAACATATTCATTTGGTAGCCGCCAAAATGACGACTCTTGATCGTTCAAATTTTAATGGAATGTAAAAACAAATGTGTTAGCTGTTTATCTGTAAATTTAGAATGTTAAAATTAATATTTTAGAGGTAATTAAAATATGGTACACTCAATTAGTAGCATTAAAAATTATAAAAAAAATATTATAGAAAATAGTATAAATTTATATAAATATTAATTTAAAGAATTTTTTGCTCATTTTTAAAGATTTTACTTTCTTTGAAGGGAAACAACAATGTGATTTAATTCGAATTGTAAAGTTGTCAGTTTTGTGTCATTTTATTCGAAATGCCGAAAGAAATTGTTTTATGGTCCGTAATCGTGGGCTGTCTGCCATTAGATCATGAAAAATGTTTTATCGGAATTTTCGTCAGAAATTTAAAAATTAGTAATTTTTAAAAAAAGCAAATCTGTTTGATATTTTGAAGGAGTATTTTGTTTTCAACACCTCCAAAGTAATGACGAGAATGATGGGTTAAAGGAAATTCCGGTTTATCATAATGTTGATATCTTATGAAAAAAAAACCACGCAACATAATTCAAAGATTTTTTGGATGTAAAATTATTCATAACTAAGAATTTTCATAATTATAAATTTGTTTTAATTAGAAAACACGCAAAAAAAATCAAGAATTTACTGTACTTCGCAGAAAAATAATAATATGACTATGTATGTTGAGATAGACTAAGGTTTTTGTCATACTTACAATATAAATTGGAAAATTTCTCATAAACAACAAATTTCTGAATATATTGCTTTAACAAAAAGACACAAAATAAATTTTATCGTCGTGTACAACATCATTATTTTTCACGGCTGCTAAAATATTTTATATAGCAATATTTTAATATTGCATTACTGTTAAACTATCAATGAATATATATTTGAATGAATGCATTCGATTGTGGAACTTTTCTAAATAATTATTTATCTATTAATTTTGCATTTTTTCTTACCTATTAAACATATACTTCCAAAGATATTATAAAGATAAATAATTTTATACTTCTACCACTTTTTACATAAAATTATTTGAATATACACTCCTCCATTGTTACCTAGCTGGTATCTTAAATTTGTTTGCTTTAGATCAAGCAAACCACTAGACTTACATTATGTTGGTCATGTGGTGATTTTCCATCAGCAAGCTGGGTTTTTGTGAAGTACTGACGTTGTTGTTCTAACTCTGGTTCTGCGGTTGGAGTTCCAGCGTTGTTGAAATGTGGAATTGTTAAAAAAGAGAAAGTGACTTATAAGTGAAAGTTATTTGATTGATTTAATTAACGTAAATCTTCGTAGAACAAATTAAAATTATTTTAAGAAATAATTTCTGGCTTGAATTGAAATTTTATCACACGGTGGGAGTCGAATCAACTCCTTTCGGGAATTCTAATGTTAAGGAAGTTGAACGGATATATCCTTAACACTAGAAGCCCCAAGAAAAGTATTTGACTGTTACCACAAATGAATACCGCGATTTGAACCAGAAATGACTTTGGAAAATATTTAAGCATGCATACTACGCAAAAATATGTTAGATAGATGAAAATAAAATAACTTTTGATTAATATATTTTTTGAAAAATTTCAGTGGAATTCCCGGCGGTTTTAGTGTTAATAAAGTAAAGCTTCAACTGTTATCGCTTTTTCATGGGCTTTATTTCCACCACGGCAAACTTTCTCCCATAAATTCATGTAAAAAATTTCTTCTTACTTAAAAGCAACATTGATGTAAAATTTTAATAAAATATAATGGTAAAAACTGTGAATTATTTTACTGGATGAAATATGCATCGGCGGACATTACATTGTATTTACAATTACATTTTTCCATATTGTTAAAACCAAGACACACTCCTGTCACAGTCTGTGAAAAGATTATAATGTCTAGTCAAACTGACACCAGTAAAAATAAATAGAATATTTTAACCACGTTTGTGACGGAAATTTCGCTCCATTAAGGGGTCTAAATAAGGTCAAATTTACTACTGAAGTTTACTGGTGGAAGGTTTCCCCAGCTGCAATAAGAAAATGTTTTTCCAATAAAAATAAACAGGCGTCATCTTATGACAACCTCCTCCGTTACTTCAATCGAATCTCCTAGGGAATACATTATACGTCCGCATCCATTTTATTAATAACTCCATTAGTTGCAAAATTGAGTATTTAATACTTTGCAACATTGTTAAAAAGTAGTTAGTTACAAATTCAGTTTTTCTGCCTTTTACATTCTCACACTCGTAAATATGCTGTGATTACAATGAGACTTGTATATGTTTTTGAAGTTTAGTATAGAACGTTCGACGTTGATAAAGAAGTGTGTACAGTTTACAGTTCGCTTACAGGGACACATAAAATATTGTATAATTTTCCCTCAATGGGAGAAGGAAATCGTTTTGGTTGAGTTTTATTGATCTTATAATGTTTCAAACATCGTGAGATTCGTAAAAAATACTATAATTGACTATAATATTGTTTCTTCGGAGAGATAACAAGTAGCATTCTTAGTTTTTTATAGGGACACACATTCCGTAACTTTATAAAATGTGGGGAAATATAATTTGCATTTAATAATGTTATAATGTTTTTAACATAGAAAATCGTTGACTTACTATTTATGCTTTCTATATAGTTCATACTATTAACCGTTCTGATACAATTGCCCTGGGGCATTTCCATGCGAACTAGTTTGTCTGTTACGTTCTACGATTTTTAGCTACCAGTATTTTAAAACGAGAAAATGTGACTTAGTTTATCGAAGATAACATCAATTGAATAAGGCGAAACAAACTTTTCGAAAATAACGGTGGCAAACAAGCATAGCAATTTTCAGTTGTGTAACAGACTAACAAATTCGCATGGAAATGCCCCCTGGCAAGTTTCTGTAGTATTTAGATATGACATGAAAAATGTAGTGCTGTCGTTGATCTCTCCTTTTGATCTTTTTTTTTCTTTTATAAAAATATTAGGGAGTATTACCACACTGGACAGGGCTCCCAAATGGTAAGCCAGCTGAATATTAGAATTTTCTTAGAGAAATTTTCTTTTTATATTTTTCTTGCAAATTTTCGGAAAACCACCTTTGGAGGTTAATTTTTGCGCAAATTCTGTAGAAACCTATGATGAAATTTTCTGTTAAAAATTATTGATGTTCAGTTCGCGGACCATTTGGGAGTCCTGACTGGACCATAAATTATTTACTAAACATAATAAAAAATTAGTTCTTAAAACATGCTTCACGCACTGTTCATGGCAAAAAATGACCTCCTTAATTCTGATACAAATATAAAGTGGCAATACAAAAAATATTTAAAAATTCAATAAAACATCTCTAAAAATTCATTAATCTATATATCGATACTTGTGATATACAGGAATTTATTAAAATTATCTAAAAGAAAATTTAACAATTCTAGAAGCATTTAAATTTATTTAAAAGGTATTCTGTAGTGTCTCCTGGAGGCAACACCAGGACTGAGGAAGTTAACCGCTTCCCGGATCCTTCCGCACTACTTACACCAATTTCCAATAATGATTTTTTATTATAAACTAGCTGCACCCGTCGAAATTCGAAGGAAGAGAATATATTAGATAGGTATGCAACACTTGAAAATCAAACCAATTTTCATATTGTTTCAACAACAGATTTCTTTTTCTTTTTCCGTTTTTTAGCTCACAGGCTATCATAGCCTGAGAGCTTATGTGCCCGCCCGTTCTGTATGTATGTTCTTTCTTAACTCGATAACTCATGATAAAAATATCCGATCCACTTGAAATTTTGTACATAGTTATATCCTGATAAGGCGCTTCCCTGATTAGTTTTTGGAGTTCATTCGATATGTATAAGAGGGGGGAACGGGGGGCTCATGCCCCTCCCCTTGATTGATATAAACAGGATTTTCATGCAGAATTAACGGTTTTCGTTCAAAATTTAGATATAGGTTCATTCTGATGAGTCGATTCCGTGACTGTTATTAGGTTTTCATTGAATAAGTGCAAACAGGGGGAACAGGGGGCTCATGCCCTCCCCCCTTAATTGATATAAACGGGATTTTCATGCAGAATTAACATTTTTCGTTCAAAATTTTGATATAGGATCATTCTGATGAGGCGATTCCGTGACTGTTATTAGGTGTTCATTGAATAAGTATAAAACAGGGGAACGGGGGTTCTAATGCATCTCCCCTTAATTTATAGAAGTGGGTTATTCAAGCAGAATTGTCAGATTTCGTTCAAATCTCTGTATATTTTTGGAAGTTTAATGGTTAAGTATAAAAGAAGGGGATAACTCCTCTTAAATTATATAAATGTTAAATGGGTTTTTATTAAGACTTATCCGATTTGCTCTGAATTTTGGATATAGTTTTTTTATATGATAAAGCATGTCCTTGATAGTTTAGGAGGTTCAATGATTAAGTATAAAAAAGGGGAAAGGGGAGAGCTGTTTCACCTTCTTAATTTTTTTTCTCGAACGGAATTAACCCTTGAAAATATAAGGCTGTAATGTAACAATTAGTATGCGTAGCCTGTGAGCTCAATGCCATCAGTTTAACTGGGCAATATTCTTTTTATTAAAATATATTCTTATATACCACATTATTTGTCTTGCTACTTTTTAGAGCTGATTGCACCTACAATTTTTTAAAGAAATGTACTTGAAACAGGGCGATACATAACTGGCCATGGTTAAATACTGGCTCGGATGAATAAGTAAAGTAACAACAAAATATAACGTTTCTCCTTGTGCTTTAATCGTTATACAAAACGCAACACGAATGGGAAATTGATGTTTTCTAAATGAAAAGGGAAGAGTTGTCTCTGATCGATTTAAATCGATTCTAGAGATCAAAAGTCTTTGTCAAACTCTTTCGCGAGTAATAATTTCTAGATGAATTTTTAAACTATCATCGCGCATGTTTCGTACAATTAATCCGGCCTCATTTAAAAGACCTTAGGAAAACATATAAATTTCGCAGTAAAACTGTATTTTTTTCTGCATTTTAAGGTAAAAATGTGTGGAGGGGAAACATTTAATTGTAAGCTATTTAAAAATTCAGTTGGAAATTGAAGAATTGCTTTTTCATTTTCAGTTATTAACCTTTTGAGCTCTGATGGTAGAATTTTCTACCACATACTTTTAATTCTTCCCGTGTAATTAGTGCATTCCCATACTCAATTCCCATGCAGACTTAATGTCATATTCAGCCTTACACTTTTAAACCGAAAGGGTTCATTTAGCGTCTCACGAAAGAGCTGTAATTTATTGGATCGTGAATGAGTTGTTTTTTAAACGCTTTAATCGTCTTGATTTAAATTGCATTTTAAAAACTATTCATCTTGATTTAAATTGCTTACAAACTACTCACTACTCGAGTTGTTTCAACTCTTTCTCAAAAGCTGTCTTTCAAAACGCGAGATGAATGAATTTCGGCTCTGCTTAACTTATTTTGTGGCTGCGGTTTTAAGAGAGCACTATTAATGTTTAGAGATCCTTTACAAGTATCATCTAGGTTTAAAGGTAACTTCTGTAACATAATTCTATGTAACTTGTATTATTCTCTATCAAGGAACATCAGATTTTCATAATCAACAGAATTACTTACTGGAATCCCATAAGAGTTATCATCCATTATTAAATTTTCATAATATTCAAATTACCTTTGACTGTTTTGACTACCGTAATTTCGGGTGTATAAGCCGCAGATCAAACAATTCTTTTTCGACCCAGAATTTTTTAAGAAGCAAATATAACTAGCTAGATCGCCGTAAATATTTGTCTTCAAACACTAAATAGGATTTCTGGGTCCAAAAAGAATTGTTTGATCCGCGGCTTATACACCCGAAATTACGGTACTTGTAATCGAAGTTCACAACGATATGTATAAGTATTATATAGACAATAGAATATCAAACGAAATGAGTAATTTCCATTTCTTAAAATAGGGATAGCACATCTTTCCGCACAAATGTCACATACGCAATGTCGGCGCAAGTTTTTTTTTCCGCTGTAAATTTGGACAAAACTTTATTTTTCATTATTGCTATAAGTGTTAATAGTTACAATTTATTCTGATATTTATATTCATTGTTACAGTTATAGTTACGTTTCTAATTTATAAATGTTTATTTATTGCTTCAATTGTTGTTTCCTTTTTATATAAGTTGTTGAAACAAAATAACCGGATTACCATATGAGACGTAAAATCACCATTTTGTTACAATCGCGCCAACGTGGTGTATATGTTGCAGCCAATACCCGAAATTGGCCAATTCGGGAATTGGCCAGCAACATTAAAAAATTACTGGCCAATTCTAGTATTGGCCAGCCAATTCGCGAGCTGGCCAGATGCAATTGGCCAATTCGCGAACTGGCCAGTAGCGATTGGCCAGTTCGCGAGATAGATATAAGTACTCGGCTTAATTCTTTCTAACATAGTTAAAAGTGTCTATGAATTCAATCAGTCTAGACGTCAGCCTGTCCGTGATCTAACTCGAGTAAAGTTGCCGGTTAACTTGTAATTATCATCATATTTGGTTCATCAATTAATTTCGATATTGAAAGGGAATTGTGTACTATTTTTGATTAATTTAGTTGGGTACACAAAAATATTTCGTTTAAATATAATCAATGGGAATCATTTTTACTGTACATTTTAATGTTACATTATCTTAATAACAAAAAAATTGGTACCTATGCATCATAGTTCGGATGTTGGCCAAGGCTTCCCTGCCAGTTCGCGAATTGGCCGGCCAAAACCAGAAATACGCTATTTATTTCATGTATTTCGGGTTTTGGCCAGGAAGCTTGGCCAGTTCGGGTATTGGCCGCTACATATATATGACACCAGTGTTCATCTTTCCATGATGAAGATACAGAAAATTAAAAAATAAACAGACTAATGCGAAAATAGATAAGAAAGATAATGATTATGAAGAATGAATGAAAGTTTATATATTTCATTGCATCTATCTTCCGCAACAAACTTTTTTAATGCAATTTCAAAAGTTTGAAGCATTATTTAAATGTAAATTTGCTTAAGAAAAGTAATATGATATGTCAGAATACGAATTCAAAAATATTTGCACAACTCATTATTTCCTCGTTTAAACATCACTTGTTAACTGCAATTTTAGTAAAACATTTTTATTATAATGGAAGCATGGGGTAACTAAACAGCATAATCGACTCCCTAAACGTTTATAATACTGTTCAATTGCAATAAATTTATTGAATGCTTTTGATCCTTTTTTTCCAATATAACATCTTTTACGCTATCAGAAACATTCATTCTTTATGAATTAAAAGCGCGATTTACACAGTTACTTAAATATTCTTTAGTTTCATTAAATATTTATTATAAATAAAAGGAAATGATGTAATATTTAGAAATATTTTTATTTGTGCATACCAACGACCTTTAAATAAATAGCGAATGTCCAATCTATTTAGATGCAGGAATGAAAGTCATTGAATATGACGTCATCATTGCCAAATCAATAACAACATATATATTCATGGAGCAAGTTTATCTGGTTTTTAAATGGCGTCATTTATTCCGCCAGAAACATTTCGCTTTAGATATTACTTTTTATCATAAAATATTTTCTGTTATTTTACATTCATAGAATATTTAATAATATTTCTGAGTAAATGATATGTGTATTGTATCACAATTAGTGCATAATTATACGTTATACGTTATAAATTTTATAACGGTTACTTTTACAAAAAACATTATTTTTTTCTTTTAAATGAGATGACATATTCACCGATGAAATTATAGCCTTCATGAACTTGTAAAAATTCCGTTTGTTGTTATGGCAACTAAAAAGAAGACGATATCTTTGTTACTAAAAAGAATAAAATTTGTTTGTTTGTTGTTGATATGCAGAAAGCTTTTCATTTATTTTTATTTTACAAATAACTTAATATAGAGAAATTATTTTAATTATTTTTTGATATTATATAAATAAAACTATCGTAATACCGGCACATCACAAAATCAAGCTTATGATTGGTGGTAAGTGATAAAGCGAAATAAATTTTTATTATAGTGAGAAAAGCTTAACCTGTTGCCACTGTTTTGAAGAAATGTCACGAAAAAGCCTTTGAAATTAAAAAAAAAATATAAAAATGGAAATAAATTAAAAATTAGCCAGAATGGGCACATCTACACATAAATACCCAGCTAAAAATGAACTGCAGTTTTTTTGAAGAAGTGAAGTGTTTTTGAGGTTTTTCTAAAATTTCTCTAGTCTTTCTGTAGTGCAATCTCAACTATAAAATCACTTCAGTTATTTTGTAGTTAAATAAAGGTGATTTTGCAGTAATTTATTTTAAACATCCTGTGCGCTATTAACTTTGAAAACTCTGTAGTTTTTATAAAGTCATTTTATAATCAAAAATTAAAAAATATATAAGACTGTATAACCGTAGAATCACTGCAGTGAATTTGAAGTTATTATCCAACCATTAATTTAGAAGTACATTTCCGATGCATCTCTCGTATAACTGTAGTTATTGTCCGATAAATTCACAGAATTTAATCGGAGAAAAATAATTTCAAATCGCTTCAAAATCGAACTAGGGATTTCTCATCCCATCGAACCACTTCCGTAGTAAAAAAATTATTAGTTCCTACTTTGTTTTGTTACTTGGAAATTACAAGTTTTAATACATTAAAATCCATTTTTTTTTTTTTTTTAATGAGACATGGGCGTCTCTATCTATGCTTCCTTCCCCCTAACTTAAAATTCTTAGTGCCTTTATTATTTTAAGCTAAGAGAAAAAAAAATAATTTCACTAAATTACATTTCGAAATCCAGTGAGGGGTAGTGACTACCTGTGCCCCCTGCATACAGCGGAAATTTCTCAGTTCCTTTATTTTAAGTTACTCTAAACGAATAAATTTTGCGAGGTTTATCAAAATCAGAGAAAAAATATATTAAGTTTCAAAAGTTATGAAGGACAATGGGCCTTTCACTAACCAGCCCCTTAATGCGAAATTTCTTCTTACTTTTTATTGTAAATTTCTTGAAAATTAAACATTTTACTATGCTTTTGAAAATATCAGAAAAGAAAAATTTTGTTAATGTATATATATATATATATATACCGGGTGATCCAGAAGTTCCGGGAGTTTTCAAATGCTAATAATTAACAAACTATAAACAATAGAAGTATGCGGTTTTCACAGAAATGCTTAGAAACTTATGGGATTTGTATTTTTGATGAAACAAACAAATTTTGTTAGTTACACTTTTTGCCAACAGGTGGCACTAAAATTGACAGTATTATTTTTATGGTACGATATAGCTCGCTAAAAAGAAAGAATTAGTGTCCAAGAGTTACAAATTTCCATTATGACGCCCATAGCTTATAAGTACCGCTGTGAGCCGACGCAAAACAACGTGCACAGTATCCTCAAAGGAGAAAGAAATTTCAGATGAAATTTCAAATTTATCGTGATGTTACAAGTGTACTGATTCATTATGAGCTGGTGATTGCCACCGAGTATTGGCATCGAATTCTACCTCATTTGCGATTGCAACAGACATTTGGGATCTCCTGCTTCTATTACGATCTTTCAATTAGCCTTTTCCTCAAACCTTTCTTACCATGGAATTTCACATTTCTAATGGCCATCGAATCTTTTTCTATTTTTACTTCCGTATTGTACGATAAGAACACAGCTCGACATGCAAAGAAAGCATGTCTAAACATGACAGTTACTCATCAAATTTTGTATCAAAATTCCCTTTCAAGGCAATTTCAATCACTTTAAAAAAAGTGATTGAACATAAACCACCCTTAAAACGAAATCTCATTAAGAGCCTATAAAAGATGTTTCGCAATGAACTCATACTCATGTGTCTATAAAGCATATTTTATAGTTACATCCAGTGTTGTACAGCAGCGCCACCTGTTGCTAAAAATTGTAACTATATACATGTAAAAAAAAATCATGCTAAACAAAATCCCACGTGTTTCTGAGCATATATCTGAAAACCGAACCTTTGTATTTTACATAGTTTCCAAATTATTAACATTTCAAAACTCCCGAAACTTTTGGATCACCCGGTATATATATATATATATATTAATTTAGGAAGTGGCAAATACTTTCTTTTACCTTCCTCCCTTTA
The DNA here is from genome assembly GCA_964019185.1 of Maratus speculifer. Taxonomy (NCBI): domain Eukaryota; kingdom Metazoa; phylum Arthropoda; class Arachnida; order Araneae; family Salticidae; genus Maratus; species Maratus speculifer. The sequence continues at coordinate 404,138,132 of OZ025293.1, forward strand.
AGAGAAAATTCTTAGTTCTTATATTTTAAGCTAAAGAAAAAGATTGAATTTTAGTATTTTTTCAAAAATCGGAGAAAAAAATTAGTTAAATTTCAAAATCGAGTGAGGGAAAATGGCTCATCTATTCTCCCACCCCTCACGGAAAATTCTTCTTTTCTTTATTTAAATCACACTAAAAGAATAAATTTTATTATGCTTTTGTAAATTGGAGGAAAAATTGCTAATTAAATTTCAAAATCCAGGGAGGGACAATGAGTCTACAACCCCCTCCTTAATGGAAAATTTCTTTTTCTTTCTTTCTAAGTTACTCGAAAATTTTACATTAGGTTTTTGAAAAAAAAAGGAAGATTAAATTTTAAAATCCAACGAGCTCCTCTGCTTCCTGCCCCCATACATCTCCATCTTCATAACTGAAAATTACTTGCAATTAATTTACTATTACTTCATTTTGAAATCGACATACAAATATTTGAATCATAAATAATTTTTTAAATCGCTCTTTAAAATTATTTTCGATCTAAACTTAATGAATCGTAGAAAGAAAAAAAAATACTTCATCAGTTAATTGAAGTGTATTTTCTAATCATGTATTCATTTTAAAAGCGCATCAAAGTTTCTTATTTCATGCAAATATTAAATTATTAAAAGTGTTTAAAATTATTTTACAACACATAAATATATTGAAAAATCTAGTCATTTTTTATATTAAAATTTAAAAAAAATCAGAAATTTCCCTTTGTAAAAAATTATTTACCAAAGAAAAAAAAAGAAAATTAAATTAATGTTTCTATTTTATTTTTAGGTAAAAATGTAGATAAGTTAACAATCAAATATATCTACATAATCATTAAAAACATATGCTACATTAAAAAATAAAAACGACATAAAATGAGTTCTTATTCTAATTCAAAGATATTTATTATGAACTTCTTATTTTATAAAATTAATTTTTCCTTTTTACAAATATATATTTCTTAAATTAACATATTTAATTACATTATAATTCCTAAAAAATTATATTATCAGAAAAACCTCTAAAATTCGTTTATTTTTTTTAATTTGCAAGAAAGATTCAGAAATATTCCCCATTTAAAAAACTCACTACCAATATATATATATATATATATATATATATATATATATTATTTTATTTAATTTTTAAATTAAAAAATGTTTATAAATAACAAATTATTATTCTAACACAATATTATATTCTTATTTTATAAAATTAATTTATCCTTTTTACAAATATATATTTCTTAAATTAACACATTTAATTACATTATAATTCCTAAAAAAAATTATATCAGAAAAACTTCTAAAATTCGTTTATTTTTTTTTAATTTGCAAGAAAGATTCAGAAATATTCCCCATTTAAAAAACTCACTACCAAAAAAAAAATATATATATATATATACATATATATATGTATTATTTTTATTTAATTTTTAAATTAAAAAATGTTTATAAATAACAAATTATTATTCTAACACAATATTATATTCTTATTTTATAAAATTAATTTTTCCTTTTTACAAATATACATTTCTTAAATTAACACATTTAATTACATTATAATTCCTAAAAAAATTACATTATCAGAAAAACCTCTAAAATTCGTTTATTTATTTTTTTTAATTTGCAAGAAAGATTCAGAAATATTCCCTATTTAAAAAACTCACTACAAAAACAAATAAAATAAAATAAAAAAATAAAATAAAATAAATAAATAAATAAATAAAAATAAAATAAAATAAAATATATATTTTTATTTAATTTTTAAATTAAAAAATGTTTATAAATAACAAATCATTATTCTAACACAATAATAAAAAATATGTTTTACCTTATCATTAAAAGGCATAAAATGAATTTTTATTCTAAGTAAAAAATATTAATTACCGACCCATAATTTATTAAAGTAAATATTTCCATGTCAAAAATATATATTTTATAAAATTAACACAACGCATGTAATTACATTATAATTCATAATAAAAAAATTATTATTTTCGCATTTAGCCTAAAAATAAAATTATTTTATTAAATATTTACTGATTTTTAAATTCAGAAGAAAAACCAATTCATTTGCTTTAGCTAATTCGCTAAAGTATTTGTTTAATTCATTTAATATTAAATTGTTTTTAAAATACACGCCCATATAAACGAATTACAATAAATAAATAAATAATAAAATAAAAGCACTTTAAAACATCTAATTTTTTTGCCTGCCATTCAGCTTTTGCAACAAATAACCTTTAATTGAAATGCCTCTCCTTTATACCGCGCACACCACTAACCACACAAGTCTCAACGGGCAAGTGGTCAAAGCGTGTCTCTCCTGTACCTGGGATCGTCAGTTCGAGTACAACTGTTTCCACAGTCAAAATCTGCCTTTGAAATGTTAAAAAGCAAGCTTACCCGTATGGTCAATAGATGGCGCCAGCAGAGCCAATTTTTTGGGGTGGGAGGGGCATTTAACTTTAAATTCACTGCAGAAAATGTGTAGTTATGAACTACACATTTACTGTAGTGATTTTGTAGTTGTTGACTTCGAAAAAACTGCAGTGATTTGTGCCAAATCACCACAGTTTCGCAACTGCATTTTCTTTGCAGTTTCACTAGAGTTCATTTTTAGCTGGGTAGCTTTCATTTAAAAAAATAATTCTCAAAATCAAGCCAGTAGAAAGCTCAGGGCTGATGACTAAAAAAACAGCCAGGTCTTTTAAATATACAGATTTTACAATTTTTAACTCGAAAATTTTTGCTGATTCCATTAGGCAAAAATTTCTGTTTTGAAAAACCGGTGGTAAAAGATTGAAACATCTGTGAAAGAAATGAAATAAAAAGAATATTGCCCAGTTAAACTGATGGCATTGAGCTCACAGGCTACGCATACTAATTGTACATTACAGCTTTATATTTTCAAAGGTTTGAAAAAAAATTAAAAAAGGGGAAACAGCTCTCCCCTTTCCCATTTTTTATAATTAATCATTGAACCCCCTAAATCAAGGATATGCCTTATCATATAAAAATTCTATATCCAAAATTCAGAGCAAATCGGATAATTCTTAATAAAAATTCATTTATATAATTTAAAAGGACTTATCCCCCTGTTTTATACTTAACAATTAAACTTCCGAAACTATTCAGAGATTTGAACGAAATCTGATAATTCTGCATGAAAAACCCATTTATATAAATTAAGGGGAGGGGCATTAGAACTTCCGTTCCCCCTGTTTATACTTATTCAATGAATACCTAATAACACTCACCGAATCGCCTTTTCAGAATGATCCTATATCTAAATTTTGAACGAAAATTGTTTTCTACATGAAAAACCCATTTATACAAATTAAGGGGAGGGGCATGAGCCCCCCGTTCCCCCTCTTATACATATCGAATGAACTCCAAAAACTAATCAGGGAAGCGCCTTATCAGGATATATCTATATACAAAATTTCAAGTGGATCGGATATTTGTATCATGAGTTTTCGCGTTACGCACGACCGAACTTAGATACAGAACGGGCGGGCACATAAGACTCTCAGGCTATGATAGCCTGTGAGCTAAAAATAGCCAGTACCGTACTTTCGGGTGTATAAGCCGCAGATCAAACAGTTGTTTTTCGACCCAGAATTTTTTAAGAAACAAATATAACTAGTTAGATCGGCGTAAATATTTGTCTTCAATCACTAAATAAGATTTTTGGGTCCAAAAAGAATTGTTTGATCCGCGGCTTATACACCCGAAATTACGGTACTTGAAAGATTTTTTTCAAAAAAGTTGATCAATTAAGTGGTTAAAACTTTATTATTGTATGCTTAAAGTTACATATCTTTCAATTCGTTTTTAGGGGTGTGTCCGTATGCGAAACTTTTGGGCGAAATCTTGCATTGTACATAAAGTATATAACAACGTAAGTTTCAAAACGCCCTTTAACCAAAAGTTGAAAAAATTATATTTCTCTACGAGTATATTCATTTGCTAACCTACACAGATAAAAAAACGCTATAAGCTGTTTAAAAAACATTTTATCCTTTTCTCTGGATTAAAAAAAAATCATTTGGTTTGGAAACTTGTCTTATCCACTAAGGATTTGACAAAAAAAACTAGTTTTATCCTTAAGCGCATGCATAGATCAACGGTCGACTAACTTATCAGGGATACTCACAGTAATTTTCCTTCAGTTCTCAGCGAATTTTTTGCTATTTTCGTTTAAAATTTTTACCTATTCCATTCATGGACCATGCAAGTCTTTAAATTTTTCGAAGTGTATTTCTATAGTCTTTCAATAACTAAATTCAGGGAACATATGCTGAGCTACAGCAATTTATAAACTGGGTTTTCGCCTTAAGAAAAATCGGAGAGGGGTTCACATAAAGAAAGGGAAACTTAAGGATGTCCACACTTTGTTAAAAATTTATTTTGGTGAGAACTAGTCAGAAATGGAGGTGCTTACTTTCTATATAAATATCATGTTTTCATTAAAAAACATGTAGAAAAATTTAAAGAATTTATAGTATTTCACCAAAAATCAATATGACTATGTATTAACAGATAAACTAAGTTTTCTGTCATATTCACAATATAAATTTCAAAATCTCTCATAAACCATTCATTTCTGAATATATTGTTTTAACTTAAAGACGCATAATCTTTCTTATCATCGTGTATAACCTCATTATTTTTCACGGTTGCTAAAAAGATTTTATGTAACGATATTTTAATGTTGGATTTCTGTAAAACTGTCCATGAATACATATATGAATGTGTGCATTCGATTGAGAAACTTTCCTAAGTAATTAATTGCTTATTTATTTTGCACTTTTCCTGTCCTATTAAACATATACTTGCGAAGATGTTATAAAAGTTCATCGGGAAAAATAACAATCAATTAATTTTTAACTTCAACCACTGTTTACATAAATTTAGTTGAATACGTACTTCTCAAAAGTCTCCCCGTTTGTTAATATCAATTTTTACGTCACGATCAAGGAAACCATTAGACTTGCGTTTGGTGGTTATTGAAGAGCAAAGTTGGTTCCGTGTGAGTTACTGACGCTGTCTTTCAAAGGCTTCTATCGATACTGGAGTGCCAGCATAGTTTCGATATGTAACTATTGAGAATGGGAAATGGAAGTTTTTTTTGTCTTTAAAAAGTTGAAATTTTATTAAATTATATTTTCATGCGTTTTTTTTTTATATAAAGACACTCATATTTAGTGTAATGTCATGATATTATGAACTTAATTGCAGATTGAATAAGAAAAAAGTTAAACATGGAAGTAAAATATTTCTTTTCATGGAAGTAAAATATTTCATTTAGTATTTATGGGTGTCAATCAGAGAATTAAAACACTTCGTCATTGGCAAAATAAAAAATTTTTGTAAGGAGAAAAATGAATAATAAAATAATAATGAAATAAATAACTAAACAATGAAAATTGCGTACGCTATGTTTCAAAATTATTGGGTGGGCTCGGGCCCCACGGGCCCACTTATGTTGGCGCCATTAGATATATCCTTAACTCTAGATGTGTCGAGAGCAGTCTTTTTGACTGCTACCACACATGCATAATGTGATTTGAACCAGAAACGGCTAAGAAAAATATTTAAACATGTATACCACTAGAAAATATGTTAAAAAGATTATTTAAAATACTTTAAATAAATTATTGGTGTACATCTTTTTTTATAAAACTTGAGTGAAATTTCCACCAATTTTAGTGTTAATAAAGTAAAGCTTCAACTGTAATCACTTTCTCATGGGGTTAATTACTACCGCGGCGAACTTTCGCACATACCGTAATTTCGGGTGTATAAGCCGCGGATCAAACAATTCTTTTTGGACCCAGAAATCTTATTTAGTGATTGAAGACAAATATTTAAGGCGATCTAAGAAGTTATATTTGTTTCTTAAATATTTCTGGGTCGAAAAAGAATTGTTTGATCTGCGGCTTATACACCCGAAATTACGGTATATTTTTGTAAAAAATCTCTTCTTACTTTAAAGCATCAGTGATATAAAACTTTAATAAAATATAATGGTAAAAACTGTTATGTATTTTACTGGATGAAGTTTACACTGGCGGTAATAGTTTTTCCATATTGTGAAAATTAAGACAACCTCCTGTCACAGTCTGTGAAAAGATTATAATGTCTAGTCAAGCTGACACCAGTAAAAAGAAATAGAATATTTTAACCATATTTGTGACAGAAATTTCCCTCCAATAAAGAGTCTAATTAAGGACAAACTTACTACTGAAGTTTACTGGTGGAAAGTTTCACCGCCTGTAATAAGAACATGGTTTTCAGATTTAACACTGAAACGCCCGGTAGGAGTCGTTTCGACTCAAATAATGTGTTTAAATTTCAATTCGAACCAGAAAATTTTTCTTGAAATAATTTAAATTTATTCCACACAGATTTACGTTGAAGAAATCAATTAATTTTTTTTTGAATAAAAATTCTGGTGAGAAATATTATTATCTAACTTAAGTAAAATTTCCGGGCGTTCTAGTGTTAAATATATGGGCGTCATCTTATGACAATCTCCTCCGTTACTTCAATCGGATCTGCTAGAGAATACATTATAGGTCTTATCTACTTTATTAATAACTCCACTAGTTGCAAAATGAAGAATTTTAATATTTTGCAACATTGTTGAAAAGTAGTTATAAATTCAGTTTTTCTGCTTTTTACAATCTCACATTCGTAAATATACTGCGATTGCTATAAGACTTGTATATGTTTTTGAAGTTCAGTATAGAACGTTCGATGTTGAAAAAGAAGTGTGTACAGTTTACAGTTCGCTTACAGGGACACACAAAATATTGAATAATTTTCTCTCTATGGGAGGAGTAAATCACTTTAGGTGCATTTTATTGGTCTGGCAATATTTCAATCATCATGAGATTTATAAAAATTACTATAATTGACTATAATGTTGTTTCTTCGGAGAGATAACAAGTAGCATTCTTAGTTTTTTATAGGGACACATATTCCGCATCTTTATAAAATGTGCGAGAATATCATTTTCATTTAATGATGTCCTAATGATTTTAACATAGCAAAATCGTTGACTTTATTCATGTTTCCCATATATACAGTTCATAGTATTTATCTCTCTGATACAATTGCTCTGGCAAATTTTTGTAGCATTTAGATATGATGTGAGAAATGTAGTGCAGCCGTTGATCTCTCCTTTTGGTTATTTTTTTCTTTTATAGAAATATTAGTGAGTATTACCTCACTGGGCCATAAAATATTTAATAAACATTTCTAACTAGCTTTAAGCACTGTTCATATCAAAAATTAGCCTCCCCAATCCTGAAACAAATATAAATTGGGAGTAAAAAAACAGTTTAAAAATGCAATAAAACTTCTCCAAAAATGCATTACTCTATTCAGGGTGTCCCACAAATATTGGGACAAATTTTAAGAGGAGGCAGGGAACGTCACAAAGATTCAGACATTGCATAGCAACCCATGGTCAGAAATGCTTTCGTGGTCCATTAGTGACGACACAAAACACAAGAAGGATAGGACTAGAGTAAGGGGACAAATTATCATTATTAATCTTTGTATAGCAAAAAACAAATAAAAAAGAACATTAAAAAGACAACGAGCGTTATCAAAGAAGGTGTTCAAAATTACGACCCCGAGCAGTGTTGCATGGAATCTTATCTCCGGCGCATGGAAGATCTAATGTTCTCGAAAATACCATGAATGTCCCGAACTTCCCCCAAGAGCTTCCACGATGCGTGCAACAAGATCTTCAGCACTTTTCAGCATTGTCCCGGCATTTTAGGAGAGAATATTAAACATGTTTTCTGTCCCTGATCGTCTCCTCAGTTTCTTGTGTTTGTGTCATCACTACCGCTCCAGGAAAACGTTTCCAGCCATGGGTTGCTATGCAAATCTGAATCCATGTCATATCCCCTACTTTCCCTTAACCCGCGAGAACTCGCGCATGAGATTTTCTTTTTTCATCGTACCCTTTTAAAGACGATTTTTAAGACTATTTTTCGTTTTAAGAAAATTTCAAAATGTGATTTCGATTACTTTACCTATTTTGTGAATAAAAGTACTAAGCTAAACCAAAAATTATATATTAAGTGACTGTAAAGTAAAAGAAAAGAATTGGGCACCGTGAGAGAAATTCTCATAGCGAGTTCTCCCGGGGTTGAAATTTGTCCCAATAATTTTGGGACACCCTGTATATCGATATTTGTGATATACACACATTTATTAAAAAGTTCTAAAAGTAAATTTAACAATTCCAGAAGCAGTTGAATTAATTAAAAGGGTATTCTGTAGTGTCTCCTGTAGGCAACATCAGGACTTAGGAGGTTAATTGCTTCCCGGATTCGCTCGTACGTCATACACCATTTTGCCAATCATGATTTATTACGGTAACCAGTAACCTTTTACTGTAAATTTTGCAATTTTTAGTTCGAGAATTTTTCTGCTTTCATTTGGCAAAAATTTCTGTTTTGAAAAACGGATGATAAAAGATTTAAAAAAATCTGTGAAAGACAGGAAAAAATAGTCATTATTTGAAAGATTTTTTTTTCAAAAAGTTTGATTAGTTAAGTGGTTAAAACTTTCTGATTATATGCTTAAAATTAAATATCTCCCAATCCATTATTAGGGATGTGTCCGTATCCGAAACTTTTGGGCGAAAATTTGTATTGTACTAAAAAATATATGAGAACGTATGTTTCAAATCTCCCCTTAACCAAAAGTTGAAAATTTTATATTTCTCTACCAGTCAATTCTATTGTTAGACCTACACAGAAAAAATTACCATAAGCTTTTGACAGCTTATAACGTTTTTTAAAAAGTTTAAAAGCTCGTTGTTAAAAAGTTTTTATCCCTTTTGCTGGATTTTTAAAATATTGATTTGGTTTCAAATATCTTATCCACTGGGATATAACAAAAAAAAACTAGCTTTATCCTTAAGGGCATGCGTAGGTCAACTTACGACTAACTTATCAGCGATTACACAGTTTTTTACCTTCATTTTTCAGCGAAATTTTTGCTATTTTCGTTTAAATTTTTTACCAATTCCATTCATGGTAAATGAACATCTTCAAATTTCTGGAAAAGCATTTCGGTAGAGTCATGGAATATCAAAATTCAGAGTTCATATGTTGTGCTATAGGAATTTATAAATTGGATTTTCTCCTTAAGAAGAAAGCGGAGAGGGGTTCTTATGAAGAAAGGGAAACTTAAGGATGTCCACACTTTGTTAAAAATTTATTTTGGTGAAAACTGCTCAGAAATGGAGGTGCTTACTTTCTGTATAAATATCATGTTTTCATTAAAAAACACGCAGAAAAATTTCAAGAATTTACAGTATTTCACAAAATATCAATATGACTGTGTATTAACAGATAAACTAAGGTTTTTGTCATATTTACAATATAAATTTGAAAATCTCTCATAAACCATACATTTCTGAATATATTGTTTTAACTTAAAGACGCATAATCTTTTTTATTCTCGTGTATAACCGCATTATTTTTCACGGCTGCTAAAAAGATTTTACATAGCGATATTTAAATGTTGGATTTCTGCAAAACTGTCCATGAAAATGAATATGTATATATATCAATGAGTGCATTCGATTGAGGATCTTTTCTAATTAATTATTTATTTATTTGTTTTGCATTTTTTTTTGACCTATTAAAGATATACTTGCGAAGATGTTATAAGAGAAAACTGGGAAAAATAACAATCAATTGATTTTTAACTTCCACCACTTTTTACATAAATTTAATTGAATACTTATGTCCCAATTTCGCTAAATTATTTGTCTTCATTTTACTTAGTCTTGGTCAAGCAAACCGCTAGACAATTATGTTTGTCACGTGGTGGTTATTAGACAAAGTTGGTTCCGTGTGATATACTGATGCTGTCATTCTAAGGTTTGTGTCGATACTTGAGTGCAAGCGTAGTTGGAACATGGAACTATTGAGAAAGGGAAACTGACATATCCTTAACTCTAGAACCGCCGAGAGCAGTCTATTTGACTGTTACTACGCATGAATATTGTGATTTGAACCAGAAATGGCCTTGAAAAATATTTAAACATGTGTACCACTAAAAAATACCGTAATTTCGGGTGTATAAGCCGCAGATCAAACAATTCTTTTTCGACTCAGAATTTTTTAAGAAACAAATATAACTAGTTAGATCGCCGTAAATATTTGTCTTCTATCACTAAATAAGATTTCTGGGTCCCAGTGTTGTCAGTTGGCTACTTTTTTAAAATTCAGATTTCTTGATTGACACCACTTTTAGGAAACAGTTTATCACCTTTTGTTTTTGCTTTAATTATCAAGTCATTGAATAAGGCACATTTTATTATTTATAAAAAGTGGTGCCAATGAAGAATCTGAATTTAAAAAAGTAGCCCATCTGGCAACCCTGCTGGGTCCAAAAAGAATTGTTTGATCCGCGGCTTATACACCCGAAATTACGGTATGTTAAATAGATAGTTTAAAATACTTTAAACTAAATATTTAGTGCACATCTTTTTTTATAAAATTTGAGTGAAATTTCCGGTGATTATAGTATTAATAAAGTAAAGCTTCAACTGTAATCACTTTCTCATGGGGTTAATTACTACCGCGACAAACTTTCAGCCATAAATTTTTGTAAAAAATCTCTTCTCACTTAAAAGCATCCGTGATATAAAACTTTAATAAAATGTAATGGTAAAAACTGTTATGTATTTTACTGGATGAAGTTTGAATCGGAGAACATTACATTATATTTACATTTTTTTCCATATTACCGTAATTTCGGGTGTATAAGCCGCAGATCAAACAATTCTTTTTCAACCCAGAAATTTTTAATAATCAAATATAACTACTTAGATCGCCGTAACTATTTGTCTTCAATCACTAAATAAGATTTCTGGGTCCAAAAAGAATTGTTTGATCCGCGGCTTATACACCCGAAATTACGGTATGAAAACCAAGACAACCTCGTGTCACTGTCTGGGAAAAGATCATAATGTTTAGTCAAGCTGACACCAGTAAAAAGTAATTAGAATATTTTAACCACTTTTTCGAATGAAATTTTCCTTCTAAATAAGGTCAAATTTACTACTTAAGTTACTGGTGGTAGGTTTCACCGGTTGTAATGAGAATATGTTTTTCCGATTAAAATAAACAGGCGTCATCTTATGACAACCTCCTCCGTTACTTCAATCAAATCTCCTAGGGAATACATTATACGTTCGCATCCACTTTATTAATCACTCCATTAGTTGCAAATTGGGCTTTTAACACTTTGCAATACTGTTGAAAAGTAGTTATAAATTCAGATTTTCTGCCTTTTGCAATCTCATTGCTATGAGACTTGCATATGTTTTTGAAGTTCAGTATAGAACGTTCGATGTTGAAAAAGAAGTGTGTAAAGTTTACAGTTCGCTGACAGGGACGCACAAAATATTGTATAATTTTCAGTCTATGGGAGGAAGAAATGACTTTGGGTGCATTTTATTGATCTTACAACATTTCAAATATCATGAGACTCATAAAAATCTTTATAGTTGACTATAACATTGTTTCTTCGGAGAGATAACAAGTAGCATTCTTAGTTGTTTTATAGGGATACACGTAACTTTATAAAATATGAGGAAATATCATTTTCATTTAATGATGTTATAATGATTTTAACATAGCAAAATCGTTGACTTACTATTCATGTCTTCTGTATTTACAGTTCATAGTATTTACCATTCTAATACAATTGCTCTGGCACGTTTCTGTAGTATTTGGATATGACATGAAAAACGGAGCATTTTTGGTATGATTTTTTAAAAAAAAATTCTTGTAAGAAACTCGTTTAACCGGGTTTATATTAACTCACATTTTACGGAAGCTATGTCTAAAGTAGGAAATTATGAAACAGTTTAAACGTTTAAACCCTTCAAGGGAGTTGCCTCAATTTTGGACCATTTAAATTAAAACCCTAAATGACACATTGCACCAGAAATTTGGAATAAAAACTTTCGTTTGATTAAATACGGGAAGAACAGATTTTACTAGCTTTGAAATAACTTTTTTGGTAAGTCCTATTGTTTTGTTCTCATATCTGCAGTTCACAAATAAAAGTAACTTCCCTCTAAAAAGTTTAAGCGATTGATTCACCTTGAAATAAAACAAACTCATTCATCAGTTTTCTTTAGCAGTAGCAACACATTAGATTTTTCTTATCTTTGTGATAAAAATTTACTTGAATTTGATATCTGAATATATATCTTTGAAATAAATTTGTTGGAAAGTCCTGGTGTCAATCATATTTTTCAGCATTTTGGGATTAGACACACTTAGCTCCAGAAAGTTTAAAACAAGAAGGACAAGGAGGGGTCATTTTGACCCTATCTAATCGATATATTTCTCTTCAAACTAGAATACATTTATGAAACATTTTTTAAACAAAAACTAAAATTTTAGATGGAAAAATAGCTGGAAACACAGAATTAAAGCTAAACAAATTTTAAACTTTTATAAATATATATATACAGGGTGATTCCAATTTTTTTTTACAATAAAAGAGGGGTGACAGTACACATCAAGACAAACAATATTAAATGGGAGACCAAGGGTCCAAAACGTTTTCCTAAGGAGATAGCCGCCATTAAAGTTTAGGGACCAAAATTTCAAATAAACATAAAAAACGGAAAAATCGGTCGATTGATTTGCGGTTTTCACTAAAATTATTCTTTGTCGGCATTTTCTTGAAATTAAATTATAAAGATAAATTTCAAAAAATGCCGATAGAGGGCGCTTTAAACTTTGGAGTAACGAACAACTAATTTTGCCGGTATGTTTTGCATCTCATTAAATGTTTTCGTAAGCTTCCAGTCAAACTTAAATTTTGAGCTCAAAATCTGTAGTTGGGAGTGGTTAAGTAACACAAACTGAACTGTGTTCAGAGTATTCAAATTTCAAATGATTATAAAAAACGGAAAAATTGGTCGATTGATTTGCGGTTTTCACTAAAACTATTCTTTATTTAGATATTTTCGAGAAAATAAATTATAAAGATAAATTTCAAAAATTGCCGAGAGAGGTCGCTTTAGATTTTGGAGTAACGAACAACTATTTTTTGCCGTTAATGTTTGCATCTCTTTAAATGATTTCGGAAGCTTAGACTTAAATTTTGAGCGCAAAATCTGAATAGTAGGGAGTGGTTAAGTAGCACAAACTGAACTGTGTTCAAGGGGGAGGCTCAAATTTAAAGTAATTATAGAAAATGGAAAAATTGGTCGATTCGTTTGCGGTTTAAAATAAAACTATTCTTTAAGTCAATATCTTCTTGAAAATAATTTTTAAAGATAAATCTCAAAAAATTCCGTCAGAGGGCGCCTTAAACTTCAGAGTAACCAACAATTCATTTTAACCATTATTTTTTGGTTCTAATTAAATGCTTGCAAAAGCATTTTAAATGTTCTCGGAAGCTTAGATTTAAACTTAAATTTTGAGTTCAAATCCTGAATCGTTATGAGGAATTAAGAAGCGCAAACTGAAGTGTGTTCAGGAGTTGAAATTAAACCCTCTTTCCTCCTCCAACATAATTTAATTTTTCGCTACTTAAACACTCCCAACGATTCGGAATTTCAGCCCAAAATTTAAGTCTATACATTTGAAAGCATTCAATGAGATTAAAAAAATAACAGTTAAAAATAGTTACTCCAAAGTCTAAGGCGCCCTCTATCGGCATTTTGTGAAATTTATCTTTAAAATTATTTTCAAGAAAACACTGATTGATCAAGAAAACTGCTGATTTAAAAATTAGTTTTAACAAAAACCGCAAACGAATCGACCAATTTTTCCGTTTTTTACAGTTATTTGAAATTTGAACCCTCTGAACACAGCTAAGTTTGTCTACTTAACCACTCCTAGCTATTCAGATTTTAAGCTCAAAATTTAAGTTCAAGTCTAAGCTTACGAAAGCATTAAATAAGATGCAAAAAATAACGCCAAAAAAGAGTGTTTCGTTACTCCAAAGTCTAAAGCGCCTTCTATCGGCATTTTTTGAAATTTATCTTTATAATTTATTTTCACGAAAATACCTAATTAAAGAATAGTTTTAGTGAAAACCGCAAATCAATCCACAAATTTTTCCGTTTTTTATAATCATTTGAAATTTGAACTGTCTGAACACAGCTCAGTTTGTGTTACTTAACCACTCCCAACTACAGATTTTGAGCTCAAAATTTAAGTTTGAGTCTAAGCTTACGAAAACATTTAATGAGATGCAAAAAATACCGGCAAAAAATAGTTGTTCGTTACTCCAAAGTCTAAAGCGCCCTCTATCGGCATTTTTTGAATTTTATCTTTAAAATTTATTTTCAAGAAAATGCCGACATAAAGAATAATTTTAGTGAAAACCGAAAATCAATAGACCGATTTTTCCATATTTTATGTTTATTTGAAATTTTGGTCCCTAAACTTTAATGGCGGCTATCTCCTTAGGAAACCGTTTTGGACCCTTGGTCTCCTATTTTATATTGTTTGTCTTGATGTGTACTATCACCCCTTTTTTATTATAAAGAAAATTTGGAATCACCCTGTATATATATATATATATATATATATATATATATATAGACATATATAAATGAAAATTTACGAAATTTTTTGTCTATTTTCAAAAGTTTTCCAGGAATAAAATCGCGGGAAATAAAAAAGCTGATTTTCACCATTAAATTTCTACAATATTATTCGTTTTATGACATCCTAGACATTCTGTTATCATATAAATCAAGAAATACTTTAGAAATTTATTGGTGATAATCTGTCATTTGTGATGCAGCACTTTAATCTCTATTTCACTTTTCTATAAATGGAAACGATAACATAGATTACGGTCGCGCCTTCGGCATGCATGGTTTCCAATTCGTTCTCCTATTTATTCTAAAATTCAGAGAACTTTTTTTTTATTTATTGCACGTGATATGTTTTTCAATATGCTATGCGAAATTACTTTTCGGAAATTTCGGCATGAATTAAAAATTTTTAGTTTAAAAAAGTTCAGTTTGACAGTCTGACAGTCTAAAGGTTTTT
The DNA here is from genome assembly GCA_964019185.1 of Maratus speculifer. Lineage (NCBI taxonomy): Eukaryota > Metazoa > Arthropoda > Arachnida > Araneae > Salticidae > Maratus > Maratus speculifer. The sequence goes on from OZ025293.1 coordinate 404,153,224, forward strand.
TTGTCATGCTTCAGAATTATTGACAAGAATGATGAATAAAAACGCATTGTCCTGTATTTATCAATATAAGAGGAGTCAGACTGTGGAATAGCGGCTATCTTTAAAACTTTATCACCGAGTTTCTGCGATTCAAGAAATGAACCCTTTTCTTTGAAATTTTAGTAGTATTCACAGCCTGACAATATTGATTTATTTTTATATATAAACCAACAGAGACCAAGTCAGGCCATTATTTTTTTTTATTCAAACTTGCACCCAGTGTGACCGTTTTTGGATTGTTGTAAGAAATCTGGACTGTTGTAGGACCTACAACAAGCTAAATCTAGCTAAAAACTCAGGCTAAAAGATAGTTGTCAGTCTATTGATTCGAAATTAACAGATTCTGGTATAGATGGCAGGATCATCGAATTTATTTTTAGCTTGTTGTCAGTTCAAGTCTAGCCTGCTTTTAGCTTGAAAAAATGGTCACACTGCTTGCACCATCTTTAAAAAAAAGAAAATCTTAACAGACATTTTGTCGACATTTGCAAGAGATACATAATTTAAAATTTGTAAAAGAAAAATACTGGTGCGAACAGAATATAAAAATAGTCGCCTGTGGCAACTTTGTTAGATCATAATTCATAGCTCATTTGTGTGAGAAATTTTTCATAATTGATCATTTTTATAATTACAAATACACTTTTACTAAAAAAAGTCATCTGTATCAAATTTTGGGAATTCACAATATTTCATTAAAAAAAGAAACATTTAAAAATGACTATATATTTTAAGAGACCAACAAGTTTTTATCACAATTTTTATATATATATTACAAATTGTATTAGAAATCATTAACTTTTGGACATATAATTTTAATATTAAGGCACATTAACATTTTTTACCATCACTTTCCAGATAATTTGTTTCATGTAAACTAACACAGATTTTACATATATACAGGGCGATTAGGTTAAAACACCATGAGGGCATTTTGGATCTTTTTTGCATTAAAATTTTTCATTTATATCAGAAAAATCCTAAGTTAATTTTTCTTTATTTAGCACAGACATTTCATGATTACACAAAGGAAACATTAATCTCCGGTATGAAATCAAATTTTTGAATTTAAGCCATTGTGGGCCAATGGTATGTCTATAAAACCACTTAATTTTAATTTCCACACACCACATGGCACCAGAATTTCTGTTAAAAAAATTCCATTTATTAGATGCGGAAATACAGGTTTTATTAGTACTATTTTTATAAATAAAGTTGTTTTCAAATTCCGGTCTCAATCATTAATTTCAATACTTAAATACTGAAAGAGTTCTGCGCCGTAAATGGTTAAAAAAATCCATTCTATTTTTTTTTTCCTTGATATTCTTTTGTTCGACAGATTTTCCAGATTTGCATTGTTTAATTTAAAACATCAATTTGGTACTAGAAATTTTTCTTTGTATAATTAGGAAATGCTCGTCTTAAATAAAAAAAGAGTTTAGTATACGAATTTGCTGGTATGAATGAGAAACTTTGAAACACAAGGAAAAGAATAACATGCCCCCTGGTGTCTTTACATAAAAGCGTCACTTGCGACCATACATTCGTGAACAATAAATGATTGTTATTGTGTCTTGCAGCAACCCTTAACCCTTTAATTCCCATGCTAGAACACGTTTTGGAAATTATGTAGTTCATTTCACACCAGAAAAATTCAATGGCTAATTTCGTTTTATTTAAATACAAATAGTTCTGTTATTGATTAAAGCAAATATTATTGTTTTAATTTTCTGGTGGGAAGTGAAATATACGAATTAAAATATCTCGGGCGGTCTCTGGCGGTTTGGGATCCAGAGGGTTAAAGTTTGCACCTTGAATTTAGAATCATCCCGTATATTTCAAGAATCTTAAGAGTGCTTGTATTTTCTGTTGGAATGTTATTCCATAAGGCGTGAATAAGTGAGTTCCTCAATAATAAAAAAGAGTTAAAAGCTTTACCTTTTAGTTGACACACATTTATTTGAAGAAATAAAGTAGAATAATGATGAACAAATACTTGGAAACACTTCACAACACAAAATAACAGATGCACAGTCTTCACAATATTTACAGAACACAACAAATAAAAAAAATAACTTTGAAAACATATATTAGCTTCAGTTTGAAGCAGTTCTAGATGAACAGTAATTATTCCTTTGGAATCATAATGTATGATAATGGATTGTTAATCCTTGACAGCATTTTGCTGCCTAACCCAGCTCAGTCACTACATCAACTAACTGTTCTAAAGTTCTCTTCCAGTGAAAACAGAATAATGTCTGGTGCTGCCATCTGGCGGTAGATTTTAGTACAAAAAGAAGCAATTGTCTAACATATCTCCCGTTTTGTGATAGAATCTGACACCAGATGGATAAGGTTTCTGAAATGTTCAAATTTGACCTTTGGCAATGGCTTTGTCATTATGTCTGCTATCATTTCATTTGTTGACAGATATTTGACATCTATTACATTTTTCATTTTCAAATCTCGTATGTAGTGATACTTTGTATCGATGTGTTTAGTTCGCGACTTGAACTTTTCACTTTCAACCAATTTAATTGTTGATTGATTATCTTCAAAAATTTTAATTGGGTAATGTTGTTGTAATTTGAGATCTTTACATAGTTTTAAAATCCACAACACTTCTTGAGTTCCTTGTGACAGTGCCACATATTCCGACTCGGCTGACGATAATGTCACACATGTTTGTTTTCTCGAGAACCAAGAAATGCAGCTATTGCCTAAGAAGATTACATTTCCTGAGGTAGATTTTCTATCTGTAATATCTTGACCCCAGTCAGCATCTGAGTATGCAACTATATTAGGATAATCTTTTGAAGAAATATGAAGTGCAAGATCTTTTGTGGTTTTTAGGTACCTTATTACCCTCTTAACAGCATTCCAGTCCTTTTGTCTTGGATTATTGCATCTTCGACTTAGTATGTGCGTAGGAGCTGTAATGTCTGGTCTTGTGCATGAAGAAATATATAAAAGACTTCCAATAGCTTGTCTATAGTTATCATTTGATGATAAAAGATTTTCTTCTTTGTCTAAACTAAAATAGTTCGTTTCCATTGGGGTATAAGTTGGTTTGGCTTCTTCAAGCTGAAAATCTTTAACTAATTGATTTATTTTATTTGTTTGCGACAGAAGATAACTTCCATCTTCTTTTCTGTGAATTTCTATACCTAAGAAGTATTTTGCTTCTCCTAATGATGTTATGGGATAAGACTTCTTTAAATAGTTTATTACTTCATTGACTTCATCTTCATCTTCTGAGCTTATCAACATATCATCTACATATAGTATGAGATGAATTGTCTTCTTTGATTTCTCTTTTGTAAACAAACATGGATCTGCTTCACTTTGTTTAAATCCATATGCCTTTAGAGTATTTTCTATTTCTTCATTCCAGCACTTGGCGGCTTGCTTGAGACCATATATGGCCTTTTTTAATTTATAGACTTTGTCTTTATTTTCTTTATCTTGAAAGCCTTCTGGTTGAAGCATGTATAATTCTTCGTTACCTAATTTACCATGTAGAAAGGCTGTTTTAACATCTACTTGGAGTACTTTGGCTTTACGATAAGCTGCACAGGTCAGAAAAGCTCTAATAGTTGTATGTTTGACGACAGGAGAGAAGGTTTCATCATAATCAGTGCCTAGTTGTTGAGTGAAACCCTTGGCAACTAGTCGTGCTTTGCATTTTATTTCTTCTCCATTTTCATCGCATTTTGTCTTATAAACCCATTTACAGCCAATTGCGCGCTTACCTTTTGGTAACGTAACAAGCTCAAATACTTCATTTTCTTTTAAAGAGTTAAATTCTTCTTTCATAGCTTGAAACCATTTCTGTTGATCTTTTACAGGTAATTTTAGAACATCTTTAAAAGTTTCGGGATCTTGATTTTTGGAACAACAGTCTTCAGTTTTGTAAGAAAACCTTTCGGGTGGAATTCCTTTTGTCTCTCTGCTAGAAATTCTTCTCTGTGAATTAGCTTCACTTTCTTCTGTTGTTGGGCTATCTACTGATTTTTCATCAGTTTCTATTTCTTCTGCAGCATTTTCTATTGGAATAGATTCACAATCATTTTCAAGATTTTCTTCTGAAAAATTGAAATGAATTAAATCAGAAGTTTGCTCTTCAGGATTTTCTGGGAAAAAGTTTTCACCGTTCATATTTTCAAAAAACTTTACTGTTCTGCTTATCACAATTTTTCTTCCACCTGTATAAATTCGATATCCCTTGCTTCTTAAATCATAACCAACAAAGATTCCTTCAGTGGCTTTTTCATCAAATTTTTGCCTCTTCTGTTTATGAACATACACATATGCTTTGCATCCAAATACTTTAAGGTGACTCAAATTTGGCTTATGCCCATTCCACAGTTCATATGGTGTCTTTTCAGTTGATTTTGTGGGTAATCGATTTTGCAAATAAGCTGCTATAGCTACGGCTTCTGCCCAGAATGTTTTTGGTAATTTGGCATTTATAAGCATGGCTTTACACATTTCAATTAGCGAGCGATTCTTTCTTTCTGCGACTCCATTTTGAGACGGCGAATATGGCGTTGTTGTTTCATGATGTATTCCTAAGTTCTTTAAGTAGTTACTAACATATTCGTTGCAATATTCTGCTCCATTGTCAGTACGCAAGGATTTAATCTTCAATCTAAATTTGTTTGTTGTTGATGCAACATACTCCTTTAATTTATCAAATACTTCATCTTTTGAGGAAATAAAATATACCTGTGTATAACGAGAATAATCATCGATAAACGTAACGAAATATCTTTTTGATCCCATACTATTTGTTTCAGCAGGACCGCAAACGTCACTATATATCAGATCAAGTGGTTTTCTACTTCTGTATTGCGTTTCTTTTGGAAATGATTTTTCTGTTAGCTTAGCTTTTATACAACTTGAACATTCAGTATTATGATAACAATTATTCAGAGTAATACCTAAAGCTAAATCATTCTTTTGAATTTTGTTGATGGATTCCAAATTTCTATGACCCAGTCTTTGGTGCCATTTTAGAATGCAATTGACATTAGAACATACAGGTAATATTTCTGAAGCGCTGTATACTTTTTCATTTGTGGGTTTTATTTTTAATCTGTATAACCCCTCATCAGCTTTTGCATCTGCAACTAATATGTTACCCTTTTTAATTAAACACATATCATCTTTAAATGTTACAACAAAACCTTTCTCAGTGCAAGACTGTACAGACAACAAATTACTGTCTAACTCGGGAACATAAAGCACATGATCTAGTGTAACTTTATTTGTTTGACCATTAACTGTTTCAATATTAAAAGTACATTTACCCTTTCCTTTTGCAGTTAATATAGTTCCATTAGCAATTGTAATTGTATCTTTACTTGAATTCTTTAATTCTGAGAACAATTCTAAAGAATTAGCTAAATGAACAGACGCGCCTGAATCAATAACAAAAGTTAACTTTTTGTTTTGATTTCCATTTTGTTGAGATTTCATAACAAAACCTGAAGAATTTGATTCTTTTATTAATTCATGATAGTTTTGAGAACTTGGTGGATTTTCATTTTGACTAGCAGTAGAAGCAGAGAAATTTTGTTTTTTAAACTGTTGACGTGATCTATCTTGAGTAAAAATTGGTTTTGTTTTGTTATTGTTGTTATTCTTTAAGTGAAAACAATCTTCACGGTTGTGATTGGTTCTTTTACAATGAGAACAAAATTTTTGTTTATTCAAATGTTTTGGTTTATCCCTATTACCCTTTAAAGCAATAGATTCAAATTTTGTTGAAATTTGTTTAGTTTCAACTCTTCTAAGATATTCATCAATTAACTTGTTTTGAACATATTTTAATGATAAATCTGTGTCATATTTGCTTTCAATAGCAGTTATGAACGTACTATAAGAATTTGGCAAAGAACAAAGCAAAATAGCTATTAAATTATCATCTTGTATTACTTCACCTATACTTCTTAACTTTTCTGCCAATTCTAAGACGGAATTTATATGTTCCTGCATTTTAATACTTTCATTATATTTAATGGAATACAACTTCCTAAGAAGATAAAGTTTATTTGTAAGATTTACCCTTTCATGCACAGATTTCAATTGATCGTATGTTTCTTTAGCACTTTTAGCATGTCTAACATGAACAATTTGAGAATCTGAGATATTTAAACAAATTAATGCTCTAGCATTTCTATCATTTTTCACCCAATTGTCATCATTTTCTTTTTTAGGTTCAAACACAACATCATATAAACCTTCTTTGATTAACAATTGTTCAATTTTAAACTTCCATACTGAATAATTATCATCAGTTAACTTATCAATATAATGAGATTCTTTAAGACTAGACATTGTTATATAATAATATTTGCTTATTTCACAGAAAATAAAAGAGTGTTTATCTTATTAATTTACAACAATAAAATATTATAAACTCATATATAATGCTAAAGATGAAATAAGAACATAATAGAATTCTTGAGAACAATTTTAAAAGTTACTTCTGGTTTCAGAAATTTTTTTTATTAAATATTCAAAATTCTTTGTTTAAAATATATATTTGTATTTTCAACTATTAAATACGTTCGGAGTTTTCCGTGGTTTTCTTCGAGCCTTGCGTAAATACGGGTTAGGTTCCCTTAGAAAGACCCCCACGGAGGGCACTCCCCCTGGTCCTATATCTCTAGCGTAGATAATCGGACGACAAAAATCAACCAACCATCAACTATTAAATAATAAATTTCAATAAAAAACAAGCAAAATAATTTCTTTTCATATCAACAAATAATAGTTTTGGTTTCAAAACAAGAACAATTCTTTGAATTTTCTTTTCTATCATTCACTTCTAAAAAATACAATATTCAGAAAATAATCATTTCAAAGTATTTCTTTTGAATTTATATATTACATTTTCTGTTTTGATATTATTATATTTAAATTTTGAGACTCATTTCTCAGTCTCATAATCAACAATGTTGGAATGTTATTCCATAAGGCGTGAATAAGTGAGTTGATCCGAGGATTATACGCAGGATATTACGGTACATTGCACTCAGTTTTAGTTATAAATGTGTGTCCATTATAATGTGACATTTAGGAATTATTAGATGGAATTATTAGAGACTAATTAACTGTAATTAAGCTGAATTGAAGTTGTTAATTTTTTTTTTCATTTGTAAATCATCTTTTGGTGCATTAAATCACTACAACGCCATCTGTTGATCGCCGAGAGAACTATTTTTTTCGTTGCCACTTACAACGCGGTTTCTTTTGCATCCGTTTGTTGCAAACCGTATCTTTTTATCGTAAATGTGTTGCTGTTTGTGAGATTTTTTCTCTGCTTCTTTGTAACAATGTTACCAGTGGACTGTTTTTTTTATCCTATCATTAAAAGAAGATAGTACTGGATTCCTGAAAGTTTTCGAATTCCGGTTTTCGACGGATTTACACGTTTTATTTGTCAGAGATTTAAAAAAATGAATATACAAAATGTCTGCCTGTGTGTTTGTCAATCAGTCTGTTTGTGTGTAATGTGACATAAATTTTTTGAGCGCTCTATCTCAAGAACTGATACACGGAATTTCTTTAAAGTTTAGATTGAGTTATACCTTGATATAAACTGTATCTGATTAGAATTTGATGCATATCTCCCAACAGGTTGTGCTTATATATTGCCTTTTCCATGATTTCCACATTAGCTATATCTCAAGAAATAATAAACGGATTTTATTAATCTTTAGATTCCATTAATCTGTGATATAATATGGTTCTGATTATGTTTTGGTGTAAATCGCCTTACACGTGGTGCTGCTATGCGGCATTATGTATGATTATTGCAATCTCTGTAACGAACGCACGAATAATCATCAGACTTCAGATTCACTTAGTCTCTGATATAAATTAGTAGTCTATTATTTTTAGAGTATTTCGCTCAACGGGTGATGCTGCTACGCGGCCTTTTCATGATTCACGCAATAGCTCTACCTCAGGAAGTAATGCAAGAATTTTCATCAAACTTCAAATTAAGTTTTTTCTTTGCATAAATAAGTATTCTTTAATTTTTGGATTAAATTGCTCAACATGTGGCGTTTCTATCCAGCTTTTCTTACGATTTCCGCAGCGAGGACGTGTACGAGATTGGAGAAAGTTTTGGGATTGTCACATCAGACAAGTTTTGAATCAGATTTCTTGTTTGGCATTAGTTTTTTTTCAAATTGTCAAATTCGCATTATGCCGCTTAATTTACATGTTAGTTTATAATGATAATTTAACCATTTTCAAAAAGTAGTGCCAATCAAGATCTTTGATTTAACCCCCTGATGGGCAGTGTGCCGCCATGGCATCACATAATTTTAATCCCTAATTGTAACATTGGCACACGAAATATTTAAAGAAAATTTCACGTTTGTTCAATACTCGAAAATAAACTTTTACTTCTTTGAAAAAAAATCTTAAATACTGTTGTCAATCAATTATTTTAACATTTTAGGCGAACAATAACCTTGAACCTGACAGGGTTAAAGGAGTAACTATTGGAAACATCCCTTTGTACGATAACTCGCGATAATAGAATTTAAGTAACTGTATTGATTTGTAATTCCGAGTCGTCTCTTTGCCAACTTTAACTCCTGCGTGTTTGTCTGTCTGGCTGTGAAACACCCTATATATATTTCAAGAATATTACCAGTGCTTGCATTTTCCCTAAATAATACGAGTGCGGGAAATCGAATACAGTCGAGTCTCTATATAACGAAATTCACCGTACCAGTAAAAAATTCGTTATATAGAGAAATTCGATGTATAGAGAATGCTGTTAAAAATCGTATTTAATGTGTGAAATTTGAACAAATATTATTTTTGATCTTTTGAATTAAGAATTTGAAATGTTTAAAAGTAAAAATTAACCTAACATTTTATTTCTTAATTATTTAAGCTGTTTCAAAAAAGAGAACATATATTTATTTGAAAGCTTAATGAAAATCAAATAAGGAAGACTTGCATTAATTTCAGACGAAGAAATCTGTAATTTTTTGTTGTTCTGATTTTTAAATTGTACGCTCTCAAAAAAATGCTCAAATTTTAGCAAGGAATGAAAAATTGTAGTTAACATTTTCCTCCATTTGAAGGCCTCTCTTATGTGCCTCTCATTGATTCCTCTGTTACATGTGTATCAATCCAATCGACACTGTTTTGAGAAGGATGTGGAAAGGTGTGTGGGAGTTGGGATGAATTCGTTGGATTTAAAGAACAAGGAGAGAAGTAATATAAAAAAAACTCAGCAGTGACGATAAATCAAAAATAGGTGATTTAAACTGAATAAGATAAGACCAATTTATGAAAAAATTCGTTATATGGAGATAGATATTTCGCTATATAGAGACTGTTTTTAATGTAATCATGCAAAAAGGGAACCGTTCCTACTAAAAATTCGTTATATAGAGAAATTCGATGTATGGAGTTTCGTTATAGAGAGACTCAACTGTATTACATATTACAATTTTTTTATTAGACAAACTGGTGTTCAAGAGGAAAATTGTGAGCACTCGTACGAAATTTGAATTTTAATGTTGTATTTCTATAAATTTTTTAGTGATTTTGCACAACATGAATGAAGGAAACAGATTAAGAAGTTGTTCTAATTATTTGTTTGTTTATTTCTTTTCGAACATTTTCTGGCTTTTCAAATTTATAATTGCGAAGAATTCATAAAAGAAAATAGAGAAAAATAACAATCACTCAATATTAAACTTCTACCACTTTTTACATGAAGGAGGTGGGCTGATTAAGGGTTATTTTTTGCCCATCATATACTCGAAAAAAAAAGTTTCGAAATCAGATAATTGTTCAGTGGCTTTGCATAAATAAATATACGTATTTTTGTTTAGTATAACCTTTCCATGATAAATAAAACAGTAAGTCTTGGAAAATACAGCCCGAAACTGGAATGTTTTGGCTTTTTTCTACATTTTTGCATTTTTTGTGTCTGAGTTAATTTTTTTAGAAGCGCTCGATAAACCCAATTAATTTTGGCATGCCATATGCTACTCTTTAAAAGCTTTCATAGGAGCACTATTTTATTTGGGTTCATTGGGTTCTACCTTTAAAAAAATGCATCATGCGGGAGAATCAAATGCACTGTTATCAGAGCGTGTTCAGATTTTTTTTTGCCGTGCTCATAAAATATTTATGTTGTTGAGAGTTCAATGTTGTTTTCTGAAATTTTTGTAAATATTTATTAAAGAAATTATTAATAAATAATGTTTGGATGTCAGCGTCATTTTTGTAAAGCCTGACTGAAAAATATTCGTATCTGTTCTAACAAAAAAGTTATATCGATACTTAGATGTTCGAAAAACAGCGATCTATAGAGTGGTTCTAAGTAGTGTTCTTAATGTAGATAGTATATATTTCGTGATCTTCAGTTTCGAAATTCTTCTATTTCTTCTTCTGATGTAACAATAAGAGATTATGCGTTAATGATTAATGCCGACGAGACCATAAATAAGAAACCCAATATACATCTTTCAATACCTTATTGTAAGTACTCTAACATTTGTAATATAATATGTAAAGGTAAGAACTACCTCGTTATTGCAGCAAAATCTATTGAAACTGAAGCCTTTATAGAAAATAGAATCTATATTTCCTCGCGAAAATGATGCTATAAAACTCATATTTCTTGATCGGTCTTCAGTAGATTGGCTCTGCAATATTTACGCTCTGTAAATGAGAATACATCGATGTATGAAATATATGTTGAAAGTATTTAAAACAACATCAGAAATTTACGAAGCAGAAAGCTTCTATTTTGATACACTTTGACACTTCTATGAAATCGATTATTATACTCTCACGGGTAGATCTGTCTATCATTTTTGCTATAACTTTAAACCAGTAAGATTCAGAATACGTACCTCAATAAAGAGTACATTTCGTACTTGCTTTGCAGTTTTACTTGTAAAACTTAGAACTTGTCTCTCTAATAGTGTTCTGTCCACATTAATAAATATAAGAAAAATAATATCTTCTGTAAAATATGCAAACCAGACATTGATTAAGAACTTTGTCCCACAGTACTCTGGAATGGAACACATCACCAGAATACATGTTATTGAATGTTATACGAGGCCTTTAGCAGGAAGATTATTTATTCCGGATGACGACAATACTGTAATGATTATATCTGATAGCACGTACGTTTATATCCAGAAAAGTGCGAACTAATCCTTTCAAAGAAATTCATTCTGGTTATTCAAAGGAAGACTTTTAGTTAAGCGTATAGACATTTGCCACTAGGGGAACTGGGGCACATTGATACAGCTTTTTTTTAAAGAATTTTTTTGGTGTCCAGAAAGCAGAAATTTCAAGTTATTTTTCTATGTGGTGTCATCAAAACCTGTGTAGTGGGTTATAAATATGTACAATCGTTGTTTTATATGTTATTTTTTCATGCAATTTTAAAAAAAATCAAAAAAAGTCATTTGTATCAATGTGCCCCATCCCAGGGACAGATTGTTACAGCTAATTGGGCACTTTGACCTCACTTGCACTTCAACCCCAGCATTATCTTCTTTCTTAGGTAAGATAAAAAAATTACCAGGTTTTCTGTTTAAAAATCGGTTTATAAGCAGAATATAAAGGTTAATTATATTAAAAATTCTGTTCATAGTATAATTATCCTGTGCTGTTCTGCAGCTTGTTTCTCTTACTTAACATTTCTCATATCAAAAATACACTTTTCTCTGGTGTATCGATATAAATTTTAGATTTTCCAGGCTGCCGTCCTTTTCTTTTGTTAGTTCTACTCGCACTAGATGTTGGGTAAGTTCGTACGTCTTCTGTTTGCAAAAATACTATAAAATGTTCTAATATAAAGAAATTAGAACTATTTCACTTCAATAAAAACTAATATTAGACAGTTATAGCGAAAAATGGTTGGAATAAGGAGTGTATTGTAAAAAAAATTATAAAAGTAATGAATAAATGAACTGGAAAATGATTTAGGTTGTATCAATGTGCGCCGACAAAGACTGCATCAATATGCCCCATACAGCTTTTTGAATAAAATGAATCTCAAATGCAATACTTCGTAATTTATCTAACTATGAAGAATGAGGAACTGATAAAGAATAGCTTTACTTGCTACGGAGAGTATTATTTTTGGTTGAAACACTGGAGCAGTTGTATAATACCATTTCAAATGTACAACTCAAAGGGTAGAGCCGGGTTTCCTAGTAAAATATGCCCTTGAGTCAACCACATCGAGTCCTACATGGATCGATAGCCCATAAAAAGAAATTCATTTCTCCCCAGTTTTAAATTTGTGTCTCAAGACCATGGGGAGGTTAATGGCCCTAAATGCCTGTTTTGGAAAAGAGCGCATTGTGATGAAACTACTAAGCAGATTTCAACGAAAAAAATAAGGGATATAAAAAACTACCATACGAATGTTTGACAATTTTTTCCGATTTTTTTAAACAAAAGAACAAGTTTTCAAATATTTTTCCTGTTTTAAAATGTACATTTTAATTAAAAAAATGAAATTTCTGAGTGACCACATTAATTTTTTTTTGCAAAAAATACTATAGGACATGATGCATATTCACTATCAATTTCAACTTTCTACGTATGACGCATCATATTTAAAAAAAGGACAAAATCATATTCCGGTGGAAATGTAGGGCGTGTCTCGGACAAATTTCACGCCTTCATTTAAAAATATCTTTTGAATTAATATGTGAGATTTGAAAAGAAGGCGTGAAATTTGTCAGAGACACGCCCCACATTTCCACCGGAATATGATTTTGCCCTTTTTTTAATATGATGCACCATACGTAGAAAGTTGAAATTGATAGTGAATATGCATCATGTCTTATAGTATTTCATGCAAAAAAATTAAGGTGGTCACTCAGAAATTTCAGTTTATTTTTAATTAAAACGTACATTTAAAAACAGGAAATATGTTAGAAAACTTGTTCTTTTGTATAAAAAAGTCTGAAAAAATTGTTAAACATCCGTATGATGGTTTTTAACATCCCTCTTTATTTTCGTTGAAATCTGCTCAGTAGTTTCGTCACAATGCGCTCTTTTCCAAAACAGGCATTTAGGGCATTACTCCCCATGGTCTTGAGATACAAACTTAAAACTGGGGAGAAATGAATTTCTTTTTATGGGCTATCGATCCATGTAGGACTCGATGTGGTTGACTCAAGGACATATTTTACTATGAAACCCGGCTATACCCTTTACTTGTGATCTACAAAAACAATAAATCACCCGTTCCGTTTCATCAAGCAAATGAATCATTCCAAAACTTTTTGTATATAGTTGAGTGCACTAGCATCACCTTTTGGAGATTTTGTAAAACTTCCTGTAATGACCCTGTAATCAGTAGAGGGGGTGTATCAATGTGCTCCAGTTCCCCCTACTTAATTCGTCACTACTTCAAAATACATTTTGGATGTCTTCGGCCCCTAGTTCACGGATTCAAAGAACAATTACGCTAACATGCTTATACATACATTAAAAAAAGATTCACATAATATCACAGTGTTGCTGAAGCCAAGTGATGTTGGAAGATCTGATAGATTTTTACGGGACTGTTTAGAACTTCTGCAAGAAATGTATATCGAACATGAAATGCCAAAATTCTTAAATAAGTAGCAACAATTTTCAACAAAGAATTCTAAAGGACACCTCTCGTGACCAAAGTTTGATTATTCGACACAAAAGTGTTAAAAACTATATCTACAATACTTGGATAAAAAAACAGCAAAGCAACATCACACAATGGCAGTGTCAATGTAAAGTAGGCGGAAGCGTCTGAGAGTACTAGACGCATGTTGCTTCCGTATTATGGTTTCTGGCTTACTTGTGTCATAACTCAACTAAACTTTATAAAACAAGTATTCAATTTGCTCATATTCTACTAGACGCGGCCGCTGGGTGGTCCAGTAGCGATTCTGGTGAAGCAACTAAGGTGAAAAATAATCTGAAACATATTGCCAAAAGTTTCTGAAATTGTATGATTATATTTTCTGTTAATCATTACTTCCGATATTTCATATATTGAAATATAAGTATTAATAAGCTCCATTCATCATAATTTTGCCTTTAGTGTTGTATTTACTATTGATTTTTGGATTAAAACTAATGACAATATTGTTTATGTTCATAAATATACTTCATATTTACTTAATTATATATTTTATTTTCCGATCAATTATTAAACTTTCATCCAAGATATTATTTTCTTATTTGTTATGAGGTATACTAATGAAAAATAAAATGTATGTCACATCTAGGTGCTGATTGGCGAAAAATGGCCCTTATCAGTCCACCTCCTTTAATTGAGTACTTTCTTCTTCATTGTCGTCAGTGCAGCGGTTTCTTATGTCTGTATCTATACATGTGATCGTGAAGACCACTATACCTGTATCATACTGGACGTGTGTGGTTATTTAACCCTTTGAGGAACAAAGTACTTGAATTCTTATAATGCTGAAATGATTGAATATCAACGGAATTTTAAAAAAATTTATTTAAAAGTAGATAAATTCTTTTCTTCACGTACTTGAATTAATTAATATTTTCATTTCAAAATTCTGGTGTTAATGCGGCATTCCAGAATTAAAATTAAGGGGGATATATTTTACCCCACCGCCCTTCAAAGGGGTTAATTGTAAGGTTTTGGGCGTTGAGAAGTATACATTCCGCTCAGTTTCAATTATGAAAAACACCAATAGCACCAGAAATTTTAAAAAGATTTTTACATTTTTAACACTAGAACCGCCGGATATTTTACTCAGGTTTTAGAAAAAGTGTTTGTCACAGAACTCTAATTTAGAATTATTTAACTTATTTAATTAGTCTATTTTTGTGTTGTTTATATTTAACATATCTTATGAAGAAAATTCTGGTTTTAATCAATTATTATCATTCTGGCAGAGGTCATTTTAACCCCTAATGGCGGTTCTAGTGTTAATGTGTAAAAAGTAAAAACTTTTACTTTTTATAAAACAATTTGTTCGTAAAATCTTACATCTCTCACTTATATCTATAATTCGGCAAATGAAGTATTTTTCCATGAAAAGTTTTAAAAATGGCCCATGTGTATAGGTATTTATTCTCAATTAAACATTTTTATATTTGAATACATGTTTTAATGAAAAATATTTAGAATAATTTGGGCAATTCACCGTTTTTTCTTTTAAAAAAGAACATATCGATCTGACTGTATGAAATTAAAGTTTTATTTTAGTTTTAACATAAATTTGAAAATGTGAAATAAATCACTAACTTCATTGTTTTACCGCTAAGACACATAATAATTTTTAACATGGTTTCGCATGTCTTTTTTTCCAAGGACAATAAAAAACACATTTTATGTAGATATATTTTAATGTAGAATTTTGTAAAATTGTCTGAGAATTTAAATATGAATCAGTATATTCGTTCGAGTAACTGTCCTAATAATATGTCCATTTATTGATTTTTTTTCGCTTTTTCTGACCTTTTAAGCTCATACTTAAGATGTTATACATTAGTGATGCACAACCTTTTTGCCACCAAAATATTTGAAAAGTGAGTTTATTTTATTTGATAGTAGTGTTTCTCTCTTTATTATAAGGAAAATTATCCTGTATTTAAGTACTGTTGTCTTTGTGGCCCGCGAGCCACAGGTTGTGCATCCCTATTATAAATGAAAATCGATAAGAATAACAATCAAGCAATTTTAAATTTCCACTACTTTTTACATAAATTTAACTGAATACATACTTCTAAATTGCTACAAGCGATGCTCAGTGATATCGTCTTTTCTTTCGAGGTCAGCCATTTGTTGCACTTGATTTGTGGCACTTGTCTTTCAGCAGCGACTAGTTCATATGTCGTTACCGTCGTTGGTACGGTTGAGTGGTTTAATGATAGGAAAGCTAACCTTGTTCAAAGTAGGCGTTCTAAACACTTGTTACCGCACTTGAAAAGTAATTATGAGATCCGTTATTTTGTCATCCCGTCATGTCTTACATTTGATTGCCATTAAAATTTCTTGTTTTAGAGGTTTATTATAGAACGTTTGGTATTAACCAGTTAATCGTCGCGTGATTTTGGGAAAATCCCTTCAAAAATCGTCGATTTCCTTTTTAATGTACAATTTTATTATTCATAAAAAAATAAGTTCATTGGTAAAATAAATAGTGTATTTTTCCATATTTAACTCTTTTAGAACCGGTGAAATGCTTATGAAATCGCTTAATTTGATATCTAACACTCCAGAGGCACCTGAAATTTAGCACAAGAGTTTTTCTTTGTTATATGTCCAAAATTTAGCCCTTTTTCTATTTATATAAATATTTGTTCGTACTTTCCAGTGTGCATCATTTATTTAAACAATTTAGAAATGGAAGTGCTTTGTTCCTGAAAGCGTGTAAGGACAGATAATATTTTTAAAAATCACAATTTGACTTACCTATATGTCTTTTTTATACATATATGACACGCAAGGAAGCTTCAGTGGACCGTTGGAATTTGTGGTTTTACTTTGATTTAAGATAAAGATATAAAAATAAAGTATTTTGCTATTTTACTACAAAGAAGACATTTTCGTCGGTCGGATAATTAGTTGTCGATATATTTGTAATTCTATTTTCAACACCCTTCAAATTTTCATGACCTTGTATTTCATTCAAACTTCAATTCAAAGGCATATTTCAATGGACAACGAGACACTTCATCCGCGCAGTGAATTGTTGATTAATAATTTTATCATTTTAAGAGTTTTAACACTAAAACAGCCGGCTATTTTATTCAAGTTTTATAATAATTGTTTCACACCAGAATTTTTATTTAAAACTGTTTAACTTATTTAATTAGCCTATTTTGGTGTTGCGCGTATTTAGCAAATTTTATCAAGAAATTTCTGGTTGGAATTGGCTATTTTCAATTTGGCAGGGGTCATAATGACCCCTAATGGCGGTTTTAGTGTTAAGGATGCTTATTTTACTATTTGATTAAACCGTTGACCAAAACACTATCGCCAAACTATAAGATTGTAAATGTCACATTTACCTGACATTAAACAAATTACATGTTTTTGTATGCTATCCAGAGATTTTAATTTGACGTTTTATTTGTATTTTTATTAATATTTTACTAATTTATTTGTTCTTTCGTTGTTTGAAATAAAAGTTATGCCCTTTCGTATAATTTAGAAGTAGTTTCGCGATTTAGATAATGTGTTGAATTCTGTTGACGGGATAATCAAGTAGTACCCGCAATTCAGTAACAGAGAATTACTATGCAATAAAAATATTTAAATATACACTTAAATTTTATTTTGGAATTAGAATGCATTTTATAATTAGCTTACACATGTTTTTAATTTCATCTTTTATGTTAACCATATCCATGATGGTAAAGTATTACGGTGGCCTCCGACGATTAGTTTACTTATGTATGAAGATATTGGGTAAATCAATTATTCTATGTCTTTTTCCTGCAACTTTTTGAAGACTAGCAACCGGTATACGCGCCGCAAAAGATGAACACAATATGCGATTATTTTCACCGGTAAAATTTTACTCTTAATTTTGCCTAACTTAATACGAGCATTTTTCCAATTCAGTTAAGAAAATTGTTCTGCTTTGAAGAAATGGTGATAAAATATTAAAAATTATGTAGAAAAAGATTTGTATTTAGTAATGTTGTATTGCTTTATAATTGTCAATATATTTACATATGTATAATGGTATTCGATACACAAATTCTCCTATTTATTTTTCTTTAAGTTCGTTTTGAAAATTCTGCAACTACTATTTTTTAAAGCTTTGTTATTAACACGGAATTGAGAGAATGTAATAATTGGACAAAAATAAAAAGAACAATTATTTAATCTTTAAAACCACACCACTTTTTATCAATATTTAACAGAATCCATATTTGTAAATAGCCGAGCTCAATTGTGTAAATATTGATCATAATGTGGGCTCAAGAACACCATTTGACTCGCGTTACGTGGGTTACGAGGTGATAGCTTCGAATAAATCTGACGTTCGTGTAAGTCGACTATGTAGTCGTACAAGCGCCGTTTCCGCGTTGGATACGGACGTTTTTTAACAATTATTTTTGAATTATGTTTGATTGTTGGCCAATCTACTGTACGCTTGCCCTTGTTCTTACCCTCATGAATATATTCGGATCGAGGAAGAAATATTATATGATTTGAAGTTTGTTGTAGAATACTATGTTTTTAGAATTGAGAGTATAGCATCTATTTATTTATTTACTTTTACCGGGACACAAAATTGTACACAATACACTTTCCATTAAAGTACGGACTGTTGCTTTTATGAATTCGCCTGTTGGTCTATCTGCCATATACCTGCCCTTGTTTAACCCTCGTAAATATATTCTTATCGCGAAAGACATATGTTTTGGGAGTTTTACTATAGAATATTATGTATTGAAGACGAAGAATGTAACATTTATTGATTATTTACCGAGGCACACAATGAAGTACGAAATACATTTTCTGTTAAATTTCGGCCCGTGGTGACGTTTCCATTATTTATTATTAAACGAACTCATTTGAGAATTCTGGTGCGTTTTTAAAATCAGTGTAATTTTTCCGTTCAAAGCAACAAAAACTAAACCTAAACTATACAGCATAGTAATGGAGATATATTTTGATTAAAAATTTTTGGCCCAAACTATGTTTTTTGACCTGAAGTTTTTTTTCTAAAAAACTGGACCCACTACTTAAAATGTATAGCTTTTGACATCACAAAATTAATCAACAATAACAACATTAAATTATATACTATATTTAAAATAACATTGTCACATCTTACCTGTATATAAAATATGTTACACAGATTCAAATATTTTAAAATATTCAAAGCTAATCTATGTAAGTGGGTGAGAAAAATATCAAGAAAACAACAGATATATATATATATATATATATAATTTAAATGCATAAAACTCAACATTACCATATGTGTAAAATTAGTTTTCTTTATTTTTGTTTCAGAAAAATATCTTTTAATAACCCCCTGACAAACTAAAGTTTTTATCACATTTTTAATATAAATTGATAAACGTATTATAAATGATTAACTTTTGGATACACCGTTTTACTATTAAGGCTTATTAAAATTTTTATCATCAATTTCGAATAAATCTTTTCAGAAAAAATAACACAGATTTTTCATAGATCTATTAGGTTTACTATAGAATATTATGTATCGAAAATGAAGAATGTAATATTTATTATTTTCCACGGCACACAATGAAATACACAATACATTTTCTGTTAAATTTCTGCCCGTATTGAAGTTTCCATTATTTGTTTTTAAACGAACTTACTTGAGAATTCTGGTAAGTTTTTAGAATCAGGATTACTTTCTCGCACAAAGCAATAAAAACTAAAGCTAATATATACAACATAGTAATAGAGATATATTTTGATTAAAAAAATTCTGGCCCAAACTATGTTATTTGACCTGAAGACTTTTTTTATAAAAAAAACTGGTCCCACTATTTAAAATTTATAGTTTTTGACATTACACAATAAATAAACAATATAAATATTAAGATATATACTATACATAAAATGTAAAATAACGTTGTTACATCTTACCTGTATATAAAATATTTTGACACATATACAAATATTTTAAAATATTCAAAGCTAATCTATGTAAGTGGGGGAGAAATGTAGCAAGAAAAACAACAGGTATATATATATATATATATATATATATATATATATATATATATATATATATATATATATATATATATATATAATTTAAATGCATAAAACACAACATTACCACATGTGTAAAATTAGTTTTCTTTATTTTTATTTGAGGAAAAAAAATCTTTGTTTCCAGCAAACGTTATTTTAAGTACAACGATGCATAATTACAACATAAAAACGGAATAACATTTTAATAAAACAAACAACAACCCAAAATATTGTTATTATTGGAAAGATCAATCTAAAATACGATGCAATATGAATATAAAGGACATTCAAAAGGATAAAATAATAAAAACAATGCGAACCAGCGCACATGGTTGTGTTCACAGCCGAAAGAAATTGCACAGATGCAATACAAGGCCACCGAAATACAGGATTGTTCAAATTAGAGTATCCCCGTTTGCGACTCCCTAGCGAGAGGAGTAGTGGATATAACGTCTTCTTATTTGGAAGATATGCATATCAGACGATGGGAAATTGATTGGTGTTAAAACTTTTTTTTGTTCAAACAAAGGCCACCAGGGGATAATAAGGCGCTATAATTGGTTTAAGATAAGCAAAATGTAACATGACAAAGGTTATAAAAATCTAGGCGTCAACATGCCTATTTTTCTTACTAAATTTTTAAAATATTCTTCGCTTAAATGTATTTTAATATATTTGAATATTTTTATCAGTATTCTTATTAGACGAAGAATACTAAAAATTTAGTGGAGGGAATTGTAAGTTGTGTAACATTAATTGTGTGGTACCACATGGGAATAGCATAGTAATTTTTCAAATTTCTTTACTTGAATCCTGATAAATAGGTGAGAACTTGAATATCCCAATACTGACCTCGGTAGCATAATTTGTATGTAAAGATTTTTTTAATAGTAATTACCCATGCCTTCTGTGTTTATTTTTTGCGCTTTAAGTACTTGAGAACAAAATTTGTATAAGAAGCTGGCTAAAAGACCGACGTAACATATAAAAAGGAAGGCGAATAGGTTTGAAACATTTTGAGACTCCCACGATGGTTCCCTCATTGAAGTGAGTGGTATCTATAGTTTTTTTACTGGGACACACAAATGAGTACACGACACTCTATAACATTACAGTCTATAGCAGATCTGTCAAACTATGACCCGTCGAATATCACAAACTTAAAAAAAATGTTTGACTATTTTGAGACATTTGTCTGTTACCGTAATTTCCGGCGTATAATCCGCGGATCAAACAATAATTTTCTGACCCAGAAATTTTTTAATGAGAAATATAACTTCTTAGATCGCCATAAATATTTGTCATGAATCACAAAATAAATTTTCTGTGTTCAAAAAGAACTGTTTGATCCGCGGATTTTACGCCGGTATTTACGGTAGATAAGGCAGTGATTTCCCTGAAAGTTTAATGGTATTTTGTGACCGTTGCTTTAATCTTCTGATATATGGTGAAAACTGTATTTTATTGATGTTGCAATATTTTAGTAATACTGACATCAATATACCTCATAAATATGGATTACTGCGTGCATTTTTTTGGAGTATGAATAAGTACCATTTATAGTTTTACGATGCCCAAAATTTTTCCGTGACATCATGGAACAATAATTTTTAGTGCAATTTAATGATATTATCATGGTTCTAACGTAACAAAATAAAATATAGTGATTCTGTATATACAGTGCACCTATTACCATCCCGTTAGTGAGACACACAAATGGATTCTATCAAACCCACTGACTAACATCGATATTTGCTGGAAATGCATATTCTTATGTAGTATGAGTTTTCCACTGAACCAATTTTGAGCATATTAGGAGGATTGAACAAATTCCTGGTGCGTATAACATCTTCGTGCTAATTATTTATACCAAATTTTGCAGAGAACCAAATATGGCTAAAAAGATAATCAATAAAAATAATCAAAAATTGTGACTAAATCGTATGTATTTATCTGTGTATGAAAATATTTGTTTAGGAAATTTTCCTATTCAGAATTGTATTGGCTTCTGTTCACGAATTTCCTTCACTGTTCAAGGTAAAAAAATAAAAATTATAAATTATAATGTATTATAATGTACCGAATTTTCGGGTGTATAAGCCGCGGATCAAACAATTCATTTTCGACCCAGAATTTTTTAAGAAACAAATGTAACTTATTAGATCGACGTAAATATTTGTTTTCAATCACTAAATAAGATTTCTGGGTCCAAAAATTATTGTTTGGTCCGCGGCTTATACACCCGAAATTACGGTAGTTTCTAAATTATAATGTAGAAGAAATATTACAATATGTAGTGATTTTTATGGAAAATGATTTTTACTTAATTTTAGATTTTAACCATTTTTTATATATTTTAATTTTTTACTGCATCATGTGCCACATCTGCCACATGAAAACAATATAATTCTCATTCTGTGCTATGAATTTGGCTAATATGATATCTACTCCTTATCAAGAACAGTTCAAGGAATGGAATAACTTATTTTGTGCATGTCAATGGTATGCATTTGATAAAAAAATAAAATTTGTTCTTCGGAAAAAAAATATCAAGCTATTAAAGTAAATTTTTATTTCATTATTTTTACTGAATACTTAAAAAAATTAAAATAAAAAATGTTGCACAGTGTTAATCCTTCCCGGCATACTGTGTCCAGTCCGGAATAACTCCCGTAATTTCCGACGTAAAATCCGCGGATCAAACAATTCTTTTTCAATCCAGAAATTTTATTTTGTAATCGAAGCCAAATGTTTACCTTGATCTGATAAGTTACATTTCATTTAAAAAAAAATTCTGGGTCGAGAAATGATTGTTTAATCTGTGGATTATACGTCGGAAATTACGGTAATTTTATTTCCAAACTTGCGAGTTGCACCAATAATATTTTAATGAATTTTTGCTTTTACAATGAAAGCTTAAATAAGGGGATTCTTAATTTCTAAAAAAGTCGTTTGTTGATTCCGGTGACAGTTGATAATTTCCCACTTTACTAACAGAAATTGTTTGTGCCAGAAAGGGCTAACCAGATAAAAATAATTAGTTTAACTCATTTATTAATTTAACTCATTTAGCTCCATCATTTAGCAACACAATATTTAAAAACCCTAACTGTGTACATAGGTGTACCATACCATACCATATCATAGGTGTACTGTGAACCATAAAATATATAATTTCAGTTGAAA
Organism: Maratus speculifer; assembly: GCA_964019185.1. Taxonomy (NCBI): domain Eukaryota; kingdom Metazoa; phylum Arthropoda; class Arachnida; order Araneae; family Salticidae; genus Maratus; species Maratus speculifer. Next base: position 404,176,190 of record OZ025293.1, read on the forward strand.
ATCGTTTTCTATTATTAGATCAATATATAGATTTTAATTTGTTTTCATAAAAATAGAAAAGGTTATACAGTGATGGAATTAAAGTATTATATACTTAGAAATAATATTTATTCCCCTCCCGTTTTCATCATAAAATTGTAGAATATATGCTGATCATCTGGTTTTGGTTAAGAATTTTTTTTATGCGTACATAGATGCATATCTCGAGTTTGTTTCCCACGTCTTAAAAACGTATTCTGAGCAAGAAGTTCCTTAATCGTTTAAAAAGCAGTGGTATATCATTTGCACCACTAAAATGTTATTTCGAAATGCCAAATTTTACCCTGAAGTTTTTAATTCCTTATTCCTAATGTCGTTTGTAAGTGACAATTAATAATAGTCTTTAAAGTAGTTTAAATACTTCTAGAATTACTAAAATTATATATAGATCTTTATGTTAAATGCGTTGATAACATAAGAATCGATATATAGATTGAGACAATTTTCGTGAAGTTGTATAGCAAATTTAAATCGTTTTTTGAGTTGCCTCGTAATAATTATCTCAGGTTTGTTTTGGTTTATTTTGTGTCGGCCGTTTATCTACTAGGGATATAGGCCCAGGGGGGGGGATGCCTTTCGTGGTGGGTCTTTCTAAGGGAACCTAACCTGTATTTACGCAAGTTTCAAAGAAAACCACAAAATCTCTGAACGGTTAGGCCGACGGTGTCGATTGGGTTCAAACCCCGCACCTGCTGTCTACAATTTAAGAGGTCAGAACCTCTAGTCCACTGGTGGGGCCAAATTATCTCAGGACTGAGGAGGTTAAAGATTTTCTTTATTATAATACCCGTGGTGAAAGAATTTATTTAGAAAAGAATTTGTCCGTAAATTCTGGCATTATTAATCACTTCTATATTTCAGAAACATGCTTGTTTTGTCGTTGATAAAATTAGTAAATGAGAACAGTTAAATACTACATAAAAACGAGATACTTTTTGTTAAAAAGAATTGAAATCCTAAAGGAAGTTTTTTAAGTAAAAAAAAGATGATTGGCAGCATTATGTTATCATCAGAAAATAAACAGGGCATTTTTATTTCTTTTTGTTTTCTTTATGCATTTCACATATTTACGTAGATTTCTAATTATGTGAAATATATGAAACTTAGATAAATATTGGATTAGATTTATGCATATTAAATTTCTTAGTGCATTTTTTTCAAAAAATTCTCAAGTATACATTTTTAAATGAATTGTGCTCAAACCAATTTATGTCATGTCCATAGATATAAACATTCCTTGTGCATGTCTTATAAATTTCAGATTTTTTTTTCTTTTAAGACAAAAAAGTAGTTTGAGCGAGAACACTCATATAATGAAATGGTTCTTGTTTCTGTGTCATTAATTAAAAATTCATTTTAATAAATAAAATTTTTAGTACTTAATTGGATAAAAACCTGACACTTCGTACGTATGGAAAAGTATTGCATATTTATTTTGACAGTTCGCCATTGCTCACATCCTTAATTTTTGAACTCGTTGAATATAAATTCGCGGTTTTAAGTGTATGTATTTCCAGTGTTAATTTTTGAACGATTCGCGTGCCGTGTGAAAGCCTAAATTTCATTTCATATGCATGCACAAATGGATACAGATTGGATTCGTAAATGGATATGGACTTTATTTAGAGTCATTGGAATATTAGCAGTAAAATTTTGCACCAAACATAGGAACTTGCGATAGAAATATTTTGTGCCTCTTTAATTTAACAGGGTTTGGACAAACTTACTACTAAGTTTTAACAGTATTTTCAAAATATTGCCATAATTTTCGGCGTATAATCCGCGGATCAAACAATAATTTTCTGACCCAGAAATTTTTTAAAAAGAAATGTAACTTGTTAGATCGCGGCAAATATTTGTCTTGAACCACTAAATAAATTTTCTGGGTTCAAAAAGAATTGTTTGATCCGCGGATTATACGCCGGATGTCACGGTATACTGTAGAAAGATATTGCGAAGTTTCAGAATAAATGTAGTGCTTGCTAATTCTCTTGATTAAAAACTAAATATACATTTTCTTTTCATTAATAGTGGTGCCGGAGTCCTTGAAAAATATAAAGAGTGTGCGAACCTTGTTTAACCTTTAAGTGCATGATTTTTTAATCAAGAAAGATATATAAAAACATTTATTATACAGGAAAAAGCAGAAATACATTTTTCATATAAGAAGTCGAACTTTTCTTATGTTGCATATCTGGCTTATCTGCTCAGTCATTTTCATTATTTTAATGTTCACTAATTTTAAAGAGTACCTATTGTATATTTTGGCAATTCACTGTATTTCACTATAATAGAAACATTTCAATTGCATGTAACATAACAATTGCACGTCAAACGTCGCAAATGAGGTGTGTTCGCACCATAACTATTGTTATAAATATTCAGATTTTGCTGCAATAACTATTAAACCATTAGGCAAAAATGAATTATTGCAAAATATGATATGCTAATATATCTTAAATAGTATGCAATTAATATGGCAAATCTAAAATCATTACTATTACGAAATATCATTGAATTGATTAAGTATGATAGGATTTAGTAGAATGAAGAATAGTTTTATTATTATCTTTATAAGCTCTGATTTGATGTTCATAAAATTTAAAATGACTAGACAAAATTCTTCAACAATTGATGACAATAAATTGACAGTAAATGAAATTTCAAACTGATGTAATGGAATTTTTTTGAGTGGCTCTGTAAATAAACCATGAACGCTACTTTCTTTATTTTCAATATGGCATAGTAATAGCATTTCGGCATGGCATAGTAAATCTCAATAACATAAATCAATTACAATGCAATCCAACTATATTAACGCGAGTTAGAGTACAGACAGAAAATTCGAATTCTTAAACATTTTAAACTATATTGTAAAGTGTTAAAACATCGAATAATTGAAATTTGACTTTCAGAAATTTACACCCAGTAGACGGTCGCATATTTTGATTATTTTGTACAGTCGTGTGTTTTGCCTACTGTCTTTACATACGCATATACAATTATTTAGCTAAAATTTAATTAAGACTAAAACATGCTTAATACTAGTAAAACCACACTTCCAGATATTATCCTCCATAGACAGCTATGTATCTAATTCTTCTCGTGGACCAGTATATCTTTTTTCGAGTTTCTAAAAAGATATCTTGGTTTACTAAATGCAGTTCAGCGTAAGAATACACAACTTACCTAAAACCCACCTTAAAATGATTTTCGTTCATATTCTGTCACCTGAGCCGTTTCTATTGTGTTACTCTGTATATGACCTACATCATTTATACATGCAATGCAATATGCAAAAAATTAGTTAAACTTTAAATCTCATATCACAACTAAAAATGCAGTTGTTTATATTTATTAAAGAACACTTATTATCTTTAATATACAGTATTTCGGTTGCTGTATACTATCCTGCGATATAGAATAACATATAGTTTTCTTAAATTATAATTTTTTCTAAATTTCAAGTGAAACTAATCTTTAATTACTTAGCCATTTATCTTAACGTATATTTCATTATCAAAATAATTTTCCAGCGAAAGAAAAGAAAGAAAACATTTGAGATCTACTTTATCATTAAAACGGCTCTCATATAAACAGATTTCCTTTAGATGAATATTCTCCCTTGCTAAAAAACAATAAAAAAAGAGATCGACTTTTCTTGCGATCAGTAAAAATCTGTTTTCTTTTCTTAAATTTTATTTCCTCATTACATAATAATCTACTCATGAACATGTTTGTCTTTCACAGTACGTTCTCAAAGTATTACGCCTAACATACGATTTGGCAGTCGAATTCTTTTTGGCTTTTTTTTAGGACTGCTATTTCTGGTTGCCCTGCCATTAAATTCTAGATAATCTTAATTGTTTAAGGAGTACCCTTAATTTCCGGCGTATAATCCGCGGATCAAACAGTTCTTTTTAGACCCAGAAAATTTATTTTGTGATTCATGACAAATAATTACGGCGATCTAAGAAGCTATATTTCTTATTAAAAAATTTCTGGGTCAGAAAATTATTGTTTGATCCGCGGATTATACGCCGGAAATTACGGTAACAAAAAATTTCACGGATATTACGTATATCATTTATTTTTCATGTGCTTTTTCCCGCCAATTTGTGATGTCAATGTGTGAATTATAGAATGAATAACTAATTTGCTGGCTGACACTTCACGAACAGAGTCATATGAAGACTGTTTCTTTAAAGATTCTCTCAGGCACCATCCCTAACTATTTAGGGATGAAATGATTTAATTTTATAATTCTACTTCAAATAAAATTAATTTTTCAAACGGCATTTATTTTCATAATTGATGCCAGCCTACAGCTTTTTATAAATTTCAGCAAATGCATACTTGAAAGAGCCTGGTCGTAAAAAAATTTTCAAAGTTCAGAACAATATTACGTAACCTCAGCAACTTATATCAGTTTTATTACAAGCAAAATTATTTAGCATTATTAAATTACGCCAAAAACAAAGTTTTACCCTATACCATTATGTAACGGAATACATTTGGTGGCCCTGTAAATGAATAATAAACATTTTTTTCAAAGAATATTGCAACAGAGTGTATATTTTAGTACACTTCAGTAAATGCATATCAATTTCATTCTGTTTGAAAGGCTGTCACCCATTAAAATGCGATTGATTTTTTTTCCTATCGGCTGTAATGTAATTGATAACTTTTAATCGTTCCTGTAATTAAATTATGTATACGATTTTCCTAAAAATTGAAATGCAACGACAAAATTTGGAATAACTATATAATTAAAATTTAAAAGCATTCAGTTGTGTAGCTATTTCGATGTTATATGCAGACGGACGGACGGACAGACGGACTGATTGAATGACGACTATAGGTGCTTCGTATTTCCATATTTATGAACACACCTAAAAAGATAGACCCAAGTTTTTGTTACATTTTAAGTACTAGTTTGAAAATGTATAATAAGTCGTTAACATTTAGATATGTTGTTTTAACATTAAGGCACATCATCATTTTCACCGACGTTTTCGAACACATTCTTATTAGGGCCAAACAAACAAACAACAACAACAAAAAGATTTTAAATAGATATATTTTAATACTTTATTTATGTAAACATGCTAAAGAATATGCATAAGAATGATGTCCTTCGATTTACGAATTTCTCAATTTATTTTTTTAGCCCCCGATATGTTATTTTTTACAGCCAACAAGTAAAACGCCGTTACTAAAAAATAACCTTACAACTAAGCATAAGGTACCCATAAAACTAAGTAGGTGCAAATAAAACTTCTCTAATTACTATTAAATCAAGCCATATTATGATTATTCATTAACCATAAAAAATCATAATAATAAATTCGTCTTAATAATTAAAATTTGCAAGATCTAAAACAGATTCTATAAAATTACAATCACGTTATAAAAATTTAAGCACACACTATAATCCACCATATGTCTTAATAATCACACTTACCCGAGCATCCTGTGGCATGAAGCTAGAGCAAAGGTCTCCCTTGCTGAAGGTTTAAAGTTCAAACCCTCTGTATCACAAATCTGTTTTGCTTCTGTCAATGAATACATGAGCTAATAAAAGATTCGGTAGATGGAAGCACTAGCCCTTTTATGGCGAAACTTTTGATGAAACTGGTATCGTCAAACTAGTGAGGAAAGTAATTTCATCAATTTGACGAAATGTTTGATCGGAGCATTTCCCAGAAAATGGTTTCATCAAAAGCGAGGAAAATAGTGTGTAATTTTAATAGCAACTTGTAACCGAATAGGAACCCTGTATGCAGAAAAAAGCTAAAGCACTCTAATTTCGGGCTATACTTTCCATGACTTACAATTTTATTTATCACGTAAAAATTTTATTAAACAAAAATACATATCTTTAACTATACAAAATCACCGAACAGTCATCTAAATTCGAAACTTTTTTTCGGGGTATATGATGGACGAAAAATAGCCCTTATTGACCCACCTCCTTTACCGTTTCAAATAAGTGGTATCTAAAAGCTTTTAGTAATTAAACAAGCAGCGTGTTTTTTCCTGAGTCAGTTCAGGCAACACATTTTACAGGTTAAAAGTGCGAAGTATTACAATAAGTTAATTTTAAATTCCCACCAGTTTTTGCAAAAATGTAATTGAATACAAGTTTTGGCACGGTGAGAAAAAGATTCGTTAAAAGTAGAAATCTAGGACCGTTTCGTGAATACCACTAGGCCATTTATAAAGTGCTTGTGTGGTGGCTACTTAAGAGCAAAGTTGATTCCGTATTAGTGTTTGACGTTGCAAAGCAAAGACGCGTTTCAAGATTGGATCAGTATTATTGTTGCAAGTGGGGCGTATTTAACATTTTCCAATTTACATAGATGCAAAACTTACAATGCGTCTAAAAACTATAAAAACAGGAAAAAATACCAATTTTTTTGAAAATTTTCAAAACAAATGAAACATTTTTCCTTTTAATATCTATCATCAAGCTGAAAGGCTTATAAAAATATCAACAAAATCCAACTGAGTATTTTATTACGAAAATAAAGTAAATGTACAAAAAATTACTATTTTTGCCTGGGTAAAAACTTAAAGGACGGCAAAAGAAATTCAATATAATAAGAGAAGAAACAAATATTAAATGTATTATGTACATATCTGTGGAGTTTAATGATTGAAAATATTCTATCATTCCTTGACATCATAATTTTTTGGCACCGGTCTTAATGGTTTTGTACTATTTATTTTCAATTGTAGATCTGGGTTACTATGCTGAAGAAAAATACATTCCAGTTATAAAAACTCATCTTGCTAGATCTCCCCATAAGTTATTGATAGAATTTAAATCAGGATTTCTGAGCGGCCATTGCAAAACTTCAATATTTTTCTTATAGAACTACAGTTTTTTCTCATGACTTAAGTGAAAATGTGCATTATCTCGCTCTTATATCTGGGGGTTTTTTTTCAAGCAGAAGTGTTGCAACAGGTCAAATATGGCCAGAAAGAGTTTGTATATGCGTCTTTGAATAAGATTTTCCTGAAAAAAAAATACAAGTTACACCACTTCGTTTAACAGAAATCAGCCTCGTGCTGCAGAGAATCCGCCATCCAATTGATGTTTTAATAAAAAAAAATTTCTTTTCTTAAATCATCCCAATAATATTTCTTCGATGGATAGAAATGAAATTTAAATGGTCCTGATGGCTGGAAATATTATTGGGATGTTTAGAAAAAAGAAAAAGAGATTTTATTAAAATATCATTTAAGTAGCGGATTCATTGCAACATAGGGCTGTTTTTCGTTCAACGAAGTGGTGTCACTTGAACTTTTTTCAGGAAAGTCTTATTCAAAGACACATATACAAACTCTTTCTGACATATTTGACCTGTTGTAACACTTCTGACTGAAAAAACCCAGATGTAACAGCAAGATAATTCACATTTTCACTTAAGTCATGAGAAAAAAAACTGTAGTTCTATACGAAAAATATTGAAGTTCTGCAATGGCCGCTCATAAATCCTGATTTAAATTATATAGATAACTTATGGGGAGATGTATCAAGATGAGTTTATAAAACTAGACCGCATTTTTCTTCAGCATAGGAACTCAGATCTACAATTGAAGATGAATAGTACAAAAACATTCCCGAACTGTGCCAAAAATTAATGATGTCGAGAAACGATGGAATATTTGCAATCATAAAATTCATAGGTGGGTGCATAATGCATTAAATATTTGCTAGTTTGGTTACTATATTGAATTTATTTTACTGACCTTAGAGATTTCACACAGGCAAAATTACCGTAATTTCCGGCGTATAAACCACGGATCAAACAAATCTTTTTGGACCCAGAAATTTTATTTTGTAGCTGAAGACAAAAATTTATGGCGATCTACCAAATGGCATTTCTTTTTGAAATATTTCTGGGTCGGAAAATGATTGTTTCATCCTCGAATTATACTTCGAAATTATGGTAGTGATTTTTGTGCAATTACCGTAGGTGTCAACTTGACATTCGATTACCGCATTGTATGCGTTAATTTGACCCTGGTTTAATGAGTTTCGAACCAGAATTTTTCAAAGAAATGAAATTAAATATGTTCCACTAACAATCCTGAAATTAAATTAATACAGATTCATGATATATATTTTTTGGTTTGAAATGACATTAACCTGGATTAAACTAATCCAAGTACCGTAATTTCGGGTGTATAAGCCGCGGATCAAACAATTCCTTCTGGGTCGAAAAAGAATTGTTTGATCTGCGGCTTATACGGGTGATTCTCAAAATAGGGGACAATTTATGTCTTTCGGCATATAAAAAAAATTGAGAGGTATTCTGTCATGTTTTTATATTTAGATATGCTTGTCTTAATATTATTCATTATTTGCACTCAAGAATTACTCACTTTTTAGTTAAAAACACCTTAAAATAACAGAATAAATGTTCAAAATGTCATTAGCATGGATGTCCACAGCAGCTGTGCCTTATATATACTAGCTTTTTCAAGAGTTAATATCATGTTTATAAAATAAAACAAATGTTATTCTTTCTTTAAATTAATCAAGGAAAGGATTTATCCAATAAATTTGTTTTTAAAAATAAAATTATAGTACATAAAAAAAGAATTAAAGTTTGTCCTCCATATTCGATTTTCAAAACAAGGTCATACTAAAACAGCTGGTTATTAATCAAAATTTCATTTTCACATATGACAATAGTTTGAAAATATAAAGTTTCTCCATGGCAACAAGTAGTCATTTTAAACCAGCCAGAAAACAGAAGCATGTATTGTATTTTATGAATAGAAGTTGAATATTAGGGGGTTACATCAATTGTATGTCATTAGAATGGATAATAATTTTCATGTTTATTTTATAGTTAAAATTTTTATTTTATTTATTTGCATAGAACTTTTGTGTTTTAAAAAGCCCTAGAAAGGAATATTGCATTATGATGATATTATGGCTCATAATCTTATTTAAATTAAAATTTGTCATTAGCACGGGCCGATATCAGTGTCATTAGCATGGTTTTTCTGTCCATGCTAAAGACTCCTATGTACATAAATGTAACCAGTGCTTATATTGTATCCTTTATAAAGTTTAATTTTACGTATAAATTTAGGTATTTCATTTATTATCCCTAAAATATGCATTAAATCTGTAGGAAAATCACTAAGACAGCTTCTTACACTGTTAGTGTCAGAATGTTGCTCATGTAACAAAGTTTGCTCTTTGGTAATGTTTTTATTCTCCTTATATGTATATATGTAAAAATGGAAACCATTTGCTGAAAAAGAAGGCTAATAAATATAGAAAAAAAATATTTAAACAGGAAGAAAATAAAAATTTCTTAATATATTTATTCCATACAATTCGTTTTGTCATTAGCATGGCTCAAAAAATACTAATTATTTTTTTAAGTTAATTTTTAAATATTTAGCTCTGCTGACTACATGGAAAGTATACCTAATACTATATTAACAACACCTATTTTTTTCAAAAATTTTGCTAACAGTATTTTTTTTAAGATTTCATTTTTGAAATCGTCCCCTATTTTGAGAATCACCCATACACCAGAAATTACGGAAACACGGAAGATTAGTTGAAAGTTGGCAGCTATGGCAATACTTTATTTTCGTATTAAAATACTCATTTTTGAATTTTTTTGACGTTTTTATTCCCTTTTCACCTTGATGATACATGTTATAAGGAATAAAGCTTCGTTTGTTTTGAAATGTATCTCAAAAATTTTCTTTTTTTGCTGTCCTTATATTTTTTACACACACTGTAATCTGATTTTCTGTAATGTCTGTATTAATTTTACACAGATTAACCACGTTTTGATCACGTTTTTAAATCTAGGATACCTACGGGAAGCATATCATTTTCATAACTTAAAAAGAATTTCCGATTTGAAACGTATTAAGCCAGGAACAAATTAAGGCAAATATTATGGAAGATTAGTTTGAGGATGGCACCTAAGCCATTGTAACTCTAGAATAGAGTCAGATGTGGCAATCCCAAAACTTTCTTCTGATGATGCATTTTAATACTTCCTGAAAAAACGTAGCATAGCAGCACCGCCGGTTAGGTGGTTTATACCAAAATCTAGTCAGCAATAATTTATGTCAACTTATAACTGAATGTGAAAATTGAAAAGAATCTGTGCAATATTATCAGGGATAGAGATATTACAAAATCATTTTAAAAAATCTGCATAACAGCGCCATATGTTCGATGATGTATACCAAAAATTAATCAGGATCAATTTTTAACAGTCACTAACTGATACTGAAGTTTGATGAAAATCTATGCATTCGTTCCTGCGATATAACAGTAGTATAAGATTAATATTGTAGTAAGCAATGATGTAGATCGGATAATTAGTTATCGCTATAATTGTAATTCTATTTTCAACACCCTTCGATATTTCATAACCTTGTATTTTATTCAAACTACCATTCAAATGTATATTTCAGTGGGCATTGAGATACTTCATCCGCGCAGTAAACTGTTAAATAATAATTTTATCATGTTTAGAGTTATAAGGATGCTTATTTTACTATTTGATTAACCCGTCGACCAAAAATCTATCACCAAACTATAAGATTAAATTCTTATAATGGCTTATTGTAAATGTCACATTCACCTGACATTAAATACGTTGCATGTTTTCGTATGTTAAAAGCGATTTTCAGTTTGACATTTTATTTGTATTTTTATTAATATTTTACTAATTTATTCGTTCTTTCGTTGCCTGAAATAAAAATTATGCCAATCCGCATAATTTATGAGTAGGTTGGCGAATTATATAATGTGTAGAAATGAGTGGACGGTATAATCAAATAGTAACCACAATTAAGTAATAGATCATTACTATGCAATAAAAATATTTAAATATTTGTTTAAATTTTATTTTGGTATTGCAATAATTTTTATAAATATTTTACACATTTTTTTTTATTTTCTTATTTTATATTAAGCATATCGATGATTGTAAAGTATTAAGGTGGCCCCCGACGATTAGTTAACTTATATTTGAAGGTATTGGATAAACAATTTTTTTCTTGTAACTTTTTGGGAACGCGCAAACGGTGTACGTGCCACAAAGGGTGTTCAGAATCTTCGATTATTTTCACCGGTAAAATTTTACTGTAAACTTTGCCTTATTTTATCAGAGCATTTTTCCGATTCATTTAGGGAAATTGTTGTGCTTTAAACAACTGATGATAAAAGATTAAAAATTATGTAGAAGAAGAAATGTATGTAGTTATGTTATATTTCTCTAAAACGATCAATATCTTTTCATATGTATGACGGTATTGGATATATGTATTTTCCTATTTATCCTAAGTTCGTTATGAAATTTTTGCAACTACTACTTTTCAAAGTTTTGTTCTTTAGCTCTTTGCGGCGCAGAACATATTCACTGCTTAAGTGTTGAAATTAGTGATTAACAGAGGAATTTGAAAACAACTTTATTTGTAAATAACAAAAAACTATACTTCACACATTCAATAAACCGATTTTTTACGGAAATTGCGGTGCCAATGTGGTGGTTGGGAATTAAAATTAAGTGGTTTCATAGGTATACCACTTTCCCTCAAAAATTTAACCACGGGTAACAGCGTCCCTAATATTTTCTCACTTTCTATCAGTATTATATATAAAAAATATTTGTCCCAGTTTCCTTTTAAATCTACAATGAAATTCTAAAATGAATATTATCGTTTTAAAAAAAATGGTACCAGAGTGAGAAAATTTTAGGGACGCTGCAACCCTTTGGGTTAACAAGAACTTGAGAAATTGGAATAATTGGAAAAAAGAAAAAGAACAATTATTTTATCTTTAAAATCACACCACTTTTTATGAATATTTATCAGAATACAGATTTGTTAATAGCGAAAGCTTGTTGCGCCTTTTTCTCGGAATTGGACTCAAGAACATCGTTTGTCCTGCGTTTCGTTTGTCACATGGTGGTAATTTTAAAGAAATCCGGCATTCATGTAATTCGACTGTGGCGGCGTAGATGCGCCGTTTACGCTTAACCCCTTAAAGGGCGGTGATGCCGCCACGGCATCACCTAATTTTAATTCCTGAATGTCACATTGGCACCCGAATTTTTTAAAGAGAATTTCAGCTTTATGAAATGAGCGAAAATACACCTTTACTAGTTTACAAATAAATTTTCTTGTGAATACTGGTGTCAGTGGATTATTTCAACATTTTATGAAGACATGTATCTTGCCCCTGAAAGGGTTAAAGTGTTGGATGTTTGAGATACTTTTTAAAATTTAAAAGATTATATGAGTTTGGTTTGTCTGCCTGCCTATCTGCCGTACGCTTGCCCTTGTTCTAATCCTCGTAAATATATTCGGATTGAGGAATTTTTTTATGATTTGAGGTATGCTGTAGAAAAATATGTTTTGAAAATGAAGGTTATAACATTCATTTATTTATTTATTTTTATCAGGACACATAACTGTACAGAACTCTCTCCACTAAAGTACGGACAGTTGCTTTTCTGAATTTGCTTGTCGGTCAATCTGCTGTATACTTGCCCTTGTTCTAACCCTCCTAAATATATTGGGATCGCGAAAGACATATATTTTGGGGGTTTACTATAGAATATTATGTATTGAAAATGAAGAATGTAACATTTATTGATTATTTACCGGGGCACACAATGAAGTACGCAATACATTTTCTGTTAAATTTCGGGCCGTGGTGATGTTTCCATTATTTATTATTAAACGAACTCTTTTGAGAATTCTGGCTATTTTTTAGAATCAGGATAATTTTTCCGTACAAAGCAACAAAAACTAAAGCCAAACTATACAACATTGTAATGGAGATATATTTTGATTTAAAAAAATTGGCCCAAACTATGTTTTTTGACCTGAAGTTTTTTTTTTCTAAAAAACTGCACCCACTATTTAAAATGTATAGCTTTTGACATTACATAATTAATGAACAATAGCAACATTAAATTATATACTACTCTTAAAATGTAAAATAACATTGTCACATCTTACCTGTATATAAAATATTTTGACCCTTATAAAAATATTTATAAATATTCAAAGCTAATCTATGTAAGTGAAAGAGAAAAATAGCTTATATATATATATATATATATATATATAATTTAAATGCATGAAACTCAACATTACCATATGTGTAAAATTACTTTTCTTTTTTTTTTTTTGTTAGAGAAAAAAAAATCTTTGTTTCCAGCAAAGTTTATTTTAAGTACAGCGCTGCATAATTACAACATAAAAACGGAATAACATTTTAATAAAACAAACAACAACCCAAAATATTGTTATTTTTAGAAAGGTCAATCTAAAACACTATGCAATGTGAATATAAAGGACATCCAAAAGAATAAAAACATAAAAACAAGGTGAACCAGCGCACATGGTTGTGCTCACAGCTGAAAGAAATGGCACAGATGCAATACAAGGCCACCGAAATAAGGATGGTTCAAATTAAAGCATCCGTGTTTGCGACGCCCTAGCGAGAGAAGTAGTGGATGTAACGTCTTCATATTTGGAAGATATGCACATCAGTCGATGGGAAATTGATTGGTGCAAAAACATTTTTTTGTTCAAACAAAGGCCACCAGGTGCTAATAAGGCGCTGCGATCGGTTTAAGATAAGAAAACTGTAACCTGACAAAGGTTAGGACGGGTTAAGTACGGACTGTCAGGACTGAGTGGGTTAAGTACGTGAATTAAAGCTATCGATTATTTCGTAAAAAAATCCATTTCTGCATTCGGGTGGCATTTCATCATTTCAGCATTTTGCGAAAAGAGCAATAAGTAGCTTTCCCCCAAAAGGTTTAATCAATTCAAGCACTGTGGCTCATTATTGGACCACCTAATTTAAATTCTATAATACCACTTTTACACCAAAATATTGGAATGAAAAATTTTCTTTTATTAAAAATATGCATCACATCTTTTCATTATTTTGGAATAAATTTGTTTGTAAATTCCGGTGTCATTTATTCTTTTCGGCATTTTAGGAATAGAAGTACCGTGCCCCTAAAAGTGTTCAGTGTTGCTTCATTAGTTATAGATTTTTCTAGTTTTTTCCACTGTTACTTTTTACCTACTGTATGTTACTGTACTGAAAAATACTTCATATCAACTTTCCCATCAACATTTCATCAAGGTTTTTCTTGCTTTGAATACTGTAACAATTTTTCCATTAAACATGCCCCCTGGTGTTTTTACCTAGACGCGTCACTTGCTACCATACATTCGTGTACAATAAATAATTGTCGTAGTGTCTTGTAGCAACCCTTAAAGTTTGCAGCTTGAATTTAGAATCATACTGTATACTTCAAGAATCTTAAGAGTGCTTGTATTTTCTCGACATAATGCCAGAATGGGATATCGAATGCTATCGAATATTTTTATTAGAAAATCTGGTATTCAGTAGAAAAAAAGTGAGTACTCGTACGAGCCCTGTATAATATTGTATTTTTGTAAAATTGTTAGTGAATTTACATATAAATGAATGTAATGGATTTAGAAATTGTCCCAATTAATTGTTTATTTATTTATTTTAGCACATTTTCTGGCATTTTATTCTTATATTTGCTACGATTTTATAAAAAATCGATAAAAATAACAATCACTCAATTTTTAATTTCTACCACTTTTTACATAAACTTAGTTCACTACACACTTCTAAATTGTCGCAAGCTCTGCGCTTGATTAATTTAGACGGCGATGTGATCACGAAGTCCGCTACCCCTGTTTTTTAATGGACGTATGGCGGTTAACTTAGAACAAAGCTGAGTTAGCATGAATCGCTAATTTTACATGAATCCTTTTTGAGCGTTAAACGTATACATTGCACTCAGTTTTAGTTACGAATGTGAGTAATTACAGTATGACATTTAGAAATTATTTGGCTGTCCAAAAAGGAACCACCGCCATTGAAGGAGTTGAGAATGGTCCCAAATTGGTTCGCCGAGACTTGTTTGAGGGCGGGCGAATTTAACACTTTCGAACGTAGGTGAAAAATGGAGTTCTCTTACCGGTACACGCAATAATTAACATTATATTATTGCCTATGATTAAAGGGGATATTATTTTTGGTTCATTTCACTGACGTTATAATATTTCAAAAATAACGAGATTCATAACGCACATTGAGATGGATTATAACATGCTTTCATCAATGATAGAGCAAGTAGCATTTACAGTTCTTTTACCGCGACCCACAAGATTTTTTTGCTACAGTGTCATGTGAGCATAAACATCATTTGAGGTACAAATTTAAGGATATTACAATAATTTTAACAAAATATAATCGTGAAATGAATTCCACGTTTTATATATATATTGGGTGTTTCACTAACAGACCAACAAACTTGCAGGAAGTGTAGGGGCATAAAGACGACTCGGAATCACTTAGATACCCAGGATCAAAAATGCCGTAGTTCCGAGTTATGGTAGAAAACAATGTTGCCAGTGGGATATCTCTTTAAATCCAGATTTCTTGATTGACACTACTTTTTGAAAATGTTAAAATTTTCCTTATTAAATAGCATATTAATGTAGATGAAAATAAGTGGAAATTTTCAATTTCAATAAACTGGTGTCAAGGAAGAAATTTGATTTTTTTTTTAGCCCATTGGTGCCTGAAATATTTTCTTCGTTAAAACTCAAATTTTCCATTTTTCCACCACTTTTAAAGCAAGAATAACTTTTATCTTAATTTATTGAGGACTTTGTCTCGAGAAAGAAAGTACCGTAATTTCGGGTGTATAATCCGCGGATCAAACAATTTTTTTTGGACCCAGAAATCCTATTTAGTGATTGAAGACAAATATTTACGGCGATTTAACAAGTTATAATTTTTTCTTAAAAAATTCTGGGTCGAAAAAGAATAGTTTGATCTGCGGCTTATACACCCGAAATTACGTTATTTATTTATAATCTTTTTTACTGGTGTGAAAGGCGCTTACTTGATTTTTTTTAACTGTCCCAAAAATGGGACGCTAGCCACTAATGGGTTAAGTAGGTCACTGCTATCACTGGTGCAAAGAAATAGAGAAAAATAACATAAAACAGCGATATATTAATGGGACAGTAAATATTTTATTGAAAGGTTGTAGTACAGAAGGCGTTCAAAAGAACGACCAGAAGTTGCCCGACAGTCTTGAGAGTGACCCATTGCTCCTTCAGTTGAATGCCTCGTCGCTCAAATATCTTTAGCTGCCAGGATAATACCTGACAAAACAGAAATCTTCCAGAAAGTAAGGAATTAAATGTGGCGCCACTGTCAAGTCTACCTGACCACCTTCTTTCGTACAAACTTTTAATAGTTTGTTGTTTTCCAATTAATGTGTTGCTGTTTCTGACATTTTTACTCTGCTTCTTTGTAACAATGTTGAAGTGGGCTCTTTATTTTTCTTCTTTCTTTAAAAGAAGATAGAACTGGATTTGTGAAAATTTCCGAATTCCAGTTTTCGACGGATTTACACGCTTTAGGGTATAAGATTCCAAAAAATACATGAATTTACAAAATGGCTGTTAGTGTGTATGTCAGTCAGTCAGTCTGTCTGTATGTGGCACAAATTTTGTTTGCCCTGTATCTTAAGAACTGATACACGGAATTTTTTTAACTTTAGAATGAGTCATACCATGATATAAACTGTATCTGATTAGAATTTATTGTATATCTCCCAACAGGTGGCGCTGATATGTTGCATTTTTCATGATTTCCACAATAGTTATACCTAAAGAACTACTAGACGGATTTTATAAAATTTTTGATTCCGTTAGTCCATGATGTAATATGGTTCTGGTTATGTTTTTGTATAATTCGCCTTACAGATGGTGCTGCTATGCGGCATTATTCTTGGTTGTTGCAATCACAGGAGCTAACGTTGGAATGATCATAAAGTTTTTTATTCAGTAATTCTCTGCTATAAATTAGTAGCCTATTATTTTTGGAATTAATCGCTCAGTAGATGACGCTGCTATGCCGCCTTATTCTTGAATCTCGCAATAGCTCTACCTCAGGAATTAATGTACGAATTTTCATCAAACTTCAAATTGAGTTTGCTCTTTGTATAAATTAATATTCTTTAACCTCTGGATTAAATCGCTCAACATGTGGCGTTTCTATCCAGCTTTGTTTACGATTTCTGCGAAGAGAACGTGAATGAGATAGGAGAAAGTTTTGCGATTGCCACATCAAACTAGTTTTAAATTAGATTTCATGTTTGGCACCAGTTTTTGAAATTGTTAAAACACCTTATGACTCTTAATTAAACTGTTATTTAATAAGGATATTTTAGCCATTTTCAAAAAGTAGTGCTAATCAAGAACTTAGAATTAACCTCTTGAAGTGCGGTGTGTCGCCATGGCATCACATAATTTTATTCCCTAATAGTATCATTGGCACACAAAATTCTTAAAGAAAATTTCATCTTTTTTGAAAACTCGAAAAAAAACTTTACTTTTTTGAAAAACAATTTCTTGTAAATACTGTTGTTAACCGATTATTTTAATATTTTATGCGTTGAAGTAGCAAGAACATGAAAGAGCTAAAGAAGTAACCCACTGGCGACATCGTTTTGTACTATAACTCGCAACTAAAGCATTTAGGTCAGTGTATTGATATGTGATTCCGAATCGTTTGTGTGCCCCCTTCATCTCCTGCAAGTTTGCTAGTCTGGCAGTCGAAACTCCCTACTCTCTTAAAAAGTCACCCACAAAATAGCTCAAATTGAGCTGAAATCCACTCATCTTAATATTGAAAGGCAGCTTCTCAAAAAAGAGTTGAAATAACTCGAGTTTTAACAAATTTAAATGAATTTGAGCTATTTAAATAACCAATTTAGATCAAGAAGATTTAATCGTTTGAAAAGCAACTCTTTTATGATCGAAAAAATTACAGCTCTTTCATGAGAAGCCAAATCAGCTCTTTCGTTTTAAGAGTGTATATATATTTCAAGAATCTTACAAGTGCTTACTTTTGCCCTATATAATACCAGCATGGGAAATCGAATATTACATCTTACAAATTTTTTTATTAGACAAACTGGTGTTCAAGAGGAAAAATGTGAGCACTCGTACGAACCTTGAATTTTAATGTTGCATATCTATAAAACTGTTAGTGACTTTACATATGAATGAAGGAATGAGACTTAGAACATGTTCTAATTATTCGTTCATTTTCTTATTTTCGCACATTTTCTGACTTTTTTATATTTATATTTGCTAAAATCTTATAAAAGCAATCGAGAAAAATAACAATCACTCAATTTTTATTTTCTACCACTTTTTACATAAACTTATTTGACTAGGAATTTCTAAATTTTCTCCGGTGGTGCGTTATATGATCTCCGTAGCATTGTGATCAAGAAAACCACTATACCTTTTTAACACTGGACGTGTTGTGATTAATTTTAAGTAAAGGCGAGTTTTTATGAATCTCTATAGTTACCTGATTTCTTTTTTCGCTGTTGAGACGTATGCACTCCACTCAGTCTTAATTACGAAAAAACAATTACATTTAGAATGTGTACGAAGATAAAACTTTATTATGAATTAATTTTTTTCGTAAAAAAATTTGTCTTTCTATCAATTAAACAATTCTTCAATTGAAATATTTTTCTACGAAAGGGAAATCCCTTTCAAATGCATGATATTATCTATTCGTTAAATAATGAAAGGAGTGACTGACGCGGGAATTACAAAACAAAATATTTAAAAATGTGCAAAAGCTTTAGGGCACATTCTTAAAAAAGTAATTTTTCCTTTATGGCATTCTGGCGCCAATGTGACATTTAGGAATTAAAATTAGGTGGTTCAAAAATAAATCGCCCACATTGAAGTACTTAAGAATGGTCTCCAGATTTGTTCCCCAGGATTTCTGCAGTGCGGGCGAATTTAACACTTCCGGACGCATTCGAAAAGTGGTTTTGAAAACAGTTTGTCTTTGTTCCGTCAAGTAACATTCGTAAATATACTGGGATTGACATTGAATTTTTATGTATTTTTCAGTCTTACTGTTGAACGATCGGTACTGAAAATTAACCCTTTCCGGCACGGGCAAAATCTGTAAGTAAAATGAGAAATTATCGACTGACACCGGAATTCACAAGCGATTATTTTAGATATTTTTAAACCCTCAATTTAAGCTTTTATTGTAATAGCAAAATTTTACTAAAATATTATTGGTGTCGTTTGCAAGTTGGTAATTAAAATTAGGTATCCCAGACCGGGCACAGTGTGCCAGAAAGGGTTAAGTGTGTTTCCATTGGAGTTCTCTTACTGGTTCACACAAAAACTATTATTAAATTGTTGCCTATGATTAAAGGGGATATTTTTCTTTTGCTACATTTCAATGATGTTACAATATTTTAAACCAAACTAGATTCATATAACATATTGAGATGGATAGCAACATGCTTTCATCAGTGACAGAGCGAGTAGCATTTACAGTTCTTTTACAGCGACGCACACTATTTTACTGCTGCAATATGATGTATTCATAAACTTCATTTAAAGGGAAAAAAGTAATGATGATACTATAATTTTAACATAATAAGATCACTGAAGAGCTCTTCACTTTTTCCATATATACTGGGTTTTTAACTAACAGACCAGCAAACTTGCAGGAGGTGTAGGGACACAAAGACGACTCCGAATCACATGGATTCCCAGGGTCCAAAACGTCGTAGTTTTGAATTATGGTAAAAAAAAATGTTGCCAGTGGGTTGTTTTTCTAAATTCAGATTTCTTGATTGACACTACTTTTAAAAAATGAAAAAAAATGTCTTTATTAAATAACATATTAATTAAGTGAAAAAATAAGCAGAATTTTGTAATAAAAAAAAAGAAACTAGTGTCAATCAAGAAATCTGTGTACAAAGAAACCGAGAAAAAGAACAGAAACAGCAACACATTAATGTGACAAAAATATTTTATTGAAAGGTTGTAGTACAGAAGACGGTGAAAAGAACGACCAGAAGTTGTTAGACAGTCTTTAGAGTGACCCACTGTTCCTTCAGTTGAACGAATCGTAGCCCGAATATCATTAGATGCCAAAATAATACCTGACAAGTCAGGAATCTTCCAGAACGTAAGGCATTACATGTGGTACCGCTGTCAAGCCTACCTGACGACTTCTGGTCATAATTTTGACCACTTCTGTGGTACAACCTTTTAAGAAATTGTTGTTTTCCCATTAATGTGTTCCTGTTTCTGACATTTTTTCTTTGCTTCTTTGTAACATGTTAGCAGTGGGCTGTTTTTTTATTTTCTTCTATCTTTAAAAGAAGATAGCACTGGTTTCATGAAAATTTTCGAATTCCGGTTTTCGTCGGATTTACACGTTTTAGGGTCAGAGATTCCAAAAAACATGAATTTTAAAAATGTCTGTCCGTCTGTATGTGACATAAATTTTTGTGGGCTTTTTATCTCAAGAACTGATGCACGGAATTTCTTTAAACTTTAGATTGAGTTATACCTTGATATATACTGCATCTGAGTAGAATTTAATTAAATGTCCCAACAGGCAGCGCTGATATGTTGCCCTTTTCATGATTTCCACAATAGCTATATCTCAAGAACTTATAGATGAATTTTTATAAAATTTTAGATTCCGTTAGACCTTGATATAAATGGTTCTGATTATGTTTTGGTGTAAATCGCCTTACACGTGGTGCTGCTATGCGGCATTATTCATGGTTATTGCAATCTCAGGAACTAAAACACGAATTATCATCAAACTTCAGATTCAGATAGTCTCTGATATAAAATACCGTAATTTCGGGTGTATAAGCCGCAGATCAAACAATTCTTTTTCGACCCAGAATTTTTTAAAAAACAAATATAACTAGTTAGATCGTCGAAAGTATTTGTCTTCAATCACTAAATAAGAATTCTGGGTCCAAAAAAATTGTTTGATCCGCGGCTTATACACCCGAAATTACGGTAGTAGTCTATTATTTTTGGAGAAAATTGCTCAGCAGGTGACGCTGCTATGCGGTAGTTTGTGGTATGCAAAGTTTGTCCTTTGTATAAATTCGTATTCTTTAATTTTTGGAGTAAATTGCTCAACATGTGGCTTTTCTAGCCATCTTTTTTACGATTTCCGCGGTGAGGACGTGCATATGATAGGAGAAAGTTTTTGGATTGTCACATCAGACTAGTTTTAAATCAGATTTCTTGTTTGGCACCAGTTTTTTTCAAATTGTCAAATTCCCCTTATGACGCTTAATTAATGTTATTTAATAAGGATAATTTAACCATTTTCAAAAAGCAGTGCCAATCAAGAACTTTGAATTAACCAGGGAAGGGCGCTGTTTGAAGGCCGGTTTGTCGCCATGGCACCACACAATTTTATTCCCTAACTGTATCATTGGCACACGAAATTTTTGAAGAAAATTTCACCTTTTTTAAGTTTTCGAAAATAAACTTTTACTTCTTTGAAAAAATTTCTTGTAAATACTGTTGTCAATTAATTATTTTAATATTTTATGCGTTCAAATACCTTGAACCTGAAAGGGTTTAAGAAGTAACGTACTGGAAACATCGATTTTTACTATATCTCGCAACTATATCATTTAAGTAAGTGTATTGTTATGTCATTCTGAGTCGTCTGTGAACCCGCTTCATCTCCTGCATCTTTGTCAATCTGGCAGTGAAACACCCTGTAATATTTAAAGAATCTTACAAGTGTTTACATTTTCCCTATATAATACCAGCGTGGGAAATCGAATATTACATCTTACAATTTTTTATTTATTAGACAAACTGGTGTTCAAGAGTAAAAATGGGAGCAGTCGTAGGAACCTTGAATTTTAATCTTTTATTCCTGTCAAATTGTCAGTGGTTTTACATATGAATGAAGGAAATAGATTGAGAAATTGTCTTACTTATTTGTTTATTTATTTATTTTCACACATTTTCTGACCTATCAAATTTATGATTGCGAAGATCTTATGAAAGAACGTAGAGAAAAATAACAATCACTCAATAGTAAATTTCTACTACTTTTTACATAAATTTAATTGAGTACATATCTCAACATTGTCGTTCGTGCTGTGAATTTTTATCTTTAAATATATGTAATCATGTAGACCACTAGACCTGTATAATACTCGACGTGTGTACTTATTTAATCCTTTGACGGGCAGAGCACTTGAATTCTTGTAATGCAGAAATGATTGAATGACACCGGAATTTAAAAACAAATTTATTTAAAAATGTATAAACTATTTTCTTCCTGTACTTGAATTAATTAAGATTTTCATTTCAAAATTCTGGTATCAATGCGGCATTTCACAGGAAAAATTATATAGGATATATTTTATTCCTCCGCCCTTCAAGCGTTTAACACGGGAACCGTGGCGACGAGTCATTTTGACCCGTATCACATGAAGAGATGTCGAATCGGACCAGAAAACTCTAAATAAAATAAGCTAAATATAAACTGAGCAAAAATATTTTCAATAAATGACTTAAACTGTTTTAAATGGAAATTCCGGTGAGAAATATTTTTATAAAACTTGAATGAATTTTCCCGCGGTTTTAGTGTTAAGAGAAAGGTTTTTGGGCGCTGAGAAATATACATTCCGCTCAATTTTAATTACGAAAAGCACTAATAGCATCAGAAATTTCAAAAAGAATTTTACATTTATAATGTGTACAAAGTAAGAGCCTTTACTTATTATGAAAGAAATTTATTCGTAAAATCTTATATCTCTCACTTAATTCTACAGGGTGTATCTAAATTCTTGGGCAAAACTTTGTGGTTTTCACGAAAACTATTCTTTTTGTCAGTATTGTCTTGAAAATAAATTATAAAGATACATTTTTAAAAATGCCAATAGAGGGCGCTTTAGACTTTGGAGTAACGAACAACTATTTTTACCGTTATTTTTTGCATCTCATAAATTTTTTAGAAGCTTAGACATAAATTTAAATTTTGAGCTCAAAATCTGAATCGTTGGGAGTGTTTAAGTAGCGCAAACTCAACTGTTTTCAATGGGCGTGGGAAGGTTCAAATTTCAAATGATTATAAAAAACGGAAAAATTGGTCGATTTGTTTGCGGTTTTCTCTAAAACTATTCTTTATGTGAGTCTTAAAAATAAATTTTAAAGTTAAATTAAAAAAAAAATTCGTTAGAGGGCACCTTAAACTTTAGAGTAACCAACAACTATTTTTAACCATTATTTTTTGTATCTAATTAAATGCTTGTAAAACCTTAGACATAAATTTTTAGCTCAAAATCTTAATCGTTGTGCGTAATTAAGTAGCGCAAAATTGAACTGCGTTCGAGGGATAGGGGAGGGTAACATTTAAACCCCTGAACACAGTTAAGTTTGGATTTCCTAAAATTTTGCCCAAGTGTTTAGCTACACCGTGTATAATTCTGCAACTGAAGTATTTTTCTCCGAAAAGGTTTAAGAATTGTTTATTTGTATAGGTATTTATTCTCAATTTAACATTTTTATATTTAAATATATATATTTTAATGAAAAAATATTTGGACAATTCACCGTTATTCCTTAAGAAAAAAAACATATCGGTCTGACTAAATTTTAAAAGATCAATTAAATCTTTTATCTTAGTTTTAACATAAATTAAAAAATAAGAAATAAGCCTGGTCTCTCGAAAATCTTTAGCTGCCAGGATAATACCTGACAAGCCAGGAATTTTCCAGAACGTGAGGAATTACATGTAGTGTCGCTGTCAAGCCTCCCTGACGATTTCTGGTCCTCATTTAGACCACCTTTGGTAGTACAATCTTTTAATAATTTGTTTTTTCCCTTTAATGAGTTGCATTTTTCTACTTTTTTTCACTGCTTCTTTGTAACAATGTTACCAGTGGACTGTTATTTCTTCTATCTTTGAAAGAAGATTGTACTGGATTCATGAAAATTTTCGAATTCCGGTTTTCGACGGCTTTACATGTTTAAGGTGTCAGAGATTTAAAAAAGATACATGAGTTTACAAAATGTCTGTATGTGGGTCTGTCAGTCAGCTTGTCTGTCTATAATGTGGCATAAATTTTTCGGCGCTCCATCTCAGGAACTAATGCACGGAATTTCTTTAAACTTTAGATTGAGTTATATATTGATATAAACTGCATCCGATTAGAATTTGTTGTATATCTTCCAACAACTGACGCTTATATGTTGCCTTTTTCATGATTTCCACAATAGCTATATCTGAAGAACTAATAGACGGATTTTTATAAAACTTTAGAATCCGTTAGTCCTTGACATAATATGGATCTCATTATGATTTGGAGTAAATCGCCTGATACGTGGTGCTTCTATGTGGCATTATTCATTGTTATTGCAATCTCAGGAACTAACACACGAATTATCATCAAGCTTCTTATTCAGTTAGTCTCTGATATAAATTGGTAATCTATTATTTTTGGTGTAAATCTCTCAGCAGGTGACGCTGCTATGCGGCCTTATTGATGATTTACGCAATAGCTCTATCCCAGGAACTAATGCACGAATTTTCACCAAACTTCAAATTCAGTTTGCTCTATGTATATATTAGTATTCTTTAATTTTTGGAGTAAATTGCTCAACATGTGGCGTTTCTATCCAGTTTTTTTTTACGAAATCTCCGATGTGAACGTGTATGAGATAGGAGAAAGTTTTGGGATTGCCACATCAGACAAGTTTTAAATTAGATTTCTTCTTTCGCAGCGTACCTTAAAATTTCCCTCCTTTTTACCAGTATTTTAAATAAAAAATATTCGTCTCAGATTCCTTTTAAATCTACAATGAAATTCTAAAATAAATATTATTTTTTAAAAAATGTGGTAGCGGAGTGAGAAAATTTTAGGGACGCTACAACCCTTGGTTTAAAACGTACATGAGAAATTGTAATAATTGGAAAAAAGAAAAAGAACAACTATTTAATCTTTAAACTCACACCACTTTTTATGAATATTTAACAGAACACAGATTTGTAAATAGTTTAACCAGCTTGTGCATTTTTCTGTTACTCAGTGTGCTCAAGAACGCCGTTTGACCCGCGTTACGTGGGTCACAAGGTGGTAATTTCTAAAAAATCAGGCTTTTGGGTGATTCCACCGTGCGGACGTGCATGTGACGTTTGCGCGTTGGATGTTGGACGTTTTTAACACTTTTTAAAACTGAAAAGATTTTATGAATTTGGTTTGTCTGTTATCCTTCTTGCCGTACGCCTGCCCTTGTTCTAATCCTCGTAAAGATATTTTGATTGAGGATAAAAGTTTATGATTTGAGGTATGCTGTAGAAAAATGTGTTTTGAAGGTGAAGAGTATAGCATTTTTTTTATTTATTTATTTTTATCGGGACACAAAACTGTACACAGCTCTTTCCATTAAGGACTGTTACTTTTGTGAATTCGGTTTGCCTGTCGGTTTACCTGGCGTTTGATTGCCCTTGTTCTAACCATCGTAAATATATTCGGATCTCGAAAGACATATACACAGAGTACGGAACAGGGAATCAACTTTCATACACTGTAATGGCAACTTGTTTAACATGGGATTACGCATAGACAGTAGCGATACGAGCGGATGACTCTGAAACTACGATCATAACATAAGAGAGGTTGCTAATTCGGCAAAACATCGCTTCCTTGGCGACAAATGATATAGGAAAAAAGAAAAAAAATACAGCGACGGCTTGCTGCTTCTTGTTTTGAAATTTATGAAAGAATTATTTTAATATTTATATAACTTTCATGTATTCGTCTTGCAAACCAATGCACGTCTCTTCTTAACATAACGACCTAATAATTTAAACTTGAAAATTCAAGAACAATAACAGTAATAATTACGAATAGCATAAGCACGTGTGCAAAGATAATCAAATCAGCATTCAGCAAGAAGTGCCAAGCCAGAATATGGTTACAGTTAAACAGAAATCACGAGGATAAAAATCGCCAACGCAATGGTTTAGTTTTTAAGTGATCCACTGAGGGCGTTCTTTTCAAGCCGAGTTGAGGCTCTGTCTGTACTCTGTGGACATATATTTTGAGGGTTTACTATAGAATATTCGGTATTGAAAATGAAGAACGTAATATCTATTGGTTATTTATCGGGGTCCACATGAAGTACACAATATATTTCCTGTTAAAGTTTGGCCCTTGTTGATGCTTCCATAATTTGTATTTAAACGAACTCATTTGAGAATTCCGGTGAGCTTTTAGAATCAGGATTACTTTCCCACACAAAGCAATAAAAACGTCGCCTACAGGCGACATGAGGACTGAGCGTGTTAAGTACGTGAATTAAATCTTTCGATTATTTTGTTAAAAAATTAATTTCTACATTCGGGTGACATTACCTCATTTCACACTTTTGTGAACATAAGTACCTTGCACCTAAAAGGTTTAACCAATTCAAGGACTGTGGTTCATTTTTAGACCATCAAGTTTAAATTCCTAAATGCCACATTGGTACTAGAATATTGGAATAAAAAAAAAGTTATTTTATTTAAACTATGAATCAAATCTTTTGGCTATTTTGATTTTTTTTTAAATCCCTGTGTTATTTACTCTTTTCCGCATTTTACGAATTGAAGTACCTTGCCCCTAAAAGTGTTGTTACTGTTGTTCAATTAGTTTTAGACATTTCTAGTTTTTACCACTGTTTCTATTTACCTGATGTAGGTTATTGTACTGGAAAAACTTCATACATATTTTCCCGTTTTATTTCATGCAATGTTTCTTCCAGTGGATTCTGTAACAATTTTTTACATCTTTCCTTACTCAGCTTAAACATTACCTTTTTCGTTACCCCAATTTACAGTAACTTTACAGAATAAATTTACATCAATTTTCTACATAACAATTAACCTTTCATTATGTACAAGTCTATGATAAAGATATTTCCAAATATAGTTAATTTAGGGCGCCTTGGCCATCTGATCAACATTCTCTCACATTGATTGTGTCAATCCTCTCCACACAATCTTTTACTAAATAACATCAGAACGTTACGTTAAGCTTAACTTATTGTATAGTCATCATGCCTGAAATAAAAGCTCAATATTTCTGCTTTAACCTCTTAATGGTCGCATTAAATTACGGTTTAAAATTTCAAATTCATTACTGCCACCATTTTTAAAAAAAAAAAAACAGTATTCATTTTATTATATGACAAGTCATGTTATCAAAATAATAATAATAATCTATAACAAGTATCAATTTGTTTGACAGAGTGTGAAATATTATTAAAAATGTAAATTTTATGAGTAAGTCATTTCTTGAAAGATGTATTAATCAATTATAAAAATTATATGCGTCACAAATAACCATGTTTGAGGTTAGTTTTCTTAACCACTAAATGGTCGCATAAACTGGCGATTTAAAAATTCATATTCATTATTCCCACCACTTTTTTCCAAAAAATATTCATCTTATTTAATGACAAATAAAATGATACCAGAATAAAACCAATGGCACTATTTTATAAAACTGGTGGGAATCAAACAATTCTGAATAAAAGCCGCGAAGCTTGCAGCCCG
Source organism: Maratus speculifer (assembly GCA_964019185.1). NCBI lineage: Eukaryota > Metazoa > Arthropoda > Arachnida > Araneae > Salticidae > Maratus > Maratus speculifer. Next base: position 404,203,746 of record OZ025293.1, read on the forward strand.
TAAATGTCTCGGGCGCAAAGATTAAGTGGTTAAAGAAAAAAATATTTGATTAAATTTTTATCATGTATTTTATCTGTAAAGTTCACAAAATATTCTAAAACACTATTTCTAAAAAACACAATTTCTAGGTTGAAAACGCCTGACAGTGGATTTTTCTGTACCTATTTCGATTATCTGTGTTTAACAAATGCAATTGTTTGAGGTTTTCAGTAGCTTTGGTTGACAATGGTAAAACTGAATTTCTTTTGCATATGAAAACTGAAAGGTTAGTCAAGTCTCCCCAGTAGTACACTCTAAATAGTCTATCTATATTACCATAGCTGCCAACATCTTCCTCTTTTTTGGCCCGGAAAATTTTTACAGAAAATTATATCATTACGAATCGCCGTAATCTGACGATTAAATAAATCAAAAAAATTCTGTTAAATTTTTCCGGGCCAAAAAGTCGGAAGAGTTGGCAGCTATGATATTACCCTTTTTCTTATTTACAACTATATTTTTCGCAATTACCCGCAACATTCATTTATGTCAACATCTTAGCAATGGAAGTACTTTGTCCGTGAAAAGGTTACCGTAATTTCCTGCGTATAATCCGCAGATCAAAAGAGTAGTTTTCGATCCAGAATTTAAAAAAAAAAAAAGAAATGTAAATTATTAGATCGCCGTTATTATTTGTCTTCAATCCTTAAATAAGATTTCTGTGTAGTATTTTAACCCATTGATCTCTGATGGTATAATTTTCTACCACTAAATTTTAATCCTGAAATAACTTGATGGTACCGGAATATTTGACCAGATTCATTCCAAAAAGGTTTAATGCATTTTTTCCGGTAAATAGTAAAGCGAATTTTTTCTTTGAAAAATACTGGTGCCAATGTGACATTTGAAATTTTGAATATTTTTTATCCACCAGTGTTCAAAGGGATAAATTAAAATTTGTTACCGTAATTTCGGGTGTATAAGCCGCAGATCAAAAAATTCTTTTTCGACCCAGAATTTTTTTAGAAACAAATATAACTAGTTAGATCGCCGTAAATATTTGTCTTCAATCACTAAATAAGATTTCTGGGTCCAAAAAGAATTGTTTGATCCGCGGCTTATACACCCGAAATTACGGTAATTGCTTAACCTATAAATTTAGAAAAAAAAATGTTATTATTTTAAAATAAAATTTGAAATTTAATCAGATGGTCGGAGTCAAAACGACTCCTTCCGGGCATTCTAGTACAGGGCTTCCTTTTGCTCCTTTTTTTGAACACCACTTTTATTAAAAGGAAAAATATTCTTTGTTACATTTGCATCAACTTACCTGGAAGAGCGTTTTTTTTTTTTTTTTGCAATTGTTGTGAAAACCTACCAAGAACTTCTTTCTGAAAATTTATTGGTTTTCAAAAAACGGACCATTGGGATTATTTGAAAACCAGATTTTTTTCCAGGAAAAAATTCATAGGGATTTTCTGCTTCAATTGCAAAAAACTCACCTCTTTACCCTCTTTACCCTTCACCTCTTTTCACCTTATAAATTTCTACGAAATTTATAAACAAAATTTTTCTTTAAGTAAAAGTTGTATTAAAAAAAAAAAACGCACAGAATGAGATCTCTATATACCAGCGAAAATTTTGTAAATTAAAAATGAAATTTCCACCAGTTTTTGAAAAAATATAATTGAATACATCTTAGTTTTTGTTTGCGGAACGTGTCAGAACAAATTTTGTGATTAATTTTCATGGAGACGACTACTAGACCTATGTTACGCTGGTCGTGTGGTGATTTTTAAAGAGGAAATCGGAAGTCATATAAACTGGTTCTTAGATTGCCACAACAGTGCAGTCGTTCGTGGTCACTTTGAACCATAGCATGTACACTTTTAAAATGAAAGAGTTGATTTAACTTCTCAGGAAAGAGCTGTAATTTATTGGATCGTGAATGAGTTGTTTTTTAAACATTTCACTCACATTGATTTAAGTTGCTTATTTAAATCCAGGGTTCGCGCAGTTCTACCACTAAAATTTTACAGTATTTTCAATGCATTTTCACTGCAGAAAATTAGGGCGCAAACTGCAAATCTATTAGGTGGTTGCGAATTCTGTTTCTTAAAAATTAAGTATAAATTTTCTTATCATTAATAGTGGTGTCGAAGTCCTTACAAAATATAAGGACTGTGCGAACCCTGAAATCTCTTACCTTGATCCAAATTGCTAAAAGCAACTCCTTCACTCGAATTGTTTCAACTCTTTTAGAGAAGCTGAGTTTAAAATCCTCAGATGAGTAAATTTCAGCTCAACATGAGTTAATTTGTGGCTAAGGTTTTAAGAGAGTAACTTTGCGTCACGTACTAATTATCAATTTGTTTGACTTCAAAAAGCTAAATAATCTCCATAGCAGCACTCTGTTGGCAGCATTCTTAACTGGAATTTCTACTTTTTATTGTAGAAAATAAATATGAAACGTTATACGCAATTAATTGCGTTATCCGACAATTTTTGTGAAGTACGGTTTTCAACTCAATTTTAAATGCTGTTTTAAAGTTGTTGTAATCCAATTAAGTTTTTATAGTAAGTATAAATATAGTCATCTATCAGACGTACTAATACCTGAATGTTGTATACTTGTTGATATTTTTTGACTATTTATTTATTAATAGTTAATAAAATACATAAAAAAAATCCCACTTTCAGTCTTACTGAGCTGGCTCAAAATTATACTGATGCTTATAATTTACTGGTTAAATATACTACTGTTAAAAATTTTCCTTATTCTCACAGATAATTTATATAAATGCCGAAAATGGGCTTTAGATATAGCAAGTAAATATTTTCACATGTATGAGTAAAATATATAAAATTAACTTTATTTAAAGGCGTTATTCGGGTCAGAGCTATTCAAATTTGACATTTTATACATTCGACATTTTACATTCTTGTTAAAATAATAATAATATCAGTATTTATTATTGTAACTATGGATATACTATTGAGTAAAAACTTTGAAAATTGTTTTTCACTGCATTTTTATGTTTTATATTAAAAATAAACAGCCTTATTTTTTTGTTTGTAAATATTTGTTTTTATTTTCTTCCATTTTTCTTATGGATAATATTTGTTACATTATGGTAAATTATACATAGCTTGTGATGTTGCGAAATGTAAATCAGGAGTCTTTACATATCTGGAAACATATATGGGTGATTCTCCAAGTAGTGGGTAATTTCACTCATTGATTTGGTGAAAAATAAAAATCGAATTTTAAGCAATATTTTTCAATAATTTGATACATCATATGCTACTGAGTAATAACCAACACTCCGGCATAAACTTTAAGCTTTATATATTTTTGTAAAAATTATTTTATAAATTATTGGATTGTTCGGAAAGTCCTTTCCGTTTGGAAAATTCAATTCGCACCGGAAAATTCTGTTATTTTATTATTAGATATTGTTTCCGATATCTAGTACTTAGATATTAATGAACAAATTTTTCCGGTGCGAATTGATTTTCCCAAACGGAAAAGACTTTCCGAACGACCCAATAATTTGGTAATCAATGTCACTACTGTGCCCAAGATAGTTGTTTACTTTTTAAACCAGGATTTTAGTAAAATTCAGATTAATAGATTTGGAATAGATGGTATCACTGTATCCTTTGTCTTCAAGTCATATGTGACATTAATATCTGCTTCAGAGATTGAATCCTCAAATAAATAATTTGAAAGGGGACAGATGTGACAGGGATAGAAGTGACAAAATTAAGAAAATTGCTTCTGTGTACAATAGTAAGTTAGGCTTAGTAAGACTGCAATATGATATTTTGTACTATGTAAAAGTATGCTATATCATGACAAAATAATAAATAAATAAAAACAATAACAAGGACAGTTTAAGTAGGGGACAGTAGTGACAAGTAATAAACATATTCTTATCTTTCTATCAATTTTGTATCTTGTAACTATTGTTGAAGTCCTTTGAATTGTGCCATGTGTTTTTCTTGGCAATTACGATGGTTCCTTCTACTAAATGCACCTGTTCAACAAATTTTATCTGGTGACCAGGTGGTCATTTTCGATGTTTTATACAAAGGGATTGTAGTGACATTAAAACTAAGGAACAGCATTTCTCTGACTCAGAACAAATGTAAAACTATTTTTAATTTGCAATAAAAATACTTTATTATGTACTTTGGAGTACAGGTTTTTATTTTTGGTGGTAAAATTGTTAAAAATAGTCTGTCATTACATTTAAAATTGTTCCAGAAGATCAGTACATGAAGTGAGGGACAAGGGACAGAAGTGACAAACTGAATGTTTAAAATAATATTGCAGTAAAATTTACAGTTATTTTCTAAAAAATACTTTTTGAAATTGTAGAAATACATTACAAAATGCATTTTATGCTAAAAAACAACAATATGAATGACAAAAAACAGCGTGTAACCCTAAGGGACAGAAATTACCCACTTATCGGAGAAGCAACCATATATATATATTTTTTTTTTATTCAAAGTTTCTTCATTATAATACTTTTTATAAAGAATTATTTTTAGATAATATTTATCATATTGTGAAAGTTACGCTACATGATTAGATAATTTTGAATTGGGTTAAAAATTAATTTTTTATAGCTTTTACCATTATTAATACTTAATTTTTGATAGTCATACAATAATTTAGGATTATTTCTTCTCTTTTATGCTCTTTTTCGCAACAATAATCTTAAAATAAGAGAGTGACATCTAAAATAGAGAAAATTCTTAGCAAAGTTTCCCTGAGTGACTGTATTGTTGCAAGTTGGGCATTTTTACCACTTCCCAAATCAGCTTTAAAAGTAGTTTTGAATGTCTGTCTGTCTAAAGGTCTTTAACACTCGCAAATATGCTCAGATTGCAATGCAGTACTTATATGTATTTTTGGTTTACAATAGAATGTTCTGGCCATAAAATGAAGTTTGTACGTTTAGAAATTGTTTACTTGGACGCACAAAAATTTCCATTACATTACATCCTTTGGAGGGGGAATTGCTTTCCGTGCATTTTATTGTTGTTGTGATATTTATATCATAATACATTCATAAGTCTTATTGAGATGGACAACAATATTATTTATTCTGAGATAGAGCCAATAGCATTTATATGTATTTTACAGGAAAGCATAAAATGCTTTCGCTTACTTTATGATGTTTGATGTATATATGAAATAACAACTTTTCCTGTGCAATTGAATGATGTTACAGTGACGTAACCAGGGTGGTTGCCCAAATGTTCTGAATATCTGTAATTTTTTTAAGTTCTGTTTGTCTTATCTAATCAGAAAATTCTATGCTGTGGCCCAAGGAGAATAAAATCTCCCAATGTTACTTGAAATGGTCAGCCACCATTGCTACACCATTATGGTTTGATGATTTTAACTTAATAAAATAACTGAAGTGCACTCCAAGATTTTTATATCTAAGGAGCTTCAAATGTTTTGTTCAGGACATCGAAAAGAACTATGTGAAAATACTGGCTGGGTTCAATAATTGAAGAAAATGTGTTTTTCACTGTATTATAAGTTTTTAAGAGGCAATAAGACTCGATCAAAAAGATCCAGCTGATAATGTTAAATTTAAGGGGGCGTTATTTACAAATATCTAGCTTAACCCTTTGAGGGGCAAGCAATTGCGTTCGAGTAATTCTGAACTCCCACCGGAAATTTGTAAAAAAGTTATATCAAAAAGAGGAAAAGCAATTTCACGGCTGTTTTCCACCAAAGTTAGAAAAGTGAAATTTAATAACATTTTTCTGGTGTGAATCTTCATCAATCGTAGGTGGTATATAATATATACCACCGCCCCTCAAGGGGTTAAATTGTAATGTTTTTACATTATTGTTTTGCATAGGGTAGCTGAGGTGGATCTACAACCGGGTTAGTTTTGACTTTTTCGGTTTCGGTTATATGTTTTTTACATTATGATAGTTTCAATTTCAGAACCGGTTTCAACCTGTTCCGAAATTTAAAATAATTTTAAAATATCCAAAAACAAAATCGCAAAAATAAAAACTATCCCGGTTGCAGATCGTCTTCAGATACTTTATCCAAAAAAATAAAATAAAATAAAAAATAAAATAAAATAAAATAAAATTTGAGCGAGATATTTGCAAATAATGCCCCCATAGACTTAACATTATCATCCGGATCTGTTTGAGCGAGTGCCCTCTTAACTAATCTAATTTTGTATGAGTTTTTAACTTATATAATTTTGAATGTAGTAGGTGGTGCTTGTAAATTATTTTAGTGCGTAAATCTTTCCTATTAATTTTCTATGTCAGTATATGAATTAATCAAACTACTTATGATTGGCTGGAAAACTATCCTATAAAAATGGAGTAATATTGTATTTCCGGATACAATGCAATATATTTTTCTGTTTATGGGATATTTCTTTAACCCTTTAACGCACAGTGTTGCCAAGTCGGCAACACCTAAACTTCCCCCTGTTTATAGACACAAAAACTACTCTAATGGCTACTTTAAATCTTTCTTATGAGTTCTAGATGGCAGCATCACAGAGATCAAACTCTACTGTTTTTCAATAATAGGTAAAATATTTTACTATAATACGCGCTTCATAGCAATGCTCTTCTCACTGCGCTTATCAATGCTTTACTTATGGGAGGTTACCTTTTCGGCAACAGCTGTATAATTAAAATGGTTAGTGCAATATTTACAAAACAATACCTGTGTACTCCTCTAGGCCTAAATAGATTGCCTAATTTTTTTCTTTAAATCAATTTTTAAATCAAAATTTGACATACACACAGTAAATTTGAAAGAATGAATTTCACTTTGTTTTATAGCTACGTGTATCTCATTAAATAAAACTTAAAATTTTATTCTTTATTTCTGGTACGGCGTCTAAATATTTTAATAAAAACGAATGTCAAAACGTGCAACCCTGATTAATTCTACCGTGATTTCCAGCGTACAATCCGCCAATCAAACAATTCTTCTTGATCCACAAATTTTACCTAGTGATTAAAGATAAATATTTACGGTGATCTAATCAATTACATTTTTTTTTAATTTCTAGCTCAAAAATGACATTTTGGTCTGCGGAATACACGACAGAAATTTATTCTTACCGTAATTTCCTGCGTATAGCTCGCGGATCAAACAATCAGTTTTCGACCCAGAAATTTCATTAACCCATTAACGCCCAGCGTCCTCGTTTGAGGACAGTTACAAAAAAAGCAAGAAAGCGGTATTCCCACCAGTAAAGATGAAGATAAATATATACCTTATTTCGCGAGATAGAATCCTCGATAAATTTAGATAAAAGTTAAATTGCTTTTAAAAGTGGTGGGAAATACAAAATTTAAATTTTAGCGAAGAAAATAATTCGGGCGTTAATGGGTTAAATAAACTAAAAATTTAATAATACTTCTCAGATTGCCGTAAATATTTGCCCTTCAATTACAAAATGATATTTCTGGGTAGAAAAAGAATTGTTTTATCAGCGGATTATACGCAAGAAATTATGGTAGTTTTATTTAAAACTGCGGAATGGTATTCCGAAAATTTTAAAGAAATATTCTTTGTAATATTACATTTACTACGCATTGTACAGATACGGATGAGAAAAACTTACAAAAGCATGCTTTTTTTAAGTCAAAATGTCACGGAGATTTAAACATAGGGCTATTCCATGCGAATTTGTGTGTCTGTTACACAGCTAAAAATTGCTATGCTTGTTGGCCACCGGTATTTTCGTAAAAATTGATTCGTTTTATCCAATTGATATCTTCAACAAAATAAGTCTCATTTTTTCGACATAAATTACTGGTAGCCAAAAATCGTAGTACGTAACAGACCAACTAATTCGCATGGAATAGCCCCATAGTATCCCTCTCAGTGTTAATCTTTTTTCGAATCTGAATTCAGTTTTTGAATTACAGTCAGTCCACACAAGAAAAATTATACAGGCTTTTATTTAAAAAATAATTATGCTTAATTCTGACAATATTTTACAGTTCCTTGAGCGTGGCTCTCATTGGCAAATATTCTCTACTTCTGTCCCGCAACTCTTGCACTACTACCTGATAAACTCGTGACACTAAACTCAAATATTTGACACATGCTTTGAAAACATGTGCAAGAGAAACTTAATAAATAAAATATATATGTATAATTAAATATTTAACAGATAGAAGAATAAACAGTTGCCAGAGGCAAATTTTCTTGTATAAAAACAGCGCAAAAAAGTTTATTCATTTTTTAAAAATATAATAATACAGTTTAAAAACAAAAGTGTGTAATTTGTTTATGTACAAATTAAAAAAAAAATAAAATAAATATTTTAAAGGAGAAAACAACAGGGGACATTGTATTAGAATCAGGAAAAAAATAAAAGTTTAATGAATCAAATTATATAAATTTGTCGAAAACGTTTACCACAGATTTTTTCTGCTAATTTTTATAAGTTTTAAATCCTTTGGAAGGAAAAAAATAACAGGTGATGACGGAGCCATTTGACACACAGGTTTACCAGTTTTGCCTGCTTTTTTCACAAAATATTCTCAAATAAATATTTTACTGCATGTAATCGTGAGAAATCTGTTATTAAAAGGAAAAAAAATTACTGATCGAAAATTTGGGTATAAATTCGAAATAGGTATGAATTCAATTTAGGAATAAACTCGGAATAGGTATAAATTGAATTTAGGTATAAATTCGGAATAGGTATAAATTCAATTAGGTATAAATTCAATCCTCAACAGGGGAAAAGTATTTTTTCTTGAAAAAAATTAACTATTTTGAATATATTGTTTTAACATTAACCGCTTCCCTGATTTACCCGTACGTTATACGAACTACGTGATTTTTTTCACTCATGATTTACCCGAACCATGTACGGGCATCCATATTTCAATCATGATTTATTACTCTCACCTGCTAACTTTTATTGTAATTTTTGCATTATTTAATCCAAGCATTTTTCTGATTTAATTAGTCAAAAATTTCTGTATTGAAAAACCGGTGATAAAAGATTTAAAATTTTCTGTAAAAGACATTAAACAAATTGGCATTATGTGAAAGTTTCTTTTCAAAAATATTGATTAGTTAATTGATTAAAACACATCATCAGTTTTGTCATAATTTTTAAGCTCATTCTTTGAGGGCCTCTGAAGAGGCGTTATATAGAGATACTTTATTGTTTAGATTCTTTAAAAAATGTCAACGAATTTAAAAGTACATGAGGGTATGTGAATGAGGAATTCTACAATTCATTCTTTCGTTTTCTCTTTTTCCCAAGTTTGCTGGATTTTAATACATTTTTGTGCAAATGTTGAAAATAATAAATAAACAAAATAACTAACAGTTAATTTTTTAAGTATACACCACTTTTTACAAATATTTAAATGGATACATACTCGTAAATAGTGGTATGAGTGTCGTTTTGAATATCGCCGCTCTAACCGATCGAGAGATCCATTTGACCTGTGTTATGCATGTCATATGGCAGACATTTATAGTATTAATCTGTTAGAAGCAGTGTTGCGATTGGGCAACTGTCTTTAAAGCTCAAATTTATTGTGACACCATTTTTATGCAACGGCTCCTTGTTTTCGCGTTTATTAATATGACATTAAATCATGTTAAATAAAATGAATTTTACTATTTCAAATGAGTGTTACAAATCAAAAAATCTTAATTTTTTAAAAAAGTAGTCTATATGCAACACTGAGTATGCATCCTACCTTTACGAAACTGGAGAGCCAAAAGGAATGCTAGTTGCACGTTTTTAATATTTTCAAACAAAGTCGAAATTTTTCTATGCACTGTCTTTTTTGTCTGTCTTCCTACACGTGCTTCAGCCATGATAATTGCACTCGGATTGCCTTGAAATTGTTATACGTTTTCAGGATTTACTATGGATTTTTTGGTAATAGAAATGTTGTTTGTTACATTTATAGTTTATACTGAAACACAAAATAATTCCGTTACACTACTTTCTACTGTTCTAGCCTATTTTCCAATGTTGAAACAATATATACATTTTTGGTTCATATAATTGATGTTATGTTATAATTATGACGATAATATCATTGATATAAACAGCAACTTTCTTTCTTTTGGCGTACAGAATAACTAGCATTTGTAGTTTTTTTACAGGGATGCACAGATTTTTCCGTTATCCAATCATCTATAAGGTAAAATCATTTACAGTGCAATTTAGAACTGTTATGATGATTTTATCATAACGATAACACAGAAGTGTAGTTCCGGTTTTCTAAATATAAAGTGCATATCATTTATTGTTTGGCTAAAAAAATGAAAAAAAAATCTGCTAAACTATTTTGACGAAGATCCATAAATTCTGGATGGGCGCTATCAACTATGTTATGAATTTTAACTCTTTGAGCTCTGATACGCGAATTTCTTCCGCTTAATTTTAATCTACAAATGTTACAGCGGTCCCAGAATATTCGACAAAATTTATTGGAAATAAATTAACGAATATTTTCGAGTATATTATAAGCCAAATCTTTCGTTTAGAAAATACTCTTGTTAATGTGACATTTGAGTATTTTAACGAAATTAACTCACTAGAAGTTGAAGGATTAAACTTATCTAATTTTGAGTACCGTAATTTCCGGCGTATAATCCGCGGATCAACCAATTATTTTTTGACCCAGAATTTTTTTTAAATGAAAAGTGACTTCTTAGATCGCCGAAAATATTTGTCTTTAATCACTAGATAAGATTTCTGGGTCTAAAAACAATTGTTTGATCCGCGGATTATACGCCGGAAATTACGGTATATTATTTCGTACGTGTAAATTATGCGTGTGTACCACAACTACATTATTTTTTAACCTCTTGAGATGCGATGTGATATAATATATTCCATTTAATTTTAATTGAGATTGGCACCAGAAATTTTAATTCGATTTTACTTTTAAAACATTGTTGCAAAACAGTTGAAAAATAGTTTTTACCTATATTTATATAAGTACAAATTTTCAGTTGGAATTCAACATGAACCAAACACAATTTCTTAATCCTCAAAGGATTGAAAACTTCAACTCTTCAGTAAAAAGATTGTTTTGCCTTTGCAAGGGTTTACAGAAGAAAGCGAAAATATGCTATATGAATCCAGATACATGTTATAAAAATTTCTGGTTTAAATTGTGTTTTCTGAATTGCAAATTCTGAAGATCGGCATGTAAGTTAACACTAGAACCGCCATTATGGGGTCAAAATGACCTCTGCCATATTGATAATAATCGATTAAAACAAGAATTTTCTACATAAAATATGTTAAATATAAACAACGCAAAAAATAGACTAATTAAATAAGTTGAATAATTTTAAATTAGAGTTCTGGTGACAAACATTTTTTCTAAAACTTGAGAAAAATATTCGGCGGTTCTAGTGTTAATGTTCTATTTTCTTTAAAAAATAGAAAATACTTTTTTGTTCCCTTTTGTCTGCCTTTTAGTGATTACTTTTACTGTTTTCGTACAGTACTTAGTAAAATCACTTTAAAAGAATTGCTAATATAAAATTTTTATATAAAGTATACTCAAATTCAACGGTATGCGATCCATAGAAATAAATGCAAACATTTCTTGGCCATCGTTGCCAAACTTCCAGTAGTTATTTATTTTTCTTTTTCCTAAAATATGAAACTTAATTTGATTCAGAAAAAAATAATGAAAAGCATCTTGTAGCTTCGTCGTTATTTGATTATTGTTAATATAATATTCTGGCTTAATCTTTTAACATTCATTGGTTTCTCTACGAAACCACAAAATTTTAATTCCCATGTGCAACCCCGACACCGGAATTATAATTTAAGAAAATCTATTTTATTATGTCTGTGAAAAATCTCTTTTTTCTTATTTATAAATATATTTGTTCGCAATTACCGGTGTTACTGATTTATTTCAAAATCTAAGCAATGAAAACGCTTTGTCCGTTAAAGGGTTAAAATATTGCTTTGGTTTCAAAACTATTGTTTTTCATTTCCGAGTTGGCAATAAACCAGATTTATCCTTAGGTTTATGCGTAGATCAATGGACGACTAATTCATCAGGTACTACAACAGGACATCATTTATTTCAACATGTTAGCAACGAAAATGCTTTGTCAGTTAAAGGGTTAATATGATTGAAAAAACGGAACGTTTTGAAAATTGTCAGGCATTTCTAAGCAACGCTTACATTTTTTTTTTTTTAATGCAGACCATTGCTCAAATCTTTGAAGAATATATTAATTAACCCATTCGTGTCCAGCATCTTTTGCGTAAATTTTATTTGGTTGGCACCACTATTTTTAGAAGATTAAAGTTTAGTTCATTAATCACGAAAATGCATCATTTAAATAAAATAATTATTGCTTTTCTTTTTTACCGGTGTCAAAAACAGTGCTGAATGCACCTTTTGAAGCGTCCCTAAAAAGGGACGCTAGGCACTAATTGGTTAAAATTCGTGTCCTCGGGTGAAAGTATTAACCCTTTGCGGCGCAGGGCAAATTCATTGCTTAAGTGTTGAAATTAAAGACTGACACCGGAATTTGGAAACAACTTTATTTATAAATAAGAAAACGCTATATTCCACGCATTCAATAAACCGTAATTTTTTGAAACAAAATGTCACTGTGGCATTTAGAAATTAAAATTAAGTAGTATATCTATGAAATCACCGCGCCGTAAGGGATCAAACCAGTCATAACTAGTAGGAGGTCCGCGAGTCGCGTGAGATCATCCATTTCATTTCAACTAGAAACGCATATCAGTAAAAAGTTTTGGATTCTATTTAGAGAATTTTGGAACATAGTTTTGTTGCGTAAATAGTGTGGGTGCCCAAACCAGTAATATTGTATGTTTTTCTCCGCCTTCATTCATAGCAGAATATTTTCTGGTTAGATGAAGCTAACAGAACTTTAAAATATTGCCAGTATTCAGAGCCCTAGGGCACCCACCCTGGTTCTGCCACTGCAATTGAATAACATGTAAACAGATGTAGCATCTTATGTTAAAAAAGATTTTATCCTCCTTAGTTTAACATATTTACTTATGGTTTCATTGAATTGATGGAATAAAGTTATACATGTCCTGATTGTATAGATGGTGTTGATATCAAAGAGTTTTACTTACCACTATTTTAAATAACTATTATTTGTCTTATCTTATAGAATTTTTGGCAAACAAAGGGAGAATATCATCAGGAATTTAGCAATGTTCAGAGTCTTCGAACCCTGTCCTGTCGATGCCACTATACACTATTTGCCACTTGTCTGTCAAACAGAAATCTTAAAATCAGGGCTGCAATATTTTTATATTCTGTTCCCACCAATATTTTTCTCTATAAAATTCCTGAACTATATTTTTCTTGCAAATGTTGCCAAGACCCTAATAGCATGCATGGTCACGGTAACGTCACAGTGAGTCACTTTGTTCACATCACATCTGTGACCAAAATGCCACCACTCAGGGACGTCACATTGTGACGGAGATGTGACTTTCTTAAAATTCTTTAGAAATTTATAAATATCCTTTAAAACATGTAATTTACTTTAAAAGACATTTTTCTCGCAATTTAAATATCGTCGCTTTTGTCACAGTTTCGTCACAATGTTAATGTCAAATTAGTCACATATGACACATTTTTCACAAATTGGTCACATTGTGACCACTTTGTGAAACGTCACAAAAGAGCTCTAAATCGGCCATAACGACTTCATATTTTAGTCACTGTGACTTCACATCGACGTCACGTGACGTCACATCGACAATCGATGGTCACAAAGTCACAATGTGACTTCACAACGACGTTGCAGTGACCTTACCATGCTTTACGGGGAGTGTGTTAAACCAGGGATGCACAACCTTTTTAACAGAAAATCGGTTGACACCAGAATATTTGAAAAGTGTAATTTATTTTCTTTAATAGCAAAGTTTCTGTCATTACTATAAGGAAAATTATTCTGCATAAAAATAGTGGTATAATTGTGGCCCGCGGGCCAAAGGTTGTGCACCCCTGTGTTAAACCCTTGGGGACGAGCGATACGTATATGTGCCGTAAATAGGCTTAAGAATTCGCTATTATAGCCACCAGTAACATTATACTGTAAATTTCGCCTTTTTTAATCGGAGCTTTATCTCGATTTAATAAGGTTCAAATTTCTGTTTTTAAAACCGGCGACAAAACATTAAAAAATTCGGAAAAGTTTCCCGTCTCGAAGGGGTTAAGGATTTTTGTTTAGAGAAACTGGTACCAGTGAGAGTTAAAAAATAGTCGCTTGTGGCAGCACTGAAAAAAATTCTTCCAATAACTATTGCTTAGAAATCTCCAGCAATTGGTAAATATATAGGATATGCTGACTTAATTAGCAAACTGCCAACGAAAAAGAAAATGATTAAAGCTTTTAAGCAAGTTTCATTTTTTTAATCAAGTGTATTCTTTATAAATATTGATACTATTCATGCTTAAAAAATATTATTAAAAGATTTAATGACTAAAATGTTCCTATCGTTTTACATTAACAATTAGTGTTAATAATTAATATGTAATACTATGTTTTATTATATTTAGATATGACGTAAAAATGTAGTTCCGCCGTTTATCTTTTTTTTTAATCAGATTTCTTCTCTTACATAGTAAGTTTTACTGCAATGAGCCAAAAATGATTCATTAACGTAGTAAAAAAAAAATACATTTTAAAATATGCTTCGCGCACTGTTCACGGCAAACATTAAAACATTATAATTATATGCTTTAAATTATAGACAGCTTAATCTTATCTTACCGGTGTTTTCATATTTGAAACTTTTGGGCATAAATCTGCAATGTACGTTATGTATATGTCGTCATAACTGCCAAATTCAGACATAGCAACTGTAAAATACGAGTTTATTTAAACCTGTATAAACAGGTTTCTAACTGGAAAATGTTTTATGCAGATCATTACTCATTTTATTACCGCTTTCTACATAGAGCATTTTTGATAAAATTTCTTTTAAAAATATTCTTGTATAAAATTTATTTAACCTGGTTTATGTTAACTCAGAATTTACGAATATCATGTAGAAATCAGGATATAGCCTAAACGTTTAGCCCTTTCAAGAGTGTTGGATCATTTTAGGACTATTTAGATTAAAGACTGTAAATGCAACTTTGCACCCGAAATTAGGAATAAAAATTTTCCTTTGATTAAGTACGTGAAGAAAACTTTTGCTAGCTTTAAAATAAATTTATTGGTAAATTCTGACATCATTCCTGGTTAGTGAATCATTTCAGCATTTTATGAAAAGGTTAAAACTTGACGAACAATGAAGGGTCGTTTTAACCCTGCCAAATGAATATAGTTACGTTCGAATCAGAATTTTCTTTGAATAAAAAATTTTAATGACACGGCAGTGTTGCCAGTGGGCTACTTTTTTTAATTAACATTTCTTGATTGGCACCACTTTTTTGAAACGGTAAAATTCCCTTTATTTTCGACTTTATTAATCCGTCATTAAATAAGACGCATTGTACTATTAGAAAAAAGTGGTGCCAATCAAGAATCTGAATTTTTAAAAAGTAGCCCATCTGGCAACACTGTCACAGAAGTGTAGAAGAAAAATTAATTAAATAAGTTACACAGTTTTACATAATATTACAGCATAAAATATTTTATAAATTCTCAGTAAAACTTCTGACCTTCTTTGTAGAGTTATACATTTTTATATTTGCCTAAAATTTATCTGTACCGTAAAATAGCCACATCTATTTTCTAAATTCACATTTTCATATTTCAAAAAATTGATTTTTATTATTTTAATTTCAGTTTTGGCACATGAAAATTATCATCATGAAAGATGTGAATCACTTGTTTCTGAAAATAAATTCTGCATTTTTACAACAGATAAATACTGTGCAAAAAGAAAATTTCTTAACGTTTAGTTGTGTGTGCATAAATTTGATACAATCAATGTCTATGTCCGCAAAATATTTTTTTCTAGATGAAAAATGTAAATTTAGCAAAGAAATATATTTAACAAAAAGATTTTATGTTAATAGTTAAAAATTCATTTTGTTAAATAAAATTTCTAGATTAATTTTATTGAAAAAAGAAATGGAAATTTGGCAGATATGACCAAGCTATTCTCATTTCTTTCGATCGCAACCATTACTGAAATACTTCATTGAGAAAACATATAAGTTAAAATCACAATCTCCGATGCATGTGTTAAACCAGTAATTACTAACCGGTCACTATATATTCTAGCTCATTAAATAGTTACTAAACGAGCCATATGGATGCCTCGATTTCATTTCATGTTTGTCCTCAAAAGTTTTATATATTTTGACTATATTTAGATATATTTAGTAAATTGCTGTAGAATATAGCCTCTTGAGTGAACAATATTTTGATCTTCTTGAGTTTAAAATTAAGACGCATCCTCCTTAAGGCGCATCCTAAATTAACCCTTTCCGGCGCAGACAAATTCTGTTCGTAAAATGAGAAATTTTTGACTGACACCGAAATTTACAAAAGACTGTTTTAGAAATTAGAAATTCCCTGATTTAAGCTGTCATTGTAAAAGTAAAATTTTACTAAAATATTATTGGTGCCGTTTGTAAGTTTGGAATTAAAATTAGGTGTTGCCGGAGTGGTAACACTGCGCCGGAAAGTTTTAAGGCAGAGTTGCCAAGTCTCCGGCTTTTTGCGCACCAGTATTATCTTAGAAAGAATCTGGTTCTGTTGAATCGCTGAAATGCTCCAACTAAATATAACAGTATTTTCTGTATTAAAATTCTGGTATGTAAAAAGCCGGAGACTTGGCAGCTCTGGTTAAGGCAATCGTGACCGTTTAAGAGCTCATTCTTTTGAAAGCCTCTAAATTAGATCATAGATAGCGATAGTTAATGTATTTCTTAGAAACTGTACATGTATTACTTACTCATCACGCCTAGTTGTGGGTAAATCTTGAAATCGTTTTGAAAATGGAAAAAAAATTGACTGATTAACAAGTTTTAAAAACTGGATAATTCAAAAAACATATTTTTAGAAAATAAAGAAAAATTTACCTCCCTCTGTTTGTGCGTTGGTTTGTAAACTCACTATATCCCGAACAAACTGAGACAGCGACTTGAAATTTCTTGCTGACTCAGAATGTAATAATGGGAAGTATTCTGGTGAATATCAGTAACCTCGATTATCCGGAGCTATTTTTAGGACTCTCGAAATAATCATTCTGATGAAAGATGTATAAAATTTTTGGATTTTTTTTCTTTTAAGGTGTGGCTGTAAATACAACAAAAAGCATAAATTTTACTTAAAGAATGAAGTCAATCGCATTATTAGTTGTGTATATATTTGTAATATTTCCAACACCCTTCGATTTTTCAAGAACTTGTATTTCATACAAACTTCAATTCAAATGTATACTTCAAAGGCCAAAGAGACACTGCATCCACGCAGTGAACTGTTAATTAATAATTTTATCATTTTTAGAGTTTTAAGAATGCTTATTTCACTATTTGATTAACCCGTCGACCAAAAAAATTTCGTCAAACTACATGATTAAAGGCTTACAATGTCTTATTATAAATGTCATATTCACCTAACATTAAACACGTTACATGTTTTCGTATGTTATCAAGCGATTTTTAATTTCACGTTTAATTTGTATTTTTATTATTATTTTACTAATTTATTTATTCTTTCGTTGTTTGTAATAAAAATTATGCCAATTCGTATAATTTACGAGTAGTTTGGCGATTTATACAGGGTGTTTCTAAACTCATGGTGCAAACTTTAAGGGGTGATAGACACATCAAGACAAACAATATTAAATAGGAAACTAAGGGTCCCAAACGTCTTCCGAAGGAGATAGAAGCCATTAGAGTTTAGGATCCAAAAATTCAAATGATTATAAAAAACAAAAAAAATGGTTGATTCGTTTGCGGTTTTCACTAAAACTATTCTTTATGTAAGTATTGCCTTGAAAATAAATTATAAAGATAAATTTAAAAAAAATTCCGATAGAGGGCGCTTTAGACTTTGGAGTAACAAACAACAATTTTTTACCGTTATTTTTTGCATCTCATTAATCTTTTTTTAGAAGCTTAGACATAAACTTAATTTTTGACCTCAAAATCTAAATCGTGTTGAGTGGTTAAATAGCGCAAACTGAACTGTGGGGGAAGGTTCAAATTTCAAATGATTATAAAAAACGGAAAAATTGGTAAATTGATTTGCGATTTTCACTAAAATTATTCTTTATGTCCGTATTATCTATACTAATAAAAGAACAAAATTCTATGTCTGTTTCTGTGTGTGTCTGTGATGGTTAGCAAAATCTACAGCACGTACGAAGCTAAAATTTTTTTTAGAGTAGCCCAATACCTCTCCTGATGCACCTGAGGCTCAGAATTTTAATTATTTGATTATTTTCATAGATATTAACTATTAATCGGAACTCCCTCTCATCAAAAAGTCATTTTTAAATGTTCTGGGAAAGAAAACGTTTGCACAGAAACTCAAATACGCATCTAAACGGAGGAAGAACCTTTTTCCCCCGTTTATTTCTGTTTTTGGACATTTTGTTTAAATCCAAATCAACCAAACTGCTTGACGTTGTTAAACTTAAAAGCCATATTTCGAAAGACCATATTTTTAGGTCTCAAATGCAATAATCAATTCGAAAAAATGTTGCAGTTAACCCTTTGAAAAGAAATATTCAAAAATGGTCGTTTTTTCCAAAACTGTTTTTCTCCCTTTTGTCAATGCCCCTCCAGAGTGTAGGGGAAGATGGGGATACTTGAGCCATTTTTTAAATTTTAATTTTTTAAAATTTTTTAGAATTTCTTAGAACAAAATAAAATATTGAAAATGAAAATTTGATATTTTTTCTTCAATTGAAAACCACTTTCAATTAATTTTGAACTATTTTTCTATGTCTAATAAATTTTTACTTTTTCTTTTACATTGTGGCTCAAGTATCCCCATGGAGGGGATACTTGAGCCAGATGTCACATTCGCACCAGTATTTTGCAAAGAAAAAAACCGATTTACAATATACGCGAAAAAATGCATTAAACCTTTTTCAAATAAATTTGGTCGAATTTTCTGGTGTCGTTGTGACATTTCAGAATTAAAATTTCGTGGTAGAAAATTCTACCAGCAGAGCTCAAAGGGTTAATCACCATACTTTAAAAATGGTACCAAGGTATATGATTTCTTTTTTACATGTTCAGAACTATAAATATGTTACCATGTTGCCAGTTTTAGAAAGAAAAATTGAACAACTGTAGAGATAAAGGGGGTGGCTCAAGTATCCCCTATGCTCAAGTATCCCCACTCTCCCCTAATTGTTAAGATATAAACAAACCAAAAACAAGATCTTAAAGTTTAAACTATCTTCTAACCGATGGTGTAATTGGTTTTAACATATTTGGATTTTAACTCTTTCAAATACACTGGCAAAAGAAGGTCATTTTGCGACTCGCAGAGAGGATATTTTTCCATGCTAAAATTATCTTAACGTGCATATTTCAACTCAATCTTTTAAAATCTTCTCAATAGACCAAATTTATACTCCCTACAAAAAATTCGACACGTTCGGACGGATAAAAATATTTTTTACAAAATAAAATATGCGAAAAATTTGATGAAATCAATAAAAAACAGATCGTTTTCATTGCGGTTTTGACTTAGCAAAACGTAATCCTATAGGTACCGGTAAGCAAAAAACATATTCTTTAAGCTTAAAAACATTTTTATAATCTATGTTGCAAGCGGTTTTTAAAATATAAGATTTAACCCTTTCAAATACACCGACAAAAGGAGGCACTTTGCGATTCACAAATAGAATATTTTTTCTACGCTAAAAGTATCTAAGCATACATATTTCAGCCCAAACTTTTAAAAGCATCTCAATAGATCAAATTTACACCTTCTTAAAATTTTTTTTAACGTTCGGACGAGTAGAAATATTTTTTACAAAATAAAAAGTGCGAAAAAATTGAGGAAATCAATAAAAACCAGATCGTTTCATTGCGGTTTTGTCTTTGCAGGGCGCAATTCTATATACGTCCTGACAAACCGAAAATATTTTATTAAAGCTAAAACATTATCATAATTTATGTTGCAATTTGTTTAAAGAAATATACGAGATTTAACCCATTCAAATACACAGACAAACACGAATTACATCCCGGCTAAAAGTAACTAGATGCCTATAGTTTAGAACAATCTTTTTAGAGCCTTTCAATAAACCAGATTTACATTACTTTCAAAAATTTTGGAACTTTCGTGTGGATAGAATTCTTTTTTTACAAAATAAAGTGTGTGAAAATTTTTGCGAATTCAGTAAAAACCTAACACTTCCGTCGCGGTTTCTTTCGCTTTCGGTTCGCATAGTTTCCAAAAAATCAAATTACTTTAAAAACAAAATACCAAACAGCATGTGCTTTCAATTCAATATCTTTTCGCGATTTTTCCGTTTTAAAAATAAAAAAATTGACAAAATGGACTTAAAGATATAAAATCATAGAAATTCGAGTTTAATTTAAGGGTCATTTAGAAAGCAAATAACACATTTGAAAACTGAATAACATCACGGGCCGGGCAACGCCGGGCAGGACAGCTAGTCTTGAAAATAAATTATAAAGATAAAATTCAAAAAGTGCCGATAGAGGGCGCTTTAGACATTGGAGTAACGTACAGCTTTTTTTACCGTTATTTTTTGCATCTCATAATTTTTTTTAGAAGCTTAGACATAAACTTAAATTTTGAAATGAAAATCTTAATCGTTGGGAGTGGTTAAGTAGAATAAACTGAACTGTGTTCAATGGGGTTTAGGGAGCTGAAATGTTACCTTTTTCACCCCTCGAACGCAGATCAATTTTCCGCTACTTAATTACTCACAACGATGCCGAATTTGAGCTCAAATTTTAAGTTTGAACTTTTACAAGCATTTAATTAGATACAAAAAATAACGGTTAAAAATAGTTGTTGGTTACTTACTCAAAATTTTAAGGCTACCTCTGGCGGAATTTTTTGAAAGATATCTTTAAAATTTATTTTTAACGAACTATTGACATAAAGAATAGTTTTAGCGAAAACCAACTAATTTTTCCGTTTTTTATAATCATTTGAAATTTCAACCTCCTCACCCTCATTGAACACAGTTCAGTTTGCGCTACTTAACCACTCCCAACGATTCAGATTTTCATCTCAAAATTTAAGTTTATATCTAAGCTTCTAAAAAGATGAGATGCAAAAAATAACGGTAAAAAACAGTTGTACGTTACTCCAAAATTCCAAAGCGCCCTCTACCGGGATTTTTTGAATTTTATCTTTATAATTTATTTTCAAGATAATACTGACATAAAGAATAATTCTAGTGAAAATCGCAAAATAATTTACCAATTTTTCCGTTTTTTATAATCATTTGAAATTTCAACCTCCCACCACACTTCAGTTTACACTACTTAACCACTCTCAACATTTAAGATTTTGAGCTCAAAATTTAAGTTTATGTCTAAACTTCTAAAAAAATTAATGAGATGCAAAAAACAACGGTAAAAAATAGTTGTTCGTTACTCCAAAGTCTAAAGCGCCCTCTATCGGCATTTTTTTAAATTTATCTTTATAATTTATTTACAAGACAATACTGACATAAAGAATAGGTCTAGTGAAAACGGCAAACGAATCGACCAACTTTTCTGTTTTTTATAATCATTTGAATTTTTGGATCCTAAACTTTAATGGCGCGTATGTCCTTCGGAAGACGCTTGGGACCTTTAGTTTCCTATTTAATATTGTTTGCTTGATGTGTACTATCTCCCCTTAAAGTTTGTACAATGAGTTTAGAAACACCCTGTATAATGTGTTGAACTGGGTCGACGGGATATTCAAATAGTACCCACAATTCAGTAATAGACAATAACTATGCAATAAAAATATTTAAATATACGTTTAAATTTTATTTTGGAATTACAATGCATTTATAAATAGTTTACACATGTTCTTATTTTCATATTTCATACTAAGCATATCCATGATGGTTAAGTATTACGGTGGCCCCCGACGATTAGTTAACTTATGTATGAAGATATTGGACATACAAATTTTCCTATTTATTTTTTCTGTAACTTTTTGGGGACAGCCAACCGGTGTACATGCCGCAAAAGGTGTTCAGAGTCCTCTATTATTCTCACTGGTAAAATTTTACTGTAAACTTTGCCTTATTTAATTCGATCATTTTTTCGATTCATTTAGGGAAATTGTTGTGCTTTAAACAATTGATGATAAAAGATTAAAAAATATGTAGAAGAAGAAATGTAAGTGGTAATGTTGTATTTCACCAAAACTATCAATATCTTTACATATGTATGACGGTATTAGATAGATGAATTTTCCTATTTATTTTTTTTAATTCGTTTTGAAATTTTTTCTACTACTACTATTGAAAGCTTTGTTCTTTAACACTTTTCGTTGCAGAACATATTCATTACTTAAATGTTGAAACTAGTGACTGACACTGGAATTTGAAAACAACTTTGTTTGTAAATAATAAAAAACTATGTTTCACGCATTCAGTAAACCGGTTTATTTTTACTGAAATTGCGGCGCCAATGTGGCATTTGGGAATTAAATTTAAGTTGTTTCGTATATATACCACCACCCCTCAAAGGGTTAACCATGAGTGGGAGCGTCCCTGAAATTTTTGCACTTTCTACCGGTATTTTAAATAAAAAATATTCGTGTCATATTCCTTTTAAATCTACAAGGAAATTGTAAAATAAATATTATTGTTTTAAAAATATGGTAGCAGCGTGAGAAAATTTTAGGGACGCTGCAACCCCAGGGTTAGCACGCACTTGAGAAATTGTAATTATTGGAAACTCATGGCTGCCAACTTCTACGCCTATTTACAGTCAAATAAATATATTTGAACCAGAACTTGTTGTAAGTAATTGACCTTATATAATGTAATACATAACATTGAATATAAATCGAATACATTTTGTTTAAAAAAATTGTGGTTGCAAACTTGTTTTTACCATTTAAACAGGCGTAGAAGTTGGCAGCTCTGGAAACTAGTTGGATGTGCCAATCTCATACGTACATTTTAATATTAAAAAAATAGTTACGCAAGTTAATGCTTTAATAATTTTAATACCATAGCAACTTTGATTCTCATCATAAATTTCTGCATCAGTCAATTACTCGGAATGAAAACGAGTTTCTGTCTCTGTACGAACTGATGGACAATACAATGATACACAGATTTGTTTTTCAAATTCAGGGAGGACCTACTTGCCATACGCAAAAATAATCATACACAAAAATTTTTGTTAGTTCTATGTATAACTTCATACACTTTTTGGTGGTAAAATAATGAAAATGGCACAGACATCGTGATTATAATGCCCCTTCCACTGGAATTTTTTCAAATTCAGGGCAGACATACTAAGAGTTGAAAACAAAGAGTTACACAAAAAATTTCGTTCAATTCTATGCATAACTTCATACACTTTTAGGTTGTGCAATATTGAAAATGGCACAAAAACCGCTATTGCAGCTCTCCCTTCTGGCGTTTTTTTTTTCATATTTAGGGAGGACCAACTAGCCACAGCCAATCATTTACACAAAATATTTGGTTCAAATCTATGCATAACTTCATGCACTTTTAGGTGGTGCGATATTGAAATTGGCGAAAAAATGGCTATTGAAGCGCCCCCTTCCGGCGGATTTATTTCAAACTCAGGGAGGACCAACTAGCCATAGCCATACACTTACACAAAAAATTTGGTTCAATTCCATGCTTTTTTGGTCGGTACAATATTGAAAATGATACAAAAGTCGCGATTGCAGAGAAGTTGGTTTGAAACCTTCCGGCGGAATATTTCAAAATTGAAGGAGGACCTGCTTACCACAGCCAAAAACATTCACAAAAATTTTGGTCCAATTCTGTGCTTATCTTCATACACTTTTTGATGATAGAATGGCGAAATACGGACACATACACAGGTATACACATACACAGCCATACAGACAGGCATTTTGTAAAAACATGTCTTCGAATATCTGACCCCCTAAAACGTGTAAATCCGTCGTAAACTGGAAGTAAAAAAAATTTCGATTACTAACTTTCTTCTATTGAAGATAGAAATAAGCAGAGCTGCCAAGTCTCCGGCTTTTTCGAAACCAGTATTATTATACAGAAAATAGTGTTTTATTTAATTTGAACATTCGGACGATTTTAAACAACATGACTTTCTCTAAAATAATACTGGTGCGAAAAAAGCCGGAGACTTGGCAACTCTGAATAAGTAAAAAGAAAAAGAACAATTATTTAATCTTTAAACTCACACCACTTTTTATCAATATTTAACAGAATACAGATTGTGAATAGCCGATCTAGATTGTATACGTTTTCTTCTGGTCAAATTTGGTTCAAGAATACCATTTGATCTCCGCTATGTGGGTCAGATGGGGTTAATTTTAAAGAAATGCGGCGTTCGTGTGATTTGATTGTGCCGACGTGCATGCAGTGGATGTCGGAAGTTTTTAACACGTTTTAAAATTGAAAAGATTTTA
This sequence comes from Maratus speculifer, assembly GCA_964019185.1. Classification (NCBI taxonomy): domain Eukaryota; kingdom Metazoa; phylum Arthropoda; class Arachnida; order Araneae; family Salticidae; genus Maratus; species Maratus speculifer. Next base: position 404,228,323 of record OZ025293.1, read on the forward strand.
TGAATTTGGCTTGTCTGTCGGCTTATCTGCCATACGCCTGCCCTTGTTCTTATTCTCGTAAATATATAAGGATTTCGGGGAAAAGTTTATGATTTGAGGTATGCTGTGGAAAAATGTTTTGAAAATAAAGGGTATAGCATTCTAATTTATTTTTATCAGGACATAAAACTGTACATACCTCTTTACATTAAAGTACGTACTGTTACTTTTATGAATTCGGTTTGTTTTTCGGTTTATCTGTCGTATGCTTGCCCTTGTTCTTACCCCCGTAAATATATTCGGAACACGAAAGACGCATGCTTTTGAGGTTTACTATAGAATATTGGGTATTGAGCGTGCAGAATGTGGCATTTATTTACCATGACACACCATGAAGTACACTATACTTTTTCTGTTAAATTTTGGCCAATGGTGAAGCCTCAATTAATTGTTTTTAAACGAACTCAATGAGAATTCAGGTGCGATTTTGAAACAGAAATATTTTGGCGAACAAAGCATGTGACGGTATGGTACACGACGGGTGTCATTTGTACCGGTAGGGTGGTTATGTAGATGAAATGAAGACACAATTCTAGATATAAGTTAAAAACCACAGTTTATTTAAACTACTAGGACTTAGGGAAAGTGGAGCTTGTGTTCGATAATTTCGATAACTAGCCACAATACTAAAAGATTAAGCTGAAAATATACTCAAAACCCTCGGCGTAGTCTCAGTCGGGGCTCTTCAAACCAACTTCTCGTTCAGACTCAGCCAAACGCTAGATTAAATCTTTATAAGACAGCCCGTGGTTGTAAACACTCTTTATTTTTCAAAATACTCAACGTAATTAAACTATCTATTATCACGGCAATCACCCTGGAATGCTCCGCTCTGAATTAAACTCACTCGGTAAACGCTGCTGGCTGGCTCACTCTTAAAACATCATCGCATTCACTGGAGGATAATAATCTAACCCACTATAGCGCAATCCAATACACCTGGCTGGCTTCCGTCAACTTCTCCTCACACACACCATCTCAAAGCTTTTATAGGCTGCAAACTGAAGTCGATACTATAAATTTGCATATTACTTCTAACCGCGACATAACTGTAGAACCGAGGAGACACAAACGCTCTAGAAAGTTAAAGTAAAATAAAGGATAGAGGTCGCTTTCACGCCACACATGTTAAAACATTGACGTCACGATCTCACAAAAATGCTAGAGTGCCTTTATCACAAAGGACACTCTCTCACAAGCAATAGAAACAAAATCTTAATGTACAACAGAGTAATGGAGATACATTTTATTAACAACTATTTCTGGCCCAAATTATTATTATTATTATTATTATTTTAAACAGAACTTCTTTTTTCCCCAAAAATACGCTATGTGTTTTTTTGTAATGTCTTTTGGTTCAAGATGCTTTTTATAGAATTAAGATACATTTTTTGTGCAGATAAGTTCAAAATGTTGTGAGTGTTTTTATGCAAAATATATTTAAATGAAATGGTGTGTATTTCAAAAAATTATTATATGCAATGCCTGTCCTTGACTGAGTGCTGAGCGAAATTACATGCAAAGACAAATTTTCATGTCGATTAAAAATTCTATTCGTAAAATATAGTTCTTGGTTTAATTTGTTTGAGAAAAAAAACGGAAATTTTTTTCAAATATGAGCAAGCAATGCGTAATTTATTTGACCGCAAACCCAGTATTGCATATTGTCAAATCCTTATTTCATAATCAATGTAATTTAAAAACATAACCTCTGATGTAGGTATTAAACCAACGATAACGTCTCTTCCTGTTCGCATGCCGCATGGATCTCTCGATTTCTTTTCTTCTAGATCCGCAAATTGATGAAAAGTTTTGGGTTTCATTTAGAGACTTTGCTGTAAAATATATGAACTTGTACGAAAAAGATTTTGAAACTATAGAGTTTAATTAGATTAATTTTTAAACACGATTATTCAATCGGTACATTAATTATAACAGAGGTAATTTTTCATTTTTCATTTTTGGGTGAAAAAATTCCAGCCAGGTTTCGAACCAGGGATGTATTGGCTGAAGCCGCCAATGCTCCACCAACTGAGCTATCCCGGACACGAACACTGGAGGACTATTTCACCCAATTAACCTCAACGATCACTTTATCTAGTCTGATACTCTGGATTAGCTCAACAGAATAAATCGAAGGTCAATATATGGAACTGCAGAAAATCGCTGCATACGAAATTACATTAATGTAATTTTGTATGTAGTTTAACGGCTTATTATTTTGTCGTCACAAAATTCCTGTTTTTGCGATTGCATCTTTAAACAAACATAAAAAAGGCAGAAACTGAAATATAAGAAAAAACTGCTTTTCTTTTTTATTATTATTAAAAAAATCTAAATTATTAACCAAAATTTTTCATATCAGAACTTTCTTTCTATTCACATTTGACAGATGGCGCTACCTGATATCAAAATTGCTAGGCAAACTCAAAGCTTAGACTCATTACAAATTAATATAATTTTCGTTTATAGAGGTAAAATGTTGAATAAACATCAGAAATTTAAAGCAACACATTCTTTCATAATAACATCTTTTATAATTAACATTTCATTTACTTAGTAAATTACAAACAGCTCTTTTTGAAAAAAATCCATCAATGTTCAATTCAAAGCGGCCGCCATTTTTTCTTCAATTGCGCGTGCGCAGTTGAATAACCTCTCTCCTCTAGGAAGGTTGAGTAAACCAACTTTAGTTTCGACTCAACATCGAATTTAACCAGGTTGAGTTAAGGGGGCTCAGGGGTTGAAAACTTTTCAAAAAATCGATTTTTTTATGATCTAATTTAATTATCCATTGAATTCTTAACTCAATGCAAAAAACCGCATAAAAATCTTTGCATTTTTAAAGGAGTTATAAGCATTTATGTATCAACACTTTCATAGCCGCATCCAGGGGTGCAAAAATCTAGGCGCCAGAGGGTAGTCTCTCACCACTAAAATTTAAAAAAATTTTTCGCTCAAAATTTCATAGCATTCTAGCAGGAATTTTACACGAAATATTAGACGAAGAAAAACAAAATAAATTTTGTGGTGAGAAACTGCCTGCTGGAGCCTAGATTTTTGCACCCCTGGCCGCATCCATATAATTTCAACTTTAAGTCGCGTTTTCCCAAAACTTGATTTTTGATGACTAACGCCAAGATTAAAAAAAAAAAACTATTTGATGGAATGGCTTTCATGCATATAACATCATTATCTAGATTATGAATTAATATATTTTAGAATGTTTAGTATTTTGAGTATTTTTAATGGAAAAAAAGTTGTATTTTTAGGGGTTTTTTTAAATTTTTAACTTTGAGAGATTTTTTAATAATGTTTTTTAAGGTGATAGTTATATCCGTAATTCATAATCTAGATAATGATGTTATATGCATACAAAAAAAAAAAAATTAAGCCATTCCATGAAATAGTTTTTTTTAAATCTTGATGTTAGTCGTCAAAAATCAAGTTTTGAGGAAACACGACTTAAAGTTGAAATTATATGGATGCGGCTATGTAAATTGATACATAAATGCTTATAACTCCTTTAAAAATGCTAATATTTTTATGCGTGTTTTTGCATTGAGTTAAGAATTAATTGAATAATCAAACTACATCATAAAAAATCGATTTTTTGAAAAGTTTTCAACCCCTGAGCCCCCTTAATGGTGGAATGGATTTCAAGTGTTACCGAGAGTTGAGGGCTGAACTCGCGGTTCAGGTTGACGGATACTTACCCGGTCAGTTTATTAGACGGTTTTACGAATACTGCGGGTGATGAAAACTGACTTATTTCTACCCCATGTTTTAAACTCCATATTATCTTTTTTTTATGTGAATTGTTTGTTTCCTTCTGTTTAGTTATTGATTTCATTTATGGACTTTTCGAACTTTGCTGTAGAATATAGAATCTTGCACTAAAAATATTTTGAGCCTCTTTAATATAAAACTCATTTATTTCCCATCTTATTTATACGGTCGGAAATAATAAATACTATAAATGTCTTAACACTAGAACCGCGTAAAATTTTACTATAGAGTTAGAAAAATATTTCACATTAGAAATTTTATTTTAGACTATGGAACTTAAGTACTTTAATTATGTTTGTGGAACTTATACTTAACCATTTTTATAAAGTAATTTTTGGTTCGAATCAGGAGGTATTCGTTTATAACGGGTCAAAATGACCCGTCACCGCGGTTCTGGTGTTAACTGGTGTAGCCAGGATTAGGCTCTAGCGGTATACGTACTATTATTCTAAAGACATATTCATTGATTTGTTTAACTGCTAAATTTTCTGAGAAGAAATCGAAAATAACCAGCAGAAATTAATGATATCCTGTGAATCTAGACGCCTATTGCGTTCCATATAAATGGTAAATGAAAATCTTGAAATTTTTTTCAAATCACTCATTCCAAAACATCTGCAGAAATTGATAAAGTTACCTGATTTACTTTGACTTCCATCCACAAAAAATGTAAACCTCAGAAATTTATCTAAGTGTTAACTGATTCATTTTTAAATAAATATAAATTTTAATCTCACTTAATAAAAACATGAAAATATCGTAAAATTCCTCGAAAAATACCTCGAAACATTTATACATATTTGTAAATAATTACTATATTTAGGGATGAGATTTCCGCGTTCAGACACCAGTATTTTGTTAGAGAAAATAATATTTTCTTAATTCGGATCATTTTTGCGATTTGACAGAACAAAATGTTCTCTAACAAAATACTGGTGTCCAGAAATGCGGAATCCTCATTCTTCAATATTTAAATATATGACGAGACAAACGTTAGTGCAACCTCTTAGAGCACACGTTGCTACCAGCTTTTGTTCTTTTAGAAATGAAAGTGAAAATACCCAGACTGAATCATAGTATCTTCCATTCAGAAATTTGCAAATAAATATTAAAACATGCTTCATGCACTGCAAAATTTGCAAAAAAATAAAATATTATAGATGCTATTTCCATCAGTATTTTAATGTTTCGAGTTTGGAGATTGCATTTTATTCAGTTATTTAGAGTTCGTACAAAAACTGCAGAATAATATTTTACACTTTCCTTAAAAAGGAATATTTAGCAATCACTAAAATAAAAAAATAAAAAAATTCGAAATTTTCTGTGAAATTTTTAAATTTTGGATTAAAATTAGGCCCCAAATTAGCAACCGAGAAGTACTAATAGTGCAAGCCACATTGGTAAAAATTTCTGCGGTTTAAGGCTACCATTATTTTAAAAGGGAAAAATGTGACCTATCTTACGGTGATTTTTCTTTAACACTAGAATCGTGTAAACTTTTACTATAGAGTTAGAAAAATATTTCACATCAGAAATTTTATTTTAGACTATGGAACTTAAGTACTTAGATTATGTTTATGGCATATCATATACTTAACCATTTTTATAAAGTAATTTCTGGTTCGAATGAGCAGGTATTCAATTGGAACGGGTCAAAATGACCCGTCACAGCGGTTCTAGTGTTCATTGAAAAATGCGAAGAAAACATTTCGAAAACAACATTCGGTAATAACTGACAAACAATTATACAGTTATCATCTATGTGACTTACACTACAAAACCCATGAAACTTACCAAATGTGTAGTTAAATTATATATAGTTCATCCTGGAGTGGGCGTGTGCTCGTTTCTGAAAATTATATACATAAGTTTGCCTTCTACTTAAAGGGTAAACAGCCTAAAATTTTAATTAAACATTTGCATTTTTAATCAATATTTATATGTTGTCATGTAAGCATTTTTACATTTAAAATATACTTCGTTTATGTTGCGGTATATGAAACTTCACTTTTTTAGATATGAAGCTGTAGCTTCTTATTCAATTCCATGAATATATCTTTATATTCGATTTTAGATATTTCTTATTTAGATATCATAAAGAACGGAAAATTGTTAAAAAGCAACAATTAACCTAGTGTTCTTGGATACGGTGACATCCAGATGGTTAATTTATACCATCTTATTAATCCCTTTAGGTTTTTCACTTTTGGGTTTTTTACACCACATGATTTTAATCAAATTTGTAAAAAAAAATATATGGCGGATAAGTCGGTGTATTCCTTTGAAATTTTACGGTTATTTCTAATTGTAAAAAAATAGATTCGGGAAGTTCAAATAACTTTTCACGCCAATTAAAAAAGAATCAATTAAAAAAAAATCATCTTGCTTCTTCTGTCTCAACTTAATGTAGTATTTCTGTAAAACAATCATTCTACTTATATAAATAATAAGATATTAGATTGACGAATTTTCCTAATTTTTTTCAGTTCTTTTGGAAACTTTTGCTGAATTTTCAACACATTCTTGAGGATATTGTAGAGGTGTTAGTTCATAGGCCCAGGTGTGTAACAGGAAATGTGAGGGAACAAAATACTAAATGTTTTATAAAAATGAAAAACAAATCTGTCACAATGTATAAAGAATGCATAAAAAGCGTAGTGAATTCATCCTTTAGTATGTAGTGTGTGACCAGGAAACATTAAATTAAAGAAAAAACATTATTTCTCATTTGAAATAGACTCAGTTGTATGAAGCGATTGTCTTTGTATGTTTATATATCTCTTGACAGCTGGGCAGTTATGAGAAAAAGCTGTATGTTGAATGTCAAAATGGGTATTACTTGATTCATTGCACCTCATGCAATTAATGCATTTTGGTGTGTTTACACAATTAGGATCTTTATGTGACATAGCACAGACAGGGCATATTATGTCATTAGGGCAGAATTTACTTAAATGAAATAGACTTTGACATGTAAAACATCTTTTTATATCTATGTACCTTTTAAGAGTAAACTTTGTGGACTGAATAATAATATGTTTATGTACAAGCAAAGTTTCAGCAAAGTGGGATGGCATTAGAAAAATCCAGTTAACTAAATTACAATGCTTTATTTTTATTTTGCTTTGAAATTGAATGGGAGGCGAAGAAGTATCAGTTAGATTTGAAATGGCCAAAATAATGTCAGGTATGCTAAAATTTTCAGGCAAACGCATGATTACAACAGGGATAAAATTGGTACTATCTTTCTTAGGGGTACTGAAAATACTGGGATGAAAATTGTTACTGTCACATAAATCATTAACCTGTTGATTACTAGAGAAAGAGGGATTTGTATTGCAACTTTCATGTATTGTAGTGTGTGGAGATTTGATAATGAGTTTGTTATCTGTCTGTGTGGACATATTCTGAACAGTTTTTAAACAAGCAGTATTAACTGAAGGAATGTGTTCTTTTTGAGTATTTGATATGTGAGGTTTAGTTTTACTTTCTAGTTCCTGAGACAAGTCACGTATACGTTCCAAAAGTTTGTTATTTAACAAAAATAAATTTTCCTTATCATGTTTTACTTTAGTATATTCATCTTTGAGTCCCTGAAAGGTCTCTTTCAAAATATTGAGATCCCATTCGATTGTGAATTTGAGTTCCTTAAAATTAGAGGCAAGTGTATCAGTGTTGTTTTGATTTTGTATTTGATTTTGAAATGCTGTGGCTTCAGCGATAATTGTGTCTGAAAACTTTGTTAAATTTTCCTCATAAAATTCAAGTAAAGGGGATATTGAAACTTGTAATTGTCCAAAAGTAGACCCAAATTTATTATCTCTCTCTGACATTGTTTGGGAAGTAGCTGAAGCTTGTTTTAGCTCAATATTAGCCATAGATGTTTACCAAAAGGAAAATGCACTAATATAAATCAAAGAAAGATTTACAAATAAACTAGGTGCACCAAAACAAATCTGACAAGTAACCACAGTATTAAAATTAATAATTTGGGGGGAAATAACAAAAAAAGCAAGTCCAAACCAAAAATTAAATTTTGCATTAGTCAGAGAGTGAACCCTGGTAAGTTACGAGTGAATCTAGACAGATTTAATGGGGGGGGGGGTAAACAAAATGTGAGCCTAGACAACAAAACAAGCCAAATGCATGCACACAATAATACCCTTTTTTTAAAAAAAAATGCAAACACAAAATTTCTTTTTCTTTTCAAAAAAAAAAACTTGTACTGCCTTCAAAATGAACTAATTAACCATTCAAAAATACCAATGCCAAAATTACTTTTTTTTTTTTTTTTTTTTTTTTTTTTTTACATTACAACCGACAGTAAAAAAAACAAAAAGGCTTGTTTAACAAGGTACTGGCATAGTTAATGGCAAAAAAAATTTAGTAAAAACGAGAATAGGACTCTCAAACTGCAATTAATTAAGGACAAGTAATGTCAGCGAAAAATTAATGCGCGAACACATAAAATAATAAAAATCTGTGATATTTAAGTATGCAACGCATAAATACTAAAACAACATTCATTGAAAATAATAATACTTTTGAAAATTAAGCATGAAAAGAGAAGAATGCTTTCAAAAGTGCAAATTAAATACAACACTTTAAAATGTATTTTGTTTAAGTTAATAACTACTAAAATTTCAAAAATGCACACTATTTAAATTAAAAAGAATCTTCTCTGTTCAAGCTGATAAAAAGAACACAAACTATCTTCACTATGAATTGACTGTACGAATTAATAAAATCTGTTGCTATGATATGTTGAATAATTATTATTATTTTCTTTCTTTTTTTTGTCACAATACCTTTTTTTAGGAAAGATTCTTGCGAAAAAGAAAAAAAAACTGTCGGTACAACAATGGGTGCGACGACCCCTTATTGCACCAGTAACTACTGTCATTAAACGAGACTGTTGTTGTAGATATACTGTTTTAACTATGCAAATCAGTAATTTTTGACGCAGTGGGTGCACCATCAGAGGACAAGAGAAGCACATAAACACCACGTTCACACACTAAATGTACTGAAAGTACTTTATCACTGTAATTTTTGTTGAGAAAGATTTAATATTTAATAAAGATGCGTACGGGTGCGACGACCCGTAACGCTTAAATTTTGTTATTTTTTTTTTATTTCACAAACTTTTTTTCATTTTAGCATTCTCGAATGTTGACACACAGCATGATGATTCAGGGTTGCAATATGTTGCATATGGTGTTGCATGTGGGCTCTCACTAATATGTTGCACACCTCACAGGAACGTAGCTGATGAAACACCACCACTAATTATACTTTTGTGATTCACCATCACAACACTGCAAAAAAAACGTAGCCATATCACAACACAGGGCAAAACGGAACAGAGAATGCTGCAGTCCGGAGCCGAAAGCACTTGACCCATATCCGACGCTTCGAAAACGAAAGTCCCACTTTCCAATGTTGACTGGGGGCGAACAGCTGGTGCGACGCATTTTTTTGAAGAACCAGTGGAGAGAAAAGGGAAGAATCATTTCTTCTGAGTGCGGAAAGTCATCAAAATGAATAATAGAGACTGTCTCAAGTTTCGGTTTGGGTGTTGGAGAATACGTCACACTATGAAGTACAGACAGCCTTGGAACTTCGGAGAATGTTGCTTTAACAGTGCATTGATGTTTGATAGAGTCTTTTCTGTCGAAGATTTTAAGTATGATTTTTTTTAAGTCTCTGTGTGTGTGTGCGTTTTTTTTTTTTTTTGACCGGAGAAAAAAAGGCCAGATGCACCAGATATAATATGTAAAGGTGTTAGTTCATAGGCCCAGGTGATTTACCGAAAGAAGCACATACAAAAAAAACTCCGAAAAGAGAGTTACATTTTAGGATGCATTTATTTTGCACAACTTAACAGACTGTAGATTCCCCATAAGGGGGGAATTTCTCAGAGCTCTAGTGAGCTACATGTTGTCACTATGATGGCAATCAGTGGAGTGTCGATACAACGTCACAGCCATTATCGCCAAAAGGCATCAGAAGTTTTTCATACAAAGAATTTTGGCGATATTTGATAAACCACACGTTCAGCATCAGCAAACTTTTGCGGTCTGGGAACCCACGGATCATTTTCACATCTGCGCATATTTTATAGGGTTAAAGGAATATTTTAAGCTTGGGAAGTATCTGAGATAAGCAAATCATTACATACATTTGCCTTTTGCAGACAAAACTTTAAGTTATCCAGATGCGCAATTGAATAGAAAGAAAGCACAGTCAGGATAAACAGAGATAAAAGTATTTCTAGTTTTAAGCATTAATTGTGAGAATGAAAACAGGGTGTGGAAGACAGATGTTAATAAAAATGTAACGGATAAAAGATTATGATGAACCAAGCCCAGAGCTTTCTTTATTTTGTTAAAAAGTGCAGTAACTATGGACAGATGTTTTTTTCACTGACATAACAGAAAATTTGTGAGAAAGGAAGTTCTATTATTATTTTATACAGAGAGCTCCAAAAGATGAAAAGTTGAAACTTCTAATAGTGGGAGGATGAAAGTTAGCACTTAACTATTAAATGTAGAATTAATTTAACTAATGGGCTTAATAGTGAAAAGGGAAACTAAAATAAAACAAAGAGTTTATTAAAGGGAAATAATTATTGCATTTATGAAGGGGAAAAGATATGTAGCGATAATCTCCGCTACAGATATGTCATACGTAAAAAAAGTAAGATGACACAGAAATATTTTTTTTAATTTCTACCACTTTTTCTAAACATATAATGCAATACATACTTCTAAATAATCGACCGACGTATTGCTATCTTGTCAAGATCCTTGAGTTCAAGAATTCCTTTTGACATCTGTTATGATGGTCATTTGGTGATTATTTTGAAGAGAATTTGCGCCTTTGGGAATTGATAACGTTACCATGCATATTATTCAGATTCCGACACTGGAGCGCGAATAGTGTTGCCTGTTGACGGCTTTTTAAAATCTATGTTTCTAGTTTGGCACCAAACCTTTAAAAATGTGAATAATCGCCTTGTTTAATGACTTATTGATTAAGGCGAAAACATTTGCAATTTTATCATTTCCAAAGAGTTCTGCCAACCTAGAAATCAAAATTAAAAAAAGGAGCTGGCTGGATGCAATAGTTGTGCGTTATTAATGGTTCTGCGTTAATTTTAAATATAGTTGCAAATGTTATGAATTCCTTTAGTCTTTCGGTCTATCCATCGTATTTCCCCCCCTTCTTCTAGTCATCGTAAATATGTACGGAGTTTGATAAGAATTAGATTTGATGTATAGGATTACCACAAACTTGCATGTATTGAAAACGTACAGTAGCATTTATTGTTTGTTTACGGGCATTCCAAGTTTTTACAGTATACTCTTTCTTTTATATTCGGTTATCCGGAAAGTTCTACTGTATATTTCTATTGATATAACGTTGAAATTATTATATATTACAGATGATATTATGATACTGTAAATTACGACCAGTCTTATTTATTAAATAAAAGCTTTTCTTTGCGTACATTTTAAAATAAAAATTTTCAAATTTTCGATGCTGTTGTAGCATAGATAAAAAACTTATAAAAGCAACCGCTTAACTTTCCAGAGGATCCAATAATTAATATTTAGTGCGCAGCTTTGCAAATATTCAAACAATAGCAGTGTTTTGAATTAAATAGATTTTTTAATATACTCCAATTATGTAGCGGCATATGAAAATTCACTTTTTTAGATATGAAGCTGTTGCTTCTGATTCAATTCGATGAATATATCAATATATTAGATTTTATATCATAAAAAACTGGAAATTATTAGAAACCATCTATTAAGCTAGTGTTCTAGGATGCATAAACACCCAGATGGTTAATTTATAACATCTAATTAATCCTTTTTTCCCCTTTTAGGTTATTTACACAACATGATTTTAATCTAATTTGTAAAAAAAGTATTTTGCGTATAAGTCAGTGTATTCCTTTGAAATTTTATGGTTACTTCTAATGGTAAAAAAAAAGGTTCTGGAAGTTCAAAAAACTTTTTACGCCTTTTAAAAATAATATATATATTTTTAATTTCATCTTACTTTTTCTGTCTCAATTTCCCTTTAGTTTTTTTTTTTTTTTTTTTTTTTTTTTTTTCAAATTTGGATAACCTAAATGGGAAACATGATTACACCGCATGATTTTAATAAAATTTGTAAAAAAAAATATGTGGCGTATTAGTCGGTGACACGCAGATACAGTGGCACGCAGATGATTTAATTTGTATATTCCCAATTTACATCTAAAAATTAAAATAGGAATATTTGCTTTAAATAATAACAGATATTTCGTATTTAATTAAAAAGAAAGTAGGTATTGAAACATTTTAGTGTAAAGTGAGATTCTCTGAACTGTGTAATTTCTAGAACTTATTCTACCATTGGAATTAACAGCTTCTCTGATTTGCCCGTACGTCCTACGGGCAACGTGTTTTTGGCAATCGTCATTTGTCCCTACCACGAAGGGGCATCCATATTCCAATTATGAGTTATTATTCTCACTAGTAAATTTTTATTTTAAATTTTGCATTATTTAATCCGAGCATATTTCAGATTCAACTAGACAAAGTTTTTTGTTTTGTAAAGGCATTGATAAAAGATTAAAAATTTTGAAAAAGACATGAAAAAAAAGGATTTATTTGAAAGTTTTTCAAAATTGTAGCTCAGTTCAGTGGTTAATACGTTAAACATTTCGTTTTATAAAATAAATATTTATATAAATAAGGTATTTAGATTCGTACGTATTTATATATTAACTAACTTGCATTATTTTAGTTTAAAAAACCCCACAAGAGCACTGTTTACCTGTATTGCAGATGTACAACATAAAAAAGGATTGACGTATCATATTTAAAATACCCTCTGATTTTTTTTCATTATTTTTCCTATGTAACAACCATTTTTGAAAATCATATATGGGTATTTCCATGAGCATTTGTCGTGTAAGTCACATTTCCAGTAACTGCTAAATTGTTGGCCACCGTTATTTTTAAAAGGTTTCCATAGCCTTTTTCAATTACTGAAATATCTCTGATAAAATAAGTCACATTTTTCCTTTCTAAAATACTGGTATCCAAAATCGTAGTATGTGACTTATACAACATGTGTTCATGGAATTACCCATATACATTTTTTGAAAACAATCCCACATTTAAGGGTTAAGGTCTATGTTGAAAAATCGTTTTCGGTCCATTTTATTCTTGTTACATTATTTCAAACATAATGAGATTCAAATATCTGATTGAGATGGGGTACAGTGTACTTTCTTTTGTAGTGCAGAAAAAAGCATTTATAGTTTTTTTACAGACTCACAAAAATTTCCGAGCTATTATGAGTATTATCCAGCTTTAGATTTTAAGTTGTGTTCAAGTCGCATGCACTATTTACCCTCTGAATTCCAAACCGCCCTAGACCGCCCGTGATATTTTGAGATATTTTAATTCATATATCTTAAGTCCCAACAGAAAATTAAAACAGCAATATTTGCTTTAATTAAAGACAGAACATTCCGTATTTAAATAAAACGAAATTAGCCATTGAATTTTTCTGATTTATATAATTTCTAGAACGTGTTCTATCATTGGAATTAATGGGTTAAATATATTTTAATACCGATGCCCGAATGAATACATAGTTTCAGACTTTATTTGGAAACTTTGGAAACCTAGGTGTAAAATACATTTCGCAAACAAATCTGACACTAAAAGTATTTTATGCTTAACGCATTAATTTGTGAAGACATTTAATGTATAAAAAAATGAGAAAAAATAATACAATCTTCCATTTCTACATCTGAGATTGGTTTTCATGGCCACTAGATACCAGTTGTTTCAAAACGAAAAAAATCTTTTGTTCGCATATTTGATAAAGTTAAATTTTTAATTACAAAATTCTGGTGACAATGTGGCATTTCAAAATTAAAATTATGTGGGATATATCTTATTCCAATTCCCTTCAAAGGGTTAATATTCTGATTATTTGAATTTATAGAAATATTAAACTATTTCTGACTTTGGGTTTTTAATTGCAGAATTTTCGGTGAACATATCAAAATTTGCATTGCGAGTTTAATGTTGGCCACAGCAGATATATTCCCTCCATGTATATGCATTTGCAAGTCTAAGCTAACAAATGAAAATTTTAAAAGTTTTCTTTTAATACTTTATGGATCGTATTTTCCGGCGTATAATGCGCGAATCAAACAATTCTGTTTAGGCCCAGAAATTTTATTTAGTATAAGACAAATATTTACCGAGATTTAAAACGTTGTATTGTACGTTGAAAGATTTCTTGATCTAAAAATAATTGTTTTATCCACGTATTATAAGCCGGGAATTACGGTACCTTGAAACCGAATTTCGAGTCAACGCCAAACTCGTGAGGACTAATACAATGAATACCAGTATTTAAAAAAGTTATCACGTTCGAGGATGGATGTAGAATTTACTGATAACAAAGCAATAACGACAGGGTCCACAGATGTCTACTACTAAATTTTAAATATATTTTCAAAGTATTTCACTGCGGAAATATATCCGGAGATCTGAGAATGATGCTGGGGATAGCGAACATTGAGTTCTAAAAATTAAATGTTAACTTCTTATTTTTAATAGTGGAGCCAGAGTCCCTAAAAAATATAAGGAGTGTGCGAACCTTGTAACGGCAACGTGAAAGCATTGGTTTGCATCACATTTTAGGGGTTGGCTTATGCTACAGCTTTCCTTGGTTCATTACCGTAATTTCGGGTGTATACGCCGCGGGTCAAACAATTCTTTTTCGACCCAGAATTTTTTAAGAAATAAGTGTAACTACTTAGATCGCCGTAAATATTTGTCTTCAATCACTATATAAGATTTCTGGGTCCAAAAAGAATTGTTTGATCCGCGGCTTATACACCCGAAATTACGGTATTTAAAAAATATTTTTTAGAAAAAAAATCATAGTATGCTTCTGCATTCAAGCAATTAAAAGCAATTACGCAAAGTATGCAGTTTCATGAAAGACGCTCTTTTCAGTATATTTCAATGAATTTATAAAGAGAATTTTTCTTATAACCTTTGACTGATTTGCCGTACGATGTACCGGCAAGAAGAGCTTGCTTGATTCATCACTTAAAGCTTCTTGACACCATTAATGTTTTTAATAGCAATTTGATACTATTTAAGGGCAGAAGTGCTTACTCTAGATATTATGATTATTTTAGCTTAAAAAATGGTGTATATCCCATATTTTAAAATTTTTGGATGTAAAAAAGAATCTATTAAATTGTTAAATAAACGTGGTGTTTAAAAAAATTATACAAAACTTACATTCAGTAAAATAGTTAATAATAATAATGTAACACTAAAAAATAGCCGAGAATTGTATGTTTTTGTTGTATAAGCCAACCCATAAATTAAAAAAAATATAGTACATATGTTGTAAACCAATATGTTCACGTCGCCGTTATTGCTTTGTTATCTGTAAATTCTTCATTCTTCTTCCAAGAAGATAACTTTTTTAAACACTAATATTGATTGTATTGTTCCCCTAGAATTTTGCGTTGAATCGAATTTCTGTTTCAACCTCTTAATGGTCGCATTAAATTACGGTTTAAAAATTTAAATTCATTGTTCCCACCACTTTTTTAAAAAAATATTCTTTATTTTAAGTGACAAGTAAAATGCTACTTGAATAAAATCAATTACACTATTTTATAAAACTGCTAGGAATCAAACAATTCTGAATAAAAGCCGTGAAACTTGCAGCCCGTGAATGTCTCGGGCGCAACGATTAAGTGGTTAAGGTACCGTAATTTCCGGCATATAATTCGTAGATCAAGAAATTATTTTTAGATCAAGAAATCTTTAAATGTACAATATGACGTTTTAAATGTCAGTAAATATTTGGCTTCAATAACTAAATAAAATTTCTGGACCTGAACAGAATTGTTTGATTCGCGCATTATACGCCGGAAAATACGATACATAAGGTATTAAAATAAAATTTTTAAGATTTCCATTTGTTATCTTAGACTTGCAAGGGTGCATACATGGAGGGAATACAGCTGCTTGCGGGCTCCTTTTTTTAAATTTAGATTTCTTGACTAGCAACACTTTTTTGGAGAAATGGTAAAATTCCAATTTCCTTCATCATAATCAATATGTCATTAAATAAGGCTATTATTAACATTTTAGAGGTTTGGTGCCAATCTAGAAACATGCATTTTAAAAGAAAGTCAACTGGTGTTCTAGTCTCGGAATCAAAGTTTGCATGGTAGCTTTACCGGTCCCCAGTGGCGAATATTTCCTTTATAATAACAAACAAATGACCATCATGAAAGAGGTCAAATAGTATTGTTAAACAAAGAGAGATTACGCAACGTACGATAATACGTCGGTCAACTATTTAGAAGTATGTATTGCATTAAATAAATATAAAAAGTGGTAGAAATAAACAAATTACATTACTGTTATCTTACCTTACAGGGTGGAGTGTGTTCAGGGAAAACCGGGAAAAACACAATCAAGAAAAGAGAAAACAAATTGAATTTATATTTAACAAAATACTGGTATTTATCATCTATATTGACTGTGTTTTTATCTAACCACTCACCACCCTGCCTTATTTTATTTGTGACATATTCTGAAGAATGTGTTAAAAATTCAGCAAAACTTGCCAAAAGAACTGGAAGAAAAAAATAGGAAAATTCGCCCATCTAATATCTTTATATTTATATTTATATAAGAAAAATGACTGTTTTACAGATATAATTCATTAAATTGAGACAGAAGAAGTAAGAAGAAATAAAAAAAATTGATTCTTTTTTAATACGCGTAATAAGTTTTTTGAACTTCCAGAATCTTTTTTTTTTTTTTTTTTTTTTTTGCCATTAGGAGTAACCATAATATTTGAAAGGAGTACACCGACTTATACGCCAAATATATAATTTTTTTTTTTTTTTTTTTTTTTACAAATTTGATTAAAATCATGTTGTGTAAATAACCTAAAAGGGATAAAAAGGATTAATTAGATGGTATAAAATAACTATCTGGGTATCACTGTATCCTAGAATACGAGGTTAATAGTTACTTTTTAATACTTTCCAGTTTCTTATGCTATAAAATCTAATGTATTGATATATTATGGAATTGAATCAGAAGCCATTAAGCTTCATAATCTAAAAAAGTAAATTTTCATATACCGCACTATATAAACGGAGAATATTTAAAATATAAAAATGCTTACATGACAACATATAAATATTGAAGTAAAATGCAAATGCTTAATTTAAAAGTTTAGGCTGCATATCCTTTAAGTAGAAGACAATTTATGTGTAAAATTTTCAGATACAAACACACTCACCGCGAGGATGAACTACATATATTTTAACTGCATGTCAGGTTAGTTTCTTAGTTTTTGTAGTTTAAGACACATAGATGGTAACTGTACAGTTTACTTTACTTGTATACAGTGTGTTATTCCTCTCGAATTTAACCCATTAGTGCCTAACGTCCCATTTTCGGGACAGTTTTAAAAAAATCAAGTAAGCGCATTTCACACCAGTAAAAAAGGAGTATAAATAAATACTTTCTTTTTTAAGACAAAGTCCTCGATAAAGTAAGATAAAAGTTATTCTTGCTTTAAAAGTGGTGGGAAAATGCAAAATTTAAATTTTAACGAAGAAAATAATTCAGGCACTAATGGGTTAAGTCGGAATCGCAAGATTCACGGTATTAGTCGTATTTAAAATGAGTATTTAAGTAAGATTTCTAAATAATTCGATGTTTTCTCTAATTTATCAATTCCAGAAGATTTCTTTTTAACAATACTTCGAAGAAAATGTTTAATAATGTCATTTATCATCTAAGACTTGCGAAGGCGTAGGCATGGAAGGGATCAAGATACACTGGACACAGCTACACTGTAAAAAAAAAAAAAAAAAACGTTAAATTTACGGTAAAAAACTGGCAACTTTTGCGCCAGTTTAAAACCGTTTAATTTACAGCGAATAACCGCAATTTTTTTTACGACAATCTGTTCTTTTAACATTTTTAAACCGCTACATTTACAGCGATAAACTATTATTTTAACAGAAAACTCTTGTGATTTTTACAAAGAATACCTGTAAATTTCACGAAGAAAAACTGTAAATTTTATCAAACTTTCTGATTTTTTAAACAGTTAAATACTGTTATATTTACCGGGATGAACTGTTACTATAACAGAAATATGTTGTAATTTTTACAAAGAAAACTTGTAAATTTTACAAAGAAAAACTGTAAATTTTATCAAATTTTCTGATTTTTTTTTTTACAGTTAAATACAGTTATATTTACAGGGTAAACTGTTTTTTTTAACAAAAATATATTGTGATATTTACGAGAAAAGTATGTAAATCTTACAAGAAAAATTAGCAAATCTTGCGAGAAAAAAAATGTAAATCTTGCAAGGAAAATGTGTAAATCTTACGAGAAAAATGTGTAAATCCTACGAGAAAAATGTGTAAATCTTACGAGAAAAATGTGTAAATCTTACAAGAAAAATATGTAAATCTTACGATAAAAATATGTAAATCTTACGAGAAAAATATGTAAATCTTATGAGAAAAATATGTAAATCTTATGAGAAAAATTAGTAAATCTTACGAGAAAAAAACTAAATTTAACAGAAATATTTTGCGATTTTTACAGAAAGAATTTGCAAATTTTATGGAAAAAATATGTAAATTTTATTGCAAAGTTGTTCAAAATAAGGTAAAATTTAAGATTATGCAGATGAAAGGGTTTTTCCATTGATTTTCAAAAAGTTACACTTTTTAATTTTTATCTGGTTCCTGGGGGTCAAATTATATTTTAAAAAATATTCCACATGTTCTGCAAGTAAAATAGAGAAGGATTTATTTTATGGCCAAAACACACAGAGTTAAACAAGAATTTATAAAATTTCATTGCTTCTTGCCTCTAAAAACAAACACACTTAATACTAGAAAAATGAAATTTGATAAAATTTCAAGAATAATAGTTTAAAGAACTTTCGTTATAAAATATGTGAATCATTACTGTTGTACTCTAGAGAGTATGGAAGAATTTTTTCTAAATATATCTTATTTGACTCCGAAGTCCTATAAAAATGGTATAAGTGTAATTTTTTGAAAATAATTGGCTAACAAAGTAATCAATTCAGTCATAATTTAAACTCTTCTGTAATTTACTTTGCATACACATTTCAATTTGTAAAAAATTAAAGCATGTTTCAATTTTAGGAATACCTTGTATGCTTATTTATATAAAATTTGCTAACTTTGGCATAAAAATAAAATTTTTGTGAAAACTACAAAAAAATTATATATATATATATATATATATATATATATAATACCATTAAAAGTAGACAAGATTCACTATATATATACATATATAAACAACATTTGTGCAATTTACTAATCAAGTTTACTGAGGGCACTCACTTCTAATAAAAGAACAATTTTTATATAAGAAACACTTTTTCCATACTTAGATAGGCAATGTTTGATAAAATATTCAACTCTCTCGCAAGTCTTTGGATTTGATCTATTACTCCTAAATAATATCTATTTCTTTAATAACAAATTCTACACCTAAAAATTATTATTCGAAATAATGATGTGCAAATTTAATAACACAGTGAAGTGCATTCATTTTAAAATATGAGATCCATGTTTCCGGTTGAGCATAAGTTTATAAAACAAGAAGTCTCAACTTCTGGAATTAATGCATGAAAAATCAATTTTATAGATTTCTTGGAAATTTATTTCAATTTTTCCAGTTCCGATATACATGTAACAAAGAAATATACAGCATAAGAAAGAAAATTTTAAATATATATATATATATTTTTTCATTATTCAAATTGCCAAATTTTTCCAGTTCCTCATTTGTCAGCTTTAGAAAAATTAAAATATAAAATATTTAAAAATCTTAACTTTTATTTGAGCATATCACAGATGTTCTTATTATCTGCATCACTGCTGTGATTGATTGGCACTAATAATTTTGAAAGGAAATTCTGTAATTAAAAATGAAGATTATTCCTTGGAATTACAAGAGCTGAAAAACTACAATTGACAATTGTCATGTACCACACGTGCATCAAAACTTCATATTAGTTTTGTTTATTTTTTAAATAAAGTATATGTTTCATAAAAGTTTAAAATTAAAAATGCATCAAAACAAACAAATAAAACTATGACATTTATTATGATCTTAAAAAATACAGAAAAATCAGTAATCAATTCACAAACAGAAATTTCAAATATATACATTATATCTCTTCACTTCCAAGTTTATCTTCAACCAGTGAGTGGGATTTATTTCAAAAATACATCTGCAAAAGAAATATTATTACTTTAGTGATTAAAATAAAAATAATTATATAAAAATAATTTTATGTAAGCAGCGTGCAGGTGAAAGATTCAGGTGAACAAATATTAGTCTCATCTTCATTATTTTGTATTAAATTTATTCATAAAAAATAAACTTTTCTCTCATTGTATATAGATACTTATTTTTTATTTAAAGTTCATAGGTTCTATACAATTAAAATACATGCACGTCACTCACTTCATTTTAAACACAAAAATAAACAAATAGATAATATCATAAATCGTAAAATCAAAATTAAAATCCCAGTAGGTAGAACTTGTGCAGAACAGCAGCAAGCGCTGAAGATTATTTTAGACATTGCAGATTAATCTAAAAATTAAAAATTGCAAAAATTTAGTTTGTCTTTAGGCTAACGCTATATTATTGTTATACTTTCTTTTTAAACGCAGTTTAGTTATTTTATGTGTTACTACATGATAGCAAGCCAGATTTGACATTGTGTTGTCACATATTTAGTTTGCTGCTGATTGACACAGAAAATTCAGCTACTGGGAATCTAAATGTTTCTAATGTGAAAAATAAAATGTGCTTATTAGCAGGGTTTGGGGGGAAGGGGGAGGGGATATTGGTGAGATTTGTGTTTGACTACTAAAAATACTGATTTTAATTTTCTTTTACAAATAAATAATTAGACACACATTTTTGCACACAAAATATCATAATACTGAAATAATTTCTAGCCAACTTCATGTTCTGAATGTTCAAGTTAAAACCAGAGTTTGTAAATATAATATACATAAACTTCCAAAAACACCTGATATTTTTATGTATGTACAACCCATATTTTCAAATTAGTCAATTTAAGATCGCTTTTAAATATTTAAAATTTAAATATTAAAAGAAAAAAGCAACTTAAGGTAAATGCACCTGTAGTGGGCCATGTACCAATTGGGCCAATAATTATTAAAGTTTAAAACCAAGTCTACAATATATTTCTGAAAAATGACTGACTAACACCCTGAAATACTTTTTTTTCTGATTATTTGTTTACTTTCTAGAATGTCTTCAAAAATAGATTTTTGGGTAAATTCTTAGCGATTTCACTAATACATGTTTTTATTTAGAAATATTTTTCCTTTAATTTTATAATGAACTAAACTGCTATTGATATACACTATTACATTGTAAATATTTTTTTAGATATGCCGAAGGCTTAAAAATTCATGCCCCAGAAATTCACTAGGCTCACTATTAATGCATAGAGGATATTTTTTTTTCTTTTTTCTCCCTTGAGAATGCATTTTGAAACCTTAAATTTTTACTCTAATGCATATCTTTTAGAATTCACTGACACTTTAATAATATTTTAAAAATGTCTTTAAGTGGATATTTATCTTAATGTAAACAAGAGATGAACACCTAAAACATAACTAACATGAAAACTTAACCCTTCCCCCACCCATAACTTATAACAAAACTGAAAATCAATTAATTAAAAACAAAGAATTTTCTGAAATGCAAAACAAGCTGCTCTACAAACCAATGAAAACTCAAAATATAGGATTCAGTTTAAAGTGTGAAATAAGTTTCATTTTTTCTATTAAAAAAAATCATATTAAAATAAGCTAGTAAGCTTTATTATTTTTTAAAATACTGTGAATTAAACTAAATCAGAACCAGAAAAATTATTTTTCAAACATAAAACTTTTTTTTTTTTTTTTTTTTTTTTTTTTTTTGAGGGGAAGATAAAATGATCATTGTTGATTGCCTGAGGCACAAACTGCCTGCAAAACACTACAGTCTATGTTCACTATGTATATATAGTGTACATATCTATTCTATTTACACTATAGTCAGTTCAAAAGTTCATTTGCATGTTTTCCCCATGAAAATATAAAAAATATTGCACACAATACTTTGAAAATAAACTTTAGACATATGAAAATATCAAAAGTAATTAACATGATTTTAAAAAATAAATACTAGACAGAGAGGTAAAGCACAGACAATAACCTCAGCCAAATCACATCTTGGTGAAAAACACCTAAAAATCATATTTTAGCGGATGACTCATAGGTATAGCATTGCATTTTACAGATCGCAGTCTTCCATGCTCTTACACCTTTGGATGCAGAAAAACACAATGATAAGCTTTAGAGACTAAAATTAGGTTTTCAGATGTTTTCCACAAAGATTTGGCAGACCAACTGCATTTTAATATGAGATTTGAATTTTAACTAACTCTTTAACCATGAACACAATGAGATGATTATCTGCTCTGGTGCCTACCAGTTTACATATGATATACAGTAAAATCCAGATTGTAAGCCTCCTTTTACAAAAATAAAAAAAAATATATTTTTGAATGAAGCTTATAATAATAATAAAAGTCTTTAAAAATCTTTCTTTTTTCTATTTTATTAGGTAGATAAAGCAAATACAAGGGTGAGAAAAAATCTTTTCTGTTTAACAAATACAAACTTGTAAAAATAGGGGGGGTCTTGTTTTTAAAATCCCCCCCCCCCTCAAAAAAAAGTTTAAACATTATCTTTTTATTTAACATTATTATATTTAACTCTTTATTTGTTTGCAAGCAACAATATTTGACACCCTACAAAAAAAGTACACAAAAATTGTTTATCTTACTGTTCCACCTCTGGTATCAAACACACAGTTTATTCTATAAAGTTCCTTAATCTTACATATTTAGTTTCTGATGTATTTAATACATTATAGTAAAAATAAATTAATAATTTAACATCTAAATTTTTCCTTCTTCCAAAAATTTGTGTATCAAGCCTGTCTCCCCCCCCCCACCCAAAAAAAATAAAAACCCACAACTTTCATATTATTATGAACATCCCCTTCTCACATCCTTTGCATTTTACACAGTTTAAACATACATACCATTCAATTAAGGGTAAAAAACAGTAAAACTAGAAAAACATCTTTTACTTCCTTCCACATATGAAGAATTACACTGTGTTAGGAGACTAAAAGATTGAGCAAAAATTTCAAAGAGTGTGTGAAGATTTCAGATGAGTGAGACATATAAAATTATTGTAGGTCAAATTTTAGATAAACCATCTTACTACAAAATGAGTAATAAATTTATTTAAGATTATCTATATATTTAAAACACCTGGCTGTTTTTTTGGTCATCAGCCCTGAGCTTCCTACTGGCCCGATTTTGATAATTATTTTTTTAAATGAAAGCTGTTTATATGTAAATGTGCCCATTCTGGTTAATTTTTAATTTATTTCAATTTTTGTATTTTATTTTTAATTTTAAAAGCTTTTTCATGACATTTCTTCAAAACAGTGGCCCAGTGGCAACAGGTTAAGCTTTTCTCAAAATTTATTTTGTTTCATTACTTTTCACCACGGAGTAAGCACTCCGACACGTCTTACTCCGTGCTTTTCACCAATCAGGAGCTTGATCTCATCGGTGAATGTATAATCGCATTTCAAAAAAAAAAAAAAAAAAAAAAAAAAAAAGGTTTTCGTTAAATTTAATCATAATAAAATGATTGCACATAGTTATTCCCTGCAATACACAGATTATTTACTGAGTAATATTATTAAGTATTATGTAAATAAAATAACAGAAGATAAACTTTAATAAAATATAATGTCTAAAGTGAAATTTTGTCGATGGAGAAAATGTCGTCATACAGAAGATAAATTTATTCCATGAATATAATATACATTGTTATAGATGTGTCGGTGATGATGTCATATTCACTGACTTTAATTCCTGCATCTAAATAAAGTGAACTTCTATTAATTTAAAGGTCCGTGGTGTGCACAAATGAAAATATCTCTATAAACTGCGCCATTTCTATTTAATTATAATGAATATTTTATTAAACTAAAGAATTCTTAAATAGCTGCAAGTGCTGTAAATGTGTAGTGGGTTGATTAGGCAGTTGAGTAAGTCCCTGTTTCTATTATAATTAAAATGTTTCATTGATATTATATTTATTGTACAGTTATCAAGCGATATTTAAACGGAGAAGAAATAAACTATGCAGATATTTTTGAATTCGTCTTCCGGAGTATAATATTAACTTCCTAAATAATTTGACATTTAAATAACATTTAAGGTTTAGAAACCGCATTAAAAAAGATTTGTAGCTGAAGTTAAGTCCAACATAAAAATTTATGAGTTGTTTTCCTTATTTTTTGTTATTTTCTGAAGTCTGTGTATCTTCATCATGAAAAGCTATGTTATCCCTATTTTAAGAGGTGGCAATTGTTTATTTCGCTCAGTATTTTACTGTCTATATAAGGTTGATATATATTATACCTAATATATATTCTTTTCCGTCGAGTTTCGACGGGTGCAGCTAGTAGTAGTTATTTTAGGGTAGTTACTGCTCAAAGACAAGTACAGAAAATGTTTTTACTCTCAGCATTTGCCTCAATCCATGTGAAAATTTCCCCTGAACTTGTATGATATTTTTATAGATAAATTCTATATTATTGTACGTATATATATATATATTTTTTTTTCTAAAATTTTTATACATAGTTTATATTATACTGAAATTGATTTAGCGAAAGTTGCCATATATATATATATATATATATTATTTGCAGTGAATTTTTTTCTTTCTCAGGAAATTATGATATTCACTGTTAAAAGAAAACAATTATATATTTTCTGCTAAATTTCCCCAGATGGCTAAAATTTCCCCCAATCATCGCTTGATCAAACATATTCTGCACTCATGAAAGATAGATCAATTATTATTGAAATACAATTGAAATTTACAAAAAATATAAATTATGTGTATATTTTGTAGCATATAAGTACATTTTTCACTGTGAAATTTTGCATATTTAAATATATGATGAAAATATAAAAGAAAAAAAGGCATATTTTTGTGACTATAGACAAGAATTTTTGTTGTTGTTGTTCTTATTTAAAATTATTCACAGGTATTTTAATGAAAATCTTATTTTTTTAACAGAGAAATAAAATATGTGAACAAATGGAATATTTTCCTCCTGTACACTTATGCCTTCCTTTTGTACACTTATGAATACCCGTAATGGCTTAAATACTGAAGGACTCAATAAAAATTCACTTTTATATTTTTAATAAATCTGATTTTTTTTTAATTATATAAATACAATTTTAATTGTGAATATTTGCATATTTATGTATTTAATGAAAAATAAAAATAAAATAAACTAAAAAAAAGTAAATTGGAACTTATATAAACCAAAAAATTATACTAACTTAAAAATTCATTTGTTATTAATTACATAAATAAGCTGCTTTTCTTCACATAATGATTTCAAATACATTGAAAAAAGCACATTATACAAAATTATCACATGTTGCTTTGTTTTTTATATTGTAATTTTGCGATTATCGAAATAATGTATAAATTATCATTTTTTAACAACTAGCTTTTTAAATTTTGAATAAATCTTGGATTCTTATGATTATAGTTAGAACAATTATCCATGTGCTTAAAAATATATTTTTTAAGATATTGAAATGCTGAAAATAGTTATTAGGAGCTATGAAAATATAACAAAATCATTTTAGGAAGAGGGGGGAGAGCTAGCATATGCTATCATAAGATATCTCAAGGGGGGGGGGGGGAGGTTTGTCTTGATATCAATATCATTTTTGGCAGAATCAAAATTTTCTCTTTTCATTTGTGTGGCCTGGCGAGCTCCCCTAATTTGGAAATACTGATGTAAATTAAAGTATTCAACTGAAACATGAAAAGCATATATTTACCTATCTTTCGATGCTTTGTGGTCAGACAGAAACAATGGCCGCTGTAGGCTTCCTTTCTTCATACTCTCATGATGAACAATAGCAACATTTTTCTTAGTTACATTGCTTAACACCTCTTAGATTAGCGTTCATTTTCTGAAAGAATCACAAGTAGAAATCACATATTCAATTTTGGCAGTATTCTTTATTTTCAGAAATCATAATCCATTAAAAAATAATAATAATACAGAGTTTCCCCCAGGTTTAAAAAGGTGAAGGGCGCGACTGTTCTGAAAAGGGCACTTTTATAGAGATGAATCTAGCGGTTCAAAAAAATAGCGGAAATCCAAAAATTTCGTCTATGAATCCAGAAAAAAAATCCAAAAATTTCATCAAAAAATTTTAAAAAGGTAACATTTGTTAAAAGATCGCGAAAAAAATGGCAAATATTGTTAAAAGATCGCAAAAAACAGCAGGTTTTGTTAAGAGATCATGAAAAAAACAGCAGATTTTGTTAAAAGATGACAAAAAATGGCAAATTTCTTCAAAAGATCTTAAAAGAAACAAAAAATTAAAAAACAAGCGGAAAAAAAAGATTGTGAACAGAACCAGGGGGGAGGGGGGGACACTCCAGAAAACTCCGCTTATGGAGAAAGAAAAAAAAAATTGAAGCTGGAAAATTAGTTTTCACAACAGAAAAATTGCCATCTGGCATTAACTTTTTTTGTGCCCCTTTAAAAAAAATTTGTATTTTTCGCAAATCTTTTGACGAAAACTGCTGTTTTTCGTGATCTTTGGCAAAATTTTCCGTTTTCGCGAATTTTTTGGCAAAATTTCCCTTTTTATCGCGGTTTTCGGATGAAATTTGTCGTTTTCACGATCTTTTTAGGAAATCTAAGTCCTTTTCGGGATTTTGTTATGAAATTAGACATTTTTTTGCGAATCTTGCCGGAAATTAGTCGTTATTTTGCGATTTTTTGACGAAAGTATGCATCCCGTGGGACGCGTAATAGCTATATTTTTCATTCCGGCGCCGATTTTTTGTGTAATTTACACGCTGCACAGTGGGGCAGGAAGCCTCCAAAGTTGGCAAAAAATAAAATTTACTTTGAACAAAAAAAGCACACCACGGATTCTTTTGTAGAAGAAAAGTAGTAAAATTTTAAACTTTTACATAAGCTAAATAGTAATTTATTAATTAATTTACAAACCTTTTTCAATATTTTTTGTAGAAAAATGAGTTAAAAACAAGAATTTAAGGTAGTTTTATACTAATTAGATATTTATAAATCATCCATAATATCGCATTAAAAAATGTAAACATAATTAGTAATTTTAATTACTCTCAAGCAAACCTTATAATGAATATTAGCGAATCGTTTTGAAGGAATGAATCAACCTTTCTCAGGCAAAATGTACGCATTACTATAAAGACAGCAGAAGAAAAACTGTTTCTGTTGTTTTAGTGCTAACACACACTTTTTGTTTTCCTGTTTTTCAGATCTTAAACTCATACATGTCACGTACACTAACGAATATGTAGAACTAGAATTGTATAACCGTTTTACTCTTGATCTTTTTGGTCGTCCAGGACAAATTCAGACGGAATATGAAGATGGGCACGTTTGCTTTTCATTGACAATTCTGTTTGTTTTTCAAATCGAGGAAATGAAAGCGATTAGCCAAGCCACTCTTTGTTAATTCTAAAGCATTTCCCTTGTTTCGCCTGGCTTTTGCTCATCGGAATTTATATTAAACTTTAAAACATTTAATCTTCTTTTCATTTAAACTACTTGTTCGTAGTTTCTCCGATTATGGAGCTCTTATACCATAAAATCACATTACTTTTCAAAAGTTTTTTGTTAAAACGTTCCATGATAGTCAGTTTCATTTAAATGCATTATTTTGTAATAAACAATGCATTAAAATTCGTATTTAACAAAGAAAATATTTATATTCATGTTTGGCACACCCGTACACTAACAAAAATTTAAGGATGATTAGCTATAAAAATGACCATATAATTAAAAAAGTAGCAAAAAGTAGCAAGATTTTCTGGCATATTTGTACTTTTAAAACTCGTACTTAGTAAAAAAAATTATAGTTAACACTTAACTCGCCTTAACTCATAACCAAAACCTACAATGTATATAGACAGTGTTAATTTTTTTTATAAATTTCACCACTATATATTCTAAGCGTCTGTATATCCATAAAAATCGTATTAAAACAAATTGAAAGTTAATGAATTATTGTTACATACTTGTAGTTAAAGGTTCCATAGTCAAAAAAAAATATTTTTTAATTATTATAGCGAAATTAACAAACGAATGTTGAAACAAAATTATTGATTTTTTTTTCACATATTATCAAAGTACAATATGCAGTTTAACTTCTTTCTCTAGTGACGATCAAAATAACTTTGCGCAAATTTTAATACTAGGCAGATGTGTACTGACATCTGCTCTATTAAAGTGACGTATGTCGGTAGTTCAAAATAAAATTTCATTTTTTCGATTTTTTGCTAGTTTTGAAGGCTTTTTGCCCCACTGTGCGCTGTAGCACGTTCGCATCAAGGAAGGGCTGCTTTTTTTTCAAGTGTGCTGCAAGAAGGATGCTATTTTCTTAAATGAGTGACAAGAAGGGCGCTAGTTTTTGGATGAGGGGCGTTACTTTTTAAACTAAAGGGCAGAAGGGGAGGAGCGCCCTCCGAAACCCTCTGGGGGAAACTCTGACAATAATCAGAAATAAACAAATATTCTACTGTAGGGGTGCACAATCTTTCCAAAAGAAGGACCACTTACAAATATATCTAGGTAGTCGAGAGCCACATCAATAACATGGAGGAATTTTGAAGAGATGATCTATCGATGTAAAATTTGATAAAAAATATGGTTTCAGAGGGGAGTGAGAACCCTTTTAATTTAAGTTTGCTTACCCAGTCAAAATATCCAATTCAGTTGATAAGGATTATCAGCAGTTTTTATGTTTGTATATATAACAAGGATTATTTTCAAGATATAATAATATTCTTTAACTTTCTTCAGGATAGTAAATTTTGTTTTATTTAAAGTGCTAAAAAACAAACATAAGTAGCTGGTGTCGAATGAAATGTGAACTTTATAAACAGCAGAGCTGATCAATAAAATGTTTTTGATCATATATTCGTAATGAAATTTTCGCTTTGGTTACAGAAAATACCCGGAATTAAAAAAGCATATTTCTGTAAATGTGCTATCTAGTGTCAACAAAGCACAATCGCAGCTGCATCATTGGAGATAGGATGAATGACATAAGAAATAAATGCGTTAAACATAAAAAAGTGCAAAATCTTTTAGATGAAGTTGGTATTTAAGGGATGAATTTTCAATCTATGTTTAGAGAATCTACAAATAAAATCAAAATTTAGAATTCATTTCGGCATCTTTATGTTATGATATTTAGAGCGCATATGGCCCGAGCACAGCCTAAATCTAATACTAGAGAATATATATAATGTCACGGAAAATTTTTGTGTCTCTGTAAAATAAATATAAATACCACCTAATCTATACACCATAAGAATGTACTTTTTAGTCCATCTAAATCAGGGATATGAATCTTATTAAGTCTAAAATATTTTGACAACAATAAATGCATAGAAAACAATCTTTTGCTACAGATTTTCATATAGAGGAAGGAGCATTGTGCATTGTTTTTTGTGTCCTGGGAAAAAAACAATTAAAACAACAAATGCTATTATTTCAATACATAATTTTCTGTAATAATCATCAGTAACATATATTTTTATCCAAATATGAATATATTTACGATTTTCGAAGAAAGCCAGACATTACACACAGAAAAAACAATTAAAACAAATGCTATTATTTCAATACATAATTTTCTGTAATAATCATCAGTAACATATATTTTTATCCAAATATGAATATATTTACGATTTTCGAAGAAAGCCAGACGTACAGACAAAGAAAGAAACTCATAAACATTTTCAACTATGTTGAAATTTGTTGAAAACGTGCAACGGAAAACATTGTTCGCACTCCTATCTCGTGATCAGAGTTTGCTTAGTAGCGTTACCGATTGCCAAACACTCAAAATTTCATTAATAAAACACCGAATGACAATACCATGCCAAACAGTTATCATGAGCCATTTTACCAGCAACTCATACATAAGTGTGACGGCAATTTCCATGTATAGGTTATATTAAATATTTGTAAAAAGTGGTGTAAATATAAAAATTAACTGATTGTTATTTTTGATTATGCACATTTTTTTTATTATTGTTATATTTTCTCAAGTATATCTTGAAAAGTTAACAAAATTGCCAAAAGAACTACATGAAAGAATGAATAGGAAAATTCGTCAATGCAACATCTTAAGATTTATATAAATACAATTATAGTTTTACAGAAGTGCAGTGTTAAAATAGAGCTATATAAAGTCCTTTTTAGCGGCCTTGAAAATAAATGAGTTTTAAAACGATGATAAAAACCATTGTGGTCCTAAATATTAAGACAGTGTATAGAAAAATCTTTTTTTCCTTTCTAAATTCATGAAAATTTTTCAAGTTCATGAATCAGCAAAAATTTTACAAATTAACTCTTTAACTACAGAACCGCTAAAATCAGTCAATTTAAATATTGCGAAACACGCATATTTGAATTTGAATTAGAAATTTTCCTATAAAGGAGGAAAATACATTTATAAAACATGTATGTTAAAAAGCTTTAAATAAAAATTTTAAAACGATAAGAACCTGTATGATTTTTTACGACTATAACAAGAATAAATTTTGATTTATTTAAATGTGCATTTCAGCTGTAAAATAACGAGAACTTTCTATTAAATTTCAGTGGTAAGAGTAAAGCATAAAAGTTTGCAGCTATGCTAAAAGTTTATTTCAAGAGAAATTCAATTGAATTCAGATAATATACATAATCAGGATATTTCAAACTTTCTTAATTTAACTAAAATTTAAGAACTTCATGAACTTATAAAACCATTAAAAAAAATCGAATGAAAAAACATTCTTAGCCTTGTTCAACAGCAGAATTTTTTGCGAACAAAACGAAAGTAACATGACGGAATTAATGGTATCCGAATCATCTACATATCCTTCATGTCCAAGCCACTGATAAATAAAAATTTTGAGAATTTTCTTTGAATCACCTACAAGAAAGCTACAGAAATTGATAAAATTTTAGAAATTGCTTATTTACTTTGACATCTCGCCAACTAGTATGTATACAGGGTTCGCACAGTTCTACCACCAAATTTTAAGAATATTTTCGAAGTTTTTAACTGCAGAAATATATCGTAAAATTTGTGAATAAAGGTGGGGATTGCGAATGTGTTAGTTTAAAAATTAAATGTAAATTTTCTTGCTTTTAATAGTGGTGCCAGAGTCCTTGGAAATTCCAAGGAGTGTGCGACCTTGACTAATAGTATAGTTAAAATTTTTATGTAAATTTTAACTTACTGCTTTTCAAATACTACTAATATTTACTTTAACCTTTTCCGGCACACTGTGCCCGGTCTGCGATACTTAATTTTAATTCCAAACTTGCAAACGGAACCAATAAAATTTTAGCAAAATTTTGCTTTTACAATAAAAGCTTAAATTAAGAATTTCAAAATATCTAAAAAATTCGTTTGTGAATTCCGGTGTCAGTCAATAATATCTCATTTTACTAACAGATTTTGCCCGTGCCGGAAAGGGTTAAATAAAATTATTATTAATGGCATTTAATGTTAGTAAATGCTAGTATCGCTCAATGCTAGTATCGCTCAAAATTAATACTCACTTATTAAAATTTATAACATATTATAAATTATAATATTAATTAGAAGAATTAAATTAGACGAAAACTGCAAATTCAGCCCTAGAGCACACCTTCCTACCAGCTTTTGTTTCTTGCAGAATCTAATGTGATATTCACCGAACTAAACCGTAAAAAACTTCATAACACACTTCGTGCGTTGTTTGTTACAAACTTTTTAATATTATATACTACATGGTTCATACGGGCTCCATTATTTTCCAAGAAAAATACCAGTATTTTTTTCAGACAGAAAATTCTAGGTTAAACTAGTGAAATTTTGTCTTATCTAAGGAGAAATTTACTACAAGAAAATACTGGTTCCGAAGAATTTCCTGTTCTGGAAATTCCACGATAATTGCTTTTTCAATTTTTATATTAGGGATGAGAATTTTCCGCGTTTTTTGTTACCAGTGTAATCTTAGAGAAAATGTTATTTTACTCAATAAAAAAAAAGTTGCGATTTAAGAGAACAATATTTTCTCTAATATAATACTTGTAAGTAAAAACGCGGAAAAATGTCATCCCTATTAACCACTTAATGGTCGCATTAAATTACGGTTTAAAAATTCAAATTCATTATTCCCACCACTTGTATGAAAAAAAAAAATTCTAATTTAATGACATGTAAAATGAAAGCAGAATAAAACCAATTACACTATTTTAAATAATTGGTGGGAATCAAAGATTCTGAATAAAAGCCGTGAAACTTGCAGCCCGTGAATGTCTCAGGTGCGACGATTAAGTGGTTAAATACTTTATCTTTTGAAACCGCTTAGAACCGGTTCTTAAATTGAAACTTTCATAATATAAAGAAATATGTAACCAAAAGCAAAAAAGAAAAAACTAGCCCGGTTGTAGATCGCTTTCATCTATCCTATGCAAAAAAAAATCATGTAAAAGTATTAAAATTTGAGCGAAATATTGCAAAGAACGCCCCCATAGACTTAAAATTATCATCCGGGTTTTTTGTGTTGCTATTATGGGGCTCTTAATATGCATTTAAATCATTTTGATGTTTTTTTTCTTATAAAATAATTTACATTAACACTAGGAACATCTAATGTATTTTCTATGAAGTTTTATAAAAACTTTACAACAAAATTTTTATTTAAGCTTTTAAGCTTATCTTCTTAACTTATTTCTGTTTGATAAATGTATTTACCTCTTTTATAGAGAAATTTCTGATTCAAATTGAAGTATGCGTCTTTGGTAATATTTAAATTGACTGACTTTAGTGGTTTCGTAGTTAAATCATTAATTTGGAATTTTTTGCTTATTTATAAACATGAAAACTTTTCATGAATTTAGAATGAAGAAAATAGATTTCTCTATACATTGTTTTAATATTTAGGACCATGATCGTTTTTATCATCGTTTTAAAACTCATTTATTTTCAAGGCCGCTAAAAAGGATTTTATATAGCTTTATTTTAATGCTATATTTCTGTAATACTATCATTGCATTTATATAAATATTAAGATCACTGACAAATTTTCCTATTTCTTTTTTAATCTAGTTCTTTTGACCATTTATTTGACTTTTCAACATATACTTGAGAAAATGTAACAATGACAAAAAAAAAAAAAATGTACACTATCAAAAATAACAACCAGTTAATTTTTAAATTTACACCACATTTTACGCATATTTAATATAAACTATACTTGGAAATAGCCCTCTGGTCGCGGATTCAGTGTTTTTAGAACTATTCATGATAACCGTTTGATATGCTGTGGTCATACGGCGTATTTATAATGAAGCTTGGAGTTGTTAAGAATCGGTAACGCTACTGAAAAAACGTTAATCGCGAGATAGGAGTGCGAACAATGTTTTCCGTTGCACGTTTTCAACAAATTTAACATAGTCGAAAATGTTTGAGTTCGATTTCTTTGTATGTCTGGCCTACTTCGACCATCGCAAGTATATTCGTATCCATTTTTTTAAATCCAAATATTTTTCTATATTTACACACACATTTTCACTGTAAATGAAAATAAATTACACATTTAATTTGAAATGTTAGATACACATCAATTCATTAATATTTAAAATTATTTAAGCAGTTCTGAAATGATAAAAACGTTATGTAATATATAACTGTATGTTTTAATGACATTTCGTAGCACGATTTTTACAAGATTTGAGACAAGAAAACTCTTTTGCATATTTGGCATTTAAAATGGATTATTGTCGTTGTGTAAGTGATTCTTCGTAGTTTTTGTTATTACTGGAAAAAATTTAATCATTTTCCGAAATATCGAAAAATAAATTACTAAAAATCAAAACTTAATTTGTAAGATGCGCACAAAATCGATGTGATTCAAGCTCCGAAATACATTTACACGGTCTACTTAAAGTACAGTTGAAATTATTTCTCTCTATATATTGACATTTTCAAAGATTTTTGAAGTTCATAATTTTGTCTCACTGCCACTTTACAATATGGTGGGTTTTTTTGTTACAGATGTGACATGATGTACATTACATACAATAACATAGCAATGATGTCGCAATTTTTTTAAATTATCAAAAATGTATAATTTTAAAAAAATAAAATGTTTTGGATGTTTTTTAAGAAGGTCGCCAATCAGTCACAATGTGACGGTTGTATTTTGGTCAAATGTGTGACATGACTACCGTGACTCACAGTGACGTCACTGTGACCATGCATGCTATGAGGGTAGTTACGTTCGAAAAAAAATTTTCTTTGAATAAAAAATTTAAATGACACAGCAGTGTTGCCAGTGGGCTACTTTTTTACTTTCTTCTATCTTTACAACAAGAAAGTATTGGATTCATGAAAATTTTAGACTTCCGGGTTTCGACGGATTTATACGTTTTAAAAGGTCCTGAACACGTTTTGACTATTTTTAGAAAATGTCTGTCTGTGAGTCTGTATGTCTGTATGTGACAAAAAATTTGTGTGCGCTCTATATCAAGAACTGATGCTCGAAATTTAATAAAATTTTATATTCAGTTAGAACTTGATATGCATTAGTGCCTATTGGTTTTTGGTGAAAATTGGCCTGCAGGTGGCGCTGCTATACTACGTTTTTCATGATTTTCAAGATTGCTATATCTCAAGAACTAATGCACAGAATTTCGCCAAACTTCAGATTCTGTGACCCCTTGATATACATAGACGCTGATTAAGTTTTGGTGTAAATTGGCCAGCAGGTGGCGCTGCTATGCAACGTTTTTCATGATTTTCATGATAGCTATATCTCAAGAACTAATGCACAGAATTTCACTAAAGTTCAGATTCCGCGATACCTTGAGATACATAGCCGCTGATAAGGTTTTGGTGTGAACTGCCCTATAGGTGGCGCTGCTAAGCTACATTTTGCACGACTTTTGCGATAGCTTTATCTCAAGAACTAAGGCAGAGAACTTCATCAAATTTTAGATTCTGTTACACTAGAATATATAACATAATTAGACACTGATTACATTTTGGTATTAACCTTGCAACAGGTGGTGCAGCTATACTGCATTTTGCATGATTTTTCCGATAGCTATATCTCAACAACCAACGCACAGAATTTCATCAAACTTCAGATTTTTTTTTACAAAATGACATATAACATAATTACGCGATGATTACGTTTTGTTATAAATCCTTCAACTGATGGTGGTGCTGTGCTATATTTTACACGTTTTTTTTTAAACTAGCTATAACTCAAGAACTAATGCACTGAATTTCATCAAACTTCAGATTCTTTTACACCATAACATAATTAGACGCTTTTTTACGTTTTGACATAAATTGTCCAACATATGGTGTTGCTGTGTTACGTTATGCAAATTTTTTGTTATAACTATATATCAAGAACTAATGGACGAAATTCCATCAAATTTCAGATTCTGTTAGGTCTTGACTTAAATAGATGCTTATTAGGTTTTAGTATAAATTACCCAACATGAGGCACTACTAACCCCATTTTCTCAGAATATTAATTAAATTTTGCGTTTTAGGCTTTTCGGATACCAGAATCTCATTAAGCTAGGTCAAATGTTCGGGAAATTCGATAGTGGGTAACTTTGGGGTCACCACTTTTTTTTTTTTTTTAAATATGAAAATGTACTTATGAGATAGAAGAAAGGTTTGGGATTGACACATCCAACTAGTTTAATTAAGATTTCTTAATTGGCACCACTTTTTTGAAACGGTAAAATTCCCTTTATTTTCGCCTTTATTAATCCGTCATTAAATAAGACGCATTATACTATTAGAAAAAAGTGGTGCCAATCAAGAATCTGATTTTTTTTTTAAGTAGCCCATCTGGCAACACTGTGACACAGAAGGGTAGAAGAAAAGTTAATTAAATAAGTTAAACAGTTTTACATAATATTACAGCATAAAATATATTATAAATTTTCAGTAAAACTTCCGACCTTCCTAGTAGTTTTAAATATTTTTATATTTGCCTAAAATTTTTCTGTACCGTAAAATAGCCACATCTATTTTGTAAATTCTCATTTACATACTTTAAAAAAAATTGTTTTTTTTTTCATTTTTGGCGCATGAAAATTCTCATCATAAAAGATGTGAATCTTTTGTTTCTGAAAATACATTCTGCATTTTTACAACAGATAAATATTGTGCAAAAAGAAAATTACTTAACTTTTAGCTGTCTGTGTATAAATTTAATACATGCAGTGTCTATGTCCGAAAAATATTTTTTTTTCGTGATGAAAAATGTAAATTGAGCAATGAAATATATTTAATAAAAATATTCTATTTTAACCCTTTCCGGCACGCGCAAAATCTGTTAGTAAAATGAGAAATTATCGACTGGCACCGGAATTCACAAACGAATTTTTTAGATATTTGGAAATCCTTAATTTAAGCTTTTATTGTAAAAGCTAAATTTTACTAAAATATTATTGGTGCCGTTTGCAAGTTTAGAATTAAAATTAGGTATCCCAGACCAGGCACAGTGTGCCGGAAAGGGTTAATAGTTAAAAATCTATTTTGTTAAATAAAATTTCTAGATTAATTTTATTGAAGAAAGAAATGGAAATTTGGCAGATGTGACCAAGCTATTCTCATTTCTTTCGATCGCAACCATTGCTGAAATCCTTCATGGAGAAAACATATAAGTTAAAATCACAATCTCCGATGCATGTGTTAAACCAGTAATTACTAACCGGTCACAATATATTCTTACTGATTAAATAGTTACTAAACGAGCCATATGGATGCCTCGATTTCATTTCATGTTGGTCCCCAAATGACTTACAAATATTTTGACTATATTTAGATATTTTTAGTAAATTTCTGTAGAATATAGCATCTTGAGTGAACAATATTTTGATCCTCTTGAGTTTAAAATTAAGGCACATCTTCATTTTTGTGACCGTTCAAGAGCTCATTCTTTTGAAAGCATCTAAATTAGATCATAGGTAGCGATAGTTAATGTATTTCTTTGAAACTGTACATATATTACTTACCCATCACGCGTAGTGTAGGGTAAGCCTTCAAATCGTTTTGAAAATCGAAAAAAAATTTGACCGATTTACAAGTTTTAAAAACTGGATAATTCGAAAAACATATTTTTAGAAAAAAAGAAAAATTTGCCTTCCTCTGTCTGTGCGTTGGTTTGTTAACTCACTATATCCCGAACAAACTGAGACAGCTACTTGAAATTTCTTGCGTACTCAGAACGTGATAATGGGAAGTATTCTGTTGAATATCAGTAACCTGGATTATACGGAGCTATTTTTTAGGACTCTCGAAATAATCATTCTGATGAAAGATATATAAAATTTGTGGATTTTTTTCTCTTTAAGGTGTGGCTGCAAAACAACAAAAAGCATAAATTTTGCCTAAAAAATGAAGTCAATCGCATTATTTGTTGTCCATATATTTGTAATTCCATTTCCAACACCCTTCGATTTTTCATGACCTTGTATTTAATACAAACTTTAATACAAATGTATACTTCTATACAAATGTATACTTCATTGGGCAAAGAGACACTTCATCCACGCAGTGAACTGTTAATTAATAGTTTTATCATTTTTAGAGTTTTAAGGATGCTTATATTACTATTTGATTAACCCGCTGACCAAAAAAATTTCGCCAAACTACAAGATTAAAGGCTTACAATGTATTTTGTAAATGTCGCATTCACCTGACATTAAACACGTTGCATGTTTCCGTATGTTATCAAGCGATTTTTAATTTGACGTTTAATTTGTATTTTTATTAATATTTTTCTAATTTATTTATTTTTTCGTTGTTTGAAATAAAAATTATGCCAATTCGTATAATTTACGAGCAGTTTGGCGATTTATATAATGTGTTGAATTGGGTAGACGAGATAATCAAGTAGTACCCAGAATTCAATAATTGAGAATTACTATACAATAAAAATATTTAAATATACGTTTAAATTTCATTTTGGAATTACAATGTATTTATAAATAGTTTACACATGTTTTTATTTTCATATGTTATACTAAGCATATCCATGATAGTAAAGTATTACGGTGGCCCCGACGATTAGTTAACATATGTATGAAGATATTGGACATACAAATTTTCCTATTTATTTTTTCTGTAACTTTTTGGGAACAGCCAACCGGTGTACATGCCGCAAAAGGTGTTCAGAGTCCTCGATTATACTCACTTTGACTGTATTTTTTGCCTTATTTAATTCGATCGTTTTTTCGATTCATTTAGGGCTAATTCCATGAAAACTTGTCATGTCTGTCACTTACAACGATTTTTGGCTACCAGTATTTTAGAACGGAAAAATGTGACTTATTTTATCGGCGATATCTCATCAATATATGAAGGTGAAGGAAAGTTTTCGAAAATAACGGTGGCCAACAAGCATAGCGATTTTTAGCTGTGTGACAGACATGACAAGTTTTCATGGAATTAACCTTAGGTAAAATGTTGTGGTTTAAACAATTGATGATAAAAGATTAAAAAATAAGTAGAAGAAGAAATGTATGTGGTAATGTTGTATTTCTCCAAAACTATCAATATCTTTATATATGTATGGCGGTATTAGATAGACGAATTTGTCTATTTAATTTTTTTACTTCGTTTTGAAATTTTTTCTACTACTACTATTGAAAGCTTTGTTCTTTAGCACTTTTCGTTGCAGAACATATTCATTATTTAAATGTTGAAATTAGTGACTGGCACTGGAATTAGAAAACAACTTTGTTTGTAAATAACAAAAAACTATACTTCACGCATTCATTAGACCGATTTTTTTTCACTGAAATTGCGGCGCCAATGTGGCATTTGGGAATTAAATTTAAGTGGTTTCGTATATATACCACCGCCCCTCAAAGGGTTAACCATGGGTGGGAGCGTCCCTAAAATTTTTGGACTTTCTACCGGTATTTTAAATAAAAAATATTCGTGTCATATTCCTTTTAAATCTACATGGAAATTGTAAAATAAATATTATTGTTTTAACCCTTTCTGGCACACTGTGCCCGGTCTGGGGTACCTAATTTTAATTCGAAACTTACAATCGGCACCAGTAATATTTTACTAAAATTTTGCTTTTACACTAAAAGCTTAAATTAAGGATTTGAAAATATCTAAAAAATTCGTTTGTGAATTCCGGTATCAGTCGATAATTTCTCAGATTATTACAGATTTTGCCCGTGCCGGAAAGGGTTAAAAATATGGTAGCAGAGTGAGAAAATTTTAGGGACGCTGCAACCTCAGGGTTAACACGGACTTGAGAAATTGTGATTATTGGAAACTAGATGGATGTGCCAATCTCATACGTACATTTTAATATTTAAAAAAAATAGTTACACAAGTTAATGCTTTAATAATTTTAATTCAATACCATAGCAACTTTGATTCTCATCATAAATTTCTGCATCAGTCAATTACTCGGAATGAAAACGAGTTTCTGTCTCTGTACGAACTGATGGACAATACAATAATACACAGATTTGTTTTTCAAATTCAGGGAGGACCTACTTGCCATACGCAAAAATAATCATACACAAAAATTTTAGTTAGTTCTATGTATAACTTCATACACTTTTTGGTGGTAAAATAATGATAATGGCGCAGACATCGTGATTATAATGCCCCTTCCACTGGAATTTTTTCAAATTCAGGGCGGACATACTAGCCATAAACAAAGAGTTACACAAAAAATTTCGTTCAATTCTATGCATAACTTCATACACTTTTAGGTTGTGCAATATTGAAAATGGCACAAAAACCGCTATTGCAGCTCTCCCTTCTGGCGGTTTTTTTTCATATTCAGGGAGGACCAACTAGCCACAGCCAATCATTTACACAAAAAATTTGGTTCAAATCTATGCATAACTTCATGCACTTTTAGGTGGTGCGATATTGAAATTGGCGAAAAAATTGCTATTGAAGCGCCCCCTTTCGGTGGATTTATTTCAAACTCAGGGAGGACCAACTAGCCAT
Source organism: Maratus speculifer (assembly GCA_964019185.1). Taxonomy (NCBI): domain Eukaryota; kingdom Metazoa; phylum Arthropoda; class Arachnida; order Araneae; family Salticidae; genus Maratus; species Maratus speculifer. Next base: position 404,268,517 of record OZ025293.1, read on the forward strand.
AGCCATACACTTACACAAAAAATTTGGTTCAATTCCATGCTTTTTTGGTCGGTACAATATTGAAAATGATACAAAAGTCGCGATTGCAGCACCCCCTTCCGGCGGAATATTTCAAAATTGAAGGAGGACCTGCTTGCCACAGCCAAAAACATTCACAAAAATTTTGGTTCAATTCTGTGCTTATCTTCATACACTTTTTGATGATAGAATGGCGAAATACGGACACATACACAGGCATACACATACACAGACATACACACACATACAGGCATTTTGTAAAAACATGTCTTGGAATATCTGACCCCCTAAAACGTGTAAATCCATCGAAAACCGGAAGTAAAAAAAATTTCGATTACAATACTTTCTTCTATTGAAGATAGAAATAAGTAAAAAGAAAAAGAACAATTATTTAATCTTTAAACTCACACCACTTTTTATCAATATTTAACAGAATACAGATTGTGAATAGCCGATCCAGATTGTGTACGTTTTCTTCTGGTCAAAATTGGTTCAAGAATACCATTTGATCTCCGGTATGTGGGTCAGATGGGGTTAATTTTAAAGAAATGCGGCGTTCGTGTGATTTGACTGTGCCGACGTGCTTGCAGTGTTCGCGCGTGGATGTCGGAAGTTTTAACACTTTTTAAATTTGAAAAGATTTTATGATTTTGGCTTGTCGGTCGGCTTATCTGCCATATGCCTTGTTCTTATTCTCGTAAATATATTAGGATTTAGGGGAAAAGTTTATGATTTGAGGTATGCTGTAGAAAAATGTTTTAAAAATGAAGGGTATAGCATTTATTTATTATTTATTTTTATCAGGACAAAAAACTGTACACAACTCTTTCCATTAAAGTACGTACTGTTGCTTTTATGAATTCGGTTTGCTTTTCGGTTTATCTGTCGTATGCTTGCCCTTGTTCCAACCCTCATAAATATATTCGGATCACGAAAGTCGTATGCTTTTGAGGTTAACTATAGAATTTTGTTAATGAAAGTGAAGAATGTAGCATTTATTGTTTATTTACCAGGACACACCATGAAGTACACAATACTTATTCTGTTAAATTTCGGCCCATGTTGAAGCCTCAATTAATTGTTTTTAAACGAACTCAATGAGAATTTAGGTGCAATTTTGAAACAGAAATACTTCGTCGAACAAAGCAATAAAAACAAAAGTACAAAAGTAATGTACAACAGAGTAAGGGGGATACATTTTATTAAAAACTATTTCTGGCCTAAATTATGTTTTTTTTTAATTTTTATTTTTTTTTAATTTTTTTAATTTTTTATTTTTTGACCAGAATTTCTTTTTTTCCCAAAGCAATTTAAATCAAGATGAGTAAAACGCTTTAAAAACAACATTTTCACAATGCAATAAATTACAACTCTTTCCTGAAAAGCTAAAACCACGCTGTTGTTTTTAGAGTGAAAAAATTTATCGTTTTTTAAAAATTTCAACAATTTAGCAACAGGATTACTCTGCGCTACAAGGTTCATTAAAGAAAGCAAAAAGCGACGCTTACTTTTTATAAATGCAGGCCATTGCTCAAATTTTTTTTGACGAAATTTTCCTTAAAATTCGCGGCATCATGTGAAAGTATTAAACCAAAGTTAGCTAGTATTTTGGTCACATGCAACCATCCATTTCATTTCATGTGGATCGGCAAATTAAAAGAAATTATTTAGAGATTTTTGGAACAATTGTAAGAACATGTTCCAAATATAGATTCTTGTTCTAAAAAAAGTTTGGAACCAGTTAAGTTTAAAATACTTGCTTGCCATTTCGTTTAATTGATGATAAATAAATAAATAAATGCCTATCTCCTGTGGTGTAGACGAATTCTAGATAGAGTACCCGATAAGTGCCTTAATATGGTATAGTCCCCTAATATGACACTATCTGATATTTATTAAAAGAGAAGTTGCACTCTAATGAAAAAAATCCCAAACAATGGCTTTTCAAGTTCACACAACAGGTTGCAGTACGTTCGCAATTATTCTATCATTTTAGTATTGATACTCCACTAGTGGTGTTTCCAACTGTCGAATATTTTTCAAGTTACATATTCAAGAGTAACTTTTTCAAAGAAGATTAGTGATTTTAAAATGTTTCGATATACCTATCATTTCAATTTATTTATATTAATGTTTACTTGTTATTGTTTTGGGTTGAAGTTCATTTCCTTTTTGTCAGTAACTAGTATTAGTAATCTATGTGGCGCTCCCATTCCCAATCTGGCACTACCAATTATTCCCAAAAATGGGTATGGTGCCATATTTGGACTTCCTTTTGTCCATGTACTACCTATTTAACTTATCCTTATATACTATAACGATTTTTGTAAATAGTTCGTATTTGTGGTCAAAAATAATATAAATAGTTCAATTAAGTTCTCTTCATCAGCTAACATCAGTTTTCGTTGATTAAAATATCTTATTTTAATGATTTTTTGCAAGCAAATAAACCATACTCTATAACAGTGGAAGTAAATTATTACAATACAATGTTAAAATATTAAATATATGGCTATGCTGGCGTAACTTTTTGCAAATTTGGCTGCAAAATTTGGCGATATATCATTAAGTTTGTGACAAAATTGGCAACAGAACGTCTCCATGAACTCCCGTTATATTTGCGAAGATGCATTAAATGCTGTTCTATATTTTTCATCAGAATTCCAGAAAATTCAGAAAGATGCCATGGAGCTATTCATGTTAAACCATATGATGATACTCTCGATTAGGGTTACCTTCTGCTGATTAACACAGTCACTCACATGGACTCGGAATCGTTCAATTAAACATAAGAAAAATTTTAGTGTTCCCTATGTGCGTCAAACTTCTCTAAAGATTGCATATGCGAGAAAAGTGGGCCAGAGCACTCAGTGTATTAGGCGGTTTTACGAACATTGCGGGGTGAAGAAAACTGACTTACCGTAATTTCGGGTGTATAAGCCGCGGATCAAACAATTCTTTTTCGACCCAGAATTTTTTAAGAAACAAATGTTACTACTTAGATCGACGTAAATATTTGTCTTGAATCACTAAATAAGATTTCTGGGTCCAAAAAGAATTGTTTGATCCGCGGCTTATACACCCGAAATTACGGTATGTCTACCCCACGTTTTAACCCATTCGTGCCCAGCTTCTTTTGCGTAAATTTTATTTGGTTAGCACCAGTATTTTTAGAAGATTTAAGTTTAGTTCAGTTTAGTTTCGCTAGGCACTAATGGGTTAAACTCCATCTTATCTTTTTTTTTTACTTTTATGTGAATTGTTTGTTTTCCTCTGTTTACTTACTGATTTCATTTATAGAATTTCCGAACTTTGCTGTAGAATATAGAATCTTGCACTGAAAATATTTTGAGCCTCTTTAATATAAAACTCATTTATTTGCCATCTTATTTATATGGTAGGAAATGATAAATACTATAAATGTCTTAAATGGTGTAGCCAGGAATAGGCTCTAGCGATATACGTACTATGATTTTAAAGAAATATTCATTGATTTGTTTAACTGCTAAATTTTCTGAGAAGAAATCGGAAATAACCATCAGAAATTAATATCCTGTGAATCTAAATGCCCATTGCGTTCCATATAAATGATAAATGAAAACCTTAAATTTTTTGAAATCACTCATTCCAAGACATCTACAGAAATTGATAAAGTTTTAGAAATTCCTGATTTACTTTGACTTTCATCCACAAAAAATGCATATCTCGAAAATTTATGTAAGTGTTAACCGATTAATTTTGAAATAAATATAAATAATTTTAATCGTACTTAATCATAACATGAAAATATCGGAAAATTCCTCGAAAAATTTTTACATATTTGTAAATAATTACTATATTTAGGGATGAGATTTTCCTCGTTTTCGACACCAGTATTTTGTTAGAAAAAATAATATTTTCTCAATTCGGATCATTTTTGCGATTTGAGAGAACAAAATTTTCTCTAACAAAATACTGGTGTCCAGAAATGCGGAAATCTCATTCTTAAATATTTAAATATATGACGAGACAAATGTTAGTGCAACCTCTTAGAGCACACGTTGCTACCAGCTTTTGTTCTTTTAGAAATGAAAGTGAAAACAACCACACTGAATCATAGTATCTTGCATTCAGAAATTCGCAAAAAAAATTTAAAAGATGCTTCATGCACTGCATAAAATATTACAGATGCTATTTCCATCAGTATTTTAATGTTTCGAGTTTGGCCATTGCATTTTATTCAGTTATTTCGACTTCGTACAAAAACTAAAGAATAATATTTTACACTTTCCTTAACGAGGAATATTTAGCAATCACTTAAATAAAAAAAAATCGAAATTTTCTGTGAAATTTTTAAATTTTGAATTAAAATTAGGCTCCCAATTAGCAACCGAGAAGTACTAATAGTGCAAGCCACAGTGGTAAAAATTGTTGCGGTTTAAGGCTACAATTATTTTAAAAGGGAAAAATGTGATCTATCTTACGGAGATTTTTCTTTAACACTAGAACCGCCTAAAATTTTACTAAAAATTTAGACGGGTCAAAATGACCCGTCACAGCGGTTCTACTGTTAATTGAAAAATGCGAAGAAAACATTTCGAAAATAACATTCGGTAATAACTGACAAACAATTATACAATTATCTATGTGACTTACACTACAAAACCCATGAAACTTACCAAATGTGTTGTTAAATTATGTGTATTTCATCCTGGAGTGGGCGTGTGCTCGTGTTTGAAAATTATATACATAAGTTTGCCTTCTACTTAAAGGGTAAACAGCCTAAAATTTTAATTAAACATTTACATTTTTATTCAATATTTATATGTTGTCATGTAAGCATTTTTACATTTAAAATATACTTCATTTATGTTTCGGTATATGAAACTTCTAATAACTGACAAACAATTATACAGTTATCTATGTGACTTACACTACAAAACCCATGAAACTTACCAAATGTGTAGTTAAATTATGTGTATTTCATCCTGGAGTGGGCGTGTGCTCGTGTTTGAAAATTATATACATAAGTTTGCCTTCTACTTAAAGGGTAAACAGCCTAAAATTTTAATTAAACATTTGCATTTTTATTCAATATTTATATGTTGTCATGTAAGGATTTTTACATTTAAAATATACTTCGTTTATGTTGCGGTATATGAAACTTCACTTTTTTAGATATGAAGCTGTAGCTTCTTATTCAATTCCATGAATATATCTTTATATTAGATTTTAGATATTTCTTATTTAGATATAAAGAACGGGAAATTGTTAAAACGCAACAATTAACCTAGTTTTCTAGAATACGGTGACATACACATGGTTAATTTATACCATCTTATTAATCCCTTTAGGTTTTTCACTTTTAGGTTTTTTACATCACATGATTTTAATCAAATTTGTAAAAAAAAATATATGGCGGATAAGTCGGTGTATTCCTTTGAAATTTTACGGTTATTTCAAATTGTAAAAAAATAGATTCGGGAAGTTCAAATAACTTTTCACGCCAATTAAAAAAGAATCAATTAAAAAAAAATCATCTTGCTTCTTCTGTCTCAACTTAATGTAGTATTTCTGTAAAACAATCATTCTACTTATATAAATAATAAGATATTTGATTGACGAATTTTCCTATTTTTTTTCAGTTCTTTTGGAAACTTTTGCTGAATTTTCAACACATTCTTGAGGATATGTCATACGTAAAAAAAGTAAGATGACACAGAATTATTTTTTTTAATTTCTACCACTTTTTCTAAACATGTAATGCAATACATACTTCTAAATAATCGACCGACGTATTGGTATCTTGTCAAGATCCTTGAGTTCAAGAATTCCTTTTGACATCTGTTATGATGGTCATTTGGTGATTATTTTGAAGAGAATTTGCGCCTTTGGGAATTGATAACGTTACCATGCATATTATTCAGATTCCGACACTGGAGCGCGAATAGTGTTGCCTGTTGACGGCTTTTTAAAATCTATGTTTCTAGTTTGGCACCAAACCTTTAAAAATGTGAATAATCGCCTTGTTTAATGACTTATTGATTAAGGCGAAAACATTTGCAATTTTATCATTTCCAAAGAGTTCTGCCAACCTAGAAATCAAAATTAAAAAAAGGAGCTGGCTGGATGCAATAGTTGTGCGTTATTAATGGTTCTGCGTTACTTTTAAATATAGTTGCAAATGTTATGAATTCCTTTAGTCTTTCGGTCTATCCATAGTATTTCCCCCCCTTCTTCTAGTCATCGTAAATATGTACGGAGTTTGATAAGAATTAGCTTTGATGTATAGGATTACCACAAACTTGCATGTATTGAAAACGTACAGTAGCATTTATTGTTTGTTTACGGGCATTCCAAGTTTTTACAGAATACTCTTTCTTTTATATTCGGTTATCCGGAAAGTTCTACTGTATATATTTCTGTTGATATAACGTTGAAATTATTATATATTGCAGATGATATTATGATACTGTAAATTACGACCAGTCTTATTTATTAAATAAAAGCTTTTCTTTGCGTACATTTTAAAATAAAAATTTTCAAATTTTCGATGCTGTTGTAGCATAGATAAAAAACTTATAAAAACAACCGCTTAACTTTCCAGAGGATAAAATAATTAACATTTAGTGAGCAGCTTTGCAAATATTCAAACAATAGCAGTGTTTTGAATTAAATATATTTTTTAATTTACTCCAATTATGCAGCGGCATATGAAAATTAATTTTTTTAGATATGAAACTGTTGCTTCTGATTCAATTCCATGAATATATCAACATATTAGATTTTATATCATAGAAAACTGGAAATTTTTAAAAACCATCTATTAAGCTAGTGTTCTAGGATGCATAAACACCCAGATGGTTAATTTATAACATCTAATTATTCCCTTTAGTTTTTTTTTCAAATTTAGATAACCTAAATGGGAAACATGATTACACCGCATGATTTTAATAAAATTTGTAAAAAAAAATATGTGGCGTATAAGTCGGTGACACGCAGATACAGTGACACGCAGATGATTTAATGTTTATATTCCCAATTCACATCTAAAAATTAAAATAGGAATATTTGCTTTAAATAATAACAGATATTTCGTATTTAATTAAAAAGAATGTAGGTATTGAAACAGTTTAGTGTAAAGTGAGATTCTCTGAACTATGTAATTTCTAGAACTTATTCTACCATTGGAATTAACAGCTTCTCTGATTTGCCCGTACGTCCTACGGGCAACGTGTTTTTGGCAATCGTCATTTGCCCATACCACGAAGGGGCATCCATATTCCAATTATGAATTATTATTCTCACTAGTAAATTTTTATTTTAAAATTTGCATTATTTAATCCGAGCATATTTCAGATTCAACTAGGCAAAATTTTGTTGTTTTGTAAAGCCATTGATAAAAGATTAAAAATTCTGAAAAAGACATGAAAAAAAAATAGGATTTATTTGAAAGTTTTTCAAAATTGTAGCTCAGTTCAGTGGTTAAAGCGTTAAACATTTCGTTTTATAAAATAAATATTTATATAAATAAGGTATTTAGATTCGTACGTATTTATATATTAACTAACTTGCATTATTTTAGTTTTAAAAAACCACAAGAGCACTGTTTACCTGTATTGCAGATGTACAACATAAAAAAGGATTGACGTATCATATTTAAAATACCCTCTGATTTTTTTTCATTATTTTTCCTATGTAACAACCATTTTTGAAAATCATATATGGGTATTTCCATGAGCATTTGTCGTGTAAGTCACATTTCCAGTAACTGCTAAATTGTTGGCCACCGTTATTTTTAAAAGGTTTCCATAGCTTTTTTCAATTACTGAAATATATCTGATAAAATAAGTCACATTTTTCCTTTCTAAAATATTGGTATCCAAAATCGTAGTATGTGACTTATACAACATGTGTTCATGGAATTACCCATATACCGTAATTTCGGGTGTATAAGCCGCGGATCAAACAATTCTTTTTGGACCCAGAAATCTTATTTAGTGATTGAAGAAAAATATTTACGGCGATCTAACTAGTTACATTTGTCTCTTAAAAAATTCTGGGTCGAAAAAGAATTGTTTGATCTGCGGCTTATGCACCCGAAATTACGGTACATTTTTTGAAAACAATCCCACATTTAAGGGTTAAGGTCTATGTTGAAAAATCGTTTTCGGTCCATTTTATTCTTGTTACATTATTTCAAACATAATGAGATTCATATATCTGATTGAGATGGGGTACAGTTTACTTTCTTTTGTAGTGTAGAAAAAAGCATTTATAGTTATTTTACAGACTCACTAAAAATTTCCGAGATATTATGAGTATTATCCAGCTTTAGATTTTATGTTGTGTTCAAGTCGCATGCACTATTTACCCTCTGAATTCCAAACCGCCCTAGACCGCCCGTGATATTTTGAGATATTTTAATTCATATATCTTAATTCCCAACAGAAAATTAAAACAGCAATATTTGCTTTAATTAAAAACAGAACATTCCGTATTTAAATAAAACGAAATTAGCCATTGAATTTTTCTGATTTATATAATTTCTAGAACGTGTTCTATCATTGGAATTAATGGGTTAAATATATTTTAATACCGATGCCCGAATGGATACATAGTTTCAGACTTTATTTGGAAACTTTGGAAACCTAGCTGTAAAATACATTGCTCAAACAAATTTGACACCAAAAATATTTTAATCCGTTTATGATTAACGCATTAATTTGTGAAGACATTTAATGTATTAAAAATGAGAAAAAATAATACAATTTTCCATTTCTACATCTGAGATTGGTCTTCATGGCCACTAGATACCAGTTGTTTCAAACCGAATAAAAGCATATTCGCTAAAGTTAAATTTTTAATTACAAAATTCTGGCGACAATGTAACATTTCAAAATTAAAATTATGTGGCATATATCTTATTCCAATTCCCTTCAAGGGGTTAATATTCTGAATATTTTGAATTTATAGAAATATTAAACTATTTCTGACTTTGGGTTTTTTAACTGCAGAATTTTCGGTGAAAAGATCAAAAATTGCATTGCGAGTTTACTGTTGGCCACAGCAGATATATTCCCTCCATGTATATGCATTTGCAAGTCTAAGCTAACAAATGGAAATTTTAAAAGTTTTCTTTTAATACTTTATGGATCGTATTTTCCGGCGTATAATGCGCGAATCAAACAATTCTGTTTAGGCCCAGAAATTTTATTTAGTTATTGAAGAAAAATATTTACCGAGATTTAAAAAGTTATATTGTACGTTGAAACATTTCTTGATCTAAAAATAATTGCTTGATCCACGGATTATAAGCCGGGAATTATGGTACCTTGAAACAGAAATTCGAGTCAACGCCAAACTCGAGAGGACTAATACAATAAATAACAGTATTTAAAAAAGTTATCATGTTCGAGGATGAATGTAGAATTTACTGATAATAAAGCAATAACGACAGGGTCCGCAGATGTCTACCACTAAATTTTAAAAATATTTTCAAAGTATTTCACTGCAGAATAATATTCGGAGATCTGAGAATGATACTGGGGGTAGCGAATACTGTGGTCTAAAAATTAAATGTTACCTTCTAAATTTTAATAGTGGTGCCAGAATCCCTAAAAAATATAAGGAGTGTGCGAACCTTGTAACGGCAACGTGAAAGTATTGGTTTGCATCATTGGCTTATACTACAAATTTGGTTTATACTACAGCTTTCCTTGGTTCATTATTTATAAAATATTTTTTAGAAAAAAAATCAGTATGCTTCTGCATTCAAGCAATTAAATGCAATTACGCAATTACTCAAAGTATGCAGTTTCAAGAAAGACGCTCTTCCCAGTATATTTCAATGAATTTATAAAGAGAATTTTTCTTATAACCTTTGACTGATTTGCCGTACGATGTACCGGTAAGAAGAGATTGCTTGATCCATCACTTAAAGCTTCTTGACACCATTAATGTTTTTAATAGCAATTTGATACTATTTAAGTGGAGAAGTGCTTACTCTAGATATTATGATTATTTTAGCTTAAAAAATGGTGTATATCCCATATTTTCAAATTTTTGGATGTAAAAAAAAGAATCTATTAAATTGTTAAATAAACGTGGTGTTTAAAAACATTATACAAAACTTACATTCAATAAAATAGTTAATAATAATGTAACAATAAAAAATAGCCGAGAACTTGTATGTTTTTTGTAGTATAAGCCAACCCATAAATTGGAAACCAATTGCAAACCAATATGTTCACGTCGCCGTTATTGCTTTGTTATCTGTAAATTCTTCATTCTTCTTCCAAGAAGATAACTTTTTTAAACACTGGTATTGATTGTGTTGTTCCGCTAGAATTTGGCGTTGAATCGAATTTCTGTTTCAACCACGCCCCACCAGTGGCCGAGAGGTACGGACCTCTCAACTGGTAGACGGCAGGCGCTGGGTTTTAACCCAATCGCGGCTGTCGGCCTAACCGTTCGGTGTTTTCGTGGTTTTCTTCGAGCCTTGCGTAAATACGGGTTAGGTTCCCTTAGAAAGACCCCCACGAAGGGCACTCCCCCTGGTCCTATATCCCTAGCGTAGATAATCGGACGACAAAATACACCAAACCTGTTTCAACCACTTAACCTCTTAACCCTTTTCGGGGCAGTGCAAATTCCTTGCTTAAGTATTGAAATTAATGACTGACTTTATTTGTAATTAAGAAAACGCTATACTTTACGCATTCAAAAAACCGCAATTTTCTTTAACAAAATTCCGGTGCGAATGTGGCGTTTGGGAATTAAAATTAAGTGGTATATCTATGAAACCACCACCCATCAAGGGGTTAACTGTCGTGCCCGAGACATTCTCGGGCTGCAAGCTTCACAGCTTTTATTCAGAATTATTTGATTCCCACCATTTTTATAAAATAGTGAAATTGATTTTACTCTGGTATTATTTTATTTCCCATTAAATAAGATGATTTTTTTTCAAAAAAGTGGTGGCAATAATCAATCTGAATTTTTAAACCGTAATTTAATGTGACCGTTAAGGGGTAAATGGTCGCATTAAATTACGGTTTAAAAATTTAAATTCATTACTCCCACCACTTTAAAAGAAAATATTCTTCATTTTAAGTGACAAGTAAAATGCTACTGGAATAAAACCAATTACACTATTTTATAAAACTGCTAGGAATCAAACAATTCTGAATAAAAGCCGTGAAACTTACAGCCCGTGAATGTCTCGGGTGCAACCATTAAGTGGTTAAGGTACCGTAATTTCCGGCATATAATCCGTGGATCAAGCAATTATTTTTAGATCAAGAAATCTTTAAATGTACAATATGACGTTTTAAATGTCAGTAAATATTTGGCTTCAATAACTAAATAAAATTTCTGTACCTAAACAGAATTGTTTGATTCGCGCATTATACGCCGTAAAATACGATACTTAAGGTATTAAAATAAATTTTTTAAGATTTCCATTTGTTAGCTTAGACTTGCAAGTGTGCATACACGGAGGGAATACAACTGCTTGCGGGCTCCTTTTTTTTTCATTTAGATTTCTTGACTAGCAACACTTTTTTGGAGAAATGGTAAAATTCCAATTTCCTTCATCATAATCAATATGTCATTAAATAAGGCTATTATTAACATTTTAGTGGATTGGTGCTAATCTAGAAACATGCTTTTTAAAAAGAGGTCAACTGGCTCTAGTCTCGGAATCAAAGTTTGCATGTTAGCGTTATCGGTCCCCAATGGTGAATATTTCCTTTTTAATAAACATTCAATGACCATCATAAAAGAAGTCATATAGTATTGTTCAACAAACAGAGATTACGCAACGCACGATAATACGTCGGTCAACTATTTAGAAGTATGTATTGCATTAAATAAATATAAAAAGTGGTAGAAATAAACAAATTACATTACTGTTATCTTACCTTACAGGGTGGAGCGTGTTCAGGGAAAACCGGGAAAAACACAATCAAGAAAGAGAAAACAAACTGAATTTATATTTAACAAAATACTGGTATTTATCATCTATATTGACTGTGTTTTTATCTAACCACTCACCACCCTACCTTATTTTATTTGTGACATATTCTGAAGAATGTGTTAAAAATTCAGCAAAACTTGCCAAAAGAACTGGAAGAAAAAAAATAGGAAAATTCGCCTATCTAATATCTTTATATTTATATTTATATAAGAAGAATGACTGTTTTACAGATATAATTCATTAAATTGAGACAGAAGAAGTAAGAAGAAATAAAAAAAAATGATTCTTTTTTAATACGCGTAATAAGTTTTTTGAACTTCTAGAATCTTTTTTTTTTTTTTTTTTTTTTACAAATTTGATTAAAATTATGTTGTGTAAATAACCTAAAAGGGATAAAAAGGATTAATTAGATGGTATAAAATAACTATCTGGGTATCACTGTATCCTAGAATACTAGGTTAATAGTTACTTTTTAATACTTTTCAGTTTCTTTTGCTATAAAATCTAATGTATTGATATATTATGGAATTGAATCAGAAGCCATTAAGCTTCATATCTAAAAAAGTAAATTTTCATATACCGCACCATAAACGGAGAATATTTAAAATATAAAAATGCTTACATGACAACATATAAATATTGAATTAAAATGCAAATACTTAATTTAAAAGTTTAGGCTGCTTATCCTTTAAGTAGAAGACAAATTTATGTGTAAAATTTTCAGATACAAACACACTCACCGCGAGGATGAACTACATATATTTTAACTGCATGTCAGGTTAGTTTCTTAGTTTTTGTAATTTAAGTCACATAGATGGTAACTGTACAGGTTATTGTACTTGTATACAGTGTGTTATTCCTCTCGAATTCAACCCATTATTGTCTAGCGTCCCATTTTCGGGACAGTTTTAGAAAAATCAAGTAAGCGCATTTCACACCAGTAAAAAGGAGTATAAATAAAAAATTTCTTTTTCGAGACAATGTCCTCGATAAAGTAAGATAAAAGTTATTCTTGCTTTAATAGTGGTGGGATAATGCAAAATTTAAATTTTAACGAAGAAAATAATTCAGGCACTAATGGGTTAAATCGGAATCGCAAGATTCACGGTATTAGTCGTATTTAAAATGAGTATTTAAGTAAGATTTCTAAATAATTCGATGTTTTCTCTAATTTATCAATTCCAGAAGATTTCTTTTTAACAATACTTCGAAGAAAATATTTAATAATGCCATTTATCATCTAAGACTTGCAAAGGCGTAGGCATGGAAGGGATTAAGATACACTGGACACAGCTAAATTCGTAATGTAATTTTCTCTTTGGTTACAGAAAATACCAGGATTAAAAAAGCATATTTCTGTAAATGTGCTATCTAGTGTCAAAAAAGTACATTCGCAGCTGCATCATTGGAAATAGAATGAATGACATAAGAAATAAACGTGTTAAACATAAAAAGTGCAAAATCTTTTTGGTTGAAGTTGATATTCAATTAATGAATTTAACATGTATGTTTAGAGAATCTACATATAAAATCAAAATTTAGAATTCAATTCGGCATCTTTATGTTATGATATTTAGTGCGCATATGGCCCGAGCACAGCCTAAATCTAATACTAGAGAATATATATAATCTCACGGAAAATTTTTGTGTCTGTAAAATAAATATAAATACAACCTAATCTATACACCAAAAGAATGTACTTTTTAGTCCATCTATATCAGGGATATGAATCTTAAGTCTAAAATATTTTGACAACCATAAGATGCATCGAAAACAATCTTTCACTACAGATTTTCATATAAAGGAAAGAGAATTGTGCATTGTTTTGTGTGTCCTGGGAAAAAAAACAATTAAAACAACAAATGCGATTCTTTCAATACATAATTTTCTGTAATAATAATCAGTAACATATATTTTTATCCAAATATGAATATATTTACGATTTTCGAAGAAAGCTAGACATACAGACAAAGAAAGAAACTCATAAACATTTTCAACTACCGTAATTTCGGGTGTATAAGCCGCAGATCAAACAATTCTTTTTCGACCCAGAATTTTTTTAAAAACAAATGCAACTATTTAGATCGCCGTAAATATTTTTCTTCAATCACTAAATAAGATTTCTGGGTCCAAAAAGAATTGTTTGATCCGCGGCTTATACACCCGAAATTACGGTATGTTGAAAACGAAGAACGGAAAACATTGTTCGTACTCCTATCTCGCGATCAGCGTTTGCTTAGTACCGTTACCGATTCATAAGGATGCAAAACTTTATTAATAAAACGCCGAATGACAACAACATGCCAAACAGTTATCACGATCCATCGCCCAAGCGATAAGTGCATCTGTATCAAGACGGTTATTTCCAAGTATAGGTTATATTAAATATGTGTAAAAAGTGGTGTAAATATAAAAATTAACTGATTCTTGTTTTTGATTATGTACATTTTTTTATTATTGTTACATTTTCTCAAGTATATCTTGTAAAGTTAACAAAATTGCCAAAAGAACTGTATGAAAAAATGAATAGAAAATTCGTCAATGCAACATCTTAAGATTTATATAAATACAATTATAGTTTTCGGAAATACAGCATTAAAATAGAGCTATATAAAATTCTTTTTTAGCGGCCTTGAAAATAAAAAAGTTTTAAAACGATGAGAAAAACGATTGTGATCCTAAATATTAAGACAATGTATAGAAAAATCTTTTTTTCTTTTCTAAATTCATGAAAATTTTTAAAGTTTATGAATCAGCAAAACTTCTACAAATTACTTCTTCAACTACAGAACCTCTAAAATCAGTAAATTTAAATATTACCAAACACGCATACTTCAATTTGAATCAGAAATTTCCCTATAAAAGAGATAAATATATTTATCAAACAGAAATAATTAAAAAAGCTTTAAATAAAAATTTTAAAACGATGTATGCCAACGTGTATGTTTTTTTACTACTATAAGAAGAAAAAAATTGATTTATTTAAATGTGCATTTCAGCTGATAAATAAGGGAGAACTTTCTATTAAATTTCAGTGGTAAGAGTAAAGAATAAAAGTTTGCACCTATGCTAAAAGGTTATTGTATAATAATATATGAGGAGCCCAGAAGCCAAGGGGTACAAGTGACAAAATGTCGATTCGGAGTAAATTGAATTTAAAGATAATTGATGGTAAATTGGAACATCAATAACAATTGACTAAATTGAAATAGGAAACATCTGCTTGTTGTATTCTAATCTTTGAACTCTCATTTCAATAACTGTTAAAAAAATAGAGTACAATTTTCTTTAAATGTATAATTAATCAATATTGGGTTTTTTTCGAAAAAAGTCGTTTATCTCTATAACTCCCCAAATAATCAGAAAATCACTTACATTTCTTTACCTGAAATGAAAAAAGCATATTTCCAGATACCATGTGCACTTAACTTAATTTTTTCAATTTTGTCACTTATACCCCTTGGCTTCTGGGGTCCTCATATATAATCAGGATGTTTCAAACTTTTTTAATTTAACTAATATTTAAGATCTTCATGAACTTATAAAATCATTGATGAAGATCGAGTGAAAAAACATTCTTAACCTTGTTCAACAGTAGAATTTTTTGAGAACAAAGCGAAAGTAACATGACGGAATTAATGGTATCCGAATCTTCTACATGTCCTTCATGTCCAAGCCACTCATAAATAAAACTTTTTAGAATTTTCTTCGAATCACCTACAAGAAAGCTACAGATATTGATAAAATTTTAGAAATTGCTTAATTACTTTGACATCCCGCCAACTAGTATGTATAATTAAAATTTTTATGTAAATTTTAACCCGTTAGTGCTTAGCGTCCCTTTTTAGGGACTCTTCAAAAGGTGCATTCAGCACTGTTTTTGACACCAGTAAAAAAGAAAAGCAATAATTATTTTATTTAAATGATGCATTTTCGTGATTAATGAACTAAACTTAAATCTTCTAAAAATACTGGTGCCAACCAAATAAAATTTACGCAAAAGATGCTGGGCACGATTGGGTTAACTTACTACTTTTCAAATACTACTAATATTTACTTTAAATAAAATTATTATTAAGGGCATGTAATCCTAAAATGCTAGCATCGCTAAAAATCATTGCTCACTTGTTAAAATTTTAAACACATTGTTAAGTAATTATAATATTTATATAGAGGAATTAAATTAGAGGAAAACTGAAAATACAGCCCTAGAGCACACCTTGCTATCAGCTTTTATCTCGTGCAGAATCTAATGAGATATTCACCAAACTAAACCGTAAAAAACTTCAAAACATGCTTCATGCATTGTTTATTGTAAACCTTAAAACATTATATACATGATGGTTCATAAGGGTTTCATTATTTTCCAAGAAAAATACCAGTATTTTTTACAGACAGAAAATTTTTGGTTAAACTAGTGAAATGTCGTTTTATCTAAGAAGAGTTTTCCTACAAGAAAATACTGGTTCCGAAGGATTTACTGTTCTGGAAATTCCGCGAGAATTATTTTTTCAATTCTGATTTCAGATTTTTTTTTAAATTAGGGATAAGAATTTTCTGCGTTTTTTTCCCACCAGTGTAATCTTCGAGAAAATGTTATTTTAGTCAATCGAAAAATGCTGCGATTTAACAGAAGAATATTTTCTCTAATATAATACTGGTATGTAAAAACGCGGAAAAATCTCATCCCTAATTAAATACTTCATCTTTCGAAACCGTTTAGAACCGGTTCGGAAATTGAAACTTTCATAATATAAAAAAATATGTAAACAAAAACGAAAAAGAAAAAATTAGCCCGGTTGTAGATCGTCCTCAGCTTAACCTAAGCAAAAGAAATCGAGTAAAAATATTAAAATTTGAGTGAAATATTTGAATAGATTGCCCCCATAGACTTAACATTATCATCCGGGTGTAATACTATCATTGCATTTATATAAATATTAAGATCACTGACAAATTTTCCTATTTATTTTTTCATCTAGTTCTTTTGAACATTTTGTTGACTTTTACACATATACTTGAGAAAATGTAACAATGGCAAAAAAATGTACACAATCAAAAATAACAACCAGTTAATTTTTAAATTTACACCACTTTTTACGCATATTTAATATAAACTATACTTGGAAATAACCCTCTGGATACGGATTTAACTATTAGAAAATAATTCATGATAACCGTTTGATATGCTGTAGTCATACGGCGTATTCTTAATGAAATGTGGAGTTCTTAGGAATCGGTAACGCTACTGAAAAAACGGTAATCGCGAGATAGGAGTGCGAACAATGTTTTGCTTTGCACGTTTTCAACAAATTTAACATAGTTGAAAATGTTTATGAGTTCGATTTCTTTGTCTGTATGTCTGGCCTTCTTCGAACATCGTAAGTATATTCGTATTTGAATGAAAATATCATGTGTTGATGATTATTACAGAATGTTATGTATTGAAAATGTAGCATTTATTGTTTTTATTGCTTTTTCTTAGGACACACAAAACAATACACAATGCTCTTTCCTTTATACTAAGGTGTGTAGTGAAAGATTGTTTCCGATGTTTGGATTTTTATCATAATATTTCAGACTTAATAAGATTCATATCCCTGATTTAGATGGACTAAGAAGTACCTACTTATGGAGTTTAGATTAGGTAGTATTTATATTTGTTTTACAGGAACTCAAAAATTTTCCGTGACATTATATATATTCTCTAGTATTAGTTTTTAGGCAGTGTTCGGGCCATATGCGTTCTATATATCATAACATAATGATACCAAAATGAATACTAAATTTTGATTTTATTTGTAGATTCTCTAAACATAGCTCAGAGTTGCCAAGTCTCCGGCTTTTTGCGCACCAGTATTATTTTAGAGAAAGTCATGTTGTTTTAAATCATCCGAATGTTCAAATTAAATAAAACACTATTTTCTGTATAATAATACTGGTTTTGAAAAAGCCGGAGACTTGGCAGCTCTGACATAGCTGTAAAATTCATCCCTTGAATACCACCTTGAACCAAAAAGATTTTACACCTTTTATGTTTAACACATGTATTTCTTATGTCATTTATTCTATCTCAAATGATACAGCTGTGACTATGCTTCATTGACACTATATAGCACATTTACAGAAATATGCTTTTTTTAAATTCCGAAATTTTCTATAACCAAAGCGTAAGTTACATTACGAATTTAGCTGTGTCAAGTGTATCTGGATCCCTTCCATCTTAGATGATAAATGACGATATTAAAAATTTTCTTCGAATAATTATTAAAAAGAAATCTTCTGGAATTGATAAATTATAGAAATTATCTATTTATTTAGAAATCTCACGTATGTACTCACTTTAAATACGACTAATACCGTGAATCTTTCGATTCCGACTGAAATTCGAGAGAAATAACACACTGTATACAAGTACAGAGAACTAAACAGCTGCCATCTGTGTGACTTACCCGACAAAAACCATAAAACTAACCTGACATGCAGTTAAATTATATCGAGTTGATCCTTGAGTTGGAGTTTGTTTGTATCGGAAAATTTTACGCATAAATTTGTCTTTTACTTAAAAGGTATATAGCTTAAGGGTCATTCCACGATGTTTTGTAACGCCAGGCACGATGATTATAGCTGCGAATTTGTTGTCCAGCGTTATTTTCAAAAATTGTTTTCATTGGGGATACCTCACTAATTGAATAAAGCCAAGAAAACTTTTTGAAAATAATAATTGAATAATAATTTATTTAAACTGGTTTAAATTAATTCAGAATTTACCAAAGTCATGTCCAAATCAGGATATAGCCTAAACGTTTAGCCCCTTCAAGGGTGTTGGATCATTTTAGGACTATTTAACCTCTTCGCTACTGGCGATTATTACAGTATTTTTAATTATTACTGAATTATTTCTTGTCTCGTTTGACTTCAGAACTAGATTTTTGTTTTATTTTCATTAGCTCGAATCTTAGAATTCGAAACATATTATTCTTGCATCGAAATTTCATTTATATTTGAGTATCATTAATAAAATAAGACAAAACTGATGTGTCCATTTGGGTACTCAGGGACTGAAGAGGTTACATAAAAACCTTAAATGCAACTTTGCAATAAAATTTTCCTTTGATTAAGTACTTGAAGAAAACTTTTACTAGCTTTCAAATAAATATATTGGTAAATTCTGACATCATTCCTGGTTAGTGAATCATTTCAGAATTTTATAAAAAAGATAAAACTTGACGGACAAAGAAGGGTGGTTTTAATCCTGCCAAATGAATATAGTTACGTTCGAATCAGAATTTCCTTTGAATAAAAAATTTAAATGACACAGCAGTGTTGCCAGTGGGCTACTTTTTTACTTTCTTCTATCTTTACAAGAAGAAAGTATTGGATTCATGAAAATTTTCGACTTCCGGTTTTCGACGGATTTATACGTTTTAGAAGGTCCTGAACAAGTTTTGACTATTTTTAGAGAATGTCTGTCAGTGAGTCTGTCCGTCTGTCTGTCTGTATGTGACAAAAAATTTGTGGGCGCTCTATCTCAAGAACTGATGCTCGAAATTTATTAAAATTTTATATTCAGTTAGACCTTAATATGAATTAGTGCCTATTGGGTTTTGGTGAAAATTGGCCTGCAGGTGGCGCTGCTATACTACGTTTTTCATGATTTTCAAGATTGCTATATCTCAAGAACTAATGCACAGAATTTCACCAAACTTCAGATTCTGTGACCCCTTGATATACATAGACGCTGATTAAGTTTTGGTGTAAATTGGCCAGCAGGTGGCGCTGCTATGCCACGTTTTTCATGATTTTCATGATAGATATATCTCAAGAACCAATGCACAGAATTTCACCAAATTTCAGATTCCGCGATACCTTGAGATACATAGCCGCTGATAAGGTTTTGTTGTGAACTGCCCTATATGTGGCGCTGCTAAGCTACATTTTGCACGATTTATGCGATAGCTATATCTCAAGAACTAATGCAGAGAACTTCATCAAATTTTAGATTCTGTTACACTAGAATATATAACATAATTAGACACTGATTACATTTTGGTATTAACCTTGCAACAGGTGGTGCAGCTATACTGCATTTTGCACGATTTTTCCGATAGCTATATATCAACAATCAACGCACAGAATTTCATCAAACTTCAGATTTTTTTACAAAATGTAATATAACATAATTACACGATGAATACGTTTTGTTAGAAATCCTTCAACTCATGCTGCTGCTGTGCTATATTTTACACGGTTTTTTTTAAACTAGCTATATCTCAAGAACTTATGCACAGAATTTCATCAAACTTCAGATTCTTTTACACCATAACATAATTAAACACTTTTTTACGTTTTGACATAAATTGTCCAAGATATGGTGTTGCTGGGCTACGTTTTGCAAATTTTTTGTTATAACTATATCTCAAGAACTAATAGATGAAATTGCATCAAATTTCAGATTCTGTTAGGTCTTGACTTAAATAGATGCTTATTAGGTTTTCGTATAAATTACCCAACATGAGGCACTACTAAGCTGGGTAACTTTGGGGTCTCCACGTTTTTTTTTTTTTTTTTTAATTATTAAAATGTACTTATGAGATAGAAGAAAGTTTTGGGATTGACACATCCAACTAGTTTAATTAATATTTCTTCATTGGCACCACTTTTTTGAAACGGTAAAATTCCCTTTGCTTTCGCCTTTATTAATCCGTCATTAAATAAAACGCATTGTACTATTAGAAAAAAGTGGTGCCAATCAAGAATCTGAATTTTTTAAAAGTAGCCCATCTGGCAACACTGTGACACAGAAGTGTAGAAGAAAAGTTAATTAAATAAGTTAAACAGTTTTACATAATATTACAGCATAAAATATTTTATAAATTCTCAGTAAAACTACCGACCTTTCTAGAAGTGTTAAATATTTATATATTTGCCTAAAATTTATCTGTACCGTAAAATAGCCACATCTATTTTCTAAAATACTTTAAAAAATTGGGTTTTTTTTTTCATTTTTGGCGCATGAATATTCTCATCATGAAAGATGTGAATCTCTTGTTTCTAAAAGTACATTCTGCATTTTTACAACAGATAAATATTGTGCAAAAAGAAAATTACTTAACTTTTAGCTGTCTGTGCATAAATTTGATACATACAGTGTCTATGTCCGAAAAATATTTTTTTTTTCTAGATGAAAAATATAAATTGAGCAATGAAATATATTTAATAAAAAGATTCTATGTTAATAGTTTAAAATTTATTTTGTTAAATAAAATTTCTAGATTAATTTTATTGAAAAAAGAAATGGAAATTTGGCAGATGTGACCAAGCTATTCTCACTTCTTTCGATCGCAACCATTGCTTAAATCTTTCATTGAGAAAACATATAAGTTAAAATCACAATCTCCGATGCATGTGTTAAACCAGTAATTATTAACCGGTCACAATATATTCTTACTCATTAAATAGTTACTAAACGAGCCGTATGGATGCCTCGATTTCATTTCATGTTTGTTCCCAAATGATTTATAAATATTTTGACTATATTTAGATATTTTTAGTAAATTGCTGTAGAATAGCATCCTGAGTGAACAATATTTTGATCCTCTTGAGTTTAAAATTAAGACACATACTCATTTACATGACCGTTTAAGAGCTCATTCTTTTGAAATCCTCTAAATTAGATCATAGATACCGATAGTTAATGTAATTCTTTGAAACTGTACATGTATTACTTACCCATCACGCCTAGTGTAGGGTAAATCTTGAAATCGTTTTGAAAATCGAAAAAAAAAGTGACTGATTGACAAGTTTTAAAAACTGGATAATTCGAAAAACATATTTTTAGAAAAAAAAAAAATTGCCTTCCACTGTCTGAGCGCTGGTTTGTAAACTCACTATATCCCGAACAAACTGAGACAGCGATTTGAAATTTCTTGCGTACACAGGATGTAATAATGGGAAGTATTCTGTTGAATATCAGTAACCTCGATTATCCGGAGCTATTTTTAGGACTCTCGAAATAATCATTCTGATGAAAAAATTATAAAGTTTTTCGAATTTTTTTCTTTTAAGTTGTAGCTGTAAAAAACAACAAAAAGCATAAATTTTGCGTAAAGAATGAAGTCAATCGCATTATGAATTATCCATATATTTGTAATTCTATTTCCAACACCCTTCGATTTTTCATAACCTTGTATTTAATACAAACTTCAATACAAATGTACACTTCTATACAAATGTATACTTCATTGGGCAAAGAGACACTTCATCCACGCAGTGAACTGTTAATTAATAATTTTATCATTTTTAGAGTTTTTAGGATGCTTATTTTACTATTTGATTAACCCGTTGACCAAAAAAATTTCGCCAGACTACAAGATTAAAGGCTTACAATGTCTTTTGTAAATGTCGGATGCACCTGACATTAAACACGTTGCATGTTTTCGTATGTTATCAAGCGATTTTTAATTTGACATTTAATTTCTATTTTTATTAATATTTTACTAATTTATTTATTTTTTCGTTGTTTGAAATAAAAATTATGCCAATTCGTATAATTTACGAGCAGTTTGGCGATTTATATAATGCATGGCTGCCAACCTCTACGCCTTTTTACAGCCAAACAAACCCATTCAAATCAGAAATTTCATTTAACAAGTTAAAAGAGTATGCAGTACTACAAATCATGAAATAAATTGAGAATGTATATTATTTAATATATTTTCTGGTTAGAAACGCACTTTTCTCATTTAAAAAGGCGTAGAAGTTGTCAGCTCTGTATAATGTGTTGAATTGGGTACACGAGATAATCAAGTAGTACCCAGAATTCAATAATTGAGAATTACTATACAATAAAAATATTTAAATATACGTTTAAATTTCATTTTGGAATTACAATGTATTTAGGGTAGATGTGCCAGTAATGGGCCACCTTCCAGTAATGGGCCACCTCGCACTTTTTGATTTATAAAAAAATAATAAATAATAGTTAAGCTTTTATTATTTTTTTCTGAACTCTACCTTGCATGCTTTATAAGCTGGATTAATTTTTTACACTTTTCGTCAAAACAATTAGGAAGCAGAAAATAAAGTTTCACAGTTTTTCTGTTTTTCACTGAAAATCTTAATGAACATGCTAAGAGCAGATCTTACTTACTTAGTTTTGTATCTTTTTTATTTTTCCGTAAAAATTTAAT
Source organism: Maratus speculifer (assembly GCA_964019185.1). NCBI lineage: Eukaryota > Metazoa > Arthropoda > Arachnida > Araneae > Salticidae > Maratus > Maratus speculifer. The sequence goes on from OZ025293.1 coordinate 404,291,686, forward strand.
GTTTTTGTTTGGTTAGCAATATAAAACATTGAATTTAATATACCAATGGCTATTTACAAAATTTTATTTATTTTTAAGATTTTAGGAGGGGTGGTCCATTACTGGATTGCTTATTTCTTGATTTGCCAGTAATGGGCCACCCAAGTGACCAATACTAAAAGTGTAATTTCAGTAGTGATAAAATATTTTGATTTAACTGAAAACTAAATAAACAAATTTAATACTTAAATTTTACTTACTAGAATTTAATAAAGACAATTTCTTTATAAATTCAGTCAAGTCTCTCTATAACGAAACTCCATACATCGAATTTATCTATATAACGAATTTTTAGTAGGAATGTTCCCCTTTTCCCATGATTACATTAAAAACAGTCTCTATATAGCGAAATATCTATCTCCATATAACGAATATTTTCATAAAATGTTCTTTATTCAGTTGTAAAACAATACTTCGAAATCACATGAAATCAAATTTCCATCTCTTATTCCTAATTTATCGTTCAGTGCTGAGTTTTTTTCATATTACTCCTCTGCTTGAATTTTCTTGTTCCTTAAGTCCAACAAATTCATCAACCTCCTCCTTTCACACACCTTTCAACATCCTTCTCAAAACAGTGTTAATTGAATAGTTGTAATTGAAGAAAAAACAATTTACAATTGCTTCAAAAAGGTCGAATTTTGTATACAAGAGGATAATGTGGATTCTGAGGAAGAAGAAGATGCGACTTAAGCAGACATAAAAAGAACAAGTTGGAAATTGTACGTGAACGTAGCAAATGAGGTGCGTTCGTACGATAACGAAGTTTTAAAAATATTCAGATCTTGCTTTTATAGTAAATAGTACTTCGGATACAGTATATTGGTTGAAATTCTGTAAATATACAGGAATAGTAATTCTTATTACACCTCAGCAACGTATATCTTATTCATAAAATGTGAAATAATTGAATATAATTAAAACACGTACCAAACCATGTTTCCCCGTATAGCATTATATAGTGGAATACTTTTGTGTAGCCCTGTAATTTAATAATAAAAATTCTTTGCGTCGCAGATTGTACAGAATGCATATTTTAGTATATATTTCATAGATTCATGCCAATTCTATTATGTTCGAATGAGTGTAACATCATTAAAATGCATTTGAAACTTCTTCCCCATTGACCGTAATGTAACGTAATCCTTTTGATTGTCTCTGTAATTGATCTATGCATCCGATTTTCATAACATTTGAAATGATTCGACAAAATTACGCAATAATTATATGTTTTAAATTTCAAACGATTAAAATGCATTTAAAACTTTTTTCCCTATTGACCGTAATGTCACGGAATCCTTTTGAATGTCCCTGTAATTGATCTATCCATCCGATTTTCATAAAATTTGAAATGACTCGACAAAATTATGTAATAATTATGTATTTTAAATTTCAAACAAATCGGTTGGATAGTTTTCCGTTGTTATATGCGGAGAGACAAACAGACAGATAGACAGACTGTCAGACAAACGGACAGATAGATGGACAGACAGACGGACTGAACGACAATTATAGGTGCTACCTATTTACATAATTACGAACGCACCTAAAAATAATTATCTGTTATTTTTTGTAGAGTGGCCCATTACTGGAACATAGGCAGTCCATTACTGGAACATAGGTGGCCCATTACTGGGCATTTGGGTGTTTAGACATATTTCTATTATTTAAAATGAAATTTTTATTTCTATTGGGAAATGTAACTGTGGGATTAGTTAAATATTGTTGAAAGATTAATCTAATATGAAAAAAATTGGAATACAATAATTATAACTATTAATAAAAAATTATTTTTTAGAGAAATTCCTTAAGGTGGCCCATTACTGGCACATCTACCCTATAAATAGTTTACACATGTTTTTATTTTCATATGTTATACTAAGCATATCCATGATAGCAGTAGCGGCTCGTCAGGGAGTGCTGCATCAAATTTTTCTTACCACTAAAATTTAACAGAATCTTTTATATTATTCATTTGACAAATTTTGTTGATTACAAATAACTGAGAAAACTATACAATTTTAGTGGTGTGAAATATTTTGCAGCACTCCCTGACGAGCCGCTACTGCATGATAGTAAAGTATTACGGTGGCCCCTGTGATGACTGATGATGTGTTTTTTTTGTTTTATTCATCGGCGCCCGCTCTTGGATCACATGACCAGCGGACGAGTGTGTGTGGAGAGGAAGGGGTTACGAACGCAGAGAGAGAGAGGTGTGTGCGGAGGTAAGAGGTAAGACCTGCGAATGTTGAATGCAGGTTAAAAGGAATTTATTTTTTTAAAAACATTATCCGGGAAAAGCGGAATATGTATGTGCTACGGGACGGCGCGGATCTGTTGCAGAAAGAAGCGTAGTTAGAAGTTATTTATATATTTAATTGTGTGTGTTCAAGTCTTGCTGTGTTAGTCCATCTTGTGTGTTCCATCTGTCAAATAAACTTTTGTGTTTTTTTTGTCAAGCCGGCTTCTTTGGATTATTTCAACATAAACGGGTGTTCCGTAGAATTCATGAAGAAAATAGGAAGAGCGTATATCACACGCTCTCTTTCGAGAACCAGAGGTAAGTGAAACCACTTTTTATAGTTTTGGAAATAAAGTTGAAAGTTATAACTTTTGATTATTAACTGAAGATTCATAAATATTAGATTAATGAATGTTACAATGATTCTAAAGAGATAATCGGATTAGAATTGAAAACAAGTATTGTTCTCAGTATGTTCTAGTGTATGATTTTAATGAATGATTATATTATTTAATGATTATAATTATTGATAAAGATAGTAAATTATAATTATTGATAAAGATAGTAATAGTAAAAAAAAAAAAGAACATGTTTACAATTAAAGGGTTAAGAAAAGAAGACCTGGTCATAGTAGCCACAGAATTAGGCTTAAACGTAGAGCCAGATCATAGAATAGTGGATTTAAAGGCATTAATCGAAGGAAGCGAACAATACGAGAAAGATTTCGATTTTGTAAAAGAATTCCTTGTTACAACGGTATCAGACCGCATTTCAAAAGAGAAACAAGAGGCGGAGGCCCTCAAAAATGAAAAGGAATATGTTAATTCTGAGCAGAAAACAGCGTTAGAATTAGAAAAAACGAAATTAGAAGTTATCAAACACCAATTAGAAATGGCTAAACTGCAGTCTGAAAACAAAAATTCTGATAGTGGGGGGGATGGACAAAATCCCAAAACTAATTCGTTAGAAGCTCTAATTAAAAGCGTTAAGACTTTAACTATTGCGATTCCTACCAAACCTGAATCGTGGAATTTATTTTTTTCTTCGCTCGAAAGGGCGTTTGAATTAAAGAATGTCGCGGAAGATTTGAAAGTTGAAATACTGTTTAATTTAGTAGGGGAAAAAGCTGCGCATTTATTAGTATATGCAAATTCAGATGAAATGAAGGATTATCAAAAGGTTAAAGCTTTAATTTTAAAAGAATTTCAACCCACCCCTGAAGCTTGTCTTCAAAATTTTCTTTCGGCAAAGAGGGCGAAAAATGAAAATCATATGCAGTTCGCATCTAGGTTGAGAGCGAATTGGGATTTTTATTGCGAACTTAGAAAGGTAAATGATTTTGATGCACTTAATGAATTAATAGTTAGTGATAGATTAATGGATGCGTTAGACTCAGAGGCGCGAAGCTATGTCAAAATAAAACAATTAGATAATTGGTTAAAAGCGCGGGAAATTGCGGAATTATGCGATAACTGGTTTACATCAAAAGGTAGAACCTTTTCTGAGTTATATGATAAATCGACAAATTGTCGCGGTTCTGATGATTTCGGATCTGGCAAATATATTCCACCGCATCTAAGAAATAATTTTAATTCGCGTAATGATAGGAAAAAGTCTGTGTGTAAATTGTGCCGTCAAATCGTTCATTTACGGTTTTGTCCTAATAATAATAATAAAGAAAAAGAGAGGTCGGGAAATTCTCATTATCAAATGAAAAAAGATTCTACCGGAAAAAATAAAGACGAACGGTTGATAGCGAAAGTGACAGCTTTATGCTTTGAAAATGACGCAATAAGTACTCAACCATTGCAATACGATGAAATTTGGGTGGGAAAGCAAAAAATAAAGACATTAATTGACAGCGCTGCTGAGATTCCCGTTATAAATTCGAATGAAGTACCAGAGTCATTTAAAAATAATGAAAATTCATCAATTCAGTTGATTTCAGCTTTTGGCGAGCAAATTACTGCTGATCTTTTAACATTACCGGTTTCTCTAAACATGAGTGAATCAAATTGTTTATTTAACAGTGTGGATGTGTTATTTGCAGTGACAGATAAATTATGTAGTTCATGTATTATTACTCCGAAGGTTTATGAGTTATTACAATCATTGCAAATTGGAGAAGGGAAAAGAATAGCCGACAGTCTGGCACCAACAAGTGAGACGAAAAGGGGGGATGAAAATTTATCGTTGGAAAAGAAAAAAGAACAAAATACGAGTGATAAATATTTATGTTTGCAGGTTGAAAATGAATCTTTTGAAGATAATTTGATTATTAATTGTATTGGAACGAAAAATGATTGCGAGGATTTAAATTCGAACCAGCATTCGGAAACGACCATTTACAGGGAGCAACAAAAGAATTGCGAATCTTTACAGGGGGCATTTAAAGATGCAAAACAAGGGAAAAATGGGTTTGTTATGGTGGATAATTTACTTTATCATAGGGAAAAGGTTTCGGGAGATCAAGTCATGCAATTAGTAGTGCCTAAAATTAGGAGGGAGGAAATTTTAAGGCTTGCACATGAATCAATTTTTGCGAACCATCTCGGTATAAGGAAAACGAAAGAAAGAATTCGATATTCATTTTTTTGGCCAGGCGTGTCGCGGGATGTAGAGGAGTATTGTAAATCGTGCAAGGACTGCCAGTTGCGAAGCCGGGAGAGAGCCAGTGATCAGATACCGATTCTTCCGATTGAAAGACCGGAGCTCCCATTTGACGTTGTAAATATTGATATAATTGGGAAAATTGAACCACCTTCGGCGCGTAGACATCAATATGTACTTACTTTGGTTGACCAACACAGTAGGTGGCCCGAAGCGGTTCCGTTAAGAACAATTTCGGCTAAGGCTACTTGTGATGCGCTGTTAGAAATATTTATGCGGACAGGGATACCCCGCGTAATAGCAAGTGATCAAGGGGGAAATTTTGTATCAGGTTTAATGCAGGAATTTCATGCTAGGCTAGGGGCGGCTCCTAGATTTGCAACACCGGGACATCCACAAAGTTCGGGATTGGTTGAACGGTATAATCAGGTATTGAAACGCATGTTGCACCATATTATTCGGAGCGATCCTAAAAATTGGGATAAACACATCCCTTATTTATTATTTGCGTATAGGGAGATTCCTAACTGTACGACGGGGGTGTCGCCATTTAAGTTGATGTATGGAAGGGAGGCCAGGGGGCCATTGGCGGTATTAAAATCTACATGGTCGGGCGAAATTCCACTACCTATAAATCTCGGGAAAAGTGCAACCGAATACCTTCAGGATTTAAAAATTAACTTAGAAAAGGCGGCGGAACAAGCTTCACTAGTAGCGGAGGTTAAACAGGGCGCGTATGCGAAGTATGCGAATCGAAGGGCAATTTATAAGGAATTTAGACCGGGGGAGCAGGTATATTTATTAATTCCAGACTCTAGTAATAAACTTTACGCTAGATGGACAGGGCCAGCCGAAATAGTGGCACGGTGTAATCCCGACTCTTACAAAGTCAGGTTAACGAACGGAAACATTAAAAATGTTCACGTGAATAAGATTAGGAAATTTACTCCTAGGGTACAAGCAGTGGGGGTAATATTTGAGAATGAAGAAGAATTAGGGGAAGTCCATCCCACCCCTAGTACAAAGGATAACTCGAACTATTTCAAAATCGAAGAAGTAAATTTAAATCATTTGGAAAACGTAGAAAGAGAAAAGATGTTAGATTTATTGTTTAGATATAAAGAATTGTTTTCAAAGAAAATACAAATAGCAAAAGTCGGTGCACACAAAATAAGATTAAATGATAATGAAAAGAAGAAACCTTATGTTTATCGAATTCCAGAGGCCCTAAAACCTCTAGTAGACAAACAAATTCAAGAATTACTAGAATTAGGTTTGATTGAAGAAAGTGATGAAGAAGCACCGCATCCGGTAGTGTGCGTGATGAAGAAAGATGGAACGCTACGACTTTGCGTAGATTTTCGGGCACTGAACGCAATCACCAAGGTTGATGATTTTCCTATGGAAAACTCTACTGATCTATTATTTAATATTGGCAGGGCCAACGTCATTTCCACTTTGGACTTACTCAAAGGCTACTGGGCCATACCATTAGAAGAAGAGAGTCAAAAATTAGCCTGTTTCAAGACGCATAGAGCTCAATATCGCTTCAAGGTCATGGCTTTTGGGCTGAGGAATGCTGCTGCGACGTTTCAACGAGAAATCAACAGAGCGCTTTCTGAATACCAGGACTTCGCTAAAGCATATATCGATGACATAGCAGTATTTTCCGAAACGTTCGCGGAACACCTGGTGCATTTAGAGAAGATATTTTCCAAACTATCACAGTTACGATTCTCCGTCAATCTGAAAAAATGTGAGTTTGCAAAACCCCGAATAAAGTACTTAGGCCATATCATTGGGTCCGGCAGCCATCGGACCGATCCGGAAAAAGTGGAGGCCATCCGTAAGTTAGCTGTGCCTCAAACCAAGAAGCAACTAAAAAGTGTCTTAGGTTTGTGCAATTACTATAGAGATTATATACCAAAATATGCTGAAACAGCATATCCCCTCACGGAACTGACAAAAAAGGACAGTCCAGAGAATTTGTGCTGGTCAGTAGAGCATGACCAGGCGTTCAACGCGTTAAAAAGAGGTCTCATCGAAGCGCCCAGTCTGCATACTCCTATTATCGGGTTACCTTTCATCATAGAGTGTGATGCATCTGCAATCGGCATCGGAGCTTGTTTATCGCAGAGAAGAGATGGAGTAGTGTATCCAGTAAGTTACGCCAGTCAAAAACTCACCAAAACTCAACAGGCATGGCCAACAATTGAAAGGGAGGCCTATGCAGTGATTTGGAGTTTGAAAAAATTTGAAACGTGGATTTTCGGCTCACCTGTGGAACTTATTACGGACCATAATCCATTAACTTTTATCACCAAAAATGCCCCTCAATCTTCAAAACTGCAGCGATGGGCATTAGCCTTACAAAAGTATGACATTAAGATTTCGCACCGCCCGGGTGCCAAACTAATTAATGCTGATGCATTATCACGCTTGGACACTGTGTAAGACATTCAACAACTTTTGAAGATCCCAGTGTTTGAACATTCCTTGAACAATATACTTTTTTTTCTTTCAGCAACTCTTAATGTCCTGTTTAATGTTTACTAAGTTTTGTATATTACCTTTTGTTAATTGTATGTTATATTGTGTATATGAAGTATTAATTTAATTCTATTTTATATTAGCAGATAGGAAGAATACCGGAAGATGTGCCTTCTCCGGATACGGTTGTATTTGTGGTGTTATTTTTTATATATACATATTATAATTTGGGAAATCATTGTTAAATAGTGTAACATCATCAGTCGAATTTCAGATTTAAAATAAGTGTGTACCATATTTTCAATCTTGCGTGGGGGGTGTGATGACTGATGATGTGTTTTTTTTGTTTTATTCATCGGCGCCCGCTCTTGGATCACATGACCAGCGGACGAGTGTGTGTGGAGAGGAAGGGGTTACGAACGCAGAGAGAGAGAGGTGTGTGCGGAGGTAAGAGGTAAGACCTGCGAATGTTGAATGCAGGTTAAAAGGAATTTATTTTTTTAAAAACATTATCCGGGAAAAGCGGAATATGTATGTGCTACGGGACGGCGCGGATCTGTTGCAGAAAGAAGCGTAGTTAGAAGTTATTTATATATTTAATTGTGTGTGTTCAAGTCTTGCTGTGTTAGTCCATCTTGTGTGTTCCATCTGTCAAATAAACTTTTGTGTTTTTTTTGTCAAGCCGGCTTCTTTGGATTATTTCAACATAAACGGGTGTTCCGTAGAATTCATGAAGAAAATAGGAAGAGCGTATATCACAGCCCCGACGATTAGTTAACTTATGTATGAAGATAATGGACATACAAATTTTCCTATTTATTTTTTCTGTAACTTTTTGGGGACAGCCAACCGGTGTACATGCCGCAAAAGATGTTCAGAGTCCTCGATTATACTCACTTTGACTGTAATTTTTGCCTTATTTAATTCGATCATTTTTTCTATTCATTTAGGGAAAATGTTGTGGTTTAAACAATTGATGATAAAAGATTAAAAAATAAGTAGAAGAAGAAATGTATGTGGTAATGTAGTATTTCTCCAAAACTATCAATATCTTTATATATGTATGACGGTATTAGATAGACGAATTTGTCTATTTAATTTTTTTACTTCGTTTTGAATTTTTTTTCTACTACTACTATTGAAAGCTTTGTTCTTTAACACTTTTCGTTGCAGAACATATTCATTATTTAAATGTTGAAATTAGTGACTGACACTGGAATTAGAAAACAACTATGTTTGTAAATAACAAAAAACTATACTTCACGCATTCATTAGACCGATTTTTTTTCACTGAAATTGCGGCGCCAATGTGGCATTTGGGAATTAAATTTAAGTGGTTTCGTATATATACCATCGCCCCTCAAAGGGTTAACCATGGGTGGGAGCGTCCCTAAAATTTTTGCCATTTCTACCGGTATTTTAAGTAAAAAATATTCGTGTCATATTCCTTATAAATCTACAAGGAAATTGTAAAATAAATATTATTGTTTTAACCCTTTCCGGCACACTGTGCCCGGTCTGGGATACCTAATTTTAATTTGAAACTTACAATCGGCACCAGTAATATTTTACTAAAATTTTGCTTTTACACTCAAAGCTTAAATTAAGGATTTGAAAATATCTAAAAAATTCGTTTGTGAATTCCGGTATCAGTGGATAATTTCTCAGATTATTACAGATTTTGCCCGTGCCGGAAAGGGTTAAAAATATGGTAGCAGAGTGAGAAAATTTTAGGGACGCTGCAACCCCAGGGTTAACACGGACTTGAGAAATTGTGATTATTGGAAACTAGTTGGATGTGCCAATCTCATACGTACATTTTAATATTTAAAAAAATAGTTACGCAAGTTAATGCTTTAATAATTTTAATTCAATACCATAGCAACTTTGATTCTCATCATAAATTTCTGCATCAGTCAATTACTCGGAATGAAAGCAAGTTTGTGTCTCTGTACGAACTGATGGACAATACAATGATATACAGATTTGTTTTTCAAATTCAGGGAGGACCTACTTGCCATACGCAAAAATAATCATACACAAAAATTTTAGTTAGTTCTATGTATAACTTCATACACATTTTGGTGGTAAAATAATGAAAATGGCACAGACATCGTGATTATAATGCCCCTTCCACTGGAATTTTTTCAAATTCAGGGCGGACATACTAGCCATAAACAAAGAGTTGCACAAAAAATTTCGTTCAATTCTATGCATAACTTCATACACTTTTAGGTTGTGTAATATTGAAAATGGCACAAAAACCGCTATTGCAGCTCTCCCTTCTGGCGGTTTTTTTTTTCATATTCAGGGAGGACCAACTAGCCACAGGGTCATTCCATGTCAGTTCAACCAGACCTTGTAACCCGACCCACAGGGATTTTGATGAAACTTTGTGTACACACTAATTCTATCATGAAATGATTCCATCAGAAATTTTTCCTTCCTAGACCTCATACTTTGTGAGATATGGGGGGGTACAATTCTTGGGGGTTTCTCAAATCGCACATTTCTGAGTCTGTATTTTGAGATTGCAGTTCCATCTTCAAAAAATTGTTTCTCTGGATCTAAAACATGAATTATCTTTAAAATATCACTGTAAGAATATAAAAAGATGCAGATTTTAATAAAAAAATATTTAAAAAATTTACTTGTAATATTTAGGATAAAAAAATTAGCCAAAGTTGAGAGTTATGGTTATTTTTCCAAATTTTTGTGACTTCACGAAAAAGGCTGTACACAAAAAGGCAAATTAAATTTCCAATAGCCATAACCAAACAGTTACACAAAAAAATGCATAACTTCATACACTTTTAGGTTGTGCAATATTGAAAATGGCCAACAACAACAAAAACCGCTATTGCAGCTTTCCCTTCTGGCGGATGTTTTCATATTCAGGGAGGACCAACTAGCCATGGGCAATCATTTACACAAAAAATTTGGTTCAAATCTATGTATAACTTCATACACTTTTAGGTGGTACGATATTGAAATTGGCGCAAACATTGCTATTGCAGCGCCCCCTTCCGGCGGATTTATTTCAAAGTCAGGGAGGACCAACTAGTCATAGCCACACACTTACACAAAAAATTTGGTTGAATTCCATGCATAATTCCATGCACTTTTAGTCGGTACAATATTGAAAATGACAGTTGAAAATATTGAAAAGTCGCGATTGTAGCGCCCCCTTCCGGCGGAATATTTCAAAATTGAAGGAGGACCTGCTTGCCACAGCCAAAAACATTCACAAAAATTTTGGTTCAATTCTGTGCTTATCTTCATACACTTTTTGATGATAGAATGGCGAAATACGGACACATACACAGGCATACACATACACAGACATACAGACACACATACAGGCATTTTGTAAAAACATGTCTTGGAATATCTGACCCCCTAAAACGTGTAAATCCGTCGAAAACCGGAAGTAAAAAAAAATTCGATTACAATACTTTCTTCTATTGAAGATAGAAATAAGTAAAAAGAAAAAGAACAATTATTTAATCTTTAAACTCACACCACTTTTTATCAATATTTAACAGAATACAGATTGTGAATAGCCGAACCAGGTTGCATACTTTTTCTGTTTTTTAAATTGGTTCAAGATTACCATTTGATCTGCGGTATGTGGGTCAGATGGGGTTAATTTCAAAGAAACGCGGCGTTCGTGTGATTTGACTGTGTTGGCGTGCATGCACTGTTCACGCATGCACTGTTGGAAGTTTTTAACACTTTTTAAATTTGAAAAGATTTTATGATTTTGGCTTGTCGGTCGTCTTATCTGCCATATGCCTTGTTCTTATTCTCGTAAATATATTAGGATTCAGGGGAAAAGTTTATGATTTGAGGTATGCTGTAGAAAATTGTTTTGAAAATGAAGGGTATAGCATTTATTTATTATTTATTTTTATCAGGACAAAAAACTGTACACAACTCTTTCCATTAAAGTACGTACTGTTGCTTTTATGAATTCGGTTTGCTTTTCGGTTTATCTGTCGTATGCTTGCGCTTGTTCCAACCCTCATAAATATATTCGGATCACGAAAGACGTATGCTTTTGAGGTTTACTATAGAATATTGTGTAATGAAAGTGAAGAATGTAGCATTTATTGTTTATTTACCAGGACACACCATGAAGTATAAAATACTTATTCTGTTAAATTTCGGCCCATGTTGAAGCCTCAATTAATTGTTTTTAAACGAACTCAATGAGAATTCAGGTGCAATTTTGAAACAGAAATACTTCGTCGAACAAAGCAATAAAAACAAAAGCTTAATGGACAACAGAGTAAGGGAGATACATTTTATTAAAAACTATTTCTGGCCTAAATTATGTTTTTTTTTTAATTTTTATTTTTTTTAATTTTTTATTTTTTGACCAGAATTTCTTTTTTCCCAAAGCAATTTAAATCAAGATGAGTAAAACGCTTTAAAAACAACATTTTCACAATGCAATAAATTACAACTCTTTCCTGAAAAGCTAAAACCACGCTGTTGTTTTTAGAGTGAAAAAATTTATCGTTTTTTAAAAATTTCAACAATATAGCAACAGGATTACTCTGCGCTACAAGGTTCATTAAAGAAAGCAAAAAGCGACGCTTACTTTTTATAAATGCAGGCCATTGCTCAAATTCTTTTTGACGAAATTTTCCTTAAAATTCGCGGCATCATGTGAAAGTATTAAACCAATGTTAGCTAGTATTTAGGTCACATGCAACCATCCATTTCATTTCATGTGGATCGGCAAATTAAAAGAAATTATTTAGAGATTTTTGGAACAATTGTAAGAACATGTTCCAAATATAGATTCTTGTTCTAAAAAAAGTTTGGAACCAGTTAAGTTTAAAATACTTGCTTACGATTTCGTTTAATTGATGATAAATAAATAAATAAATGCCTATCTCCTGTGGTGTAGACGAATTCTAGATAGAGTACCCAATAAGTGCCTTATTATGGTATAGGCCCCTAATATGACACTATCTGATATCTATTAAAAGAGAAGTTGCACTCTAATGAAAAAAATCCCAAACAATGGCTTTTCAAGTTCACACAACAGGTTGCAGTGCGTTCGCAATTATTCTATCATTTTAGTATTGATACTCCATCAGTGGTGTTTCCAACTGTCGAATATTTTTAAAGTTACATATTCAAGAGTAACTTTTTCAAAGAAGATTAGTGATTTTAAAATGTTTCGATATACCTGTCATTTCAATTTATTTATATTAATGTTTACTTATTATTGTTTTGGGTTGAAGTTCATTTCCTTTTTGTCAGTAACTAGTATTAGTAATCTATGTGGCGCTCCCATTCCCAATCTGGCACTACCAATTATTCCCAAAAATGGGTATGGTGCCATATTTGGACTTCCTTTTGTCCATGTACTACCTATTTAACTTATCTTTATATACTATTACGATTTTTGTAAATAGTTCGTACTTGTGGTCAAAAATAATATAAGTAGTTCAATTACGTTCTCTTCATCAGCTAACATCAGTTTTCGTTGATTAAAATATCTTATTTTAATGATTTTTTGCAAGCAAATAAACCATACTCTATAACAGTAGAAGTAAATTATTATTGGGTTGGAAACTAAGTTCCCGCCGTTTGTTTAAAGACAATTTTTCTACCGGAATCTATACTCTGTTTTTTTGATCGACCTAATATGTTAAAATGCTGATTGTTAAAATGTAATGTCAGCGATAAAGTAGCAAGTGGGTTGGCAACGATGTTCCCGCCGTGTTTTTAAATACGTTTTTGTTCTGCCAAATTTACATTTTTTTTTGATCGAGTTAATTTATGTTAAATTTCAGATCATTAACTCTTTGCATTCGTATGTCCAGTCCGACTCGACATCATCTTTCTTTGCAAAATTTGTTTTTGGCACCAGTAATAAAGGAAAATAAAATTTGCCTTATTTAATTACAGCATTTTTGAAATTGTGTACTTGAAGGAAACTTTTTTTTTAAAGTGGTGTAAACCAAATAAAATTTGTGTAAGTGACACCCGAGTCGAAAGGGTTTAAATGAAATGTCAACTATGGAATGCCAACTGGGTTGGCAACTAAGTTTCCGCCGTTTTTTAAAAATTATTTCAAAGTTTATTTTTCAATAAAAAATAACAAATAATTAATCAACAATGTATTCTCCCTTGTTGTTTACAATTTCTTCCCAACGTTCAACAAGATTTTCAATACCTCGTTGGTAGAAATCCCCTGGTTTCGACTCGAAAAATTCATCCAACCAAGCTTTCAAGTCTGCATCAGTATTGAACGAAACTCCGCGCATAACGTTTGATAGAGATCGAAAGAGATGGAAATCCGTTGGTGCCAAATCAGGAGAGTACGGCGGGTGCGGCAGTACTTCCCAGCCATGCGTTTGAATGGCTTCCTTGGTCATATTGGCGATATGAGGGCGGGCGTTGTCGTGCAGCAAAAGGACTCCATGCTGCCGATTAGGTCTTTTCTCTTGAATAGCTACGTTGAGTCGTTCCATTTGTCGAACATAGAGTTCCGCGTTGACTGTTTGGTTCCGTTCAAGCAGTTCGTAATGGATAATGCCTTCCCAGTTCCACCATACGCACAACATCGTTTTACGTGGGTGAAGATCTTGTTTTACACGCGGTGTTGGTAATTTACCAGGGCTGAGCCATTCCTTGCGTTGCTTCATATTAATGTACAGGCACCATTTTTCATCGCCAGTAACGATTCGGTAAAGAAATCGTTGCTTGTTTCCATGAGTTGAGCGGTGACGAGCAAGCAAACCAGCGGAGATTGCGGCTCGTTGATTCTTGTTGTTGTCACTTAAAACATGCGGAACCCATGCTCCAAACTTCTGAACTTTTCCTTTCGAGTGAAGATGCTTCACTATAGCAGTGTGGGAGAATTTCATTTTCTTTGCCAGTTCTCTTGTTGTTTGACGCGAATTTTCGTGCAAATGTTGGTTTAATCGCTCCTCATCGAACTCAACTGGACGGCCAGAACGAGGTGCGTCTTTGAAGTCAAAATTTCCATTTTTGAACTTGGCATACCAATCATGGGCGGTTCTTTCAGCTATCGCACCCTCGCCATACACAGCACAAATGTCACGAGCAGCTTTTGCGGCCTTACAACCTTGATTGAAAGCAAAGAGAAGGAGGTGTCGAAAATGTTCCTTTTTCTCAACTTGACACTCCATTTTATAGATCTGAGTTTCGACACAAATTAGTAGGGTGGGTCGAAAAAATCGAATCTTTTCAAATCCACTATTAATAGTGCGGAAAAGTTGCCTTTTGTAATTAGAAGGATAACGCAAAAATTTTTTTGAAATCGGTTAATATCTTTAGGTCGCGCATCGCACTTGAAGTTCGGAAATTTTGACTAAAAATGACATTTTTTTAAATTAATGATGAAAATTAAAAAAAATTAGAACCTACTTCTAACAGCGCGGAAAAGTTTCCTTTTATGTCTGAAAAGATAACGCAAAATGTTTTTTGAAATCGGTTTATACTTTTATGTCGCCCATCGCACTTGAATTTCGGAAAATTTGTTCAAAAATGACATTTTTTGGAATTAATAAAGAAAATTTTAAAAAATTCGAACTTGCTTGTAATAGTACGCTAAAGTAACCTTTTACAATTAAAATATAACTTTTTTCCTTTTTAAAATCTCTTAATACCTTTAGATCGCGCATCGTACCTGAAATTTCGTAAAATTATCAAATTGACATAGGCTGATTACAAAAACAACTGATAAACCGATCTTTTTCTATTCCACTTGCACAGTGCGCAGATGAGCTGTGAACGCAAGTGGTTTTCAGGTGATTGTCATGTAATTACCACAAAGAGTTACGTTATATTAAAAGAAAATCGGTTTAAAATGCTATCGAAGATGAAAAAGGGAAGGGCACATTTCGTTCATTCAGAAGCAGGACTCAAAATTGGTCATGTAACGCCTATGAATGGTACCGGAAAAAAATATATGTGAAAGTATCGTTTTATATCCGTCTCAAAAGAATGTCTCCTTAGATGAAGTCTTTGTAGTTTGATGTGACGGCATCTCTATCAATACGGGATTGAAAAAAGGGGTTATTCGAAACTAGGAATTGAAGATAGGCAGGCTCTTGCAGTGGTGAATTTACTTTTTGCATTTCATCGAATTGCCTTTTAGGCTCTTGTTTCAATGTATTGATGATAAAATCAAAAGGCCAGCATTACTTTCTTGTCCTATAGCAAACAACTACCTGCTTGTGAAAGATTACTTGTCATCAAGTTTGAATCAATCAATTGCTCTAGCCCAATAGTGACTGTTGGAAATCCAAATGACCTTAGTAAAGATCAAAAGTATCTTTTTGAAATGTCAAATGCTGTGCGATCGGGATTCTTCCTGAGGATATTTCTGTCCGAAATCCAAGGTCCATTTCTCATTCCCGATGGCTAACGACCACCAATAGAATTCTCAGACTGTATATATTCACATAAAACCCTAGGACAGAAATGAAGCAGTTAGTTTTATTCATCATAAAAACATATGTACCTGTATGGTTTGAAATTAAGAAGATTAATTGTATTATATATAAACCAAAGCATGTACATAAGACAATAACAACATCGCGCTACCTATCAAAAAGTCTGCAGGAAGTTATAGACCCTGTTCTTGAACGTAACGCTTACTTCGCTCATCTAGAAAACCTACTATTGGCAATAATTACAAATGAGAGGGAACACGTGAGAGAGTTAGGATTACGACAAGTTTTGAAAGCAATGAGACTGGTGGCAGAACAAGTGGCGACCGTAAGAGATTTTGGGTTACCCAAGTTAAATTTTGGTGTCCAGGATTCTGCTGGTCGAACTGCAAAGTTACTTCACCACCTATATACCTATGTTACACAGAATCAGCCCAGAGAAAATTTTCTCTTTTATTGAATCAAAATCTATCTCAGAATTTGGAAAAGGAAACAATAAGGGCGTTTCTGTGCCACAGACACAAGTGGTGGAATGATGTGTGAAACTTGTGAGGGAGGCTTCTTGAACGTAACGCTTACTTCGCTCATCTAGAAAACATACTATTGGCAATAATTACAATTGAGAGGGAACACGTGAGAGAGTTAGGATTACGACAAGTTTTGAAAGCAATGAGACTGGTGACAGAACAAGTGGCGACCGTAAGAGATTTTGGGTTACCCAAGTTAAATTTTGGTGTCCAGGATTCTGCTGGTCGAACTGCAAAGTTACTTCACCACCTATATACCTATGTTACACAGAATCAGCCCAGAGAAAATTTTCTCTTTTATTGAATCAAAATCTATCTCAGAATTTGGAAAAGGAAACAATAAGGGCGTTTCTGTGCCACAGACACAAGTGGTAGAATGATGTGTGAAACTTGTGAGGGAGGCTGCTGAAAAAGTATGTGGCTCTATTAGCAGAGACGGCTATGTTAGATCAACTTTGCTTTCGCGATCACTAATGCCAAAATTTGATAATACATTTCACTACAAGGCTTTACCTGTGGTAAAAAAAAGTAGGCAAGAAAGAAAAATAACTATTCTCTAAAATTACTACAATGCAAATGGCCTAATATTGTTTGAGTAAAACTTGTTTAAAATTTATTTATTTATATCTGTTGTTGTTGTTGAAGAATGTCTCATGAAGTAGTGTTCTAAATCTGTTCAATATGAATGTTTAACTTTAAATAAATAAAATAGAAGAAAAATATGCTTTTCTAAACTTTTTCATAATTTATAAAAATGTATTTAAAAAAATTATTAACCAATTCTGAATTCGTTTATAACACGTTTATTACACGTGCATTTATTACGAATTTTATACGTTTATTTAAATACGTAATTTTGCGTTTCTATGCATATAATGGAACTTTTTTATGTTATTAGAAGTAGATGTGAAAATAACAGGGCTCCCAAATGGTCCGCAAACTGAACATCAGTATTTTTTAACAGAAAATTTCATTATAAGTTTCTACAGAATTTGCGCTAGAATCAACATTCAAAGTTTGTTTCCCGGCAATTTGCAAGAAAAAATATAAAAAGAAAATTTCTGTAAGAAAATTCTGATGTTCAGTTGGCGGACCATTTGGGAGCCCTGAAATAAGACAATTTTTCATCTTTTATATGAAACATTGTCAATTTTCACAAAATTTCCCTAATTTAAATGGACTTAAAGGTATTAACAGATTTAAAAAAGGAAAAAAAGTAATTTTTTAATTGTAACAGGTTACTTTAGCGTTACTATTGCAAGCAAGTTCAAAAATCTTTTAATTTTCCTCATTAATTACAAAAAATGTCATTTTTGATCAAATTTTCCGAATTTCAAGTGCGATGGTCGACCTGAAGATATTAACCGATTTTAAAAAAAAGTTTTGCATTATCTTTTTAGATATAAAAGGAAACTTTTCCGCGCTGCTAGAAGTAGGTTCGAATTTTTTTTAATTTTCACCATTAATTTCAAAAAATGTCATTTTTGGTCAAAATTTCGGAACTTCAAGTTCGATGCGCGACCTAAAGATATTTACCGATTTAAAAAAAAATTGCGTTATTTTTCTAATTAGAAAAGGCAACTTTTCTGCACTATTAATAGCGGATTTTAAAAATTTCGATTTTTTCGACCCACCCTACAAATTAGCTCTAGTATCCAAAAAACAAAATATAGATTCTGGTAGAAAACTTCTATTTAAAAAAAAACTGCGGGAACTTAGTTTCCAACCCAATACAATGGTAAAATATTAAATATATGGCTATGCTGGCGTAACTTTTTGCAAATTTGGCTGCAAAATTTAATATTTTAGTGTTCCCTATGTGCGTCAAAATTCTCTAAAGATTGCATATGCGAGAAAAGTGGGCCAGAGCACTCAGTGTATTAGGCGGCTTTACGAACATTGCGGGGTGAAGAAAACTGACTTATGTCTACCACACGTTTTAACCCATTCGTGCCCAGCTTCTTTTGCGTAATTTTTATTTGGTTGGCACCAGTATTTTTAGAAGATTTAAGTTTAGTTTAGTTTAGTTTCGCTAGGCACTAATGGGTTAAACTCCATCTTATCTTTTTTTTTTTACTATTATGTGAATTGTTTGTTTTCCTCTGTTTACTTACTGATTTCATTTATAGAATTTCCGAACTTTGCTGTAGAATATAGAATCTTGCACTGAAAATATTTTGAGCCTCTTTAATATAAAACTCATTTATTTGTCATCTTATTTATATGGTAGGAAATGATAAATACTATAAATGTCTTAAATGGTATAGCCAGGAATAGGCTCTAGCGATATACGTACTATGATTTTAAAGAAATATTCATTGATTTGTTTAACTGCTAAATTTTCTGAGAAGAAATCGGAAATAACCATCAGAAATTAATATCCTGTGAATCTAAATGCCCATTGCATTCCATATAAATGATAAATGAAAACCTTAAATTTTTTGAAATCACTCATTCCAAGACATCTACAGAAATTGATAAAGTTTTAGAAATTCCTGATTTACTTTGACTTTCATCCACAAAAATTGTATATCTCGAAAATTTATGTAAGTGTTAACCGATTAATTTTGAAATAAATATAAATAATTTTAATCGTACTTAATCATAACATGAAAATATCGAAAAATTCCTCGAAAAATTGTTACATATTTGTAAATAATTACTATATTTAGGGATGAGATTTCCTCGTTTTCGACACCAGTATTTTGTTAGAAAAAATAATATTTTCTCAATTCGGATCATTTTTGCGATTTGAGAGAACAAAATTTTCTCTAACAAAATACTGGTGTCCAGAAATGCGGAAATCTCATTCTTAAATATTTAAATATATGACGAGACAAATGTTAGTGCAACCTCTTAGAGCACACGTTGCTACCAGCTTTTGTTCTTTTAGAAATGAAAGTGAAAACAACCACACTGAATCATAGTATCTTGCATTCAGAAATTCGCAAAAAAAATTTAAAACATGCTTCATGCACTGCATAAAATATTACAGATGCTATTTCCATCAGTATTTTAATGTTTCGAGTTTGGCCATTGCATTTTATTCAGTTATTTCGAGTTCGTACAAAAACTAAAGACTAATATTTTACACTTTCCTTAACGAGGAATATTTAGCAATCACTTAAATAAAAAAAAAATCGAAATTTTCTGTGAAATTTTTAAATTTTGAATTAAAATTAGGCTCCCAATTAGACACCGAGAAGTACTAATAGTGCAAGCCACATTGGTAAAAATTGTTGCGGTTTAAGGCTACCCTTATTTTAAAAGGGAAAAATGTGATCTATCTTACGGAGATTTTTCTTTAACACTAGAACCGCCTAAAATTTTACTAAAAATTTAGACGGGTCAAAATGACCCGTCACAGCGATTCTACAGTTAATTGAAAAATGCGAAGAAAACATTTCGAAAATAACATTCGGTAATAACTGACACACAATTATACAGTTATCTATGTGACTTACACTACAAAACCCATGAAACTTACCAAATGTGTAGTTAAATTATGTGTATTTCATCCTGGAGTGGGCGTGTGCTCGTGTTTGAAAATTATTATATACATAAGTTTGCCTTCTACTTAAAGGGTAAACAGCCTAAAATTTTAATTAAATATTTGCATTTTTATTCAATATTTATATGTTGTCATGTAAGCATTTTTACATTTAAAATATACTTCGTTTATGTTGCGGTATATGAAACTTCACTTTTTTAGATATGAAGCTGTAGCTTCTTATTCAATTCCATGAATATATCTTTATATTGGATTTTAGATATTTCTTATTTAGATATAAAGAACGGGAAATTGTTAAAAAGCAACAATTAACCTAGTGTTCTTGGATACGGTGACATACAGATGGTTAATTTATACCATCTTATTAATCCCTTTAGGTTTTTCACTTTTAGGTTTTTTACACCACATGATTTTAATCAAATTTGTAAAAAAAAATATATGGCGGATAAGTCGGTGTATTCCTTTTAAATTTTACAGTTATTTCTAATTGTAAAAAAATAGATTCGGGAAGTTCAAATAACTTTTCACGCCAATTAAAAAAGAATCAATTAAAAAAAATCATCTTGCTTCTTCTGTCTCAACTTAATGTAGTATTTCTGTAAAACAATCATTCTACTTATATAAATAATAATATATTAGATTGACGAATTTTCCTATTTTTTTTCAGTTCTTTTGGAAACTTTTGCTGAATTTTCAACACATTCTTGAGGATATGTCATACGTAAAAAAAAGTAAGATGACACAGAATTATTTTTTTTTAATTTCTACCACTTTTTCTAAACATATAATGCAATACATACTTCTAAGTAATCGACCGACTTATTGTCATCTTTTTAAGATCCTTGAGTTCAAGAATTCCTTTTGACATCTCTTTATGATGGTCATTTGGTGATTATTTTGAAGAGAATTTGCGCCTTTGGGAATTGATAACGTTACCATGCATATTACTCAGATTCCGACACTGGAGCGCGAATAGTGTTGCCTGTTGACGACTTTTTAAAATCTATGTTTCTAGTTTGGCACCAAACCTTTAAAAATGTGAATAATCGCCTTGTTTAATGACTTGTTGATTAAAGCGAAAACATTTGCAATTTTATCATTTCCAAAGAGTTCTGCCAACCTAGAAATAAAAATTAAAAAAAGGAGCTGGTTGGAAGCAATAGTTGTGCGTTATTACTGGTTCTGCGTTACTTTTAAATATAGTTGCAAATGTTATGAATTCCTTTAGTCTGTCGGTCTATCCATCGTATTCCCCCCCTTCTTTTAGACATCGTAAATATGTACGGAGTTTGATAAGAATTAGCTTTGATGTATAGGATTACCACAAACTTGCATGTATTGAAAACGTACAGTAGCATTTATTGTTTGTTTACGGGCATTCCAAGTTTTTACAGAATACTCTTTCTTTTATATTCGGTTATCCGGAAAGTTCTACTGTATATTTCTGTTGATATAACGTTGAAATTATTATATATTACAGATGATATTATGATACTGTAAATTACGACCAGTCTTATTTATTAAATAAAAGCTTTTCTTTGCGTACATTTTAAAATAAAAATTTTCAAATTTTCGATGCTGTTGTAGCATAGATAAAAAACTTATAAAAACAACCGCTTAACTTTCCAGAGGATAAAATAATTAACATTTAGGGAGCAGCTTTGCAAATATTCAAACAATAGCAGTGTTTTGAATTAAATATATTTTTTAATTTACTCCAATTATGCAGCGGCATATGAAAATTAATTTTTTTAGATATGAAACTGTTGCTTCTGATTCAATTCCATGAATATATCAACATATTAGATTTTATATCATAGAAAACTGGAAATTTTTAAAAACCATCTATTAAGCTAGTGTTCTAGGATGCATAAACACCCAGATGGTTAATTTATAACATCTAATTATTCCCTTTAGTTTTTTTTTCAAATTTAGATGACCTAAATGGGAAACATGATTACACCGCATGATTTTAATAAAATTTGTAAAAAAAATATGTGGCGTATAAGTCGGTGACACGCAGATGATTTAATTATTATATTCCCAATTCACATCTAAAAATTAAAATAGGAATATTTGCTTTAAATAATAACAGATATTTCGTATTTAATTAAAAAGAATGTAGGTATTGAAACAGTTTAGTGTAAAGTGAGATTCTCTTAACTGTGTAATTTCTAGAACTTATTCTACCATTGGAATTAAGAGCTTCTCTGATTTGCCCGTACGTCCTACGGGCAACGTGTTTTTGGCAATCGTCATTTGTCCATACCACGAAGGGGCATCCATATTCCAATTATGAATTATTATTCTCACTAGTAAATTTTTATTTTAAATTTTGCATTATTTAATCCGAGCATATTTCAGATTCAACTAGGCAAAATTTTTTTGTTTTGTAAAGCCATTGATAAAAGATTAAAAATTCTGAAAAAGACATGAAAAAAAATAGGATTTATTTGAAAGTTTTTCAAAATTGTAGCTCAGTTCAGTGGTTAAAGCGTTAAACATTTCGTTTTATAAAATAAATATTTATATAAATAAGGTATTTAGATTCGTACGTATTTATATATTAACTAACTTGCATTATTTTATTTTTAAAAAACCACAAGAGCAGTGTTTACTTGTATTGCAGATGTGCAACATAAGAAACGATTGACGTATCATATTTAAAATACGCCTCTGATTTTTTTTTCATTATTTTTCCTATGTAACAACCATTTTTGAGAATCATATATACATTTTTGAAAACAATTCCACATTTAAGGGTTAAGGTCTATGTGTATTTGATCTATGTTCTGGTCCATTTTATTCTTTTTACATTATTTCAAACATAATGAGATTCATATATCTGATTGAGATGGGGTACAGTGTACTTTCTTTTGTAGTGTAGAAAAAAGCATTTATAGTTCTTTTACAGACTCACTAAAATTTTCCGAGATATTATGAGTATTATCCAGCTTTAGATTTTAAGTTGTGTTCAAGTCGCATGCACTATTTACCCTCTGAATTCCAAACCGCCCGAGACCGCCCGTGATATTTTGAGATATTTTAATTCATATATCTTAATTCCCACCAGAGAATTAAAACAGCAATATTTGCTTTAATTAATGACAGAACATACCGTATTTAAATAAAACGAAATTAGCCATTGAATTTTTCTGAACTATGTAATTTCTAGAACGTGTTCTATCATTGGAATTAAAGGGTTAAATATATTTTAATACCGATGCCCGAATGAATACAAAGTTTCAGATTTTATTTGGAAACTTTGGAAACCTAGCTGTAAAATACATTGCTTAAACAAATCTGACATTAAAAATATGTTATGCTTAACGCATTAATTTGTGAAGACATTTAATGTATAAAAAAATGAGAAAAAATAATACAATCTTCCATTTCTACATCTGAGATTGGTCTTCATGGCCACTTGATACCAGTTGTTTCAAAACGAATAAAAGCTTTTGTTCGCATATTCGCTAAAGTTAAATTTTTAATAACAAAATTCTGGTGACAATGTAACATTTCAAAATTAAAATTATGTGGGATATATCTTATTCCAATTTCCTTCAAGGGGTTAATATTCTGAATATCTTGAATTTATAGAAATATTAAACTATTTCTGACTTTGGTTTTTTTAATTGCAGAATTTTCGGTGAAAAGATCAAAAATTGCATTGCGAGTTTACTGTTGGCCACAGCAGATATATTCCTTCCATGTATATGCATTTGCAAGTCTAAGCTAACAAATGGAAATTTTAAAAGTTTTCTTTTAATACTTTATGGATCGTATTTTCCGGCGTATAATGCGCGAATCAAACAATTCTGTTAAGGCCCAGAAATTTTATTTAATTATTGAAGACAAATATTTACCGAGATTTACAAAGTTATATTGTACGTTTAAAGATTTCTTGATCTAAAAATAATTGCTTGATCCACGGATTATAAGCCGGGAATTATGGTACCTTGAAACAGAAATTCGAGTCAACGCCAAACTCGAGAGGGCTAATACAATGAATACCAGTATTTAAAAAAGTTATCATGTTCGAGGATGAATGTAGAATTTACTGATAACAAAGCAATAACAACAGGGTCCGCAGATGTCTACTACTAAATTTTAAATATATTTTCAAGGTATTTCACTGCAGAAAAATATTCGGAGATCTGAGAATGATACTGGGGATAGCAAATATTGTGGTCTAAAAATAAAATGTTAACTTCTTATTTTTAATAGTGGTGCCAGAGTCCCTAAAAATATAAGGAGTGTGCGAACCTTGTAACGGCAACGTGAAAGTATTGGTTTGCATCATATTTTAGGGGTTGGCTTATACTACAGCTTTCCTTGGTTCATTACCGTAATTTCGGGTGTATAAGCCGCGGGTCAAACAATTCTTTTTCGACCCAGAATTTTTTAAGAAATAAGTGTAACTACTTAGATCGTAAATATTTGTCTTTAATCACTAAATAAGATTTCTGGGTCCAAAAAGAATTGTTTGATCCGCGGCTTATACACCCGAAATTACGGTATTTAAAAAATATTTTTTAGAAAAAAAAAATCATAGTATGCTTCTGCATTCAAGCAATTAAAACAATTATTCAATTATGCAAAGTATGTAATTTCAAGAAAGACGCTCTTCCCAGTATACTTCAATAAATTTATAAAGAGAATTTTTCTTATATACTTTGACAGATTTGCCGAACGACATACCTGCAATAATAGCTTGCTTGATCCATCACTTAAAGCTTCTTGACACCATTAATGTTTTTAATAGCAATTTGATACTATTTAAGTGGAGAAGTGCTTACTCTAGATATTATGATTATTTTAGCTTAAAAAATGGTGTATATCCCATATTTTCAAATTTTTGGATGTAAAAAAAAGAATCTATTAAATTGTTAAATAAACGTGGTGTTTAAAAAAATATACAAAACTTACATTCAATAAAATAGTTAATAATAATAATGTAACAATAAAAAATAGCCGATAACTTGTATGTTTTTGTAGTATAAGCCAACCCATAAATTAAAAAATATATATATGTTGCAAACCAATATATTCACTTCGCTGTTATTGCTTTGTTATATGTAAATTCTTCATTCTTCTTCCAAGAAGATAACTTTTTTAAACACTAATATTGATTGTATTGTTCCCCTAGAATTTGGCGTTGAATCGAATTTCTGTTTCAACCTCTTAATTGTCGCATTAAATTACGGTTTAAAAATTTAAATTCATTGTTCCCACAACTTTTTTTTAAAAAAATATTCTTTATTTTAAGTGACAAGTAAAATGCTACTTGAATAAAACCAATTACACTATTTTATAAAACTGCTAGGAATCAAACAATTCTGAATAAAAGCCGTGAAACTTGCAGCCCGTGAATGTCTCGGGCGCAACGATTAAGTGGTTAAGGTACCGTAATTTCCGGCATATAATCCATGGATCAAGCAATTATTTTTAGATCAAGAAATCTTTAAATGTACAATATGACGTTTTAAATGTCAGTAAATATTTGGCTTCAATAACTAAATAAAATTTCTGGACCTAAACAGAATTGTTTGATTCGCGCATTATACGCCGGAAAATACGATACATAAGGTATTAAAATAAAATTTTTAAGATTTCCATTTGTTATCTTAGACTTGCAAGGGTGCATACATGGAGGGAATACAGCTGCTTGCGGACTCCTTTTTTAAAATTTAGATTTCGTGACTAGCAACACTTTTTTGGAGAAATGGTAAAATTCCAATTTCCTTCATCATAATCAATATGTCATTAAATAAGGCTATTATTAACATTTTAGAGGTTTGGTGCCAATCTAGAAACATGCATTTTAAAAGAAAGTCAACTGGTGTTCTAGTCTCGGAATCAAAGTTTGCATGGTAGCTTTACCGGTCCCCAGTGGCGAATATTTCCTTTATTGTAACAAACAAATGACCATCATGAAAGAGGTCAAATAGTATTGTTAAACAAAGAGAGATTACGCAACGTACGATAATACGTCGGTCGACTATTTAGAAGTATGTATTGCGTTAAATAAATATAAAAAGTCGTAGAAATAAACAAATTACATTATTGTTATCTTACCTTACAGGGTGGAGAGTGGTCAGGGTAAACCGGGAAAAACACAATCGAGAAAAGAGAAAACAAACTGAATTTATCTCTAACAAAATACTGGTATTTATCATCTATATTGACTGTGTTTTTATCTAACCACTCAGCACCCTGCCTTATTTTGTTTATGACATATTCTGAAGAATGTGTTGAAAATTCAGCAAAACTTGCCAAAAGAACTGGACGAAAGAAAATAGGAAAATTCGCCCATCTTTAGATTTATATAAGTAGAATGACTGTTTTACAGATATACTACATTAAATTGAGACAGAAGAAGTATGAAGAAATAAAAAAAAAAAATGATTCTTTTTTAATAGGCGTAATAATTTTTTGAACTTCCAGAATCTATTTTTTTTTTTACCATTAGAAGTAACCATAAAATTTCGAAGGAATACAACGACTTATACGCCAAATATTTATTTTTTTTACAAATTTGATTAAAATCATGTTGTGTAAATAACCTAAAAGGAATAAAAAGGATTAACCCTTTCCGGCGCACTACTCTTTAAAGTTGGAATTTAAAGAAAAAAATAGGCAATCTATTTAGGCCTAGAGGAGTACATGGGTATCGTTTTGTAAAGATTGCACTAACTATTTTAATTATACAGCTGTTGCCGAAGAGGTAACCTCCCATAAGTAAAGCATTAATAAGCGCAGTGAGA
Source organism: Maratus speculifer (assembly GCA_964019185.1). Lineage (NCBI taxonomy): Eukaryota > Metazoa > Arthropoda > Arachnida > Araneae > Salticidae > Maratus > Maratus speculifer. The sequence continues at coordinate 404,318,313 of OZ025293.1, forward strand.
AGAGCATTGCTGTGAAGCGCGTGTTACAGTAAAACATTTTACCTATTATTTAAAAACAGTAGAGTTTGATCTCTGTGGTGCTGCCATCTAGAACTCATAAGAAAGATTTAAAGTAGCCATTAGACTAGTTTTTGAAATATTCACGGAGTTTTTGTGTCTCTAATCAGGGGGAACTTTAGGTGTTGCCGACCCGGCAACATTGCGCGTTAAGGGGTTAATTAGATGGTATAAATTAACTATCTGGGTATCACTGTATCCTAGAATACTAGATTGATAGTTGCTTTTTAATACTTTCCAGTTTCTTATGCTATAAAATCTAATGTATTGTTATATTATGGAATTGAATCAGAAGCCATTCAGCTTCATATCTAAAAAAGTAAATTTTCATATACCGCACCATAAACGGAGAATATTTTAAATATAAAAATGCTTACATGACAACATATAATTTTTGAATTAAAATGCAAATGCTTAATTTAAAAGTTTGGGCTGCATATCCTTTAAGTAAAAGACAAATTTATGTGTAAAATTTCCAGATACAAACACACTCTCCGCGAGGATGAACTACATATATTTTAACTACATGTCAGGTTAGTTTCTTAGTTTTTGTAGTTTAAGCCACATAGATGATAAATATACAGTTTATTGTACTTGTATACAGTGTGTTATTCCTCTCGAATTTAACCATTTAGTGCCTAGCGTCCCATTTTCGGGACAGTTTAAAAAAAAACCAAGTAAGCGCATTTCACACCAGTAAACAGGAGTATAAATAAATACTTTCTTTTTCGAGACAAAGTCCTCGATAAATTAAGATAAAAGTTCTTCTTGCTTTAAAAGTGGTGGGAAAATGTAAAATTTAAATTTTAACGAAGAAAATAATTCAGGCACTAATGGGTTAAGTCGGAATCGCAAGATTCACAGTATTAGTCGTATTTAAAATGAGTATTTAAGTAAGATTTCTAAATAATTCGAAGTTTTCTCTAATTTATCGATTCCAGAAGATTTCTTTTTAACAATACTTCGAAGAAAATGTTTAATAATGTCATTTATCATCTAAGACTTACAAAGGCGTAGGCATGGAAGGGATCAAGATACACTGGACACAGCTTAATTCGTAATGTAATTTTCGCTTTGGTTACAGAAAATACCCGGAATTAAAAAAGCATATTTCTGTAAATGTGCTATCTAGTGTCAACAAAGAACAATCGCAGCTGTATCATTGGAGATAGGATGAATGACATAAGAAATAAATGTGTTAAACATAAAAAGTGCAAAATCTTTTTGGATGAAGTTGGTATTTAAAGGAATGAATTCTGCATCTATGTTTAGAGAATCTACAAATAAAATCAAAATTTAGAATTCATTTCGGCATCTTTATGTTACGATATTCAGAGCGAATATGGCCCGAACAAAGCCTAAATCTAATACTAGAGAATATATATAATGTCACGGAAAATTTTTGTGTCTCTGTAAAATAAATATAAATACCACCTAATCTATACACCATAAGAATGTACTTTTTAGTCCATCTAAATCAGGGATATGAATCTTATTAAGTCTAAAATATTTTGACAACAATAAAATGCATCGAGAACAATCTTTCACTACAGATTTTCATATAAAGGAAAAAGCGTTGTGCACTGTTTTGTGTGTCCTGGGTAAAAAACAATTAAAACAACAAATGCGATTCTTTCAATACATAATTTTCTGTAATAATCATCAGTAACATATATTTTTATCCAAATATGAATATTTTTACGATTTTCGAAGAAAGCCAGACATATAGACAAAGAAAGAAACTCATAAACATTTTCAACTATGTTGAAATTTGTTGAAAACGTGCAACGGGAAACATTGTTCGTACTCCTATCTCGCGATCAGCGTTTGCTTAGGAGCATTACCGATTCTTAAGTACTCAATATTTCGTTAATAAAACACCGAATGACAACAACATGTCAAACGGTTATCACGATCCATCCCACAAGCGATAAGTGCATCTGTATCAAGATGGTTATTTCCAAGTATAGGTTATATTAAATATGTGTAAAAAGTGGTGTAAATATAAAATTAACTGATTGTTGTTTTTGATTATGTACATTTTTTTATTATTGTTACATTTTCTCAAGTATATCTGGTAAAGTTAACAAAATTGCCAAAAGAACTGCATGAAAAAATGAATAGAAAATTCGTCAATGCAACATCTTAAGATTTATATAAATACAATTATAGTTTTCGGAAATACAGCATTAAAATAGAGCTATATAAAATTCTTTTTTAGCGGCCTTGAAAATAAAAGAGTTTTAAAACGATGAGAAAAACGATTGTGATCCTAAATATTAAGACAATGTATAGAAAAATCTTTTTTTCCTTTCTAAATTCATGAAAATTTTTAAAATTTATGAATCAGGAAAAATTCTACAAATTACTTCTTCAACTACAGAACCTCTAAAATCAGTAAATTTAAATATTACCAAACACGCATACTTCAGTTTGAATCAGAAATTTCCCTATAAAAGAGATAAATAGATTTATCAAACAGAAATAAGTTAAAAAGCTTTAAATGAAAATTTTCAAACGATAAGAATGTGTATGTGTTTTTACTACTATAAAAAGAATAAATTTGACTTATTTAAATGTGCATTTCAGCTGACAAATAAGGGAGAACTTTCTATTAAATTTCAGTGGTAAGAGTAAAGCATAAAAGTTTGAAGCTATGCTAAAAGGTTATTGCAAGAGAAATTCTATTGAAGTCAGATAATGTATGAGGACCCCAGAAGCAGTGTTGCCAGATGGGCTACTTTATTTAAATTTAGATTCTTGATTGGCACCACTTTTTACAAATGATAAAATATGCCTTATTCAATGTAATGATAATTAAGGCAAAAATAAAAGGTAATTTACTGTTTCAAAAAAGTGGTGCCAATCGAGAAATCTGAATTTTTAAAAAGTAGCCCACTGGCAACACGGCCCAGAAGCCAAGGTGTAGAAGTTACAAAATTTCGATTTGGAGTAAATTGAGTTTAAAGATAATTGATGTTAAATTGGAACATCAATAACAATTGAGTGAATTGAAATAGGAAATTTCTGCTTGTTGCATTCTGGTCTTTGAACTCTTATTTCAATAACTGCTAAAAAATAAAGTACAATTTTCTTTAAATATATAATTAATCAATATTGTTTGTTTTTCAAAAAAAGTGCTTTGTCTCTATAACTCAACAAATAATAAGAAAATCACTTATATTTCTTTACCTGAAATGAAAAATGTATATTTTTAGGTCGTCTGTGTATTTCGTTTATTTTTTTCAATTTTGTCACTTATACCCCTTGGCTTCTGGGGTCCTCATATACAATCAGGATGTTTCAAACTTTTTTAATTTAACTAATATTTAAGATCTTCATGAACTTATAAAACCATTGAAAAAGATCGAGTGAAAAAACATTCTTAACCTTTTTTAATAGCAGAATTTTTTGAGAACATAGCGAAAGTAACATGACGGAATTAATGGTATCCTAATCTTCTACATGTCCTTCATGTCCAAGCCACTCATAAATAAAACTTTTTAGAATTTTCTTCGAATCACCTGCAAGAAAGCTACAGAAATTGATAAAATTTTAGAAATTGCTTAATTACTTTGACATCCCGCCACCTAGTATGTATAATAAAAATTTTTATGTAAATTTTAACCCATTAGTGCCTAGCGTCCCTTTTTAGGGACGCTTCAAAAGGTGCATTCAGCACTGTTTTTGACACCGGTAAAAAAGAAAAGCAATAATTATTTTATTTAAATGATGCATTTTCGTGATTAATGAACTAAACTTAAATCTTCTAAAAATACTGGTGCCAACCAAATAAAATTTACGCAAAAGATGCTGGGCACGATTGGGTTAACTTACTACTTTTCAAATACTACTAATATTTACTTTAAATAAAATTATTATTAAGGGCATGTAGTCCTAAAATGCTAGCATCGCTAAAAATCATTGCTCACTTGTTAAAATTTTAAACACATTGTTAAGTAATTATAATATTTATATAGAGGAATTAAATTAGAGGAAAACTGAAAATACAGCCCTAGAGCACACCTTGCTATCAGCTTTTATCTCGTGCAGAATCTAATGAGATATTCACCAAACTAAACCGTAAAAAACTTCAAAACATGCTTCATGCATTGTTTATTGTAAACCTTAAAACATTGTATACATGATGGTTCATAAGGGTTTCATTATTTTCCAAGAAAAATACCAGTATTTTTTACAGACAGAAAATTTTTGGTTAAACTAGTGAAATGTCGTTTTATCTAAGAAGAGTTTTCCTACAAGAAAATACTGGTTCCGAAGGATTTACTGTTCTGGAAATTCCGCGAGAATTATTTTTTCAATTCTGATTTCAGATTTTTTTTTAAAATTAGGGATAAGAATTTTCTGCGTTTTTTCCCACCAGTGTAATCTTCGAGAAAATGTTATTTTAGTCAATCGAAAAATGCTGCGATTTAACAGAAGAATATTTTCTCTAATATAATACTGGTATGTAAAAACGCGGAAAAATCTCATCCCTAATTAAATACTTCATCTTTCGAAACCGTTTAGAACCGGTTCAGAAATTGAAATTTTCATAATATAAAAAAAATGTAAAGAAAAACGAAAAGGAAAAAAATAGCCCGGTTGTAGATCGTCCTCAGCTAACCGAAGCAAAAGAAATCGAGTAAAAATATTAAAATTTGAGTGAAATATTTGAATAGATTGCCCCCATATACCTAACGTTATCATCCGGGTGTAATACTATCATTGCATTTATATAAACTAGTACACCAAACCCAGGGTTCCCGGGTCACAAAGTAAAGGAGAAAACTTTTTTTTAATTTAAAATTGGAAAGCCTAATAAATTTTTTCTGCGTAATAGGCCTTTTTAAACTGCCAACTAATTCCAAATAGCAATTTTATATGAAACATTATTTATGTAATCATATACAGCTTTAAAAATTATCGGTACTTCCGTATTAGCGGGGCCGTAGCTAAGGGGGCGCTATGGGCGGCTCAGCTCCCTCCCCTAAAATATTTTGAGCTCCCCCCTGGAAAAGATTCCAAGGTCACTCAATGAATTTCTGTTACGAAAATTCAAATGAAATATTGTTTAAAAATCTAATTTAGTTTTGAAACCGTTTCACAGTTTTGCAGAGTTACTAAATTGTATCTAAAATAAATGTTTCAACACTCCCTCATCCTATTTGTACATATGAAGCTAACATGATGGGCTATTTTGCACCAGTTATACACTCAAAACTTCATCATCATATACTTTTCTAAGCATAAAATGATGTTATTTTAACAGTTTAATAAGAAACAGAGTACTTACAATATGAATATGCACTAATTTATCTTTCTGCGTCAGAGAGAGGGAGAAAAAAAAACTATGAGCCCCCCTACATTCTCTTGAGCCCTCCCTATTGTTCACTATGGCCCTGCGTATTAGACGCAAGATAGCAGTTATTAGCCAAAGATTTCGCCAATGAATAAAATTGCATTCTCAGTTTTTAAAAACAACTAAGAAAATATGACACCCAGATATTCTTTAAAATACATTTTTGTAAAGGTTAATTGATGTATCTTTTGTAAAATTTACAACGAACTAAAAGTCACTAAATTCATAGATAAAAACGAAATAAAACCAACAACATTCACCGGGTTTTATAGCCTTAATATATTGACATAACAGGTTTTTAATTGCTATTTTTTTCAGTTGCTATTTAAAAATGACAACTAAAATATACAGTGATCTGTTATTTTCTATGGAGAAAAGAGATAAATGGAGGTGCAGTATGCGATAAAACGATTTGATGGGCGTTATTCTTCCAATATAAGTCTCTCATTCGACCCAAACAAAACAATCACATGGAACAGAGACCGAATTTTTTAACATCATTTTTTCTCTAAATGATAAAGATCTGAATATATTTTAGCATTATAAAATAACATTTCATTGTATTATGAATTAAAATTGCATCGCTAAAAGTTTTTCTTTTTTGTGAAAGCACGTCGTTGTGTTTGATGCAATGCAGCGAATTTTAGAGTTACATTTTTGGCGTCACCTCCAGCCACTAAACTGCATCTCTATTTTTTTTTCTTTTTTACTCTATGGCTATTTTTTCTCTTTTTCTCACATAAATGCGATACTCAAGTTGCCACCTTTAGAGAAATTGAACCAAAAACTACAAAAAATTAATATCTCAAAAACAAATTGAGATACAGTTTTCTAACAAACGGCATTTAAAAGTGCATTTTTTCCTCTAAACGATGGTATAAAGATTGAAAACGTGCAATGTCTAGAAGTTTAAAAATTTACAATAGCGAAAATTGCAAAACCGAAATTTCATCGGAAAGTGTTGCCATTCAAAACATGACGTATGCGTTACGCACAGATACGTTTGGCCTTTATTATATAGATATTAAGATCACTGACAAATTTTCCTATTTATTTTTTCATCTAGTTCTTTTGAACATTTTGTTGACTTTTCAACATATACTTGAGAAAATGTAACAATGACAAAAAAATGTACACAATCAAAAATAACAACCAGTTAATTTTTAAATTTACACCACTTTTTACGCATATTTAATATAAACTATACTTGGAAATAAACCTCTGGATGCGGATTGAGCTGTGTCAGAAGAGTTCATGATAACCGTTTGATATGCTGTAGTCATACGGCGTATTTATAGGGAAATGTGGAGTTCTTATGAATAGGTAACGCTACTGAAAAAACGTTAATCGCGAGATAGGAGTGCGACCAATGTTTTCCGTTGCACGTTTTCAAAAAATTTAACATAGTTGAAAATGTTTATGAGTTCGATTTCTTTGTCTGTATGTCTGGCCTTCTTCGAACATCGTAAGTATATTCGTATTTGAATGAAAATATCATGTGTTGATGATTATTACAGAATGTTATGTATTGAAAGTGTAGCATTTATTGTTTTTATTGCTTTTTCCTAGGACACACAAAACAATACACAATGCTCTGTCCTTTATATTAAGGTGTGTAGTGAAAGATTGTTTCCGATGGTTGGATTTTATCATAATATTTCAGACTTAATAAGATTCATATCCCTGATTTAGATGGACTAAAAAGTACCTACTTATGGAGTTTAGATTTGGTAGTATTTATATTTGTTTTACAGGAACTCAAAAAATTTCCGTGACATTATATATATTCTCTAGTATTAGTTAGTTATTTCGCTATCGAACGGAAATTTTTCCGACTGATCTTTTCATTTTTCCAATTTTTAAGTCATTTCCAAGTCTTTATAGCATATAACATTTTTTCGACTAAGCGGACGTTTTCCCGACTGATTTTTTTCGTTTTTCCAATTTATAAGTTTTTATAGATAAATATCTTTTTTTCCAACTAATTGTATTGTTTTACCGATAAACACTAAAATTTTCCAACTGATTTTCTCGAGGGGGGGGGGGGGGTGCCGCACGGCTGTGTTCGGGCCATATGCGTTCTAAATATCATAACATAATGATACCAAAATGAATACTAAATTTTGATTTTATTTGTAGATTCTCTAAACATAGCTGTAAAATTCATCCCTTGAACACCACCTTGAACCAAAAAGATTTTACACCTTTTATGTTTAACACATGTATTTCTTTTGTCATTTATTCTGTCTCCAATGATACAGTTGCGACTATGCTTCATTGACACTATATAGCAGATTTACAGAAATATGCTTTTTTTAAGTTCCGAAATTTACTATAACCAAAGTGTAAATTACATTACGAATTTAGCTGTGTCAAGTGTATTTGGATCCCTTCCATCTTAGATGATAAATGACGATATTAAAAATTTTCTTCAAATAATTGTTAAAAGAAATCTTCTGGAATTGATAAATTATAGAAATGACCGATTTATTTAGAAATCTCACGTATGTACTCACTTTAAATACGACTAATACCGTGAATCTTTCGATTCCGACTGAAATTCGAGAGAAAAAACACACTGTATACAAGTACAAAGAACTATACAGCTACCATCTATGTGACTTACCTGACAAAAACCATAAAACTAACCTGACATGCAGTTAAATTATATCGAGTTCATCCTTGCGTTGGAGTTTGTTTGTATCGGAAAATTTTACGCATAAATTTGTCTTTTACTTAAAAGGTATACAGCCTAAGGGTCATTCCACGATGTTTTGTAACGTCAGGCACGAAGTTTTCATTGGGGATACCTCACTAATTGAATAAAGCCAAGAAAACTTTTTGAAAATAATAATTGAATAATAATTTATTTAAACTGGTTTAAATTGATTCAGAATTTACGAAAGTCATGCCCAAATCAGGATATAGCCTAAACGTTTAGCCCCTTCAAGGGTGTTGGATCATTTTAGGATTATTTAAATAAAAGCCTTAAATGCAACTTTGCACCAGAAATTTGGAATAAAAGTTTTCCTTTGATTAAATACGTGAAGAAAACTTTTACTAGCTTTCAAATAAATTTATTGGTAAATTCTGACATCATTTCAGCATTTTATGAAAAGGTTAAAACTTGACGGACAAAGATGGGTGGTTTTAACTCTGCCAAATGAATATAGTTACGTTCGAATCAGAATTTTCTTTGAATAAAAAATTTAAATGACACAGCAGTGTTGCCAGTGGGCTACTTTTTTACTTTCTTCTATCTTTACAAGAAGAAATTATTGGATTCATGAAAATTTTCGACTTCCGGTTTTCGACGGATTTATACGTTTTAGAAGGTCCTGAACACGTTTTGACTATTTTTAGAAAATGTCTGTCTGTGAGTCTGTCCGTGAGTCTGTCCGTCTGTCTGTCTGTATGTCACAAAAAATTTGTGGGCGCTCTATCTAAAGAACTGATGCTCGAAATTTAATAAAATTTTATATTCAGTTAGACCTTTATATGAATTAGTGCCTATTGGTTTTTGGTGCAAATTGGCCTGCAGGTGGCGCTGCTATACTACGTTTTTCATGATTTTCAAGATTGCTATATCTCAAGAACTAATGCACAGAATTTCACCAAACTTCAGATTCTGTGACCCCTTGATATACATAGCCGCTGATAAGGTTTTGGTGTGAACTGCCCTATAGGTGGCGCTGCTAAGCTACATTTTGTACGATTTTTGCGATAGCTATATCTCAAGAACTAATGCAGAGAACTTCATCAAATTTTAGATTCTGTTACACTAGAATATATAACATAATTAGACGCTGATTACATTTTGGTATTAACCTTGCAACAGGTGGTGCAGCTATACTGCATTTTGCACGATTTTTCCGATAGCTATATCTCAACAACCAACGCACAGAATTTCATCAAACTTCAGATTTTGTTACAAAATGAAATATAACATAATTACACGATGATTACGTTTTGTTATAAATCCTTCAACTGATGTTGCTGCTGTGCTATATTTTACACTTTTTTTTTTAAACTAGCTATATCTCAAGAACTAATGCACAGAATTTCATCAAACTTCAGATTCTTTTACACCATAACATAATTAGACACTTTTTTACGTTTTGACATAAATTGTCCAAGATATGGTGTTACTGTGCTACGTTTTGCAAATTTTTTATTATAACTATATCTCAAGAACTAATGGACGAAATTCCATCAAATTTCAGATTCTGTTAGGTCTTGACTTAAATAGATGATTATTAGGTTTTAGTATAAATTACCCAACATGAGGCTCTATTAGATGGGTAACTTTGGGGTCACCACGTTTTATTTTAAATAGTAAAATATACTTATGAGATAGAAGAAAGCTTTGGGATTGACACATCCAACTAGTTTAATTAAGATTTCTTGATTGGCACCACTTTTTTGAAACGGTGAAATTCCCTTTATTTTCGCCTTTATTAATCCGTCATTAAATAAGAAGCATTATACTATTAGAAAAAAGTGGTGCCAATCAAGAATCTGATTTTTTTTAAAGTAGCCCATCTGGCAACACTGTGACACAGAAGTGTAGAAGAAAAGTTAATTAAATAAGTTAAACAGTTTTACATAATATTACAGCATAAAATATTTTATAAATTCTCAGTAAAACTACCGACCTTCCTAGTCGTGTTAAATATTTATATATTTACCTAAAATTTATCTGTACCGTAAAATAGCCACATCTATTTTCTAAATTCTCATTTACACACTTTAAAAAATCGGGGTTTTTTTTTCATTTTTGGCGCATGAAAATTCTCATCATGAAAAATGTGACTCACTTGTTTCTGAAAATAAATTCTGCATTTTTACAACATATAAATACTGTGCAAAAAGAAAATTACTTAACGTTTAGTTGTGTGTGCATAAATTTGATACAACCAATGTCTATGTCCGCAAAATATTTTTTTCTAGATGAAAAATGTAAATTGAGCAATGAAATATTTTTAATAAAAAGATTCTATGTTAATAGTTAAAAATTCATTTTGTTAAATAAAATTTCTAGATTAATTTTATTGAAAAAAGAAATGGAAATTTGGCAGATATGACCAAGCTATTCTCATTTCTTTCGATCGCAACCATTGCTGAAATCCTTCATTGAGAAAACATATAAGTTAAAATCACAATCTCAGATGCATGTGTTAAACCAGTAATTACTAACCGGTCACATTATATTCTTACTCATTAAATAGTTACTAAACGAACCATATGGATGCCTCGATTTCATTTCATGTTTGTCCCCAAATGACTTACAAATATTTTGACTATATTTAGATATTTTTAGTAAATTGCTGTAGAATATAGCATCTTGCGCGAAAAAGATTTTCATCCTCTTGAATTTAAAATTAAGGCACATCCTCATTTTTGTGACCGTTTAAGAGCTCATTCTTTTGAAAGCCTCTAAATTAGATCATACAAAGCGATAGTTAATGTATTTCTTTGAAACTGTACATACCGTAATTTCGGGTGTATAAGCCGCGGATCAAACAATTCTTTTTGGACACAGAAATCTTATTTAGTGATTGAAGACAAATATTTACGGCGATCTAACTAGTTATATTCGTTTCTTAAAAAATTCTGGGTCGAAAAAGAATTGTTTGATCTGCGGCTTATACACCCGAAATTACGGTATATTACTTACCCATCACGCCTAGTGTAGGGTAAGTCTTTAAATCGTTTTGAAAATCGAAAAGAATTTTACTGATTTACAAGTTTTAAAAACTGGATAATTCGAAAAACATATTTTTAGAAAAAAAGAAAAATTTGCCTTCCTCTGTCTGTGCGCTGGTTTGTAAACTCACTATATCCCGAACAAACTGAGACAGCGACTTGAAATTTCTTGCGTACTCAGAATGTAATAATGGGAAGTATTCTGTTGAATATCAGTAACCTCGATTATCCGGATCTATTTTTTAGGACTCTCAAAATAATCATTCTGATGAAAGATGTATAAAATTTTTGGAATTTTTTCTTTTAAGGTGTGGCTGTAAAAAACAACAAAAAGCATAAATTTTGCCTAAAGAATGAAGTCAATCGCATTATGAATTGTCCATATATTTGTAATTCCATTTCCAACACCCTTCGATTTTTCATGACCTTGTATTTAATACAAACTTCAATACAAATGTATACTTCATTGGGCAAAGAGACATTTCATCCACGCAGTGAACTGTTAATTAATAATTTTATCATTTTTAGAGTTTTAAGGATGCTTATTTTACTATTTGATTAACCCGTCGACCAAAAAAATTTCGCCAAACTACAAGATTAAAGGCTTACAATGTCTTATTGTAAATGTTACTTTCACATGACATTAAACACATTACATGTTTTCGTATGTTATCAAGCGATTTTTAATTTGACGTTTCATTTGTATTTTTATTAATATTTTACTAATTTATTCATTCTTTCATTGTTTGAAATAAAAATTATGCCAATTCGTATAATTTACGAGCAGTTTGGCGATTTATATAATGTGTTGAATTGGGTCGACGAGATAATCAAGTAGTACCCAGAATTCAATAATAGAGAATTACTATACAATAAAAATATTTATACGTTTAAATTTTATTTTGGAATTACAATGCATTTATAAATAATTTACACTTTTTATTTTCATATTTTATACTAAGCATATCCCTGCTGGCAAAGTATTACGGTGGCCCCCGACAATTGGTTAACTTATGTATGAAGATATTGGACATACAAATTTTCTTATTTAATTTCCTGTAACTTTTTGGGGACGGTAAACCGGTGTACGTGCCGCAAAAGGTGTTCCGAGTCCTCGATTATTCTCACTGGTAAAATGTTACTGTAAACTTTGCCTTATTTAATTCGATATTTTTTTCGATTCATTTAAGAAAATTGTTGTGCTTTAAACAATTGATGATAAAAGATTAAAAGATATGTAGAAGAAAAAATGTATGTGGTAATGTTGTATTTCTCCAAAACTATCAACATCTTTACATATGTATGATAGACGAATTTTCCTATTTTTTTTTTTTAATTCGTTTTGTAATTTTTTTTACTACTACTATTGAAAGCTTTGTTCTTTAACACTTTTCGTTGCAGAATATATTCATTACTTAAATATTGAAATTAGTGTCTGACTCTGGAATTTGAAAACAACTTTGTTTGTAAATAACACAAAACTATATTTCATATTCAAACCGATTTTTTTTCACTGAAGTTGCGGCGCCAATGTGGCATTTGGGAATTAAATTTAAGTGGTTTCGTAGATATACCACCGCCCCTCAAAGTGTTAACCAGGGGTCGCAGCGTCTCTAAAATTTTCGCACTTTTCTACCAGTATTTTAAATAAAAAATATTCGTGTCATATTCCTTTTAGTTCTACAATGAAATTATAAAATAAATATTATTGTTTTAAAAATATGGTAGCAGAGTGAGAAAATTTTAGGGACGCTGCAACCCCAAGGTTAACACTGACTTGCGAAATTGTAATTATTGGAAACTAGTTGGATGTGCCAATCTCATACGTACATTTTAATATTTAAAAAAATAGTTACACAAGTTAATACTTTAATAATTTTAATTCAATACCATAGCAAATTTGATTATCATCATAAATTTCTGCATCAGTCAATTACTCGGAATGAAAACGAGTTTCTGTCACTGTACGAACTGATGGACAATACAATGATACACAGATTTGTTTTTCAAATTCAGGGAGGACCTACTTGCCATACGCAAAAATAATCATACACAAAAATTTTAGTTAGTTCTATGTATAACTTCATACACTTTTTGGTGGTAAAATAATGAAAATGGCACAGACATCGTGATTATAATGCACCTTCCACTGGAATTTTTTCAAATTCAGGGCGGACCTACTAGCCATAACCAAACAGTTACACAAAAAAATTCGTTCAGTTCTATGCATAATTTCATACACTTTTAGGTTGTGCAATATTGAAAATGGCACAAAAACCGCTATTGCAGCTTTCCCTTCTGGCGGATGTTTTCATATTCAGGGAGGACCAACTAGCCATGGGCAATCATTTACACAAAAAATTTGGTTCAAATCTATGTATAACTTCATACACTTTTAGGTGGTACGATATTGAAATTGGCGCAAAAATTGCTATTGCAGAGCCCCCTTCCGGCGGATTTATTTCAAAGTCAGGGAGGACCAACTAGCCATAGCCACACACTTACACAAAAAATTTGGTTGAATTCCATGCATAATTCCATGCACTTTTAGTCGGTAAAATATTGAAAATGACAGTTGAAAATATTGAAAAGTCGCGATTGCAGCGCCCCCTTCCGGCGGAATATTTCAAAATTGAAGGAGGACCTGCTTGCCACAGCCAAAAACATTCACAAAAATTTTGGTTCAATTCTGTGCTTATCTTCATACACTTTTTGATGATAGAATGGCGAAATACGGACACATACACAGGCATACACATACACAGACATACACACACATACAGGCATTTTGTAAAAACATGTCTTGGAATATCTGACCCCCTAAAACGTGTAAATCCGTCGAAAACCGGAAGTAAAAAAAAAATTCGATTACAATACTTTCTTCTATTGAAGATAGAAATAAGTAAAAAGAAAAAGAACAATTATTTAATCTTTAAACTCACACCACTTTTTATCAATATTTAACAGAATACAGATTGTGAATAGCCGAACCAGGTTGCATACTTTTTCTGTTTTTCAAATTGGTTCAAGATTACCATTTGATCTGCGGTATGTGGGTCAGATGGGGTTAATTTAAAAAAAATGCGGCGTTCTTGTGATTTGACTGCATTGGCGTGCATGCACTGTTCACGCATTCACTGTTGGAAGTATTTAACACTTTTTAAATTTGAAAAGATTTTATGATTTTGGCTTGTCTTTCGGCTTATCTGCCATATGCCTTGTTCTTATTCTCGTAAATATATTAGGATTCAGGGGAAAAGTTTATGATTTGAGGTATGCTGTAGAAAAATGTTTTGAAAATGAAGGGTATAGCATTTATTTATTATTTATTTTTACCAGGACAAAAAACTGTACACAACTCTTTCCATTAAAGTACGTACTGTTGCTTTTATGAATTCGGTTTGCTTTTTGGTTTATCTGTCGTATGCTTGCCCTTGTTCCAACCCTCATAAATATATTCGGATCACGAAAGTCGTATGCTTTTGAGGTTAACTATAGAATTTTGTTAATGAAAGTGAAGAATGTAGCATTTATTGTTTATTTACCAGGACACACCATGAAGTACACAATACTTATTCTGTTAAATTTCGTCTCATGTTGAAGCCTGAATTAATTGTTTTTAAACGAACTCAATGAGAATTTAGGTGCAATTTTGAAACTGAAATACTTCGTCGAACAAAGCAATAAAAACAAAAGCGTAATGTACAACAGAGTAAGGGGGATACATTTTATTAAAAACTATTTCTGGCCTAAATTATGTTTTTTTTAAATTTTTATTTTTTTTAATTTTTTTAATTTTTTATTTTTTGACCAGAATTTCTTTTTTTCCCAAAGCAATTTAAATCAAGATGAGTAAAACGCTTTAAAAACAACATTTTCACAATGCAATAAATTACAACTCTTTCCTGAAAAGCTAAAACCACGCTGTTGTTTTTAGAGTGAAAAAATTTATCGTTTTTTAAAAATTTCAACAATTTAGCAACAGGATTACTCTGCGCTACAAGGTTCATTAAAGAAAGCAAAAAGCGACGCTTACTTTTTATAAATGCAGGCCATTGCTCAAATTTTTTTTGACGAAATTTTCCTTAAAATTCGCGGCATCATGTGAAAGTATTAAACCAAAGTTAGCTAGTATTTTGGTCACATGCAACCATCCATTTCATTTCATGTGGATCGGCAAATTAAAAGAAATTATTTAGAGATTTTTGGAACAATTGTAAGAACATGTTCCAAATATAGATTCTTGTTCTAAAAAAAGTTTGGGACCAGTTAAGTTTAAAATACTTGCTTGCCATTTCGTTTAATTAATGATAAATAAATAAATAAATGCCTATCTCCTGTGGTGTAGACGAATTCTAGATAGAGTACCCGATAAGTGCCTTAATATGGTATAGTCCCCTAATATGACACTATCTGATATCTATTAAAAGAGAAGTTGCACTCTAATGAAAAAAATCCCAAACAATGGCTTTTCAAGTTCACACAACAGGTTGCAGTACGTTCGCAATTATTCTATCATTTTAGTATTGATACTCCACCTGGTGTTTCCAACTGTCGAATATTTTTAAAGTTACATATTCAAGAGTAACTTTTTCAAAGAAGATTAGTGATTTTAAAATGTTTCGATATACATATCATTTCAATTTATTTATATTAATGTTTACTTATTATTGTTTTGGGTTGAAGTTCATTTCCTTTTTGTCAGTAACTAGTATTAGTAATCTATGTGGCGCTCCCATTCCCAATCTGGCACTACCAATTATTCCAAAAAATGGGTATGGTGCCATATTTGGACTTCCTTTTGTCCATGTACTACCTATTTAACTTATCTTTATATACTATTACGATTTTTGTAAATAGTTCGTATTTGTGGTCAAAAATAATATAAATAGTTCAATTAAGTTCTCTTCATCAGCTAACATCAGTTTTCGTTGATTAAAATATCTTATTTTAATGATTTTTTGCAAGCAAATAAACCATACTCTATAACAGTGGAAGTAAATTATTACAATACAATGTTAAAATATTAAATATATGGCTATGCTGGCGTAACTTTTTGCAAATTTGGCTGCAAAATTTGGCGATATATCATTAAGTTGGTGACAACATTGGCAACAGAACGTCTCCATGAACTCCCGTTATATTTGCGAAGATGCATTAAATGCTGTTCTATATTTTTCATCAGAATTCCAGAAAATTCAGAAAGATGCCAAGGAGCTATTCATGTTAAACCATATGATGATACTCTCGATTAGGGTTACCTTCTGCTGATTAACACAGTCACTCACATGGACTCGGAATCGTTCAATTAAACATAAGAAAAATTTTAGTGTTCCCTATGTGCGTCAAAATTCTCTAAAGATTGCATATGCGAGAAAAGTGGGCCAGAGCACTCAGTGTATTAGGCGGTTTTACGAACATTGCGGGGTGAAGAAAATTGACTTATGTCTACCCCACGTTTTAACCCATTCGTGCCCAGCTTCTTTTGCGTAAATTTTATTTGGTTGGCACCAGTATTTTTAGAAGATTTAAGTTTAGTTCAGTTTAGTTTCGCTAGGCACTAATGGGTTAAACTCCATCTTATCTTTTTTTTTTTTTACTTTTATGTGAATTGTTTGTTTTCCTCTGTTTACTTACTGATTTCATTTATAGAATTTCCGAACTTTGCTGTAGAATATAGAATCTTGCACTGAAAATATTTTGAGCCTCTTTAATATAAAACTCATTTATTTGCCATCTTATTTATATGGCAGGAAATGATAAATACTATAAATATCTTAAATGGTGTAGCCAGGAATAGGCTCTAGCGATATACGTACTATGATTTTAAAGAAATATTCATTGATTTGTTTAACTGCTAAATTTTCTGAGAAGAAATCGGAAATAACCATCAGAAATTAATATCCTGTGAATCTAAATGCCCATTGCATTCCATATAAATGATAAATGAAAACCTTAAATTTTTTGAAATCACTCATTCCAAGACATCTACAGAAATTGATAAAGTTTTAGAAATTCCTGATTTACTTTGACTTTCATCCACAAAAAATGTATATCTCGAAAATTTATGTAAGTGTTAACCGATTAATTTTGAAATAAATATAAATAATTTTAATCGTACTTAATCATAACATGAAAATATCGAAAAATTCCTCGAAAAATTTTTACATATTTGTAAATAATTACTATATTTAGGGATGAGATTTCCTCGTTTTCGACACCAGTATTTTGTTAGAAAAAATAATAGTTTCTCAATTCGGATCATTTTTGCGATTTGAGAGAACAAAATTTTCTCTAACAAAATACTGGTGTCCAGAAATTCGGAAATCTCATTCTTAAATATTTAAATATATGACGAGACAAATGTTAGTGGAACCTCTTAGAGCACACGTTGCTACCAGCTTTTGTTCTTTTAGAAATGAAAGTGAAAACAACCACACTGAATCATAGTATCTTGCATTCAGAAATTCGCAAAAAAAATTTAAAACATGCTTCATGCACTGCATAAAATATTACAGATGCTATTTCCATCAGTATTTTAATGTTTCGAGTTTGGCCATTGCATTTTATTCAGTTATTTCGAGTTCGTACAAAAACTAAAGACTAATATTTTACACTTTCCTTAACGAGGAATATTTAGCAATCACTTAAATAAAAAAAATCGAAATTTTCTGTGAAATTTTTAAATTTTGAATTAAAATTAGGCTCCCAATTAGACACCGAGAAGTACTAATAGTGCAAGCCACATTGGTAAAAATTGTTGCGGTTTAAGGCTACCCTTATTTTAAAAGGGAAAAATGTGATCTATCTTACGGAGATTTTTCTTTAACACTAGAACCGCCTAAAATTTTACTAAAAATTTAGACGGGTCAAAATGACCCGTCACAGCGGTTCTACTGTTAATTGAAAAATGCGAAGAAAACATTTCGAAAATAACATTCGGTAATAACTGACAAACAATTATACAGTTATCTATGTGACTTACACTACAAAACCCATGAAACTTACCAAATGTGTAGTTAAATTATGTGTATTTCATCCTGGAGTGGGCGTGTGCTCGTGTTTGAAAATTATATACATAAGTTTGCCTTCTACTTAAAGGGTAAACAGCCTAAAATTTTAATTAAACATTTGCATTTTTATTCAATATTTATATGTTGTCATGTAAGCATTTTTGCATTTAAAATATACTTCGTTTATGTTGCGGTATATGAAACTTCACTTTTTTTAGATATGAAGCTGTTGCTTCTTATTCAATTCCATGAATATATCTTTATATTAGATTTTAGATATTTCTTATTTAGATATCATAAAGAACGGGAAATTGTTAAAAAGCAACAATTTACCTAGTGTTCTAGAATACGGTGACATCCAGATGGTTAATTTATACCATCTTATTAATCCCTTTAGGTTTTTCACTTTTAGGTTATTTACACTACATGATTTTAATCAAATTTGTAAAAAAAAAAAATATATGGCGGATAAGTCGGTGTATTCCTTTGAAATTTTACGGTTATTTCTAATTGTAAAAAAATGGATTCGGGAAGTTCAAATAACTTTTCACCCCAATTAAAAAAGAATCAATTTTTTTAAAAAAATTCATCTTGCTTCTTCTGTCTCAACTTAATGTAGTATTTCTGTAAAACAATCATTCTACTTATATAAATAGTAAGATATTAGATTGACGAATTTTCCTATTTTTTTCAGTTCTTTTGGAAACTTTTGCTGAATTTTCAACACATTCTTGAGGATATGTCATACGTAAAAAAAGTAAGATGACACAGAACTATTTTTTTTAATTTCTACCACTTTTTCTAAACATATAATGCAATACATACTTCTAAATGATCGACCAACGTATTGTCTTCTTTGCAAGGTCGTTGCGTTCAAGAATTCCTTTTGACATCTGTTATGATGGTCATTTGGTGATTATTTTGAAGAGAATTTGCGCCTTTGGGAATTGGTAACGTTACCATGCATATTACTCAGATTTCGACACTGGAGCGCGAATAGTGTTGCCTGTTGACGGCTTTTTAAAATCTATGTTTCTAGTTTGGTACCAAACCTTTAAAAATGTAAATAATCGCCTTGTTTAATGACTTATTGATTAAGGCGAAAACATTTGCAATTTTATCATTTCCAAAGAGTTTTGCCAACCTAGAAATCAAAATTAAAAAAGGAGCTTGCTGGAAGCAATAGTTGTGCGTTATTAATGGTTGTGCGTTACTTTTAAATATAGTTACAAATGTTATGAATTCCTTTAGTCTGTCGGTCTATCCATCGTATTTCCCCCCTTCTTCTAGTCATCGTAAATATCAGTAGCGACTCGTCCGGAATGCTGCATCCGATTTTTCACACCACAAAATTTTAGCAGAATATTTCATATTATTTATTCGACAAATTTTGTTGATTAAATAAAACTTGAATAACTATACAATTTTAGTGGTGTGAATAATCTGATGCAGCACCCCCTGACCAGCCGCTACTGGTAAATATGTACGGAGTTTGATATGAATTAGCTTTGATATATAGGATTACCACAAACTTGCATGTATTGAAAACGTACAGTAGCATTTGTTGTTTGTTTACGGGCATTCCAAGTTTTTACAGAATACTCTTTCTTTAATATTCGGTTATCCGGAAAGTTCTACTGTATATTTCTTTTGATATAACGTTGAAATTATTATACATTACAGATTATATTATGATACTGTAAATTACGACCAGTCTTATTTATTAAATAAAAGCTTTTCTTTGCGTACATTTTAAAATAAAAATTTTTAGATTTTCGATGCTGTTGTAGCATAGATTAAAAACTTATAAAAGCAACCACTTAACTTTCCAGAGAATCCAATAATTAATATTTAGTGCGTAGCTTTGCAAATATTCAAACAATAGCAGTGTTTTGAATTAAATAGATTTTTTAATATACTCCAATTATGTAGCGGCATATGAAAATTCACTTTTTTAGATATGAAGCTGTTGCTTCTGATTCAATTCCATGAATATATCAACATATTAGATTTAATAACATAAAAAACTGGAAATTATTAAAAACCATCTATTAAGCTAGTGTTCTAGGATGCATTAACACCCAGATGGTTAATTTATAACATCTAATTATTCCATTTAGTTTTTTTTTTTTTTCAAATTTAGATAACCTAAATGGGAAACATGATTACACCGCATGATTTTAATCAAATTTTTAAACAAATATGTGGCGTATAAGTCGGTGACACACAGATACAGTGACACGCAGATGATTCAATTTGTATATTCCCAATTCACATCTAAAAATTAAAATAGAAATATTTGCTTTAATTAATAACAGATATTTCGTATTTAATTAATAAGAAAGTAGGTATTGAAACCTTTTAGTGTCAAGTGAGATTCTCTGAACTGTGTAATTTCTAGCATAATTAATTTTTATTCTACCATTGGAATTAACAGCCCTGATTCGCCCGTATTCTGATTTGCCCGTACGTCCTACGGGCAACGTGTTTTTGGCAATTGTCTTTTGTCCGTACCACGAAGGGGCATTCATATTCCAATTATGAATTATTATTATCACTAATAAATTTTTATTTTAAATTTTGCATTATTTAATCCGAGCATATTTCTGATTCAACTAGGCAAAATTTTTTTGTTTTGTAAAGCCATTGATAAAAGATTAAAAATTCTGAAAAAGACATGAAAAAAATAGGATTTATTTGAAAGTTTTTTAAAATTGTAGCTCAGTTCAGTGGTTAATACGTTAAACATTTCGTTTTATAAAATAAATATTTATATAAATAAGGTATTTAGATTCGTACGTATTTATATATTAACTAACTTGCATTATTTTAGTTTAAAATAAAAAGAATATTGCCCAGTTAAACTGATGGCATTGAGCTCACAGGCTCCGCATACTAATTGTACATTACAGCCTTATATTTTCAAGAGTTAATTCCGTTCGAAAAAAAATTAAGAAGGGGAAACAGCTCTCCCCTTTCCTCTTTTTTATACTTAATCATTGAAGCTCCTAAACTATCAAAGACATGCTTTATCATATAAAAAATCTATGTCCAAAATTCAGAGCAAATCAGATAATTCTTAATAAAAACCCGTTTAGCATTTATATAATTTAAGAGGAGTTATCCCCGTTTTTTATACTTTACCATTAAACTTCCAAAACTATTCAGAGATTTGAACGAAATCTGACAATTCTGCTTGAAAAAACCCATTTATATCAATTAAGGGGAGGGGCATTAGTACACCCGTTCCACCTGTTTATACTTATTCAATGAACACCTAATAACATTCACGGAATCGCCTCATCAGAATGATCCTATATCTAAATTTTGAACGAAAACTTAATTCTGCATGAAAAACCCATTTATATCAATTAAGGGGAGGGGCATGAGCCCCCCGTTCCCCCTCTTATACCTATCGAATGAACTCCAAAAACTAATCAGGGAAGCGCCTTGTCAGGATACACCTATATACAAAATTTCAAGTGTATCGGATATTTTTATCATGAATTATCGAGTTACGCACGTACGAACATACATACAGAACGGACGGGCACATAAGCTCTCAGGCTGTGATAGCCTGTAAGCTAAAAACCACAAGAGCAGTGTTTACTTGTATTGCAGATGTGCAACATAAGAAAGGATTGACGTATCATATTTAAAATACGCCTCTGATTTTTTTTCATTATTTTTCCTATGTAATAACCATTTTTGAGAATCATATATACATTTTTTGAAAACAATCCCACATTTAAGAGTTAAGGTCTATGTTGAAAAATCGTTTTCGGTCCATTTTATTCTTGTTACATTATTTCAAACATAAAGAAATTCATATATCTGATTGAGATGGGGTACAGTGTACTTTCTTTTGTAGTGTAGAAAAAAGCATTTATAGTTCTTTTACAGACTCACTATAATTTTCAGAGATATGAGTATTATCCAGCTTTAGATTTTAAGTTGTGTTCAAGTCGCATGCACTATTTACCCTCTGAATTCCAAACCGCCCGAGACCTCCAGTGATATTTTGAGATATTTTAATTCATATATCTTAATTCCCACCAGAAAATTAAAACAGCAATATTTGCTTTAATTAATGACAGAACATTCCGCATTTAAAAATGAAATTAGCCATTGAATTTTTCTGATTTACATAATTTCTAGAACGTGTTCTATCATTGGAATTAATGGGTTAAATATATTTTGATACCGATGCCGAATGAATACAAAGTTTCATATTTTATTTGGAAACTTTGGAAACCTAGCTGTAAAATACATTGCTCAAACAAATCTGACACTAAAAATATTTTAATCCGTTTATGCTTAAAGCTTTAATTTGTGAAAACATTTAATGCATAAAAAAATGAGAAAAAATAATACAATTTTCCATTTCTTCATCTGAGATTGGTCTTCATGGTCACTAGATACCAGTTGTTTCAAAACTAATAAAAGCATATTCGCTAAAGTTAAATTTTTAATTACAAAATTCTGGTGACAATATAACATTTCAAAATTAAAATTATTATATCTTATTATAGATATATCTTAGATATATAGATATATCTTATTATAGATATATCTTATTCCAATTCCCTTCAAGGGGTTAATATTCAGAATATTTTGAATTTATAGAAATATTAAACTATTTCTGACTTTGGGTTTTTTAATTGTAGAATTTTCTGTGAAAAGATCAAAAATTACATTGCGAGTTTACTGTTGGCCACAGCAGATATATTCCCTCCATGTATATGCATTTGCAAGTCTAAGCTAACCAATGGAAATTACAAAAGTTTTCTTTTAATACTTTATGGAGAATCAAACAATTCTGTTTAGGCCCAGAAATTTTATTTAGTTATTGAAGACAAAAATTTATCGAGATTTAAAAAGTTATATTGTACGTTGAAACATTTCTTGATCTAAAAATAATTGCTTGATCCACGGATTATAAGCCGGGAATTATGGTACCTTGAAACAGAAATTCGAGTCAATGCCAAACTCGAGAGGACTAGTACAATGAATACCAGTATTTAAAAAAGTTATCATGTTCGAGGATGAAAGTAGAATTTACTGATAACAAAGCAATAACAACAGGGTCCGCAGATGTCTACCACTAAATTTTAAATATATTTTCAAAGTATCTCACTGCAGAAAAATATTCGGAGATCTGAGAATGATACTGGGGATGGCGAATATTGTGGTCTAAAAATTAAATGTTAGCTTCTTGTTTTTAATAGTGGTGCTAGAGTCCCTAAAAAATATAAGGAGTGTGCGAACCTTGTAACGGCAGCGTGAAAGTATTGGTTTGCATCATATTTTAGGGGTTGGCTTATACTACAGCTTTCCTTGGTTAATTATTTAAAAAATATTTTTTAGAAAAAAAAATCGTAGTTTGCTTCTGCATTCAAGCAATTATGCAAAGTATGCAATTTCAAGAAAGACGCTCTTTCCAGTATATTTCAATGAATTTATAAAGAGAATTTTTCTTATAACCTTTGACTGATTTGCCGTACGATGTACCGGCAAGAAGAGCTTGCTTGATCCATCACTTAAAGCTTCTTGACACCATTAATGTTTTTAATAGCAATTTGATACTATTTAAGGGCAGAAATGCTTACTCTAGATATTATGATTATTTTAGCTTAAAAAAAATGGTGTATATCCCATATTTTCAAATTTTTGGATGTAAAAAAAGAATCTATTAAATTGTTAAATAAACGTGGTGTTTAAAAAAATTATACAAAACATACATTCAATAAAA
Organism: Maratus speculifer; assembly: GCA_964019185.1. NCBI lineage: Eukaryota > Metazoa > Arthropoda > Arachnida > Araneae > Salticidae > Maratus > Maratus speculifer. The sequence continues at coordinate 404,342,203 of OZ025293.1, forward strand.
TAGTTAATAATAATAATGTAACAATAAAATATAGCCGATTTTTGTAGTAACCAACCCATAAGTTTTTGTAAGCCAACCCAAAAATTAAAAATATATATATATGTTGCAAACCAATATGTTCACGTCACCGTTATTGCTTTGTTATCTGTAAATTCTTCATTCTTCTTCCAAAAAGATAACTTTTTTTAAACACTGGTATTGTTTCTGTTGTTAATTTAGAATTTGGCGTTGAATCGAATTTCTGTTTCAACCACTTAATGGTCGCATTAAATTACGGTTTAAAGATTTAAATTCATTATTCCCACCACTTTTTTTAAAAAGATATTTTTCATTTTAAGTGACAAGTAAAATGCTACCAGAAAAAAACCAATTACACTATTTTATAAAACTGCTAGAAATCAAATTAATCAAATTTTGAATAAAAGCCGTGAAACTTGCAGCCCGTGAATGTACAATATGGCGTTTTTAATCTCAGTAAATATTTGGCTTCAATAAGTAAATAAAATTTCTGGACCTAAACAGAATTGTTTCATTCGCGCATTATACGCCGGAAAATACGATACATAAGGTATTAAAATAAAATTTTAAAGATTTCCATTTGTTAGCTTAGACTTGCAAGTGTGCATACATGGAGGGAATACAGCTGCTTGCGGGCTCATTTTTTTTTAATTTAGATTTCTTGACTAGCAACACTTTTTTGGAGAAATGGTAAAATTCCAATTTCTTTCATCATAATCAATATGTCATTAAATAAGGCTATTACTAACATTTTAGAGGTTTGGTGCCAATCTAGAAACATCGATTTTATAAAGAAGTCAACTGGTCCTCTAGTCTTGGAATCAAAGTTTGCATGGTAGCTTTACCGCTCCCCAGTGGCGAATAAATCCTTTATAATAACAAACAAATGACCATCATGAATGAGGTGAAATGGAATTCTTAAACAAACAGAGATTACGCAACGTACGACAATACGTCAGTCGACTACTTAGAAGCATGTATTGCATTAAATGTATATAAAAAAGTGGTAGAAATAAACAAATTGCATTATTGTTATCTTACCTTATTTTATTTGTGACATATTCCGAAGAATGTGTTAAAAATTCAGCAAAACTTGCCAAAAGAACTGGAAGAAAAGAAATAGGAAAGTTCGTCCATCTAATATCTTAATATTAATATAAGTAGAATGACTGTTTTACAGAAATACTACATTAAATTGACACAGAAGAAGTAAGAAGAAATTTTAAAAAAATTGATTCTTTTTTAATAGGCGTAAGAAGTTTTTTGAACTTCCAGAATCTATTTTTTTTTTTAACCATTAGGAGTAACCATAAAATTTCAAAGGAGTACACCGACTTATACGCCAAATATTTTTTTTTTACAAATTTGATTAAAATCATGTTGTGTAAATAACCTAAAAGGGATAAAAAGGATTAATTAGATGGTATAAATTAACTATCTGGGTATCACTGTATCCTAGAATACTAGGTTAATAGTCGCTTTTTAATACTTTCCAGTTTCTTATGCTATAAAATCTAATGTGTTGTTATATTATGGAATTGAATCAGAAGCCATTAAGCTTCATATCTAAAAAAGTAAATTTTAATATACCGCACCATAAACGGAGAATATTTTAAATATAAAAATGCTTTCATGACAACATATAATTATTGAATTAAATATGCAAATGCTTAATTTAAAAGTTTGGGCTGCATATCCTTTAAGTAGAAGACAAATTTATGTGTACAATTTTCAGATACAAACACACTCACCGCGAGGATGAACTACATATATTTTAACTACATGTCAGGTTAGTTTCTTAGTTTTTGTAGTTTAAGTCACATAGATGGCAATTGTACAGTTTATTGTACTTGTATACAGTGTGTTATTCCTCTCGGATTTAACCCATTATGCCTAGTGTCCCATTTTCGGGACAGTTTAAAAAAAAATCAAGTAAGCGCATTTCACACCAGTAAAAAGGAGTATAAATAAATACTTTCTTTTTCGAGACAAAGTCATCTATAAATTAAGATAAAAGTTATTCTTGCTTTAAAAGTGGTGGGAAAATGCAAAATTTTAATTTTAACGAAGAAAATAATTCAGGCCACTAATGGGTTAAGTCGGAATCGCAAGATTCACGGTATTAGTCGTACTTAAAATGAGTATTTAAGAAAGATTTCTAAATAATTCGATATTTTCTCTAATTTATCAATTCCAGAAGATTTCTTTTTAACAATACTTCGAAGAAAATGTTTAATAATGTCATTTATCATCTAAGACTTGCAAAGGCGTAGGCATGGAAGGGATCAAGATACACTGGACACAGCTAAATTCGTAATGTAATTTTCGTTTTGGTTACAGAAAATACCCGGAATTTAAAAAGCATATTTCTGAAAATGTGCTATCTAGTGTCAACAAAGCACAATCGCAGCTGAATCATTGGAGATAGGATGCATGACATAAGAAATTAATGTGTTAAACATAAAAAGTGCAAAATCTTCTTGGATGAAGTTGGTATTTAAGGGATGAATTTTGTATCTATGTTTAGAGAATCTACAAATAAAATCAAAATTTAGAATTCATTTCGGCATCTTTATGTTATGATATTTAGAGCGCATGTGGTCCGAGCATCGCCTAAATCTAATACTAGAGAATATATATATAATGTCATGGAAAATTTTTGTGTCTCTGTGAAATAAACATAAATACCACCTAATCTATACACCAAAAGAATGTACTTTTTATTCCATCTAAATCAGGGATATGAATCTTTTTAAGTCTAAAATATTTTGACAACAATAAAATGCATCGAAAACAATCTTTCACTACAGATTTTCATATAAAGGAAAGAGCATTATGCATTGTTTTGTGTGTCTCGGGAAAAAAAAACAATTAAAACAACAAATGCGATTCTTTCAATACATAATTTTCTGTAATAATCATCAGTAACATATATTTTTATCCAAATATGAATATATTTACGATTTTCGAAGAAAGCCAGACATACAGACAAAGAAAGAAACTCATAAACATTTTCAACTATGTTGAGTTTTGTTGAAAACGTGCAACGGAAAACATTGTTCGTACTCCTATCTCGTGATCAGAGGTTGCTTAGTAGCGTTACCGATTGTCAAAAACTCAAAATTTCATTAATAAAACACCGAATGACAATACCATGCCAAACAGTTATCATGAGCCACTTTACAAGCAACACTTACATAAGTGTGACGGCAATTTCCATGTATAGGTTATATTAAATATTTGTAAAAAGTGGTGTAAATATAAAAATTAACTGATTGTTATTTTTGATTATGCACATTTTTTTATTATGGTTATATTTTCTCAAGTATATCTTGAAAAGTTAACAAAATTGCCAAAAGAACTACATGAAAGAATGAATAGGAAAATTCGTCAATGCAACATCTTAAGATTTATATAAATACAATTATAGTTTTACAGAAGTGCAGTATTAAAATAGAGCTATATAAAGTCCTTTTTAGCGGCCTTGAAAATAAATGAGTTTTAAAACGATGATAAAAACCATTGTGGTCCTAAATATTAAGACAGTGTATAGAAAAATCCTTTTTTCCTTTCTAAATTCATGAAAATTTTTCAAGTTCATCAATCAGCAAAAATTTTACAAATTAACTCTTCAGCTACAGAACCGCTAAAATCAGTCAATTTAAATATTGCCAAACACGCATATTTGAATTTGAATTAGAAATTTTCCTATAAAGGAGGAAAATACATTTATCAAACAAAAATACCGTAATTTCGGGTGTATAAGCCGCGGATCAAACAATTCATTTTGGACCCAGAAATCTTATTTAGTGATTGAAGACAAATATTTACGGCGATATAAGTAGTTGCACTTATTTCTTCAAAAATTCTGGGTCGAAAAAGAATTATTTGACCCGCGGCTTATACACCCGAAATTACGGTAAGTTAAAAAGCTTTAAATAAAAATTTTAAAACAATAAGAACTTGTGTGATTTTTTACGACTTAAAAAAGAATAAATTTTGGCATATTTAAATGTGCATTTCAGCTGTAAAATAACGGAGAACTTTCTATTAAATTTCAGTGGTAAGAGTAAAGCATAAAAGTTTGCAGCTATGCTAAAAGGTTATTTCAAGAGAAATTCAATATATATACCGTAATTTCGGGTGTATAAGCCGCGGATCAAACAATTCTTTTTCGACCCGGAATTTTTTAAGAAACAAATGTTAATACTTAGATCGACGTAAATATTTGTCTTCAATCACTAAATAAGATTTCTGGGTCCAAAAAGAATTGTTTGATCCGCGGCTTATACACCCTAAATTACGGTAATCAGGATGTTTCAGACTTTCTTAATTTAACTAAAATTTAAGATCTTCATGAACTTATAAAACCATTAAAAAAATCGAATGAAAAAAACAGCCTTAGCCTTGTTCAACAGCAGGATTTTTTGCGAACAAAACGAAAGTAACATGACAGAATTAATGTTATCTTTATCATCTACATGTTCTTCATGTCCAAGCCACTGATAAATAAAAATTTTCAAAATTTTCTTCGAATCACCTACAAGAAAGCTACAGAAATTGTTAAAATTTTAGAAATTGCTGAATTACTTTGCCGTCCCGCCAACTAGTATGTATAGTTAAAATTTTTATGTAAATTTTAACTTACTGCTTTTCAAATACTACTAATATTTACTTTAACCTGTTCCGGGACACTGTGCCCGGTCTGCGATACTTAATTTTAATTCCAAACTTGCAAACGGCACCAATAAAATTTTAGCAAAATTTTGCTGTTACAATAAAAGCTTAAATTAAGGACTTCAAAATATCTAAAAAATTCGTTTGTGAATTCCGGTGTCAGTCAATAATATCTCATTTTACTAACAGATTTTGCCCGTGCCGGAAAGGGTTAACCCATTCGTGCCCACCACCTTTTGCGCAAATTTTATTCGATTTGCACCACTATTTTTAAAATAATTAAGTTTAGTTCATTATTTACGAAAATGTTTCAATTAAATCAAATGAAGATTGCTGTTCTTTTTTACCGGTGTCAAAAATAGTGCTACATGCACCTTTTGAAGCGTCCTTAAAAAGGGTCGCTAGGCACTAATGGGTTAAATAAAATTATTATTAATGGCATTTAATCCTGAAATGCTAGTATCGCTCAAAATTAATACTCACTTATTAAAATTTATAACATATTATAAATTATAATATTTAAATAGAAGAATTAATATGACGAAAACTGCAATTTCAGCCCTAGAGCACACCTTCCTACCAGCTTTTGTTTCTTGCAGAATCTAATGTGATATTCGCCGAACTAAACCGTAAAAAACTTCATAACATACTTCATGCATTGCTTATTACAAACTTTTTAACATTATATACTACATGGTTCATATGAGTTCCATTATTTTCCAAGTAAAATACCAGTATTTTTTACAGACAGAAAATTCTAGGTTAAACTAGTGAAATTTCGTCTTATCTAAGGAGAAATTTACTACAAGAAAATACTGGTTCCGAAGATTTCCTGTTCTGGAAATTCCACGACAATTGCTTTTTCAATTTTGATTTCAGATTTTTTTAAAATTAGGGATGAGAATTTTCCGCGTTTTTTGCCACCAGTGTAATCTTAGAGAAAATGTTATTTTACTCAATAAAAAAAATGTTGCGATTTAAGAGAACAATATTTTCTCTAATACTGGTATGTAAAAACGCGGAAAAATGTCATCCCTATTAACCACTTAATTGTTGCATTAAATTACGGTTTAAAAATTCAAATTCATCATTCCCACCACTTGTATGAAAAAAAAAAATATTCATCTAATTTAATGACATGCAAAATTATACCAGAATAAAACCAATTACACTATTTTATAAAATTGGTGGCAATCAAAGATTCTGAATAAAAGCCGTGAAGCTTGCAGTCCGTGAATGTTTCGGGCGCGACGATTAAGTGGTTAAATACTTTATCTTTTGAAACCGTTTAGAACCGGTTCTGAAATCGAAACTTTCATAATATAAAAAAATATGTAACCAAAAGGAAAAAAGAAAAACTAGCCCGTTTGTATATCGTTTTCATCTATCCTATGCAAAAAAATCATGTAAAAGTATTAAAATTTGAGCGAAATATTGAAAAGAACGCCCCCATAGACTTAAAATTATCATCCGGGTTTTTTCAGTGGCTATTGTGGGCTCTTAAGATGCATTTAAATCATTTCGATCTTTTTTTCTTGTAAGATAATTTACAGTAACACTAGGAATATCTGTATTTTCTATGAAGTTTTATAAAAAATTTACAACAAAATTTTTATTTAAGTTTTTAAACTTATCTTCTTAAATTATTTCTGTTTGATAAATGTATTTACCTCTTTTATAGAATAATTTCTGATTCAAATTGAAGTACGCGTGTTTGGTAATATTTAAATTAACTGACTTTAGTGGCTTTGTAGTTAAATCGTTAATTTGGAAAATTTTGCTTATTCATAAACATGAAAACTTTTCATGAATTTAGAATGAAAAAAATAGATTTTTCTATACATTGTCTTAATATTTAGGACCATGATCGTTTTTATCACCGTTTTAAAACTCATTTGTTTTCAAGGCCGCTAAAAAGAGTTTTTATATAGCTTTATTTTAATACTGTATTTCTGTAAAACTATCATTGTATTTATATAAATCTAAAGATGTTGCAATGACGAATTTTTCCATTAATTTTTTCATCTAGTTCTTTTTGGAATTTTGTTGACTTTTCAACACATACTTGAGAATATGTAACAGTAATAAAATGTACATAATGAAAAATAACAATCAGTTAATTTTTATATTTACACCACTTTTTACACATATTTTATATAACCTATACTTGGAAATAGCTAACTTGGAACGGACGCGTTTTTCTTTTACGTAATCGTTCATGATAACTGTTTGATATGTAATTGTCATTCGGGGCATTTGTAATGAAGTTTTGAGTTTTTAAAAATCGGTAACCGTACTAAGAAGACGCTGCTCGCTAGACAGGAGCAGTGTTGCCAGATGGACTACTTTTTAAAAATTCAGATTCTTGATTGGCACCACTTTTTTCTAATAGTATAATGCGTCTTATTTAATGACGGATTAATAAAGGCAAAAATAAAAGGAATTTTACCGTTTCAAAAAAGAGGTGCCAATCAAGAAATTTTTATTAAAAAAAGTAGCCCACTGGCAACACTGGATAGGAGAACAAGCAATGTTTCCGTTGCACGTTTTCAACGGTTGAACAGTTTTTTAGTTGAAAATGTTTATGAGTACGATTTATTTGTCTGTATGCCTGGCCTTCTTCTAACTTCGTAAATATATTCGCATTTGGATAAAAATATCATATGTTTCAGAATGTTATTCATTGAAAGGGTAGCATTTACTGTTTTTTTACCAGGAGACACAAAATTATACACAATGCTCTTTCCTTTTTATTAAGGTCTGTAGTGAAAATTTGTTTTCGATACATTTTATTGTTGTCATAATATTTCAGACTTAATAAGATTGACATCCCTGATTTTGTTGGAATAAAAAGTACATTCTTATGGAGTACAGATTACGTAGTATATACCGTAATTTCCGGCGTATAATCCGCGGACTAAAAAAAATTTTTTTGGACCCAGATATCCTATCTAGTGACTGAAGGCAAATATTTACAACGATCTATTAGGTTACATTTTGTTTTAAAAAGTTTCTGGGTCGAAAAATGATTGTTTGATCCGCGGATTATACGTCGGAAATTACGGTATATATTTTACAGGGACTGAAACATTTTCCTTGACATTATATGAGGACCCTAGAAGCCAAGGGGTATAAGTGACAAAATTGAAAAAAATAAACTAAATACACAGACGACCTAAAAATATGCTTTTTTCATTTCAGATAAAGAAATATAAGTGATTTTCTTATTATTTGCTGAGTTATAGAGGCAAACCACTTTTTTCGAAAAACAAACAATATTGATTAATTATACATTTAAAGAAAATTGTACTTTATTTTGTAACAGTTATTGAAATAAGAGTTCAAAGACCAGAATGCAACAAGCAGAAATTTCCTATTTCAATTCACTCAATTGTTTATTGATGTTCTAATTTAACATCAATTATCTTTAAACTCAATTTACTCCAAATCGAAATTTTGTCACTTGTACCCCTTGGCTTCTGGGGTTCTCATATATATTCTCTAGCATTATTTTTTTAGCTATGCTCGGGCCATATGCGATATAAATATCATAACATAATGATGTCGAAATAAATACTAAATTTTGATTTTATTTTTAGAGTCTCTAAACATAGATGTAAAATTCATCCCTTGAATATCACCTTTAACGAAAAAGATTTTACACCTTCTATGTTTAACACATTTATTTCTTATGTCATTCGTTCTATCTCCAATGATGCAGTTGTGATTCATTGATACTAGATAGCACATTTACAAAAATATGCTTTTTGTTTTTTAATTTCGGAATTTGTATAACCAAAGCGGAAGTTACATTTTGAATTTAGCTGTGTCCAGTCTATCTGGATCCCTTCCATGACTACGCCTTTTTCTAGTCTTAGATGAAAAATGACAATATTAAAAATTTTCTTCGAATAACTGTTAAAAAGAAATCTTCTGGAGTTGATAAATTAGAGAAATCTTTGATTTATTTAGAAATCTCTGATTCAGATGGACTAAAAAGTACATTTTTATGGAATATAGCAGTGCTGACCAACCTGGCGCCCATGGGATACCAGAAAAATCTTACAGAAATGAAGACCTTACTGAATCGGCGATATTCGGAGGTTTAATGAGGCAAAAAATTCTGTAAAATTTTTCTGGTGTTCAGCGGGCGCCAGGTTGGACAGCCCTGGAATATAGGTTAGGTAGTATTTATATTTATTTTGCAGGGACTCATAAAAATTTTCCGTGACATTATATCTATTCTCTTGTATTAGTTTTTACTCTGTACTCGGGCCATATGCGCTCTAAATATCATAACATAATGATGCCCAAATGAATACTAAATTTTGATTTTATTTGCAGTCTTTGGAAACATAGCTGTAAAAATCATCCCTTGAATACCACATTGAACTAAAAAGATTTTACACCTTTTATATTTAACACATTTATTTGTTATTGCTTTCATTCTATCTCCAATGATGCATTTGCGATTATGCTTCATTGACACTAGATAGCACACTTACAGAAATATTCTTTTTTTTTAAATTTCGGAATTTTCTGTAATCAAAGCAAAAATTACATTACGAATTTAGCTGTGTCCAGTGTATCTGGATCCCTTCCATGCCTACGCCTTTGCAAGTCTTAGATGATAAATGACAATATTAAAAATTCTCTTTCAATAATTGTTTAAAATAAAGCTTCTGGAGTTGATAAATTAAAGAAAACATTGATAAATTTAGAAATCTCACGTATATACTCGTTTTAAATACGACTAATTACCGTGAATCTTGTGAATCTGACTGAAATTCGAAACGAATAACACACTGAATACAAGTACCGTAATTTCCGGTGGATAATCCGCAAATCAAACAATTATTTTTCGACCCAGATTTTTTTTCACATGAAACGTAACTTCTTAGGTCGCATAAAAAATTTGTCGTCATTTACTGAAAAAAAATTCTGGGTCTGAAAAGAATTGTTTTTTCGGTGGATTATAAGCCGGAAATTACGGTAATTAAAAAGTTATCTCTTTCTTATCTTAATTTATAACTTGCCAAATTAAAGCAAGATAATTATGCGAAAATATTGGTATGCGTTTTTTTCACGAATTTAAGTGTTGTATTATACCAGGGCTCTTACTAGCCCGTTATTTTCAAGCCGATATTTAAGAAATATTGTCGTAAGTTTCTTAAGCAATTGTAAAGAAGACAATATTTCCAGTATATTTCAATGAAATTTATAAAGAAGATTTTTCTTTAAATAAATGTAGTGTTCAAAAAATGTGTCAAGTGATAGCCCAGAATGGATTTTGTTTGGTACCAGTAATAAATGAAAGTCATTTGGGCACTTTTAAAATGTCTTGCCATAGTTAAACTGTTAAAAAAAAGTTGCGTCAATGAAATATAATCTGTGTAAGAGACGCCCAAGTGGAAAGGATTAATACTTTTGATAGGAAAAGTAAAGGGGAGATTAAATTAGCGGGAAAAAAATATATGAGAGTCTTATAAACAAACTAAATTAAATTTATTTTAACCGTTTACCCGCCGAATTAATATCGCAATGTAATTATAATTTCGTTTTTCCTATATTACAAGCTTCAAATGTTTTAATTTATGCATGCAAATTTCGAATATGACAAAAAATATATTTCTGCAGTTTTTTTGTCTGTTTTCATTTCAGTGTTCGGATTTTGGAGCATGATTATTGATTGACAATCTACGAATATATAACAAATTATTTTATGCTATATGCCATTGTATATTGTTCTTGAGTATTTTCTCGAATTCCAAAAACGTTTAGATTCCTAGCGATAAAATGTAAGTAACATAGAGAAAACGATAAAACGATAACGATTTTTTATGCAAATTAATGAATTTACATATTTTTTAATACTTATGATAAATGCTCAAACATATATATTTTTTTAATTTCCAATCAGCCTTACATTTTATGGGAAAAAGGGGATATTCTTATTATGTTGGAAAATATATGTTCTGTATTATAAATAATGCAATGTTCCCAATTGGGAACATTGGCGTTTAAACGGTTAAAAAAGTTACACAGGAAAATTTTCTGCTTATTTTAGATGGTTTTATTTTTTTATGGAACCGATAACTTATGAGGGTGATTCGAAACGCAAGTGTTGCCAGTATGGCCACCTCTTTTTCAAATATTCTGAAAAAAAATATTTTAATGAACGTATTCGTGAAAAGTCGGGTATTAAATAATGAAAAATTAAATTTCAAAATTTATTTAAGAATTTAGAATTTCGCACTTAAAAAATGTCAAATTGTCAACCCAGTTCAACAGTTTTGAAAATCTTTAATGAGTCATTAACTTTTGCATATATTTTTTAAATATTAAGATATATCATCTTTTTTATCATGGTTTTTGATATCATTCATTTTCAGGGCTGCAAAAAATATTTAATACAGAACTATTTTAAAATTATACTTGTGTAAAATTAGCAATGTTTTTACATAAGATATAAGGATGTCAGATTGACGGGTTTGAATATTTTCCTCTGTGTTAAATGAATAGGAACTTCACGCACTAGCGTGTGAGCGGCAGCGAATGTGTTAAAATGAAATAGTTGTCATCTTGTGATAACCAACTCATTTATTTCACTTCCAACTGATAGAAAAAAGATTATGTCTCTTCCTTTTTGTTCATAACTCCATTTGACAAACTTGCTTGTTCAAAATCAGCATTGGAATGATCATACCGTAATTTCCGGCGTATATTCCGTGGATCAAAAAATTATTTTTAGACCCTGAACGTTTTTAAAACGAAACGTAACTTATTAGATCGAGGTAAATATTTGTCCTTAATCACTAGATAAGATTTTTGGGTTGAAAAATAATTGTTTGATCCGCATATTATACGCCGAAAAAGACGGTAGTTTAAAATTCAGGAATCCCCATCAATAGATTCAGGGATTTTAGGTGATATAGTACCATAAATTTCATAACGTACAACTCACAGTATCTGAAGATATAATTTATATTCAGTGAAGAAGTCAAATGTAACTCTGCCAAAAGTTTGGTTAAAGATTCTTGAAAGTCTTTGAGGTGTACGACATTTATATAGGCACTTTGTTAAAACATGTTAATAGAATTAAAAAATAAATGTGTTCTTTACATACCAATTTGTGTTAAGGTTTTGCACCCTTGTGTTTAGTCTGACCAGACATCAAATTTCTTTGCAAAATTTTGTTTGGTACCATTAATAAAGGAAAGTCATTCGAGCCTTTTTTTAACCTTCTGGGTATATTACAAGTTAGTAATACTCCATCCTCTAGGCTCCCGATTTCGCTGCAATATAAGCGGTGTTTATGGCAATATGTCTATGTAGATTGTATGAATTTTTGAATACATTGAAGAATGATTAACACTAGAACCGCGGAAATTTTTTCTCGTGATTCCTAAAAATATTTCACACCACAATTTACATTTTAAACTAATTCACTTATTTATTTAAATTATTTTTCTTCATCATATATATAACTTATTTTATGAAGAAATTTCTGGTTCGAATCGACATCGATTCATTTGTTACGGGTCAAAATGACCCGGTTCCGCGGTTCTAGTGTTATTGCTCTCAAGGATTACATTTATATTTGTAATTGATTTTTTATACTATTGAAAGATTCATATTTTCTGAGCATTTAAAACAAAATACAGAAAAAACAACATTACAATTTTACCCATTTGTAAGACCCTCAGATGGTTAAAAGGTTTGCCAGAATTACACTGTTTCTTAAAAAGTTGCGTCAATAGAATGTAATTTGTGTAAAAGATAACCAAGTCGAAAAGAATAATACTTTTGATGGGAAAAGAAAAGGGAACATTAAATTAACAGGAAGAAAAATATATAAAAGTTTTATAAACAAACTAAAGTAAATTTATATAAAAACTATTGCAGAGAACAATCTTCTGCTCATTTTAGATGGTTTTACTTTTTTTGTATGAAACTGATAACAAGTTATGAGGGTACTATTTGACACGCAGTGTTGCCAGTCTTTTTCTAATATTCTGAAATAAAATATTTGACTGAGTGTATTCGTGAAAAGTCTGGTATTAAATAATGAAAAATTACTATTCCAAAATTTACTTAACCTTCCTACCCTGTTGAAATTTTACTCAAACTTGATTAAAATATTTCACACCAGAATTTTTATTTAGATTCATTTAACATACTTTCTTAACTTAAATCTTTGTGTTACTTATTTAAATTACTTTATGAAAATTTTTCTGGTTTGAATCGAATGAAACGCATTACAGGACTGGGTCGATTAGACCCATTCAGGGTAGGAAGGTTAAGAATTGAGAATTTCGCACACAAAAAATGCCAAATTGTCAACCCTGCTCAACAGTCAAAAAAGAAAACTTTCTGGAAAATCTTTAATGAGCCATTAAATTTGTATATATTTTTTAACTATTAATACAAATCATAATTTTTATCGTCGTTGTCGAGTTCATTTATTCACAGAACTTCTAAAAACGCTTTTATATAGAACTATTTTAACATTAAGATATATGATGTTTTATTACCATCGTTTTCGAGATCATTCATTTTCAGGGCTGCTAAACAATATGTTCTACAGAACTATTTTAACATTGTACTTCTGTAAAACTAGCAATGTATTTACATCAGATATGAAGATATTATATTGACGGGTTTTCCTGTTTTTTCCCTTATAGTTCGTATGGAAAGTTTTATTAACTTTTTAACACATACTTGAAAAAATGTATTATATAAAAAAATAAGAATGAGATATTTTTTAAAATCGTACCACTTTTTAAAAACATTTAATAAACTATACTCCAGAATACGGTACCCTTAACTTTTATATTATTTCTTAATGATAAATCTTCGTCAAGGAAACCGCTTGGCTTCTGTTTTTCTGACCGAGTGGTGGGTCTTGTTTTCGAATGTATCAATTCTACTTCCTTGCGAACCGGGGTTCCACACCAGTGTTTCCAGTTTGCTGCTTTAATGTTTTTCAACGTCGTTGCATATGTTTATGAATTCAGATTTTCTGTTGGTGTGTCTGCCCTTGTTCTAGCCATAGAACTATTAACCCTTTGAGCTCTGATGATGGAATTGTCTACCACTTAATGCCGAAATGTCACCATGGCTCCGGAACAAAACATAGAATTTACTTAAAAAGGTTTAATGCATTTTTTCGTACATATCGTAGACCAAATTTTTCATTGCAAAATACTGGTATCAATACGGCATTTCGAATTTTGATGAAATTTACCCACCAGAGCTCAAAGGGTTAAGAAAGAGGAACTGACATATCCCTAAACTATTTAAGCTTCAACTGTAACATTTTTAGTAAGAGTTTGTCACTGCCGGGACAAAGTTCCACCAGTAAATTTAAGTAGAAGTTTTCTCTTTAATTCGTGCTTTATTAATGAAAAAAAAATCAGCAAAAATATGGCAAAAACTAGTATTCTTTAGTGGTATTATTTCCGCCATAGTGTAGAAGTTTACTTTAGTGGTATTAGATCCACCATAGTGTGACAACCAAGACAAACTCCTGTCAGTATCAATGAAAAGATTATAATACCTGGGAAAAATGACACTAGTAAAAAGAAATAGAAAATTTCGACCATATCTGTGAGAGAAAATTAAAATAAAAAAGGCGCTAAAAAATGAAATTTTCTATTTAAATTTTCTGGTGGGAGTTTTCACCCTCGGTAATCAGATATTGTGCATAAAATTGGATACATTTAACAGCCATTGTATGACTACCTCCTCAGACTTACTACTTCACTGGCAACTGCTAGTCTATACATTATATGTCCCCTCCTCTCTATTCATAACTACATGGTTCTAACAGTCTTAAAAAATTCTGATTGCGACGAAAATTTTATATTTTAAGATATACTTTTGATTGGTATTGGTACTGAAAATGAAGAGTGTACCATTTATTGTATTTTCAATGGGACAATAGCAGAGCTGCCAAGTCTCCGGCTTTTTGAATACCAGTATTATAATACAGAAAATGTTGTTTTATTTCATTGGAACATTTCGGCGATTTAACAGAACCAGATTTTTTCTAAAATAATAATGGTGTGAAAAAAGCCGGAGACTTGGTAACTCTGGACAATAGTATATTCAATACTCTTTTAATTACATTGCCGTGTATGGTAGGGGTGTCGAAATGTGGCCCGCCAGAGAGCGCATTTTTTTAACCTATTAAATGGCTAGTGTTACGTTCATGCAATGGTAAAAATAAATGCACATATTCAGGTTATTTACATGCTCACCACTATTTTTCAACTAAAACATTTTCTTGAATCAGAGACATAAAATTTTAAAATCATATAAATCAATCATGGGTATTTCCATGAGCATATGTCGTGTGAAATGCATACTACGATTATTGATACCAGTATTTTTGAAAAGAAAAATTTAACTTATTTTATCAATTGTCTATGCCGATGGAGACTTTCGAAAATAACTGTTGCAAACAAATTAGCAGTTACTAGTAATGTGACTTACACGACAAGTGCTCATGGAAATACCCTCATTACCTTTCAGACTACCCTCATTACCCTACATTACCCTCATTACCTTCTTGCGGCAAACGACGTTCAGCAAATATTGAAAGTTTCAAGCTTACAGTTTTTGCGGTTAACGAAACGAAGAATTAATTGTTTTTTTCCTAACATTTGTTGATTAGATAAGCAATAATTTCTATACAATTTTAATGGTGTTTTGCAGACACAGTTTGACACCTCTGCAGTATAGTAAAAAAACTGTTTTCAAACCGTATTATTAATGATACAATATTTCAAGTGTACTGGTATTAATACACCTCATTGAAATGGACTGCAACATGCATTCTTTTGAATTACGAATAAGTAGCATTTATAATTTTGAGGCTGGCAGTTATACTTCTAAGTATAATTGTAGATTCTTAAACTTTTTAAAGAGCCAGTGACTTTTAAACTCACAAAATCCTATCGACACACTGTAAAAAAAATACATAAAAAGGGAGTAACGCTTTTTTTTAGAAAAAACGGAGTTCGAAGTTAAAAATAATTAGTTTGATGTATACGTACCATAATTTCCTGCGTATAATCCGCGGATCAAACAACTATTTTTCGAACCAGATTTTTTTTTTAATGAAATATAACTTTTTAGATCGCAGTAAATATTTGGCTTCATTTACTAAATAAAATTTCTGGGCCGAAAACAATTCTTTGATCCGCGGATTATACGCAGGAAATTACGGTATGGGTAATACCATGAGCACATGTCGTGTAAGTCACATGCTACGATTTTGGATACCAGTATTTTAGAAAGGAAAATGTGACTTATTTTTTCAAAGATATTTCACTAATTGAATAAGGCCATGCGAACCTTTCGAAAATAACGGCGAACAATTTAGCATTTATTAGAAATGTGACTTACAACGACAAATTCTCACGGAAATACCCTTACATACAATAAAACATAAACTACATATATCAAGTCTGTACATTTCATTTAATAATAAAATTCTTTTAAATTTTATATAAATTAAGTGCAATATAAATTTTGCAATATTTTCAGTTTAGAATATAAATTGGGTTAAGATACAAGTTAACAAATATATTAAAAAATGCATAAGCTAAGTAATCACATTAGTGGAGGCTATTGAGTGTGTCCAGTAAATAACTGTCCAGTAAATAACTGACCCATTTTGAACTTAAATAACAAATAAACGGTTTGAGATAATAATGCGCGGTTTGCGGTATTGTTATTAGAAAATCAATAAATTTTTAAACATGTACTTTATTAATATAGTTTAAATTTCGGAAATAAAATATCGCGCTGGCGGTAACAGGCTGTTTGAATACAGACATGACTCTAATATTCATAAATATGAGATTTTCGGCTGAATCTGAATCTATATGTTGTCGAATCTGAATCTATACGTAGAATCGACTCTCGAATCAACTTCAGAAATAGGGTACGTTGGTTGGAAAGTGATTTAAAATAATATTTAAGATTGATCCATCTGTATTATACTTCACCTCCTCCGTCTTGAGACTGAGATATTATTGTAAATATTATTATATTACATTAACAATGTGCATATTTAAAAATTTATTTATATTCTAATAACAATACAGCAAGCGGCGCATTTTTATCTCAAAGTTTTTTTTTTATTTACATTCAAAATGGGTCAGTCATTTACTGGACGCCCGGTATATATATAGTTATATATATATATATATATATATATATATATATATATATATATATATATATATATATATATATATATATATATATATATATATATATATATATAACTATCCTTTTAACTATCCCTAACTATACTGTTTCCTTTGAAAAATCTCATCAGAGAATATTCAGGTTATAGGGGGGATTTTGTTTCGAAATTTACAAAAAATTAAGGCATTCAATGAAAAAAAAAACTCGGACATAAAAAATATCGTAAATTTCGACAAATAGTCCGCAAATATTCGATTTTCTCAATCGTTCCCAGTAAAATTCGTACTTACAGTAATAATTATTTAAATCGTGGCAAACATCTAAATACAGTTATTAAAAAATATTCATCACCGAAAGATGATTGCTTGATCCGTGAACTGCATACCGGATATTACAAAAAAATTTGAACGTTGAATTAAAAACTAGAAAACATTACACAAATTTTAATAAAACCATAATCTAAATTTATGAAAAAAGAAATTTTACAGAATTTTTCGAGTTATTTCCAAAGGTTTTCTTTTCTATAGATGGATACGATAACAGAATGTTTTACCGTCCTATTCGAAGTGTAGGATTGGCAGTCAGGGCATCTGTTAGGACAGTTACATAGTTGCCAACTCTTCCGATTTTTTGGTCCGGAATAATTAGTTAAAATTTTTTGTCTTATTTAATCGGTATATTAAGGCGATTTTAAATGATGAAACATACTATAAAATTTTTCCAGTCTGAAAAATCGAAAGATGTTGGCAGCTATGCAGTTAGGATATCTAAAATTCGGGATGAAAATATT
The DNA here is from genome assembly GCA_964019185.1 of Maratus speculifer. Lineage (NCBI taxonomy): Eukaryota > Metazoa > Arthropoda > Arachnida > Araneae > Salticidae > Maratus > Maratus speculifer. The sequence goes on from OZ025293.1 coordinate 404,359,910, forward strand.
TTAAGGTATGTGTTCTAAAATGTCTATCATTGGATAATAATAAAAAAAATTACTTGGGAAATACGGTAAACATTCATTATTTTTTTTAACTTAACACAGACCAAATTTAGAATCCTGTTTGGCAGTCTAAAGTTAATTTTTTTCTATATCTCCAAAATTATTGTCAAGAATGACGTGTAAAAAATATTGTCATGTTTTTGAAAATTTTCATTTCTTTTTATGTTATAACAGAAACAGGCCATAATTCATGCATCTTTTGAACAAGAATTTAATCACAATTAAATATTTTTATAATTAAAAATATGTTTTAACAAAAAAAAGCTAGATTATGTTTAGAAAATTCTTCGTATTATATTAAAAAACGAGAGATTTGTGTCTGAATATATTTTAAGAGATAAACTAAAGTTTATATCTCAGTTTTAATATAAATTTGAAAATATATAATAAAATATTAAATAGCCTTTTGCAACATTAAAAAGACACATAATCAATTTTAATCATTGTTTTCAAGTTTTTTTCCTTTCAGGGAATGTAAAAAAGGACAAATATTCATAGATATATTTTATTATTGTATATTTGTAAAATTGTCAGTCAATTTACCCATGAATGAAAATATTCGATTCTGGAATTAGCCTAATTAATTAACTATTTATTTATTTTTGCATATTTTCTTACCTTTTAAACGTATATCTAAGAACATGTAAAAAATTAAATCGAGAAAAATTAAAATAACTCAATTTTGAATATCCACCACTATACTTTTGAATACTATTTTAAACTATTTTTATAATTATTTAATTAATATTAATTATTTATTATAATATTATTTATAAAATTATTTATATTAATTTATAATTTTTACAATATTTTATCATAAACTATTTTTATGATTAAAAATGTAAAAAAAAATTATGTTTTTAATTTTTTCGGATTTTATAAGAAAATGAGAGATTTGTATCTAAATATATTTTAAGAGATAAACTAAAGTTTATATCTGAGTTTTAATATAAATTTCAATATGTGAAATAAACAATTAAATTTACTTCTTTGACATTAAAAAGACATTAGCATTTCTATTTTAATCATTGTTTTCGAGTTTTTTCCTTTAAGGGTACAGTGGACTCTCAAAACTATTTTTTTTTAATTTTCAATGATTTTTTTAAAAAATGTATGAAAATAGTCATAGTATATATATCTCTCATTTCACAGTTTAAAACTATACATATATATTCAATAGTTTTTGAGATACAGATGTTTTTCTTTAAATTAACTAAAAAAGGCAATATTTAAAAATGCTCCATGAGAAACCAGTTTCCACAAACTTGTTCAAAATTTCTTCGTAATAATCCTTTCATACATACAAATAAATGTTACTAAGCATTTTTAGCTTATTACTTGAAAAACATAAAAAGAAATGATTTTAATTTTTTTGTATTTTTCGTTAAAAATCCATTAAAAATTCCATATAACTGAAATTAAAAAAAATTTAAATGCGTCTAAAGAAGTTTATTTTTAGTAACATTTGTTAACACATATATAGACAGCATTTACAAAAAATCAGGAAAATTGGGCATAAAAAATTTCGCATGGAATATTTTGAAATCATGAAAACGACGAAAATATTCATTCTGAGAAAAACAGGTTTCAGTAAGTACAATGGTTATAATTGATTAATATTTTCCTACTGTAACAGTTTCAGTTATATATGAGGGATATAATATCATTTTCTACCTTATATATAAGTGTTTTATGTTTTTATGGTAAATTCACATAAAATGTGTGGCTTCGACAGTAATTCATGCAAAGGACGTAAAGTACATAAAGTAGATTTTAAAAACATTTTTTTATTTTCTGCTGATTTTTTAAAAAATTTTCTTGAAGTATTCATGGTTTAAGTACCTCTTATTATAAAAATTTTTGTTAAATATATTTCATAGTTGTTGACAAATAGGATTTTTTTTTCAATTTACGTTAAAAAGATTGGGGACAAAAAGCAACTCCTCTAAATACATTGTAAACAAACGCCAAAAGAAACAGTTAAAAATTACAGTTAAAGTACTGTTTGCGAAATCACAAAATTAATAAGCATCCAGTGCAAAATAATAACATTGAGTAAGGTAAGACAAAAAACTTGTCTAAATTTTACGGATGCGAATCGGCGAAAAAGTTAACAAAGGGGCGTGGCAGAATCAGTTGATTAGACAAAAGTGCTTGTAACTCCAGTAAAAATAATCGAAATTGAAAAATTCTTTTTGTGTTTAATAGCAGGGAGTTTATATATTATTACGCTAAAAATGAAAATTCGGCAATTTGATGATTTTTGCGATTTTGAAAGTCCACTGAGGGAGCATAAAAAGGGTCTAATTTTCATAGATATATTTTATTTTTGTATTTTTGTAAAATTATCAGTGAATTTACACATGAATGAGAATATTCGATTTTGGAATTATCCTAATTAATTATTTATTTAATTATTTTTGCACATTTTTTTTTACCTTTAAAATGTATAACTGAGAAGTTGTAAAAGATTAACACTAGAACAGCGGCGACGGGTCATTTTGACCCGTATCATGTGGAGAGATGTCAATTCTAACTAGAAAACTCTTAAAAAAATAAACTAAATATATTCTGAGCAAAAATAGTTTCAATAAATAAACTAAACAGTTTTAAGTGAAAATTCCGGTGAGAAATATTTTTATAAAAATTGAATAAGTTTTCCCGCGGTTCTAGTGTAAAATCGAGAAAAATTAAAATAACTCAATTTTGAATACTCACCACATTTTATATACATGAAATTGAATACATCCTTCAGACCTCAGGCAGGTTGCAATTATCATTTCACTTTAATAAAAGCGATCATGAAAACGGCTAGTTCTGTAGGTTGCAGGGCAAGTAGCGAGTAATAAAGAGCAAGTCGGAGTTCACGTCAATCCATGGAACTATTTAGAAAGAGGGACTGACGTATCCTGAAAATAGTGAAGCTTCAACTGTAACCGCTTTTACAATGATTGACTACTAAAGCGGCGAATTTCACACAGATGGAATTATGCGGAAATTTTCTCTTAATTTAAATGGCTCATTGATCAAAATCTTAAATAAAAAATAATGGCAAGAACATATATTTACATAACAGTTTACTTCTGCAGTATTAGTTCCGCCACTTTGTGACAACCAAGTCAACCCAATGTTAGTGTCAGTAAAAAGATTATTAACTCCTCCTCAAACTGACAACAGTAAAAGAAATAGATTTTTTAAACAATTTTTCAGAGAAATTTGCAATCAACAATACTTTAAAGTAAGACGAAAGTTTCTTGTTAAGTTTACTGGTAGAAAATTTCGCAGGCCACAATCAGAAATTTTAAATCCGATTAAAATGAAATAGCTGTCATCTAATGATAACCAACTGAGTTTTTTCACTCGCAACTGGTAGAAAAAAGACTATATGAATCTTCCTTTTTATTCATAACTCTATTTGATAAACTTGCTTGTATAAAATTTGCATTGAAATGTTCATACCGTAATTTCCGTCGTATATTCCGTGGAACAAAAAATTATTTTTGACACCCTGAAAGTTTTTAAATCGAAATGTAACTTATTAGATCGAGGTATCTTTTTTATCACATTTTTCAGAGACATTTCCAATCTACAATATTTTAAAGTAAGACGAAAGTTTCTTGTTAAGTTTACTGGTAGAAAATTTCGCCGGCTTTAATGAGAAATAGTAAATCAGATTAAAATGAAATAGCTGCCATCTTGTGACAACTAACCCAGTTACTTCACTCGCAACTGATGGAAAATAGACTATATGTCTCTTCCTTTTTATTCATAACTCCATTTTACAAACTTGCTTGTATAAAATCAGCATTGAAATGTTCATACCATTATTTACCGTAGTTTTTTTCCGAGCATGTCAACCGTATTCCGAACCAGACATTTTTGCTAACAGTCTCAGAAGTAGTCAGATGTTATTTATGTTTTTAAAGTTTAGTTGTGGAATAGTGCCATAAAGCTTTTCGAATGTTTTTCTTTATTATGTTATGGATGGTTTGATGAAAATTAATTTATTTATTTTTAAACACTTTTCTAATTTTCCCAGATGCTAAACGGGCAAGGATACATGATGGCGTTATAAATATCGAGGAGGGGACATATAATGTATTGGCTAGCAGTTGCGAGTGAAATAACTAAAGGGGTTGTCATAAAATTGCTGTTCAAAGTTTTCAATTGTATTCGTAATATCCGAATACTGGCAGTGAAAACAACCACCAGTAAATTTAAAATGAAAATTTCGTCTTATTTAAGCGCCTTATTCGTTTTAATTTTTTCTCAGAGATACGGGCGAAATTTTCTCTTTATTTTTACCGGTGTCATTTTTCCTAAGTATCATAATGTTTTCAATTAATCTGGCAGGAGTTTGTCTTGGTTCTCATAATATGGCGGAACTAATACCACTAAATTAAACTTATGCCAGTAAAAATGAGTGTTAGTTTTTGCTATTGTTTTTGACTGAATATTCCCATTAATAAAGCGCTAAATAAAGAGAAAATTTCTACTTAAATTTACTGGTGGAATTTTGTTCCTGTAGTGACAGACTCTTGCTAAAACGTTTACAGTTGAAGCTTGAATATTTTAACCCTTTGAACTCTGATGGTAGAATTTTATACTACATAATTTTAATTCCGAAATGTCACATCGGCACCAGAAATTCGACCAAATTTATTTGAAAAAAGTTTAATGCAATTTTTCGTGTATATTCGAAACCGTTTTTCTTTCTTTGCAAAATACTGGTGCCAATGTGACATTTGGAATTTTGAAGAAATTTACCCATCAGAGCTCAAGGGCTTAAGGATATTTCAGATCCTCTTTCTTTTAGTTCCATGGAATATATTGCTTGATTAATCACTTAAAGCGATTTGATACCACTAATTTTTATTACTATTTCATAGTGTATAATGTCAGAAATTATTCAGACTTCATATTACGAATGTTTTAGTTTGAAAAAAAGCTTGTTCATTCGATGTTTTCTATTTATTGTATAAAAAAAGAATGACTTAAGGGGTTAAACGTGTTTGTTTTAAAATTTCGGCGCTATTTTTTCAGCAGGATTGATGTGTCGCAGAAATTATTAAAAATTAAAGCAAATAAACACTACATTGTTTTGAGATGAATTATAGTAAGAAAAAAAATTCGGATTCAATGTAATCATTCTATTTAAAAAATAACGAAGATTGGCAGTTTTGTTCGCTTTTTGTGTCCTTCGAAAAAAATACGTTACGTTGATGGATTTATTTATTTTTAGTATTCCTTTACTTAATTACTTAATACAGTGTCGTTTAGAATTAATAAATGCATTTCTTGACCACGTTTTCTAAAATTCATTGGGCTTTCTGTTTTGTTTCGTTTTTATTTTTATATTATTTTCAAGGTTTATATCACATATAAACTGAACAAATTATTTAAAGAAATATATCTATGACGATATTAAAAAATGCCTTTTTTTTTAAATAAAATTTCTTGTTTTATATAATAAAAAAAAGAATTTCATATTGTTAAATTAAATTAATTTACTTTCTTCAGGAGCTCTATTTTATTTCAATATTATTAAGAAATTTATGATTCGAATGCAAATGTACTTATCTTTTCCGAGATAAAATGACCCCTATGGATGCTCTAGTTTTAATATAAAGCATATGAACAGGGCTCCCAAATGGACAGCGAACTGAACACCAAAAATTTTTAAGAGAAATTTACATAGTAGGTTTCAGCAGGATTTGTGCTAAAACTAACCTCCGAAGGCAGTTTCCGCGCAATTTGCAAGAAAAGTATTAAAAGAAAATCTTTCTTAGAAAATAATGATGTACAGTTGGCGGACCATTTGGGAGCTTTCTATAAATTACGAGAACTAATAACAATCACAGCAGTCACACGCAATATTGTCACATTTCTCAGGGCTGTTTCCAGGAGCACATGTAGTGTAAGTTACATGGTTGATTGTTGGCTACAAGATTTTTAGAACAGAAAATATGACTTAGTTTATCTGTTTTACCTTAATAAAGCCAAAAAAAAAAAAAAAAAAAGATGGACGACAGTTATAGCTATTATCAGCAGTGTGAGGTAGACTACAAATGCCATGCAACTGGCATACAGTAATGTAGATACACCAGAAGGAACAAACGTTTTTCAAACTTTCTAAATTTCATTGAAATTTAAAATTTCTACATGCTAAAACCATTAAAAATCATAAACGATAATGAACATAAATATTTTGTGCAATACTTTGAAAAAAGTTTGAAAAGTAGTTTGTGTGTAAATACCGTAATTTCGGGTGTATAAGCCGCGGATCAAACAATTCTTTTTGGACCCAGAAATCTTATTTAGTGATTGAAGACAAATATTTACGGCGATCTAACTAGTTATATTTGTCTCTTAAAAAATTCTTGGTCGAGAAAGAATTGTTTGAGCTGCGGCTTATACACCCGAAATTACGGTACCTGAGAGATACTAAAAAGTTTCAATTACAGGAGAATATTTCTATATTTTATTCGCAACACTATTTTTAAAAAATACATTTCGTTGAATATTTCTATTGCAAATATTCTCAAATCCTATTTAAAATATTTGCTTTTAAAAAGTGGCACGAAATAATTTTATAACATAAAAAACAGCGAACATTGTAAGTGTAACACGAAAAAATAGATAAATTTGTAAATGAGAGAACATAAAATGATTCAAAATTGTACTGAATTTTTAGGATCAATGTCAAAGATTTTTTTTCTCTAAGAATACAAAGGTAACGGGAGTCAAATTCCCACTGCACACGCAAATTAGACAATTTGCGCTCCTTTTATGGAATATTAAAAAAACTTTTTTCTGCTTGTTATCATAAAACTTCTGTCGATAAATAATAATAAAAATTTACCATTTGTAAATTGAATTCTTAATCTTTATACTTTGAAAGAAACCAATTTGGCAAACCTGTTCGACAGTCTAACAGTAAAATTTCGCCATGACACAAAACTAACATCCAAAAGGTTGTGTGAAAGAACATTGTCTTGTTTTTGAAATTTTTCATTTCTTTTAATGTTGTAACAAAAATAGACCAAAGTTCATACATCTTTGGTGTAAAAATTTAATTTTAATAATCTATTTTTATAGTTAAAAATATTTTTTAACAACAACAACAACAAAAAGATTATGTTTATAAAATTCTTCGGATTTTATTACAAAACGAGAGATTTGTATCTGAATATATTTTAAGAAATAAATTAAAGTTTATATCTGAGTTTTAATATAAATTTGAATATGTTTAATAAACAATTGATTTTAATTTTTTAACATAAAAAAGATATATAATCATTTTTAATCATTGTTTTCGAGTTTTGTTCTTTTTAGGAAACATAAAAAGGGACAAATATTCATAGATATATTTTATTATTGTATTTTTATAAAATTTTCAGTGAATTTACGTATGAATGAGAATATTCGATTTTAGAATTATTCTGATTAATTAATTATTCATTTATTTTTGCACATTTTCTTACCTTTAAAACGTATAACTGTGAAGGTGTAAAAAATTAAACCCAGAAAAATTAAAATAACTGAATTTTGAATATCCACCACATTTTATATGCATGTAATTCAATAGATCTTTCAAACCACATTCAGGTCACGGCGATTTAACTCAGGCTTGATTACGTTGATCATGACAACTACTAGTTCTGATTGTTGCAGAGCAAGTAGTGAGTAGTTAAAAGCAAATCGGAGTGCGTATTAATCAAAAGTACTGCCATTACAGGAGCATGGAACTGTTAACCTCTTCAGACCTGAGGTACACAAATGTGTACCTCCATTCTTTTCCTAATAAAAACTAAAACTGTTCGATTTTTTTGCATTTTTGCTTTATTTCTATGAAGTTGAATGTTATTTGCTTTAAAACAAAACCAATAAATGTCAGCTCTGATGAATATTACCTCATAAAATAAATAATATTTTTATCTGAGTGTGGATGAGACATTGGGGGCAAGAAAGTAAGAAATGTTCATGATTATTTAACTTAAATGCGTTACACAAAAAGGTTGAGGATTTGCTGATCAGTTACTTATTTAAAGACCTTAATTTTGTTATTGCGCAAATTTATATTACTGATGTTTAAATTGATGTTTTAAGGGGATTAGTACTTTTATATCCATATTTATAAGCCTAAATTACCAGTCCCCTAAAGTACTGATTTCATAAAAATGACTCTTTTTGTCATCAATAGTGTCATTTCGATTATGCAAAAGCAATAAATACATATTTGTAGGGTTATTTTATGCTCAGGTCTGAAGAGGTTAAGAAGTAGGAACTGACATATCTTGAAAATAGTGAAGCTTCAACTGTAACCTCTTTTACAGGGATTCATTACTAAAGCGGCGAATTTCACACCGATAAAATTATGCGGAAAACTTCTCTTAATTTAAATAGCTCATTATTCAATATCTTAAGGGGGCTCATGTTGAAAACTTTTCAAAAAATCGATTTTTTTATGATCTAATTTAATTATTCATTTAATTCTTAACTCAATGCAAAAAACCGCATAAAAACATTTGCATTTTTAACGGAGTTATAAACATTTATGTATCAATACTTTCATAGCCGCATATATATAATTTCAACTTTAAGTCGCGTTTTCTCAAAACTTGATTTTTGATGGCTAACACCAAGATTAAAAAAAAAAACTATTTGACGCAAAGGCTTATTTTTTTTCACGCATATAACATCATTATCTAGATTATGAATTAATATATTTTAGATAGTTTAATATTTTGAGTATTTTTAATGGAAAAAAAGTTGTATTTTTTAAAGATTTTGAAATATTCAACTTTGAGAGTTTTTTTAATACTGTTTTTATTAAGTGATACTTATATCCTTAATTCATAATCTACATAATGATGTTATATGCATGCAAAAAAAAAATAAGCCATTCCATCAAATAGTTTTTTTTTAAATCTTGGTGTTATTCGTCAAAAATCAAGTATTGAGAAAACACGACTTAAAGTTGAAATTATATGGATGCGGCTATGTAAGTATTGAAACATAAATGCTTATAACTCCGTTAAAAATGCAAATATTTTTATGCGGTTTTTTGCATTGAGTTAAGAATTAATTGAATAATCAAACTAGATTATAAAAGAAAATCGATATTTTGAAAAGTTTTCAACCCCTGAGCCTTCTTAAATAAAAAGTAGTATCAAGAACAGATATTCGCTTTTACAGGCGTGAGTTTACTTCTGCAATATTAGTTCCGCCACATTGTGACAACCAAGTCAATTCAATGTTAGTGTCAGTAGATTACAACTCCTCGTCAAACTGACACCAGTAAAAGAAATGGATTTTTTGAAACAATTTTTCAGAAGAATTTCCAATTAACAATACTTTAAATTAAGACGAAAGTTTCTTGTTATGTTTACTGGTAGAAAATTTCGCAGGCCGTAATCAGAAATTGTAAATTCGATTAAAATGAAATAGCTCTCATCTAGTGATAACCAACTGAGTTTTTTCACTCGCATCTGGTAGAAAATAGATTATATGAATCTTCCTTTTTATTCATAACTGTATTTGATAAACTTGCTTGTATAAAATTAGCATTGAAATGTTCATACCGTAATTTCCGTCGTATATTCCGTGGAACAAAAAAATTTATTTGAGAAACTGAAAGTTTTTAAATCGAAATGTTAGATTATGTCTTATTAGATCGATGTAAATATTTGTCTTCAATCACTAGATAAGATTTCGATGTCGAAAAATAATTGTTTGATCCGCATATTATACGCCAGAAAAGACTGTAGTTTAAAATTCAGGAATCCAGGTGGATTCAGGAATGTTAGGTGATTTAGCACCAGAAATTTCAAAACGTACAACTCATAGTATCTGAAAAAAGAATTTTTATTCACTGAGGAAGTAAAATACTCGTAGGTGCCAACCTGGCGTTAATCTTCCATAATACTTGTGTTAGTTTGACCCTGGCTTAATGAATTTCGAACCAGAATTTTTTCAAAGAAATTAAATCAAACGTGTCTAACTTAAAAACCTGAAATTAAATAAATATAGAAGCATGAAATTAATCTTCCGGTTCGAAATGAGGTTAACCTGGATCAAACTGATCCAGTTATTACGGAAGATTATTTGAAAGTTGGCAGCTATTAATATTACTGCACCAAAAATTTAGTTAAAAATTCTTGAAAGTCCTTGAAGTGTACGACATTTGTTTAGGCACTTTGTTAAAATATGTTAATAGAGTTTAAAAATAAATGCGTTGTTTACATTCCAATTTGTGTTAAGATTTTGCACCTTTATGTTTAGTCTGACCAGACATCAACTTTCTAATCAAAATATTGTTTGGTACCAGGAATAAAGGAAAGTCATTTGAGCCTTTTTTATCCTTCTAGGTGTGTTTCAAGTCAGTAATATTCCGTCCACTAAGCTCCAGATTTCGCTGTAATATAAGCGATTTTCATGATGCTACATTTACATACCGTAGTTTCGGGTGTATAAGCCGCAGATCAAACAATTCTTTTTAGACCCAGAATTTTTTAAGAAACAAATATAACTAGTTAGATCGCCGTAAATATTTGTCTTCTATCACTAAATAAGATTTCTGGGTCCAAAAAGAATTTTTTGAGCCGCGGCTTATACACCCGAAATTACGGTAGATTATACTCCCTCTGTCCCAAATTAGTTGCGACATTTAGGTTGAAAATCTTGTCCCAAATTAGTTGCGACATTTCAAGTAGGCGGGCTCATAGATAACTTCTGGTGCAATTTAGTAAATCTACACCAGTAAAATTATACTAGAATGAATATAATGATGCATACTAGGTGTCAAAAGTAATGAAACTCAAATGTGAAGTAATAGAAATGAGAAATAATATCCTGAAGAAGGAAATGAATAAGAAGAAGCACTGGAATGTTTGCAGTGATGATTGAAAAATGGTAAGCTAATCCATAATTCCATAAATATTGCAGCTATTAAATTTAATGTTCATCGTAATGTTAAACATCACATTCCGTTTGCAGAAGCAGACAAAGGCGTCAAAAATAAGTTTGCAAAAAAAAAATTGTAAATGCTGAAAAAAAAAAGGTTTTTTTAGCTAAGTAGCAAAATTAAAGATTCCAAATAAAACGAAAAAAAATCTCTGCGAAGATTATCATGGACTTTTTTAATTCGTAAATCAATAGTACACAGAATTCTCAAGGCGAAAAATGTTTTGGAACGTATGTCATCCACCATTAAGCCAAGTCTAATAGAAAAAAAATTGACAGAATGCGATTTTGTTTGCAGCATCTTCAAGTTAAAGGATACTTTTCTGAAATGTTAGAATGAGATGTTTGAAAATGAATTTACGATTGATTAGCTTGAAGATAGTTTTATGTGATTACTGTTAAAAGAATCTTTTCAAATTGGGCGTGGCTTAGTAGCAAGTGAAACGGGATTTTTTAAACTGATTCAATACTGATTTATGGAATGACGTGGGGAATGCTATTAAAGTAAATTTTGTAGATTGATAGTAAAGCTCTCGCAAAAACGTTAAAACAAAAACATGAAATCATAAATATCAATATTCAGAACAAATGTATTCAAATGTCGCAACTAATTTGGGACAGAGGGAGTATAAATTTTGAATACATTGAAGAATGTTTAATACTCTGAAGGATTATATTTGTGTTTCTAATTACCGTAATTTCGGGTGTATAAACCGCGGATCAAACAATTCTTTTTCGACCCAGAAATTTTTAAGAAACAAATGTTACTACTTAAATCGACGTAAATATTTCTCTTCAATCACTAAATAAGATTTCTGGGTTCAAAAAGAATTGTTTGATCCGCGGCTTATACACCCGAAATTACGGTATTTTTTTTTTATACTATTGGAAGATTCATACTTTCTGAGCATTTAAAACAAAATACAGAAAAAACAACATTACAATTTTACCCATTTGTAAGACGCTCAGAGGGTTAAAAGTCTTGCCGGAATAAAACTGTTGCTTCAAAAGTTGCGCCAATCGAATGTAATTTGTATAAGAGACGAACAAGTTGAAAGGAATAATACTTTTGATGGGAAAAGAAAAGGGGACATTAAATTAACAAGAAGAAAAATACATAAAAGTCTTATAAACAAACTAAAAAAAATTTATATAAAAACTGTTCCATAGAACAATCTTCAGCTCATTTTAGATTGTTTTACTTCTTTTGTATGAAACCGATAGCAAGTTTTGAGGGTACTATTCGACACGCAGTGTTGCCAGTCTTTATCGAATATTCTGAAATAAAATATTTGTCTGAATGTATTCCTGAATGTCTGGTATTAAATTGTGAAAAATTACTATTCCAAAATTTAATTAAGAATTCAGAATTTCCCACTTAAAAAATGATAAATTGTCAACCCTGTTCAACAGTCGAAAAAGAAAATTTACTGGAAAATCTTTAATGAGCCAAAACTTTTGTATATATTTTTTAAATATTAAGACAAATCATCATATTTATCATCGTTGTCGAGCACATTAATTTTCACAGCCACTAGAAATGATTTTATATAGAATTATTTTAACATTAAACATATCATCTTTCTTATCATCGTTTTCGAGATCATTCATTTTCAGTGCTGCTAAAAATATTTTATACAGAAATAATTTAACATTGTATTTCTGTAAAACTAGCAATGTATTTACATAAGATATGAAGATGTTAGATTGACGGGTTTTCCTATTTTTTCCCTTTATAATTCATATGGAAAGTTTTATTAACTTTTTAACACATACCGTAATTTCCGGCGTATAATCCGCGACCTAAACAATTCTTTTTGGACCCAGAAATCCTATCTAGTGACTGAAGACAAATATTTACGGCGATCTATTAGGTTACATTTTGTTTTGAAAAGTTTGTGGGTCGAAAAATGATTGTTTGATCCGCGGATTATGCGCCGGAAATTACGGTACTTGAAAAAATGTCTTATATAAAAAATTAAGAATGAGTAACCTTTTTAAATTCGTACCACTTTTTTTAAACATTTAATAAAATATACACTAGAATACGGTACCCGTAACTTGTATATTAATTCTCTGTGCTAATCTTTGCTCAAGGGATTCACTTGGCTTTTGTTTTTCTGGCCTTGTGGTGGATCTTGTTTTCGAATGTATCAATTCTACTTCCTTGCGAACCGGGGTTCCACACCAGTATTTCCAGCTGGTCGTTTTGATGTTTTACAACGGTTTTGCAAATGTTTATGAATACAGTTTTCCGGTTGGTGTGTCTGCCATTGTTCTAACCATAGAACTGTTAATACTTTGAACTCTTATGGTGGAATTTTCTACCACCTAATTTTAATGCCGAAATAACACCGGAATAACACAGAGGGTTTACTTAAAAAATGTTTAATGCATTTTTTTGTGCATATCGTAGGCGAAATTTTTTCATCAAAATACTGGTGAATGTACAGCATTTTGAATTTTGATGAAATTTACCCACCAGAGCTCAAAGGGTTAAAAAAGAGATACTGACATATCCCTAAAGTATTGAAGCTTTTACTGCAACCACTCTAGTAAGAATTTGTCGCAGCCGGGACAAAATTCCACCAGTAAATTTAAGTAGAAGTTTTCTCTTTATTTAGCACTTTATTAACAGAAAAATTGAGCAAAAATATTGGCAAAAATTAACATTCATTTCTACTGGTAGAAGTATACTTTAGTGGTATGATTTCCACCATAGTGTAGAAGTTTACATTAGGGGTATTAGTTCCGCCTTACAAGACAAACTCCTGTCAGTGTCAGTGAAAAGATTATAATATTTGGGGGAAAACTGACACCAGTAAAAAGAAATAGAAAAATTCGAACCTATCTGCGAAAGAAAATTGAAATGAATAAGGCACTAAAATAAAATGAAATTTTCTTTTTTAACTTACTGGTGGGAGTTTTCACCGTCGGTAATCAGATATTGTGGATACAATTGGAAACATTTAACAGCCCTTGTATGACAACCACCTCAGTTACTTTACTGGCAACTACTAGTCAATACATTATACGTCCCCTCCTCTTTATTCATAACTCCATGGTTCTAACTGTCTTAAAAATTTCTGATTGAGACGAAAATTTATATTTTGAGGTATACTTTAGAATGGTATTGGCACTGAAAATGAAGAGTGAAGCTTTTTTTATTTAGTATTACTTTTTAATTCCAAACTTGCAAACGGCACCAGTGGTATTTTAATGTATATATATATTTTTAAATAAAGGCTTAAATTAAGGAATTCGTAATATCTAGACAAGTCCTTTATAAATTCCGGTGTCAATCGACAATTTCTCATTTTACTAATAGAATTTGCTTGCGCCGGAAAGGTTTAAACCACTAGTGTTGCGTTCATGCAATGGTCAAAATAAATGCACATATTCTGGTTATTTACATACTCACCACTATTTTTCAATTTAAAAATTCGCTTGAGTCAGAGACATAAAATTTTACGATCGTATAAATCGGTCATATGTATTTCCATAAGCGTATGACGTATAAGTTGTACACTACGATTGGATACCAGTAATTTAGAATGGAAAATGTGACTTAATTTATCAATTGAATAAGCCGATGGAAACTTTCGAAAATAACGTCTGCTAACAAATTAGCAGTTATTAGTAATGAGACTTACATGACAAGTGCTCATGGAAATATCCTCATTTTCTTTTAGAGCTTCTTGCGACAAACGACATTCAGCAAATGTTGAAAATTTCAAGCTAATAGTTTTGGCGGTTAATGGGAAAGTGAAATAGTAATTTTATTCCTGGCATTTGTTGATTAGATAAGCAATAATTTCTATACAATTTTAGTTGCGTTTGGCCGCCACAGTTTGACACCACTGAAGTATGGTAAAAAATTGTTTTCAAACCGTATTGTTGATGTTACAATATTTGAAACATATTGCTATCAATATACCTCATTGAGATTGACAGCAACATGCATTTTTTTTAATTATGAATAAATAGCATTTATAATTTTTAGGCCGGCAGTTATAGTTCTAAGTATAAAGGCAGATTCTAAAACTTTTTAAGGAGCCAGTGACTTTAAAACCCATAAAATACTATCGACACATTTTGACAAAAAAAAACTTATAAAAAAGGAGTAACGCTTTTATGGAAAAAAAAATGGAATTCGAATTAAAAAATAATTGGTTTGATATATACGCATCATAATTTCCTGCGTATAATCCGCGGATCAAACAATCATTTTTCGACCCAGAATTTTTTAAAAATGAAATATAACTTTTTAGATCGCAGTAAATATTTGGCTTCATTTACTAGATAAAATTTCTGAACCGAAAAACAACTGTTTGACCCGCGGATTATACGCAGGAAATTACGGTATGGGTAATTCCATGAGAACATGTCGTGTATGTCACATACTACGATTTTGGATACCAGTATTTCAGAATGGAAAAATGTGACTTATTTTATCAGAGATATTTCACTAATTGAGTAAGGCCATGCAAACCTTTCGAAAATAACGGTGGCCAACAATTTAGCAGTTATTAGAAATGTGGCTTACACGACAAATGCTCATGAAAATATCAGTATATACAATAAAACATAAACTACATATAACAAATCTGTACAGTTTATTTAATAATAAAATTCTTTTAAATTTTATATAAATTAAGTGCAATATAAATTTTACACTACGTGCAGTTTAGAATATAAAGTGGGGTAAGATTCAGGTTAAAAAAATATATAAAAAATGCATAAGTATCCAATCACAATAGGAGAATCCATTGAGGATATTAGGAAAACAATGTATTTTATTTTCATTTTGTCCTACAACAGTATACACACACACATATACAGGGTGTTTCGCTACCAGACCGACAAACTTCTAGGGGTGATAGTAGACATAAAGACAAACATTATTAAATAGGAAACCATGGGGCGCAAACGTCTTCTGTAGGAGCTAGGGGCCATTAAAGTTTAAGGTCCAAAAATTCAAACGCTGATAAAAATTAGAAAAAAGGGTCGATTTGTTTGCGGTTTTCTCTAAAATCATTCTTTATATCACGATATTTTATTTTTTTTTAATTTTAAATGTTAAGTTCGAAAATTGTCGGTAGAGGGCGCTTTAGACTTTAGAGTAACGAACAAATACTTTTTGCCTTTCTTTTGTGCATGGGGTTGAAATTATTCTAAAGTTTAGACTTTAACTTAAATTTTAAGCCCAAAATCGGAAACATGGGGATCGGTTAACTAGCGAAAATTTAACTGTGAACCGAGGGGGAGATTTTAAACGCTCATAAACATTGGGCAAACTAATCGATTTTGTTGCGGTTTGCGTGTAGGTCATTCCCTTGGTAATTATTTTATTCAATCTGACATACAGCTGTGGTGTCCTCATTTTTTCATAGAGGGCGCTTCCGACATATCTCCGATATTTCAATGGCATTACTCCTGGGTGTTTTACTACCAGACTATCATACTTCCAGGAAGTGTTAGGGATGCAAAAAACGACTCGGAATCACAAAGGAATGTAACGTTGTAAATGTCTTTTTTGCGAGTTATGGTTTAAGGAAGCAGAGAAAAAAAAAAACAGAAACAAACAGAGAAACAGAAACACGTTAATATGACATAAAACAGTTTGTTTAAATGTTTTACTAGAAAAGATGTTCGAAGTTACGACCAGAAGTAATTCGACATGCTTGACAGCGGCATCGCATGTAACTTCTCACGCTTTGAAAGATTCCTGGAATCTTTGATAGATTGCCGAAAGCTACAGAAATACGAGCTGCTAAGTCTTTAATTGATGTTACAGTATTCTCAACACCCAACTTTTCATGTGACCCCCAGCAGAAGAATCTCATACTTGATAGGTCCGGTGATCTGGCAGGCCAATAAACCGGGCCACCATGACCTATCCACCGTTGTCCATATGTTACGTTGAGGTATCGGTGAACATCATTGGTAAAATGTGGAAGAGCCTGATCATGCTGGAACCACATACAGCTGCGCAACGAGAGAGAAACTTTCACGCGCATTACCGTTCAGCTCCATCTATCGCAAAAAAAAATCGCAGCGCCATCTACTGTCGCTGTCAAGCTTGCCGTACTTTTTCTGGTCGTAATTTCGAACATCGTTTCAAGTAAAACCTTTAAACAAACTGTTTTATGTCATATTAACGTGTTTCTGTTTCTCTGCTTGTTTCTGTTGTTTTTTTCTCTGCTTCCTTAAACCATAACTCGTAAAAAAGACATTTTCAACGTTACATTCCTATGTGATTCCGAGTCGCTTTTGCATCCCTAACACGTCCTGGAAGTATGATAGTCTGGTAGTAAAACACCCAGGAGTAATGCCATTGAAATATCGGAGATATGTCGGAAGCGCCCTCTATGAAAAAATGAGGACACCACAGATGTATGTCATTTTTAATAAAATAATTACCAAGGGAATGACCTACACGCAAACCGCAACAAAATCGATTAGTTTGTCCAATGTTTATGAGCGTTTAAAATCTCCCCCTCGGTTCACAGTTAAATTTTCGCTAGTTAACCTATCCCCATGTTTCCGATTTTGGGCTTAAAATTTAAGTTAAAGTCTAAACTTTAGAATAATTTCAATCCCATGCACAAAAGAACGGCAAAAAGTATTTGTTCGTTACTCTAAAGTCTAAAGCGCCCTCTACCGACAATTTTTGAACTTAACTTTTAAAATAAAAAAAATAAAAAATCGTGATATAAAGAATGATTTTAGAGAAGACCGCAAACAAATCGACCATTTTTTCTAATTTTTATCAGCGTTTGAATTTTTGGACCCTAAACTTTAATGGCCCCTAGCTCCTATAGAAGACGTTTGCGCCCCATGGTTTCCTATTTAATAATGTTTGTCTTTATGTCTACTATCACTCCTAGAAGTTTGTCGGTCTGGTAGCGAAACACCCTGTATGTATATATATATGAGAATGCACGAGTAGTATTATTTCGCACTGTAAAAATTGAAATTCAAGTCAAATACTTGTCTTTGGAGAAAACACAAGAAAAGCTTTCTTTGAAAAATATTATCACACACTATTCAGGGATTCTTTTTCGAAATTTACAAAAAATTAAGGCATTAAATGAAAAAAAAATGTTTTAATGTAAATTTGAAAATACGTAATAAACAATTAAATTTACTTTTTCAACATTATAAAGACACTTAATCATTGTTCATTCATCATAATTCATTGTTTTTGAGATTTTTTTTCCTTTCATGGAATGTAAAAAAGGACAAATATTCATAGATATATTTTATTATTGTAATTTTGTGAAATTATCAGTCAATTTACACATGAATGAGGATATTCAGTTTTGGAATTATCCCAATTGATTAATTATTTATTTTATTTTTTTTGTACATTTTCTTACCTTTCAAACGTATAACTGAAAGGATGTAAAAACTTAAGTCGAGAAAAACTAAAATAACTGAATTTTGAATATCCACCACATTTTACAAACATGCAATTGAATATACACTTCTGATCTTGGAGAGACATGCTGAGACATATTTTTAGTGCTGTCGGATCTCAAGAAAACCGCTAGGTCTGTTTGATTACGGGCATGCGGTGGGTAATGAAAAGCAATGACACTGGCACAGCAAGAGTGGTTCAAGATTTTAGGGCCAGATTGTTTTAACCCTTTGTGTTTCAGTATTCCACTTGATATTCCAAATTGATTCCGAAATCCCAAAAAGGATACCAGAGTTCTTGTATATGTTCCGCTTATATATGCGGGGGGGGGGGTATTTTTTCATATTTTCAAATACATTTGTATATAAATACCGGTATCAGTCAGTCATTTAAATATGTTGGTAATGAAAATACTCTACATTTTAACAATTTCCGTGCAGAGAACTTTAATTTGGGAAAGAAGTTTGGTGTTCCATGTAATGGGACACTGAAACACAGTGGGATAAGGGGTTAAAGCGGCTATTTTTAAGACTTTCCAACATAGTTGAAAAATAGTTATTGATTCAATTTGTGTTTTTTCCGCCATCAAACACGTAAATATTCTGGGATTACCATGAACTCATTATATGGTTTTGTGGTTTATTATAGAACGTTCGTCATTGAAAAATAATATTGAAAAATAAGTGTGTACCGTTTAAAGTTCGCTTACAGGGACACACAAAATATATTATTAATTTACTCTTTACTTAAGGGGCACATTGATTTCGATGCATTTTATTGATGTTACAATATCTTAAGAATAATGAGACTCGTGTAATTCATTGTGGTGGACTATAGTCTCTCATCGTTGATAGTACATACATCGTAGATAGTATTTGCACATTTCCCAAATAAATTTGTTTCTAATTCCTGGTGTCATTCACTCATTTCAGCAATTTGTGAATACAAGTACTTTGCCCCTCTAAGGGTTAACCCTTTCCGTCACACGGGATACCTTATTTATAATTCCAAACTTGCAAGCGGCAACAATAAAATTAAAAAAAAAATTGCTTTTACACTGAATGCTTAAATTAAGGGATTCTTAATTTATCAAAAAGTTGTTTCTAAACTCTGTTGTCAGTCGATAATTTCTTATTTTACTAAGAATTTGCCCGTGCCGGAGAGTATTAAACAAGGGCTGTCCAACCTGGCGCCCGCGAAATACCAGAAAAATTTTACAGAAAATTTTCCATTGTTAAATCTAAGAATATCGCCTACCCAATAAGGTCTGAATTTCTGTAAGATTTTTCTGGTTTCACGCTGGCACCTGGTTGAACCGCCCTGGGTTAAATCAATTTTTCGCTGAGAGATGCGAAAGGTAATATTCGTATAGGAATTACTTCGTTTTTCCAGATAATGAATGCAGGTTTTGAATCACAGGACGTCCACATCGAAAATATTTGACCATTTCTCTTCTTTTAAATTGTTAGTTAGAGACCAGTTAAATACAAAAAATTAGAAAATCTCGCTGCATTTAAATGGTAAAAGTCAGATTTTGCATTTTTTTACATTCTTTAGCTAAGAGATGGGCGAAATCCATACAGGTTACGTACATAATAAATATGAATATATTTTTTAAACAACAATTTGTCAGTGGATTAACCATAAATTTGTAAAATAAACAAAACTAAAATTAATATTTTGGGAAAAATAATTTAAGAACATTGACTTGATAACCGAAAAATATTGAAAAAATTAAAAAAAAAATAATAATAATATAAGCTTTGCAAAAAAGTACCGTAATTTTCGATTTATAAACTGCCGATCAAACATTTATGTTGTGGCAAAGAAATCCTATTTCATAAAATATACTCCCTCTGTCCCAAATTATTTACTACATTTGAATACTTTTGTAATGATTATTGATAATAATGATTTTATGATTTTGTTTGAACATTTTTCAGATACTTCAGAGTGACATGCTATCAATAAATAACATTTACTTATCAAACATTTCCTCTGTCTTTTCTTAAATCAATAACTATATTAGTTTTAAAAATGCAAGGTTTGCGCGTTCTTAAGCCACGCCCAATTTTTAAGGATTTTTTCACCAGTAATCACATAGAACTATCTTCTATCTAATTAATCACGAATTCATTAGGAAGAAATGAATTTATGGCTATTATAGTGGCTGTGGAATCGCTAGGAAATGGTACGTGGCTTAAAAGCCTGTGAACCCTGTAAATTTTCTTCAAACATTTGTCGAAAATAAATGCTATTTTTGCAGAAAGTAAAAAATGAGAATAAAAATACCAAGTTGTGATAATTTTATTCTCAAATGAAGCAAAATTTCAATGATATATAAAGAATTTCTTGCACATAATATAGCTTCTGGATTACATGCCAGGTTTCGCGGAAGAAGATTTTGACGACGAACTTTTTCCTAATTGAGATGGGTTATTTTGTACGAGTTGCTTCCGCCTGACATCATAATATTTCCCACACATGTTTGTAATGCTAAAAATACATTGTCAAAATTTTCAACTTCTATATTTTGAAATTTGACTTTAACAGCAGCAATTAAATTGTCAATATTTTTACGGGCATCTTAAGGTGCCATGATTGTATTGCGTTAAAAAAACCCAGATCAAGCACATTTAAATTCGAACTATTTGGAAGTTTACACTGCAATTGTAAATTCGATCCTTCTTTTAAGCATTTTCTTTCTGATACTAGGGTTCATGTACTGACAAATGGGGATTGCAATGTCCTGTTGTATGTACATAATACTCGATTTTTCGCAACTTAGAAATTTTTCTCGTATTGCCGACAAAATGTTTTCTATAATTATTTTTCGGGTTTCTTCTTTATTAACACTTTCGACAACTTTTGCCACAAGAGTTCCTTTTGCACGATTTTTAATTTTTTTTTCATTTTCTGAGTAAATAAAATGCCATATTCCAATTTTCCATCAAACATATCGTTTCTATTTAGATCCCATATTGGTCTTGCTACCGCTGTCATAAACATTAATTTGGTAATTAAAATTTTTGCTTTCGCAATGCCTCAAAGGTTCAGTTTAATCTAGGGTGTTGCAAAACAAATTACTAGTTTTCATAATATAAAAAAAAAATTTCTTTGACATGAATACGATCCAACATTTCCGAAAAGTTCCATTACTTTTAACATGCTGTATATAAAATCGAATTGTGTCTAGCTTGTTATTTTCTGTTAGACTTGTCTTAATGGCTGATGAAATACGCTTCAAAACATTTCCATCCTCGACAATCTTGTGAAATGTTGATTTAGGAATATCAACAGCACATGATAAACTTCTCAAAATTTGTATTCGTCTTAGACATTTTCGATTTTGTTCAACTGCTGAGAAAAATCTTTTTTTTTTCATACGCTTTACCAGTTTTTTGCGATCTTACATTGTAAATTTCATTATCATTTATTTTTGATGTATTTTGCCACCTTCCACAAACCGGGTACAGTACTACGATGAACATAGAATTTAATCGCTGTAGCATTTTAGCACCAATTTTCAAAAGTTGCAGTAAAAATTGCAATACACAGTTACGTTACCCTTCCTCCCTTCTTTAGCGTATATTTTTTCGTCATCATTATTCATTCATACAGTCTTCGTCACATCACTTCCTTTTCCCAACACTTCATATTCTACTTAACACTGTTTTAAACAGCAACGTGTCGCGTTATACTCATTGTAGTAAAATTTTATTGGTGTATATGTACTAAACTGCATCGAAAATTACCGCCTACTTGACTCCGCCTACTTGAAATGTGGCAACTAATATGGGGCAAAATTTTCAATCTAAATGTAACAACTAATTTGGGACAGAGGGAATAACTTATTAAATCGCGGCAAACATCTAATTTTAATTATTAAATAGAATATCTTTGTCGAAAATTGAATGCTTTATCCGTGAGCTGTAGACTGGAAATTACGGTTCATAGTTTATATATATACACTGCTCAAAACAATTAAAGGATATTTGAAGTTTTATATAAAATAAAGATATAAACGAAATTTTTTTTGCCGAAAATAGAAGAAGAGAATCACAAATGCAAATTTTTCTGGTTTTCAAACTGTGGAGTATGCAAATTTTGAGTTCGACGTCAAAAACGTCGTTTCAGCGGCAGCGAATGAAATTTGACTTTCAACAGGATAAAAGGGAATGAAAACAAGGATGATCGGCATTCAGTGATTGCTTTGTTTTGATGAGTACGATGTCTCAGCGAAGTCATTTGACAGATTCAGAAGCTTGGAGAATTGTTGGTAGGTTAGAAGGGGCCAAACTCAAGCCGAAGTAGCGCAAGCCATTGGAGTGTCACAAAGTGTCATTTCCAGGATCTGGAACCGTTTCTTGGAGAGTGGATGTGCAGGCCGAAGACCAGGGCAAGGTCGTAGACGGGCAACAACGCCCAATGAAGATCGGTATTTAGCGTTAACAGCTCGGAGACACCGAAATATGAACGCTATTCTTCTCCAACAACAACTTCACTCGGCTACAGGCACCACGATTTCAACTCAGACTGTCCGAAACCGGCTCCATGCTGTAGGTCTGTATGCTCACCGACCGATGGTATGTGTTAGATTAACATCAAGGCATCGTCGCGACCGCAGGGAGTGGGCAACCGAGCATGTCAACTGGAGGAGAAATGAATGGAGCAATATTCTGTTTTCTTAGTTTTCTGTTCTGAGTCGGGTTTTTCTGTGCATCCAGATAATAGTCGTATTTTCATCTGGAGGGACCGTGGCAGTAGGAATAATCCTGCGTTCGTGCACGAAAGTTTCAGATTTGGCGGTGGAGGAGTGTTGGTGTATGGTGGCATCTCCATTGACGGGCGCTCCGACCTCTACATCATTCGAGATTGAGCTCTGACTGATCGCCGATATAGGGATGAGATCCTCAGACCTATTGTAGTCCCTTACGCTGCAGCAATCGGAGATAACTTCATTTTAATGGACGATAACTGCAGGCCACATCGTGCAAACCTGGTGGAGGATTTCCTTTTCGAGGAAGGAATCGTTCGAATGGAATGGCCAGCGTGTTCTCCAAACATGAATCCAATCGAGCACATTTAAGACGCTCTAGGAAGACCAGTTTCTGGCCGCCAACAACCCCCACAAACTCTCCAAGAACTGGAAAGAGCTCTTCTGGAAGAGTGGGGCATAATACCCCAACTCGTCATTAATAGCCTCATTGAGTCCATGCTCAAAGGTGTTCAACGTTGCTGGCCGCCCGTGGAAACCATACCCCCTACTGAAAATGATTTTCTTTGAAGAAAACACCTTTTCTTATTCTTTTTTCTCATATGCACAAATTGTGTTTTTTTCCTTTTGTACACAAATGCACAATAAAATGCATTTTTTTCTGCCAAACATGTATAATTTATTCTCATATAACCTACTATGTCTGTCGACCATGTATCAATCAGCTAAAAAGTTTCCCAGATACAAAATCCACCTAAAACTGCAATATCCTTTAATTGTTTTGAGCAGTGTATTTAGAAGACTTAAGATAGATTTATAAAAATATCTCATAGTAATTAATTACAATTTTTTTAAAACTAAAATTAAATTTTTACAAGAAAAAATAAGCGAGAATGTTGAATTAAAAACAGGAAATCATTACATAAATTATAATTAAAAACATAATAAGTTTACACAAAAAGAAATTTTTCAGATTTTTTCTGCTCATTTCCGGAGGTTTACTATTCTATGTATGGAAACGATTACAGAATATTTTTCTGTCATGCGAAGCGAAGTTTGAGACCGTTAGCATACCTGTTACAAATTGTATGCTACAAAGTTCTGAAAGAAAATATTTTACGTTATGTAGTTATAAAATGTATAATATTACATAATTAACCCTTTCGAGACGGCATCCCTTACACAAATTTTATTTGGACAACACCACTTTTTTTAAACTGTTCCTTTTACTTCTTATATTCCGAAAAATGCTCTAATGAGAAAAGTAAAAAATTACACTTCTTTATTAATGGTGCCAAAAACAAATTTCACATGCACCTTTCGACGATGCATATATGCATCACCCGTCCCGAAAGGGTTAAAAAATATCACTTTGGAATTTCGGTGCGAATTTATATATATTTTTAATTCATCCGGCAGGACAGACGCGGGGAGTTTTGACACCCCAAGACCACGTAATTTATTACTGGTCTTTACTTTGTCACCAGTGAATGTAAATAATAATCTTCCCTTCCTTTAGACCATGTCAATTGCTACAAAATAGCGATAGATTGAGATGAAGATTACTTGAAAAAAGTAATGGCGACAGTTGAAAAAAAACATCGTTACTGTGGATCTATCAGTTACCGACGCGCATCCTCCAGGCATAATTTTTTGCGGTGCGCAGTTTGCAGTCTGCAATCGGTTAGTTTTAAGGCGAAATTTACCATATGGCACCAGTAATTTTTTGTTACAACTTCAAGTTCATAATATACCTGAAAAATTTGTGTTCATTGTTCTTAAATAATTTTTTTTTTGTTATTTGCTGTGTGAGTTAGTTATTTGAACATTTTTGGAACAGATTTGCTTTGCCCCTGAAAGGTTAAACAAAGGTTAAATATACAACCATGATTGACAGACTAAAGGTAATTTTTTTCCTACACCGGCAAATTATTGATAAGAATGATGTATGAAACACATTGTCACGTTTCTGAAAATGTTTATTTCTTTTTGTGTTATAGCAAACATAGTTCATAATTCGTAGCTCTTTTATATAAGAATTTATTCAGTATTAAATATTTTGATAACTACAAATATGTTTTAACAACAACAAAAAACCAAGATTATGTTTAGACAATTCACCGACAGAAAAAGTAGTAGAAATTTCCATCTGAATTTTTTTTACGAAATATACTAAATTTTTTATCTTAATTTTAATATGAATTTGAAAATGTGTGCTAAACTCCTAACTTTATTGCTTTACCATTAAAACACAACGTAATTTCCCATATATACGCCGCGGCTTAGTTAATTCTTTTTCATACCGGAAATTTTATTTAAAAGATGAAGTCAAATGAATGCTAAACAACAGCAAGTCACAGTTTATTTAAAACAAATTCTGGTAGGAAATCGATTTATTTGAGATATACGCGAGAAATTACGGTGTTCAATTTTATCTTTTTTTTTCGACGTCTTTTGTTCAGGGACAATAAAAAGAATAAGTTACATAGATACATTTCATTACTAGTTGCTCTGTCCGGCATTTCCGGACATTACCGTAATAATATTATTAAATGAATCTGAAATTTGAAATGTAGTTCTATACGAAGAGGGGCGTGAGCAGAGGCTGTGATGATTAACAGGGCAGACTCTTGTTCCGTTGTGTACAGGGCCTGATTATAAATGGGGCACAAACCTAGCAGGAAAAAGGAAAAAAATATTTATTCATGTCAGTAATTTTTAATGAAAAGTGTGCGAAAATTACTATCAAATTTTACTCGTGAGACAGAGCTCTGTTAATTATCAGGTCTCCTTTTAATAAACCCCTTGAAGGGCGGTGGGACGAAACATATCCCAATTAGTTTTAATTGCGAAATGCGACATTGGCGGCAAAATTTTTAAATGAAATTTTTTAATTTATCAAGTATGTGAAGAAAAGCTTTCATCTATTACGAAATAAATGTGTTTTTTAAATTTTGGTGTCATCCAATCATTGCAGTATTTGAAGAATAGAAGTGCTTTGCCCTTCAAAGCGTTAAATATGTTGACCAATGAGTTTTATAAGATATAGCATAGCATTTTTTATTTATAATCCAAATTTTAACTTAATCTTACTGAGTCTCGAACTGAGACTTTTGGGATAGAAAACTGAGGCGTTAGATATCTAAACTCCAAACAGTTTTGACGGAGTCTGTAAATTAAGACTCCTTATCAAAACGTAAATTGCTTCTTCTTCATTATTATTTTTTTGGCCCCGATTTTACTAGCTTAGCAAAATAAATGGTTTTTATTGTCCGAATTCGTTGAAATTTTAATGGATCGTAATTATATTTAATACCATGGTTTGTTTTTTGTTTTTTTTCAAATTTCACAAAAAAGATGTACATTTAAGAGAGAAAATGTTTGGTCGAAATAGAGGGAAAGCGCACCAAAATCTTTTGGTTTCTAATTTATTTGTCAAAATTTTCACGCATTCATTTTGTTAAAAAAATTTCTAGCGTCTATTTTTTTTTAAATTTTTGCAGGTAGTGTAAACATTTTTTATTGAGATTTTCTATAAAGGTTGTTTTAAAACACGGATATTTTGTTAATTTTTAAAGTGTAAAAAATATCCTTTCCATAAACGGTAAAATAACCTTGATTTGATAGTGTATTTAACCCTTTCCGGCACGGACAAAATCTGTTAGTAAAATAAAAAATTATCAACTGACACCGGAATTCCTAAAGGAATTTTTTAGATACTTTGAATTTCTTAATTTAAGCTTTTATTGTAAAAGCAAAGTTTTACTAAAATATTATTGGTGACGTTTGCAAGTTTGGTATTAAAATTAGGTATCCCAGACCGGGCACAGTGTGCCGGAAAGGGTAAAATCAAGACACATTAGGGATCAAAATGACCTCTTCAAGATTGATAATAGTCGTTTGAAACCAGAATTTGTTTCCTAAAATATGTTAAATGTAAGCAACGCAAAAATAGAATAACTAATTAAGTTAAATAGTTAAAAATTAAAATTCTGGCGAGAAACATTTTTTTTAACTTGACTAAAATACCCCGTGGTTCTAGTGTTAAAAGGGTTAAAATTCATATTTTTAAAAAAACAGTTATGCTATCATTCTGAAGAAGGTCTCAGCTTTATTAAAATATTTTTGGTTTGTTAGTATCTTTAAATTTGCGTCGTTGTAATAAGGAAGAAAAAATTTTTAGAAAAAAAACCGAACTTTTTTTGAATTTTTTCTGTCAAAGGGTAAACGACAACTTTTTAAAATTTATTGCACCATTTGAAACGTGAAAATTCGATCTTTTGACCTATGCCTTTCATTTTTAACTGTACTGAACGACTTGATCAAGTTGAATTAAAACAAAACTATTAAAAAAACCAGGAATAAAGTCGAAAATGTTATTAGCTTGCTTCTGATGCGTAAATGAGTTTTTTTACATGTGCATGCACTTCTTGGATCGGAGATCAAATAAATGAATTTTGATGAAAGTGAGTTTCGGTTGTTAATTAATAACTCAAATAACTACGAGAATTTTAAAATTCTTAGGATCAGGTACATTAGGAGAGGATTTAAAGTATCTGCAAAAAAAATTGAGACTCAAACTTGTCGTAGTTTCCGCTAGATACTGCGCGCGCACACACGGACATACATACAGACAGATAAACAGACTGACAGACAGAGCGATTTGTTCTTTAATTGGCATAGATAGAATTTTTGAAAAATTGTCAATAAATTTATATATGAGTGAACGTATTCGATGGAGGAATTGTCGTAATTAATGGTTTACTTATATATTTTTGAATATTTTCTGATCTTTTAAACATATAATTGCGAAGATGTCGAGAAAAATTAAGCTAACTCAATTTTAAATATTTACCACATTTTACGTACATTGAATTGAATACATACTTCACCGTTGTGGTAGGATTTGCACTATTGAGAAATTGATTATTGGGTGGATCAAGAAAACCACGGGGTCTATGTGAAGCTGGCCATGTGGTGGTTATTGAAAAGCAAACTTCGGTTTGACCCTTTCCGGATCAGTGTGTCCGGTCTGGACGCAACTAATTTTAATTCCAAACTTGCAATTGGCACCCCACTAATATTTTAATAAAATCTTGCTTTTACAGTAAAAGCTTAAATTAAGAAGTTCTTGATTTCTTAACAAATCGTTTGTAAATCTCAGTGTCAGACGAAAATTTCTCATCTTACTAACAGAATTTGTCCGCACCGGAGACGGTTAAACAGATGGATTTTTAGATGGAAACAGATGGCGTCTATAAAGGATTCGTGATTGTTTTTATATTGCTAATTTTGGGTGGCTAATGCGATAGTCTATAAAAATGATTTATTATTTTATTTCTGAATAATGAGCACCGTTTTTCTCTATGCTTAGGCATACTTGTTTTGGGGGTTTCCTATTCACATTTTTATTTGCTTCTGTTTGTAAAGGGCGAGGTAAGAATTTGCGAGGTAAGAATGGCGAAATGGCCCCCATGGTCAATGACTGAATTATTATTTGTACTAGTATCAGCACTCTAAAAGAGTACGAAATGCAAGGTCATTGACCCCCGATCTTGACCTGTCTTTAAGATATTCGATAAAGTTCGTACGCGCGCCGTTATTTTTTAAATGTATTTTTCTGAAAAACTCTAAAAGCTAGAAAGATGGGACCAATTGCGTATATTGAGAGATACTTTGAAAAATATTTCATATTTTTTTCAGAGTTTTCGTGAAATGACAACTGTGCAAAATAATGAAATAAAGTATAAATCTTTTATTTTAGTACTGTTTTGTTATGTCTACCGCGCCAAAAAAATACATAATATTCTTTAGTTTATATACTTATATTACACAAAAAATGATCAAAATCAAAGAGGCGCTTTTTGAGTAATATCTAAGAAGAAAATAGAAAAGGTTAAAATAAAAATTCTAAATAGAAAAGGAAGAAAAAGAGAAAAATTGATACCGGATAAATTTAAAAGAAAAAGTAACACTGATATACGGCTAGTGTGGGACGTAAACACGGTTAGTGGGACACTGAAATACAGCTAGTGAGTGGGTTGGGCGGAAAAACTAGCGATCGCCCCTACCTACACCTCTTGTATATTTGTCCTGTTGAAAATCTGTCTAAAAATTGTTTTAAGCGATGAAGTCAATGTTGTGATTAATGCAAGTAGAGATTATGATAATTATAGTTATATCTATCATTATCATGTCTACCGCGCCATATATATACATATATATATATAATATTCTTTCATTTATATATTTATACCACACAAAACCTGATCAAAATCAAAGAGGTGCTTCTTTCAGTAATTATGATTTTAATAAGTGAGATCACGGATGGTAGAAACTAATTAAAGAGGTATTTTTTAGAATTATTTAGTATAATTACATCATAAATAAGATTTCAAACATCATTATTTTCATTTATTACAATATTGACTTCATCATTTAAAAAAAGGGTATAGCGAGGTAAGAATGGTGAAATGGCCCCCATGGTCAAGGACTGATTTATTATTTGTACTAGTATCAGCACTCTAAAAGAAATGCAAGGTCATTGATCCCTGATCTTGACCTGCTTTAAGATATTCGAAAAAGTTCGTACCCGCGCCGTTATTTTTTAAATGCATTTTTCTGAAAAACAATAAAAGCTACAAATATGAGACCAATCGCGTATATTGAGAGATACTTTGAAAAATGTTTTGTATTTTTTCAGAGTTTTCGTGAAATAGCAACTGTGCAAAATAATTAAACAAATTATAAACCTTTTTTTTAGTACTGTCCTGTTATGTCTACCGCGCCAAAATAATAATAATAATAATAATAATAATAATAATATTCATTAACCCTTTCCGGCGCGGGCAAATTCTGCTAGTAAAATGAGAAATTATCGACTGACACCGGAATTTACAAACGACTTTTTAAGAAATCAAGAACGCCTTAATTTAATCCTTTATTGCAAAAGTAAGATTTTATTAAAATATTATCGGTGCCAATTGCAATTGTAAGTTGAGAATTATAATTAGGTGTATCCTGACCGGACACACTGCGCCGGAAAGGGTTAGTTTAACCCGTAAGTACGCGCGCAGGGCCTAAAAGACCCGGAGTGCGTATGGTTTTTTACAATTGTAACCAATAATTTTTTTAAAGTAATCTTCAACTTATTTTATTGCAAAATTTTTAGGAATTGTCTGCATCTAAATAAAGTGACTGTTATAATTTGATTTTATTGTTGACAAAATTAAAAACATTCATACCCTGGATAAGCGTGCGTTCTCCCGGGTTATATACTTTTACCATACAAAAGCTGATCAAAATCAAAGAGGTGCCTCTTTGAGTAATTATGAATTTGCTAAATATGAATACAGATGGTAGGAACTAATTAAAGAGGACTTTATTTAGAATTATTTATTATAGTTACATGAGAAATATAATTTCAATCATCATCATCGCTATTTTCATTTATTACAATAGTGACTTCATCATTTAAAAAAGTTTTAGACAGAATTTCAGCAGGACGTAAAATGCGAGATAGATATCTCGCATGAGCTAAATAATATATGACACTTGCGACATGGGCGCAGCATCCAACTGTCCTGTTTCCATTTGGACAATCGCAACAATGTCCTCGGATTCCTTCGATATTGTTAATATTAGGAACATAATCAATGAACAAGCGGTAATATTTACTATTTACGTGTCTGGAACGAACATTTAACTTGATAATATTTGGGGTTTGTTTAACGTAATATATCTAGAGATTACTCGTGTCGTCCATTATTTCAGCCAGGTATGAAATGGCAAATGAAAGCTGATAGGAATTGTTCTTCATTTAGTTGTGGAAAATCCAAAATTTCTGATGATACCAGTCGTTGAAAAGCTGTTTTTCTACGGTTCCAGTGCTGCTTTTTTTACCTCTTCTCTTAAAGAGTTTGATAACGTCATTCGATCTTTAATGTATTGAACAATTATCTCATTTAAGCCTGCATCAGAATCTAATTGCTTACTGAATTTGTTGTGTAAAAATCCGACAACTTTGCATAATAGACTTACTTTTGGAACTATTTTATTATCAAGATTGTTATGAAGCAAATTATATTTCTGAGCAATGGCCCCGTGTACAGCTTCGACTACCCATCGGATTTTAGTCACCTGTCGTGACATGTTGGCTTCTTCGGTAGGTAACTGGGCTCGATTACCTTTAAGTGCTGGCATTAATACGGCGTAGCCTTCTTTGGTGATAGAGTCAACGGCGTCACGAAAACCGCGATCTACAACAAACATATCATTTGGACGTAATAGAGTTTGAAGTTTAGCATCTTGTAACACTTTTTTCATAATAGTAGCATCATTTTCCGTACCATAAAATGGCCCAGCAAAATCAACTATAAACCCGTTCGTGGTACAAATTGTAAACCGTTTACATAAATGGGTTTTCTTTTGACCAGAATACGATTTTCGCTAATATTCATTATTAGAGCTTTTTTGATGCCTAATATATGTGCCGTCAAAAATCAATACCAGCTGATCATTTGTAAGGTTTAATAATATTCGAGCAGTTAAACTTGTATTCTTTAATAAGTCTTCTCGAGAAATGGAGGTTAATCCAAAATAAGGCAAAATATCAATACCAAAACTTCTTAATACTTCTTTAAAAAATGACGACACATGTTATTCGTATGGTAAACCCAGCACTCCTGCTATCACTGAATTAGAATTTCAAGTTTTTAATTTAAACAAGAATACAACTAACGCTTGCGTTATAGTACGTACGCTTGTGTTTCGCATAGAAGTTGATAGCTTCCTTAATTCAATTATGTTTTGCCACAAAGTCCTGTCAATATCTTTATCTGATTGTCAGGCATATAATTTTGATTAATTTTTTCGAAAAGCGACATCTCTGCTCTTTCTGAAAGTGATTTAAAAAAATGAGCAACTTCCTTAGAACTTATTTTGCTGGTGTTAGATATAACATGTAGATGAACCAACTCGTCTTCATAAAATGACTTTCCTATTATATGTGTGCAGCAACAACGGTTACCCTCTGGTATGAAAATCTCAGTTTTTTTGTTAGATTTTTCCCTCTCCAAGTTTAATCGCTGTATTTATCAAAATTGTTTCAGCATACAGTGGCTATGATTAAACACAGTTGTTATAATTTTTTATCATCCTTTAAAGATGCAAACACGTCATTTTGACGTCTTCTAGTTATATAATAACTAACCACTGACTGGTGGATCGAAACAACAAATCTCCCTACGAATACCAAAATGCGTATGTTCGTCGGGGCGATCGCTAGTATCACTACTTCACCTACTTAGTAGCTGTACGTCTAACACACTAACCGTATATCAGTATTACTTTTTCTTTTAAATTTGTCCGGTATCAATTTTTCTTTTTTTCTTCCTTTTCTATTTAGAATTTTTATTTTAATCATTTCTATTTTCTTCTTAGATGTTACTCAAAAAGCGCCTCTTTGATTTTGATCATTTTTTGTGTGCTATAAGTATATAAATTAAAGAATATTATGTATTTTTTTGGCGCGGTAGACATAACAGAACAGAACTAAAATAAAAGATTTATACTTTATTTCATTATTTTGCACAGTTGTCATTTCACGAAAACTCTGAAAAAAATATGAAATATCTTAAAAGTATCTCTTAATACACGCAATTGGTCCCATCTTTCTAGCGTTTTTCAGAAAAATACATTTAAAAAATAACGGCGCGCGTACGAACTTTATCGAATATCTTAAAGACAGGTCAAGATCGGGGGTCAATGACCTTGCATTTCGTACTCTTTTAGAGTGCTGATACTAGTACAAATAATAATTCAGTCATTGACCATGGGGGCCATTTCGCCATTCTTACCTCGCTATACCCTTTAGCTCACTTTCAATAATACGTTTTAAAAAATAACGTGTTAAAATATATAGTGAGTTTGAGGATTATTGGTATGTATTTAATGTTAGTTTTTTATCACATTTTGCATATTTTGTAACATTTGATTATTCGTTTAATGTTTTGTTCTTTGTTGATCTCGTGTTCTGATTTTCTTTTCCAGGTTTATCACATTTTGCATATTTTGTAACAAATACATACTTAGAAATTATATTTTTGAGCCTGTTTTCCATCTAATAATTTTCGATGAAAAAGACTGTATGATACGTGTTGTGCTGTTTGTATAAATAGTGGCTAGTGGCCTGGGAAAAACAGCGTTAAAACGTATTAAATATCAGTGTTTTATTATAGAAAATATCGCCTTCTTTAATCCCTTTACATTATTTGCAATATTTTCTATACGAAAATACTGTTGATTCCCTTTTTTTTACTGTGTTACAAAAACATAAATTAGGCAAGGAATTTAATAAAAGGCTTCAAAGTTAATATTAAATTAATCCTTGTTTTAAATAAAAATTCTTGTTCCATTTGATTGAAAAAACAAATGAATTTAATATTTTAAAATTAAAATATTATACTTAATTCTGAGCGCTGTACATTTATTTTTATTTTAGTGAAAAAAATTATGTTTCAAATGTAAATGAGAGTGTCTTCTCCGACACAATGATCTCAAAGGCTGCTCTGGTCAGGATTTGTACCAATACTGCAACAGGGTTCGCGCACTCCTTATATTTTATAAGGACTCTGGCACCACTATTAATGATAAGAAAATTTATATTTATTTTTTAAGATACAGAATTCGCAACCACGACCTCGATTCGCAATTTTCGCAATGTTTTTCTGAAGTGAAGTACATTTAAAATACTGTAAAAATTTAGTGGTAGAGCTGTGCGAACCCTGTGCAATTTCGTAATCATGAAATTCTTTGGTATTGGTATTTTCTTGTGGAAAAAATACGACGAAATTTATTTTTCTATAAATTAATGCTGGTATTTTACATGGATAATAACGGTACCCGTACGAACCCCGCTGATCAATTTCTTACACACCACTAAAATTCTATAGTAATTTCAGTTTCTTTAAGCAACAAGAAATATTCAATTAACAGTATAAAGGATTCTATTCAGTTTTAGTGGCGTGATGTCTATCATGCAGCATTCCATGACGATCCGCTACTAATGCTGTTTTTAAGAAGCCCCTTGAATCACTCAAAAAGACCCTGATGATAATGTTAATTCTATGGGGGGGGGGGCATTATTTTCAAATATCTGGATCAAATTTTAATACTTTTGCATAAGATAGCTGAGCACGACCTACAATCGGGCGAGCTTTTACTGTTTCCATTTTCGTTCCATATATATTTTTTAAATGTTACTTTAACTTTCGGAATTGGTTGGAACCAAGTTCTGAAATTGAAACTATTATCATAAAAAAAACAACATCTAGAAAAAGGAAAAACTTGCTCGGTTGTAGATCGTTCTCAGTTATCCTATGCCAAAACCTTATTTTAAAATATCAAAATTTGAGAGAGATATTTGAAAATACTGCCCCCATAGACTTAACATTATCATCTGGCTCTTTTTGAGTGATTCGAGTGGACTCTTAATATAGAAACTATGCGTTAAAAACAATAATTAACAATCAAAACAGTCGCAAACAAAAATGTCACATTTACAGGTTTTTTCTACGGGAACTTGTAGTTTATGCCAGATGCTTCAAGTTTTCGCTACATCATTGGCGGTAATGCCCAAAATGGCATATTGTACGCTACGTACGTCACAGAGTTCAAGTGGTTGAGAAGAGATAACCGAAGTTTTAATTACATTTTTATTATAAGTTTTTACGACATCTATAGTTTTTACAAAACATTTAACCCGTTGCGGCGTGGTGGTATATCTATGAAACCACTTAATTTTAATTCTTAATTTTAATTCTGATTCACATTGGCACCGGAATTTTGGTTAAAAAAATTGCGGTTTATTGAATGCGTGAAATATAGCCTTTTTTATTATTTACAAATAAAGTTGTTTTTAAATTCCGGTGTCTGTCATTAATTTCAACACTTAAGCACCGAATTTGCCATGCGCTGCCAAGGGTTCCCACTAACCACTAGTTTCCCGCGTAACTAGATGCTCCAAATGCTCTGGACTCTAGTATTTTAAACTAAATTTCTTCTCTTTAACTAATGGCCGAATTATCTGTAATAATACATGATGAAATAAAGTACCGTAATTTCCGGCGAATAATCCGCGAATCAATCATTTTTGACCCAGAATTTTTTTTTAAAGACATGTAACGTTTTAAAGAAATGTAACGTTTTTAAAGAAATTCAATGTTACAAATAAATCTATGCAGAATTTTTTTTTAGACTGAATATAATTTCAAAAATTAAAGATAAGCTAAGTGCAGAAAACTTTCATTAGTACAACAACAATGCCTTAATTAGTTTCACGTGCTTACCAAAAATCTTCGGCGGATGCCCTCTGTGTTTTAATAGGTATTCCACCTCTCGCACTCCAACTTGAATACATAGCAAAAACGAAAAGTATTTTACGTCTTGGAATCCTGACGGGAAATCAAGAGACAATAAAAATTCTACCAAACAAAAATTAAGCCAGATAAAGTTCAACCATTTAAAGAATATTTCTTTCAAAGGTATAGAAAATACTCCGCAAACAGAAATAAACATTTATACTGATGGATCCAAAATGGAGGATGAAACGACATATGCCTTCTGCGTGCATCAGAGAGAAGATCTAATCTGTGAAGATCAAGCGAAGTTAAAAAAAAAGAGTACTGTATTTCAAGCCGAACTCTTTGCCGTAGGTATTCCCCTCATAAAGAAGTGTTAAAACATACAGAAAGTTTTTCATGTCTCTTGGCAATAAAATAAGTTTTTCAAAACATCTTTTTGTAACACCGTAATTTCCGACGTATAATCCGTGGATCAAACTGTCATTTTTCGACCCAAAAATTGTTTAAAAAGAAATGTAACATTTAGATGTCCGTAAATACTTGTTTTCAATCACAAAATAGCATTTCTGGGTCCTAAATGAATTGTTTGATCTGCGGATTATTCGCCAGAAATTACGGTACAAATAATCAAATTAAATCAAGAGAGAATAAAGATTTTAAAACATTTTTGGACTCAACATTGGACATTTGGATAATGAAGTAAATGAACACGCTGATTCTTTAGCAAAAAAAGCAACCAAAGCTACATCAAATACCAATTATAATTTGTTCCCAAACCTGCTTCTTACTTGAAGAAGCTTCTTAAATATTCGCTGCATCAGAAATAGTAGTTCAGTTGGGACAATGGTACTAAAGGACAGTACGCATATGATTTAACCCCAAAGGATTCGGCATAGAGAATCCTTCCGCTCTTTTTCTGTTCGCCACCAGCTACACACAATTTTCGTCCTATCTTTATAAGTTTAATGGGGTTTCTTCTCCATTATGTGTGTAAGGTCAGCGAGCAACATCACTGCATTATATTTAGAACTACACTCTAACATCACATCATCATGTATGAAAATCTTCAACAATCCCTTTGTCCCAGTGGTTCTCTGTAGTTTTTTCGAAGCCATCTTTTTTATCAAAAGATAATTGAATGTATCACAAATTTATTAAAAAAAACATCATTTTCTTAAAAATGTTTTGCATTTTGCAGATGATGAAGAAGATAAATTAACAAAAGCATGATTACCATTAATTGAAAACAAATTCTTTGCCACTAACAACACGACTGTATCACAAATGAACTGTTGCTTGAACAATTGAACTTTTGTATGTAATTATATCATAACCATTGTAATTTCTCGCTTTATTACCTATTTTAGATATTTTGCATTATTCTAAAACTTAATAATATTTTTCTATTTTACTAAATAAAAAGTAGCATTTAATTAACCCATTCGTGCCCATGACCTTTTGCGCAAATTTTATTCGGTTGGCACCACTATTTTTAAAAGAATTAAGTTCAGTTCATTAATTACGAAAATGTTTCAATTAAATAAAATAAAGATTGTTGTTCTTTTTTACCGGTGTCAAAAACAGTGCTACATGCACCTTTTGAAGCGTTCCTAAAAAGGGACGCTAGGCACTAATGGGTTGATGTTTGTGGTACGCTCAGCTTTGCAGAAAAATTAAGCTTCTGCCACTCCAACTAGTTAAAAATCCTATTATCTAAAATTTCATTGTTTTATTAATTACAAAGGGGTACATTTTTCTACTCAGAATTTTCAACCAGAAAAATTGGGCTTCTCATTGTGAATATATTGTACTCAAATTGTATGTAATTCCTGTGTTCTCAATCGCCTTTTCTTTACGGGTCCTTTAGATACATTCCGCTGGGTCGAAATTGTGAGTGCTTAAGCCATTGGTAGTCCTACGCACCCAGCTGACTTTCTTGACTCTATTGTCATATTTTCGACTATGTTGATTTATTTTTACGTAAAAATCAACATAAGTCACAATACATAGCATTTTAGTAAAAATGTATTCATAATTCATCATTTTTATAATTAAAAAAGTATCCACATTAAATTTGTCTATTTTTCTGTATTTCAATAAAAATGGCACATTTCAAATTTACAATATTTTAAGAAGAGATACATTAAAATTTTATTACAGTTTATTAAAAATTTTTACAAAACCATCAGAAATTTAATTGAATACTAAATTATCGTGCAAAATATTGCTCGCGCACATGATATCAAGAAGTCCACTAGACCAGTCTTATGTTGGCCGTGTAGTGTTTTTTCAAGAGGAAAGCAGATCACGAGTGATTCACTGTGCTGCCGTACCAAGACTAATTCCGATTTTGGTGCGCCTGCGTTGTTGCAGTTATTCGTTAAAAAATATTCTAACATAGTTCAAAAGTACCGTAATTTCGGGTGTATAAGCCGCGGATCAAACAATTGTTTTTGGACACAGAAATCTTATTTAGTGATTGAAGACAAATATTTACGTCGATCTAAGTAGCAACATTTGTTTCTTAAAAAATTCTGGGTCGAAAAAGAATTGTTTGATCCGCGGCTTATACACCAGAAATTACGGTAGTTTAGAAATTTATTTGCTTTTCTTCCGTCATCTAACACTGGTAAATATTCTCCAATTGCTATGAAAATTTTGTGTGTTTTTTGAAATTTACTGTAGAAAAGTCGATATTCAAAAAGGAAGAGTACAGCGCTTAAAATTCGTTTACAGCGACACTCAAAATAGTACACTATATTACGGGGGTTCGTTTTTAGTGCATTTTATAGATGTTAGAATATTTCAAACATAATGCGATTCATATGCTGATAGAGCCGTAAAGTAATGCCGGCCCTCTGGTTTTTCTTTTAATAAAATAGAAACAAATGCCTAAAGGACAATTCAATGAACTGCCTAAGGTAAATATACGGTTATAAGGACCTTCCCATTAGCAATTCTAAATTCCGAATAACTAATTCTAAATTTTCCAATCCTCTAATGACAGAAGCTCTGTCATATCCAACTAAAAAGCATCGTCTCTGATGGCTTTTGTACAAGACTGATGTAAAACAATGCTTCTAAATTTATCTATTCCTTTTCCGGTTGCAGTATTAAGCAATATATTTTATGCCGTAATTTCCTGCGTATAATCCGCAGATCCGATAAGCATTTTTCGACCCAGAAAAATTCTAGAAGTAAATTGTTACCTTTCATATCGCAGTAAATATTTGCCTTCAATTACCATATAAAATTTCTGGGTCCAAAAAGAATTGTTTGATCTGCTTGTTTGATATGCAGGAAATTACGGTACTTGGTACGGAATTAAAGACATGTGCACCTATTTTGACAATATTTTCAAAATTTCAAGTGCAATAAACAAGCTAAAGTCATTAACCAATTTTAAATATGTTCTTTTTTATTCTACTCATTAGAAAAGGGATTTTTATGCTCTATTAGAAGCAGGTTTGAATGTATATATGTATATGTACACTTAAATTGTAGTTTTTGAATATAAATATATACATATATATATATATATATATATATATATATATATATATAATTTTTATCATTTTTTTTCGAGAATATGTAATTTTGACAACATTTTCCCAAATACATTTGTATACCGATACCTAAATGTCATAAATGATTTTGAATGTGTATATTTTTTCTTTTTATGACAAAAAATGACATTTAAGGATTATTAGAAGTTGATCTGATTATTTAACTTTTATCATTAACTTAAAAAATTATCAGTTTTTCACATCATTTTCCAATATTTAAGTGCGATGTGCAATTTAAAGTTATTAACCGACTTCAAAAATCTTTTTTACATTATTTATACGATTACAAAACGAAACTTTTACCATGCGATTAGAAGATTTTCTGAAATAAAATTACATTTTTTTACCCATCTTAACCTTTTCCGGCACACTGTGCCCAGTCTGGGATACTTCATTTTAATTCCAAACATGCAATCGCCACCAATAACATTTTAGTAAAATTTTGCTTTTACAATAAACTCTTAAATTAAAGATCTCAAAATATCTAAAAACTTCGTTTGCTTATTCTGGTGTCAGTCGATAATTTCTCATTTTACTAATATATTTTGCCCGTGCCGGAAAGAGTTAATGTGCACCCACGGTCACTAACGGGTTAACAACTGGTGTTGCGTTGACGCAGGAATAAAGATAAATGTTAATGTCTTAATTATCAAGCTACCACAATTTTTCAATAATATAATCTACTTTGCCTAATAAAAGAAACTTCCATCATTAACCCTTTCCGGTGCCGTGTCATTACATAACGGCACCAAATTGCAAATTTACTGGAAGAACGAGCATTTTATTACAACAACGTAACAAATTCTTATCTTCTAATAAATTCGTTCATAACTTCTGGTGTAATGTAATTACTTTAAGCAAATTTATTCCGCGCTAGAAAGGGTTAAATAAAGTGAAGATTATCTTTCAAAATTTGTGGCGGTAATTTTTGCTTTGGCAAAAAGGTGCAAGTCACTTGTCAGGGCTTCCACAGGCGACTATTTTAAATTAATCCTTTGAGGGTCACAGCACGTTTATTAATAAAATACTGAAATGATTGATCGACACGGCACAATTTAAAAAGAAATTTATTTAAAAAAAGATAAAAGCTTTTCTTCTCGTATTTGATAAAATTAAAATTTTAATTTCAAAACTCTAGCGTGAATGTAGCGTTCCGCAATTAAAATTAAGTGGGATATATATTATCCCACCTTTCCTCAAGGGGTTAAAATTCACAACATTATCTCAAAACAAAAATTATTGAAATACTGAGTGAGAAAATTTGCAAGAGAAATATACTTCAAAATCAATTTTTAAATAGTAATACAAATAGAATATAAATATTGTCGCCTGCGGCAGCTCTATTTACGATAGTATATTTCCATGAGCATATGCCTTGTAAGTCACATACTACGATTTTGGATAACAGTATTTTAGAACGGAAAAATGTGACTTATTATTATAGCTATTTCATTAATTAAATAAGGCCATGTAAAACTTTTGAAAATAACGGTGGCGAACAACTTAACTGTTACTAATAATGTGACTTACACGACAAATGCTCATGAAAATACCAAACACACTTTCGGCAGTTAATGGGTTAATGATAAATTGAGCAATTAAAAACTAGGTATCAGATCAGCTACCACTGGCAGTAATGATCATGAGCCTATGGTAGCACTTTTGAATCATATTATTTTCTAAGGAAATTTGTACTTCTTAGTGTTAGCTTTGTACCTAACCCTTTGAGCTCTGATGGGTAAATTTCTTGAAAATTCCAAATGTCACATTGGAACCAACATTTTTGTAAAGAGAAAAATATCCATCGATGATACACAAGGGGGAAAAAATGCATTAAACTTTTTTCAAATAAATTTGGTCGGATTTTCTGGTGTCGATGTAACATTTCGGAATTAAAATTAAGTGGTATAAAATTCAACCATCAAAGCTCAAAGTGTTAAGATATGTTTTACTTTTAATTCACATGGTCAAGTAATTAAATAAATACGAATTGAGACAGTCCTGTTTTAGAGGATGTTAATTCCTTTTTATGTAAAAAACAAAATAGATTATCCTGGACTGATTATCAACGCGATAAACTTTTATCAGAAGAAATAAATATATATTTTCTTCATTCATTCCATTACCGTAATTTCCAGCGTATAATCCGCGGATCAAACAATCATTTTTCGACCCAGAAATTTTTAAAAACAAAATGTAGCCTAATACATCGCAGTAAATATTTGTCTTCAGTCACTAAATAGGATTTCTGGGTCCAAAAAGAATTGTTTAGTCCACGGATTATACGCCGGATATTACGGTAATTTCGAATCAAAAGGACGTTTAAACAAGATGAAAATTTCTGAAAAAATTTTGTTTGTGGGAGAGTGTCCCTTTAGTAAGCAGGTCCCGTAGGTCATACATCCTATTTCTGTTGCATAAGCGTTATTTATTTTTACTCATTTTTGTAATTTTCATGTGATTTATTTAAAAAACACCCATATTATGTTTCAGCGATTAAACGAATTTAATTTTTACATAAGAAAACATTCTCTGAAAATTGGCATTTTTATCTGAGAACCTTTTAAGAAGAGATAAACACTTACGTGATTTCGTAAATATTTTTAATATAATGAAACTTAAGTTCAATGTTAGCATTGCAATGTGACAATATCTTAAGAAGAGAAAAACAAATGTCTTTATCACATTTTAATTATAATCTTGAAGATTTGTGATAAACCTTTAACTTTTGGAAATATTGTTTCAACAGTACGGCACATCATCAATATTTTCAAGATATTCCCAATTTATAGGAAATACAAAATATCATATGCAAATATATTTTAATATAGTTTTCTGTAAAATTGTCAAAACATTTACACAAGAATGGGAGCATTCAATTTAAGAACTTTTTTACATACTTTTCTATTTTTTCTAACGTAAGCTTTCGAAAACGTTGTTAATGAAAACTGAGAAAAATAATAATCAGTTTTTCACCAGTTTTTAGAAAATTATATTTTAATACACACTTCTAAATATACGCTCGAGATGTAGGGTTTGAAAATCTTGATATTTATCTGGTCAAGAAAACCAGCAGCCGGATTTTGTGTTGGCTGTATGGTGGTCTTTCTCTTTGAAAAACAAAATTTAAATGAATCGCGGAGTTGATAGTTTTGGTCTTTTTTGGAATTGTGATATTTTACATCCACATCATAAATTTTGTATAGTATTGTTTTCTGTATTTCGTAACACGCGTTGAATGATTTTTCTAGAAAAAAATTAATCTATCAGAATTTCCGATGTGAAGTTTTAAAATGTCGAAATTGGATGCAGGGATGAAAGCACTGCGCCAAATATAGTTAATTTTAACCGCTAAAATTTTATTGTATTTGCTATATTAAATCTCATAATACTTGTCATTAAATCAAGCGAGAAATTCTTTAAAAATCAAGTGGTACGAAACGGTCGTTTCTGGAGGAACGCTTGCATCCCTGCCCAGATGGATTACTGACGTTGCTATGGAAAGACTGGTTCCGAGATTAGGGCGGACGCTGACTATTTTTATAATTTGTCAGCCCCAGTATTCTTGTAATAGAAGTTTTTGCATTCATGTGCATTGAAAAGGTTGTCAAAGGGTCTGTTAAGGATTTCTGTTTAGATAAAGTGGTGCCAGTTAGAATAAAAAAATAATCGCATGTGGCAGCCCTGGGAGATGGGACCACCACAATTATACAGTTGAGTGTTTTTAACATTTTCCAACACAGATAAAAAGTAGTTACGAGTTTATATTGTCTATCTCATGTCTGTCTTACGACATCAAGCATATCGTCTGTCATGAAATTTTTAGAAGTTTTTGGGGTTTACCGTACAATTTTCGGTATTGAAAATGAAGTCTTCACACGCATTAAGAGATTCCTTGCACTTTAAATGCTTAAGTACACTCATGTAAAAAGAAGTGAACACCCCTACTAACTCCTCAACAAATTACCTTGAAAGAAAGTTAATGGTGCCGAACAATTTGAATAATGTTTACATTCAAGTGGTGTATATAAAAATTCATTAGAAGACAGATCACATATTAAAATAAATCCAAACATCATTTTTGACAGCAGCAACACCTAATTTTAACAATTTATTTCAAATCTTCGGTTCAAATTATTCCGAGACACCACGTTTTAAGTCATTCGAAAGATAAGTAAATAAGTTTTCAAATTATAAACATTCAAAATTTTATGCTTCTAATGTTAAATTACATTTTCACATTTCTATTAATATCTTTTCAAGTTATACTCATAATGATCTAATTCTTTAATTAGCAATAATACTAAAATAACCAAACATAAATACGTTTAACTTGTAAATTTTGTAATTTTATGATATAATTATGAGGGTTGTCCGAAAACTCTACTTTTGAAAATAAGCCATATTCTTCCCCACAAAAATTCTGAATATAATGTTGTAATTTTTCAAAACCGATTTCATAGGTTTTTGAAGGAATTTCGAAACTTTTTTCAATATTTTATATTTCTTATTCACTAATTTATATTTTTAAATGCTTTTTTTTTAAAGAAGAAAAAATGTTAATAGCCCGATAAGTGGCCTTGAAAATAACATTTTCAGAAAATTATGTTGCTTCAAAATCAAAAAGAAACTTTAACAGAAAAATGTTTTCGATTCTCAAAATTCCTAATATAGACCTTTAATATGCACTAAAAAGTACGGTCTCCATACTGGACATACTGAGAATTTTTTTGAAAAAATAATACTAATTAAACTATTCATGTATGTAATAAATGATCAGTGAAAAATAGCGGCGGAATTGCAGCAGAAAACATGTAAAAAAATAAAAATCTTTCGAATATCTGGCGTGAAAAGACAGAAGTGTCACACGATTTGGCGAGCAGCACTTTCCTCTGCCAAAAGCAAAAGATTTTAGTGCAAATTAAAATTTTGGATTTTCAG
Organism: Maratus speculifer; assembly: GCA_964019185.1. Taxonomy (NCBI): domain Eukaryota; kingdom Metazoa; phylum Arthropoda; class Arachnida; order Araneae; family Salticidae; genus Maratus; species Maratus speculifer. The sequence goes on from OZ025293.1 coordinate 404,403,941, forward strand.
AATCCGTGTAAATGGTATTTAATGAATTTAAACAAAAACAATGAGAGAGTTTAATATATAATATACATATATATTAAATTGCATACATATATATGTATTATCTGTTGCTGCAGTTATTTAATTTACCCCTGAAAAACTATTTTCATATATAAAAACTTCTTATTCAGTAAAATTATTTTCATACATTTAAGCGTATTCAAAAATAAAAGCCAGAAGTTTCCATAACAACAAAATCGAATTGACAGTGCTCAACTGGACTTTGAACTTGAAGCAATTTTAATTAATTTAAATTTGAATTTCGTTTAAAACCTCATATATTGATTGTTAAATTTGAATAAAAAGTACATATAAATATCAATATAACGAAATAATACTTAAAACAAAATAAAACTGACAAAACCAAAGATGTTTAATTTATCTAAAAACATTGAACATAATTTTTTTCCCTTTAAAATGCATCTCACACAAGAAAAAAAATGTTAATTTTTTTTTTTAATTGCTTATCATCGTCAACCGATGATAAATCACGAAATTACGAAATTTTGATTATTTTTTACGGACAGAGTACGGAGGTCCCGCCAAAAGTTTTTTATAAACGTGTATGTCCTCATGAGAAGAACATTCTGTAATTTTTTTTTTCAGATGTTTTGAAGTATGCCCGTATGGAGACCTTTTATGTAAGTCTCAATGCAAAGAGGTTACCTTGTTAGAACAATGTAGTAATAGATTTTTTTATTATATTTATCAAAGTTTCAACGTACTACTTTTAAAATAAATAAAATTATTAATTATCATACAATTTTAATACCGTACAAAATTAATATTCACTTGTTAAAAATTGTACATATTTGTAAATAATTATGCTATTTAGATACATGACTGAAAAAATTCTTGTGCTGCTCTATAGACCACACTTCGCTACAAGATTTTTGCTCTTATAGAAATTAAATTGAATACCACTATGCAAACCAATCATAATGAAATTTAACAGGAAAGAAATTAAAATTTTATTCATTCACTGATTATTGCAATCAATATAATATTACAGAGGGCTATTTCTATGAGGGTTTCAAGTTTGGCCACTGTTTTTATTCAGTAATATGTAGATTATATCGGAATCCAAAACTTAATGAATCATGTTTTGTTAACCCATTAACGCCCGAATTATTTTCTTCGCAAAAATTTAAATTTTGTATTTCCCACCACTTTTAAAATCAAATTAACTTTTATCTAAATTTATCAAGGATTCTGTCTCGTGAAATAAGGTATATATTTATCTTCTTCTTTATTGGTGGGAAAACCGCTTTTTTGCTGTTTTTGTAACCGTCCTCAAAAGAGGACGCTGGGCGTTAATGGGTTAATGAGAGACAATAAGCAATCTTATACAGTGTTGCCAGATGGGCTACTTTATTTAAATTCAAATTCTTGATTGACACCACTTTTTTGCAATAGTAAAATGCGCCTTTTTGAATAACTTCTTAATTACAGTGAAAACAAAGGGAATTTTACCGGTCCATAAAAGTGATACCAGTCAAGAAATTTGAATTGAATAAAAGTAGCCCACTGGCAACACTGATCTTATATAGTGAAATTTTTCTTACGAAATTTCTGTTTTAAATTAGAAATTTTCGTACTAAAATTGGAAGCCAAATTAGCACTCTTGGCGTTCTTGTTGCATTAGTCTCATAGGTAAAAAATATCTAAGATTTTTGGCTACCAGTATTTTAGAAGGGAAATGTGACTTGCATTTTTAGGGATCTCACTCGAACAAGTCGAAGAGAACTTTCTGAAAATAACAGTGGTAAATAGCATAGCATTTATTAACTATGTGACTTGCACTAGAAAAACCCATGGAACTAGCCAGATATATATTTTAAATTGATATTGCTCATTAATGCGTTTCATTATGTTCGTATCTGAAACTTTTACACAAATATTCATTCTATAGGGTATATAGCCGAAACTTTTAAATACGTATAATATTGGTATTTTTACAAACTATTTATATATCGCAATGTAACCACTTTTATTTTATAAATCCTCATTTTCGTACTTCAAAATATAATCCTTTTGAATTACGTTACATGAAAATTTTCTTTTTTGTGTAAAGCTGTTGTTTCTGAGTCGCTTCCATGAATTTAGCAATATGTTGAAATAAAAATAGATTTTGGAAAGTATTCCAAAGCAACTATTAACGCTTTCGCAGACAAGAGACTTGTATTCATAAAACGTTGATATAATTTATTTACAAAAACATAAAAATAACATGAGGTTTTTTCCCCCCCAAGAAAAATAACAATTAGTAAATTTTTAAATTTACACCACATTTTACAAACATTTAATAGAATGCATACTTGTAATAATTCGTCATGTTATTAACTTTGATTGCAAAGCTCGTAGGCTATCTAGATACTCACGTGGATCCTGCTGATCTGCGATGGAATTTGAAAAAATATCACCTCTTGTCACTTGCTCGTACTCCCAAGCGTACATGGGATGCTTGAAAAAGCTTGCAGCAAGCAGCGTTTTAGGTGGGCGTTGTTGGCGTTTTCCACTTAGATTTTTTTTTTATAAACTCGGTTTGTCAATCTTCCGTATCCTTCCCTTGTTTTAAGAATCATAATTAGAAATGCTTTGGAAAATTTATACTTTTTCAAGATTACTATGGAATGCTATGTATTGAAAATCAAGAGTAGGTAGTATGTAATGATTATATACCGAGACACACAAAACTGTTTACAATGCTCGTTCTTTTTATTACGGTCTATGGTAAAAAAAAAAATGTTTTTATTGCAATTTTATTATTGTTACTATATTTCAAACATAATTTAATTCATATACCTGTATGAGATGGACTACAATGTACCTTCTTTTCGAGTATAAGATAAGTAGCATTAAAAGTTGTTTTACCGAGACTCATAAAAACTGTCCATAAAATTATGAGTGTTATTACAGTATCATTTTTAGACTGTTCTGGACCACATGCAACACTAAATTTCATTTCATAAGGATTCCCAAATGATCACAAAATTTAAGATTTTAATTATATAGACTTTGTAATCTTTAACTTTTTCCTTAATCCTATAACACTTTCCTCCGCAGGCAAAATTTATTAGTAAAATGAGAAATTATCAACTGAAACTAAAATTCACAAACGAATTTTTTAGATGTTTTGAAATCATTAATTTAAGTTTTAATTATAAGAGCAAAATTTTACTAAAATACTATTGGTGCAGTGTGCAAATTTGGAATTAAAATTAGGTATCCGAAACCGGGCACAGTGTGCCGGAAAGAATCAAGGAGCAAGCAAGTAGGTTTCATTAATATTGATTTCACACCGGAATAATCGAACTATTTTATTTTAAAATAAGGAAATTCATTTTTTCCAACAACGTCCCAACTCCAAAAAAACCCCTAAAAATATAAAATTTACTTTAAAGTTTTTGGTGCGCACCTTGTTTAAATTATGTAGGATAAAATATATCCGCCCTTCAAGGGGGTAACTATATCCGGTTCAAAGTATTCCTTTGCCAAAATGATAAAATAATTAAATGATACCGGTAAATGCAAGCAAATATATTTGAAAATAAGTAACATCTTTTCTTCAAGTACAATCTGAAAGGTAAAAATTAATTTTAAAATTCTGGTGTCGATGTGGCATCTCTCAGATAAAATTAAGTAGATCAGTATTCAATCTATCGTGAATGAAAGCGTTAAATAACAACTTGCAATAAAAATATTTCGAACCTTTTATCTTTAACACTTTAACGGTCATTGGTTTCTCTACGAAACCACAGAACTTTAATTCCGATATGCACCAACGACTCCGGAATTGAAATTTTAAGAGATCCCTTTTATTATTGGATAGAAGAATTATGAATATGTTAAAATGTGCGAATAAGAATAAATTTGTAAAGTTAAGAATTGTCGAATTTAAAACAAGAATGACAAAATTTAAAATTAAACCTAATAGGATGAATAAAATATTAAAAAAATGGTTTTAAAGGTACTTATTCCATCTCCCCTCCCACAAAAAAAAAAAAAAAAAAAAAAAAAAAAAAAAAAAAAAAACACTGGAAAAATTATCTGGCTTGGGCTATACAAAAACTTAATATTTATTTACGTTTAACACCACAAGCCAGAATCTTTCTTTGAATAAAAATTAACGCGAATATAATAATTCAGTAAATAGAATGAATCAAATGAATTGACCTAGTCGTCCAACCAGAAACCTTCAGCTCCGAATGAGAACAACTGCGCAGCTGCAGACGAGAGAAAGAACAAAACTCTTGGTAAGGCAGTTGACATGGAACTCACTCCCCTGTTCTCTTTCGTCCATAACCTCCGGTGGGGCGGGCGGAACAGCAATTTGCTAGATAGGGCGTTTGAATGTTCCTTCACTTGTACAGATTGTCACCACTCAAATGACCCCGTCAGCACCTGCATGGATGATGTCTATGATGACGAATTTCCATTGAGAGGAGTGAATGGCTTATTCCTTGACTAGGACTAAATGACCGATCTGGATATGGTGGTTACCTTTTATCCACTTTTTTCTTATCGTCAAGGTGTGGAAGTAGTCTCTTGTCCATCGGTGCCAGAACGGATCGCGAATCTTGATGCGCAGCTGCACCTGAAAGAGAGACTAAAACATGGATTATTATGATTAGATAATTCATGTAATGCAAGTAATTGCACCAATAAGGAAATTTCTTGGAGTTTAGACTGATAAATCATATGGGTCTGTGGATAAGTGGAGAAGTGGATGAGAGTTAATACAGGTATGAAATTAAGCATAATGTTGTGGTTAGTTCTTCAAAAGTCATGAGAATACCTTGGCATGATTTTTAAATGTCGTTTGGCTAATTTAATAGAGTAGTCCCATAATCCTCCAAAATTTGGACTATAAGGAGGTATGAAATTCCAATGAATTTCGCGCTGCTAGCAAAACTCCTGGATTTTGGATTCTTTGAGTACTAAGTACAGTCTATTAAGATAAGCATCTGCACCAACGAATGTTCTCCCATTATCTGAAAAAATGTCTGCTGGACATCCTCTTCGTGATATGAAACGCCGTAAAGTGATTAGAAAAGCTTCGGTTGTAATTTCTGAGACTAACTGAATGTGTACTTCTTTCGTACATAATACAGATAAAAAGACAGATGTAAAATTTGAAAATTGAAGACTTCCGTTTATGTTGACATTCGGTATCGACAGGGCCGACAAAATCAATCCCTACACGCTCAAACTCTCTGCAAAAGTTAATTCGTGAAGAGGGCAAGTCTCCCATGAGCTGGGAAAGCGGTTGCAGATATTCGAATGCAAAGGATGCACTTTTTAATTCTTTCTTAAAGTCAGATCTGCCGTCTGAAATCCAAACTTTTTGATGTATTAGGGAGAGAACTTGGTCAGGATCAGCTAAATACCTCTTATTATACAAATTTTTGTTAAATATATTTCATAGTTGTTGACAAATAGAAATTGTTTTTATTTTACGTAAAAAAGATTGTGGACAAAAAGCAACTGCTCTAAATACATTGTAAACAAACGCTAAAAGAAACAGTTAAAAATTACTGTTAAAGTACTCTCTGCGAAATCACAAAATTAATAAGTGTCCAGTGTAAAATAATAACACTGAGTAAGGTAAAACGAAAAACTTGTCTAATTTTTACGGATGCGAATCGGCGAAAAAGTAAACAAAGGGGCATGGCAGAATTAGACAAAAGTGCTTGTAACGCCAGTAAAAATAATCGAAATTGAAAATTTCTTTTTGCGTTCAATAGCAGGGAGTTCATATAATATTATTACGCTAAAAATGAAAATTCGGCAATTTGATGATTTTTGCGATTTTGAAAGTCCACTGTACCCTTAAGGGATAAAAACGGTCAAATTTTCATAGATATATTTTATTTTTGTATTTTTGTAAAATTGGCAGTGAATTTACTCATGAATGAGAATATTCGATTTTGGAATTATCCTAATTAATTATTTATTTAATTATTTTTGCACATTTTTTTTTCTTACCTTTAAAACGTATAACTGAGAAGTTGCAAAAGATTAAATTGAGAAAAATTAAAATAACTCAAATTTGAATACTCACCACATTTTATATTCATGTAATTGAATACATGCTTCAGACCTCAGGGCGGATACAATTATCATGTCGGTTTAAATAAACGCGATCATGAAAACTGCTAGTTCTGTAGGTTGCAGGGCAAGTAGTGAGTAATAAAGAGCAAGTCGTTCACGTCAATCCATGGAACTATTTAGAAAGAGAGCCTGACGTATCCACGGATAGCGCCAAAATACTTTACTTACGACCCGAATAGCCTTGCACTCTTAATAGAAAAGGGAAAAAAATACGCGAAATTGAAACCGGACAAATTTAAAAGAAAAAGTAAACAAATTAAAGATATTGAGAGACGGTTAGTGGGCGGGCGGGGCTCTGAAGCTATCGACTTTCTTTGCCTTCATCCCGAACATATATGTCTCGGACGGTGGGTGGGTGGGTCAACCGTCGCGGTGAGCGACCAATTTTCGTCGACGACCCCTACCTACGACCCAAACAGACCTAGTCTCTTGCGCGAAAGCGCTATCGCCGGCAGGCGACCACGGATAGCGCCAAAATACTTTGCTTACGACCCGAATAGCCTTGCACTCTTAATAGAAAAGAAAAAATATATAAAAGACAAATTGAAAAAGGAAAAATTTAAAAGAAAAAGTTGACCAATTAAAAATATTGAGAGACGGTTAGTGGGCGGGTGGGGCTCTGAAGCTGCCGACTTTCCCTGCCCTCATCCCGAACATATGTCTCGGACGGTGGTTGGGGGTGGGTGTGTGGATTAACCGTCGCGGTGAGCGACCAATTTTCTTCGGCGACCCCTACCCACGACCCGAACAGACCTAGTCTCTTGCGCGACAGCGCTGTCGCCGACAGGCGACCACGGACAGCGCCAAAATACTCTATTTACGACCCGAATAGCCTTGCACTCTAATTAGAAAAGAAAAAAAATATATAAGACAAATTGAAACCGGACAAATTTAAAAGAAAAAGTAGACAAATTAAAGATATTGAGAGACGGTTAGTGGGCGGGCGGGGCTCTGAAGCTATCGACTTTCTATGCTTTCATCCCGAACATACATTAATTATTTAATTATTTTTGCGCATTTTTTTTTTACCTTTAAAACGTATAACTAAGAAGTTGTAAAAGATTAAATCGAGAAAAATTAAAATAACTCAAATTTGAATACTCACCACATTTTATATACATGTAATTGAATACATGCTTCAGACCTCAGGGCGGATACAATTATCATTTCGGTTTAAATAAACGCGATCATGAAAACTGCTAGTTCTGTAGGTTGCAGGGCAAGTAGTGAGTAATAAAGAGCAAGTCGGAATACGAGTCAATCCATGGAACTATTTAGAAAGAGGCACTTACGTATCCTGAAAATAGTGAAGCTTCAACTGTAACCGCTTTCACAATGATTCAGTACTAAAGCGGCGAATTTCAAACAGATAGAATTATGCGAAAATTTTCTCTTAATTTAAATGGCTCATTAATCAAAATCTTAAATAAAAAATAATGGCAAGAACAGATATTCACATAACTGTTTACTTCTGCAGTATTAGTTCCGCTACATTGTGACAACCAAGTCAACCCAACGTTAACGTCAGCAAAAAGATTATAACTCCGCCTCAAACTGACACTAGTAAAAAAAATAGAATTTTTTTATCACATTTTTCAGAGAAATTTGCAATCAACAATACTTTAAAGTAAGACGAAAGTCTCTTCTTAAATTTACTGGTAGAAAATTTCACCGGACTTAATAAGAAATAGTAAATCAGATTAAAATGAAATAGCTGTCATCTTGTGATAACCAACCCAGTTACTTCACTCGCACTCGTTACTCAACTGATGGAAGGTAGACTATATGTCTCTTCCTTTTTAGCTCACAGGCTATCATAACCTGAGAGCTAATGTGCCCGCCCGCTCTGTATGTATGTATGTACGTTCGTACGTAACGCGAAACTCATGATAAAAATATCCGATCCACTTGAAATTTTGTATATAGGTATATCCTGATAAGGCGCTTCCCTGATTAGTTTTTGGAGTTCATTCGATATGTATAAGAGTGGGAACGGGGTCTCATGCCCCTCTTCTTAATTGATATAAATGGGTTTTGCATGGAGAATTAACAGTTTTCGTTCAAAATTTAAATGTAGGATCATTCTGATGAGGGGATTCCATGAATGTTATTAGATGTTCATTAAATAAGTATAAACAGGGGAACGGGGGTTCTAATGTCCCGACCCTTAATTTATATAAATGAGTTTTTCATGCAGAATTGTCAGATTTCTTCCAAATTTCTGAATAGTTTTGGAAGTTTAATGGTTAAGTATAAAAGAGGGGATAACTCCTCTTAAATTATATGAATGCTAAATGGGTTTTTATTAAGAATTTTGCTCTGAATTTTGGATATAGATTTTTTATATGATAAAGTATGTCCTTGATAGTTTTGGAGGTTAAATAATAAAGTATAAAAAAGGAAAGGGGAGAGCTGTTTCCCCTTCTTAATTTTTTTTCGAACGGAATTAACCCTTGAAAATATAAGGCTGTCATATACAATTAGTATGTGTAGCCTGTGAGCTCAATGCCATCAGTTTAACTGGGCAATATTCTTTTTATTATTCATAACTCCATTTTACAAACTTGCTTGTATAAAATCAGCATTGAAATGTTCATACCGTAATTTACCGTAGTTTTTTTCTAGCATGTCAACCGTATTCCGAACCAGACATTTCGCCATTCGTCTTTTTCAAGTACGAATTGGAGGAGTTTTATCAGGCGTCCATGTACAAGAAGAGGGTGTGCCTCAGGGTAGTGTCCTGAGTGTCACCCTCTTTGCTATAAAAATAAATAACATCCTGAGCCAGCTACCCCCTTCAGTCAAAGGAGACCTTTATGTTGACGACTTTCATATCATGTGTATGGGACAGGATATGCGCTTCATTGAGAGACAACTGCAAATTGCAATCACTCGTATTATTAATTGGACTAACAAAAATGGTTTTACTATCTCTCAAGACAAAACTTCTTGTGTGCATTTCTGTAGACGTAGGAATCTACATCCAGATCCCGAAATTTTCATTGGTTCTACCCAAATTCCTGTTGTGGACTCTGTTCGTTACCTCGGCGTATACTTTGACAAGAAACTGACTTTTTTACCACATGTTTTACAATTACGGACAAAATGTGAAAAATTGCTGAATTTAATAAAAGTACTATCCAATACTTCTTGGGGAGCAGACCGCAGTTCGCTTCTTAAAATTTATCGTGCTGTTATTCGTTCTAAAATTGACTATGCTTGCCAGATCTACGGTTCTGCTCGTAATTATGTTCTTAAAAAACTAGACACCGTGCACCATAGCGCACTTCGTGTTTGCTCTGGTGCATTTCGTACTTCTCCAGTCCTAAGCCTTTATGTTGATTGCAATGAACCCTCATTGCACTATATTCGTGAAAAGAGTTCATTGGAATTGTATTATCGTATCCTGTCACATCCTGATCATCCCCTTCATGATTTTATCTTAAATACTGACAATGATACTCATTATCAGCATCGCCCATCTTGTATTCCATCTTTTGGTCTCAGAGTAAGGAACATTATTGACAATGGTCCCTTGAGTAATATCGAGGTGAGACCATGCCAATTGCACATGTTTCCTCCCTGGAACCCTCCTTCTATTACCACCCTGCATCCCTTTAAAGGGTATGATAAAAAGAACTTGGCCCCTGCCGTTTTTCAACAGCTGTTTGCTGCACTCCGCTCTAATTTTAATAACTATACCGACATCTACACAGATGGCTCCAAGAATGAAAACACTGTTGGTTGTGGGGTATTCTGCGAAAACACTTCACTAAGTTATCGTCTTCGCTCCTCTATCTCTGTTTTTTCAGCTGAACTGATTGCAATAGAAAGAGCCATGTTCCACATCTCTAATCATCATAGTTCATCATTCATCATTTACACTGACTCAAATAGCTCTATTGACACAATTAAATCATTAAAAAAACATCCCTATGTCATGTCCATCTTAGACTTTTATAATAAATTGACAAGACGTGGTTACAATATTTTATTTTGCTGGGTACCTGGACACATGGGTATTCCTGGCAACGATAAGGCCGATGAGGCAGCCAAACGTGCTCTTTTTCCATTACGAGTAAAAATTCCATTCTTAGACATAAAACTACACATTAACTATTTTATTCATGATAAATGGCAAAAAAGTTGGGATATAGAACACAATAATAAATCACATCATATTAAACCTACTATCAAGACCTGGTTATCGACATATCCTAGAAAGTCTGATGTTATATTGACTCGTCTGAGAATTGGACACTCGAGGATCACACATAAACATCTATTACTAAGGGAGGATGCACCCATGTGTCCACATTGTCATTTTGATCAACTTACCATATACCATATCTTAACTGACTGTCCGGGCCTCCGGCACCTTTATAGAACTTATTTTAATTCATCATCGCCACTTTTGACAAACCTCATTGGGGAAACACCTCATGGGGCACTCTTTACCTTTCTTAAACATGCCGGATTTTACTTTGAAATATAATTTTTTAATTTCTATGACTTTGAAACCCCGAACAACATCTGGATGGGACTCCATTCAGAGTGCATTTTTTATTTGCCTACTTTTACATCCATATCTAATGTTTTAGCTATTTAAATTCTACTTTTATATATTTGCTTGACTGTATCTGGATGGGAACCCCCATCCAGATATTTAGGTGCTTTTTCTTCTTTACTTTTGCATTTTTGTCTTTGGTTTGGCGCAGCATGTCCCACAAGGGATTTTGCGCCATTAAAACTTATACAACCAACCAACCAACCGAACCAGACATTTTTACTAACCGTCTCAGAAGTAGTCAGATATTATTTATGTTTTTAAAGTTTAGTTGTAGCCAATACATTATATGTCCCCTTCTCGATATTTATAACGCCATGATGTATCCTTGCCCATTTAGCATCTGGGAAAATAAGAAAAGTGGTTGAAAATAAATTAATTAATTTTCATCAAACCATCCATAACATAATAAAGAAAAACTTTCGAAAAACTTTATGGCACTAGTAGTTGCGAATGAAATAACTAGAGAGGTTTTATCATAAAATTGCTGTTCAAAGTTTTCAATTGTACCCGTAATATCCGATTACTGACGATGAAAACTCCCACCAGTAAATTTAAATAGAAAATTTTGTCTTATTTAAGCGCCTTATTCGTTTCAATTTTTTCTCACAAATATGTTCGAAGTTTTCTATTTCTTCTTACTGGTGTCATTTTTCCTAAGTATCATAATGTTTTCACTTACACTGACTGAGGAGTTTGTCTTGGTTCTCATAATATGGCGGAACTAATACCACTAAAGTAAACTTATGACAGTAAAAATGAGTGTTAGTTTTTGCCATTGTTTTGGACTGAATATTCCCATTAATAAAGCGCTTAATAAAGAGAAAATGTCTACTTAAATTTACTGGTGGAATTTTGTTCCTGTAGTGACAAACTCTTGCTAAAACGTTTACAGTTGAAGCTTGAATATTTTAACCCTTTGAGGTCTGATGGTAGAATTTTCTACCACATAATTTTAATTCCGAAATGTCACATCGGCACCAGAAAATTCGACCAAATTTATTTGAAAAAGGTTTAATGCATTTTTCTTTGAGTGTGTATATCGTAAACCGTTTTTTGCAAAATACTGGTGCCAATGGGACATTTCGAATTTTGAAGAAATTTACCCATCAGAGCTGAAAGGGTTAAGGATATTTCAGATCCTCTTTCTTTTAGTTCCATGGGATATATTGCTTGATCAATCACTTAAAGCGATTTGGTACCACTAATTTTTATTACTATTTCATGTGTATAATGTCAGGAAGTGTTTAGAATTCATATTACGAATGTTTTAGCTTGAAAAAAAACATGTTCATCCAATATTTTCTATTTATTGTATATAAAAAAAAGAATAACTTATGGGTTTAACACTAGAACCGCCATTAGGTGTCAAAATGACCCCTGTCATATTGATAATAGTCGATTCGAACCAGAATTTTAATTTGTAATAAATGTAAAATGTATGCCGAACAAAAGTAGACATATTAAATAAGTTAAATAGTTTTAAATTAAAATTCTGGTGAAAAACAGTTTTTGTAAAACTTGAGTAAAATACCCGGCAGTTCTAGTGTTAAGCGTGTTTGTTTGAAAATTTCAGCGCTATTTTTTCAGCAGGATTAATGTGTCGCAGAAATTATTAACACTAGAACCGCGGAGACGGGTCATTTTGACCCGTACTCAGTGAAAAGATGTCGATTTGAACCAGATAAGTCTTCTTAAATTAATTTACTCATAAGCTGTACAAAAATGTTTTAAAATAAAAAAATTAAATAGACTTACAGAAAAATTCTGGTGTAAATTATTTTTATAAAACTTGGGTGAAATTTCCCGCGGTTCTAGTGTTAAAAATGAAAGCGAATAGACACTACATTATTTTGAAAAGCATTGTATTAAGAAAAAAATTCGGATTCAATGTAATCTTTCTATTTAAAAAATAAGGAAGATTGGCAGTCTTGTTCGCTTTCTGTTTCCTTCGAAAAAAATACTTTACGTTGATGGATTTATTTACTTTTAGTATTCCTTTACTGAAATACCTAATACAGTGTCCTTTAGAATAAATAAATGCGTTTCTTGACCACGTTTTCCAAATTTCATTGGGCTTTCTGTTTTGTTTCGTTTTATTTTTATTTTATTTTCAAGACAAACATATAAACTGGGAAAATTATTTAATGAAATATATCTAGGTCAATATTAAAAAATACCCTTTTTTAAAATAAAATTTCTTGTTTTATATGATAAAAAAAAGAATTGCATATTGTTTAATTAAATTAATTTACTTTCTTCAGTGAGCTCTATATTATTTCAATATTATTAAGAAATTTATTATTCGAATGCAAATGTACTTACCTTTTCCGAGTTAAAATGCCCCCTATGCATGCTCTAGTTTTAATATAGAAAGCATATAAACAGGGCTCCCAAATGGACCGCGAACTGAACACCAAAAATTTTTAATAGAAATTTTCATAGTAGGTTTCTGCAGGATTTGTGCTAAAACTAACCTCCGAAGGCCGTTTCCGGGCAATTTGCAAGAAAAATATTAAACGAAAATATTTCTTAGAAAATAATGATGTTCAGTTGGCGGATCATTTGGGAGCTTTGTATAAATTACGAGAACTACCAACAATCAAAGCAGTCACAAACAATATTGTCACATTTCTCAGGGTTGTTTCCAAGAGCACTTGTATTGTAAGTTGCATGGTACGATTGTTGGCTACAAGATTTTTAGAACAGAAAATATGACTTAGTTTATCTGTTTTACCTTTATAATGCCAAACAAACTTTAAAAAAAAAGAAAAAGAAAAAAAGAAAACGATGGACAACAATCTTAACTATTATCAGCAGTGTAAGGTAGACTACAAATGCCATACAACTGGCATACAGTAATGTATATACACAAGAAGGAACTAACGTTTTTCAAACTTTTTAAATTTCATTGAAATTTAAAATTTCTACATGCTAAAAAACATAAATATTTTTTCGAATACTTCGAAAAAACGTTGGAAAGTAGTTTGTGTGTGATGAGAGATATGAGAGATACTAAACATGAGAGATACTAAATATGAGAGATACTGAACATGAGAGATACTAAAAAGTTTCAATTACAGAAGAATATTTCTATATTTTATTCGCGACCACTACTTAAAAAATACATTTCTTTGAATATTTCTATTGCAAGTATTCTCAAATCTTATTTAAAATATTCGCTTTTAAAACGTGGCACGAAATAATTTTATAAAGTAAAAAGCAGCTAACATTCTAAGTGTAACACGAAATAATATATAAGTTTGTAAATGAGAGAACATAAAATGATTCAAAATTTTACAGAATTTTTAGGATCAATATCAAAGATTTTTTTTCTCTAAGAATACAAAGGTAATGGGAGATCGAATTCCCTCTGCACACGCAAATTGGGCAATTTGCCCTCCTTTTATGGAATGTTAAAAAAAATTTTTTGTACATGTTATCATAAACGTCTGTCGATAAATAATAAAAATTTACCATTTGTAAATTGAATTCTTAATCTTTATACTTTGAAAGAAACCAATTTGGCAACCCTGTTCGACAGTCTAACAGTAAAATTTCGCCATGACACAAAATTAATATCCAAAGGTTGTGTGAAAGAACATTGTCTTGTTTTGGAAATTTTTCATTTCTTTTAATGTTGTAACAAAAATATACCAAAGTTCATACATCGTTTATTAAAAGTTTAATTTTAATAAACTATTTTTATAATTAAAAATATTTTTTAACAACAACAACAGAAAAAAAGTTTATGTTTATACAATTCTTCGGATTTTATTACAAAACGAGAGATTTGTACCTGAATATATTTTAAGAAATAAACTAAAGTTTATATCTGAGTTTTAATATAAATTTGAATATGTTTAATAAACAATTGATTTTACTTTTTTGACATAAAAAAGATATATAATCATATTTAATCATTGTTTTCGAGTTTTTTTTTCTTTTTAAGAAATGTAAAACGGGACAAATATTCATAGATATATTTTATTATTGTATTTTTGTAAAATTGTTAGGGAATTTACATATGAATGAGAATATTCGATTTTAAAATTATCCTAATCAATTAATTATTTATTTATTTTTGCACATTTTCTTAACTTTAAAACGTATAACTGAGAAGATGTAAAAAATTAAATCCAGAAAAATTAAAATAACTCAAATTTGAATATCCACCACATTTTATATACATGTAATTGAATACATCTTTCAAACCACAATCAGGTTACGGCAATTTACTACGATATTTTTGACGTCGATCATGACAACTACTGGTTCTGCATCTTGCAGGGCAAGTGGTGAGTAGTTAAAAGTAAATCGGAGTGCATATTAATCAAAAGTGCTGCCATTACAGGAGCGTGGAACTATTAACCTCTTCAGGCCTGAGGTACACTAATGTGTACCTCCATTCTTTCCCTAATAAAAACTAAACTGTTCGATTTTTTTGCATATTTACTTTATTTCTATGAAGTTGAATATAATTTGCTTTAAAACAAAACCAATAAATGTCAGCACTGATAAATATTACCTCATAAAATAAATAATATTTTTATCTGAGTGTGGATGAGACATTGGGGGCAAGAAAGTAAGAAATGTTCATGATTATTTAACTTAAATGCGTTACAATAAAAAAAGTTGAGGATTTGCTGATCAGTTACTTATTTAAAGACCTTAATTTTGTTATTGCGCAAATTTATATTACTGATGGTTAAATTGATGTTTTAAGGGGATTAGTACTTTTATATCCATATTTATAAGCCTAAATTACCAGTCCCCTAAAGTACTGATTTCATAAAAATGACTCTTTTTTTCATCAATAGTGTCATTTTGATTATGCAGAAGCAATAAATACATATTTGTAGAGTTATTTTATGCTCAGGTCTGAAGAGGTTAAGAAGTAGGAACTGACATAGCCTGAAAATAGTGAAGCTTCAACTGTAACCTCTTTTACTGGGATTCATTACTAAAGCGGCGAATTTCACACCGATAAAATTACGCGGAAAACTTCTCTTAATTTAAATGGCTCATTAATCAATGTCTTAAATCAAAAAATAATATCAAGAACAGATATTCCCTTTTACAGGCATTAGTTTACTTCTGCAGCATTAGCTCGGCCACATTGTGACAACCAAGTCAATTCAATGTTAGTGTCAGCTGATAATAACTCCTCGTCAAACTGACACCAGTAAAAGAAATGGATTTTTTTAAACAATTTTTCAGAGAAATTTCCTATTAACAATACTTTAAAGTAATATGAAAGTTTCTTGTTAAGTTTACCGGTAGAAAATTTCGCAGGCCGTAATCAGAAATTGTAAATCCGATTAAAATGAAATAGCTCTCATCTAGTGATAACCAACTCAGATTTTTCACTCGCAACTGGTAGAAAATAGATTATATGAAACTTCCTTTTTATTCATAACTCTATTTGATAAACTTGCTTGTATAAAATTAGCATTGAAATGTTCGTTCCGTAATTTCCGTCGTATATTCCGTGGAACAAAAAATTATTTTTGAGACCCTGAAAGTTTTTAGATCGAAATGTTACATTATGTCTTATTAGATCGAGGTAAATATTTGTCTTCAATTTACTAGATAAGATTTCAATGTCCAAAAATAATTGTTTGATCCGCATATTATACGCCGAAAAAGACGGTAGTTTAACGTTCAGGAATCTCCATCAATGGATTCAGGGATTTCAGGTGATTTAGAACCAGAAATTTCATAACGTACAACTCATAGTATCTGAAGATAGAATTTATGTTCACTGAAGAATTCAAATACCATAATTTCGGGTGTATAAGCCGCAGATCAAACAATTCTTTTTCGACCCAGAATTTTTTAAGAGGCAAATATAACTTGTTAGATCCCTGTAAATATTTATCTTCTATCACTATATAAGATTTCTGGGTCCAAAAAGAATTGTTTGATCCGCGGTTTATACACCCGAAATTACGGTACTCATAGGTGCCAACCTGAATTTAATCTTCCGTAATAAGTGTGTTAGTTTGACCCTTGGTTTAATGAATTTCAAACCAGAATTTTTTCAAAGAAAGTAAATCAAACATATTTAACTTAAATACCCGAAATTAGATATAGATTCATGAAATAAATCTATTGGTTCCAAATGAGGTTAACTTGGATCAAATTGATCCAGGTATTACGGAAGATTATCTGAAAATTGGAAGTTATGAATATTACTGTACCAAAAATTTAGTTAAAGATTCTTCAAAGACCTTCAAGTGTACGACATTTGTTTAGGCACTTTGTTAAAACATGTTAATAGAGTTTAGAAATAAATGTGTTGTTTACATTCCAATCTGTGTTAAATTTTTGCATCTTTATGTTTAGTCTGACCAGACATCAACTTTCTTAGCAAAATTCTGTTTGGTAGCAGTAATAAATGGAAGTCATTTGACCCTTTTTTATGCTTCTAGATACATTAAAAGAAAGCAATATTACGTCCACTAAGCTCCATATTTCGCTGTAATATAAGCGGTTTTAATGATAACATATTTACATAGATTATATAAATTTTGAATACATTGAAGAATGTTTAGTACTCTGAAGGATTATATTTATATTTTTAATTAATTTTTTATACTATTGAAAGGTTCATATTTTCTGAGCTTTTAAAACAAAATACAGAAAGAAGAACATTACAATTTTACGGATGGTTAAGAGGCTTGCTAGAATAAAACTGTTTCTTAAAATGTTGCGTCAATCGAATGTAATTTGTTTAAGAGACACCCAAGTCCAAAGGAATAATACTTTTGATGGGAAAAGAAAAAGGGACATTAAATTAACAGGAAGAAAAATACATAAAAGTCTTATAAACAAACTAAAGTAAATTTATATAAAAACTGTTCCATAGAACGATCTTCTCCGCAGTTTAGATTGTTTTACTTTCTTTTTTATGAAACTGATAACAAGTTATGAGGGTACTACTCGACACACAGTGTTGCCAGTCTTTTTCTAATATTCTGAAATAAAATATTTGACTGAGTATATTCGTGAAAAGTTTGGTATTAAAAAATGAAAATTACTATTCCAAAATTTACTTAAGAATTGAGAATTTCGCACTCAAAAAATGCCAAATTGTTAACCCGTTCAACAGTCAAAAAAGAAAATTTTCTGGAAAATCTTTAATGAGCCATTAAATTTGTATAGATATTTTTAAATATTAATACGAATCATCATTTTTATCGTCTTTGTCGAGTTTATTCATTTACATTTGCTTTTATATAGAACTATTTTAAGATTAAGGTATATGATGTTTATTACCATCGTTCTCAAGATCATTCATTTTCAGGGCTGCTAAACAATATGTTCTACAGAACTATTTTAACATTATACTTCTGTAAAACTAGCAATGTATTTACGTAAGATATGAAGATATTATATTGATGGGTTTTCCTATTTTTTTCCTTATAGTTCGTATGGAAAGTTTTATTAACTTTTTAACACATGCTTGAAAAAATGTATTATATAAAAAAATAAGAATGAGATACTTTTTAAAATCGTACCACTTTTTAAAAACATATAATAAACTATACACCAGGATACGGTACCCATAACTTTTATATTATTTCTTTATGATAATCTTTCCTCAAGGAAAACACTTGGCTTCTGTTATTCTGACCGCGTGGTGGGTCTTGTTTTCGAATGTATCAATTCTACTTCCTTGTGAACCGGGGTTCCACACCAGTATTTCTTGTTGCCGTTTTAAGGTTTTTCAACGTCTTTGCAAATGTTTATGTATTCAAATTTTCTGTTGGTTTGTCTGCCCTTGTTCTACCCATAGAACTATTAACCCTTTGAGCTCTGATGATGGAATTGTCTACCACTTAATGCCGAAATGTCACCATGGCTCCGGAACAAAACATAGAATTTACTTAAAAAGGTTTAATGCATTTTTTCGTACATATCGTAGACCAAATTTTTCATTGCAAAATACTGGTATCAATACGGCATTTCGAATTTTGATGAAATTTTCACACCAGAGCTAAAAGGGTTAAGAAAGAGGAACTGACATATCCCTAAACTATTTAAGCTTCAACTGTAACCACTCTAGTAAAAGTTTGTCACCGCCGGGACAAACCAGTACATTTAAGTAGAAGTTTTCTCTTTATTTCGCGCTTTGCTAATGGAAAATATCAGCAAAAAAAATTGGCAAAAACTAACATTCATTTTTACTGGTAGAAGTATACTTTGGTGGTATTATTTCCGCCATAGTGTAGAAGTTTACTTTAGTGGTATTAGTTCCACCATAGTGTGACAACCAAGACAAACTCCTGTCAGTATCAATGAAAAGATTATAATACTTGGGGAAAATGACACTAGTAAAAAGAAATAGAAAATTTCGACCATAACTGTGAGAGAAAATTAAAATAAAAAAGGCGCTAAAGAAAATGAAATTTTCTATTTAAATTTCCTGGTGGGAGTTTTCACCCTCGGTAATCAGATATTATGGATACAATTGGATACATTTAAGAGCCATTTTATGACTACCTCCTCAGACTGACTACTTCACTGGCAAATGCTAGTCAATACATTATATGTCCCCCCCTCTCTATTCATAACTCCATGGTTCTAACAGTCTTAAAAGATTCTGATTGCGACGAAAAGTTTATATTTTAAGATATACTTTTGATTGGTATTGGTACCGAAAATGAAGAGTGTAGCATTTATTGTATTTTCAATGGGACAATAGTTATGCAATGCTCTTTTAATTACATTGCCGTGTATGGTAGGGGTGTCGAAATGTGGCCCGCCAGAGAGCACATTTTTAATCTATTAAACGGTTAGTGTTACGTTCATGCAATGGTCAAAATAAATGCACATATTCAGATTATTTACATACTCACCACTATTTTTCAATTAAAACATTAGCTTGAGTCAGAGATATAACATTTTAACACCATATAAATCAATCATGGGTATTTCCATGAGCATATGTCGTGTAAAATGCATACTACGATTGTGGATGTATGTACTTTTGAAAGGAAAAATTTGACTTATTTTATCAATTGGCTAAACCGATGGAAACTTTCGAAAGTAACGGTTGCAAACAAATTAGCTGTTACTAGTAATATGACTTACACGACAAGTGCCCATGAAAATACCCTCATTACCTTTCAGAGCTTCTTGCGGCAAACGACGTTCAGTAAATATTGAAAGTTTCAAGCTTACAGTTTTTGCGGTTAACGAAACAAAGAATTAAATGTTTTTGTCCTAACATTTGTTGATTAGATAAGCAATAATTTCTATACAATTTTAATGGTCTTTGGCAGACACTGTTGATACCTCTGAAGTATAAAAAAAATTGTTTTCAAACCCTATTATTGATAATACAATATTTCAAGTATACTGGTATTAATATACCTCATTGAAATGGACTGTAACATGCATTCTTTTGAATTATGAATAAGTAGCATTTATATTTTTAGGCTGGCAATTATAGTTCTAAGTATAAATGCAGATACTTAAACTTTTAAAAAAGCCAATGACTTTTAAACTCACAAAATCCTATCGACACACTGTAAAAAAAAAAAAAAAAAATACATAAAAAGGGAGTAACGCTTTTTTAGAAAAAACGGAATTCGAAGTTAAAAATAATTAGTTTGATGTTTACGTACCATAATTTCTTGCGTATAATCCGCGGATCAAACAACTATTTTTCGAACCAGATTTTTTTTTTAATGAAATGTAACATTTTAGATCGCAGTAAATATTTGGCTTCATTTACTAAATAAAATTTCTGGGCCGAAAACAATTCTTTGATCCGCGGATTATACGCAGGAAATTACGGTATGGGTAATTCCATGAGCACATGTCGTGTCAGTCACATGCAATGATTTTGGATACCAGTATTTTAGAAAGAAAAATGTGACTTATTTTTTCAAAGATATTTCACTAATTGAATAAGGCCATGCGAACCTTTCGAAAATAACGGCCAACAATTTAGCATTTATTAGAAATGTGATTTACACGACAAATTCTCACGGAAATACCCTTACATACCGGGTGTCCAGTAAATGACTGACCCATTTTGAATGTAAAGAACAGAAAAATTGTTTGAGATAAAAATGCGCGGCTTTCTGTATTGTTGTTAGAATATAAATAAATTTTTAAATATGCACTTTGATAAAGTAATATAATAATATTTAAAATAATATCTCAGTCTCAAGACAGAGGAGGGGAAATATAATTCAGATTGTTCAATCACAATTATTATTTTAATTCACTTTCCAACCAACGTACCCTATTTCTGAAGCTGATTCGAGAGTCGATTCAACATATTTATTCAGATTCGACAACATATAGATTCAGGTTCAGCCGAAAATCTCACATTTATGGAAATTAGAGTCATGTCTGTATTCAAACAGCCTGTTACCGCCAGCGCGATATTTTTTTCTGAAATTTGAACTATATTAACAAAGTACATGTTTAAAAATTTATTGATTTTCTAATAACAATACCGCAAATCGTGCATTATTATCTCAAACCGTTTATTTGTTATTTAAGATCAAAATGGGTCAGTTATTTACTGGACACCCGGTACAATAAAACAAACTACATATATCAAGTCTGTACATTTCATTTAATAATAAAATTCTTTTAAATTTTATATAAATTAAGTGCAATATAAATTTTGCAATATTTTCAGTTTAGAATATAAATTGGGTTAAGATACAAGTTAAAAATTATATTAAAAAAATGCATAAGCTAAGTAATCACATTAGTGGAGGCTATTGAGGATATTAGAAAAACTATATATATATATATATATATGTATATATATATATATATATACATATATATATATATATATATATACACATATATAGTTATATATACCGGGTGTCCAGTAAATAACTGACCCATTTTGAACTTAAATAACAAATAAACGGTTTGAAATAATAATGCGCGGTTTCCGGTATTGTTATTAGAAAATCAATAAAATTTTAAACATGTACTTTGTTAATATAGTTTAAATTTCGGGGAAAAAAATATCGCGCTGGCGGTAACAGGCTGTTTGAATACAGACATGACTCTAATATTCATAAATATGAGATTTTCGGCTGAATCTGAATCTATATGTTGTCGAATCTGAATCTATACGTAGAATCGACTCTCGAATCAACTTCAGAAATAGGGTACGTTGGTTGGAAAGTGATTTAAAATAATATTTAAGATTGAACCATCTGTATTATACTTCACCTCCTCAGTCTTGAGACTAAGATATTATTTTAAATATTATTATACTACATTAACAAAGTGCATATTTAAAAATTTATTTATATTCTAATAACAATACAGCAAGCCGCGCATTTTTATCTCAAACAGTTTTTTTGTTATTTACATTCAAAATGGGTCAGTCATTTACTGGACGCCCGGTATATATATAGTTATTATATATATATATATATATATATATATATATATATATATATATATATATATATATATATATATATATATATATATATGAGAGTGCACGAGTAATATTATTTCGCACTGTAAAAATCAAAACACTTGTCTTTCGAGAAAACACAAAAAAGTTTTCTTTGAAAAATCTTATCAGAGAATATTCAGGTTATAGAGGGGATTTTGTTTCGAAATTAACAAAAAATTAAGGCGTTCAATGAAAAAAAACTCGGACATAAAAAATATCGTAAATTTCGACAAATAGTCCCCAAATATTCGATTTCGTCAATCGTTCCCAGTAAAATTCATACTTACAATAATGTTTATTTAAATCGTGGCAAACATCTGACTACAGTTATTAAAAAATATTCATCACTGAAAGATGATTGCTTGATCCGTGAACTGCATTCCGGATATTCCAAAAAAATTTGAACGTTGAATTAAAAACAAGAAAACATTACACAAATTTTAATAAAAACACAGTCTAAATTTATGAAAAAAGAAATTTTACAGAATTTTTCGACTTATTTCCAAAGGTTTTCTTTTCTATAGATGGACACGATAACCGAATGTTTTACCGTCCTATTCGAAGTGTAGGATTGGCAGTCAGGGCATCTGTTAGGACAGTTACATAGTTGCCAACTCTTCCGATTTTTTAGCCCTTGCGTAAATACGGGTTAGGTTCCCTTAGAAAGACCCCCACGAAGGGCATTCCCCCCTGGTCCTATATCCCTAGCGCAGATAATCGGACGTCAAAAATCAATCAATCAATCAACCGATTTTTTAGCTCGGAATAATATAATAGAATTTTTTGCCTCATTTAATCGGTATATTAAGACGATTTGATATGATGAAACATACTGTAAAATTTTTCCGGTCTGGAAAATCGGAAGATGTTGGCAGCTACGCAGTTAGGATATCTAAAATTAGGGATGAAAATATTTTAAGGTATGTATTCATAAAATGACTATCATTGGATAATAAAAAAATTACTTGGGAATTTCGATAAAAATTCATTATTTTTTTAACTTAACAGAGACCAAATTTAGAATGCTGTTTGGCAGTCTAAAGTTAATTTTTTTCTATATCTCCAAAATTATTGGCAAGAATGACGTGTGAAAGAATATTGTCATGTTTTTAAAATTTTTAATTTCTTTTTATGCTATAGCAGAAACAGGCCATAATTCATGCATCTTTTGTACAAGAATTTAATCACAATTAAATATTTTTATAATTAAAAATATGTTTTAACAAAAAAAGCTAGATTATATGTTTAAAAAATTCTTCGTATTAAATTAAAAAACGAGAGATTTGTGTCTGAATATATTTTAAGAGATCAACTAAAGTTTATATCTCAGTTTTAATATAAATTTGAAAATATGTAATAAACAATTAGCCTTTTGCAACATTAAAAAGACACATAATCAATTTTAATCATTGTTTTCGAGTTTTTTTCCTTTCAGGGAATGTAAAAAAGGACAAATATTCATAGATATTGTACACATAATATATTTTATTATTGTATATTTGTAAAATTGTCAGTGAATTTACACATGAATGAAAATATTCGATTCTGAAATTAGAATAATTATTTATTTATTCATTTATTTTTGCATATTTTCTTACCTTTTAAACGTATATCTAAGAACATGTAAAAAATTAAATCGAGAAAAATTAAAATAACTCAATTTTGAATATCCACCACTATACTTTTGAATACTATTTTAAACTATTTTTATAATTATTTAAATAATATTTATTATTTATTATAATATTATTTATACTATTATTTATATTAATTTATAATTTTTACAATATTTTATCATAAACTATTTTTATAATTAAAAATGTAAAAAAAAGATTATGTTTATAATTTTTTTCGGATTTTATAAGAAAATGAGAGATTTGTATCTAAATATATTTTAAGAGATAAACTAAAGTTTATATCTGAGTTTTAATATAAATTTCAATATGTGTAATAAACAATTAAATTTACTTCTTTGACATTAAAAAACACTAGCGTTTTTATTTTAATCATTGTTTTCGAGTTTTTTCCTTTAAGGGTACAATGGACTCTCAAAACTATTTTTTTTTAATTTTCAATGATTTCTTAAAAAAATGTATGAAAATATTCATAGTATATATATCTCTCATTTCCCAGTTTAAATATATATATATATATATATTCAATAGTTTTTGAGATACAGATGTTTTTCTTTAAATTAACTAAAAATGGCAATATTTAAAAATGCTCCATGAGAAACCAGTTTTTACATACTTGTTCAAAATTTCTTCATAATAATCCTTTTATACATACAAATAAATGTTAATAAGCATTTTTGGCTTATTACTTGAAAAACATAAAAAAAGATGATTTTAATTTTTTTGTATTTTTCGTTAAAAAAACATAAAAAATTTCATATAACTGAAATTAAAAAAATTTAAATGCGTCTAAACAAGTTTATTTTTAGTAACATTTGTAAACACATATATAGACAGCATTTTAAAAAAAAATCAGGAAAATTGGGCATAAAAAATTTCGCAATGAATATTTTGAAATCATGAAAACGACGAAAATATTCATTCTGAGAAGAACAGGTTTCAGTAATAATTAATTAATATTTTCCTACTGTAACGGCTTCAGTTATACACTGACGGAAAAAAAAAATCCCAACACCAAGAAAGACTTGTGTTAGCTAAACGAAATTTTGTAGGCATGTTTATACATCTGAAATATGACATTGGTTTAAATTTCATGCTTCGCACATAAGTGTGGTGCTAGTAGCGCTACTCACAACTTTAAAAACAGGTTTGCTTTAAATGAGTGTTTTAACGTTCGTGAGCATTATTTATCTTCAAAATTTGACGAATTGAGTTGAGGTTGATCATGAATGCCTGTAAGAAGACGAAGAAGCTATTATCATCAGCTCCCGAGTTGGAAAGAGGTCGTAAAGTAGGGTTACAAGAAAGTGGATTTTCTTTCCGCGATTTTGGAGAAAGACTTGGACGGAATGTATCCACTGTGCATCATTGTTGGGAGTAGGGGTCAAGGGATGGTACTGCCACAAGAAGACCATGTTCCGAGTGAACATGTGGCACTACTGAGAGAGAAAACCGTCGTATTCGGCGTACGGCTGTGGCGCATCGTACTACGTCTGCGACAGAGATTCGAGCTGCAGTTGGGACGACAGGTATACAACGAACGGTTTTAAATCGGTTACTTCAAGGACAGCTCGATGCAAGACATGCATTCCACTGAATCTAAGTCATTGCCGTTTGCGACGTCAATGGTGTCAAGCCAGAGCTCAATGGAGGATGGAGTAGATATTTGTTGTGTTTTTTGATGAAAGCAGGTTCTCCCTTGGTGCCAATGACGGCCATGTGCTGGTCAGAAGGAGGCCAGGGGAATGTCTGCAACCAAACTGTCTGCGGCCTAAAGGGAGCAATTTCCTATGACAGCAGAAGCACTCTCCTTGTTCTCCCAGGCACACTGACTGCAAGTGTGTACGTCAGTCTGGTAATTCAGCCTGTAGTGCTGCCATTCAAGAAAAGCATTCAAGAGAGGTTTTCAGCAGGATTACGCTCGCCCTCATGCCGCTGTTGTAACGCGACACGCACTACAGAGCGCCAACATGTTAGTTTGCACAAGAGATCACCAGATCTGTCTCCCATTGAGCGCGTATGGGATATCATTGGATTAGAACTCCAGTGTCATCCCCAGCCAGCATTGAACATCACGTATTGACACAGCTTGTACAACAAGCATGGAACTCCATACCACAAAGTGACATTCAGCACCTGTATGACACAATGCATGCACGTGTGCAAGCTTGCATTCGAAATTCTGGAGGTTATAGCGACTATTAATGTAACGGCATTTCACCTTTGCGATGCATTTTATTGACCTTAAATTAACCTGTGATCTCGAAAACCTAATGAATTAAACATGTTAACTAGACAAATGCACTGTCCAAATTTCATTACTCTACAATAAGTTTTTCTTGGTGTTGGGATTTTTTTTTCCGTTAGTGTATATGAGGGATATAATATTTTCTACCTTATATATAAGTGTTTTATGTTTTTATGGTAAATTCACATAAAATGTATGGCTTCGACAGTAATTCGTGCAAAGGACGTAAAGTAGGTAAAGTAGATGTTAAAAAAAGTTTGGCAGTATGATATTTTTAAAACTTTTCTTGAAATATTCATGGTTTAAATACCTCTATTATACAAATTTTTGTTAAATATATTACATAGTTGTTGACAGATAGATTTTTTTTTAATTTTATGTAAAAAAGATTGGGGACAAAAAGCAACTCCTCTAAATACATTGTAAACAACCGCTAAAAGAAACAGTTAAAAATTACAATTAAAGTACTCTCTGCGAAATCTCAAAATTAAGAATTTCAGTGCAAAGTAATAATATTTTGTATGGTAAAACGAAAAACTTGTCTAAATTTTACGGTTGCGAATAGGCGAAAAAGTAAAGAAAGGGGCGAAGCAGAATCAGTTCATAGGACAAAAGTGCTTCTAACTCCAGTAAAAATAGTCGAAATTGAAAAATTATTTTTGTGTTCAATAGCAGGGAGTTCATATAATTTACTACGCTAAAAATGAAAATTCGGCAATTTGATGATTTTTGCGATTTTGAAAGTCTACTGTACCCGTAAGAGAACATAAAAACGGTCAAATTTTCATAGATATATTTTATTTTTGTATTTTTGTAAAATTGGCAGTGAATTTACACATGAATAACAATATTCGATTTTGGAATTATCCTAATTAATTATTTATTTAGTTATTTTTGCAAATTTTTTTTAACCTTTAAAACGTATAACTGAGAAGTTGTAAAAGATTAAGCCGAGAAAAATTAAAATAACTCAATTTTGAATACTCACCACATTTTATATACATGTAATTGAATACATGCTTCAGACCTCAAGCAAGCTTCAATTATCATTTCGGTTTAAAAAAACGTGATCATGAAATCTGCTAGTTCTGAAGGTTGCAGGGCAAGTAGTGAGTGATAAAGAGCAATTCGGAGTTCATGTCAATCCATGGAACTATTTCGAAAAAGAGACTGACGTATCCTGAAAATAATGAAGCTTCAACTGCAACCGCTTTCACAATGATTCATTACTAAAGCGGCGAATTTCCACCGATAAAATTTAGCGGAAATTTTCTCTTAATTTAAATGGCTCATTAATCAAAATCCTAAATAAAAAAGTGGTAAGAACAGATATTCACATAACAGTTTACTCCTGCAGTATTAGTTCCGCCACTTTGTGACAACCAAGTCAACCCATTGTTAGTGTCAGTAAAAAGATAATAACTCCTCCTAACACTGTCAACAGTAAAAGAAATAGATTTTTTAAACAATTTTTCTGAGAATTTTCCAATCAACAATACTTTAAAGTAAGACGAAAGTTTCTTGTTATCTTTACTGGTAGAAAATTTCGCAGGCCGTAATCAGAAATTTTAAATCCGATTAAAATGAAATAGCTGTCATCTAATGATGACTAACTGAGTTTTTTCACTCGCAACTGGTAGAAAAAAGATTATATGAATCTTCCTTTTTATTCATAACTCTATTTGATAAACTTGCTTGTATAAAATTAGCATTGAAATGGTCATACCGTAATTTCCGTCGTATATTCCGTGGAACAAAATATTATTCTTGACACCCTGAAAGTTTTTAAATCGAGATGTAACTTATTAGATCGAGGTATCTTTTTTATCACATTTTTCAGAGAAATTTCCAATCTACAATACTTTAACCCTTTACGGCGCAGACAAATTCTGTTCGTAAAATGAGAAATTGTTGACTGACACCGGAATTTACAAAAGACTTTTTAGAAATTACGAATTCCCTGATTTAAGCTGTCACTGTAAAAGTAAAATTTTAATAAAATATTATTGGTGCCGTTTGTAAGTTTGGAATTAAAATTAGGTCTTGCCGGAGTGGTAACACTGCGCCGGAAAGGGTTAAAGTAAGTCGAAAGTCTCTTGTTAAGTTTACTGGTAGAAAATGTCGCCGGCCTTAATGAGAAATAGTAAATCAGATTAAAAGGAAACAGCAATCATCTTGTGATAACCAACCCAGTTACTTCATTCGCAACTGATGGAAAATAGACTATGTGTCACTTCCTTTTTATTCATAACTCCATTTTACAAACTTGCTTGTATAAAATCAGCACTGAATTGTTCATACAGTAATTTACCGTAGTTTTTTTCGAGCATGTCAACCGTATTCCGAACCAGACATTTTTACTAACCGTCTCAGAAGTAGTCAGATGTTATTTATGTTTTTAAAGTTTAGTTGTGAAATAGTGCCATAAAGTTTTTCGAAAGTTTTTCTTTATTATGTTATGGATGGTTTGATGAAAATTAATTTATTTATTTTTAACCACTTTTCTAATTTTCCCAGGTGCTCAACGGGCAAGGATACATAATGGCGGTATAAATATCGAGGAGGGGACAAATAATGTATTGGTTAGTAGTTGCGAGTGAAATAACTAAAGAGGTTGTCATAAAATTGTTGTTCAAAGTTTTCAATTGTACCCGTTATATCCGATTACTGACAGTGAAAACTCCCACCTGTAAATTTAAATAGAAAATTTCGTCTCATTTAAGCGCCTTATTCGTTTTATTTTTTTCTCACAAATATGGTCGAAATTTTCTATTTCTTTTTACCAGTGTCATTTTTCCGAAGTATAATGATGTTTTCACTTATACTGGAAGGAGTTTGTCTTGGTTCTCATAATATGGCGGAACTAATACCACTAAAGTAAACTTATGACAGTAAAAATGAGTGTTAGTTTTTGCCATTGTTTTGGACTGAATATTCCCATTAATAAAGCGCTAAATAAAGAGAAAATGTCTACTTAAATTTACTGGTGGAATTTTGTTCCTGTAGTGACAAACTCTTGCTAAAACGTTTACAGTTGAAGCTTGAATATTTTAACCCTTTGAGGTCTGATGGTAGAATTTTCTACCACATAATTTTAATTCCGAAATGTCACATCGGCACCAGAAAACTCGACCAAATTTATTTGAAAAAGGTTTAATGCATTTTTCTTTGTGTGTGTGTGTGTGTGTGTGTGTATATATATATCGTAAACCGTTTTTTTTCTTTCCAAAATACTGGTGCCAAGGGGACATTTGGAATTTTGAAGAAATTTACCCATCAGAGATCAAAGGGTTAAGGATGTTTCAGATCCTCTTTCTTTTAGTTCTATGGGATATATTTCTTGATCAATCACTTAAAGCGATTTCATACAACTAATTTTTATTACTATTTCATAGTGTATAATGTCAGAAAGTATTCAGAGTTCATATTACGAATGTTTTAGTTTGAAAAAAAGCTTGTTCATCCGATGTTTTCTATTTATTGTATAAAAAAAATAATGGCTTAAAGAGTTAAGCGTGTTTGTTTTAAAATCTTGGCGCTGTTTTTTCAGCAGGATTAATGTGTCGCAGAAATTATTAAAAATGAAAGCAAATAAGCACTACATTGTTTTGAGAATCATTGTATTAAGAAAAAAAAATTCGGATTCAATGTAATCTTTCTATTTGTAAAATAACGAAGATTGGCAGTTTTGTTCGCTTTTTGTGTCCTTCGAAAAAAATACGCTACGTTGATGGAGTTATTTATTTTTAGTATTCCTTTACTTAATTACCTAATACAGTGTCCTTTAGAATTAATAAATGCATTCTTGACCACGTTTTCAAAACTTCATTGGGCTTTCTGTTTTGTTTCGTTTTTATTTTTATTTTATTTTCGAAACAAACATATAAACTGAGTAAATTATTTAATGAAATATATATATGTCGATATTAAAAAATACTTTTTTTAAAATAAAATTTCTAGTTTTATTTAATAAAAAAAAAGAATTTCATATTGTTAAATTAAATTAATTTACGTTCTTCAGTGAGCTCCATATTATTTCAATATTAGTAAGAAATTTATTATTCGAATGCAAATGTACTTACCTTTTTCGAGTAAAAATGACCGCTATAGATGCTCTAGTTTTAATATAGAAAGCATATGAACAGGGCTACCAAATAGTCCGCGAACTGAACACCAATATTTTATAACAGAAAATTTCATAGTATGTTCCTGCAGGATTTGTGCTAAAACTAACCTCCGAAGGCAGTTTCCGCGTAATTTGCAAGAAAAATATTAAACAAAAATCTTTCTTAGAAAATAATAATGTTCAGTTGGCGGACCATTTGGGAGCTTTGTATAAATTATGACAACTACTAGCAATCACAGCAGTCACAAGCAATATTGTCACATTTCTCAGGGCTGTTTCCAAGAGCACTTGTAGTGTACGTTACATGGTACGATTGTTGGCTACAAGATTTTTAGAACAGAAAATATGACTTAGTTTATCTGTTTTACCTTAATAATGCCAAACAAAGTTTTCAAAAAAAAAAAAAAAAAAGACAGTGGAGAACGATCATAGCTATTATCAGCAGTGTGAGGTAGATTACAAATGCCATGCAACTAGCATACAGTAATGTATATACACCAGAAGGAACAAATGTTTTTCAAACTTTCTAAATTTCATTGAAATTCGAAATTTCTACATGCTAAAACCATTAAAAATCATAAACGATAATGAACATAAATATTTTGTTCAATACTTCGAAAAAAAGGTTTAAAAGTAGTTTGTGTGTAAATACATGAGAAATACTGAAAAGTTTCAATTACAGAGGAATATTTCTATATTTTATTCGTGACACTACTTAAAAAAATACATTTCGTTGAATATTTCTATTGCAAATAGTCTCAAATCGTATTTAAAACGTTTTCGCTTTTAAAAAGTGGCACGAAGTAATTTTATAACGTAAAAAACAGCGAACATTGTAAGTGTAACACGAAAAAATATATAAATTTGTAAATGAGAGAACATAAAATGATTAAAAATTTTACAGAATTTTTAGGATCAATATCAAAGATTTTTTTTTTCTCTAAGAATACAAAGGTAACGGGAGATCAAATTCCCACTGCACACGCAAATTAGACAATTTGCGCTCATTTATGGAATGTTAAAAAAAACTTTTTTCTGCGTGTTATCATAAAATGTCTGTCGATAAATAATAATAAAAATTTACCATTTGTAAATTGAATTCTTAATCTTTATACTTTGAATGAAACCAATTTGGCAACCCTGTTCGACAGTCTAACAGTAAAATTTCGCCATGACACAAAATTAATATCCAAAAAGTTGTGTGAAAGAACATTGTCTTGTTTTTGAAATTTTTCATTTCTTTTAATGTTGTAACAAAAATAGACCAAAGTTCATACATTTTTGGTGTAAAAATTTAATTTTAATAAACTATTTTTATAGTTAAAAATATTTTTAACAACAACAACAACAAAAAGATTATGTTTATAAAATTCTTCGGATTTTATTACAAAAGGAGAGATTTGTATCTAGATATATTTTAAGAAATAAACTAAAGTTTATATCTGAGTTTTAATATAAATTTGAATATGTTTAATAAACAATTGATTTTACTTTTTTAACATTAGAAAGATATTTAATCATTGTTTTCGAGTTTTGTTCTTTTTAGGAAACATAAAAAGGGACAAATATTCAAAGATATATTTTATTATTGTATTTTTGTAAAGTTGTCAGTGAATTTACATATGAATGAGAATATTGATTTTAAAATTATCCCAATTCATTAATTATTTATTTATTTTTGCACATTTTCTTACCTTTAAAACGTATAACTGAGAAGATGTAAAAAATTAAATGCAGAAAAATTAAAATAACTCAATTTTGAATATCCACCACATTTTATATACATGTAATTGAATACATCTTTCAAACCACAGTCAGGTTACGGCAATTTACTACGATATTTTCGGCGTCGCTCATGACAACTACTGGTTCTGCTTATTGCAGGGCAAGTGGTGAGTAGTTAAAAGTAAATCGGAGTGCATATTAATCAAAAGTGCTGCCATTACAGGAGCGTGGAACTATTAACCTCTTCAGACCTGAGATACACTAATGTGTACCTCCATTCTTTTCCTAATAAAAACTAAACTGTTCGATTTTTTTGCATTTTTACTTTATTTCTATGAAGTTGAATATTATTTGCTTTAAAACAAAACCAATAAATGTCAGCACTGATGAATATTACCTCATAAAATAAATAATATTTTTATCTGAGTGTGGATGAGACATTAGGGGCAAGAAAGTAAGAAATGTTCATGATTATTTAACTTAAATGCGTTACAATAAAAAAAGTTGAGGATTTGCTGATCAGTTACTTATTTAAAATCCTTAATTTTGTTATTGCGCAAATTTATATTACTGATGGTTAAATTGATGTTTTAAGGGGATTAGTACTTTTATATCCATATTTATAAGCCTAAATTACCAGTCCCCTAAAGTACTGATTTCATAAAAATGACTCTTTTTTTTTCATCAATAGTGTCATTTTGATTATGCAGAAGCAATAAATACATATTTGTAGAGTTATTTTATGCTCAGGTCTGAAGAGGTTAAGAAGTAGGAACTGACATAGCCTGAAAATAGTGAAGCTTCAACTGTAACCTCTTTTACTGGGATTCATTACTAAAGCGGCGAATTTCACACCGATAAAATTACGCGGAAAACTTCTCTTAATTTAAATGGCTCATTAATCAATGTCTTAAATCAAAAAATAGTATCAAGAACAGATATTCCCTTTTACAGGCATTAGTTTACTTCTACAGCATTAGCTCGGCCACATTGTGACAACCAAGTCAATTCAATGTTAGTGTCAGCAGATAATAACTCCTCGTCAAACTGACACCAGTAAAAGAAATGGATTTTTTTAAACAATTTTTCAGAGAAATTTCCTATTAACAATACTTTAAAGTAATATGAAAGTTTCTTGTTAAGTTTACCGGTAGAAAATTTCGCAGGCCGTAATCAGAAATTGTAAATCCGATTAAAATGAAATAGCTCTCATCTAGTGATAACCAACTGAGTTTTTTCACTCGCAACTGGTAGAAAATAGATTATATGAATCTTCCTTTTTATTCATAACTCTATTTGATAAACTTGCTTGTATAAAATTAGCATTGAAATGTTCGTTCCGTAATTTCCGTCGTATATTCCGTGGAACAAAAAATTATTTTTGAGACCCTGAAAGTTTTTAGATCGAAATGTTACATTATGTCTTATTAGATCGAGGTAAATATTTGTCTTCAATTTACTAGATAAGATTTCAATGTCCAAAAATAATTGTTTGATCCGCATATTATACGCCGAAAAAGACGGTAGCTTAACGTTCAGGAATCTCCATCAATGGATTCAGGGATTTTAGGTGATTTAGAACCAGAAATTTCATAACGTACAACTCATAGTATCTGTAGATAGAATTTATGTTCACTGAAGAATTCAAATACTGTAATTTCGGGTGTATAAGCCGCAGATCAAACAATTCTTTTTCGACCCAGAATTTTTTAAGAGACAAATATAACTAGTTAGATCTCCGTAAATATTTATCTTCTATCACTAAATAAGATTTCTGGGTCCAAAAAGAATTGTTTGATCCGCGGCTTATACACCCGAAATTACGGTACTCATAGGTGCCAACCTGAAGTTAATCTTCCGTAATAAGTGTGTTAGTTTGACCCTGGTTTAATGAATTTCGAACCAGAATTTTTTCAAAGAAAGTAAATCAAACATATTTAACTTAAAAACCCGAAATTAAATATAGATTCATGAAATAAATCTACTGGTTCTAAATGAGGTTAACTTGGATCAAATTGATCCAGGTATTACGGAAGATTATTTGGAAGTTGGAAGTTATGAAAATTACTGTACCAAAAATTTAGTTAAAGATTCTTGAAAGTCCTTCAAGTGTACGACATTTGTTTAGGCACTTTGTTAAAACATGTTAATAGAGTTTAGAAATAAATTTGTTGTTTCCATTCCAATCTGTGTTAAATTTTTGCATCTTTATGTTTAGTTGGACCAGACATCAACTTTCTTAGCAAAATTCTGTTTGGTACCAGTAATAAATGGAAGTCATTTGACCCTTTTTTATCCTTCTAGATACATTACAAGAAAGTAATATTCCGTCCACTAAGCTCCAGATTTCGC
This sequence comes from Maratus speculifer, assembly GCA_964019185.1. Taxonomy (NCBI): domain Eukaryota; kingdom Metazoa; phylum Arthropoda; class Arachnida; order Araneae; family Salticidae; genus Maratus; species Maratus speculifer. Next base: position 404,438,198 of record OZ025293.1, read on the forward strand.
TGTAATATAAGCGGTTTTTATGATAACATATTTACATAGATTATATAAATTTTGAATACATTGAAGAATGTTTAATACTCTGAAGGATTATATTTATATTTTTAATTAATTTTTTATACTATTGAAAGATTCATATTTTCTGAGCTTTTAAAACAAAATACAGAAAGAAGAACATTACAATTTTACGGATGGTTAAAAGGCTTGCTAGAATAAAACTGTTTCTTAAAATGTTGCGTCAATCGAATGTAATTTGTTCAAGAGACACCCAAGTCGAAAGGAATAATACTTTTGATGGGAAAAGAAAAAGGGACATTAAATTAACAGGAAGAAAAATACATAAAAGTCTTATAAACAAACTAAAGTAAATTTATATAAAAACTGTTCCATAGAACGATCTTCTCCGCATTTTAGATTGTTTTACTTTTTTTTTTCGTATGAAACTGATAACAAGTTATGAGGGTACTATTCGACAAACAGTGTTGCCAGTCTTTTTCTAATATTCTGAAATAAAATATTTCACTGAGTATATTCGTGAAAAGTTTGGTATTAAATAATGAAAAATTACTATTCCAAAATTTACTTAAGAATTGAGAATTTCGCACTCAAAAAATTCCAAATTGTTAACCCTGTTCAACAGTCAAAAAAGAAAATTTTCTGGAAAATCTTTAATGAGCCATTAAATTTGTATAGATATTATTAAATACGAATCATCATTTTTATCGTCTTTGTCGAGTTTATTCATTTACATTTGCTTTTATATAGAACTATTTTAAGATTAAGGTATATGATGTTTATTACCATCGTTCTCAAGATCATTCATTTTCAGGGCTGCTAAACAATATATTCTACAGAACTATTTTAACATTATACTTCTGTAAAACTAGCAATGTATTTACGTAAGATATGAAGATATTATATTGATGGGTTTTCCTATTTTTTTCCTTATAGTTCGTATGGAAAGTTTTATTAACTTTTTAACACATGCTTGAAAAAATGTATTATATAAAAAAATAAGAATGAGATACTTTTTAAAATCGTACCACTTTTTAAAAACATATAATAAACTATACACCAGGATACGGTACCCATAACGTTTATATTATTTCTTTATGATAATCTTTCCTCACGGAAAACACTTGGCTTCTGTTATTCTGACCGCGTGGTGGGTCTTGTTTTCGAATGTATCAATTCTACTTCCTTGTGAACCGGGGTTCCACACCAGTATTTCTTGTTGCCGTTTTAAGGTTTTTCAACGTCTTTGCAAATGTTTATGTATTCAAATTTTCTGTTGGTTTGTCTGCCCTTGTTCTACCCATAGAACTATTAACGTTTTGAGCTCTGATGGTGGAATTTTCTACCACTTAATGCCGAAACGTCACTATGGCACCGGAATAAAGCATAGAATATACTTAAAAAAGGTTTAATGCATTTTTTCGTACATATCGTAGACCAAATTTTTCATTGCAAAATACTGGTGTCAATACGGCATTTCGAATTTTGATGAAATTTTCACACCAGAGCTAAAAGGGTTAAGAAAGAGGAACTGACATATCCCTAAACTATTTAAGCTTCAACTGTAACCACTCTAGTAAAAGTTTGTCACCGCCGGGACAAACCAGTACATTTAAGTAGAAGTTTTCTCTTTATTTCGCGCTTTGCTAATGGAAAATATCAGCAAAAAAAATTGGCAAAAACTAACATTCATTTTTACTGGTAGAAGTATACTTTGGTGGTATTATTTCCGCCATAGTGTAGAAGTTTACTTTAGTGGTATTAGTTCCACCATAGTGTGACAACCAAGACAAACTCCTGTCAGTATCAATGAAAAGATTATAATACTTGGGGAAAATGACACTAGTAAAAAGAAATAGAAAATTTCGACCATAACTGTGAGAGAAAATTAAAATAAAAAAGGCGCTAAAGAAAATGAAATTTTCTATTTAAATTTCCTGGTGGGAGTTTTCACCCTCGGTAATCAGATATTATGGATACAATTGGATACATTTAAGAGCCATTTTATGACTACCTCCTCAGACTGACTACTTCACTGGCAAATGCTAGTCAATACATTATATGTCCCCCCCTCTCTATTCATAACTCCATGGTTCTAACAGTCTTAAAAGATTCTGATTGCGACGAAAAGTTTATATTTTAAGATATACTTTTGATTGGTATTGGTACCGAAAATGAAGAGTGTAGCATTTATTGTATTTTCAATGGGACAATAGTTATGCAATGCTCTTTTAATTACATTGCCGTGTATGGTAGGGGTGTCGAAATGTGGCCCGCCAGAGAGCACATTTTTAATCTATTAAACGGTTAGTGTTACGTTCATGCAATGGTCAAAATAAATGCACATATTCAGATTATTTACATACTCACCACTATTTTTCAATTAAAACATTAGCTTGAGTCAGAGATATAACATTTTAACACCATATAAATCAATCATGGGTATTTCCATGAGCATATGTCGTGTAAAATGCATACTACGATTGTGGATGTATGTACTTTTGAAAGGAAAAATTTGACTTATTTTATCAATTGGCTAAACCGATGGAAACTTTCGAAAGTAACGGTTGCAAACAAATTAGCTGTTACTAGTAATATGACTTACACGACAAGTGCCCATGAAAATACCCTCATTACCTTTCAGAGCTTCTTGCGGCAAACGACGTTCAGTAAATATTGAAAGTTTCAAGCTTACAGTTTTTGCGGTTAACGAAACAAAGAATTAAATGTTTTTGTCCTAACATTTGTTGATTAGATAAGCAATAATTTCTATACAATTTTAATGGTCTTTGGCAGACACTGTTGATACCTCTGAAGTATAAAAAAAATTGTTTTCAAACCCTATTATTGATAATACAATATTTCAAGTATACTGGTATTAATATACCTCATTGAAATGGACTGTAACATGCATTCTTTTGAATTATGAATAAGTAGCATTTATATTTTTAGGCTGGCAATTATAGTTCTAAGTATAAATGCAGATACTTAAACTTTTAAAAAAGCCAATGACTTTTAAACTCACAAAATCCTATCGACACACTGTAAAAAAAAAAAAAAAAAATACATAAAAAGGGAGTAACGCTTTTTTAGAAAAAACGGAATTCGAAGTTAAAAATAATTAGTTTGATGTTTACGTACCATAATTTCTTGCGTATAATCCGCGGATCAAACAACTATTTTTCGAACCAGATTTTTTTTTTAATGAAATGTAACATTTTAGATCGCAGTAAATATTTGGCTTCATTTACTAAATAAAATTTCTGGGCCGAAAACAATTCTTTGATCCGCGGATTATACGCAGGAAATTACGGTATGGGTAATTCCATGAGCACATGTCGTGTCAGTCACATGCAATGATTTTGGATACCAGTATTTTAGAAAGAAAAATGTGACTTATTTTTTCAAAGATATTTCACTAATTGAATAAGGCCATGCGAACCTTTCGAAAATAACGGCCAACAATTTAGCATTTATTAGAAATGTGATTTACACGACAAATTCTCACGGAAATACCCTTACATACCGGGTGTCCAGTAAATGACTGACCCATTTTGAATGTAAAGAACAGAAAAATTGTTTGAGATAAAAATGCGCGGCTTTCTGTATTGTTGTTAGAATATAAATAAATTTTTAAATATGCACTTTGATAAAGTAATATAATAATATTTAAAATAATATCTCAGTCTCAAGACAGAGGAGGGGAAATATAATTCAGATTGTTCAATCACAATTATTATTTTAATTCACTTTCCAACCAACGTACCCTATTTCTGAAGCTGATTCGAGAGTCGATTCAACATATTTATTCAGATTCGACAACATATAGATTCAGGTTCAGCCGAAAATCTCACATTTATGGAAATTAGAGTCATGTCTGTATTCAAACAGCCTGTTACCGCCAGCGCGATATTTTTTTCTGAAATTTGAACTATATTAACAAAGTACATGTTTAAAAATTTATTGATTTTCTAATAACAATACCGCAAATCGTGCATTATTATCTCAAACCGTTTATTTGTTATTTAAGATCAAAATGGGTCAGTTATTTACTGGACACCCGGTACAATAAAACAAACTACATATATCAAGTCTGTACATTTCATTTAATAATAAAATTCTTTTAAATTTTATATAAATTAAGTGCAATATAAATTTTGCAATATTTTCAGTTTAGAATATAAATTGGGTTAAGATACAAGTTAAAAATTATATTAAAAAAATGCATAAGCTAAGTAATCACATTAGTGGAGGCTATTGAGGATATTAGAAAAACTATATATATATATATATATATGTATATGTATATATATATATACATATATATATATATATATATATACACATATATAGTTATATATACCGGGTGTCCAGTAAATAACTGACCCATTTTGAACTTAAATAACAAATAAACGGTTTGAAATAATAATGCGCGGTTTCCGGTATTGTTATTAGAAAATCAATAAAATTTTAAACATGTACTTTGTTAATATAGTTTAAATTTCGGGGAAAAAATATCGCGCTGGCGGTAACAGGCTGTTTGAATACAGACATGACTCTAATATTCATAAATATGAGATTTTCGGCTGAATCTGAATCTATATGTTGTCGAATCTGAATCTATACGTAGAATCGACTCTCGAATCAACTTCAGAAATAGGGTACGTTGGTTGGAAAGTGATTTAAAATAATATTTAAGATTGAACCATCTGTATTATACTTCACCTCCTCAGTCTTGAGACTAAGATATTATTTTAAATATTATTATACTACATTAACAAAGTGCATATTTAAAAATTTATTTATATTCTAATAACAATACAGCAAGCCGCGCATTTTTATCTCAAACAGTTTTTTTGTTATTTACATTCAAAATGGGTCAGTCATTTACTGGACGCCCGGTATATATATAGTTATTTATATATATATATATATATATATATATATATATATGAGAGTGCACGAGTAATATTATTTCGCACTGTAAAAATCAAAACACTTGTCTTTCGAGAAAACACAAAAAAGTTTTCTTTGAAAAATCTTATCAGAGAATATTCAGGTTATAGAGGGGATTTTGTTTCGAAATTAACAAAAAATTAAGGCGTTCAATGAAAAAAAACTCGGACATAAAAAATATCGTAAATTTCGACAAATAGTCCCCAAATATTCGATTTCGTCAATCGTTCCCAGTAAAATTCATACTTACAATAATGTTTATTTAAATCGTGGCAAACATCTGACTACAGTTATTAAAAAATATTCATCACTGAAAGATGATTGCTTGATCCGTGAACTGCATTCCGGATATTCCAAAAAAATTTGAACGTTGAATTAAAAACAAGAAAACATTACACAAATTTTAATAAAAACACAGTCTAAATTTATGAAAAAAGAAATTTTACAGAATTTTTCGACTTATTTCCAAAGGTTTTCTTTTCTATAGATGGACACGATAACCGAATGTTTTACCGTCCTATTCGAAGTGTAGGATTGGCAGTCAGGGCATCTGTTAGGACAGTTACATAGTTGCCAACTCTTCCGATTTTTTAGCCCTTGCGTAAATACGGGTTAGGTTCCCTTAGAAAGACCCCCACGAAGGGCATTCCCCCCTGGTCCTATATCCCTAGCGCAGATAATCGGACGTCAAAAATCAATCAATCAATCAACCGATTTTTTAGCTCGGAATAATATAATAGAATTTTTGCCTCATTTAATCGGTATATTAAGACGATTTGATATGATGAAACATACTGTAAAATTTTTCCGGTCTGGAAAATCGGAAGATGTTGGCAGCTACGCAGTTAGGATATCTAAAATTAGGGATGATAATATTTTAAGGTATGTATTCATAAAATGACTATCATTGGATAATAAAAAAATTACTTGGGAATTTCGATAAAAATTCATTATTTTTTTTAACTTAACAGAGACCAAATTTAGAATGCTGTTTGGCAGTCTAAAGTTAATTTTTTTCTATATCTCCAAAATTATTTGCAAGAATGACGTGTGAAAGAATATTGTCATGTTTTTAAAATTTTTAATTTCTTTTTATGCTATAGCAGAAACAGGCCATAATTCATGCATCTTTTGTACAAGAATTTAATCACAATTAAATATTTTTATAATTAAAAATATGTTTTAACAAAAAAAGCTAGATTATATGTTTAAAAAATTCTTCGTATTAAATTAAAAAACGAGAGATTTGTGTCTGAATATATTTTAAGAGATCAACTAAAGTTTATATCTCAGTTTTAATATAAATTTGAAAATATGTAATAAACAATTAGCCTTTTGCAACATTAAAAAGACACATAATCAATTTTAATCATTGTTTTCGAGTTTTTTTCCTTTCAGGGAATGTAAAAAAGGACAAATATTCATAGATATTGTACACATAATATATTTTATTATTGTATATTTGTAAAATTGTCAGTGAATTTACACATGAATGAAAATATTCGATTCTGAAATTAGAATAATTATTTATTTATTCATTTATTTTTGCATATTTTCTTACCTTTTAAACGTATATCTAAGAACATGTAAAAAATTAAATCGAGAAAAATTAAAATAACTCAATTTTGAATATCCACCACTATACTTTTGAATACTATTTTAAACTATTTTTATAATTATTTAAATAATATTTATTATTTATTATAATATTATTTATACTATTATTTATATTAATTTATAATTTTTACAATATTTTATCATAAACTATTTTTATAATTAAAAATGTAAAAAAAAGATTATGTTTATAATTTTTTTCGGATTTTATAAGAAAATGAGAGATTTGTATCTAAATATATTTTAAGAGATAAACTAAAGTTTATATCTGAGTTTTAATATAAATTTCAATATGTGTAATAAACAATTAAATTTACTTCTTTGACATTAAAAAACACTAGCGTTTTTATTTTAATCATTGTTTTCGAGTTTTTTCCTTTAAGGGTACAATGGACTCTCAAAACTATTTTTTTTTAATTTTCAATGATTTCTTAAAAAAATGTATGAAAATATTCATAGTATATATATCTCTCATTTCCCAGTTTAAATATATATATATATATATATATTCAATAGTTTTTGAGATACAGATGTTTTTCTTTAAATTAACTAAAAATGGCAATATTTAAAAATGCTCCATGAGAAACCAGTTTTTACATACTTGTTCAAAATTTCTTCATAATAATCCTTTTATACATACAAATAAATGTTAATAAGCATTTTTGGCTTATTACTTGAAAAACATAAAAAAAAGATGATTTTAATTTTTTTGTATTTTTCGTTAAAAAAACATAAAAAATTTCATATAACTGAAATTAAAAAAATTTAAATGCGTCTAAACAAGTTTATTTTTAGTAACATTTGTAAACACATATATAGACAGCATTTTAAAAAAAAATCAGGAAAATTGGGCATAAAAAATTTCGCAATGAATATTTTGAAATCATGAAAACGACGAAAATATTCATTCTGAGAAGAACAGGTTTCAGTAATAATTAATTAATATTTTCCTACTGTAACGGCTTCAGTTATACACTGACGGAAAAAAAAAATCCCAACACCAAGAAAGACTTGTGTTAGCTAAACGAAATTTTGTAGGCATGTTTATACATCTGAAATATGACATTGGTTTAAATTTCATGCTTCGCACATAAGTGTGGTGCTAGTAGCGCTACTCACAACTTTAAAAACAGGTTTGCTTTAAATGAGTGTTTTAACGTTCGTGAGCATTATTTATCTTCAAAATTTGACGAATTGAGTTGAGGTTGATCATGAATGCCTGTAAGAAGACGAAGAAGCTATTATCATCAGCTCCCGAGTTGGAAAGAGGTCGTAAAGTAGGGTTACAAGAAAGTGGATTTTCTTTCCGCGATTTTGGAGAAAGACTTGGACGGAATGTATCCACTGTGCATCATTGTTGGGAGTAGGGGTCAAGGGATGGTACTGCCACAAGAAGACCATGTTCCGAGTGAACATGTGGCACTACTGAGAGAGAAAACCGTCGTATTCGGCGTACGGCTGTGGCGCATCGTACTACGTCTGCGACAGAGATTCGAGCTGCAGTTGGGACGACAGGTATACAACGAACGGTTTTAAATCGGTTACTTCAAGGACAGCTCGATGCAAGACATGCATTCCACTGAATCTAAGTCATTGCCGTTTGCGACGTCAATGGTGTCAAGCCAGAGCTCAATGGAGGATGGAGTAGATATTTGTTGTGTTTTTTGATGAAAGCAGGTTCTCCCTTGGTGCCAATGACGGCCATGTGCTGGTCAGAAGGAGGCCAGGGGAATGTCTGCAACCAAACTGTCTGCGGCCTAAAGGGAGCAATTTCCTATGACAGCAGAAGCACTCTCCTTGTTCTCCCAGGCACACTGACTGCAAGTGTGTACGTCAGTCTGGTAATTCAGCCTGTAGTGCTGCCATTCAAGAAAAGCATTCAAGAGAGGTTTTCAGCAGGATTACGCTCGCCCTCATGCCGCTGTTGTAACGCGACACGCACTACAGAGCGCCAACATGTTAGTTGGCACAAGAGATCACCAGATCTGTCTCCCATTGAGCGCGTATGGGATATCATTGGATGAGAACTCCAGTGTCATCCCCAGCCAGCATTGAACATCACGTATTGACACAGCTTGTACAACAAGCATGGAACTCCATACCACAAAGTGACATTCAGCACCTGTATGACACAATGCATGCACGTGTGCAAGCTTGCATTCGAAATTCTGGAGGTTATAACGACTATTAATGTAACGGCATTTCACCTTTGCGATGCATTTTATTGACCTTAAATTAACCTGTGATCTCGAAAACCTAATGAATTAAACATGTTAACTAGACAAATGCACTGTCCAAATTTCATTACTCTACAATAAGTTTTTCTTGGTGTTGGGATTTTTTTTTCCGTTAGTGTATATGAGGGATATAATATTTTCTACCTTATATATAAGTGTTTTATGTTTTTATGGTAAATTCACATAAAATGTATGGCTTCGACAGTAATTCGTGCAAAGGACGTAAAGTAGGTAAAGTAGATGTTAAAAAAAGTTTGGCAGTATGATATTTTTAAAACTTTTCTTGAAATATTCATGGTTTAAATACCTCTATTATACAAATTTTTGTTAAATATATTACATAGTTGTTGACAGATAGATTTTTTTTAATTTTATGTAAAAAAGATTGGGGACAAAAAGCAACTCCTCTAAATACATTGTAAACAACCGCTAAAAGAAACAGTTAAAAATTACAATTAAAGTACTCTCTGCGAAATCTCAAAATTAAGAATTTCAGTGCAAAGTAATAATATTTTGTATGGTAAAACGAAAAACTTGTCTAAATTTTACGGTTGCGAATAGGCGAAAAAGTAAAGAAAGGGGCGTGGCAGAATCAGTTCATAGGACAAAAGTGCTTCTAACTCCAGTAAAAATAGTCGAAATTGAAAAATTATTTTTGTGTTCAATAGCAGGGAGTTCATATAAATTACTACGCTAAAAATGAAAATTCGGCAATTTGATGATTTTTGCGATTTTGAAAGTCTACTGTACCCGTAAGAGAACATAAAAACGGTCAAATTTTCATAGATATATTTTATTTTTGTATTTTTGTAAAATTGGCAGTGAATTTACACATGAATAACAATATTCGATTTTGGAATTATCCTAATTAATTATTTATTTAGTTATTTTTGCAATTTTTTTTTAACCTTTAAAACGTATAACTGAGAAGTTGTAAAAGATTAAGCCGAGAAAAATTAAAATAACTCAATTTTGAATACTCACCACATTTTATATACATGTAATTGAATACATGCTTCAGACCTCAAGCAAGCTTCAATTATCATTTCGGTTTAAAAAAACGTGATCATGAAATCTGCTAGTTCTGAAGGTTGCAGGGCAAGTAGTGAGTGATAAAGAGCAAGTCGGAGTTCATGTCAATCCATGGAACTATTTCGAAAAAGAGACTGACGTATCCTGAAAATAATGAAGCTTCAACTGCAACCGCTTTCACAATGATTCATTACTAAAGCGGCGAATTTCCACCGATAAAATTTAGCGGAAATTTTCTCTTAATTTAAATGGCTCATTAATCAAAATCCTAAATAAAAAAGTGGTAAGAACAGATATTCACATAACAGTTTACTCCTGCAGTATTAGTTCCGCCACTTTGTGACAACCAAGTCAACCCATTGTTAGTGTCAGTAAAAAGATAATAACTCCTCCTAACACTGTCAACAGTAAAAGAAATAGATTTTTTAAACAATTTTTCTGAGAATTTTCCAATCAACAATACTTTAAAGTAAGACGAAAGTTTCTTGTTATCTTTACTGGTAGAAAATTTCGCAGGCCGTAATCAGAAATTTTAAATCCGATTAAAATGAAATAGCTGTCATCTAATGATGACTAACTGAGTTTTTTCACTCGCAACTGGTAGAAAAAAGATTATATGAATCTTCCTTTTTATTCATAACTCTATTTGATAAACTTGCTTGTATAAAATTAGCATTGAAATGTTCATACCGTAATTTCCGTCGTATATTCCGTGGAACAAAATATTATTCTTGACACCCTGAAAGTTTTTAAATCGAGATGTAACTTATTAGATCGAGGTATCTTTTTTATCACATTTTTCAGAGAAATTTCCAATCTACAATACTTTAACCCTTTACGGCGCAGACAAATTCTGTTCGTAAAATGAGAAATTGTTGACTGACACCGGAATTTACAAAAGACTTTTTAGAAATTACGAATTCCCTGATTTAAGCTGTCACTGTAAAAGTAAAATTTTAATAAAATATTATTGGTGCCGTTTGTAAGTTTGGAATTAAAATTAGGTCTTGCCGGAGTGGTAACACTGCGCCGGAAAGGGTTAAAGTAAGTCGAAAGTCTCTTGTTAAGTTTACTGGTAGAAAATGTCGCCGGCCTTAATGAGAAATAGTAAATCAGATTAAAAGGAAACAGCAATCATCTTGTGATAACCAACCCAGTTACTTCATTCGCAACTGATGGAAAATAGACTATGTGTCACTTCCTTTTTATTCATAACTCCATTTTACAAACTTGCTTGTATAAAATCAGCACTGAATTGTTCATACAGTAATTTACCGTAGTTTTTTTCGAGCATGTCAACCGTATTCCGAACCAGACATTTTTACTAACCGTCTCAGAAGTAGTCAGATTTTATTTATGTTTTTAAAGTTTAGTTGTGAAATAGTGCCATAAAGTTTTTCGAAAGTTTTTCTTTATTATGTTATGGATGGTTTGATGAAAATTAATTTATTTATTTTTAACCACTTTTCTAATTTTCCCAGGTGCTCAACGGGCAAGGATACATAATGGCGGTATAAATATCGAGGAGGGGACAAATAATGTATTGGCTAGTAGTTGCGAGTGAAATAACTAAAGAGGTTGTCATAAAATTGTTGTTCAAAGTTTTCAATTGTACCCGTTATATCCGATTACTGACAGTGAAAACTCCCACCTGTAAATTTAAATAGAAAATTTCGTCTCATTTAAGCGCCTTATTCGTTTTATTTTTTTCTCACAAATATGGTCGAAATTTTCTATTTCTTTTTACCAGTGTCATTTTTCCGAAGTATAATGATGTTTTCACTTATACTGGAAGGAGTTTGTCTTGGTTCTCATAATATGGCGGAACTAATACCACTAAAGTAAACTTATGACAGTAAAAATGAGTGTTAGTTTTTGCCATTGTTTTGGACTGAATATTCCCATTAATAAAGCGCTAAATAAAGAGAAAATGTCTACTTAAATTTACTGGTGGAATTTTGTTCCTGTAGTGACAAACTCTTGCTAAAACGTTTACAGTTGAAGCTTGAATATTTTAACCCTTTGAGGTCTGATGGTAGAATTTTCTACCACATAATTTTAATTCCGAAATGTCACATCGGCACCAGAAAACTCGACCAAATTTATTTGAAAAAGGTTTAATGCATTTTTCTTTTTGTGTGTGTGTGTGTGTGTGTGTGTATATATATATCGTAAACCGTTTTTTTTCTTTCCAAAATACTGGTGCCAAGGGGACATTTGGAATTTTGAAGAAATTTACCCATCAGAGCTCAAAGGGTTAAGGATGTTTCAGATCCTCTTTCTTTTAGTTCTATGGGATATATTTCTTGATCAATCACTTAAAGCGATTTCATACAACTAATTTTTATTACTATTTCATAGTGTATAATGTCAGAAAGTATTCAGAGTTCATATTACGAATGTTTTAGTTTGAAAAAAAGCTTGTTCATCCGATGTTTTCTATTTATTGTATAAAAAAAATAATGGCTTAAAGAGTTAAGCGTGTTTGTTTTAAAATCTTGGCGCTGTTTTTTCAGCAGGATTAATGTGTCGCAGAAATTATTAAAAATGAAAGCAAATAAGCACTACATTGTTTTGAGAATCATTGTATTAAGAAAAAAAAATTCGGATTCAATGTAATCTTTCTATTTGTAAAATAACGAAGATTGGCAGTTTTGTTCGCTTTTTGTGTCCTTCGAAAAAAATACGCTACGTTGATGGAGTTATTTATTTTTAGTATTCCTTTACTTAATTACCTAATACAGTGTCCTTTAGAATTAATAAATGCATTCTTGACCACGTTTTCAAAACTTCATTGGGCTTTCTGTTTTGTTTCGTTTTTATTTTTATTTTATTTTCGAAACAAACATATAAACTGAGTAAATTATTTAATGAAATATATATATGTCGATATTAAAAAATACTTTTTTTAAAATAAAATTTCTAGTTTTATTTAATAAAAAAAAAGAATTTCATATTGTTAAATTAAATTAATTTACGTTCTTCAGTGAGCTCCATATTATTTCAATATTAGTAAGAAATTTATTATTCGAATGCAAATGTACTTACCTTTTTCGAGTAAAAATGACCGCTATAGATGCTCTAGTTTTAATATAGAAAGCATATGAACAGGGCTACCAAATAGTCCGCGAACTGAACACCAATATTTTATAACAGAAAATTTCATAGTATGTTCCTGCAGGATTTGTGCTAAAACTAACCTCCGAAGGCAGTTTCCGCGTAATTTGCAAGAAAAATATTAAACAAAAATCTTTCTTAGAAAATAATAATGTTCAGTTGGCGGACCATTTGGGAGCTTTGTATAAATTATGACAACTACTAGCAATCACAGCAGTCACAAGCAATATTGTCACATTTCTCAGGGCTGTTTCCAAGAGCACTTGTAGTGTACGTTACATGGTACGATTGTTGGCTACAAGATTTTTAGAACAGAAAATATGACTTAGTTTATCTGTTTTACCTTAATAATGCCAAACAAAGTTTTCAAAAAAAAAAAAAAAAAAAAAAAAAAAGACAGTGGAGAACGATCATAGCTATTATCAGCAGTGTGAGGTAGATTACAAATGCCATGCAACTAGCATACAGTAATGTATATACACCAGAAGGAACAAATGTTTTTCAAACTTTCTAAATTTCATTGAAATTCGAAATTTCTACATGCTAAAACCATTAAAAATCATAAACGATAATGAACATAAATATTTTGTGCAATACTTCGAAAAAAAGGTTTAAAAGTAGTTTGTGTGTAAATACATGAGAAATACTGAAAAGTTTCAATTACAGAGGAATATTTCTATATTTTATTCGTGACACTACTTAAAAAAATACATTTCGTTGAATATTTCTATTGCAAATAGTCTCAAATCGTATTTAAAACGTTTTCGCTTTTAAAAAGTGGCACGAAGTAATTTTATAACGTAAAAAACAGCGAACATTGTAAGTGTAACACGAAAAAATATATAAATTTGTAAATGAGAGAACATAAAATGATTAAAAATTTTACAGAATTTTTAGGATCAATATCAAAGATTTTTTTTTCTCTAAGAATACAAAGGTAACGGGAGATCAAATTCCCACTGCACACGCAAATTAGACAATTTGCGCTCATTTATGGAATGTTAAAAAAAACTTTTTTCTGCGTGTTATCATAAAATGTCTGTCGATAAATAATAATAAAAAATTACCATTTGTAAATTGAATTCTTAATCTTTATACTTTGAATGAAACCAATTTGGCAACCCTGTTCGACAGTCTAACAGTAAAATTTCGCCATGACACAAAATTAATATCCAAAAAGTTGTGTGAAAGAACATTGTCTTGTTTTTGAAATTTTTCATTTCTTTTAATGTTGTAACAAAAATAGACCAAAGTTCATACATTTTTGGTGTAAAAATTTAATTTTAATAAACTATTTTTATAGTTAAAAATATTTTTAACAACAACAACAACAAAAAGATTATGTTTATAAAATTCTTCGGATTTTATTACAAAAGGAGAGATTTGTATCTAGATATATTTTAAGAAATAAACTAAAGTTTATATCTGAGTTTTAATATAAATTTGAATATGTTTAATAAACAATTGATTTTACTTTTTTAACATTAGAAAGATATTTAATCATTGTTTTCGAGTTTTGTTCTTTTTAGGAAACATAAAAAGGGACAAATATTCAAAGATATATTTTATTATTGTATTTTTGTAAAGTTGTCAGTGAATTTACATATGAATGAGAATATTGATTTTAAAATTATCCCAATTCATTAATTATTTATTTATTTTTGCACATTTTCTTACCTTTAAAACGTATAACTGAGAAGATGTAAAAAATTAAATGCAGAAAAATTAAAATAACTCAATTTTGAATATCCACCACATTTTATATACATGTAATTGAATACATCTTTCAAACCACAGTCAGGTTACGGCAATTTACTACGATATTTTCGGCGTCGCTCATGACAACTACTGGTTCTGCTTATTGCAGGGCAAGTGGTGAGTAGTTAAAAGTAAATCGGAGTGCATATTAATCAAAAGTGCTGCCATTACAGGAGCGTGGAACTATTAACCTCTTCAGACCTGAGATACACTAATGTGTACCTCCATTCTTTTCCTAATAAAAACTAAACTGTTCGATTTTTTTGCATTTTTACTTTATTTCTATGAAGTTGAATATTATTTGCTTTAAAACAAAACCAATAAATGTCAGCACTGATGAATATTACCTCATAAAATAAATAATATTTTTATCTGAGTGTGGATGAGACATTAGGGGCAAGAAAGTAAGAAATGTTCATGATTATTTAACTTAAATGCGTTACAATAAAAAAAGTTGAGGATTTGCTGATCAGTTACTTATTTAAAGACCTTAATTTTGTTATTGCGCAAATTTATATTACTGATGGTTAAATTGATGTTTTAAGGGGATTAGTACTTTTATATCCATATTTATAAGCCTAAATTACCAGTCCCCTAAAGTACTGATTTCATAAAAATGACTCTTTTTTTTCATCAATAGTGTCATTTTGATTATGCAGAAGCAATAAATACATATTTGTAGAGTTATTTTATGCTCAGGTCTGAAGAGGTTAAGAAGTAGGAACTGACATAGCCTGAAAATAGTGAAGCTTCAACTGTAACCTCTTTTACTGGGATTCATTACTAAAGCGGCGAATTTCACACCGATAAAATTACGCGGAAAACTTCTCTTAATTTAAATGGCTCATTAATCAATGTCTTAAATCAAAAAATAGTATCAAGAACAGATATTCCCTTTTACAGGCATTAGTTTACTTCTACAGCATTAGCTCGGCCACATTGTGACAACCAAGTCAATTCAATGTTAGTGTCAGCAGATAATAACTCCTCGTCAAACTGACACCAGTAAAAGAAATGGATTTTTTTAAACAATTTTTCAGAGAAATTTCCTATTAACAATACTTTAAAGTAATATGAAAGTTTCTTGTTAAGTTTACCGGTAGAAAATTTCGCAGGCCGTAATCAGAAATTGTAAATCCGATTAAAATGAAATAGCTCTCATCTAGTGATAACCAACTGAGTTTTTTCACTCGCAACTGGTAGAAAATAGATTATATGAATCTTCCTTTTTATTCATAACTCTATTTGATAAACTTGCTTGTATAAAATTAGCATTGAAATGTTCGTTCCGTAATTTCCGTCGTATATTCCGTGGAACAAAAAATTATTTTTGAGACCCTGAAAGTTTTTAGATCGAAATGTTACATTATGTCTTATTAGATCGAGGTAAATATTTGTCTTCAATTTACTAGATAAGATTTCAATGTCCAAAAATAATTGTTTGATCCGCATATTATACGCCGAAAAAGACGGTAGCTTAACGTTCAGGAATCTCCATCAATGGATTCAGGGATTTTAGGTGATTTAGAACCAGAAATTTCATAACGTACAACTCATAGTATCTGTAGATAGAATTTATGTTCACTGAAGAATTCAAATACCGTAATTTCGGGTGTATAAGCCGCAGATCAAACAATTCTTTTTCGACCCAGAATTTTTTAAGAGACAAATATAACTAGTTAGATCTCCGTAAATATTTATCTTCTATCACTAAATAAGATTTCTGGGTCCAAAAAGAATTGTTTGATCCGCGGCTTATACACCCGAAATTACGGTACTCATAGGTGCCAACCTGAAGTTAATCTTCCGTAATAAGTGTGTTAGTTTGACCCTGGTTTAATGAATTTCGAACCAGAATTTTTTCAAAGAAAGTAAATCAAACATATTTAACTTAAAAACCCGAAATTAAATATAGATTCATGAAATAAATCTACTGGTTCTAAATGAGGTTAACTTGGATCAAATTGATCCAGGTATTACGGAAGATTATTTGGAAGTTGGAAGTTATGAAAATTACTGTACCAAAAATTTAGTTAAAGATTCTTGAAAGTCCTTCAAGTGTACGACATTTGTTTAGGCACTTTGTTAAAACATGTTAATAGAGTTTAGAAATAAATTTGTTGTTTCCATTCCAATCTGTGTTAAATTTTTGCATCTTTATGTTTAGTTGGACCAGACATCAACTTTCTTAGCAAAATTCTGTTTGGTACCAGTAATAAATGGAAGTCATTTGACCCTTTTTTATCCTTCTAGATACATTACAAGAAAGTAATATTCCGTCCACTAAGCTCCAGATTTCGCTGTAATATAAGCGGTTTTTATGATAACATATTTACATAGATTATATAAATTTTGAATACATTGAAGAATGTTTAATACTCTGAAGGATTATATTTATATTTTTAATTAATTTTTTATACTATTGAAAGATTCATATTTTCTGAGCTTTTAAAACAAAATACAGAAAGAAGAACATTACAATTTTACGGATGGTTAAAAGGCTTGCTAGAATAAAACTGTTTCTTAAAATGTTGCGTCAATCGAATGTAATTTGTTCAAGAGACACCCAAGTCGAAAGGAATAATACTTTTGATGGGAAAAGAAAAAGGGACATTAAATTAACAGGAAGAAAAATACATAAAAGTCTTATAAACAAACTAAAGTAAATTTATATAAAAACTGTTCCATAGAACGATCTTCTCCGCATTTTAGATTGTTTTACTTTTTTTTTCGTATGAAACTGATAACAAGTTATGAGGGTACTATTCGACAAACAGTGTTGCCAGTCTTTTTCTAATATTCTGAAATAAAATATTTCACTGAGTATATTCGTGAAAAGTTTGGTATTAAATAATGAAAAATTACTATTCCAAAATTTACTTAAGAATTGAGAATTTCGCACTCAAAAAATTCCAAATTGTTAACCCTGTTCAACAGTCAAAAAAGAAAATTTTCTGGAAAATCTTTAATGAGCCATTAAATTTGTATAGATATTATTAAATACGAATCATCATTTTTATCGTCGTTGTCGAGTTTATTCATTCACAGAACTTCTAAAAAAGCTTTTATATAGAACTATTTTAAGATTAAGGTACATGATGTTTATTACCATCGTTCTCAAGATCATTCATTTTCAGGGCTGCTAAACAATATGTTCTACAGAACTATTTTAACATTATACTTCTGTAAAACTAGCAATGTATTTACGTAAGATATGAAGATATTATATTGATGGCTTTTCCTATTTTTCCCTTATAGTTCGTATGGAAAGTTTTATTAACTTTTTAACACATGCTTCAAAAAATGTATTATATAAAAAAATAAGAATGAGATACTTTTTAAAATCGTACCACTTTTTAAAAACATATAATAAACTATACACCAGGATACGGTACCCTTAACTTTTATATTATTTCTTTATGATAATCTTTCCTCAAGGAAACACTTGGCTTCTGTTATTCTGACCGCGTGGTGGGTCTTGTGTTCGAATGTATCAATTCTACTTCCTTGTGAACCGGGGTTCCACACCAGTATTTCTTGTTGCCTTTTTAATGTTTTTCAACGTCTTTGCAAATGTTTATGAATTCAAATTTTCTGTTGGTTTGTCTGCCTTTGTTCTAGCCATAGAACTATTAACGTTTTGAGCTCTGATGGTGGAATTTTCTACCACTTAATGCCGAAACGTCACTGTGGCACCGGAATAAAACATAGAATATACTTAAAAAAGGTTTAATGCATTTTTTCGTACATATCGTAGACCAAATTTTTCATTGCAAAATACTGGTGTCAATACGGCATTTCGAATTTTGATGAAATTTACCCCCCCCCCCCGTGCTAAAAGGGTTAAGAAATAGGAACTGACATATCCCCAAACTAATTTAGCTTCAACTGTAACCTCTTAAGTAAGAGTTTGTCACTGCCGGGACGAACCAGTAAATTTAAGTAGAAGTTTTCTCTTTATTTCGCGCTTTGCTAATGGAAAATATCAGCAAAAAATATTGGCAAAAACCAACACTCATTTTTACTGGTAGAAGTATACTTTGGTGGTATTATTTCAGCCATAGTGTAGAAGTTTACTTTAGTGGTATTAGTTCCACCATAGTGTGATAACCAAGACAAACTCCTGTCAGTATCAATGAAAAGATTATAATACTTGGGGAAAATGACACTAGTAAAAAGAAATACAAAATTACCACCATATCTGTGAGAGAAAATTAAAATAAAAAAGGCGCCAAAGAAAATGAAATTTTCTATTTAAATTTTCTGGTGGCAGTTTTCACCCTCGGTAATCAGATATTGTGGATAAAATTGGATACATTTAACAGCCATTGTATGGCTACCTCCTCAGACTGACTACTTCACTGGCAACTGCTAGTCTTTACATTATATGTCCCCTCCTATCTATTCATA
This sequence comes from Maratus speculifer, assembly GCA_964019185.1. Taxonomy (NCBI): domain Eukaryota; kingdom Metazoa; phylum Arthropoda; class Arachnida; order Araneae; family Salticidae; genus Maratus; species Maratus speculifer. The sequence goes on from OZ025293.1 coordinate 404,457,334, forward strand.
ACTCCATGGTTCTAACAGTCTTAAAAAAATCTGATTGCGACGAAAATTTTATATTTTAAGATATACTTTTGATTGGTATTGGTACTAAAAATGAAGAGTGTAGCATTTATTGCATTTTCAATGGGACAATAGTACATGCACTACTCTTTTAATGACATTGCCGTGTATGGTAGGGGTGTCGAAATGTGTCCCGCCAGAGAGCACATTTTTTTAACCTATTAAACGGCTAGTGTTACGTTCATGCAATGGTCAAAATGAATGCACATAGTCAGGTTATTTACACACTCACCACTATTTTTCAATTAAAACATTAGCTTGAGTCAGAGATATAAAATTTTAAGATCATATAAATCTATCATGGGTATTTCCATGAGCATATATCGTGTAAAATGCATACTACGATTATGGATACCAGTATTTTTGAAAAGAAAAATTTAACTTATTTTATCAATTGTCTAAGCCGATGGAAACTTTCGAAAATAACTGTTGCAAACAAATTAGCAGTTACTAGTAATGTGACTTACAGGACAAGTGCTCTTGGAAATATCCTCGTTTTCTTTTAGAGCTTCTTGCGACAAACGACGTTCAGCAAATATTGAAAGTTTCAAGCTTACAGTTTTTCCGGTTACCGAAACAAAAAATTAAAAGCTTTTTCGTAGCATTTGTTGATTAGATAAGCAATAATTTCTATACAATTTTAATGGTGTTTGGCAGACACAGTTTGACACCTCTGAAGTATAGTAAAAAAAGTGTTTTCAAACCGTATTATTGATGATGCAATATTTCAAGTGTACTAGTATTACTACACCTCATTGAAATAGACTATAACATGCATTCTTTTGAATTATGAATAAGTAGCATTTATAATTTTTAGGCTGGCAGTTATAGTTCTAAGTATAAATGCAGATTCTTAAACTTTTTAAACAGCCAGTAACTTTTAAACTCACAAAATCTTATTGACACACTGTAAAAAAAAAAATACATAAAAAGGGAGTAACGCTTTTTTAGAAAAAACGGAATTCGAAGTTAAAAATAATTAGTTTGATGTGTACGTACCATAATTCCTGCGTATAATCCGCGGATCAAACAACCATTTTTCGAACCAAATTTTTTTAAAAATGAAATATAACTTTTTAGATCACACTAAATATTTGGCTTCATTTACTAAATAAAATTTCTGGGCCGAAAAACAATTCTTTGATCCGCGGATTATACGCAGGAAATTACGGTATGGGTAATTCCATGAGCATATGTCGTGTAAGTGACATACTACGATTTTGGATACCTGTATTTCAGAATGGAAAATGTGAGTTATTTTTTCAGAGATATTTCACTAATTGAATAAGGCCATGCGAACCTTTCGATAATAACGGTGACCAACAATTTAGCAGTTATTTGAAATGTGACTTACACGACAAATGCTCATGGAGATACCCGTACATACAATAAAACATAAACTACATATATCAAATCTGTACATTTAATTTAATAATAAAATTCTTTTAAATTTTATATAAATTAAGTTCAATAAAAATTTTACAATATGTTCAGTTTAGAATATAAAGTGGGTTAAGATACAGGTTAAAAAATATTTTAAAAAATGCATAAGCTAAGCAATCACATTAGTGGAGGCTATTGAGGATATTAGAAAAACTATATATATATATATGTATATATATATATATATATATATGTATGTATATTTATATAT